>OY987214.1:11008599-13787349 GCA_963920805.1 Primula vulgaris
TGGTGAGATTGTTTTCTATCCCATAATATATGAAAAATATATTGAAATTGGTGAAATTGTTTTCTATTTATTGAGTTTTTAGACTATTGTAAAACTTGTGTTTTCAAGTTGAAGGAGGAGAATCCATATGTACGGTTTTTGAGAGAAATTCATATGTAGGGTATGAAATTTTGAAATTAGGGTATGGAATTTTGAAATTAGGGTATGAAATTTTGAAATTAGTGTATGAAATTTTGAAATCAGGGTCTGAAGTTTTGAAATCAGAGTATGAAGTTTTGAAATTAGGGTATAAAATTATAAATTAGGGTATGAACTCTTTTTTAGATATTTGATTGTGATCCAGAATATTTAGGGTATGACATTTTATAATTAGCATATGAATATTTTGTGAGTTTTTAGTCATTTTTAGAGAGGAGATGGGTGATTAGCATATGTTAGAAAGATGTGCGATTATCTGTGTTAGAGGAGATATGTGCGATTAGAGAGAGAGTTGCGGTTAGAGAGAGAGATTAGATTATGGTCTTATTAGAATTAGAGAAATAATAATTATATATAGGTATGTTTTTGATAATTTAACTTTTGAGTGTATGTTTTTGTTAATATAATAGCGATCGGATATGTTTTTGTTAATTGCCCATTTTTTTAATAAAGATGATATATACGTATCAATTTAGCAGAGACACAAAACTATTTCATGTTATATGTAAATTATTTATCTACCAGGAAAAAAAATCGGTTTTATGACCGAAGAATTTCATTGGTAGTTAGTCCCTGGTAAATTTACGAAACGTTTTCCATCAATACAGATGTAGGTTTTATGTCTTTTTTTTATCTTGTAGTTTTTGTATTATCTTTTCCATCTTTAATATACAGTCTTCATTATAATCATAAATATACTAAAAAAAAATAGTAACACCGGGTCGATCGATATGATTTAAAAATTCTTGGAAAGGAGCAAATTAGTCAAGTTTGCAAAACTCTGGGGATCATTTTTTTTTCAACTTAAAAGTAGCGACAAAATACCATTTAAACTAAACTAAAGATCAATTTTTTAGTTGACCCTAAGATATTGTTAAAAATCTTGTGCAGAATAATTAAATTTCATATGGAGAAGCTAGAGAATACTTGTCCTTTAATAAAATGCTAAAGAACAAAATATTTGTCTGACGGATTCTATTGCGTTGGCAAAAGAGTCGCCGGGAACCATGGCACTAAAACCGATCTGTGGTTTTAAAGAGTGTGTGTGAGGAATCTTATACTAACATAGGAATTGTGTTTGACTGACTATATGAGTGACCAAGTATCTTTTTAAGGCTTATTATTTTTAATTGATTAAGGATGCGTTTTAAACCTAGTTTTAAACCTAGAAAATGTTACGGAAAAGAAAATAAAACCAATTAAAAGTAATTTGAAATCATTTTTCGGTCATGTGTTTGAAAAGTTGAAAATCAAATGGAAAAAAAAGGGAAAGAGAGAGAGTTAGTACTCCCTCCATTTCCAATTAATTGTCCTCTACGAAATTACGTGCAATTTTAACCGGCTTATATTATGTATCAAAATTGTCGAAATAAAATTTTTTAAAACTAAATTATATAATTTAATGTTTGAACTATATGATTAACTTTTGAAAATTTTCATTCCGACAATTTTGATACAAGTTATTGGCCGGTTAAAATTGCACGTTGTTTCGTAATGGACAATTAATTGAGAACGGAGAGAGTATCACTTTTCTCATTTGTTTTCCTTTTCCACCCATTTTTTAAAGTAAAGTGATTTCTTTTATTGTACACATAAAAATTTTCTAAACTTTCTTTCATTTTCTTTTTCATTGATTTTCTTATTTATCCAAACACAAGAAAATGTTTTATTGGAAAATCAATTCCATTTTTCCATCACTTTTCCAGGTTACAAAGACACCTAATTGTACTATATGAGTGAGCAAGTATCTTTTTAGCCGATGGGATCTATTTACTACAAGGAAAAGTATGAACACCGAAATACACTTTGTCGTTATTCTGACGCTAATATGTTTGTGGCTAAATTGGTAACAGACAGCAATATAAACTGTTGCTAATATATTATGAATTTAGCCACAACCATTATATTGTCAGGATAGCAACAGAGTGTATGTCGGTGTTCAGACACTTTCTTCTAGGGATTATTGATGCATAACCTATCTGATGAAAATATGATAACCTTGACAATCATGATTCATCACCTAGAACCTTAAACTATAAATAAAATAGTAATCTTATTCCGTCTCGGAACCTTATTTTGATATTAAATTACTTAATATGTGTTTGCTTAAATTCAAAAAAGATTCCGAAATTTTGAAAGATCTTATTCCGTCTCCGAACCTTATTTTGATATTAAAATTCCTTAATGTGTACTAGCTATAGAAAATGTGGGGAGCTTTGAAGTTAATATATGTGACTTGTATGTATATGCAATGTAGATATGGAGATTTTGTGTTAATTTATGCATTTTTTGTAAAGATTCGAATAATTATAATGTATGTTGTGTGAAAGAGTGAAAGTGGAGACTTCTTGTTGAGAGAGTTGATGTTCACCAGGAAACTTAATCGTGAAATAATTGCATTGTTGGAGTAAAAGATGAATAATTTCGAATTTACTTTAGGAGCCTTTGGGAAATTCAATTGGGTTAGCAGTGAATTCTCACTAGCTCCTTAAATATATTCGAAATTATACATTACTTCTCCGATAATGCAATTGTTTAATTGTTTGCGATTGAGTTTAGAAGTGACACTACAATAAAAAGTTCATTTACAATCAATTTACCTTTTGAAAATTGTAGCTAAATTGAGTGTCGTTAAATTTTAACAACAGAATAGCAACTAATTATGTTGCTAAACTGTTGTTAAAATTTAGCAACACTCACTTTACCAACATTTTTCAAAAAGTAAACTGTTGATAAATGAATTTTTTATTATAGTGTTGAACACCAACTTTATCTCCCTCTCTCAACAAAAAAAATCATTTTCATTCTCCACATGTATACATAGATGACAAAAATTATGTGAACCAGTCGTTTTCCAAATCCAGACACGATTAATTTGCCGCCACCGACGAGTTATTGACCATCTTTTTTGTTGTTGGAGAACAAATACGAACGAGTATCGATCATCAATCATTTGCATATCATCTTTAACACAAAGATATAGATAGACAAATGACGGCCACATGACTAAAAAAGGAGAGAGGGAGAAAGAACAATGGGTTGTGCTGTCACACCCTACAAGAGTGAGAGAAAATGAGGATAGATTGAAAATGGACACCTTCTGTTGGCGAAGGAGAATTCCGGCTATGGAAACCAATGTTTTAAAAAATGTTATCGCTAATATATCATTTTTTCGAGAGCTATAGTAAAAACGCAAATAGTGTAGTAACAAAAGCGCTTTGGGGTGTATTTTATTTTAACTATATAATCATATAATTCACATGCTGGTTATGTTAACACGCTTAAAATTTTAAAAACAAAATGTGCAGTCCAATATAATTTAACAAATACATAATCTAATACAAAATTACAATGTCGAAAATATATAATCCTGTACAAGTACTAGAGTGGGAACTAAAAGTAAAACGATAAGTGCTATGTATTGCTTATCTATAAAATCCTAAATTAAAATATTATAACTCTTGTTTATGTATACTTGTGAAAAAGATAACTTGTGAACCAAAACAACGTAGTTGTATCCGGGTTTTTTTTATTAAAATAACTTGCGTTTTTACGCTTTAAGTCATGCTTTTTTGCGCATTTTGGTAATTTTTTGCTTTACCTCTGAAATAGCGCTATTGTATACGCTATTGCACGCAATGTTTTGCTTTTAAAACGTTGATGCAAACACAACAAAGAAAAGGACAATTAGAAAAGGGACAGGAGAGAGAATTGCAGATGCTCGCGCTGCTCTGATACGGAAATATAGAGAGAGAAAAACCGTCCTTGCCGGAGAAGAAAGTAGAAAGTGAGAAACATGGTTGTTAGAGAGACTGCGAAACTAAAATTTAAATTTATAATGGGGAATAAGTATTCGCTGGTGCTGATGAGATATTTAGAAGGTTTTTCCTCTTTCTGGACCTAGAAGGAAACAGGTCCCCAAACGGAGACTTATCAGTAATTTTCCTGTTTTTTTTTTCTTTTCCTTTGTTGGTAACTTGGTACATACCATTTAGTATCTTATTTGGTTCTAAATTTTACAAAATACGTATAATATAACTGTGAAGTCCAGCCATTGTAGAAACAAATGTAGGGTTGATTTAAGGAGCTAAATACTGTAGTACCTTGGTGATTATTATTCCATGAGATGAATGCTTCTTACTCTAAACAAATTTTCATAACATTATTGTGCTTGTTCACAGCACTAATCATATGTTAATTTTTATCATACGGTGGACAATGATGCCACCTATAAAGTGATAGGTTGATTTGGCTAGAATTAACAAACAAATTGCTCAATACATTACGTAAAAGCGGGAAAAAAAAAGGTTGAAGAAAGCGAGAGCTTCAAAATTACGGCCACACAACCCAAATGGTATACAGACCAACAATTAGATCCAGTAAATATCATGCTCAAGAATTTAGTGTGCAGAAATTCTTTAAGAATTTTTTTTTGTTCTGATGCTAACTGTTCTTATCACAACTTTCCTTAAATTGGTAAAAGTAAGGGACCAATACGGCATCTATAGTTATTACGTGTTGATTGATATGTACAACTCAAATGACTAAAGCACATAGAGAGAACAGACATCATTATTGTCACAACACAAACTTTTAATCCCACCTCAATCTATGTATGAAGAGCTCAAATAATAAGGAAAACGGAAAAAAAATAAAAATAGTTCAAGTTTTAATAGGACGCCCCTTGTATTGACCTCTTCTAATGACAAAGTCATCTGGAGGTTGAAACTCTTCTAACCAAACCACTTCCGAGACCGTCACTCCATCCACTTCAATAGCATCTTCATTATATATGACACAAATATTAAAAGAATTAAGTGATAAAAGATGCAAAACTAAAAAGAACATGCCATTAGCTTTGAGCTGCAGTTTTAAGGCAATACAGTTGGGCTATTTAGGTTTAGAAACAAAGTTGGGTGCATCCAGCTTCTTACATTTTCAAGCCAATTTTTTTAACAAACTTAGTTTCTTAGCAAACCAACAAAAAAGATGAGTTCTAAAACTGAAACCAAACAAGGCCTTGGATTGCAATTGTATCTATTGTGGTTTAAAATCAGATCAAAATGTCGGAAATACGAAAGAGATATTATAAAGCTGTGAATATCAGAGAGAAGCAGGTACTTTTGTCCACCTCACCTAATTTTCAAAATCTTTTCCAAACCAAAAGTACAGTAGAAAGCTGATTCAATTCTACAAGAGGCGAGAGAAATATTCAGCAGCAAAAAAAGAACGGTCACAAGGACACCTCTAACTAGCCGTTGTCTAGCTCTAGTCCATATACTCCAAAATTACAGAACTAACTGGAAAACAAAGATTTATTTATTATATGAGGAAGCCCAACACTCCATGTATGAGTGAAGTGTGAGATTAGCTTCACCAGTTACAAAACTTATAACCTCATCCGCACTCACCATGAGAAGGAAGGGAAAAAATGCCTAAGACACATGCACCCTTCTTTCACGGGGAGTGCGGCCAGGAGTGAAATGAGTTATATGAATAGCAGTTCTTGTGGGAGATGCTGGGATTACTAGTTTCTGTTTCATCCTCATATTTACTAGTTTCTGGAACAACCGAACTTTAAAGTTTTTTTTTTATCATTTCAAATTTATGGGTGTTAATAGATATAACCAAACACGATCAAGCCAACCATTAGAGAGTAAAATACATAAATATATATATGGAGTAGAAGTTACCTGGCAAATCTACACTGGGACATTTCCGGAAATAAGTGCAGTGCCGGCCATCTTCAGCGGAGTAAGGTGGTGAAAGGATGTCGAAAATAGCACACGGAGTTATAGCTTTAAAATAATGAATATTTCCACCAGTTGTTGGGTACAAAACAGTCGTCTCAGGAGCCTTCATTTCCTTATTCTTGACAACCTTTGCCGCTCTAGCTGCAATACAAAAGATCAGTCTCATTAGACATTATCACTTAAATATAGGTATTTTTAAGTCAATGTTATCCATAGTGATAAGAGTAAACAATCATTATTAATCTGTGCCGTAAGAAATATACTATTCAAATTATAAAGTAAATGATGGCACGAGGTGTCCGCATGAATTTGGGATCTAGAAAGATTTACGCATGTACAAATGTGTACCTATTCAGTGCCCGCTGGTACAAGATAATATTATAGTAATCGTTGGGTTGGAAGAACTTAACATTATCTGGTGCAGTACTAGCAAAACCAAGCACAAAGTATGAGGGTAAGAAGATCTGTCACGTTCTAAATAATGCTACCAACGTCCGTAGTGGCGTAGCCAGTGTTTTCTAAAGACTCAGAATAACAATCATGAAACTTCAACATTATTAAACTATCGGAGGAATGTTGGCTGTGTGCCAATTATCCAGCGGGACTACTGGGACTTCTACATTTTTCATGGTCAAGATAAGTTTTAAGTTCACTGACTCTGTTGAATAAAAGCAACATTCTTTGTTAATTCTAAGATATTCATCAATTCTTGAACAAATGAAAAAATCGTTATTTTTTTCATCTCAACTTAGAATGACAAAACGAAGTCAGTCACACACACACACAAAAAAACATGCGAATATAGAATTAGTATACATGCCGTATCGGTCTCTTACTTTTACCATTTAATACCACATTACCAATACTATATTACCATGTTTCATTCACTGAGCTGTCATATTAAATATAGAATTGGTAAATAACTGGAGCAGCTAAACATCTTCATTATTGTCAAATCAGAATGCCTTATCTTTTTTATCAGGCCTTCAGCTTCTAAACCTTGCTAATTTGGTAATGTAGTTAAGTTAAGATACAGTCAAAAGATTTGGCGTGTGTCTCTGTGGGTCATTCTGTACTCCATTTCTTAGTCTACATTAATCTTCAATAGTGAAAGCAACTCCTTGTAGGTTCCTAAAGCTGGGTAACTGGGGTGATTCTCAAAGTTCACTCAATGGCTTTCCTGCAGACATTTTGACTACAGAGCAAGATAATAGGTTCTTAAAACCACAACTAAATGAGCCCTAGCACTGGACGTCTCAGTCCACCTAAGGCCACGAGATGAAACAAGTCTGCACTATAAAATAAATACTTTAATAAACATAACCCTCACTTTAGAGGTCCTACGAATTGAACCCTGATGGTGAGTTGGTCATACAGAGGCAACCCAATTGCTGGTGAAACACTTTTAGTTAAAAAACAAAGACACCTACACCAAGGACACCAAAGAACCAACTAGCATACAAAAAAATAAATGACCACACACACATAAAGGCAAAATCATAATAGTATATTAGCCAAGACAGCTGACCTGGGATTTCTCCATCAGAAGGCACTGGGTGATCGACCCAATCAAACGACATTACATGCATAGTACCATATAAAAGCTTGCTCATCACGGTCATTCCCGGATGGTTATGAAGAGGTATGATTGAGGAAGGCGGCATGCAAAATATTCCCATCTGCCAATCAATTAAGATATTAAAAAGAAATAGTCCTTAAGGTTTGGTTTTCACTATGTATCTAAAGAAAGTTGTTTCAGAAAAGTAAAAGAGAGATTCATGTTTGGCAGATTGATTTTTTTTTAAGGCAGATTGGTTAGATAACAACCAATAGAGACCTGAGATAAAACAGCCAGCTTTAGACACCTGAAGAATTGTTTTCGTCAGACCAAAAATATTTAGTAGGAGTATGAAACAGAAATAAAATGAAAAGGAGGTTTAGAAACATTCCATTTTCTAGTTGAAAAGTACTGCAGTTTCCAAATCAAGCACATTTAGCCTGTATTGAATATGTCCAAAGAGCTAAATTCTAATAAGTGGGGAATCCTAAAAACGTTAACACTTACAGAGAAGCTTTCACACTCGTGTAAATGCAGGTATTTTATAGGGGGAAGAGACCGAAGACTGTTATTACGCCCATTCACAGGAGCTGTCCACCCACGTACCAATTGGGAATCCTGCTCTAAACCAACGTCAGAGGGCTTGATTTTGTCTACAGCAAAAAACAAATGTTCAGATAAATCTTTTCCATGAAGTAAAATAAGGGAGTTTTAACATAGTGACATCAGTATACTTGAAAAGCAAAGTCGCACAAACACAAAAAATGAATAAATTAGGGCGGTAAAAAGCCATCTCACAGAAAGAATGAGGTAAATAAACAATGGTATCGAATATCTTTATCTGTTCGAGACAGGTTATTTTTTTATTTTTCTTCTCTTTTATTTTGAGTGTGGGTGAGCAGGGGGAGGATTTTCATCTGTTCCAGTTTGTCATCTCAAAACCTACATTATACCGTAAATCTTTAACATAAATTGGTGAGCGAGCATAAATAGATTAAAGCAGTTGTTAATAACAAAAGAGTCGAAAAAACTTTTGGCGGTACCTAACACCGTATTTTCAGTGGCAATTCTTATCAAAATATCTTGACTAGTGTACCATTGCACCACCCAATTTTCTACATCCTGGAAACAAGTCAAACCATAGTTGCCTATATCCATAACATTAATCAACTAACAAGCATCTGTGCAAACAAGCATTGAACCGCAGTACACAAATTATCATATAAAAAGGTAAAGCATTTGAGGCTTAAGCCTTAAGGTGTCTACATTCTACAGTAGCAGAAAAGACAAGATCCAAATATATGGTTGAACCAAGTTAAAATAATATAAACAGAAGCTATGTATCCAAGCCGAACTATAAGAATCTGTAATACCAGCTCTGGTTTTTATCTCTCTTAGGTAAAATTTCTGTAGGTTTACAAGTTGGTTATGCTAATGTGTGTTCAAGAAACAGCAAAAGTCAGAATTAGGCATTTAGAAACTTGAACCGACTGTTAGCAATTAAAAGCTAAATTTTGTTACCTACATTCACATACCGAAGATTAACACAAACAAACAGATAGACACGACATGTGAATACAACCACCCCAAGTAAAGATAAAAACCTTTCATATATTTCATACATGAAAAAAGCTACACAAAAGGAAGGCACATGAATTATCTTTTGCTACCTAGTAAAGATCGAACTTTCTCAATAGCTTCTTCTGATCCTGGTCCAGTGGGAAAAAGCGATGCTTTACAAGCATTATAAAGCTTTTGTATAGCCGGCATGATTAAAGACAAATAGCTTATTACAGATCGACAATGAAGCTAGAACCGAATCCGCAAATGGGTCTTTCAATGCAAAAGAGACCCCTTGGTAGCACCAGAAATTCCTCTTTCAAACGAAAAATTGCCGCTGAATATTAATTGGATTCGATTTTTGAAACGAAACAGATGGTGAAGTATCCGCATCACAGACCAGTGATCTCGATCTGCACAAATTAAATGGTGTTATAGTCACCTTTCGTACCAAAATTGCCTTTATGTAACATCCGTGTTCAGACACTTAATGAAGGCAATCTTGTAAATCCATAAAATTCAAGGTGCGTACAAAGTTTACGAAACCATTGCTTCATATGAGTTATTTCAGATTAATAGTTTAAACGACCATACAAAAATGACTGAAATTGCAAATCATCTAACTGAACAGGTAATATAAGTATCCAAATCGTCAATCATGTAAGATCCCTACTCTCTCAGAGTTAGGTCAACAGCCCAAAGAAACATTGGACTAAATTTTAATGAAAGAGGAACCACAGGAAAAAAAAACACCATCTAGGTAATAAGACATGAGCAAAATATAAAATATTCTAATTACAGGATCGATTGCGAAATTATGTCTGGCCGTCTGGGTTAATAAAACGAATAACTATTGTAGGACCAACACATAGAAAATCAACTCTAAACCATAAACCTAAGACAAAAATAAGATAAAAGCACAAAAACTAACCACTTCTATAAAGGGATCTTAAGTTACAGACTCAAAAAAGAAAACGAGAAACACATTTTTCTTAACTGTATTCCAGATCCACTTTAATTTTTTCAACAACACGGTGATCCTATTTTTAGTCACTCATAAAATCAAAGAAAACTCCAAGAAATAAGTACACAACATAAACCTGAAACACTCACAATAACCTAGGACCAGATTGAAGACAACAAAGATTAAATAGACATAAAGAAATTGAAGGGGGGTGAATGTGGACATTCTTTTCGATACAGTGAATCTGCCTTAATAAACACTAGTGAGACCCCCTAAATGCTAGGATCTTTAACCTGGATTAAATAAGATTTTTTCTCAGCATTGGATAAAGTGATAAACCGCTTTTTTACTTAAATTATGCAACTAAAAATTCCTTGCTTGGTTGCAATTTTTCCTCTTATTCTTGTAAGCTCTATGCATATGGTTGGCTATTTTAAAAGTTGAAACCTGAGATTGTAAATCTACTGGTAAAAAAAAAACATAGTTGAAGAAGAGTTAACTTAACAGTTTCCTCATCCACAAAATATCCATCTTATATGCTTATAAGCTGTGGTCTTTTAGTGTTCTACCCTGACAAAAAGATCAAAGCTTTAAGTGGACGAGCCCACAAAACACACTTAGCTTCGGAAAACTTTTTATCTGCTTAAAACTGCAAACTAAAACAACCATTACAAAAAGCACTTTTATGGCTTTAACTTTTTTCCTTACCCTTATTAGATTTAAGCATTTAGTCGGCCATCTTAAAACCTAAGATTGATAGTTTTCTGCCAAAAAAAGTAGAAAATTAAAGTAGAATTAGCATTAACTTTCCCCATCCACAAATAAGCTTATATAAGGTTAAAAGTTGTGATATTTCAGAGTTCTACCCTGATAAAAAGATCGAATCTTTAACTGGATGAGCCCACAAAACACTTTTAGCCTTCACTAAAATACTTAATCCTTAAAAACTTCACCTAAAACAACCCTTAAAAAGCAAAAAAAGTTCGTTTATCTGTAGCTTTTTTTACTTTTCTTTATTAGCTCTATCCATTTGGCTGCCCATCTTGAATCCAAAAAAAAATGATAATTTACCGGCCTATAAAAGCTCAAATACTTTATCCGAATTACCCAACATCTCATATGCTTATAAGCTGCTCCTAAACAAGCCCTATTCTCAACTTGAAATATGCATTTGGCTACTCATCTTGAATCAAAAAATAAAAGAAAAAATATTACCAGCCTATAAAAGCTGAAATACTTTATCCGAATTACCCAACATCTCATATGCTTATAAGCTACTCCCAAACAAGCCCTATTCTCAAATTGAAATATTCATTTGGCTACTCATCTTGAATCAAAAAATAAAATAAAAAATATTACCAGCCTATAAAAGCTGAAATACTTTATCCGAATTACCCAACATCTCATATGCTTATAAGCTGCACCCAAACAAGACATATTCTCAAATTGAAAATGAAAATTCACCGGAAATATCATAAATTGCTTATAAAAAGGAAAGTAAAAAAGGGTAAGTCTAATATAACTAGTCCCTAAACAAAATACAACATAAATAGAAGTATGTAAGTAATATTTGTAAGTAAGAATTAGAAAGATTATTAGTATTACCTTGGAATCTGGTGATGACGTGGCATGAGATATATATAGATTCATTTACAGATACTAATAATAATAATAAGAAGAAGAAGAATCCATAAATAAACAGGAAACTCGAAAGATTATCTCTCGAGCTCTGCTCTGAATTCAATTTTGTCTCTTAACTGTTTTGTGACTAAATAAAATAGATAATACATATACAGAACTATACAGTTTTTTATTTAATTATATACTTGTATATGTTATATTCCGAATAAGGAAAAAGAATGAAACGTCAAATCTACCTTTTTTTATAGTCAACATATAAACTAAAAATAGCAAAATTTGGGATGCAGGGTATGTGACTCACAGTTATTGAATATTGCTACAGTTAAAATATAAAATGTACTGTAGCAATATCCAATGGATGTGGACTCTGAGTCACTCTGACTCTGAGTCACTCTGACTCAGAGTCAGGTACGCTGGTTCCCAAAAGTTGTTGGTTTTAAATGTTTGGAACTGAATATAACACACTCACCGACAAGGTTTGATGCGAAGCAGGTTATTTGTAGGTTATTAATTATTAAAAAAAACATATAAACTAAAAATGAACAAAAGTTGTTGGTTTTAGAGGGTTGGTAGCAAGTATACCACGCTCACCGACACGCGGTTCGATGTTACCTGGACGTTATTAATTAAAAAAAAAACATATAAACTAAAAATGTTAAATACAGTAGTGTTTTTGGAATTGTCATTGATAATGAGTTTAATATACTAACCAAGTGTGAACTCATTAATTCTCTAGAATTTTCTTTACTACATCATTTTTTGGGAAAAGGATGATTTAGTACATTAGTGTAACCTTATTTATCAAAAAAAAACCATGGTGAAAAATATTTATTAATATTCAATACATAGTATCAAAAATAATTCTACATTACCCTTCGATTATTATAGCAAAACTATTAACTAACTCGCATTATTTTTCTCTCCTGATGTAAATTGTATACATATACATATTCTCTATATCTCCCATTCTTTTGTCTCTGTGTACTTCTACTTTCTTCATATTAATGGATTTCATTTATTTTTACTTCTAATTTGAGTTTTTTCATTATTTCTATTTTTATCTCCATTTATCAATACTTTATCTCTTGTTTTTTTTTAATTGTTATTTGGATTTTTTTGTTTTTCCGTTTTTCACTTTTGTCTCTGTGTACTTCTACTTTCTTCATATTAATGGATTTCATTTATTTTTACTTCTAATTTGAGTTTTTTCATTATTTCTATTTTTATCTCCATTTATCAATACTTTACCTCTTGTTTTTTTTTATTGTTATTTGGATTTTTTTTGTTTTTCCGTTTTTCACTTGTGATATTTGTTTTTTTTTAGATAAAATTGGAAAATGTTTTTTTTTTTTTTAGATAAAATTGGGAAATGTTTTTTTTTGGATAAAATTAGGAGGGTTTTTTTCAAAGAATTCAGCAATTAGGAAAAGTAAAAGCCACATATACATGCTACGTAAATCCGAGATTGCCAATCCCGAGTTTCTTATACATATGAGTATTCTGGGTAATGAAAAAATAATCCCCAAAAAAGTAGTCATATATGATTTCTCTAAACTATTTGTCTCCGATCTTTTGATGTGTTTATCTGGGAAAGGGGTGAAGGACTGGGAAGCAAGCGTATGTGACTCTGAGTCAGAGTGACTCAGAATCCATAGTCATTGGATATTGCTACAGTACATTTCATATTTTAACTGTAGCAATATCCAATAACTATGGACTCTGAGTCAGAGTCACCTACGCTGCATCCAATGACTCCTATTTTGTAGGACTGTAAAAACTGCTAAATCTGAACCGTAGAATGAGTCGATCTAGATATCATATTTAAATATTAAAAACATCAAATAAACAAAATCAAAAGGGTAATAACAGAGATATTGCCGATTCCCAATACAATAGATCTTTTACCCATAAATTAAAACCCTAATTCGTTTATCATAATTGTATATCATTGATTGTCTGTATCAATTCTTAATTGCACCCATATAAATTTTGGACGGATGAAAAAAAATCATAGATCAGGAGAGAGAGAACGATTTGCAAACAAACTTCAGAAATCAATCGAAACTCATCACATATACAACAAACTATTACTTTTATTATCATCTAAATCGATATAAAAAAATAATAATAATATATCAAGCACAAAAATATAGAAAATAGAGCAGAGATTGGTTCGCTTTTTTAAGATAGTTTAAAATTTTGCTCTATTATTAAAATTTGAAAATTGAGCATAGATTTGATTGTCAAAATCTGAATTAGAGATTGGAGAAGCATAGACTAGTACAATTTCTCGTGAAAATAATGGAGCATGAGAAATACAAATGGGGAGAGAGAGAAAGAATAATGATATATTATATTTTGTGAGTATTTATTTTAAGTAAATAAAGAGTCATCATTCATTTCATCTTGCTGTTCAGATTTATCAGTTTTAGTAGTCCTACAAAATAGTAGTCTTTCACCCTTTTTCCGTGTTGATCTATTTATTGTATACTTTTATAATATTAATAAGGAGAATAATAGTGTCCCGGATACTTAGTTAAGCAATATAATTAGTGGGTTATTAAATACTAGCAATTAGTGTATTTATAATATCCATGTGACACTTGTCTAAACTAGTAATTAATAGTACTTTAAAGATAATTATGACTTAATTTTATAATATAAAAAAACTTAACCAATATAATATATTTATATATAGACACTAGGGCTGGGGAAAATCTCAATCTGTGTCCCGTGTCCCGATCCGCACCCAATCCGAGAAGAGTCGGTTTTGTCCCGACCCGACAAACTTCGGGATCGGATGACAATTTTGATTTCGTCGGGTGTTCCGACCTTTTTTTTTTATTAATTTATATTTTATATTATATAATATGATTTTTTTTATTTAAACACTAAAATGTATATTAATTTATATCAAATGCAAATGGTGAGAATCGAACCTTATACATCTAACATGTAATGTAATTACTCTACCATATGAGATAGAATCATTTTTGTTTCATATATTGGTTATAATTACATAAGTATAATATAGATTTTTAGTTTTTAATATATGAAACTATTAAAATAAAAAAATATACTTAAATTAAAAAGTTATATTGTTAATTCAAAAACGATAAATGATCATTATTTTTTGATTTTAAAAATTATAATGATAATGTATCTCATTTATTATGATAATTGTTGTTTATGTGAATAAAACTAAATACTAAAAAAATCTGATAAAAAACGTATCAATTTTTTATCTACTCCATTATTTGTAGTTCCATACTATTTTTTCTAGTACATGTTAATTTATTTTTTCATTTATTTGGAATGTTATTTTTAAACTATGATTATGTTTCGTGTTAATAACATGTTTAAACTTTTCAAATGAAAATTGTTAATAAAAAATGATGTCGTAAAATAAAAATTTGGAAGATTTGGAATAAATCTATCCCGACCCTACGGGATCCCAAAAATTCGGGTCCGGAAAAAGTCAAGTCCCGACTTTTGTCGGATCGGGATCGGGATTTTTTTTTCACTTTTAAAAGTATAATTAAGAAAGTAAGAGAAAATTAAATTAAATTAATGATATATGTGGTTCAATTCTCTCAAGCCTTTATATTGACTACTAGTACACGAGAAACATGTGTATTGTTTTCACTTTTTGAAAGAATTATAACAAAAGTACAAAAGTAGTCAAATATATGATTTCTCTAAACTATTTCTCTCCAATCTCTTGATGTGTTTATCTATTTATTGTATAATTTTATAATATTAATAAGAACAATAATAGTGTCACGGGGAACTAGTTAAGCAATATAATTTGGCGAGGGGATGTCGATAACCCCTCGTCCGGGGCAATACCATCACCGCAGCATGTGATCCGGGCCTGTCACCCATAGGCCGCGTACCACCCCGGATCTGAAAGGACCGGTCTGTGACGACGCCGGCCTAGGAAGCGTATCATGTACGCTTCCCCAATTAATGCTGCTGCTCCCTTGGGGGACCATTTGAGCGTTTCATCGACGTGGCCCAATCACAGGCCATCTCATGTGGACCCCGGAAAAGGACAGTACTCTTGTCAGAGTCATAAATGACCTAAACGCCGTTGGATCAGCGTTTTACAGTACAGTGATCCAAGGGCTAATACACATCTGATCATACTATAAATACCCTCACTAATACCACTTAGAAGGGGACACAAAAAGACAGAGAGGAGAGATAAAGCTAAAACAACCCGGACCTCTAGAATATCAACCGTGACACCTGACGCCACGACTTGTAACCGGACCGATCCCTCACCCTTTACTATATTCCTACCTTCAGTCTATACCGATACTGACTTGATCGTTGGAGAGGGAAAACCTGGTACTAACCCCGGGCCCCTATTCGTTTCTTGTGCAGGATAGAAGAACACCTCGCCATTGAAGGAGACATCAACTACCTCGGACAATTTGGAAGATCGGAGCCGACGCGAATTGATTAAGCCGAGCTTGGGAAGAAAGCCAGGCTCGCCAATTGGCGCCGTCTGTGGGAATTTGTGAAGAACGCGTTAGCTCTGACTCCACGTCCTCGAAGAAAACATGTCTGGCACCAACCGCTTCGATACTCCGTCGTCCCGACCCACTCCCGTTCTCGGAATGCCAAGGACACTCTCTTTTAATGAGACCCCGAGAACCGCGTCTACGAGCGGTCCCGCCCCCTTAACGGCAATAGCTGTGACACCCCGAACACGAGCTGAACTGACTGAAATGATGCTCGATATACACCAAAAGGAACTCGTCGCGCTTGCGGCCCAGAAGGCATTGATAGCCACGCTGATGGAACCAGAGCCCGAACCCGTTCTCCAAGGCGCAAGCCAAGGCGAACCGGTCCTCAGACCCACTAAGAGCGTGATGTCCCGGCTGGGACCCCGCCGACGACCCCCCCTAGAAACTCCCAGAGAGCCAACTAGGGGTGAGGAGTCGGAGCACTCCCACGAAGGGAATTCCCGTCAAAACGACGAGTGGAGTATACATTCCCGACATCGTAGGCATGAGGACAGCCGAAACTCTCAACCAGAATCGAGTCATGCCCGAACTGACAGGTCTCCCCGGACGCGAAGGCGTGGACGCCGTGGACGACACGACGCAGCCGGCGAGGCAGCACTGAAGATCGTGGCTTCGACCCGAAGTACCCCATTCTCAGACGAAATTGAGTATAGCGCTCCCCCCAGGAACTTCATCGCCCCTGTCCTCCAGACCTTCAATGCAGACTCTGATCCGGAGGCTCATCTTCGCCACTATCGATACCAAATGAACCATTGGTCCCACCTCGACCAATTAATGTGTAGGTGCTTTCCCGCCAGCCTGGGAAGGCTTGCTAGTAAATGGTTTCAGTCCCTGCCCGCCAACTCCGTCCATTGTTGGGACGATCTAGCCTATGACTTTGCTCATCGGTTCATAAACTTGAAGGAGAGGGTTACTCAGCCGGAGCAACTCTTTCAAGTGAGGGTCCAAGCCAAAGAGACCCTTGAGAACTACGATAATCGGTTCTGGCTGAAGCACGCGGAGTGCGCGGACTGCCCCGACTCCACCGCCATAGCTGCTTTCAGACAAAATATGGTCGTGGGCAGCAGGATCCGTAACGAGATGATAGCGACCCCGCCCAGCTCCGTCCCTCAGCTCAGGTCCCTCATAAAGCAGCATATTGGCATAGAGAAGGACATGAGGTCTGCTGGGGCATCACGTTCAGTGGCCATCATCGACCAACAGAGTGATAGGTCCGTCGCAATGAGCCCCCGAAAAAACCGGCCCATAAGCGAAAGAATGGAACGTCCCCGAACGGGGAGGAATCCGCGACCGGCCCCCAAAAGAAGAAGAGAAGAGGCCCGTCGGAACGACCCTTCGAATCCGAAAATTGCTTACTCCACCACCTTTCGCCTCCCGTTGACTGGCCTGCTAAGCGAAATTGAGAACGAACCGTTCTTCTCCTGGCCTCTCCCACTCAGGAACGAGCCTGCCCGTGGGACCAATGACAAGTTTTGCGACTATCACAGAGGCCGTGGCCATAATACCAATGAGTGTCATGGGCTGAAGGCAAGGCTGGAAGGATGGGTCCGAGATGGCTTGATGGATAGATACGTCAAGACACGTGAGGACCCCGATCGAGACCGAGAAGGAGACGACGAAAGGCAACCAGACCTCCCCCCACCGGTGATGACTTGCCTGGTTATTCATTCCGGGCCAAAGAAGCCAAAGCCAAATGGGGCGGAGAGAACCGAGGCCCGTGAGGCCACAATGAAAAAGCACGTCTGCCTCGCCGAAAGCTCAAAACCACGAAAGAGGTGCAAACAAGGTACCAAGCCAGATCTAAGCTTCACCGACTTCGACCTAGTGGGGGTAGACCTGCCCCACTATGACGCCCTTGTTATCACGGCCCAAGTGGGCCATTGCTCAGTTGGACGAATCCTCGTCGATCAGGGGGCGTCAGTGAATATTCTCTTTGATGACCTCTACCGAAAGATAGGGCTGACGGAGGGGCAGTTAGATACCAACGCCCCTCCTCTGTACGGATTCAACTCTGAGGCCATTCAGCCCAGAGGGAACATAACCTTGCCTGTTAAGACAGGAACGAAGGTTATGAGTGTGGAGTTCACGGTGGTGGACGTCCCCTCCGTTTACAACGTCATACTAGGGCGCGCGTGGCTTCACGAGATAGAAGGCGTCTCCTCCACTCTACACCAAAAGGTCAAGTACCCCACTGTGAGTGGAGTCGAGACCATATCGGGAAACCAAAAGGTCTCGAGAAGCTGTGCCATGGCCGTATACTCCGGCAATAACCCGGTTCCGGCCCAGAGTGCTATGAACATAGAAGTTGAGGATCCCAAGCTGCTGCGGGAACTGAACAAGAAGATGGGTCCGGAAGCTGATGAAAAGGTAGAAGAAGGATTGCTGAAGGTCCAGATTCCGGGGTACGACGAGGACCACTTTTTTATGGTGGGCGCGAGGCTGAGCGAGCCCGAGATTTCAGATCTCGTTAAGCTTCTGCTTGAATACCTCGATAACTTCGCGTGGTCTCCATGCGAAATGCCGGGTATCAGTCCCGACCTCGCCTGTCATAAATTGAACGTCAACCCGGATGCGAAGCCTGTGATGCAAAAGGGGCGCCGCGTTAGTCCGGAGCATGCCGATGCCATAAACGAGGAAGTACAAAAACTTCTGCTAGCTGGAGCCATCAGTGAAATCTTTTACCCAAGATGGCTCGCTAACCCTGTGGTGGTCCCTAAAAAGAACGGAAAGCTGCGTGTGTGCATCGATTACACAAGCCTTAACCGGGTCTGTCCTAAGGATCCCTTCCCTCTGCCTAAAATTGATCAGATAGTGGACTCCACCGCCGGAGCCGCCAGAATGAGCTTCCTGGACGCCTGCTCCGGCTATCACCAAATACCCATGTCGGAGGCTGACCAAGAAAAAACCGCCTTCATAACCCCAAGGGGGAATTACTGTTACAAGGTGATGCCATTCGGGCTTAAGAACGCCGGGGCGACGTATCAGAGAATGGTCACCAAGATATTCGCTAAGAGCATAGGCCGGAGCATGGAGGTCTATATCGACGACATGGTTGTAAAAAGCGCCCAGGAGGACGACCACCTGTCGGACCTGAGAGAGGTGTTCGAAACAATACGAAAGCATGACCTGAAGCTGAACGCCTCTAAGTGCGCCTTCGGAGTTGGTGCCGGGAAGTTCCTATGGTTCATGGTAACTGTAAAATCCCGTATTTTACTCTATTATATTTAGTTACTAATGTTTAATCATTTAGGAGTGGTTTTATATTTTTGTAATGTGGTTGGATTGTTTAGTATTTATCAATTATTGAGGGATCAAACCCGTAGTAATATAGTTGGTAATGAAGATAGAGTAAGATGGTTACGTTCATTATATGGCAACGAATTGGCAGTAATAAATTTAGCCATTTAAATTTATCATTACTATAGCTTACGTTATGTAGTAAAACAAGTCATTAATAAGAGTTTATAGAAACTAAATGATAATGGAGTTACATATAGAATTATTTGGGAGTAGAAGATGTAGTTATCAGGTTAACACAACAATGTTTATAATTGTAGTAAAAGTCCATATTTATTAATAGAGAGTTACATGTTTATAGGATAATATAGTAACGTGAGAATCTCAAAAGGTATAATAAGTATATGAATTAAATTTTATGGGTGTTCACTTTTGCATGTAACATATATGAGCATTTAATTTACATTCCTATTTATTAACAGACGTGCACATATGTAGTGAAAGAATATACATAGTATTACTATTTATATGATATCTCATATACAGTCTATGCTTATTATACTGTATAATATTAAAATATATATGTATATAATGATAGAATGAAGATACTAAGAAAGGAAGGAAGCCAATAGGCAGATGTGTGCAAAATCAGAAAGTTTAATTCGGCAATTCATTGATTTACAGTATTCATAGTAAAACGTTCGGTTATCCCGTATCCGTATATTGTGAGTGGTTTTTACCTTTGCTATTATTAAACCCATTGCATTTTTAACAAGTATTTGCATATTAAAATTATATTTTGAAGGTATCAAAATTATATATGTATATATAACATTGCAAAGTTGCGGGTTCAAAAGAGTAAGGTTATTTGTGTACGTTGATGAATGTAAAGAAAGTGAAATGTTTATATACGTTGATTAACGTATAAGATTTTGAAAGAAAGTTTATTATATTTTTGTGATCATTATGGTTTATATTTGGGATTAAGTTTATAGAATAAAAGAGATTTGGAAAGTCCAAATCCAAAGAATAAAAAGAGATTCAGGAAGGCTGAATCCAACGAAGAAAAAGAGATTCAGGAAGGCTGAATCCAACGAAGAAAAAGAGATTCAGGAAGTCTGAATCCACCTAGGAGATTGGGAAGTCCAATCGGACTTAATATTCAATTTATATTATCGTATTGATCACACCAAAAATTACAATTTTATTATTCGTGCTTTGGGAATTTTATTAAATAAAAGTATTGCTTTTGAAAGAAAATGATAAAATCTATTTTCGACCCTATATTATATTGCAAGGTTGCCAATCACTAAGCTCGTTTGGCTTACCCTCGTTTTTATAATGTTTTCAGGTAATCAGGCAGATTTTTAGAGTCGGACTAGAGTTAGTCGGGACCAGCCAGACCGTCTAGGATTTCTTTTATTTCCGCTGCTAATAAACTTCTAAGATTATGATTTCGAATGTTGTTTCTTTAGTATTATAAGACCTTATTTGAATAAGTTGCTATCGGGATTTGAATTTCACTTTAATTTGTTGGGATATTCAGAAATAAGAATGAATGTTTGAAGTTACTATTTTAGAGTCTAAATTATTTATTTAATTACTTTTAAGTTATAGGCCTTCGTCTAGCACGTGCCGCCGCACGTGTTATTCGGCCGTGTGACGTCCTTTTGGGTCATCCGGTACGAGCCGCGAACGTCCGTCAAGGGGTAGGCCCTGGCTGACTTTATGGCAGAATTCACCGGAACGACTACGTCCCCCGGCATCGAGGAACGTGCCCAAGGAACGTGGACCTTGCATGCCGACGGAGCTGCCAATAAAAAGGGGTCTGGCCTCGGGGTGGTACTCCAATCCCCACAGGGTGATGTAATCGAGAAGTCAATCCAGCTCGGCTTTCGAGCCACCAATAACGAAGCGGAATACGAAGCCGTGATCGCAGGCCTGAAAATGGCCCGAAGCCTCGGAATCAAGAAGATACTGGTACACACTGACTCCCAGTTAGTCAGTAGCCAAATCAGCGGTGAGTTTCAGACGAAGGACGAAAGGATGGCAAGCTACGTGGCCATCGCCTCCGGAATACTCCAAAGCTTCGATGAGAACACCCACGCCGATGCACTAGCAACCCTAGCCTCGGCCATGAGTGATAAAAAGGAGCGAGTCATCACCATAGAATACGTCCCTTCGCCTAGCATCGAAGCAAAGGCAAGAGTTAACGTAGTGACTGACCTCCCGTCAGAGCCGAGCTGGATGGACCCCATCATCGAATACCACCGCACCGGAGACCTCCCCGAAGATAAGAAAGATGCTGAAAAGATAAGAAGAAAGGCACTGGGGTTCTGGTTGGCTCCCTGCGATAAACTTTATAAAAGGTCATTCTCCGGGCCCTACTTGCTCTGCGTCCATCCCGATATGGTAGTGAGGGTCATGGAGGAGATTCACGAAGGAACGTGTGGGAGCCACACCGGGGGCAGGTCGCTGGCCAACCGTGCCTTAACTCATGGATATTGGTGGCCCCTCATGCAAAAAGATTCTAAAGCATTCGTGCTCAAATGTGAGAAGTGCCAGAAATACGCCCACATACCTAGAGCCCCGGCCCAAAAGATGAGCAGCGTGACTTCGCCTTGGCCCTTTGCCCAATGGGGCATGGACATCGTCGGACCATTCCCTCGGGCGCCGGGAGGCAAAAAGTTCCTCCTCATGGTCACCGATTACTTCTCGAAGTGGGTAGAAGCCGTGGCATTAGCAAAGATAACGGAGGCCGAGGTGATCAGGTTCCTCTGGAGGGATGTGATCATAAGGTTTGGGATCCCCTACTCGATAGTGGCAGATAATGTGGGCCAGTTCACCGGAGCTAAATTAAAAGCGATGTATGCTAAGTACCGCATCAAAAGCTATTACTCCACCCCTTCGTATCCCCAGAGCAACGGCCAAGCTGAAGTGTCGAATAAGACCGTCCTCGACGAAATAAAAAATAGGCTAGACGAGTCCAAAGGATGATGGGCTGATGAGCTGCAGCACGTCCTCTGGGCCTACCAAACGACGAGAAGACGGGGCACCCAGCAAACGCCCTATAGCCTAACCTACGGGATGGAAGCTGTCATCCCATTAGAAATCGGACTCCCCTCTCTCAGAACCGAGATGGTGGAGAACGGCCTGAACGAAAAGATGATGGGCCTCGAACTCGAGTATGCTGAAGAACGAAGGGAAGTCACGGCCATCCGTAACGCCGAATACAAGAACGAGCTGGGACGTTCCTATAACAAAAGAGTGAACGCCAGACGCTTCCAAGACGAAGACCTCGTGCTACGGAAAGTAAACAACAACACTAGGGTACAGTCCGACGGAAAGCTAGGCCCCAACTGGGAAGGCCCCTATCGAATCCTCGGTGCGGCGGGCAACGGGGCCTACCTGTTGGGTCGCCTCTCCAACGACGTCCCGATGGATCGACCTTGGAACATCAACAACCTAAGGAAGTACTATCAATAAGGCTCGACCTTTGCGTTTTGATGTAAATAAGAATACGATGTAAATGTGCCTGAGGGCTTGATGAATAAAACTGTTGTTATTTCGAAATCACCCCGGCTTATATTTATTTGAATTTTTCAGTTCATTTAAATCTTACAAGTGTTTCAGAACACCCGAGCCTATACGGCACCCCGGCTTATATTTATTTGAATTTTTCAGTTCATTTAAATCTTACAAGTGTTTCAGAACACCCGAGCCTATACGGCACCACCGACTTATATTTATTTGAATTTTTCAGTTCATTTAAATCTTACAAGTGTTTCAGAACACCCGAGCCTATACGGCACCCCGGCTTATATTTATTTGAATTTTTCAGTTCATTTAAATCTTACAAGTGTTTCAGAACACCCGAGCCTATACGGCACCCCGACTTATATTTATTTGAATTTTTCAGTTCATTTAAATTTTACAAGTGTTTCAGAACACCCGAGCCTATACGGCACCTCGGCTTCTATTTATTTGAATTTTTCAGTTCATTTAAATTTTACAAGTGTTTCAGAACACCCGAGCCTATACGGCATCCCGGATTATATTTATTTGAATTTTCCAGTTCATTTAGATTTCACAAGTGTTTCGGAACACACAAGCCTATACGGCACCCCGGCTTACATTTATTTTCTAAGTATTAATTCGAAGTGCCAGTCATATTAAATGAGTGCCCCCACGCCGAAGCATAAAGGCCCACTCATTTGGGAGCACATACGTGAACACCCATCGAAAGTAAAAAATAGAGGAATAAAAGACAAGTCCAAAATTGTTTTTTCATTTCATTCGATAAGAAGCTATTACAAGCTAAAGTGCAGAAAGAAGATTACATCGAAAACAAAATAAAGAACTACAAAAACCCCTAGGCTGCCCCCTCATTATCATCAGCTTCATCATCCGAGAGGGCTCGAGGGGTTAAGGGGACCACCTCGGAAATGGGAGCAGAGGGAACGGGAACAATGATGTTTTCCATGTTCCACACCGGATGATCCGGTCCCGCCCTCATGAAAGTCGCTGCCTCAGACCAGCCATCAACATAGAAGGAATTAAAGTCCTTCTGTGTTGATAGTTCCAAGGCGGCGCTCATCTCCGCCTCGGCGGCTTGAACCGCAGCCTTCACTTTCTCAGCCACTCCTGCCTCAGCGGCCTCGACTGCAGCCTTCACCTTGTCGGCCAAGCTTGGTTCAGCCTCCTTCAGAGCTGTTACCGCAGCTTGTTCACGCTCCTCGGCCTCAGCACCGGCCTTCGCGGCCTCAGCTCTCCGAGCTTCCAAAGATTCAACGAGGCCCTCAGCCCTCTCTGCCCTTATTTTTGCCCCCTCCGCCCTTTTCAGAGCGTCTTCGGCCTGCTTAGCACTGGCCTCGGCCTTCGAAATCCACGACCTCACCAGTTGCCCTTGCTGGTAGACATACTGGTTCATCGTTAAGTAGGCCTACAAAAAAAGAGGAACACTTAGCAAAAATTTAAGAAATAAACAAAGAACACTCAAGAATGGCACAACGAAAACAACATTTTACCTGCGGGATCATGACCATGGCCGACTTCATGGCAGAAGCAAGGTCGCGGCAGCGATGGTCGGCCTCGATGGTTTGCTGCTGAAGCGGGCCAGAGCAAGCAGGCCAGCAGAGGGATGGCCCTCCGTGATCCTCCGAACCCCAGTCGTCGCCTTAACCTCCTCCGGGGTCTGAATAGGCATCCTTGGCAACGGGGAGCCAGGGCCTGAGCTTGAGCCCGAAACGCTAGGCATTGGACCCTTCGCCTGAGTGGTTGGCACCTCTCGCTCTTCGACAACGACCTCCGGCTCCCTAGGCTCCAGGATGGGTGCGGCATCCTCCCTCGGCTCAGATTCCCCGGTCCGGGCCTTCTTTGACTCACGAGGGCCTTCGCCTCCTCCCTCTTTCTCTTGTCGTCTTCGGCCTTTCGAGCGGCTCGTTCACGCCTCGCCTGCCCCAACAAGCCTCCCAACCTCTCTAAGACTTTTGCCTTAGCATTAGCAGGAGCCACTTCGACGACCTCCTCATCCCTTGCCTCGACGACCTGCTCCTCAATGGCCTCGGGCTCTACAACCTCCTCTTCCTCACCACCACCACCCGCATCGGCAGCAGTATCTTCCACCTCCTCGTCCTCCTCATCAGAACGAACCACCTACATCGTTCAGAACAATAAGAAAGAAGTTAGAAAAATTAACAAAATATAGCCAAGTGTGGAATTGAAATCAAACAAGAACAAACAGTGACTTACCCTGGTCCGCGATGTGCCTGGAGTCGGCCCGATCTGGCGTACCTCGGGAGAGCTGTCTTCTAGCCGAAGAGGGCTCACTACCTCAGGCTCCCTAGACCTCAGGGGAAGAACCTCTGGCAGAGGTTTCCCATGTTGGTCTATGTAGGCACGGGTACCGTCTGGCCCCACCCTGAAGTGGAGGACGGTACCATCCGACCGGGTCTCGAAGTGAACCCCGGCCGATGCAGGCGCGAAGGAGGCCCCGGCCGATGCAGGAGCAAAGGAGGCCACCGTCGCCGCCTTCGCCTTGCTGCCTGTCTTCAGCTTTGGCTTCGACGCCTTCTTAGCCACAGGCTCCACCACGGCCTCGGTATCTTCAACCACCTTGGGAGGGAGGGTCGACTCCAGACCCTTCTCCTTCTCCCATCTTTCCCTGGAGTATCCCATGGGACAGAAGGTCCTATGGGGCCATTTGAAGCTGTTCCCCTTGCAGGAGGTGGGGGAGCCGCAGATTAGCAGACGCTCCGCATCGCGTGCCCCTACGTCGGTCCCGTCTGAACCCCACTAATTAAGAGCCACCTCCAACGACTCTATGTTGGGTTCGCCCAGGCCCCTCAGCTTAGAGGCCACTGTGAACTTATTTTCCTTGGTGCTCAGCACCCTCCCCGGCCTGGGCGGGAGAATTAGGCCGTCATGAAGGAGCCAGGATCCCTCCACCATGATCACGTCTTGTGTGTAACCCCGATTAGAATCGGAGTTACCCGTGATCAGCTGATTATGGGACCGGCACCTCAGGTAGGGTTGCCGGCTCTTAGATTGGGAGCTTGGCTCGGTCTACAAAAACTCATAGCAGGCCAAGAGCTCCTTAAGCCCCAATGGCTCCGGGATGTCCGGGCCCAACATGACACTTAGGGCCTCTATTCCGGTGCAGATGCGGTGCGCCTGCAGAGGCCACTGGCACGGAAGAGTCTGCGTCCAGGCGCAGAGCTCCGCCAGTAGCTCCGGAATGGGGAGGTGGGTACCTCCGTATAGAAGAGTAGAGAGGGAGAGAGTTACCATACTCTTGGGATCAGCCACGATCCCGTTCACCTCGTCCGAGGACGCACAAGTCCGAAGTCGGAACTCCTCCCCTATGCCGCAGATTTGACGAAACTCGTCTAGGTCAGGCCCTTGCTGCCTGACCATGATGCTGTTGTCGTTTACTGCTACGGATATGGTCGGATCGATGACCATCGCCCGAAATGGCAAGGCGTTTGCCATCACCTCAAGGCGTCGTGGTTTCGGGGCAACCATCGGGCCTTTTCCGGCTCCGTGTTTGATAACCATGACGGCTGGTTGTTTGGTGAAATCTGCTAAGTATGAAGGAAGAGAGAGAATGGTCTGCTGTGAAAACTTTAGAAAGAGATTGAGAAAGTGAAAATGAATTTTCACTGAAGGTATTTATAGACCCCCACCAGAAGATGAAAAGACGTTTACCAGAAGGTGAAAAGACAGCAACGATTCAGAAGCACGAACTCCCACAAATAGACGCCGCCACTCAATCGACGCAGTCAACGTGTACAGCGAATAGAGGTCAACTGCCAAGTGTCATTCATCAGCCACTTTAGCATTGATGGAATCGAAGAGACAGAGGCGGTGCCTCATAAATGCATGATAGGCGCGCTCCACGTGTTAAAAATTCCAGAAAATAAGAGCACGTGTCAACATGACAGACCGTATCAAGGTACCTCCACACCGCCAGACGTAAGAACGGGATGACCAGAGCCCTCGTAAAAGATTCGAGATACTTGCCGACCTCGTCCTTAACGACTCCGGACAGGGAGCTGTTGTCGAGGGGATGTCGACAACCCCTCGTCCGGGGCAATACCATCACCGCAGCATGTGATCCGGGCCTGTCACCCATAGGCCGCGTACCACCCCGGATCTGAAAGGACCGGTCTGTGACGACGCCGGCCTAGGAAGCGTATCATGTACGCTTCCCCAATTAATGCTGCTGCTCCCTTGGGGGACCCTTTGAACGTTTCATCGACGTGGCCCAATCACAGGCCATCTCCTATGGACCCCGGAAAAGGACAGTACTCTTGTCAGAGTCATAAATGACCTAAACGCCGTTGGATCAGCGTTTTATAGTACAGTGATCCAAGGGCTAATACACCTCTGATCATACTATAAATACCCTCACTAATACCACTTAGAAGGGGACACAAAAAGACAGAGAGGAGAGATAAAGCTAAAACAACTCGGACCTCTAGAATATCAACCGTGACACCTGACGCCACGACTTGTAATCAGACCGATCCCTCACCCTTAACTATATTCCTACCTTCAGTCTATACCGATACTGACTTGATCGTTGGAGAGGAAAAACCTGGTACCAACCCCGGGCCCCTGTTCGTTTCTTGTGCTGGATAGAAGAACACCTCGCCATTGAAGGAGACATCAACTACCTCGGACAATTTGGAAGATCGGAGCCGACGCGAATTGATTAAGCCGAGCTTGGGAAGAAAATCAGGCTCGCCATAATTAGCGGGTCATTAAATACTAGCAATTAGTGTATTTATAATATCCATGTAACACTTGTCTAAACTAGTAATTAATAGTACTTTAAAGATAATTATGACTTAATTTTATAATATAAAGAAACTTAACCAATATAATATATTTATATATAGACACACACTATTTATATATGTAAATAAATTAATATATATATATATATATATATTAGTAATACTATATTTAATAATTTTTTATATTTTTAATTAATATTTAAATTTAAGATATGTTCAACTAAGATTCTATATTTTTATTTGAGTTTTTAGTAGGTTGGTTTTTTATTAGGTTGAATATTTATATTTTGGTTTATCAAATTATAGATTGTATTTTATGTAATTAAAAAAGAAACAAATTTTTTATAAGAAAATATTATTTATTTAGGTGTTCTGTATTATTTAAAAAAGAAGCATTAATTGAAATAGTTATTGCTGATAATTAATCGTGACAGTATTATGCAATGAATGCAATTTTATTACTTTCCATAACAATTATACACAAAAAATCACGTTAAACAGTGTCCTGATAACACTACCGTATTAAACTATTAATAATACTAGTTATTAATTTCATCTTATGTTGGGAAGAGTTAATAGTTTAAGCTAGCCGTTATCGCCATCAATACTCTATCACCTCATTGATAGACTTAACGTTATTTTCTATTGATTAGCTTTTAAGTGTCGCATTTCGATGCCCTGTATCGATTTCTTGAAAGTTGTTGTTGAAAGTGTAGACAAATCAATCAAATTATTCGTTGACCGAAGTTATCGAACAATTATATCGTCATTTTTTGGTGATTGTATGTATGAAAGAACTTTAAAGGAATGCGATTAGTTCATCTTCTTATGTGTAACCTATTTTTATTTGTGTGATACTTGTTGCTTTATCTTATGGCCGGCCCTGACTACAGCCCAATAAGCCCCGTTCTTAGATGCCGACCAAAAAAAGCGTCAAAATTATTTTTCGTATGGAAAAATTATGTATTTATGCAAATTTCTAATGATATATAACATTTTTAGTCAAATTATGATTGATTAGCTACTGCAGCCTAGTGGTTAGGCTCTGGTAACGCGTGTAGCACTTGTAATGTCATGAGTTTGAGCCTTTTCAGCTACATTTTTTGTTCCCCTTTGTTTTCGTTAAAGCATAAAAATCAAAATACCAAGTGGATTTGAACTCAAGAGCTCTTCGAAAGATCCAACAAACTTAACCAACTAGGCTACATCATCTAAGGAGCATTACAGTTACATTTTATTGTTTTTATCTTTCCTTTTCACATAACTTGTAGTTTGTAAAAATGATCTTTTTATCTGATCAAATTGTTTGAGACTTTGGTGCTTTCACTCATTGGGTCATCATCCCTGTTTATCTTTGAACAAAATGAATCGTACATATCTGAACCAAACATATTATCAACTGGATTCATGATTAGCAAGAACATCGGAATGATTTAACGAAGTCGCCCTTAACATTTTCTTAACAACATATGCTTCCAACATTTGTGAGAGGCTCTTGAGTTATATGACAGCTAAAGCAGAATTATTCTGCATTTTGTATATTTCTAGAAAAATAGATTGGACTCAACAGAAGTTGTACAAAGTTATGACAATAGGGTGCGTTGACACCGAGTAATGACACATACAATACTCTAATATTTTCAACCATACTCAATAACGTGGCATGATGATTTGACATGGGTCATTTAGTAATTTAAGTAAAAATTAGAATTAAATGGATTGTTGTAGTAGTGTATATCATTACCCATAAATAAATAAGAACCAACTTTTTATAATTCCTTTGAATTTTAAAAATAATACTTTAAAATTACATTAAGTTTTAATTGCAAACTTGTAAAATTAATTATAATAATAATTAGGGGTGGGCTAGGGTCGAGACCCGACCCGTAAACGCTCAACCCGTATCCCGACCCGATTATTTTTAGAAGTGAAAAAAAAATCCCAATCCCGATCCGACAAAAATCGGTACTCGACTTTTCGGGATCCCGTAGGGTCGGGATAGGTTTATTCCGAATCTTCCGACATATGTTTTTTTATTTTACGACGACGTCATTTTTTATTAACAAATTTCATTTGAGAAGTCTAAACATGTTATTAACATGAAACATAATCCTAGTTTAAAAATAACATTCCTAATAAATGAAAAAAGAAATTAACATGTAGTAGAAAAAATAGTGTGAAACTACAAATAATGGAGTAGATAAAAAAATGATACGTTTTTTATCAGATTCTTTTACTATTTAGTTTTATTCACACAAACAAAAATTATCATACTAATGAGATACTATTATCATTATAATTTTTATAATCGGAAAATAATAATCAATTATCTGTCTTGAAAATAACAATATAATTTTTTAATTTAAGTATATTTTTTATTTTAATAGTTTCATATATTTAAAACTGCAAATATATATTATACTTGTATAATTATAACTAATATATAAACTAAAAATGATTGTAGCTCATATGGTAGAGTATTTACATTGTATGGTAGAGGTACAAGATTCCATTCTCTTCACTTGCATTTGATATAAATTAATTCTTTTTTCTATAAAATATAAATTAATTAAAAAATCGGGTCGGGACACCCGACGAAATCAAAATTGTCACCCGATCCCGAAGTTTGTCTGGTCGGAACAAAACCCGACATTTTCGGGTCGAAATTATTCTTAGGTCGAAAAATTTCGGATCAGATACGGGTCGGGATTTCGGGATTTTTTCAAGCCCTAATCATAATGGTAACATAGAGGATAGAACCCAAATAAGAAATATTCTAATGTTAAAAAAATGTCATTACCTGGCTTTAGAGCACCACATTAACATACGTGGGAACAAAAAAAGATTTCTCAATTTTATATGTTGAAATGAAAATTGAATGGAATTTATGTCGATTATCGTAAATGATAATTTTAGGGTAAATTTTGGATTGAATCATAAAAACAAAAGTATTTAAGGATTGGTACATGAAATTGAAACTAATTAAGGATTGGTCTATTTACCCTAACTAACCAATAAAAATGTAAAAAATCAGAAAAAATGAAAAAATTCCAGAAAATAAAAATACAAAAATGAAAAAATAAAAAAAAATATGAAAAAATCCAAAAAAAATAATAAAAGAGGCAAAACCCCGAAAAAACACGACTTTTTTTTAAAAAATCCAAAAAAATCAACAAAAATCTAAAATCAAAAAAAAATCAAAAACGTAAAAAAAAACAGTCTGAAAACAGTCTGAAAAAAAACAGTCTAAAAAAAAACAGTCTGAAAACGTAAAAAAACAATCTGAAAACAGTATGTTAAAACAGTCTGAAAAATAAATAAATTAAAAAACAGTCTGAAAAATAAACAGTCTGGAAAATAAACAGTCTGAAAAATAAATAAATTAAAAAACAGTCTGAAAAATAAAAACAATTAAAAAACAGTCTGAAAAATAAACAGTCTGAAAAATAAATTAAATAAAAAACAGTATAAAAAATAAATAAATTAAAAAACAGTCTAAAAAAAACAGTTTGAAAAATACCAATCCATTATGCCCACTACCTATAAAACAAGTTTCACAACAAAAAAAACCAAAGAAAAACATCGTATTACAAAACAAATAAAAATGAAATAAGTACCTCAGCTATAGATGGACTCGAATGATCACGTGGATCAGGGTGATTTACATGCCCACCAAATATTACTCCAGATTTGTTTACTCCATTGTTGCACGATATATTATATATATATATATATATATACATATATATATATATATATATGTATATGTATATGTATATATAGATATACATATATATATGTATATATATATGTATATATATATATAGAGAGAGAGAGAGTGGGAGAGATAGAAGACATGTGGCGGTGGAGGCAGCGTCGGGAGACGACGGAAGGGGGACGCGGCAGCGGCGAAGGTGGAGGTGGCGGCGGATGAGAGGTTGTGGTGGTAGTTTTATGTGGGTTTTTTTAGAGAGAGAGTGATAAATGAAATAAATAGAATTTGAAGAGATTTTATATTTAATGAGTAATTGACCAATCCTTAATTAGTTTTAGAAATAATGAACCAATACTTAATTAAATTTTATAGCCGGACCAATACTTAAATAGTTTTGTTTTCATGGTCCAATCCAAAATTTACGCTATATTATCATGAAAGTGTCACATGAAATGCAGAAAAAATCCTAATGTATGTCCCACTATATTATCTAAATTGTCATCTTATAATAAATTTTTTATATAAAATGATTTTTATTATAAATAATAAATTTATTTAAAAGTCAAATAATTATAAAAAAATTAGTTCTTATTTATTTATGGGTAATGATATACACTGCTCTAGCAATCAATTCAATTCTAGTTTTTACTTAAATTCTTAAATGGTCAATGCCATATCATTGAGTGTGGTTGTAAATGTTGGAACAGTGTACATATCATTACCCATCGCACCCCCACAATTTAAGAAAATATCATTTTGTCTACAGTAAAATTTTAAAATAATTTTAAAACGATGAGTTTTGCAACCTTGAAAGATAACACTTTGATTCGTGCTCTCCCATAAGGTAATACTGGCTCCGCCACCGTCTCCAAACACATTGCTTCAAACTTCTGATATTCATTTCTAACCCATTAATTTAATACATTCGAAATCCATTTTGATCATGTCTCGAGTTTTCTGGCCAATATTTCCAGCGTTATAGTAAAAGCCAACTGATAGCTAGATGATACTACTCTTCTACAAAAAGTATGCAATACATGTAACAAATTGAATTAAATTGTTTTTCTCAAACCAAATCATTCACCCAAAACCCTATAAAAGTGACACTTACACCACATTGATTTTGGAAAGGCAAAAAAAGTTATTATTGTACTTTTTTTACCACCTATTGGCACTCCTAAATGACATAAATAAAATCTCGTGTGCTTTTTAAGCTGACACTAAGATGTTATCATTAATCATCATATCGTCAATGTAAAGTCTATATAGTCGCGAAAGATATATATCCAACATTTGATTGTTAGGTGTGTTAATTTTGAAGAAGAAATTATGGATATATGGTAAACACAACGGTAAAACATGTTTATCTAATATAGATATCCAACCTTGACAACACTTGAATTTTATATAGGTGTTTCCACATCTAACTAGACTAATTCCCTTAGATATTGTGCTTACCAGCTTACCAAAAAAATTTATTATAGTTGTTTAGAATTAAGTAGTGGTAATTGATGTATTTCATCTCCACTAATCGTGTTATTGTAGAAAGTTTCATTAATATATATAGCTAATGAAATCGACTCTATGTCGTTACGTGCACCACCGCAACCTTGGACGAAGAAATTGGAGATTGGCGATATCGAGTTTATTATCTTATGTGGAGTTTAACCAAAGCAAAGGCGAATAAGCGATTCCAACCATAAGTAACATATCTTATTCTTTTGACTTTTGAGCGTCAAAATAGGCCGGAGAGAGTACTATGGCGATCACGTGACGGCACCTTAGGGCTCCGTCTCCCATCAATCCACCACCCCCTCTCCTATATTTCTTTACATATTCAAATAGATCTCGTTACCCTCTCTATTACTATACAACTTATTAGGGTTTTCACCACTATTTGGGGATTTGATGGCGACAGAGCTTTCACCACTATTTATAATTTAACACTTATAAATTAGATCTTAATTCGCTAGAAATAAATGTCATTCAGCTTCCATTGAAGCAAACCCAATTAAAAGAATCTAGGCCTGCTATTATTTTCTCGCCTTTAGAATTGCAAAGGTCGGGCTTTCCTCTACAATATGCACTCATTGCCAAATTCAGTAAAGGAAGGCCTAACATTGATACTGTTAGGGAACATATAATCAGAAATTGGGAACTTTCTGAAACCTTTGTTGTGAGTCTCATTGACTATAGGCATGTTCTAATTAAGACTAGAAATGCCACTGATTTTACTAAAGGTTGGACCCACAACAATCACGAAATTGAAGGAGCTCTTTTTAGAATTTATAAGTGGATAATATATTTTAATTTAAAAAAAGAGTCATCTGTAGTACCTGTTTGGATTAGACTTCCCCTACTACCTTTGAACTTTTGTATACTCTCATATCTCAAAGCCATTACCCAATCTTTCGGAAGAAATTTAGTTGGGGATTTAGCCACACTTACTCATGCTAGGCCTGCCTATGCTAGAGTGTGTGTGGAATTAGATCTTCTAAATGAAAGAGATGACTCAATATGGATTGGGACTTCTTATGATGAGGGGTATCTGGCAAAGAGTGGAGTATGAAAAACTCCCTAATTACTGTGATAAGTGTTGGTTACAGGGTCACTCTCATCTTGAGTGTAAAAAATTCCCTAATACTAAAACGTTACAGCAACCTAAAGCTCACTTCTTTGATGAGATAAAAAATGATGAAAATTTGGGCTCTAAGGTGCAAGCAGGGAAAAAAAGAGGGAGTAATGATCTGGCTGAACAAAATACTATAAAAGATACAAATAAGATCAGGAACATGGGGAAAAAGGATGGTTTTAGACAAGAATATGTGGCCAAGAAGCCACATAACATTAAAAATGCAGAGGAATGCTCAAAAGCAAATAAATTCTTTAAAAAAGTGAATGGTAAGCTAGTAGAGGTTGAAAGTGATGATGAGGAAAATATAAAAATTGTGGAATCCATGTGTTGGTCCGTGCGGCTAAACCTTAGAGAGGGGGTGAATAAGCTTTTAGGCGTTTTTCGTGGAATTAAAATTCTAAGCGCAACTAACAAACCAACTAGCTTGATATCTATTTGCGACAATAAATATGCGATGATAATTTATGAATAAATTGAAACATGCGCACAATCACAAATAATATAAGTTGCGGAAAGTAAATAGTAAGGGAAGAGATTGACACCACGATATATAGAGGTTCGGCAAACCCGCCTACATCATCTCCTCGGTATTCACGCTACCGAGTATTTCACTATAATTTTCTTTCTAAGATTACAAATCTTACCGAGCTAATCACTCGATTTGCTCACCATCTATCCGAGTTTCCTACTCTTGATACAAGTGCAAGCGAACACGTTTACGAGTCAACGACTCCCCCTCAATCTATGAGTACTCAAGTGTTTAACCTAGAACTTTTAACCAACACTGTGGCTAAAAATTTTCTATCCAAACACTCACTCACAAATGAGCTTATAATTTGCTCTTTACAAATTTATCGAAAATAAAACAATACTCACAATTTGATTGCTTCTAAATAAGCTAATTTGTGAGATGTGACGATATTTGATCTTGATTTGAGCTTGAATCGCTTTCTTTTCAATTTCCCTCTTTTCGAGCTTTTTCTCAACAATGGTGATTTTAAGTGTTTAAGATAGAGAGAGGTTGAATGATGGTAATTGGTGTATTTTGGAGAGGGATTGTGGTGTATTTGAAGAGCGAAAATGCCCATTGGTCCATGGATGACCATTTGGAGTTGTTGGGTGTATTATCCAATGGATAATGACTTGTTTTCAAAAAGGCAAAAAACAACTTTTTTGAATCGGACTGAATCTCGATCGATCGGACTGATCTCCATCGATCAAGATTTCTGGAGAAAAATTGTACTGCTATAATTTCGATCGATCGGACGTCATCTCGATCGATCGAGATTCACTGGAACTTTTTGGACCATTTTCGATCAATCGAACTATATCTCGATCGATCGAGATTTCTAGACTGATTTTTCTACTTTTTGAAACACTCGTAATTTGCTCGTTCGGACTCCGAATCGACTTCCGTTTGAACCGTCGGCTTCATTATTGAGTGCTCTATCATTTTAAGTCCTGAAATATACATTTTATCTTTTTTTAGAAAAGATCAAACATTATATCATCGAATTATAAAATCATTAAATCATAATCACACTTATAATCAAAATCAATTATTGAACCCATGGTTCAACACCATGAAAGAAATCAAGGAAACATAAAGTATTCAAGACACTATAGAACCTAAAAAGAGGGCTGAAGAGTTGACTGAAGAAATGGGTTCAAAGGTTATTGGGGAAGATCAAATGGTTAACCTAAATATACAGCTTAATGTTAACTCACTAGAGGATTCTTTGTCTTCAAAAGAATATGCTGAAAATATGCTATCTTCAGATGCCAAGACTTTCACACCAGGCCATATTTCTACTGTTGATGAGAAGGTATCTCACATGGAGGAATCAAAAACTGCAAAAAATAGAAGAGAAAAGGAAACGAAAAAGGAGAACAAGAACAAAGAAGTTGAGGCAGAGGTCACTAATGTCCACTCTATTAGCCACATTCATGGTTATGTGCCTTTTAACAACACATTGGAGGATTTAATGGGAGAATGCAATCTAGACTCATCTTGTTTAATAGATCAAGATTATTGTTCATCAGATGGGTATGGATCTATTTCAGACTTTGGAGGTAGAAAAAACAAAAAATACTCAATGGTCACAAGGGGACACAGAGTCCAAACCAAATGGTAATGAAGATGGTCATGAGTTGACATGGTTAAATTCTTGCTAAGCTATGTCTGGTTTCAACATGGTGTAAAACTGTCGTTTCTATTGGAATTATATTTGATTGTAGCAATAGTTTTTGTTGCTGTGCTAGTTAATAATTTTCATTTTCTTATGCTAGTCATGGAGGCTTGTTTCATGACATGAATGTCTTGTTTTGATTTTAATTAAGTTTAGGTAAAAAAAAAAAAGTCAAACTAGGCCTCAAGTCTTATAAATAAAAAGCAACTGCTTGAGTGGAATACTCGTTAAGTCGTCGAAGTAATGAAATGTTACCAAGTCAAAGACATGTAATTTAAAAAGAAGGAACTTGTTTGATCTTAGCTATATAAGGTCAACTTCACTTGAAATTAAGCTTTATTGTCAACATGCAAATCCATGTCATTCACGTGAAATTAAGCTTTATTGTCAACACGCAAATCCATGCATGTAATACTCGTCTAATTAATTAATTCATTTCCTTTGCTACTTGAAATTAAGCTTTATTGTTAACGGTTGCAATGACGAGAAGTAAACTTTTAAATAAAAAAATACACTAGAAGTTTACTTCTCGTCATTGTAACTGTTGACAATATCGTAAATATTAAAAAACCACAAGAACCGATCCGTTGCGAAGCCTTTTTTTGTCTACCCACTACAATACGCATTATAAATACGGGTAAAATAAGTAAAAAAAGTTATATAAATCCGATTCGACTCGATCTGATCTGTAGATGATAAGAGAACTTCTAAAGCCGTTATCTGAATACACAAAAAAACGTTAGATCGGATCGGTTAAAATTCACACAGCTTATTGTGTATGTGAACGTAACTTGGACAAAAGTCATAGGGATACTTATCTTGCAAGGTATTTTTAACTCTATATCGACACCAGAGGAACAAGTCAATACCTAGATGGGTCCCATTAATTTTGGAAGTTCCTAATTGGGTCCTTTTTTTTTTGTATGTTTTGTAGCTATAATTATATATCCCCGTATATCCAATCATCATCAATTTAGTAAACCCTCCAATAATAACACCGCGTTTTGAGTTGAAAACTTTGAATTATGTACACATTATTACCTTCTTCCTTTCCCACTTTCCTTCCTCTAAACTTTCATGCAAAAACCATCCTATAAATAAAATTCTCATGCAAAGTTAACCTCACATCTTTCTACTAAATTATATCATTGCACTTTAACCTCATTTCAGTCCTTACACGGGTTATCACTATGACTTCTAAGACAAACTTTTTCTTTATGATATTCGTCATTTCACTCCTTACTTTCTCTACCAATGCTCAACTTACCCCAAACTTCTATGCGGGGACTTGTCGTAACCTCCAAATCATAGTCAGAAATGCGGTTAGGCAAGCTGTCAACCAAGAGCTCCGCATTGGCGCTTCCCTTCTTCGCTTATTCTTCCATGATTGCTTCGTTAACGTAAGCTTTTATTTATCATTTAGGTTTTTTAACACCAATTTTATTGTATATATCACCATAATAAGTTGGGAACAAGTATGCCTTGTGTCGATAATTACATGTAAACCTTCCCCTTACGTGAATCTCGGGTTATTTACTTTGAACTTAATTTACTCCGGAGCTTAAGTAATTAATTAACAGGAGCTTGCATAATTTACAATATTGCTATACTTTTATCCTAAATTTGAGTTAAAGAAAAAGTAGGAAAGCAAGTAAAACAACTAATTCATTCATTTTCTTTGCTACTTTTTATTTAGTACCGGTTATAACCTTACATGGTTTCGTTCCAATGTATCATGCTCATTTAGTTTCACAAATTCAGGATGTCTTAGCAGTTTTTGTTACTCTCTCTGCATCAATTAATATGTCATATACGAAAACACGCGCAAATTTGACCGGCTTTGAACATGTAACTAAATTTCCGAAGAGAAAATTTTCAATTTTTTTTACATAGTTTAAATGTTAAACTATATGATAAAAAAAATTAAAAATTATTTCGACAATTTAGTTATATGTTCAAAGCCGTTCAAAGTTACGCGTGGTTTCGTATAAGACATATAAATTGATACGGAGGGTCCTATACAAATTGATACGGAGGTAGTATGAAACATTTCTATAACAGTAAAACCACATAAACTTTAATTAAATTTACATACTAAATTACGAACTAAGGTACCATCTCTTTCAGACGTGGTTCAATGTTGACAACTGATAAGCTAGCTAGCAATAACATCCATTCATGGTATGAACACCGTATATGTACATTGATATTTGGTGTAATTCTCTTGTCGTATTTTATTCTTCGTTTCTTCCCTTACTATACTAAAAATTGAAGTAAAATTACATATATAAGTAATCCTCGTTGCTTCATAAAATAAAAAAATTGGTTTTCAGCTTTGAGTTGCATTAATAATGTTCTACACATTGGAACAGTTGGTCACAAAATCGATTAATTTCATGTCATCCCAAATTATGATGCTTATATTAATTTACCCCTATTTTTTTATTTTTTTACTATGACTATGGTGACGACATTGAAACCAGAAACAGAAAGCAACCATATATAATCGATCCCCCTATTATAGTAATTTGAGAACAAACTCGTTATGTTTCGAAAAACGAGGATATGGTTTAGAGATTTAAGTTGAAACTAGAGAACCATAATAGAATTTGTAATTCATTCAAATGGGAAAGGAAATTTGGGAAGTTGAAGTGTAACTTCACCACCCCAACTTGATAACTGTTCATACTAAACACGACTTTAAGTTTCACTTATAACTTTCCAAAATTACTCGTAAGTTTTGACATTGTACAATTGATTATTGTTATCAACAAAATAAACTTCATGATTTCTGTGATTTAAGTCTTAATTACTTTGATTGAATTAAATGATGTAGGGATGTGATGCATCCGTCCTGCTAGACGACACAACCACTTTCACTGGCGAAAAAAACGCATTTCCTAATGTAAACTCGATAAGGGGATTCGAAGTGATCGACACCATAAAAACCCGCGTGGAAGCTGCTTGTCCTAACACAGTTTCTTGCGCAGATATTCTTGCACTCGCAACTCTAGAAGGAGTTGTAATGGTAAGAAAATAATTTTAGTTCCTCCATGAGTGCTTTCGGTAGCTATTTTGTGCTGCTACGTTGATGATAATTTTACAAATAATTAACCTAGCTAGCATTTAACTGAGAACCTAATTATTCTGATATACTTTACTAGATAGTGCTATGAATCAACATCTCTTAGTAAAATATCATGATAACAACAACTAACAACTTGTATGTGTTATTTTTACTAGTTGCTGAAATTAGCAAAAGTACTGTTGCTAAATGTTGTTTTAATGTTTGTAAGTATTTTAGCCACAAGATGTTAAGTAACAGGAACGTCACGTTGCCATCCAATTATTTTCATCTAGCGCGTTAATGTAATGTACATACTAATTATGGCAAGTTATCTCATTTAATCATTCAAACCCTTGTATTGCAGATTTTAGGATTAGTCTTTTTTCCATTTTTCAAAGACTTGAAAGCTGATGTACATTTGGCTGACCATATTAAAACTGGGATCATCTGGACTTTTAAGTTTTTAACCTAAAGAAACTAAGCTCTCAATAGAGGATGAACCTAGTATTCTTTTCGGAAACTTTGTAAAATCGAAATTGTTTGCTAAGAAGTCTCAACCAAACAATCCCTAGTTATTCTAGAGAATCTAGACTATACTTTTAATAAATAATATGCCTATAGTCATGAATATAATTTTGGATCTTTTCTTGGTCTTCAGCTTGGAGGACCATCATGGACGGCCAACCTTGGACGAAGAGACGCCAGAACCGCCAGCCAAAGTGCTGCAAATTCTCAAATCCCTGCCCCTACCGCAAACCTTCCTGCTCTCATCTCCTTGTTCTCTTCCAAAGGACTAACTCCCCGCGACATGACCGCCCTATCTGGGGCCCACACTATAGGTCAAGCCCAATGCTTCACCTTCAGAAACCGCATCTACAACGAGACCAACATCGCCCCCAGGTAAACAAATTATCCATAAGCATCATAGTAATAGTCCAATTTTGTTATCTTACTCCGTCCCGATAATAGTCAAGTTTGTTTTTAAAGGCTTGGTATCCCTTCTATACTCTTATGATGTATACATTAATAATTGCATTGTTGGAGTCTTATTGAGGCAAATATAGAAAAACTATATATTTTTACGTACATAATTAATTAACTTTTTAAATGACATGAAAAACACAATTATTATTTTGGGACGGATAAATTATTTTTTATAATTTCAGGTTTTCACATTATCGTGCATGTGACTAGAACTCGACACTTTAATTATATGCTTATTTATTTTCGTCTTTTGTCCCTAGGTTTGCTGCGAACAGGCGTGGTACATGTGCTGCATCTGGTGGAGACTCTAACTTGGCACCGCTCGATAATATTAGCCCTAATAGATTTGGAAACGAGTACTATGTGAACCTTGTTAATAACCGAGGACTCCTTCATTCGGACCAAGTTTTGTTCAACCGCGGATCACAAGATGCATTGGTGCAAATGTACAGCGTCAATAACGTCGCTTTCCTTAACGATTTCGCCGCTGCTATGGTGAAAATGGGAAACATAAGTCCTCTTACAGGGACTAACGGGGAAATTAGGAAGAATTGTAGAGTCATTAACTAATAAGGGTTGATTATAATAGGAGACAAATGTGTGCATTTGTGATTCGTTATTTATGTCAGTTAAGTGACAATAAAGTCTTTTTTGTGAGAATTAGTTGGTCAGTGGGTGTAATAATTTTTATAGTTTTCGGTATATGTTTCAAGTCTATTTGAATGGCTATTGCAGTGTAATATTGCAATAATCCTTCTATTGTATCAAATATGAACGCATATTTTGGAGCTGGATATAAATTGTTATAATGGTTCTCATCGCTAGCTTCTATAGTTTAGTTTTATAGACCAAAAATTTCCCTCTGTGGTTTCTCTTGCCCATCTAAGCACTGTATGTTGAAATTCCTAATTTATTTGTTTTAAAATGTTCAGTTTTTAATTTTTTAAGTTATAAATATTTAAGTTGTAATGTAATTAAGAATAAACATATCTTATGTATTTTTATTTTTCTTCTTATTAGTATAAATATGTGTTAATTCTTCTTTTGTAAACACCACCAAAAAATGAGAGATTATAATAAAAAGTTTGTTTCCCATTATATTTTTGTGAGTTTCCTTGAGTTATATTTTTTCGGCACTATTTTTCTTTTCAACAGTGGTACAAGAGCCAACGGTTCCAAAATGGCCGGTGGAATTATTCTTATGCTACGATAATTGGAGCATAAAAATGAAAGTGCTTCTCGGTTCCCGAAATGTGTGGGAAATCGTTGAGACCGGGTATAATGAACCCGAAGAAGACGCTGACGTAACTTAGGCTCAAATGAAGGATTTAAAGAAGAAGGATCGAAAGTCTCTTAACATCATCCATCAAGATTTGGATGAAACTATGTTCGAAAAGATGGCGTGTGCAACCACGAGCAAAGAAGTTTGTGATATTTTGAAGAATTCGTTCAAACGAGTTGACAAGGTAAAAAAGATTCGACTCCAAATCTTACGTGGTGATTTTGAGGCTTTATGTATGAAAGTCTCCGAATCGGTTGACGAGTATTTTTCACGAGTTCAAAAGGTCGTCAATCAAATGAAAAGATGCGGAGAAAAATTGAACGACACCCGTGTTGACGAATTTTTTTTACGTTCTTTAGATTCCAAATATGATTATATTGTTGTGCCTATCGAGAAATCTAAAAACGTAGAATCTATGATGGTGGATCAACTCTTGGCCTCGCTCCAAGCTCATGAAGAAAAACTCAACAAAAGAGTTGTGAAAGAGAAGCCGTTGGAGCAAACTCTTCAAACAAAATTTAGCATGAACGAGAAAAGTTTTGCCAACTCGAAAAACCAACGAGAAATAGGTCGAGCTCAAAATTATGGCCGTGGTGGTTGCAACTCTTTCGAAAAAGAAGAGAAGAGACAAAACTCTTATCCGACGAGAGACCGTGGAAGAGGAGGAAATTATAATGGAAAACCGATGTATGATAACTCCCAAATAATATGTTATAATTGTAAAAAAATTGGGCATTACGCTTCCGAGTGTAGATTGAGTAATAATAAATTTAAGAAAAGTGCTAATTTTGCTAGAGAAAATGAAAAACGTTCTACACTTTTATTTGCGCATAATGAAAATAAAAACGGAAAAAATAATACGTGGTATTTAGATACGGGGGCTAGCAATCATATGTGTGATAATAAAAATATGTTTAGCGAAATTGATGAAACGAAAAATGGTGATATTTATTTTGGTGATGAATCTAAAATTCCGGTGAAAGTGAAGGAAAAAGTTTTAATCCAATTGAAAAATGGAAAAAATGATTTTATTTCGAACGTTTATTATGTGCCAAATATGAAGTCTAATATTTTGAGTCTGGGATAACTTTAGGAAAAAGGGCTATGATATTCATTCGAAAAATTATAATATTTTATTAAGTGATAAAAATGAGAATTTGGTTGCAAAAGTCCTGATGTCGAAAAATAGAATGTTTTCTTTGGATATTCAAAATGGTGGGGCTAAATGTTTGAAAGCGTGTTTTAAAGAAAAATCGTGGATTTGACATTTGAGATTTGGGCAACTTAATTTTGGTGGCTTGAAATTGTTGAGTAGTAAAAATATGATACAAGTTTACCTCATATTGATCATGTTGATGAAATTTGTGAGACATGTTTGTTTGAAAAACGACCAAGGAAAAGTTTTCCGAAACCAGCGACTACAAGAGCTAAAAAAACGTTGAAACTTCTTCATACGGATATTTGTGGTCCTATTAAACTAAGTTCTCTTGGAAAAATCAATTATTTTGCTCTTATTATTGATGATTTTAGTCGAAAGACTTGGTTTTATTTTTTGAAATGAAAATCCGATGTTTTTGATGCTTTCAAATAATTTAAATCTTGTGTTGAAAATGAAAGTGGTCACAAAATAAATTCTATGAGATCAGATCGAGGGGGAGAAGTTCTCTCAAATGATTTTTAAAAATATTACGAAGAAAATGGAATTTTTGGTCTTTTAACGGTTTCTTATACCCCACAACAAAATGAGGTTCTCTTTTAAATATAGCTCCTAGCATGCTTAAAAGTAAAAATGTTCCAAAAGAGTTTTGGGCCGAGGCTGTGGATAGTGCGGTTTATTTATCGAACCGTTCTCCATCCCGAAGTGTTTGGGGGTAAAACTCCCGAGGAAGCATGGAGAGAAAGAAAACCGGTCATCTCTCACTTACGAGTTTTTGGGAGTATTGCGTATGCTCATGTTCCGGATCAAAAAAGGTTCAAATTAGACAACAAAAGCGAAAAATTTCTATTTATCGGTTACGACTCGAGAGTGAAAGGTTATCAATTATATAATCTGGAAAATAAAAAATTTGTTATTAGTCGAGATGTTGAGTTTGATGAACAGGGAACATGTGATTGGGGCAAAAAGAAATACGACTACCATTTTTTCCCTTATTATGGCGATGAAGAAGAAGAGCAAATCGAAATGGAAGAAGGGCTCGCTACTCCACCTCCATCACCACAATCACAAGTCTAACCACAATCACCAATTAACGAAAGTTCTAGCGAAATAATGCCACGTTTCCGCACTATGCAAGAGTTATATGAGGTAACGGAAAATGTTGATAATGTTACTTTATTTTGTCTTTTTGCGGGTTGTGAATCGATATGTTATGGAGAGGTGATGGGAAATAAAAATTGGAGAAAAGTTATGAATGTGCAAAGGGACTCGATAATAAAAAATGATACGTGGAAGTTGGCAGATTTACCGAAAGAGCACAAAGCTATTGGTGCTAAATGAGTTTATAAAGAGAAAAAAAATGCAAAAAGAGAAATCAAAAAATATAAATTAAAGTTGGTCGCAAAATGATATAACCAAAGGGCCGGCATTGATTTTGATGAGTTATTTGCTCCCGTCGCTTGTTTAGAAACTATTATATTTTTAATTTCTTTGGCCGCCCAAAATAATTAGAAAATAAAACAAATGGATGTGAAATCGGCGTTTTTAAATAGAAATTTAGAAGAAAAAGTTTATTTGCAACAACCACGGGTTATGAGATTATGGGGTTTGAAAATAAAGTTTTAAAATTGAAAAAAGCGCTTTACGGTTTGAAAATAAAGTTTTAAGATTAAGGTGTCCCCATGAGCATTCTCTTTATGTGAAAATGGATAAAAATGGTGATATGTTGATTGTTTGCCTATATGTTGATGATTTGATTTTTACGGGAAATAATCCGAAGTTATTTGAGGATTTTAAAAGGGTAATGAGTCGTGAATTTGAAATGACGGATATTGGTCTTATGTCGTATTATCTTGGAATTGAGGTGAAACAAAATAAAAATGAAATTTTTATGTCGCAAGAAGGGTATGCAAAAAATATCCTTAAAAAGTTTAAAATGGATGGGTGTAAGCCGATAAAGACTCCGGTAGATTGTGCTACAAAATTATCGAAATATTTTGATGATGAAAGTGTGGATCCGACGTTTTTTAAGAGCCTTGTTGTAAGCTTATGATATTTAACTATTACTCGATCGGATATTTTATATGGAGTTGGTCTTGTTAGCCGTTATATGGAAGCTCCAACTTTGTCGCATTGGAAATCCGTAAAATAAATCATCCGTTATATAAAAGGTACGATTGATTTTGGATTAGATTACTCATTTTTTAATAATTTTGAGTTGATTGGCTATAGTGATAGCGATTGGGGAGACGATATTGATGATCGTAAAAGTACAAGTGACTTTGTTTTTTATATGGGAGATAGGACTTTTACTTGGAGTTCGAAAAAGCAACCAATTGTGACACTATCTACATGTGAAGTCGAATATGTAGCCGCTAATTCTTGTATTTGTCATGCTATTTGGTTGCAAAATTTGTTGAATTACTTGGGGATGCCACAGAATGAAGCGACGAAAGTGTTTGTTGATAATAAGTCCGCGATTGCCCTTGTTAAAAATCTGGTGTTTCATGATCGAAGTAAGCATACCGACACGCGTTATCACTTTATTCGTGAATGTATTGAAAATAAGAATGTTGAAGTGAAATACACAAAGCCACAAGAACAAGTAGCGGATATTTTTACAAAACCACTCAACTATGAAGATTTTTGAATATTGAGAAATTTGCTTGGTGTTACCAAACAAGTTTAACGAAGAGTGTTGAAATTCCTAAATTATTTGGTTTTAAATGTTCAACTTTTAATTTTTTAAGTTATAAACATTTGAGTTGCAATATAATTAAGAATAAACATATCTTATGTCTTTTTATTTTTATTCCTATTAGTATAAATATGTGTTTATTTTTCTTTTGTAAACACCACAAAAAAAAGAGAGTTTATAATAAAAAGTTTGTTTCCCATTTTTTTTTTGTGAGTTTCCTTGAGTTAGTCTTTTCCGACACTGTTTTTCTTTCCAACACTTTATGGCCTTTTAGTATAAAAGTTTTAATTTCTGACAATTACAAGTAATTAGTATGAACGAAGAAAATAAGAATCTCAAAAGGAAATATCTTAAAAGTTATTTTTTATATAGAAAAAAGGAAATACGAAACGTATAAAAAAGAGCTAGGAACCTAACACACACCTCCCATCAGCAAATATAGAGCTTTAATTCAATATTCCAGCTCACCAGCTTATATATATATTACAACAAAATGTTATTAAAGGCATTCAGCTTGAAAACTAAAACTCCAGATAAGTTGATCTTATTTCATCCAAAAAATCATTCAAAATACGCTGATAAGTTTAAACGGTCAAATGAAAAGTCTGACAAATTAAGTTACATTCTAATAAATAAAACACACACGGTTCCTCTAACTTAATATTTACAAAATAGAGCAATCTTTATTAATAAGCAATTCAATGAGCACAAAATGCATCCAAAAATGATTCAAATTACATTATTATATATATTGTCTTGCCAAACAATCTAATCAAGAAACAATTTGACGAATTAACAGTATATATAGTAAGAAAAAACACATTGTTATCCATGAAAATCAATCAGATAAAAACATAATAAACCAAAAATATATTAATAAATTTAATTTAATGGACACAAACTATGTAGTAGACAATTTAATGAAAACAAAAAGAATAAATCTTGAGCACAATCTAGGGAAAAAATACAATTAGTGTACTGTACTATCTGTTTTTAACGATTTAGATGTCATACTATCACTATGTTACAATTGAGGTACTGAACTATCATAATGTTCACAATTCAGGTACCGACATTAAATTAATTGAATGAAAATTAGTTTCATTTTTTATTTTGGTCATATTCTTTATAATTTGTATAAATCTAACCCTTAATTTTCGGAAATGTCTCATTTTGGTATAAATTTAGAAAATTCAGAATTTTTTTAAAGAAAACTAAAATACCATTTTTTTTTGAAAAACCCACGAAAAAATGGTAAAAAAAACCAAGAAAAATCTAAAAAAAAAAAAAAAACAAAAAAAACGGGAACCAGAAAAAACCCAAAATCGGTAAAAAAATAAAAAAATAAACCTTAAAAATAAAAAAATCAAAAATCACAAAACGATGGAAAAACGGTTAAAAAAGTCAGGAACCCATAAAAAAACCCGAAAAATAGTTAAAAAAAATATTAAAAACCCAAGAAAAATAAAAATATCCAAAATCACAAAAAAAAAAAAAGGTTCGAAAAAATGTAAAAAAAAACTTTAAAATAACTTGCAATTGTTTATTAGTCATTTTTAAGTCATTTGAAGTCATTTTTAATCATTTCATTTGGAGTCATTTTTAATCATTTCATTTGGAGTCATTTTTAAGTCATTTGAAGTCGTTTTTAGTCATTTGAAAACAATTGCAAGTTATTTAAAAGTTTTTTTTATATGCAAAACAGTTTAGTGGTAGAAACAGTCTTATATTCAAACTACTCAATTGTTATCTACTTATTGTTTAAATTTTGAAACTTGTGGTTAATATTAATTTTCAGAAACTCAGTTGAACTGTATTTGTTGCAATTTCGATACATGATACCAATTATAATATAAAACTAAACTATAAGGACTGCTAGTGTAATATTTGGAGGTGGAGCCTTGGTGGTGGTGGCATTAGAATATCAATTTTAGAGAGAGAAAGTAGAATCATAAATTAATTGTGAGTGAGTTTAAACCCTATTCTTTATAATGGCATATAATTAGCCTAATTAAAATTTTGAAAACGATATTTTATCTTTATAATGGTATATAATTGAGCATAATAAGACTCAATTATTTGTTTATTTTGGATTTTTTGATGAAATACAAAGTTGCCCATATAGCTCTTTCTTTTTTCAGTTGTAGTTATTTTTCCTCTAAATTTTATTTTCCTTCATTAATAAAATTAAAATGTGGAGGTTTTCCTATTAGTTGTATAAAATAAATGATTCAAAATTTCATGTTTGTATTGAAATCATAAAATTTAGTATTATATTTAAATGATCTATCTTATTTGCGCAATCAATGAGATTACCTCATCCTCCATTTTCGTTAATATTATTTTAAATATTATAGATACTTAATTTCAAGTTTTTGCTTTTTGTACGTTCATTTAGAGGGTTCAAGGATATTTAGCAAAATCACGCAATAAAAACCTTGTGTTTTTTTATTTAACAAAAACGACGCATGTACAATATGATAGCATCTCAAAACAAACAAATTAACACGGTTTGAAATTTGGAATAATTTAGTAGATTTTTTCATTTAATTAAGTGTGCATGGTATATATAGCATACGAATCTCGTTCTTAGAAGAATAACGAAGTCAATAAACATAACAAACATTACTAAACAATTAAATTACTAAATTGTGCGTGTTCTTCACGATACCCAAGAAAGTGAGAAAGAAAAAAATAATAAAAAAGAGCGTTACGCCGCGAGTCATATTTTCATTAAGACAGATGTAAATAAAGAAAGTTAATTAGAGTTTACGTGTCTGATAGAAGAAGAGCGGTGGAGAGTCACGTTAGATTAATGACTAGGAGGTTATAACGCTGAATAACGACAACGGAATTTTGGGCTTTAACCGTCACCGCTATTGGGTTCATCCGCATTAGCCGTAACGCGTAGCTTAAAGGTTAAATTACATGCAATAACTTACGGAGAGCTTGAGTAAGCAAAATTGACAAATGTACAAAAATCTCATACGAAAAGTACCAAAGTTTTGAAAATATTATCTTGAACTCATTCCAGAGTTGTTTAATTCGGCTTAAAGGATTAATATCATAACCATGGGCGGATATAGGAATTTTTGTTTGGGAGGTATAATAATAAAATACTTTGTAATTTTTTTTTTATATTGAGAATCGATTCGTTAAAAAAATTACACAAGACATTAACATAAAACGACAGAGTTTTCGAGTATGTATTTATTCAAATGAAACCTAAAAGAATATACAACCATAATTATATTAGTGAGAAACATTAGATGAAACGATTGAATCTGAAGTAAATGAGTATAAAATGATAAAAATGTATATGTGAAGTAAGTAAATGTATATACAACACTACTAGAATATTTATTTATAATTTATATATACGGCATACAAGTGGCAATATAGTAATTATTTTTGAAAAAAATTTGGGATGCATATGCCACCGCATGTCATATGTGTATCCGCCCATGACCATAACCAAATGGAATCTCTAAAATCTCGTAAATCATTGTACTAAAGATAGAATCAGGCTAAAAGATCATTCGAACTAAAGGTACTTAAAAGTTTAATCACTTTGAAGACCGGAAAGACAAAATATTAAAGTTAACTAATATTGTAGATAGCATCCATAATTTCATTAAGGATAAATATGTGTAATTGTATGTTTGTATGTTTTGTTAATAAATCTTTAGCTGTTATATATTTTGGTAATATATTTTGTTTAATTGTATGTTTTGGGTATTATCACAACTTTGAATTATTATTATATAGCAGAGAATGAATGATACCATATGTGCACTTCAATTTATGTACAATATTATTGCTTTTCCAATTAATTAAGAACACACTAAAAATAGGGGAAAGATAAAGATAAATCCATATTTTCCGACTTAATTAGCAAAACCCTTAATGTGTGATTTTTGTTTAAGAATTGATACATATTACATTGAGCATCAATGTTAGAGTAAAAATAAACAACATCATTGAGCATCTGTACCTAACGTTAAAAGAGATCTTATAACCATTTTAATAATCAAGTCTCAAAATATGTAATAAACGATCATTTTTTCCTAAATTTAACCTAATAATATACTAAAAAAATGATAAGATAAAATATATATAATATAGTCTAGAATAGGGTGACAACATATTTGTTGCATATTATTCTAAGGGCTTGCTCGACATACTTTTACACCTAAACTCCATAATATTTTAGTCACTTTTTCAAAATGACAAAATGCAAAATTTTAATATCATATCAAAAGGCGGAGATTTGATAGAGAAATTATAAAATCTTCGACAATGTCATATTATAGTAAAATTTGTTTTTTACATGACATAAAACTGACCATCAGAAAATGGTCATGTTTGAAAATTGAACTACATTAATTCTTCAAAAAAAATTATTATAAAAACTCTTTTACAATTACAATATTAAATAATGAAAACATAATTTGTTTTCCGAAGCTCTTAAAAACAAAAACCGACAAATTTGAGGAAATCTACTTCGGAAACATCTTAAGGAAAATGTTTTTAGAGTTTACATTAAGATTAGCCTAGCGAGCATAACTCGCGCTATCAATTCAGAGTTTACCGTTCGATTTCATACGGAAATCGATATGAAATCGTTCATTAGATCCACTAAAAAAATAAAAATTACTAATCTCCAACCATCATCTTGAATTCTTGATTGTATTTTCTATTTTCGTATGGATATAAATAGATCTATTGAAGACCAGAAAAGGGTACGGAGTAGGAAATTGTAGTCAAACTGATTTCGTTGTACGCAAGTCAAAGTATTTTGAATGAAATTAAACTAAATAAAAGCCATAGAGGCTTTTCTAGTCAAACAATGCTTTACTGTCATTAACATGGCAAATAGTTAACAGTACAATGCCCAATAATTGCTCATGTGTCGGATTGAGACGACTCACTCAGCCAACACCCTTCAATTTTCTAATCCTTTTGAAATGGCACAACCCCATTAATATTTGTATAGGGAGGAAAGTTAAGTACATATCATTGGCACGACCCGACCTTAACTCAAATAATTATAAAAATTGTGATTTTTTTTTTTAATTTTAACTATCTATATTCACAAAAATACGTTAAAATTGATAATTTAGCACCCTCTCGTTTTTATATTCTAAATTTTGACACCCATATATACGTTTTGCCCCAGTTCATAGGACAAGTCCGGATTCGTTTTTGCTGTGATAGAATTATTAGGGAAGTCTGCCCTATTTTTTGGGTGAATTGGATCAAAATAAAATCCAATCCATGTGTTAACAAAATTATTAGAAAAATATGCATACATTAGATACACCCCTAGGTATGTAGCATGAATACTTCATATTTTTTATCTGAAATGTCTGATACAGATACGATACGTTTTTTCAAATATGGTATGCATGAAGAAAAAAATAAAAAAATAATTATTTGTTATGCCGAAAAGGTATCGGAGACGTAATGTTCACATACTCATGACGTTCTCAAGCCGTACATAGGTGGTAAAAAAGAAAAATATAAACGGTACTTCATTTGTCATACCACGTATAATTGAAAAGGCATAAGTTACCTAATGTGTGTACATGCATGGGGTGTGTATGTATATACTTCGTGTGTTGAGATTAAATAAACATTTTCTCATAATTTTTGTTAACTCTTGGTTTGGATTATTTTTTGATCCAATGACTCAAAAAAAGTTAGGATAGGCTACCTAATAATTCTAGGACAACAAAAACGGATCCGACAATTCCAACCTCAAAGAGTTTATAGTTTGTTGGGTTGTCATTTGTCCTATATTTTAGTCTAATCAATTAGTACTTCTCTAATTTACCCTGCTTGAGTAAAAACTGGCTAAAAAGGGTAAGATTATGACCTCCTTTGCTTGTGGAAAAAAAACATTTAGAAATTAATTTCGTTTATCAGTTTTAACGTAAAGAAAAGAAGGAAGGGACTAGAAGTAGAGGATGGATGACCATACGACTTAATTTTAATTTGGGCTCTTAACGTTAAATAGCGCCTACTAGTTCAATATTGAGTTTTGTCCTCATAAGAAATGAAGGAATGGGTTTAAGAGCTGTGAGTCTATAATTACCCTTAACAATACGTTTCGTGTTACGTAGATGGATATAATAACATAATATAACCAACAAAAGGAAATGATTTTGAGCAATGCGGGTTGCCCAATTGATTAAAGGCCTTAGTATATCCCATTTATGATTAGTGTTTGATCGTTGCACATGCGATAAGTGAATTATATATATAAAAAATATGAACAAAAATATTATTCTTTTATCCAACTAAATTACTTCGACACCATTGATGACTAAACCAAATTGAAATCATTTTTTTTCCACTATTGCGATGAATCCAAAATTTTGCATTATCTAAATTTTCAATCAGTATCAATTGCAATCTGGACTGTTACATTCTCACTAATTCCATATCACCATATGTATTTGCGACCCTAAGATATCAGATCGAGAAAGGCACGTAGATCAAAATAAAAGTATACATTGTTATAAATAATAGTTATCTTGAATTATACTAAGGTAATAACTGAAAATATGATTTTAAAAAAATGGTACACTTGCATGATAGGTATAGAAAAAATTGGTATGATTCCCTAATAGAATTTATCGATTTTTAAACTATATCACCAAAAATATGTGTCGAACTAGTTATTCTAAAAAATAGTACTTCTTAAACTCGCTCACAATTCTCTTTCTTTCCCCCGTCTTATCATTTTTGCTTTCTGTCTATCTAATTTTCTCTCTTTACCTCCATAGATGCTGATGATTGAGCTTAATTCTCTATATTTACGACTTTTCAGATTTATTTGATATTGTGTATTTAGTAAATACAAGGTTCGTTCTTGAGATTTGGACTAATTATATACCAAAATGTTTTTTTTTTTGGGTTTCTACGTTTATTTGTGGGTCAATTCAATCATCTGAGTATGTGATTTTGACCGACTGAGATTTCAGCTGAATTAGAGTTGGCGAAATCGACTTTTGAGAAATCAAATGTGACCCGCGGGTATGACCACCACTATCAATTAAATATTTCATTTGTTTTTGTTTTTGTTTTTATTTTTATTCTCAAATTTCGTTTTTCAATTGTATCTATCTTTTTTGACTTATGAGGATGGTGGTGAGGTGTGATTAGGAAAAATAATAATTTCGTACATATTTTGAGACTTAACCGTCAAAGACTTATGATTAAATTATCTTTTAATCCTAGTTACATATGCTCAATGATGCTACTTATTTTAACTATTTGTTTTTAACTTTGATGTCCACGATACTACGTTGATATGTACAAAATCTTAAACAAAAACCCTAAATTAGGCCTTTGATAATTAAGTCCGAAAAGTGTGTCTTTAATAAAAAAAACTAATAAAATTAAATGAGTAGAACCTTACAAATAATGGAAATGAATCATAACAAATTTGGTTAGAAGTTTAAAAAAGCGGGTGGAATTCACTACAAAATAATGTTTGATTTAGTGAGAGTCAAATCGGTCGCAAATTGACTAAACTGTCACAAAACCGTCACAAAAACCGTCGTTAATAAGCTCGTAACAAGAAATACCGTCACTAATCTCGTCATTTTTTGGGTATTTTTTTGTAGTGGAACCTTTAGAAAAATTAAGTATGAACTTGGGAAAGAATCGGATATGAATTTTTAAAAAAAATGGTATAACTTTAAAAATAGGGTATAAAGTTTTGAAAAAAAAAATTATAAAGTTTCAAAAAAAAATGCATGAAGTCTAAGAGAAAATGTATGAACTCTAAAAAAAAGTATAAGCTATTAGAAAATGTTATAAAGTCTGGAAAAAAAAAACTATGAAGTCTGAGAAAAAAATGGTATAAGTAAAAAAAAAGTATATAATATGAAGAAAAAAAAGGTATAAGTTCTCAGGAAAGACCACGGGTATCAATTATGAAAAAGAAGCTATAAAGTTATTTAAAAATAAGGTAGGAAGTGTGACAAAGTGGGGATAAAGTCTAATAATGTTTTTCGGCTGAAAGAATTGCTTTTATTTGAAAAGAATTTTCTTGTGAAAAACTTGATTTTATAAAATATATATATTTTTTGTAATTATAGCTTATATAATTTATTATGTATTTTATGTTTTATTATTAATTTACTTTTTAATTTTTTTAAAGAAAGTAGTTATGTGTTTTTTGAGTATTTTAAAGAGGGATAGTTTTATAATATATAATTGGACCAATAAATTACGAGATGATATAACCTCTCAAAAACTTTATCCGCTGATGGATACGGAGATGGACTACGACGTCGTCGTTCACCTGGTCCGCCACATCAGCGGATAAAATTTTTTGATAAAATTTTCAGATGAATATAACAATATTCTTGAATTACTAATAATACATTTGATTACCAGTCATAGCATTTAATATCAACTTCTTAAATAGTTTACCAAAAATTAAGCCAAAAGTGAAATTCTTCATAAATAAATATAAAAAAAAAAACTCTAATAAATGCATGCATGGAGCGTATCCTACACTCTCTCAAAAACCGCAAGTGGGTCTTATCTTGGGCCCCCTCTTTTATCGCCTTTATATTAAAAAAAAATAAAAAATAAAATTCCAATGACCTATAAATATGTACACTTCTCCTACAACTTATTGAACAAAAGGTATATAACTAAAAAGCTATATTAAAAACACATACTCACTTACTTAATAAACAGTTTGTGTAATGTATTATTGTAATCTATTATAATAAAGTACTAAAGATATACAGTATCTTACCCTATTTAATTCTCTCTACATGGATTACAAAAATCACTATATATATATCATATATAGAGAGAGAAAGTAAAGTAAATGACTGACATTTGCATCTAGAGAGAGAAAGTGATATATCTATATATATATATATATATAGATATAGAGAGAGATATATATAGAGATATAGAAAAAGAGAGAGAGAGGGAGGAGCTGATGGATACGGAGATGGACTGCGACGTCGTTGTTCCGCCGCCTCCGCCGCCGATACCCCCGCCGGAGAATGAGTCCGATAAGGTTCTCTCTCTCTCTCTATATCTATCTATATCTATATATATATATGTATATGTGTATTTGGAGTTTCCTTTTTTGATGGATTTGGTTTATAATTTGAGCTGAATTAGGTATTTTTATTTAATTCAGCTCAAATTATCTATATCTATTTCTATATGTGTGTGTGTGTATATATTTAGAGTTTTCTTTTTTGATGGATTTGCTTCCTAATTTGACCTGAATTTGGTGTTTTTATTATTTTTATCTGTGGATCTACACATAGCACATTGTGATTGGCTCGGATCTTGCGTTTTTTTTAGTGTTAAATTTCAGTTTTAAATGGGTTTTGAGATTTCAGTATCTATTCTGCTTATAAACATATAATTGGAGGAAATTAATTTTTTTAGGGTTTTAATTAGTTTATAGATTTCGGTCGACATTCAATTTTCAGTTAGATTTTCATTTTTTAAATGAAACCCTGTTTTTGTTAGGGTTTTGTTTATCTTTGATTTCAGTATATATTCTGCTTATATATATATATATAATTGAAGGAAATGAAAGTTTTTTAGGGTTTAATGCATATTTAATAAATTTATCGGTTTTGCTCGACATTCAATTTGATTTTCAGTTTTTAAATGAAACCCTATTTTTGTAGGGTTTTGTTGACCTGCAGCGTTTTAGAAAATACGCCGATTTAGATTTCGGTTTAGTAAGAAAATGAGTTTATTAAAGTAAAAAATCTTACTTTTTAGGCCTTGAAGAAAAATGAGCCGTTAAGTGTACTGAAATGTACTGCAGCTATTTACGAGTTGAGCTAAAAAAAATATTACGAAAGTAACCCTAGCTTTCGTTTTCTGTTTTCCTGAGTTTGACGAAACTGAATTTTGTGTTAATGTATATTTAAAGCACTTGTGAAAAATGATACCCTGTTCAAGTTAGTGCAGTTTGCTAAGATCTGTTGATAATAGTCTAGTTTTGTTGTCAAATGCAAGTTTTTAGGGCATTTGATACCTTTCTTAAACTGTGAGCTTTTGTATTGTGTAATGTTGCTTGTCCATTGTTATTTCTTTAGATGGTTCTTTGCTTCATGAAGTTACCTTTTAAGTAAAATTTTGAATTTTAGTTATGAGTTTTCCCTTTTCGGTTATGGTATCTGATAAGAAATTACCTAATTGACACGTGTTTCTTATGCTTATGGTTGATATGATGGTTTTTATCACGTAATATATTTTTAGTGCTCTAATTATGGCTTTTAATGCAGGAAATGACTCCGGCTGTGATTGAGGGTAATGAACAAGTGACTGGCCACATCATTTCTACGACTATTGGCGGGAAAAATGGCGAACCTAAACGGGTGAGTTGTAAACCGCTTGCCTCTCTCTCTAAAAATGTTTCTTAAGCTAAATTAATGTCCATTAAATATTGAATTTTTCATCGTAGGGATAAGTTTTGTACGTTTATTGTTGCTACTTTTCCATATAACTTGTTAGTTCTAAAGATATTCGTAAGAAATGTTAGCTTTTCAATTCCAGTTAGAAATCTAATCAATAGTTCCTATAATTATACTGTTTTGACAGACCATAAGTTACATGGCGGAGCGTGTTGTGGGTACTGGATCATTTGGCATTGTTTTTCAGGTATTGTTGAGTCCTTTTTTCATAGATTAACTGTTCGTTTTAATATTAAATTTGCATGGTTTGACGAACTTCCACTACTCCCTTTCAGGCTAAGTGTTTGGAAACTGGAGAGACAATGGCTATAAAAAAGGTGTTGCAGGACAGGCGATATAAAAACCGTGAGCTGCAATTAATGCGTTTAATGGATCATCCGAATGTCGTTTCTTTAAAGCATTGCTTCTTTTCTACAACAAGTAGAGATGAGCTTTTTCTCAATCTGGTGATGGAATATGTCCCTGAGACGATCTACCGCGTTCTAAAGCACTATACCAGTGCCAATCAGAGAGTGCCACTCATCTATGTCAAACTTTACACCTATCAGGTTTGAAAATTACCTTCCAGTTCTTAATACGTTTCTATTAAAAGTATTATCCTGTCTACTCATTAATGCTATTTTGTTCAATGTTTGATAGATTTTTAGGGGTCTGGCATATATCCATACCGTTCCTGGAGTTTGCCATAGGGACGTGAAACCTCAAAATCTTCTGGTGAGTTATACTATTTCTGCTCATCTGGATTGATAAATAGTGTTGATTTGAACTACAAATCTATATTTCTACAGGTTGACCCTCTCACCCATCAAGTTAAGCTTTGCGACTTTGGAAGTGCGAAAATTTTGGTATGACTTTTTACTATGCTTGTTATTTTTGGCCTCTATAATACAATTGTGCAACTGTAGATATTGGTACTGATGGCTTAATCTCGACTAATCGTGTAACCTTGTTTAGATTTCTTGAATTTCCTAGAATATTGTTACACTACTTTCAGTAACGGTTTTTTTGTTACCTGTAGTTGAAACATGAAGATACAATTTAATGACAATTTGGTAGATATTATAGAGGAATGTACACTCGTCGTCCTTATCCGTACACAAATATTGAATAGAAACGATAATATCTGTAATTAATATATGTAAGAACTAGTAGTTTCCAAGTCAAGATATTTTTGCGTCCCTAGTTTTCAGGGTTTCCCTAGTTATGAGCTTAGGTTCAAATTTCGACAGCCTTAATGACATCCACCATTTGTACACATATTCTACTCCCTTTTGTAGGCTTAGTTGCTATATTGGTGGTTGTCAGTTGTGAGAACGTTGTGGCGTTGATGTGCATATTATTGGTGTAAATTTGAGTTCTCCAAATTGTCATGGGGATCAATTTTAAATCACGGTATAAGGAATTCTAATTTTCTCAATTAACCTAAAAGTGGAGGGAGAATGTGAAAGGGAGAAGTTAGATAAATTTGGAGGTGATATTATTGTTCTTATGCACCAGAAAAAATTGGTTAGAAGAGGGGAGAGCGATAGGACAACTGTATAATACCTTTTTTCTTTGGGATTCATTAGGGCAGTATTAAAGTACGATAGTTGAGATTGGTTGTTGGAATAAACAAATGGACATGAAATATATAGTATATACATCCATAGCTAGAGTCGCTCAAATGCACTGCTGCATTTCAGGGAACCATGTTTTTATTGGAGAAAAAGATTTTCAATTTCTGATCTAGTGAAGAACGAAGGAGAACAAAAGAGAACAAAAGCTATTTGGTTGAACTTTGTTTTCCAACTCCTGACTTTGATTAATAGAATCTACTATACCTTTAACATGCTGAATGACTACGTTATCCATATGTTGATTTTATATCTAGACCTTAAAAGCATATTTAATGAAATTGTCTGTTTATGAGGCAAAGAGTAGTATAACTAGGAGGACATTCGCTATTAAAATTCTTTTCTAAATTTGGAATGATAGAAAATTTATAGTATTAGGGGCATAAATAAAACGATTCGTAGTCTATTTCAGATGTAGGGTTTTGCTCTAAATGATTTAACCAGACTATCCTAATATTGATAGCAATTCCTAAGTCTTAATACTCTGAAGAGGTAATTTTGTCAATCTGATCATACAAATTTAAGGTTTATGGTATTCAGTGTATTTTTCCTTACATGCCTGGTAATTGTGGTTGCAAGGCAATATATTTGTTTCTTTGTTTTGGTACAATGGTACTTAATTTGAAAGTCATTATTCGTCTAATCTTCACGTGTAATCAGGTCAAGGGCGAGGCAAACATATCCTACATATGTTCTCGTTACTATCGGGCTCCTGAGCTCATATTTGGTGCCACAGAATATACATCGTCTATTGATATTTGGTCTGCTGGTTGTGTTCTTGCTGAGCTTCTACTAGGACAGGTTGGTCATTTCTTCAGCCTGATTTAGTTAACAGTTTCCTGGAATCCGTCTGTCAAGTTTATAACTTCTTATGCTTATAAATTTTCATTGTAGCCCTTATTTCCTGGAGAAAATGCAGTTGACCAACTTGTGGAGATTATCAAGGTACTTCTTTCTTCTACTATATTTTTTTTCATGTGTCTCTTCAGTATTAACCTTGTAACCATTTAATCGATCCTGGGAGCTTATTGTAGGTTCTTGGTACTCCAACTCGAGAGGAAATCAGATGCATGAATCCAAACTACACTGATTTTAGGTTTCCTCAAATTAAAGCTCATCCTTGGCATAAGGTATGTAGTTTCTGTATTAAACTCAAACCATCTCTTCCTATATTTTTTCCAAGTCGAGAAGCTAATACGAAGTAATTCATTTCAGGTTTTCCATAAACGCATGCCTCCTGAAGCTATTGATCTTGCTTCTCGACTCCTTCAGTACTCCCCAAGTCTTCGATGCACTGCTGTGAGTATCCTTGTATTATTTAATTCCGTTCTTTTGTTGCACGTTGAGGAATTTGAGAAGTAACCAGTAGAGTTGGATTTTTCTCTTTGCCTCTGCTTTTGTGAATTTTGTTTGTTCAAGTTGAAGAATTGAAATAGTTGTGTGTACACATTGAGTGATTAAAGTTTGGTGTCACGTACAATAGCATAGAAGAATCTAAGTTGTTTACATCAAGAAAAACTTCACTATTGGTAGTATGATAGGAAATTCAAAAGTTTAAAGCTCACGAATTAAAAGAACACTGTTCAAATATGTTACACGTCCCTAAATAATTAAACTTAAAAGGCTATAGTATATAGATGCTCCATGAGAACTTTTTTTTCTTATATGGACCTATATATTTGTGAACTTTTCTTGTTTTAATCATTACCTTTCCTGTTTCTGTTATTTTGCTGCTCTTCTTGTTTATCTTACTGATCTGCTCCCACCTTCTTTATAGGATTCAATTGTTTATGCTAACTGCTATTTTATTTATTTATTCTGGCTTTAGCTGGAAGCATGTTCTCATGAATTCTTCGATGATCTTCGTGATCCCAATGCCCGTCTTCCAAATGGCCGTCCTTTGCCACCTCTTTTCAACTTCAAACAGGAAGTAAGCATTCTTTCTAAAATCATTATTTTAATCGTATGGGAAAGTCATTTCAACTTCTTTTTCTTCTGCTTCAAATTGGTTTTTTTTTTTTTTTGTGAAGCAGTATATTACTTTTCTTGTTGAACTGACATTTTTCTAGATTAGTGGGTACTTATTAGTATATACAATATAGTCAAATGACTAGTCCCCTCTCAGAAAATGAGCATCACATAAGGCCGTCCCTCTATACTTCTTATTAAGTCAACTCTCTTATCTTTATTAAAATTGGCATATATAGCAACATTGAAAATATTAATTTGACTTAATTGTCAACCTTGGCTGTCGGAAGGACATCTAGGTAAATTTGTACTTATTTTATATTTAACTATATCCATCTTTTCTTATTATTTCAGTTAGTCGGAGCTGAGCCTGAGTTGATCGAGAAGCTAATACCCGAGCATGTGCGAAGACAAACTGGTATCTTGAACTGATCTATGGTAGGGCCAAGCTTCTCTGTTGTTTTGTGGATATGTCAAGTAAAAGAGAGCCTATTATCGGTATAAACAAAGCCGATTGTGTTTAAGTTTCGGAGTTTCTATCTCAAGGAAAGTGTATGAATGTAATAGCTATTTTCTTACCCGTATCGAAGAATGTACTTTATGTTCATCGTAGCTGAAAAAACGTGCCCCCCTCTGTACATGTTTTGATCCCATCAAACTCGGGGGAAGGTAGCAAGTAGTAGTATGCAAAAAAGATGCTGAATGTTTGTGTTACCTAGAAGAGTTCTTTTGAAAACAACAGTTGTAAGAGCCTTTTCGTATTTGGTTTTTTTCTAAATGAACTGGTATTTTATTTATTAAAAATGTTTAAAAATGTTACCGTCTTGTGCTCCTAATTTCAGTTCTTCCCTGTTCTGTCCTTATTTACTGAATTCAAACGGGTCTATTTGTGGCTGGTACTCTTGGGAAACTTTTATTAAGTTGAAGTCCACATGAAACTATATTATCTTGCAGTCAAAAAGCGATTAATAAAAACTTGGGAATTTTTAAACTTTAGAACTTGTTTACAAAAAATCCAATTTCTCTTCAATTTCATCAAACAATTTCATCAAACAATTTCTCTTTAGAACTTGGGAATTTTAACCCAATTTCATCAAACAATTTCTCTTCACTACAAACAAAATCAGATTCCACCATCTAGAGCTCCAGTCACCACCTTTGCAACCATCAACTCCACCGCCACTGGTTGTAGCTCCGACCATCGTCACCATTGCATGTGTTACAGCCGGCGACAAAGCTTCGACTAACCTTGCGGTCAAAAATTAGGGTTCCGGCATATTGCAATTAGGGCTGCAATTGAACCAACACACTGTTTTAAGTTTTAACGGCTGTGGCAGCATAAACACTGATCCAGCGGCTCAGACAGTTATATCCGTTGTGTGGGGCGGCGATTTGAATTGGTTTAATATAAAAGATTTAAATCGTCGTTAATGACCTTTAAAAATGATGGCAGAGGATCGTGGTGGTAGTTCGATGTAATGGTATCCCATTGCAGCGGCTTGTGTGATGGTGATTGACAAACCCAACGACGCTGGTTGCAATTTTGTTTACAGTAACATGTGGGAAAGATGGAGTTTTTATATCAAAGTATAAATAACTCGAGTGTTATTGGTGGAGAGAGTGGTCATAGAAAGGGAGAGCACAGATAAGACGGAGAGAGATACCGGAGATAAGAGGGAGAGAGAGAAAAGGAGAGGAGATAGAGAAAGAGTAACTAAACTTGTTACTAGGCACTAAACTCACATAAGTTTTCAGCGATAACCCTTCACTCGATAAAGTTTCACATCGTTGACCTAACAATTAAGCCGATACAAATGCCTGGTACATGGGGTATTAAACTTCCATGTTTTTGTGACAGTAGTCTCATAACTCGTGACATACTATGAATGATTAAATGGCAACGCGTCACTCGGTTTTTAAAATAGAATATGTTAAGAAAAGTAATTCTTTTTTTTCCAGTCCGAGGTAGTGAAAGGTTTTAAATAGGATGGAGACCAGCTCTTTCCTGAGCTTCAGATAAGCAGTCTTATTGCTTAAAAGTTCCATGAAAGAACACTAAATCTGGAACCAATGCACTAAAATATCAACTTTTCAGTCCATAGATATTAATCATAAAAGAAAGGTCATTGTCACTTACAGCCTTACAGGCAACAAAAACAACAACTCATCAATATAACCAACTTTAATCAGACCTCTGTAAATTTATTACGTCCCCTTATCCTCTAGAGCGACAAAAACTAAAGGAACCAATTACAACTCTGCCACTAGACATTATTTTCCTCACCAAAACCCCGCTTCCTGTGACATACCGCTTATTTTTTTCTATAGAAAAGCACCAACACAATGAGGGGTGCAATATTGTTTTTAGATGATTAATACATCTCATAACAGCGAATTAATTAGATCCTCGAATACTCTTAAGAAGATTTTGTGACTTCATGAATCGCATTTGCCAGGTAACCAACATTCTCAGAGGTAACTCCTGCCATACTGGTATCATAAATTCAATATTAGCTACAACGTTTACAAAAAATGTAAATTTCCATTAGATGATGAATTATGATAAGACTACATGATCAAAATGTGTGTTACCTAATACGTCCATTGCGCGTCATGTAAATATGAAATTCGCTCGTCAAACGATCAACTTGTTCAGGTGTCATCCCACTGTAGCAGAACATGCCAATCTGTTTTCGTTGAAAATAGTAAACCACAACATGGATGTAAGATAATAGACGCATCAATCGCTAACTCATGCAAGATGCAACAAAGAAAGAACATCTTTGTGATACCTGTTTGGTAACATGCTCCCATGACAGAGGTGAGCCCAACTTTTCAAGGTTTTCCCGTAGAGAAGTTCGCATACCGATGATCCGATCAGCCATGCCCTAGTTCCATAAAACCAATAATTTTAAATCCCAAAGAAACCATTTTACAGCCTTCTAAAAATATAGGCTTTCTCAAATAGTTTGCATGTAAATATATTTTGCATCAAAATTGACAGAGAGAGATCAAGAGCGGATTGTTCAAGTTTTTTGTTAATATTGCATCTCATTGCGTCATCCACGATTTCCCAAGGAACAAAAGGATCGCAAGCAACCACTACCCGCTGGCCTGCTGGCCCATAACCGCTCTCTCAAACTAGGAAGTGGTAGGTTCAATTCCCCCTCGAGGTAGCAAAAACACTAAGATCCCCCTTTCTAATTTAAAGGGGGAAAAGGATCGCAAGAAAAATCCAAATAAAACCCTCCACAACAGCTTCACTATGTGGGTCATACCACAACTTTAATGATTTTGAGCAAAACACCCTCCATTATCCCTAGTACTCCCTAAATATGCATTGTCAAAACTGGTTCCTCAAAGTTTGAAGAACGAAATTGGATCCCCATAATTATAAGAAGAAAATCGCATGGAAACAGAAATGTCTAGGGGTAAAAGAGAAGATCAATGCTACAAATCACCAAGGAGAGAGAAAAAATTACAACAAAATAGAAAAGGGAAAGGTCAATATCAATCTATTGTTTTGTGTAAATATAAAGTGGAATCGCAAAACTGGGAAGATAATATTACTACTGGGCGCCGAAAGTTACGAGCCTTGCTCAGAACATTTCGAGATAGAAATAGTGGTTATCCAAAAGCAAAGAGCCAGAAGAAAGTAAATTACCTTGACTTCCTTGAGCCACAACTTTTTCAAGTCAGGATCACCAAGGATAGTTGAGACGACATATGCACCATGAACAGGTGGATTACTGTACATAGGTCTTGCTATTTGCTGCAACTGGCTTTTTACAGCTACTGCTTGTTTTTCATCTTCACACACAACACTGAATTCATAACATAACGATATAAGGAAAAAAAAACAGCTTTTGTTTAAAACGGCATGTACGAAGTGAAAAAAGATGGGAGTACAATGACCGGATGCCAATAGGCAGCAGATCCTAAGCAACATAAAAAAAAAATGCAATTACTAACTCATATCCCATTTTTGATTTGGCGTCGCACATTTATTTTTTCATACTTGGTGAGAGGAAAAAAAATTGTACGACTTTTGGAACATAAGCAGAAACAATTAATTTTTTGAAACTACAAATTATGACGAATAAGCAGTGTATATGTTTTTTTGATTTAAAAGAAAAAAATTATACCTTTTTAGACTTATAAGCTTGGAAGTCTTATAAGTTTTGTGTGTTAGAAGAACAACCAATTTGAGGGTGTTAGGCCTTCTTCCTATGCTTTTTTGATGTATTACCTTAACTGCTACATAACGAGATAACACATCCTATCTCAAAAGCATACAAAAGCAGAAACACATAAAAGATTCTGGCAATTAATTCAGTAGTAATAGTGTCAACCTTTCTTGATCACCAGTAGTAACCCACCAACTGAGCCCTTTGGACCAGTGGTAGCTGGTGGAATTAGCCTAATATGATGTAGTTCCTCGAACATAGCATTAGGTAGAGCAAGTTATAACGTTTTTAGTTTCTTCAAACCCTAACCCAAAATGGAGTTCGAATTCAAAGCCCTATTTTTAGAGGACCAAACCATTATAAGTTCACTTTTATTAACTCAGTTTCAGGCAAGGAAGGAACTAGGTGGAGACGGTGTAGGACTGTAGCCCCTCCCATTTTTATTAAATTTGATGAAAAAGGAGAATTTTTATTTTGATAAAATTTTAGTATTTCAGCCCCTATATAAGAAAGAAAATTACACAGAATATCAAGTCCCTCCCATTTGAGTTTCCTGTTCTGTCCCTGGTTTTAGGTCCTTGCTCCTCCAAAATTAATTTTTTGCACAGTTTGGTCACTAAAATAGCTACATGGTATAAAGTTAAACTAATATACGAAACATCAAAAAACAGGAGCCATTAACTAATTTTTTATACCAAAGAAAAGAAAAGAAAAATGCTACAAGACTTTAAATTTAGAGGAGCTGACAGTCATATGATAAGATGGAAAGAAAAATCACCTTAAACATCCCACTCTCTGGCCATAGAGTCCCATATTTTTAGCATAGGATTGGGCACATCCAATTAGATGGCCATCCTCCAAGAAAATCCTGATGGACTTTGCATCTCTCTCTGGATCACCACTAGCAAAACCTTGGTATGCCATGTCAAACAAGGCAAAATGGCCTTTGGCCTGATAAAAAAAATTCATCAAGAGTCTAGACATTCAAAAAATTAGAAATAAAAGCACAACAGAAGTGTTTTCAGTTTTATACCTTGAATTGTTGTGAAATTTCTCTCCACTGTTCCTCTGTAGGGTCCACTCCAGTGGGATTATGAGCACAAGCATGAAGAAGAAAGAAAGAACCACTTGGTGCATTCTATGGGTTGAATATATGCATAAAATAAGGAAAATCAATAACAGGGCTTCATCAAGAAACTTCTGATGCCCATAAAGTAAAAAAGATCAATCCTATTATGTCTCAGATAACATACCTTAACATCGTCCATTAATGCCGCAAAATCCAACCCCTTTGTTTCTGGGTGATAATAATGGAATGTTCTTTGAGGAACCTGAGCATCTCTCCAAATGTTATGATGACTGAAAAAGATCAAAAACAAAGAAGAACAGAAATCAACATGATTACCATAAAACTAAAGGGTTAAGTACAATTTTGTACCCTAAAGTATCATCGAATTTTAATATTGTACACCAACCGCTAAAAATTGCCAGTTAGTACCCTTAACCTAAAAACTATTTTGCTTTTGTACAATACTTAAATAACGACAAAACTATAAGTTGGCAACTGGCAGGATAAATTGATAGAAGTGTACAAAAGTGAAATGTGATAAAATCGGGTACCACATGTTTGGTTTCCTTGATGAATTAAGACCCAACCTTTTTATTTTCTATTTGGTAGACTATGCATACTATAACACCAAGAAATGCAAAGTTAGAGTACTAATCAAAAAAAATTTGTAGCTTGGTGTACAAAATCGAATTATAGTGATACGTTAGCATAAAAAAACTGTGATTAACCCTAAAAGAATATGAGTTTGTTAGGTACAGAAACAAAACAATAATACTCACTTGGACCAAGTAGGGACTGGAATATAGATCTGAGAATCAGGGGAGAAACGTTTCTGAAAATCTGCGAAAAGTCTACATGCACCGGTTCCTGATAGAGCTTGCACTGCTGCTATACGCTTATTTTTGATCAAATCTGAATTTTCACCATAGGCCAGTTTTAGTGTCTCCTCAACCATTTGCACACTTCCTCCCATAGGAAGATATTCCCTAGGAAAATATTTAAAAGAAGTTGATATAGAGAACATTTTATTACCTTGCGCAGTGGTGTTTATTCTTAAAGAACGATAAACTTGTTGCTAGGTTTTCAAAAGGTGTAAGAAACACAAAAACATCAAATCCATCTTTTCCTATTTAGAATCCATTACCCACTCCAACTTTATAAAAGGTGAAATCAATATAGTGAACTTTCTTAACAACCACACTGAAGCTGTTTATGAAATGTCGGGGTGCACGAAACTCATATCACATGCCTACGTCACAGTTCATTAAAACAAAACAACTTTCTTATGAACATTGTAGATCAATAATCACTTTCTACTGATCGTTATTCTCAAACAGAAGCCAACATGATGTTCAGGTCTTGCCGAACCTTATGTTTACAACAAAAAAAAAAAACTCAGAACTCTCTCATAAAAAATTACAGTTGTTAAAAGTTTGTCTAAACACCTCTACCTTAAAAGAAACATACTTGATACTTTTTTCATATTCATTAATACATCAACCTCAATGTTGAATAGAAATGACCTGAGTAACTTCTTAAAGCGTCTAGAGAGATTCTAAACTTTAATAAAAAGCTGAACTTTGAGTCGTATAAAGAGGTAAGTGTGATAGCCTTTGATCCTCTCTAATAAGATTTTTTTTATAACAAACTTTTACATAAAAGCGAGAAAAACATTAAAATTGGCCCCGGAGAATAAAAAAAAAATCCACTGAACCTTGATCCATCAGTTATAAGTTATAACTTATAAAGGATACTGCACAAGTATTTTAAGGAGCATGGACAGAATCTAGAAAAGGAATCAGTAAGTGGAGTGCAAAAAAAGTAAAACCAAATTGGACCACTGCCATACAGGTAGTTGCATGACAAAGGGAACATGAGATGTGTGGCTACCAACTAGTCACATTTGAGATAGAAAATTAGCAGTCAACTAACAATAATAACTCAAGGTCAAAAGGTTGCAGTTTGGTTGCTGAAAAAAAATGTAGCATGGCAAAAGTCTATGTTGGAATAATTAAAACCATTTGAATTTGGCAGACGAAGAATAAGGGTTTGTTGACGACAACTGGCTTGGTTTATCCATCTTAAAACTTCCAGTTTTTAGCCAACTCAAAATGTAAACTTTGAAGTTAACTAGTTGAGGGAAATAAGAAAAGCTTACTCACATGTTTTTACTACCAGCGATCCTCCTTTCTGCTTCTCTAACACACTCGAGCACCACAGGTTTGCCATTGTCATCACGGTATGCACCCTAACCATCACAAACCTCACATTACTTTCAACTTTCAATGAGGGAGAGAAACTGATACTACACTTACTAAAAGTGTTCCACGGATTCATTATACATTTCTTAAAACCAAATATAATATTAGTCTGCTAATCAGTTGTCGAAACAAAAGAGAATGTTCCATGTTCAGTTATTATAATGGAAATGAAGAATAAATCGAAACATCTTCTTATCTCACCAACTTTTGCACAAAAGAAGCTCAATGTAGCTGATACATATGTGGTACGAATTTGAATTACTGCACATCATTATAGACATCCCACATTCCCTAAAACGAGTAAATAAATCGCAGTGCATCTGATAGCCAGTTAAAACTTTAAGTAATAAGAGTCTGGCTCTTTCCAACCTGATATAAGACAGCTTATTTGATTAAATTTCAACCAAATATCGAGGAATATTTCCACTTATGTTAAATGCGCAAATTTTTGGGTTTTTTGGTGCTGTTATGTTATCTAGCAACAAATGAAAAACTGTAAAGAAACAGAGGGATTGTAAATATAAATCTGAAACAATAAAAGGAAGGAGAAAAAAGGAAATAAGGATCACATCCAGTTTCACGTGTGTGTGTGTGTGTGTGTGTGTATATATATATATATATATATATATATATATATCTGAAACAAGATAAGGATGGGAAGAAAAGGAAATATGGATAACAAAAAGCAAAGCAGGTAGAAGATGGGAATTCATAGCTAATTAAAAAATCTATGGCAACAAAAGAAGAACACTGAATTCCATTTTATTTCTATAAAATTCATTGACTTGTATGCTTTTTTTCCTCTCAAGATTAAAACAAAAATGAGTGTAAAATTAAATTAACAGCAATAAGTAATTCAGTATATAGTAATAGTAATATGAGTTTTAGTTGTAAATTCGGGTTTTTTTATGGTTAAAAGTCCGATAATACGTACTGTTAACATTAAGCTTTCCCATAATTAACATTTTCTCTGATTCTTCTTCAGCTTCACAAAAATCAACAAAAAAAGCATTACAAATTAAATAAGCATTACAATATTTTCTCAGATACACAGAGTCATCTCTCTCACACACACACTGTTAGAATATTATTTTATTTAGGAAATATTTGATTAAACTAATTTAGATTTGATTAAGATTTATTTCTTGCTAAACACTATGTATCGCCTATATAAAAAGAGGCCTCCAATGTTCTACACCATTATCAATAATATATTAACTTTCAACGTTATTTATCTCTCCACCTTTATTTTACTGATTAACACACAGAGATGAAAACTAAAATGAGTGTAAAATCAAAAAATAGCAGCGATCAGTAATATAATACTCCATTAATAAGAAGTGGTAAGTAATTCAGTATATAGTAGTAGTAATAGTAATAGTAATAGTAATATGAATTTAGTAGTAAATTCGGGGTTTATGATACTTAAGTCCGTACTGTTAAACATAAAGTTTCCTATACTTAATCTTTTCTCTATTTCTTCTTTAGCTTTACCAAAACCAACAAAAAACAACATAAATTCCATTAAAATTCAATCCAAAATCAGCGCGTCTCTCTCTCTCTCACACACACACACAAACACACACACATGCACAAATCTATCTCACTCTTTCAAGATTAAAACAAAAATGAGTGTAAAATTAAATAAGCAGCCATAAGTAATACAAGTATAGTAACCGTAATAGTAATATTAATTTTAATAGTAAATTCGGATTTGTGATACTTAAGTCCAAAAGTACAAAGTATTTACTACTATTAAACATTAAGTTTCCCATAATTAATATTTTCTCTGTTTCTTATTTAGCTTTACCAAAACCAACAAAAAACAACATAAATTCCATTAAAATTCAATCCAAAATCAGCACATATTTCTCTCCCTCACACACACACACACACACACACACACACACACGATAAAAATAAATAAAAATGATGGTAAATTTAGCAGCGACCAGTAATATAATAAGTAATAAGAATAAATAAAATAATCAAGATTCGAGATAGATATAAATAAATAAAATGAGTGTAACAATAAGCAGCTATAAAATAAAGTGATGGAATAAATGAATGAAGTAATAATTACCACGCCGACGTTAACTTTGCTAGGGTTAGGATCAGCGAGAAAAGCCTCCGTAACACCGAGGATCGGGTCCTTCGCTGCTTGCTCCACGTGTCCCCACCACGTCGTCATCATTCTCATCGCCGCCGCTGTTTTCTCTCTGCCGATTATTCCTCCTCCCCTCAACATTGCCGCCATCGGAATTTAGAGAGAGAGAGAACTTCACTTGCCAAACGTATTGAGAGAGAGAGAGAGATATATAGATATAGAGTCTGAGTAAATAAACCTCTAGAAACTATCGATTCTTGTAATTAACCCCATAAATTATCAAACTTTTGCTAATAACTCCCGATTCCATCTTTTAAATGATACTCCAACTTTATGCTCGATTATCCGTTTTATTTGGTTTTTCATTTATTATATTCACTCCGTCTCAATTTAATTGATAGTTATTCCATTTTTGAAAGTCCCAAATTAAATAAAAGTTTCCTAAAATTAAATTCAAAAAGCGATAAGGTTATTTTATTACCTTTTTTTGGATTTTGTGCAAAAACAAAATATCTTGATTTGACAGTTGAGTTTCCAATGCTTCCCTTATAATATGAAACGGATAGAGTAATTTTTTTTTACATAAAGACACAAAAAAATAGTGTAATGGTAAACTACACATATCAAACAAATGGTTTTGTAAAACGGATAAATTTTAAAAAGGTATGCCATTTAAAAAAGAACTTGAGGAATAATTGTAAGTTTGATAGCATGTGAGGGTTAATTGAAATAATTGATCGGTATGAGAAGTTAATTGAAAATAAGTCATAGTTTCAGGGGGGTTATTTGCAATTTACCCGTATAGTTAGATATAGATTTAATTAATGACGTGGGAGAATATGGCTTTGGAATGAGTGAGCAGCTAACTTGTTTTGTCCGTATCTGATTCCGCCTTTTTAATAGTAGTATTAATATGACTATTATAAATTAACCGCCAACCGTAATAAAATAAATTACTATTCCCCTCCCCCAAATAGTTCTGATTTTCATTTTGCAAGGTCGTAATTCTTCACTTTCTTTTTTTACTAAATTTTTTCTTTTTTTATTTTGCTAGTTAAATAATATCAATTTTACAATTATAAACTTGTAATTTAAGTAACAAATAGTTTTTGTTTAAGATTTTTTATTTTTTTACTTTTTTGTTGAATTTTAAGTGAAATTGATTTAAATAATTAAATATTATAGTTTCCGAAGCAGCAGTGTAGTACATTTATTTGGGACCGAGGAATTAGTAGTTTACTTGCTCGGTCACTTTGTTATTTAAGTGTTTATAATTATAAAATATTTGTTATCATCAATTGTCAACCCATAAGTATTACCGGTGATGCGGAAACATATATTTACCTATCATTTTTAAAATAACAACAATACTCTCTATAATTTGTTATTTATATCCAAAAAAAAATTATTCATCTGTTAAATTTTGTAATCATGTGTACTCATGTATCAAATTTGTTCATGTATGATTGTGCATGATCATTTGTCTAAAATTCACCCTTGCATATGTGATCATGTGTGATCCTATGTAGGTGTGATTTTATACAGTCGTGTCTCTGCATGATCATACGTGATCATATATCTAAGCGATCCTAGACGATCATGTGTCTGCATGATTTTGTGCAATCCCGTGTTCGCTTGATCCAATGTGATTATTTGTACATCGAGAATGTGTGATTATGTGTACATTGATCATGTGTTTTCGTAAACAATTTAATAATTTTTATTTTCATTTTTTAGATTTTGTAAAAAATTCACTACAACACATAATCTTTGATGTATTTTTTAAAAAAATAACAGATTTTATGCAATGATTTTTTTAAAAACAATGACAAATATGATACTTTGGTGGATTAAAATTTTAATTTTTAAAAAGCATTTACTTGGTCATAGTAGAATGTAAACGAACAGATGAATATAAAAAAATATTACTTTGGAAAAAATCTTACACGTGTTACGTTGGAAAAATATAGTGTTAGTGAAATGATTTTTTCTATTCTCATGGATAAACATTGTCATTTTTTTGAACTTTTGATTTATTATTTTGAAACTAAAAAGTAGATGAACTAAACTGAAAACACTAACTTCTTTAAAAAGTCTATAACACTAGTTTCAACTTTCAACCTTCAACTGTATTTAAGATTAAACAGTCTTCCATAACATACATAAAGCTTAAAATCACTCACATCATCAGTCTATGGATTGTACTCTCTACATTTGTCATCAAATTAATCACATTTTATTAAATTTGACTATTTACTTTACGTATACACAAATTCTCAGGCTATCTGTCACGCTTTCTATTTAAATATAGTATTTTCTCCGTCCAAAATTAATTGATAGAATCCATTTCAATTGATCAAATCTAGTCCACTCTTGCACCATTTTTTTTTAAAAAATCATTACTTTATTGCCTTCATGAAAAATTGTGTTAAAAACTAGAAAACGAGATGCTCATAAAAACACAAATCCCTATCTAAAAGTTCAAATCCAATTCAAAATCATATATGGAAAATCATATGATACGTAGGGAATGGACTGTACCCAAGGGTCACGATTTGAAGGTTCACTAAAGTCCAGATTCATAATCTGAAACTGAATCGTTTAGTCGTTTACAGTAAAAACTGAACCAATCCAACCAAACCTACCCGGTGTCTAGATTCACTGTTTTCTCTTCCAACTAAAATGTAGGTACAACCTGAATTAGCCATATGCTAAATACAGACGTTGTCTGTTTGATGCAGATGACGGCTGTATTAGTGGGGTGGGGTATAAGTCACGCCACGTAATAAAAACTCAATCTAATAAAAATAAAAAATAAAAAAATTTAATTAATATTAATTAAACTTAGGGTAGGCTCAAACTAGGGTTCCAATATATTTATTTGAGTTTTTAGTAGGTTGAGTTTTTATTACGTGACGTAATTTGTACCATTACCGTCTGTATTAATAAAAAAGCGTCTGCATAAAGCAAAAGCCCCTGAATCATCATATTCCTAGGTACAATGATAAAGCTGAAGATAGTTTTGACTAGGGTTGGGCAAAAACCCGTGAAAACCGACCCAGACCGGAAACCGAACCAGACCGAACCGAAAAAAACCGAAATCGAAAAAGACCGAAACCGAGAAGACCGAAAACCATTCTGGCCGGTTTCGGTTCACTGCATAACCGAACCGAAAAAAACCGTAAAACAGAAAAAACCGTAAAACAGATAAAACCGAAAAAAACCCAAAAAAACCGAAAAAATATACTAATTAATTCTATACCATACATGTACAAATTAATTTCTTTGGTTAAATAAAGAAACAAACAAACAAAATAAAGGACCAGTAATGTAAATGTTTTTAGGGCTTCCTTAATTCCGTATGGACCTTATCAGTTATTACTCTTACTCTCACTCATTTCTTAGCCGCATTCTTTCTCTGTTCCAAATTTCCAATGGTGAGCATCCATACCATCCCTTTTGTTATTTGCATTTTTTCCCTTTTGTTATTTGCATTTTTATTTTTACATAATTATTAAAAGTAGCAGATCATTACACAAGGCACACGCTATGAATGTTTAGTAAATAATTAGTTATAACTATGGATGTTTGGATTTTTATGAATGCAAACATATTGTTTGGTTGTACCTTTATTGGAAAAAGATGGATTTTTGTATTAAAAATGAATTTTGTAAATTCATACCTTTTCGTATTGAAAATTAAATTTGTAAATTCTTGATTTATTTTTTATTTTTAAACCTTTTACTTTTAGGCTATTTAGCATTTTTGAACAGGTTATAAAATAAATAAGTTTAAAGTGTATGTACCTATAAACCTGAACCAAAACCGGTACCGGAAAACCAAAACCGATACCGAAAACCTAACCAGAACCGAAACCGAACCGGTTTGTTTCGGTCCGGTTCGGTTCGGTTCACATTTTCAGAAAACCGAAAACCGAAAATAATCGGACCGAAATTAATTTCGGTTTTGGTTCCGGTTTTACCAAAAAACAGACCGAACCGGACCGTGCCCAGCCCTAGTTTTGACAATAAAACACGTAACAAGCACTCATCTGTTTGCAACAATTGAAATTCGATGATATCTCCGCAAGCCATAAGATGATATTTTTATTTTATTTTAAAATTACCATATTTTTATTATAACTTATTGTTAAATCATTATATTTTTCTTTTGTATCATGTACAATAAACAGAACGAGGCTCGAAAGGGAAAAACGGTAAATTACTAAACGGTAACCAATGAAAACTCCCAATATTTCAGGTGAGCTTTCCTCTTTCCCGTTGGCCCTTAAATCTTCATGTTCCAGAGGCAATTTGTCGTAAAAAATGTTGCGAACCCCACCTCCTATTCACCGTAACAGATAATGGTTTGAAAACAACCATCCTACTAGTTGAAAATGGCACGAACGTGATCTACTGCAACATTTCCCCCTGCCATATCAATATTTCGTTTCCCTGTAGGAAAAAGAAATTGAGATTTTGTCAAGTCATCTTCATGTTCTAATGGTGCTCGTTATTTAACAATAGATTTAATGGACAATTAAAAGATACACTTAAAAAAAGTCATGCTTTCCAACATATAAAACCGTAGCTGAGCTGCTCTCGATAATGTTATGTAGTCAGTTCAAATCAACATGGCGGACCACATTACTTACGTGGGTCACATTACCTAAATAGACAAAGTTCACTCTCTCCTCTAAAATATTCTAATTTGGTGTAGTGCACCCATGCCACATCAGTGCTAACCGGTCCAGCAGGTTGCCTAAGCCCAAGAGAAAATTGGTTGACTCGGTTTGATACTCTTAAAGGGTCAAAACTAGCATTATAAACATACGACAATCTATCAAAGTTGGAAGCTGATGTTAGCTATACTAAAGAACACAAAACAGAACTAGGTTTAAACTTTTAGGGATCATTAAACCAAAGAGTAGTATCTCTTTACCAATCTCAGAGACTTGAGAGAGAGAGAGAAATTAACAGTGATCATTAGAACAATTTTTCTAGGTACTTTCCTTGACAGAATGTTTGAATCCAGGGGATACTACAGTAATGAACTAATTATTTATTACCGCCTCTAAAAGTTCTCTTTTGGGGTTCCTTAGAGACTGGCCTTATGTGCCTTGGCACTAGGCTAGTACCGTGCCACATAAGCAATCTTGTCACTATACAACAATATTATTCAGTTGTTTTTTGGTCCAGAATACTTACATACGACAGGTTCTGGAAATTCCTTGAGTGAAGTCCTGAACCAAGTGCTCATTTGCCTGGAAGAAACACAAGTAGACTAATTCATAACCAAATTACACCAAAGGTATCTATAGCACAAATTCCACGATCTAATGAGCAGAAAATTAAAAGTAAATCAGTTAAATAAGTAAAACTTGCCTCAAATCTGTTGCTTAATTTGGTCTAGATGCCAAACAACTTGTTTAAGCATGAAAAGAGCCTTCCCACCATATGAAGAACAACTTTACATCCAGGTATCGAAAGCCAGCTAATTACAGATTAACTGTCTAATCGCTACCTTGTATTGGCAGCTTTTGACTGTAACAAATTAGTCTATCTCAAGAGGGTCATAAGTGAAGCTGCATTTCATATTTGGTACAAAGCTGTTAACACCATAACTGACTATTTAATTTGAAATTTTAGCAGTTCAAAATTTTTAACGACCCCGTAACAGCATAACCAATTCAATAGTTCAAAATCCGAGCCATTTGGATTTTTGAGCGTAGCTTCCTTGCCTCTCGCGGTTCCCCCGAACAACGAAGACCTTGAAGAACAGCTCTTTGCGAAGATCTAAGTATCTTCAATCCCCCTTTTATACAAGAAAGCAATAATTTTGAAGCACTATGGTATCTCCCAACTTTACACAGATTATGAACCAAAGTAGAGTACGTAAACGAGTCCTTTACATCCATCGATTTGAATAGCTTCATTGCATAATCAACATCTCCAGATTTAGATAACCCATCAAGTAAACAATTAAAAGCAACCAAATTTGAGTCGAACCCTATCGTATTCATTTCCGTAAAATGTTTCTCTGCCGCTTCTACATGACCAGCTTTACACAACCCATCAATTAAAATTGTATGTGTATACTCATCAATTTCTAACCCACTTTTTCCAATCTCATGCAATAAGTTAAAAGCAGATTCCACTTTGCCTTCTTTACAATATAAGTTAATCAAAGTGTTGTAACACACCATATCGAGCTCAATTCCATTAACAATCATTTGCTCCATACATTCATTTGCTTCTTTTATTCTTCCCATTCTAACTAAAGCACCAGTGACCGTGCAATATGCAAAAGCATCAAAAGCGTATCCTTTTTCTTTCATTTCGTGAAAAATTTCAAGCCCTTGTTCGAATTGTCTACATCTAAACAAACATTTCATCATAGTCGTGAATGTATACGCATTCGGTAAATTCCCGGTATCTCCGAGCTCCTTAAGTATTCTCCTAGCGGTTCTCAACCTACCAGCTTTACAGAGCCCGTTAATTAACACGTTATACGATCCTATCCGGGGAGTAAACCCATAGCGCTGCAAATTTCTGAATAACATGAGGGCATTTTCAGGATACCCATTTCTGCACAGACCATTGATCATTATGTTAATTGTGGTTGGACAAGGTGATATTTTACCTCGAATCATTTGAAACACACTATTTGCCTCTTCTGGTTTTCCAGATTTGAAGAAACAGTGCATCAGAGTATTGTAACTATATATATCCGGAGTCATACCCAATTGAAGCATATGTTCGAATAATTCCAAGGCCCGTGAAAATAACCGATTCTTAGTAGCACCAGCCATTAAGGAATTAAATGTGATAACATCTGGTCTTATATTAGCTTCTTCCATTCTATGAACAACCTCGTAAGCTGCGTCTATGCTAACAAAACGACAATAAGCAGCAATTAATGTATTATAAGTTACCACGTCGGGGAGTACTCCTAATCTAATCCCGTCAATTAACACTGCTTCAGCTTTCTCTAAATTTTTCACTCTACACAATGATGTCATGCAAATATTCAATAACTTAGTGGAAAATCCACAAACCATTGCTTGCATATGCCTCAGCAATATCCCAACTGAATATCGGAACCTGAAGTTTTTCCGATATTAATTCTGGAAATGTTGACTTGAGTTGCATATCAATCATGGACTAACGACCTCTGCAAGAAGCTGATTTCGCTAAATAAATTTGGCCACTGCATTAAATGAAACAAGAAAAAATCACTTAAATCAACCAAAAAGCGTTCTACGTCCTAGTCATTTTAAGAGAAAAAATCTCACGGTGGCAAATATAAAAACTATATTAGTTCACAAATATTGAGATCCCAATAATAGACAGAAAACTGAACTAGCCAATTTTTGAGTTTTATAAAGTCAACTGATCTGCATAAAAGTACCTGCCAAACAACGTAATGAGAAATTCAGATTATGAAGCAGCCTTTGCTGTAACATCTTCTAAAAAGAGCTGATTATAGAGAACAACCTAACAATTAACTAAGCCTTACGGGGAATAGGGTTTCCACCATAGATTAGGAAAAAAAAAACTTTTACCTATAAAGAATTTCAAATATATACAGCTATAACTTTCTTGGCCACCCTTGGGAAAACTATTTTCCTGCAAATTTAGGAATTTAGAGCTGCCTGCCTGCCTCCATCACTGATTGGCAACAAGTTATGTACCGCAAAAATTGAAGGACAAACATTACCTCAACTAACGTTTTCACAAAACCAGATGCTTAAACAAGAAGCGTTCGACCATTGCAACTAAATTCGAGCGAAAAACAAACCAGTTGAGATATCAATTCACCAAAACCACGGAATTTCAGTATAGTCAAAGGAGCAACTTTAAGACTTGTTCCATTACAGATATTAAGAAAAATACCCGACTCATTTCAGGCCCGAGAAAAAGGCAGAAATCCTAATATAGTTTTTCATGCTAGAATATAAAAAATCCTTCTTGGAGAGCAATTAATGGAAAGACATACGCAATGCAGCTTATAATACAAATCATAAACTTTGATAAGCGTAAATTAACGGATAAAGGCTTGTTTGGTTACGGAATTCAAGAAAATCGGCTGAATTTACTCGAGGCTGAGAAAAAAGCTTAAAACTTAATGTAGTTTTTCGATCCACAATATAAAAAACACGTCTTTTAGACTAACAAGTGAAATACCAAATGCACTGTAACTTAAAAGCAAAGAAAATTTGATAATAAATAAATAAATGACACGAGTTTATAAATTATAAGCTACAACTAATCCCAGCCACAATTGCAATTTGCAGAAAAAATCAATAAAGGGATAATAAATAATAATGCACACCAATTGTTTGACTTATTGAATTAGAAAGAAAAAAAAAACACGAGTTTAAACACCAAATGTAACTTATAAGAAAAGAATAATAAATAACAGAGTTTAATAGCAAACAAAATGGAAAATGAATAAAGAGATAATAATGCACACCAACTGTTTGACTAATTGATTTAGAGAAAAATAAAAGTTGTCCATTTTGCTAAAGTGAAGTAAGTAATTTAGAAAGTGTATAAAATAATATATTGGTTGAGTTTGGGGGAAATTAGGGAAGAAATTGAAAAAAAAAAATATAGATATAGATTTAAAAAGTTGTGTTTTTATCGTACCTTAATTGTAGAGTGTTGCTACAGAGAGAGAGAGAGAGAGAGAGAGTTGTCTGCGTCGATGATGTAATTTTTATTTTTTATTTGATGTGATTTTTATTTTTATTTGATTTAGTTTTTGTTTTTATTTGATGTAATTTTTATTTTTATTTGATGTACTCTATTATTAATTAGTAAAATGAATGTTTAATTTTATTTATTTAACTTTACAGTTTTTAGTTGTCAATTATTTAGTTTTGATTACAATTATAACTGTTAAAACCTATTTACAATTACATTTAAAACTGTTAGTACATTTTTAGTAATTTCAATAATATTCAAAAGTTAAATCAACGGGTTAAAATAACACACCAATAAACTCGACATGTCGTTCCCTACAAACCAACATACAAAATTTAAGTTAAATCAACGTCATGAACCAACGTGTATTGATTTAACATGTTGGTTTTTATGAAACGACACGTAAAGATTATGGCTGTGTTGGTTTAGACAGAGTTAAAATATTTTAATATAAAATAATAAAAATATTTTTTTTCTCTTGATGAAAAAAATATAAAAGACTTAAAACTATTTTTGATATAACACGTATTTTTATTATAAAACTATATCTAATATATAACTTATTTTTTTCTTTTAAAAAAACTAATAGTTGATTATAAATGAAAAGATATTTATTTATGAATTAGAAAAACCTTTTTTATTTTATTTTTCGAATTTAATTGAAGGTTTTATGTAATTCCTGAATTTATTGTATATTTTTCGTTTTCTTTTTAACATAGAAACAAGCGAACCAACACCGATATGTGTGAGTAGCAAAGAGACAGAAGGGGGAGGGGGAGCAGCAATCCACTGCAACGACAGCAGCAAACTCTGGGCGATAAAAGATGACTATGAGTTCTAGGCGAGCTTACAGCCACGACAAGCTCGGCCAATAAACATGCATGTAATGGTTTTTAATTGGCGAGCATTACTTCCTTTATTTTTTTCTCACAGAAAATGAATACTACTATGGAAAAAAAAATGGTACTACTAAGAAAAAAAAGTGGGCAATTTGCCGCAGCTAAAACTTTTATTTTTTTATTTTATTTATTTATTAATAATTAGTTACACACACACTCAAGAGTTTATTAAGGCTCAAGTGATAAAAAAAAAGTAATTTCGCCACTTTTTAATTTCTTATTCTAAAACTCCATAAGTTAATCTAAAATATTGTAACTATTGATATATACTCGGATCGATGTGTAAATGAACCCTCGAGAAAGCAGCAAAATGAAACCAAAATAATATATTTTGCATTTTAATATCTTTGCGGACGTTTTTAATATGTTTTTTTTATGGAAGTTTTAATTTTTTTGGGGGTGTCGTAATTTAAAATAAAACGGATTAATTCGGATCGCGTAGGCGGAGACTTTGCTATGTAGGTCGGATAGAGTGTTCTCTTAGGCATGGTGCACGTCAGCATGGTAAGCCATCGTCGTGGCCAACTGTGCGACAACGTGTCACGTGAATTTGAAAAAAAGAAAGATATATACACAAAGAGAAAAGGTATAGAGAGAGACGGGAAAAGATGTATAGAGAGTGAGGGGTGATGAGAAATGTAGTAACCGGTACGAATACAGTACAAGTACCGGTACGATACGGTAAATGAAGTATCCGGTACAGCAAATGGAGTACCGTTGACTTTTTCATTGTTTGACCATCTCGGTACGGCTGGGATACGACATGGGTACGAGATCGGTAAGTTTTCGATACTTTTTCGGTACGGCTGAGAAATTTAATTTTAATTTTTTTCATAAAAATTAATTAAAATATAAGATTATCAATATAATAATGTGAAATTTTATAATTAACAAGTGTGATGAATTAAATTAAATTTGTTTAGACACTAAATATGAAAAAAAATTATATTAACGTTCACTAAAATATCCGTATAGAAGCATAAATTGTACTAAAGTTTGTTAATTCTTTTATTTTAAGATTGTAATTTTTAAATTAAATCGTATATATAAAAATATTTTTTTTATTGACGTACCATTCCCGTATCGTAACGAAAATTTTTAACTTTTACCGTACCCGTCTTGTACCGGGTACTCGTACTCGTGCACTAGAACACTTAAATTTAACTTAGTTTGTTCCTTATACCCCCCACTCGATAAAGTTTCATATAGATAATATCCATACAATTAAGTCATTATGGGGGCTTGTGTTAAGAATTCAAAGTTTTATTTTCATATTTTTGTCTTCAAAAGCTATTTTATAGTTTAATTGAGAAAAAAAATTGTAAAAAAGAACAATTATTCTATAAAATGAGACTAAAGTTCCAAAAGTGGGTTTTACAAATTTTATAGACTTTTTTTTCCTGACATTTTGCGTTTTTTTAGCTTTTTAAAGACTAAAAATGATATCAAATTAAATATGAAACAGAGTTTCTAAATATTGATAATCATTTAATGAGAGGCTATGATTTTGTGATTCATTTATTTATGGAGTAGAGACCAATGTTTTAAATAACGTTATCGTTATCATAGTATTTTTTTAAGAGAAACGCTAAAAACGCAAATAGCGTTGCTACATAGCGTTTTGTGGTGTAATTTTTTTTTGCCTAAGGTGAGTTTCAAAATTGGGTCTGATGGAACATAATGCATTGTTACAACCATCTGGACTACACACACTTTTATGAGAATTACACAACATATATTAATTATTTAGATCCGATTTTTTTTCCTAACTCGCTATTTACGCTTTTAATCCAAAATTTCGCGTTTTTTGCGCTTTTTGTCCCAATTGCGCGAATTTAGCGCTTTTCCACCCAAATAGTGTTTTAGTGTAGGCAATTTTTTTTTCGAAAAACACTATATCGTGAAATGTTGCGCAATATAGCGAGATTTTTAAAACAGTGATAGAGACCGCTATAGTTTATACTATTCTTGTGAAATAACTTGCTTTAGTGTTGTACATAGGTGATCTTTAGCGCAACAGTGAAATTGTTATCATGTGACCTGAAGAATATTGACTACGATTAGATGAAGCAACGTCTTCTACAAATGCAATACACTATCTCCATTAGGTTCAAAGTGGCCGACACTTCCAGGGACTCCATACATAGCATGAGTTTTAACATCGGCTTTGCCCTTTAATGTACATGAGGAGACAAGAATGGGCTATTAGAGGCTACACCTACTCTTGTATTATGAATAATTTTACCAGCCAGTATATATTTTACATGTAAATTTATAAATTTAATGGGCGGGGTAGCACACTCATATATTTTGTTGGAATTTCACCGTACCAATTCCTGAATCCTATCTCCGCCCAAGTTTGAAGGGTCCATGGCAACTCCACAATTTATAAAAGTACGAATTTTCTGGTAGTTTCTTCCGGGGAAAAAATAGTGTAATTTGACTGCCCCTGTAAATTAACATTTGATTTTGACGAAGCCCGTAAGTTTAGTTCTATCACCATCACTGCTTTAGTGTTGCAAAAATCACAAGGCATGTGTGTGTGTCTGCATGGATATAATAAGTCAAGGTGCTAATGCTTACCGCCTCCGTTCCTATTTAATTGTCAATTACGAAACTACGTGTAATTTTGATCGGATTATAACTTGTATCAAAATTGTCGGAATAATTTTTTTTTTAAATCTAATCATAAAATTTAACATTTAAACTATATTATTAACTTTTGTAAATTTTAATTCCGACAATTTTGATACAAGTTTTTGGCCGGTCAAAATTGTACGTATTTTCCTAATAGACAGTTAAATAGAAACGGAGAAAGTACTAGTTATTCTGAACGTTTTATATTGTATATATCTTTGCTGATTTTCCAGACTTCTGTTATACATGTGTCCAGTTTAGTGTCGAAGTGTTTGATAAAGTGTATCAAGAAACTTACCCAAAAAAAGTGTACCGAGAAACTCGGTCACAAAATATATTCAAAGTTCAACTGAAACTTTTCTGAATGAGAATTGAGAAGTCATTTGACCCTCTGATTGAGCTTTACAGTAAATATTTTTTGCCGAAAACATCAGTCTACCCCATTTAGAATGAGTAAAATTCCAATTATTTTATGCTTGTTAGCTTTGCAACTTTTCACGAAAAAATGTAGCTCTTAAGATGTTGGAAAAACCACTTAAACATATACAACCTAGATAAAACAGGAACCAAACTTTTTGGGTTGTCCTACCTAGTAGTAATTTTCTTCTGTCCTTGTCATTTAACAATATCAGTTTGGGGTGCCACAAATTCGGATAATTGCCTCACACAACCATTTTTCGTCCTACTGGACCGGTACTCTGGAACAAACCAATAAAAGAAATCATTGATGATAACAAGAACTAGATTAAAGCTTCTACCTCTCCATATTTACAATAGCTAATGTTCCTAGGAATGTTCAGATTTGTTTTTTTGAATACAAACTGCATTGGATTTGAACTTTACTACCTTACTTTCAGACAATTTTGTAGTGGATAGAAACTTCGGTGATAACGTTAGCTAGATGAATTGGTTCCACATGATGTCAGCATGCTTCCTTTATTTGCATTTGCCCTCTCGGGATTGATGTTGTTTAAACTTTCTCCCTTCTCCAGCGTTTCGATTATCAAAAGGATTAACACGACAATTTTGAGTAAAAGAGCTGGCATAGTTAAGCTTTAGACAATTTTTTTAGGACTCGTTTTAATCAGAAAATTTAGCTGTTTCAGAACATAATATAGGAAAAAACTGTCTTTGTGCTAGAAATTGACATTTTCTCTGAGACAAACTGTCGTCCCTCTTCACCGTTTTGATTAACAAATGGGCAATACAGCCATTCCAAGTCAGCAAGATGGTGCATTGACTGAAAAAAGTTGGGTTTATTCAGCTTAGAACTTTTAGTACTAAGCAGAAAACCCTAAACCTTTAAGCCAGGCAATTGAATAGTCTTCTTCGTGTACAAAAAAGAGATAAAAACCCTGAGCCTAAAGGCTGCAACCAAAAACCGCCGTTAATGCCACACTTTGAGCCTAAACTTTAAGATGATCTTTCAAGTTGGTTTTAACATTAAAGCTTGAATTTCCAATCTATCAAATGTCGATTCACCGTTTTCCTGTCTAAGACATTAGTCCTTCTTAGAACAGAAAACTGAACCTCAGTCTTTAAGCAGCTTACAAGAAGAAAATAAAAGCAAATCCCTGAGCTTACAAGCTGCAACCGAATGAGCCTTTAGGATCTCAAAGTTGATGCAACAGTTTGAGCCCAAACCTTGAGATGTTGTTTTAAGTTGGTTTCATCACTCAAAGCCTGAATTTCCCAATCTATCAAATTCTTTCTCATTAATTTCATATCTAAATCTCCCCATGCTTCAGAGAGATAAGGCCTCGAAATCACATCTTCAGTTTTCATTTCTTCAACGCCCTTTTTTCCTAGTCTATTCAACCCAGGAACAATCGAGACCAATTCTGGATCCTTGTCTTCTTCTGAAAAAATGAAACCTAAATCCATAAACCCTTTTAGCTCCTCAAATTCGAGTTCCGATAAGCTTTTAGAACTTTTCCTCCTCTTTTTCCTAGTAACCGGTTTATAATTGTCTATGGGGTTCTCAAGCATTTCTTCTCTGTTTCCAAAACTTGAGTTGCTTTTTAACACTTCTTCAGATGGGATTTTCCGGAGCTTCAGGGAAGGAGAATTGGAACAAAAACTTCCTGATCGAATTTGTAATGTTGAACTCTTTTGGATTTCAAACTTTTCATGAATTTTGCGAGTGTTCAAAATTTCAAGCTCAAACCAACAGGAATCAAAGAGGTTTATAACTTCTTCAGCTTCCATCAAGAAAAAAACAAAATAGATTTTGTATAAAGCAAGGACAATATGTATATTATCACTATAGATTTATATTAGTATATATGTATGTTTTTGTATATGTATTGGCTGCATACTAATATGTTTGGCAGAATCTCAATTATTAGCCCCTAAATTGATGCGCATATGTGGGAATATTGTAAGTGGTTTGATTACATAAGTAAACCACCTAATGCATACATTTATAAAATAAGTTTAAATTAACAAAACATATTACTCTTAAAACTAAATTACCAAAAACATATCCTTATAACTTTAACTATCAAAAACATACCAAACAAATTTAAATTTAATTCTGTTTATTCTTTTCTTTATCTCTCTCTAATCTTACTCACTCTCTCATCCATTCTTATTTCTCACCAATTCTTCTATGTATCTTTTCATTCTTCTCTCTTTTCTCTTTATCTCTCTCCGATCTTACTCTGTCTCTCATCCATTCTTCTATATATATTTCTTTAATATCACACTCTATCTCTCTCCGTTCCTCCACCACGAAAACCCGTCACTAACTACCGAACACCATCTAGATTATATATATATCCATATACATATAAATACAGATATATACATACGTAATACACAAATATTACACTATTTGATAGCCCGTAATATATGAAAAATATATGAAATTGGTGAGATTGTTTTCTATTTATTGAGTTTTGAGACTATTGTAAACATTGTGTGTTTCAAGTTGAAAGAGAAGAATGCATATGTACAATATTGAGAGAAATTCATATGTAGGGTATGAAGTTTTGAAATTAGGGTATAAAGTTTTAAAATTAGGTTATGAAGTTTTGAAATCAGCATATGAAATTTTAAAATTAGAGTATGAAGTTTTGAAATTATGGTATGAAGTTTTTGAAATTAGGGTATGAAGTTTTGAAATTAGGGTATGAAATTTTAAAATTAGAGTATGAAGTTTTGAAATTAGGGTATGAAGTTTTTGAAATTAGGGTATGACGTTTTATAATTAGAATATGCATATTTTGTAAGTTTTTAATTATTTTTAGAGAGAGATGGGTGATTAGCACGTGTTAGAAAGAGGTACGATTATCGTGTGTTAAAGAGAGATGTGCGATTAAAGAGAGAGAAAGAGTTGCGGTTAGAGAGAGATAGTTTAGATTATGGTTTGATTAGAATTAGAAAAATAATAAGTATATATAGTTATGTTTTTGGTAATTTAACTTTTGAGGGTATGTTTTTGGTAATTTAACTTTTGATGGTATGTTTTTGGTAATATTATAGGGGTATGATATGTTTTTGTTAATTGCCCCATAAATCAATTTGGCTTCATGCGTGGCTCATATTTGCTTGATGACTCGTAAGCATATATATAGAACAACATTTTACTCCCTTTAATTATCAAGGTTATAACTTAATCATGTACTATGTTATAACTTAATCATTGATTAATATATAAAAAAACATACTTAATTTTCAAAACCCCGAATTCTCGAGTCTTGTTTAATATTTGATACATATAATATAGCATCAGGTAGCATCAAAATTAAAAACAAACAGTAAAAATAAATAGCATCATGTAACATATATACTAATCTTTAAAAGTGTTTTAGGGTTCAAGTTTTTAATAATTAAATATCACTTATATATACATAATCATCATTTTTTTTTATTATAGCTAATTAGGAGTAGAAATGTATAAGTGAGTATTTACTGAGGAAATAGCTCTTCAACTAATGAGACAATATCATATTCATATACTATGCCAATACTTAACCTTGATGAATTAATGGATAAGTAAAGTTGATTATTGAAGCTGTGTAACTCAAACAATTAGTCATTTTGCGGCATTTTTGCTATAATATGTCAACTTGTTTAGTGGTCCTATTCTCTTTTACTTCTTCTTTTGTGTTTAATGTGGACCTTTCTATGGTTAATAATTTGACAAAAGTTACTAATTCCTCCCTTTCATTTAATTATTCAGTATGAAACTACGTGTAATTGTGATTGAATTATAAATTTTATCAAAATTATCGAAATGAATTTTTTTTAAATCTAATCATAAAATTTAACATTTGAACTATATGATCAAATTTTAAAATTTTTTATTCCGATAATTTTAATATAATTTTTTAATCAATTAAAATTACACGTAGTTTCATAATAAAATTAAAATAGGAATAGTAACAGACATTTAATCTCTTGCTTTGTACGTACTTTTCTTCGCTTCTTGACCACGGTGTGATGCTTCCAAGATGTTATATAATATTATAATAGAATTAAATTGGCAAACAATTCACCATTTCAAAAAGTCATTTTCAAACATTCATTAATAATACTATTTGTATTATATGGATAACAGGTTACGTAATTCACAGCCAAGAGTTTCGTCATTTGTCTTATGTTATTTGTTTGACTTGCACAGTCTACATAAGTTGGTAAATTATACTTTGGTTTTTTTTTTAAATTTATATGAAAATATTTGCTTCTATTTTTTCTTAAATTGAGGTGCATGGTATTGTGATAAAAGTGAAACCTTTTATAAGGACGGCAATTCATTAGTTGTTTTTTTGAGTTATATATGCTTTTGTTTATTACTTAAATAAATTTAAAATATTTACATATACTAACTGCGACATTAGTAAAGCGTCATCATAGGTTCCAAGAAAAAAGGTTGTGTATTGTTATTCATTAGAACTTTATAATAAGATGTTCACTTTCAATATTTCATATAATATAGAAGTATATAATTTTGCCTTGTAAATTACTAGTGTAGATTTTATTGAAAACGTAAAGTAGCTTCGTTTAGTGTTACCTGAAATATGTATGCATGGAGTGTATAAATATTAAATGCACTGTACATTATTGTTCTCATGATACCATGTTATGAATGTATACTTATTATCATGAACGATATAAGACTTGAACAACTACCATAATTATTCTCTCTAGCCCATTTTGGCGATAATATTGATGTCTTTATCACGAGGTCAGTCAACTACTTAACACAAGTGGCGGAACAGAGTCTAATCATAAGGGATCTTAAAAAAAATTACTACTAGAATTTTAAGAAAAATGGTTAAAGTAATCGAAAGCCGAATTTAAATGCCGATTCTAACGGTTAAGAAAAGACGAGCTAACCATTGTGAAAAAATATGATAAATTTAAAACATAAAATATTTTTTTAGTTTGCTAGTATCAAAAGGAAGGACTGAAATTATTTTACTTTTGTCTTTCTCAACCAAGAAAAATAGAACTATATAAGAGTATTATTAAAAGAACAAAAAAGAATAAGTTGTGGTTGGTAAGATTTGAACACATAACCTCTTATTCCATAAAAAAAAACGATTAGCAACTAAAGCTAAGTACATGCGTATTATTGAAGAGGCTATTAATGGCTGTAACCTTAGATTTTGAAAATTTTCTATATAAAAAAAATATTTTTAAAATTTCCAGGGAGGCTGCCGCCACCCCTGGCGCCCCTCTGGATCCGCCCCTGATTTTGATGTTTAAACAAAACTAGAGACGTTGTGTCGAATTTAGCAACACATCTACATCTTCTACATCTTCTAAGGAGGAGCAAGAAAATAGATCACATAAATACAATGACATCGTCAATGTCCCGATTGGCGATTGGCCTCTGCTCCGCCATTGATGCGGAGAACAAAATTAGGATAATCCGCTATATGTGTGTTTTCTTTAGTATAATGTACAAGGAGTTTCAAAGGGTAGTGTAACGGGCTTTTCGCATTACAAGTTCTTGCTGAACGAATCTATTAAGTTTTGCAAAAAAATTGTTAAAGACATGATAACTATGCTTCCCTACTCCCTAGTTACCTTTTTGCAAATCCAATATGAATCACATTTTATGGTATTTATCGGATGTTAGCTCCATTCGAGCTTTTGACGAGTGAAGGAGGCTCAAATTCTCAGTAGAATTGGGTAAAAAAAATTGACGGTTTGGTAACAATAACAGATTGTTTACCCCGAGTTTTCCTCCCCTCCTTTTTATAAGCAAGTTTAGCCTAAGATTTTAAGATGAATAGATGCATGATTCTGTCCATATGGTAAACATGTAGAAACAGGGGTCAAATCAGTTTCGGGCAAAAGTTTGTATTACACCGATTTTTTCAAGAAATAAAAAAAGACCGTCATATTACATCAACCGAAGATAATAGAAGCATAAAAATTAATTCTAGTATAGATTTGGGGTGAGCTTATGTTGCCGGTTTAGTTCTCGACATAAACTATCAATATGAAACGGTAAAAACTGTTATCCCTCTGTGTAAAACATATCGTACTATTCGCCTTTGCCCTAGCTTTCCTCTGGTTGGCATCTACAAACTAGAAAGCACAAGTACCAAACAGAAGCAGAGCTACATTACAAATAAAGTTAATCACATCATTATAATTTGAGTTAAAAAAATTGACGACTCTTGTCAATGTAGATATTATGCATGAACTTTCAACAACTAAAAGTCTATAACCACCAATACCATTTAGTCTCAAACAACTATAGAAAATCCATGAGACGGCATTGCCACTTGATTTTCACAAGAATATATTTCCAGCTTTGCTTTAATTAAAGTTAACTTAATCCAACAACTCTTTCCAAAATAAAACATATACGGATATACCCAGTTACCCTTTGGTTCAACATTCTACAGGCAACTTATTTAGCTACACCTTAGTCGAAAACACCTCTACCTGTATCCCCGTGGTAAGTAAAAGGTAGCCCATAAAAATGTACACCAAACAAAACCACAAATAAAAAAGGAAAAATAGCCCAAATAGCGGTTATGAACCACCCTCTAACTCGAACAGCATGCGATTCTCTTCCAAGCCGACATGTCATCCTTAACATTAATCGTTTGCCCCTTCGATGGAATTGCCCCTCCATCATCACCAGCATCAACTGCTCTTCTACTCACGATTCGGTATATCTGGTTAAGCACTTCTGTGAATGCGTTTTCGACATTTGTCGCTTCCAAAGCAGAAGTCTCCATGAAATATAAAGATTCTTGTTCTGCTAATGCTCTGCCATCTTCGGTAGATACAGCTACGAGGTGGCGAAGATCAGATTTGTTGCCTATCAGCATAACAACCATGTTGGGGTCAGTGTGTTCTCTTAGTTCTCTCAACCATCTTGTTACGTTTTCGAATGTTGAGCGTCGAGTGACATCGTATACAAGCAAAGCACCCACAGCTCCTCTGTAATAAGCACTAGTAATAGCACGATACCTATTTCAACACACCAAAAATACATGGTATAAGAAATATCAACCAAACGACAAGTATTATATTAACGAGTACGAATTAACAGAAACCATTAGTTTCATCTTTTGCCCCAAGTTGGATCACGATATCAAAAGCAACTTAATGCATTATTATGAAGTAAACAATGTTTAAATTGTACTGTTTCAGAATTTCTCAAGTTCCAAAAGCAAATGCTTTATAAGATAAACCAAGAAAACTAAAATAGCACGTAATGGAACATTGATAACCCTTGAAATACTACAGAACTGCTATGAGTTCGTGAGTTTCAACAACCATATATCACCAAATGTAGAGCTATCTATCTTGTCCTGTACACGTCCTGTATCTTCCGTTGCTATAGTCGAGAAGATATTCCCTCAGTAACTTTCAGATGAATTTTTTAGAATAGCTCTGAAAGTTACCGAGGGCATATCTTCTCGACTGTATAAGAAAATCGATACAGGATGTATTCATGACAAGCTCCTAGTCCCCTGCTCAGTCTTAAGGAATTGTATTTTCAATAAGTAGGAAGAAAAGAGCATCAGTCGAAGTATTGAACAACAATTTGCAGAAATACACTGTTTTTTAACTGCAGAACCTTCAAAAGACAAGTCCACCAACATTTTTCAGTCAAACCATATCAAAAAGATAATCGAAGATTCCACTAAAGGAATATGATGCTCTTCTAGGTTATTTAAATACATTGACGTTGATGAGAGTTAGCTTCTATCGTATGGTATCACAAGTATGTACAATATTATAATATTATCCACTTTTCATAATTGCATTCAAGCTCAAAGTGACCCCAAAGTAATACAAAGAAAGTATCATGATGGACAAAACTTTCCTTGTACTCTTGGGCAGAAAAAGATATCCATTAGAAACAAAGGGAGGGGAAAAGCCATCTAACCTATCATGTCACATTGTTCCTTAACACTCCATTTGGTAACATAAGGAAAGAAATATAAAAACTCTTACACCTTACCACTTTAGAATACTATTCATATTCATCCATTGGTGAAGTAAAACTTCAAGGAACGTATAAATAAATAGCAGATAAAGCACAGGCATAACTTACGGCAATTAAACACAGGGCCGGTTCTTGTGTGAGCCATAACTCATCTGAACCGATAGGCGCCAAATAAAATTATAATTTTGGGTATTATATAGAAAATTCAGTAAAACTATATATATAAACTTGCCTACTGAAATGTAAACTGATTGTGGCTTGATGGCAATCCAGCGCCCTTGCATACTTTCTCTATGTGCTAAGTCCTAGGTTCGAAACTCCCCAATGGAGATTTTGCTTTACTTTTTGTGTTAAAATAAAATTTCTGAAGTAATGAACTTAGTTTCTCCCATACACTTAAAACTTCTATTTGTAGTTTTGTACCATCTTGACAAGAACTATTTGTTGATATATCACATTATTTTATTACTTGTATATTTAATAGAATTTTTTTTACCCTCTTATTGTTTTTTTGTTTCCAAATTATGAAAAAAAGACGCCGAAATTTAGAGAAAACTTAGATGCCGAAACGATAGGGCCTCCCCTGATTAAACAAAGGGTAGGATCAAATGAATAGAGTAACAGAATGACATAATAAGCCATAAGATAATACATTTTGAGAAACTGATGATTACAAACTTAAGACAACTATTCCCTGACAAGAGTTCATAAGAATCATAACTATCAAAAATAAGCTGACACCATTTCTCATATGGAGATAAATTTCAATGAATCAAGTTAATGTCATATTGCTCGGCATCTATTTATAATGAACGTAACGAGGTCTCAAAGTTGAAAAGTGAACATGCAACTAGAAATTAGACATTTATCAAAAGGCAAAAGATCTTTAATTGCTACGACACTACAACCTCAACAGCACTACTAAGCTTCTAATACCTATTAATATATAACGTAAATAAAGAATCCACAGCAGGTTAGGTTAAGCCTCAAGTATTTCATATCTAAAGAAAGTTGTAACCTCGGTGTACCCTACTGAAGGTCTAATAGTCTCAACAATAACTATTAAAAGCCTAACAAGCTCTTTTCTCTATAATTAACCATGGTGATACACAGTACACACAATTTATTATACTGATCTAGAATGAAATTTCTTTGTCCTGACCCTACCAACAATATTGGCGCATTAACGACTCCCTAAACTAATATAAGCCCAATATATCTCTAGAGTTCATCATATAACAGTAAATCATTTCCAAATTGCACGTCCAAAGGTGTTCTGCTGTTCGGCAAAGCATTTGTTGTATAAAGAAGAAGTGTGTGGTGGTATGGTGGTGGTGGTGGTGGTGGTGGTGGTGTTTTTTTCTTTGGGGGTTGTGGACTTTGCTAACTTGACAAACTCGTTTGCACCTTTTTTTGAAATCAGCGTACAAGTCAATCTAAATTACCAAATCCTTCGATTTTTTTAGTCATAAATATGATATGTGATGAGATACATATTCAAGGAAACCCTCTCCTTGTTTCTATTCCTAACTCTTTCCCCAGTAGTTCCCAATGTTTGGCACTTTCCGTTCAGACAAGAGAAAGAAAATTATGTGAAGTACCGTAAAATGGAGTTCATCATTAATTGACAAAATTCCAGGATTTGTCTTTTTAAAAACTTCCTTCTCGCCCTCATTCCATGGCAGGATATCCCTTCCCTGTTACACCACTGCCAGCTATACACAGAATCGATTTACCGTCTTTCTTACAAACACCGTGGTTATGGTTTGCATGTACGTCCACTGACTTGGGATTCTAATTAAACCCTCTCATTAGTCGCCACTAATTATAACATGGTATGCTGGTAATGATGGTACCATAATATGGTACCATAAAGCACTACCAAGAAAAGATTTTTCCAATCACTAGCCACACCAACATCTCCACTTGGTCACTCACGAGACCCTATTCAGAGTGCTATTACATCAAAAACCACTTGCAAGAAAAGATCCATTTCTCTTCACTTTTCCCATTGAATTTCTCTTAACTGTTTCCATCAAACAGAGCATGAGTACAACAAAGCTTCGTAACAAGCAAAAGAAAATCAATGTACACCGTATTCACTAAGACACGGAAAATTTGTCAAGAATGAAGGTGGTAAAATCCCCACAGCCTAGTTCTCTTTGAAGGACTAATCATGTCCTGTTTCATAAGACTTTCTATTTCTTCCAAAGATCATAAATGTTTTTTTAAAAACCAAAGCTAGTGCCAACTACCAAGGTAGGCCAACTCCGAGCTGCCCACTTATCTTTAATGCGGCTGTTACCAAGAACATCGAAAACTAGTACCAAGATAGGCCTATTCCGGAAAAAAATCAAATAATAATCATTCGACTCATTTGTAGAAACCATTAAGACTCCATATCGAGGCATCATATGCTATTGGCAAAAAAAAGTAAATATCCGCAACAACATCCAAATTCCTCATAAAGCATCATTCAGATAGACAACATACATAATCATATTAGTGGTACAAATATGCATACACATAAAGGAAAACTATAAAAATATCTTCTGATAGGAATGGAAAAAGTCCCCTTCCTCGGCCAGTAGTATCCCAAGTCCCAACTGTGACATAATTTTGCAAAAAAAAAATTGGAAGCCCAAAACGTATACATAAATCTGTTTCGCTATATTCGGCAAAATCAAAACTTATCATTTCGCTCATCTGAAAAACCATTTAAAACATGAAAAGCCACACCTAAAAACCAACTTTAAAAACTCCAAAACAACATCAATGTCAAAAATTCTTTACAAAACATCGTTCATTCACTTAATTAAAATATGAAAATGGATCTGGAGAAAAGTCACCTCTCTCGACCAACAGTGCCTCAACCCTGAGCTTTACAAATTTGCCACAACACACAAACTCAAAACCCAAAAAAAAATATAACTATACAATTGTTTCCCTCATGTTACAATTTTGATCACCTATAAAAACGGCTATATGTCCAAATAGAACGTCAAATCAAAAAACTAAAACCAATCACATAAATGCCAAAACAACATCCAAGCCCCTCGTTAGCAACATGCATACAGAAAACATAAAAAAAAACCTGTCAAAGTAAGAAAAATAAATTAAAGTTTAGAAGATAAATCAGAAAGGAACAAAAACACCTTTTTCTAAATGTAAAAAAATTGAGATTTGGTAAAATTTGCCAAAACAAAAGGCTAGAACCAGCAAAGTATACATATATCATATAGTTGCAACTCTCAAGTTAATCTTTGTTTTATTTTTCAAGTAAGAACTGTGTTGTTTGGTCTTTACCCAGAAAAAAAAAACATCTTGCTTTCACAACCTTGAATAACCAGCTTATTTCATTCAAAGCTGCAGGCAAACTAATGCTTCGCAAAAACAAAATTAATCATGGTACTTTACTGTTAAGAAAGCGATTTTGTTCTGTACAAAAACTTCAAAAACTAGAAAGCCAAAACTAATCTCATAAATTTGAAAACAACCACCCAGATCCTTATAATATTGTCTGTTTCACATCTATTACGCATTGATAGAGCCTGTGATCTATAATGGTATAAGTCCTCTATCCTCTAATATGGTATAAGCGAGAGTTACAATATTTTCCTTGTCCCCCATGAATTACATTGAGTATATAATAAATGTATGGTTTATAAACAGTTCATTTCTTTAACAGATCCCCTTATGGGGAGGTACACATGCTCCAAAAACACCCACAAAAAACATATCACGAATTGAAAAATACTCACATAACCATATCAGGAAGTAAAAAAATACCCATAATACATATCAGGAATTAAAAAATACCCACATAAACATATCCGAAATTGAAAAATACCCACGTAAACATATCAGGAATTGAAAAATACTCGCATAACCATATCTGGAAGTAAAAAATACCCATAATACATATCAGGAATTAAAAAATACCCACATAAACATATCCGAAATTGAAAAATACCCACGTAAACATATCAGGAATTGAAAAATACCCACATAAACGCATCAGGAATTGAAAAATACGCACAATAAACATATCAGGAATTAAAAAATACCCACATAAACATATCGTGAATTTAAAATACCCACATAAACATAACAGGAGATTGAAAAATACCCACATGAACATAATAGGAATTAAAAAATACTCAGATAAACATGGCAGAAATTTAGAAATACCCACATAAACATATCAGGAATTGGAAAACACCCACATGAATAAAGCAAACCAACATAAACAAATCGTGAATTAAAAAAATAAACCACATAAACATATCAGGAATTAAAATATTACTTACCCACATAAAATTGAAAAAAAATTCACATAACATATCAGGAATTAAATAGTACCCAAATAAAAAGAAACAAAAAAAGGCACCTTTCTTGGCCAGCAGTGTCCCAAATCTGAGCCTTAACAACTCTTGTATCAATTTTGGTGGTTTTTGTAGCAAATTCAACACCAATAGTTGATTTAGATTCGAGATTAAACTCGTTTCTTGTGAATCTAGATAATAAATTCGATTTCCCAACACCAGAATCGCCGATCACAACCAGTTTAAACAAATAATCGTATTCCTCTTCGCCCCTGTACCGTCCTCCCATTTTATTTTATTATTATTTTGTTTTTTACGTTATTAATGTTGTTTCTAATTTGTGTTTTGGTTTGGTTGGTTGGTTGGTTGGTTGGTTTTATTTTTGGGGGATATTTGGTTTTGTTACCTTTTTTTGGAATATTTGATGAGTGGGGGATTTAATTATTATTATTAGTGTCAGCCTGTCAGGTTTGCTGGATTCTTGGATTTATTTATTTATAAAATTATCAAAAACATACAACTATTTTAAACTAATTAGAAAAAAAATTATACCAGAACGCTTTATTCCCAAAACATACAACTAATTAAAATTATAAATAATAAATCATTTCTATTCTCTCTCTCTCTCCTCTCTCTTTTAAGAGTTTTTTGCCAAAATAGGCTACTTGGGACCGAAAAATCACAGAATGGGCTACCTTTCTTCAAAATTCCCAAAACGGTCTACTTATGAAAAACGACCGATCGAAATGGTAAAAACGACCGGTCGTTTTTATCATGAACTCTCTGGAACAAGTTGGACAAAAAACGATCGGTCGTTTTGTACAATTCGATCGATCGTTTTTCAGACCAAAAACGATCGGTCGTTTTGTCCATTTCGATCGGTCGTTTTTCAGAAATACTTCCTATTTAAAAAAACTCATCTCTTTTGCAGACCTACTTTTCCAGAACTACTCTGTAAAAAAAAACAACAGAACTCTTAGATCATTTTAGGGCAAATCTCAGAGCTCTTCGAAAACAGGTAAAATCTCGATATTTTGTTGAGGCTCTATGTTTCTGTAAGAGTCAATATTTTGTAAAGACTCGGTTTTTTCCACTATTTTTCAACACAGTTTCCACTATTTTCAATCTTATTTAGTTTTTTTTTTTTGTGTTTTTGGAGTATTATTTTTTTTTTTTTTTTTGTGTTTTAGGTTATCGAAATGAAAAATCCTACAATTATGTGTTATTGGGGAGGTACGATGATAGAAACTATTAGCGAGGGGTTATCTTATGATATTTCTTATAATTTTTTTTTTAAGTTATCTAGAAACACGACATACGACAAATTCTTGGAAAAATTGTTTAAGGAACTTGATGTATCATCGACTTCAAATCGTTTGAGTTTAACATGTCGTTATCCATATCTGACTACACTTACTGAGTTTAAATATATGCGATTGGCTGTTGTTGATAATGATTCGTTGGAAACCATGCTTGAGTTAATAGAAGAAAATGGAAGAACGTTTATAGAGTTATATGTTGAAATTGAGCAAGTTTACTCTTCTGATCAAGATTACGGGTTGTATAATAATATTCTTTCCACTAATGAAATCGGTACATCAAGTAGAACACCCATTCGACAAGAGCCAATGCCAGAGGTATATTCTAAGAACAACGAACTAGATTTGACACATTTGGATGCAGTGTGTCGATTGTCAGATAATATTGATTGGTCGAACAATATAAATGAGATAGAACTTGGAGATGAACCAGATGATGAAGATGACGAGTCTGACGATGACGTCAATATTAGCGAAAACGAGTCTGACGATGACGAAGAAAATGTACAAGAAATGGGCTCGTATATGGATGAGGATGAAAACGACCAATCAAGTGGGTCACAATGGCCGAATAATACTATTCCCGATGAAATTCCTATGCATCAACCAATGTCAAGTTTGTTTAATGAACCGTTCGACACTCAAGAAAATTATGGTAACCAGAGACGAAATTATATGATGTATCCTGGATTTTGGGATCCTCAAGTTAATGATCCTTTTATTGGTCTTTTATTTAGGGATAAAGAAATGTTGAAAAAGGGAATAAAACTTTGGTCAATCAAATGTAACATCCATTTTTGCACTAAAAGTTCGAAGGCAAAATTTTGGGAAATTCGTTGTAAACTGGCCGAAACTCAAAAATGCAAATGGAAACTACGAGCTTCACTAAGAAAGAAACATGGATTTTTTGAAGTGTCGGTGTACAACGGTCCTCATACATGCATTCATGCCGAGCTTACAACTGATCATCCCCATTTAGATTCCAATCTTGTTGCCCAAACCATTCGAAATGCCATCACAACTAATCCTATGATGAAGATTTCATTAGTTAAAGAGATTGTGAATGCCCGCTTTGAAACGTCAGTTTCATACAAAAAAGCTTATTTAGGTAAACAAAAAGCAATCGCAGAGATATTTGGTAATTGGGAAGACTCGTATAAGGTTTTACCTAAATTTATGAAAGCGCTTCAAAAGTATAATCCCGGTACCGTAGCTTCTTATGAGACAACGCCAGTTTACGATGTGGTAACAAATTCAGTGGGTGAGGTATTGAACAGATTTTTCTTCACATTTAAGGCTGTTATTGATGCATTTCAGTATTGTAGGCCAGTTATCGCTATTGATGCTACTCACTTATATGGGAAGTATAAAGGTAAGATTTTGTTGGCCATGGCATCGGATGCAGATAATCATGTTTTTCCCATTGGGTGTGCATTTGTTGCTGAGGAGAGTACAATTTCGTGGAGCTATTTTCTTTGTAACATTATGCGACATGTGATTAAAGAGCGCGTGAATATTTGTCTAATTTCGGATAGACATGCTGGTATTCTAAGTGCAGTGAGAGGAGTTTGGCGTGGTCAAGGTTTTGTTCATCGATATTGTTCAAATCATTTTTTGGATAATTTTAAGAAAGCTTTCAAAGGAGATCCTGACTTACACAAGTTAGCGGAGAACGCCATTTGGGAATTACAAGAAAGAAAATTGAAAAGAATCATGGAAGCAATAAAAGTCATGAATCCTCAAGCATATCAATGGTTGATAAGAGAGCCTGCGGAAAAATGGTCATATTTTCATGATAAAGGGAGGCGACATGGTAACATGACCACAAACATGGCTGAAATTTTCAATAATGTTTTAAAAGCTGCTCGTAATTTACCAATCACTGCTGCTGTGCAGCTTATTTTCTATAAGTTGGTACACTATTTTTGCGAGAGGAAAAAGATAGTAATCGGGATGAGAAATAGCGGCACAAGATATGGTCCCAATATCCTTAAAATTTTAGAGAAACGTAGGTCGGACATTGGTCATACCAATGTTACTTTCGATTATGAAAGAGGGGTTTATTCCGTGTGTACAAGTTCAAGAAATTCCAGGGGAGGCAATACTCAAGTTGTCGACTTTTCACTTTGGCAATGCGATTGCGGTAAGTAGCAGAGTGATGGAATCCCTTGTTCACATGTGTTTTCCGTATGCACTGCAAACCGTCTTGATTGGGAAGCTTACATAGTAAAATATTACACTCTTGAATCATACGAAGGTACGTACTCGGCGCAATTTTGTCCTCTTCGGCATCAAGACTATTGGGATTCATGTGATAGATTATTTCTTCCGGATGTTACTCTTTTAAGAGAAAGGGGTCGTCCAAGATCTACTCGTATTCATAATGGTATGGATCAGTCGGAGAGACGAGCACGTATGAGATGTTCTAGTTGTCAAGGGCGAGGACATGATTGTCGTAAGTGTCCGTATCCAATACGTGCTCGACGCTTATGATTTTAGCTGTAATTGTCCGCTTGTAATTGTACGCTTATCAACGAGACAATATGTATCTTGTACTATTTTAATTTTCCGCTTGTAATTGTCTTTTTTAAGATGAAATATCTATATTTATTCTCAGTGTTTTTTCATACTGTTTTTTGAGAAGATAAACTGGTTTGTTAAGTATGAATAAATAAATAAGTGCAATTAACATAAAAAGTAGAATGAACAACATAAATAAATAAGTGCAATTAACATAAATATATATATTTGATTAACATATATAACACAGACGACCGATCGTTCTGCAAAAACGACTGATCGTTTTTTCAGTGTGCTCACTGGAACATTTTTGTCCAAAAACGACCGATCGCTGTACACAACGACCGATCGTTTTTACACAGACGACCGATCGTTATGCAAAAACGACCGATCGTTTTTTCAGTGTGCTCACTGGAACATTTTTGTCCAAAAACGACCGATCGCTGTACACAACGACCGATCGTTTTTACACAGACGACCGATCGTTCTGCAAAAACGACCGATCGTTTTTTCAGTGTGCTCACTGGAACATTTTTGTCCAAAAACGACCGATCGCTGTACACAACGACCGATCGTTTTTACACAGACGACCGATCGTTCTGCAAAAACGACCGATCGTTTTTTCAGTGTGCTCACTGGAACATTTTTGTCCAAAAACGACCGATCGCTGTACACAACGACCGATCGTTTTTACACAGACGACCGATCGTTCTGAAAAAACGACCGATCGTTTTTTCAGTGTGCTCACTGGAACATTTTTGTCCAAAAACGACCGATCGTAATTACAAAACGACCGATCGTTTTTCTGTTTTTCAGCCTTTTAACTTCTTTCAAACCCTAATTCTATTTCATTCAACAATTATATCAACCCTCTCTCTCTTTCAAAATCGCCTCTTTCTATCAAAATCTATCAAAAATCCCTAATATCTACATATATATAACCCAATTCTCTTATTAATCCTTATAATCAACAATCGATTGATTCCGTTTCTTGAAAACCCTTTTTTTTCAAAATACCAATTTTTCCTAAACCCTATTTTTTTTTAATTTCCAACCATGGTTCGCACCAAGAAAGCTCAATCACACATCGTCGACGAACATGAGGACGACTACGTGCCTCCGTCCCCGAGCCGCCCCCGTGTTCCTCGCGCTCGACGAACCGGCCCCTCCACCGCTCCACCATCGGGCCCCGGTGCCTCTTCCAGCTCTCTTCCTCCCATCTATCCATCTACAATGGGTAAAAGAGCTATCTTGACTAACTTTACATTAGACATGCCTTTATTTCTTGAACGTTTTCCTCTTCTCATGCAAGATTTAAACTTCCAAAAACTCAATGTAATTCTTACTCTAAAAGAGCCTTTCTTCATTGAAAATATATACGAATTTTACCATAACCTAGTTCTTGATAGGGATCATGATGACGCACTCCGCGTGCGTTCATCGTTTAATGGTCAACCCTTCGTTTACGGTGTAGACCGTTTACGAAATCTTCTACACCTCGATGCTGAGGGGGTGCACGAGCAAAGTGACGAACTTTGCGAAATGCTCAACATCGTTAATTTTACCGATTTCAAAGATGAACTATTTCATCCCGCACACAACAATCGCTCTAACAAAGCCCACGGCCTTCTCTTCCAAAATAAATTAGCCTACCATATCCTCTCCCATATTGTCCTCCCCCATACCTCAAACTTCACGGATGTTACCAATGAGTACATCTTCCTTTTAGGGTGCATCCATCGCCGAGTCAAACTTGACTTCGCGACACTCATATTCTTTAAGATGGATTCGCTAAAAACGAAATCCAAGAATGGGTTACCTTACGGTGCCTTGATTTCGGCCATCTTAAAAGACATGAACCTCGTTCCTGGTGGAACCCTGTTCAAGAACAAGGACAAACACATTTGGGACACCTCCTATCTTGCCCAAATGTCAATAAAATTCAACACTACCGCCAAGACCATTACTTGGTCTGGTAAACGGGTGTCCGGCCCCGACTATACTACTCTTTCCCTCGAAGAGGAAGAATATGTCGGCCCTAAGGCCACACCGCAAGCCGCTCATGAGGATGTGCCTATTTCCTCCGAGTCCCTTCCCCCGTCTCACATAATGCCTTCCTCTTCTCGGCCCACTCGAGGTCGCGGAAAAGCTCAAGTCGGATCTTCCAACCGTCCTTCGCGCACCGAACAATTCTACGACGATCTATACATCGACCAATATCAAAATGCGCGACTCCACCGACGCATGTTTCGCTCCATGAACACAAGTCAAGAAGACTTGGACGAAATTGATAGGATAAGCGCCGAGCAACGGGCAAAGTTCTACGGGTATTTTCCCGATCTAGCCGGTCCCGACGATGACGCCGACGAAGAGGACGACGCGACCTCCCACCGCGACTAGGCGGTTATTTTATTTTGCGTTGTATTTCCTTTGTTTTTCATTTATGATGTCAAAGGGGGAGAAATACCTCTCTTTTATTTTGCGTTGTATTTCCTTTGTTTTTCATTTTCTTCCAATGTTGTTTTTGATGTAATAAGTAGCAAACGCTTTGCATTTATGTTATGAATCTTTTTTATGTTGCTATTTATCATTATGTGTTAAATTGTATGACGTTGTGAGATTGCGTATTTATAATTCTACAAATGCGATTTTGATGTTATTATAACTTGCGCGCATATATATCTAGTTGATTGGGTTATTTGTGTTGCTTTTCATTTGTGGCGATTAACCGTTTTTAGGCAAAACTATGGCCAATTTTTCGCTTGCATTTGATCGTTCGTTTTCCTTAATCGTTTAGCTTTGGTTAACTTCGTTTTAAATCGGATGTTGTGACATTTACTTGTTTTAAATCGGATGTTTAGTAAAACGTCACCTACACATCTTGTACTAAACATATTAATTTACGACATCATTTTATGTGATAATACTAGTTTTATAAATCTTTCGAAAAATCCGATCCAACACTCTCGTACTAAACATATTAATTTACGACATCATTTTTTAAGAGATCATGTTCAAAAAGGGGATCATGTTTTTATATATTTTTTGTCAAATCAGTGTCGAAAAGTGCAAAAAATTCTTGTTTTGTAAATTGTTTACAGTCGATCGGTCGACAGTGAAAAACGACCGATCGTTTTTCAACAGACGACCGATCGTTCTAAAAAACGATCGATCGTTTCAGATCAAATTTCTTCCAGAGAGTTCACAAGAAAAACGACCGATCGTTTTTCAGAAACGACCGATCGTTTTAGGTATGATTTCTTCCAGAGATTTCACAATAAAAACGACCGATCGAAATGGACAAAACGACCGATCGTTGTTGGTCTGAAAAACGACCGATCGAAATGGTAAAAACGACCGATCGTTTTTTGTCCAAATTGTTCCAGAGAGTTCATGATAAAAACGACCGGTCGTTTTTACCATTTCGATCGGTCGTTTTTCAGAAGTAGACCGTTTTGGGAATTTTGAAGAAAGGTAGCCCATTCTGGGAATTTTCAGTCCCAGACAGGCCATTTCAGCAAAAAACTCCTCTTTTAAAAACAAGAGAAATCTTTTTTAGGATGTTAAAAAACAAAATATGGTAAAAAAACAAAAAACTACAAAATATGGTAAAAAACAAAAAAAAAACAAGAAAATTACAAAATTACAAAAAAAAATGAAAAAAGTTCTAAAAAGGCGAAAATTCAAAAAAACCCAAAATATGCTGAAAAAACTTTTAAAAAAGTCGGTAACCGAAAAACCCAAAAAATATCCAAAATCACAAAAAAAATGAAAAAAGTTCAAAAAAGTCGAGAAACCCAAAAAACCCAAAAAAGGCTAGAAAAACATTTTTAACAAGTCGGGAACGTGAAAAAGCCGAAAAAATGGTTAAAAAAAGTATTGTGTATGTCTGTATTGCGTATTTCCGTATTAAAAAACATGTATAAATTGTGTGTTGTGTATGCATGTATTAAATAACATGTATAAATAATGTATTGTGTATGCCCGTATTAAAAAAATATCTATAAATTATGTATTGTGTATGTGATAAATCCATAACTTTGGTCGGTCACGTTAGGCTTTTCAACAATAATATAATGGTAAATCAACTGTAAATAATGGACACTGCTTGATCTTTATTATTGCTCGGATTATTATACTTATTCGGACTATTACACTTGTTCGAATTAGTATTTCTTTATTACAATTGTGCTCGATTTGACTACTTAATCTCTCTTCTTGGTCTTTCTCCCCTTTTATTCGGTACTCGACTTTATCTCTGCTCGGTTTATTTCTTGATGTGATAAGCTTTGACTAGTTTCTATCTTTTCTCAACTTCTCTCTATATTTTTTGGATAGATTTTCTGGTCCTGGTCTAGGGGGGGATAGTTGGCTATTTATAGGCAACTATGTCTTTTAGAATGTTGACAAATGTCTTCATCTCAGGGGATGTCTCAGACATGGGTCCCTATCTAAGTGGGCTTGGGCTTTTAATAAAGGTATGATTACCCATTTAAGCATGGGATACCCCCTTATGATATGTGGGCTGATTAATACCCGAATGGAATATTCGGGTCAAATTTTTATGTTCTATCAAGTGCTCCCTGACTTCCTCGGTGTGGTTTCCACGTCGAGGGAGTCATGATTGGTCTGTCGAAGAGATTACTTCGGTTTGGCTGTTTCCTATGTTTCATTCGACAAATGCCCCTAATTACAACTGCTCTTTGGGACCCATTTATTGTCTTGGGAACTCGCAAACTTGTGATTTAATTTTGATATGACCCTTGATATCTTTCTTCGAGGAAACCCTTGACTTTTCCCAAAAATCACCTTACTATAAAAAAGGAGGATACCCTTTCTATAATTACTTTATTCAATCACCACCTTGTTTGTGACTCAATGGCTTCTCCCCCTGATTCCACTGGAGATAATTCTTCAGACTATGTAGCTTACTTAGAGAATGCAGTCAGGAAGGCTCGTGTTGTGAAAAAGAAATTGGCGGACATGACAAAAAGATTGTCCGATATGGATGCGGCTCATCACTTGACGATGGCCGACCTGGACTGGGCTTTTGAACGTATTAAGAGGCTCGAGGCTTCCCTGGCTAAGGAAAAGGCAGCCAAAAGGGCCTATAAGCTTGCTTTTAAGGAGCTGCATGCTCGGTCTAAGCCGAGTTTGGATGACGATGAAGGAAGCTCTTCCTCGGAATCATTAACTATTGTGATTTCTTTTGTATTAGATATCATTTCCCCGTTGTAATCACTATCGAAAATATTAATGAAATATTTCCTATTTTCATTCCTGTCTGTTTATTTCTTTAATACCTTATTGGATGACTCAATTGGACTTGAACTGTAGTTGGTTAGCCGTAAATATCTTTGGGAAGCTCAACAAGGTTGGCCTTTTTTCGAGGTGACCTTTGATCTTCTCCATTTGTCACATAAAAAGCGGGCTTCACCCTTCTCATAATCTTTCAACTACTTTTTAACGTCTTTCTAGTAAGATTATGGCCTCTCCTAATGGTCCTGCTGCTGACGACTCTTCTGCCTATGTTGCTTATTTAGAGCGTGAGCTTAAGAGGGCTCGTGTTGTGAAGAAGAGGTTTGCTACCATGGCCAGAGAACTCCTTGAGGTCAAGCAAAGACTGTCTGATTTGGATGCGTCCCATCACGCAACTATGTTTGTTCGAGATTGGGCATTCGATCAAATAGACAGGCTCGAGGTTTCTCGGGACAAGCATAAATCGGCTAAAAGGGCCTATAAGCTTGCCTTCAAGGAGCTGCATGCTCGGCTGAAGAAGAGGGCGGACAATGTCGAAACAAGCTCTTCTACTGGATAGCTTAGCTGTTGTATTTTTCTTTTCTTTCGTTTTTGTTGGGTTTCATCACCAAGTTGTAACTGAATTGTTGAAATTAATAAAATAATCCCTTCTCATTCTTGTTTGCGTATCTTCCCAATAGTTATTGAATGACGTATTGGGACTTGAATTGTGGCTAATTGGGCATTAAATGTTTCTTTTGAGAAGCTCGAGGGTTTGTCTCTCTTCGAGATGACCTATGATCTTCCCCTGATATTACTTTGTCCTATAAAAGGAGACTGCACATGTCTTTTTGTACATTTCTCCTAATGAATCAAATGGCTTCTCCTCGTGAAAATAGTGGTGACAACCTTCCTGAATATGTTGCCCATCTCGAGGAGGAGGTTAGGAAGGCACGTATCTTCGAAAAGAGGGTTGCCTCTTTAACCATGGAGGCTCGCCGAGCTGCTGAGATGGACGAACGCTTGGAGGCCCTGGAGAATGAATACCAGAGGTCTCTGATCGACAATATATGGGCTCGCGCTCGGATCAAAGAGCTTGAGGCTTCTAGAGATAGGCATATCGCTTCCAAGAGGGCTTACAAACTGGTCCTTAAGGAAGTGTATGCTCGGTCTAAGAGGAGGCTGAATGACGAAGAAGGCCCTTCTGAAAAATAGTTCTCTTTTTTATTTGCTTTTAGTGATGTATTGGTGTCCTTTTGTCGAGAAGTATCTTGTAATAAAGTTCCCTTTGATTAATGGAAATTTCTTTTTTTCTTGCTTTTATCTGAATTATTCTCCCAATGCAACTAATTTGACTGCGCACGCTTGTGGTCTCATTAATGCTTTTTCTTGGGCCTTGCGTTTGACCTTATCCATTGAACCTTCTGAATCTTTGTATCTGGGGACTGAGGGGATTTCCTGAGCCCTGTGCACAAATCTTATCCTCTCTCTCTCTTAATACTGTTGCACTTTCCTAAAGAGACACGTGTAAGAGCTTTTTAGGATTTACCCTCTTTAAATACTGGCCTGAACCCAAGCGTTTCTTCTTAACAGACGCACCTTTTCAATTTCCCATGTTATCCAGCATCTTTTGACGAACGGTTGCACTTCCCCACACTAAACCATCCTTAGTCTTTCTATAAATACCCTCTTAAGATATAGGTTTATTCATAATTTCTTCTTTATCTCTCCCTGTCACATATAGAATTTTACCCCATAATCCTCTTAAAATGGCTAGTTCTTTCACCAAATCTGCATTGGTCTTGCAAGTGGAGGCTTTTGAAGCCTCCTATGGTACGGCTTTAAAGCTGTTGAAGGATGCCGAAGAGGAGTTAAAGGTGATGCGCTATCACCATACCGAGATGGTTCGGGAATTAACTTGGCTAAGGTCCGAACTGGATTACTGCCGACGTGCTCGTCAGGCTCTAGTCGAAGAGAATGAGGTGTTGAGGGGGAACCCGACATACAGAGATAGGGAAATCTCTGCCGGTCCCTCTCACCGATACCGATCAACTTCCCCCTAGCCTCACCTTTTTTCTTTTTATTTCTTTCATTTTCTTTTCCCCATCTTTTCCCATCTCTTTCTTTTTCTTCATCTTCTAACCCATCACTCTTTTTCTTTTTCTTCTTTTTATTTTGTTCTTTTTACTTTCTTTTGATTTCTCTGTTTCCTTCATTTCTTCCTCTTCCTCTTTTGTTTTATGCTTTGTTCTCTTCTTTTTCTTTTTTCCTTTTTCTCTTCTTCTGCACCACTACGATGTAACAATCAACCCTGTGATCCTAAGGGTTTTGTGTTATGTCTAGGGTTTTTTGTCATTTTTCTTTTCCTTTTCTTGCTTTTCCTCTTCTTTTTTATGTTCCTCTTCATTCTCTTCTTCTTCTTCCCCATCGCCTCCTTCCTTCATGTATCCTGTTCGCTGGGTTTGCCGACATAGTTGATCTTTTGTGTATGATCTTATGTAATAGATTTTTCCTCGGATGTAATAGTTTTTTCCTCGGATGTAATAGTTTTTTCCTCTGATGTCCTCTGATGTAATGAACAGTGATGTATCCCATCTTTATTAATGAAAATTTCCTTTTCCCCTTTATATTGCACTTCTTTTTATGTTGCATTTGTGGTTTGTCGTTTCTTCTGGAATATAGATCTTTGAATATCTTGTCTTTATTTCTTGCCGTATTGTGGCATTAAAGGACTGCAGACCTATCCCTCACGTTGTCAATCATAGGTGCACGCTCCCAAGTATTGTCAGGAAATATGCATGCTCCCAAGTATTGTCAGGAAATATGCATGCTCCCAAGTATTGTCAGGAAATATGCATGCTCCCTTTGCACTATAAGTACTCCTCTTATTTTCTTTAGTAGTTATCTTTCATCAACTCTTATTGTTTGCTTCTCCATCATCCTCTCTATTTTTTTTTTCTGTACTATTAACAATTTCCCAGAATGTCTGAACCTGTGGTGAGATATCATGCTCAGATGAAGGGCTTGGACACTGAGGTATCCCGGGTCCGTCGACGAATGGCGAGGCTTGAAAGGGAGTATGGCATTTTAGCCTTGAGTCTGTTCGGCTCTCATCCCGAAGAGACAGTGAAGTGGACCCAGATTTCGGCCTTGAGTCGTCAGCTCGATCATTTATTGTTGTAGAGAAATCATCTGGCCAACTCCTGGTATGATGCCGAGGAGATTTAGGACCATGCTCAGGATGAGTTTGATAACTCCCCTCAAGGCCTAGCTAGCATGATGGTTAGGAATGCTCGGCTCGAGGAGCGCGTCATGGTTCTTACTAAGGAGAAATCCGAACTCTCCTCGGAGAATGAAAATTTGGTCGCCATGAATGATTCCTACCAAGATCAGTTGAACTGTTCTGCTCGTTTTGCTTTCTCTCGGTCTGGCAGTTCGGTTTTTCCACCCATTGATCCTTAGTTGAATTGGGCTGGTTCTCTGATGTATTTTATTATTTTTTGTTTTTTGTTTTGGAACTTGTATTTTCTTTTGTATTAGAATCAGATGTATCTTTTCGTATCTCGTGCCTTTGTCTTATGAACCGTTGTGACGCTTCGTACTTCGTGCCCTTTGATTCTTTATAAATGCTCCCTATTGTCTGTACTTCATTATCCAATCTTCCTTTCTTTCTAAATTTTTGCTGCTTCTAACTTGCTTTTGTTTGAGATGGCTCCTATCACTAGATCCGCCTCCAAAAAGAAAACCCTTCTGGAAGAGGAGCCTACTTTCTTGCTACCTAGACCGCCTGGTTTCGGGGAGGAGGATTTGACTCCTCTTGAGCTAAAAGAAATTGAGATGTCATGGCTGAAACATGATCTCAAGTGTGCTCAGACTGAAGTGAGGAGGTTTAAGCAATATTGGGACGAGGAGGGCACTGCTCGTTTCAAGGCCGAGCAAAAATGCAAGTCTCAGTCTTATGCCTTGCAACAGGCTGAGATGGCTATTTCTCGTTTGATTAGGGAAAATGAGCGTCTGGAGGAGCTCTTGGTCCAGAAGGATGCCGACATGGGGGGTAGTTCAAAGAAGTAGGATGGGTGGGGTGTATTTTCTTGTAAAATTTTTCTTTTTGGTTGTACTTTTGTTTGTATCCCCCTTTGTGGATGAATAAAGTTTCTGCTCTGCAACTTGATCCTGTCTATTTTATTTCCTTATTCGCTTTGCTTTAATTGTTGATATCACTCGACGTTACACAATATTGGACACCGAGCAATATGCACGTTTATCCCCCCGGAGAGCGTTATTTGACTTGAGGCTTAAATGCCGTTGAGCGAAGAACGGTCTCCGTCCACCTTGTTCGGTGTGCCATTTGTGGAAGAGAAGGTTGGGCGTCCACCTTAATCGGGGGACATCCTTGGTGTGATAATAGTAGTAGCGTATGCTGGAAGCTTTTCATGGTAGGGTCCACTGGCCGTTTATTTAGGTGTAATGATGTGAACTGCCTTAGTTAGTGGGATACACTATCTGACGTGGCAAGATCTAGAACGTTTATCTATCAAAAATAGCAGCGGTTGTGGACTGTTCTATGGTTGGAAAATAGGTAAACCTCTGTCACACGAAAGGACAGTTATTATTTTATTCTTTCTGTGGCTCCACTCCTTTTAACTGTGCTAAGTAATCCCTTTAGTTTTTATCACATAATTTGCTGAAGAAAATATCTCTTAGTTTCTCTCTCTAGGGTTGGTTCTTCCCGCCAAAAATTTTCTGCCTCTCTATCTAGGGTTTGTCGTGACGGTTGAGAGATTTGCTGCTATTCTCCCTTGTTTGCTCGTGATCATGACCGTAAGTATCTTCGTATTTCGTGGGTTGTTGGTTCAGATAGCTCTGTGATTAGGATACGCATTTGATTTGTGGTTTTGGTCATATATGGTTTTGGTTGTCTCTATATGTCTATCTAGGTTGTTGAGTGGTGGTTTTTCTTCCTGTATAGGATATTTGTTGGTTTGGTGGAAAACTTTTAGGGTTTCTATCAATGGGGGGGGGCTTGCTGTGTCCTGTGTTTTTGGTTAGTATATAGATGGATTTTTGATGATGTTTGGATAGGAAATTCTAACCCAATGCCTGGCCCAAGTGGGCACGTTTGTGGAAGAGGACTTTAAGAAGCTCGCTGGAATTCCGGACAACATACACATTCGGCTGCCTGTCTCGGATGAGGAGGTGTTGGAATTTGTTCCTGTCGGCGAGGTTGCTCTGCGTTCCTCGGCTTTCTTCACTGGGGGTCTTAGTCTTCCGTTTACGAAGTGGGTGGCTTCATTTTTTGAAGCCGTCCAGATAGCTCCTGCCCAACTGGCTCTGAATGGTTACCGGACCTTGATCGGCATTCAAAGGTTGTCGGAGGTATCGGGGATAGACATTGAACTGAAAGATGTCTTCGGAATCTACAGTTTGAGTTTCGAGAGCCGCAGTTCTTATTTGAAGTCATTGCGCGCATTCTCCCGGCTGGTCATTGGTTTGCCGGACACCAACAAAGAACATAACCTTGGTGTTGTGATTGTGTCCGGGGAATGGGGTTGCGCAGGACACCAGATCCCTGGACCTGTGACCACGGCTCCTGCTATTCCAGACCTCGGCGCTCCCAACGTTGAGGCTCTCTTGGCTCTTTGGAAATGGTGGGGGCCTGGGCCTACCAAGGATCCAGCAAGCCGTACTGCTCCCGTGCTGCTTGGTTACCCTGCGGGGCCAGTGACAAAGGGGAATCCTGCGCCCGAGATACCTAAAGAGCCCGAGGAGGAATTCGTAAAGGTTGTCAGGGCTCGAAGCGCTGCTAGGGGAGGGAAAAAACCCACTCGTTCTAAGCGCCGAGCGTCGGATCCCGCTGTTGGCACCCCGAAGAGGGCTAGAGGGGGCGAGACCTCAAGTAATGTGGAGGCTGCCGAAGCTGGCCGGGGTGTGGAGGTGGTCGCTTCGTCTCAAGGTGATACCACCGGGGAGGCTGCTGCGAACCTCGATGTAAGTGTTTGTTTTTGTGAATAGTTGCCTTTTGACTTCGTTGTTCCCTGCTTTATATGTCATCTTGTTTCAGTTATTGACTTCTTCATTGGTTACCCTTGCTCTTGCCCGGTCTATGGGTATTATTGTGTTTCAGGGGTCGATCGACAATATATTCGGACATATAAACCTCTTGGTGAACATGGGCGAGGAGACGATGACCCTGCCTGTTGTCTCGCCTGTCTGTTCCGAGGACGTGATGGTCCCGCCTGTCACCTCGCCCATCCGTACTGAGGATGTAATCGAGCACAGGGCCCCTGAGACTAATTCTCCGAAGAAGGAAGGGACTGAGGAAGTGGAGGTGCAAGCCGGCGTGGATACGACCGAGGTGGTGGTGACGGGAAGTGATAATGTGGTTCCCGAGGGATCGGAAAAGGTGGTGGTGGATGGGGTTGCTATGACTCGCTATATTGATCGGTGTGGGGGTGAGTTGTTGGAGCAACCCCGAGTCTTGAAGATGGGGTATACTGCTCTTAAGCCCCTCGTTTTCAAGGATGCCGAAAAAATAGCTGCTCGGCCTGCAATGTCGGTTATAGAGCAGGCCAACGCAGATGCGCATCGGGTACGTTGTGCTCGTATGTTGTTATATAAGTCGTAATGCTCCTATTGTGGCTGGAGTCTGATGTTTTTGAGTGCAGGTTGTCGTGGGTACCGTGGTGTTAAGGGATCAGCTGTTAGCACTAGAGGCTGAGAACGAGAAGCTAGTGGCCGAAAATAAAGCCATGGCCGAGGATAAAGCTCAGCAAGTGAAGTTGGTCTCCGAGCTGGAGGCGGAGAAAGAGAGGCTGAGGGCCGAAATCAAAACAATGGCCGAGGAGAGAGCTCAGATGGCTAAGCTGACCTCTGACAATGAGACGTTGGTGGCTGAAAAAGAGGAGTGGGTCGAGAAATACGACCTTTTGGAGGCTGATAATTTGCTCCTGGCAGAGGATGTAGAGCCGGATCATCCGAGGTGGCGGCTCTGAAAGTGGCACAGGCGGCGGAAAGGGCAAAGTTGGCAACGATGGCCAATTTCTCCGTCTATTGCGCTCATGTGCGGGCTCTAAACTTTGCAAAGGTCCCGTTATCGGACCGGGCATGGTCGGAGTTGGTTTATCCCTGTCCGCAAGGTGCACCTTCTAAGCCTCAGGATTGGGCCAACCTTCGAGACGAGGAGCTCCCACGTCTGCCGGGACATACTATTTCGACGGCGCTCCGTCCCCATTCCGGGTCGGCTCCAACGACTCCTCGGTCTGCTACTGCCGTGATTCCCCCACCCGCATCCCCTCAGGTGGAGCCTTGACCATTTTCTTCTTGTATTTTTAGCGTAAAGTCTTTTGGTACCCGAATTATGGGTCTCTTTTGTAACTATGAAGTTATTCTTTTGAGAAGTGATAATATATGTGCTACGTTGTCTTTCTGTTTGGCTTTCCTTGCTAATTTTCTTATTATGGGTAGTCGTCTTTTGAAGGATGTAAAAACAAAATCTTGTCAGGTACCTGTTAATCCCCTTGCCATGGTTGTCTGGACCTCGCCTAGTCGTAACGTAGGCGATGTTATAAATGGTCTTGAAAAGGCTAACGCGTCCCTAATCTCTGAATTGAATTCTGCTCGGCGTGAAATCGATGGTTTGAATATTCATATTTCAAATTTGTCAATTCGATTACACGACTTGGGAGAGAAGTTTAGCAAGAAGACCGCCAACTATATGGCAAACAAGGGTAAGGCCAAAGAGCTTCTTGGGGCACTTCGGCGCTCTCGTGATGAATCCCGAGGCCGTGTGACGAGCCTGAACTTGGTTCTAAGAGCTGTTTCGAAGATTCGGACTTGCTTCTATCCTTCGCCAAAGCGTATTGGGCCCGGGCTCGCGCTTTAGAAGTGCTCGAGCATGTAAAAGGGATGCGTGGTGTTACCCGGGCAGAACGCATGGCGGATGCTATGGCAGGGGTAACTGAAACCACGAATGCCTTGAACCGAGTTGATGCGGTCTTACAGGAACGTTTGGGGACGCAAATTGTTTCGCTGCGAGATATTCATTTCACTGATGCCGTTGAGACCTCGGCTTCGATTGATGGGTTATCGGATTAATGGTTGAGTAGCTGGTTGTCATTTCATTTGTAACTTGTATATAGTAATTTTTTGTTTTTCGTCTTTTCTTTTCCTTGTTTGATAAGATATCCATGTCTCTTCTTTATTTGCGGCTGAATATTCATCTCTTCCCTTCTTCCCTATTTTTTTTATAGGCACATGCTACTACGTCGCACCAGGCTGGTTCTCCATGCCTAGTTAGTCCGGGGCTAGGACCTACTGGGGCTGCCCGGGACGAGGTCTCATCTGGTGCGGCTAGTGAAGTGCATGCCAACTGGCCTTACATCGTTTTAATGGGCAAAAACGTCGAATTGCGCGATAAGTGTGCCTGACTTAAGGCCAAGTTAAAAACCCAGGTGTCTTCTTTCCGGGAATATGTTCGTCTTGCTGAGCATGTCGTTGAGGTTCAGGAGCGTCGCTTAGATCGATATTGGCGCGTAAAGGAAAAATACCTTGGCAAATTAAAATCGTTGGTAACCCAAGCCAATATGTTGGTGAAGTATTTCCGTTTATCCCGAACCAGATACGATGCTTCCGCGGCTATGATCGAAGCTCGTAATCTTCCCTTCGATGATGCTCGTCGTAAAGCGGCCTCGGATGCTCACGAGTTCGCTAAAGAAGCCAAGTTCTCCGCGCGGCTTAAGATGCTGACATGCGTTGGTGCTCATAGGACCAATTTTGATGCCCTCATTTCTGAGGAGCGTTTTGATGGCGAGGAGACCGATGGGGATACGACTACAGATGACGAAGAGGTTGAGCTCGGTCAATTGCCGTCGTGCTCCTAATGTAGTAGCTCATAAATAGGTCTCTTTATTGTTGGTTTTACCTAGTTGCCTCCGTAATGCGGGCGAGGACTATTTGTTTTATTTCTTTATTCTTGTGTTCTGATCTTCCCATTGTTGTACTGATATTTCATTGATTGGATTGATTTTCCTTTGCTGATTTGTTCGTTTGATATTGCGCTGCCTCTGTAACGTGGGCCATTTTCATCTGCTTTTTTCCTTTCTTTTCATTGCCTTTTCGCCATATGGTAATTTATCGTCTCCCTAATGTGGGCCTAAATTATTCTTCTTCTTTCTGTATTACTTGCCATCCCTGCTCATTGGATCAATATGTACCTGCATATACTTGAGTATTCCTAGGCATTCTTTTAGACATGCCATGTTGGGAATTTCACAGTATTCCTAGGCACTTGGCCATGTTGGGAATTTCACAGTATTCCTAGGCACTTGGCCATGTTGGGAATTTCACAGTATTCCTAGGCGCTAGGCCATGTTGGGAATTTCACAGTATTCCTAGGCGCTAGGCCATGTTGGGAATTTCACAGTATTCCTAGGCGCTAGGCCATGTTGGGAATTTCAACTGCACTCGTTAGACAGCATGATAAGATATTTTATTTATTCAATCATACAAGATAATGTCATTAAATAGGAGGGGTAAGGTAGCACCTGTATTTGTAAGACAGCCTATACGTAGTACTTCTTTAGGTTAGCTACGCTCCAAGAATTCTTTTCTCCTCGGCTTTTGTCGAACAGGACGCTTTTGAGTTTGTAGGTAACTGGGCTTGTTCTCTTGACGATCTCGTATGGTCCTTCCCAGGTGGGGCTCAATTTGCCATGTATTTCGTTTCGGGTATAGACCGTTACACGTCGCAGCACCAGTTCTCCGACCATAAACTCCTTGGTCCTTTTCACCCTCTTGTCATACGTTTGATTAACGCCTTGTTGATACTTAGCTAGTGTAAGAGCTGCTATCTCTCGTTTCTCGTCTAGCATGTCGAGTTCCTTTCTCATTCTTTGTTCATTGTTTCCTTGCTCGACTAAAGTTGTTCGTAGTGTGGGTAGCCCGATTTCTGTCGGTATGACGGCCTCGACGCCGTAAGCTAAACTGAATGGGGTTTCTTTGGTGCCCGTCTTCGGTGTAGTTCGGCACGACCATAAGACGTTTAATAGCCGCTCGGGCCATCTCCCCTTTTCTTGTTCAAGGGTTGTCTTGATGCCGTCTAGTACGGTTCGGTTTGATACCTCTACCTGGCCGTTACCCTGTGGGTATGTTGGCGTCGAATAGAACTTTCGGATACCGAGTTCTTCGTACCAAAGCTGCAGCTTGGCTTCCTTGAACTGGGTGCCGTTGTCTGCGACGATGGCATATGGTATACCGAACCTTGTGATGATGTGCTCCCAGATGAACTGTTTGACATTACTGGCTTTAATTTCTCGGAGAGGTTTAGCCTCAACCCATTTGGTGAAGTAGTCCGTCGCCACGATCAGATACTCGACGCTGCCGGGTGCTTTGGGAAGCTTTCCGACTATATCAATTTCCCATTGAGCGAATGGCCACGGTGCCGTGACCGGGATCATCATAGATGATGGGAGCCATGGTATCTTGGCGAATCGTTGGCACTTGTCACAATGTTGGACGTATACATCGGCGTCTCGCTTGATATAGGGCCACCAATATCCTTGGGTGATTGCCTTGTTGGCAAGGGACCGCCCTTTGATGTGTGCTCCCCAGGATCCTTCGTGGATTTCCTCCAAGACCGGTAGCTACATTTCAGACCGGACACACAGAAGATGGGGTCCTCGATAACAGGATTTGTACAGTTTATCGTCGTCGGACAGCCAGAAAGGAGGAGCCTTTCTCGTAATTTTCAATGCTTTTATCTTATCTGCCGGGAGGGTTTCGCTTCGCAGATAGTGAATCATGTCGTCCATCCAACCTAGCTCATATTGTACTGATGTTACTCGGTCTATTCTTTTGGTTATGCTCAGGGTCGGCAGTAGTTCCACTGTGATCGATCGAGTGTCAGTTAATGTTAATGTCGAGGCTAGGGTGGCCAAGGCATCGGCATATGCGTTTTCGGTGCGATTGATTCTTATTAACTCACACTGTTCAAAGGTGGCCATCAAGCTCTGAACCTTCTCTCGGTAGAGGATCATTCTGTCATCTTTGGCTTGGTACTCACCAATGGCTTGATTTACGATCAACATTGAATCGGAACTTGCAGTTAAGTGGGAGCATCCGAGGGACCGGGCGATGAGCATACCGTTTATCATGGCTTCGTACTCTGCCTCATTGTTGGTAGCTCGGAAACCCAGCTTAATGCTTTTTTCTATGATCGCTCCCTCTCTAGACTTGAGGACGATCCCTGCTCCTGATCCGTCCTTTGTGGCTGATCCATCGACATGTATCTGCCAGTGTGATTGTGGCGATATAGCCATGGGCTCGTCGTACCCTTCGGTGAATTCCGCTACGAAGTCGGCCAGGACTTGCCCCTTTACGGCATGTCGGGGTGCGAACTCGATATGAAATTGGGATAATTCGACCCCCCAGGCGGCAACTCGGCCGCTAATGTCCGTCCGTCGAAGTGACTCTTTGATATGAAATTTCGTGTATACCTGGACCTGATGAGCTATGAAATAGTGTGGCAACTTTCTGGTTGCGACGACCAATGCCAGACACAGCTTTTCCAAGGGTAGGTAACGTGTTTCGGCTTCGACCAAAGTGTTGCTGACGAAGTAGATCGGAAATTGTTCGCGACCTTCTTCTCTTAGGATAACCGCGCTCACAGCTGTAGTGGAAACTGCTAGGTAGCATGCCAGAATATCTCCTTTGTTCGGCCTGACTAGCAGTGGCAGCGTCCTTAAATACTCTTTGAGGTTGTTGAAGGAAGCTTCACATTCCGGGTCCCATACGAATTTTCTATCCTTCTTGAGCGATTCAAAAAATGGCCGTCCCTTGTCTGCGGATCGGCTGATGAACCTGCTCAATGCGGCCATCATTCCCGTGAGCTCTTGTACCTGCTTCTTATTTTTGGGCGCTGCTAAGTTCCGAAGAGCCGTGATCTGATCGGGATTAGCTTCTATTCCTCGCCGACTGACCATGTGTCCCAGAAATTTCCCTTTGCTGATGCCGAATGCACACTTGCTCGCGTTGAGCTTTAGTTTGTGCTCGCCCAACGTTTGGAAGACGTCTCTAATGCCTTGGAGGTGGGATGTGGCCTTTTCGCTCTTGATGACCATGTCGTCAATGTATACCTCCATTGTTTTCCCTATATGATCTCGACATACCCTTGTTATCATCCTTTGGTATGTTGCTCCCGCGTTGCGTAGGCCGAACGGCATTACCGTATAGCAATAATTTCCTAAAGGCGATATAAACGATGTCTTTTCCTGATCCTCGTGGGCGAGGGGAATTTGGTGGTACCCTGAATATGCGTCAAGGAAGGTCATCCGTTCTGCTCCCGCAGTTGCGTCCACCAGTTGATCAATCCTTGGAAGGGGAAAGTGGTCCCTCGGGCAGGCTTTATTGAGATTGGTGAAGTCTATACAGACTCTCTCCTTTCCGTTCTTCTTTGGGACGACGACCGGATTGGATAACCATTTGGGATAGAAAACCTCCCTTATGGCTCCAGCCTCCAATAGCTTTTGTACTTCAGCGATTATAGCTGCTCTGTGCTGTACAGACACTTTTCTGCTCCTCTGAGCTATCGGCTTGCACTCGGCGTCAACACTCAGGTGGTGACATGCCGTTTTAGGGTCTAGGCCTGGCATGTCTTTGGGACTTCAGGCGAATTTATCAATGTTGTTGAAGAGGAACGCTTCTAACTTTTCGGATTCTTGTTTCGGAAGGTTATCACCGAGGAGGAAGTAGTGCTCCTCGTCCGTACCCGGGATATACACCTTCCTAAGAGTTTCTCCTACTTGTTCTTCGACAACCCTCTCGGTTTTGACTATGTGGTTGATCAGCTTCTTTGTGCTGGTGGGTTGTTCGACAACGCTCAGCTGTTTTTGAAGGGCCGCGGTAATGTCCTCACAGCGCCTTGAATCTTCTTGACATCCTCTGGCTGTCTCGATCTCTCCCCTATCATTTGAGTATTTGACTTTTTGGTGGTAGGTCAAGGGTATGGCCTTCATTGCGTGCAGCCAAGGTCGACCCAAGATCGCGTTGTGGACGGAGTTGTCGTTTACCACTATGAATTCCACGGGAACTGATACGGATCCCATTGTGACACCGAGGATGATCTTTCCCAATGGTTTAGTCGTTTCGGAGATGAACCCGATCAATGTTACATCGGTTGGCTATAAATCTTGCAGCTTGAGCTCCATTTTGTTGAAGAGCTCTCTATACATGATATCACAAGAGGCTCCTTGGTCGACAAGCACCCTGCTGACCGTGTCATGGCCGATTTGAAAACGGAGGTTGATAGCGTCCCCGTGGGGGTAAATCACCCCTTCTTCGTCAAGAGCCGAGAAGGAAATGGGCGGATATCGTCGTGGTGTGCATTGTCGTTTAGAGGTCGACGCCTGTGATGCCTTGTCTACTTGGCCAAAGTGCGCCAGTTGCCGTTGTCGTGATCGTTCCCCACCTGTTCCCTTGGGTCGTGACATGTGAACGACGTTGATTGTTTTGCCTTGCCGATTGTTGGCTCCCTCGATGGCCAGTTGTTTTGCCTTGCCTTTATTCTCAGCACCTTTGATGAACTTGGCTAAATATCCCGCATCGCCCCATAGGTTCATTTTCCATCGCAAGTTACGGTAGTACTCAGTGAGATGGCCGTGATCCTCATGATATGTGCAGAAGAGCTTGGAGTCTCTCATATTGGGGGGAGAAGTGATCGGTTATGGTCGGGAATACCAACTTTCCCTGCATATATCCTTGAGGATATCTTCAGCAGATAGGTTGAAAGTGTATCGCAGCTCAACCGGTTCGTAGGTGTTTCGACGTTCCCTCTCTGGGAGCCAACCTTGTTGAAACGGTCTGGAAGCGAACCTTGTTGAAACGGTAGGTGAGCTGGAGCGTCTTATGTTCGTTGATCGGTGTTGGGTATGCGATCTGGAGCGTTTTGGGCTCGGGTTCTCGTGGTCGCTCTACCCTGCTACGGACCTCGGGACCTTTGTCCTTTCTGGTCGGTTGGAACATTTCTCCCTGGTTATTCCTAACTCTTTTGCGACCCACCTGTGCCTCTCGGACCGATTCTCTTCTTGGTAGAGTTCGGTTGAGGAAACGTAGTTCGTCGTTTTTATCGGTGAGGTGGGTGCAATAGGCTAGTAGGGAATCAGTGGTCGGGAAGTTTTTGCCTATGAACTTCCTCATCGCCCAATAGCCATTAGGGATGGAATTGATAAAGTTCTGGATGGCTATATTATTGGCGTACTGCGGAATCTGGTTTGCTACATCAATGAAACGTATGCAGTAGTCGTTGAGCCTTTCATTTGGCGTCATCGTCATTTTCAGAAGGGTTTCGATGCTAACCTTCTTCTTCCGATGTGCGGCGTATCGGGTGGAGTACGCTCTTAGCAGCTCTGCCCAGTCTCTTATTGAGCCCCATGGTAAGTTGTGATACCACGACGAAGCCTCTTGGCCCAAGTTGTTTTTGAAAAACTTGCACATCAGTGCATGGTCGTCACTCCACAGCTCTATCTTCGTCTTGTAGTGCCTCAGATGGTCAATAGGACAACTCCTTCCATCATAGAGCCTGAACTCGGGAATGACGAACCCCATAGGATTGCGATATCGAGTGATCTGTTCGGTACACGGAGTTTCTTGGCATACATTCCAAGCCTGTTGGAACGCGTCGTCCGTGGCTTGGTAGGGGGGCGGGTATCCCCCCCTGATGTGGTAGTGGGCCGTATCCTTCCCCGATCCTATGTTCAGGATATCTACCGTCCTTCGTGTGGAGCCGTTCCATATGAGTGTTCGGTTGGACGATCGTTTGAGGGATCGTTATTGGGACATTGCCCCCTTGGTGGGGCACTCTTGTATCGGGTCGCCGACCAGCCGCTTCTAGGGCGGCCCTGTAGGCGGAATCTTCCGCTTCACGACGCGGGTCTTTGTCTGTATTGGCAGGTTGGGTAATTGGCAATATGATGCCGGCTGCTGTCATGGCCGTCATGCATGCCGCCAGCTAAGCTTGTAGCTGGGCATAGCTCCTTTCATCGGCTAACGGAACAATGTGTTGTACTTCCACCGTGGGTGGTATAATTATCCTCGGTGGATGAGTCGGTAGTCGGAACAACTGTTCGAGTACATGATCCTCGGGCATGCCAAACCGGTGAGCTTCGTCCGTTTGTAAACGAGCACCGGAGTTAACCGAGGCTGTTGGCAAAGGGACTTTTGAGCTCAGCCCTGCCTGGGATCCAGGTAAGCGTCTTAGTGCACGCCTTAATACGGGCAAAACTTGTTCGTCGTCCAAGGATGAAAGATGTTCGTCAACAATCCCTTCAAGCTGTTGGGGTTGTTCGGTCGGTTGTTCTTGGTTGAAATTGGAGGTGGTTGGTTGGTTTCCGGACTGGATAGCGTCATATCGGTCGCGGATGGAGAATAGATCGTCCAGGTCTTGTTGGCTAATTTGCACGTTTTGGTTATTGGTTTCTACTATCTCGGGGAGGGTTTTTTCTACATTGGTCACCATTGTCGCTCGTCTGGTAGAGTATTGGTATTCGAATTCTAAACTAGTTGGGAACTAGATGATTCCCGGAGACGGCGCCATTTGATAAAGCCATAACTTTGGTCGGTCACGTTAGGCTTTTCAACAATAATATAATGGTAAATCAACTGTAAATAATGGACACTGCTTGATCTTTATTATTGCTCGGATTATTATACTTATTCGGACTATTACACTTGCTCGGATTAGTATTTCTTTATTACAATTGTGCTCGATTTGACTACTTAATCTCTCTTCTTGGTCTTTCTTCCCTTTTATTCGGTACTCGGCTTTATCTCTGCTCGGTTTATTTCTTGATGTGATAAGCTTTGACTAGTTTCTCTCTTTTCTCAACTTCTCTCTATATTTTTTGGATAGATTTTCTGGTCCTTGTGTAGGGGGGGATAGTTGGCTATTTATAGGCAACTATGTCTTTTAGGATGTTGACAAATGTCTTCATCTCAGGGGATGTCTCAGACATGGGTCCCTATCTAAGTGGGCTTGGGCTTTTAATAAAGGTATGATTACCCATTTAAGCATTGGATACCCCCCTTATGATATGTGGGCTGATTAATACCCGAATGGAATATTCGGGTCAAATTTTTATGTTCTATCAGTATGTCTATATAAATTATGTATTGTGTATGCTGAAAAAACTTTTAAAAAAGTCGATAACCCAAAAAACCCAAAAAATTGGTAAAAAAACCAAAAAAATATCCAAAATTACAAAAAAAATGAAAAAAGTTGAAAAAAGTCGGGAAACCGAAAAAGCCCAAAAAATGGTTAAAAAAAGTATTGTGTATGTCTGTATTGCGTATTTCCGTATTAAAAACATGTATAAATTGTGTGTTGTGTATGCATGTATTAAATAACATGTATAAATAATGTATTGTGTATGCCCGTATTAAAAAACATGTATAAATTATGTATTGTGTATTCCTGTATTAAACAGTATGTATAAATAGTGTATTGTGTATGCACGTATTAAAAAAACATGTATAAACTGTGTATTGTGTATGTTTGTATTAAATAGCATGTATAAATAATGTTTTGTGCATGCATGTATTAAAAAATATATATAAACTGTGTATTGTGTATGCTTGTATTAAAGAGCATGTATAAAATATGTATTGTGTATGCATGTATTAAAGAGCATGTATAAATAGTGTATTGTGTATGTCCGTATTAAAAAACATGTATAAACTGTGTATTATGTATATCTGTATGCATAAATAATGTATTTTGTATGCCCGTATTAAAAAAACATGTATAAAAATTGTGTATTGTGTATGCCTGTATTAAAGAGTATGTATAAAATATGTATTATGTATGATTGTATTAAAGAGCATGTATAAATAGTGTATTGTGTATGCATGTATTAAAAAACATGTATAAATTATGTGTTGTGTATGCATGTATTAAATAAAATGTATAAATAATGTATTGTGTATGCCCGTATTAAAAAATATGTATAAACTATGTATTGTGTATGCCTGTATTAAAGAGCATGTATAAAAAGTGTATTGTGTATGCATAATAAGAAAAACATAAAAAATGAACAGTGTCAAAGGATACAGAATGTATTGTGTATGACTGTATTAAAGAACATGTATAAATAATGTATTGTGTATGCATGTATTAAAAAGCATGTATAAAATATGTATTGTGTATGTCTGTATTAAAGAGCATGCATAAATAGTGTATTGTGTATGCCCGTATTAAAATACATGTATAAACCGTGTACTGTGTATGTCTGTATTAAAGAGTATGTATAAATAATGTATTGTGTATGCCCGTATTAAAAAAATATGTGTATAAATAATGATTTTTTTCTTTCTTTATCTTTCTTTAAAAATAGTTCAATTTTCTTCTCCGATCAGTTCACAAGTCTCTATCCGACTTCAATCTTCTTCTCCGATCAATTCACAGGTCTCGGTATTGTCTTCTCCGATCAGTTTATCCGTCAATTTTCGGTTATTTTGATCATCATCTTCAACAATTCACTGGGTAATATGTGTCAATTTTCTTGTAAATAGTCATAAGTTCATCCGTCAATTTTCGAGGTATTTTTTTATTTTTTAAAAATTATTGTAATTAAATTTATATACTTAATAATAATTTGGCCGCATTTGGTTAAAAGTGATGTGTTGTTGACATATTCTATTCCTCGATATGAAATGTTTTTTTGATACGGGCATACACAATACACTATTTATACATACTCTTTAATACATGCATACACAATACATAATTTATACATGTTTTTTAATACGGTCATACACAATACATTATTTATACATGTTATTTAATACATGCATACACAACACGCAATTTATACATGTTTTTAATACGGAAATACGCAATACAGACATACACAATATTTTTTTAACCAGTTTTTGGGCTTTTTCGGGTTCCCGACTTTTTTGAACTTTTTTCATTTTTTTTGTGATTTTGGATATTTTTTGGGTTTTTTTACCAATTTTTTGGGTTTTTTCGGTTACCGACTTATTTAAAAGTTTTTTCAGCATACACAATACATAATTTATACAGGCATACACAATACATAATTTATACATGCTTTTTTAATACGGGCATACACAATACATTATTTATACATGTTATTTAATACATGCATACACAAGACACAATTTATACATGTTTTTTAATACGGAAATACGCAATACAGACATACACAATACTTTTTTTAACCATTTTTTCGGCTTTTTCGGGTTACCGACTTGTTAAAAGGTTTTTTCCAGCTTTTTTTGGGTTTTTTCGGTTTCTCGACTTTTTTGAACTTTTTTCATTTTTCTGTGATTTTGGAAATTTTTTGGGTTTTTTCGGTTACCGACTTTTTTAAAAGTTTTTTCAGCATATTTTGGGTTTTTTTGAATTTTCGACTTTTTAGAACCTTTTTCATTTTTTTTTGTAATTTTGTAATTTTCTTGTTTTTTTTTTGTTTTTTACCATATCTTTGGGCTTTTTTCGGGTTCTCGACTTTTCTGAACTTTATTTTTATATATTTTTATGAATTTGGATTTTTCTTTGTTTTTTTTTTATTTTTTGCCACTTTTTTGGAGTTTTTTCGGGTTCCCGACTTTTTAAAGGTTTTTTCAGCAATTTTTTGGTTTTTTCGGGTTCTCGATTTTTGTGAACTTTTTTCATTCTTTTTGTGATTTTGGATTTTTCTTTGTTTTTTTTTACCTTTTTAACCATTTTTTGGGCTTTTTCGGGTTCCCGACTTTTTAAAAGGTTTTTCCAGCCTTTTTTGGGTTTTTTCGGATTCTCGACTTTTTTGAACTTTTTTCATTTTTTTGTGAATTTGGATTTTTATTGGTTTTTTTATTTTTTAACATTTTTTTGGATTTTTTCGGGTTCCCGACTTTTTTAAAGGTTTTTCCAGCATTTTTTGTGTTTTTTCGGGTTTTCGACTTTTTTGAAGTTTTTTTATTTTTTGTTGTAATTTTATTTTTTTCGCTTTAGAAATCATTTTAACATTAAATGAGGTATTATTTTGTGGGGAAAAATGATGATTTAGAAAGAGAGAGGAGAGAGAATTTTTTTGGTAGGTGAGGAGAAATATATATTTTTTTCTATTTTGGGTCAATGGCATGTTTTGGTAATAATTTGTTTGGGTTGTATATTTTGGTAATATTTCATAACACATTGTATGTTTTGGGAATTGACCCTTATTTTTTCTACTTTAATTTAAATGATTGTTAAAATAATAATGAGTTTTATTTGACTCATGTTTATATATACCGTCTCTTTTTATTTTTGTTTAATCATGTTTCCTTTTCTAATTTATATTTTATAGTCTAATTGACAACTATGGTTTGAAACAACAAAAGCTAAATTATAATCCTCCCTGGGACTTGAGATGAGCTGGTTATGAAATTGTTATTGTTCGACTAGTCTAATGTTCGGTTTATGTATAAATGAGTACGATAATAAACAAGAAAACACTGTTAATCTATTAAGTGGACTGCACATGAACATGGTCATGTTCGGTTCGTCTAGGCTTACGTTCGTGTAACTATATATAAAATTTGATAAAATAAAAAACTAAATATATTAATGATGTAACAAAAACTAATATCATTACACAATTAATAAACTTATTTATGCTATAATAATATAAATGATATGTTTGTATTATTTTAAATTTATTATGCTAATTTATATCATCATACTATAAATACAGTCACCGATTTTATCGTTACGTATTCAACTCGTTAAAGTAATCATATGTATGTAAAAAATAATTTATACAATATATAAATTTAAAGTTATATGTGAACTAGTTTATCCTAATTAACAATATAGTAATATATGATAAAATTAAAATAAATTTTAAAAAGAAAGAAAAATATATATTTTTTAATTATCGAATGTTTTCGAAGAAATTAGATGTTTACGAACAACTCGTGTTCGGCTCATCAAATGTTCGGTTAATGTTCGTCAAATGTTCGTTCGTATTTAAATGAACATGAACTAAACATGAACAGAGTCTTGTTCGGTTGGTTTCATTTCATTTACGGTCCTAATCCTCCATATCAATTTAGTTGTGCACAATCCAAATGCATTTTGAGATGAAAAAAAAAATCGTATCTAAATTGTTAAAATAACAAATTTGAAAAAAGTTTTACACTCAAATTAAATTTGACTATGTAAAAGTTTTTTCAAATTTATAATTTCGATAATTTAGTTACGAAAATAATGCATCACAAAATGTTTGAAATTCGTAATGGACAAATAATATAGAAAAGAAGGAATATATCATTTTTAATTTCTAATAAGTGGAGTATTATTACGGGTGTAGGTACATTATTGTACATATCCATCATGTTAGTTAAAATAAAAATCATATTTGTGCACTTTTTTATAAATAGGTATGTATGTTTTAAAAAACCTTAAAATAAATTAAAAAAATACAAATACAATTAAAAAAATAATTGAAAATACGAAAATATGAAAAAATTCAAATTCTTTTAGAAAATTTAAAAAATCCAAAAAACTAAAAATTAAAATTCAAGAAAAACTAAAATAAAATTCAAAATAATTAAAATATTAAAAATTGATCACACATGATTAGACATAATCACACAATAATCACACGTGGTCACGGCAGGATTACAAAAAATCACACAAGTTGTGATAGAACATAAAAATTAGACCCGGATATTCTATTCGGGTAACAATCAACCCATAATTTATAGATGGGTATCCAATGCTTAAATGGGTCATCACATGCCTTTCATAGAGAATAAAGGTGGATACTACTAAAAGCCCAAGCCCACTTAACTTGGGACCCATATCTGAAAAATCCCTTGAGATGTTGACATTTGTCAACATCCTAAAAGGCATAGTTGCCTATAAATAGCCAACTACCCCTCCAAGAAACGGACCAGAAAATCTATCCAAAAAATATAGAGAGAAGTAGAGAAAAGAGAGAAACTCCTCAAAGCCTATCACATCAACAAACAAACCGAACAGATCAAGAAACAAACCGAACAGATCAAGAAACGAGCACAGAGATCGAAGAAAGATTAAGATCATAAGAGAAAGTTGTAAAACCGAGCATAAGTACGAATAGAAAAATTGTATTCCGAGAAGTTTTACCACCGAGCATAATAAGAATAAAGAAGTGTTCATTATTTACAGTCAATTTATCATTATATTATTGTTGAAAAGCCTAACGTAACCAACCAAAGTTATGGCTTTATCAAATGGCGCCGTCTCCGGGAATCAACTAGTTCCCAACTAGTTTAGAAGTCGAATACCAAGACTCTACCAGACGAGCAACAATGGTAACCAATATAGAAGAAACCCATCCCGAGATAGTAGAAACCAATAACCAGAACGTACAAATTAGCCAACAAGACCTCGACGATCTACTTGCCATCCGCGACAGATATGATTTTATCCAGTCCGGAAACCAACCAACAACCTCCAATATTCACCAAGAGCAACCGACCGAATAGCCCCTACAGCTTGAAGGGATCGTCGAAGAACACCTAACGTCCTCGGACGACGAGCAAGCCTTGCCCGTACTAAGGCACGCAAGAAGACGCATACCCGGATCCCAGGCAGGACCGAGCTCAAAAGTCCCCCTGCCAACAGCCTCGGTCAACTCCGGTGCTCGTTTACAAACAAACGAAGCTCACCGGTTCGGCATGCCCGAGGATCATGTAATCGAACAGTTGTCCCTACTACCGACTCACCCACCAAGGATGATTACACCACCCACGATGGAAGTACAACACATTGTTCCGTTAGCCGATGAAAGGAACAACGCCCAGCTGCAAGCTCAGCTGGCAGCGTGTATGACGGCCATGGCAGCAGCCGACAACATATTGCTGATTACCCAACCTGCCAATGCAGACAAAGACCCGCGTCGTGAAGCAAAAGATTCCGCCTATAGGGCCGCCTTGGAAGCGGCGGGCTGGCGACCAGATACAGGAGTGCCCCATCAAGGGGGCAATGTCCCGATAACGATCCCTCCGACCTTCGTCCACCCAAACGCTCATACGGAACATGTCCTCGACACAAACATGAAGGACATTAGATATCCCGAACATAGGATCGGGGGAGGATACGGCCTGCCACCACATCAGGGGGGATACCCCCCCCCCCTTACCAAGCCACGGATGAAGCGTTCCAACAGGCTTGGAACGTATGCCAAGAAACCCCATGTACCGAACAGATCACGCGGTACCGCAATCCTGTGGGGTTCGTCATTCCTGAGTTTAGGCTCTACGATGGAAGGAGCTGCCCGATCGACCATCTCCGACACTACAAGACGAAGATGGAGCTATGGAGTGACGACAATGCACAGATGTGCAAGTTTTTCAAAAATAGCTTGGGCCAAGAGGCTTCGTCGTGGTATCACAACTTACCCCGAGGGTCCATAAGAAACTGGGCAGAGCTGCTAAGAGCGTACTCCACCTGATACGCTGCTCATCGGAAGAAGAAGGTCAGCATTGAAACCCTTCTAAAAATGACGATGCAGCCGAATGAAAGGCTCAACGACTACTGCATACGTTTTATCGACGTAGCTAACCAGATCCCGCAGTATGCCAATAATATAGCCATCCAAAACTTTATCAATTCCATCCCTAATGGCTATTGGGCAAGAAGGAAGTTCATAGGCAAAAGCTTCCCGACCACTGACTCCCTGCTAGCCTACTGTACCCACCTCATCGATAAAAATGATGAATTGCGGCTCCTCAACCAAATTCTACCAAGGAGAGAATCGGTTAGAGAAGCACAGGTGGGACGCAAAAGAGCCAGGAACAACCAGGGAATAGCATTCAACCCGACCAGAAAGGACAAAGGTCCCGAGGTCCCTCGGAGGGTAGAGCGACAGCGAGAACCTGAGCCCAAACCGATCCAGATCGCATACCCAACACCGATCAACGAACATGAACCACTCCAGCTCACCTACCCAATGCCCCCCAAACCGATTCAACAAGGTCGGTTCCAAGAGAGGGAACACCGAAACACCTTCGAACCGGTCGAGCCGAGATACACTTTCAACCGGTCCGCTAAAGATATCCTCAAGGATATATGCAGGGAAAGTTGGTATTCTCGACCACAACCGATCACTTCTCCCCCCAATCAGAGAGATTCCAAGTTTTTCTGCACATATCATGAAGATCACGGCCATCTCACTGAGCATTGCCGTAACTTGCGATGGAAAATGAACATGTGGGGCAACGCGGGCTACTTAACCAAGTTCATCAAAGGCGCTGGGGATAAAGGCAAACAACTGGCCATTGAGGGAGCCGACAACCGGCAAGGCAAAACAATCAACGTTGTTCATATGTCCCGACCCCAGGGCATGGGGGGGGGGGGGAACGATCATGACAACGGTAACTGGCACACTTTGGCCAAGTAGCCAAGGCATCACAGGCGTCGACCTCTAAACGACAATGCACACCACGACGACATCCGCCCATTTCCTTCTCGGATCTTGACGAAGAAGGGGTGACTTACCCCCACGGGGACGCCATCAACCTCCATGTTCAAATCGGCCTTGACACGGTCAGCAGGGTGCTTGTCGACCAAGGAGCCTCTTGTGATATCATGTACAGAGAGCTTTTCGACAAAATGGAACTTAAGCTGCAAGATCTACAGCCTACCGATGTCACACTAATCGGGTTCATCTCCGAGACGACTAAACCGTTGGGAAAGATCGTCCTCAGTGTCACAACTGGATCCGTATCAGTTCCCGTGGAGTTCTTAGTGGTCAACGACAACTCCGGCCACAACGCGATCTTGGGCCGACCTTGGCTGCATGCCATGAAGGCCATACCCTCAACCTACCACCAAAAAGTCAAATACCCAAATGCTAGGGGAGAGATCGAGACAGCCAGAGGATGTCAATAAGATTCAAGATGCTGTGAGGACATTACCGCGGCTCTTCAAAAACAGCTGAGCGTTGTCGAACAACCCACCAGCACAAAGAAGCTGATCAACCAAATAGCCAAAACCGAGAGGGTTGTTAAAGAACAAGTAGGAGAAACACTTAGGAAGGTGTATATCCCGGATATGGACGAGGAGCACTATTTCCTCCTCGGCGATAACCTTCCAAAACAGGAATCCGAAGAGTTAGAAGCATTCCTTTTCAACAACATGGATAAATTCGCCTGGAGTCCCAAAGACATGCCAGGCCTAGACCCTAAAACGGCCTGTCACCACCTAAGTGTTGATGCCGAGTGCAAGCCGATAGCTCAGAGGAGCAGGAAAGTGTCTGTACAGCACAGAGCAGCTATAATCGTTGAAGTCCACAAGCTATTGGAGGCTGGAGCCATAAGGGAGGTTTTCTATCCCAAATGGTTATCCAATCCGGTCGTCGTCCCAAAGAAGAACGGAAAGGAGAGAGTCTGTATAGACTTCACCAATCTCAACAAAGCCTGCTCGAGGGACCATTTTCCCCTTCCAAGGATTGATCAACTGGTGGACGCAACTGCGGGAGCAGAACGGATGACCTTCCTTGACGAATATTCAGGGTACCACCAAATTCTCCTCGCCCACGAAGATCAAGAAAAGACGTCGTTTATATCGCCTTTGGGAAACTATTGCTATACGGTAATGCCGTTCGGCCTACGCAACGCGGGAGCAACATACCAAAGGATGATAACGAGGGTATGTCGAGATCATATAGGGAAGACAATGGAGGTATACATAGATGACATGGTCGTTAAAAGCGAAAAGGCCACATCCCACCTTCAAGATATCAGAGACGTTTTCCTAACGTTGGGCGAGCACAAACTGAAACTCAACGCGAGCAAATGTGCATTCGGCATCAGCAAAGGGAAATTTCTGGGGCACATGGTCAGCAGACGATGAATAGAGGCTAATCCCGATCAGATCGCAGCTCTTCGGAACCTAGCAGCACCCAAGAATAAGAAGAAGGTGCAAGAGCTCACGGGAATGATGGCCGCATTGAGTAGGTTCATCAGCCGATCCGCAGATAAGGGACGGCCATTTTTTGAATCACTCAAGAAGGATAGAAAATTCATGTGGGACCCGGAATGTGAAGCTTCTTTCAACAACCTCAAAGAGTACTTAAGGACACTGCCACTGCTAGTCAGGCCGAACAAAGGAGATATTCTGACATGCTACCTAGCAGTCTCCACTACAGCTGTGAGCGCGGTTATCCTAAGAGAAGAAGGTCGCGAACAATTTCCTATCTACTTCGTCAGCAAAACTCTGGTCGAAGCCGAAACACGTTACCTACCCTTGGAAAAGCTGTGCTTGGCATTGGTCGTCACGACCAGAAAGTTTCCGCACTATTTCATAGCTCATCAGGTCCAAGTATACACGAAATTCCATATCAAAGAATCGCTTCGACGGACGGACATTAGTTGCAGAGTGGCCACATGGGGGGTCGAATTATCCCAATTTCACATCGAGTTTGCACCCCGACATGCTATAAAAGGACAAGTCTTGGCCGATTTCGTCACGGAATTCACCGAAGGGTATGACGAGCCTATGGCTATGTCCCCACAATCACACTGGGAGATACATGTCGATGGATCAGCCACCAAGGACGGATCAGGAGCAGGGATCGTCCTCAAGTCCAAAGAGGGAGAGATCATAGAGAAAAGCATTAAACTGGGCTTCCGATCTACCAACAATGAGGCAGAATACGAAGCCATGATAAACAGCATGCTCATTGCCTGGTCCCTCGGATGCTCCCACTCAACTGCAAGTTCCGACTCCATGCTGATCGTCAATCAAGCCCTCGGCGAGTACCAAGCCAAAGATGACAGAATGATCCTCTACCAAGAGAAAGTTCAAAGCTTGATGGCCACCTTCGAACAGTGCGAATTAATAAGAATCAATCGCACCGAAAACGCCCATGCCGACGCCTTGGCCACCCTAGCCTCGACATTAACATTATCCGACACTCGGTCGATCACAGTGGAACTACTGCCGACCCCAAGCATAACCAAAAGAATAGACCGAGTTACGTCAGTACAATACGAGCTAGGTTGGATGGACGACATGGTTCACTATCTGCGAAACGGAACCCTCCCTGCAGATAAAATAAAAGAATTGAAAATTACGAGAAAGGCTCCTCGCTTCTGGCTGTCTGACGACAACAAACTGTACAAATCCAGTTACCGAGGGCCCCATCTTCTGTGTGTCCGGCCTGAAATGCAGCTACCAGTCTTGGAGGAAATCCACGAAGGATCCTGCGAAGCACACATCAAAGGGCGGTCTCTTGCCAACAAGGCAATCACCCAAGGATATTGGTGGCCCTATATCAAGCGAGACGCCGATGTATACGTCCAACGTTGCGACAAGTACCAACGATTCGCCAAGATACCTCGGCTCCCATCATCTATGATGACCGCGGTATCGGCACCATGGCCATTCGCATAATGGGCAATCGATATAGTCGGGAAGCTTCCCAAAGCACCCGGCAGCGTCGAATATCTGATCGTGGCGATGGACTACTTCACCAAATGGGTTGAGGCTAAACCTCTCCGAGAAATTAAAGCCAGTAATGTCAAACAGTTCATCTGGGAGTACATCGTCACTAGGTTCGGTATACCGTACGCCATCGTCGCTGACAACGACATCTAGTTCAAGGAAGCCAAGCTGCAGCTTTGGTACGAAGAACTCGGTATCCGAAAGTTCTATTCGACGCCAACATACCCACAGGGTAACGGCCAAGCAGAGGTATCAAACCGAACCGTACTAGACGGCATCAAGACAACCCTTGAACAAGCAAAGGGGAGATGGCCCAAGCGGCTACTTAACGTCTTATGGTCGTGCCGAACTACACCGAAGACGGGCACCAAAGAAACCCCGTTCAGCTTAGCATACGACGTCGAAGCCGTCATACCAACAGAAATCGGACTACCCACACTACGAACAACTTTAGTCGAGCAAGGAAACAATGAACAAAGAATGAGAGAGGAACTCGACATGCTAGACGAGAAACGAGAGATAGCAGCCCTTACACTAGCGAAATACCAACAAAGCGTGAAGCAAACTTATGACAAGAGAGTAAGAGGGTCCAAAGAATTCATGATAGGAGAACTGGTGCTACGGCGAGTAACGGTCTATACCCGTAATGAAATACATGGCAAATTGAGCCCCTCCTGGGAAGGACCATACGAGATCGTCAAAAGAACAAGCCCGGTTACCTACAAACTCAAAAGCGTTCTGTTCGAAAATAGCAGAGGGGAGAAAAATTCTTGGAATGTGGCTAACCTAAAGAAGTATTACATATAGACCATCTCATCAGTACAAATACAGGTGCCACCTTACCTCTCTAGCTTAATGACATTGTCTTTTGAATAAATAAAATATCTTATCATGCTGTCTAACGAGTGCAGCTGAAATTCCCAAACGGCCTTTGTGCCTAGGAATACTATGAAATTCCCAAACGGCCTTCGTGCCTAGGAATACTATGAAATTCCCAAACGGCCTTCGTGCCTAGGAATACTATGAAATTCCCAAACGGCCTTCCTGCCTAGGAATACTATGAAATTCCCAAACGGCCTTCATGCCTAGGAATACTATGAAATTCCCAAACGGCCTTTGTGCCTAGGAATACTATGAAATTCCCAAACGGCCTTTGTGCCTAGGAATACTGTGAAATTCCCAAACGGCCTTAGTGCCTAGGAATACTATGAAATTCCCAACATGGCATGTCTAAAAGAATGCCTAGGAATACTCAAGTCCTCCAATAAACCTGAGGCACTTATGCAGGTACCAGCTGATCCAATGAGCAAGGATGGATAGCAATACAGAAATTAGAAGAGTAAAAAGCATAATTCAGGCCCATATTATGTCAATGGGTTACCAAATGGCGAAAACAATAAAGGCGACAAAATATCGAACAAAGAAATCAGCAAGGAAAGAATAAAGAAATACAATGAAATATCTATACAACAATGAGAAGATCCGAACACAAGAATAAAGAAATAAAACAAAATAGTCCTCGCCCGCATTACGGAGGCAACAAGGTATGACCAACAATAAAGAAATTTATTCAAGAACTACTACATGAGGAGCACGACGGCAATTGACCGAGCTTGACCTCTTCGTCATCCGTTGCCGTATCCCCATCGGTCTCCTCGCCGTCAAAACGCTCCTCCGAAATGAGGGCATCAAAGTTAGTCGTATGAGCACCGACGCATGTCAACGTCTTAAGCCGCGCGGAGAACTCGGCTCCTTTAGCGAACTCGTGCGCATCCGAGGCCGCTTTACGGCGAGCATCGTCAAAGGGAAGTTTACGAGCTTCGATCATAGCCGCAGAAGCATCATATCTGGATCGAGACAGACGGAAATACTTCACCAACGTATTGGCTTGGGATACCAACGATGTTAGTTTACCGAGGTATTTGTCCTTTACTTGCCAATATCGATCTAAACGACGCTCCTGAACCTCGACAACATGCTCGGCATGACGAACATATTCCCGGAAAGAGGACGTTTGGGTTTTCAACTTGGCCCTAAGTCGGGCATACTTATCTCGCAATTCGACGTATTTGCCCATTAAAACGATGTAAGGCCAGTTGGCATGCACTTCACTAACTAGGCATGGAGAACCAGCCTGGTGCGACGTAGTAGCAAACGCCTATAAAAAAAAAACGAGGAAGAAAGGGCAGAGATGAATATTCATCCGTAAAAAAAACAAAAAACAAAAACGAATATGTTTATACAAGCTACAAGTAAAACGACAAAACAAGCTACTCAATCATTAATCCGATAACCCATCAACAGACGCTGAGGTCTCTACAACATCAGCGAAATGAATCTCTCGCAGTGAAGCGATTTGCGTCCCCAAACGTTCCTGCACGACCGCATCAATTCGGTTCAAGGCAGCCGTGGTCTCGGTTACCCCGGCCATCGCATCAACCATGCGTTCAGCCCGGGCAACACCTCGTATCCCTTTTACATGCTCAAGCACCTCTAAAGCGCGAACTCGGGCCCAATACGCTTTGGCGAAGGATAGCAGCAGATCCGCGTCTTCAAAAACGGCTCCTAGAACCAAGTTCAAGCTCGTCACACGGCCTCGGGCTTCATCACGAGAGCGCCGAAGTGCACCAAGAAGCTCTTTTGCTTTACCCTTGTTTGCCGTATAATATGCGGTCTTCTTGCTAAATTTCTCTCCTAAGTCGCGTAACCTAATCGACAAATTTGAAATATGAACATTCAGACCCTCGATTTCATGACGCATAGAATTCAATTGGGCAATTAGGGTCACCTTAGATCTTTCAAGACCATCTATAACATCGCCTACACTATGACTAGGCGAGGTCCAGACCACCATAGCAAGGGGGTTAACAGGTACCTGACAAGATTTTGTTTTTACACACCCTTCAAAAGACAACCCACAAACAAGGAAATTAACAAGGAAAGCCAAACTGCAAGAAAACGTGGCACCTATATTATCACTTCCCAAAAGAATATCTTTCTAGTTATAAAAGAGACCCACAATTCGGGTATCAAAAGACTCTACGCTAGAGATACAGAGAAAATACTGCAAGTAAATTGTCAAGGCTCCACCTGAGGGGATGCGGGTGGGGGAGTCACAGCAGCAGTAAACCGAGGAGTCGTTGGAGCCGACCCGGAATGGGGACGGAGCGCCGTCGAAGTAGTATGCCCCGGTAGCCGGGGAAGTTCCTCGTCTCGAAGGTTGGCCCAATCCTGAGGTTTAGGAGGTGCACCTTGCGGACAGGGATAAACCAACTTCGACCATGCTCGGTCCGAAAACGGGACCTTCGCAAAGTTAAGAGCCCGAACATGAGCGCAAAAGACGGAGAAGTTAGCAATCATTGCAAACTTTGCCCTTTCCTCCGCTTGCTCCACTTTCAGGGCCGCAACCTCGGATGTTCCGGCCTCCACATCCTCCGCCATGAGCAAGTTGTCGGCCTTCAGTAGGTCATATTTTTCGACCAAATGCTCTTTCTCGGCCCCCAACTTCTCGACCTCCTCGGTCAGGCGTAAGTTGTCTCCCACCAATTTCTCATAATCAGAGGCCAACTTAGCCATCTGGGCTTTCTCCTCGGCCGTTGTTTTGCTTTCGACCATCAACTTCTCTTTCTCCGCCTCCAGCTCGGAGACCAACTTCACTTGCTGAGCTTTATTCTCGGCCATAGCCTTATTCTCGGCAATCAGCTTCTCTTTCTCAGCCTCTAGTGCTGACAGCTGATCACTCAACACCATGATATCCACGAAAACCTGTATTTAGAAACATCAGATACCAGCCAAAATAAGAGGATCACGACCTATATAACAAAATATGTGCGCAACATACCCGAAGCGCATCAGTGATCGCCTGCTCTATAACCGACATTACAGGCCGAGCAGCTATTTTCTCTGCATCCTTGACGACAAGGGGCTTAAGAGCAGTATACCCCATCCTCAAGACTCAGGGTTGCTCCAACAGTTCACCCCCACACCTATCAATGTAACGGGTCATCGCAACCCCGTCCACCAACACCTTCTCAGGTTCCTCGAGAACCTCATCCTCGCCACCCACCATAACCTCCACGGCAGTCTCTTTGCCGACTTCCACCTCCACTTCTTCCATCACCTCCTCTGAAGGACCAGTCTCAGGGGCCCTATGCTCGCTCACCTCCTCAGTACGGATGGGCGAGCATACCGGTAGGTCTATTGGGTCCTCGGTACGGATAGTCGAGATGACCGGCAAGGTCATCGTATCCTCGCCCATGTTCACCAGGAGGTTGATATGTCCGAATATGTTGTCGAACGACCCCTGAAACACAATAACACCCATAGACCGGGCAAGAGCAAGGGTAACCAAAGAAGAGGTCAATAGCTGAAACAGAATGACAATTAAAGCGACGAAAAAGAGAATTAAAAGACAAAACAAACGAGAATTAAAGTGACGAAGAAGTCAGTAGCTGAAACAGGATGACAATTAAAAACACGTACATCGGCATGGGTAGAAGCATCCTCGGTGGTATCACCTTGGGAAGAAGCAACCACCCCCACACCCGTTCCAACGTCAACAACATCCTCGGTGACTGATGTCTCTGTCCCCCTAGCCCTCTTCGTTGTCCCGGAAACGGGGTCAGACGCTCGGCGCTTAGAACGAACGGGCTTTTTCCCTCCCCGAGCAGCGCTTCGAGCCCTGACAACTTTTATGAATTCCTCCTCAGGCTCCTTGGGGATCTCGGGCACAGGATTCCCCTTTGTCACTGGCCCCGCAGGGTAACCTAACAACATGGGAGCAGTACGGCTCGCCGGATCCTTCGTCGGTCCCGGCCCCCACCAATTCCAAAGAGCCACTAGAGCTTCCACATTGGGAGCACCGAGGTCTGGAATATCGGGAGCCGTGGTGGCAGGTCCAGGGATCTGGTGTCCCGCACAACCTCACTCTCCGGAAGCGATCACAACACCAAGGTTGTGCTCCTTGTTCGTATCCGGCAGACCAATGACCAGCCGGGAGAATGAGCGCAATGTCTTCAAATAAGAACTGCGGTGCTCGAAACTCAAACTGTAGACCCTGAAGACATCCTTCAGTTCGATAGGTATCCCGACCAACTCCGACAACCTTTGAATACCGTTCAGGGTACGGTAACCATTCAGGGCTAGTTGAGCCGGAGCGATCTGGACGGCCTCGAAGAACGAAGCTGTCCACGCAGTGAACGGAAGTCTAAGACCCCCAGTAAAAAATGCCGAGGAACGTACAGCTACTTCCCTGGCAGAAACAAATCCCATTACCTCCTCATCAGAGACAGGCAGCCGAACATGTATGTTGTCCGGTATTCCGGTGAGTCTTTTAAAATCCTCTTCAACGAATGGGCCAACTTGGGCCAGGCATTGGGTCAGAATTTCCTATCCAAACATCATCAAAAATCCATCAATATACTAACCAAAAACACATAACATGACAAGCCCACCCCCCAATTAATAGAAACCCTAAAGTTTTCCACCAAAACAACAAATATCCTTCACAGGAAGAAAAACCACTCCTCAACAACCTAGATAGACATACATAGGCAAACAAAACCATATCTCAAACCCACATACATGATAGCAACAACAAATCGAATACAGACCCTAAGCACAGCCATGTACAGAATATCCCACAAAGTACGAAAACACTTACAGTCATATTCAAGAGCAAATAGTAGGAAGCAGCAGCAAATATATCAGTAATCAAACGAAACCCTAGATGGAGAGGCAAGAAATTTTTGGTCGGAAGAAGGAACCCTTAAGAGAGAAAATAAGAGATATTTTTTCAGCAAATTATGAGATAAAAACAAAAGGGATTACTTAGCACAGTTAAAAGGAGTGGAGTTATAGAAAGAATAAAATAATAACCGTCCTTTCGTGTGATAGAGGTTTACCCTTTTTCCAACCATAGAAAACTCTACAACCGCTGCTATTTTAGACAAATAAACGCTCCAGATCTTGCCACGTCAGATAGTGTATCCCACTAACCAAAGCAGTTCACATCATTACACCTAAATAAACGGCCAGTGGACCCTACCATGAAAAGCTTCCAGCATACGCTACCACTATTACCACACCGTGGATGTCTCCCGATTAACTACCTCGACACCCAACCATTTCTTATACGACATTTAAGCGTCCAGTCTAACAACGCTCTCCGGGGGGATAACCATGGTGCACCTTGCTCGGACATCAAGTAGTATCAACATAAATACAAAATAAAATAGACAGGATCAAGTTGTAAAACAAAAATTTTTATTCATCCACAGAGGGGGATACAAACAGACAACACACACAAAAAAAAAGGTACAAGAAATACACCCATCCTACTTCTTTGAACTACCCCCCACATCGGCATCCCTCTTCGCCAAGAGCTCCTCCAGACGCTCTTTTTCCCTAATCAAATGAGAAATGCCAATCTCCACTTGTTTAAGAGCATGAGATTGAGACTTGCACTTCTGCTCGGCTTCAAAACGAGCAGCGCTCTCCTCCTTCCAATACTGTTTAAATCGCCTCGTTTCGGTATGAGCACACTTAAGATCATGCTTCAGCCACGACATCTCAATTTCTTTTAACTGAAGAGGAGTTAAATCCTCTTTCCCGAAACCAGGGGGACGGGGCAGCAAGAAGGTAGGCTCCTCTTCCAGAAGGGCTTTCTTTTTGGAGGCAGATCTAGTGATGGGAGCCATCTCAGATAAAGCAAATTAGAAGAAACAGAAATTATAAAACAAGAGAGAGAAAGGAAGAATTGGTATTGAAATACAGGCAATAGGGATCATTTATAAAGAATCAAAGGGCACAAAGTACGAAGCGTTGCAACAGTTCACAAGATAAAGACACGAGATACGAAAAGATACAACTGATTCAAATGCAGAAAAGAAAACACAAATTGCAAAAGGGGAAATACATCAGAAAACCAGCCCAATCTAACTAAGGATCAATGGGTGGAAAAACCGAACTGCCAGACCGAGAGAAAGCAAAACGAGCAGAGCAATTCAACCGATCTTGGTAGGAATCATTCATGGCAACCAAATTTTCATTCTCCGTGGAGAGGTCGGAGTTCTCCCTAGTAAGTTCTATGATACGCTCCTCGAGCCGAGAATTCCTAACCATCATGCTAGCTAGGCCTTGAGGGGAGTTACCGAACTCATCTTGAGCATGGTCCCAAATCTCCTCGGCATCATACCAGGAGTTGGCCAGATGATTTCTCTGTAACAACAAGTGATCGAGCCGACGACTCAAGGCCGAAATCTCGGTCCACTTCACTGTCTCTTCGGGATGAGAGCCGAACAAACTCAAGGACAAAATGCCATACTCCTTCTCAAGCCTCGCCATTCGACGACGGACCCGAGATACCTCAGTATCCAAACCCTTCATCTGAGCATGATATCTCACCACAGGTTCAGACATTCTGGGAAGTTATTATAGTATAGGAGAAAATAGGGGATGAGGGAGAAGCAAACAATAAAAGAAAAATGAAAGATGAGATCTACTAAAGAAAAGAAGAGAAGTACTTATAGGGCGAAGATAGCATGCATATTTCCTGACATACTTGGGAGCATGCATATTTCCTGACATACTTGGGAGCATGCATATTTCCTGACATACTTGGGAACATGCATATTATCCAACAATGCTTGGGAGCAGGCACCTATGATTGGCAATGCTGGGAATAGGTCTACAGTCATCTGATATCACAGTACGACAGAAAATAAAGAAGATATTCAAAGATCTAGATTTCAGAAAAAACGACAAACCACAAGTGCAACATAAAAAGAAGTGCAATATAAAGGGGCAAAGATACTTCTCATTAATAAAGATGGGGTACATCACTGATTCATTACATCCGAGGATTACATCAAAAGAAAATCTATTACATTGAAGTCTATTACATCCGAGGATTGCATCAAAAGAAAATCTATTACATTCGAGGATTACATCAAAAGAAAATCTACTACATTGAGGTATGTTACATCAGAGGGCAACAAAAACAAAAACGAAAAAATCTATTATGTCAGGAGACAGCATAGCCAAAGAAAATCGACTATATTAGCAAATCAAGCTAATAAGAGGAGCGAACAGGAGGCGACGAGGAAGAGGAAGAAAAAGATGAAGAGGAACATAAAGAAGAAGTGAAAAGCAAGAAGAGGAAAATGAAAAATGACAAAAACCCTAGAAGTAACAAAAAACCCTTAGGATCACAGGGCTGATTGTTACATCGTAGTGGTGAGAAAGAAGAGGAAGAAAGAGAAAAAGTAAAAAAGTAGAGAGAACAAATTATAAAAGAAAAGAGTGATGGGATAGAAGATGAAGAAAAAGAAAGAGATGGGAAAAGATGAAGAAATGAAGAAAATTAGAAGAAAAATAAAAAGAAAAGAAAAGAGGTGAGGCTAGGGGGAAGTCGATCGGTATCGATGAGAGGGCCCGGCAGAGATATCCCTATCTCTAAGTGTCGGGTTCCTCCTCAGCACCTCGTTCTCTTCGACTAGAGCCTGACGAGCACGTCGGCAATAATCCAGCTCGGACCTTAGCCAAGTCAATTCCCGAACCATCTCGGTATGGTGATAACGCATCACCTTTAACTCCTCTTCAGCATCCTTCAACAGCTTTAGTGCATGGCCGTACGAGGCTTCAAAAGCCTCCACTTGCAAGACAAGTGCAGATTTGGTTGAAGAACCTTCCATTTTTAGGAAGTTATAAGATAAAATTCTGTATATAACGAAGAGAGATAAGGGGGAGATTGTGAAGAAATCCATATCCTAAGCAGGTATTTATAGAGAAATTAAGGAAGGATTAATGTGGGGAATTGCAACCGTTCGTCAAAAGACGCTGGATAACATGGGAAATTGAAAAGGTGCGTCTGTTGAGAAGAAACGCTTGGGTTCAGGCCAGTATTTAAAGAGGGTAAATCTCTAAAAAGCTTCTACACGTGTCAGTTACGCCAGCATTCAAATAGGGAAGTGCAACAGTGTCAAGATTTAGAGGATAAGATTTATGCACAGGGCTCAAGAAATCCCATTAGTTCCCAGATACAAAGATTCAGTGGATAAGGTCAAGCACAAGGCTCAAGAAAAATCATTAATGAAGCCACAAGCATGCGCAGTCAAAATTAATTACATTGGGAGAACAATTCAGATATAAACAAGAAAAAAAAGTCTTTATTGATTGATGGATACTTCATTACAGAAGAGACAGTCAACATAAAGGAAATACAATAAAAATAATAAATAAATAAAAATCATTTCGTCGAAGGGCCTTCTTCGTCATTCGGCTTCCTCTTAGACCGAGCATAGACTCCCTGAAGGACCAGTTTGTAAGCCCTCTTGGAAGCAATATGCCTATCTCTAGAGGCCTTAAGCTCTTTGATCCGAGCACGAGCCCAAATATTGTCGATCAGAGACCTCTGATATTCACTCTCCATGGCCTCCAAGCGCTCGTCCATCTCAGCAGCTCGGCGAGCTTCAATGGTTAAAGAGGCAACCCTCCTTTCAAGGATACGAGCTTTCCTAACCTCCTCCTCTAGATGGGCAACATATTCAGGAAGATTGTCGCCACTATTTTCACGAGGAGAAGCCATTTGATTAGTTAGGAGAATTATACAAAAAGACATGTACAGTCTCCTTTTATAGGACAAAGTAACGGGGAAGATCAGAAGTCATCTCGAAGAGAGACAAACCTTCGAGCTTCTCAAAGACATTTAATGCCCAATTAGCCACAATTCAAGTCCAATTACGTCATTCAATAAGTATTGGGAAGGTACGCAAACAAGAATGAGAACAAGAGATTATTTTATTAATTTCAATAATTCAGTTACAACTTGGGGATAAAACCCAATAGAAAAGAAAGAAAAGAAAACTACAAAAGCTAAACTATCCAGTAGAAGAGCTTGCTTCGACATTGTCCGCCCTCTTCTTCAGCCGAGCATGTAGCTCCTTGAAGGCAAGCTTATAAGCCCTTTTAGCCCACTTATGCTTATCCCGAGAAGCCTCGAGCCTGTCTATCCGATCGTATGCCCAATCCCGAGCATCCATAGTTGCGTGATGGGACGCATCCAGGTCAGACAACATTTTCTTGACCTCAAGAAGTTCTCTAGCCGTGGTAGCAAACTTGTTCTTCACAATACGAGCTCTCTTAAGCTCGCGCTCTAAGTAAGCAATATAGGCAGAAGAGTCGTCAGCAGCAGGACCATTAGGAGAGGCCATGATTTTACTAAGAAGATGTTAAAAAATAGTTGATGGATTATGAGAAAGGTGAAGCCCTCTTTTTATTGGACAAATGGAGAAGATCAAAGGTCACCTCGAAAAAAGATTAACCTTGTTGAACTTCCCAAAGATATTTACGGCTAACCAACTACAGTTCAAGTCCAATTGAGCCAACCAATGCGGTATTAAAGAAATAAACAGACAGGAATGAAAATAGGAAATATTTTATTAATATTTTCAATAACGTGATTACAACTGGGAAATGATATCTAATACAAAAGAAATCGCAAAAGCTAATTATTCCGAGGAAGAGCCTGCTTCATCATCATCCGACCCCGGCTTGGACCGATCATGCAGCTCCTTAAAAGCAAGCTTATAGGCCCTTTTTGCTGCCTTTTCCTTAGCCAGGGAAGCCTCAAGCCTCTTTATACGCTCAAAGGCCCAATCCAGGTCGGCCATCGTCAAGTGATGAGCCGTGTCCATATCAGACAACCTTTTTGTCACGTCCGCCAATTTTTTTTTCAGGACGCAAAACTTCTTGACCTCATTCTCCAAATAAGCAACGTAATCTGAAGAGTTGTCTCCTGTCGAACCATCGGGAGAAGCCATTATGTCACAGTCGAAGTAATAATAAATGGGATAATGGGGGATGGGGCACCTTTATAGTAGATAAATGTTGGAAAGATAAAAGGGTTTTCCTCGAAGAAAGATGCCAAGATAGGACTTCTTAGTGACCTCAAATGGGCCCCATGGAACAGTCATAAATCTATCGTATTTCTCGACGTAACCTTGGGAACAGCAAGGCCGAATCAATATCCTCGACATACTGATCATGACTCCCTCGACGTGGAAACCACACCGAGGAAGTCAGGGAGCACTTGATAGAACATAAAAATTGGACCCGGATATTCTATTCGGGTAACAATCAACCCATACTTCATAGATGGGTATCCAATGCTTAAATGGGTCGTCACATGCCTTTTATATAGAATAAAGGTGGATACTACTAAAAGCCCAAGCCCACTTAACTTGGGACCCATATCTGAAAAATCCCTTGAGATGTTGACATTTGTCAACATCCTAAAAGGCATAGTTGCCTATAAATAGCCAACTACCCCTCCAAGAAACGGAACAGAAAATCTATCCAAAAAATATAGAGAGAAGTAAAGAAAAGAGAGAAACTCCTCAAAGCCTATCACATCAAGAAACAAACCGAACAGATCAAGAAACAAACCGAACAGATCAAGAAACGAGCACAGAGATCGAAGAAAGATTAAGATCATAAGAGAAAGTTGTAAAACCGAGCAAAAGTACGAATAGAAAAATTGTATTCCGAGAAGTTTTACCACCGATCATAATAAGAATAAAGAAGTGTTCATTATTTACAGTCAATTTATCATTATATTATTGTTGAAAAGCCTAACGTAACCAACCAAAGTTATGGCTTTATCAAGATGTATCACAAACGATTAGACATTATCGCACATGATTATACAATTAGCTATATACATTTTTTGACCTGCATCAAACGTGAATTGCATACAAAATTGGAGAAAGGGACACTTTTTGAAAAGAAAGGTTTGATAATAGCAATTCTGAGAGATGTAGACAAACATTCAATTCATTATTTATTTTTTTGAACAAAAAACATTCAATTCATATTCATACTAGACCATGCACACTTTAAAACAATAGTAATACTTTAGAATTTCACGTCAACTTACATTTTGTAACTAAACTAATCATTTCTGTTGTATTTTTATACGTTCCATATGACTAGCATTTTTTTACACTTAGCCGAAGTTCAACTTTTTATGTTCAGCTGAAAAGAGGGTACTGATACTAAGTTGACAAGCTTATCTCACCATATCAAAGTGACAAAGTATCATCCCAAAATAATAAATATAATTCAGAGTCTACACATCATGATATACTGTATAATAGATAATCTAACAGAATCAAGAAAGACTAATTAAAAGAATATAGTTAAAATGTGTAAATTCAAAAATATAACTAACAGTAGACACCCACAAAAGTTATAGCTCTCAATAAATTTGAGAAGATACAAGAGTTAAGAAACAAATTATGAGACGGAGAAACAAAAAGATGCCTTGGAAAACTCAGAAACTTTTGTAAGAATAAGTAAATTCAAAAAGGATAGCTAACAACAATATTGTGGTGAACAAAAAAAAAAGGCCTTCAAGACTTCATATTTTCCACCTTTTATCATTCATACACGTATGTTTCAACTTAAGTGGTGTAAATGTCATATACGCAACAAATAACGACCAAAAACGAAATATAAAGAGAAAACAAGAAGCGAAACTGGAATTGAAATTCAGTTACAAACCAATAATAAAAACTGAAACATAATTTATATTACAAGAACGTTTAAACGAAATACAATTAAGCCTGTTAGAAATGACAACTCTCCGGTAACCGGTTCGAGATGGTGAATCTATGAACAAACTCTTGAAAGAGAAAGTTATAACAACAATATTATTCTGCATAAATTCCAACCACAAGTCTTTCACATATTTATAGTACATATTGCCTAAAACTGTCTAAATAATAAGCGGAAAAACAATTCAAACTCATAACTGCTTTATTTGAATTCGAATGTCTTCCTATAACTAATCTTGGCGGGAAATTTCATTAAGATTCGATTTAGCCAAGACAATGGTATTGTTACATTAAGTTGATACATAATTCTACAACCGGATCCAATTAAATCAGCTCCCTTAAGAAAAGGACATTCATTTTGAATCTGTTCACCACATGCATCAATGCAAGTTTGAGAAGCATCAAGGTCTATCGAGTGCCTATTTGGAACAGTCAACTTATGTGACTGTTTTTGGTATCGTCAGTTTAACCACCGTTAGATTAGAAAATAAATGGTAAGATAATGCTTTTCAATAACTAATTTATTTTTTCTATTTTCAACAAATTAGAATTTGATAAATTAAAAACAAATTGTACAACACACTAAAACCCAAATAAAAATATAGAACCCTATGAGAGCCTACCCTAAACTTAAATATTAATCAAAATTTAATTTTTTTAATCCATTTGACACTTTTTTATGTAAACGGTTTCTGAACTAGTCATATAGCCCGACTGTTCCCTAATAATCCTCAAGTCTATCTATCCGTAACATTCTCCTTTGCCGAACACAAGTTGATCGGGACTTAATGATCCAAAACTTTGATCAAATTGATAAGGTGTAAACATTTGCAATTTCCTGAAGACTTTGCCCAAATCAATATAAAAAATATCACCAGATGCGTAACTTTCGGAACTAGTACAGACTTAACCAAGAATATATAGTAGGAACGCTACTCGACATGAGAACCGATCCAATGAGGTAAATAGTAAAAAAAGGACTTCTATTTTAGTGCGAAAAGCCATACTAATATTAACCTGATCTCACTTTTTGATGAGAACTCTATGCTCTTGCACCCACTATTTATAGATATCAGTAGAGGCTGGATTTTTATACTACATTTTTTTTGAAAAAACACACCAACCGTATATTTTTTGTACGAACCGTACATTTAATCTACGGTTTGGGCTGAATTGCAATTTTTTCGAATTTCAGGGAATGAAATGTAATTTCTGTAAACTTCAGGCAAACCGTACATTTAATCTACGGTTTGGACTGAATTGCAATTTTTTCGAAATTCATGGACTGAAATGTAATTTTTGCAAACTTCAGCCAAACCGTACATTTAATCTACGGTTTGGCTGAAGTTTGCAGAAATTACATTTCAGTCCCTGAATTTCGAAAAAATTGCAAATTAGTCCACAAAAAAAATTTGAAATTAAACATGAATTTTTTTTTATAGAAAAAACTAAATTCCCTATTCGTATATTTAAAATAAAAAGGAACTTTTTATAAAAATTATAAATCTTTTAAACATGACTTTTTTATATAAATCTTTTAAACATGATTTTTTTTTATATAAACTTGGTCAATTCTAGAAATTTCTCAAAATAAACACAAACATAGACTTACACAAATATATATCATAATTATAGCCATTAGTTTTTTCTATAAAAAAAATTCATGTTTATTTTCAAATTTTTTTTTTTTTTGGGACTAATTTGCAATTTTTTCGAAATTCAGAGACTGAAATGTAATTTCTGCAAACTTCAGCCAAACCCTAGATTAAATGTACGGTTTGGCTGACGTTTGCAGAAATTACATTTCAGTCCCTGTATTTCGTAAAAATTGCAATTCAGCCCAAACCGTAGATTAAATGTACGGTTTGCCTGAAGTTTACAGAAATTACATTTCAGTCCCTAAAATTTGAAAAAATTACAATTCAGCCCAAACCGTAGATTAAATGTACGGTTCGTACAAAAAATGTACGGTTTGTGCGTTTTTTCAGAAAAAATATAGTATAAAAATTCAGCCTCATATCAGTATTCTACTAATTGTATCACTCCAAGAAAAAACTTATAGCAACAAAAAATACCTATAGATTTTTGCTCGAGGTTATAGTAGACATAGGCATGAGGCAAAAGAAGTTATTGGAATGAATTGAAATACACAAAAAGAAACTTACGAGGGAAATTTCTTTTAACATTAAGCAGTATCTATCACCAAATAGAATTTTGTAGATATAAATATAAGTATATTTAAATATTTAAATATATATATATATATATATATACACAATACAATAATATGTCGACCGCCTTATAGCAACAAAAAACGTGTGTTACAAAATAGTGATAAATCATCTTATTAAATGTTGTAAACAATAAATATATCAACATATTTTATGTTGCTAATTTTTACGGGGATATCGTGTTGCTGATTTGATGGTAAATTTGTTGCTGGTTTTATTCGAAAAATTGTAACACCTTGTTAGCAACATATAAGAGTGGTGCTCAATTTAAGTTGCTAAATAGTTGGTGATTCTGTTACTAAATGTATCATACTATTTTTGTTGCTGTTTTGTTAGTATTAGGGGTGGGCACGGGTCGGATTGGGTCGGATTGGTCTCAATCCTAACCCGCCCCGCAAAATAAATGGTGGGACGGATTGGGGCGGATTAGTGAAATTCAAATCCCAACCCAACCCAACCCAACCCAACCCATTATAATTAAAACTCCAACCCAACCCAACCCAATCCAAATCAAGCGGGGCGGATTGGGTGCGGGTTGTTTCTTGAATTTTCATTTTAGTCATTAATTTTTCATTATTTCGCATAATTTACCTAAATATTTTTTAAAAAATAAATCTTTCAAATAGAAATATAAACTAAAAGTCAACCAAAATACGTTTAGAATGTTCGGAACACGTAACAAAGCTAAAACAAAACAAAACAAAACAAAACAAATTGTTCTTCATCAACATAATCAAAATCAGAAAACTACATAACAATTGAAATCAAAATTAATAATCCACTGAGTATGACCATCAACCGGGATTATTTAGGCAGTATCGAATAATTGTTTAAGGCTTGAGGGCAGTGACATCTTTGAACTGTAAAAATTTACAATGAAAAGTTGAATTGGTATATGACAACATATTGAAATTCCATTAAGAGTTTACATCAATTTTATTACCTTTTGCATCTCGTTTTGTTGTCTCCTAAGAAAATGTGTTTGTACAACTCTCCGCAGATGATATTTCTACATTTAATGACAAACAAATAGTTATTATATGCGGATTGAAACGTCTTGGGGTGGATTAACCCGCGGTTTGAAAACCTCAACCCTAACCCAACCCACGAATTTTTTTACTGATTGGGCCGGGGCGGATTTAACTTTTTTTGACATCCAACCCGCCCCAATCCGCACGAATTGGGTTACGGGGCGGGTTTACGGATTTTTTGTCCACCGCTAGTTAGTATTATGTTACTAATCAGCAACATAAATTTTCTCCTTCTTTTCTTTTCTTGTAGTGTATGATTGTATCTGTATATTTTGGAATAAAGACAATGACAACTTTAAGATGGACGTACCCAATGTTTAGTGCTTACGTACATGAGTTTATACAGTGATCTACATACGTCATGCTTTTTGTCCATTTTTATCCAGTCATTTCTATCATTTTGACATCTAACTCCGTTTTTTACTCTAAAGTCGTATATGCAACAGGATTGTCTACATAATTTAAGAGTACTGAAGCATAATATATATACCTTGAAAGAATAGGAAATGATAGTTTGTTGTTAACTTTATCTTCTTGCATAAGGTTCCTTCACCAACCAATTGGCTATTCGAGTCCTCGTGCTTATCCGCTTCCGGTTCTGGTTCAGTAAAAAATAGTGAGACATATCAGCTTGAATTTTGTGAAATTTACAACCTTAATCATTACACTTCCCAATAAGTTGTAACGTCCGCATTTAATGAGAATAATTGCAGATTAAGTGTTGCGGTTTCAGAATTGAATGGACGGGTATTGAATGGTGTAACTTCCGGAATTAAATGACCAATTTATGGTTGCGGTTTCCATAGAGCCTACAAAGTGCAGCATACCCCCAACTCATTCACACAACTCACAAAGCTATTCAACACACACTCACTTGCATACATAGCATTTATAGAGAGAGAATCACACCACCAACAGCTCGACCTGTGGTTTGGTATCGTTTCCGTTGAGACACTCTGAGATAAGCGTTGTACCTTGAGAACGGAGTGTCCAAAGGCAAAAACTGAAAAGGTGGTCAGACAAATACCGTTTAAGGGTTAATGTTCAACAATCATCTCGCTTTTATTTTTCCGCCTTTACTTTTCTGCACTTTTCATTTCAGTATTTACTTTTCTGTAATTTCATTTCAGTCATTTATTTTCTAGTATTTATATTTCAGTCCTTTACTATTCTGTAATTACGTTTCAGTCCTTTTCTTTTTCTGTAATTTCTTTTCCAGTACAGTAGATTATATTTAATTCTGTTACGTAATTTATTTCCCGTAATTTAAATTTCAGTACTGGAATTTTATTTAATTACAGAAACAGTCCAACAGTTTAGTTTTATACTATCATGTCTAGCAGTTATAGTTAATTACAGAACAGTCCAACAGTTTAGTAACTATACTATTATGTCTGACAGTTTCGGTTAATTACAATTCAGTCTAACAATTTAACAATTTATATTAAATCTGTTTGTAATTTTAATTATCGCAATTGAAATTTTGTACGTGTCGGAATCTTGAAATCGAGTCATATTCAACTTTTTACGCCTTTAGCATGACTCTTGCAAAAACGTTTTAGATAACCTTTTGCTTTTTTAAAACACTGCTCGCGCTGGTGCTTTTATTTAATGATAAGAAATGGCCATTATGTTTATGCATGAGTGAGATATGTAGTACACGTATTCAGTAATCAAAAGAAGTTTTTTATTTTATTTTATCTATACTCAAGATTCAGAAACAGATTATATTTATTTTGACAAAACATTTTAAACAATCCTTTTTTTTTCATTGTTTTACATATGAATATATGATTCAATAATGCAATCCAATATAATTAAATTCTAGAAAACATTTTTCCAAATTTTAAGATTAAATGAAACTCATCTCATAGATCGAGAGTGAAAGCGTATTTCTAAGTAAGCTAGTTGTTATTTTATAGAAATAGCCACAAAAATAGTTCAACACATCAAAAAAGATAAGTCGCCACTTCGAATGTGGCTTTTTTAGTCACCAACTTTTTTCCCGATAAAATGACATTATGAAAGCAACACACCCATAAGAAATGGATGCCAAGAGTTCAATATTCGTATGGATGGACGAGTTGTAAAATCGGTAGAGCCGTTTGAGGAAGTTTATAGATGATGATAAAATATGTAGTTCTCCTGAAGCAAACTCACGAGATCCGTTAACCCATTTAAAAAATCGGAAGCCAAATTCGATAAATTGGCATGAAAATTAGGGAGAAAAGCCAAGCCTTCATAGGTTTGGCTACATGCTTTGCATGTACCACACTATATATTGGTTGTGTCGAGTAGTGCCTTAGTCATTAGTCTCTATCATGGTATTATAGTTATCGTCAATACTCAGCACCTGATATTATTTCATGACACAACTTCTTTTATTCATTTGACAGTTAAACATACGTATCATATCATAGTATAGTATAGCAGGATGAAGAAAATGTTGGAAAAACATGTTTTAGATGTGTGTTTCCGAATGGTCACAGGATCAATTTCGAGTCGATATTACATGTGACAACGCTGATTTTGTAATACCGTACTCAACGCGATTGAGTAGCTCGTGTGACGAGCTTCGTAACGGTATATCGCATGATCTATTCGGAGAATGGGCGTGAATACTAATCGGCTTTAAAGTTGGGCTCTCGAAAGAGGAGAAAAGCTCAATGCTGGAAAATGGAATGGAAAATGGAAAAACCATTGAGGGTTATCCCATATTAGAAGATTTAGATTTAATTTTACAATATATATACAAGACCAACACATGTAATTATTAAACTAACATGTCCACATATACCTAAGAGTATTAGTGTGTACCACACGCGCGCTTGCTTGAGTCTCGGGTCATGGGCGCGGGCCCGAATTTTTATTGAAAACCGAAACCGACCCGAATTTTTTTTGATTTTTCAGTTTCGGTCTTTTTCGGTTCGATTATCGGTTTGATTTTTTCGGTTTTTTGCCGCGGCCTAATTACTACTAAGGCTTGGTGGGTGTTCGTGGTTCGGATTTTGACAATTTTTAAAATGACTGAAAACAAATCAGACTGATTTTGTAATGACTTAAAACGATTCAAACTATTTTTAAAATAACTCAGAATGTTTTTAAAATTACTCAGACTATTTTTAAAATTGCTTAAAACGACTCAAACTTTTTTAAAATGACTTAAAATGACTCAGACTGTTATTATAATAATTTAAAACGACTCATACTGTTTTTGTAAGGACTTACGACTCAGACTGTTTTTGTAAAGACTTAAACGACTCGGGTTATTTTTTAAAATGACTCAAATTGTTTTTAAAATTACTTAAAATGACTCAGATTATTTTTAAAATAACTTAAAATGACTCAGAGTATTATTATAATGATTTAAAACGACTCAGAATGTTTTTGTAATGAATTAAAACGACTCAGAATGTTTTTGTAATGAATTAAAACGATCAGACTGTTTTTTAAAATGACTTAAAACGACTCAGACTATTTTTAAAATTACTCATACTATTTTTAAAACGACTCAGACTGTTTTTAAAACAAATCGGACGGTTTTTAAAATAACTTACAAATGACTTAGACTGTTTTTAAAGCGATTTAAAACGAATCATACTGTTTTTAAAATGACTTAAAACGACTCAGACTATTTTTAAAATGAGTTAAAACGACTTTGACTATTTTTAAAATAACTTTAAACGACTCAGACTATTTTTAAAATTCATGTGAATGTTTTTAAAATGACTCGGACTGTTTTTAAATGACTTTAAACCGCTTGGTCTGTTTTTTGAAATGACTCAGACTGTTTTGAAATTACTCATGTTGTTTTTAAAATCAGTTAAAACAACTCGAACTGTTTTTAAAATGACTTAAAACGACTCAGATTGTTTTTAAAACTACTCAGAATGTTTTTAAAACGACTGAGACTGTTTTTAAATGACTTAAAACAACCCAGACTATTTTTTTAAATGACTTAAAACGACTCAGTTTGTTTTTAAAATGACTTTAAAAGACTCAGACTCTTTTTTAAAATGAATTAAAACGACTCAGACTGTTTTAGTTTTTTATCCTTTTCCACTATATAACCAATGCTTTCTCCTCTATTTTTTAATAACCCTAATTTTTTTTCTTCATATAAATGAATAAAACCCTTACATTTTGACTCGAATACAAAAACGAAAGCATTTCCATATTTGGTAAAATCATAAAGCTTTCCGCTTCTCATTATTTCACATATAAGTCTTGAAAATTTCTATGTTTTCCTCTGTGATAACCTAAGAATACATATTAATTTTTTATTAAAATTAATATAAATATTGTTTGTCTTTGAGTAATAAATATTCCAGGTTTATTTTCTTAAAATTAAAATATTCAAGTAACTTGGACATATGACTGTATGAAGAAAAAAACATGTGAATATCTATGCTATTACTTTATGTGAAGAACGCTTATGAAACTTGAAACAATTATTTATAAAATAGTCCTATTAATTTACAAAATTAGAAAATAGTAGTAGACAACTTTTACAGGAGAATTAAAAGAAAAAAACTGCCATCTAATTATTAACTTTATCTTCTCACAAATCATCAAATTCATCCCCTCTCTCTCTCTCAACCATAATTGTTGCTCCCTTCATCAAAGATTCTACATATATTTTTTTTTGGATTCACACTCATCGGGTGGGCAGGTCGCTAGTTTCTCCTATATAAACAGTTATTTCTCCTCTATTTTTTTTCATAACCCTAGTTTTTTTTATAACTTACTATACATAAAAGATATATATATATATATATATATATATATATATATATATATATATATATATATTACTATTATAATTAGGGTTGCCGAATCTTCATTCATTCTCTGAGGTTAGGACTTCTGATTTTTTTTATTCCTTCTTTCTGTTACTTAATGACTTTTTAAATTTATATGTTTTCTTAATTCTTATTGATTAGTTGAATTGCTCTTTTTTTTTTCCCATTTGAAAACAAATAAAGATGGTAAAATCTTTGCTTTACTTTAACTAAAAGTCATTTCCGAATTGAAATTTTAATGAATAAATAAATAAACAAGCTAGCAGAGCAAAGGGTGAATCCTTGATGCATTAACCTCTAGGTTAGGACTCAAATTATGTTTTCAACTTTTTATTATTTCCTATTTTAATATATATATTTATGTGTCTTGGAAAATATATTCAACTCAAGATTTAAAAATAAAAACAAAAACTGTGATCTTTTATAAACAAGATGACTTTTAAAAATCACAGCCAAACTGGTTTATCAAATTATTAAATTTTCATTTTCATTTGTTTGAAGTAACTGTACCTCTAGCTTTAATTAAATAGGTTACTTTTCTCCAGGAAAAGACCTATTTTTGTTTTGGAAGGTAAGCATTTCATTAAAACAAGGCTGTAGGAAAAGATCTTCCTTTTCTTGCTTACTCCTATTTTATAATAAACACATGTTGGCCGGTTATGTAGCCCGAGTCTTTATGTGTTGTCTGAAAGATGTTAAACGTGACAGATTTAACTATAAAGATGAACGTTGTTGGTGCTGAAGAGGCAGAAGATAAAGATGAAGAAGATGAAGCCGATGATGAGCAAGATACGCATTTTTAAGCGAATAAGCGATTTACCAGATAAGCGGTACTTTCTCTTTTCTCAAATTAATTTCTTATTAAGGCTTATCTTCCCATACTATCCAACAAAACCCTATCTCCCGTTCTTATCAGTTCTTTTTAGGGACCTTCACATCACATTTCTTTTTGGCCGAAAGAGTAATTGCTAAACAGACTTGTCAATTTTTTCCTTTCATCAATTAATTCCTTAAATTTTTTAGTAATGCATGCACGTGTAGTTCAAATTGCGCTTGCATTTTGGTTAAATGTTATGTAAACTTCTGATCAAGGGTACATGTCTTTGGTTTCCCCATTCATTTACATGTATATGATACTCACTTTATTGCTTTTAACTCTCTTCAGTTTTCTTAACGTGTGATTTCTATCATGGTAATGAGGATGTTTTGCGATTTAATTTGACTACGTGGCTATTATTTTTCTAGTTTTCTTACTAGACATTTCCGAACTCCCAAATTAAATTAATTGCATATGCTTGATTTAAAAAAAAATCAATGTCAACAAGCAGATATCTGTAATCTCAACTTGGTATATATATCCTTATTATTCATAATGGTAGCAATCATTATAATCTTGAATAACTGTAGCTGATTCATTCACTAATCAGTACTTCTTTCCTAATTGGTGTTAGCATTATCGATATTAAAACCCATACGTTGTTTTTTCTTAGCAAATGGATGGCTGTATTACTCTGTATGCATGTAGTTACTTGGAACAGAAATAACTTAGCAAATGGATGTGTTAGATAATATTGGAAATTCCTGGTATAGTGGTATAGTGGTAGAACTTTATTGAATTGGAAAATAGAATAGTTGATCTATTGTAGATTCGATTATAAATGGGCTGCCATTTACTTGATATTATAGTTAAATAGATTAATTCCTTTAGTGGATCCTCCGGATGTGCTTATTGGTTTGGTATAATCTTCCGTTAACTTCCAATAATCAAGTGCCAGCTTAGTTTCCTCGGTCATATACTCTTTATGTATGATATTCGCTTTATTCCTTTTTACTCTCTTTCTTATTACTTAGTTTGGGCTTATTATCATTAAAGGATGCTTTGAAATTTGATTTGATTCGTCACAAACTAATAAACTATAAATTTTATATACAAGGAAAACTGAATAGTTACCCTTTTCGAACGTAAAACTATACACAAAATGCAACTACATGACCTTAATGATCTGTTTTTACCGTATTTTGTTTTTGCTACAGGGGGAAGAAGAGTTTCTAAAATGGAACATAATCTTAACAACACTGAATATTCTGGCCAAGAAAGTAAATTAGCTGTTAATCTACAACAACAAAAAATGGCGAAAAGGACAGGATCTAGACTTTACTCTCTTGGTTAAGTTGTTCTCGTGGAAAACTGAGAAAAGTGTTTTGGGGATTAGTTATCAATTATTTGAGGAGTTGGCTAATATCAGTGTCTTAATAGATAGGGGTATAAAGGAAGGAAAAGGGAAAACTAAATATAATGATACAGCAGGGAAGATTCGTAAAATGTTACTATTGCTTCCTGGGCTCTTGGTCCTGGACGAGGGTCACATTCCTCAAAATAGTGCAAGTCAAATATGGAAAGCACTTTCGGATGTTCAAACCGAAAGAAGAATAATGCTCTCCGGGACTCCATTTCAAAATAATTTTGAGGAATTATTGAACACTTTTTGTATGGTTCGGCCAAAATTTTCTGATGAGATTATTTCTCGAAACCCGGGGAATGGGATAGAGAAATGGGTTTCGATGACAAATAGTATTGGGAAAAATGATGACCAGAAGCTTGAAGAACTAAAAAAAATGATTGGCGGGTTTGTACACGTATACAAAGGCAGTATTCTGAAAGAAAAACTTCCGGGATTACGCGACTTTGTTGTTTTGAAACCCAGTTACCAGCAGGAAACCCTCCTTGATTTCGTCACTAACAGTAAAATAACATTTCTAAAAAAAGAAAATTTACCGTCCTTAATAGCTGTTCACCCTGCCTTGTTTTCCTTTGACTATTCATCTCAAAAAGAAACTTCCATAATTCCCATGAATGAGTTAAAACGGATAAAGTTTGATCCAAAACCAAATTCTTAGTAGAACCGATAAGACTCGGCATGGCAAATAAAGAAAGGGTTTTAATTTTTAGCCAATTTATTGACCCCTTGTAGTTTATTATCAAACAGTTAAGGAGAAAATTTCATTGGGACCAAGGGCAGGAGATTTTGTACATCGGTGGCGAACACTCTGATATGGAACGTCAATTATCAATAAATAAACTTAGCGAATCTGTTCTTACAAAAAGGCTTCAAACTGCATTGAAGGTATATTAATTGTTTTCTCATCATTAGCCTTTCTTTAAAGCTAATCAGAAAATATCAATACCTAAAACACTGCTTTCTGAAACCCTTTAATACTTGCTTCTTACCGGATATACCCTATGGTTGAACTAGTTAGTTAAGGCGAGCCCAGCGAGTAGTTATATGTTAGGTCAATGCATTCAAGTGACGTTGTGGGCCAGGATCGTGTAGTTAAGTTGTAGTCTATTTCCACTTAGTATCAGAGCAATGTTCCATCGAGCGAAGTTTTCTTATTTGTCTAACTTCTTTCATAACAGCTGATAATGAAAAAGATTGTGGAATTTCTAATTTCTAATGAAAAAGTACTGTTTAGTTTAGTTCCTACAGGCCTGCATGCAAAACACTACCTTCCATATCAATCCAAGTCCCTCTAGATCAATTTAAATCACTTTTTATCATAATCCTCACTAGTGTTCTCGGAGTAATAAAGGAATTTTGAAATGGGTTACAAGTACTATAACAGGAAGATGAACAGAAGAAATTTCTGATATTTGTTTTGCTTTAAAAACATAGTTTTTTTTTTCTGCCAACATGATTAACTAGTTTGTTTGCCTCTGTAGTTGAGGTTGAGGCCATGATGAGATCTCTTGAAGATGCTATGAACCAGCCTTTGGCGACCCCCATTCAATATTATGGTTACCGATGATCAATTAAGTTTTTTGGTTGAAAACTTGGCGATAAGGAATAATTTCTCTATATTAGTAAGAATGGCAAACTTACAACCTAGACTGAATCCTTAACTCCTTCCTATAGGCATAAAAAGTCGTACTTACGAATAGAAATATACCTTCTCATCACCCACTTTTAATAGTCAATTATAAGGCTTAGTATAAAACATATTAATATGCTATGATTTTTCAAACCAAGTTATATCTAACCATTTTGTCATAATTCTCCCGACAGGCAGACAGGCAGCAAGATCGGCTTCATCGACAATATGAGAAGGATGTATGTTTATCCCCAACAGGCATGCAAGTATGTTCAGAAATTGTACAAATGTTTAAACTTCATGTATGTTATTATTTATTAGGGTTGCTATGACAAAGAATTCCTTTTTGAGATTTTTTTTTCCGTTTGGTAGGTTCATATTTGAACTTCATTCTGTACATGACAGATCATAAATTGATTGCATATATGTCGACTATTTTTTTAGGATACTTTACAGGGGTACATAATTGTTGCCATGGATGTGATTGGCGATAATGTCATAGTTGGGGTAAAGAGTTTATTGTTGTTGTATATTTTGTTAGTTAGTTATTTTGGTATTTTGAGTATTGGGTTGGCTCACCCTCTAATAACATCGTTATGATACCACTGCGTTTTCAACCATTAGACCACTTTAAATTCAACCACTTGTCTTAACCAAACTTCTGATTAGTCTCTCTTTCCGCGGTCGACTTTTTTTTTGGGAGGGGATGACTCATCAGTCTATATGTCATAACTTTGACTTTCACATCTTACGAAATGAGCTTTGCTTAAATGTAAAAATAAAAAATACTAAGGATTAATGAAACTACGAATTTTTATGGGTTTTTTTACAGTGTGAATAGAAAGTTATCGTAAATACTAATAACGATATCAATTGAGACGTAATGCGGTTTGCTTAAACATAAAAATAAAAAATACTACTATGTAAATAAATGGGTTAATTATGCTTTTCTGACCTGTATTTTGGCCAGTTTTAGGATTGTTGACCTAACTTTTAACAATATCATTTTAGTAATCTAAGTTTATAGTTTGAGTTGTTTTAGTGACCCACCGTTACATTTTTTTGTATGGAAACCGTTTTGAAGTTTCAATTTAGTCCGTACAGTTTCAAACCTTTTTGCTATTTTCGGATTTCCAATAATGAGAATCCGGTTTGATGTCACTTTGTTTGTGCACTATTTATCTTAACCGGTAAATTTATAAACTTTCGTCTCGGGATCAATATTATAATTGGTAAAATTGCTCTAATATTTGGTTCTTCCACATGTTTATCAAGAATGGATTCTTCCATAAATGGAAAACATTCACATTCTCTGATTTTTGTTAACTTCAACTCGTTAAAATGTACCCATAAGAACAACAAAGCAGTTATGCAAATTGTAACATTAAAAGTTAAGTTATGAGACAGAAGTTTCAGACCAAAAACTTAAGAGCACTTCAATATTTTTTGTGAATTAAGTTTATTCTTTCATGTTGAGATTATTATCTCACATCAGTTGTAGATAAATCGTGTCATGTGAATTTTAAATTCTTACACTTAGAATGAAATTTAAAGACAGTAGAGGCACAATTTTTCTCAAGTATAAGTGATAACCCATTCGTGCAGATTATAAAAAGATAAGGAGACTGCATAAATTATTGCATTAAGAAATCTCATAGTTTTAGATATGACTATTTTATTCCTATATAAATTAATTGAAACATAAAAGGCTGAGTTTTTTTTTCAAGTATAGCATATGTAACTGTGGTTGCAACTTTACCTGTTTATACAATAATATCCCGAACAAATAGATTACTACTCCATGTCAGAAGCGAAGCTTTCAAGAAGCTTGCAAAAGGGATATAAATTTTAATTAATTGTATATGCTTCAGTAAAAAAAAAACTTGGATTACGACTAATAACTTAAGAGTGTTGCTATAAGTACCTTCAAAATCAATCTTCAAATTCAACTCGCTGACGTGTCACACACTCCATAGGTTAGAACCACAACTTATACATGACTCACACACTCCATAACCTAATAAAATACATATTTATTCCTTCAAATATACATAAAATTCTATAATTTGATAAATGAAAATAAAAATATTCAACATAATAAAACTCAATCTACTAAAAACTCAAATAAAAATATAATAGAACCCTAGTTGAGTCTACGCTAAATTTAAATATTAATTAAAAACAAAATTTTCTGTTAAATCTAAAACTTAACCCAATAAAAATCCAAATAAAAATATATTAGAACATTGGTTGAGTCTATCCTAAATTTAAATGTTAATTAAAAAAATATTATTAAATCTATTATAAATTAATTGAAACATAAAAGATTAGTTTTTTATATGTAAATGTGGCTGCAACTTCCCCTGTTTATACAATAATATTATCCCGAACACATTTACTTAGATTACTATGTTACAAGGGAAGCTTTCAAGAAGCTTGCAAAAGGGATATAAATTTTAATTAATTGTATCTGGTTGAGTAAAAAAAACTTGGATTAAGAATAAACATTATTAAATCACAAGTTTATAGAAGAAGAAAAAAAGGCATATTGCTTTCACATGATAAACACCGTACGTGTTCACATATATATATATATATATATATATATATATATATATATATATATATATATATATATATATATATATATATATATATATTGAGCAAAACACAAGTGCTAGAAATCTTAAGTTTTTAAATTTTTGTTGGTTTGAACTTCACAAAAATATTGAAATGACAATAAAAATAGCAAGTCTTGAACTAAGCCTACGTACAAACTAAAATTATGAATCAAGTTTTTACGATGGACATTCATTGAGCCTGTTGAATCGAGAGCGTTAGATGACCTCATGTTAGTTATTTCTTTAAAAAAACTCAAATGAAATGGTGAAACTCCATTTTGTGCTATAAATTAATTTGCAGTAGAAGTTCTTGTTCTTTCAATGGGACACAAATTCATAAACCATAGAATTTAGTTGGTTAATTCGTGTTTTTCAACCATAATAATTTAAATGGTCGACAGTAATAACTTGGACGAGCAAATATCTCTATTGATCGACTGAGTATTTTATAATATGCTTTTGTTACAATAATCTTAATTTCTCTTATATTCGGTATAAATCTTCGGTCTTGACTTTTTGTTATGGATGTACTTTCTAGTGAGATAATCTCTGAATAGTCTCTGTAGTGATCTCCTTTTTCTGCTGGTAAATCAGATGATCTCATTTTACTACTATTTGACTGTATTTATAGGGATACGTGCACGCAGGATGTTAATATGTGGCACTTTCATCTTTCAGATCATGGGCTTTTTATGTGATGAACTTTATTAATGGGAATTAGTCCAATGGGTAATTATTTTTCATATTTAATAAATAAAAATATCATCATGTCCTTATACCAATTATGCTTCCCAATTCCCATGTTCGATATAACAGGTACTCACTAGGAATATGTGGGTCGGATTATTGCTGAATGTCGTTTATCGGGTATTATTTTCATGTCGTATCACAAATGGAGTACCATTTTTGTGCACAATCAACATTAATATTAATCTAAATTTGGTGTATACCATGAATCTACAATGTCATGCTTTTGTAATCTACAATGAACATTAATACATAGCCTTTAAACTTGCTATTTCTCTATATATACTTCATCTGCGCATATATATCATAATTACCCATTTTGAATGCAATTGTTGCATTTACTGTCGTTATCTTTTATTGTGCAATTCTTGATAAAGTTTTATTGCATTGTGATTCTCATTCAATTAAAAAAGAGCATTAGATGACAAGTTAGTTCTTTAACAGCTCAAGTGAAATGCTACACTAAATTTGGTGTATACCATACATCTTTACTATCTTAATTTCGTACGTGATGTTTAGTATTTAAATGCGTAAATTTAAAAATATTAAGGAATTAATGGAAAAAGCCTTTAAACTATAGTTGGCCAACTATATATATTTTCTTAATAAAATTGACGTGACACGCTCCTAATTTTCTTTCCACTTGCTATTTCTCTGTTTAATTAATCTCAATCAACATTGAAAAATTATTGAAACTAACCGTCTGTCTTTTTCCTTGCCTTTTTCCAGGCTTTTTCATGGGAGAATAATAATAATAATACAGTCAGAAAAAGATGGACAAATAGCAATAATGCATCTTATTTAAGGCAGCACACAAAGCAAACAGGGGTCTGAGTTTATTTCAAGCGTACTCTCTCCAACGATAAAGTCAGTACTGGGCAGGGATAAAAGGTAGCTCGGTAACAAGTATAAGGGAGATATGATAATATAAATATGGTGTCAGATCAGGCCGGGTTTCCTGGATAATGTAGTCTGGGTGACAACTTGCAGACCATACATAGCTTTCTACATGTTTTTATAAATAAAAACTTGGCATCACACTTTGTTATCACCATTAAAAATACTAGAAAATTTATACACAAGAAAAATGGCTCAGGGTGCAATTTCTTTTTTACTGTCAACTATTGCACCAATCGTCCGGAATGAGTTCAATTTGTTGCAAGGAGTAAGGGACGAAATTGAATCCATCCACGATGAGTTTGAGTCCATGAACGCGTTCATGGAAAAGGCTGGTGATATGGAAGACACCGACCCGCAATTCGATGCATGGGTTAAGCAAGTGCGAGTCACTGCTTATGATGCCGGGGATGTTCTTGAACAGTTTGTTTTTCGCCTTCAACATCGCAACGGTGATGGATTTTCTGGGTTTCTTTCTAGACCCTTGACTTTTATGAAGACTATCTTTGTCCGCCACCGAATTGCTTCCGAAACACAAAGAATCAAATTAAAGGTGATTGAAGTTTCTGAAAGGAAGCAGCGATATATACTCAATGATGCGCAAGCTTCTTCGAGCTCAAATACCAATCGCAGAAAGCACGACATCCGCCGTGATGCTCTTCTACTTAGAGATAATGAAATTGTGGGCATCACTGGGCCCAAAACCGAGTTGATCAACTGGTTAGTGGATGAAAAATTTCACGAGAAAAGAGTGCTATCTGTATGCGGAATGGGTGGTTTGGGCAAAACCACACTTGTTAAGAAAATATATGATGATCCACAACTTGTAAAACATTTTGAAGCCCATGCTTGGATCACTGTTTCTAAGTCATTCCAGACTAAGGAGCTTCTCAAGGAAATAATAAATCAACTGTATGGTGAAATTAAAAAAGAGGTTCCAGTTGGAGCAGAAGAGAAGAACACAACCTATTTGGTAAATTGCATTAGTGATTTTCTAAAACGAAAACGGTACGTAATAGTTCTTGACGATATATGGGATGAGGATGCATGGAAGGCACTTAAGTATGCATTTCATAACTGCGGTAGTCGAGTGATTATTACAGCCAGATACCCATCCGTGTCTTCATTTGCTTGCAATGAGTCGAACGGGAAAATTCATAACCTTTCGCCATTGCCTGACCATGAATCTCGGACCTTGTTTTGTCAAAAAGTGTTCCAAAGCGATTCATATCCTTCAATTTTGGAAGAAACTACGAAAGCAAATCTAAAGAAATGCGAAGGACTGCCGCTTGCTATTGTAGCCATTGGTGGTCTTTTATCTACCAAGGGACAAACGATAGATGAGTGGGATAAGATCTCCCGTGGCCTTGGTGCCGAACTAAGAAGAGACGGAAAACTAAGATCTCCCGTAGCCATTGGTATGTTGGCTACCAAACCAAACATACAAAACAAAAGAATCGTAGATTCATATTCGACCCCTAATTAGCACAATGTCTAACAAGTAACAACTAAGTTGAGAGTTGTGTTATTGTTTTACTTTTCCCTTCTTGTTGTAAGATAGTTCTTGCAACTAGTCGACCAATTTCGATAATTAAAATCAGACGTATTTTTTACTGCTGGCAAAACATAGCGTAAGCAACCAAAATCCAAAACCTTATGAGTAGCCATCTAGTTTCACTACATGTGTATCACTCTACTGGGTAACAAACAATAATTGAGCTGGAGCAAATTCGATGCATTGTTATATCCAACTGGCACGGATGTGATGCTGTTGTGTACTAGAGAATAGAAAACATTCTTAATGTAACAGTATCTTCATACTTTATTTTAAGTTTTAACAGGCATGTCATGTAATTTCATCGTAGCAGGCAATATTCAGTCAATTAGTCTGCGTTTGTAGAAAAGAGAAATGTACATACCAGTCAGATTCTCCTTTAGCCATCTTGAGTTTTTGGGGCTTATGTGACTATCCCACCACCATGAATACATACGCCTTGAATTTGAGTGTGGAAGATTTGCCCTTTTTTTCCGATAAATTACAAAACTTGATATCTCAATATCCAACTGTGCAATTGATGGCTGTGGTTTCAAAGAAGATAAAAAGAAATCAATACTGATTGAAAATCCAGTTCCCCAAACTTCAACTTCTTAGTCAATTTTTTTTTTCCACCTAGATTCTTTTACTTGCCATATATATTGATCCAGACCAAAATCCAACACCAACTATAAACTCAGCATGATTTTATCTGACTAAGAGAAAGGAAATACTTAAATATCTGACCGCAGTAAAAAAACTATCTGTCGTTCAGTAAAGCTCCTACAGTTCTTAAGCGGATATCAACAATCACGATTTTAAGATGACCATCCAAATCTAGTTTAAAACTTCAACAAAACACTCTCCAAAGATCGAAATATACTGCAAAATACTAGCTGATGTAGAAATTCGTCGTTGCTACCTGATCAAAACCAATACAAGAATAAGAAGACAACTTTTCTATTCTAAAATTTTAAACTTTATTGACACCTGAACAAATAATGGATAGAACAAAAATTATAATTTAACCTTTCAAAATACGTTATGATTCCGAAGTGATCAAAATGCCTAGTCATTGAACCAAAGTACGAAAGAATAGTAACCGAAACATTTACCCCACAGAGTAATACAGAAAAAAAAAGACGTAATATGCATTAATATATGAAGAATAAAATAGGGACAATTAAGCATCATGTAAGCTTCAGGAGGTTAAAAAGCAATATTCTACAAACCGAAAACATAATTAAAGTGTTTCTGTAAGAGCTAGATTAAAAGCATAAGTTTTATCAAGTTTTGTTTGGCTTGGAAGCAAAGTTTTTAACACAGTGCTAAACTGTAAAGTAGTTGAAAAGCTGAAATTTACTCGTGCAAAAGAAGGCAAAACCTGGTTTCTGAATTACAGCTGTGAGTAGTAGCTGCTATAATCACCCCATTGTTGGATCTCTTGCTCTTCTCTCTCTAATCACTATCTACCCTCTAGCAATTTCTCTCGTCTTGTTTTGTAAAAAAAGGTAGAATCATGTTATTTGCTTCACTGTCAGTGTCAGAAAGGAAATAATACTAAACACCAGAGGTAAAAAAGAAAACTGATATTATAGAACAAAATGAACACAATAACACAACTATAAATAATAGTAGACTAGTAGTTATGCTCTCTTCTGAAATTTCATCTGGTATTTCTTCATATGTGCATACATGGCATCCATTTAACTGTCTAGTAATACTCGATACTCTGCTTCTAATTAATTCATAGTATCTCTTTAACGGGAGATGAGTTGCTGAATCGGATTTTTGTTGTAGTACTTCATAACACCCACACATGACAATAATCTTAAAAAGATAATCAGTAATTCATTTCTTCCCCTTTTTAACCATAAAACACAGGCAGATTTTGTAAAGAAGAATATTTTATAACATAATCTGCATCAAACCACAAGGAAGAGCGCCAAGAAATCACAGCCAAAATTACAGAAAAAACGTCAGGACAATCCATTTGGAGACTATTCGAAACAGGATTGGAACTTTCTTTTTAACAGACGTTCGAAGCTGTGCGTTAATTGTGCTAATATGAAATTCAATATTTGTTCTATATGTTTAATCTGCATAGGAATACAAGCAATCAAACCAAACATCTAGACTTTTGATGAAAAGAAAAAGCAGTACATACATTTTCGAAAATCAGGTATTAAAACCAGAATAAAGTCAATACACCACACTCTCTCTCAATAGCCTCTTCTCTTCCTCGACATATCTCTTTCCCCTGCTAGCCTGGCCGAGATCTCTCTTCCTCTTCTAAAACCCGATAAAAATAACGATAACACTCCATGACACCTTCTTTTCCTCCCGCTTGTGTTGATTTGCTCAACCGGCGTGTTATTTGGGAAATTGTTTGTCATTCAGATTTTAGTTGTCAATTTCAGCTAATGAAATTTTATGTTGTTGAACCGTGGACGAAGACTGATTTTCGATAAAAACAATAAGTTATTAAAATGGGATGAGTTTGAATATGAATTGGAAATTATCTACGATAGTAGAAATTACGACTTAATTTTTTTTAGGTATGATAGGAGGGAGAATGATGCGTATACAAATTTCGTAAGCCTTTCATCCGAGGAAATTATTAATGTAGGTAAAAGATTTATGTAATTGGTAATGACATGGGAGAACTCGGAACTATGTCACGTCTAATTGTTGCGAAACATTATACTCGAGTCGATCCAGCGGGCTTTGGATTTAAAACTTCTCTGTGTTTCTAGAAAACTCGTATACGGCCGATCATTATAGGAAAATAACTTAATCCCAACAAGGAGTGGAAAGACTTGCACTCTGAGTTGCCTCTAATTGAGTACAAACTAAAGTGAAGCTTTTCTATCAGATCGGGCGTGATAGGATTCGGTGGTTCGAATTTTTCGTGCTTCGGCGATAAAAGCAATGATGACATTCAAGTGCACACCCAAATATGCCCGTTCTATCTATGTAAGGGGCCGCCCGATCTACAAGGAAAGCTTCCTTTGGTTAAAGGCAACTCAGAGTGCAAGTTCTTCCGCTCCTTGTCAGGATTAAGGTATTTTCCTGTAATGATCGGCCGCATACGAGTTCTCTGGAAATCCGAAGGAGTTTTAAATCCAAAGCTCGTTCGATCAACTCCTTCCTATAATACATAAAAAGAATTAATTTGCAATTTCTACGATCGTGTATAATTTTCAATTCATAATCAAACTCATCTCCTTTTAATAAATTATTGTTTTCATCGAAAACCAACCTTTGTCCCTTCACAAATTGCGTCCACGGTCCAACAGAATGAAAATTGTTCTTCTTAGAGACATGTTGCACTTGAAGAGAACTTTGTCCATCCTCTCAATTTGATGCTAGCCGAAATTAAATCAGGTTTCGATTTTTTTTTTCCTGTGATTATACTTACAAATTTTTAATCTTTAAAATGCACGATATGAATAAAATACAAAGAAAACCGCATCATTAATGGTACAACGAATTATATTCTTTAAAACATGAATTTAAATAAAATTAAATTAGTCAAAATATAGCAATAGACACATTTTATACCTAGGTATAAATTTTGTAAAATATCAAATTTTCATTTATCCCATGGTTTTACAAAAAGCAAAGAAAATTTAAGTTCACTACAAAATTAATGGGTAAACATATCAAGAGGGAACTCTCCGGTCCTTCCTATCAAGACGGAACTCGATCCGGTATTTACCTACAAAAATTTTGCGTGTTGATTGAAACTTTAATGGGTAAACACTACAAAATTAAGAATAAAAGTGGGGTTTCTATTAATTTAGTCTTTTAAGGGGTTGCAAAAGTTAAATATTCAACAAAAAATATTCAAAACCCTATATAATTTTTCTGTGTGTAGGTGTGCTTGTGCAACCCTATTAGTTTAGTCTTTAAGTGGTGCATAAGTGCAATTACGTTTTCTTTATAATGATTAAAACATATTCATGAAATATACATCTATTTAGTTTTAATTTCTCTCATGACTGAAGTAATGTATTTCCTTTGCTTTTCGTATCAAGCTAAGACAAGTATTTACCTTTTATAATTAATTAATCTACAGCATGATGATTCCAGAGATTTCTATAGCATAACGAAAGATAAAACTTATAGTTTAAAGCTACCACAATTGAGAGGTAAAAAGTGTATGGAAACAAAGGGGTGGATTGTCACGGCTTCGGACGAGGGGGAGATGGCTTTGGTACAACCACTAACACGTGTCGTTATTTCACTTCCCCATCAAAACACCTCAAAGATTCACAAGACAAGTTGGATGAAACCGCTCATTTTTCTGCGAAGAGTTGTGCTTTCGTCACCCCCTGATCCAAAGAACCATAGAGATTGTTTGGTAGCAATTCTTCATGGGGGTAGGGGCCACATTGCATTTTTTAGGCCCGGGGACAAGGTCTGGACAATTGTCGATGACAACATCGGTTCTGCCATTCAGTGCCTCGAGTATTACAGGTGATTTTTTAATTGACTACACTGTTTGCAATAATCCCGCGATTTATTTAATTTATGGTAGATAAAGAAGATTATACATCTTTGTACCTGATAATTAAATATTAAGAGGAAACAAAACGGAAATAGGATAATTGGGCAGCAGGTCTACTTGAAAACGGCAAAAGATAAGTTTAGTTATGCGAATTTAAATAATTAGATCAGATTCTGAGTCCTGGTATCATATTAATTCTGCCAAATTTTGAGGATGCAATAAGACTATTAACTTTGTCAAAAAAATTACTACTTGTGCAGTATATAGAATGCACTTGAAAGTGTGCTTGTTACAGTTTTCGACTAAGGTTTTACGAGCCGTGTCGGAGTTTCAAGCACTCGGAATGCAGTAGCCAATAAGAATAATCTCCGATCCCCACTCGCTAAAGCAAATCTACAACAGCTTTAAATTTCATTATACCAACAAGCTAGTGTTTTAGAAGTTTTTAAAATTCACAAAGAGAGGTTATATATAGCCTAATGACAGCCTAATCCATCCCTCCCTAGACCTAGGCGTCTAAGTCCCCACCGAGTATCAAACAAAGTTGTTTAAGGGTGGTGAACTAAATCTTTCCCAATGTTTTGTTCTTTTACAACAATGTATTCTTAATGCGACCTTAAATGTTGCAGGGGGAAATTTTATGTTGCGGCTCATTATGAAAGCGTCTGGGAGTATGACTTGATCGGAAAATCTAATGGCACTGATCATTTGTCATCAAGAAAAATCGATGTAAACCTTCTAGAGTACTTCAGTTGCAGAGACTTCTATCTTGTCGAATCTGCAGGTTCTTTACTTGTGGTTGTTCGAAATGGTATAAGTTGCGACGATTACCGTGATACTGAATTTTGGGTTTTTGAGATCGACGTTGAACAAGGAGGATATGAAGAAGCGAGGAGTTTGGGGACAAGGGCATTGTGTTTTTTATATTTTGAATTGAATAAATGTAAATGAGTAATTAGTAAAAAAGAGTTAAGGTATTTCCGAAAAAAATTGGCAAAATTAGACAGTCTCATTTGTATTGGGTTGACTTATTATAATAGAATGATATCGTAAATGTCTATATTTCAAAGTTTTTATAGTTAAATAAAAATGTCTGTTTACAATAGGAAGTGGATAGTTAAGCACTATGTCAAGAAAAATTCAAAATATTGAGATACTCGTTGACCAACAGCAAAGCCATGTTTTGTGAACTATGATGAACACATACGGCTACAAGTACAAGCCATGCTTTGTGAACTATGATGAACACATACGGCTACAAGTATCGGATACGACAACACAGACATGTCAAAAAGGGTAAAATTTAAAAATATAGGACACGACTCGACTAGGACATTTAACAAATCACTTTTTTCCATATGCATGTCATATTTATCTACTTAATCAAACAACAAAAATTTGTTATATAATATGCGAGATATTGGTTTTTTTGCAGTTCAGAATCGTGGTTACAGATAATGGTATAAATTCTATAAATATCACTTTATAATCTAGGTATCTTGTGCTCAGTCTCGAAACAAGCCAACTTAAAATTCTGCAGCCAAACAAGAACTTACTATTTCACGGATACATTACATGAGGTATACCAAAGGAAAATCTTTTCGGGGCATACACACTCTATTACGAGCTTAACTTCTCTCAACTTCTCTTCGAGGTTGATCCCTATGAACTCTGATATTTGATGTTGAACTGATATTTGCTGTTGAACACATAAAAAGGACATTAAAACCCAGTAGTAATTTGATAAAAGAAATCCAATTTATACTGATATTTCCAAATAAAAATAAAAATAAAAATCCAACATATACCGAATCTACCCCATCATAACATACAACAGTATATGATGATTTCAGCTTACCCTCTTCTGACCAAGAGGTATATCGAGTTGTATAGTCTAAAGCTTCTAGCATTTTTCAGGCCAAGAAAGCGAGAAAACAAGAAAATACCTTGTTTATAAGCTGGTGAACACCAAATACCGTATGCAAATAAACAAAAAAATGAATTAAATATAGCGACAACCAAACAAGGTGAGTCTTACATTCAACAGAGCTAAACTAGCCTTTTCTTCTGGTAAACAGGAGGTAAACTTTGTAGTAGTTTATCTAAACAATACAGCAATCATGTTACCTTTGTCAACCATAAAATGTAAGTAGCAGACAGCGATGCTTGTGTTCGAAAATCTTCAAAAGAATTATCCGAAATAGTTGAGCAGGTCTGATAAAATTCGAACTCATTTTGCAGAAAAGTAACCGTCTCATCATTTATCTTTTCAGTTTTGCAGGATAAAAAACAACCCTCGGCTGTGAAATGCTTAATCCAACCAAGGGATAAAAAGCGTCGGTGAAGCCAAAGAGCCTAAGAAAATTGAAGAGCAGTCTCATGAGTTTTCAGTAAATTGCAATTTTGTACACTAATGTATCACTAACCAACCGACGAAAGTCAGCAAGTAAACCCTAACCTAACACTTTTTTTCCACTTTGGTAGGCCACAAAGTGTAAAAAAACCTTAGTTCTGGGACAAAAACTGTACAAATTCGATAACATAATGCACAAGCCTTTAAAAAATATATATTAGTGAATAAAAATTTGGTTTTATGAATTAATTAAACCCAACCTTTTTTTTTCAATTTGCTACATTGTATACAAAATCGCGGAGAAATGTAAAGTCAGTGTAGTCTTCGCAAATGTTTTTAGGCTGGTATTCAAGATCAAAATGAGGTGATGCACTAAGTGAATAAAACTATGATAAAATACAGTTAACAATATATGGATCAATGCAATTATTTAAGAGATAAATACGATGTATAAAAGGATAGATAAAACTACCTCTCTGCCTATGTAACGATTTATCAACATTTTGTTCCAGTCAAGCTCCTCCTGTTTCAACATTGTAGATTATTCAGTTCTCTCAAGCTCAAAGAAGAAGAACAAAACATACAGTGGACGGTTAGCTTATTGTTGTTATAAAATGGCCAGAAACGTTAAGTTTAGCATCTTAGGGAGATGATTGCCAAAGTTACTTTTTTATTCCGAAAGATATTAATCAACTTTACCGTAGCATTTAGATTCTTTTGATCTATTTTTGCATGTATATGGAGAACAAGGCCTGCATCTTATAGAGCGTAAATTTTAGCAAGGGGTCAAGTATAAGGTTAACCTCTTGAGCTTTAGAGAAGGAAATGCTTTAAAGGTTAGCCAGGGAGTGCAAAAAAGAAAGACGAAGAAAAGTTTTATGTGAGTTATAAATGGTTCACTATTTGATACCGCTCAGTAACTAACTAAATTTAGGGAGTCTTTTCTTAGCTTTTTCATTTCAACATGAATGATTCTGATTTTGTCAATAGTATGGCGTCTTTAAGCTTTCTTACTTGGTAATTCAAATTGAGAACCAAAATTGTAAACATTTTGAAATTAGTGTGGAATAGAACAAGGCATACTTTCCACATTTGTCGAAGATCTATTTCGTCTGGTACTGCATTTAAATCCGGATTAGAGGATGAAAACTCCAGACACCTTAACATCAACCGCTGCAAAACAAGAATAACCACCACTAAAAAAAGATGAATAATCCATGTTACAGATTAAACTAAATATTATTACTTGACTTTTCTGGTAGCTATAATTAATACATTGCCATAGTCCTCTTAACACCTTTGCATCTGCCATTAAGTACTACAATGTATATTGCAATACTGAGTACTCTTTGACGGGGAAAAAACTGACTCGTATAATTTAATAATTTTAATACTATTTTTTATGCTCCATACTGGTTTGTTACCCCTTGTTAAGACTAGCATATCCGTTCATAATAACTTAATTACAATGCAATCAATATAAAAAGAGAGAAAATTTTGTAAGTTGATGTACTAAATAAAAAATGATAGCTTGTTATACAAAATCAAAGAATGTTGAGAGGTTGGTGCACAAAACAGTAAGAATCGCTTTAACAATGTGTATATGGTAACACTCTGTGAGCCACCTACATTTTTATCATCATTATTCCTATGATTTCTTGTTATTAGCTAGATTTATGCTTTCTTCGTCTACTTAAGTTAAAAATTTCAAGCTTCAAAAGTCATCTGAAAAGAAATAAATAACTTATTTAAAAGTGAACTTACAATACGATAGTGGAACCCTGAATTATCAGCAACGTGCAACCGAGTCCAGTCTTTGGATCTGCTCAGCTCCTCCAACACCTAACTACAATTCTTTAGTGAGAAAGCCAAAAAAAGAAAACACCAAAAGCACCTAGCCAAGGACCCTTTTTTTTAGTTGCAGCTTTACGTTAATAATCTGGGAATTTATAAGGTTTAGAAAAAGGAGGGTTCATTCCACTTAAGCCTTCTAGCTTCTCCAGGCCAAAAAACAAAAAAAGCTCAGGTTTTAAATTGATCAAACCGAACGAAGTCCAGGTTTTGAATAAAAAAAGTTGAGATTAGAAGCTGCAACCAAACGTGTTAAGTTACTACAGCATAATCTACTCCTGCACCTTAGGGAGAACCAAAACCTAATAGCAGGCAACAAAATAAAAACAACAAGTCATAACTACACAAATAACAAGGAAGAATGGGAAGTGGACTAACATCGGAAACACAACATAACGAACTTTTCCAGGAAAAAAAATGAATGCAGGCAGAGCATACTAAAACAACAAGTTCCTGAGTCTACAGATTTACTTAGGGCTAGTTTGCCGGTAGCTTTTAAGCCTACAAGCTGGTGTTCAAGGCTGAAAAATAAATGGTTATCCAGCTTGAAGTTTCAAGTTTATTCAGGCCAGAAAGCTAAAAAAATATCAACCTATAATGGTGTAACTAACAAACACGAAAGCAAACAAGTTATTTAAAGCTCCAACCAACCAAGCACTTGGTATAGAGTAAAATCCAAAAAAAAAAGGGAACTGTAACAGTAATGCCGCAAAGTACCATGATAAAAACTGACCTGTTCTCTTGACATATAAGAAACCAACCAGCATCGATAGTTCCATGTGCGGTAATTCATTTTTGATTTCTGCAAAAGAAAAGAGGACGAACCAGGTTAAACGCAGGGAAATCTTTAAGCTACTAATTTCAAAACACCAATGTAAGCTTGGTTTCTAAAGGGCCCAAAGAATAATTTGTGCAATTCACTTCAGGGTGAATGATACTAATCCACTAATGAGCTAATTTATTTTTATGCCAAACACACCCCCATCAACGGGCCAGATAAGCGTAAAAATGCATATGTTTCAGACACACGGTAGTGGAAATTGTTTTAGTACATGAAATATTAAAACAAAATGTATAGCTGAACACTCTTTTAAATACAACCAAGCATAACTAGGCATACAATAAACCATATCTTAAGCTATGATGAAATCTGGCGGTGTATATTCAAAGAAACTAGTTCATGATTCGAAACTAACCTCGGCAATTTTTTCTACTAGCTCGGATTCTTTTTCAATTATCTCCTGCAAATCTGAACACATATCAGCAAGCATCTTAATCACCCACCTCCTGCAGATCTGAAAGTTAATAATAATACTTCATTTAAAACAATCAAATACCAAAAAAAATATGTTCAGAAAAAAGTCATGTGGCTATTTTAGGAAATTGAAAAATAAAATATGAGTGTGTGTGTGGGTGTGCCTGCATATATTAGGTATCTACTATTTGTTCTCCAGGTCAGGCTCTCTAACTACTCTTTAAACTTGAGGGAAATATTAAATTTTCTATTTTTAGCTATCCACTTAATATTTCCAGATACTTTAAACCTCTATCATTCTCCTAATATTTGTTATTTATAATTTATTTCATTCTCCTCTAAGTTTCTAATGATGTTCGATACATTTCAAGATGAAAAATAGGAGAGGGAAGAGGGTAGGAGATATAAGCATAGATTTTAATTGAAGAGAGCCCATTTGGCTATGTTGATTCAAGGTGAGGGCACTCGTAAAGTATAGGGTAGAGGATTCAGAAGTTGGTGTGGGTATGTGTAGACTGTAGATTCTCTAAAAATAGAGATAAGGTGGTGGTTAACATAGTCACAAACTAATTGAGAAAAATATCTAGTTCAATTAGTTTCCTCACCTATGGCTCCAAGAACGCTCACTTTTTGGCGCATATGAAAGAACCAGAGCCGAAAACAGTAGCTCATCAATAAGTATTTCGGCATTATCTTTGTTTGACAAAACTAGTTTCCTGTGAAAGTAAACAAATATTAAACAAAGTGATCAAAGATGGAGCAGTGAAACAATTTTCATCAGATCTCATGCATGTGCTCCAAAGCTTTAAAGCAAATAAGCTGGTTATATTGAGGTTGAGGGAAAAAAATAGGTTTACCAGGCATAAAGCTTCTAGTTTTTCAGGCCAAAAGACTAGAAAATCTCTGGTTTTAATACAGGCCAGTTTCTAAGCAAAAAATCAAAACGCTAAGCTTAAAGCTGGAAACCAAACAAGGGATTAGTATCTGTACGGATGCAGCTTTAAAGATTTTTCTTTGAGCTGTAACGCATGTGGATGTTCAGCTCTTTAGAAGTTTAAACAAGCCGAATGACCCTCTTGTTCGCCGGTCTGAGAAAAGCTAGCTTGTTTCCTTACAAGATAATATGAAAACCACTTCGTGTCCCAATAGTTGGCAAATGGAAATATGAATTGGATCACCAAGTTAACTGTTTATTAGTTTGTTTTAGATTGCTTGATGAAAGGAGAAACTAGGAATATGATAGTTTACTAGGAAAACATACAGCTGATAAGAAATTACCAGTAATCCAATCAAATAATACTTTGACACAGGAAATGACTAATCTGATTTCTGGTTTAAACACGATGTAATAAATAAAAAAGTTCATAAAGTTTGTAAGAAGAAATGCACTCATCTATTAATTTAATACTTCAATCCTATAAGATAGATATATGAATGCAAACGTATGGGAAGAAGATCGATAAGATCTACGGCTCCTGTTGGATAGATGAATTTTAATTCCTTAGGGAGAAGATGTAGCCCTTACAGGAGATGACTAATAGACCAACGAGTCTAAGGAGTGAAATGAGATGACATATTTTGTTTGAATCTCGTGAAAAACTACTCATTTGAGAACATATACAAGACCAAGTGAAGTATGCATGCGGCTTTCAAATCAGTGCTCTCTTGGACTAATATTTACCTACAACATATTCCACAATACTGTATTAGATTCCTCATTCCCTGTATCCATCGCCTATATTAGAGTAAACTCCACAGAGATGTAAAGTTTTAGGCAATAGATGCCAGCTCTTAAATTAGAAAATACATAATGCCGATTCGTATTCAAAATAATATCACAGTAATATCTAATAAAACATGATTCATGGCCCACAGGCTACTGAACGGACCGTCACAAATACACTATATCTACTCTGAGTATCACTAAAGTAAATGAGAAACAAAAGTGTAAGGAGTGAGATAAACTAGACTTAGGACAGAAAAGCCAAAGCAAAAAATATCAAGTACAAGCAGTTAAGCCAAGACTAAACCCCGTTAAGGTTAAGATTTAATGATAATCAGATTAAAGCCAAAATTTGAAAGAAAAAAAGTTAAATACCTGGAATCCCATGCAGTGCCAAAATCGCAGCTTAGCAAGAGAACGGCTTTGCTATGTTTCATTATTTCAGATTCGAGTACATTCCCCATTGATAACGAGCACTGTTGTTCCTTAAATATTTGAAGTGTGGTCATAAAAGCATCTCTCGCACCATTATATAACGGAAAGAGCACATCTGTGGAGATTCCCAGCTTATGATCTCTACACCAAAAATTAGTGTACGGGGAAGTATTCTTTGGTGTAGAAACCTTTTCGTTAAGAGTGACAAACTGAGATGGGTGTACAAACCCTACTTCATCACTGAATGTAAGCCAAATATATGAGAATTACACGAAATGACATTAGCATGACGAAAGCTAAAAAAAATATTCAACTTTTATTTATCTGCTTGTTTGGGTGTAAATCGTTTCCCTTACATTTGGCATTCGAAAAATTTACTCAGATAGGTAGACAGATGCGCGTAAATTTTCTCGTTTTTATAGGTTTATAATGTTCACGGAGTAGAATTACGGATTCACACAGGTATTTAAAACTCCTAGCTTTTAAATTAGCCTCACGAATTGAAGGAATTAGTTTTGCTTTGAATAAATACTCAAGTCGAAGTAATGCATACACACCAAGATTTTAATGTAATAATGTGAAGAGTAAATTAAAATTTAATGTCATTTCAATAGGAAGAGTAAATTAATCGTTACTTTTTAAACAATCTTGTCGTACCGTACGAATAGAATAGTTAAGTTATAATAGAATGACTAAATTGAGATCACATATCTACCCTGACTTAAAATTCATTCAGATTTTAGTCTAATTCAAAGTTCCAGTCTTTTTGAAGATGGTGATTATAAAACAAGAAAAGAGTGAATCTTTGGAATCTAAACACAATAAATTAACCCATAATTACATGTTCATGCAGAAAAACCAAACACAAAATCATAAATATTTGCACAAATACTCGATAAAAATCACCTCATAAATACGTAAAAACTAGACATATAGTACTAGTAGTTAGAGATATCGATACATGAGATCACAAATATTTGCGCAATACTTATTATATATAGGGAGTACAAAAGGCTTCTTACATGAGCAAAATACACCTCAATACAAAGAGCAAATTAAAAATTATACTTTCCAAACAATCTTGTCGTACGAATATAATTTTTAAGTTATAATAGAATAATTAAAATGAGATCACATATCTACATTACCTATCCTGATTTCAAAGCCATGCCCATATAAAAAAGATTAAATCTTTGGAATCTAAACACAACAAAGAAGCCCATTTATACATGTTTATGTACAAAAATTAAATACAAATTTATACTCCCTCCGTCCCAATATAAGTGTCTTGCTTCGAAAACTGTGTTATTTAATGATTTGAACCAATTTCACTTAATATTCAACAAAAAACCATCAAAAAATCAAAATTTTCAACAAAAAAAAACTATTTCTTACTTATAATATGAGATTATAGTTGTAAATTTGATATGATTTAACTATTAAAAATAGATATTTCAAAAAATAAAAAAGAGAAAAATTACTAAAAAAAAAAGGGAATACAATACACTTATTTTGGGACATTCCAAAAATAGAATACAATACACTTATTTCGGGACGGAAGGAATATATAGTTTCACAAATTCTCCAAAAAAAATCAACAACAGAAATACATACATATACAAATACACAAAATTATAAATATGATAGAAATAAACATATAAAGAGTAGAAAAAGATTGCTTACATAAGAGGATCAGATGCTAATATATTCTCAAACTCATCCAACAATAATCTTCTCTCACTCATGCTAATATATATATAGAGAGAGAGAGAGAACAACTGAAATTAACTAATTTTTGCTTTAATTTAAGCATTTTATATATCTCTTAGGAAACTAATCACATTAAGGGTCCTCATATTCTTAACAATAACAAAGGGCCTATATTGTTTTGAGATAGTGGTGGGTTCGGTTGGCTTTGTTCGGTTTTTGGCAAAATCGAAACTGAAACTGAACAGATTTTTCGGTTCGGTTTTTTTCGGTTTTAGTATTTTTATTTTTTGGACCCAACCGGACCGGGTTTTTCAGGTTTTTCGGTTATTTTTTGGTTTTATTTTTGGTTTTTCGGTTTTATTGTAGACCGAAATCGACCCAAAAAAATTTCGGTTTTTTTATTTCAGTTTTATCGGTTCGGTTAGGTTTTTTTTTGAGTTTTCGCCCGGCCCTAGTTTGAGATATATTTTAATTTTAGTAGTCTTCAAAATAAAAAGATGGTTTAATACTTTAATCGGTATTTTAACGGATATTAATCTCAAAAAAGTTATGTCTGATGGTTTTCTAATGCGTTCTAGCGGATGATTAAAAAATGTATGAATTTATTCATGTGTAATTGCTTTTAACGTGAATTTTACAGCTTTTATGTAACTTTAACTTTATCAGTTATATTGAAAATTAAAAAATTAATCTTAAAGGGTAATTTCATTGGGTACCTGTTTTATAAGTAGTAGATAGTTGCATAGTCACCGGAAAACTCATTTCCGCTTATAAAAATCACGTTTTCCGCTTCTCGTTTTTCGCTTCCTATTATTTCACGCGTAAACTTTTAAAAAAATTCAATTTTTTTCCATTTCGCCGTTTCTCGTCTCTATTTCTTATCCTGGTTACGTAACTATGGATAGGTGTCAAAAAATGAAACGAAATTATGTAGGAAGAAACAAAAACCGAAAGCGCTAAGGAAATTCGTAGCGGGAAAAACATGTTCGAAGAAGAGTTGGCACATATTTGAAATCAAGGCAAATATGCCTCTTCTCTCGGACTTAATATGATGCCTTAATTTATATTAAAACCATAGAGAAGCTATGTTAAACAAAAGCAAGCGTTTTAAAAAACATGTTTTATGATGTTTTTCAGGTGTACTTGACAAGTTTTATACGTAATTGTTTATGATTTCATGACACTTTTCGGGTTATTATACTTGTCATTTATGTTTCTACAAAGTCACTGTAGTGTTGTTGATAAAGTTTCCGCTGCATTTTTTTAATGGAATTTTGTATGAGAATTTGGGCGTATAATTCATGTTGTTGAAGGTTTTGAACTTCTTCAGTTGGTTCAGTTCTCAATCTGTGGTGTTTCAATCTTTTTTTGATTTACTATCTCCGAATCTAAACTGCTCGATCGATTATCACTATGCATATTCTGTAAATTCAAGCCAAGCCATTTTATAGTTTCAAATCAAGATCAAGTCTCATATGTTTGGAAATTGGACAATACCGTCAAATATCGTAAAAAATTGGTTCCTTTTTTTCATTTATTCAACAGCTTATGCTGCTATACATAAGATTTGTCACAACATATACATATTGATGCATAGATTTATGAAAAAAAATAAAATATAATACTAGTCCAAACACGACAACCGAATGGCTACAAACATGATCAATATATACAAATACAACTAATCGAAACTAACTGGTGCAACATGAATGATGGGAGAAGTTGCCCCAATGGATATCCACCACTACTGCAGTTTGAACAGACACAACTGAAACTAATTGATAGTAAGTTGAATAAAGATCCACCACTACGATAGTACGAACAGACACAATTGTAGGGCCAACCACAGCGATACATGTTACATAATCAACAACTCTGCCAACTTATTCATTCGGTCCAATTTACTCATAAAAGCATTTATCGATCAGCCTAAATCGTAGAAGCTATACCTTAAACTATATATAATATATACCCATGCTATTCTTAAACCGGGGTCATATATATATATATATATATATATATATATATATATATGTTTAGCTACTTATTTTTAATTCGAAAGCTAATTTCAAATGATAATAGCAGTCTGCTACAAATGGAGTCTTTAGGTTAAGAACTTTGTTTCCACTATTCAAATTTGAAGAAACTAGACCCGGTTTAAAGTTTCACTTTTAGGGTAACAGCTGTTGATCAACTTCTGTGATCTACTCCATACTTTCATGATCTTCGAAACATATAGTATATTGTAATACCATGTAGTTTTTGTTTTTAATTTTGCAGAATCTAACAAATCAAACAATTTTTCCTTACTCAATAATACCAAAGTATTTTTTCTTAGTCAATAAGCTTAGTATTAAAAAAGATTTAAAAAGGAAAAAGATTGAAGGTGACAATAAGAATAATAAAAACTTGCAGACCAAAGTATTTTTTCTTAGTCAATAAGCTTAATATCAAAAAAGCTTTAAAAAGGAAAAAGATTGAAGGTGACACTAAGAATAATAAAAACTTGCAGAACAAAGTATTTTTTCTTAATCAATAAACTTAGTATAAAAAAGATTTAAAAAGGAAAAAGATTGAAGGTGACAATAAGAATAATAAAAACTTGCATAACAAAATATTTTTTCTTAGTCAATAAGCTTAGTATCAAAAAAGCTTTAAAAAGGAAAAAGATTGAAGGTGACACTAAGAATAATAAAAACTTGCAGAACAAAGTATTTTTTATTAATCAATAAACTTAGTATCAAAAAAGATTTAAAAAGGAAAAAGATTGAAGGTGACAATAAGAATAATAAAAACTTGCAGAACAAAGTATTTTTTCTTAGTCAATATGCTTAGTATCAAAAAAGCTTTAAAAAGGAAAAAGATTGAAGGTGACACTAAGAATAATAAAAACTTGCAGAACAAAGTATTTTTTCTTAATTAATAAACTTAGTATCAAAAAAGATTTAAAAAGGAAAAAGATTGAAGGTGATAATAAGAATAATAAAAACTTGCAGAACAAAGTATTTTTTCGTAGTCAATAAACTTAGTATCAAAAAAGCTTTAAAAAGAAAAAAGATTGAAGGTGGCATTAAGAATAATAAAAACTTGCAGAGCAAAATATTTTTTCTAACTTAGTATCAACCTGCACACCATAGATAGCTTTCTACATGTTTTTATAAATAAAAAATTGTCATCACACTTTTTTATCACCATTAAAAATACATAAAATTTATACACGAAAAAAATGGCTGAGGGTGCAATTTCTTTTATACTGTCAACTATTGCACCAATCGTGCGGGATGAGTTCAATTTGTAGCAAGGAGTAAGGGACGAAATTAAATTCATTCACGATGAGTTTAAGTCCATGAGCGTGGTGCTGCAAGAGGCTGGTTCTCTGGAAGACACCGACCCGCTATTCGATGAGTGGGTTAAGCAAGTGCGAGACACTGCTTATGATGCCGGGGATGTTCTTGAACAGTTTGTTTTTCACCTTGAACATCGCCACGGTGGTGGATTTTCTGGGTTTCTTTCAAGATCCTGTAGCTTTATGAAGACTATCGTTGCCCGCCATCGAATTGGTTCCGAAATACAAAGAATCAAATTACAGGTGGAGGCAGTTTCTCAAAGGAAGCAGCGATATACACTCAATGATGTGCAAGCTTCTTCGAGCTCAAATACCAATCGCACAAAACACGACATCCGCCACGATGCTCGTCTACTTAGAGAGAATGAAATTGTGGGCATCACTGGGCCCAAAACCGAGTTGATCAATTGGTTAGTCGTTGAAAAATTTCACGAGAAAAGAGTGCTATCTGTATGCGGAATGGGTGGTTTGGGCAAAACCACACTTGTTAAGAAAATATATGATGGTCCACAACTAGTAAACCATTTCCAATCCCATGTTTGGATCACTGTTTCTAAGTCATTCCAGGTTAATGAGCTTCTCAAGAAAACAATAAAAAAATTGTACAGTGAATTAGGAGAAAATGTTCCAATTGGAGTAGAAGAGGAGGACACAACTGAGTTGGTAAAGTGCATTAGTGATTTTCTACAACCAAAACGATACGTAATAGTTCTTGACGATATATGGGATGAGGATGCATGGAAGGCACTTAAGTATGCATTTCCCAGCAATGACTGCGGTAGTCGAGTGATTATTACAACCAGAAACAGACCCTTGTCTTCATTTGCTTGCAATGAGTCGAACGGGAAAATTCATGACCTTTTGCCCTTGCCTGACGATGAATCTCGGACCTTGTTTTGTCAAAAAGTGTTCCAAAGCGATTCATGTCCTCCAATTTTGGAAGAAACTACGAAAGCAATTCTAAAGAAATGCGAAGGACTGCCACTTGCTATTGTAGCCATTGGTGGTCTTTTATCTACCAAGGGCCAAACGATAGATGAGTGGGATAAGATCTCCCGTGGCCTTGGTGCCGAACTAAGAAAAGACGGAAAACTCGCATACTTGGACACTGTTTTGAGTCTCAGTTACTTTGATCTACATTGGCACCTAAAGCTTTGTTTTCTGTACCTAAGTGTTTTTCCTGAAGACTACTCGATCGATCATGGGTGTTTGATCCGCTTATGGATTGCAGAAGGATTTGTGCTACCAACTAATTCCGAGCTAACAGAAGAAGAGGTTGCTGGTAGCTATCTTACCGAACTAACGAATAGAAGCTTGGTTTAGATTAAAACAGTAGGATTAAATGGCCGGGCAAAAGAATACCACATCCATGATATTTGGCGTGAACTTATTATCTTCAGGTCAAGCAAGCATGACCTTGTGAGTATCTACGGTGCTCAACAAAATAATTCTACTCAGAGAGTGAGACGCTTGGCAATTCATAACAAAACGGGGAACTGGCAAGAATTTAAGTGTCGTGCAACTCACATTCGTTCCTTGCTCATGTTTGGTTCAGTAGATTTAGAATTTATGTTGTCCATAGTGGACTCTTTAGGAGATGGCGCAAAACTTCTCAAGGTACTAGTCATGAGAAAACAAGGATTACAAACCTTCCCTCGGAAAATTGGACAACTTCTACACCTTAAATATCTGAGTTTAAGGGGAAATTACGAAATAAAAGAAATTCCCAAGTCTATCGGCAACCTGCAAATGTTGGAAACGTTAGACCTCAGGAGGACTGTAGTAAGAAAGTTGCCAAATGAAATTCTAAAGCTCCGTCGGCTTCGACATCTTCTTGTGGGAGGCCGTTTTTATGGATTCGAAGCTTTAAAAGGAATGGAAAAGTTGTTATGCTTGCAAAAGCTGTATACAATAGAGCTAAATCAAAGCAACAACTAGACATCCTAAGAAGCATATCAAAGCTAACACGACTAAGGAAAGTCAGTATAAAGGGGCTAGAAAGTGGAGATGCAAATGAGCTATGCTCAACACTTGAGAAGTTGACCGAGCTTCGTTCATTATATATTTCTGCTGAAACATCCATAGATCTAGAACGTCTTTCTTCACCTCCCAAATTTCTTCAGACACTTGATGTAATTGCAAATATGGAGAAGGTTGCCCGAATGGATAGCTTCTCTTCATTACCTGACTAAATTGAAACTATTTGATTGCCAGTTGAAGAAAGATTCTCTACTGCAGCTTCAAGAGTTGCCCAATCTGACTTTTCTCATACTTGGTTATAATGCATATTCAGGGGAAGAATTGTGTTTCAAAGCCGGTACATTTAAACAACTTGTATGGATGATAATTGTTGAGTTGGATGAGCTGAAGCATGTGAGTGTAATGGAAGGTGTCATGCCTCGCCTGAAAGAGTTAATTATAGGGAAGCTTCCATTGTTGGAGGAGCTTCCATCCGGCATCGAAACTCTCCCTTCCCTATCCCTTTTGGAATTCTATGAAATGTCTGAGTCATTTAACTCAAAATTGAAACAAGACCTGTAAAAGGGAAACGCCTCTAAATTTGCACACATCCCTAAAGTAATAATGGTTGAAACTAATCATGATATAGTTTCTTAATTTAATCTCAATTCTAACCAACTTAATGTAATACTACTATGTAATATATAAACCCTATTAACTGTTTGTAATATATGTGTTTGATTATGGTTTGGTGACTCGTGTTTTGGTCACTTTTAATAATGGGTGATCTTTTCATAATCTTATTTTAGTAATATAAATTTATAGTTTGGCTTATTTTAATGACCCACCGTTATATTTTTTGGATGAAAACCGTTTTAGTGTTTAAAAAATTTAATAACGAACTTACATAACACGAAAAAAAAGAAAACGATTTAGTTTATATTAATTAATTTGTAGCATGTTATTTGATAGTTTTATATCCTTTTTAAATTTGCATTAACAATTTTTTTGTAAACTTTAAGCGTTTATCGTAAATTTTTAAACTGTATGAACTAAATTGAAACTTCAAAACGGTCTCCATCCAAAAAAATGTAACGGCAGATGACTAAAACAACTCAAAATATAAACTTAGGTTATCAAAATGAGATTGTTAAAAGTTGATTCACCTATTCTAAAAATAACCAAAACACAAGTCACGAAAACATAATTAAACCATTTGTTTATATATTAGTATTTTTTATTTTTACCTTTGAGCAAACCACATTATGTCTCAATTAATATCGTATTTACGATAACTTTCTAATCACACCGTAAAAAAAAACCATAAAAATCCATAGTTTCATTAAAGTTGGTGTCACATTAACTGTTAACAAGGAATTTATTTCTATAGAACTATGGAAACAATAGATGTGAATACCATGAAATATAATGTGAAAAGTGAAAAAAAATGGTGTGAAAATTAATGATATGAAACAAATGTGTGGTGAATATGGTCTCTTATTTTTGTGTTGTTGATTAGTCTCATATATTACTTGGTACAAGTAGAGGCAAATTTTCTTGAAGTCTTTATTGGCTTTCAGATGAATAACTTTAGAAATGTTATGCTCGATTCTAATTCGATATTATCCAACAAAGCCATAACCTAAGTTATGATAAGCTCTGTTAATCTATTTAACAAGGATACTCCATAATTATCCGGGAGTGTCGAATAGTAGTGTAGACACGGATAAGACACGGCTCAAATACGAGAAACAAAAAATATATGTTTATTACAAAGGTTCATTAATCTTGAAATTTTTCACTTTAATCCTAAAAATTAACAAGAAATATTCAGAATAATTGAAATGCTGAGTTGTTTACTAGATTTTTGGCATAAAAGTACTTAAGCTTTCAGCTGGATCAAGGCAGTTTTTTTTTTATCAATCTATGAGAATCAACTCATATTCCTCAATCACTCAAAATCGCAAGACTATGTTGTACAGAAGCGGACCTCAAAACCGAATTTCTCGTGAACCTAAAAGAATCCAGCTTGTATATATGAATGCTGCAACCAAACAAGTGCATTATTGTACTTGCAAGATTGTGTACTGTACAGGATTGTAGAGCATAAGCCCAACTTTCTTCTTAACCTTTAAAGATTAGTTTTTCTTTTTTTTCCAACAAGCTCGCAGCTAAAACAATCCCTTTCTCATAATCAAGATTTTATTTTGCCTATAACAGTACCACCATCTTGAAATCCAATCTGGTTTGTGCTATGACAACCACATGATTAATTCCGATAGTTCTTTCTCAAAATTAGGCTAGCATTCAAGTATTCAACAGCGGAATAATCAACGAACCAAAACCACTTTCATTACCCAAATTAGATGGGAAAATTCAGATCGAATCATTGAACTTATCTCAGAATTTCTGCAACATACAAGATAAAGAAAGCCCTATATAAGAACTTACATACAACAAAATCAATCAACATGTGTGATACTATAATAAGGCACAAACATTCCTACAAAGCACCAGCAGGGGCAAGACTAAGAAGATCTTCTCTATGAGTAACATCATTCAAATCAATCACCTCATCACCACCGTCTTCTTCATCAGAATCGCCATTTTCTGAAAAATCTTCTTCATTTTCACCACTTTTTTCGTTTTCCAAACTTTTATTAGACGTAGCAAAGTCATCTACATCATCTCCTATAAGTTGCTTAGCTTCAGCTTGTTCTTCTCCCGTTTTTGCTAAAGACAAAAGAATATTTTTTGCCTTTTTATCAGGAACAACTCTACAAGACACCATCTCTTTGTACCATACAACAGCACTATCAAAATCCTCGTTTTTACCATGCGCGTCCATGATTGTTGTGTTTATGGTTTCGTTAGCTTTTAAACTAAAACCACGCATCTCTTCGTATTTTTCCATCATTTTGTCAAGATTAATTATCTTCGCATATCCTTTGATTAGTGTCCCGTAGGTGACAATGCTAGGTTCGAGTCCATCTTGTTTTAGTCTTTTGAAGAATTTCTCTGCACCTTCCATGTCGGTTGCATTGACATAAGCTGATAACATTGTTGTATAGGAGCAGATGTCGGGAGTAATTCTGCAAAATGAAATGAAAATAAATATAGTACGTAGAAGTTAGCAGAAGTAATAAAGTCTCAGAAATGTAACATATTTGAGATTTATAAGACACCCACGAACGTTTAGTATGCTATTAAGGCCACAATGCTAATAAAACATGTCAGCTAGCTGGATCATTGTTGAAGTAGTTGGAAAATGCTCCGATAATGGCTAGTTGTTTTAAGAGATAAACTACAGTAAAGGTTGCGATACTTTAGGAGGAACTTCTGTTTGGTCTCAATATATTTGGAAAATTTCATGTTTGGTCCCCATAGTTTTAATTGCAACAGTGCTGGTCTCAAAGTTTAACTTAAGCTCTGTGTTAGCCCTCAAAATTTGTATAAGTTGTATTAATGTTCTCCATGTTTAATGCTACTAATCTCCATATAAAGGGACCACTGATACAACTAATTCAAACTGTGAGGACTAAGAGAGTTTTAACTGAACTGAAACTATGGTGATCAAAGGTTAACTTACTCAAATTATGAGGTAAGCCTTAAGAGTGGTAGAATTTATAGTTTATACTTTAGTCTTTACTCTTTTGGGGACCAAGTTTATTTTACACGTAGTTTGATGCATTAAAAGTACAGGTTCCAGTTTAAGCTTCGAAATTGCATTTCCTGCATAAGCCCTCTGAGAGTACCTTATTTCTATTTGACCGTTCTTTTGTAGCTTTCAACTCTGAGAAACAAACAGTTTAGACGACGTTATACTGTAGCTTTTAAGACAGAAACACTGGGATACAAATGAAGAGTTGATGACTCAAAGAAAGCAAGGAAAAAGAAACTCATATAAGAAGCAAACAAAGTGCTGCAATAAACGAAATATCTTTACTTCCGAATTTAAAATAAAAAGGATTGCCAAATATATATAATTACCTGTCTCTACGCTGCTCTTGAAGACAGTTCGAGCTTATTCTGTCACGCCCCGGATTTGGGTAAACCCGAGTAGTGAATATTATTTAAAAGAAAAAGGGTTAAATATCAAAACATGCAGAAGCATTCGACAACACACTAAATAAAAACCAAACGGATCCTTCAGGACATGCCGATAGTCATATTTAAGTCCCTATTGGCCTAAGGGTAGCCAACAACGCTCAAATGTGACCATACGAAAAGAAAGCAATTTTAATAAAATGATTTATAGAAATTTCGGCATGACCTTTACGTATCTATTTGTTTCCACAAAAAATCAACCTGTTCAAACAACATGATATAGATAATTAAAACTCGCCAACGCGATATTTTTAAAACCAATCCAACAATAAAATGTCACATCCAACCCATCTAACCATCAAGATCCAAAACATAAGGTCAAAATAAATAAGGTACGAATAAAATATTTATATGCAAATAACTAACAAACTGGCGACAAACACTTATTAGGCCAACATGACTCAACTAAATAAATAGTTCTAACGTGAATAAAAAGTCTAACGTGCGCACGATCAAGTGTAATCCGATAACTGAGCCACTAGCAATCACTCTAAGCTTCGTCACGGCTTACGTCGGCACCTGTACGTCGATTGAAAATAAAACGTACAAGAAACAAATAAAGGAGGTAAGAAAACAATCTCGCTTAAAAAGCGGCGCATGCTACTAAGCACGCACACACAATCCAAACATGGCAAATATATTATCATGATAAATAATGACAAGACAATTTTATGGGAAATGTAACCACCTCAGTAACTCACGCATTCACAATAAAGGAACAAATAAACCAGGTTTAAATAAATAGATTATGATAATAAAAATAAAAGTCAATGAAAACAAAGTCGGGATTGATCACATACGTACCCACCTTTAGAGCCACTGCTCAAGGACCCATAATACAATGGTACCCCCACCCACACGCTGACACTACCGTATGTGACTAGAGATATGGGGCCTGCTTTAAGGGCACTACCCCTATGGACCAATACACCTAATACTTGCGCAAGCTTCCGGGCTCTCACCGTAAGCCTCCGGGGCTCATCCTTAAATACACAATGGTACAAATGTACCCACCTTTAGAGTCACTGCTCAGGGACCCATCATACAATGGTACCCCACACACATTGATACTACAATCCCAGAAAATATATATATATATATATATATATATATATATATATATATATATATATATATATATATAAGTTCTAAAATGGCGAAAAACAGTAAAGTCCACACACCGAAAATAATACACAACACTTTGTAATGTTATAGTTAATTAGTTATCGAATATCACTTGAAACACATCATTTTGATCACAGTACCACCACACAAGGATATACACTGTCAGCACCTTCACTTTTCTCAAAGGTTTAATTTATATCACATTTTCACAAATTATATGTTAAGCATAGTAAATACAAAATTATTAGTCATTATACTGCAACTGCACCACCGTATTTGTTATAACAACATATATCAATATCTGAACCTAAATTAACATGCAACAAGCAACACACAAATCCCGCTTTTAGAGCGAAATCATATTCTTCCCCCTTACCTACGCAAACGAGAGCTCGTTTGTCAAATACTCCCAAACTCAAGCCGAAAACCCACCGAACAGTTAGAACCAGATTTGGACAGCCTAATAACAGTCCATAAACAGCCCCTAAACGCAATTAAAATGAGCTACCGATTAATAAAACTATTATAAATTCGGATTATTATTAAAATCCCAAAAATGGGTTTTTATAAAAGTTAAAATCATATGAAACGGATTACACGGATAGATATCTCTTGAAAAATAGGATAAGAAAACATATTTGATTGACGAAAACGGACATCCGATGACCTCGTAATCACCCCTCGAAGTCGCAGCCTTAAAACCCTAAACCGCGCCCAATACCGCCACCTACCACCGTAGCCTGACCTGTTCTGGTCGCCGACCTCTCCTATCATCCTCACTTCGTCACAGGTCTCTCTTCTCTCGTATCTCATCTCTCCCCCCGTCTTCTCTCGTTGTACGTGTCTATATATATATATATATTATGTATATATATATATATATATATATATATATGTATGTATGAAGGTTATGGGTTTATAATTAGGTTTTAGTTTTTATTTAAATAGTCACATTAGCTCACATAATTATTACTAATTACAAATATAACCCAACATTATTGTTACAGCTACATTATTTATTTCACATATATACAATTACACAATACATTAATATCACTATAGAAAAATAATACAAATAAATAATAAATACCCAAAATTTCCGAGTCGTTACATTCTCCCCAACTTAAAAAAAATTCGTCCCGAAATTTAGCACACACTGTTATCATCCAAAAACTAGTTCAACCCATATACATGTTCTCACAACTCAAAAACCACTTTGAAGGGTAAAATAAATCATAAAGCCAAAATAATAGAAAAACAAAAGAGAGGTGAAGCGAACTTAAAATTAAGCGAAAGATTGTTAACAATTTCCACCAAAGAATTATCACCCATCGCACATTACTTCACCACACTCAAAAGAAAGATCACATAATTCATGTTACTGACCAGACAAATTACATTTAAATCCACAAAACCATATAAACATATATTCACCGACTACCGACTACCGACTACCGACTGATGAAAATAAGATAATCACAACATATCACATACATGTACTAGAAGTCTTACTATTCATCCCCAGAAATATTTACTTACCAAACAACGCTACTCAAGACAGAAATGACTATTAGTGTTTACGAATACTAGTAGGAAAACCAAATAATATATCAAACAACAGTTCTAAATATGTCACACTGAATGGTTCACCAGACAAATAATTAAAAACTTATATTCACATGTTGCTAGCTCAACATCAATATAAAACACACTTCCCAAACAAGTCTCACAATTAAATTGCATTAACAAAGCATGGTCTCACTACATAAACACTTACATGCCTCAATGATAAACGATTTAAATTAATAAAATGCATAATGTAGTTGACACACAAGATTTAATCACAAAGAAAGATATACGAACTTTCCATTTACAAATATGGATGACGACTATGTATAAGTGTCAATTTTCTTTTTCAACCAGAACTAATTTTATAAGCCATTAATTATTATAAATAGATTCCCATACGATAACTAAAATTAAATTAAATACACCAATTTACATTTCATCAACATAGTACAAAAGGACACGCATGTAATAGATGATCACCATCACAACCATTTTCACCCAATTATTATATCTAAATACATATACGTGTTACAAAAACTCATTGCCATATTATTAGGATATCCCTTACATCGTCATACACATACATCCCATGCACTTAGCCACATACCAGAACCTAAAACCCACCACTATATAACGTAGTAAAATTATTAAAAGAATATTCTATTCTCACAACACTTTTTATTTTCTCAAATAAAGTAATAATAAAATAAAATTATATCACGTCTGACTAACTCGCAAACGATTTTTATTTTCCAAAACCACTTACAAATATATTAATTTATATATATATAGATCAATATAGCGTACCAACAATATTTAGGAGAGAGAAAAAAAAAATCTTTTTATCAACTCAACAGTACAGCTACTAACTCCGCCTCACGCCAAACTTTGGTACACAAATTCTTAATAATTACCAAAAAAATAAATATTGAAAGAACTGATTGAGTTAACAGGAATAAATCACTGAGCTAGACAAAATAAACTTAAGCATCTTTCTTAATCAAGACATACTTGTCTCATGGGTCCATCACAACAAAATATATAAAAGACCACTGCCACTGATAAGAATGAACCAGATGGTTAGTACATGAACTTATAACTTTAACAAATATATTCACACGAACACAAAATATGGTTATTATATTAAACACTCCACCATCTTATTGTAGCTATATGCCCCCAACGCAATATATATAGGTAGAACGTATATTAATCACCATTTTGTCATGTCCTCACATAGACGTCGTGTCTATAAAATCACAAATCATCTTAACTCCTACACTCGGTCTTAAATAGTAGACTCCGGATTACATATTATATATAGCACACTTAGCTTGATCCTATTCTGAAAAAGATGTTTAAGAAAATAATATGCATGGATTATCATATCATCAAACACTAAGGTACATAGCAAAAGTTAAACAATCCACCAATACACAATTAAGAAGAACATCAAATATATCTCCAATTAATATCGGCACAAACAAAGGTACTTTTGTAACAAAATTTATTTTATAAATATTAGGTTCAAATCACTGAATTTTAAACATGTTAATACAACTTGAGCACAAAGTGCACAATAAATTGTCATATTACAATTCTATCCGGCTTTAAAAATGGAAGACACCAAGTGAAATTTGTTAAATGGAAGTAAATGGAATAAAAGTTTTGCAATAAAATTAGGGAAAATTATATGTAAACACATGAAATTATAAACACTAAAATTATACAATCTTGCACCTCCACATCAATCTGTACTGCTAGATTTTACTCAGACAATATTATAACAAAGAAAACAAACACTCTAATGATTCGGAATCTACAACAACAACAACAACAACAACAAAAAACAAAACAAAACAAAAAACCTATAATGTCTTGCTTATGTTACCCCATTTTTCACAGAAAATATAAAGATAATCCCGACATAATTGTTAATCCGCATAGTAAGCCACTTTGACTTTTTAGACGTCAATGGAATAAACATGACAGTTGTCCTACAAAGATGGTGTCTACGAAAAAGGAGAGATACTTAAAAAGAAAACTATTTTCTCAATGGCACATAATACACGTACAAGTGAAAATAAATAAATAAATAAATAATCTTAAGTATTAGGCGAATCACCCTATTTTGTCTATAATTTAGCCGGATTAACGCAAACAAACAAAGAGTAACAAGAATATCTAATAATAAATTCTTTTGATTCAATAACTATATAAAATGATAAACCATTGGGCCTACAATCTCAACACGTCTCCTGCCGGTTTTTGGTTATTAAATTTATTTAATAGTCACATTGTATCGTCACTAATATTACTTACGAACCGTCACTACTTACACACCAAAACACATGCTATATAATTCAACTGAAACTAGAACAAAAATTGCACATTTGGCATATAGTCATGTAGTCGCAACGATAAAAGGAATTACACCAACAATTGGGGTTATAGTTAGAAGTGTTAAAATCAAAATAGCAGTCTTTACACTACCGTTCACATCACACCTATCCTAAACATAATATCATGTTTTAGGATATTTTCAAATAGTTTACGTACACCAATCACATTTCCATTACTAGTAAACAGTCACACGACATAAAAATCAAGCAAGTAATTATTACTAAAACACCATTTATTTTATCATTTTTCCCTAGCGTCACACCGAAATAATAAATACTCTTGCGTCACACCGAAATCATAAATAACAGCAATGCTACACATAACTAAGTTAATCAAAGGCGAAACCATACTCTAAGCTTTAAAGAATACTTGTGACAACACGATTAATATAATGAACTATCCATTTTATTAGTGAAATAATGTACTCCAGTGAATAAAAAATATAACTCGTATAGTGTTGGGGAATAATCCACTATACGTACCAAATCAAGCGCAAACGCTTCATATGTAAACAAATGTATCTCTCATAACATGGCAAACACTTCAACCAACAAACTATAAGATCTAAAACTAATGTAACAGGACATAAAAAGTTACCAAACTTAACACCATGCTCAATATGGATAACACTTAAAAATGATACCATATACACACGGCATACAGAGTACAACGAAAACATGAAACAAACTAAAGGCCTACAAATCCTACTTGTCTACACAAATATCAATGCTTCTTAACCCGTCTTATTTTCAGTCACTAACAAACATAAAAACAATCCGTTAGAAGGCTGGTCCACAATCCTCGATCAATACATGTAGCACATAAAAAATATTCCTATACAATCACACCACGAGTAACACACAACTGGATACAAAATATGTCCACCAACTAAAACCGTTCACATTCAATAAACACGAAAACGTTTAACAAGAACCATATATACACCCATTAAAACGGATCAACTCACAATACAATATAAGTCAACCGAACTTGAATATAAACAAACAACCAAATACACCACATGGATTTTGAAAAATGCAGATTTCCATAAAATGTCTTACACCACCAAGTATCACCCATCCCCGTGTGTGACTATCCTACCCAACAGGCAACCAAGTTAATCGAAACCCGGTTAGCTCTGATACCAAGCTGTCACGCCCCGGATTTGGGTAAACCCGAGTAGTGAATATTAATTAAAAGAAAAAGGTTTAAATATCAAAACATGCGGAAGCATTCGACAACACACTAAATAAAAACCAAACGGATCCTTCAGGACATGCCGATAGTCATATTTAAGTCCCTATTGGCCTAAGGGTAGCCAACAACGCTCAAATGTGACGATACGAAAAGAAAGCAATTTTAATAAAATGTTTATAGAAATTTCGGCATGACCTTTACGTATCTATTTGTTTCCACAAAAAATTCAACCTGTTCAAACAACATGATATGGATAATTAAAACTCGCCAACGCGATATTTTTAAAACCAATCCAACAATAAATGTCACATCCAACCCAGCTAACCATCAAGATCCAAAACATAAGGTCAAAATAAATAAGGTACGAATAAAGTATTTGTATGCAAATAACGAACAAACTCGCGACAAACACTTATTAGGCCAACATGGCTCAACTAAATAAATAGTTCTAACGTGAATAAAAAGTCTAACTGCGCACGATCAAGTGTAATCCGATAACTGAGCCACTAGCAATCACTCTAAGCTTCGTCACGGCTTACGTCGGCACCTGTACGTCGATTGAAAACAAAACGTACAAGAAACAAATAAAGGAGGTAAGAAAACAATCTCGCTTAAAAAGCGGCGCATGCTACTAAGCACGCACACACGATCCTAACATGGCAAATATATTATCATGATAAATAATGACAAGACAATTTTATGGGAAATGTAACCACCTCAGTAACTCACACATTCACAATAAAGGAACAAATAAACCAGGTTTAAATAAATAGATTATGATAATAAAAGTAAAACTCAACGAAAACAAAGTCGGGATTGATCACATACGTACCCACCTTTAGAGCCACTGCTCAAGGACCCATAATACAATGGTACCCCCACCCACACGCTGACACTACCGTATATGACTAGAGATATGGGGCCGACTTTAAGGGCACTACTGTAAAATCCCGTATTTTTTTTGGACGGAATGAATAAACTTATTATTTTTATTAGTAGCGGCATTAGTAGTGAAGCATGAACTTGGGAACTTTTAGGATCTAAGTTTGATTTTGTATAAAATAGAGGACCAACGAGATAGTTTCGGGAAGTGTAGTTATGACTTGGGGGTTATAAGTAGAAATTGAAAGTCTTTATTTGGCTCATGTGTAACGCATCAGAGAGTAAGGTGGATGGTTTCTTTTAATTTATTGTTCTTCCTATTATTATCCCTTTATTTATATATATAACTTGTATATAGTGAAAACTTAGAACCAAGAGTAACAATGAGAGACAGAAGCTGAGAGAGAGAGTGATACACATCACTGTAAACAATCATAGAGAGAGATTAAGGTCACTGTGATCAAAATAGAATAAGAATTCTTCCACTTCCATCAGACTTGTTTATATACATATAGAAAGAGAAAGGGAGGTACTAGTGGAGGAAGCACGGTTTGGCTAGGCAACACGGAGACAGTTTCTCTTTGGTTTTATAGTCTTCATCGAGGTAATTAGCTGATCCTTAAACATGTACTATATCGCAACAACTGTAATACGTATAGAACAAGTATGTAACTATGTCGGCTCACTCACTAATAATTAGATCATTGTTTGACAACATATAAGCTAGGGTTTTTCTACAGAGAGTTATATTTCATCAAACCAAATAAATAGTGTTAATAGACTGGGATGATTCTGAAATACTAAGGAGGTGAATTACTTGATTATATATATATGCAACCATGAAAATAGTAAGTAGTTAGTGTTGAAAGGCTTCGAGTTCAGGGATCAATATTGATGTATCATCATTAGTAGGTTCTGTAATAATTTTATTAAGTTTTGAGCTATATGGATGGCGATTGGAAAACCACCAGTGAGCTCCTCGTTATATATTTTGGGAATTAAATCATCTATAGAAGGAGTTGGTCTGCTACTTGTTAATTTTACTAGAATGGGTGGTCAAGTGACTTAAGTTGGTTGGCTTTGGAGATTAAAGCTGAATTAAAACCTAGGAGTCATAAAGTATGGTAGTTCTTATAACAGAATTATGCAATCTATATTCCAGGTCAAATGCTTGTCCGTATACAAGTGATTCAAGTTATTCTTACGTCGGTGCGTAAGGTGAGTGGGTTTTGTCTTTCTATTACAAATATCCCATTGCATTTTTACGACAAAGTATTTATAGAATTTTCAGTGATTATTCACAAAACAGTATTATTATATAATTATATTTATATTTATATTAAATGTTGAAAGAAAGAAAGAAGGAAAGGTAATTTTATGACATGAAAGTTCATATTAAAGACAGTTTTATTTTTGATGCGCTTATGATTTTGTATTGGTATCATGAGAGAGAAGTCCAACGGAGATTCCTCCAAGCCCATCAGTGGGGTGACGTTGACAACTAAACAAATGAGTTTAGTTCTCAACGGTTGACTTAGCGATTGTGCATAGCTTCGTCAACCGGAACGTTTTAAGGAATAGACTCAGCCGTTATGCTGTGGTGACCTTAATTACGTAGTGCACGTATGGTTTATACACCTGAGAAAAAGATCGACGATAAAGAGATTGAGTAAGTCAATCGAGCTTGTTACCGTAACATAATACTTTCATATTTGCGAACACCAAGATAAGAAAGAAGAAAGAGATTATTTATATTTCATTCAATTTGTTCAAGTGATTTCTAAAGAATTGCATTGGGAATTTTAGTTAAAATAAAGCCATTTAATTTGAAAGAAAGGATAAGGAAAAAATCTTATTTATGTCCCTTATATTTTATTGTAAGACATTCTCTCTCATTGAGTTCGTTTAGCTCACCCCTCCCTTTTAAAATGTTTTTCAGGTAAGCGATCGACTATTTAGATTTGAAGTCGATTAGTTGGGACCAGACAGACCTTATAGAAGTTTAAGTTAGATTTTCCGCTGCGATGTAATTTTTCTTTAGCTCATATGATGTTTAATTACTTGGTAAGGACCATAGTTAAAATTGTTATTAATGAAGGTACATAATTTTGGGTATATTTCATTATTCTACTATTTCTGAATGTTTGTAAAATTAGCCTTTGTCTAGCACGTGTTACCACACGTGTTATTCGGCCGTGTGACTCCCAAATTGGGTCAGGGATGTTACAACTACCCCTATGGTACCGATACACCTAATACTTGCGCAAGCTTCCGGGCTCTCACCGTAAGCCTCCGGGGCTCATCCTTAAATACACAATGGTACAAATGTACCCACCTTTACAGCCACTGCTCAGGGACCCATCATACAATGGTACCTCACACACATTGGTACTACAATCCCAGAAAAAAAAAAATATATATATATATATATATAAGTTCCAAAATGGCGAAAAACAGTAAATTCCACACACCGAAAATAATACACAACACTTTGTAATGTTATAGTTAATTAGTTATCGAATGTCACTTGAAACACATCATTTTGATCACAGTACCACCACACAAGCATATATACTGTCACCACCTTCACTTTTCTCAAATGTTTAATTTATATCACATTTTCACAAATTATATGTTAAGCATAGTAAATACAAAATCATTAGTCATTATACTGCAACTGCACCACCGTATTTGTTATAACAACATATATCAATATCTGAACCTAAATTAACATGCAACAACCAACACACAAATCACTCTTTTAGAACGAAATCATATTCTTCCCCCTTACCTACGCAAACAAGAGCTCGTTTGTCAAATACTCTCAAATGCAAGCCGAAAACCCACCGAACAGTTAGAACCAGATTTGGACAGCCTAATAACAGTCCATAAACAGCCCCTAAACGCAATTAAAATGAGCTACCGATTAATAAAACTATTATAAATTCGGATTATTATTAAAATCCTAAAACTGGGTTTTTATAAAAGTTAAAATCAGATGAAACGGATTACACGGATAGATAGCTCTCGAAAAATAGGCTAAGAAAACATATTTGATTGACGAAAACGGACACCCGATGACCTCGTAATCACCCCTCGAAACTGCAGCCTTAAAACCCTAAACCGCACCCAATACCGCCACCTACCACCATAGCCTGACCTAGTCTGGTCGCCAACCTCTCCTATCATCCTCACTTCGTCACAGGTCTCTCTCTTCTCTCGTATCTCATCTCTCCCCGTATTCTCTCGTTGTACGTGTCTATATATCTATACTATTAATATATGTATAGAGGCATGAAGCCTTGAAACAAATAATTACTAAAAAGCCCTATAATTATAGAAATTACAAAAATACCCAAGACTTAACTGCTACATAATTTAAAATTTAAAATAGGAAAAAAATAACTTCTCTAGCTCTTATCTAATCTCACGTTTAATAATTAAAATCATAAACTAATATCCTTATTTCTCTCTCTTCTCTCCCTCTCTCCTAAAACGAGATTCCATTTTATTTTCATTGAAGAATTTGCTCTCTCTTCTAGAGGTAGTATTTTAATTGTTCCTCCTTTCATCAAAAATTCTACCATAACGGGTTACATATATTTTTTTTGGATTCACACCCATCGGGTGGGCATGTCCGCTAGTATATATTATGTATACTGTGTATATATATATATATATATGGGAGAGGATATATGAACATCATGAAAAACACCCAACTAGACACTTTTTCGTAAAAACGCTCCAAATCATGAAAAAAAAAACAAGATGCATATTTGTGTTCCCGTCGTGAAACCATTGAGATTTGCATTAACCAAATCTTGATTTGGAGCGTTTTTACGAAAAAGTGTCTAGTTGGGTGTTTTTCATGATGTTCATATATCCTCTCCCTATATATATATATATATATATATATATGTATCTATGAAGGTTATGGATTTATAATTAGATTTTAGTTTTTATTTAAATAACCACATTAGCTCACATAATTATTACTAATTACAAATAGAACCCAACATTATTGTTACATATGCATTGCTACATTATTTATTTCACATATATACAATTACACAATACATTAATATCACTATAGAAAAATAATACAAATAAATAATAAATACCCAAAATTTCCGAGTGTTACATATTCAACCATGCCCGAGATAGCAAATGCATCTAGTAAGATGTTATAAGCTTTTTGTGTAGGCCTGCCATGATAACCGAGTGTCGAGCAAAGTTCAGGAACAATATAAGTGGGAAAATGGCAAAAATGTGCAGAATGATTATGAGAAAACCGAATCATATTTACATGCAGCTATTCTCAAAACATAACTTCATAAGAAAAGTTACAATATCATTTAACAATACTGTTAGGGCGGCTTTATCTAGTTTTAAGAGCAACATGATCCAAATTTCTAGCCTAGTGAGGAAATGGCAAATAGATATCATCGACAATGGTGCAAATGGTACTGTCTTGAGTTATAGATTCTATTCCACTTTGTTTGAAAGTTTCGGAAAAGTGATTTTGTATAGACAGGCAATTAAAGTTTTTTTTATAGATGATAATTACCCACTATACCCTTTTCAGATTTTGTAAAGTAGTAATCTTCTATCATGACTTAAGCGCTCAAAATAAAGCAAACCATAAAAAAAAAACAAATTTCATTATTGTTGTGTTTTCAAACATGTTCAACCATTTGGAACTTCCTAAAAAGAAACCGATGGACAAGGAATGGATGGAGTTTCTTTCTAATGAAAAAATGGAACTAAACATTGCAACACACATGTGAATCAAAGTTCAAACATTCACTTCAATACAACTTGGTTTAAAACATGAATGCACCAGCACCAATATATTCTAACTCAGAAAATGGGAATCATTAGGTATAGTCTCCGATTTAACTACTTGCCTTATTCTATCTCCTAAAAGAGACAAATAGCCCACCTAATTTTATTATAGCTTAATTCTATTCAGAAACATCCCAAAAATTTAGCTTTTTTACAACTATAAAAATTAAATATTGTTCTAATATTTGTTTTTTAAAAAGGATAGTCAAGTTGTATACACACCTGACACCAGCATCAAGCATTTCTTCAAATACGGCCAACGCTTCTTCTTCCCTTCTAGCTTTGCCATACGCACTAACAAGTAATGCATAGCTCACCATGTCTGGAGCAAGCCCAGACCTTTGCATCTAAAATTAACATTATGGGTATAAATTTAATTAAAAAAACAAGATACAGGCTGTTTGGAATGCATAGACATGTATGAATGTGGAAAACTGCAAGTTCGGAGTGTAAAATTCAGCATCCAACTGAAAAGAGGGTGTTATAGTTTATACGATAACCCAGCTTCCAATGAAAAACATCTACTGTGTCCTTCTTTAGTAAGATTGCATGCCTTCTTTAAGAGTTGAATAAAACAACTTATAGAGGAGGTAGCAAAGCATAATAACAATAGCAGTAGGTTCTATATTGTAGAATATGTGTCAATGGAAAATATTCCTTTCACAATTAGATGAGATTGCATTAGTGAGCAGCGGTATAACAATCTAAAGCAACAGTGACCTGAGGCTCAACATTATAGTCTAAACAAAACTTATTTAGTTCTGGCCTTTATAAAAAAAACTATTGTGAGTTCTAAGACAAGTAACAACCTCAGTGGGTGTCAACCAACAAGAAGTGTTATAAAACTAAGAAGAAACCTAACGACCAATGACACAGTGATCTAATCCATTATCTTTAACAAACAGTCGAAAAACAGAAAAAAGAAGTAATTTTCATTACCTCATCATAAATATTAGCGACCTCCTTGTAATTTGTTTCAAATGACATCAAGCTATTATAGGTAACAGTAGATTTCTGAATTCCTTTCTCTGTCATCATACAAAAAACTTTGCGAGCTTTTTCAAAATTCCCTGATTTCTTATACATATATATCATCATATGATACATTTTCTGGTCAGGCTTCAAAGGCGAGGTCTCTTCGTTTAGTAGAGTTTCAAAAATTTCTTCAGCCTCTTTAAATTTGTCCGCCTGCAAGACCCAATCAACCATAAAGCTCAAAAACAAAGCTTGATAAGTATGGGCCTACAAAAAGCGCATGTCAATATATAAAAATTACGTTATTTTTCTATTTAGCCTCCTAGATTACCGTTTTGGTCAATTTAGTACAAATTCACCAGGTAAATTTTTGGACCGAAACCATTGAATTCAAGGGTATTTCGGTCATTTCGAATACTGTTTAGAGGTTCTAAATTCTTTTAATTAACAGATTCATACTAAATTGGCTAAATACTGTCAAAAGCACTCTATTGTAAAACAGTAGTATAAGGTATTAAGTTGAATTCGCGTGAGAAACAATTTTAAACGCTAAAAAGGGGTTCACACCATTACATAAGGTAAATATGCTGATTACCTCAACAAATGTTTCAAATATAATCTGACACGTTATAGCAGAAGGCTCACTTTTTTATATTGTTTTCCTCTTCCATATGCTTCCATCAGAGCAGTGTGAGATATCACATTTGGTAGATGACCTTTTTTTGTCATGTAGCTCAACACCCTTTCTGTTTTGCTAAACTCTCCTTGTTTTCCATAAGCGATTAGAAGCATAGAAAAGTCCATTTCGCTAAAATCCCACCAGTGTTGCGTCCGAAGCCACTCGAGAATCTAGTGCCAAGTGGAATTTTATGTCATTAATTGTTAGTGAAAACTATTCATTCCCATTTAGTGGTATAGCATACAAGTCATTATGCACAATTAAAATTAAAGTGAATTTTTTTTATTGAACAACATGTCACTCAAGAAAACAGTTCGTTAAAATGTATATCTATCAAAAGGTAAATCAGTATGCCAATCAAAAATTGGTTCATTCATGTGCAACAAACAATACATGCACATGGTAAAAAGGTATTTACTGGTGATAAAACGGGAATTGAGATCAAGATATGTCAGTGGCCTTTTTCTAAACGAATAGATATACAAAGAGAGGAGAACTACCTCACTAACAATATTCCATTTCCTTAGCTGCTTAAATCTAACAAGGGTACCAACAACGAGGTCTTTAGGAAGTGACTGATTTCCACTTTTTCGGCTCTGTAAAACCGAAACTTCAGAACCAGACTCATCGATTTCAGTCATTAATTTTCTCCAATTTTTCTGATCAGCTTTATCTGCTCCATCTTCAAATACTTCTACTTTCTTTGTCCTTTGTAAGAACTTTAGTGGAGCTAACATACCAAGACAAACTATCTGTAGTCTTCTATTGTATCTATTGTTGGCATCTGTGTAGTCTCCAAATAATTTAGATTTGCTGAAAAATAGACACGCCATGTCCAGTATGTTAATAAAAATCCGCTCTTTCACCAACTATTTGAGAAATTGCTCAGGATAATTGGAAATCAATGACTTAGACAAAAGATTCAGAAAGGTTCACAAATATCATGACCAAAATATTGCATCCCAATCCCACAAAGTGTGAAGGTTGCTAGTTTATTTAAAGCATTAACATCAAACCTTCCACCAGCAGTCAGCGGTAGTAATGACAAGCAAATACAATACTTTCACAAAAAGTATATCTGTGCAAATATTCTATTTGTTAAGAGGACAATTAGAGATTCTACCTCAGATTTATTAACTGTGTTTGAATATACATAGTTGAAATAATTATTACATTTTTATTAACATTATTGGAAATCCCTTAACATATTTCGAGCTTCTTTAAGGGACAAAACACACGAAAAAAATATTGATTTTATTTTTTTGATTTCTGGTTTCAGGCATTCAGTGTCTTCTCGTCCACCCTCGAAATGGTAGTAAAATGCTAAAAACTAATTCCCGACATAAAAAGCAAGCCTTTCACCAAAAATCACCAATAGCCTTGACAAACAAACACATGTATTCTACTAAAGAGCAGGTAGTATAGATTCTACCTCAAATTTGACCATAAACTTCTTTAAATGGGTTATCTAAGAAAAAGGACACCACAAAAAGAACATATTTTTATGCACTTTATAGTCTCATTTGCATCCTCAAAATGAGCAATAAACTTATAAAAGTTTAGTATGAAGCATTATAGATCAAAATTTTCAACCAAATAACCAATGGAAATGACAAATAAACCATTTCCAAAAAAAAACATTAAATTAACAAAAGAAAAAAAAAATCTACTATATAATGTTTACTTGAGAAGAAAAAAAAACACCAAAAAACAAATAACTAATAACTCCAGCCATTAAAAAATCAAAATTTTCACTAGAATCCCCATTGAAAATGACAAAAAACACAACCATTTTACAAAAAGCATAAACCCATGAAAAAAGTTCCACGTAAAGAGCAGAATATGGAGAAAATGCCTCAAATCAAAATTTCTACTATATAATGCTTACTTAAGGAAAAAAAACACCAAAAACTAAAAATAACCACTTTTTTATTCTCCTTTTACATCCTCAAAATGAATAATAAGATACTGAATTACTGATAAGTGAACTTAAAACATTACCAAAATCAAATCTTTCATCAAAATCACCATTGCAAATGACAAAAAAACACAACCATTTTTCAAAAAAGCATAAACCCGTAAAAAAAAAAAGTTCCAAATAAAGAGCAGAATATGGAGAAAATACCAAATAAAACAAATTAAACCACTATTTATTCTCCTTTTACATCCTCAAAATGAACAATAAGATACTGAATTACTGATAAGACAACTTAAACCATTAAAAATTCAAATCTTTCATTAAAAACACAACCATTTCCAAAAAAAGCATAAACCCATAAAATAAAGTTCCAAGTAATTATCAAAGTAGCACTTTTTTTTATTTTCTTTTAACATCCTCAAAATGAACAATAAGACACTGAATTACTGATGATATAACTTAAGCAATTACAAAATCAAACACAACCATTTTTTTCAAAAAAGCATAAACCCATAAAAAGAAAGGAGAAAATACCTAAAATTTTGTTGAGCTTATTTACAATATAATTAAGTGACATATATAGTTAAGTGGCTTTTAATTTTTAGTACTATTCATATTTACCATTTTAACAGTCAACCTTTATGTTTCACGGACTCGAGTCACAACCTATCAATTTTTTGTCCAAATATAACACCGACAGGAATAAATCGATAAAATTACATCCACATATCTCACATTTGTAATCTATTTTCAAATTATAATTATATGTTTCTGAATTGGCGGAGAAGTTAACTTTAAATTTGCTGGTGCATTATCGAGAACAACTTTATAGACCTCAACATTAGGGTTAATTATACTTTGGTGACCTGTGTTTTGGCCACTTTTAGAATTGGTGACCAAACTTTTAACAATCTCGTTTTAGTGACCTAAATTTATGGTTTGGGTTGATTTAGTGACCCGCCGTTACATATTTTGGATGAAAACCATTTTGAAGTTTCAATTTAGTCCGGATAGTTTAAAAGTTTATGATAAACGCTTAAAAATTATAAAATTTACACACATATAAAAACACTTACACAAAATCTTATAAAACTATCAAAAGCAAGTTAAAATTTTATATGTAATTGAAAAAAAAAAAAACCGTTTTGTTAATGCAAATTTAAAAATGATATAAAACTATCAAACAGTGTGATACAAATTAATAAATATAAGCTAAATCGTTCTTTTTTCTGCTATGTAAGTTAATTGTTAAACTTATTAAATACGTATGAAATTTTTGAGTGATTAGTCTTATTCTACAATAAAATAAGAGTCTTATTAATTAGATTGTAACTCATACATATTTGGTTTTATTATATCCGAATTTATTTATGTAGGATGATATTAACAAGTTTTCACTTTATTTTATATATTTAATTATACGTGAAGAAATAAAAAAAAATGAAAATAATAATAATAAATTATTAAAATTGAGTTGTTAGTAAGTATGCTTTCAATTAATTAGCTTTGTAACGATATATTTATATCATCCCAACTAAATAGAGTTCATATGATGTTTGATAATTGTATTCATTTTATTTGCTAATTTTACAACTCACTTAAACACATGTTTTATATAATTTTGTAATTTAAGTGGGCTTATATGAGTGCAATTTTTTACAAGTTTTAAGCATTTATCGTTAAGTTTTAAACTATACAGACTAAATTAAAACTTCAAAACGGTTTTCATCCAAGAAATGTAACGGCGGGTCACTAAAACAACCAAAACTATAAATTTAGGTCATTAATACAGAATTGTTAAAAGTTGGGTCAACAATCCTAAAAGTAGCCAAAACACAGGTCACCGAACCATAATTAACCTTCAACATTATTATCAGCTAGAAATTTCAGTAAATCAATAAAGAGCCCCCGATTATTTGAATCTTCAGATTTGTCATGCCCACGAAAGGGAAGACTATGATGCAAAAGACATCTGCTACACTTGACAGACGAAGTAAGTTGAAGCCTATAATCATGTTTTGCTTGCATGGTCAACTTCACAAAACTATTATCTATATAGTGTTCTCGCCTAAAAAGGTCATTACATTTACTGACATATTTCGAATGAGAACTACTATGACCTCCAACATGCTCCCGTAATTTTCTCTCTTTTTTTCCAATTTGTGAACCCTTCGTTAACAAATGTTTTCAAAGCCTGCTTGGTTACCACATTCATCTAGGCAATAAGCGGCATTTTTTGTAATGCTATACTCTAACCAATCAAACTTTTTAAACCACAAAGGATTAAATTTTCTTAATTGGCCATTGATTATTGTTTTCTTAAGATCATGTTCAGTAGGTCGACATGACCCATTCAGGTAGTACTGTCTACGAACTATTTCACGAATATTATGGTCATAATCTATAATCCTAGGTCGCAATCTTGGATCAGAAGGAAGGTCAGGTAAATCACCATTACCAATCTTGTTTTTAATCGGCTTGTTTGATCCTTGTCCAATAGTAAGCTCATTATAAATCGGTGTTCAAGTTTTTGCCGAATCGTTTACTCCGACAGACACATTAATTGGCGTTGGTTTTTCTGTCAAATCGTTTACTCCGACAGGTTCTTCCACCCGTGGCCGTTTTTTACAATACTTAAGCATTGCTGAAATAAACAAAATTTAAACTTTAAGTTTCTTTTTGATAAACAAATCATATAAACAAGAAAAGAAAAACAATGAAGTTAACTAATTAAGTAAGTTACAAAGTAAAACAACAAGTTTATTCGAAATAAACTAAAAAAAGGCAAACATTAAGTTTACCCATCTTGATTTAGACATGCAAAACAAATCATATAAAAAAACCCAATGAAGTTAACTAGTTAAGTAAGTTACAAAGTAAAACAACAATTTTATTCGAAATTAACTAAACAAAGCCAAACATTAAGTTTACCCAATTTGATTTAGACATGTAAAACAAATCATATAAACAAGAAGAAAACCAATGAAGTTAACTAGTTAACTAAGTTACAAAGTAAAACAACAAGTTTATTCGAAATAAACTAACAAAAGCCAAAAATTAAGTTACCCAACTTGATTTATGCATGTAAATAACAAGTTAGATATTATGTAAACAAGCTACTAAAAAACTAAATAATTTAAAAGTAGCCATGAGCCATTCATCCATGATTGATGATCCATTGAGAATTTATCTTAATAAAAAACTAACTAAAAATTTCCCAAAATTGCATAGTAACCATTTTTTTCTAATAAAATGCTATTAAAAAGTATCCTAACTTTTTTAATTAATTAACAATTATTAAGCAAACAATGATAGAATCAATAAAGTACAATAAATTATTAATTTTACAAACTAGTTAACTAGTTACGATAAAAAGGAAAGAGGGAAAAATCAATTGTGGCTCCAAATTAACTTGGGATGGGAATAGCAGCTATGCAAATGTGTCTTGGATGGATCGTTGACCGGTGATCGTATATGTAATTGAGTTTGGGTTTTGTTAGTGTTGAGATCTGATCGCCGCTTATATAGAGAGAGGATTTTGTATATGTATAATGATCTGAAAGATACAAATTCTCTATTTACATGTAATGACAATTTTGTAATTATAAGTTAATAACCAATGGTATTTTGGTAAATTTTATGAGAAAGTGAGGGGGTTCAGCTGACCCCTCTTAATCTATAGCAGTTCCGCCCCTGGTTGTATCTCTATACGTTTAAGTAACTTATTGTACTCACTGTAACATTATAAATAATAAATAATAAATAAACATGCCGTGGAAATAAAGTCAAGGCAGAAACGGTCCTAGGGCCCAATTTAGGAAGAACTAAATTGGCCCACAAGAGGCCCAGTTTTTCAATTACATGCATTGAAAAATTATTGGTTATTGATTAATATCACTTATATTTTAGTATAAAAAAAATGTACAAATAACTACGGGAATTGTGACGGGTATTTTTTGTGATGAGTTTAATAGCTACGGAAAATGAGAGAGATTTGTGACAGGACCGTTAATATGTAACAGTTTTGTAACATGATGGTCAATTTGTGACAGTTTTGTGATAGATTTTTGACTATCATAAAATCAATATTATTTTGTAGTGTTTGCTTTATATTTACCGCTTATGAGTAGTATAGGTCTACCACTAGACAAATAGAGTACATCTAACAATTTTCTGTTCTTTTTCGTTCAGTAATTATTTCATGCTTCTAGTAAACATAAACAGTCAAAACACGCTTTAATTTTAAAAGATAATTAAATATGAAGGTAAAGTTTATAAATTTTTTAATAATAGTTTCTCATTTTAAAAGAAATAAAATAATTGATTATTATATTTTTTAGAATAAATATAATGGCGTTAGACACATCTGAAGTAAAAATATCAAAAAAAAAACATTCTAGTTAGAAAAATATTTTTTCTCACCAAATTTTCAATCCAAAATCCTTATCCACCGATGTGACGGATGAAATTGACCGATCTTTTTATTTTTAATTTTGAAAAACAATTTTCACCTAATACATGATTCGTACATCTAATCCGTCAAATCAGCGGATAAGATTTTTGGGTCAGATATTTGGACGACTATAGCAACACTCCTAGTTAAATAACACATAATTTAGAAAAACGGTCTAGTTAGAATAGTTTATTGTATTTAATAAGTTATAATTAAAAAAAATTACTTTAAACACGGTTTAATAAAAAGTCATATTAATGATCATTATTGGAAAAAAAAACTTTAATTTAAGTCATATTTTTCAAATTTAATTTGGTCCTTCAAAATAATGGAGACGGCACTGAATGAGGAAATGATATTTCTCAGCATTTTCCTGGATATTTCTCGACATTTTTCTAGAAACTTTAATTTTATTTTGTTGTTGCTGAAATGCACCACATAATAATAATAGAGTGAGAAAAGACGAGACCATTCAGGAGCTGTGGACGAAAGGCAAGCAATAATCCATTTACACCATTACATAAGGTAAATATGCTGATTACCTCAACAAATGTTTTAAATATAATCTGATACGTTATGGCAGAAGGCTCAGGACCTGAAGATTGCATCCTTCGAAAAACAGATTCTGCTTTTTTATATTGTTTTCCTCTTCCATATGCTTGCTTCCATGAGAGCAGTGTGAGATGTCACATTTGGTAGATGACCTTTTTTTGCCATGTAGCTCAATACCCTTTCTGTTTTGCTAAACTCTCCTTGTTTTCCATAAGCGATTAGAAGCATAGAAAACAGTTCGTTAAAATGTATATCTATCAATAGGTAAATCAGTATGCCAATCAAAAATTGGTTCATTCATGTGCAACAAACAATACATGCACATGGTAAAAAGGTATTTACTAGTGATAAAATGGGAATTGAGATCAAGATATACAAAGAGAGGAGAATTAGACTCATCGATTTTTCTACTTTGTTTGTCCTTTGTAAGAACTAGACTCATAGATATAGTCATTAATTTTCTCTAATTTTTCTGATCAGCTTTAATTATTTGCTTCATCTTCAAATACTTCTACTTTGTTTGTCCTTTGTAAGAACTTTCGTGGAGCTAACATACATATTTGTAGTCTTCTATTGTATCTATTGTTGGCATCTGTGTAGTCTCCAAATAATTTAGATTTGCTCAAAAATAGACATCTATAGGATACTATCAAATCCGGAACTTACAGGTCGAGTCAGATAAAATTAACAACCATAAACTGGCCATATGCCATCTAACAAGATGACATATGACCAGTTTATACTTATAATAAAAATATTTATATTTGTAATAAATCTAGTTGTTTTTTGTTGTAAATCTGGGTTAGATTATGTTTTGTTTTATTTCTATAAAATGCTTAGTTTTCAAATAAAAAATAAATGACATGTGGACACTTGATATTATTATTATTATTATTATTATTATTATTATTATTATTATTATTATTATTATTATTATTATTATTATTATTCAACAAATAATAACCCACTTTTTCTTTTTGCAAATCACACACATCTCAGGACCTAAATATGTCATCTTTTGGGCTCATTTGATCTTTTTTTTTGTTTTGTTATTCTCTAATAATTTCACTCAAATGAGACTTGTTCATGTAAGTTCTTTTCAAACTACTATTTTTTTTTTTAATTCATAGATCCCTACATTTTTTTTATTATTTAACTTAATGCTGATCCTAAGTAGTTGAATTTGTGATAACCCACCGTTTTTGAGTTACATTTTAAAATAACTTGCAGCAATAATTGTTGTATGCAACAAAACAACTAGGGAGGGGTAAAACATCCGTACAGACGGGTTGGGATGTATTGAATGTCAAAAAAAATCAATTCGTTCCGCCCCAATCACCTATATATTTTGCGGGTTGGGTTAAGGTTGAGGTTCCCGGGTTAATCCGTCACAATCCGTTTCAACCCGCAATATATATATATATATATATATATATACATTGTGTGTATTTTAATATGTCAATATTTAATTCTTGTTATATTTTAGTTTTATTACTTGTCCGTGAATGTTTTAAAAGTATTTTGATTGATTTTAATTTATATTTCTATTTGAAATATTCGATTTATTTTAAAATTTGGGTTGATTATGCTGCAAACTATGAAAAATAAATGACCAAAATAAAAATTGAAGAATCAATATAAACCCAACCTGTCCCAACCCGCAATTTATTTTGCGGATTTGGTTAGGATTTTAATTGTAACGGGTTGAATTGGGTTGAGTTGATATTTAAATTTTATCAATCAATCCGAACCGTTTTACCAATTGGATTAGAATTAAGATCAATCTGCTCCAATACATCAGCACACCCCTAAAAAAAAAAAAAAAAAACTTGCAGACCTAACTTGGAAGAGTTAAAAGACGCTAAAGAGGCAAAGTAAATAATAACACGTTGAAATAAGTGTACACTAAAACATAATAAGGTGTTGAAATAAGTGGATAACAAAACATAAAAAGGCTTTAAACTGTAGATGGCCAACTTAAATACGGGAAAAGAGCATTGACCTTTGTCAAATTGATCCTTAGAAATGATATTTTAGTTAATTTTTTATGATATAAATTTCATTATATTTATGAGTATGACTATACTTATAATCACATGCTACCATAATATCACTTTAAACAAACACTTGTGGACTTAAAACAAGTAGCCAACTTGCAGACTTAAGCTGGAGAGTCATAATAAAATAGACCAAGAGAGATCAAATAAGTGAGATGATAAAAACCTCATAGATTTAGTATTCAAACAGCTATTCAATGACTGTAGGATCCCACCCTATCCCCATATGTTCATAGAAAAAAATAAAATTAAAATCTCTCTTATATTCGACACTTATCATAATTTTAATTCCACTTGCTAATTTTTATCCCCGTATGTTTATTTACATTCACAAAACATGACTTTGACGCTATTGCTTAGAAACAGACTGCCCATTTTTATTTCACTATAAAAACTTTAAAAAACAAACATTTACCATAAGTTGCATTTATGTACGTTTAAGTAACTTATTGTGGTCAGGATAACATTGTTAGTGTTATGAGACTTATTAGCTCAATATATATATTATATAGGAGAAATAGAGAGAGAAACACTATGTTTTTATTAATCAGAATTTGTATGATACAAGATACATAACCTTCTTTATATAGATAGAGCGGTAGACATACAAGCCCACTTGGATCCAACTAAAGCTTATAAAATACAAGTTCAATAGTCCAATAATATCCTACAACACTCCCCCTTTTGACGTCTTGAGTTCTTCGTCTCTATGCAGTCGATATTCATTCGCGATGCTAAACACATAAAAACCTTAATGCCGGAAAACCCAATGTGGAAAAAAACCGATAACTAGGAGAAATTGTATAGCCGAATGATATAGGTTGAAATACCATATAAGTAACTAACCATAAAACAGTGTGCCTCATCAAAACCTTAAGAGAGCAAACCCAATGGAAAAATCTCGGATCGAAGGAAAAAGAGTGCAACAGTGGTAATAGTAGGTAGGGATCAACAACAAAATAGGTGCCTCATCAAAACCTTGGCAGAGTAAACCCAGTGGAAAAAACCTCTGATCGAAGGACAAAAGAGTATACAGTGATAAGAACTGTACAACAGGACACTCTACCTAATTTCGGCAATCTTAAGTGAGATATGATGGGAACGTGTCTCGCTAAAAACATTGCCAAGGAAAACCCAGTGGAAAAAAACCTTTGTCTAAGGACAAAAAGAGTACATGAGCATGCGACTGGATGCTCTCCCTCACTTGCACACGACATGATGCAAGAATTTCGACTAATTAGTAATTAATGCAATAAGCATTCATCTAGATGCTCCTCCTCACTTGCACACGACTGGGTGCAATGATTTTATATTCCAAGAAACAGTATGAGCAATTCAACTGGATGCCTCATTTACTTGCACACGACTGCATGCAAGAAAATATAACGTGGAATAAAACGAGGATTCGACATGATGCTCTTAAACTTCATATGTGAAGATTTATTTCGACGATAAATGCTAAATAGCATAATTTAGTCATGTCTCTCTTGATCGATAACAACAAGTTGTCTTCTATGACAAGTGTTTTATCTGTATCGTGAGACAGAGCATATGTAATTCAAATATGACTAATACTAGCTCGAAACCATATACACTCTCTAGTCATCTCATAGAGCACGAATAGATCGGAGTGATTCGTTTGGAGTTATTTCAAGACCTCCAAGATATCGCCTTATTCCTAATGGTAAAGACAGACCATGTTAGAAATATCACTTATGCGGATCTGATGAGTAATAGGCATCGGTACAACCGAAAAAGGGTTGCGTTAATTCGAGTATCGAAGGGGGTAGATACACTTTATGACGCAAAATGGGATAAGACACGCCCTCATCCACAATTACCTTAAGGTAATGGGAAAATGTATTTTAAGCCATTTCGATGGCAGCGTGTTAGCGCGATGTTGTGTTGAGCTATATCATTCACAGCATACGAGATGCTCATCCTGGCACATTAGACCAAATACAGTGATGTGCTTATTGTACTTACATATGAACATAATGGTTAAATATCTCTTCATCGTCTCATCAGGGACGGACTAAGTCTATATCAATGTCTAGTGATCGAATGATAATGGGAGAATCTGACGACATAGCATCATGATGACTAAAACGTCATAACACATTCTGGGTGTAGTCTGAATCATGGACTTAGATTCAATCTTTACGGGATTCGATCATCAGGTCGAGTCATTTAATTCAAAATTGAAACAAGACCTGGAAAATGGAAACGCCTTTCAAATTGCACACATCCCTTTAGTAATGGTTGACTTTGAATATTTATATGGGAATATCGGGTAGGGCTGAAGCTAATCACGATAGTGGAGGCGTGGACTTGTGCAGAGACTATCATGTTTAATTTAAGCGTTTTATATCTCTCTTAGGAAACTAATCACATTGTTTGAGATATATTTTAAATTTAGTTCTCGAAATAAAAAAAGATGGTTTAATACTTTAATCTGTCTTTTAACGTATATTAATCTCAAAAAATTTATGCCTGACAGTCTTCTAATGCGTTCTAGCAGATGATTTAAAATATGTACGAATTTATTCATGTGTAACTGGTTTTAACGTGTATTTTGTTCATTTTCTCTAACTTTACCTTCATCAGTTATAATGAAATTTAAAAGATTAATATTAAAAGGTAATTTCATTGGGTGCTTGTTTTATAAGTAGTAGATAGTTGCTTAGTTTCCGGAAAACTCGTTTCCACTAATAAAAATCACGTTTTTCGCTTCTCGTTTCTCGCTTCCTATTATTTAACTCGTAAACTTTTAAAAAAATTGAATTTTTTTCCGTTTTTCGTTTTCTGTTTCTTATCCTGGTTACGTACCTATGTATAGGTGTCAAAAAATGAAACGAAATTATGCGGGAAGAAACAAAAACTGAAAGCACTAAGAAAATTCGTAACGGGCAAAACATGTTCGAAGAAGAGTCAGCACATATTTGAATCGAGGCAAATATGCCTCTTCTCTCGGACTTAATATGATGCTTTAATTTATATTAAAACCATAGAGAAGCTATGTTAAACGAAAGCAACCGTTGTAAAAAACACATTTATGACCTAAGTCATGATAAGCTCTGTTAATCTATTTAACACTGATACTCCATAATTTATTACAAAGGTTATGGATACTCCATAATTTATTACAAAGGTTATGGAGTGTCGAATAGTACTGTAGACACTAGACACGGATAAGACATGAATACAAGAAACAAATAATGTTTATTACAAAGGTTCATTAATCTTGAAATTTTACACTTCAATCCTAAAAATTAACAAGAAATATTCAGAATAATTGAAATGCTGAATTGTTTACTAGATTTTTGGCATAAAAGTACTTTCTTTCAGCTGGATCAAGGCAGTTTTTTATTTTTTTTTTATTTATCAATCTACGAGAACCAACTCATATTCCTCAAAAGCCGGAACGAAACTAGCTCAATCACTCAAAATCGCAAGATTATGTTGTACAGAAGCGGACCTCAAAACCGAATTTCTCGTGAACCTAAAAGAATCCAGCTTTGTATATATATGAATGCTGCAACCAAACAAGTGAATTATTGTGCTTGCAAAATTGTGTACCGTGTATTATTGTCCTTGCAAGATTTTATTTTGCCTATAATCATACCACCATCTTGAAATCCAATCTGCTTTGTGCTATGACAACTACATGATTGATTCCGATAGTTCTTTCTCAGAATTAGGCTAGCATTCAAGTATTCAACAGCGGAATAATCAACGAACCAAAACCACTTTCATTGCCCAAATTAGATGGGAAAATTCAGATCGAATCATTGAACTTATCTCAGAATTTCGGCAACATACAAGATAAAGAAAGCCCTTCTTCTTCTTCTTCTTCTTCTTCTTCTTCTTCTTCTTCTTCTTCTTCTTCTTCTTCTTCTTCTTCTTCTTCTTCTTCTTCTTCTTCTTCGCATTGAATTGCGTAATCGGTAATTCTATGTGATAGCTGTCCTTCTTCTTCCCAAGTAGTACAAAATAATACTATAACAATATTGAATTCAATGTGCATGCATGTATATTATAACATTATATGGTATTATTAATTACTTGGCAAATTTTGTTGTAATATATATACTGATAGTATTCATAAGTTTCGATGAACAAACTCCTATAAAGTGTAGAAGACAAAATGGTTATGCAAAAGCCAATTAATGTTGAAAAATCTAAAGCAGTTGATTTGGACTATGTATGGGCAAGTTTTGTTTCTCGAAAGAGATCACAAATTAATACACAAAATTCTTCTGAATTGCCAAGTCTTGATTGTGTAGAAACTCCAATGAACACTTTACAAAGGCTTCCAAGTCTCGGGAGGTGGATTTCAATGGGTGTCGAGGCTTGGGATGAGATTTTAAACTCCATAGTCGACGATAATAGCGATACAAAATTATCGTGTAATATTAGTCTTGATTTCGAAAGAAATGCTTCTGAGGCCTCTTACTTGGACCCAGAAGTTAAAAATGTTGAGAAAATGAAAGAGAAACATTATCGTGGTGTGAGGAGACGACCTTGGGGGAAGTATGCAGCCGAGACAAGAGACCCGTCGAAAAAAGGAGGGCGTGTTTGGCTTGGGACTTTTAATACTGCAGAAGAAGCTGCGTCGGTTTATAACAAGGCTGCTATGAGAATAAGAGGACCCAAGGCACGACTTAACTTTCCATTTACTTGAGAAATTTCACAAGTTTGAAAGTTCAAATCACAGTTCTTAGATCCGCATTTTATGTGACTTGGCTAGAACACAAAAGGGTATTATATAGCCTCAATCGTGTTTTCATGTTCAAACCACGTTTAAACGCTGACATGGCGAATTTGGTCTGGAGTTTCAAAGTTGTGAATTTAGTTCTATTGATGACCCAAGAATCGCCTTTGTAAAGATGTATAAATTTATTTTCAGGTTCACTCTCTGCAAGCAGATATATGAACAAGGAATATGATTTACATTCTCGAAAGAGTTAGTTATAAGATGTGAATGATCTTCGTCTAAAAAAAAGCTAGTGATGGAGACTTGTGTCGACATGTTGGAGTTTAAGGAATTAGGAAGTGATTATTTAACAAATATGTATGTAATGGTTATATTTTATTTGTAAAACAACAAAGAAGAGATTGTTTCAATAGCTAAGAGACTCAAGTAATTGTAAGTTGATTTACATGATGCTAGTAAAAAATTGATCTGGCAATCAGTTCGACTAAAACTCAAACTGGTAACACAAGTATCTTCTAAACGAAATATAAAAAGAGATCAAGGGAAACCGAACTCCAATGATACAAACAATGTCTCCTCGTCACAGATTTTAGCTGTTGCTCAATTCCATTGATTAAAAGACGTTTAGTATGCTCCCTTCAGTTTTGATATGTTCATTTTTTCATGTTTTTAACTCCATGAAATCAAGATGCTGGCAAGCCAAATCTGCTGCTATCGCCAACTCTAAAGAATTGAGCTTTAAAATTGTTACACTTCTAGTTCTGTTATTAGAGTAGGGAATTAATTGTGTTGAAGTTGTAGTTGACAAAACTGAATGGCGCGCCAAATCATCGGGAGCCTAGCTTGAGAAAAATCTGAGAGAGCTAATGTAAGAAACATTGACATGGTAATCAGCTTGCATAATACTATTATTGACTACGATAAAAGACACTATTCCGATGTAACTTAAAACTTACCAAAACACGTTTTGGTTGCACGAACCTCACCAAGGGTTGAACTTTCTGCAACCTACAAAACAATATAAAAATGTTAAATACTTACCCATGAATGCAACTCACTTCTTCATTTTAAAAGTTTCAGCTACAAGAGAGAAGTCTGTTCATAGAAATTGCTATCTTCTCTGCTAGCTAGGAGTTATGAAAAAAATGCCGAATGTTCCCAAAAAGGTCTCTGATTGGTAAAAACAGGAAATGCACTGCCGACAAAGAACAGTTTTAAGCACGGAAAGAGAACTTCTGCAGCTCGTAGGGGTTGTTGGGATTTCATTCAAATGAGCTTCTTAACAATGTGTTTACTGGGGCAAAAAAATATGGAAACATAATAAGCTCAACTGGACCTCAACACTATGATGAGAAAAGTGGGAAAGGAGACAAGTTAACGAAACACAAACCGATATAAAAATTTCATTTCCTTAACCATAGTGTTTTTGAAATCGACTAACAATGGTATGCGAATAGTATAAAAATATCGCTAAGAATAACAGTGTTTTATCATCATATTAAAATAAAAAGCAGGTTACGAAAGTAAATGCTCACGAACGTTCTCATGTACACCTACACCAGGAATCAGAAACAAAAAAAAACATAGAACGAAGGTTTACAAGGAGAAACAAAAATATACTCATTTGTTTAGTAAATACTCCATCAACTTCTTATCCATCCAATTCTGCCAGAAAATAATTTGATCAGTAAAGCAAGTCAAAGAAAGTACTTAACTGCAGACGTATAACTCTCGCCACTCGCCAATGATCTAACATAGAGAAAGAACTTAAAACGACGGTAAATGATAACTCTACATTTCACAAGAACAAAGATAGGAATCGGAAGCTAAAACTCAGAGATGACAAGGCATAAGGACAAAGAACAACAGAATGGAGAGAGTATCCTATACTATACAAGCCTAAATGAATATATGTATGAACTCTGAAATGCAAATATACCTTCAACTCATCACCTCTAGATTTAGATTTAAGTGCTTCGAATCCGATGCTTATCTTTAGTTTAAAATGATGATAAACTCTACATCCTGTGAGAAGCCATTTATGCCTCATAAACATCCACCATTTCTAAAAGCATACTTCTTCCTGATTTTTGTTTCAATCCAAATCATAAAAAGAACACAATTCCAAGGTTCAAAGAAACAAAACACCAAGTATATATATATATATATATAGCTAACAACAAAAAGTGGAAAAAAGATATGAACTTACTGAGTTAGGAACAAGGACACTACATTATAGTACTAAATGATAAACAAGATTTGATCCGGTTTTTTGGAAATTAAGTATGATGATATGTACTAATCAATGATTCACGCCCCTATTATTTAAGTCGCTAGTAGTTACAAGGTTACTATCTTCATAACAAATCAATATTGGTTTTGAGTTTCATGGTTTCACTTTCACCTTTGATGAACAGTCTATTTAACGTTTCATTTATTTGTCACTTTATTTAGTTAGTAGGAGTATTTAGATAATACTATCACTATTTTGGGTATTTTGATATTCACACTCTAGTCCTTCTTAGACCTTTTTTTAATGATTAGTCCTTGTTAGATAACACTATTTGATAATAGTAGGGCTGGGAAAAATCCCGAAATCCTGACCCGCACCCGACCCGAAATTTCTCGACCCGAAAATGCCGGGTTTTGTCCCGACCCGACAAACTTCGGGTGACAATTTTGATTTCGTCGGGTGTCCCGATCCGACCCGATTTTTTAATTAATTTATATTTTATATAAAAACATAAATTTATTTTGATATTCCCATAGGACTTTGAGATCAACAAAACATCAACAGATATAACATCGGCCAAATGTAAACTTGCCACCATCTTGTAATACGGCACTGAATATATTAAGCTGTTCACATTAAGAGGCTTTTCCGTTTTCCCTCTCTTCTCACCCCTGTCATCATTGTCTGAATCTTCCTCAAGAATCGCATTATTATTGATGGGAATCGGAGAGAAGACTGCAAGAGCTGAAAGGTCCAGAGGGCAATCGAGAAGGACCTTGAAGCCATACACATTAAGTATGTGGCACGGGGGGTAATAAAAGCCTCCACCTTTGCTTAGACATGTCTGCAGATAATGAACAAAGGAATAACTTGGTCATTGTTGTATAAACTTGGACTCGGGTATGAAACATAAACATACTCATGATATTTACGAAAAGTAAACATACTCAATATGCAAATACGAGGCGATAAAGGGAGAGGGAGAGAGATGACTTACAAGCTCCATGAAGATTAGCAAGACAGAATGTCCCAAGTCAGAACAAGATAGTTACATCAGCATGTCAACCTACAAAAGAGCAGTTTTCATGAATATTCTTACATAAGGTACATGGGAAAAGGAATCCAGAGTTAAGAAATTAGATGTATAATGATCGAATTACCCCACGATAAAAAGGTGTCTAAATTATGTTCATGAGACATCATTTTATAATAGTGTAAAAAGGCTAGGTTTTTCACTATCTTATGATCTACTGATAGCCTAGGGGCTAGGTGTGATGTTATAAAGAAAGAAAATAAGGCGTCGAAATCAGGGTCATGACATATCAGTATATCACTTAATTGTGTGACCTGATGTGGCACAAGTTCCTCATAATTTATCTAGGCAGAGCCATTCGTTTATCACAGCGAAGGTACAGTATTAAGCAAATCAATTTCAATATTTTCAAAAAAAATAAAAGAGTAACTTAACTGTAACTTAAGCAGTATTTTGTATAAAGTAAATACCAAATATCTCAAAGCAAAAATCCCTAAAAAAAGTACTATTCTTGGTGGTGTGTGCGATTCATAGTTTTTTTTTTCTTTAAACATATTCATAGGGCTTGTTTGAGTGCAAGATGTAAGCAAAAATGTGGAATCTTTTTTTCTGCTTGAGATAATCTGGGTTCACCCTGCTTAAAAACCTTCGAGATTTCAGTCTAAAAAACCATAAAAGCTCAATGTTAAACTGACAAAAGATGTATTCTAGCTTTTAAGCTAAAAAGCTTACAAATGTAACTAAACAAAGCCATGTACTTTATTTCTAACCTTGTCTTTGAGAAAATAAGCCAGCTTATAAAAACTTGTAAAACGGTACCGAAAAACTATTGTGATGTCGATACCAACTTATCTTCCACAAAGTGAATACCAAAAATGTTACAGCAAACAACAGCAATTACCTAAATATTTCCCCTAAATAATAAATAGCCAATGTGTGTAAGCATGTAGCCTAAATTAGTAAACACTATGCACTCCACTTTCTTAAAAAATTAAGTAAATAGACAGAGAAGCAAACAAACATAAGCTGAAATTATATGAAAATAAGCCAGCTTATTTAAATTTATAAAACCGTACCGAAAAAGCTATCATTACATCAACACCAAACTTATTTGTACAAAGTAAATATCAAATCTTTTACAACACCCAGCAGCAAATAATTAAAAAAAGATCCGTAGAATTAAATACCCAATTTTTATAAATTAGTACACATTCCAATTACTTAAATAATTACGCAATTCGACAGAGAAGGAAACAAGCATAAGCTGCAACTATACGCAAATTAAATCATAAAAAAATAGTTTAAGCATAAGCAAACAAATACTAACTCTAATGACACAGTTAAGCATAAACAAATAATCTAAACATAAAAATAATCAAATGCCCATGTTGTAAATTACTTATTTTAAAGTTGCCCAGGTAAATAAATAACCCTACAAACAATAATAATAACTTTAAAATGTAATCTTGAGAGAAAATATATAAATATATATAAAAAAAAAAAGAACAACCTTTGGCTGACTGTCTTTTTAGAGAAAGAGAAGAGAAGGAAAACAAATTATATAAAATATTTAATATATATATATATATTTAATATTATTGCAAATTGAGTGAAAGTCTAATTAGCTACTAAATTCTTAGAGTTTTTACAAAATGACACCTTCGTTAGAAATCAACAATTTTAGTCTGAAAAAAGTTTTGAAAAATTACATTACATACATGTAGTTTCTGATTTGAACAATCTGGTCTAAAAAAAATAAAACAAATGTATTAGATTGTCAAAAAATTTGTATTAGATTGTCAAAAATGTTGTTTTAGATTGTTAATTTTTTTGGATTAAAATATCAAAAATATAGTATTAGATATCAGAAAAATTATATTAGATTGTCAAATATTTTGTATTAAATTATCAAAAAAATTGTAATAGATTCTCGAAAAAATTATATTATATTTTCAAAAAAATCGTATTGCATTGTCAATTTTTTTATATTAAATTGCCGAAAAATGGAATTAAATTGCCAAAAAATTGAATTAAATTATCAAAAAAATTGTATTAGATTGTTTAAAAAAACCATTAGATTGTCAAAAAATATTGTATTAAATTGCCAAAAAAATAGATTGTCAAAAAATTGCATAAGATTGTCTATTAGATTGCTAAATAAATTATATTAGATTGTCAAAAAAAAAATTATTAGAGTGTCAAACATATGTATTAAATTGTCTATTATATTATCAAAAAAATTATATATTAGATTTAACTTGGAACTAACAAACAAACAAAAAAGTGGTTATTCGGAATGCTCTCAGAACTCTTTCAAGATTAGCAAAAACTAATCCGCAAAAATAGAAGAACTTACGAACAAGAGGCTTTTAACCATCCATGCCCACCAAACCTATAAATTACTACCATGGAGACTTTTGATAAATATAGTCACACTTTTAATACTTTGGTTTCTTCTGCTTGGTAGTTATGGCAACATTATACTTCAGTATCTCAGATACGATGCTTCCAATCACCTGTACAAAGTCACACATCAACTAAAAATTCGTAAACATCATTAAGCCATATAAGCGGGCAAGCAAGTGTTCATTCAAAATATATAATACAAATAACTGGCCTTGTTTGGCTAAATCTTTTAACCTCAACTTTCTTAGTTTTTTTTCTATAAACACAAGGTTGCATTAGGTTAATTCAAGCATAGCTAATTTTTGGTAGTCACAACTTTTAAGCTTTTTTTATTGGTATTTTGCACAAAGACTAGGCTACATTCAATTAATCAACATAAAGCAAGAGGGACTAAGCATTAAGCAAAGATGAAACTAGCTTTTCTTAAAACTTCATAAAATCAATCCAGTTTAAACAAGGAATAAAATATGAATTACGTATCTTTTTTTTAATATGGCAACAAACCTTTGGCTTATACAGCTAGGGCTCAGATGAAGTGGCTTCGATGACGATTGATCGATGCCCTACAAATCACAAGTACAAAAGGTAAAAAAAAACACTATTAGCAAGCAAATTTAACAAAAAGCAAAGATAAATATCTTTTAATACTATTCTAACTCATGGTATCTCACATTATAACATCCACCGATCTGAAGCAAGAGTAAATTTTCCATGTACAAGTAAACATAGATAAGTGAAGGCATTTTTGAATTTACCAAGCGCATCTATTTTAATTTTTAATGCTTATGTGCTACTCAACACATCTTTTGAACTTGAAACATGGAACCGGGGATCCGAATGTAGACCGTGACTACCAATAAGGCACTGATTATGGAACCATGCACCAACTTTCCAGCAATCATGTCAAACTTGAGGTTACATCATGAAGGATTCAAACACATTACTATAATGAGAAACCCATAATGTGTGTTCAAAATTGCATTATAATTATAGGGTTTTTCATCCTGTCTGTTCAAACATATAAGTACATTCCATGCAAAAAAGACCGATGTTGGCCCGTTAAAACCAAACCGCCAAAACCATTTAGCCCACTAAAACCACTTAAATATTAAATAACTAAGTAGTAAGTATGTACTACATGAAATATAGTAAATATAGAGGAAGAGGAAGAGAGGAAGAGAAAAAAGGTATAAATTTATTGACTAATGGCTAGTCTCGTGTAATCATGATTAAACACGTTTACTTAGGTAATCATCTAAGTTTTCAGACTCCGTCTAATTTTCTGTTTAAGTTTTCAGAATCCATCATCTTAGTTTGTTAACATATTTTCGTTGGATATTTCACACCCTCTTTATCACTGACCTTTAATTGGGCAAGATTTAAATTGGGTTATGGGTTTTCAGATGAAGGAAAAAATGACATTTTTTGGTGAGTATGTGCTTGAATGACACTTTGAAAAAATAGTTTCAAAATTCAAAGTTTTTTCATAACTTCTCTTTTGAAGAACAAACTAGATTGAAACACTAATTTCCTTTTTTTTTCTGCTCTTTTAATAATGACCATGACGGCAACAATCCAGTTGTTATGAACTCAATCACCTTGTTTTGGTTTCCAAAATATATGGCAACTCTGGCAACTCAATCGCCTTGTTTTTGGTTTCCAAAATATATGGCAACTCTGGCACCGCATTATTCTGCTGTTGCTGGAGGATGAACAAAACCACAAAAGGCTCGTTTCCTTTTTCTGTTGCTATTTCTTATGCCAAAATAGTCGCACAAAGAAATTCTTCTTTTTAGCCCGGTATTTCTTGATTTTCTTTTGATTGGATCTTTCACATTTTCCCCGTCAACTTTAAGCATAATAAACTGAATCTTTTGCACTTCCAACTGCAGCTGCCCTATTCTTTCCGATACATTCCTTGCTTGTTCTGAAAATCTCCTTCTCAAATTTCTTTTTTCTTCTGATTCTACCACACTTTTCACATCATCAGAATGATCAACATTTCTAATCAATATTCCATCGACGTCGCACAGCTGCATAATATCTTCCTTAGCTTTTAGCAACTGGTCCCCTATACTCTCACGACCGAAAGATTTATCCTCCATCCTCTTCTCACTCATATATCCACTTTCATCTTCAAATCCTGCACGATGGTTTGGAGGTTGACGAGTTTCTGGGGATCCGAATTTAGCCTCTCTAATATTTTGGGTTTGTTCAATTCTTGGTTTGGCAGTGCAAATCTCTTTGAAATCGTCAGATCACCTAAGCCAAAGTCTTTTTCAACTGTTTCTACCGAGGCAATATAAATTTCTTTTTCATTTGGCCTTTCAAGTTTTCTATTTCCATTCAAATTGGCTAAATATGCTTCCATGCATTCTTTCCTTCCTAACCCAGACGATGAACTTTCAGAAATTTCATCCAGCATTATGTCTTTTGTCAAAATCGTGTTTTCTGATTCAGAATTTACATGATATGGCTTGACTTTTTCTTTGTTCGAAGCACTTTTCGGCCCCAACTCTTCTATCTGTCTCATTACAACTTTTACTCTTGTTTCCATATCTAGTTGGTCTAACAAATCATTCATCTTCTTTTGATCTGCATTCGACCCTTCATGGCTTTCAACATGGTTCTCAACTCCAACCTGGAAAAGAAACTTCAAAATTATTTCCAAAACTAATCTATGGCATGTAAATAGTACACTTATCCATCAGCTTGTTACATATTTTGGTCACACTTTTTGGTTGGAATAGGAAGTGGACCGACCTAACTTAAAAAAAAAGGGTATCTTCACAGATCAGGCGTCATTGGTTTTCTAAATCCAAATTTTATAATTAAATGTATATGTATAAGATAAACTTTACCTTAAAAAACAAGGTACTATTCTCCAGAGAGGATATGCAGTCCATCAAGGAACTGATAGCTGGAGCATATTCAGCCAAGCGAGCTCCTGGGGCTCCATTTTCTCCTTCCAAATGACTGATCTTTTTTGTTAGCAATTCAATCCGTTGTCCTTACAGTCAGTTTCTTTTTCTACGCATGTGAGCACTCCGACGAGTTTCTTAAACTTTTCTTCAAGCAAATAATGTATGACAGAGGTGGTGTACAGCTCACTAGTAAGCTTTGTAGCCTCAGTTTCCAGTAACATTTCATATTCACAATTTTTCTCCTTAAGATCAGCTACTAAACATTGTAATTTGGAATTTTTAGTCTCTTTTATAGCAACCTTGGCCTTTGCATTACATATCTCAGTTTCCTTTTGACGCAACAGTTCTTTCCCATTCTCAATTTCAGAATTCAGTAGACCAGTGACTAATGTGATAGCACTCAAGTTATGTTCCATTCTTTTCAGTAGCTTATTCAATTCCGTATTTTCGACTTGAGTCTGCTCTAGTGTACCCTCCATTACACTGATTTTTTTCTTCAAATCCAACGCTGACACATTGGACTTTGGCCAAAGATGATTGTAACACTCCGATTTCCAGAGACTTTTCGTTGATAATATTCTTGAATACCACCTCAAGGTTACTTAAAGATACTGTTTCGCCAAGGATTATAGTATTTTCCCCTTCGAGAGTATTAATTTTTTCCTGCAGGTCTGCAGAATCCTTTACCAGAATTTTTCTTTCATCAAGCAACTTTATGTTTTCCGAATTCATTTGACCATTGGCCAATGTTATATCACTCAATTTATCTTCTGTTTTTCAAAGTTGTACTGTTAGGACCAGATTTCTAGTCTAAATATTGTTAATTGTCTATTGGTTTTTACTAAATAAATCCTAACTGTTATTAAGAACTAAGACAGGATTGACAGGTTCCAAGTACCAGTTGCAACCTCAGTTGCAACCTCTGCTGACAGGTTTCAAGTACAAGTTGCAACCTCAGTTCAAACCTGTTGTTCAGCAGAATTCTGTTTAGTTCCATTTATCTGCATAACCATTCTTTAATGTAATTACTTGTTTTAAAGTATGCAGGATGTATTCTCATAAGGTCTTAAACGTTTTATATGTGTTTATTGAGAATATCAAAGTGTTAAGGAAAGATGTATTATTAAAGATATAAAGAGATTAGTTTATAAGGTTGTTTCCTTTTGAATATGATCTCTTCTCTTATGATTATCCTTATCACTTGTTTCAATCTTTGTTCCCTATCAAATCAGTATGATATGTTTAAGATTGAATAAAATTAGGAGTTAATGTTTTACATGAATATCTAAAAGATATTATCTTGCCAAGATATGATCTTTTTATATGTTTCCTTGTTATAGGAAAATACTAACTCCTACAAACAAGCTTGTTATTTAACAGGTATCAACCAATCATGATTGAAGTCTATTCACGCTGAAGAATCACGTATTACATGGAAAGACTAAAGCCAATCATTAAAGTCAAAAGCAATCACAAAAGATCTTCAAAGATAGAAGATTGTTTTTGCTTATATAGAGTTGATAACTAAGCTTGTAAAAGTGTGTGCTCTAAATTATAAAGAACTTATTTTCTAGAGAGAATACACGTGAGCTTCAAAAAGAAAACAATGGTGGGATGCCATTGATTTATATTTGATAGTTATAGAGTAGGAGCAATATAGTGATAGGCAGAAAAACCTAGAGGGAGTCTAAGTTTTTCATTAAGACTTGAGTCATATATTGTAAGCTTTTTATAATATCATAATCTGGGTAAGTGCCCCGGAGACGTAGCCTAGTTAGGTGAACTCCGTTGTTAAATGTGCGTGTGAATTATTTTCAAGTACATTTAATTTTAAAACAGTTCTGTCCATTAATACACTTGGTTCCAACTGCAGTTCCAACCTCACTTGGAACCTTATACACTTGGTTCCAACTGCAGTTCCAACCCCACTTGGAACCTTACTGCAAAACTGCATCTAGAACAGCGGATAGGAATTTCAATTGGTATCAGAGTTTTACACTAGACCTTACTTAGTGTGGATCCTGTGTTCTAGTAAAAATGGACTTAATGAGGGAAGGGAACGCCTTCAACAAACCTCCATTGCTTGAAGGAGGAGTAAACTATGGAGTTTGGAAGATCAGAATGAGGTCCTTCATCAAGCAGCAGAATGAACATGCATGGAAAACTGTGATGTATGGATGGGAGGCTCCAACTGCCATTGATAGTGAAGGAGAACTGGTTCTTATACCTGAAGACAGATGGTCTGCTGATGAAGACAGGAAATCAAGTGCCAACTCAACAGCCATAAACTTGATTTTTGCTGGTGTAACTCTCAGTGTATTCAGGTATATTTCTCACTGTGAAACTGCTAAAGAGGCATGGGATATTTTGCAAGTTACTTTTGAAGGAACTACTAAAGTAAAAGCTTTCAAACTTCAACAGTTAACTACTCAATTTGAAAACCTAAGAATGGAGGAAGATGAAAATATTGAACAATTTAATGGTAGAATCTGCCACATTGCTCATCAAGCTGGAACCTTAGGTGAAAAATACAGTGATGCTAAACTTGTTAAGAAAACTCTTAGGTCACTCCCAGAAAGGTTTGAAATCAAAGTTACAGCTATTGAAGAATCTACAGACTTAGATAATCTTAAACTTGAAGAACTTATAGGAAATCTAAGCACTCATGAGCTGAAATTCTTTAAACATAAAAGACCAGAAAAGGGAATAGCATTTCAAGCTAAGAAATCTGAACCTAATGTCTGTGATAAAATGAGTGATGAAGAACAGCTAGCTTTCTTTGCTAAAAAGGTTTTTAAAAAGTTTTATAAGAGAAAAGAGGATGATACTGGTTCTTCTAAAAACTTTCAGAAAAGGGATAACCAATTTAAAACAGAATCCAGGTTCAATAATAACTCTACAGGAAAGTGGATTTCTAAAGAGAAGGATAACAAAGACTATAAGCCTAAAGAGATTCAGTGTAGAGAATGTAGAGGTTTTGGTCATATTCAGGCTGAGTGTGCAAATACTTTAAAAAGGAACAAAAATGCTTATATAACCACTCATAGTGATAGTGATTCTGAGAGCAACAGTGATGAAGAGGATGATTCTAATTTTGTTAATTTTATGGGAATAAGCACTGAAAAAGAACCTACTTATGAAAGTGACTGTGAACATGTTTCAACCATAGTTACAACTGCTCCTGAAATCTATAGCAGTGATGAGGAAGAACCTTCTGATGAAGACATTTCTCAGCAATATCTTGTTCTTTATGAAAAGTATAAATGTCTGAGTAAACAATCCTTGATCATAAGCAAACTTAATGTTAATCTAAAGGATGAGGTTAAAAGTCTTACTGAGAAGCTTAAACTACAACTGGCTGAACTTACTGAAACTAAAAAGATAATAAAACTGATGAATGTTTCTGCCTCAGAAAAATTAGATGACATGTTGTCATATTCTAGAGGCTCTAAAGATATCAGTGGTCTAGGGTACTATGGTGGTAAAAGTACAGGAAAAACCACCTTTATTGAAGTTGTTGCTAAAGCTAAAACTCATAATTTTGAAAACAAGGTTAGAAGCTCAGTTGCAACCAGAGTTGCAACCAGGAATAAAACTCAGATTTTTGTAAAGAAGGTTGGAAGCTCAGTTATAACCTCAGTTGCAACCATGAATAAACTGAATAGCTTTAAGAATAAAAGTAACTTTAGGTTGAAGCTGTGTAATTTCTGCAAGAAACCTGGTCATTCTGAAATCCAGTGTTATTTGAAAAGAAACATAAGGTATATTTCTCAAAAAACCTGGTTAGCTTCTATTAATAAAAATTTGAACTGGGTCTGGAAAGTTAAAGAAAAAGCTATCTTAATTGCTAACAAAGCTGTCATTAACTCTTTGAATGCTGTTACTTCTAATGATTGGTATTTTGACAGTGGTTGCTCTAAGCACTTGACAGGTACTGCAAGTCTCCTAAAAAATGTCACCATTCTTACAGGAAACACTGTTGTGTTTGGAGGTGGAGATACAGGTAAAATTGTTGGTAAAGGTACCTTGAACAAACCTGGAATGCCTGTTATTGAGGATGTTTTTCTTGTTGATGGTCTAAAAGCTAATCTTATTAGTATCAGTCAACTCTGTGATAATAAAATGATTGTTAAATTTGACAAAGAAAGGTGTCTAATTACTAATCTTAACAATGAATTAATCATGACTGGAGTTAGATCAACCAACAGCTGCTATGTGTTTGAAAAAGCTGAAAAAGAATTGCCTCAAAGTAGGTGTAATCAAGCCATTACTAATAATGTGGATATCTGGCATAAAAGGCTTGGGCATGTGAATTACAAAACCTTAGATAAGCTTGTTAACAAGGAATTGATAAGAGGAATTCCCAAACTTAGTGCTAAAACTCAGAGTGTCTGTTACATTCTCAGGGATAGAGAGCATCTTGGTAAATTTGACTCTAAAAGTGATAAAGGGATCTTTCTTGGTTATGCTCAGAACAGTAGAGCATTTAGAGTCTTCAATCAAAGAACAAACTGTGTTATGGAATCTTATAATGTGTTATTTGATGATCTAAAAACTGTTGATGAGATTACAGGTGATGATGAACAGCCTGAGATTGCACAAAAAAAAAGAAAGAAGAAACTCAACAAACAGGAAGTCCCACAGTGGTTGGAAGTCCAGTTGGAACTGAGGTTGGAACCACAGTTGAAACCCAGAATTCAACAGAATCTGAAGAAGAAGAAGACAGATCTGATATCCCAACTACAAGCAAGCCACGCTATGTAAGGACTCAGAAAAACCACTCTCTTGACAATATCATAGGAGAAGTCACCTCAGGTATGAAAACCAGAGGTAAGAGAAATAATGTTGTTCATTTTGCTTGTTACCTCTCTCAGTTAGAACCTAAGAACATAAAAGAGGCTTTGGAAGATAGTGACTGGATCTTAGCTATGCAAGATGAACTGTCCCAATTTGAAAGAAATGATGTATGGACTTTAGTACCCAGACCTTCTAATAAAAATGTTATAGGGACTAAATGGATTTTTAGAAATAAAAGTGATGAGGATGGAGTGATTATCAGAAATAAAGCTAGGTTGGTAGCTCAGGGTTATACACAAATTGAGGGAATTGATTTTGATGAAACCTTTGCTCCAGTAGCTAGAATTGAATCCATTAGAATGCTACTGTCTCTTGCATGTCTGTATGATTTTAAATTGTTTCAACTTGACATAAAGAGTGCTTTTCTGAATGGTGTGATTAATGAAGAAGTTTTTGTCTGTCAACCTAAGGGATTTGAGGATCATAACTTTCCTGAACATGTCTATTTGTTGAAAAAGGCATTGTATGGCCTAAAACAAGCTCCTAGAGCTTGGTATGATAGATTAACCAAGTACTTGATTGAAAAAGGCTTTAACAGAGGAGGAGTTGATAAAACTTTGTTTACTAAGAAAACCACAAAGGACATAATAATTGCTCAAATCTATGTTGATGACATTGTCTTTGGCTCTACTTCTAATAAAAGGATAGAAGAATTCATTTCTGATATGAAGAATGAATTTGAAATGAGTGGTGGAGGTGAACTAACTTACTTTCTAGGATTGCAAGTTAAACAGAATGAGAAAGACATTTTTCTGTGCCAAAGTAAGTATGCAGACAATCTTGTTAAAAAGTTTGGTCTGAGTGAGAGTAAAGAGAAGAGAACCCCTATGAGTACTACCCTTAAACTGTCCAAAAATGATAAAGGTAAAAATGTCTGTCCAAGTCTTTATAGATCCATGATTGGAAGTTTGCTGTATTTAACTGCTAGTAGACCAGACCTTTGCCTAAGTGTAGGAGTATGTGCCAGATATCAGGCAAATCCTTTAGAACCTCATCTTCTAGCTGTCAAAAGAATTCTAAGGTATGTAAAAGGAACACTTCACCTAGGCCTATGGTATTCTAAAGATACAAACCATTTTCTAAGTGGCTACTGTGATGCAGATTGGGCAGGAAACATAGATGATAGAAAGAGTACTTCTGGTGGGTGTTTTTATTTTGGAAACAACCTTGTTTCTTGGTTTAGTAAAAAGCAAAATTGCATATCTTTATCTACTGCTGAGGCAGAATATGTTGCAGCTGGAAGTGGATGCACTCAACTTATTTGGATGAAACAGATGTTAACTGATTATAATGTCAAACAAGAAATATTAACTTTGTTTTGTGATAACAAAAGTGCTATAGATTTAGCTAAAAATCCAGTTCAACATTCCAGAACCAAACACATTGATCTAAGGCATCATTTTATTAGAGAACTAGTTGAAGAAAAGAGCTTAATTTTAGAACATGTTTCAACTGAGAGACAATTAGCAGATATTTTCACAAAGCCCCTTGATACAAACAAGTTTGAATCATTAAGAAGTGACATAGGGGTATGTCATTATCAATCTAATTGAATACTTTTGCTAAATATGTCTGTGTTGAGTACCTTTAATAATTTTTATTTCTAAGGTTAAAGTCTTATTTTGAGCTATGATGTTTTTGTTTTGAAAAAGCCGCTTTTTGGTGTCTCAAAAACAGATGTGAGGTAACTTGTCCTTAAAAAACCTCTCTGGTAATAGAGTTGCAAGCACAAAGTGCAATTTTTTTTGCTGGTTGCAAGTTCAGTTGCCACCTCAGTTGAAACCTCATACTCTCATCAACTGGTTAGAAGTTCAGTTACAACTCCAGTTGAAACCTCGTGTTAAAAATACTGGTTGCAAGCTCAGTTGCAACATCAGTTGAAACCTCAGTCTATTCTATAACTGCCAAGACAAAGTCTTGTTATTTTTGACATCACTTATACTCTTTCCTTGCTGAGGTCATCAAACTAGTTTTTGTGTAGAAATAAAAACGGATTTGCTCAATTTAAGCTCCTAAAATTTAATCTTTATTAGAGTTATTCTTTGATAAACATATTTTCTTGAGTAAATTGCTAGGTTTCTTTTGTTCTCTTAAAAATTAGATATCTGTTTAAGTGTTCTTTATCTTGAATCAAGTCAAATTTCCATAAAAGCTTCAACTCTTGTATTTTCAAATTTGGATAAATCTGTTTAAAAAGGAATGTTTATCTGTGTTAACTGCTTTATTCGTGTTTTAAGGGTTATTTTTAAAAAAAAAAAAAAAACTGTGTTGATAAGACACTTCCTATTTTTTTGGCTAAAATTGTTTCATAATTGATTTGCATGTATCTCTTTCCAATTACAAAAAGATATGGACTTTATTGTTTTTTTTATAAATATTCTTTTTACTATCCCAAAATAATCTATTATCTCAATTACTCTCTCTCTCCCTATCTCAGTAAAATCGTTAGTCCTCTGTAAAACCCTAGTTTTTCAGTAAAACCCACTGCCAGGTTCTAAGTACGGTTGAAACCTCCCAGTTGAAACCATGTCTAAAAACCCCTATTCTGATGATGATATTACTCTAAAGGATTTCATGTCTAAATCTCCACCCAAGACAGGCTCAACAACTAAGGTAAGTGAACCTTCCTACTCTAAGAAACAGAGGTCAAAGAAACGTGCTAAGAGAGATTATGATACTGATCCTATTCTTGCTAAGTTTGACTATACTCCTAAGTATAATGAAGTTGATCCCAGATTCTGGAGAAGAAGTATGTATAGGAGGTTTAGATCTTTTTCAAGTAGGGAAATACACAGTGAAAGAACTCTTAATTTAGTCAGTTATCCTCACATACAGGTGTATATTGAAAAATTGCTTTCTGCTGTTGGCTTAGGAAAAACTATTATCTATGCTGATTCTTATTTTCCTGCTGTAGTTAAAGAATTTTATGCTAATCTTAGTAGCATTGTGTTTGATGAAGAGAACCCTGCTTATGGGAGAATATTTTTGAGGGGTGTTACTTTAGATTTTACCCCAAAGCTTATTAATGACTACATGCAATCCCCAAATCCTTCTGTTGAAAATATTGATTATGACATGGAAGTCATTGGTCTGGTTCTAACTGGAAAGAACACCAGATTTGATGGCAATTCCATCAAGACATCCTCTCTCACCTTAAGTGCTGCTGTATTGCACAAAATTGCTAGGTTCAACTGGACTCCTACCAAACAACCTTCCAAAGTTAACAAAGAAATGGCCATCTTTATGTACAAAATCATGTCTTCCCTACCTATAAACTTTGGCCATCATGTCTTCAATCTAATAAGAGAGTTCAGTGATTCCAATTCTTCATCCATACTGTTACCATTCCCCTGTCTCATCACTGGTATTATTCTAGGCCAAGTCTCTTCTATGTCTAGAAATTCTCCAATAAGTACTCTTAATGAACCTTCCACTGATTGTCCCTCTGCCCTATATATCTCTGCAAAACTGTTGAAAGAAGGGCATGTAAATGATATTTCTGGGGAAAAGGGAAAAGAAAAGGAAGAAGAGACCTCTAAGGCTCCCTCAGCAAAGAAGAAAGGTGTAAGGTGGTACTTACAGCAGAAGTTGGCCTACAATCAAGAGAGGAGAGCTGAACTGGATGCTGATGACTATCAGATAAATAAGCTGCTAGTGAATCTCATAGAAAGTGAGGATGATGACAGTAATGACACTCAAAGTCATGATGGTTTTTCAATCAGCAGTGAGGATGACAATGCAGAAGATGAAGAAGTAGTCAGGCAGAATCCTCTAAGAGAAAGACCCCCACAGTGTGCTATTCCTCGTGACTAATTCCAATGGTTGCTGACAAATAGGGGGAGTGAAGTTTCTGTTTTTCAATTATGCTGTATTAAGACAATTTTATGCCTGTTTGGCTTTAGCCTGTTTGGCCTTAATCTGTTTGGCTTTAATAATTCTGCAGTTTCCTTCTGAAAATATCTTGATATCTTGTTGAAGTATGAATGTCTTTAAACTTGAAACAGGTCTGAAAACTTACTGCGTGCACATACATTGTGCTTATATAATATGCCTGCAATTCTAACATACAGGGGGAGCTTACTGATATTGAATTTGCAGGTGGTTGGGATAATTTATAAACTTTATTGATTTGTCAAAACCAATGACAAAGGGGGAGATTGTTAGGACCAGATTTCTAGTCTAAATATTGTTAATTGTCTATTGGTTTTTACTAAATAAATCCTAACTGTTATTAAGAACTAAGACAGGATTGACAGGTTCCAAGTACCAGTTGCAACCTCAGTTGCAACCTCTGCTGACAGGTTTCAAGTACAAGTTGCAACCTCAGTTCAAACCTGTTGTTCAGCAGAATTCTGTTTAGTTCCATTTATCTGCATAACCATTCTTTAATGTAATTACTTGTTTTAAAGTATGCAGGATATATTCTCATAAGGTCTTAAACGTTTTATATGTGTTTATTGAGAATATCAAAGTGTTAAGGAAAGATGTATTATTAAAGATATAAAGAGATTAGTTTATAAGGTTGTTTCCTTTTGAATATGATCTCTTCTCTTATGATTATCCTTATCACTTGTTTCAATCTTTGTTCCCTATCAAATCAGTATGATATGTTTAAGATTGAATAAAATTAGGAGTTAATGTTTTACATGAATATCTAAAAGATATTATCTTGCCAAGATATGATCTTTTTATATGTTTCCTTGTTATAGGAAAATACTAACTCCTACAAACAAGCTTGTTATTTAACAGGTATCAACCAATCATGATTGAAGTCTATTCACGCTGAAGAATCACGTATTACATGGAAAGACTAAAGCCAATCATTAAAGTCAAAAGCAATCACAAAAGATCTTCAAAGATAGAAGATTGTTTTTGCTTATATAGAGTTGATAACTAAGCTTGTAAAAGTGTGTGTTCTAAATTATAAAGAACTTATTTTCTAGAGAGAATACACGTGAGCTTCAAAAAGAAAACAATGGTGGGATGCCATTGATTTATATTTGATAGTTATAGAGTAGGAGCAATATAGTGATAGGCAGAAAAACCTAGAGGGAGTCTAAGTTTTTCATTAAGACTTGAGTCATATATTGTAAGCTTTTTATAATATCATAATCTGGGTAAGTGCCCCGGAGACGTAGCCTAGTTAGGTGAACTCCGTTGTTAAATGTGCGTGTGAATTATTTTCAAGTACATTTAATTTTAAAACAGTTCTGTCCATTAATACACTTGGTTCCAACTGCAGTTCCAACCTCACTTGGAACCTTATACACTTGGTTCCAACTGCAGTTCCAACCCCACTTGGAACCTTACTGCAAAACTGCATCTAGAACAGCGGATAGGAATTTCATGTACCCTCAAGTTGTGGGCCCTCTAATATACCAGCCATCGCATCGATTTTATTTCCGAATTCGACACCGGCTTGTTGAAATTCATCCACAGTGGTAAGAAATCTTCTTCAATGATTGTTTGGATCGATCAAACACAGTGCTTTTTCAGACTCCGTTGTCAGAAGATCTATCTTCAGATTTTGAGCTTCATCTTCGGCTTTTTTTGCTCTCTCATTAAGTTCAATATTTTCGTTCTTTGCACAACAAATCATACCTTTCAAATCTTTGATTTTCTCAAGGCACTTTTGGTACTCGGAATGAGTAGTTCCCTTTTAAACTTCTAATTCTTTGAAAGCTATCTTCAATATTTCCACCTCATCTTTGGTCTTTTTATTAGCCTCTTGTAAAGTAAAAAATTCTACCTGCTGTTGTTTGTAATGAGCTAAACTAGACTCTTTTTCAGCCTCGAATGTGGCCAAGGCTTCTCTTAATGTTTCTATTTCCTTTTCTAATCGAAGTACATTTCTGCTCTCCTTGCGAATGAATCAGCATCCTCTTCAATGAGTTTGATCATTGATTTGACTTTTGCGTCCATATCTAATAAACATTAAACAATAATATTTTTCTTTTAGTTTGTCAATACAATCAAGCTTATACTGATGGAAAATCGGTAATGGAAGAGGATATAGTGAAGGATAAAATGATTAAAATCATTGGAAGCTCTTTTTTTTGGTGAAGGGGCTTAAATTGTTTTTGTTTCTTTACGATTTTCGTCTTGATAATTATCCGTTGAGAAGACAGCGTATGGTGCATTATCTTTTAACATCTGGAAAGGTATATATGTATTTAGAAAAATCGACAATTTGAAAAGTTTTGATTCTCCAACTTCACAGAAACAGGGAAAATAGAATCCCGAACATTTTGTTAGCATTGCAAACGATGTGAGATTCTCTGATTTCGGCATTGCTAGACTAGCAATGCCGTGAGCAGAAAATATTGGTTTTTGAGGCAAGACAATTTAACAGAGATTTTTAAGGGTAAAATAAAACTTACAAAACTTAGAACTATTGGAGTAGTAAAAAACTGAAGTTGCATAAGGGTCCTGTGGGTCTCAAAAAAAATCTTAAAGCTAAAGTTGCACCACCTAAACACGTAATAGTAAAAAGCACAATGATGCCAAGAGCTAAAGTTACATATCGATTTAGCTTATCTTCTAAGTTCAGCTTTTTCTGATTGTCACACCTCTATTTGATGTGTCTTATTTACTAAATTGTACCAATAGACAGACTCTCATTCTTGTGCAATAAACATTCTTGGTTTGAATTCAGTTTCTCACCACACATTTTCCCCCCAGATTTCAGTATGTAGCAATAGGAACTAATGTTGGCTACCAAACCAAACATACAAAACAAAAGAATCGTAGATTCATATTCGACCCCTAATTAGCACAATGTCTAACAAGTAACAACTAAGTTGAGAGTTGTGTTATTGTTTTACTTTTCCCTTCTTGTTGTAAGACAGTTCTTGCAACTAGTCGACCAATTTCGATAATTAAAATCAGACTTATTTTTTACTGCAGGCAAAACATAGCGTAAGCAACCAAAATCCAAAACATTATGAGTAGCCATCTAGTTTCACTACATCTGTATCACTCTACTGGGTAACAAACAATAATTGAGCTGGAGCAAATTTGATACATTGTTATATCCAACTGACACGGATGTGATGCTGTTGTGTACTAGAGAATAGAAAACATTCTTAATGTGACAGTATCTTCATACTTTATTTTAAGTTTTAACAGGCATGTCATGTAATTGTTAGGACCGATCAAGTAGCTCGCATGAATTCCCAACTGTTCGGTAGAGATGCTAGCAGTATAAGGGCTCTCACTTCGTCTTCAAAAGTTATCTCCACCGCATCCAACTGATTTACGGTGTCGATGAACTTGTTCACGTGACTCGCGACAGGTGTCCCCTCAGCCATGCGTAGGTTGAACAACTTACGCATGAGATGTACCTTGTTGTTCGCGTATGGTTTCTCATACATGTCGGTAAGGATCTTCATCATCCCCATCGTCGTCGTCTCTCTTGCGACGTTATGTGCGACACTCCTAGATAGTGTTAGGCGGATCACTCCCAACACTTGTCGGTCTAAGAGTTTCCACACCTCCTCGGTGGTCGTGGTCGGCCTTTACTCAAGGAGAAGTGGCTGATGCATCTTCCTCCCGTAGAGGTAGTCCTCTATCTGCATTCTCCAGAATGCGAAATCCTTCCCGTCGAACTTCTCGATCCCGTGTGCGGTCCTGTCTTCTTTCGCCATCGATCTTCCTCTCGGTCTTCGGCCTTAGTTCTGCGAACCTCGGGCTCTGATACCACTTTTTAGGACCGATCAAGTCGAACTAAAAGGAAAGACATAAACTCAAGTCGAGCACCTTAACACCTACACAAACACCTTTATATTATAAAGAGAGAGTTCTATTTGCGAGAGAACCATAGTTTTGTGTTTAGCTAGATTACGTTTGTAATCCTCTATATATATATTAAGTGCCACGTGTAGCGGCCGGGAGACGTAGCCAATTTGGGTGAACTCCGTTATCAAAGTGTGTGTGTGCTCGACTTGAGTTTCTGTCTTTCCTTTTAGTTCGACTTGATCGGTCCTAAAAGTAATTTCATCGTAGCAGGCAATATTCAGTCAATTAGTCTGCGTTTGTAGAAAAGAGAGATGTACATACCAGTAAGATTCTCCTTTAGCCATCTTGAGTTTTTGGGGCTTATGTGACTATCCCACCACCATGAATACATACGCCTTGAATTTGAGTGTGGAAGATTTGCCATTTTTTCGATAAATTACAAAACTTGATATCTCAATATCCAACTGTGCAATTGATGGCTGTGGTTTCAAAGAAAAAAAGAAATCAATACTGATTGAAAATCCAGTTCCCCAAACTTCAACTTCTTAGTCAATTTTTTTTTTCCACCTAGATTCTTTTACTTGCCATATATATTGATCCAGACCAAAATCCAACACCAACTATAAACTCAGCATGATTTTATCTGACTAAGAGAAAGGAAATACTTAAATATCTGACCGCAGTAAAAAAACTATCTGTTGTTCAGTAAAGCTCCTACAGTTCTTAAGCGGATATCAACAATCACGATTTTAAGATGGCCATCCAAACCTAGTTTAAAATCTGCAACAAAACACTCTCCAAAGCTAGAAATATACTGCAAAATACTAGCTGATGTAGAAATTCGTCGTTGCTACCTGATCAAAACCAATACAAGAATAAGAAGACAACTTTTCTATTCTAAAATTTTAAACTTTATTGACACCTGAACAAATAATGGATAGAACAAAAATTATAATTTAACCTTTCAAAATACGTTATGATTCCGAAGTGATCAAAATGCCTAGTCATTGAACCAAAGTACGAAAGAATAGTAACCGAAACATTTACCCCACAGAGTAATACAGAAAAAAAAAGACGTAATATGCATTAATATATGAAGAATAAAATAGGGACAATTAAGCATCATGTAAGCTTCAGGAGGTTAAAAAGCAATATTCTACAAACCGAAAACATAATTAAAGTGTTTCTGTAAGAGCTAGATTAAAAGCATAAGTTTTATCAAGTTTTGTTTGGCTTGGAAGCAAAGTTTTTAACACAGTGCTAAACTGTAAAGTAGTTGAAAAGCTGAAATTTACTCGTGCAAAAGAAGGCAAAACCTGGTTTCTGAATTACAGCTGTGAGTAGTAGCTGCTATAATCACCCCATTGTTGAATCTCTTTCTCTTCTCTCTCTAATCACTATCTACCCTCTAGCAATTTCTCTCGTCTTGTTTTGTAAAAAAAGGTAGAATCATGTTATTTGCTTCACTGTCAGTGTCAGAAAGGAAATAATACTAAACACCAGAGGTAAAAAAGAAAACTTATATTATAGAACAAAATGAACACAATAACACAACTATTAATAATAGTAGACTAGCAGTTATACTCTCTTCTGAAATTTCATTATGCACTTTCCGTCGAAGCAGATGCACTTTCATCTAAAACAGATGCGCTTTTGACAGAACTATATACACTTTTATTGAATTAGATGCACTTTTGGCTGAACCATATGCATTTTCAGCTAAACCATATGCACTTTCAGCTGAACCAGATGCACTTTCAGCTGAACCACATGCATTTTTAGCTGAATCAGATGCATTTTTGACAGAACTATATGCACTTTTGGCTGAACCATATGCAATTTCAGCTGAATCAGATGCACTTTTGACAAAACTATAAACACTTTTATTGAACTATATGCACTTTTGACTACACTATATTCATTTTCGACTGGACTATATGCACTTTTGATTTAACTATATGTACTTTCGACTAAATTAGATGCACTTTCAGCTGAATCAGATGCACGTTTAGCTGAACTATATGCATACTCACTTTTATTGAACTATATTTACTTTCGACTGAATTGTATGCACTTTCGACGGAACTAGATGTACTTTCAGCTGAATTGAATGCACTTTCGACTCAACTTTATGCACTTTCGACTAACTACATGCACTTTCGACTGTACTATATACACTTTCGACTGGACTATATGCACTTTTATTGAACTATATGTACTTTCGACTGAACTGCACGTACTTTTGACTGAATTAGATGCAGTTTCAGCTCATTTAGATTTAAAAAAATGCACATTTTCATGGAAAAACCACTTTATGGTAAAAAAAAATTCACTTTTGATGGAAAAAGTGTTTTTTTATGAAAAAACAGCTTTTTCGTTGTAAAAAGTAGTATATTGACAAAAAAATATTTTTTAAATTTTTTTAAAAAGTTTGTACTTTTTTTCATTTTTTGTGATTTTTTTTAGAAAAAAATATGTTTTTTTTTTATAAAATACATTTTTTGTGTTATTTTTTATTTTCTCTGATTTTTTTAAAAATAGATTTTTTTACATTTTTTTTAGTTTTTAGTGATTTTTTCATTTTTTATAATTTTTGTGATTTTTGTGATTTTTTATAATTTTTTGTTTTTTTTTATTGATTTTTTTCGGTTTTATAGAATTTTGTTGTAATTTAAAACTATTTTTTTGGGTTTCTAAAGAGATAAAATATGTGTATTATGTTTTGGATTGTATGATGACATTTTGGTAAATAAAGTAAATACTTAAAAAATGTTACTTATAGATAATGTGAACTTATGGAGGTAAATATGAGAAATATAAGTTGTCATGGGATACTCATAGAGAATTCCCCTTTTTCTAATACATATTAGTTTCTTTTTGCATTTATTAGTAGTGTTATTTTTAAACTAGTATTATGTTTCGTGTTAATAACATGTTTAGACTTCTCAAATGAAAATTGTTAATAAAAAATGACATTGTCGTAAAATAAAAAAATATGTCGGGAGATTCGGAATAAAACTATCCCGAGCCTACGGGATCCCGAAAATCCGGGTACCGACTTTTGTCGGGTCGGAGTCCGAATTTTTTCTTCACTTTTAAAAATAATCGAGTCGGAATACGGGTTGACTGTTTACGGGTCGGGTCCCGACCCTAACCCATCCCTAATTAAAATAATAAAATATATACTTGAGCTAGTAATCTAAAATTAACATCACAACTGCATGCAATATTCTATATTGGATGTCTTGTGCTATTCGTCTTCATGCAACATGCGAAATAGTTAAACCAAGTCGATGTTCATTCGTATAATCGTAGATGTCAACAAGTAAAAACTTTAAGTCTGAGAAAAAGCTAATGTCGGACGAAACACCGTTGGCTTGGTAAAAAAGTGCATCGCTGAAAAGTGAAGGCCGAAATACAATGTAAGTGCGTGTATACACTGACGATTGAACGGTGTGCCTCATCAATAATCTTACAAATAAAATCGGGTGGTAAAAGCTTTGGCCGCATGAAAAAAAGAGAAAGTATACAACGATTAGTAGTACCGAATGAAACTATGCATAGAAGAAGTATCTCATCAAGGCATAGTCAGAGTAAATTGTTTGGGAAAAATATGAGATATAAGATAAAAATGATACACCATAATTAGAAGTATACTACTTCATACTCTTACTGATTTCGGCAATCCTTTTCAAAGGCATAGTTAAGTTTTGTATCTTGTTAAAAAACATCACCAATATTAGCTCAATAGGATAAACCCTTGAAACAAGTACACAATTACGCTCCCACTTATATACACAAGTAGGTGTAAGTGTTTAGTATTCCAATAAGTGAATGACATAGTATTCCAATAAGTGAATGACTATGATCATTCGTATATATACTCTCTACTCTAGCAATAAAAGTAATTTTTTTACCCTTGTTTATTTCGTTTTTAGTATTTATTTTTGTGTTTCATTGTATTTAGTTTAATTACCATCGTAATTAGTTTGATCCTTAGTTTTATCAATAAATTTATCATCGTTAGTATTTTAATCATTTTGCCATGTGTCTTAAAGGAATAGTCTCGCATGTTTATTTGGGAAACAATAATTATTTAGGAAAAAATATTGGCTTACCTCAAACGATTTTTTTTTAAATCACGTATCGCCATAACCATATCGTAACCGCATACGATAATCGTACAAGCCCCATACTGTACCGGCAAACAATAATTGTAACCTTACGCGTGCAACATAGGATTAGACATTTATTGATATATTCGACCATCGATATTAGAAGCGAAATAGAGCGGGGTCCATAAAACTCATGTTTGCTTAATAATGTAGGTTATAATCGATTATAAATAAAATTTGCACATCAAATAATTCAAATTGGGAATATGAAATGACAGGTTGGTATGGTTTTATTAGTGAGAATACTCATAATTCGACCATATTTTCAAAAACCTAATCAATCAATCAGTAACCGAACGAATTATTATAATCCGGACTAATAAATAATAATATCGCAACCAAAGCTAAAATGTAGTAAAATTTAAATATTATCAAATAAACAAAACCAATACCCAAATTTTCTTCTTCTTCTTCTTCCTTTCTTTTCTTCTGTAAAACCTCTTATTAACCCCTCAACAAATAGCCCAAATTCGACTTTTTATTTTCCAAAACTAGCAAATTAATCATTGATCAGCACAATAAAGGTGAGTTTAGTTCACTTGTAATTCAATTGGCTTGCTTAAAGACATTAATTGAAGCTCAGGATTAGGGTTTTGTGATCTGAGTTATTTTCACATTTTGGGTTAAGTTATTTTTATCATCCCAGTCTTTTAATTTTGTTTAATTATATGCCAATTGATATAATATGTGTTTTGTCATCGTCTTGATGGGTTTCAGTGCACATACTAGTGTGTTTTGCCAATGCTATTTAAAAAAGATAAAAAATAAAAATTAGATCTTTGTTTGTGGGGTTGGTCTCAATTTTTAGTCTTTTGCCGAGTTTGCGATTGGGAAATGTTCGATTTTGAAAAAATATATTATTTTAGGATTAGTTTCATTCAGTTGGATTGGTTTTAATTGAGTCATTTGGTTGTTTGTCTTTGATTTTGTTATATACCATACAAACTGATGTGATCATAGTCTTGATATGGTAGTGTTTTATCATTTAGAGAAGCAAAGATTAGCACTGTTTACCAATGCTATTTAAGGAAAAAAGATTAGTTTTAACTAAGTCTTTGATTTTGTTATATACTATACTAACTGTTCTGGATTTATCACTAGTCTTGATGGGTTCCAATGAATATAGTCGGGAGTTATCATTCTAAGAAAGAAAGATCGGTCTTTTAATTCAAGTCTTTTGGTTGGTTCCGTTCGTCTTTAATTTTGTTACAAACGGTACACACTGATTTGAATTTATCATAGTGTTGATGGGTTTTCAATGGATTTAGAGTTGAGTTATCATTTTAAGAAAGAAAGATCGATCTTTTAAGTTTTAATTCAATTCTTTTGGTTGGTTCCATTCGTCTCTAATTTTGTTACTTACCGTACAGACTAATTTGAATTTATCATAGTCTTGATGGGTTTTCAATGAATTTACTGGTGAGTAGTTATCTTTCGAAGAAACAAATTTCGATCTTTTAATGAAAGTATTTTGGTTGGTTCTCGTCTGTAATTTTGTTACATACGGTATAATCCGATTTCGAATTTATCACAGTCTTGATGGTCTTTCGATGAATTTAATGGTGAGTTATCATTCTAAGAAACGAAGATTGGATCTTTTTTCTAGGAATAGTCTCGATCCAACTCTTTCACCGAGTTTAGTTCTATGCTAATTGATATTTGTGCTTATCAGAGTCTTGATGGGTTTCAGTGGACATCGCAGATCATTAGTTTATTGCCAATGCTGTTTTGGGGGGAAAATGGACCTTTGATATGAGCTTAGTGTAAATTCTACTCGGTCATCAGGTTTGCAATTGAGCATTCGATCATAAAAAAAATGAGTTTAAGATTAATTCAGATGGATTTGTTTTAACTGGAGTCTTTTGGTTCTTCTTCTTTGATTCTGTTACATCATTTAAAAGCTGATGTGATCATTGTCTTGATGGGTTTCATGTGTATATGAGTGAGTTCTCTCAACTGAACTTTTCACTGGGTCTGCGTTTCGAAATATTTGCTCGCTGTTGATTCAATTGAAAGCTAGGAAATGAGTTTATGTTTTATTCCATTGAATCAATTTTAACAGATTTGTTAATTCCTTTTTCAAAATTTGTATTCATAGCTCCACTTGTGCTTTAGATGGTTCATATTTCATCTTTGACCTTGTTTCACTTCATTTTATTGCATCTTGAAATTTCTTTATCCTAGTCTACTACTTACATATGCTTATTGTAGCCTTGGTTATTGGTGATGCAGGTAGCTGGGGCTGGTTCTTACAAATAAAATATATCTTAGGTTTTGGGATTTTGAGTTTTATGTATTCGTGAGGGTTTTTAGTAAGGAGAACAGTGGAGTGAAAATGATGTCGAAATCGTATACCAATCTCTTAGATTTAGCGTCTGGGAATTTGCCGGTAATGGGTAGAGAGAGAGAGCGCAAGAAACTTTCCAGGGTGATGACTGTTCCCGGTAGCATAGCCGAGCTCGACGATGATCAAGCTCAGAGTGTGGCTTCGGAAAATCAGTCTTCATTTGCTTCTGATAGATTGATTATTGTTGCTAATCAATTACCCTTAAAAGCAAAACGTAGACAAGATAACAAAGGATGGAATTTTAGTTGGGACGAAGACTCTTTACTTTTTCGGCTCAAAGACGGTTTACCAGAAGATATGGAAGTGTTCTATGTTGGGTCTTTGAGATTTGATGTTGACCCAATTGAACAAGACGATGTTGCTCAAATTCTATTGGATAAATTTCAAAGTGTCCCTACTTTTTTGCCACCCAATATTCACGAGAAGTTCTACGATGGTTTTTGCAAAAAGCAGTTATGGCCTCTTTTTCACTACATGCTACCTTATCCACCTGACCAAGGACGGCGCTTTGACCGATCTTTGTGGGAAGCTTATGTGGCGGCTAATAAGCTGTTTTCGGAAAAAGTTATTGAAGTTTTAAACCCCGAAGATGATTTTGTTTGGATACACGATTATCACTTGATGGTTTTGCCCACTTTCTTGAGAAGACGTTTTAATCGCTTGAGAATGGGTTTTTTCCTTCATTGCCCTTGGCCATCTTCCGAGATCTATCGAACACTTCCTGTTAGAGAAGAGATTTTAAAAGCTCTTCTTAATACCGACCTTATTGGTTTCCACACATTCGATTATGCAAGACATTTTCTTTCTTGCTGTAATCGTATGTTAGGTTTTGAATATCAATCAAAAAGGGGATATATAGGGTTGGATTATTATGGTAGAACTGTGGGGATTAAGATCATGCCAGTTGGTATTCATATGGGTCAAATCGAATCGGTGATAAAAACTGCTGATAAGGAGGGTACACTCGAGAAGCTTAAGATAAAATTTCAGGGAAAAACCGTGTTGCTTGGGATTGATGACATGGACATTTTTAAGGGTATTAATTTGAAAATTTTAGCTATGGAACAGATGCTTAAACAACACCCGAAATGGCAAGGAAGAGCTGTGCTAATACAGATCGTGAATCCTGCTAGAGGTAGAGGGATTGGTTTAGAGGAAACTCAAGCTGAGATACGAGACAATTGTAATAGAATCAATCAAGAATTTGGAAAACCGGGTTATGACCCTATTGCTTTAATTGACGAGCCTGTTAATGGAGGTGAAAAAATAGCTTATTACAGCTTAGCTGAGTGTGTTGTTGTCACAGCTGTTAGGGATGGGATGAATTTGACACCGTATGAGTATGTCGTTTGTCGGCAAAATGGGGCCCAAGAGAGTATGTTGGTCATATCCGAGTTTATCGGGTGTTCACCTTCATTAAGCGGCGCAATACGAATAAACCCATGGAATGTTGAAGCTACAGGTGAAGCTATGAACACGGCTATAGTTATGAAACAAGGGGAGAAGCAAATTAGGCACGAGAAACATTATAAGTACATAAGTACACATGATGTGGCGTATTGGTCACAAAGCTTTTTGCAAGATATGGAGAGAACATGTGCAGATCATTTTAGGCAAAGGTGTTGGGGAGTCGGGTTGGGATTTGGGTTTAGAGTTGTGGCGCTTGATCCGAATTTTAAGAAGCTATCGACAGATACGATTGTGTCGGAATATAGTAGAGCGAAGAATAGAGCGATATTGTTGGACTACGATGGTACTGTTATGCCTCAAAATGTTCATGATAAGACCCCCAGTGCTGAGGTTATTTCGATTTTGAATAGACTGTGTGACGATCCGAGAAATATGGTTTTTATTGTTAGTGGAAGAGGGAAAGAGAACTTAAGCAAGTGGTTTTCTCCTTGCAAGAAACTTGGGATTGCTGCTGAACATGGATATCGTCTAAGGTCTCTCTCTCTCTCTCTCTCTGGTTTGTGATTTTTTAGAGTCCATTACTACTATGTTAGTAATTTTGATCTTGTTACTTGTTAGTTATGCTTTTGATAAAACATGTACACATGTACCCTTTCTATTTGTGGTTTAGAATCTTTCTTAAAATTTATGTTTTAGAATGTTTAGTTTCTTGTTGTTATGTGATCCGGAGGTTTCGGGTTCGAGTCGTGGAAGCAGCCTCTTGCAGAAATGCAATGGAAGGCTCTCTACATTAGGCCCTAAGTGGTCCGGCTGCTCCCTAAACCCCCGCATAACGGGAGCTTTAGCACCGAGTTTGCCCTTTAGAACGTGCAGTTTCTTGTCACATGTCTACATATGTTGGCATTTAGTCTCAGAGTGAAATTGAAACTTGGTTTAGCCATTTAGGTAGAAAAGTTGCCATTGGAAACTATTATAAAATCTTAAGAGAGGAAGTGTACATCTTTTTATGGACGTATCATTTAAGTTGTTTTCTTGTTTTTCAAATCCCATCAACTTCTTATTAACCTGTTTGGTCAATGCCGATTGGTTCTTTAAGCTTACAATTTTAAATTAGTCTTTGACTCTTCGTCTTTTCTTTAGTATGCTAATTTATTTTATTCTATTTATCGGAAGGTGACTTAAGTTTTAATTATTAAAGGAAAAAAAGAACATGTCAGTGATTGGAAAGTCAGTTAGTCATTTGACGCTTACATTAACTTTCGATCTACAAATTTGTTTGTGGTGCCTATATTCTCCTTGCACATGGTACTTTACCATTTCTTTCTCATTTGAATTGTGCGGTTTACAACTTTGGTGCCTTAGACGGATCAATATTTGATAGCGAGGCTCACTGATTTGTTTGGGTAAAACAGAAAGTTTTGTGTTTTCCAGGAAATGTAGAATTGAATAAAAAAGAAAATAACATAAACTGAAATTATCATTATATATGTGATCATGAAAAAAGTTACTTTTAATTGAAGAGACTGTATAATCCATTAGTAAAAAGTACCCTATAATTCAATAAATTTAGGGCCCTTGACTCTTGATAGGCAACCCTATGAGAGAGTTAGAGGAGAAGAATCTGCAGAAAGTCTATCACAGCCTTCTGTTTAATCCAAGGAGAAAGTTGAGGGAGGGGCACTGAAGGAAATGTTTTTTCTTTTTATCTTCTTTGCAAATATTACCCATAATTTGTCTATCAGAGCCTCTATATACAGAAAAATTGTGTACAACTGCTGCAAATACACACAGATAATTGGAGATTAATTAACTTTTGTACCCTGTGTTTGTCACGAAAAAGCAATTAGTTCCCCATGTTTGCAAAAACTTGATTTAGTACCCCATGTTTATACAATTGACTTGATTTAGTGACCTGGTCATAAATTTTAACAAAAACACGCCGGATACAGTCATTTAAAGGGTAAAAGACATTTCAGCCCTTATTTTTGAAGAGAAATTTTCAACCCTTTAATGTAATAACACAAAACAAAATCAGTTTATCTGTATGTATATGTATGTATATACTATATGTATGTATTAATCGTATTAGGGTTTGAAGTGGGCAGCGGCAGCTGAGGGAGAGGCAGCGGCAACGACGGTGGGAAGAGGCGGCGGGGGATAGGTCAGAGGTGTATGGATGTATAGATATGTGTTTATATCTATGTAATGTATATATTATAATTATAATTATTTTTAGGTAGTGAATGTGTTATTATTGTTATTGTTGTAGGGTTAAATGTCTGTTTTACCCTTCATCTAAAGTCACGTGATATGCATGTGCCACTATCCGGCGTGTTTTCGGTTAAAATTTACGACGAGATCCCTAAATCAAGCCAATTGTACAAACTTGGGGTACTAAATCAAGTTTTTGAAAACATGGGGTACTAATTGCTATTTCGTGACAAACACATGGTACAAAAGTGATGTAATCTCAGATAATAGTATATGGCTGCCAAAATTAAATACTTATTTATTTTTTACAACCTTGGTTGCATCAGTTTAAGCATTTCCTGATTAACTGTTGATAGTTGAGGTAATGCACTAATGCTTAAGAAAAAGATAAATATGGTAGCTGAACCTAAAAGTGGTCGGTCCACTGTTTTCTCTGTTGCCTGTTTATCTTTTGAAATATGAAAGTCGTGTTATAGTTTATCCATCATTGTTGGCTGTAGCTGTTGTACTCGTGCTTTTGCGCATCTCTTCTTCTGTCATTTGTGGTTTGGCCTTATATATGTACTATCTAGTGATTGCAAAGCTATTGGGTCTGCATAGATAAAATATGCAATTTTAGAATTTCCCTTCACCCTTGCTTTCGACATCTTTATAACATTTTTTAATGTTTCAAACCTTTAAAAAAATATCTCAGATGGCCACAAAGTGAAGGATGGGTAATGGGTTGTCAGAGTACAGAATTCAGCTGGATGCAAATGGCGGAACCAGTAATGAAATTGTATACCGAAGCAACTGATGGTTCTTCAATCGAGGTTAAGGAAAGTGCTTTAGTATGGCAATATCGTGATGCGGACCAAGGATTTGGCTATTCTCAGGCAAAAGAGATGTTAGATCATCTCGAGAGTGTTTTGGCAAATGAACCTGTTTCTGTTAAAAGTGGTCAGTTCATCGTCGAAGTGAAGCCTCAGGTATGCCATTTCATGCACCTTCCTTATATTTGTTGTCTTTGTTTCATACATGAATATGTAAACATAATGGGACATATATTGTTAATCAGATTTCGTATCAGCAAACCTTTTAACATTGATAATTTTATTAATAATGATTTTGATAATATATAAACTCATTTTGTGAAATGTTTTGAATAAATTCTTACAAGTACGGCATCTCTAAAGGTTTGATTAGGATTCTCATGGGAGTTTTGTGCTTGATCATTCTCTAGAAAATGCTGTATAATCTATACCTGTTCATTAGCGTATGTGTGCCAATCTAATGTGTTAGGGTGGCAATCTAATGTGGCCCGCTTTCGTATGTTAGAGTAGCAATCTAATGAGTCACTGTCTAACCAGTTTCACTCATAGGATGTGACGGCGTGTGGTTTACTTTATTTAGACAAGAAACCAAAATTGGGGACCGTAATTGGTTAGATACTAATCATCTTCTTTTTTAAATCAAGGTTCCCACTGGAACGAATTCCATTTAGTTAAAGCTTTCAATTTTGAGAAGTTGAAATCCACCTCAGATTAGAAAACCTTATAAAATAATGTATTAACCCTAAATTAAAAAACTTTAGAAAATCCAATCAAGTATCCACATAAAAGAACCCACAGAAATCAGTTCGTTAATTACTTATCTCTATCCGACCAAGTTGGCCCTTGGTGTTAGTTATCACTTGTCACAATCCATATAAAAGAACCTACATAAATCAGTTCTTTAATTACTTATCTCTATCCGACCAAGTTGGCCCTTGGTGTTAATTAATCACTTATCAGCAGCATCCAACTTCTAGGATAGTGCTCTTATGCTTGGAGTTTTACAATTCATGGTATTTCTTCTAGGAATCGTTTTAAATCATTGGGTATTATATTGGAATCTGCCTTTGAAATGTAGAGAAAAACAAATTAAGTAAATCTGTTGGAATCACCATTTATGATGTTTAAAAAATTATATTATTGAATCTAATCTTGTATAACCGCAACCATGTGTGAACCTTTGGTGTCATTGTCACCTTATGCCATTTAGGTTGGTGCCGTGAGCCTAAGACTTGAGACCCTTTAAAATTCATGTTCTATTTTTTCTTAGGGAGTGAGCAAAGGCCTAGTTGCGGAAAAAATCTTCACAGCCATGAAAGATAAAGGAAAGCAAGCAGATTTTGTGCTTTGCATCGGTGATGATAGATCGGACGAAGACATGTTTGAAGCATTTGGTAATGCAGTATCGAACGATACTGTTTCGGCTTATGCTTCGTTATTTGCGTGCACTGTTGGACAAAAGCCAAGCAAAGCCAAATATTACTTGGACGATGCAACACAGGTTATAAACATGCTCGATTCCCTTGCCGAAGTTACTGATTCTCCATTTTACTCTGAAGAGGAAGAGGAAGATGATGTGCCACCTTGATCATTTAAGGATTATCCTTCTCTAATTATCTTACATTCCCTTTCCCTTGTGAACTACACAGTATTTGGTTGTCTCGTGGATATTTGTTTATGTAGTGTATCATTTTAGACTTAGGCGGCGGCCAAATATTTCCTCACTTGTTGTACTCTGGTATGATTTCTGGTAAGGACAAATTTTCTCAATAGTTTCGATAAATGAGTGAGGAACTTAGATGGATTTGCAAATCTTCATGTACATATGGGGAATTCAAGAAGTTGTGTTCCAAATGGATGGGTGGTGTATGTATAATATGAACGTGTAGATATGAATAACATGCATGATTCTATGTTTCAATCAGCCACCAGGTATATATATATATATATATATAATATAATATAATGTATGTCATGCAAACTAAATATAAATGTGAGTTTTGCAACGAATATAGAATAGATTGGTTTTTGTTTTGGACTGAACTAAAGTAAATTATTTGCCCCTTGGTATTCCAAATACATCATTTCTACAGTTATTGTTTGTTATACCATTTTCCTACGAGTCCGTTCGGCTCCGACTTTATCTATCAAATAAGGTATTAATGGGACGCACCGGACATGTAATCAAGTCCCAAGCAACAGATACCCCAAACATACTAGGCTAGGAAAAATAGATAAATGTGTAATAACCGTGTTAATGGAGAGTTAAAGACCTTAAACTAGTACTACAATATTTTAATTTCTACATTTAGTATTTTTAGTATTAACGAACTTATAGTTCTTCTATGCAGGGATATTGGAGCTTTTCCTATTTCAATAAGATTGGTACATTTTATATATAAAATGTCTGGACTAATCAGTCTACTATCTGTCTGCATGGATGTAATCATTTTATATAAATACTACTACTAAATTACGTAGCCTCCTTTTTTAGTCAAATTGTGTCACGTCAATTTTTTTTTATCATGGTCGCTCTTTCCCATAAATTTGATGAAAATTTTACTTTTCACAAATTAAAATGAGAAACATTTGTAAGACTTAGTTAAACTAATAAAAATGCTTGTAAAAGCTCCAATTATACTCTTGACAATGCTCCTTACCTAAGCTATAGAATTATAAGACAATTTGGATGGTAATTTTGAGATACGAGAAAAAGTCAAAATTAAACCATTTTTATGGTACGAACATGGTACTCTAAGTTGTTGAAGAAGAGGGGCATGTGAGATTATAGATTTACTTTTTTATAATTACAAACAGGTAGACATTCCGTTACTATTTAATTGTTTATTACGAAACTATATGCAATTTTGACCGATTAAGAACTTGTATCAAAATTGTCGGAATGAAATTTTTTAAAAATTGATCATATAGTTCAAATGTTAAATTTTATGATTAGATTTTAAAAAACTTCATTTCGACAATTTTGATACAAGTTATAAGCCGATCAAAATTGCACGTAGTTTCGTAATGGATAATTAAATGGGAACGGATAGAATAATATTTTACTCAAAATAGGTTAAAAAACATAATTTATAAAAAAATCAAAATTAGGCTACTGAGTCTGTTGAACTTATCAGGAGAGAGCAGAAAGTTATGAACATAAATGTGTTGACTGTGGGTTCGAATGAATATGTCTTTAGAAGATTATGATTTGCTATTCAAAGAGCAATGCGGTGGAGTTTGTTGCCCGTTTATATCAAACTAATATGTAATAATTTTACGCTATTCAGTTTTATTAATATAAGTTAAAAAATAAATTAGATATTTTTATGGTATGGTACTCTGGTTCTTGAAGAAGAGAGCGGGTGAGATTATAGATTTACGTTTTTTATAATTACAAACAAGTAGTCATTTCATTAATATTTTACTCAAAATAGGTTAAAAAACAATTTATAAAAAAAAAATCAAAATTAGGCCATTTTTACGGTACAAACTTGCCACTTTAATTGTTGAACAAGAGACTGGTAAGATTATAGATTGACGCTTTATAATAAAAAACAAGTAGCAATTTGATTAATAACAAATAGGTGTTTAAAAAAAAAGGAATTTTAAAAAAAAATCAAAAATTATACCATTTTTATGGTACAAACTTGCCACTTTAATTGTTGAACAAGAAAGTAAGAAGATAATAGATTTACGCTTTATAATAAAAAACAAGTAGCCATTTGATTAATAACAAATATGTGTTTAAAAAAAAGGAATTTAAAGAAAAAATAAAAAAATTAGACCTTTTTTACGGTACAAACTTGCTACTTTAATCGTTGAACAAGAGAGTGGGAAGATTATAGATTTACATTTTATAATAAAAAAAAACAAGTAGCCATTTGATTAATAACAAATATGTGTTTTAAAAAAAGGAATTTAAAGAAAAAAATCAAAATTAAACCTTTTTACGGTACAAACTTGCCACTTTAATTGTTGAACAAGTGAGTGGAAAGATTATAGATTTACGTTTTATAATAAAAAAACAAGTAACCATTTGATTAATAAAAAATAGGTGTTTAAAAGAGAGGATTTTAAAGAAAAAATAAAAAATTAGACCATTTTTACGGTACAAACTTGCCACTTTAATTGTTGAACATTGTACTTGCCACTTTAATTGTTTATGCTTTATAATAAAAAAAAACAAGTAGGCATTTGATTAATAACTAATAAGTGTTTTAAAAAAAGGAATTTAAAGAAAAAAATCAAAATTAGACCATTTTTACGATACAAACTTGCCACTTTAATTGTTGAACAAGAGAGGGGAAAGATTATACATTTAGGTTTTATAATAAAAAAAACAAGTAACCATTTGATTAATAACAAATAGGTGTTTAAAAAAAAAGAATTTAAAGGAAAAATCAAAATTAGACTATTTTGATGGTACCAACGTGGCACTTTAATTGTTGAAGAAGAGAGGGGATAGATTATGAATTTACTTAATATATATTTAAAAACAAGTTAGCCAAATTGATTACTTAATATATATTTAAAAACAAGTAGCCAAATTGATTAATATAAGTAGTATTAGAAAATATACTTTTGTATTAATTGAATTTATAAGAAAAATAAATAATGTACAATTAGATATAGAACGAAGAGAAGGGAAATAACAAAACCCAATCCAATATCCAAAATTTATTCTTCTTCTTTCTTCACTAAAATAAAACTGCATAAAAAACCCTTGAAACCAATAAAAACCCAATTCGTCCCTTTTCATTTCCAATACTTGCAATTTATTCATTGATCTGATAAATAAGGTTAGTGAATTGTAATTTCAGTTCACTTTTAATTTAATTAGATTAAATATATTATCTAAAGCTCACGATTTAGGGTTTTGTGATCTGAGTTATTTTCACATTTTGGGTTAAGTTATTTTTATCATCCCAGTCTTTTAATTTTGTTTAATTATATGCTAATTGATATAATATGTGTTTTGCCATAGTGTGTTTTGCTAATGCTATTTAAAGGGTAAAAAAAGATTCGATCTTTTGTGTTGGGTAACTTGGGTTAGTCTCAGTTTTAGTATTTCACCGAGTTTGCGATTGGGAAATGTTTGATTGTGAAAATAATAATATTATTTAGGATTAGTTTCATTCGATTAAATTAGTTTTAATTGAAGTCATTTGGTGGTGTGGTTTGCCAATGCTATATAAAGAAGAAAGATTGGTTTTAACTAAAGTCTTTAATTTTGTTATATACTATACAAACTGATCTGAAATTATCGTAGTATTGATGGGTTTCAGTGAATATAGTTGTGAGTTTTGCTAATGCTATTTAAAGAAGAAAAAAAAAAGATTAGATCTTTTGTGTGGGGTTAGTCTCAAATTTAGTCTTTCACCGAGTTTGCGATTAGGAAATGTTCGTTTGTGATTTATTTATTTATTTTAGGATTAGTTTCATTCGGTTGGATTACTTTAATTTGGTTGGATTAGTTTTAATTAGGTTGGATTGGTTAAGTTTCATTTGATTGGATTAGTTAAGTTTCATTTGATTGGATTAGTTAAGTTTTAATTCGGCTGGATTAGTTAAGTTTTAATTCGGTTGGATTACTTTCTACCCACATTCGATTGAATAGATCTTTTCTGTGGGGTCAGTTTCAGATTTACTCTTTCACCGAGTTTGCGACTGGGAAATGTTTGATTGATAAAAAAAAAATTATAGTATTAGGATTAGTTTCATTTGGTTGGATTAGTTTTAATTTGGTTGGATTAGTTAAGTTTCATTCGGTTGGATTAACTAAGTTTCATTCGGTTGGATTAGTTTTAATTGGAGTCATTTGGTTGTTTGTCTTTGATTTTTTCTATACCATGCAAACTGATGTGATCATAGTCTTGATATGGTAGTGTTTGATCATTTAGAGAAGCAAAGATTGGATCTTTTTTCTTAGGCTAGTCTCGACTCGACTCTTTAACTTAGTATGTGTATGGAAATTTGTGGTCGCAGTTTGTTTGAACGAAAGCTTAGGTTTTTAGGTTTCGATTTATTAGTAATAATTTGTAACAAAGTTCTTTTGGTTCCTTTGTGTTTTAAATTTTATTTGTACGCGTTGCACTTGGAATTTGGAAGTGTGTCAGACGATTCTTAATTCATCTTTCACCTTTTTCTGCTCGATTATATTGTATCTTGAAGTCACTTTTCTCTGCTTACCTTATATACACGTGTTGACTGTTTATATATTGTCTTGGTCATTGCTTTTGGAAAGAAATAAAGTGTAGTAGTTGAAGGTTCATTCAGATGGAGTAGTTTTTATTGAAGTCTTTCTGTCTGTCTATTAAATTTTGCTTAAATGATACACACACTTATTTGGATGTATCATAGTCTTGATGGGTTTCAATACATAAAGTACCGAGTTGTCATTTAGAGAAACAATGACTGTTTTTTTTTACTTGGGCTAGTCTCATATCAACTTCTCACCTGGCTGCATCTGGATATATTTCTGCTAGTCGTTCTTGGAATGAAAGCTAGAAATTAAAGTTTTGATTTATTCCATTGAATTAGTTTTAACATAAGCTGTTAGTTCCTTTATTTTTGAATTTCGATTACATATCTCCAATTGTGTGTTAAATGGTTCTTTTTTCATCTTTGACCTTGATTCACTTCATTTTGAAGTTTCTTTATTCTAGTTTACTTGGTTGTCCTAATTAAATATGCTTATTGTAGTCTTAATTATTGGTGATGCAGGTTGCTGAGGCTGGTTCTTTACAGAAATAAAAAATCTTAGGGTTTGGAATTCTGAGTTTGAGTTTTCGTGAGGAATCTTTAGCAAGGAAACAGTGGTATAAAAAATGATGTCGAGATCGTATACCAATCTCTTAGATTTAGCATCTGGGAATTTGCCAGTAATGGGTAGAGAGAGAGAGCGCAAGAAGCTTTCCAGGGTGATGACTGTTCCCGGCAGCATAGCCGAACTCGATGATGATCAATCTCAGAGTGCGGCTTCAGAAAATCAGTCTTCATTTGCTTCCGATAGATTGATTATTGTTGCTAATCAATTACCCTTAAAAGCAAAACGTAGACAAGATAACAAAGGATGGAATTTTAGTTGGGACGAAGACTCTTTACTTTTTCGTCTCAAAGATGGTTTACCAGAAGATATGGAGGTGTTCTATGTTGGGTCTTTGAGATTTGATGTTGACCCAATTGAACAAGACGATGTTGCTCAAATGCTATTGGATAGATTTCAAAGTGTCCCTACTTTTTTGCCACCAAATATTCACGAGAAGTTCTATGATGGTTTTTGCAAAAAGCAGCTATGGCCTCTTTTTCACTACATGTTACCTTATTCACCTGACCAAGAACGACGCTTTGACCGATCTTTGTGGGAAGCTTATGTGGCGGCCAATAAGTTGTTTTCGGAAAAAGTTATCGAGGTATTAAACCCCGAAGATGATTTTGTTTGGATACACGATTATCACTTGATGGTTTTGCCCACTTTTTTGAGAAGGCGTTTTAATCGTTTGAGAATGGGTTTTTTCCTTCATAGCCCTTGGCCATCTTCCGAGATCTATCGAACACTTCCTGTTAGAGAAGAGATTTTGAAAGCTCTTCTTAACACCGACCTTATTGGTTTCCACACATTCGATTATGCAAGGCATTTTCTTTCTTGTTGTAGTCGTATGTTAGGTTTTGAATATCAATCAAAAAGGGGATATATAGGGTTGGATTATTATGGTAGAACTGTGGGGATTAAGATCATGCCAGTTGGTGTTCATATGGGTCAAATCGAATCGGTGATAAAAACTGCTGGTAAAGAGGGTACACTCGAGGAGCTAAAGAAAAAATATGAGGGAAAAACCGTGTTGCTTGGGATTGATGACATGGACATTTTTAAGGGTATTAATTTGAAAATTTTAGCCATGGAACAGATGCTTAAACAACACCCAAAATGGCAAGGAAGAGCCGTGCTAATACAGATCGTGAATCCTGCAAGAGGTAGAGGGATTGATTTAGAAGAAACTCAAGCTGAGATACGAAACAGTTGTAATAGAATCAATCAAGAATTTAGAAAACCGGGTTATGACCCTATAGTTTTAATTGATGAACCTGTTAGTGTATGTGAAAAAATAGCTTATTACAGCTTAGCTGAGTGTGTTGTTGTCACAGCTGTTAGGGATGGGATGAATTTGACACCGTATGAGTATGTTGTTTGTCGGCAAAATGGGGCCCAAAAGAGTATGTTGGTTATATCCGAGTTTATCGGATGTTCACCTTCATTAAGCGGCGCAATACGAATAAACCCATGGAATGTTGAAGCTACAGGTGAAGCTATGAACGAGGCTATAGTTATGAAACAAGGGGAGAAGCAAATTAGGCATGAGAAACATTATAAGTACATAAGTACTCATGACGTGGCGTATTGGTCACAAAGCTTTTTGCAAGATATGGAGAGAACATGTGCGGATCATTTTAGGCGAAGGTGTTGGGGAGTTGGGTTGGGATTTGGGTTTAGAGTTGTGGCGCTTGATCCGAATTTTAAGAAGCTATCGACAGATACGATTGTGTCAGAATATAGTAGGGCGAAGAGTAGAGCGATATTGTTGGACTACGATGGTACTGTTATGCCTCAAAATGTTCATAATAAGACCCCTAGTGCAGAGGTTATTTCGATTTTGAATAGACTGTGTGACGATCCGAGAAATATGGTTTTTATTGTTAGTGGAAGAGGGAAAGAGAGCTTAAGCAAGTGGTTTTCTCCTTGCAAGAAACTTGGGATTGCTGCTGAACATGGATATCGTCTTAGGTTTCTCATTCTCTCTCTCTTTCTTTCTAATTTGTCAGTCCTTTACTATGATCTTCTTAAAACGAAAACTAATCATTTGTACTTTTTATGAACCATTTACACATCCACCCTTCCTGTTGGTGGTTATCGATTGATTCTTAAGATAATATGCAGTTTATTGTTGGATTTCGAATATCAACTACTCTAGACTCTAGAGTGTCAAGTTTAAATGTGTTTTAGGTAGTGAAGTTGTCATTGAAGACTATTACGGAGTTTTAAGAATGAGGAAATGTTAATCCTTTTAATGAACTTCTTATGATTCTGTCCTGTCAATGCCTTTTGGATACTGAAGCTTAAAATTTTAAATTTTGCTTCGACTCTTCTTCTTTTGTTTAGTATGCTGATCTAATTTGTTCTATACTTCTATTTAATGGTTTAATTTTTTTGAAGGTTACTTGAGTTTTAAAGGAAAAAAGAATTTCAGTGATTGGCAGTTAGTCAGTTGACTTTTACATTATCTATACATCTACAGATAATAAGTTGATTCCTATAATCTTTTTGCATATGTTATTTTTGCCATTTTCTTTCTCATTTGAATAGTATGGTTTACAAATTTGGTGCAGTTGACGAATTAATATTATTAGCGAAGCTCACTGATTTGTTCTGGTACAACAGAGAGATTTTATGTAATCCAGAAAATATAGAATTGAACAAATCAAAATTAACATACATGTAGAAAGTTACTTTTCATAGAAGAGACCCTACATCCACTAGTAAAAGTAAAGGATTAGCCATTAAATTTGGGGCCTTGGCCCTTATTAGACAACCCAAGGAGAAAGAAGGAAAAAGTTGGAGGGATAAGACTGAAGGGAAAGTTCTTTCTCTTGTCTTCTTTTCAGGAACTGCCCATAATCTGTCTATTTCAGCCTTTATATGTTGGAAAACGCTGTACAACTGCTGCAAATACACAGAATTTATTGCCTGTGGCTGCCAAAATGAAATATTTATTTATTTAAATAAATAAACACCTTGGATTTATCAGTTTGAGTATTTCCTTATTACCTGTTGAAGGGTAATGTTCAAGTAAAATAAAAAATAATCTGGGAGTTCTCACTCACAATCTGAACATGATTGCACATGTGAGACACGTCGTCCACTCCAAAATTTGTAGCTGCATATCAAAAATTGGAAACTTAAAAACTATTGGTGGCTAAACCTAAAAATGCCCCACTTTTTTTTCTCCGTTTTTCTTTTGAATTATGAACATGTAATGTTCAAGTAGTGATTTCAGAGAAGCTATAGAGACTGCATAGATAAAGTATTTTCCTTAACCCTTGCTTTTGAAATCTTTATTAATATTTTATAATGTTGCCTTAAAAAAATATTCCAGGTGGCCACAAAGTGAAGAATGGGTACTGGGTTGTCAGAGTACAGAATTCAGTTGGATGCAAATGGCGGAACCGGTAATGAAATTGTATACTGAAGCAACCGATGGTTCTTCAATTGAGGTTAAGGAAAGTGCTTTAGTATGGCAATATCGTGATGCTGACCAAGGATTTGGCTATGCTCAGGCAAAAGAGATGTTAGATCATCTTGAGAGTGTTTTGGCGAATGAACCTGTGTCTGTTAAAAGTGGTCAGTTCATTGTCGAAGTGAAGCCTCAGGTATGTCATTTCACGCACCTTCCATATATTTTTTGTCTTTGTTCCATATGTACTAGTAGACTTAGTGGAACAGATATTGCTCATGAGATTTCAATATCAGCAAACCTTTCACCATTGACAGTATTCTTAATTTCGATTTTGATAATTAATTAACTCATTTTAGTGAAAGTCTTGAATTAATCTTAAGGAGTACCAATTTAAGGGGTGAATAGGGCTTCTGTTCCAATGCTAGTTTTGTGCTATACCTATTCATTCCATAGACAATGCTCTATACCTATTCATTAATGTGTTAGAGTGGGAATCTAATGTGTCGATTTATAACATGGGAACTTTATTTAATTCAAGAAACCAAGGTTCAGGACCATAGTTGGTTAGAAACTAACATTCTGCGTTCTTGATCAAAGTTCTACAGATTCCATTTGGTTAAAGCTTTCAATGTTGAGAAGTTGAAAATCCACCTCAGATTGGAAAACTTTTTAAAAATAATGCGCATCCTTCTTATCGACTCTAAAGAATCCTTAGAATACCAATCAAATGTCCATTTTAAAGAACCCACATAAATCAGTTCTTTTATTACCCATCTTTACCCGACCAAGTTGGCTCTTGGTGTTAGTCATCACTTATAACCACCCAACTTCCAGGTTGCTTCGCTTATGCTTGGAATTCTACAATTTATGTTACGTCTCTAGGAACCATTTTATTTTTTGGGAATTCCTTAAATTGGTGAAAATCTAATTTAGTTAATCTGTTGGAATGAAACGATGTTTTACAAACTATTTCTTTAAAGTCAATCTCGTCAAACTGCAACCATGTTTGAACCTTTGTGCCATTATCACCACATATCTTTTAGGTTAGTTCTGTTAGGCTAAGACTTGAGAGTTTCTAAAATTTATGTTTCTTTTTTCTCAGGGAGTGAGCAAGGGCATTGTTGCAGAAAAAATCTTCACAGCCATGAAAGATAAAGGGAAGCAAGCAGATTTTGTGCTTTGCATCGGTGATGATAGATCGGATGAGGACATGTTTGAAGCATTTGGTAATGCAGTATCGAACAATATCCTGTCGGCTTATTCTTCGGTATTTGCGTGCACTGTTGGACAAAAGCCAAGCAAAGCTAAATATTATTTGGACGATACAACTCAGGTTATAAACATGCTTGGTTCCCTTGCTGAAGCTACTGATTCTCCATTTTACTCTGAAGAAGAGGAAGAGGAAGTGGAAGAGTCTGATGATGTGCCACCTTAATCATTTAAGGATTATTCTTCTCTAATTAGCTTCAATTCCCTTTCCCTTGTGGACTGTACAGTATTTGGTTGTTTCGTGGGTATTTCTTATGTTTTATATTATTTTAGGCTTAGGCTTGACAGTCGAATATTTCTTCATTTGTTGTATTCGGGTGTGTTTTCTGATAAGGACAAAAATGAATGAGTGAAGAATTTAAATGGTCTTTATACATGTATGTCAGTTTGTGGAATATGAGTGTCTCGAAACAAGGCGTGGAGGTGTTAAGCAAACCAGGTTCAAGATTCTCATAATTCGATAGCTGAAGAGGGGAGTAACTTGTTCATTTGACCCAATTGTTGTCTATCTTGAAAGTCAACATTGATTATTGAAATAATGTTTTTTTTTAAGAATGGTTCTGGTTGTCTCCTTGGTCCTTATTTGATGAATGATGAAGTTCTGTTGTATTTTCTCAATAGCCACTCCAGCAACTGTTTTTACTTTCCTTATAACTTTCCTTGCTCATCACTGCAATTTGCCATTGTTATTTCATACGATTTATTCTGATAAATGCTTACAACACCCTATCCTTACATGCTCCACATTTTCCACTACCTACCTTTCTACTTGAAATTAACAAAACATACTCTTTTTAAAACTAAATTAACTAAAACATACCTATAAATTTTGGATTGGTACATTATCTACAAATTAATTAAGTATTGGTCCATGAAATAAAAACTAATTAAGAATTGGTCCATTTCAGCGACACTCATTCAGAGAGCGACACGTGTCAAAAAAAAATTACAAAACGAAAAAACTCCGAATCCTTTTAAACCCTTCTAAAAACAGTCTGAACCCTTTTGAACTTTTTTGAAAAGAGTCTGAACCCTTTTAAACCATTTTTAAAAAGAGTCTGAACCCTTTTAAACCCTTTTAAAAAGAGTCTGAACCTTTTGAACCATTTTTAAAAGAGTTTGAGGTTTTTTTTGAGAGAGAATGAGTGATAAATTAGATAAATAGAATTGAGAGAACTTTTATATTTAATGAGTAATGAACCGATCATTAATTAGTTTTAGAAATAATGGACCAATTATTAATTAAATTTTATAGCCGAACCAATCCTCAAATAATTTTGTTTTCATGGTTCAATCATTAATTAACTCTTTGTAGGGGAGGGGGTATGTTTCATACCCTTAATCCAAACGTTAATACTATTATTTCAAAAGTTATACCCTAATTTGTATTTTTCATACCCTTATTCGAAAAGTTCATACACTTGTTTCAAAAGTTAATACCCTACTTTGTATTTTTCATACATTTATTCCAAAAGTTCATACCCTAATTTATATTTTTCATACCCTTATTCCAAAATTTCATACACTTATTTCAAAAGTTCATATATTAATTCGTAGTGTTCACCCTTATTTTTAAATTCCATACCCCCATTTACATAATTCATATCTTACTTGCATAATTCATATACATAATTTTCAACTCTATACTCTTAATTCACGTAATTCATACACTTATTTTTCAACATTATACATTAATTAACAAATTCAACTCTTACCTGTCATCCGATCTCGAACTATCACGTCGTCGTCGTGGGCCTCTCATTAACGACCGCATCTCCATCGATATCAATCTCGCTCTATACACTCGTCGCCCATTCCGATAGATGTGTCCGTCTCAATCTCCACGCAATAGAGAGATCGGAGAGAGTGAAGAAAATGAAAAGATCGAAAGAATAGAGAGATGGTGATAAGAAAGATCGACAAGAAAGGGAAATGATGAAAGATAAGAGAGAAATTGGAGAGAAGGTGAGAGTAGGAGAGAGGTGAGAAATAGATTGAGATGGATGAATCAGGTTTTTTATTTTTTATTAATTATTAAATAAATATATGTTTTTGATAATATAACTTTTGATAATATAACTTTTGATAATATATTTTTGTTAATATAATAGCTTTATAATATGTTTAGTTAATTTCCCCCAATTTTTCAATTCTTACTTTCTCTTTTACTTTTCTCTCAAACATAAACTAAAGTAACTACCATGATCACTGAAACTTTCTCCCAGGTTTGAACTTGGGAATCAATTTTATTTTGCTTGCTCAAGTTTATAAACGATCCAAAAGATCTTTCACTTTAGCAATTTTTGTTAGCATTACCACACTCATATAACTTACGAAAACAAAAGTCAGCATATCCAAGCTTGTATTTTGTATCAATCACTTGAACCACAAAAATAATGCAATTCAACTTGCCATCATTTTCCCAATATTTATCCAACTGCTTTTGCGTATTCAATGTCATTTTGCTCAATAGTATATCAGGAGACATAACCAGTACCACCACACATTGTCACATTTCATAGACTCAAGAATCTCATGGACAGACGGGAAAAGACATTACGACATATGAAGAACCGGGGGCGGAACCATGAACCATAAGTGATGGGTTTCGAATCTACATAAAAGTATAAAAGTAATGCTAGTGAACTATAAATCATCGGGATTGTCAAATTATCATTTTTAACAAACTTCAGTAAAAAAAAATGATAAAAATTGTAATAAACAAATCATAAAATTTGAGGTTAGAAGAAGTGTCGTGGGTCCTGATGGTCTTCACTTAGCTTCCGCTCAAAGAACTCAAAAACTTCACGGTTGCCTCATAAAAAAATCAATAAAGTTATATAAATGTCTAAATTTATTCCAGTCATCAGTAGTACAGTAATATGTTAAGAGGTTCCTGGCGGGTAAATAGAAACCGGCTCTAAGTCGGTTTGGGTCTCTGAAAGTACAATTTTGGCGGGATTTATAAACCCTAATAAAATCTTTTGCCATTTTTATTACATTTAACACTCAAAACCTTCCAAATCTCTCTCTCTCTCTCTCTATATATATATATTTATATACATAGAGAGATTATACACTATGTTTTGTTGCAGTAGGTTTCTGAAAACCCTAACAAACCGAACAAATCCGACGATCATTTAAATGAGCACCATCGGATCGTTGGCGCCTGTAAAGGCGTTGTCTGTGTATTCGACGATTAGTATAAGTATTTGGAACATATTGTTTATTTATGGAACCCGAAAAGCAGTGATCTTGTCCACCTTCCCGAGCCGCGTGTCCGCTACATAACCCATGGAGGATTCGATCACGTATTTGGGTTTGGGTTCAATGAAAAGACCCAAGATTTCAAAGTCGTTAGGATCGTTCATTTAGTTGACCAGGGTAGGAAACAGATTCCTTCGGAGGTCGATGTGTATAGGTTAGGTACGCGTACGTGGCATAACATTAGCCACTTGAATGTTCCGTATTTTCTTTGTAGGCGACAGAGTCAGGCTTATCTGAACGGTTCTGCTCACTGGCTCGCTGTGCACGGGAGAAAAAATCACCCGATGGTAGTCTTGTTTGATTTTAGCGATGAGAAGTTTTGTTACTTTGATGGGCTGAGTGAGGGTTTTTTATAAGGGCTATATAGGAGATACGAACCAGACTTGTCTTGTTATTTACCAAGGATGCTTTGCGATAGTCTATGGGGTACATGACGAGAGTAGGCCTTTTGCACCTATTATTAGAGAGGCTGCTTATTCCCATTATGTCAATGCCATGCCACCTTAAGCAGAGTTCCGCACCCTTTCACGAACCCGTGGTGCTTTGGTCGGTGTGGGTGATGAAGGAATATGGTGTTTCCGGGTCGTGGACAAAAGAACTTGAAATTTGGGGGAATGCTCACTTTGGGAGGTATTTTCTTGGGTTTGGGGAAAAGGGAGAGGTTATAGTAACCAAAGACGCGGGCTTTGTTTGTAAGGAATATAGCATTTTCAGAGAAAGGAAGTTGGAGGTTAAGGTAGTGGAAATGGATGGTGCAGCAGTTTGGTATTCGCCGGTGTTTGGTAGTAGCTTTAAAGAGAGCCACATGTTGCTCCGAGAAACAAAGAGCGAAAATGCAGTTCAGGATGGAGCTCGAGTGACCCCTTATTTTGCGAAGTCTAAGGATCAAACAAGCAAGTGGTGGCCAACAGGCAAGACTCTCATACTTGCTAAATCTAAATTGTATATTGGTGGAATCGTAGATTTTCGATATCATGTAACATTCGCTAAAGCCATGTTTCTGGAAAAAAACTAATGTGATTGGTCAACTATAGATGTGGTTAGTAACTTGAATGAATCAATACCAGGAATGAATAGAATAGATGGCAGTAGTGGTGTTCTTTTAAATAAACGTGGTTATCTATTTTTACCGTTGTTCTTTTAATAGGTGTACAACTATACATAATGTCTAGCAGTAGTGTTGCTTGTGTAATATGAATTGAATTTTTCTTCTGTTTTCTTTTGAGGTCTGTTTTGGGACTTCATTCTCATTTTTTGAGACTTCAGGAGAATGGATGTTGTTTATGTGGGACAGTAATTGCTTTTGTAACGGTAGGTTTCTTGTAGGGGTTAACGGAATATATGCTAAGTGTAAGTGACGCTGATGTCAGGGGTAGTTGTTTCGGAAGATCTATCATGTTTTGGAACTTAGCTTAATGTGTGTCTTCAGCTGCATTATTTTGTAAGAAATTATGAAAAAGGTCCATACCTTAACAATCTTATGCATGTTATTGTAATGAATGGAGTACTCTATTTCTTTTTGTGCTATTATGCTTCGTCTGTTATTCTGGTTGTGAGCACCGTGTATGTTACTTCTGACTATTGGGGATATAAAGTAACTTATACTGGGATTAGTCAATATACATGAATTCCTCGACAATGAGCAATTCTGATATTTAGGATGGCAGAAAACCAGCCATCTGATTGTTATCAGTCTTATAATCCGAACATTACCGTGGATAATTTCAGCCTTTAATAAAAGGAGTGAAACTGTTAATCGATAGTTTTTAATCTCCTATTCCTGGCAATGAATTTGGAGACTAACAGTTCAACCTTTAATAGTTTAGTCTGAAAATAATGGCTAGCATTTCATGGTAATACTGATGCTAAACTGTTTGGGGAAAGAATATTATTTCTATCCTTTTTTATGCTAATATTTTGGGTGTAGAGTTTATCATAAGTGTATCTTGTACCTTTTCTTGTGCTCGAAATGTTGTCAAGCCTACAGTGGTTAGATTTGATTAGCGTACACCTCTTTTATATTAGTACTGTAATATTTATTTTACTCATTGATGAAAGTGATACACTTTTTATGCCCTTTCTAGAGCTTTTAACTTTTCAGGATAGCCAGTTCCGTAAATTTTCAGAAAGAAAATGTGCAATTTTTTTACACCAATTTATACCATTTTGTCATTTTTTACCATTTCGAACGAAGGATTTGGATAATGGCGATGCTTTACAGGGAGTGTCCCTCCTGAATTTTATAAACTTAAGGTCTTGACTCTTGTCTAATATTTAAGCTTAGCTGTATATTTTTTAGTTGTTCAAGGCTTTAGGCTTGTACAAAAATAAGTCTTCAGTTTCTGTTCTGGCCATTTTTTTAGTTTTAAAGTTCAGAGTTTAGAAATTCAGTTGGTGATGATCTGGAAAACATGGTCTTTAAGTTGAAGAGGGAAAGAGACCTTAAGCAAGCGGGTTTCTCTTCGCAAGAAACTTGGAATTGCTGCTAAACATGGATAACATCCCTCTCTCTCTCTCTCTCTCTGGTTTGTTACTCATTTAGTTTCTATGTTGATTTGTTGTTCTGATCTCGTTATTATGAGAATAAATGATTTGTACCCATTAATAAAATTGTTTCATTATCTGTACCATTTCTATTGATGGTTTGTTTGCTTTTGGGTAGTCATTTTCCAAGTAGAACGTTTAGTTTCCTTTGTGGTGTCGGTTTCACCTTGATGTAGGTAGCAAAGCTGTCATCTTACGAATGTAGAATTGGGCTAAGGTTTGTTTCTAGGCTCCTGTCATTGAAATTGTATCTTCCTTTTCTAGGTTTTGTCAACTTCCTGTTTCGTAATTTTTGGAAGCTATTTGCATATTTGATGTTTATAGCTTATATTCTAATCAAGTCTTCTGTTTAGTATGCATTACTTTGCTCTTTCAATAGTTATCTTACTTGAAGTTGACTTGAGGTTGAATGAAAAGTTAGAAACCATTTCAATGAATGGAAATACAATTGATCTTTTGGCATTTGCATATCCTGTTTATTTTGAATGCTTTGACTCACTGCTTCTTTTCTAATACGCAAGTAATATTAAAGAAACCGGAGAATTAGTTGATAGTTAAGACAGGTAGCTCAAGGAGAGGACTGGTTGCTGAAAAAAAAAGAATGCCCCACTTTATTCCATGCCTCGCGATATTTAAAGCTTTTTTTGCTTTTTTAACTTCTCAAAAGATGAAAATTCATGCTATGGTGAATATACATTGTTGTTACTGTCCTCTTACCTCTTAGGGAGGCGAGCAAGGGGCTTGTGTTTAGAGTGTAGTATGACTTATATCTATTGAGTGATTGCACAGAAGCTATAGAGTCTTAAGGAGATGTGATATGCACCTTGTCGTGTTTTTCTTATCCCCTGCTTGATACACTTTTACAATTTTGTAATGTTTAAAGCTTATATGTGAGTTGGCCACAAAGTGAAGAACATGTTGTCTCAGTTGTGAATTTGGGCGGATGCAAATGGCAAAACTTGTTAAAGACTGAAGCCACCGATGGTTCTTCAGTGGAGATTAAGGAAAGAAGTGTAAATGGTGATTCAAAATTTAGTCATTGATCCGTGGAACCAAATCTGAAAACTAGTAATCCAACCTCTTACGATTTAAGCTGGGTGCTTCGGTTTTCAAACCTTTTGGGGTTTTAAACTAATAACATATTAAAAACTGCGGCCCCTCTGTTACGGCAATGGAACTTTTGGAAGCTCCTGTATATGCAATAAAATGTATCTTCAATGTCATTTCACTAAAATAGTAGATGAGGAGACTTTGAGACATAGACCACCACTCCTTCATAGTCCCAAGAATCTCACTTTGGCTAATGGAAAATATATCACAGCATATTAAATACCCAAAAAACGCAGTCGCCTCATAAAAAGAATTAAAATTTGGTATAAATGTTGATTTTTTTTCCAGCCATCATACTAGTAATATGTGAAGGTTTAGAGTCTAGACGGTAATTAGAGAGAACTAAGCGATGAAGCAATAATTAAGCGAAATTAGACGGAGTAGTATGTCAAGATTCAGAGTCTAGAAGGATTAGGCGATGAAGCAGTAATCAAGTGGAGCTAGCGTAGTAGTATGTGAAATTTCAGAGTCTAGATGCGAATTAGACATGACTAAGCGATTAAGAAGTATTTAAGCGGAATTAGACGGAGTAATATATGATGGTTCAGAGTATAGACGAGAATTAGACAGGACTAAGCGATTAAGCAGAATTGGACAGAGTAGTATGTGGAGGTTCAGAGTCTGGACGAGAATTAGACACGACTAAGCACGTTCAATATCTTTTCTTGATTTGAGCATTCTGCTAATTTTTTCAAAATCGAGCTGCGTTAGGGCTTTTGCATGAACTAGGTGATTGATTCAATAGATTTGATCAATTAGCACGTTCAGCCTGACTAATCGGGCTCCATGTCAAAAGATTGGCACTCATTCCCCATACAGTAACATACATAGTGGTTCTCTTTTAATCAATTTTCTTCATCTGCAAATTGGAACTGACGATTTCATTAATCCTACTTGGAAAAATTGACCCTCCTACAGATTAATCGATTGGACGGCTGTTCTTGTTGTCGAAAATAAAATAAAAAATGAGGGCTGGCTTTTCAGGCATATGCTTGTATTCCTAAATCACTCTCTACAGAGATTTGTAGTAGTATAAAAGAATAATACTTCAGCAGCATAAGTGAAAATTCTAAAACTTCCAAGCACTAAAAAAATACATTGTATTGCAAATACAATAGCTTCCAAAAGTTTCATTGACGTAAAAGAGGGAGCCGCACTTTTTGAGATGTTATCCGGTTAAAATTCAAAAGGTTTATGACAAACCGAAGCACCAGCTTAAATTCTAATAAGTTGGATTGTTAGTTTTCAGATTTGGTTCCATGGACCAAAGACTAAATTTTAAATCACCGGTTCCACTTCTTTCCTTAATCTCGACTGAAGAACCATCGGCGGCTTCAGTTTTTAACAAGTTCTGTCATTTGCATCCGCCCAAATTCACAACTGAGACAACCCATTCTTTACTTTGTGGCCGACTGACATATAATTAATAGCTGTGAAGTTTAAACATTAAAACAAATTGTATAAGTGTATCAAGCAGGGGATTAGCAAGACTACAGATTCTGTGCAATCACAGGATAGATGTAAGTCAGGAGTACTACACTCTAAACAATACCCCTTGCTCGCCTCCCATAAGAGATAAGAGGACAGTAGCAACAATGTATCCACCATCAGATGACTTTTCATCTTTTCAGATAATAAAAAAGCAGAAAATACTCTAAATATTGCGAGTCACAGCAATAAAGTGGAGCATTTTTGGTTCACACTACCGGTCTTCTTCTCAAGCTGCCGGCCTTAATTATCTCATTTCTTACAGCCATATCAGAAAAGAAGCAGCGAGTCAAAGCTTTCATAATAAACAGGTTATGCAAATGCCAAAAGATCAACTGTCATTCCATTCATTGAGATGGTTTTTACTTTTCATTCAACCTCAAGTCAACTTCAATTAAGATAATTTACTGAAAGAGCAAAGTAATGCATACTAAATAGAAGATGAAGACTTGATTATTCATAAGCCTAAACATCAAATATGCAAATGAATACCAAAAATAAACAAAACAGGAAGTTGACAGAATCTAGGAAAGGAAGATACAATTTCAGTGACCTAGAAACATTAACCTTTGCTCAATTCTACATTCGTAAAATGACAGCTTTGCTACCTATATTAAGATGAAACCGCCATAAGAAAAGAAACTAAAACTTAGAAAATGACTACCCAAAAGCAAAAAAAAAAAACCATCAATAGATCTGGTATAGATAATAAAACAATTTATCAATGGTACAAATAATTTACTCTAGATGGATGGGTACAGAGCAACTAATCAATATAGAACTAAATGAGTAACAAACCAGACAGAGGGAGAGGGAGAGGGAGAGGGAGAGGGAGTGAAACAAACCTCAGATGATATCTTGTTTAGCAGCAATTCCAAGTTTCTTGCAAAGAGAAATCCGGTTGCTTAAGCGCTATTTCCTCTTCAACTTAGAGTGAAACTATGTTTTCCGGATCATTACTAACTGAATTTCTAATCATGAAAAATAATAAATTGGCAGAACAGAAAATGGAGACTTATTTTTCCACAAGCCTGAAGCCTTAATCATCCAAAACACATGAACAAGACTTGCAACCGTATCGGTTCCCTTAATACGTGTACAACTTAAATACTAAAATTGTACACGTATTAGTTTCCTTATCCATTAACTTAATTATACATGAACTCAAATATCTCTCAAATAGAGCAACCGCACCAGTTTTCTTACACTTTTCCTCATATCTAAGGTAATTAACATCACTTTTATATTTTTAGGGTAACAATTTAACTTTATACATTTTTCAGCTTTCCTATCAAATTTATTATCATAACTAAATATTACTATATTTTAATATACTTTTATCAATTTTTTTCAACGCAAATTAATTTACTAGAGCAAGCACATTAAATAACTTAGACGTTTGCTCATATTTAAAGTAAAAAATACACTTTTACAACTTATAAGAAAACCTTTTGGTTTATACAAATTATCAGTTTTTTTTTTTTATCAATTTATCTATCACAACTATACAACTTTCGCAAAATGTGGAGTGATACTATGTTTTGTAATAAAAATATAACAGTTGATTATAAAAATATATATATATATATAAAAAAAACATAACAGTTTTTTGTTCTGGTAGAGGAGCTTTTGAGGTGCATACCAATCAGTGTTTTAAGAATCGAAATCTTAGCTAAAGCCTTTTTACTTAAACTTTGAATCGAGCTTTTTTGCTACGAAGTGCGCTTTTCAAAACAGTGATACCAATAGGTATGAAGTTAACAATTTTCGACTTACCTCACAGTTATGGTGTGTTTTTCAGCTTTGTCAAAGCAGTGGAAGGTTTCGGTAAGTTTACTTTCATTTTTATTTAAATTTTACTTCTTTTTCGTTGGTCGAATCGTTATACAACGCTCCGGTAAGTTTGTTGGAGCATGAAGGAGCCCATTCAGGGAAGGAACAAAGGGTAGGCATGCATTAATGAAAATATAAAGGAAAATACATGTATCAATATATATGAGGCGCCTAGCTCCGCTTAACGTCTAGCCAGAGCCGTCTCAAGAGTCTATAAGACCCAACACAAACTCGAAAACGGAGGCCACTTTATATTTATGTTTTTTCATATACTAGTGTTGATGAATTTTTAGTGTAGTACATATGTACAAGTGCACCAAAATTGGAGGCCTAAAATAAATGTAATATTTTGGAGGTCCAACACGATCGTCTTTATTGTATATGCCTGGAGCCCCCTCTGCGTCTAGTTAGGCTTCGCCTAATTTTTACCTGACTCCCCTTTTAGAACGCATAAAGAAAAAAAGGGAGAGAGAGACATGTCAGGGTATATTAGGAGCATTTTGAGTAAGTAGCATGTAACCGGTTAAGACGTTTGGAGGATTACATAGTATGTAGGAATTTCTGAACATTGGCAGTTCACCTTTGGAGAACTTATACTTTTTGCTAATATTTTGTAAATATAAGTATAGCCAATTAAAAAAGGGTAAATGCTTCGTGCTCTGTACTTGTCTTTTTTTCAATCGTCGAAAGCATATGATAGTCATGGTAAAATTAAACATTGCTTCAAACACTTTTGATCCAAGTCATACAACAAAGCTCAAAATGCACAGATCGATTTATGGATTTTGATTTCACTGGGTATCATAATTACACATCAGGAATACAAAAAATATATATATTCAAAAAGAAGTGCAGGAAGTGTAACTTTAAAATATTGACATTGTTCTACTTATGCACCCACTGGGGATGGAACCCTAGGCGTGACCCTGTTTTCAACAGGAATTTCAGTAAATTCGGAGAGAATAGCTCGGAACTCGTCACCAGTCATGGTTTCCTTTTCCAGGAGAACTTCAACGATCTTGTCCATAGCCTCTCGATTGTTCTTAATGTGTTTCAAAGCAATCTCATACGCATTATCCGAGATCTTTTTCACTGCAGCGTCAATGTCTTCTGCAAGCTTTTCAGACATTGAATTTCTAGCCATCATCCTCATGATGACATCACTTTGAGTCGAAGAGTCCATCAGAGACCACGGGCCGATCTCAGACATGCCAAAAGTAGTCACCATCTGCAGAGTTGTACAGGGTTGCATAATTGCCAAATTTCAAGAAATTATTAATACTAATAATCAGCAGCTATATTAGAATAAAGTAACAAAAACAATAGCTGAAATATATTTTTGGCTAGATGAGTCGATATTGCAAAAGACAAGAAAGTTTCTTAAAAATCGTGCGCAATTAAACCCTCTTGATTCTCAACTTTTTGGAGCGTTGTCAAGGACTGAAGATGATAAAATACTTTTTAAGGTTAAATTTTCTATAAAGAGTAGAATGTTTCTTTTGGTGTCTACTGTCTAGAGTAGAATGTTTCTTTGATTTTCTTCAACTATATGATTGGTACAGAGAGTTTTATTATAACAAACAAGAGCAAATCCCGTGCATGAAGCTCCTGCTATGCATGGGATCTGGGGAGGGTCGGGCCTCTATGGGCCAATTGTATAACCCTATATACATACTTCATTTATTACATAAATGGACGTAGAGAATTACCTGTCTAGCCATACCAGTGATTTGCTGCAAATCACCGACGGCACCAGTGGTGATCTCTGGTTCACCGAATATGATTTCCTCGGCAGCTCTTCCGCCTAGTCCACCCACAATTCTAGCAAAAAGCTGTTGCTTTGAGATCAATGTCGGATCATCAGCAGGAATAAACCATGTAAGACCTCGAGCCTGTCCACGTGGCACAAGGGTCACTTTTTGAACCGCGTCATGCCCTGGTGTGAGAGTTCTGCAAAAGAAAAAAAGGAATGGAAAAAATGGCTTTTCAAGATTGATCGTTTCTAGAATTAAGGTCTTCTTACAGACAATTGGTATTTGTAGTTAATAAGGAATACAAACCTAGCAGATAGTGAGGAGACGCTAATATGTATACAAGAGTTGTAGTATATTGTATGTATTCATTTACATATTGTCACCCCAGCATGATTGTTTGTAAACTTCGTTGTGTCAGTATCTATTCCTGTCAGTTACTACAATTCAACTCGATAAATTGGAACTTAGAATGCAGTAGTAAAAATATGACAACAAGGACGAAGAAGGGGGGAAATATGATGGCCAACTAAGAGCACCGACTACAGCTTCTGTGGTTATATAACCGTTAACCATAGACTTGAGAGAATTTGGGTAAGAAAATCTGTGTCCATCAGCTTCATTGTGACTTACATTACAATATAGGAATTTGATAATTGATAAGGGTATGCAAAACTAAAACTGTGATATATTTACCACAATTTAAAGGAATCTTACTAGGAAACTTTAGTTGATTGCATGAAAAACAAAACCTTAAAGAATGAACAGCCAAAAAACCAGCAATTTGATAGGAAAAAAAATGAAACTCACCCACAAATGGCATGTCCAACCTCATGATAAGCGACCAAGCTTTTGCTCTTTCCATCGGTCATGACCGTTCCTTCCATTCCAGCAACAATTCTATCGATTGAATCATCTATCTCTTTAGAAGCTATAGCTGTCTTCCCACGCCGACCAGCCAATATAGCCGCCTCGTTTAAAAGGTTCGCCAGATCAGCTCCGCTAAAACCTGGTGTTCTCATAGCTATCACATCTAGTGACACATCACTATCGAACTTTTTATTACTGGAGTGGACCTTCAATATCTCAGTTCTTCCCTTAACATCAGGAACATCTACACTAACCTGCACCACAAAATCAGAACCTTAAAAATTACTCGAAAAGAAGAATTGGTTTAGAAAGTTCGTGCTAGTTTGGTAATAGCTTTTAAATTAACAAGCTAAAAGAATTTTTGGTTGGTTGCAGCTTTTACGAAAATATTAAATACAGGACTTGTTCAGTTCAGCTTTTAAACAGATAGGGAATAAAAAAGAGGTTCAGAGAAAATCAATGTTTATATACAGCTTAAAGCTCATGTGTTTAGCCTAGTGGCCTAGAACCCGCTAGGAATAGCCTAGGTACAGGGTTCGAGTCTTGTTAAAGGGGGTAGGTGTGAAATCTTTTGATCCTCTTTAATAAGATTTTAGAAAATAAAAAAAATAAAGCTCATGTGTTTTCAGGCCAAAAATACTGAAAAGCTGAGCATTTTAGCTGTGATAAGCAGTAAGATTTTAAGCAAAAGAGCTAAAGGGTCGAGCTTAAAGCTTTCATAAAACAAACCAAGATTGTCAAAATGTTTTCACCTGTCTATCAAATCTTCCTGGTCTTAATAACGCAGAGTCAAGAATATCTGCACGGTTAGTAGCTGCAATTACAATAACGCCCGTGTTTCCTTCGAAACCGTCCATTTCAGTTAAGAGTTGGTTAAGAGTCTGTTCTCTCTCATCATTTCCTCCTCCAATTCCAGTTCCTCGTTGTCTTCCAACAGCATCGATTTCATCAACAAATACAATACATGGAGCATTCTCCTTTGCTTTTTTAAAAAGGTCACGAACTCGAGAAGCACCGACACCAACAAACATCTCAACAAACTCCGAACCAGAGATAGAGAAAAAAGGAACACCAGCTTCACCAGCAATCGCCTTTGCCAAGAGAGTCTTTCCGGTTCCTGGGGGACCCAAAAGGATATTAGTCTATTAGTTATGAAAATCTATATGTGATAATATTATTCTAAAAAACAGTAAAGATATGATTAAAAAAAACTGCATAGTTACAAATATGACAATCTAATTCATCACATATCAGATTAACATGATAAATATAACTAGTAATAGTCTAAATTAACTTATTCTTACTTTTGCAGGCTTTATACTATATAATAAGCAAACGTGTCTAAAGCTAGTTCCAAAAATGAATCGGAATCGCAGTTCCCACACAGAAGAGAGATTTCAAGTACTTGTTACATAACAAATAAAATGTTAATGGAGTAGTATTTTATATCTATTAGATTTTCTGCGCAATTTATTTTCTAGTATGTTTATCAAATAAACAACGTCATTGTTCACGGATTTATTCTTTTCCATTTTGGAAAATAATAATCCTATCACTTTCTTTCGTTTTTCTTCCCAGTTTGTGGTCTATTTTTTATTTATATACCAAAATAACGAAAGTGTATCGAATTAAAAATACTAATGTAAACCTGGAGGGCCAACAAGAAGGACCCCTTTGGGTATACGAGCCCCAACAGCAGTGAACCTCTCGGGCTTTTTTAAAAACTCTACCACTTCCATGAAATCTTGCTTTGCTTCGTCTACCCCTGCCACATCATTGAACGTCACACCAGTACTGGGTTCCATCTGAAACTTTGCTTTTGATTGACCAAATTGGAGAGGAAACCCGGGACCACCTGGACCACCCATCCCACCAGATGAGCGCCTTGAGAGAAAAAACAAACCACCTGTTGAAAAATAATACAAATGATTAAAATGTTTCCCTAACTAATAGCAATACCTCAAGATATAAGTAGAAATGGTAAAGCATTGGTATCAGAGCCTTGATCATGGGTTCGATGTTCAACAAGTACGATACACCAATCCACTAAAAAATATATAAATTTAAGAAAAGAGAACAAAAGAAAAAAAAAACTAAAATTACAAGTGCAAGGCCATTATTAAAAAAAAAAACTGCCTTGCACATGATGGAAAAAATATAAATAATTATAAATATTTCCCTACAGCTAGCTCAAGTTTTTAGTACAAACGGTATCTCACCTATCAAAATCAATGGAAATGCTAGATTTCCAATCAAGTTGAACAAGAAAGACCCTGAGTCCTCTTGAGCATTATGAGCAGCAAAATCAATGTTTTTTTCTCTTAGTTTCTGAAGAAGCTCTTGACTAAGCCCAGGGAGTTGAACCCTAACTCTTTGTATCCGGTTCCCTAATTCAGGAGAAACAGCTTCAACTATAGCTATTGTTCCATTTTCGTACAAATCGACCTTTTGAACTCTGTCTTTGTCCAAATATTCCAAGAATCTAGAATATGACATTCGAGAGGAGGAAACCCCTTGATCGTCATCAGCAGCATAAGCATTTCCGCTTGTAAGTAAAGTGGGTAAACTAAGTCCTGCATTTCCAAGCAACAGTTTCAAAAAGTCTCGTCTTTTTTCATGTTGTTGTAGTTGGTTTAATGATGCGTTTATAGGTACAGCTCCGGAAGCCCGGCACAATGATGGTCTGGTGGTCTTAGTAACTAAACCATTGCCGATTAAGCATGCTGATAACGTCGCCATGCTTGGAAAAGAGCTGTCAAGAAATGAACGCATTTAGCATGAGAGAGATATGTACAAATTTTAGCATTCATAAGATATATACTACAAGTTCAAAAAGGAATAAACCAACAGTTGAGACAAACAGCCGTGCTTGCTTTCAACTGTAAGGTTACATGTATATTATAATGACTATTTACATAAATTCGATGTATATAAACTTTAGAAGTCAAGAGTATTGGTTATAACGGTGAGTGTGGAATTTTGTTTTCAAATGTTCGGTCTATTGATTTGAATGTCCCTCTATAATATATTTAAATGATACTATAACTGAAACTATCTTGGGTTAAATGATTATCGCACTTTAGATTCCTCAGGTAGCCTATTCTAAAAAAACCATTCCAACTTCCGAGGCAGGTGAGCCAGGTCAGAAAGGAGTTTGACGGCTGATATGGGCTCAGATCCTACTAAAAACACTCTACTACAAATAAGAGTCTTCGAGCTGGGTAGTCACTCCACTCCACTGGGCGAGGTAGAGCTACGCACAGGGTTCGATGATTATGTCGGTTTTCGTCCTTAAGTGTTAGTGAAAGAATCAACCACTTCATCTGTTCTGTTCGTACATAAAAACATCCCCCAATTCCTAATCCATTCTGGACTGGACTTACTAAGTATATTTTAATATTAAATAAACTAATAGTTAAACAAAGAAGAGGCCCTAAAATAAAATAAGTACAAAAATCAACCAAAGATAATTAAACCATCTAATAAGTGAAAAATTAGAGCTTAAAAGCTGTTAAAAACTAAAAGTAAGACAAAGTTTAAAGAGTACCTTTTTTGTAGTAAGTTGATGATATTGGGTTGTGTAGAGAGAGAGAGAGAGAGAGATAGAGGGGTGAATTTAGAGGGAATGGATGAGGTGTGTGAATTTAGATAATGTTTTTTTACTAATTTATTTTTAATTTATTTTTTTTATTTTCAACGTAAATTAAAAACAAACGGTATAAAACGCTAAAAACTCAAATAAAAATATACTACAACCCTAGTAGCCCTACCTTAAATTTAAATATTAATTAAAATTTAATTTTTTTTTTATACAATTGATACATTTTTATGCTAACGGGTTGTAAACCAGTCATACCCTCGTAATGGGTGATTATTGCCTTTTTCGTTTTTACACTTATTTTATTTTATTTTTAATTTTCTTAATAGAAGATCTTTGAATTTTCAACATAATCATGCTAGGAAGCGAAACAGAAGCGGGAGAGGCCGGCCTCGGCGAAAAACCGAAAAAACCGAACCGGACAGATAACCGAAACCGAAAAACAAAAAAAAATTCGGGTCGGTTTCGGTTTTTAATAAAACCGAACCGAAAAAGACCGAAACCGAAAAAGATCGAAAAAGACCAAAAAATAACGAAACTGGACCGAAAAAACCCGGTCCGGTTCGGTCCAAAAAATAAAAAGAGCGAAATAGAAAAAAACGGAACCAAAAAAATTAAAAGAGCCCGGCCTAGGGTATGGAAGACGGAAACGTAAGATGTGAAAATAATAATAACCAGAAATTATAATTGAAATAGTGAGAAACGGAAAATGATAGACAAGAAGTAAGAAATGGAAAACGTGGTTCTTGAAATGTATTTTACTGGATTTATTATGTAAACCTTCCACTGATTATACTTTTTATCATACCCAATGTTATAAGTGGTCCATGCCAGATCCTATGTGGAAAATCGGAATCAAATGTGTATGGTTGCCAAAATTTAATAAAAACGCATAATATTTTTCAAAGTATAAATACGGAAAAATCGATTTTTTTAAACCTTTTTACCATCTTTTATTCATTTTTTTACCTTGATTTATTAATTAAAATGTATTTGATTTCTATTTTTTGTTTTTCGCTCAATTTCGACTTTATTTTCAAACTTAAAAAAAAACTCATAACAGTAATGTCACGTGCAATCATGTGTCGAAAGTTTCAGCGTTTCAAAATTGACTAAAAAATAAATAAAATAAAAAAGCAAAAGATATAAAAGTTAAATTTAAGAAATCAAGTTATAAAAGGTAAAAATATTAAGACACGAAGGTAAAAAAACAAAAAAAAAACCCTGAAAAAACCAAATGTATATTAAATAATAGATATAGACGAACAATTAAATATATATTACATAATTTCAGTATATTCACTTCAATTAAAATACAAACCACCAAAAATTCTTTTATAAATTTTGCTTGCACTCACTACTACTCTAATTATTATTTTTGTTTATTTTTTTTTAAAATGTGTGTTACGTATCAACATGTTAACTTGGTATAAACTGTCTTTTATAATCACTTGCATATGTTAATTTTTTAAGTATTATTTATATATTATCAGCGCATACAAAATTATTGTATATTATTGCGCTAAACAATATATAATTTTGGGAGGGGTTGCCAAAAAAATTATTTAAGTGGTTGTCAGAATACCGTATATATAAATTATTATGAAAAACATTAATAAAAAAAAATTATTTTCCGAAATCGTGGGGTTGCCGTAGCAACCCCCGGTCATAGGGGGTGTGCCGCCCCTGTCTTGTGTCTAATATAGCCTAATTTTGCTTAATCACCATCTAATTCCGTTTAACTACGTCTAATTTATTAAGGGTTTATGCTCCGTCTACCGGTTATGATTCGTCTAATTTATGAGTAGGCTCGCCTTTAAACAACGATCATACGTACCAATCACAATTACAGGGAAGCGAAACAGAAACGTAAGACGTGAAAAAAATAGAGAAATTTTAGAATTTACATTTGAAACAATGAAAACGAAAAACGAGAAGTAGAGAGGGAGAACGTCAAATTTGCCTCTTGAAAGATAGTTTTATCTTCCATTATGTAATCCTTCCACTGATTGCCTTTTCAAATATGAAATCCATATAGATGAACATATTGATTGTTCATTTACAGAATCAAATTGATCCCAAATCTTGAAATAAGTGATTTACTGGTTTGTTTTTATCATTACTCAAGCTTGTGTGATGATGTAGAACTACTACATGCATAAAGCGTCTTGAAATTGAACACAAGTTAGAGGCAAAACCACAACCAATGATGAATGAGGACTAGGGACCCCTTTAGAAAATGGAATTTGCTTCCTTAATTTTCGTATGGGAGGTCGAGACAAGGGAAAACGACTTCATCAACAAATATATCGAAATCAGAAGTTTTTGCAAAAGTGAAAGTACATCAATGTCGCATGTGTTGCAAGTTTCTAACTCGTCTATAATGGTTAATGAATCGATGATAAGCAAACAAACAAAACATACAATTTTGTTGCCAAGTACTACCAAATTTTGTGGTTAACGGTTTAACATATCGGCAACCAAAAGAAAAGTCGATTCATTGCTGTCTCATAGAAACAAGAGACTGTTACCATATCTGTTTGTTCGTGAGTTTTGTATGTTTACTCGGTCACGTGATTATTATTAGAACGTTATGGTGACTTGTACTTCTAACACATCCAGAAGTATCACGAAAAGCAGTTTCATTTTCGTATTTCTGTATTTATGAGTATGTTTCAGTTGTTTACAAATACTATTTTATTGAAAAAGAAGGGCACTATCCTTGACTGGAAGAACGATGAATTTCATAATTAACACAAGCGAATGTTACAGAATGTATATATTCCATCTTTGCATACTCCCTATCAAGAAAGGCAATGGGAGTTCAATTTCATTGCAACATCCCAAGGAGCCCAGTTTACCATATAGCCACTATATTTGGTGAATAAAACATTCATGGAAGTATTTAACCAACAAAGTATATTCTTCCTCACTTTCTACCACATTTTGGTTTATTGAATTACAGCTTTAAAGCTCAGGTTTCTTCCTTACGATATATTTAAAGTAACTGCGGTTTCAAATGATTAGCTTTTTTTCAGCTTATACCACCCACATAAAAATAGAACATTTGAAATGAGTTTGATCTAGTTTGTTTTGCTATAACAGCTACACAGAGGAAAAACACTTTTCTAGTATTCTGGACTTATCTGGATGACAAAAATGCTGTATTATTTCAGAACTAAGCTTCAGGAATCACAGAAAGTGTAGTGTTAGAAAAGGAAAGCACGAATAATGAATTAAATTATTAAAATCAAGATCCACAACAAGAAAAAACATTGTACCGTAAGCTCGCTACAGCTTACGTACTAGGGAGGGAAAACTGCTAGGACTTGGCTTGAAATATGAATATAATATGTAAACGATTGCTTGCGGCACCATGCTTCACCGAGTAACAAATCCACCTGATACATAACCAGAACTTGGCATAAGAGTGAAATAAAACTGAAAGCCAAATCCAAAAATCGTTAGAAAGATATTCAAGAAAATACCTGTCGATGATGCCCATTTAGAAGCGGATAGAGGCATTTTTGAATAATTCAGCATGATGATTACTTGCTCATAGTTGAAGATAAATAGAAGTTCCAAAATATTGAGCCCGTTGACATAAAGGCAACACGAGCTTGAAGTGGAACAAGCCTATGACAAACGCCACAAAATATTGATGAGTGCACATGGAGAATTATCAAAATTCCAAAGCCAGTTAATGTCCACAGAACGCTATTTAAACTAGGTCACGTCCACACATTCATCATTTCATAATACCATGCTTTAACAAGACTTTCGAACGTAACAGTCTAGGCAAGTGGGAAATTTTGTGCTTCATGTAAACTTACCATATTACATTAATAAATATTTGTGAATGGCCAAACAAAGTTAAGGAGGCTTTCACGACAAGAAGTACTCAATGTTCTTGGTATTGGGTCGTTCAAATGGCTCCATCCCGCCATATATTAGCAATAAAATGGTGGTAGGAGCCACAAGTCTACCAGCTCCATGAGCATGGAATAATTTCTCTTTTAAACAACGCATTCCTGTTTTCTATATTAGCATAGCAGCAGCAGTGGTTTGTCAAGACTCACTCTATTTATACCAAAGAGTCCATAAGATAATAAGTTAGGTAAATCAACTTTCCATCAATACAGCAAAATATATAACATTTGCCAGCTACGGAAATGTTGAAGTCGGGCCAAGAAGTAGTACATAGCCTTACAGCAGTAATACATAGAAAAAATAGACTTGGATTTTCATATTGAAGAGTACAGAGAGAAATGAAAGGCACCACTTGCATGTACATTCATTCCATCTATGTTTTGCTTATATTCTTATTGCTAATAGCCAAAAACCCTCGCAGAAAGTATTTTGGATATAAAATGGGGGTTAAAGACCAGGGTAAATAACATGACGAGGAAAAAAAGATAAATACCAAACTTTTCGTTTTTTGTTTGGATTTTCTTAAGCTTTAAGACAATAAGGACAACCAAGGTTCCAGGATTAGCTTCATAGGCAAGAGTAGTTTGTCTACTTTTAAACGGGAAGAATGGTTTCCACATAATGAGTGATCTATGTTCATCTGCTAATCATCGAGTTACTCTATTTTGAAACAATTAACGAGGATTATATTATGAAATAAATAAAAATCAATTCAAAGTCTATGTATTCTATTTTGTATATAGAAGTATTACATTTGCGAAGTTCAAAATTTGCAAATGAAGGGAGAGAAGCATGTACCAGAAATTCAATAAGCTGACAGGGATCCAGAACCTAAATCCTGCATAAGGATGAGAAGGATATAAGGAATAATTATGCTCACACAAAACGTAACCATATCAGGTATCATGGTCAACACCATAGCCAAGAGTAATTTACCAAATAACAATGTGGGAAGGGCATCCTTCTGATACTTATTTGGAAGCTCTGAAAGTTTTCTAAGCCACAAATTATTCCATGCAAATACAACACCAATTACAATTGGACCAAGCACAACCTGGTTTAATAAAACCTGGCAACAAAGAAAGATGGTAAGACGACACATGGAGATGAATTTTCAATATGCCATATTCTGAGGAGGGTTGTTAATTAATAGGCCTGAAAATAAAATTTGAAAACTGATAATGTTACCTTGACTAGGAGGTTCTGTATGTTTTGCTTTGGCATGCAATGGTCAAGAAACTGATACCATGCATAAGAACCAGGGCCATAGAGAAGAAACCCATAAGATGTCATCCGCAGAGCTCTAAGCCAATCGTGATCTGAGAGGAGGTTGCGTATGACATCCTAAAATATATTTTCTAATAAAAGTTAGTTCAGAAACTAGTTTTTATAAACTTAACAACTGAAATATCTAACTAATAAACAAGTTCATCAGCAAGGAAGACATACTATTTATTTTACCCCTCGTGAAGAAAGAAAAAAAGCAATTTTCTTTTGTGAATAGGAAGCGACTGCTCAAGCTCTTGTACAGTCAAGTTCCAAAAGACGCACATTGGAAATTTGAGATAAAGAGAAATTTATTATATACTAGTCTCCGGACTTTAAATTTCAAATGAAAAAGATAGGACGCGGAAAACTTTTTCTTCTGAAGGAATATTCAAAGATACAAATTTTCTTATATGTTTAAATACAGATGAGTTTTATATTAAAAATGAGTGGTGCCTTTCAAAAATTATATCTGTAAATCAAACTAGATTGGACTGAATTCCTACTATTTGTAATAAGGTTTAGTCCATGTCTAAAATCTTTTAATACCGAAGAGACAGATCTCCACATGAAATACACACAATTCCAGAACAGGTGCAACTAAATTCACTCCAGTCTCTTCTTAGTACAATTAGCTTCAAATAAAAAAATTGTGTCAAGTGAGAGCCATGTATCTGAAATTGAGGACACTATCTGTACGAAAATCAAAACATTGTCGAAGTGAGAAAAAAAAAAACTAAGGGCCCATTCATTGCTACAAATATTACCCATCATAAGAGTTCAGAAACAGATATAAGAAACTTACAACTTGTTGTGTCTTTTCAAAGCTTAACTTCAAGGTGCTATTTAGAGTAAACAAATAACAATTGCGTTTCTTTGTAAAAAGTAGTTGATTATTAACAATTAAGCACTTCATATGAGCTACCAGCTTCTATTGTTCAAACTTACAAGTCTAAATCATGTTTTTAGGAATGGGAAACATGCGAGTTTAGAGATATAGGAGAAATAAAAAAATACAGGTACGTCTAAGAAAATAAAAAAAATTTATTAGAAGAACACCGGAAAGTAGATCAAACTTTAAGATATACACATAAACTAAATTTGACATTTTGTAGACATGTTCATACGTGTTTCCCTGAAAAAAGATCGGAAGTTATATTTCAGTCTCCAGATACATGTTTCCGCCCAAACAAGGTTCATGGTAATACTTTCTTAGATTCTAGAAGAGTGACAATAATACAAAGAAATCTATACAGAATTGCCAAATCTATCTATTTGACAATCAATTCATTCAGTGGCGGAAGAAGGATCTTGATAGGGAGGACCTGATATACACTTATACATGAACAATAATCTGGAAGGATGATCTGCTATACTTTAAAATAATTATACTAAGATCACATATATCATTGTGTTTTTCTTTATGAAGGGTTATTGCCTACTGCGTAGTTCCTCCCCTCTCCTGTTTAGAGGAAAAAACACCCGTAAAAATACTCAATTTTGTAAAATGTCCACCGTCACGACATTTTTCGACATAGAATAAATGAGAAAAGGAAAAGGGACTACATTTTAACTAATTAAATAGATACCCTGATATTCTGTGATTACAGCACTTTGGCAAATAAGCTGGATGTAGAAAAAAGTTGCATTCATCTTAAGCTTAAAATCTTTTACCTTTTTTAAGCCAAAAAACCATTAAAGCTTAGGTTTTCAGCCAAATGCTGTCCAGCTTATATACAAAATGCCAAAAAAAAAGAGGCTTCAAGCTGCAGTCAAACAATGCTAATCAGAGAAACTTCATCTGGCAGACATTGCTTAATTAGTCGGTAATTAAACCGAATTAAACACTACACGACTTATTTCCGACTAAAACCCGCCTTTAACAACATTCATTTTTCTCCTCCAAACAATAATCAGAAAAACAAAAAAAAAATAGAAAAAGAAAGAAACAACATTTCTTCAAACAAACAAACAAACTAAACTAAATAAACAAATATGCAACTAGAGGACACAAAGTCACTAACCCTATTACCACATTCCTCGTCTCCTCGTAGGTTCTCACTTCTCAGAGACAACACCATCCTCATTAATATTATTAATAATACTATTATTTTTTCTAACTATACTACCTATTTCCACCTAAAACCCGCCTTGTGCATTTAATAACACTCATTTTTCTCCACACAATAAGCGGAAAAACCAAAACAAACAGAAAAAGAAAGAAACAACATTTCTTCAACAAAAAATAAATTAAACTACGTTGAAATGTGCAAAATCTTAAACAAAATCTTATACCACATTTTTCTCCACACATGCTACTACGTTGATATGTGCAAAATCTTAAACAAAAACCACAAATTCAGATTTTTGATAATTAAGTCCGAAAGTAAGTATTAAACAATAATTTTTCCTAGGCGTAATTAGGCGGTGATTAAACAGAATTAGACGCTATAATAACTATTTCCACTTAAAACCCGCCTTTAATAACATTAATTTTTCCCAACACAATAAGAGGGAAAAACTAAAACAAATAGGAAAAGAAAGAAACAACATTTCTTAAAAAAACATAAACTAAATATAATTCAACAAGGGATTAGAAGGTGATTAAACCGAATTAAGTGTTATACGATTTATTTCCGCCTAAAACCCGCCTTTAATAACATACATTATATTTTAACTAATTAAACAGATATTCAACAAGAGGACACAAAGTGTCTGACCTTATTACTCGATTCCTCATCAATAATATCATTATTATTATTATTAATAATGTTTTTATTATTAATATATCGTTGACGGAGTTGAGCGATAGTGTCACCGGTCAAGGCAAGAGTAGACGCCGTTAACGCCTGCTTTAACGGAAACCGAAAACCGTTAACTGCCGTTGAGTTAGAGGGGTGTTTGGAGCTCGACCTTTTTTTTTGTGAATTTTTGTTTTTGTTTTTGTTTATTGAATTTAACGGCGGTAGCCCCCAGAAACCGCCGTTTAGGGCGTTCATAATTACGTATTATTCTCTACTGGGATTTATACAATTTAGTTTCTATTACTTCTCTATTTTAGTTATTTACCTGTAATGTGAAAATAATACAAAATAATTGTTGGCTTATTTAATACGAATGGTATCATAGTTTCACTTTGAGTTTGTTCTTTTAGTGTGATTTTTCATTGAGCCCGGATTTTTATATCACATTTTTTCTAAAAAAACGTATAAATCGTATATTTTTTGTACGAATCGTACATTTAATCTACGGTTTGGGTTGAATTGCAATTTTTTCGAATTTAAGGGACTGAAATGTAATTTCTGTCAACTTCGGGCAAACCGTACATTTAATCTACGGTTTGGACTGAATTACAATTTTTATAAAATGCAAGGACTCAAATGTAATTTCTGCAAACTTCAGCCAAACCGTACATTTAATCTCTGGTTTGGCTGAAGTTTGCAGAAATTACATTTCAGTCCCTGAATTTCAAAAAAATTGCAAATTAGTCAAAAAAAATAATTTGAAATTAAACATGAAATTAAACTTTTTTGAATTTCTTTTGAAATTAAACTTTTTTTTATCTATATTTGTGTAAGTCTATATTTGTGTTTATTTTGACAAATTGTTAGAATTGACCAATTTTATATAAAAAAAATCATGTTTAAAAGATTTATATAAAAGAGTCATGTTTAAAAGATTTATAATTTTTATAAAAAGTTCCTTTTTATTTTAAATATACGAATAGGGAATTTAGTTTTTTCCATAAAAAAAAATTCATGTTTAATTTCAAATTTTTTTAGGGACTAATTTGCAATTTTTTCGAAATTCAGGGACTGAAATGTAATTTCTGCAAACTTCAGCCAAACCAGAGATTAAATGTACGGTTTGGCTGAAGTTTACAAAAATTACATTTCAATTCCTGCATTTTGTAAAAAATGCAATTCAGTCCAAACCGTAGATTAAATGTACGGTTTGCCTGAAGTTGACAGAAATTACATTTCAGTCCCTGAAATTCGAAAAAATTTCAATTCAGCCCAAACCGTAGATTAAATGTACGGTTCGTACAAAAAATGTACGGTTTGTGTGTTTTTTCAGAAAAAATATAGTATAAAAATTCAGCCTCTTTTTCATTCATATTAATTATTTTTTGATTTTTTAATCAACGTTTTATTTTATTTTTAAAATATTTATTCAAAATAATCTATAAAATTTGATTTTTAATTTATATATATATATATATATATATATTATTTGGTATTGATCAATATTACTTGTAACATTGAGTGTCGACTTTTAAGTTTACTTTCCATGAAAACAATATTTTATCACATAATTTTATATATTTTTCTTTATCAGGCTGATTTAATTAAAATTTGTGAAGAAAAGTAATTCATAAATTTGATAAATAGATGTAAAACTAGTGGTGATTATAATGTTCCTTAGTAATTTAATTTTTATTACTGGCCGTTTATATTTATATTCCTTATCAGGAGAGTAATATTTATAATTATTAGTGGGCTAATCACATGAATAGTACTGGTAGTTTCAGTTTAGGTTCAGTTTGTTTTCTATACTTTCAATTCTGATACTAATTGTCCATATGAAGTAATTAATGAAAATGTCAGGTTGATCGGATATTTTAAATTACCTCACATTACCAATATTTAAACATTAAAGAGTGATTTTCTGATATTTATGTTTCAATTGATGCATATTCGATTCTAATAATTTTTTATCTAACAATTTTAATCATCAAAAAAGAAAATTGTAGTAGTCGTTTTTTGAAATAACTTCTATTTTTTGTCACCAATCGCTACCTTATACGACGGAACATTTTGCAATTGTTTAAGGCCTCATTAGCTAAAAAGGCGAGAAAGTTAATTCTTACGATGTTAGAGAAGTTGTTCTATATACTCTTCGAGTAGAGTGAAAAAATAACTCCAGAAAATGTAACCACTTGTGTTCTATTACCCACAACTACAAGCACAGTTATAACTGCTCCGATTAAAGTGGATTTAATAAGATGTCTTATAATGCACAAAAGAAAAATAACTAACAAATTAAAAAGAGAACAAACAAGAACTCGTACTAATTAAGAGGTAATACACAACATGGTCTTCTTCGAGCACCGGTCACCTCATGGCTCGTGTCCATGCTCCTTCTCTTGGCTCCACTTGCCGATATCAAACAAGTCAACGACATAACAGAAAAGGAATAAATTGACTCTTTATTTTCGACGTTTTTACTTTTGAAAATGGTTTTATTTCAGTTTCATCATTTTTCAGCGAAAAAAATAGGTTTAATAACCCTAACTATCATACATTAACAAAATGTGGACCAAACTATTGACATTAACAATTGAGTCACCGAACTATATATATTTTTTTCTAAATTGGGGACCCCGTCAATTTAATTAGACAAAAAGTTAAGTTTAAATTACATTTCAGTCCCAAATTTTATTAAACATATGAATTTAACCCGAAAAGTTAATAAATTTATATTTTTAACATACCCCTCTTAGATACGCCGGCAATTGCAACAAAGTTGACCAAATTGCTCCAGAAGTCGCTTTCATGTACAATCTTCCTAAACTTATGGAAAAATTCACTTTTCATAGTTTCTAATTTTCTTTGGCAGCCCTAGAGCATATATTGTTTATTAAATCAATGATAACACAATCATTCATGCAAAAGATATAACATTGCATAAAGAAAACCAAGGGAATATATATATGATCTCGTCAAACTTCCTATCAAGCAGTACATGCAAGTAACAGCTTAGAGCTGAAAACACATTGAAACAGAAACAACAAGATTGGCAAACAGTTACTGCTTAGAACACTTGAGTACAAGAACTGTTGGAGGCAACACTAAAAAAATAAAAAAAAATTCATTTACCATCATTTTGTTTTTTGAAAATTGTTGGTAAAGTAAGTGTCGCTACATTTTAGTAACAAAATAACAACTAATTCTGTTGTCAAACTGTTGCTAAAATTAGCGACACTCGGTTTACTAACAGTTTTTAAAAACTAAACTGTCGGTAAATGTATTTTTTCTTGTAGTGCCCGAAGCAAGAAAGACGGCTATGAAGAGCCTGAGAAACAAAAGATGATGTAAAATCCATAGGTGGCTGCAGTGTATTCATAAAAGACTAAAAGTGGACAAAAACTAATATGTGATATATATATATATATATATATCAAGAACTAATGAAAGTATAAAGAGGTATACAAGAAACAATAAAATGGCAGCATAGTTCTAAGAGACTTGAGAGAAATTGAAAAAATTACAGATTTAAAGGACAAACATATGATAACCTTATCTCTTTTATGCACCGGAGCATGGAACTTTGATCTAGTTGACTTGTCGATTTTTGACATATTCACTAATTTATAAGAATAATGTCTAATACCAAAATGCACATGCGCAATGGCAAAATTTACAACCAGAAGACATTTCTAAGAAACAGCTGGTGTTTCCTAATGCCGTAAACATGTGTCCCTTCGGGGACATCCGATAAAATTGGAACGAGAAGATTAGCATGGCTCCTGCGCAAGGATGACACGTACAAATCGAGAAATGGTCCTAATGTCATAAACATTAAATTGCCGAAAAGGTAATTTGCTAAGAAAATACGCACCAAAATCAGTAATTCAAGAATTTTCTATGAAACTCCATATAAAAAAAAGTTGTTATAAGTCTCCCCGAGAAAATGTCAATCCTAAAAATTATCTTCGCATCTAAAGAATTCCATCTAGAGTTCTCATTCATTCTACGTTAAAGGATGCATGTGTTTAGAATTGTAATACAGTTTGCCAAAATATTCCAAAAGAGTACTTCTAGTCAGAAAAAAAGATGGGGTAAAAGAGACGAGAGTACGCACGAAAGTCGGTAAGCCAAAATTTTGCAATGACAGTCATTATAAAAAAAAAATGCTATAAGTACTCAGGCGATCGAGCATATATGCCAATATTCTAAAATTTAACTTCCGCATCTAAAGAAATCCATCTAAAGTTGTAAACCCTAGTCAATAATATAATGATCACGTGTTATTCATGTTGTGAAAATCGTTATAGAATTGAGCCAAAATATTCTAAAAGAGTGCTCCATGGTCTGAAAAAAGAGGGTAAAATAATAGATTGTTATATTGCTTGATGATGTTTGATTCCCAAATTAAAGTTAATGTATATTGCATACACACCCAAGAAAATAACCCATGGCCCAAAGCGAGTGAAAAGAAGTTACTCAAGCGAATCAATACAGTAAACCACAAAGTAGTTTTTACAAAACAGAACAAAATCACCAAAAAAGAGAGTTAAATGACATCCATATAGCGTCACTGACTATTTAAGAAGTGACTAAATCTATTTTGGCAGTCATTTTATCAAGTTGCAGATATCTGATTTTGTTTAGAAAACAAGATTAGCTAATAGCTGGCTTTCTATGATTTGAAATCAATTATTAATTAACCATGTTCACGTTAGAAATTCATTCACCATATGAAAGAGTGTTAAGGAATAGGTTTCTCAGCACTTAACTACACACCCACAATCCAAAAAAGAGAGGGGTAAATTGTAGGCACGATGTAACATAACAGATTAAAGAGGGAGGTCAAGCAAATCTAAAAAATTACAGATAATAATGGAAATAAATTAAGGCTTCCACCATATACTAAAGGGAAAAAAAGTTGGGTAGAATAGTGTGGTGTATAGTTCAATTTTGCTAAGATATTTAGATTGTATGCACCTGTCAACATTAAGCTATGTGGATCTCAAAAGCGGCCAATTAAGTTATAATGAAAATGTAGCTCTACACAGCGGCCGATTTTCTTCTTCAATTTCGTTATCGCCTGTCTCGTAATCCTCTTAGGGCTCAACCCCATGGCCATGGATTTCTTCTCCTTTACCCAACAACACGAGACTCTCCACATATTCATCTACAAAGAAGGAAGATCGTGGGCCACAAATGCCGGTACTTGAAACCCTTCCATTCTTACAATTAAACAAAATTAGTTCTCCATCACTAAATTGGGGAGACAAGAATATATCATCCCCACATCTCCTTGTTCCAAACACCATCGTCAATGTTGAATCGCATTTGATACTGTAAAGTTGTTCCCACGATTCAACATTGCCATAGTCCTTCATCACCCAAATGGTACACCGACTCGTGTGCTCAACCGTCCAGTTTGTGAAATGGTCCTTATAGAAAGCGACAGAAAGCAACCCCCTAAGAGTTGAAACAAAGCATTTTATATTCGACGAATTAGCAAGTGCCGCCTCGGGCATACCAATCTCTACAAGCTCTTCGCTACCCAAATCGAATGCCAATACCAAATTGTGAATTATCCCACAGTTCTCATTTATATAGGAATATCCGTTCCAATGCACCACACTGCCAATAACAGCCTGAGACCAATCCTGTTCAACGATAATAGCTTTGGGTGTAGTCTTAATCGTTCTCCACTTTCCTAACGAAACGGAGTAAACCTCGACTTTAGGGGGAAATTCGATGACATCGTCATCGCGAAAATGGTAACTCATCCTAACAACCTTATAATCGTTATTCTTTGGGTCAAACCCAAAACCAAGGTGAAACATATCCCAGTCATCCGGATCGAAAACAGTGCTAGGTTTAGGGCAAAGGATGGATCGTCTAATAGAGGGGTTCCACAGTATAATATTATCCTCACTATTGCTTTTACCATGGGACAAACACAACAGCCCGTTACAGTAACCAACTATACGGCAAATTTTCGATTCTATGTCAAATAGGAAACTGATATTAAAGCTGTTTTCAATATTGAACATGTCGCTATCGTTGTAAACTGTGTAAATCTCTTTGCTATGGAGTTCAGAGTAGTGCCTTACGAGAGTACGAGAAGACGGAGAGGAGAGAGAAGAAGAGAGGTGTTGGAAGGTGAAGGTAGGGTTTGAGATGAGAGAGCACCAGCTTTTGCACACACACCTACATCTCAACAGAGACTTTACGGGAAGCTTTTTTAGTATATCCGTCACCATCTCCGGGAGGATGTAAAAAGACATTTTTTTATTTGTATGCATGTGTATGTATATACGTCTGTGTGTTTATATATATGTAGAGAGAGAGAGAGAGGATGAGCAGACTGTTAGATGTTAATGGAGAAACCCTAACTGAGATAAGGGAGCAAAAACCTCACACTTAACTTTACGTTATGCCCCTTCATGAATGTTTACTCTATTATTATAAATACAACCTAAAACTTCAAAACATACAATATCTCTATGTAAAAAAACATATAAAAAACGCCTAAACTAACATAAAAATACTGGAGAAAAAAATGATACTTTTTTATATTCTCAAATATTAAACAATAAATAATAAAGCCTGATACACTTCTACATAAAATAAAAAAAATATTGAATTTTAATAAAATAATATTATAAACTTATTAAAAAAATTGGTTTTGGAATATATTAATTTAAGTATTATTTTGAAATTGGATCAAACCTGCATCTTTAATCGTAACGTCCTATATTCGAAATGCAAATAGTACATGGTACAAATCGTTACTTTCTCATAATACATGGTACTAATCGGTCATTAACATAATATTATCACTGTTTTAAAAAACACGTTATATTGCGCAACATTTCGCGATAGTGTTGTTTGAAAAAAATTTGCCTACGCTAAAACGCTATTTGGATGGAAAAACGCTAAATTCGTGCTATTGGAAAAAGCGCAAAAAGAGCGAAATTTTTGACCAAAAGCGTAAATAGCGAGTTAGGAAAAAAAACAACAGATCCAAATAATTAATATATATTGTGTAATTTTTAAAAAAAAATGTTTAGTCCAGATGATTTTGACACTGCATTCTTTCCCATGAGACCCATGTTTGAGACTCACCAAAAAGCGTTACGCTAGCGATACCAAAAAGCGATAACGCTATTTAAAACACACATATATATATATGGTATAACAACAAAATTAATCGACTAGAGTGATTTGTTGGGCAAAAATGTAAATTATGTGTGTTAGCGTGTGGGTGTGTTTTGTACTGTAGTTTAAATGTTCTCTTTCATCGGACCCGAGTTCATCTAAAGAGAGAGGGAGAAATGATAACAGCCAGTTGGGTTGATGACCAGAATAGTTAACCACTATACTGCATTCTTAACATCCGGAAAAGGGTGTCAGAATGAAAACGATTAAATCTCTTAAAGTCGGCGGAACATAGACGGTAAGAAAAGCTTTTTAACTTGTCTGTTGTGTGATGATTTAGATTGAATTTAGTTATACGATGCATTGTGTGTTATGTATTATTTTTTTTCTTAGCGTTTGGAGGCTGTTCCAAGTGCAGTGACTCTTGTATTAGTTGCGCATATTATTTATAATAATAATGAGCATCCCGATGTTGATTAAAAAGAAAAGAAAAGGAAAGCTTATGAACTTAGGTGATTAAGCAAGTTTAATTAGACAACTATTAAGCGGGACTAGGCATTAAACAGGTCTTCTGTAATATTCATTTTTAAGCTACCGCGTAACCTCATGAAGTCTAAAATCCTGAACATTCCGTCCTTTTACTGCCATTTTCATATGGTTGCAAGAATATTTTTTGTCCCCGGGCACACAATTCCATATTTTTCAAGGAGCCCTACTAAAACTCTAGTAACCCTCCAGGGTAGCGTTACTTCACTTTAGCTCTAGTAGCCTACATGGTAGCGGTTTTAGGTAACGATGAGAAGGCCAATAATGCTCCTCTATCTATCACTACATTCTCGGTCATCCGAAAGTTGTCACGAATGTAGTAAAGATGCAGAGCCAGTAGAAACCTTAATTTTATATGCACGCAATGAAGAGTAATTATGAGACAATGGTAATGTTTTGGCCTGAGGCAAATGATTAATGGTAGAGGAGTTAGAGAATAGGGGAAAGACAAGCGTAGTCTGTCTTTAAGGCAAAAATTGATAGCAGCCGCATGCCTTTCTCTTCAATATGTCGCTTGTTTTTATAAATTTCAGCCATTGGATTTGATCCAGCAGTTAAAGATAGATGAATACAAGCAACACGATGGAATTGTCGTTGTAGCCGAACTTAAAATGCAAATGAGGTCGCAAGAATTCATCAAAGAAGACATTGGTTGATCTATACTTCCAAGTTGGTGAAGCAAAGAGAGGGCCAGCGATGGAAAATAGAAATTATCTGAGCAAACTAGAAAGAACACACCTGAGGTAACATGAACTCACTTTTATTAACTGATAGAACATTGCGGCACTGCCTTTAATAACTTGGTCAATAAACTTTAGAAGATGTTGATAAAACCCGTAAGGATGGGAAATTTAGACGAGAAATAGAGAAAATATAGGCGAGAAACAAAGAATTTATGAGAGATAAAAGACTACACCATTTTTCATAACTAATCAATTCATAATAGAATACTGAGGGAGAACTCTCTACATATAGTCTCAAAAAGGACTAACAAATTAAATAATAAAATAGCAAATACGTCTAACTAAATAATGTAATAACCGAAAAGAACCGTTCTTATCATTCCACCCCCTTAAGAACAAGCTTGTCCTCAAGTTTGTGGTTAAGCGCACGGCTGCACACTCTTACTCGATCTGGCGGAAACCCGACAACAGTCCTTCATCCTTTTAAGCGGAGCCTACCACGATCAAATAGAAACCCATTCATGCTCTTCCAACCCACCAAACACCCATCCCTCCAAATTTTCGGCATTCGACCAAAAGAACAATACCAAAATAATATATCGAAACCACACTCCCAAAAAAATCGGATAAACCGAGCGCCCCAATCGTACGTGAAAGTATCACATGTACCATTAACTGTCGTACTCGAATACGCTTGAATATTCGGGCTTTTAGAAGGTTCATAAAAAGTAACATCCCAATACGAATCAAAATAATTACTCGATGGCTTACGGAGAAGAGTATGACATACCCCATCAATATTAGTGTCTATCAATAGTATGAGAACATAACCAATTGTCTTCTAACTAATTTTGCCTTCTAAAGATATTTTCAAACCGATTTTGGGACTGCCCACAAAACCCACCAAACCATTCAAACCACGATAATAAATTTCAAGAAAACTCGAACAAGTCGTAATTCTATTAACAGTATCAATCAAAACACTCAAATAATCCAGAAAATAACCAATATAAAATGGTTCCACATCCACATCCTTAACTAGGTCAATCATTAAATCAGGAGCATAAAAATAATCCGAACACAAAAAATGAGTTATTCTCCGAAAATCATATCTCACCAGACGTTCATCAGAAAGTAGTAAATTTTGTGTCAAAATATCCGTAACTGTCTCGTGTATATTCTCACTAAGTTTCTTAAAATTTAAATACTTTTTACTTGACAAAAAAATTATTTTACTCGGACTGATCCATTCTGTCCAGTTTGGACAATACTGTTCATTGAACTTTGAAAATTCATAGCTAATTCCTTTTTTATCCAAACGTTGTGAATTTAGAGTGAAAACGTCCGTACACAAATACCACCAAATTTTGTCTGAATTCAATACCATTTGCTAGGCCAAATAATTAATTTTCTAAACGACATCGTAGCCATCATAATCGAAAAAACTGCACACAACCCAAACTTTAAAAGTTCATAACTCGGTCGATATTGATCCAGATGCATCGATTTGCATGTCCACGCGACCATATACCAGTATTCTATTTCAATTATTAACTACCCATGTGTTATTATTATTAAAGTTTTATAACTATTTCCAATTTCGAGATCAGTATGTGACCAGAAACTCTGAATATGATATATTCTTTATATTTTTAAGATACAATTATTTATTTCAGAGAGGCGCTAATTTTTTTTCTTATTATGCATTATAATTGCCATACTTTTTTATAAATAACATGGTAACAGATTAATTTTTTCTAAATATGCTAGAGAGCGCGAATCATTCTTATCCTTCGATCAGACAAAACATTAACTTTCTTAGCCTTTTCGTTATTTTTCCTATAAAAGGTACTCTTTGTCCAAATATTCAATGCCCACAATATCTCTCTTATTGTATGTTATTTATGGTTAGAGGGTTAGGCGTCTATTATTATGTACTCATTCAACTCATTCAATGCATAAAATACTTCTCTTTTATCCCTTTATACTTCTCTCTCCATGTATCCATATCATAACTTATATGTTACAAAACACGTTATCTGCAATTTGCTCGAGTAGATTGGGTATTTGGTTGAAGATTTTGGTTAAACGCACGGATAATGGGTAATAAAAATTCGATAATACACTCGAAGATTAGGTTATAAATACACAGCAAAACTTTGAAGTTTTTTTTTCTATCGACCTTCCCAACATACGGTGTGAAAGGTACACAATTTCTTGAAACTATGTTTGTTAATTTATCATCGTAAGCTAAACAGTGCGACTATGTATGTAATTTTATGAAAAGATAGCAAACATGTATCCATGCTATAAAAAAAAGTGATGTAAATTGCTTGTATGATTTATATGTATACCACGCCACAAATTAAATGTGTAACTGGAAGTCATGTAAATCACATATATATAAATAGATATTGATTACGTACCAAACTACTACTAAAATCAGGTGAAAGGTCCTATGCACATAAGTACTCGTTTGTACAGTAAGGCTTTCATAATATATAACTACCGCAATCCGTCCACGCATCGCGTGGGGTAACGTATGATTTTGATTTGAATAACAAATGATATATAATACATGAAACAAAATGCAAATAAACGGAGAGGGAGAGTATTAAGATGTGTGTACGATATTAAGTTTTTCCATGAGATATGTTTGATACTTTTGCAAGTGTTTTCATATTTGTAGAGAAAGAGAGAGAGAACATAATTTATGAAATAAATCGATGTACGGTATATATTTTTGGCTGTGATGTTAGGTTTTCAAATGCCATGACAGTTTTTTCTTTTTTGAATTTAAATATTTATTTTAAATAATGACAATACTTATAAATAGTTTAAATTTGAATGGTATTTTCGGAATAAAAGTGTATCAATGCCTCATAAACGGGTCTTCACTTAAATAATAGTAAGATATAATATGATTACTATTATTTTTTTTTGAAAGTAAAGAGTATCCATATATTGATATGTGAAAAGGGGCTCACAGGCTAAGCAAACCAAAACCAACTCCTCACCGATTACAAACCGACAAGAAGAAGAAATCATGTCGTAGTAGTGTTTGAAAGCTAAATAGCAAAACTATAAGCTAACTATAAAATGATATGTCTTAAAGAAATTACTCAAAAGATTAATCACACTTAACAACAAATAAGTCCGCGTAATATGGCTTCATCATCTAACAGAGAACATGTCATCATTCACTATTTGGCCTTGATTTTAGCCTAAAGAAAACGGTCATAGTAAATAGTTGGCATGGGTACTAAGAGTCAAGATCATAAACCGTTAGCAGCTAGCCACACATCTTAATCCTCACCCCAAATCAACCAAAAGTCCATCCAGCTCTTGCCATACCAATCAAACCCCAATTTTCCCGTCGCATATAAAAATAGGCCAAAGTTCTAGCACCAACCATAGCCATGTCGGAGTATAAAAACCGTAACACCATTAAACAAGAGGCAATGCATAAAAGTCCAAATAAATCGTAAGATGCACCATAATCTATAGTTGATCATACTCGACAACAATTAAGGTCACGAAAGTATCGATTCCTTTTTTGAGGGGAAGCATGCCTTCATACACTAATCCGAACTCAATTTTAGCCCGAAGAAAACAGTCATATTAAATCATTGAAATTAGGTTCCGAAAGTTAAGATGTTAAACCAATAGCATCTAGGCAACATCTTAAGTCCCACCCTAAGAGCATGTTTAACGCAGGTTGGTTGCTGAGGGGGGAGCGGCAAAAAAATTGCAGCCAACTTTATCATATGGAGATCTGTGTGTTGGTTGTTGTCTCCTTTCTCTTCCACTTTTCTCTCTGTCTGTTCCCTTCTCCAAATTCTGGATACTGGTTCCGTATTAATAATTACAGGGACTGATACATGTATTATTTACAAACCAGTCCCTGTAGTTTCAAATATAAAAAAAATAAAAAATATGACCGTTAATAATTACAAACATGGTTCGGTAGTTTTAATTTAACTATGAAAACTCACTATAACGGTAATAAATGACTAGTTTGACTTTTTTTTTGTCTCTGAGTTTTTTTAAAATATAAAATAATCCTTATAATGGCTAGTTTTTTGTCCTTAAAAATATTATTCCAACAACATTTAGAGAAAGACGTGTATCGCTTAAGAACAAAAAAAAAACACACGAAAACCTTCAAAAAGATCTAATCGAGCACATTTGGCAATACCATGGTTCGAGAGTTTGAGGCCGATGATGTTCAAACTCATGTTTTTTGAATATGTGGCATTGATGTATTTTTTATTTTTTATTTGATGCAACTTTTATTGTTTATTTAATGTAATTTTTATTTTTTATTTGATGTAATTTTTTATTGTTCAAACCAGTGGTTGAGAAGTGGTTTGGTGGGGAGAGAATGAGATCGGAAAGATGGGAGGAAGAACGGAGGTGAGATGATGAGTAAAATAGAAGAAAGGGTTGAAAAAAGAGAAAATAGATGGGGACAGAAAAGACGAAAATGGTGAGGAATAAGAGAGGAGAGAGAGGGGGTGGAGACGCCCAAGGGTAGGGGCGGTGGAGATCAGTCCCCACCCCGGACAGCGGAGGCTACAAGTTAGATGTAGGGTTTGGAGGTTTGGGGGTAGAGAGAAGGTAGACAAGGCTTTAGACAGTGCTTATTCACAACCCCAGCTAAAAATAAAAATTAATTGATAATAGATTTATGTACTCAAGTTATATTTTAATCTGTAGTGGCTATGTACGTAATCTAAATAACAGTTACTGTAATTAATATAGTTTGTACAATACACGTAGTAAGCTACTGGACCAAAACTGATTAAAAACATTAGGGTTTAGAAAGCGACTCGCTGAAAACTAAAAAATCGCCTTTGCAATAAATCTATGATTCAAGATAGTTTCAATAGAATTATATATTGTCAGGTTAGTATTTTTTATTTTATTTTGTAAGCCTATTATAACAAAAGAAAACGGGACTTAGCCCAGTTTTACATGACTACACAAAAGGTCTCAAACTATGTCAGGAGGACAACCTACGACAATGTGCAACAATATCACAAAATAGCACGAACTAAGGTGTAATACACTACAAACTAGCCACTCACTCACATTAAGGTGGCTCACGAGGGACTTCTTTTGGTCCTGCTAGATTAGCCGCCTTAACGACTTTCTTTCTTTGGCTCTTGGACCACTCCCTAGGAAAGTCAGAATCCGTCCACTTTTTCCTATTTGGGGTTTCTATCCCCTGGACATCACAGCCTTCGTTAAATGCATAAAAAAGAATGCCATCTTCTTCATGATTATAACTTTCCGTCCCTTTTTCCTTACGTCTTTTCTCAAAACTCTCAGAACTGGCACATTTCCCACTAACCCCTTTGTTTCCAATTTCACTTACACTTTGAATTTGTACACACTTAACTTTTCCACTTCAAGATTCCATCGTCAAGGTCCTCATGTCCGTGTTCTATATCATTCAATACATCGAAGGAGTTTCCAACCTTAAGAGTTTCTTTCTTATTTTCCACACTAATGCTCTTTTTACATTTTGTAAGCTTGTCGCTTTCCCATGCCTGTCAAGTAACTTACATGTTCTTTTTTTTTTCTTCTCATAAGTAGTATTCCATGGATTTTCCAAAGGCTTTATACTTCCCCCCGTATTCAAATTTTCCTTATTGCTTTTAGTTTGCCACATTTGGCTCTGTTTTACGTAACGATGTTTTTTTTTGTTGTCTTTGGGAGCCACTTTGTGGATGTACCATATAAAACCCAGTTTGCTTGCTTCCTCCTATCACCTTGCCAATAATTTTGAGAACCTACATTTCTTGTCACTTGTGCTTTAGGCGACTTAGGGCATCTATAAGTTTTATGACCAAAGCATTTGCAACCTTCACATCTAGGTGACAGCCGTTGATACTTTACTTCCACTTCTACCAGCTTGTCACCAGACTTGATTTTAACTAGCTCTTTAGTAGCATCAATCTCTACACAAACACGAACATAGGACAACCTTGATTGGCTCTCACTAGATTTTTCTTTGTAAAGCGGCCTTCCAATCTTGTTAACCACTCGACTTACGTAGTCATTTGACCATAGTTCTACAGGTAATTCGTAAAGTTTCAACCAAACAGGTATTCTCCCAAGTTCTTCCTTTGTCAATCTAGGCATTTGTTGCCATTTCTTAATAACCACAAACCTCCCAAAAATATAACAATGGCCCTTCTCTAAGATCTCTTCCAATTCGTTAGTTGATGAAAATTCTAAAAAATAGAACTCTCTGTCAGTACATATTACACTTTTTAAGCCTTCTTTGGACCACTGCATTTTCAACTCATCCTCAATATCAAAGAAATTTAGCCTAGCACCCACAAAATGCCTAATCAAATAACTCTCCCACTTTTCCAATGTTTCTTTCTCAGGTACCAATTCAACAATATCGGACTCATTGTCAAAATATGTGAGATTCACATGTGACTTAGTACTTGAAACCACACCCCTATTACCGTTCTTCCAAGAGGTAGCTGCTCCTACGATTGGTTATATCATCTTTTTTGGCTTTAATTTGCTCCGGTAATTCATGCATTGCATTTCCTTCTCCAGTCTTTGTAAATTGTATCCTGCCCTCTGTATAACCACATAAATCATTAGAGAGGCTTTGTAACTCAGAATTTCAAGTAGAGTTATGTGTGGCATTTTGGCGAACACTTGATAAGCCCTTAGCAAAGGTCAAAATTTTCTCTGGATTTGCAGTGTCTTCATCACTATCGTCCTCGCATAAACCTTCAATGTGTGCCTCTTTTACCACCAATGGTTCTTCAATTTGTTATGTACCCTCTTTTTCTTTCATCTAGTTCTATTAATTCCAAAATCTGCTTGCTAATAGGGATATATTTCCAATATTGTTAGATAATCACAGTTGTTGTTCGCTAATTCTCCTGGTTCGTCTCCATACTCTACCTCCTCAGTAGCTGTATGTTTTTCCGCTAGATTAAGCTTTCCTTTTACTTCTGCCAATCTCAACTCCAACATCTCAGTAAAACAATCTATCTCATCCATGAGGTGATAGATGTGTATCGATTATCCAAATAAGGACCATTTATTCTTTGCGAATTAAGATAAACATACAGTGACGCCTATTATATAAACAAAAACATACAATAAAAAGTTATATTATCAAAAACATAAATTCAATTAATAATTAATAAAAACCAAAAAACTCATTCGCTCCCTATTTTTTTTTTCTCTTTCTCTCACTCTCTCCAATCTCTCTCTGTTCCTCCTTCTCCCTCTCTCCGATCTCTCTCTCCTGCTCCTTCTCGCTCACTCCGATCTCTTATCTTTCCTCTCTCTTTTCGATCTTTCTTTCTTCTTCCTCTCTCTCCGATCTCTCTATTCAGTGGATATTGAGACGGAGATATCCGTCGAAGAGGGTGTCGAGTGTGTAGAACGAGATCGAAAAATCGAGATTGATGCCGAAGAAGATGCGGTCGTCGAAATATAAGTATATGAACTCCATTAATTAAAAGTATAAATTTGAAAATTATAGATATGAATTCTGTAAATTGGGGTATAAAGTTTACGAATCAAAAGTATGAAATTTTGAAATAACCGTATAAACTTTTGAATAAGTGTATGAAAATATTAGTATATCACACAATAAAATGGATCATTGATATCAAGAACCAAGCTAGAGAAATAATTAAAGGACTAAATTTAATTACATATATGTTTACATAAGAAAAATATTTAAATGAAAATTCGAGTTTAATTAATAAACAACATTGATTATTCTGTAGTAGGCCTATCATTCTCAGTATGAGACACTTTCTTCCTTTGACTTTTATACTACTCTTAATTGATTTTAGCCGATGACTTTTATACTACTCTTAATTAATTTCCAAATAAAACATTGATGGTTCTTTTTGAACAAAAAACTAAAAAATCATAATTTTCTAGTGAGAAAACCGTGAGACACCTTTGATAAGCTATGACTCTATAAGAAACTTACTAATGAGACATGTTGATAACCTTTTAAGAATTACGGTTTCTTAGTTTTTTGTCACATAGAATTATCAATAATTTTTTTAAAAAATTAATTAAGAGTAGTATAAAAGGAAATGGCTCAATCAATGCCCGAAGATTACAACAAGGTCATCAGAAGAAAGCGTCTCATAACGAGAATGATATGCCTACAGAACATTCAATGTTGTTTATTAATTAAACTTGATCTTTCATATAAATATGTTTTTTTTATGTAACCATATATGCACTTAAATTTACCCCTTTAATTATTTATCTAGCTTGGTTCTTGATATCAATGATCCCTTTTAAGTATATCATCCACTAATGTTACACACCATTTGAATAATTACTTATACTTAAAAAATTAGTTTATATAAGTCACCCATATATACGGAGAAAAATACATGCTTCTTTCAACATCCTTTGACTTTCTGGGACAATTAAGATTTTTGTAAGCCACAATATTCTACTAAACAAATTGTTATAGTGAACATTGAAATTTACCAAAAACTTAAACAAATAACTTATTGATGAAATGAAACTATTTTCTAGATTTTAATTTGTGTCTTGCATACCACTATTGTAATATAAAAAGATGTACCTTTTTTTTTTAAAATACTGGAATAAACTACTAAAAAAAGTTCACAAGAAAAAATCGTATTTAAATAAAACCACTTTTCTCACGGGCCACATTGGATATTGATGGTTATGTAGGCCTACCATTTTCGAGATGGGCAGCTTTGACCTTGTTGTAGCCTTCGGTCTTTGATCGAACCGTTGACTTTTGTACTACTCTTAATTAATTTCCAAAAAAAATATTGATGGTACTATGTGAACCAAAAACCAGGAAATCATAATTTTCTCACAGACTATACTAAATAAGAAACTTACCAGTGAGACCGCTTGATAACCTTAGAAAGGGAGTAAAAATATTAGAAATATATTGTGGGCATTGAATATTTTGACAAATAGTACTTTTTATAGGAAAAATAAAGAATGGTAAGAAGGTTAATGTTCTGTCTAATGGGATGATAAGAATGGTTCGTGGTCTTAAGCATATTAAGAAAAAATCAATTTGTTAACATATAATTTATCAAAAATAGGCAGATTATATGACATAATAAGGAGAAAAAATTCAATAAGTCTGTGAAATAAATTATTGTTTCTTACAAAAAAATAAAGTATAAATCATATTGAGAGTTTGTGGTCACATACCGACCTTGAAATTGGAAATAGTTATAACACGTTAATCGAAATAACTCTTCATGGAGTAGTTAATAATTGATTTGAAATAATTAATTTGAAATAATTAATTGTTTTTTTCTTTTTAAAACTTGTTCTTTAAACCATGAATCTCATCCTTATGGCTAGAGCTACCATTTCCAAAAATACTCGTTATGGACAGAGTTACCTAAAAACGTCTCAAACAATGAGACAATGGATTAATGATCCAAACAATTATAATAAACTTAAAGTTGTACACAAGTCATACAATCAACAAATTTAAAATCTAAACTTGATGAAATATTTCTACCGATGTGATTGAAAGAATGAGCAAATTTAGATTGCGCACACTCAAAAATATATTTATATATATATATATGAGAAGCGATTAAGTGACACTATAATAGAGATTAAAGTAGACATCGTAATCGCCACCCTTAAATTTTTTACATTCAACGGCTCAAAATAAAATTGAAATATGAATCAGGTGTAACTACATATGTTACTACTACTCATATGTTAAAGCTCGATAAACTAATAACCTCGCTAATATAATATTTTTTTCTGGTCGCGAGTTGGGCCAATGTAGTAAACTAATATTCTCGTTAAATGCATTAAGTAATAAAAAAATTTTGAATACTTAAGGGCCCAATAAAAATATAAAGTAATAATTATTAAATTTCGTAAAGAAAAATATATAATGTAGACCAAAATCTTCAATCAATCAACCATAACATCACAATAATTATTTTCTTTTAAAATATGTATCTATTGTTGATTGTTTTTTTTTTTCCACCTAAAACTAAATGAACCTCATCCTTGACTTTTTGTAAAGCTTGTATAATTTCCGAAATATTTTGTATTATCAAATTTTTCTTCCACCCATGCTTGCAAATCTGTTTGACTAATAGTTGGATTATCTTTCTTATTCTCGCATATTTTACTCCTTATTTTATCGGTTAAATTTGATTTTTTTACTCCTTTTAAATGATAAGAAGACATTATAACAGGAAAATAAAAAATATACCCACAATATCCTCTAAACATCCACATTTTATAGTTTAAGCATAAATTTTTTTCATTTTCTATGTACATGAACTTAATTTTTAGATACATTAACTTTACAAAAACTTTTAAGTATTCCTAGATTCAAATAATATTTGTAGTGTCTTTTGATTTTATTTTTTATCACATATACAATGTATATATGTTATATTGGAAAAATCTATTTAAAATAATAAATATTTATTTATCGATAAATGAATAATTTATTTATTTATTAATAAATTAATAAACTCGCTAAATGAGTAATTTTTTTCCGGTATCAGTGTATTAATTTAAATAGGTTTAACTGTACAATGAAAAAGTTAAAAATTGCTGTCTCTCTCTCTGGTCTGTTTTTCCTTATGTAATTTCCTAACTCCATGTTTCATATCGTCATCTTCATAACTTAATTATCTCAGATCTATACATACCTTAAGATTTCAGATTTAAAAAATAAAATAAAATCAATTATGATGATAAATATATCTAAGGAGGAATTTTTTTAATCCAAACTGATCGGTTCGGTTGGAAACGTAGGAGAGAATAATATGAATGAAACCCGAATATATTTTTCATCATCAACTCGGTGATTGACGGTGTACTGCTCCTCTTTTGGGAATTAGAGAAGGGGGCAGCTTGTTCATTTTTTGTATGGAGAATAACTTTTAAACAACTTTTAATCTCATCATGAAGGACGGAGATCATAAGAGCATCTATAATAGTTTTGTTAACTTTTTATTGTTAACTAATAACACATCATCATTTAAAAAGCTATTAAATGACACATAAGTATATTAAGTTAAACACCCACATTAGTTTTAACTTTAACAATGTTATCTATTTTAACTAAAAATTAATTATTCAAAATATAGTACTATGGATAAGTGCTGGGAGAAAATAAATAGCAGTATGATAGAGTTATAAAAGATATACGTAAGAAATAACAGTTAATTGTGGGTGTGGATAGAATTTTTTGTCATGTTATCAAGTAATAACAATTAAAAACATTGTTATCTTTAACAATGTTTTTAACATTTATAAAGTTAACACACACTTCAACACAACTAAAGGGGAGAAAAAATTGCATTGTTAACTAACATTTTTAGTTAACAATAGAGATAACAAAACTATTGCAGATGCTCTAATGTCTATTTTAGTATTTGTTATAGTGTCCATGTTTATATATATATATATGGAAAAAATGTATACACAAATAAAAAAACACATTATATTTACACATTCATCTTTACCCTCCATTTAGTTTATTTTTAATGGTCAAGATTGATTTTATTTATTTAGTTAAAATACATTTCTCAAAAAACACAGGATCAACTCTTTTAAATAAAAACTCTTTGCTCTCTCTCACCCATCATCACCACCATCACCAAACCCCACCTCTCCACCACCACCGAATTCCTCCTCCTCAACCCGATGCCTCCTAAACCAACCTCACACGTCACTCGCCTATTGATCTTCTCTATTTATCTTTTTTTTGGGGTGAACTTTCGAGATTAGAACAACTCGTCGTGGGTCAATTTCCATGAATTAAAAAACTTATGTTATGAGAAAATTAATGTTTTTCGGGAACGATCTAAAAATATTGGGTAGTCTTGGTCTTGAATATATTACGAGAAACTCTTAGATAGACCCGCCAATATTTAATGGTGTGTATTATATTTATATGCATAATTGACGTGGTGTGTAAACTCAATAATTGAGATACATGTGTCAATTATGCATATAAATATAATACAATCCATAGATTGAATTAAACGTTTAAAATTCATTAAATTCCGCCACCATTATTCTTCTATCTCCTTACTCTCTTTGATAACAAAACCACATCTCTATAACTGACAATAATCATCAAATTCATCAACCCACCTTTCTTCTAATTATTACAATTAAATAACTTCTACTATTTTTATGTTTCTTACAGGATGAGACCATTAAATTTTGTTATTTAAATTCTTCATAGAAACAAATAGTGTTTCTTTTCTTTTGTAAACAAAAAATATGTGAGATTTAATACATTAAAATTTTACAATAAATAATTTTATCTTTCATTATTAGTTGTATATGTAAAGGTCATTGATTTTTTAAAAACAACATTAATGGTAGTTTTTTTAGTTTTTAGTTTTAATTAACTTTATGGTATTTATTTTAGGGTTACTAAAATGTATTGGGTTTTAGTATGTTCATTTTAAAAAAACCATATATAAGGTTAAGTTTCAATATCAATGGGTTTAAAATTTTATTTCTTATTTAATCAGTATTTATGTTCTTTTAACTTAATTTTCCTCGTAAAATTAATTTATGAATGAATAAATTCTAAGGATTAGGATTTAATTATATTTAATACATAAATAATAATTATGGTAGATGAATTAATTTATGAATGAATAAATTCTAAGGATTAGGATTTAATTATATTTATGAATGAATAAATTCTAAGGATTAGGATTTATTATTGGGCTAATCACATGAATAGTACTGGCAGTTTCAGTTTAGGTTCAGTTTGTTTTCTATACTTTCAATTCTGATACTAATTGTCCATATGAAGTAATTAATGAAAATGTCAGGTTGATCGGATATTTTAAATTACCTCACATTACCAATATTTAAACATTAAAGAGTGATTTTCTGATATTTATGTTTCAATTGATGCATATTCGATTCTAATAATTTTTTATCTAACAATTTTAATCATCAAAAAAGAAATTGTAGTAGTCGGTTTTTGAAATAACTTCTATTTTTTGTCACCAATCGCTACCTTATACGACGGAACATTTTGCAATTGTTTGAGGCCTCATTAGCTAAAAAGGCGAGAAAGTTAATTCTTACGATGTTAGAGAAGTTGTTCTATATACTCTTCGAGTAGAGTGAAAAAATAACTCCAGAAAATGTAACCACTTGTGTTCTATTACCCACAACACGATGAATACAAGCACTTAAAGATAGATGAATACAAGCAACACGATGGAATTGTCGTTGTAGCCGAACTTGAAATGCAAATGAGGTCGCAAGAATTCATCAAAGAAGACATTGGTTGATCTATACTTCCAAGTTGGTGAAGCAAAGAGAGGGCCAGGGATGGAAAATAGAAATTATCTGAGCAAACTAGAAAGAACACACCTGAGGTAACATGAACTCACTTTTATTAACTGATAGAACATTGCGGCACTGCCTTTAATAACTTGGTCAATAAACTTTAGAAGATGTTCATAAAACCCGTAAGGATGGGAAATTTAGACGAGAAATAGAGAAAATATAGGCGAGAAACAAAGAATTTATGAGAGATAAAAGACTACACCATTTTTCATAACTAATCAATTCATAATAGAATACTGAGGGAGAACTCTCTACATATAGTCTCAAAAAGCACTAACAAATTAAATAATAAAATAGCAAATACGTCTAACTAAATAATGTAATAACCCAAAAGAACCGTTCTTATCATTCCACCCCCTTAAGAACAAGCTTGTCCTCAAGTTTGTGGTTAAGCGCACGGCTGCACACTCTTACTCGATCTGGCGGAAACCCGACAACAGTCCTTCATCCTTTTAAGCGGAGCCTACCACGATCAAATAGAAACCCATTCATGCTCTTCCAACCCACCAAACACCCATCCCTCCAAATTTTCGGCATTCGACCAAAACAACAATCCCAAAATAATATATCGAAACCACACTCCCAAAAAAATCGGATAAACCGAGCGCCCCAATCGTACGTGAAAGTATCACATGTACCATTAACTGTCGTACTCGAATACGCTTGAATATTCGGGCTTTTAGAAGGTTCATAAAAAGTAACATCCCAATACGAATCAAAATAATTACTCGATGGCTTACGGAGAAGAGTATGACATACCCCATCAATATTAGTGTCTATCAATAGTATGAGAACATAACCAATTGTCTTCTAACTAATTTTGCCTTCTAAAGATATTTTCAAACCGATTTTGGGACTGCCCACAAAACCCACCAAACCATTCAAACCAAGATAATAAATTTTAAAAAAACTCGAACAAGTCGTAATTCTATTAACATTATCAATCAAAACACTCAAATAATCCAGAAAACAACCAATATAAAACGGTTCCACATCCACATCCTTAACTAGGTCAATCATTAAATCAGGAGCATAAAAATAATCCGAACACAAAAAATGAGTTATTCTCCGAAAATCATATCTCACCAGTCGTTCATCCGAAAGTAGTAAATTTTGTGTCAAAATATCCGTAACTGTCTTGTGTATATTCTCACTAAGTTTCTTAAAATTTAAATACTTTTTACTTGAAAAAAAATTATTTTACTCGGACTGATCCATTCTGTCCAGTTTGGACAATACTGTTCATTGAACTTTGAAAATTCATAGCTAATTCCTTTTTATCCAAAATTGTGATTTTAGCGTGAAAACGTCCGTACATAAATACCACTAAATTTTGTCTGAATTCAATACCATTTGCTAGGCCAAATAATTAATTTTCTAAACGACATCGTAGCCATCATAATAGAAAAAACTGCACACAACCCAAACTTTAAAAGTTCATAACTCGGTCGATATTGATCCAGATGCATCGATTTTCATGTCCACGCGACCATATACCAGTATTCTATTTCAATTATTAACTACCGATGTGTTATTATTATTAAAGTTTTATAACTATTTCCAATTTCGAGATCAGTATGTGACCAGAAACTCTGAATATGATATATTCTTTATTTTTTTAAGATACAATTATTTATTTCAGAGAGGCGCTAATTTTTTTTCTTATTATGCATTATAATTGCCATATTTTTTTATAAATAACATGGTAACAGATTAATTTTTTCTAAATATGCTAGAGACCGCGAATCATTCTTATCCTTCGATCAGACAAAACATTAACTTTCTTAGCCTTTTCGTTATTTTTCCTATAAAAAGTACTCTTTGTCCAAATATTCAATGCCCACAATATCTCTCTTATTGTATGTTATTTATGGTTAGAGGGTTAGGCGTCCATTGTTATGTACTCATTCGACTCATTCAATGCATAAAATACTTCTCTTTTATCCCTTTATACTTCTCTCTCCATGTATCCATATCATGACTTATATGTTACAAAACACGTTATCTGCAATTTGCTCGAGTAGATTGGGTATTTGGTTGAAGATTTTGGTTAAACGTACAGATAATGGGTAATAAAAATTCGATAATACACTCGAAGATTAGGTTATAAATACACAGCAAAACTTTGAAGTTTTTTTTTCTATCGACCTTTCCAACATACGGTGTGAAAGGTACACAGTTTCTTGAAACTATGTTTGTTAATTTATCATCGTAAGCTAAACAGTGCGACTATGTATGTAATTTTATGAAAAGATAGCAAACATGTATCCATGCTATAAAAAAAAGAGATGTAAATTGCTTGTATGATTTATATGTATACCACGCCACAAATTAAATGTGTAACTGGAAGTCATGTAAATCACATATATACAAATAGATATTGATTACGTACCAAACTACTACTAAAATCAGGTGAAAGGTCCTATGCACATAAGTACTCGTTTGTACAGTAAGGCTTTCATAATATATAACTACCGCAATCCGTCCACGCATCGCGTGGGGTAACGTATGATTTTGATTTGAATAACAAATGATATCTAATACATGAAACAAAATGCAAATAAACGGAGAGGGAGAGTATTAAGATGTGTGTACAATATCAAGTTTTTTCATGAGATATGTTTGATACTTTTGCAAGTGTTTTCATATTTGTAGAGAAAGAGAGAGAACATAATTTATGAAATAAATCGATGTACGGTATATATTTGGCTGTGATGTTAGGTTTTCAAATGCCATGACAGTTTTTTCTTTTTTGAATTTAAATATTTATTTTAAATAATGACAATACTTATAAATAGTTTAAATTTGAATGGTATTTTCGGAATAAAAGTGTATCAATGCCTCATAAACGGGTCTTCACTTAAATAATAGTAAGATATAATATGATTACTATTATTTTTTTTTTGAAAATAAAGAGTATCCATATATTGATATGTGAAAAGGGGCTCACAGGCTAAGCAAACCAAAACCAACTCCTCACCGATTACAAACTGACAAGAAGAAGAAATCATGTCGTAGTAGTGTTTGAAAGCTAAATAGCAAAACTATAAGCTAACTATAAAATGATATGTCCTAAAGAAATTACTCAAAAGATTAATCACACTTAACAACAAATAAGTCCGCGTAATATGGCTTCATCATCTAACAGAGAACATGTCATCATTCACTATTTGGCCTTGATTTTAGCCTAAAGAAAACGGTCATAGTAAATAGTTGGCATGGGTACTAAGAGTCAAGATCATAAACCGTTAGCAGCTAGCCACACATCTTAATCCTCACCCCAAATCAACCAAAAGTCCATCCAGCTCTTGCCATACCAATCAAACCCCAATTTTCCCGTCGCATATAAAAATAGGCCAAACTTCTAGCACCAACCATAGCCATGTCGGAGTATAAAAACCGTAACACCATTAAACAAGAGGCAATGCATAAAAGTCCAAATAAATCGTAAGATGCACCATAATCTATAGTTGATCATACTCGACAACAATTAAGGTCACGAAAGTATCGATTCCTTTTTTGAGGGGAAGCATGCCTTCATACACTAATCCGAACTCAATTTTAGCCCGAAGAAAACAGTCATATTAAATCATTGAAATTAGGTTCCGAAAGTCAAGATGTTAAACCAATAGCATCTAGGCAACATCTTAAGTCCCACCCTAAGAGCATGTTTAACGCAGGTTGGTTGCTGAGGGGGGAGCGGCAAAAAAATTGCAGCCAACTTTATCAGACGGAGATCTGTGTGTTGGTTGTTGTCTCATTTCTCTTCCACTTTTCTCTCTGTCTGTTCCCTTCTCCAAATTCTGGATACTGGTTCCGTATTAATAATTACAGGGACTGATACATGTATTATTTACAAACCAGTCCCTGTAGTTTCAAATATAAAAAAAATAAAAAATATGACCGTTAATAATTACAAACATGGTTCGGTAGTTTTAATTTAACTATGAAAACTCACTATAACGGTAATAAACGACTAGTTTGACTTTTTTTTTTGTCTCTGAATTTTTTAAAATATAAAATAATCCTTATAATGGCTAGTTTTTTGTCCTTAAAAATATTATTCCAACAACATTTAGAGAAAGACGTGTATCGCTTAAAAACAAAAAAAAACACACGAAAACCTTCAAAAAGATCTAATCGAGCACATTTGGCAATACCATGGTTCGAGAGTTTGAGGCCGATGATGTTCAAACTCATGTTTTTTAATATGTGGCATTGATGTATTTTTTATTTTTTATTTGATGCAACTTTTATTGTTTATTTAATGTAATTTTTATTTTTTATTTGATGTAATTTTTATTTCCAATTGATTTATTTTTTATTTTTACTTGATGTAAAATAAGATCAACATAATTTTTATGTATTAATGTATTACAAAATATGGTTTTTATTTTAATATGAATTTATATTCCACATAAACCGAACCAACACTTTAGACCAATAAAAACTTTAACAAAACTGCACCGATAATTTGTAAAATGAATGTTTAATTTTATTTATTTAAATTTATAATTTTTAGTTGTCAATTATTTAGTTTTGATCACAATTATAATTGTTAAGACCTGTTTACAATAACATTCAAAACTGTTAGGACCTCTTTAGTAATTTCAATAACATTCAAAAGTTAAACCAACACCTTAAACCAACAAACCAATAAATTTGACTCGTCGCTCCCCACAAACTAACGCCCAAAATTTAAGTTAAAACAACACCATGAACCAACGCACCGTTAAACATGCCCTAACACAATAAAAAGTCCAATCGGCTATCTCATACCAAACAAACCCCATTCATTCCGTCGCCTAATAAGAATAGGCCCAACTACTAGCACCAATCTTAGCCAGATCGGATTCTAAAAACCATAACTCCATCAAAACAAGAATACAAAACCTAAAAGACCCAACAAATCCTCAAATGAACCATAACCGTACTTGCGTAATTTTTGATTGAAAACCCCATAACACGAATGTACAATAAAAATATAAGTCGGAGCTTATAAATAAGTACAAATACCAACGGGTTGTATAACACTAAAAATGATCATACCTTAGAAGGACAAGACCGCTTTAGCGAAATCCCGATTCACAATCTCCGTTTTCCCAATTTAGGCCAGGAAAGCTCTCAGTCTAGCCAAAGGTTCCAAACACCCAAACAAATGAAATTTCAACTAAAATCGATTTTTCTAGAGAAAAATCGAGCCTTGCCCAAATTAGAACCCAAAAAGAGTAACCAGTTGAAACAATTAATCAATTTTAGAATTGCCTGTAGCCGGACTCGATCATAACCGGAGAAAATTTCACAAAAAGATAAAAGGTAACCAATGTAACCAGTGGTTGAGAAGTGGTTTGGTGGGGAGAGAATGAGATCGGAAAGATGGGAGGAAGAACGGAGGTGAGATGATGAGTAAAATAGAAGAAAGGGTTGAAAAAAGAGAAAATAGATGGGGACAGAAAAGACGAAAATGGTGAGGAATAAGAGAGGAGAGAGAGGGGGTGGAGACGCCCAAGGGTAGGGGCGGTGGAGATCAGTCCCCACCCCGGACAGCGGAGGCTACAAGTTAGATGTAGGGTTTGGAGGTTTGGGGGTAGAGAGAAGGTAGACAAGGCTTTAGACAGTGCTTATTCACAACCCCAGCTAAAAATAAAAATTAATTGATAATAGATTTATGTACTCAAGTTATATTTTAATCTGTAGTGGCTATGTACGTAATCTAAATAACAGTTACTGTAATTAATATAGTTTGTACAATACACGTAGTAAGCTACTGGACCAAAACTGATTAAAAACATTAGGGTTTAGAAAGCGACTCGCTGAAAACTAAAAAATCGCCTTTGCAATAAATCTATGATTCAAGATAGTTTCAATAGAATTATATATTGTCAGGTTAGTATTTTTTATTTTATTTTGTAAGCCTATTATAACAAAAGAAAACGGGACTTAGCCCAGTTTTACATGATTACACAAAAGGTCTCAAACTATGTCAGGAGGACAACCTACGACAATGTGCAACAATATCACAAAATAGCACGAACTAAGGTGTAATACACTACAAACTAGCCACTCACTCACATTAAAGTGGCTCACGAGGGACTTCTTTTGGTCCTGCTAGATTAGCCGCCTTAACGACTTTCTTTCTTTGGCTCTTGGACCACTCCCTAGGAAAGTCAGAATCCGTCCACTTTTTCCTATTTGGGGTTTCTATCCCCTGGACATCACAGCCTTCGTTAAATGCATAAAAAAGAATGCCATCTTCTTCATGATTATAACTTTCCGTCCCTTTTTCCTTACGTCTTTTCTCAAAACTCTCAGAACTGGCACATTTCCCACTAACCCCTTTGTTTCCAATTTCACTTACACTTTGAATTTGTACACACTTAACTTTTCCACTTCAAGATTCCATCGTCAAGGTCCTCATGTCCGTGTTCTATATCATTCAATACATCAAAGGAGTTTCCAACCTTAAGAGTTTCTTTCTTATTTTCCACACTAATGCTCTTTTTACATTTTGTAAGCTTGTCACTTTCCCATGCCTGTCAAGTAACTTACATGTTCTTTTTTTTTTCTTCTCATAAGTAGTATTCCATGGATTTTCCAAAGGCTTTATACTTCCCCCCGTATTCAAATTTTCCTTATTGCTTTTAGTTTGCCACATTTGGCTCTGTTTTACGTAACGATATTTTTTTTTTTTGTCTTTGGGAGCCACTTTGTGGATGTACCATATAAAACCCAGTTTGCTTGCTTCCTCCTATCACCTTGCCAATAATTTTGAGAACCTACATTTCTTGTCACTTGTGCTTTAGGCGACTTAGGGCATCTATAAGTTTTATGACCAAAGCATTTGCAACCTTCACATCTAGGTGACAGCCGTTGATACTTTACTTCCACTTCTACCAGCTTGTCACCAGACTTGATTTTAACTGAATTAATTAGCTCTTTAGTAGCATCAATCTCTACACAAACACGAACATAGGACAACCTTGATTGGCTCTCACTAGATTTTTCTTTGTAAAGCGGCCTTCCAATCTTGTTAACCACTCGACTTACGTAGTCATTTGACCATAGTTCTACAGGTAATTCGTAAAGTTTCAACCAAACAGGTATTCTCCCAAGTTCTTCCTTTGTCAATCTAGGCATTTGTTGCCATTTCTTAATAACCACAAACCTCCCAAAAATATAACAATGGCCCTTCTCTAAGATCTCTTCCAATTCGTTAGTTGATGAAAATTCTAAAAAATAGAACTCTCTGTCAGTACATATTACACTTTTTAAGCCTTCTTTGGACCACTGCATTTTCAACTCATCCTCAATATCAAAGAAATTTAGCCTAGCACCCACAAAATGCCTAATCAAATAACTCTCCCACTTTTCCAATGTTTCTTTCTCAGGTACCAATTCAACAATATCGGACTCATTGTCAAAATATGTGAGATTCACATGTGACTTAGTACTTGAAACCACACCCCTATTACCGTTCTTCCAAGAGGTAGCTGCTCCTACGATTGGTTATATCATCTTTTTTGGCTTTAATTTGCTCCGGTAATTCATGCATTGCATTTCCTTCTCCAGTCTTTGTAAATTGTATCCTGCCCTCTGTATAACCACATAAATCATTAGAGAGGCTTTGTAACTCAGAATTTCAAGTAGAGTTATGTGTGGCATTTTGGCGAACACTTGATAAGCCCTTAGCAAAGGTCAAAATTTTCTCTGGATTTGCAGTGTCTTCATCACTATCGTCCTCGCATAAACCTTCAATGTGTGCCTCTTTTACCACCAATGGTTCTTCAATTTGTTATGTACCCTCTTTTTCTTTCATCTAGTTCTATTAATTCCAAAATCTGCTTGCTAATAGGGATATATTTCCAATATTGTTAGATAATCACAGTTGTTGTTCGCTAATTCTCCTGGTTCGTCTCCATACTCTACCTCCTCAGTAGCTGTATATTTTTCCGCTAGATTAAGCTTTCCTTTTACTTCTGCCAATCTCAACTCCAACATCTCAGTAAAACAATCTATCTCATCCATGAGGTGATAGATGTGTATCGATTATCCAAATAAGGACCATTTATTCTTTGCGAATTAAGATAAACATACAGTGACGCCTATTATATAAACAAAAACATACAATAAAAAGTTATATTATCAAAAACATAAATTCAATTAATAATTAATAAAAACCAAAAAACTCATTCGCTCCCTATTTTTTTTTCTCTTTCTCTCACTCTCTCCAATCTCTCTCTGTTCCTCCTTCTCCCTCTCTCCGATCTCTCTCTCCTGCTCCTTCTCGCTCACTCCGATCTCTTATCTTTCCTCTCTCTTTTCGATCTTTCTTTCTTCTTCCTCTCTCTCCGATCTCTCTATTCAGTGGATATTGAGACGGAGATATCCGTCGAAGAGGGTGTCGAGTGTGTAGAACGAGATCGAAAAATCGAGATTGATGCCGACGAAGATGAGGTCGTCGAAATATAAGTATATGAACTCCATTAATTAAAAGTATAAATTTGAAAATTATAGATATGAATTCTGTAAATTGGGTATAAAGTTTACGAATCAAAGTATGAAATTTTGAAATAACCGTATAAACTTTTGAATAAGTGTATGAAAATATTAGTATATCACACAATAAAATGGATCATTGATATCAAGAACCAAGCTAGAGAAATAATTAAAGGACTAAATTTAATTACATATATGTTTACATAAGAAAAATATTTAAATGAAAATTCGAGTTTAATTAATAAACAACATTGATTATTCTGTAGTAGGCCTATCATTCTCAGTATGAGACACTTTATTCCTTTGACTTTTATACTACTCTTAATTGATTTTAGCCGATGACTTTTATACTACTCTTAATTAATTTCCAAATAAAACATTGATGGTTCTTTTTGAACAAAAAACTAAAAAAACATAATTTTCTAGTGAGAAAACCGTGAGACACCTTTGATAAGCTATGACTCAATAAGAAACTTACTAATGAGACATGTTGATAACCTTTTAAGAATTACGGTTTCTTAGTTTTTTGTCACATAGAATTATCAATAATTTTTTTTTAAAATTAATTAAGAGTAGTATAAAAGGAAATGGCTCAATCAATGCCCGAAGATTACAACAAGGTCATCAGAAGAAAGCGTCTCATAACGAGAATGATATGCCTACAGAACATTCAATGTTGTTTATTAATTAAACTTGATCTTTCATATAAATATGTTTTTTTTATGTAACCATATATGCACTTAAATTTACCCCTTTAATTATTTATCTAGCTTGGTTCTTGATATCAATGATCCCTTTTAAGTATATCATCCACTAATGTTACACACCATTTGAATAATTACCTATACTTAAAAAATTAGTTTATATAAGTCACCCATATATACGGAGAAAAATGCATGCTTCTTTCAACATCCTTTGACTTTCTGGGACAATTAAGATTTTTGTAAGCCACAATATTCTACTAAACAAATTGTTATAGTGAACATTGAAATTTACCAAAAACTTAAACAAATAACTTATTGATGAAATGAAACTATTTTCTAGATTTTAATTTGTGTCTTGCATACCACTATTGTAATATAAAAAGATGTACCTTTTTTTTTTAAAATACTGGAATAAACTACTAAAAAAAGTTCACAAGAAAAAATCGTATTTAAATAAAACCACTTTTCTCACGGGCCACATTGGATATTGATGGTTATGTAGGCCTACCATTTTCGAGATGGGCAGCTTTGACCTTGTTGTAGCCTTCGGTCTTTGATCGAACCGTTGACTTTTGTACTACTCTTAATTAATTTCCAAAAAAAATATTGATGGTACTATGTGAACCAAAAACCAGGAAATCATAATTTTCTCACAGACTATACTAAATAAGAAACTTACCAGTGAGACCGCTTGATAACCTTAGAAAGGGAGTAAAAATATTAGAAATATATTGTGGGCATTGAATATTTTGACAAATAGTACTTTTTATAGGAAAAATAAAGAATGGTAAGAAGGTTAATGTTCTGTCTAATGGGATGATAAGAATGGTTCGTGGTCTTAAGCATATTAAGAAAAAATCAATTTGTTAACATATAATTTATCAAAAATAGGCAGATTATATGACATAATAAGGAGAAAAAATTCAATAAGTCTGTGAAATAAATTATTGTTTCTTACAAAAAAATAAAGTATAAATCATATTGAGAGTTTGTGGTCACATACCGACCTTGAAATTGGAAATAGTTATAACACGTTAATCGAAATAACTCTTCATGGAGTAGTTAATAATTGATTTGAAATAATTAATTTGAAATAATTAATTGTTTTTTTCTTTTTAAAACTTGTTCTTTAAACCATGAATCTCATCCTTATGGCTAGAGCTACCATTTCCAAAAATACTCGTTATGGACAGAGTTACCTAAAAACGTCTCAAACAATGAGACAATGGATTAATGATCCAAACAATTATAATAAACTTAAAGTTGTACACAAGTCATACAATCAACAAATTTAAAATCTAAACTTGATGAAATATTTCTACCGATGTGATTGAAAGAATGAGCAAATTTAGATTGCGCACACTCAAAAATATATTTATATATATATATATGAGAAGCGATTAAGTGACACTATAATAGAGATTAAAGTAGACATCGTAATCGCCACCCTTAAATTTTTTACATTCAACGGCTCAAAATAAAATTGAAATATGAATCAGGTGTAACTACATATGTTACTACTACTCATATGTTAAAGCTCGATAAACTAATAACCTCGCTAATATAATATTTTTTTCCGGTCGCGAGTTGGGCCAATGTAGTAAACTAATATTCTCGTTAAATGCATTAAGTAATAAAAAAAATTTGAATACTTAAGGGCCCAATAAAAATATAAAGTAATAATTATTAAATTTCGTAAAGAAAAATATATAATGTAGACCAAAATCTTCAATCAATCAACCATAACATCACAATAATTATTTTCTTTTAAAATATGTATCTATAGTTGATTGTTTTTTTTTTCCACCTAAAACTAAATGAACCTCATCCTTGACTTTTTGTAAAGCTTGTATAATTTCCGAAATATTTTGTATTATCAAATTTTTCTTCCACCCATGCTTGCAAATCTGTTTGACTAATAGTTGGATTATCTTTCTTATTCTCGCATATTTTACTCCTTATTTTATCGGTTAAATTTGATTTTTTTACTCCTTTTAAATGATAAGAAGACATTATAACAGAAAAATAAAAAATATACCCACAATATCCTCTAAACATCCACATTTTATAGTTTAAGCATAAATTTTTTTCATTTTCTATGTACATGAACTTAATTTTTAGATACATTAACTTTACAAAAACTTTTAAGTATTCCTAGATTCAAATAATATTTGTAGTGTCTTTTGATTTTATTTTTTATCACATATACAATGTATATATGTTATATTGGAAAAATCTATTTAAAATAATAAATATTTATTTATCGATAAATGAATAATTTATTTATTTATTAATAAATTAATAAACTCGCTAAATGAGTAATTTTTTTCCGGTATCAGTGTATTAATTTAAATAGGTTTAACTGTACAATGAAAAAGTTAAAAATTGCTGTCTCTCTCTCTGGTCTGTTAACTAATAACACATCATCAATAGTTTTGTTATTAGTTAACTAATAACACATCATAAGAGCATCTACAATAGTTTTGTTAACTTTTTATTGTTAACTAATAACACATCATCATTTAAAAAGCTATTAAATGACACATAAGTATATTAAGTTAAACACCCACATTAGTTTTAACTTTAACAATGTTATCTATTTTAACTAAAAATTAATTATTCAAAATATAGTACTATGGATAAGTGCTGGGAGAAAATAAATAGCAGTATGATAGAGTTATAAAAGATATACGTAAGAAATAACAGTTAATTGTGGGTGTGGATAGAATTTTTTGTCATGTTATCAAGTAATAACAATTAAAAACATTGTTATCTTTAACAATGTTTTTAACATTTATAAAGTTAACACACACTTCAACACAACTAAAGGGGAGAAAAAATTGCATTGTTAACTAACATTTTTAGTTAACAATAGAGATAACAAAACTATTGCAGATGCTCTAATGTCTATTTTAGTATTTGTTATAGTGTCCATGTTTATATATATATATATGGAAAAAATGTATACACAAATAAAAAAACACATTATATTTACACATTCATCTTTACCCTCCATTTAGTTTATTTTTAATGGTCAAGATTGATTTTATTTATTTAGTTAAAATACATTTCTCAAAAAACACAGGATCAACTCTTTTAAATAAAAACTCTTTGCTCTCTCTCACCCATCATCACCACCATCACCAAACCCCACCTCTCCACCACCACCGACTTCCTCCTCCTCAACCCGATGCCTCCTAAACCAACCTCACACGTCACTCGCCTATTGATCTTCTCTATCTATCTTTTTTTTGGAGTGAACTTTCGAGATTAGAACAACTCGTCGTGGGTCAATTTCCATGAATTAAAAAACTTATGTTATGAGAAAATTAATGTTTTTCGGGAACGATCTAAAAATATTAGGTAGTCTTGGTCTTGAATATATTACGAGAAACTCTTAGATAGACCCGCCAATATTTAATGGTGTGTATTATATTTATATGCATAATTGACGTGGTGTGTAAACTCAATAATTGAGATACATGTGTCAATTATGCATATAAATATAATACAATCCATAGATTGAATTAAACGTTTAAAATTCATTAAATTCCGCCACCATTATTCTTCTATCTCCTTACTCTCTTTGATAACAAAACCACATCTCTATAACTGACAATAATCATCAAATTCATCAACCCACGTCCTTTCTTCTAATTATTACAATTAAATAACTTCTACTATTTTTATGTTTCTTACAGGATGAGACCATTAAATTTTGTTATTTAAATTCTTCATAGAAACAAATAGTGTTTCTTTTCTTTTGTAAACAAAAAATATGTGAGATTTAATACATTAAAATTTTACAATAAATAATTTTATCTTTCATTATTAGTTGTATATGTAAAGGTCATTGATTTTTTAAAAACAACATTAATGGTAGTTTTTTTAGTTTTTAGTTTTAATTAACTTTATTGTATTTATTTTAGGGTTACTAAAATGTATTGGGTTTTAGTATGTTCATTTTAAAAAAACCATATATAAGGTTAAGTTTCAATATCAATGGGTTTAAAATTTTATTTCTTATTTAATCAGTATTTATGTTCTTTTAACTTAATTTTCCTCGTAAAATTAATTTATGAATGAATAAATTCTAAGGATTAGGATTTAATTATATTTAATACATAAATAATAATTATGGTAGATGAATTAATTTATGAATGAATAAATTCTAAGGATTAGGATTTAATTATATTTATGAATGAATAAATTCTAAGGATTAGGATTTATTATTGGGCTAATCACATGAATAGTACTGGCAGTTTCAGTTTAGGTTCAGTTTGTTTTCTATACTTTCAATTCTGATACTAATTGTCCATATGAAGTAATTAATGAAAATGTCAGGTTGATCGGATATTTTAAATTACCTCACATTACCAATATTTAAACATTAAAGAGTGATTTTCTGATATTTATGTTTCAATTGATGCATATTCGATTCTAATAATTTTTTATCTAACAATTTTAATCATCAAAAAAGAAATTGTAGTAGTCGGTTTTTGAAATAACTTCTATTTTTTGTCACCAATCGCTACCTTATACGACGGAACATTTTGCAATTGTTTGAGGCCTCATTAGCTAAAAAGGCGAGAAAGTTAATTCTTACGATGTTAGAGAAGTTGTTCTATATACTCTTCGAGTAGAGTGAAAAAATAACTCCAGAAAATGTAACCACTTGTGTTCTATTACCCACAACACGATGAATACAAGCACTTAAAGATAGATGAATACAAGCAACACGATGGAATTGTCGTTGTAGCCGAACTTAAAATGCAAATGAGGTCGCAAGAATTCATCAAAGAAGACATTGGTTGATCTATACTTCCAAGTTGGTGAAGCAAAGAGAGGGCCAGGGATGGAAAATAGAAATTATCTGAGCAAACTAGAAAGAACACACCTGAGGTAACATGAACTCACTTTTATTAACTGATAGAACATTGCGGCACTGCCTTTAATAACTTGGTCAATAAACTTTAGAAGATGTTGATAAAACCCGTAAGGATGGGAAATTTAGACGAGAAATAGAGAAAATATAGGCGAGAAACAAAGAATTTATGAGAGATAAAAGACTACACCATTTTTCATAACTAATCAATTCATAATAGAATACTGAGGGAGAACTCTCTACATATAGTCTCAAAAAGCACTAACAAATTAAATAATAAAATAGCAAATACGTCTAACTAAATAATGTAATAACCCAAAAGAACCGTTCTTATCATTCCACCCCCTTAAGAACAAGCTTGTCCTCAAGTTTGTGGTTAAGCGCACGGCTGCACACTCTTACTCGATCTGGCGGAAACCCGACAACAGTCCTTCATCCTTTTAAGCGGAGCCTACCACGATCAAATAGAAACCCATTCATGCTCTTCCAACCCACCAAACACCCATCCCTCCAAATTTTCGGCATTCGACCAAAACAACAATCCCAAAATAATATATCGAAACCACACTCCCAAAAAAATCGGATAAACCGAGTGCCCCAATCGTACGTGAAAGTATCACATGTACCATTAACTGTCGTACTCGAATACGCTTGAATATTCGGGCTTTTAGAAGGTTCATAAAAAGTAACATCCCAATACGAATCAAAATAATTACTCGATGGCTTACGGAGAAGAGTATGACATACCCCATCAATATTAGTGTCTATCAATAGTATGAGAACATAACCAATTGTCTTCTAACTAATTTTGCCTTCTAAAGATATTTTCAAACCGATTTTGGGACTGCCCACAAAACCCACCAAACCATTCAAACCACGATAATAAATTTCAAAAAAACTCGAACAAGTCGTAATTCTATTAACATTATCAATCAAAACACTCAAATAATCCAGAAAACAACCAATATAAAACGGTTCCACATCCACATCCTTAACTAGGTCAATCATTAAATCAGGAGCATAAAAATAATCCGAACACAAAAAATGAGTTATTCTCCGAAAATCATATCTCACCAGTCGTTCATCCGAAAGTAGTAAATTTTGTGTCAAAATATCCGTAACTGTCTTGTGTATATTCTCACTAAGTTTCTTAAAATTTAAATACTTTTTACTTGAAAAAAAATTATTTTACTCGGACTGATCCATTCTGTCCAGTTTGGACAATACTGTTCATTGAACTTTGAAAATTCATAGCTAATTCCTTTTTATCCAAAATTGTGATTTTAGCGTGAAAACGTCCGTACATAAATACCACTAAATTTTGTCTGAATTCAATACCATTTGCTAGGCCAAATAATTAATTTTCTAAACGACATCGTAGCCATCATAATAGAAAAAACTGCACACAACCCAAACTTTAAAAGTTCATAACTCGGTCGATATTGATCCAGATGCATCGATTTTCATGTCCACGCGACCATATACCAGTATTCTATTTCAATTATTAACTACCGATGTGTTATTATTATTAAAGTTTTATAACTATTTCCAATTTCGAGATCAGTATGTGACCAGAAACTCTGAATATGATATATTCTTTATTTTTTTAAGATACAATTATTTATTTCAGAGAGGCGCTAATTTTTTTTCTTATTATGCATTATAATTGCCATATTTTTTTATAAATAACATGGTAACAGATTAATTTTTTCTAAATATGCTAGAGACCGCGAATCATTCTTATCCTTCGATCAGACAAAACATTAACTTTCTTAGCCTTTTCGTTATTTTTCCTATAAAAAGTACTCTTTGTCCAAATATTCAATGCCCACAATATCTCTCTTATTGTATGTTATTTATGGTTAGAGGGTTAGGCGTCCATTGTTATGTACTCATTCGACTCATTCAATGCATAAAATACTTCTCTTTTATCCCTTTATACTTCTCTCTCCATGTATCCATATCATGACTTATATGTTACAAAACACGTTATCTGCAATTTGCTCGAGTAGATTGGGTATTTGGTTGAAGATTTTGGTTAAACGTACAGATAATGGGTAATAAAAATTCGATAATACACTCGAAGATTAGGTTATAAATACACAGCAAAACTTTGAAGTTTTTTTTTCTATCGACCTTTCCAACATAAGGTGTGAAAGGTACACAGTTTCTTGAAACTATGTTTGTTAATTTATCATCGTAAGCTAAACAGTGCGACTATGTATGTAATTTTATGAAAAGATAGCAAACATGTATCCATGCTATAAAAAAAAGAGATGTAAATTGCTTGTATGATTTATATGTATACCACGCCACAAATTAAATGTGTAACTGGAAGTCATGTAAATCACATATATATAAATAGATATTGATTACGTACCAAACTACTACTAAAATCAGGTGAAAGGTCCTATGCACATAAGTACTCGTTTGTACAGTAAGGCTTTCATAATATATAACTACCGCAATCCGTCCACGCATCGCGTGGGGTAACGTATGATTTTGATTTGAATAACAAATGATATCTAATACATGAAACAAAATGCAAATAAACGGAGAGGGAGAGTATTAAGATGTGTGTACAATATCAAGTTTTTTCATGAGATATGTTTGATACTTTTGCAAGTGTTTTCATATTTGTAGAGAAAGAGAGAGAACATAATTTATGAAATAAATCGATGTACGGTATATATTTGGCTGTGATGTTAGGTTTTCAAATGCCATGACAGTTTTTTCTTTTTTGAATTTAAATATTTATTTTAAATAATGACAATACTTATAAATAGTTTAAATTTGAATGGTATTTTCGGAATAAAAGTGTATCAATGCCTCATAAACGGGTCTTCACTTAAATAATAGTAAGATATAATATGATTACTATTATTTTTTTTTTGAAAATAAAGAGTATCCATATATTGATATGTGAAAAGGGGCTCACAGGCTAAGCAAACCAAAACCAACTCCTCACCGATTACAAACTGACAAGAAGAAGAAATCATGTCGTAGTAGTGTTTGAAAGCTAAATAGCAAAACTATAAGCTAACTATAAAATGATATGTCCTAAAGAAATTACTCAAAAGATTAATCACACTTAACAACAAATAAGTCCGCGTAATATGGCTTCATCATCTAACAGAGAACATGTCATCATTCACTATTTGGCCTTGATTTTAGCCTAAAGAAAACGGTCATAGTAAATAGTTGGCATGGGTACTAAGAGTCAAGATCATAAACCGTTAGCAGCTAGCCACACATCTTAATCCTCACCCCAAATCAACCAAAAGTCCATCCAGCTCTTGCCATACCAATCAAACCCCAATTTTCCCGTCGCATATAAAAATAGGCCAAACTTCTAGCACCAACCATAGCCATGTCGGAGTATAAAAACCGTAACACCATTAAACAAGAGGCAATGCATAAAAGTCCAAATAAATCGTAAGATGCACCATAATCTATAGTTGATCATACTCGACAACAATTAAGGTCACGAAAGTATCGATTCCTTTTTTGAGGGGAAGCATGCCTTCATACACTAATCCGAACTCAATTTTAGCCCGAAGAAAACAGTCATATTAAATCATTGAAATTAGGTTCCGAAAGTCAAGATGTTAAACCAATAGCATCTAGGCAACATCTTAAGTCCCACCCTAAGAGCATGTTTAACGCAGGTTGGTTGCTGAGGGGGGAGCGGCAAAAAAATTGCAGCCAACTTTATCAGACGGAGATCTGTGTGTTGGTTGTTGTCTCCTTTCTCTTCCACTTTTCTCTCTGTCTGTTCCCTTCTCCAAATTCTGGATACTGGTTCCGTATTAATAAGTACAGGGACTGATACATGTATTATTTACAAACCAGTCCCTGTAGTTTCAAATATAAAAAAAATAAAAAATATGACCGTTAATAATTACAAACATGGTTCGGTAGTTTTAATTTAACTATGAAAACTCACTATAACGGTAATAAACGACTAGTTTGACTTTTTTTTTTGTCTCTGAATTTTTTAAAATATAAAATAATCCTTATAATGGCTAGTTTTTTGTCCTTAAAAATATTATTCCAACAACATTTAGAGAAAGACGTGTATCGCTTAAAAACAAAAAAAAACACACGAAAACCTTCAAAAAGATCTAATCGAGCACATTTGGCAATACCATGGTTCGAGAGTTTGAGGCCGATGATGTTCAAACTCATGTTTTTTAATATGTGGCATTGATGTATTTTTTATTTTTTATTTGATGCAACTTTTATTGTTTATTTAATGTAATTTTTATTTTTTATTTGATGTAATTTTTATTTCCAATTGATTTATTTTTTATTTTTACTTGATGTAAAATAAGATCAACATAATTTTTATGTATTAATGTATTACAAAATATGGTTTTTATTTTAATATGAATTTATATTCCACATAAACCGAACCAACACTTTAGACCAATAAAAACTTTAACAAAACTGCACCGATAATTTGTAAAATGAATGTTTAATTTTATTTATTTAAATTTATAATTTTTAGTTGTCAATTATTTAGTTTTGATCACAATTATAATTGTTAAGACCTGTTTACAATAACATTCAAAACTGTTAGGACCTCTTTAGTAATTTCAATAACATTCAAAAGTTAAACCAACACCTTAAACCAACAAACCAATAAATTTGACTCGTCGCTCCCCACAAACTAACGCCCAAAATTTAAGTTAAAACAACACCATGAACCAACGCACCGTTAAACATGCCCTAACACAATAAAAAGTCCAATCGGCTATCTCATACCAAACAAACCCCATTCATTCCGTCGCCTAATAAGAATAGGCCCAACTACTAGCACCAATCTTAGCCAGATCGGATTCTAAAAACCATAACTCCATCAAAACAAGAATACAAAACCTAAAAGACCCAACAAATCCTCAAATGAACCATAACCGTACTTGCGTAATTTTTGATTGAAAACCCCATAACACGAATGTACAATAAAAATATAAGTCAGAGCTTATAAATAAGTACAAATACCAACGGGTTGTATAACACTAAAAATGATCATACCTTAGAAGGACAAGACCGCTTTAGCGAAATCCCGATTCACAATCTCCGTTTTCCCAATTTAGGCCAGGAAAGCTCTCAGTCTAGCCAAAGGTTCCAAACACCCAAACAAATGAAATTTCAACTAAAATCGATTTTTCTAGAGAAAAATCGAGCCTTGCCCAAATTAGAACCCAAAAAGAGTAACCAGTTGAAACAATTAATCAATTTTAGAATTGCCTGTAGCCGGACTCGATCATAACCGGAGAAAATTTCACAAAAAGATAAAAGGTAACCAATGTAACCAGTGGTTGAGAAGTGGTTTGGTGGGGAGAGAATGAGATCGGAAAGATGGGAGGAAGAACGGAGGTGAGATGATGAGTAAAATAGAAGAAAGGGTTGAAAAAAGAGAAAATAGATGGGGACAGAAAAGACGAAAATGGTGAGGAATAAGAGAGGAGAGAGAGGGGGTGGAGACGCCCAAGGGTAGGGGCGGTGGAGATCAGTCCCCACCCCGGACAGCGGAGGCTACAAGTTAGATGTAGGGTTTGGAGGTTTGGGGGTAGAGAGAAGGTAGACAAGGCTTTAGACAGTGCTTATTCACAACCCCAGCTAAAAATAAAAATTAATTGATAATAGATTTATGTACTCAAGTTATATTTTAATCTGTAGTGGCTATGTACGTAATCTAAATAACAGTTACTGTAATTAATATAGTTTGTACAATACACGTAGTAAGCTACTGGACCAAAACTGATTAAAAACATTAGGGTTTAGAAAGCGACTCGCTGAAAACTAAAAAATCGCCTTTGCAATAAATCTATGATTCAAGATAGTTTCAATAGAATTATATATTGTCAGGTTAGTATTTTTTATTTTATTTTGTAAGCCTATTATAACAAAAGAAAACGGGACTTAGCCCAGTTTTACATGATTACACAAAAGGTCTCAAACTATGTCAGGAGGACAACCTACGACAATGTCCAACAATATCACAAAATAGCACGAACTAAGGTGTAATACACTACAAACTAGCCACTCACTCACATTAAGGTGGCTCACGAGGGACTTCTTTTGGTCCTGCTAGATTAGCCGCCTTAACGACTTTCTTTCTTTGGCTCTTGGACCACTCCCTAGGAAAGTCAGAATCCGTCCACTTTTTCCTATTTGGGGTTTCTATCCCCTGGACATCACAGCCTTCGTTAAATGCATAAAAAAGAATGCCATCTTCTTCATGATTATAACTTTCCGTCCCTTTTTTCTTACGTCTTTTCTCAAAACTCTCAGAACTGGCACATTTCCCACTAACCCCTTTGTTTCCAATTTCACTTACACTTTGAATTTGTACACACTTAACTTTTCCACTTCAAGATTCCATCGTCAAGGTCCTCATGTCCGTGTTCTATATCATTCAATACATCAAAGGAGTTTCCAACCTTAAGAGTTTCTTTCTTATTTTCCACACTAATGCTCTTTTTACATTTTGTAAGCTTGTCACTTTCCCATGCCTGTCAAGTAACTTACATGTTCTTTTTTTTTTCTTCTCATAAGTAGTATTCCATGGATTTTCCAAAGGCTTTATACTTCCCCCCTATTCAAATTTTCCTTATTGCTTTTAGTTTGCCACATTTGGCTCTGTTTTACGTAACGATATTTTTTTTTGTTGTCTTTGGGAGCCACTTTGTGGATGTACCATATAAAACCCAGTTTGCTTGCTTCCTCCTATCACCTTGCCAATAATTTTGAGAACCTACATTTCTTGTCACTTGTGCTTTAGGCGACTTAGGGCATCTATAAGTTTTATGACCAAAGCATTTGCAACCTTCACATCTCACTACAAGAAAATTGACAGTTGGCAACAGAATATTCTGTTTGTATTTGAGCAATTCTGTTGCTGATCGGTGATCGGCAACAGATTAGCAACATAAACTACTATGATACTGTTTGGCTTGTGGCTGATTTTTAGTAACACTTATGTTGTTACTAATTCCAGTCAGCAACATAATTGTAACAAGTTTATTCTGTTGCCACTTGTATGTATAGTGCAACACATTTTGCAACACATCTGTAACACATACATATTGTTGCAAATCAGTTACAATTTTAAGCTAGATTATTTTATTATATAACTACTTGTAGCTACTCATGTCGGTATTGTGTTGCTATTTCTTTATTTTATTTATTTATTTAAAGCTTATAGTATGTTGCTATATTATTATTTAAATATCAAATATTTAAACAAAAATTAATCAAAAGACAAATTAACATTAATTGAATTTATTATCCATACAATCCCCAAAACAAACATGAAACAAACTATACACATTCTCGCATAGATTCCAACATTATGAAAGCTATTATGCACTACAACCCAAAACTACCAGTAACAAATCTAAAAGTTTCACAAGTAAACAAATTTCCAAATAACACTAATCCATAGCGGCCACGAACTTGATGCACATGTCCTAGAGTTAGAGCCAAGAAAAGATGAGTTTGATGATCCGAAGCTGTAGATGGAGCCTTCATGGTTCATCTTTCATACCAGCAACAAACTAAATAAATATAAAATTATCATCGGAATAACGGTCTTCTTCAACATATGAGATAACTTCGGTTTTTTGGCTTGAATGTCGTCAATAGCTGAAAAGAATACATAAGTAACATATTTAAAAACATGTGATATCAAACACAACAAACTAGCCTTTTTAAACCGATTAATCACTTCAACTGAAAACTAAACGATATGTAGCATCTTTGCAGTTTTCTGTAAAAGAGCTCAACGCCATTTTGAAAGTTACCAAAAAGACGTAGCACTTTGATTTCAGTTTAAAGCATTTAGTATTCGATACAGCAAAAACCACAAAATTAAGTACATTCAGAACAACTCAATATATACTAATAATGACTTGAATGTAGAAAATTGGGGATTTTGTAGTGTACATTCAAACTATAAACTAGAAAAAGAACTTGCGTATATAAACTAGTTTAAAGTACACAAACTGAAACAAAGGGAATGCAAACATATACGAGTAATACTTTACTATGTTCAAACTAATTTATACTTCGAAATCACAAACATTTCTAACATCTGCATTAAGCTAGAGCAGCCTAGTTTTAAATAAATTATAAGAGCGAAATGACCTGCGAATATAATATAGTCAATTATCAACGAGCATGCCCACATCACCCACGAGCACCTGGACCGTATAAACAAGAATCACCGCTTTCAGAAGAACTATCATCAACTGAATGTAATCTTCACATCTACTTACAAAAAAATCAAAAGATGTAGTATTCAATTGCTTGCAATTTGCAAAAAAACCAACCTAAGATAAGATGAAAAAATAAAGGGCATAAAAGGTTTGTTTGTTAGGAAATTTGACATTTTAACCAAGCAAAAATTAACACAAATATGAAGTACTTTTTTTCCAGCTTTTCAAGATAACTTGTATATGTGTACACTTGTATCTAATGCCTGAGCGTATGTTGAACGTATGTGTATCAAAGGTGTGTTCTTGTATGTTTTTAAAGTAAAATTGTTCTGAGTTTTAATCTTTTTTAATACTTACTGCAAAGGATTCAGGAAGGAAATTAACAAAACCATATGGATTTGTGAAGCCAATTTCAAGCAATATAGAAAGAATACATAAAATCCTAACACAAGATTGGGAACAGATGTATACTAAATCTTCTTAAATGACACTTACTTTAGAGAATTTTCCTTCAAAATGCCTGGAGGAGCAACTATCGAAAAGAATATAATTGCAATGTGAAACTGCGTACAAGCAAATTGATAGTATTAAGGCTCTCGGAGAATCTGTAAAGAAGACATTAAGAATAAGTTTTGATTTATGGCAAAAGAAAAAGATATCTTACACAATAAAACAAGAAAAATGACCCCAAACATCAAAGCATTATAACTATTACTCCTACAAGAGATCCACAGCTAAATTAGCATCTATAAAGAAGTTTCAGGATACAAAGTGGTTCTGCTCAATGCATAGCTTATCAAAATACATTAATACCATTCAGGAGAATTAGGTACATGTTATTACGAGGTTACGCTGCAACTTAAATACTAACAAAAGATTCAAATTTTGGGGGTAATTTAAGCTTTAGATATATAAGAACATCCATTCAAATATTAGAAAAACAGAAAGAAGGAAATAAAGACATACACAAACAGGGTACATGGTAATACACAAATTTTCCACATACAATCAAACATTAGAATTTAGATACAGATATACATGATTTGAAATTGGAAAATTCTAAAATCAACTTATTTGATTGTAACAATTAGACCAATTACAGTTATAGACCATTAAATACAAAGTATCTGAATTGAAACTAAAATAAACACATCAAACCATACTTGTAGAAAGTCCAAACAATAAATAAACACAAAAGCTGGAAAAAAGTAACATATCTAAACAAATATTGATCAATAATAAATAGACGATTATCATAAGCAAGCAAACACAAACGTGTATATAAAGAGGGAAGATAGAGAGAGAGACCTATGAGCAAAAAGACTGGAGCGGCGGAAATATAAAATCTAGGGCTTGTTTTGTTTCTGAGCAGAGAGAGAACACTCTGCTGCACATTGTGTATTTTATTATCCAAGAATTGATAAGAAATAGGGGGGGGGGGGGGGGGGGGAATGTGCAAAACAAAAATGAAAGGGTGAAATCTTGAAATTGAAATAAAAACGGGGGAAATCTCAAAATAAAAAGGGGGGAAGGGATTTAGTATTTGGAGGCTTGGAGTCCATATCTATCAAATAAATCAAAATTTTCAAAAATAAGTCATAATTTTGCTTAATTTTATATGTATATATATATAATTTTTACAAAAAATAGTATGCGAAAAGTAATGATTACTTGTTACGAGTAGAGCCGAGGTTCACGAGTATGACTCGGATCATTAGAGTTTAACGAGTCTGACTCGAATCATTAGAGTTTAACGAGGCTGACTCGGATCATTAGAACTTAACAAGGCTAACTCGGATCATTAGAGCTTAACGAGGCTAACTTGGATCATTAGAGTTTAACAAGCCTAATTATCACTAACCCGAACTTTCAAATAAGTCATGAGCATAGCTTGAACTTGTTTTGTATACTAATCAATAGTCGATGCGAGCTTGAAAAAGTATTCTAAGTCCACTTAGTTGAGGAGCTAGAATGAGGCTCGCGATGGATACAATCACCCTCACATCACGAATAATTCTATCAATATGTGTATATTTTACATATAAATTTAGTTTATTAGCCTCCCGCTTTTTTCTTTGAATTACAACACCCCTATATACGAACCACTAGGCTCACTCATAAGTCTACTTGCATCGAGCCGAACTCGACGTTTTTGCAACCCTAATCGTATTCATTGTCATTCGTTGAATTCGAGAAGCTTGCTATTAACATTAGTTCATCTTGATTGGTAGCTATATGGATTTGATAGTCTTGTTTAAAGGTTTAGGGGTATTCGTTTGCTTTGACTTGGTATTTAGATAAATTAGGGACCAAACCACTTGAAAATGATTGGTTTGGTTATATTTGATCTAAAACAAATTAAGGGACCAAACGACACTTTACCAAAGCATCACTAATCAGGGATTAAAAACTTACAAATTGTAATGGATTTTTACTCGAGGTTATAGTAGACATAGGCATGAGGCAAAAGAAGTAATTGGAATGAATTGAAATACACAAAAAAGAAAATTACGAGGGAAATTTCTTTTAACATTAAGTACTATCTATCATCCCGTAGAATTTTGTAGATATAAATATAAGTATATTTAAATATATATATATATATATATATATATATGCACACAATACAATAATATGTCGACCGACTTATAGCAACAAAAAATGTGTGTTACAAAATAGTGATAAATCATCTTATCATATGTTGTAAACAATAAATATAGCAACATATTTTATGTTACTAATTTTTATGGGGATATCGTGTTGCTGATTTGATGGTAAATTTGTTGCTGATTTTATTCGAAAAATTGTAACACCTTGTTAGCAACATATAAGAGTGATGCTAAATTTAAGTTGCTAAATAGTTGGTGATTCTGTTAGTAAATGCATCATACTGTTTTTGTTGTTGTTTTGTTAGTATTATGTTACTAATCAGCAACATAATTTTTCTCCTTATTTTCTTTCGTTGCTAATGGACAAATTTCTTGTAGTGTCTAGGTGACAGCCGTTGATACTTTACTTCCACTTCTACCAGCTTGTCACCAGACTTGATTTTAACTGAATTAATTAGCTCTTTAGTAGCATCAATCTCTACACAAACACGAACATAGGACAACCTTGATTGGCTCTCACTAGATTTTTCTTTGTAAAGCGGCCTTCCAATCTTGTTAACCACTCGACTTACGTAGTCATTTGACCATAGTTCTACAGGTAATTCGTAAAGTTTCAACCAAACAGGTATTCTCCCAAGTTCTTCCTTTGTCAATCTAGGCATTTGTTGCCATTTCTTAATAACCACAAACCTCCCAAAAATATAACAATGGCCCTTCTCTAAGATCTCTTCCAATTCGTTAGTTGATGAAAATTCTAAAAAATAGAACTCTCTGTCAGTACATATTACACTTTTTAAGCCTTCTTTGGACCACTGCATTTTCAACTCATCCTCAATATCAAAGAAATTTAGCCTAGCACCCACAAAATGCCTAATCAAATAACTCTCCCACTTTTCCAATGTTTCTTTCTCAGGTACCAATTCAACAATATCGGACTCATTGTCAAAATATGTGAGATTCACATGTGACTTAGTACTTGAAACCACACCCCTATTACCGTTCTTCCAAGAGGTAGCTGCTCCTACGATTGGTTATATCATCTTTTTTGGCTTTAATTTGCTCCGGTAATTCATGCATTGCATTTCCTTCTCCAGTCTTTGTAAATTGTATCCTGCCCTCTGTATAACCACATAAATCATTAGAGAGGCTTTGTAACTCAGAATTTCAAGTAGAGTTATGTGTGGCATTTTGGCGAACACTTGATAAGCCCTTAGCAAAGGTCAAAATTTTCTCTGGATTTGCAGTGTCTTCATCACTATCGTCCTCGCATAAACCTTCAATGTGTGCCTCTTTTACCACCAATGGTTCTTCAATTTGTTATGTACCCTCTTTTTCTTTCATCTAGTTCTATTAATTCCAAAATCTGCTTGCTAATAGGGATATATTTCCAATATTGTTAGATAATCACAGTTGTTGTCCGCTAATTCTCCTGGTTCGTCTCCATACTCTACCTCCTCAGTAGCTGTATGTTTTTCCGCTAGATTAAGCTTTCCTTTTACTTCTGCCAATCTCAACTCCAACATCTGAGTAAAACAATCTATCTCATCCATGAGGTGATAGATGTGTATCGATTATCCAAATAAGGACCATTTATTCTTTGCGAATTAAGATAAACATACAGTGACGCCTATTATATAAACAAAAACATACAATAAAAAGTTATATTATCAAAAACATAAATTCAATTAATAATTAATAAAAACCAAAAAACTCATTCGCTCCCTATTTTTTTTTTCTCTTTCTCTCACTCTCTCCAATCTCTCTCTGTTCCTCCTTCTCCTTCTCTCCGATCTCTCTCTCCTGCTCCTTCTCGCTCACTCCGATCTCTTATCTTTCCCCTCTCTTTTCGATCTTTCTTTCTTCTTCCTCTCTCTCCGATCTCTCTATTCAGTGGATATTGAGACGGAGATATCCGTCGCTCCGATCTCTCTATTCAGTGGATATTGAGACGGAGATATCCGTCGAAGAGGGTGGCGAGTGTGTAGAACGAGATCGAAAAATCAAGATTGATGCCGACGAAGATGCGGTCGTCGAAATATAAGTATATGAACTCCATTAATTAAAAGTATAGATTTGAAAATTATAGACATGAATTCTGTAAATTGGGGTATAAAGTTTACGAATCAAAGTATGAAATTTTGAAATAACCGTATAAACTTTTGAATAAGTGTATGAAAATATAGTATATCACACAATAAAATGGATCATTGATATCAAGAACCAAGCTAGAGAAATAATTAAAAGACTAAATTTAATTACATATATGTTTACATAAGAAAAATATTTAATTGAAAATTCGAGTTTAATTAATAAACAACATTGATTATTCTGTAGTAGGCCTATCATTCTCAGTATGAGACACTTTCTTCCTTTGACTTTTATACTACTCTTAATTGATTTTAGCCGATGACTTTTATACTACTCTTAATTAATATCCAAATAAAACATTGATGGTTCTTTTTGAACAAAAAACTAAAAAATCATAATTTTCTAGTGAGAAAACCGTGAGACACCTTTGATAAGCTATGACTCAATAAGAAACTTACTAATGAGACATGTTGATAACCTTTTAAGAATTACGGTTTCTTAGTTTTTTGTCACATAGAATTATAAATAATTTTTTTAAAAAATTAATTAAGAGTAGTATAAAAGGAAATGGCTCAATCAATGCCCGAAGATTACAACAAGGTCATCAGAAGAAAGCGTCTCATAACGAGAATGATATGCCTACAGAACATTCAATGTTGTTTATTAATTAAACTTGATCTTTCATATAAACATGTTTTTTTTATGTAACCATATATGCACTTAAATTTACCCCTTTAATTATTTATCTAGCTTGGTTCTTGATATCAATGATCCCTTTTAAGTATATCATCCACTAATGTTACACACCATTTGAATAATTACTTATACTTAAAAAATTAGTTTATATAAGTCACCCATATATACGGAGAAAAATACATGCTTCTTTCAACATCCTTTGACTTTCTGGGACAATTAAGATTTTTGTAAGCCACAATATTCTACTAAACAAATTGTTATAGTGAACATTGAAATTTACCAAAAACTTAAACAAATAACTTATTGATGAAATGAAACTATTTTCTAGATTTTAATTTGTGTCTTGCATACCACTATTGTAATATAAAAAGATGTACCTTTTTTTTAAAATACTGGAATAAACTACTAAAAAAAGTTCACAAGAAAAAATCGTATTTAAATAAAACCACTTTTCTCACGGGCCACATTGGATATTGATGGTTATGTAAGCCTACCATTTTCGAGATGGGCAGCTTTGACCTTGTTGTAGCCTTCGGTCTTTGATCGAACCGTTGACTTTTGTACTACTCTTAATTAATTTCCAAAAAAAATATTGATGGTACTATGTGAACCAAAAACCAGGAAATCATAATTTTCTCACAGACTATACTAAATAAGAAACTTACCAGTGAGACCGCTTGATAACCTTAGAAAGGGAGTAAAAATATTAGAAATATATTGTGGGCATTGAATATTTTGACAAATAGTACTTTTTATAGGAAAAATAAAGAATGGTAAGAAGGTTAATGTTCTGTCTAATGGGATGATAAGAATGGTTCGTGGTCTTAAGCATATTAAGAAAAAATCAATTTGTTAACATATAATTTATCAAAAATAGGCAGATTATATGACATAATAAGGAGAAAAAATTCAATAAGTCTGTGAAATAAATTATTGTTTCTTACAAAAAAATAAAGTATAAATCATATTGAGAGTTTGTGGTCACATACCGACCTTGAAATTGGAAATAGTTATAACACGTTAATCGAAATAACTCTTCATGGAGTAGTTAATAATTGATTTGAAATAATTAATTTGAAATAATTAATTGTTTTTTTCTTTTTAAAACTTGTTCTTTAAACCATGAATCTCATCCTTATGGCTAGAGCTACCATTTCCAAAAATACTCGTTATGGACAGAGTTACCTAAAAACGTCTCAAACAATGAGACAATGGATTAATGATCCAAACAATTATAATAAACTTAAAGTTGTACACAAGTCATACAATCAACAAATTTAAAATCTAAACTTGATGAAATATTTCTACCGATGTGATTGAAAGAATGAGCAAATTTAGATTGCGCACACTCAAAAATATATTTATATATATATATATGAGAAGCGATTAAGTGACACTATAATAGAGATTAAAGTAGACATCGTAATCGCCACCCTTAAATTTTTTACATTCAACGGCTCAAAATAAAATTGAAATATGAATCAGGTGTAACTACATATGTTAAAGCTCGATAAACTAATAACCTCGCTAATATAATAATTTTTTCCGGTCGCGAGTTGGGCCAATGTAGTAAACTAATATTCTCGTTAAATGCATTAAGTAATAAAATTTTTTTGAATACTTAAGGGCCCAATAAAAATATAAAGTAATAATTATTAAATTTCGTAAAGAAAAATATATAATGTAGACCAAAATCTTCAATCAATCAACAATAGCATCACAATAATTATTTTCTTTTAAAATATGTATCTATAGTTGATTGTTTTTTTTTTCCACCTAAAACTAAATGAACCTCATCCTTGACTTTTTGTAAAGCTTGTATAATTTCCGAAATATTTTGTATTATCAAATTTTTCTTCCACCCATGCTTGCAAATCTGTTTGACTAATAGTTGGATTATCTTTCTTATTCTCGCATATTTTACTCCTTATTTTATCGGTTAAATTTGATTTTTTTACTCCTTTTAAATGATAAGAAGACATTATAACAGAAAAATAAAAAATATACCCACAATATCCTCTAAACATCCACATTTTATAGTTTAAGCATAAATTTTTTTCATTTTCTATGTACATGAACTTAATTTTTAGATACATTAACTTTACAAAAACTTTTAAGTATTCCTAGATTCAAATAATATTTGTAGTGTCTTTTGATTTTTTTTTATCACATATACAATGTATATATGTTATATTGGAAAACTCTATTTAAAATAATAAATATTTATTTATCGATAAATGAATAATTTATTTATTTATTAATAAATTAATAAACTCGCTAAATGAATAATTTTTTTCCCGTATCAGTGTATTAATTTAAATAGGTTTAACTGTACAATGAAAAAGTTAAAAATTGCTGTCTCTCTCTCTGGTCTGTTTTTCCTTATGTAATTTCCTAACTCCATGTTTCATATCGTCATCTTCATAACTTAATTATCTCAGATCTATACATACCTTAAGATTTCAGATTTAAAAAATAAAATAAAATCAATTATGATGATAAATATATCTAAGGAGGAATTTTTTTAATCCAAACTGATCGGTTCGGTTGGAAACGTAGGAGAGAATAATATGAATGAAACCCGAATGTATTTTTCATCATCAACTCGGTGATTGACGGTGTACTGCTCCTCTTTTGGGAATTAGAGAAGGGGGCAGCGTGTTCATTTTTTGTATGGAGAATAACTTTTAAACAACTTTTAATCTCATCATGAAGGACGGAGATCATAAGAGCATCTACAATAGTTTTGTTAACTTTTTATTGTTAACTAATGACACATCATCATTTAAAAAGCTATTAAATGACACATAAGTATATTAAGTTAAACACCCACATTAGTTTTAACTTTAACAATGTTATCTATTTTAACTAAAAATTAATTATTCAAAATATAGTACTATGGATAAGTGCTGGGAGAAAATAAATAGCAGCATGATAGAGTTATAAAAGATATACGTACGAAATAACAGTTAATTGTGGGTGTGGATAGAATTTTTTGTCATGTCATCAAGTAATAACAATTAAAAACATTGTTATCTTTAACAATGTTTTTAACATTTATAAAGTTAACACACACTTCAACACAACTAAAGGGGAGAAAAAATTGCATTGTTAACTAACATTTTTAGTTAACAATAGAGATAACAAAACTATTGCAGATGCTCGAATGTCTATTTTAGTATTTGTAATAGTGTCCATGTTTATATATGTATATATATATATATATATATATATATATATATATATGGAAAAAATGTATACACAAATAAAAAAACACATTATATTTACACATTCATCTTTACCCTCCATTTAGTTTATTTTTAATGGTCAAGATTGATTTTATTTATTTAGTTAAACTACATTTCTCAAAAAACACAGGATCATCTCTTTTAAATAAAAACTCTTTGCTCTCTCTCACCCATCATCACCACCATCACCAAACCCCACCTCTCCACCACCACCGACTTCCTCCTCCTCAACGCGATGCCTCCTAAACCAACCTCACACGTCACTCGCCTATTGATCTTCTCTATCTATCTTTTTTTTGGGGTGAACTTTCGAGATTAGAACAACTCGTCGTGGGTCAATTTCCATGAATTAAAAAACTTATGTTATGAGAAAATTAATGTTTTTCGGGAACGATCTAAAAATATTGGGTAGTCTTGGTCTTGAATATATTACGAGAAACTCTTAGATAGACCCGCCAATATTTAATGGTGTGTATTATATTTATATGCATAATTGACGTGGTGTGTAAACTCAATAATTGAGATACATGTGTCAATTATGCATATAAATATAATACAATCCATAGATTGAATTAAACGTTTAAAATTCATTAAATTCCGCCACCATTATTCTTCTATCTCCTTACTCTCTTTGATAACAAAACCACATCTCTATAACTGACAATAATCATCAAATTCATCAACCCACCTTTCTTCTAATTATTACAATTAAATAACTTCTACTATTTTTATGTTTCTTACAGGATGAGACCATTAAATTTTGTTATTTAAATTCTTCATAGAAACAAATAGTGTTTCTTTTCTTTTGTAAACAAAAAATATGTGAGATTTAATACATTAAAATTTTACAATAAATAATTTTATCTTTCATTATTAGTTGTATATGTAAAGGTCATTGATTTTTTAAAAACAACATTAATGGTAGTTTTTTTTAGTTTTTAGTTTTAATTAACTTTATGGTATTTATTTTAGGGTTACTAAAATGTATTGGGTTTTAGTATGTTCATTTTAAAAAAACCATATATAAGGTTAAGTTTCAATATCAATGGGTTTAAAATTTTATTTCTTATTTAATAAGTATTTATGTTCTTTTAACTTAATTTTCCTCATAAAATTAATTTATGAATGAATAAATTCTAAGAATTAGGATTTAATTATATTTAATACATAAATAATAATTATGGTAGATGAATTAATTTATGAATGAATAAATTCTAAGGATTAGGATTTATTATTGGGCTAATCACATGAATAGTACTGGCAGTTTCAGTTTAGGTTCAGTTTGTTTTCTATACTTTCAATTCTGATACTAATTGTCCATATGAAGTAATTAATGAAAATGTCAGGTTGATCGGATATTTTAAATTACCTCACATTACCAATATTTAAACATTAAAGAGTGATTTTCTGATATTTATGTTTCAATTGATGCATATTCGATTCTAATAATTTTTTATCTAACAATTTTAATCATCAAAAAAGAAATTGTAGTAGTCGGTTTTTGAAATAACTTCTATTTTTTGTCACCAATCGCTACCTTATACGACGGAACATTTTGCAATTGTTTGAGGCCTCATTAGCTAAAAAGGCGAGAAAGTTAATTCTTACGATGTTAGAGAAGTTGTTCTATATACTCTTCGAGTAGAGTGAAAAAATAACTCCAGAAAATGTAACCACTTGTGTTCTATTACCCACAACACGATGAATACAAGCACTTAAAGATAGATGAATACAAGCAACACGATGGAATTGTCGTTGTAGCCGAACTTAAAATGCAAATGAGGTCGCAAGAATTCATCAAAGAAGACATTGGTTGATCTATACTTCCAAGTTGGTGAAGCAAAGAGAGGGCCAGGGATGGAAAATAGAAATTATCTGAGCAAACTAGAAAGAACACACCTGAGGTAACATGAACTCACTTTTATTAACTGATAGAACATTGCGGCACTGCCTTTAATAACTTGGTCAATAAACTTTAGAAGATGTTGATAAAACCCGTAAGGATGGGAAATTTAGACGAGAAATAGAGAAAATATAGGCGAGAAACAAAGAATTTATGAGAGATAAAAGACTACACCATTTTTCATAACTAATCAATTCATAATAGAATACTGAGGGAGAACTCTCTACATATAGTCTCAAAAAGCACTAACAAATTAAATAATAAAATAGCAAATACGTCTAACTAAATAATGTAATAACCCAAAAGAACCGTTCTTATCATTCCACCCCCTTAAGAACAAGCTTGTCCTCAAGTTTGTGGTTAAGCGCACGGCTGCACACTCTTACTCGATCTGGCGGAAACCCGACAACAGTCCTTCATCCTTTTAAGCGGAGCCTACCACGATCAAATAGAAACCCATTCATGCTCTTCCAACCCACCAAACACCCATCCCTCCAAATTTTCGGCATTCGACCAAAACAACAATCCCAAAATAATATATCGAAACCACACTCCCAAAAAAATCGGATAAACCGAGCGCCCCAATCGTACGTGAAAGTATCACATGTACCATTAACTGTCGTACTCGAATACGCTTGAATATTCGGGCTTTTAGAAGGTTCATAAAAAGTAACATCCCAATACGAATCAAAATAATTACTCGATGGCTTACGGAGAAGAGTATGACATACCCCATCAATATTAGTGTCTATCAATAGTATGAGAACATAACCAATTGTCTTCTAACTAATTTTGCCTTCTAAAGATATTTTCAAACCGGTTTTGGGACTGCCCACAAAACCCACCAAACCATTCAAACCACGATAATAAATTTCAAAAAAACTCGAACAAGTCGTAATTCTATTAACATTATCAATCAAAACACTCAAATAATCCAGAAAACAACCAATATAAAACGGTTCCACATCCACATCCTTAACTAGGTCAATCATTAAATCAGGAGCATAAAAATAATCCGAACACAAAAAATGAGTTATTCTCCGAAAATCATATCTCACCAGTCGTTCATCAGAAAGTAGTAAATTTTGTGTCAAAATATCCGTAACTGTCTTGTGTATATTCTCACTAAGTTTCTTAAAATTTAAATACTTTTTACTTGACAAAAAAATTATTTTACTCGGACTGATCCATTCTGTCCAGTTTGGACAATACTGTTCATTGAACTTTGAAAATTCATAGCTAATTCCTTTTTTATCCAAACGTTGTGAATTTAGAGTGAAAACGTCCGTACACAAATACCACCAAATTTTGTCTGAATTCAATACCATTTGCTAGGCCAAATAATTAATTTTCTAAACGACATCGTAGCCATCATAATCGAAAAAACTGCACACAACCCAAACTTTAAAAGTTCATAACTCGGTCGATATTGATCCAGATGCATCGATTTGCATGTCCACGCGACCATATACCAGTATTCTATTTCAATTATTAACTACCCATGTGTTATTATTATTAAAGTTTTATAACTATTTCCAATTTCGAGATCAGTATGTGACCAGAAACTCTGAATATGATATATTCTTTATATTTTTAAGATACAATTATTTATTTCAGAGAGGCGCTAATTTTTTTTCTTATTATGCATTATAATTGCCATACTTTTTTATAAATAACATGGTAACAGATTAATTTTTTCTAAATATGCTAGAGAGCGCGAATCATTCTTATCCTTCGATCAGACAAAACATTAACTTTCTTAGCCTTTTCGTTATTTTTCCTATAAAAGGTACTCTTTGTCCAAATATTCAATGCCCACAATATCTCTCTTATTGTATGTTATTTATGGTTAGAGGGTTAGGCGTCTATTATTATGTACTCATTCAACTCATTCAATGCATAAAATACTTCTCTTTTATCCCTTTATACTTCTCTCTCCATGTATCCATATCATAACTTATATGTTACAAAACACGTTATCTGCAATTTGCTCGAGTAGATTGGGTATTTGGTTGAAGATTTTGGTTAAACGCACGGATAATGGGTAATAAAAATTCGATAATACACTCGAAGATTAGGTTATAAATACACAGCAAAACTTTGAAGTTTTTTTTTCTATCGACCTTCCCAACATACGGTGTGAAAGGTACACAATTTCTTGAAACTATGTTTGTTAATTTATCATCGTAAGCTAAACAGTGCGACTATGTATGTAATTTTATGAAAAGATAGCAAACATGTATCCATGCTATAAAAAAAAGTGATGTAAATTGCTTGTATGATTTATATGTATACCACGCCACAAATTAAATGTGTAACTGGAAGTCATGTAAATCACATATATATAAATAGATATTGATTACGTACCAAACTACTACTAAAATCAGGTGAAAGGTCCTATGCACATAAGTACTCGTTTGTACAGTAAGGCTTTCATAATATATAACTACCGCAATCCGTCCACGCATCGCGTGGGGTAACGTATGATTTTGATTTGAATAACAAATGATATATAATACATGAAACAAAATGCAAATAAACGGAGAGGGAGAGTATTAAGATGTGTGTACGATATTAAGTTTTTCCATGAGATATGTTTGATACTTTTGCAAGTGTTTTCATATTTGTAGAGAAAGAGAGAGAGAACATAATTTATGAAATAAATCGATGTACGGTATATATTTTTGGCTGTGATGTTAGGTTTTCAAATGCCATGACAGTTTTTTCTTTTTTGAATTTAAATATTTATTTTAAATAATGACAATACTTATAAATAGTTTAAATTTGAATGGTATTTTCGGAATAAAAGTGTATCAATGCCTCATAAACGGGTCTTCACTTAAATAATAGTAAGATATAATATGATTACTATTATTTTTTTTTTGAAAGTAAAGAGTATCCATATATTGATATGTGAAAAGGGGCTCACAGGCTAAGCAAACCAAAACCAACTCCTCACCGATTAAAAACCGACAAGAAGAAGAAATCATGTCGTAGTAGTGTTTGAAAGCTAAATAGCAAAACTATAAGCTAACTATAAAATGATATGTCTTAAAGAAATTACTCAAAAGATTAATCACACTTAACAACAAATAAGTCCGCGTAATATGGCTTCATCATCTAACAGAGAACATGTCATCATTCACTATTTGGCCTTGATTTTAGCCTAAAGAAAACGGTCATAGTAAATAGTTGGCATGGGTACTAAGAGTCAAGATCATAAACCGTTAGCAGCTAGCCACACATCTTAATCCTCACCCCAAATCAACCAAAAGTCCATCCAGCTCTTGCCATACCAATCAAACCCCAATTTTCCCGTCGCATGTAAAAATAGGCCAAACTTCTAGCACCAACCATAGCCATGTCGGAGTATAAAAACCGTAACACCATTAAACAAGAGGCAATGCATAAAAGTCCAAATAAATCGTAAGATGCACCATAATCTATAGTTGATCATACTCGACAACAATTAAGGTCACGAAAGTATCGATTCCTTTTTTGAGGGGAAGCATGCCTTCATACACTAATCCGAACTCAATTTTAGCCCGAAGAAAACAGTCATATTAAATCATTGAAATTAGGTTCCGAAAGTTAAGATGTTAAACCAATAGCATCTAGGCAACATCTTAAGTCCCACCCTAAGAGCATGTTTAACGCAGGTTGGTTGCTGAGGGGGGAGCGGCAAAAAAATTGCAGCCAACTTTATCATATGGAGATCTGTGTGTTGGTTGTTGTCTCCTTTCTCTTCCACTTTTCTCTCTGTCTGTTCCCTTCTCCAAATTCTGGATACTGGTTCCGTATTAATAATTACAGGGACTGATACATGTATTATTTACAAACCAGTCCCTGTAGTTTCAAATATAAAAAAAATAAAAAATATGACCGTTAATAATTACAAACATGGTTCGGTAGTTTTAATTTAACTATGAAAACTCACTATAACGGTAATAAATGACTAGTTTGACTTTTTTTTTGTCTCTGAGTTTTTTTAAAATATAAAATAATCCTTATAATGGCTAGTTTTTTGTCCTTAAAAATATTATTCCAACAACATTTAGAGAAAGACGTGTATCGCTTAAGAACAAAAAAAAAACACACGAAAACCTTCAAAAAGATCTAATCGAGCACATTTGGCAATACCATGGTTCGAGAGTTTGAGGCCGATGATGTTCAAACTCATGTTTTTTGAATATGTGGCATTGATGTATTTTTTATTTTTTATTTGATGCAACTTTTATTGTTTATTTAATGTAATTTTTATTTTTTATTTGATGTAATTTTTATTTCCAATTGATTTATTTTTTATTTTTACTTGATGTAAAATAAGATCAACATAATTTTTATGTATTAATGTATTACAAAATATGGTTTTTATTTTAATATGAATTTATATTCCACATAAACCGAACCAACACTTTAGACCAATAAAAACTTTAACAAAACTGCACCGATAATTTGTAAAATGAATGTTTAATTTTATTTATTTAAATTTATAATTTTTAGTTGTCAATTATTTAGTTTTGATCACAATTATAATTGTTAAGACCTGTTTACAATAACATTCAAAACTGTTAGGACCTCTTTAGTAATTTCAATAACATTCAAAAGTTAAACCAACACCTTAAACCAACAAACCAATAAATTTGACTCGTCGCTCCCCACAAACTAACGCCCAAAATTTAAGTTAAAACAACACCATGAACCAACGCACCGTTAAACATGCCCTAACACAATAAAAAGTCCAATCGGCTATCTCATACCAAACAAACCCCATTCATTCCGTCGCCTAATAAGAATAGGCCCAACTACTAGCACCAATCTTAGCCAGATCGGATTCTAAAAACCATAACTCCATCAAAACAAGAATACAAAACCTAAAAGACCCAACAAATCCTCAAATGAACCATAACCGTACTTGCGTAATTTTTGATTGAAAACCCCATAACACGAATGTACAATAAAAATATAAGTCGGAGCTTATAAATAAGTACAAATACCAACGGGTTGTATAACACTAAAAATGATCATACCTTAGAAGGACAAGACCGCTTTAGCGAAATCCCGATTCACAATCTCCGTTTTCCCAATTTAGGCCAGGAAAGCTCTCAGTCTAGCCAAAGGTTCCAAACACCCAAACAAATGAAATTTCAACTAAAATCGATTTTTCTAGAGAAAAATCGAGCCTTGCCCAAATTAGAACCCAAAAAGAGTAACCAGTTGAAACAATTAATCAATTTTAGAATTGCCTGTAGCCGGACTCGATCATAACCGGAGAAAATTTCACAAAAAGATAAAAGGTAACCAATGTAACCAGTGGTTGAGAAGTGGTTTGGTGGGGAGAGAATGAGATCGGAAAGATGGGAGGAAGAACGGAGGTGAGATGATGAGTAAAATAGAAGAAAGGGTTGAAAAAAGAGAAAATAGATGGGGACAGAAAAGACGAAAATGGTGAGGAATAAGAGAGGAGAGAGAGGGGGTGGAGACGCCCAAGGGTAGGGGCGGTGGAGATCAGTCCCCACCCCGGACAGCGGAGGCTACAAGTTAGATGTAGGGTTTGGAGGTTTGGGGGTAGAGAGAAGGTAGACAAGGCTTTAGACAGTGCTTATTCACAACCCCAGCTAAAAATAAAAATTAATTGATAATAGATTTATGTACTCAAGTTATATTTTAATCTGTAGTGGCTATGTACGTAATCTAAATAACAGTTACTGTAATTAATATAGTTTGTACAATACACGTAGTAAGCTACTGGACCAAAACTGATTAAAAACATTAGGGTTTAGAAAGCGACTCGCTGAAAACTAAAAAATCGCCTTTGCAATAAATCTATGATTCAAGATAGTTTCAATAGAATTATATATTGTCAGGTTAGTATTTTTTATTTTATTTTGTAAGCCTATTATAACAAAAGAAAACGGGACTTAGCCCAGTTTTACATGACTACACAAAAGGTCTCAAACTATGTCAGGAGGACAACCTACGACAATGTCCAACAATATCACAAAATAGCACGAACTAAGGTGTAATACACTACAAACTAGCCACTCACTCACATTAAGGTGGCTCACGAGGGACTTCTTTTGGTCCTGCTAGATTAGCCGCCTTAACGACTTTCTTTCTTTGGCTCTTGGACCACTCCCTAGGAAAGTCAGAATCCGTCCACTTTTTCCTATTTGGGGTTTCTATCCCCTGGACATCACAGCCTTCGTTAAATGCATAAAAAAGAATGCCATCTTCTTCATGATTATAACTTTCCGTCCCTTTTTTCTTACGTCTTTTCTCAAAACTCTCAGAACTGGCACATTTCCCACTAACCCCTTTGTTTCCAATTTCACTTACACTTTGAATTTGTACACACTTAACTTTTCCACTTCAAGATTCCATCGTCAAGGTCCTCATGTCCGTGTTCTATATCATTCAATACATCAAAGGAGTTTCCAACCTTAAGAGTTTCTTTCTTATTTTCCACACTAATGCTCTTTTTACATTTTGTAAGCTTGTCACTTTCCCATGCCTGTCAAGTAACTTACATGTTCTTTTTTTTTTCTTCTCATAAGTAGTATTCCATGGATTTTCCAAAGGCTTTATACTTCCCCCCGTATTCAAATTTTCCTTATTGCTTTTAGTTTGCCACATTTGGCTCTGTTTTACGTAACGATGTTTTTTTTTGTTGTCTTTGGGAGCCACTTTGTGGATGTACCATATAAAACCCAGTTTGCTTGCTTCCTCCTATCACCTTGCCAATAATTTTGAGAACCTACATTTCTGGTCACTTGTGCTTTAGGCGACTTAGGGCATCTATAAGTTTTATGACCAAAGCATTTGCAACCTTCACATCTAGGTGACAGCCGTTGATACTTTACTTCCACTTCTACCAGCTTGTCACCAGACTTGATTTTAACTGAATTAACTAGCTCTTTAGTAGCATCAATCTCTACACAAACACGAACATAGGACAACCTTGATTGGCTCTCACTAGATTTTTCTTTGTAAAGCGGCCTTCCAATCTTGTTAACCACTCGACTTACGTAGTCATTTGACCATAGTTCTACAGGTAATTGGTAAAGTTTCAACCAAACAGGTATTCTCCCAAGTTCTTCCTTTGTCAATCTAGGCATTTGTTGCCATTTCTTAATAACCACAAACCTCCCAAAAATATAACAATGGCCCTCCTCTAAGATCTCTTCCAATTCGTTAGTTGATGAAAATTCTAAAAAATAGAACTCTCTGTCAGTACATATTACACTTTTTAAGCCTTCTTTGGACCACTGCATTTTCAACTCATCCTCAATATCAAAGAAATTTAGCCTAGCACCCACAAAATGCCTAATCAAATAACTCTCCCACTTTTCCAATGTTTCTTTCTCAGGTACCAATTCAACAATATCGGACTCATTGTCAAAATATGTGAGATTCACATGTGACTTAGTACTTGAAACCACACCCCTATTACCGTTCTTCCAAGAGGTAGCTGCTCCTACGATTGGTTATATCATCTTTTTTGGCTTTAATTTGCTCCGGTAATTCATGCATTGCATTTCCTTCTCCAGTCTTTGTAAATTGTATCCTGCCCTCTGTATAACCACATAAATCATTAGAGAGGCTTTGTAACTCAGAATTTCAAGTAGAGTTATGTGTGGCATTTTGGCGAACACTTGATAAGCCCTTAGCAAAGGTCAAAATTTTCTCTGGATTTGCAGTGTCTTCATCACTATCGTCCTCGCATAAACCTTCAATGTGTGCCTCTTTTACCACCAATGGTTCTTCAATTTGTTATGTACCCTCTTTTTCTTTCATCTAGTTCTATTAATTCCAAAATCTGCTTGCTAATAGGGATATATTTCCAATATTGTTAGATAATCACAGTTGTTGTCCGCTAATTCTCCTGGTTCGTCTCCATACTCTACCTCCTCAGTAGCTGTATGTTTTTCCGCTAGATTAAGCTTTCCTTTTACTTCTGCCAATCTCAACTCCAACATCTGAGTAAAACAATCTATCTCATCCATGAGGTGATAGATGTGTATCGATTATCCAAATAAGGACCATTTATTCTTTGCGAATTAAGATAAACATACAGTGACGCCTATTATATAAACAAAAACATACAATAAAAAGTTATATTATCAAAAACATAAATTCAATTAATAATTAATAAAAACCAAAAAACTCATTCGCTCCCTATTTTTTTTTTCTCTTTCTCTCACCCTCTCCAATCTCTCTCTGTTCCTCCTTCTCCCTCTCTCCGATCTCTCTCTCCTGCTCCTTCTCGCTCACTCCGATCTCCTATCTTTCCTCTCTCTTTTCGATCTTTCTTTCTTCTTCCTCTCTCTCCGATCTCTCTATTCAGTGGATATTGAGACGGAGATATCCGTCGCTCCGATCTCTCTATTCAGTGGATATTGAGACGGAGATATCCGTCGAAGAGGGTGGCGAGGGTGTAGAACGAGATCGAAAAATCGAGATTGATGCCAACGAAGATGCGGTCGTCGAAATATAAGTATATGAACTCCATTAATTAAAAGTATAAATTTGAAAATTATAGATATGAATTCTGTAAATTGGGGTATAAAGTTTACGAATCAAAGTATGAAATTTTGAAATAACCGTATAAACTTTTGAATAAGTGTATGAAAATATTAGTATATCACACAATAAAATGGATCATTGATATCAAGAACCAAGCTAGAGAAATAATTAAAGGACTAAATTTAATTACATATATGTTTACATAAGAAAAATATTTAAATGAAAATTCGAGTTTAATTAATAAACAACATTGATTATTCTGTAGTAGGCCTATCATTCTCAGTATGAGACACTTTCTTCCTTTGACTTTTATACTACTCTTAATTGATTTTAGCCGATGACTTTTATACTACTCTTAATTAATTTCCAAATAAAACATTGATGGTTCTTTTTGAACAAAAAACTAAAAAATCATAATTTTCTAGTGAGAAAACCGTGAGACACCTTTGATAAGCTATGACTCAATAAGAAACTTACTAATGAGACATGTTGATAACCTTTTAAGAATTACGGTTTCTTAGTTTTTTGTCACATAGAATTATAAATAATTTTTTTAAAAAATTAATTAAGAGTAGTATAAAAGGAAATGGCTCAATCAATGCCCGAAGATTACAACAAGGTCATCAGAAGAAAGCGTCTCATAACGAGAATGATATGCCTACAGAACATTCAATGTTGTTTATTAATTAAACTTGATCTTTCATATAAATATGTTTTTTTTATGTAACCATATATGCACTTAAATTTACCCCTTTAATTATTTATCTAGCTTGGTTCTTGATATCAATGATCCCTTTTAAGTATATCATCCACTAATGTTACACACCATTTGAATAATTACCTATACTTAAAAAATTAGTTTATATAAGTCACCCATATATACGGAGAAAAATACATGCTTCTTTCAACATCCTTTGACTTTCTGGGACAATTAAGATTTTTGTAAGCCACAATATTCTACTAAACAAATTGTTATAGTGAACATTGAAATTTACCAAAAACTTAAACAAATAACTTATTGATGAAATGAAACTATTTTCTAGATTTTAATTTGTGTCTTGCATACCACTATTGTAATATAAAAAGATGTACCTTTTTTTTAAAATACTGGAATAAACTACTAAAAAAAGTTCACAAGAAAAAATCGTATTTAAATAAAACCACTTTTCTCACGGGCCACATTGGATATTGATGGTTATGTAAGCCTACCATTTTCGAGATGGGCAGCTTTGACCTTGTTGTAGCCTTCGGTCTTTGATCGAACCGTTGACTTTTGTACTACTCTTAATTAATTTCCAAAAAAAATATTGATGGTACTATGTGAACCAAAAACCAGGAAATCATAATTTTCTCACAGACTATACTAAATAAGAAACTTACCAGTGAGACCGCTTGATAACCTTAGAAAGGGAGTAAAAATATTAGAAATATATTGTGGGCATTGAATATTTTGACAAATAGTACTTTTTATAGGAAAAATAAAGAATGGTAAGAAGGTTAATGTTCTGTCTAATGGGATGATAAGAATGGTTCGTGGTCTTAAGCATATTAAGAAAAAATCAATTTGTTAACATATAATTTATCAAAAATAGGCAGATTATATGACATAATAAGGAGAAAAAATTCAATAAGTCTGTGAAATAAATTATTGTTTCTTACAAAAAAATAAAGTATAAATCATATTGAGAGTTTGTGGTCACATACCGACCTTGAAATTGGAAATAGTTATAACACGTTAATCGAAATAACTCTTCATGGAGTAGTTAATAATTGATTTGAAATAATTAATTTGAAATAATTAATTGTTTTTTTCTTTTTAAAACTTGTTCTTTAAACCATGAATCTCATCCTTATGGCTAGAGCTACCATTTCCAAAAATACTCGTTATGGACAGAGTTACCTAAAAACGTCTCAAACAATGAGACAATGGATTAATGATCCAAACAATTATAATAAACTTAAAGTTGTACACAAGTCATACAATCAACAAATTTAAAATCTAAACTTGATGAAATATTTCTACCGATGTGATTGAAAGAATGAGCAAATTTAGATTGCGCACACTCAAAAATATATTTATATATATACATATGAGAAGCGATTAAGTGACACTATAATAGAGATTAAAGTAGACATCGTAATCGCCACCCTTAAATTTTTTACATTCAACGGCTCAAAATAAAATTGAAATATGAATCAGGTGTAACTACATATGTTACTACTACTCATATGTTAAAGCTCGATAAACTAATAACCTCGCTAATATAATAATTTTTTCCGGTCGCGAGTTGGGCCAATGTAGTAAACTAATATTCTCGTTAAATGCATTAAGTAATAAAAAAAATTTGAATACTTAAGGGCCCAATAAAAATATAAAGTAATAATTATTAAATTTCGTAAAGAAAAATATATAATGTAGACCAAAATCTTCAATCAATCAACAATAACATCACAATAATTATTTTCTTTTAAAATATGTATCTATAGTTGATTGTTTTTTTTTTTTTCCACCTAAAACTAAATGAACCTCATCCTTGACTTTTTGTAAAGCTTGTATAATTTCCGAAATATTTTGTATTATCAAATTTTTCTTCCACCCATGCTTGCAAATCTGTTTGACTAATAGTTGGATTATCTTTCTTATTCTCGCATATTTTATTCCTTATTTTATCGGTTAAATTTGATTTTTTTACTCCTTTTAAATGATAAGAAGACATTATAATAGAAAAATAAAAAATATACCCACAATATCCTCTAAACATCCACATTTTATAGTTTAAGCATAAATTTTTTTCATTTTCTATGTACATGAACTTAATTTTTAGATACATTAACTTTACAAAAACTTTTAAGTATTCCTAGATTCAAATAATATTTGTAGTGTCTTTTGCTTTTTTTTTTATCGCATATACAATGTATATATGTTATATTGGAAAACTCTATTTAAAATAATAAATATTTATTTATCGATAAATGAATAATTTATTTATTTATTAATAAATTAATAAACTCGCTAAATGAATAATTTTTTTCCGGTATCAGTGTATTAATTTAAATAGGTTTAACTGTACAATGAAAAAGTTAAAAATTGCTGTCTCTCTCTCTGGTCTGTTTTTTCTTATGTAATTTCCTAACTCCATGTTTCATATCGTCATCTTCATAACTTAATTATCTCAAATCTATACATACCTTAAGATTTCAGATTTAAAAAATAAAATAAAATCAATTATGATGATAAATATATCTAAGGAGGAATTTTTTTAATCCAAACTGATCGGTTCGGTTGGAAACGTAGGAGAGAATAATATGAATGAAACCCGAATGTATTTTTCATCATCAACTCGGTGATTGACGGTGTACTGCTCCTCTTTTGGGAATTAGAGAAGGGGGCAGCGTGTTCATTTTTTGTATGGAGAATAACTTTTAAGCAACTTTTAATCTCATCATGAAGGACGGAGATCATAAGAGCATCTACAATAGTTTTGTTAACTTTTTATTGTTAACTAATGACACATCATCATTTAAAAAGCTATTAAATGACACATAAGTATATTAAGTTAAACACCCACATTAGTTTTAACTTTAACAATGTTATCTATTTTAACTAAAAATTAATTATTCAAAATATAGTACTATGGATAAGTGCTGGGAGAAAATCAATAGCAGCATGATAGAGTTATAAAAGATATACGTAAGAAATAACAGTTAATTGTGGGTGTGGATAGAATTTTTTGTCATGTCATCAAGTAATAACAATTAAAAACATTGTTATCTTTAACAATGTTTTTAACATTTATAAAGTTAACACACACTTCAACACAACTAAAGGGGAGAAAAAATTGCATTGTTAACTAACATTTTTAGTTAACAATAGAGATAACAAAACTATTGCAGATGCTCGAATGTCTATTGTAGTATTTGTAATAGTGTCCATGTTTATATATATATATATATATATATGGAAAAAATGTATACACAAATAAGAAAACACATTATATTTACACATTCATCTTTACCCTCCATTTAGTTTATTTTTGATGGTCAAGATTGATTTTATTTATTTAGTTAAAATACATTTCTCAAAAAACACAGGATCATCTCTTTTAAATAAAAACTCTTTGCTCTCTCTCACCCATCATCACCACCATCACCAAACCCCACCTCTCCACCACCACCGACTTCCTCCTCCTCAACCCGATGCCTCCTAAACCAACCTCACACGTCACTCGCCTATTGATCTTCTCTATCTATCTTTTTTTTTGGGGTGAACTTTCGAGATTAGAACAACTCGTCGTGGGTCAATTTCCATGAATTAAAAAACTTATGTTATGAGAAAATTAATGTTTTTCGGGAACGATCTAAAAATATTGGGTAGTCTTGAATATATTACGAGAAACTCTTAGATAGACCCACCAATATTTAATGGTGTGTATTATATTTATATGCATAATTGACGTGGTGTGTAAACTCAATAATTGAGATACATGTGTCAATTATGCATATAAATATAATACAATCCATAGATTGAATTAAACGTTTAAAATTCATTAAATTCCGCCACCATTATTCTTCTATCTCCTTACTCTCTTTGATAACAAAACCACATCTCTATAACTGACAATAATCATCAAATTCATCAACCCACCTTTCTTCTAATTATTACAATTAAATAACTTCTACTATTTTTATGTTTCTTACAGGATGAGACCATTAAATTTTGTTATTTAAATTCTTCATAGAAACAAATAGTGTTTCTTTTCTTTTGTAAACAAAAAATATGTGAGATTTAATACATTAAAATTTTACAATAAATAATTTTATCTTTCATTATTAGTTGTATATGTAAAGGTCATTGATTTTTTAAAAACAACATTAATGGTAGTTTTTTTTAGTTTTTAGTTTTAATTAACTTTATGGTATTTATTTTAGGGTTACTAAAATGTATTGGGTTTTAGTATGTTCATTTTAAAAAAACCATATATAAGGTTAAGTTTCAATATCAATGGGTTTAAAATTTTATTTCTTATTTAATAAGTATTTATGTTCTTTTAACTTAATTTTCCTCGTAAAATTAATTTATGAATGAATAAATTCTAAGGATTAGGATTTAATTATATTTAATACATAAATAATAATTATGGTAGATGAATTAATTTATGAATGTATAAATTCTAAGGATTAGGATTTAATTATATTTATGAATGAATAAATTCTAAGGATTAGGATTTATTATTGGGCTAATCACATGAATAGTACTGGCAGTTTCAGTTTAGGTTCAGTTTGTTTTCTATACTTTCAATTCTGATACTAATTGTCCATATGAAGTAATTAATGAAAATGTCACGTTGATCGGATATTTTAAATTACCTCACATTACCAATATTTAAACATTAAAGAGTGATTTTCTGATATTTATGTTTCAATTGATGCATATTCGATTCTAATAATTTTTTATCTAACAATTTTAATCATCAAAAAAGAAATTGTAGTAGTCGGTTTTTGAAATAACTTCTATTTTTTGTCACCAATCGCTACCTTATACGACGGAACATTTTGCAATTGTTTGAGGCCTCATTAGCTAAAAAGGCGAGAAAGTTAATTCTTACGATGTTAGAGAAGTTGTTCTATATACTCTTCGAGTAGAGTGAAAAAATAACTCCAGAAAATGTAACCACTTGTGTTCTATTACCCACAACACGATGAATACAAGTACTTAAAGATAGATGAATACAAGCAACACGATGGAATTGTCGTTGTAGCCGAACTTAAAATGCAAATGAGGTCGCAAGAATTCATCAAAGAAGACATTGGTTGATCTATACTTCCAAGTTGGTGAAGCAAAGAGAGGGCCAGGGATGGAAAATAGAAATTATCTGAACAAACTAGAAAGAACACACCTGAGGTAACATGAACTCACTTTTATTAACTGATAGAACATTGCGGCACTGCCTTTAATAACTTGGTCAATAAACTTTAGAAGATGTTGATAAAACCCGTAAGGATGGGAAATTTAGACGAGAAATAGAGAAAATATAGGCGAGAAACAAAGAATTTATGAGAGATAAAAGACTACACCATTTTTCATAACTAATCAATTTATAATAGAATACTGAGGGAGAACTCTCTACATATAGTCTCAAAAAGGACTAACAAATTAAATAATAAAATAGCAAATACGTCTAACTAAATAATGTAATAACCGAAAAGAACCGTTCTTATCATTCCACCCCCTTAAGAACAAGCTTGTCCTCAAGTTTGTGGTTAAGCGTACGGCTGCACACTCTTACTCGATCTGGCGGAAACCCGACAACAGTCCTTCATCCTTTTAAGCGGAGCCTACCACGATCAAATAGAAACCCATTCATGCTCTTCCAACCCACCAAACACCCATCCCTCCAAATTTTCGGCATTCGACCAAAACAACAATCCCAAAATAATATATCGAAACCACACTCCCAAAAAAATCGGATAAACCGAGCGCCCCAATCGTACATGAAAGTATCACATGTACCATTAACTGTCGTACTCGAATACGCTTGAATATTCGGGCTTTTAGAAGGTTCATAAAAAGTAACATCCCAATACGAATCAAAATAATTACTCGATGGCTTACGGAGAAGAGTATGACATACCCCATCAATATTAGTGTCTATCAATAGTATGAGAACATAACCAATTGTCTTCTAACTAATTTTGCCTTCTAAAGATATTTTCAAACCGATTTTGGGACTGCCCACAAAACCCACCAAACCATTCAAACCACGATAATAAATTTCAAAAAAACTCGAACAAGTCGTAATGCTATTAACATTATCAATCAAAACACTCAAATAATCCAGAAAACAACCAATATAAAACGGTTCCACATCCACATCCTTAACTAGGTCAATCATTAAATCAGGAGCATAAAAATAATCCGAACACAAAAAATGAGTTATTCTCCGAAAATCATATCTCACCAGTCGTTCATCAGAAAGTAGTAAATTTTGTGTCAAAATATCCGTAACTGTCTTGTGTATATTCTCACTAAGTTTCTTAAAATTTAAATACTTTTTACTTGACAAAAAATTTTTTTTACTCGGACTGATCCATTCTGTCCAGTTTGGACAATACTGTTCATTGAACTTTGAAAATTCATAGCTAATTCCTTTTTATCCAAAATTGTGATTTTAGCGTGAAAACGTCCGTACATAAATACCACTAAATTTTGTCTGAATTCAATACCATTTGCTAGGCCAAATAATTAATTTTCTAAACGACATCGTAGCCATCATAATAGAAAAAACTACACACAACCCAAACTTTAAAAGTTCATAACTCGGTCGATATTGATCCAGATGCATCGATTTTGATGTCCACGCGACCATATACCAGTATTCTAGTATTCTGTTTCAATTATTAACTACCGATGTGTTATTATTATTAAAGTTTTATAACTATTTCCAATTTCGAGATCAGTATGTGACCAGAAACTCTGAATATGATATATTCTTTATTTTTTTAAGATACAATTATTTATTTCAGAGAGGCGCTAATTTTTTTTCTTATTATGCATTATAATTGCCATATTTTTTTATAAATAACATGGTAACAGATTAATTTTTTCTAAATATGCTAGAGACCGCGAATCATTCTTATCCTTCGATCAGACAAAACATTAACTTTCTTAGCCTTTTCGTTATTTTTCCTATAAAAAGTACTCTTTGTCCAAATATTCAATGCCCACAATATCTCTCTTATTGTATGTTATTTATGGTTAGAGGGTTAGGCGTCCATTGTTATGTACTCATTCGACTCATTCAATGTATAAAATACTTCTCTTTTATCCCTTTATACTTCTCTCTCCATGTATCCATATCATAACTTATATGTTACAAAACACGTTATCTGCAATTTGCTCGAGTAGATTGGGTATTTGGTTGAAGATTTTGGTTAAACGCACGGATAATGGGTAATAAAAATTCGATAATACACTCGAAGATTAGGTTATAAATACACAGCAAAACTTTGAAGTTTTTTTTTCTATCGACCTTCCCAACATACGGTGTGAAAGGTACACAGTTTCTTGAAACTATGTTTGTTAATTTATCATCGTAAGCTAAACAGTGCGACTATGTATGTAATTTTATGAAAAGATAGCAAACATGTATCCATGCTATAAAAAAAAGAGATGTAAATTGCTTGTATGATTTATATGTATACCACGCCACAAATTAAATGTGTAACTGGAAGTCATGTAAATCACATATATATAAATAGATATTGATTACGTACCAAACCACTACTAAAATCAGGTGAAAGGTCCTATGCACATAAGTACTCGTTTGTACAGTAAGGCTTTCATAATATATAACTACCGCAATCCGTCCACGCATCGCGTGGGGTAACGTATGATTTTGATTTGAATAACAAATGATATCTAATACATGAAACAAAATGCAAATAAACGGAGAGGGAGAGTATTAAGATGTGTGTACGATATCAAGTTTTTCCATGAGATATGTTTGATACTTTTGCAAGTGTTTTCATATTTGTAGAGAAAGAGAGAGAGAACATAATTTATGAAATAAATCGATGTACGGTATATATTTGGCTGTGATGTTAGGTTTTCAAATGCCATGACAGTTTTTTCTTTTTTGAATTTAAATAATGACAATACTTGTAAATAGTTTAAATTTGAATGGTATTTTCGGAATAAAAGTGTATCAATGCCTCATAAACGGGTCTTCACTTAAATAATAGTAAGATATAATATGATTACTATTATTTTTTTTTGAAAGTAAAGAGTATCCATATATTGATATGTGAAAAGGGGCTCACAGGCTAAGCAAACCAAAACCAACTCCTCACCGATTACAAACCGACAAGAAGAAGAAATCATGTCGTAGTAGTGTTTGAAAGCTAAATAGCAAAACTATAAGCTAACTATAAAATGATATGTCCTAAAGAAATTACTCAAAAGATTAATCACACTTAACAACAAATAAGTCCGCGTAATATGGCTTCATCATCTAACAGAGAACATGTCATCATTCACTATTTGGCCTTGATTTTAGCCTAAAGAAAACGGTCATAGTAAATAGTTGGCATGGGTACTAAGAGTCAAGATCATAAACCGTTAGCAGCTAGCCACACATCTTAATCCTCACCCCAAATCAACCAAAAGTCCATCCAGGTCTTGCCATACCAATCACACCCCAATTTTCCCGTCGCATATAAAAATAGGCCAAACTTCTAGCACCAACCATAGCCATGTCGGAGTATAAAAACCGTAACACCATTAAACAAGAGGCAATGCATAAAAGTCCAAATAAATCGTAAGATGCACCATAATCTATAGTTGATCATACTCGACAACAATTAAGGTCACGAAAGTATCGATTCCTTTTTCGAGGGGAAGCATGCCTTCATACACTAATCCGAACTCAATTTTAGCCCGAAGAAAACAGTCATATTAAATCATTGAAATTAGGTTCCGAAAGTCAAGATGTTAAACCAATAGCATCTAGGCAACATCTTAAGTCCCACCCTAAGAGCATGTTTAACGCAGGTTGGCTGCTGAGGGGGGAGCGGCAAAAAAATTGCAGCCAACTTTATCAGACGGAGATCTGTGTGTTGGTTGTTGTCTCTTTTCTCTTCCACTTTTCTCTCTGTCTGTTCCCTTCTCCAAATACTGGATACTGGTTCCGTATTAATAATTACAGGGACTGATACATGTATTATTTACAAACCAGTCCCTGTAGTTTCAAATATAAAAAAAATTAAAAATTATGACCGTTAATAATTACAAACATGGTTCGGTAGTTTTAATTTAACTATGAAAACTCACTATAACGGTAATAAACGACTAGTTTGACTTTTTTTTGTCTCTGAGTTTTTTTAAAATATAAAATAATCCTTATAATGGATAGTTTTTTGTCCTTAAAAATATTATTCCAACAACATTTAGAGAAAGACGTGTATCGCTTAAGAACAAAAAAAAAACACACGAAAACCTTCAAAAAGATCTAATCGAGCACATTTGGCAATACCATGGTTCGAGAGTTTGAGGCCGATGATGTTCAAACTCATGTTTTCTGAATATGTGGCATTGATGTATTTTTTATTTTTTATTTGATGCAACTTTTATTGTTTTTTTAATGTAATTTTTATTTTTTATTTGATGTAATTTTTATTTCCAATTGATTTATTTTTTATTTTTACTTGATGTAAAATAAGATCAACATAGTTTTTATGTATTAATGTATTACAAAATATGGTTTTTATTTTAATATGAATTTATATTCCACATAAACCGAACCAACACTTTAGACCAATAAAAACTTTAACAAAACTGAACCGATAATTTGTAAAATGAATGTTTAATTTTATTTATTTAAATTTATAATTTTTAGTTGTCAATTATTTAGTTTTGATCACAATTATAATTGTTAAGACCTGTTTACAATAACATTCAAAACTGTTAGGACCTCTTTAGTAATTTCAATAACATTCAAAAGCTAAACCAACACCTTAAACCAACAAACCAATAAATTTGACTCATCGCTCCCCACAAACTAACACCCAAAATTTAAGTTAAAACAACACCATGAACCAACGCACCGTTAAACATGCCCTAACACAATAAAAAGTCCAATCGGCTATCTCATACCAAACAAACCCCATTCATTCCGTCGCCTAATAAGAATAGGCCCAACTACTAGCATCAATCTTAGCCAGATCGGATTCTAAAAACCATAACTCCATCAAAACAAGAATACAAAACCTAAAGGACCCAACAAATCCTCAAATGAACCATAACCGTAGTTGCGTAATTTTTGATTGAAAACCCCATAACACGAATGTACAATAAAAATATAAGTCGGAGCTTATAAATAAGTACAAATACCAACGGGTTGTATAACACTAAAAATGATCATACCTTAGAAGGACAAGACCACTTTAGCGAAATCCCGATTCACAATCTCCGTTTTCCCAATTTAGGCTAGGAAAGCTCTCAGTCTAGCCAAAGGTTCCAAACACCCAAACAAATGAAATTTCAACTAAAATCGATTTTTCTAGAGAAAAATCGAGCCTTGCCCAAATTAGAACCCAAAAAGAGTAACCAGTTGAAACAATTAATCAATTTTAGAATTGCCTGTAGCCGGACTCGATCATAACCGGAGAAAATTTCACAAAAAGATAAAAGGTAACCAATGTAACCAGTGGTTGAGAAGTGGTTTGGTGGGGAGAGAATGAGATCGGAAAGATGGGAGGAAGAACGGAGGTGAGATGATGAGTAAAATAGAAGAAAGGGTTGAAAAAAGAGAAAATAGATGGGGACAGAGAAGACGAAAATGGTGAGGAATAAGAGAGGAGAGAGAGGGGGTGGAGACGCCCAAGGGTAGGGGCGGTGGAGATCAGTCCCCACCCCGGACAGCGGAGGCTACAAGTTAGATGTAGGGTTTGGAGGTTTGGGGGTAGAGAGAAGGTAGACAAGGCTTTAGACAGTGCTTATTCACAACCCCAGCTAAAAATAAAAATTAATTGATAATAGATTTATGTACTCAAGTTATATTTTAATCTGTAGTGGCTATGTACGTAATCTAAATAACAGTTACTGTAATTAATATAGTTTGTACAATACACGTAGTAAGCTACTGGACCAAAACTGATTAAAAACATTAGGGTTTAGAAAGCGACTCGCTGAAAACTAAAAAATCGCCTTTGCAATAAATCTATGATTCAAGATAGTTTCAATAGAATTATATATTGTCAGGTTAGTATTTTTTATTTTATTTTGTAAGCCTATTATAACAAAAGAAAACGGGACTTAGCCCAGTTTTACATGACTACACAAAAGGTCTCAAACTATGTCAGGAGGACAACCTACGACAATGTGCAACAATATCACAAAATAGCACGAACTAAGGTGTAATACACTACAAACTAGCCACTCACTCACATTAAGGTGGCTCACGAGGGACTTCTTTTGGTCCTGCTAGATTAGCCGCCTTAACGACTTTCTTTCTTTGGCTCTTGGACCACTCCCTAGGAAAGTCAGAATCCGTCCACTTTTTCCTATTTGGGGTTTCTATCCCCTGGACATCACAGCCTTCGTTAAATGCATAAAAAAGAATGCCATCTTCTTCATGATTATAACTTTCCGTCCCTTTTTCCTTACGTCTTTTCTCAAAACTCTCAGAACTGGCACATTTCCCACTAACCCCTTTGTTTCCAATTTCACTTACACTTTGAATTTGTACACACTTAACTTTTCCACTTCAAGATTCCATCGTCAAGGTCCTCATGTCCGTGTTCTATATCATTCAATACATCGAAGGAGTTTCCAACCTTAAGAGTTTCTTTCTTATTTTCCACACTAATGCTCTTTTTACATTTTGTAAGCTTGTCGCTTTCCCATGCCTGTCAAGTAACTTACATGTTCTTTTTTTTTTCTTCTCATAAGTAGTATTCCATGGATTTTCCAAAGGCTTTATACTTCCCCCCGTATTCAAATTTTCCTTATTGCTTTTAGTTTGCCACATTTGGCTCTGTTTTACGTAACGATGTTTTTTTTTGTTGTCTTTGGGAGCCACTTTGTGGATGTACCATATAAAACCCAGTTTGCTTGCTTCCTCCTATCACCTTGCCAATAATTTTGAGAACCTACATTTCTTGTCACTTGTGCTTTAGGCGACTTAGGGCATCTATAAGTTTTATGACCAAAGCATTTGCAACCTTCACATCTAGGTGACAGCCGTTGATACTTTACTTCCACTTCTACCAGCTTGTCACCAGACTTGATTTTAACTAGCTCTTTAGTAGCATCAATCTCTACACAAACACGAACATAGGACAACCTTGATTGGCTCTCACTAGATTTTTCTTTGTAAAGCGGCCTTCCAATCTTGTTAACCACTCGACTTACGTAGTCATTTGACCATAGTTCTACAGGTAATTGGTAAAGTTTCAACCAAACAGGTATTCTCCCAAGTTCTTCCTTTGTCAATCTAGGCATTTGTTGCCATTTCTTAATAACCACAAACCTCCCAAAAATATAACAATGTCCCTCCTCTAAGATCTCTTCCAATTCGTTAGTTGATGAAAATTCTAAAAAATAGAACTCTCTGTCAGTACATATTACACTTTTTAAGCCTTCTTTGGACCACTGCATTTTCAACTCATCCTCAATATCAAAGAAATTTAGCCTAGCACCCACAAAATGCCTAATCAAATAACTCTCCCACTTTTCCAATGTTTCTTTCTCAGGTACCAATTCAACAATATCGGACTCATTGTCAAAATATGTGAGATTCACATGTGACTTAGTACTTGAAACCACACCCCTATTACCGTTCTTCCAAGAGGTAGCTGCTCCTACGATTGGTTATATCATCTTTTTTGGCTTTAATTTGCTCCGGTAATTCATGCATTGCATTTCCTTCTCCAGTCTTTGTAAATTGTATCCTGCCCTCTGTATAACCACATAAATCATTAGATGGGCTTTGTAACTCAGAATTTCAAGTAGAGTTATGTGTGGCATTTTGGCGAACACTTGATAAGCCCTTAGCAAAGGTCAAAATTTTCTCTGGATTTGCAGTGTCTTCATCACTATCGTCCTCGCATAAACCTTCAATGTGTGCCTCTTTTACCACCAATGGTTCTTCAATTTGTTATGTACCCTCTTTTTCTTTCATCTAGTTCTATTAATTCCAAAATCTGCTTGCTAATAGGGATATATTTCCAATATTGTTAGATAATCACAGTTGTTGTTCGCTAATTCTCCTGGTTCGTCTCCATACTCTACCACCTCAGTAGCTGTATGTTTTTCCGCTAGATTAAGCTTTCCTTTTACTTCTGCCAATCTCAACTCCAACATCTCAGTAAAACAATCTATCTCATCCATGAGGTGATAGATGTGTATCGATTATCCAAATAAGGACCATTTATTCTTTGCGAATTAAGATATAAACATACAATTAATAAAAACATAAACAAAAACATACAATAAAAAGTTATATTATCAAAAACATAAATTCAATTAATAATTAATAAAAACCAAAAAACTCATTCGCTCCCTATTTTTTTTTTCTCTGTCTCTTTCTCTCACTCTCTCCAATCTCTCTCTGTTCCTCCTTCTCCCTCTCTCCGATCTCTCTCTCCTGCTCCTTCTCGCTCACTCCGATCTCTTATCTTTCCTCTCTTTTCGATCTTTCTTTCTTCTCCCTCTCTCTCTGATCTCTCTATTCAGTGGATATTGAGACGGAGATATCCGTCGAAGAGGGTGGCGAGGGTGTAGAACGAGATCGAAAAATCGAGATTAATGCCGACGAAGATGCGGTCGTCGAAATATAAGTATATGAACTCCATTAATTAAAAGTATAAATTTGAAAATTATAGATATGAATTCTGTAAATTGGGGTATAAAGTTTACGAATCAAAATATGAAATTTTGAAATAACCGTATAAACTTTTGAATAAGTGTATGAAAATATTAGTATATCACACAATAAAATGGATCATTGATATCAAGAACCAAGCTAGAGAAATAATTAAAGGACTAAATTTAATTACATATATGTTTACATAAGAAAAATATTTAAATGAAAATTCGAGTTTAATTAATAAACAACATTGATTATTCTGTAGTAGGCCTATCATTCTCAGTATGAGACACTTTCTTCCTTTGACTTTTATACTACTCTTAATTGATTTTAGCCGATGACTTTTATACTACTCTTAATTAATTTCCAAATAAAACATTGATGGTTCTTTTTGAACAAAAAACTAAAAAATCATAATTTTCTAGTGAGAAAACCGTGAGACACCTTTGATAAGCTATGACTCAATAAGAAACTTACTAATGAGACATGTTGATAACCTTTTAAGAATTACGGTTTCTTAGTTTTTTGTCACATAGAATTATCAATAATTTTTTTTAAAAATTAATTAAGAGTAGTATAAAAGGAAATGGCTCAATCAATGCCCGAAGATTACAACAAGGTCATCAGAAGAAAGCGTCTCATAACGAGAATGATATGCCTACAGAACATTCAATGTTGTTTATTAATTAAACTTGATCTTTCATATAAATATGTTTTTTTTATGTAACCATATATGCACTTAAATTTACCCCTTTAATTATTTATCTAGCTTGGTTCTTGATATCAATGATCCCTTTTAAGTATATCATCCACTAATGTTACACACCATTTGAATAATTACCTATACTTAAAAAATTAGTTTATATAAGTCACCCATATATACGGAGAAAAATACATGCTTCTTTCAACATCCTTTGACTTTCTGGGACAATTAAGATTTTTGTAAGCCACAATATTCTACTAAACAAATTGTTATAGTGAACATTGAAATTTACCAAAAACTTAAACAAATAACTTATTGATGAAATGAAACTATTTTCTAGATTTTAATTTGTGTCTTGCATACCACTATTGTAATATAAAAAGATGTACCTTTTTTTTAAAATACTGGAATAAACTACTAAAAAAAGTTCACAAGAAAAAATCGCATTTAAATAAAACCACTTTTCTCACGGGCCACATTGGATATTGATGGTTATGTAGGCCTTCCATTTTCGAGATGGGCAGCTTTGACCTTGTTGTAGCCTTCGGTCTTTGATCGAACCGTTGACTTTTGTACTACTCTTAATTAATTTCCAAAAAAAATATTGATGGTACTATGTGAACCAAGAACCAGGAAATCATAATTTTCTCACAGACTATACTAAATAAGAAACTTACCAGTGAGACCGCTTGATAACCTTAGAAAGGGAGTAAAAATATTAGAAATATATTGTGGGCATTGAATATTTTGACAAATAGTACTTTTTATAGGAAAAATAAAGAATGGTAAGAAGGTTAATGTTCTGTCTAATCGGATGATAAGAATGATTCGTGGTCTTAAGCATATTAAGAAAAAATCAATTTGTTAGCATATAATTTATCAAAAATAGGCAGATTATATGACATAATAAGGAGAAAAAATTCAATAAGTCTGTGAAATAAATTATTGTTTCTTACAAAAAAATAAAGTATAAATCATATTGAGAGTTTGTGGTAACATACCGACCTTGAAATTGGAAATAGTTATAACACGTTAATAGAAATAACTCTTCATGGAGTAGTTAATAATTGATTTGAAATAATTAATTTGAAATAATTAATTGTTTTTTTCTTTTTAAAACTTGTTCTTTAAACCATGAATCTCATCCTTATGGCTAGAGCTACCATTTCCAAAAATACTCGTTATGGACAGAGTTACCTAAAAACGCCTCAAACAATGAGACAATGGATTAATGATCCAAACAATTATAATAAACTTAAAGTTGTACACAAGTCATACAATCAACAAATTTAAAATCTAAACTTGATGAAATATTTCTACCGATGTGATTGAAAGAATGAGCAAATTTAGATTGCGCACACTCAAAAATATATTTATATATATATATGAGAAGCGATTAAGTGACACTATAATAGAGATTAAAGTAGAGATCGTAATCGCCACCCTTAAATTTTTTACATTCAACGGCTCAAAATAAAATTGAAATATGAATCACGTGTAACTACATATGTTACTACTACTCATATGTTAAAGCTCGATAAACTAATAACCTCGCTAATATAATAATTTTTTCCGGTCGCGAGTTGGGCCAATGTAGTAAACTAATATCCTCGTTAAATGCATTAAGTAATAAAAAAAAATTGAATACTTAAGGGCCCAATAAAAATATAAAGTAATAATTATTAAATTTCGTAAAGAAAAATATATAATGTAGACCAAAATCTTCAATCAATCAACAATAACATCACAATAATTATTTTCTTTTAAAATATGTATATATAGTTGATTGTTTTTTTTTTCCACCTAAAACTAAATGAACCTCATCCTTGACTTTTTGTAAAGCTTGTATAATTTCTGAAATATTTTGTATTATCAAATTTTTCTTCCACCCATGCTTGCAAATCTGTTTGACTAATAGTTGGATTATCTTTCTTATTCTCGCATATTTTACTCCTTATTTTATCGGTTAAATTTGATTTTTTTACTCCTTTTAAATGATAAGAAGACATTATAACAGAAAAATAAAAAATATACTCACAATATCCTCTAAACATCCACATTTTATAGTTTAAGCATAAATTTTTTCATTTTCTATGTACATGAACTTAATTTTTAGATACATTAACTTTACAAAAACTTTTAAGTATTCCTAGATTCAAATAATATTTGTAGTGTTTTTTTTTGTTTTTTTTTATCACATATACAATGTATATATGTTATATTGGAAAACTCTATTTAAAATAATAAATATTTATTTATCGATAAATGAATAATTTATTTATTTATTAATAAATTAATAAACTCTCTAAATGAATAATTTTTTTCCGGTATCAGTGTATTACTTTAAATAGGTTTAACTGTACAATGAAAAAGTTAAAAATTGCTATCTCTCTCTCTGGTCTGTTTTTCCTTCTGTAATTTCCTAACTCCATGTTTCATATCGTCATCTTCATAACTTAATTATCTCAGATCTATGCATACTTCAAGATTTCAGATTTAAAAAATAAAATAAAAGCAATTATGATGATAAATATATCTAAGGAGGAATTTTTTTAATCCAAGCTGATCCGTTCGGTTGGAAACGAAGGAGAGAATAATATGAATGAAACCCGAATGTATTTTTCATCATCAACTCGGTGATTGACGGTGTAATGTTCCTCTTTTGGGAATTAGAGAAGGGGGCAGCGTGTTCATTTTTTGTATGGAGAATAACTTTTAAACAACTTTTAATCGCATCATGAAGTACGGATATCATAAGAGCATCTACAATAGTTTTGTTAACTTTTTATTGTTAACTAGTGACACATCATCATTTAAAAAGCTATTAAATGACACATAAGTATACTAAGTTAAACACCCACATTAGTTTTAACTTTAACAATGTTATCTATTTTAACTAAAAATTAATTATTCAAAATATAGTACTATGGATAAGTGCTGGGAGAAAATAAATAGCAGTATGATAGAGATATAAAAGATATACGTAAGAAATAAATTTAATTGTGGGTGTGGATAGACTTTTTTGTCATGTCATCAAGTAATAACAATTAAAAACATTGTTATCTTTAACAATATTTTTAACATTTATAAAGTTAACACACACTTTAACACAACTAATGGGGAGAAAAAATTGCATTGTTAACTAACATTTTTAGTTAACAATAGAGATAACAAAACTATTACAGATGCTCTAATGTCTATTTTAGTATTTGTTATAGTGTCCATGTTTATATATATATATATATGGAAAAAAAATGTATACACAAATAAAAAAACACATTATATTTACACATTCATCTTTACCCTCCATTTAGTTTATTTTTAATAGTCAAGATTGATTTTATTTATTTAGTTAAAATACATTTCTCAAAAAACACAGGATCATCTCTTTTAAATAAAAACTCTTTGCTCTCTCTCACCCATCATCACCACCATCACCAAACCCCACCTCTCCACCACCACCGACTTCCTCCTCCTCAACCCGATGCCTCCTAAACCAACCTCACACGTCACTCACCTATTGATCTTCTCTATCTATCTTTTTTTTTTTGGTGAACTTTCGAGATTAGAACAACTCGTCGTGGGTCAATTTCCATGAATTAAAAAACTTATGTTATGAGAAAATTAATGTTTTTCGGGAACGATGTAAAAATATTGGGTAGTCTTGAATATATTACGAGAAACTCTTAGATAGACCCGCCAATATTTAATGGTGTGTATTATATTTATATGCATAATTGACGGGGTGTGTAAACTCAATAATTGAGATGCATGTGTCAATTATGCATATAAATATAATACAATCCATAGATTGAATTAAACGTTTAAAATTCATTAAATTCCGCCACCATTATTCTTCTATCTCCTTACTCTCTTTGATGACAAAACCACATCTCTATAACTGACAATAATCATCAAATTCATCAACCCACCTTTCTTCTAATTATTACAATTAAATAACTTATACTATTTTTATGTTTCTTACAGGATGAGACCATTAAATTTTGTTATTTAAATTCTTCATAGAAACAAATAGTGTTTCTTTTCTTTTGTAAACAAAAAATATGTGAGATTTAATACATTAAAATTTTACAATAAATAATTTTATCTTTCATTATTAGTTGTATATGTAAAGGTCATTAATTTTTTAAAAACAACATTAATGGTAGTTTTTTTTAGTTTTTAGTTTTAATTAACTTTATGGTATTTATTTCAGGGTTACTAAAATGTATTGGGTTTTAGTATGTTCATTTTAAAAAAACCATATATAAGGTTAAGTTTCAATATCAATGGGTTTAAAATTTTATTTCTTATTTAATCAGTATTTATGTTCTTTTAACTTAATTTTCCTCGTAAAATTAATTTATGAATGAATAAATTCTAAGGATTAGGATTTAATTATATTTAATACATAAATAATAATTATGGTAGATGATGGGATGAGAAAATCCCGTGAGTTAGTGTTAGTGGGCATCAAACTTGTGTCCTTTAATTATGTACTATTGATATTAAACCCACGTTCTACATGTTCTCCACATGTCTTTTAATTATTGGGTTGCCACGGTACGTCATTAGTATGATTTGGTAGACCGATGCCGCATAAAAGTTACTCATTATATAAAGAATTGAAATGGTAATAAGAGTATTTTTTGAGTAGAAAGAAGTACAGTGGCCAGTGGTGATCGGCAGGGAGTTTTTTTTTGGAAAGTGTATTTGAATTAAGTAAATAAAATCAATCTTAACCATTAAAAATAAAATCAATCGGCAGGGTTAAGATAAATGTGTAAACACATTGTGTTTTTTTATGTGTTTATACATACTCCCCATATATATATATATATATATATATATATATAATGAAGAAAACTTAGTACCCAAGATACACATTGCATATTTGTGAACAAGCTAAATACAAACATGGACATACACTAATAACTATACACAAGAGATTTAAAACAATCCCACTTCAATGTCCATCTCTATTAGCGTATGAGCGTTTTGTTCTTCATGCAGTTTGATTACAACTCAATCGAATTAAAATACATGTTATTTGCTAATGTCAACACATAAATATCTTACTCCCCAACCCCAACGTAAGACAACAAATTTGAAACAAGAATAGAAATAGTGTTGTGGGATGATGAAGGTTGAATCCCTATACAATATAAGTATGGGAATAAATAAAATATATAACTTGTGTATTTTCAAAACCTTAGCAAAGAAAATCATGTGGGAAAAGAAATGGTGTTGTGGAATGGTCAATATATTAATGCGAAAACTAAACTATAAAGTGTCAAGAATTGAAAAAAATTTAGAGAGAGAAAGAGAGAGACGACTAGGGTGAATAACCCTAGCCGCCACAGCAATGTTAGACCCAAATTCTGCTTCACCGGTTAGAGATACAACCACTACTATAAAACGCAATCCCCAATGTATGTCTTCGGATCCTCCCCCAATGAAGTCCTTTGCATCTATAGTAAGTTCGCAACCAAAGAAACCTACAATAGCGTTGAAAGAAGTAGGTAGTTATAAAGGTGAACCTCGAATCAACTTCTCTATGGACGACGTTAAACAGCTATCGGAACCTTTTAAGTATACAATAGTAGGGAAATTTATGCATGGTAGACCAGAAGTGGAAGTGATAAGGAAATTGTTTGGAAAGCTCGATTTAAAAGCTAACTATAATATTGGTGTATTAGACCATAAACATATATTGATTCGTTGTTTTCATGAGGAAGATTTTGCGAGAATTTGGCTAAAAAAAATCTGGTATATAGAGCACTTCCCTATGCGTGTCTTTAAGCGGACATATGATTTTGATCAAGAATTTGAGACACCTGTAGCACCTGTCTGGATTAATTTACCTAAACTGCCTATACATTTATACAATAATTCAAGTATTTTCTCTATAGCAAGAGCTTTTGGAAATCCTTTAAGGGTAGATGAACCTACTTCAAAACTAACAAGACCAAGCTTAGTAAGGATTTGTGTTGAGGTTGATCTTAGTGAGGAGCTGGTTGAAAGGGTAAGGATTGGTTATGGTGAAGATAATGATGTGGGGTTCTGGCAGTATTGTGAGTATGAAGATTTACCAAACTACTGTAGCTTTTGTTACAAGCAAGGCCACAATATTAACCTATGCAAATTTAAGAATGCTAAAAAAGAAAGAAATAAAGAAGAAGCAAAGGAGATGAAAGAGCAAAAAAGCAAAAAAATTAGTGCCAAATTGTATAGTAAGAACTTCAGAAAGAAAGAAAGTACCAAATATTGGGTAACAAGAACATTTCAAATAGGCAAAGAAGATCCAAAAGAAGTTAAAGATGGTCTAAGCAAGCCTCTTATCTCCAAAACAGCAGTTCCTACAATAGATGAAGTGATTATCAGTGAAGAAGAAACCAGAGAAGATGCTATAGATGAAGAAATTATCTGTGATACTCTTCAAAATGAAGATATAATAAATGAAAAGGTAGAAGAAAATCTTTGCTTTATTAATAATCAACATGATCAAGAGTTAACTCTGGTTATTTTTAACAATGAAAAGAGAAATCAATTGCAAAGCAAAATTATGGTTATCACTGAAATCAAGGAGTTTGAAGAAGAAAGGGAATAAGGCATTATTGTATCTATTAATGAAACTGAAAAAACTGAAACAGAAGAAGTCTGGGAAGAAACTCTTTCTAAAAGTCAGAAAAAGAAGATTTATAAAAAAGAAAGGGTCAAAATTCAACAAAAACAAATGAGCTTAAGATCTTCCTCTAATGTGGGGGACAGGAAAAAAGGTATAATAAATGATTACATCCTTAATTTGGAATGTTAGAGGGTTAGGCAATGGAGCTACTTCTAGAAGAATAAAAAAAACTATGTTTGGTGAATAAAATTACAATTCTTATTTGTATAGAACCTATGGTGGGCTGTAAAAAAATAGAAAGGTACATAATTCGGTTTGGGTTTGATAATGCTTTGGGTCATGAGGAAAATAAAATTTGGATCTTTTATAATGAAGGTATATGAATATTCAATGATGAAGATTGTGAGGCAAATGAATCAATGCATGCATATGGAAATTCAATGACAGAATAGTACTATTTTTTTTAACTCTGGTGTATGCTAAGTGCACTATGGGAGAGAGAATGACTTTGTGGGATTTTCTGAGCCAAAATTTCACTCTAAGTCCTTGGTTTGTAACAGGGGATTTTAATACAGTATCTAAAGAGGAAGATAAAGTAGGGGGTCTCCCTATAAATATTAGAGCTGCTAATGATTAGCTAAATTGTATGGATGGCATTGGTGTTACAGAAATAAAATCTAGTGGTTCTAAGTTTACATGGTGGAACAAAAGAAGTGGAGATGGTACAATATTTGAGAGAATTGATAAGGTCTGTATGAATAATGATGGTGCTAATTTATTTACAAATGTTATTCTGGAACATTTGAGTAAAACAAATTCTGATCATAGTGCACTCCTTCTTACTCTAAAATCAGAGCTTGATAATAACCCAAGAAAGTATATTTTTCAAAAAATTTGGACTAAACATCAAGAATTTCTCAAAATTGTCAGTTTGAACTGGTCCTTGTTTACAAAAGGGAATGCTTTATATTCTCTGGTTAATAACCTAAAAAATCTGAAAAAAGCTCTTATAGTGTGGAATAAAAGTACCTTTGGGAATATTTTTTAACAAGTAATTGATGCTGAAGATGAATCTTTAAGAGTGGAAAAATTGTTTGAAGATGATCCAAGTCCTGCAAATAGAGGTCTGTTAATGGAAGCCAAAGCAAAGCTAAATTATAGAGTGCAAATAGAAGCAGATTTCTGGGCTCAAAAAGCTAATCTTAGATGGGCTAAAAAAGGGGATGCTAATACAAAATTCTTTCATAGTGTTGTTAGAAAGAGAAGGAAAAAAAGTATAATTACCACTATTTCAAACTCTCAAGGACACATATTAACAGATAAGAAGGAGATTCAAGATGAAGCAGTTAGTTTTTTTAGAAGTCTACTTGCTGCAAACAATATTCCAAAGAGTTATATTTACAAAAGCTTGGAGTGTGTACCAAGGGTTATTACTGAAAAAAACAATGATCATCTTATTAAAGACCCAACTTATGAAGAAATCAAAAGTGCTATATGGGAGTTAAACAAGAATAGTGCACCAGGTATTGATGGTTTCAATGGACATTTCTTTACTGTTTGCTGGGATATTATCAGTAAAGATATAGTTCAAGCTGTTTTACAGTTTTTTTCTGGAGCTACATTGCCAAAAGCTATGACTACTACTGTTATAGCCCTAATTCCCAAAAAAATGATCCTATTTCTTTTGCTGATTTTAGACCTATAAGTCTGTGTACCTTTTTCAATAAAGTCATTTCTAAAATCATGAGCACTCGTCTCTCGAATATTTTTCCTATTATCATCTCAGAAAATCAAAGTGGTTTTGTAAAAAAGAGAGATATAATAGACAACATTCTTCTCTCACAAGAATTCATCTCTAATTTGGATAATAAAAGCAGTGGAAGTAGTCTAGCTTTAAAGCTGGATATGAAAAAAGTCTATGATAAAGTTTCTTGGCATTTCTTAATTTCAACTCTTAGGAAAATGGGTTTCTCAGAAAGATGGATAGATAGGGTTTGGAGACTTATATCTGAAAATTGGGTTACTGTTATGGTAAATGGAGCTACTACTGGTTACTTCTCTCCAACAAATGGTTTGAGACAAGGAGATCCTCTTTCTTCAAGCCTTTTTATTATATGCTCTGAAGTCCTGTCCAGAAATTTAAACAAATTAGCTCTCAATAAAAGATGGAAATGTTTTAAAGCACCAGTTGGAAGCCCTATTATTACACATTTAGCTTTTGCAGATGATTTCATAATTTTTTCAGCTGCTAATACAAGTTCAGTCAAATGTGTGAAGAGTGTGCTGGACATGTATAACAAGGACTCTGGCCAAGAAATTAGTTATGATAAGAGTTTTGTTTATATATCTAAAGGTGTGAGCCAAAATCAGAAGGATTCAGTGAGCAAGTTATTAAGTATTAGGTGTAAAAAACCTCCTTTTACATTTGGGTTGTAAAATTCACCCTGGAAGGAAAAAATGCATCATTTATCATGAATTGATTTTAAAAATCAGAAAGAAGCTATCTGGGTGGAAAGTACAGTATTTAAATATGGGGGGTAAGTTGATTCTCATTAAGCATGTGCTTAGTTCAATACCTATATATACAATAGCAGCTATGTATCCTCCTCTACAGGTTATTAAGGAAATAGAAAAAATTCTGGCTAATTTTCTGTGGGGGGAAAAGATGGAAAGAACAAGCATCATTGGGTAAAATGGAAAAAAATTTGCAAAACAGAGGAAGAAGATGGATTGGGTATTAGAAGTATAAAAAAAATTGCTGATACTTATTCTATGAAACTGTGGTGGAAATTTAGAACTTCAAATTCTTTGTGGGCTACTTTCATGAAAGCTAAATATTGCAAAAATGTTCACCCTGTGGAGGCTAAAGTGAGAAAAGGGAATAATACATGGAGGAGAATGCAATTAGTCAGAGAAAAAGCAGAATAAAATATGCAATGGTTAGTTGGAGAGGGGAATGTTTCTGTTAATTTTGACAATAGGCTGGGTACAGGAAAAATAAATGACGACAATATTCCAAATGGTCTAAGTGTTAAAGAATTGCTGCATAATGGTATTTGGGATAGTCAAATTATTAAAGAGGTAATTCCTAACCATCTTAGACATCTGTTTAAAGAGGAATTCAAAGCTAATAAATATGGAAAAGATGAACTAATCTGGAACAAGGAGATTTTGGGAAACTTTTCTTATAAGTCTGCTTGGGAAAATACAAGAATTAAGCATGAAACTAGTTGGTTTAACAAGTATAAATGGGATAAAGCTTTACCTAAGAAAATCACGTGCTTTGTTTGGAAGCTTTTCAACAAATCTCTGCCTCTAGATTCTGCAGTAAGAAAATTTGGTATTCAGTTAGCATCAAAGTGTGAATGTTGTGGTGTAAAAGAAGAAGACAGTGAGAATCTGTTTAGCTGAGGGAAAATAGCAAGAGAAGTGTGGACCTATTTTGATGGTTTATTGAGAATTATTAATACTAATATTAGTATCAAATGGAGGTTCTTAAAGTGGTGGTCAACATCAAGAAGTGGAAAAAATGGAATTAACTCCTTTTTGCAAAAGGTTTTACCATTTATTATTGTTTGGGAGATTTGGAAAGCTAGGTGTAACTACAAATTCAACAATAATGAGAGTTTAAAGAAAAGCCTGGAAAAAACAAAAAGGTTTCAATAGTGAAATGGTTAAATCCTCCAATTGGGTATGTGAAAATAAACACTGATGGGTCCTATAAATCTTCTTCGAACTCTAGTGGAGTGGGTGGATTAGTCAGAGGCTCTACAGGTAATTTTATCTATGGTTTTCAAGCTATGGTAACAAGTCTATCAGCTATAGAATCAGAAGCTAAAGCAATTCTATTTTTTCTACAATTATCGAATATGAGGTCCTTTATTCTGGAAACTGATTCGCTTCAATTGGTTAATATTATTACAAAAAAGATAGCATCACCATGGCAAATTAGATCTATTATGGATGAAATCAAGGTCAAATTAGAGGGCAAAGATTACCTGATAAAGCACGTTGTAAGGGAGGCTAATAGCGCGGCAGATAATCTAGCAAACAGTGACAGCAAAGAAGGATTCAAAGAATTTTTCAAGAAGGAAGATTTATCTCAAAAAATGAGGAACATAATCGAGTTGGAGGTTAGAGGACTTCCAAATATAAGGTTTTAAGGGGCGACAATGGAGGTATAAGAGGATGATAAGAAGATGAAGTTTTTATTAGTTTGGTGAAGAAGGAGAGTTTCTCTCTCCACAGTGACGGTTCCATTCTCAGAAATGAATTGAGGATTTTCTTACACGTGTTTATCTGGTCTGTGATTTATTTACACAGACCAGTGTTTTTCTGGTCCTTTAAGATTTAGTTTATTTACAATAAAGTTTATCAAGTTGTAAAATTTCGTTTTTTACTCTCTTAAGTCCATTCCTTGTAATTTTAGTGTCACAATTTGTGATGCTAACCTTTTTTATTTTTTACCTTTATTCAATAAAAATGTGGGCTTCTACCCAAAACTTATATAAAAAAAAAAAAGTGTGAAGAATTGACTCATAAAAACCTTGTCAAGATAAGTTCATTAAAAAAAACCTCTGCTTGAATGACAAAAGAGCATGTACCTTTTAAACCAATCAAACACCAACCCGGGGAAAATAAATCGTTGATACAATTTTTGTTTGGGTTTATATACAAATATACAATATCTTTTATATATAGTTGAATAGCTAATAGAGAGCCAAAGGCGAGAACTATGACGTGTATTTTACTGTTGCAGCTCGGTAACTGCCTGTACAAAAATCTAATTTTGTAAGTCACTCTGGATTAATTAAAAATCAGTCAATTGAAATTGACCAAGCCCATTGTTAACTTGATACACAGGAAAAATGAAATCGAATTTGACCAAAATCAAATAATTTTGGCAAATCAGCTGGTTCACTAAATTCAAAAAAAAATGCAATAAAAACTAGATATTGTAAAAATTACACATTTTAATAAGAATCTCACTATCAAATTAATTCCTTTTTCCTTTTTTTTTTCTCCCAATGTTCTTTTTTTCTTTTAAGCAATAATCAAGCCAAAAGCAGAACTTAAAATTAACAAAAACCCATGTTAAAACTATTGCCGAAGTTCCAAGATGTTGTTACGCATTTCAGTTACAACCTCAGTTATACCTCAAGTCTCAGTTATAACTCAAATTGTAACTGAGTAGAACTGAATAGTAAAATAAGTTGAACACACTGTTTTGATTATGGAGTTCGATCTAGTGCTAGATCGACGTCTCTGAGGCCCTCACCCGATTATTTATTCATATGTCAAAAACAGTAACGAGTTTTGAGATTTAAAATACTCAAGCGTATATGTCTAACTCTATATCTCATAACTTAAACACTATCAATTTCTCAAGACCAAAGTCTATGATGGGTTTTTTTTATAATCATTCGTCTGTTTTTGCTATCTAGAATAATATCTCTCTGCTATTTTCTTTTTTGTGAAGATCTAAGTAATACTATAAGTCTACTCTGTTTATATATTACGGTTACAAAACTAAATCAAATCTTAATCAAATCTTCTTTCTTCAATATTCAATCTTATAATTGATTTGATCTCTTTCTTTTTTCATGTTATCAAGTAATTACTCATGTTTAGTCTTTGACTTTCAAGAGATATCATCTTCATTAATTCGAAATCATCAACATCTTTCATTATATTGCCTTCAATATCTTTCCTTCTTTATTCATAATTGATTTAATTTCTTCTTTTGTAGAATATACTCTCATATCTCGTTTATTTAACCCCTTAACTTTAGCAACTTGATTTGATCTTTAGTCCACAATATCTAGGAAAATATAAGTCAATAGAATCTTTGAATATAAATTCGCCATGAACTCAATTATAGGCAAGTTACAACTGAAACTGCTCACAATCTGTCAAATACTCAACAAACGATTAAAAGCAACTTTTATGTCAATACTATAGTTGTAAATATTTTCACAATCACTGACAATTAAGTTGGTATTTGAGTCAACTAAAACTGAACCTAACAAATTCCCCATTTGTCATTTGATTTGGCAAAACTATCAGTTGAGTAAAAAATCAACTTGCACATAACAATCACGCATTATATAAAGAAGATCAGAATTTATCAATAAGTTTAGCCTATTAGAAAGTTTCACAACTTCCCCTGAAACATACAACTCCCCCTGAGTCACTGCTAGGCCGTTGCACTCAACTCTTTTCTCCCTTTTTTGTCAAAACAACTGACATGGTTCACAATAACCAAATCAGAGGTTAAACATATCACATCATTAGCCAATTATCTAGTAAGATTCTAGAAAAGAATTTCCCAATAATAGAATGACAACTCATAGTCCAGACATAATCACCAAATTAAATCAAATTACATACCAAGCAAATTTGAGAGGTTGTGTTTTTCATAGAGATAAATAATTTATGTAGCGAAAATATAAATAAATAATTTTAATAAATATTTTTTGAAAGACTTGAGTTATTACTCAGTTATAACATAGAACATGAACTACATTGGAACTGAACATACCAATTTTTTCTTCCAAGGAGAATACTTTATAAGGACTCTTTTATTAAAATAGCTAACCCTGCTTTTCCAAGATATGTGCACATAATTAAATGACTAATTTGTCCACAATATGGGACATACATATATAGGATAAAGACTGGATCCACTGTGAAACCCCTAGAATTATCATAGGCATTAGGATAGTAGCTACACATATCCAGTTCAGTTAAGAGATGGTATACTTGATCTCCCTTGGTAACGACTGGAATATAGATAGTAGTGGTCGGAACCTACTGGTCTATATCTTTCCAAATAGCTCTCGTCACGTTGACTTTAAGAGATAATATTCATATAGGTAACTCATTGCAAATTTTTTTTAGTTATAACTCAGTAGTGACTTGCAACACAAATGCCATAAGGTCTCAAAGAACTAACAGTGTTAGTCTTCATCTTTTACAAAATCCACTATAAAGACTCTTCAGGAAAACTTTGATAATAATCTCGTACAAATTTAGCACAGTTCTCTAACACAAAAGCCAACTCAAGCCTTTTTCAATTTTTTTTATATATATTATAGATCTTTATAATAGCAGATACCTAAATCACTCCTTATTTGTTCAAATCTTTTGCACATTCAAAGGTTTTGTAAATAATATCAGCCAATTGATTCTAAGTTATAACATGATCTAAGACTAGACTTTTGTCTTCTACAAGTTCTCTTATAAAGTGATGTCTAAGATCAAATTGTTAATTATAAAAGGATTATTGGCTAAATCATTTTCACATTCATAATGACATTGAGCCAATTAAGCACACAGATTATAAGACTGTACATGAGAACTAAGACATAGTAAAATGATTGAGTCATGGTATCTCTTTCTAGTCATCATACCTTCGCTTACCTCTACAATAATATTGTCCATGAGATGGGTCTTTTGAGTTCTTGTATATCGTACCTTCTTTTTGGGATTCTGACTCACTTCAATTAGACTTTCAGTCGTAACTGGTTTAGTAACAAAGTATGGATTATCTGCTTCTTCATTAAATTTGGGTGCAGATTCAGTTAATTCTCCAGTTCTGATTGTAGTTGTAACTGGAGGCGTATCTTCACTTCCGAGTTGTTCTCATCTTCTCTCATGAAACTAACCTTCTCTTCTTCGTCTGCATACTTATTAGTATCTTTAAAATTGAAAAAAAAAAACAGATTATAAGATTCCATAACCATTTTCATTCTCAGATTATAAACTCTGTAGGATCGATTATTTGTTGAATAGCCTAGAAAGATACATTCATCATTTTTATTCTCAAAATTTCCTATCTTTTCTTTATTCTTAAACAAATAGAAAATAGATCCAAATTCATGAAAATACGTCAAAGTAGTCTTCCTACCTTTCTAAACTTCATAAGGTGTCATATTAATTTCTTTTGTGATATAAACCCTATTCATAATGTGACACGAAGTGTTAACAGTTTCAGCCCATAGTCTCATAGATAGCTTTTTAGAATTGAACATGATCGTAGTCATTTTTAGTATAATAGCACTAATTATTTGAGCTACACGGTCTAGTTGTGGAGTTTTGTGGAGAGAAAACTTATGAGATATTCCTTGATTATCACAAAACTCATAAAATTTTGAATCTTCGAATTCTTTTCCATATTTACTTCTAATCCTTATAATCTCTTCGATTATATATCCCTTTTCAGTTTGTAATTGTAATCACGGATTTTTAAAGGCTTTAAAAGTGTCTGATCTTTGTTCTATAAATTATATCCACGAATATTTTTAAAAATCATCCACAACCACTAACATATATCTATTTCCTCCAATACTTTCAGTTTCTATGACCAATTAAATCTATATGTAAAAGGTCAAAGACACTAGTGGTATAGACTGGGCTAATATTTTTATGAAAACTGTTTGGTTGTTTATCATTCATGCAATCACTATAAGTTCTTGGAAGATTAACATTAAATTCTAGTACACATGTACTACTTCCAAATTTAATAAGTTTACCATCAGTTCCAAAGTTCATGTATTCTAATTTTTTGTGCCAAATTTCAGCATAGTCAGTTATAGTCTAGTTATAACTAGCTTTTGGTGAAGTTACCACTGACTTTTAAAAAATATAACAATTATCTGCAAATCTAACACTAGTCATGATTAATTTATTATTATCATCTATCACATGACATTTGTTTCTATTAAATTTAACATGCAGACAATTTTCACACAAATTGCTAATGCTAAGAAAATTAGATTTTAGACCATCAACAAGCAATACTTCGTTAATATTAGGCATGCCCTTTTTATCGAGAGCACCTTTACCAATTATCTTTCTTTTCTCACCATTCCCAAATATAACCGTGCTACCTTTTATATAACTCAAATTTTCCAGTAAGCTCGTATCACCTGTCATATGCATAGAACAACCGCTATCAAAATACCAAGAATCAGATGAAATATCTTTTAAAAAACTAATTCTAGTTTACTACAATCGTTCTTCTTTTTCACAACCCAAATCAATTTAGAAACTGGTTTACGAACACAATAAAAACCCCGTTTATTTCCATACAACTTTTTGAAACAATTTCTTTATAAATGTCCAGGTTTTCTACAGTAATGACACAATTTTAAGTAACTTTTAATAGCAGATGTAGATGGAGTTTTGAAAATTTTGTTTTCAGTTGCACTATGAGTTACAACTGTTGGTCTGGAAAATTTCTCAATTACATCTTGAGTTGTAACTAGAAGTGTTTTGACACTTACATTGATTTGTAGCTTTTCTTGTATGTTGTTGTTGGTTGAGACATTCACAAATATGGTATTTTCAGTACCTCCACAATCATTATACCCCAACCCGGTGTTGTCTTTTACATATCTTTGAACGAAGAGAATTTCATCAAGTCTTTCACTTGTGGAGTTGTTGAGAATTTTGATTTTTTCGTGCGTTTTATCAAGGTCTAGCTCCTTCCTCTTCAAGGTTTCACTTATCTCAGAATTTTTGTTCTTCAGATTTTTAACCAATATTTCCAATTATTTTACCTTCTTTGACGTAATCTTATGCTTAGTGTACAACAATAAATATTGCTCTTCCAGTTCTTCCATAAAATGCTCTTCATCATCACTTTCAAAGTTCGTTTAATTATCAGTTATAACTAAAGTTATCATTGACTTTGATTCTTAGCTACCAAACTCCTTTTCTTCCAGCAAATCCATATTCTTGAAACATAGAATCCACACTATGTATATCTAGTGTAAGGATCTAATACCACTTGTTAAAACTATTGCCAAAGTTTGAAAATGTTGTTACGCGTTTCAGTTACAACCTCAGTTGTAACTCAAGTCTCAGTTATAACTCAAATTGTAACTGGACAGAACTGAATAGTAAAAGAAGTTGAACACACGCATCTTTGATTATGGAGTTTGATCTAATGATAGATCTACGTCTCTGAGGCCCTCACACAGTGATTTATTGATATGTCAAGTACAATAACGAGTTTTGAGACTCACAACACTCAAGCACATATACTTAACTCTATACCTCACAACTTAAACACTATTAATCTCTCGTGTGTTTTTATTTATAATCACGCGTGTGTTTTTGCTCTCTAGGATATTTTTCTCGCCTATTTCTTTTTTCTGAAGAGCTAAGTAAAACTATAACTCTACTCCGTTTATATAATATGGTTATAAGACTAAATCAAATCTTAATCAAATCTTTTTTATTCAATCTTTAATCTTCAATTTTGTAATTGATTTGATCTATTTCCTTTTTCGTGTTATCAAATAGTTACTGATTATTATATTTCCTTCTTTAGCTTTCCTTCTTTATTCGTAATTGATTTGATTTCTTTTTTTTTAGAATATAGTCTCATATCTCCTTAATTTAACCCCTAAACTTCAGTACCACGTTCTAGATTGTTCTTTAATCAACAATATTTTTAGGAAAATATAAGTCAACAGAATATTTGAAGATAAATTCGCCATAAACTCAGTTATACGTGAGTTATAACTGAAACTGTAATATGCTCACAATCTGTCAAAATACTCAACAAACGATTAAAAGCAACTTTCATGTCAATAATATAGTTGTAAATATTCCCACAATCAATGACAATTAAGTTGGTCTTTTAGTCCACTAAAACCGGACCTAACAATCTCGCATTTGTCATTTGGTTTGGCAAAAACTATTAGTTGAGTAAAAAATCAACTTGCACATAGCATTCACGTATTATATAAAGAAGATCATAATTTATCAATAACTTTATGTTGTTAGAAATTTTCACAACTTCCACTGAAACACACAACTCCTCCTGAATCACTGCTAGGACGTTGCACTCAACTCTTAGAAAAAGTAAAATTAAAAATAAGTAAATGCACTTTTTTTGTTGTTTCATATTTTTTTTTATAATCGAAGTCGAAAAACTCACTCCCAACTTAATGGGTAGAATGAAGATAGTTACATAGTTCATTTTTTCGTACTATTTTTTTCCCCTTACAAGCTTTAATGAGGCAACACAGTAATGAAAGATTAAACAAACCCTTTTTAAAACAAATTAGTAAAATGAAAATACATAAATCATTTTCTTAATTTTTCCTTTTAAATCTTTTAAGCTACAGTCAAACAAAGCGGTAATTAAACTATATATTACATAAATACAATTACAAAGTATGTTGCTATTTATTGTTTGTTTCTTATCCTTATGCGTAACTTTTACAAAAATCTAGTTTTTCTTATAAACCGTTTAAATTATATCAACTAAATTGTAATTTATAAATGGATTCTATCCAAAAAATTAACCGTAGGTCACTAAAGCGAAAACATTCATAAACTCAGGTCACAAAACTGAAGTTGCAAAATATAGGCCACCAAACTTAAAAAGCATCAAAACACTGGCCGTTAATAAACCATAAATGACAAATATTTTTAGTTGTCCCTCATTGAATTTCTTTTTTTAGAAAAACGCATCAAACAACATGCTGTCTTTTCTGGATTAGCGTCTCGTCCAAGCCCATTTCCCAGATCGTCGCTCATTTCCTCTTTACCATCAAAATTGGAACATGATCGTAGCAGACTACCCGGTACCTTTTGTTCCATATCAGAGATGTGTTCAATAGCTTCTTTAGAAACTATACATTGCTCTTCGTATGAATGGCTTGAGTTGAAGCATTGATCGTCACACGCTTATGTCCATTCTTTCAATTTTTTGTCTTCAGAGCTAGGCTCATATCAGTTAGTATAAGACACATGTCTCTATATTAGCTTCTAACTATCAATTAGAGTTCTATATTATTTTGTATACGCTCATCTAATTATCTTCTCCACTTCTATACATTTTTGCATGAGTATAAAACTAAATTGTTGCAAAAACCAGGAGAGGAAGTAGTTACTGGATAAAGAGGACTAAAACACCCCCATATGAGAAAACTGAGAAATTTTTCTATATATTTTGGTTAGAAGTTTACTATTATATCATTTCAGTACGTACCCTCATGATTGCATAAAAATATAAACATGCAATTCAGTTCCACACAGGTTCAAATCCTAGTTCCGCCACTGCAAAAACAGAAATCGTTTATGATTTGGGGGCCTTTCTTTTTGATACTTCGGAAACTTGTTGTGATTGGCCATAGGACGTTATGTCTAAGAACAATTTAAAAAGATCCAAAATTATAGAGCAATATAATATAGACACTAGCATGGACAATGTTGCCCCATAGAAAAGGAAAACACAAGAAAAACAAAAACAACGCCACTAACTAGTACTCGTGGTGCATGGACACCTCAACATGTAGTTTTAGGGTCCAAGTGGATTTAGTTTTAAAGAAAAGGAATATAAGGAGACAAGTTACAAAGTATGAAAACTATCATACTTATGTAATATCCATGTCACAATTTCTTTACAGACATACATGACAAATTTTAGTGAATCACAAGGGTTGTGTTTCCTATATCCAACTGAGACTCGTTCGTATTTATTCACGATAAAACCCAGATAAGGAAAATAAAACGATTGGCATTCATTACATAGTACCTTGAATCTTGATCATGCAGTAAAGTGCTACACTGACTATGAGTTTTTCTTTCTTGAATAGGTAAGCATGCGATATCACATATAAATTGAACAAACGTATAAATTGGAGGACCACGCAAGTTGAACAATTTTGGTGACTACCTACACAGAGGCAGTACCGCAATATAAATCTCTCCCAATATACAAGTTGTAAATAATAACTAAAATTAATCAATACAACTAAAGTAAAACCAGAAAATAAAATTATTAATCAAATCTACAGAATAGTACAAGTTTGCAACCACTAATCCAGTCTCATGTTTTTTTATATAATTGGTGGGGAAAATCTACATTTTTATTAAAATATAAAAATGTGAGGGAAAACCCCACCCAAAAAAAAGAAGAGTATTAATACATGAAAGATCTCGAAGAAATGAGATAAAAAAGAAATAAGGGAAATTGCAATAACAAAAAAGGTAAAATTAAAAGTTGTGGTCTTTAATTGCGAGAAACATCAAATTTCGAGGACTGCATTTGATAAATGTTGTAATAATGCCACAAAATCCCCCATTTTGTAACCCTACCTTTTACTTCCTATCGATTTGATCCGAAAATGGAGCAATCATTGAGCCTTAGTTTTCACGAATCCTTTTAAAAGAATGAAAAATTCGTTGGAGTGAGATATTACATTACCATGCTCACAACCCCAATTCGCCAACACACATGCACTCTAGTTTCTTTCTCTAAAAGTATGATTAAAAGTATAAGATCCTCTGTTTATCATTTCAGCAATTTTGTCTTTCAATCGAAGAAGCCTCCAATGACACTGTTGTTTTCCTTTGAAAATATTAATAAGCCCCAAAGAGTTACTTCAATTATAATATGAGTATTAGGAGCTATTTGTAATCCATAGTAGTAGGCTTTAAATTCTAACATAATAGCTAATTTGCTATAAAAGATCCTAAAAAACTTTTGGCCGGAATGGAGATAAATTCAGAGAGGGGGGTTGTAAATAGAAGGTTTATAAACTCGACACCTTTTTTACGGAAATACCCGATCTATTTGTTTTCAAAAGTATCTACTCCAAACTCAAGTTTAAGTATATAATAGATATATATGACTACTAAATCAGTTTGCTCGATTTCAGTCATCGATATAGAGATCAAATCAACAATGAAGTGATCTAAACGCTTGCTTCGGTTTCGGATCTCTTTTGCACTAGGCAAGTCCGAAAATTACATACAATACTAGGTAGATATTTATATTAGTATTATAAAGTAAATAACGGTAAGTAAATAACACGGAAATTTATCTTGTTTCGCCTCAATGAAAGAATACGTCTAGTCCTCAAATGCAATCGGATCTTGAGATTTTATTAACTCTTCAGTAAGGGCAGTGTACATGTTACAACTTCTCTTCTCTTAGGGCACGAATACCCTTTACAACTACACTTTTTTAGTGGCATAGTTATCCACAAAGTAACCACGCTATACACGAAGCATTTTTCTAGATGATTACAACACTAAGTGAGAAAAGAATTTTCTCTCGACTCTTTTACCGAACAACATAGGTTATGAATCAATCAAAAGTTTACAACCACGTAAAATTACACAAACTCTATGAATATATTTATCAATATGAGTTTTAGAGAGTTCGATGAACAATGGAAGGCTTGTCGAATGAAGTTTATAGCATCGGAATGATCCGCATTGTATATAAAAGAATGCTTGTTCTGAGTTGTGCTGCATCAAATGTAGCGGCGAGTAGCTCTATTTATAGTGTTTGAGGTGAGATGGCCATTGTAGGTTGAAATTAAAAAAACTTGTCTCCTCCAACCAATTAATTAACTATCCAACCAGTTAATCCATGTTGTGTTGGGTTGTCGAGTTGGTATCTTCTAAGACGAATATATTCTTGATTTAATTACCTTTTATACATTGAGAATCATTGGAAATCAAGTATTGATGTTATAGAATAATCAGCAATGATCACTTGTACATTTGAAAGTCCTTTCGAATAGTTTCCAAATCTTCAAAATCACATATGCGTTGTTCCGAGCTTTCCAAGATCTTCAACCAGTTAATTAAAGATTCCAACCGGTTAGTTTCTTTAACAGATTGAATCATTGTTGTTCCAAAATCTTTATATCTGTCTTGGTTCTTTCCCGTGCAATTTATTTTCGATCTTCATATTTAATAGTCTGAAACATTTACTTTAACTATTAGTACGGCTAATAAATTTTCATTTAGATAAATTGTATCCATTTTGTTAATCGTCAAAATATTACCTAAATACAAAATGGTCCATCAAACAATGTTAATTAGGAATTGGTTAAAAACTCTATCCATTTTTTAGAATAACAAACTAAGATTACTTTAGCTTAACGATATGTATTCATTATAAATAGTACTTGAAAAATTATTGCATAAAGTAGAGATAAGAACGATAATTTAGAGAGATAAGTTTTATTCAATTCAACGATGATTGAAGAATCATTCAATCAATAATAAAAGAAAATTGGGAATTATGAAATTTCCCAAAATAAAAACATAATAAAAATAATAAAATAAAGAGTATGTCTAGAGTTGTGCTAAATTATCCTTTCTTTCTTTCTCTCTATTGTAATTGTCAAGATGGCAGGTTTTATGGTCTAGAATATTTGAAAACTCGTCATTAGGTAAGTAGAATGGAGTTTCTTCCTCTTTGGGCTTGGCTGTGTAGAAGATGACTGTCAAAGACTTCCATACTTCGTTTGCGGTTTCACATTGAGAGATCAAACTGAAATTAGATGATCATAAGGCACCATATAGGCTATTCATGGCCTTGCAACAAAGGATAAATTATTTTCATTTGTTTAATTTCTCTCGTCATGAATGGAAATGACTTCCTGGATTCTTTCAATGATTTTCCATTGATCTTGGTGATAGGATTTCATGAATATAGTGAAACGTATTTCCAAAGCACGAGTTCGGTCCTTGGAATACAATTGGTTTGTATATGCAGCTTCCAAGTGAACGAAAGGGCTCACTGAGGTTTTGCATAGGAAATGAAAGTAAGGAGAATGACTATGAAGAATAAGAAATGAAAATGTGAAATTTTCTTCATGGTATATAGCGTTTAGGAGGATCTTTAAACATGAAAATGTCAGAAATATTGATCTCCAATGAGCTAATTAGAGATATTGGAGCCACAGTCGAGTGAGAAATGGAAACAATTTGAATTTAAATTCTTACAGAAGTCATTAACCGATTGAATTGTCTAACCAATTGAATTGTCTAATCGGTTAATTAACCGATTAAAGTCAAAGAATTCCAAAATTGAAGTTTCATGGTTTTCCAATTTCACTGGCATTTATTAAGTAATCTTGAATCTACATGACATACATTTCTAATTCTTTTTGTATGAAAAAAAATTGATCTTCCTTTAGAGTTTTGGTGAAAATATCCGCAAATTGTTAGTCGGTATTTATATATTCCAATATGATGTCACACTTTTATTTATGATCACTTAAGAAACATGTCATATTTCAATGTGTTTAGTGAGAGCATGGAAAATGGGTTCCTGAAAATATTTATAGCGCTCGTATTATCAAACATTATATGAACACATTCATATGCAAGACCATAGTCTAGCGATTGTTGTCGCATCAACACTATCTGTGTACAACAAGCTCCTGTGCTATATATTCTTCTTAAACATCTTACAAAGCTATAGATAATTGTTTCTTACTACCACAAGAGATTAGTGGGGAGTGTCCAAGAAAATGGCATGTTCCACTAGTGCTCTAACGATCAGTGTTACTTCTCGCAAAGTCGTAATCGAAATACCCTCTCAAGTTCTAGGTTCAAATTTCGAGGATAGAATAATTCTAGATTTGAGGTTTCTAAGATTGTTTCACAAAAAAATTTCTATCTAATATACCAAGACAGAAAATAAATGGAGAAAGCAAAATAATTTTATTTATTTGTATTTTACGGGTACAATCTCTGAATATTTTCTAAAATAAAGAAAATGTAAATCCTTTGATTAATCTCTTCAAAATCGAATTCCTGTTGGCTCAAATTGCTTGTAGATAATCGAGATGTTAACTTGCTCAAGTTTTGAGGTTGATATTGACATGTACTTCTTTGTGAGTTTGATCTTGAGAAACGCTTGATTTGTGGTTTTGAAGTGTTTTGAGGATCGAATGAGGATGTTATTTTAATTTTATGATGAACTTGCTTGAAGTTCTTCAGGCTTGATGAATATATTCGAATAGTTGGTTTTGAAAAACACTTGATTCGGAACCTTTGGAGTTTCTTGCGGATCAGATGATGGATTTTCCTTGAATTTGTTGATGAGCTTGCTTGAACTTCTTCGGATTTGATGAAGATCTTCGAGTGCTTGATCTTGAAGAACACTTGATTCGCGGTCTTCGGAGCTTCTTGCGGATCAAATGGTGGATTTTCCTTGAATTTGTTGATGAGTTTGGTTAAAGATCTTCAAAATTGATGAAGAGCTTCGAATGTGGGTTTAGCTTTGATCTTCACAAACACTAGATTCCCTGCTTGGAGTGCTTTATTCGGATTTAGACTTGAATTTGCTCAGATTTCTTGCTGGATTTGGCAGAAGCTTCGAAGGATCTTCAGCAGTCTTGGAGGATCTTCAAGTCTTCGAGGTTGATGGCTGAATTTGGCAGAGCTTCTTTCTCTTGGACTTTGGATTCACCTTTGTCCTCTTCTTCCCCTTTTTGGCTTGGGTTGGCCATCTATATATACTAGTTGGAGTGGTCTTTATCGCGATATCGCCCCCTCGTAGTTTGTTTTTAGGATCAAAATGGTCTTGTAGTTTGTGTTTAGGATCAAAATGGTCATGTAGTTTGAGTTTAGGATCAAAATGGTCTTGTAGTTTGTGTTTAGGATCAAAATGGTCCATAATTAAATGTAATCATTCTTTGGCTTACCATTTCTTTTTAATTTTAAACAAACAAGTACTAAAATAGAAGCATTTTCATTCTTTGCGAGAAAAATTAATATATAGTCAAAGAAAATGACATTTATTATTTTTATAATTTAAACCAAAAGATAATATTCATTTGATTTTGAAAATATTAATACATAATTTAGAATATTTTATTTTATAAGAAACACGTGGCATATTTTTATTTGCCGAAAAATTTACGTTTCTACAAAGGCCCCCTTCGAGACTTGTTTATGAGAAAATTTTCTTTTTGAGTGAACGTGTCTCGAACTTTTTAATTTTAAAACGGAAGAAGTTCTTTTATAAAAAAAATAAAACTTTAAATTTTCAAATGCTTGAAATTTAGAAGGATTTTTTTTAACGTGCGAGTATACAATGTGTCTTTTCATTCAAGCCTTCTGCCATTATGACATTCAATTCCTCAATAAATAGCTATCTTTGTGAAATTGCAACCCCACGTTTATCTTCTTGTGAGAATTGTAACCATTTGAACTTAAATTCACCATTAAAAGCTCAGAATCCAAACCTTTTGATTAGACATTACAGAATTTTAAACCACTTAGCTAGATATGTTATTGACAAGCTATATGTCTTTTAGAAAACTTGTAATCTTAGGGTCAAAACATGTAACCAAATTTTTTTTTAAGAATAATTGAATGTCAAACTCGTGGATAAAATTTGCTCCTTTTAATTTAATTTTTAAGTGGTCCAAAGTTTCAAAACCTCAGACATGGTTTTTTTTAAAACCAATTCTACTGTAACATTTGCTCATATTACGATTGAATACATTTACAACCCACGGTCATTAAATTTAAAATCATGGCCTTCAAATTCTTGTACATTTAAAACCCACGGTCATTAAATTTAAAATCATGGCCTTCAAATTCTTGTAACCGTGTAAATAAATGAGTAGCCATTAACTTAGCAACTATTGGAATTTATAACTCCTAAACTTACTAAGTAATGATATGGATTTCTAACACTATAAATAGTAGATCATTTTTTCATATTTTATTTACCACTACATCACTACCCACTGCCTTATTTTTCAGAAAGGTCAAAACTTATATTTCTTCACACACTTTTTGTTAATTTATTCTTCTTTTTATTCCTAAATATATACTACTTGTATCTTACATTTTACTTTCATTTTTTTTTCCTTTTTAAACAAAAAGAACCATACAGTATGTTATATGGCTTTTGTCAATGGTGATATGTGACGTGCCTTTTTAATTTACTTGTGTCCATTTCTGTTTTTAACTTTTATAACCAGAAAGTTTTAAACCAGGTTTTCTCTTCTTTTAAAACCAGCTTTCTTATTTTAATGATAAGCTTGCGGGCTAGATTTTGTTTAATAATTTTTGTTTGTTTTGTTTTAAAGACATGCAGTAAGATGGCAAAAGAGAATTTTTTTAAAAAAAAAAACAATTACTTCACTTTCCTTTTTTTTAATGCTAATAGAAAGTTACCCCCTGTTCTTTAGACAATTTGAAAACAAATGAGAAACAGACTTCAGTTTTTTTTTTTATAGTATTAAAAGTTGAAAACATAAAGTTATCATTTTTTTTTATTACTTAAGCCGAACAGAAGGTTATTAGCTTTATTTTAAAACCATTTTATTAACACTTGTACACTCATTATTCTCTTTGCGTGTCACAGGTTTAGTAAGTATCATAACGAAGTTCGACCTTCAACATGTTGGCGAAGCCAAACAACTGATCATCCTAGAGAGTGGAAAGAAAATTTCAACGCTCATACACCGACCCTTGACCGGCAAGCACGCACGACCTTGACCTAAGTTGGACAATATCCCAAAGATCACGAACTGGAGTTACATGAACGATGGTTCTGCGTTCTTGGAGAATCCTTTACACACCGTAAAACCTGATGAGGATTGCTCGTTCATGACCCTCGGCCACCGAATCATTTCCGGAGAGGTCAAATGGGGAAGCACTCTTAAAATTAACGGTAAATTTCGCCAAACTCCGAAGTACCGGGAATGGGCAGAAGAGATACTTTCTCGACATCCTTCTACTCTAAGTGAAGCTCGATTATATGATGATGTCCATGCCTCGTTGTTCACGTATAGTCAAGATCAACACATTATGCGCGCATTCTGTGAAGCTTGGTGTCCCGCCTCGAATACACTTCATACTTCTGCTGGAAAAGTTTCCATCTCCCATGGGATTTACACGTATTTGGTGGATTGCCCATCCTTGGAGAAATTTACGATGAAACAACCCCGTTTCCAGATGAGTTGCAGAATGTCAATCCCAACGAAGATAGTCGTATTCCTGCTAGCTGTCAATATTTTCTCTCCGCTTTTTATAGGCTTGCTGCCACCGAGAGGAGAAATGGTGTCACTCCTGCTGCTTGGGTGAAGTATTGGTTCAAAGGAAGCCAATATGACAAAAGTAGCGTTTCTCAAACAAGGAAGAAGTTTGTCCCTCTAACACATACCGGAAGTTTGAGTGGTAGTGTCAATGAGGTTGATAATTGGTTGCCGGAAATCAAGGATGTCTTTCCTAGCCTCAAAATACCTATTAATTTGTACTCTGAAGTGTACATCACTGCCTTCCTATCATGTTGGCTTTGTACATTCGTTCTTCCATCTGGTGCTGTTGCGACAATTCGTCCTAGCACATTTAAACCTGCATGTCTTATGTCTTCTGGTCATGTGGTAAATCTTGCCTATCCAGTGTTGGTGAGTATCTACAGGGGTCTAAATACTATTTCCGAATCGTCAACCACATGCTCCTCATCAGCTTGTTTTTCCCATCACTATCTTTCGACTTGGATGGGTAACTATTTCGGAACACATCGTCGCCAGAAGATGCCTGCTGGTGATCCAAAAATGTTCGAGTTCTCGGGAGATTGGTGCGAAATATTTTGATAAGAGAGAGGCTAGGGTGAAGATCCATTCCGGCGAGTCAATTTATTGGAATGCTGCCTCATTTGTTCAAAAAGAACCTCAGACACTCGCGCCTATAAGAAGGTCAGCCAAAATTGAGAAACGTAGCCGCTTTGCCTCAATTCGACCATGTGTTTTAAGTCTTCATTGGAAGGACGAGTTTATCCTGGAGCCTTACAATCCTCATAGGTTTTGTCGACAGTTTGGTTTTAAGCAGAGAACACCTCACGATTCTAAAGAGAAGGATACACGTTCGTCTACTCTTGAGGAGGGAATTAAACATTGGATTTTGAGTATTCATGAGTATCCTGGTACGAACGCGAGGATCCCTTCATTTCCAAGGAACTTTAGTCTACACACCACTCAAAATTTCAATACGTGGTGGGAAAAGGTCCATGGTCAACACCTTATCGAGGGGCAACAACTTTTGGTGGAGAGTGTTCATGATGTTATTGCTTCTCCTACTAATCCTTCTATCCAGCAGAAACAAGTTGAGTCGCCACCACCAAAACTTAGTACTGAAGAGGGCTCCAACTCTCAAAGGTCTGAAAAGTGTCCGTATACAGCTGACTCAAAGAAACGTCATTCTTCCCCTACTAAAGTCGAAGATTGTGCAAGTGGTAGTGATCATCCTCCTATTCACAAAAAGAACAAGGCTTCAACCTCAAATCTGATAGTTGATCCTTCCAATGTGAGTGCACCTAACGAGGCATTCTTTGATGGGGTGGTGACGGATATTAATTAGGTATTCGCGATCTTTTTTTTCTTCTTCTTCGATCTTTGTTGTCTAATATGATGTCTAATGTGAGTGCACCTAATGAGGCATTCTTTGATGGAGTTGCTGAAGGTGACACAAATCATCTTTCGATAGATAAGACATTTGACGATCTGAATTTTGCGCTTGAAGGAGAAAGAGTTTCTTTCGGAAACGAGGTATGCTTTAGTTCTGAGTCAGATGAAGCAGATGGTGGTAAAAGCGAATCGTTACAAGTTGTTGGTGCATGCTCCAATAAGCCTCTCATTCAAGTTGATGATTTGGGCAGGAGCTCTTCTTACCCCCAGGATCGTTCCAACACTTCAGGAAGTAAGTATGATGATGAACTTTTGCTTCTAAACCAAAAGTATGTCTCCAGTTTATGGAAAACACTTCTTTGAAACTTGACGGAATGTAACATAAGAAATCTTAGTTCATGTGAAGAATCGAGCATCAAGACAATGAGTTTAATTGAGGGCAGAACCACTACTGATTTATCTCCTTTGAAGGATATGATTTCTAATTTTTTTGCGAAAGTACGCGAGTTTGACCAGAAAAGATCATTCTATGCAGAAATGAATGTTACTGACTCACCGCAGAGGTTGTTTAACAAGAAATCTCATGTGTTAGGTACCATCGATGATGAAGAGGGTCGACACAAGGCTAACATTGTTGACTTTCAAAAGAAGATCGACCTTATTGATGCAAATATAAAGTGTTTAAGTGATGAAAGAGATACAGTGGAGGCATGGATGATTAAAGAAAATATAAAGATGCACGAGGTAGTTGCAGCAAAAGATTCCCTTAGTTTGGAGGTGTTAGAGCTCAAGAACCACTGTGCAGAGAGTGACAAGGCCAAGAGTGATTTTGAGAAGATTCAAAACATTGTAGCAGACGAGCTTGAAGAGTTGAAGATCATTAGGCCTTTTACTTAGTCACTTTGTTTTCAGTCATTTTTATTATTTTCAGCTCTCAAGATCTATAGTACGATTTCCTTGTAATTAAATAATTCTCGACTTCATCTTGGTTGCTTGTATATCCTTTGAAACTGAATGTGTTGTCTATTTCTTTTCTCGAATTTTCTTGTACTCTTTATTTTGGTAGTTTCGTCTTCAACTTGGAAAGTGTTTATATTTTTTTGTTTATTTATGACTGATCTTGAAATAAATCTCAAGATGCCTACGTACCCCGAAGAGATCAAGCCAAACGTGGTTCAAGTTTTTATTTTATTTTATTATTATCTCTTTTGGAGAAGGATTTTTTTTTTATTGTTGGTATGACTGATCTTGAAATAAATCTTAAGATGCCTACGTACCCCGAAGGGATCAAGCCAAACGTAGTTCAAGTTGGTGCCTTTCACAATTTATACTCATGTGGGCGAAGAGTAACTTGCAGTTTATACTCATGCGTCATTTAATTTCTTCAAGGGTAGTAGTGCTTTAGGAATTTTCCGTTGATAGGCCCAATTTCTAAACCATCTTCAGAGCATAACTTGTATGCACCATTTGTATAAACTTCAGTCACTGTGTGTAGACCATCCCATTTTGACAAGAACTTGTTTCCCATTCGATGTGTCATGATGATGGGTCTTCTTACGGCGAGCACCAAATCCCCTTTTTGGAAGGATCTTCGCTGGACCTTTTTGTTGAATGATTTTGACATACGAGCTTGATAACACTCCAACTTTTGTTGTGCTTCAAGTCTTTTTTCATCGAGTGCTTCGAGTTCCTCAAGACGAAAGCGCGCATTGTCCTCAAGTGTTAATCCTTCTTGGAGAGCAATCCTGAGTGATGGAATTTGTGTCTCTGGAGGCAAGACGGCTTCCACTCCATATACCAAATAATACGGGGTAGCTTGAGTCGATGTTCGATATGTTGTTCTATATGCCCATAGGGCTTCTTTGATCCTCTCATGCCAATCTCTCTTGGACTTAGCCACGACCTTCTTTAACAGATTCCCAAGTGTCTTGTTAAAAGCTTTGGCAAGCCCATTAACAGGTGCGTTATACATGGAAGAGTTATGTTGCTTAAAGCCAAATTTATTGCACAGACTTGTCACCAATTTATTGTAAAAGGGAGTTCCATTATCGTTGATGATGTAGCATGGCACTCCATACCTAAAAATTATATTCGATTTGATAAAATTTACCACTGTCTCTTTCTTTACGGCTTTTAAAGGCACGGCTTTGGCCCATTTGGAGAAATAATCAGTAGCCGCTAATATGTAAATGTGGCCTCCATATGACTTTGGCAGAGGCCCTATCGCATCTAATCCCCAAGCATCAAAAGGCCAAGATGCAACCGTAGGGTGTAAAAGTTCATGTGGTTGGTGAATAAAATTTGCATGATATTGGCAAGGTTGACATCTTTTGGCAAACTAGAGGCAATCTTTAACCATGCTAGGTCAGTAGTATCCCATTCTTTTAATTCGGAAATGAAGCTTTGAACCAGATTTGTGAGCACCACATACTCCATAATGTGCTTCTTCCATTGCTTGTTTTGACTCTTCTCCACTAAGACAGCGTAAGAACACCCCTTCGAAAGATCGTTGATAAAGCGTGCCTTTGTAGTAGACAAACCTTGCATCGTGTCGTCTCACATCTATCTTCCTATGTCGATCATCAGGTAATTTTCCATGTTGTAAATAGTCGATAAGTGGTTGTCTCTAGTCCTCCTCTTTAATCTCAAAAACCGAAACAGCTGTAACTTCCTCTACTCTCTCACCTTTGTTTTTGGGAATTCTTTCTTCATCATCTAATTGCGGAGGAATTACCCATCTTTCACATATTGGAATACTCATGTGTTTGTTAGGAATAGCAATGTTGGATGCCAACTTTGTTAAGGCATCAGCTTGTTTGTTCTCTTGCCTTGGAACGTGGTCTAATGTAACATCACCAATCCATGAGATGAGCTTTGCGGCATAGCCTTGATATGGTGTTAATTCTATCTTCTTGACCTCATATTCATTTAGAACTTGATTTATGATTAACTTGGAATCTTCATATACCCTAATATGTTGGTGTTTTGCATCTAATGCCATCTCCAGTCCTAATATGAGAGCTTGATACTCTGCCACATTGTTTGAGCATTTTTGTGTGAGAGTGAAAGCATAGGGAAAAACATCTCCTTCCGGACTTAGAAACACGACCCCTGCGCCAGCACCTTCACTGTTAGCCGACCCATCAAAATACATTGACCATGGTGGGCGAATCTCTATGCACATTACATCTTCATCAGGTAGGTCTTCAGACAACTCCCATTCAGTGGGCATTGGGTGGTCAGCAAGGAAGTCTGCAAGAACATGGTCCTTGACAGCTTTTGAGGAACATAGACTATTTCAAATTCTTGAAAGAGAAGCGCCCACCTAGCTAGGCGGTCTGACCACACTAGTTTAGACACAACATACTTGACCGGATTTTCTTTGGATATAAGTTGAATTGTATGAGCCTGAAAATAATGCCTTAACTTTTTTATTGCAAAAACCAAGGTCAAACACATTTTCTCGATTGGCGTATAATTCAATTCGCACGGAGTCATTGTTCTACTAAGATAATACAAGGCATTCTCTTTTCCAGTATCGTTTTCTTAAGCCAATAGACCTTCAATGGACCGTTCTTGCGCCACAAGGTATAGGAGTAAGGGCTTTCCAAGGATTGGAGCTCCTAACACATGGGGTTTTACTAAGTAAGATTTGATTGCGTCGAGAGCATTATCACATGATTCATCCCATTCGAATGGGGTTCCCTTTTTCATGAGTCGACTGAAAGGTTGGCAATGACTTGCCAGATTTGAGATGAAACGTCGAATGTATGCTAGTTTTCCTTGTAGGCTTCTTAGCTCGTGAACATTTCTTGGGGCTTGTACCTTCATGATGGCCTCGATCTTGGATTCGTCAATTTCTATTCCTTGATGGCGAATGATAAATCCGAGGAATTTTCCTGACGTGACCCCGAAGGCGCATTTAAGTGGATTCATCTTGAGTTGAAAGCATCGTAATCGTTTGAAAACCACCTCTAGGTCTTCGAGGTGTTGATGGTGCTTTTTGGTCTTTACAACTATGTCGTCTAGATAGCACTCGATGTTTTTGTGGAGCATGTCATCGAAAATTCTTTGCATTGCTCTTTGGTAAGTTGCACCGGCATTTTTTAATCCAAATGGCATCACCTTGTAACAGTAGATACCTTTAGGTGTGCGAAAGGCGGTCATCTCTTCATCTCGCGGATCCATGCGGATTTGATTATACCCAGACGATCCATCCATGAACGACAAAGTTTCATGCCCAGTTGTAGCATCAACCATGAGTTCGGTTATTGGTAGCGGAAACTCATCTTTAGGACATGCGTTGTTGAGGTCTCGAAAGTCAACGCATATGCGAATATGACCATTCTTCTTCTTTACAGGAACTATGCTTGAGATCCATGTTGGATATTTGATTTCTCTTATGAACCCGACCTCAATGAGCTTGTTAACCTCCACCGCAATTTGTTGAACCAATTCTGCTCGAAATCTCCGTTGAGGTTGCTTAACTGGTCGTGCTCCATGTTTTACAGCTAGGTGGTGAACTGCTATTTTTGGGTCAAGCCCTGGCATTTTTTCATAACTCGAAGCAAAGACATCTTTGAAATCCTTAAGCAGTTTGATGTAGTCCTCTTGATCTTTATCAGTTAATAGTGCACTTAAGTATGTCGGTTTCGGATCGTCCAGTGTGCCAAGATTTACTTCTTTTAATTCATCAACAGTGGATTGGACACCTTCTTCAAATTCTTCTGGTGCCTCTTCTTCATCTCCCTCAGCTTGCTCGTCCTCATCCGTGAGAGTGATGTGGCATGATGTTGTAATTTTCAAGTTTTCTAATTGCAATATATCTTCATCCTCTACATACTTCACAGTTCTCTTAGAGGTGTAGCCTGCATTTTCAAGTATTTTATATGCTTTGGGGCTAAATACTTCTTCTATACGTGCATCGGGAGGATCTCCATGCTCAGTTAATGGGCCCTGCATTGGTCGAACGAATCCTTCAAGTACCCCACCTTGTTTAGAAGGTGAAATAGGAAAAGTTAACTGACTCTTATAATTACCGATGATTGATTGTTTAATCGTTTTCGGTGAGATTTCCATTTTTTTTTTGCTTATTGGAGGATTTATTCTACTCTTCTTGCCTTCTTCGATATTTTTACTCCGTTTCCCATCATTTCGAAAAGAATCGGATGTGGACAATTTCACTCCTTTTCCTTTATCCATGTAGAACTTGGCATCTGCAAAATAAGATTCGACTCCCCTGAAGGGATTATGATCGGCCACAACCTTTTTCACTGTATCCCCCACGCAATACTTAAAACACTGATGAAGGGTAAATGGGACAACTCGATTTTCGTGAATCCATGGCCGCCCTAAGAGCAAATTGTAAAAAGTTTTCGCGTTAATGACGTGAAACAATGCGCTTGATGCCATTTCATCTATCACAAGCTTTAAATGAATTTTCCCGATGGCCCTTTGTCCTTCTTGATTAAAGCCTTGGATCATGAGACGACTTTGTGATAATTCGTCGGTTGCAATTCCAAGATCATTTAAAGTACACAGTGGTAGAATATTGACAGTGGACCCCCCATCTAGTAAAATCCAATTTATCTTTTTCTCTTGCATGTATCCAGAAACAAAGAGCGGGCGATTATGAGGTGTTGTGTCAAGCCACAAATCTTCATCAAAGAAGTTAATAGTTGACACGTCTGCCACTTGTTTCACCTTTTTTTCTTGAAATGATGTTCCCAAAATTTCATCTGAACCGCATTTACTTTCTTCCGTGTACTCCTCTATGCTTGCGATATTGCATAAATTAGAAAGATAGTAGTCTTCATCCTCTTCATCTTCGAGGTAACTATCATCCATTCAACTTTCACACTCGCAAACGTCCCAGAAGCAATGACAGTCGTCTTCTTTGAACTTGTAGATCGGCCTGCCTCGATAGTAGTACGCAATGGCACTCCCGTACTAATATCCAAATTCGATGTTTCTTCAACTACTCTCCCTTGGAGTTGATGTACATAGTAATCCCCCTCGGATTCTTTTAGCACCCCAAGTTGCTTATTGCCAGCCTCGTACATTTTCTTTAGAAATTGTTGACACTCCAGGCAGAAGTTTTTACACAATCCTAACGCGTGCGAAGGTTGGCCATTGCTTTCGAATTTGAGTGCTTCTAAGGAATCTTCAAGTGGATTGGTAAAGTTGAGAGATTGATCGACTTCTTTTGTCTCGTCTTCTCTAAGAAAATCCTCCCATGTAGGTGGCGCTGATCCTCTCACTTCTTCCTTTTTGGTATATTGGACAAAATAGTCGAACTTTCCTGATGGCTCACCCAATAGGCCAGCACTTGGGTCTCTAGCTCTGTATCTTTCCCGTAGTGATTGTTGGGTTGATTTCCTCTTATTTTTCTTTTTCTTACTGTTTCCCTTAGCTTCTTCATCGTCTTCAAAGAAGTCATCCAATCTTTGCATTCGCAAACGTCAAAGAAGCAATGACCGTCTTTCTTGAATTCATAAATAGGCTGTCCTTCATAAATGGAGTGAACTGGAACATTTTCTAGTGGTTGTGGGTTATTCGAAGGGTAGTCTTCTCCCTCTTAAAACTCACTCAATTCTTCGTTGGTGGATAATCTTGAACCTCTCTTTTGGCTAACATAAGTCCATGATGTATTGTCTTCAGTGCTCGAGGTTTGCATGATGATTCCAATTGGCGGCAAAGACCCAAATTGAATCATGACTGTCTTTGTCTCGTCCATGCTTTCAGGCTCTGGATCTGTAACGATACATATGTAATTGGCAGTTGTTATTTCTTCATCCTCCAAAGAGATTTTTCCTTGAGCGGCCAATTGTACGATCTTCTCCTTCAAGATAAAGCACTTGTGAGTTGAGTTACTGACAAGACGGTGGAATTTATAATAATTCGCATCATCAACTTTGTCGGCCTCTTCAGGACGCTTCATTTGTAGAAGATCAATTAGCTTAAGTACGAGGAGTTCTTCTAGCATGCGAGGAACTTCGTTGTCAGGAAACGGATATTCCTTCTCTTGCATCTCCCTTAGTGTGTGTCTTCTTTTTTTGTTCCTTTGATTTACATTGGTCTTGTCATCTTCAACACCGCACCGTTCCTTCGGGAGACGTGATTTGGTTTTATTCTTTTAATTCTAGAATTTATAAGAGAATTCTTAGTGAAATCAAAAGTGATTTGATTTTCACGCTAGAATCTCTTTTAATTGTTTTTATTCTTTTAAAGCAAACTAATTAAGTTATAATTAGTATATGCGATTAAGAATATTAGTTTTCTTGCAAGAAACTAAACGGTTTTACATTGTCATTTCAGATGACTAATGAGGATCAAACACCCATCGTTCCTTCGGGAGACGTGCAGGGCGCAGTTGTGATTGGCAGTAGCCAAAACATTGCAAGCGCTGTGAGTGGGGGGGCTCAGGCTGAGGCTGAAGCTCCAGCGGCAAAGGCTGCGGCCAACACCGCTGCAGCAGAGGCCGATGCTATGGCTACGGCTACGGCCGATGCTATGGTTGCGGCTGCGGCCGCAGCACAGGCTGCTGCTAAGGATGCGGCCAAGGCAGCGCTTGTGGAGACTGCCCTTAACCTTACCCTTTTTCTCAAGGAGACTGCACCTGTCCTTAGCGAGGACAATGAGGACGTGCAGACGGTTTCGGCGGTGGAAGTATGGAAACACAGCGACTACCTATGCCAAAACTACATCCTGTGTGCTCTGGATGACACTCTTTTCAGTGTATTCGAGCCCAAGGCTTCTGCAAAGGAGCTTTGGGAGTCTCTCGATAGAAAGTACAAATTGAATAACGCTGGCGCAAAGAAATTTGTCATCATGGACTTTCACGAGTACATGATGACTGACGGAAAGAGTGTTATCGAGCAGGTTGAAGAACTCCAACTCATATATCATAGGCTTGAGGTTGAGGGGCTAGTTATCAACGAACCTTTCCAGGTGGCATTAATGATTGAGAAACTGCCACCTTCATAGAAAGAGTTCCAAAACTACCTGAAACACAAGCGAAAGGCAATGACCTCGGAGGGACTCATTGACCCCCCCCCCCCCAAAGAGGAAGTTCCAAGGGAAAGGGAGGAAGAGGGCACCTGCTCAGGCAAATATGGCTGAGGGAGGAGATGATGCTGGACAAGACTATATGCACCTGAGTGCTGTGGTCTCGGAAGTGAACCTGGTGGGGAGCAACCTAAAGGAATGGTGGCTGGACACAGGCGCCACTAGTCACATATGTGCCAGCAAATGGATGTTCAAGACCTATACGGCCGTGGACAATGAGAGCTGCTTCATGGGGAACTCGGATACTTCCAGGGTGGAAGGAAAAGGAACCGTGATGCTGAAGATGATGTCCGGGAAAGGAGCTGACACTGAACGGCGTGCTCCATGTGCCGGAAATTCACAAGAATTTAGTCTCCGGCTCAGTGATGGTGAACAAAGGGTTTAAACTTGTATTTGAATCCGCAAAAATTGTAATCGCCTTAAATGGAATGTATGTAGGTCGTGGCTATATGATGACCAACGGCATGTTTAAATTAAATGTTGGAACACCGGCTCCTAAAGCCGAGTCTTCTATTGAGGGTACTAAGGCCGAGGCCAGTACCAAGAATAATGTAATCGTTAATGTTGCCCAAGTGGCCAATAAAACTTCTTTTGCTTATTCTTGTGATTCATTTAATTTATGGCATGGTAGATTAGGTCATGTGAATACTAATTCAATGAAGAAATTAATATCACTAAATCTACTACCAAGTTTTGTCTTCAATAAACAACATAAATGTGAGATTTGTGTTGAGGCAAAATTAACCAAGTCTTCGTATCAACATATTGGACGAAGTACTGAACCTCTCGGTCTAATACACACGGATGTATGCGACTTAAAGTTTATACAAATGCGAGGAGGGAAAAAATATTTCATCACGTTTATAGATGACTGTACTAGATACTGCTATGTCTACTTAATGAGAAGTAAAGACGAAGCGGTACAGAAATTCTCTCTTTATAAGACCGAAGTAGAAAATCAACTCAATAAAAAGATTAAAATGTTGAGGAGTGATAGATGCGGTGAATACGAGGCACCGTTTGGGCAGATATGCGTAGAAAGTGGTATTATACATCAAACCACAGCTCCATACTCTCCGGAGCAGAATGGGGTTGCCGAGCGTAAGAATTAGATGCTCAAGGAAATGATGAATGCTATGTTAATAAGTTTTGGGTTACCCGAGAACATGTGGGGGGAAGCGCTGCTTTCCGCCAACTATGTATTGAACAAGCTACCGCATAAGAAGCGTGATAAACCACCTTATGAACTATGGAAAGGCCATCGACCGAGCTATAAATTCTTAATGGTTTGGGCTTGTCTTGCGAAGGTCCTTGTCTCGTTTTCGAAAAGAACGGGAATAGGGCCAAAGATGGTAGTCTGTGTGTTCATAGGATACGCACACAACAGTAGTGCTTATCGTTTTCTCGTGCACAAGTCGGATAATCCCGATGTGCATGTAGATACTATCATCGAAGCTCGAGAAGCTTCTTTCTTCGAGTAGATCTTTCCCTGCAAGTCTTCCATAACTGTAGAGACTGAGGAGTCAAACAGGGAGGAAAATGTGGGGGCAAGTGAACCGTTGGAGGAAGAAGAAGAAGAGCCTCGACGTAGTAAAAGGGCTAGAAAGGAAACATCTTTCGGTCCAGATTTTGTAACCTTCATGATTGAAGGCGAACCGGCGACATTCAAACAAGCAATGTCATCCCCAGAAGCCCAATATTGGGAGGAGGCGATCAACAATGAGGTTGAATCGATATTACAAAATCACACTTGGAAACTAGTGGATTTACCACCTGGGTGTAAGCCACTAGGACACAAGTGGATCTTCAAGAGGAAGAGAAAGCTCAATGGAAGGATCGAGAAATACAAGGCGAGGCTTGTAGTGAAAGATTTTAGACAAACTGAAGGTGTCGACTATTTTGACACCTATGCTCCTGTCTCCAGGAAGACGTCAATTCGGATAGTCATTGCTCTCGCGGCACTGTTCGATCTGGAAATACATCAAATGGATGTTAAAACGGCGTTCTTGAATGGTGAACTGGAAGAGGAAATTTACATGGAATAACTGGAAGGGTTTGTGGTTCCAGATAAAGCTCACAAGGTGTGTAAACTTGTGAAGTCCTTGTATGGACTTAAACAAGCACCTAAACAATGGCACGAAAAATTTGATAGAGTGATGCTATCAAACGGTTTTCGGATAAATGAATGTGACAAATGCATCTACGTAAAAGGAAATGAAAATGACTACATGGTAGTCTGCCTCTACGTAGATGACATGATTATAACAGGGAGTATTGATAATATCAACTCCACTAAGAGAATGTTGTCACAAAAATTCGAGATGCAAGATTTGGGTGTCGTTGATGTAATACTTGGTATGAAAATTACCAAGACATCAGACGGATATGTGCTATCTCAAACTCACTATGTCAAGCAGATGCTTGACAAATTTGATAAAGATAGTAGAGTTACATCCAAAACTCCGATAGAGATCTCAACCACCCTGAAAAAGCATTTTGGGGAGAGTGTGAGACAATTGGAATATTCTCGAATAATAGGCTGTCTAATGTATGTTATGAACTGTACTAGACCAGACATAGCCAATTCAGTGAGTAGACTGAGTAGGTACACCAGTAATCCCAATGAGGAACACTGGAAGGCCATCATGAGACTTCTCAGATACATGAGGTTCACTGCCGACCGAGGGTTGCATTATACCAGATATCCAGTTGTACTGGAAGGGTATTCTAATGCAAACTGGATCTCAGATTCCAACATTACACGATCCACTAGCGGATATGTGTTCGTAATAGGAGGAGCAGCTGTCTCGTGGAGATCATCCAAGCAGACCTGCATAGCCAGATCAACTATGGAATCCGAGTTCATAGCATTGGATCTAGCAACATAAGAGGCTGACTGGTTGAGAAGCTTTCTGGAAGGAATTCCAATGTGGCCGAAACCTGTCCCAGCAATAAGCATGTACTGTGATAGTCAGTCGGCTATTGGGCGGGCGCATGATCATATGTATAATGGAAAGTCCGTAAGAGAATTGTTAGCTAACGGTGTGGTGTCATTAGATTTTGTGAGATCTAAGGACAATATTGCGGATCCATTTACAAAAGGCTTGACTCAGGTAGGAGTTGAAGTTTCATCAAGGAGAATGGGGTTGAAGCCCATCAAACTGGAAACCTCCTCAGAGGCAACCCAACCCGAACTAGATTCTCCAGCGTCGGGTTCAACGGGAAAACCGAACTGTGGGGGTGACCGAACAAAGCACTTGGGAACTTAAGTTCCCAACCCATTTCTATGATGAAATAGTGATAGACCTAGACCATCTAAAGGGTGAGCATGAGGCTCTTAATGAAAACAATGATCTCAAAGGTCGAGAGGAGTGAGTTAGGACACCCTTGACTTGAAATCACCTATGGCGAGTGTGTATGGCCGATACTATGTGATGAGCCATGGGCTAAATCACTAGAGCACTCGGTTGAATTTTTCCAAGGCAGTCCATGGCCAAATATGGACAACAACCAAAGGGCTTAGTAAGTGGTGTAGAGAGGACACTGTGTGAGTATTACTCTGGTATGTACAAATGCTAAATGGTTCAAGGCTTTAAGGCTACCCAATAGTAGCATATTAGATTTTACGTCACTATGGCAGATTCAAGGCGCGCGCTACCTGTCCTTATGCAGTGAACTCTTGCGGTTCTCTCGTATGAATTTAGGGGCATTTTTTATTTTCAGCCAATTTCATTCATGTGGGGGATTGTTGGAAAAACATATTATTTACATGGGTGTTTCCGAATGGTCACAGGACCAACTTCGAGTCAATATTGCATGTGACAACGCTGAGTTGTTTATACCGTACTCAACGTGTTTGAGTAGCCCGTGTGACGAGCTTCGTAACGGTATATCGCATGACCTATTCGGAGAATGGGTGTGAATACTAAGTGGCTTCAAAGTTGGGTTCTCGAAAGAGGAGAAATCCTCAATGCTGAAAAATGGATTAATTAAATGGAAGATTAAGAGTTATCCCATATTGGAAGATTAAGAGTTAATTTTACAATATAAATACAAGTCCAACTCATGTAGTTGTTAAACTAACATGTCCACATACACCTAAGAGTATTAGTGTGTATCACACACGCGGGCGCGGGATTGGGATTTGGGATTTGGGATTCGGGGAATGTCTCGGGTCTTGGGTCTTGGGTCAAATTTGAAAGGGGAGTTTTGTATAAAATAGAAAAGTAGTCCCTAGAGTTTCCAGCAATTGACAATCAATGAGAATAAATGGCAGATTAAGTGCTGCGGTTTCAGAAATTGATTGGACGGATTCTGGGGGTGTAACTCGCAGAATTGAATGACCATTAATGGCTGCGGTTTCAAGAAAGCCTATAAAAGGAAGCCCTCCCCCTCTCATTCAGACAACATACAACACACACACACAGCATAAGCATCATACTAGAGAGAGAGAATCGCACCACCAACAGCTTGACATGTGGTTCGGTGCCGGTTTCCATACGAGCTACTCTGAGACAGAAGTTGTACATTGGGAACAAAGTCCCGAAACCAGAAACCTTTAAAGGTGGTTCGGGAAATATTGTTTAAGAAAAACTGTCCAGCAGTTGCCTCTTCTTTTAATTTCTGTTAATTATTTTTTAGTCCTTTTTACATTCTGTACTGCTTCCTTTTTGTAATTACTTTCCAGTACTGTTTACTTTATGTATTTTACTTTCCAGTACCGTTTACATTCTGTATTTACTTTCTGTAATTTATAATTCAGTTCTGTAATTTCTTTTATTTACAGAAACAGTCCAGACTTTTATTAATCATACTATTCTATCTGGCAGTTTTCTTTAATTGTTAAACAATCCAGCAGTTTAGTAATTATACTATTCTGTCTGACAGTTTCAAACAATTACAATTCTGTCCAGTAGTTTAATATTTTATATTAAATCTGTCTGGAATTTAAATTAGTGTAATTTTAATTCTGTTGAGTCAGGAATTGTAATTTATATTTCAATTATGAAAAATAAATTGTTATTTCCATTCAGTCATTGTCTTTTTATTATTTTTCGATATAGTACAAAACCAAAAATACCACTCACATATATATTAGAAACAATTTTATCATAACCACTCTCCTCAAAACACGTATCATCAGATTTTCCTTCTCAATAATCCTCTACTAGACTCGGTTTCAGGCTCAATTGTAACCTGCTAAGCAACTGGCTCATTATTCTCTTCACTAACCAAAATTTTCACTTGTTCACCGGGTTTTAAATAATTGTAACTCATATTTTAAGTGAGAAAACAGAGTTTAAAAACATATAATTTTAAACAGTAACAAATATTTTCATACATAAGGAATATTACACATATATAACTAATTAATCCAATTCAACACTTTATAACAGCGAAAATTACTTTTTTAGCTCAATAAAAATTGTTAACCTTCCACGTTATTGTCCAAAACATTTTGCATAAGAAAACAGCGAGTTTTTCTAATTTTTCATCAAATACACAATTTATCAAGTAAAATAAATTTACTGTTCATTTGAGTTGCATCACAGTTACATCTGACACTTAAAACTGTATTGGAACCAAATGCACAAGAAAATTGATCAATCTTATTCTTTTATTTAATAAATGGACACTTTATAGATTAGATTAACATCAATTAACCAATTATCACCATTTAAGCATATATCACTTTATATAATAATTTATATTAGGATAAAAATATGAAACTTTTTATGATCAACCTTTATTAGGCTAAGTTACAATACTTGCCCGTAAGCATCTGGTCAGTTAAACGGAAGGCTTCTTGACATCCCAAGTAGCGGTTAGGACGATCATTGTACGTCACTTACCCACTTACCAATTGTTTTTCCTTATATTAGTTGAAGTCTCAGTTGCAACTGACCATACAACTAATAAATTATAGACCAATTTATCCATCAATAGCACATTTTCATCATTCGACAAGTGATTCCAGATAATTATAACCAATTTGCCAGTGTCTATCTCATTTTTATTAAGCAAAACTTCCCTATTTTTTTTAAAAAATCATATGAAAATTATGCAGATTTATTCAATTGTTTGTAACTGATTATTCTCATACTAAACATCAACTTCTTTACTCAGATAGATTCATGATAACACACCCCCAAATTATTTTTTAGCGATTCAAACCTTTTAATATCCAATGGTATAGTAAATATATCTATCAGTTGTTTCTCAGTTGTAACATGTTTTAGAGCTAGACATTTTTTTTCAACAAGTTCTCTAATAAAATGTATATTAAGTTTATATGCTTTATTTTAGAGTGTTGTACCAATGGAAGAAGGAGAAATTAATCCTTATTTGGTTGCCTTGGTTTGCCCCCAACTGTTCCTTGGGTCCTACCCGGTCTAACAATGGGCTTCATCAACCCACCATTTGTTATTTGTCGGATTCGGGAAACATTGCACCATGAAGAATTCCGTCAGAAAGAAGGCGAAGACGAGACCAAGATGATTATATTTCGTTTATGTTTTGTTATTTTTCTGTTATTTGTCTACTTCATGTAATCCTTCTGTAACACCCCTGACCTAATTTGGGAGTCACACGGTCGAATAACACGTGAGGCGTCACGTGCTAAACAAAGTCTAAAAGAATAATTATAAAACAATACATAAATAGCTCATTTATCAACTCAAATTTCTATCAAAAGATACATTAATTGTAACATAAAAAAAATTATATTCATTACAAATAAACTTAATCTCTTACAAGCTAGACCAAAATTACATTGCAGCGGAAAACTAACTTAAACTTTTATGAAGTCTGTCTGGTCCCGACTAACTTGATTTCAACTCTAAGTACCTGAAAAGGTTATAAAAACGAGGGATAAGCTAAACGAGCTTAGTGAGTGATAAATCTTGCAATATAATATAGGGTCGAAAATAGGTTACCATCTTATCATTTTCCTTCAAAAACAACAATACTTTTATCTTACATAAAATTTCCGAAGCATACTTTAATAAAATCGAACAAATAACTCTCTTTCAAACGTTTTGGTGGTGTGATCAATACGATAATATAAATTAGATATCTATCTAGATTGGACTTCCCAATCCTAGGTGTATGCTAGAGATCTCTTTTATTCATTGAATTCAGACTTCCTGAATCTTTTTCTATGATTGGACTTCCCAATCCTACGTGGACTCTATAGGTCTCTTTTTATTCATTGTACCGGTACTTCTCAAATATCTTTATATCATTTTTTTTTCTCAACTTAGATCTTAAATATAATACCATAATGATCACAAAAATAAAATAAAGTTTCTTTCAAAATCTTATACGTTCATCAACGTATATAAATATTTCACTTTCTTTACGTTCATCAACATACACAAATAACATTCCTCTTTTGAACCTGCAACTTTGCAATGATGTACATACATATATAATTTTGATACCTTCAAAATCATTTCAACATGCAAATACTTGTTAAAAATGCAATGGGATTTAATAATAGCAAGTAAGAAAAACCACTCACCTCGTAATATTACGTAATGGAAACAGCCAAACGTTTATATACTACAAATGTTTTCAACTAACTTCCTTATTAAGCCTTTTCTTCTTCTCACAGTAACTTAGGATCCCTCTGCAGCTCCATCTCATTCTATCCTATCGATCTAATAGCTAGTAAATATTTAGAGTAGTAGGAATATAGTGTAACATCAATTATAAACAATATCCTACCAAGCTTTATATGTGTGTACGCATTTATATATGTAAATATATAACTTTTGAGAGAATGATATCATACTGGTGAAATAAGTATATATGAACCTAACTATGTGCATGACTAGGGGCTTAGTATTTATACTACAATAATATGTTAATTTACTGCTTCAGTTTCAACTCCTTTTTATTTCCGTAACTGTCTAATTAATGGCTCATATTACAGATATATAATTATGTGTTGGATAAGTATATGAATACGAAATGTTAGCAGACCTTCTAACTGATAGTGGCCTATTCACTCCCCTGATAATTATTCATAAATGATACTAATTAATCATGCCCTATTAATCATTCTATATTACCGTAAACATGTTAAACATAGGCTCATAACTTCCAAATTCCCATACTCAATGCCAAATAAATTTTTATGTTACTATACCCTTTTAATTACAAAACTCTTTAATACTATACGTAACACTTTTCAATCTAATACGTTCATGTGTAACTCCCTAGAAGTGAATGTGGCTAGATCTTTTAATACTTTTAACACTCTATGAAATAAATACTTAATTATAATTAACCACGTTACTCATACAAAGGAATGTGATTTTTTAATAATACAAGCTAGCTATACTTGAATCCACTCTAATTTTATTGAAAACTTTATTTTGGGAACCTTACTTATCGCTAATTAATAAATAACCTACCAACTTGTCAAAAATTATAGTAATAATCTTAGAGTACATGTACAACCATAAATAAATAAAACAAAATAAATACTGAATTTTCAAACCCATTTACCGACTTATATTTCCAACCCATTTATAAACGAATATAAATCTAAATAATCATTAACATTAAAATCAATAATATAAATTAAATACGGGATTTTACACCTTCCCTTTCTCTCTTATAAATTGGTCCATTTAATCCAGAAAAATAGAATAGATTATCCAACACTCCCTTTTGAAGTTAAAATTAAGAGTCAGAAAAATTGAGCACACCTTAATTAGGTCCTGGTGGCTAATGAGAGCATCCGCCAACTGCAAAGTATCCTTTGATATACAAAGTTTTGTGCAGGCAGATTGAAATTTCTTAAATTAAAATGGCCTTCAATATAAAAAAATATTGATACATTCATGGTTGACTTCGTTCGCAGCCAAACAAGAACAGCTTCGCTAGATAATAGTAGAACTGAAAGGGAGGGAAACCAAACTCTCAAATTTCAAAATAATAGAAGTCAACACCAATATTAAAAGATCCAAGTAGAAAATATGATCATTCTTAAATAAATAAATAAAGATTACAACGCAAAGAGTTTCAGAAGCAGGTATGAGAAATTTCCAATAAAGCATTACATACAAATAAAAACATGAAATCACTTAAAGAACATGCAAGGAGAAATGACAAGTTTGTGAAACTGTTATTACAGCTAACTTAGAGCGCAAGAGTAAAAAGATTGTCGGGGTGAGCAAGAACACAACATGCATTAACGATCCTGAGCAGCAAACAATTCAAATGAACGGACAAGCCAGGAGTGACACTCAAGAAGTTAAGGCTGCAATTTCATTTACAAAAAGAAAAGTGTGAGTACAAAAACTATTAGTAAAACTCATATCGAAACAAAGGTCTAAGGAATGTTTAAAATAAAGGCATATCTCCGTCACAAGCATGTTTACTAAGTACCCCAAAATTTGGTCATCCAAATTCCAAGTTACAATTAACCTCTACACAAATCCATGCATATATGAATATAATATAATATATATATACATATAAAAAAACACACTAGTTTTACACATTAATCTCAACCTTCCATTTAATTTACTTTCAATAGCCTATATTTGTTCATCTAATTTAAAGAATAAACACATCTCTCTCTTTTATTTTATTTTTTAAATCCTACGCTCTCTCTTGTCCATATTCTTCACGAAAAAAAATCCCACTTTTTATTCCTCTAGTTTAATCCTTTCTTTTTGGTAACTATCTTCTACAACTTGAATGCAGGTGGATAAAAAAATAGTTTTTTTTTTATGTCTATGGATCATTTACTTATATATATATTATATATATATATATACCCTTGGACAAGAATGTAATAAATGAAACTAATGACCATGTCGATTTCACCAGTTGAACTGACGTGTGTTTAATTAATACTATGCCAGAAAGACCCAGAATTCGACAAACACTTATACATGAAGAAAAAAAAGTGGTTAAAGAGTAAAAACAATGGATCCATAATTCGGAAAAACCCTATGCATGAAAAAGAAGAGTGGTTAAATTATAACCATATATTCAATGGTCTGTAGTATAGTAAAAAATAGCAAGCGTTTGAATATAAAGCTATGAGGAGGAGTCATCGAGAAAGACGGGACAATACATTCTCTCTCTAAAAAGATCTCTCTTTTACTCCTAACCCTATCCGTCACCCGCCTTGGAGTAGAGGTGGTGCTTCGGGGCCCCTTGGGCTTCATAGCGTGGTACTCCAATCATCTCTCCCTCTTTACATTCGGATTTTTTTTCGGATCTTTCCCCACTTTTCTCCACCTTCCAACGGTGTGCTACTCTTATCTGAAACGAGTAGATTTAATCTTCCTGACTCTCCGATTTCGTGACTATGGGTTGAGATTCACAAGGTTAGATCCGATAGATGAGATTTTGGTGCGTTGTGGCTCTACACGGAGCTGCGCGGGTTCTTTCCAACCAAAAATATAGATTCGCTGCACTATTGGGTGAAGGGTCGAAACTTTCGTTCAGACTAAAACTAAGGTTAGACCAATGTTTTTATTCCAATCAACATGACGTTGATTTGATTGACGATCACAAAATTGTCAAAAACAAACTTATTCCAATATTGAAGACAAAAGTTTCAAATCACAAAATATTCTTAATCGCTGCTACAAAATCTGTAAAAGTTACAACAAGTTTCTTAATTGCCTAGAAGAACAGATGGAAGTCTGATTTAGCATTATACGATTTTATTTCATTCAAGTTTTCATTATTAATTTAAGATGTAATAAGGTCGTTACGACCATTTATTATTAATGAAATAATAGGTTACCCACCAATTTATGTAAAAAAAATAAAAATAAAAACAATGTCTGGCATGGTCGCATAAGTAGTGTTTCCAAAAGGTGATATATATACCCCCAACTCCAAGAACACAGCCAATGTGCCAAAGGAGAGTGAATAGAAATTATTCAAGTAAACCAGCAATAAAACAACAGAAAATAATAATTAACAAACAAGAAAATTACATGCACCCTAAAAATTAGCTATACATTTGATCGATGAGAAAGAAGATTTCACAGAGTTGATTATGCAATCTAATAGAGGGGTCCATAAAGCTATCTAGGTGTTGAGTATTTTGACAGTCATTTCTTATAAAATTGCAGAGATCTGATACAAATTGGAGAGTTCTGATTTTCTTGATATTCACAAATTGATCATTCATTTGCACACCAATGCCATCGGTTATAGAATATCCATTTCATTTTGATGTAAAAATGTTAATCGAATAAACTTACACAGAGGCCACAATTACATGTTCCAACGAAAAAACAAACTATGGACCAAAAGTAGTCATTAAACAAAGGTTGTTTAAGTGAGCCAAACTACAAAAAACAGTATCTAAAATTAAGCAAATTAGAACTAAGCAATCATTATCATGTCAACAACATACATTGGCACACTAGAAGATTATATGATAAATGATTTGGGAATTAAAGCTTGGTTGGTATGTTTAAAAGCTTGGTTGGTATACGAACTGTGTCTAGTTAAGCATATTGTGAGTAGATCATAATATCATATGCAACTACATAACTGCAGGAAATAAAAAAATCTTCCTAAATTCCAGTAGTTTAACCTTGTAGAGATACTCCTTTTAAAGTTTCAATGAAGGGATCCCCGTATACAATAATGCTAAAAGCAATATATATACCGACCTTCGTTTCCATATTAGTGATGTGTAAAGTAAGTAAAACGATTGTAAAATTAGTGAGGACAATCTTCAATTTTCAATACCTAGTTATATCTTACTAATTAGTAAGAGTTCATATGACTCTATAGAAAGAGAAAAATAAATAGATGGGAGCTCACTAATGCAAACAGTATGATATCATCTCCCTAATTAGATTTTAGATAGGATCTCAGAAAAGAAAACATCGGCAAATGATTCCGAAAATATGTACGGATACGAACCTTCAAGTAGAGTGAGTAAATCTGGTTGGTTTTAGCTTCCACGATATGAGTCTCCTTTGAAGCAACCATTCTAAACTCATAGTCACCGCCTGATTCCAGCTCTGTTGCCCGGACTTCTGTTCCATCACCCAACAAAAAAAGACTCTCGACATATTTATCCACAAGAAACGAGTAAGTAGTGCCAATAATTCCAGTTTCTGTTGCTACCTTGATGTGAAAACTGTAAAAACAAAGTTTTCCATTTCTTCGGGCAAACACTATTCCACCTTTTCTCACATCCAACACCCTGTACAAATCCACTCTAGACTTAAGTTTGACTAGTAAAGACCATGACTTCACATTGCCATACTCCTTCATAACCCAAATCTCACAACTATCCCTTTGGTCAGGAAGTAAACTGTTATTTGTCCACGCATTATTGTAAACTATTGACAAACGCTCTCTTATCATCATTGCTTTTAGTTTGACCAGTGGTACACTAGCTAAACCCTCGGGCAACCTTAACTCAATAAATTTCTCGCGGATAAAATCAAACTTCAATATCAAATTTCGATGACACCTGCTATTATCATTTTTAATCATTTTAAATGCAACCCAATGGACATAATTGCAGATAAAGGCCTGAGACCAACAATGGTCACTAACATAACATTCAACATTGTTATTTAGGCGTGTCCAAGTGACTTTTGAGAGTGAGAAAACCTCTACTATAGGGGGAAGCCTATGACAACCCTCATCATCATCTAAAAAGTAAACCAACCTAACAACCTTAAAGTCATTATTCTTCGAGTCATGCCCAAATCCTAGGGCTAACATGGCATTCCTACTACATTAGTAGAAATTAGGATTAGGGAGAGTTACCGCTCGCCTTATGGAAGGGTTCCAAAGAACCAAAGTATTAATTTTCCTTAACCAAAAGAAATCATCAGACAAACACAACACTCCCTTACAGTAACCCACTATCTGATAGTAATGTTTCATGTTCTCATGAAACGGGAAACTGATACTAAAGCTGTTTTCGTGGCTGGAAGTGCCGTTGTAAACGGTGTAAACTTCTTTGCTAAGATGTTGCGAGTAGTACCTTAGGAGAGTACCGGACTGGGTAGAAGACGAGTAAGAGAGTTGTTGGGTGATGAAACTAGGGCTGGAAATTAGAGAGCATCATTCTTTGCATACACACCTTAGTCTAAGCAAACATTTTATTGGTAGCCTCTTTAGAATTTCAGTCACCACCTCTGGGATTATATAATCAGACATTATTGACACGGGTTTGGTGTTTAATGATAAAACTGATCCTTGTATTGTAGATTTATTTTATAGGAAGTACGAGAACCGGTGAGAAAATTGTGATTTATACAGAGTGACTTGGTTTTCACTTGGTCAATAATTAAAAGTAATTAATGTTATGACAGAATCAGATTGTATTTATTTAAAATCACTTTGTATCCATTCGTATTCATTACATCTTTCTACAAATTGATTATATTATTGACCATATTAATTAGAGTTTAATGACCTGAATTGATTCTTTGAATTGTTATAAATGATTATGATTTACATATGGTTTGAAAATGTGTATTAATTAATGTGTGATGGCCTTGTATAATAGGGTGTAGCTACGTCCGCCATCGATTGATTTCACTTAAGTTTTTAAGAAAAATATGAACCGAATATTAAAATTAACCGGTCCGATTTTTTTTTAATTAATTGTGAGGAAAACCTATATTTTATTTTTATTGATTTTTAAATTAAAATGTTGGGCAAAAAGCTACTACATACCAAATAAAAGTAGCATAGTGACTCTTAATACAAATACAGAACTTGAGATCAAATTAATTAAAACTTAAGGATCTAACTGAACTAATTCGCTGATTATATTCTCCCTTTATACTCTCCAATTCGCTGATTATATTTGTGTTGATGGTTGTGCTTTGCGTACTGTTCAACCTCCTACCTTGTCAGCAACCTTGTTAGCTTCTCTGTATATGTGCTTCAAATAGACTTCCAATTGCATACTGCTTAACCGGTCCGGTTTGGTTTAGATCAAAAATAATTATCAAACTCGAACCAAACCAAACAAATTATAGTTGGTTTTGTTCGGTTTGGTTCTCCCAGTTTGAACTTTACTACAAAAAACCATAAAATTCAAAGCACCACTAACTAGCTCCAATATTTATTTATTTATATTTAATTCAAAATCTAAATAAAAAATGAAATAGCATGTAGAGTAATAATACTTTGAAACCGCCAACTATTAACAATTGGGTTTCTTCGGGTTTGAAATAAAGAGCTAAAACCGTAAATCCAACACATTAGAGCTGATAGAACATAAAAATTGGACCCGAATATATCTATTCGGGTATGAATCGACCCACCCATTATTAGAGGGTACCCAAGGCTAAAACCTAAAAACCCATGGTCTAATAGCTTTCCTAACAGACCATTATCTATAAGGGTTCAGCCCAGTAGTAAAGATCCACAATGGAAAGGCCCATGAGGTGGTTCTTGAGATAACGACATTTGTCAACATCCTATGAGACATAGTTGTCTATAAATAGCCAACTATCCCCCCTTAAAAGGGGACCGAAAAATATTTCCCAAAAATATAGAGAGAAGGAGAGAAAAGATAAACACCTGTCAGAACCTATCGCATCAATTATCAAACCGAGCAAGATCAAGAACCGAGCACCGAATAGAAGAGAAAAACCAAGTTCAAAGATCAAAATGCGAATCCGAGCATAAGTATAGTAATAGAATTGTAGTCCGAGCAAATGCAATTGTCGAATAATAATAAAGATCAAGAAGTGTACATTGTTTATTGTCAATTCATTATATATTATTGTTGAAAAGCCTAACGCCACCGACCAAAGTTATGACTTTATCAAATGGCGTCGTCTCCGGGAATCATCTAGTTCCCAACTAGCTTCGAAACCGAACACCAACACTCTACCAGACGAGCAACAAATGGCAAATACCAACGAAGAAATCCGTCCAGAGGAAGTAGGCACATCGACTAACCAGGAAATCCCAATCCACAAAGATGTGTTAGCGCATCTCCTCAACATCAGAGACCGCTACGAAGCATTTCAGGTCGGATCTCGACCAACCATCTCTAACGTCCAAACAGAACAACAAACCGATCAGCCCCCACAAGTCGACGGTCACATCGACGAAAACCCTACAGACACTGAGGCAGAACGAGCGCCGTCCGCGACTAGGCACGCAAGGACACCCTTGACGAACAACCGCCGCCTCAACGACGCAGGGCCAAGCTCAAGGGCTCCTCTGCCAGCAGCCTCGGTCAACTCCAGTCCCCAACAGGTTCGTTTTCAAACAAATGAAGCCCACCAATATGGCATGACCGACGACCCCGTACTAGAACAGATGATCCCATATCCAACCCTCCCACCGCGGATAATTACACCGTATACGGTGGAAGTACAAGCCCCTGTTCACCAAGGAGGGACTACGGCCGCCCTGGCACGGGCCGCCGAAAATCGCAATGCCCAGCTACATGCTCAGCTGACGGCATGCATGTCGGCCATGGCAGCAGCCGGCGTCACAGTACCGCCCGTCCAACCGATCAATCCGCATACCGACCCCCGACGAGAAGCCGAAGATTCCGCTTACCGAGCAGCTATGGAAGTGGCTGGCCGAACATATGATGCAAGGATACCCCGACAAGGGGAACATGTTCCAAAGACGACCCCAACAGTCGCTGATCGCCAAGACGCCCCTAGGGGACCTATTCCCAACAGAAACCCGAACGACGGTAGATATCCAGAGTACAGGGTCATTGTAGGATATTACCCACAACCTCATTATGAGGAATACCCTACCTACCAAGCTCCGGATGAGGCATTCCAACAGGCTTGGGACGTCTGCCAAGAAACTCCATGCACCGAACATATCACTCGGCACCGCAATCCTTTGGGGTTCATCATCCCCGAATTCAGGCTCTATGATGGAAAGAGCTGTCCAATTGATCATCTGCGCCACTACAAAACTAGGATGGAGCTGTGGAATAATGACCCTGCACTGATGTGCAAGTTTTTCAAAAACAGCTTGGGCCAAGAGGCTTCGTCGTGGTATCACAACCTGCCACGGGGATCCATAGGAAGCTGGACGGAGCTTCTCCGTGCGTACTCCACCCGATATGCTGCTCATCGAAAGAAGAATGTCAACATCGACACCCTTCTGAAAATGGCAATGCAGCCGAATGAACGACTCAATGATTATTGCATACGCTTCATTGACGTGGCAAACCAAATTCCGCAATACGCCAATAACATAGCCATCCAAAACTTCATCAACTCCATCTCTAGCGGCTATTGGGCGAGAATGAAGTTCATAGGCAAAAGCTTCCCGACCACGGACGCTCTGCTAGCCTATTGTACCGACCTCACCGATAAGAACGAGGAAATGCGACTCCTTAACCGAACTCTGCCAAGAAGAGAATCGGTCCGAGAAGCACAAGTGGGCCGCAAGAGAGCCAAGAACAATCAGGGGGAAGCAGTCAAAACGACCAGAAGGGACAAAAATCCCGAGGTCCATGACAGGGTAGAGCAACCCCGAGAACCCGAGTGTAAACCACTCCAGCTCACATACCCGATACCGATAAGCGAGCCTAAACCGCTCTGGATCGCCTACCCAATGCCCCCCAAACCGCTTCAACAAGGTCGATTCCAAGAGAGGGAACGCCGAAAAACCTTCAAACCCGTCGAGCTGCGATACACTTTCAACCTGTCTGTTGAAGATATCCTTAAGGATATATGCAGGGAAAGTTGGTATTCCCGACCGCAACCGTTCGCTACTCCCTCCAATCTAAGAGCCTCCAAGCTCTTCTGCGCCTATCATGATGATCACGTCCATCTCACTGAGCACTGCCGCAATCTGAGGTGGAAGATGAACACGTGGGGTGACGCAGGATACCTCAACAAGTTCATCAAGGGCGCCGGGAACAAAGGCAAACAGTTAGCCATCGACAGAGCCGACAACCAACAAGGCAAAACAATTAACGTCGTGCATCTGTCAAGACCAAAGACCACTGGAGGGGAAAGATCACAACAGCGGCAACTGGCGCACTTTGGCCAGGTAGCCAAGGCGTCACAGGCATCAACTTCTAAGCGGCAGTGCACGCCGCAACGACACCCACCCATTTCTTTCTCGGATCTTGACGAAGAAAGGGTGATATACCCCCACGGGGACGCCATTAACCTCCGCATCCAAATTGGTATAGACACAGTCAGCAGAGTGCTCGTCGACCAAGGAGCCTCTTGTTATATCATGTACAAAGAGCTCTTTGACAAGATGGAGCTCAAGCTGCAGGATCTACAGCCTACCGATGTCACATTGATCGGGTTCATTTCTGAGACGACTAAACCGTTAGAAAAGATCATCCTAACTGTTACGACGGGATCTGTATCAGTCCCCGTAGAATTCTTAGTGGTCAATGACCATTCAGGCCATAATGCGATCTTGGGTCGACCATGGCTTCACGCCATGCGGGCCATACCTTCGACATACCACCAGAACGTGAAATACCCTAACGCTAGAGGGGAGGTCGAGACGGCCCGAGGATGTCAAGAGGATTCACGACGCTGTGAAGACATCACCGCAGATCTGAAGAGACAGCTAGTGGTCGTCGAACAACCTACAAGCACGAGGAAGCTGCTCAACCAAATAGCCCGAACTGAGAGGGTTGTAGAGGAACAATTGGTAGAGGCGCTCCGGAAGGTGAGCATCCCTAATATGGATGAGGAACACTATTTCCTCATCGGTGATAGCCTCCCCAAAGGGGAATCCGAGGAGCTGGAATCGTTCCTCTTCGATAACATCGATAAATTCGCATGGAGCCCCAAAGACATGCCAGGTCTAGACCCGAGAACGACGTGTCACCACCTAAGTGTTAACGCCGAGTACACACCAATTGCTCAAAGGAGCCGAAAAGTATCTGTCCAGCACAGAGCGGCTATAATTGTTGAGGTCCGAAAGCTATTGGAAGCCGGAGCCATAAGGGAGGTGTTCTACCCAAAGTGGTTATCCAATCCGGTAGTCGTCCCTAAGAAGAACGAGAATGAAAGAGTCTGCATAGACTTCACCAATCTGAACAAAGCTTGCCCGAGGGATCCATTCCCCCTCCCAAGGATTGATCAATTGGTGGACGCAACAGCGGGGGAAGAAAGGATGACCTTTCTCGACGCTTACTCAGGGTATCACCAAATCCCCCTCGCCCGCGAAGATCAAGAGAAGACATCGTTCATATCGCCTTTGGGAAACTATTGCTATACGGTAATGTCGTTCGGCCTACGCAATGCGGGGGCAACATATCAAAGGATGATAACGAATGTTTGCCAAAAGCATATAGGGAAGACAATGGAGGTATACATAGACGACATGGTCGTCAAAAGCGAAAGGGTTGCATCCCACCTCCAAGACATTAAGGACGTCTTCCAAACACTGGGCGAGCACAAACTGAAGCTCAATGCGAGCAAATGCGCATTCGGTATCAGCAAAGGAAAATTTTTGGGACATATGGTCAGTCGAAGAGGAATAGAGGCAAATCCCGACCAGATCATAGCTCTATAGAACCTAGCAGCACCCAAGAATAAGAAGCAGGTACAATAGCTCACGGGAATGATGGCCGCACTGAGCAAGTTCATCAGTCGATCCGCGGACAAGGGACGACCATTTTTTGAATCACTCAAGAAGGATAGAAAATTCGTGTGGGACCCGGAGTGTGAGACTTCATTCAGCAACCTCAAAGAGTACTTAAGGACGCTGCCACTACTAGTAAAGCCGAACAAAGGAGATGTTCTGGCATACTACCTAGCAGTTTCCACTACAGCAGTGAGTGCAGTCATCCTAAGAGAAGAAGGTCGAGAACAATTCCCAATCTACTTCGTCAGCAAAACTCTAGTCGAAGCCGAAACACGCTACCTACCATTGGAAAACCTATGCTTAGCACTGATCGTTGCGACAAGAAAACTACCGCACTACTTCATAGCTCACCAAGTCCAAGTCTACACGAAATTCCACATAAAGGAATCTCTTCGACGGACAGACATTAGCGGCCGAGTTGCCGCATGGGGGGCCGAGCTATCCCAATTTCATATCGAGTTCACACCCCGACATGCCGTAAAGGGACAAGTCTTGGCCGATTTCGTCGCGGAGTTCACCGAAGGGTATGACGAGCCATTGGCTATATCCCCACAGTCGTACTGGCAAATACATGTCGATGGGTCAGCCACCAAGGACAGATCAGGAGCAGGGATCGTCCTCAAGTCCGGTGAGGGAGCGATCATAGAGAAAAGCATTAAATTGGGCTTCCGAGCTACCAACAATGAGGCGGAATATGAAGCCATGATAAATGGCATGCTCATTGCACGATCCCTAGGATGCTCCCACTTAACTGCGAGTTCAGACTCCATGCTGATCGTTAATCAAGCCCTCGGCGAGTACCAAGCCAAAGACGACAGAATGATACTCTACCAATAGCAAGTCCAAAGCTTAATGGCCACGTTCGAACAGTGCGAATTAAGAAGGATCAATCGCACCAAGAACGCACATGCCGACGCATTGGCCACCCTAGCCTCGACATTAACGTTGGCCAGCGCACGGTCAATCACAGTGGAACTTCTGGAAACCCCGAGTATCACCAGAAGAATAGACCGAGTAATGTCAATCCAATACGAGCTAGGGTGGATGGACGACATGATTCACTATCTGCGAGACGGGACGCTCCTGACCGACAAGATAAAAGCATTGAAAATTACGAGAAAAACACCTCGGTTCTGGCTATCGGAGGACGACAAACTGTACAAGTCCAGTTACCGAGGACCCCACCTTCTATGTGTCTGGCCCGAGCTGCAGCAGCCAGTCTTGGAAGAGGTCCACGAGGGATCATGCGGATCACACATCAAAGGAAGGTCCCTTGCTAATAAGACAATCACCCAAGGATATTGGTGGCCTTATATCAAACGAGATGCCGACATTTATGTCTAAAAATACGACAAGTGCCAACGATTCGCCAAAATACCTCGGCTCCCATCATCCTTGATGGCCCTGGTATCGGCTCCATGGCCATTCGCCCAATGGGCAATTGATATAGTCGGGAAGCTTCCCAAGGCACCCGGCAGCGTCGAATATTTGATTGTGGCAATGGACTATTTCACCAAATGGGTCGAGGCAAAACCTCTCCGAGAAATTAAAGCCAGCAACGTCAAACAGTTCATCTGGGAGCATATCATGACTAGGTTCGGTATACCATACACCGTTGTCGCAGACAACGGCACCCAGTTCAAGGACGCCAAGCTACAGCTTTGGTACGAAGAACTCGGTATCCGAAAGTTCTATTCGACTTCAACATACCCATAGGGTAACGGCCAAGCAGAGGTATCAAACCGAACCGTACTAGACGGCATAAAAACGACCCTGGAACAAGCAAAGGGGAGATGGACTGAATGACTGCTCAACGTCTTATGGTCATGCCTAACTACGCCGAAGATGGGCACCAAGGATACCCCTTTCAGCCTAGCGTACGGCGTAGAGGCCGTCATACCAACGGAAATCGGGCTGCCCACACTCCGAACAACTTTAGTCGAGCAGGGAAACAATGAAGAAAGAATGAGAGAATAACTCGACATGTTAGACGAGAAAGGAGAAATAGCAGCCCTTACCCTAGCAAAGTACCAACAAAGCGTCAAGCAAACCTATGACAAGAGGGTGAAAGGGACCAAAGAGTTCATGGTAGGAGAACTGGTACTACGGCGAGTGACAGTCTATACCAGAAACGAGATACATGGCAAACTGAGCCCCACCTGGGAAGGCCCATACGAAATTGTCAAAAGGACAAGCCCAGTATCCTACAAGATCAAAAACATTCTGTTCAAAAACAGCAAAAGAGAGAAAAATTCTTGGAATGTAGCTAACCTAAAGAAGTACTACATGTGAGCTCGCTTACCCGTACAGGTACCACCTAACCTATGTTTCTTAATGATATTATCTTTCCAACATATGAAATAGTTTGCCATACTGTCTAACAAGTGCAGATATGAAATTCCCAACATGGCTAAGTGCCTAGGAATACTGTGAAATTCCGAACATGGCATGTCTAAGAAAGTGCCTAGGAATACTATGAAATTTCCCAATATGGCTAAGTGCCTTGGGAATTTTCATCCAAAAAAACCACCCAAATCAATCAACCACAATAACTATCAAATTTCTTAACAAAAAACCCTAAATCATCAATCAAATTTATCCATAATTCAAGGTATATCTTTTATTCTCTAATTTATTATTTATTTTGTGTAATTTCAATTTGTAAAATAGGAAAAAATATATAAAATATGCAAATTGATTATTCACTTAGCTATATATAATTGTTTGTTGTTTGTTTATATTAATTATAGAAATTATAATAATTGTTGATATTTGTCCCATTTTTGCATTATTTATTTTATTTTGTGTAATTTTAATTTGTAAAATAGGAAAAAATATATAAAATATGCAAATCCATAATTCACTTAGCTATATATAATTGTTTGTTGTTTGTTTATATTAATTATATTAATTATAATAATTGTTGATATTTGTCCCATTTAATAAAAAAATTATGGTTTTTATTGAAATTTGTTTATTTAGATATTTATTACTAATGGTTTGGTTATGATGTTACATGTTTATGATGGTTATTTGTTTTGATTGAGAAAAATAAAAATTGTTACGCTTTATTAATATTTACCCGTTTTGAAAATTAGGGGTTTTTATAAAATTATGTTTTTTAATTAGTTTGTTTGCCCAAACACCAATAAAAATTGGGGTTGTTGATATTTTATCCGTTTTATAAAAAAATTGAGTTATTATTGTTTGATTATCATTAAATGTGTTTGGTTATGATTAAAAAATTGAGTTATCATTGTTTGGTTATGATTAAAAAATTGAGTTATCATTGTTTGGTTATAATTAATTGGTTATCATTGAGTTATCATTGTTTGGTTATTATTAATTGGTTATCATTGAGTTATCATTATTTAGTTATCATTAATTGGTTATCATTGTTTGGTTATCATTAATTGGTTATCATTGTTTAATTAGATAATTAAAATAATTGTTTGGTTATCATTAAATGTGTATGTTTCTTATGTTGTTTTTATTGTTAAAAATAAAAATAGTTAGGATGGCAGAGGTCCACAGATTAAAGGCAGGTTGGGCATTTTACGACAGACCGGTCATATTTCTAATCAGACTTGGGATGCTGGAAGAGAAGCGGGTAGAGGAGATGCGAATAAGATTAGGGTTTATAATTATAGTTGGCAGATACCGACGCATGACAGAGTAGTTCAAAACATGATTAGGGCTGGTTTTTATGGTATTCACACTATAGGTAATTATACCGTAGACCGAGGCTTGCTTACAGCCTTAGTTGCTAGGTGGCGTGATGAGTCGCACACGTTCCATTTTGTCGGTGGAGAGTTGGGGATATCTTTACAGGATGTAGAGATTATGCTTGGTCTCAGGGTGGATGGTCTTGCTGTTACCCGATCGGAGCGGAATGACACCAAGGCGAGCATGTTTGATATGATAGAGAGTTTGTTGGGTGTTAGACCGGCTGACAATCAAGTGGATACAAACTGTTTGACAGTTAGACTTGCATGTACGGTTTGCATGTATTTTATGAAAACCGTACATTAAATGTACGGTTTGCATGTATTTTATGCAAACCGTAAAAAAAATGTACGGTTTGTACCCCTGATTTAAGCAGTGGTCATTTTACGAATGTACTTTTTGCACTGAATCACGGTTAATAACGTAAAAAAAAAAACACTACAAACCGTAAAAGTAATCTACGGTTTGTAGTGTAAATGACATTGGATACCATATCCATCAAAATAAATCCGACAACACCTTATCACTTTTGAATTATTATGAGTTGACAACCCTATCCGAAAATGACTACTCAATGCATTATTAAAGTTTGAAAATGACTACACCAAAAAAACACTACAAACCGTAAAAGTAATCTACGGTTTGTAGTGTAAATGACATTGGATACCATATCTATCAAAATAAATCCGACTACACCTTATCACTTTTGAATTATTATGAGTTGACAACCCTATCCGAAAATGACTACTCAATGCATTATTAAAGTTTGGAAATGACACAACCTTGTGGGGTTTCTGAAATTACCACTATAAATATGGCTCATTTTTGCCAATTCTAACAAACCTTAAAATCAAACACAAACACTTTTCAAAAATCTCTTAAAAAATACTCCTTTCTACCCCAAAAGAAATATAAACAAACACTTTTCGAAAATGAATTACAACTATGGTTATGACAACAACCAATGGAATAACAACAATGCGAATTCATCCAGTGGCTCAAACGATGAGCTAACTGATTATTCAGAGCACTTTGAAGTTGATGAATTGACTTGGGAAACAAGGGATGAAATGCTTGCTGATCTTGCTGATGTGGCTGGAAATTGGGATTTCATTCTTACGATTCGTAGGTCTGGAGGGGATGATGGGAGCAGAACACCGTATGTTGATATTGTGTGTGATAAATCGGGGGTTTACGAAAAAAAGAAACCATCTTCCGTAAATTCAGGTACAAAGAAAAAAGATTGTCCATTTTTCATTAAAGGTTACGTAGTTAATGGTGAATGGATGTGTCAAGTAGAAAATGGACAACATAACCACCCACCTCCAACTTACCTCCAAGGGCAAGCACGACATGCTCGTTTAACCCAAGATGAAAAAGAAATGGTTAAAACTTTAAGGCAAAGTAGTTTTAAAGTTATTGCAATATTAGAGGCCATAAAAAATCAAAATCCTGACAATGTATCAAACACAAAAACGATACATAATTTTTTGGCTGGACTGAAATTTAAAGAACGAGATGGTAGAAACCCGATACAGGAACTGTTTAATTTGTTGGATAGACATCGCTACACATTCTACTATAATATGAACCCAACAACCCATTGCCTTGAGAACTTGTTTTTTGCACACCCCGATTCTATAAGGATGTTCAAAGCTTTTCCTGATGTCTTGTTAATGGATTGTACATATAGGACAAACCGTTTTAATATGTCATTTCTAGAAGTCGTAGGAATGACATCAACGAACCAAACATATTGTTTAGGTTTTGTTTTCATGAGTGATGAGACAAAGGAAAGTTATATATGGGCATTGGAAAAATTCAAAGATACATTGGAGGGTTTTATACTACCTAGGGTGTTTGTAACCGATAGGGAAATGGCCTTGATAAATGCTTTATCCGTTGTTTTTCCCGATTCTCATCATATTTTGTGCACTTTTCGTATTGCAAAAAATGTTTTGAAAAATTGCCGTAAAAAAATCCCTGACGAGGAGTGGCAAACGTTTCTAGATGATTGAGGTTTATTGGTTGATTCTGAGTTGATAGAGGAGTACAATCATAACCGAGCTTCTTTCAATTCCTCTTACAAATCGTACCCTGCTGTGATTAAGTATGTAGACAAGCTTTTAAATGATTATGCTGAAAAGTTTGTTGCATGCTATACCAACCATACAACACATCTAGGTAACAGAACTAGCAATCGAGCCGAACAATAACATGCTAAGCTAAAAAGATCCCTTTCCACAAATACTGGCACGCTTGAAAATGTTTGGATAGAGGTGAATAGAATTCTAGAAAAACAGTTTGAGGATATTAAGATAAAGTTGGATAAATGCAAGTCTTATTTTCCACATTCTGAACGAACACCTCTATTTATAAATCTTAGGTCGTATATCACACACTATGCCTTTGATTTATTATTTCAAGAACACAAAAAATGTAGTGGCCAGGCTGATGAGAATTGTTCTTGCGGTTTCAAATTGTCTCACGGGTTACCTTGTCATCATATTATGAGTGAACATATTTTATTCGGGAAGCCTCTTCCTCTAGAATATGTTCATCCATTCTGGAAAAAATTAGACGTAATTGATGATAATGGGAACACCGATGATTATGGGGTAGAGGGTGATCTAGAAGAATTTAAAAGTGTTTATTCTAGCAAAACTAATGTTGAAAAACGGCGTATGAAAACACAACTCCGAGAGATAACCGTAGCATCTAGAACATCCATGAATGACCCCGAAGTGAGACAAAATAGGGGGAGACCTAGAAAATGAGACAAATCTAGTAAGAGAGATAAGTCGGGATGGGAGTATGTGGAGAAACAGAGTGCTGGTGCTAGTAGGGACAAGGGCAAAGGTAAGGCGGATGAAACACCGGAGGTAAGGGTAAACCCAACTAGGAGGCCGCGAAATCAGAACCCTAAACTCACCCCCAATAGGCCAACCTTCCTGTACAGTAACCAAATATGGGTCATGTTACATAGTTACATCGAAACGGTTTATGATGTGCGTGAGGATGGTAACTGTGGGTTCCGGGTACTTGCAAATGCGACGGGTAAACAGCATGGGGAAGATGATTGGTACGCGGTGAGATGTGAGTTGTTTCAAGAGCTGCAGCAAATGAAAGGTGTTTATTATGAGCTGTTTGAGAATCTTGATTTTCATTACCGGTATGATTACATTTTATCAAGTTTAAATTTTTATCATCCTACAAATCCCGCCCCTTCTGACAAATGGATGAGATTTCCGTCTTATGGTTTTTTAATTGCTTCTCATTACAATATGCCAATTGTATTGTTGTCCTTATGGGAAAATAAAAATGGAGGGGTACAAATATGGAACGTCACTTTTTTACCTCTTTATACTGGTTCGCCTCAGGAAACGACATATTACATCCCGACTGTAATAGTGTTCGTCAACAGTTGTCACTATGCTCAGGTTATTCCTAAACAAGGGATCTTACCAATGCCAGGAATTATAGCACGGTGGGAACAAACACGCACTGAGGCAGCTGCGCCATGGAATGAACTTTTTCGACCAAATTTCAAGTTATATATGGCTCTGGAAAGGCAATCGGGAAAACAAATTGCAAATGAAGAAGAAGCTATAGATCTCTCAAGTCCATAATCAGTTTTTTATTTTTAATTTTATGTAATTCTTTTTTCCAAGTTGTTGTAAATTTATATGATGTAAACAAATGTTTAATAAATTTGTTTTATGAAATTTAGTTCATGTTTGCATATTGAGTTAATTTCTTTTATGAAATTTATATAATTTATGATTGTTTCATTCAAGAAAATTGACGATTGACACCAAATTGACGACTTAGTTAATGTTTCATATTGCGTTATACAAGTGTTAAAAACAAACCAAAAAAACTTCACAAAAATTGACGATTTAGTTAATGATTCAATAAATATCAACTTATACACTTGACAAAAATATAACATGAACCAAAAACATAAAATTTATCAAATGAACTTTTTTTGTGTAAATTTTGTGTTTATTTTGAGAGATTGTTAGAATATTGGTAATTTATTTTATGTAAAATTTTAGAAATAAGTCATTTAGTTTTTTTATTAAAAAAATCATATTTAATTTGAAAAAAATATTCAGTATTTTAATTTTAATTATTAGAATTTTAATTTTAATTTTTAATGTGTAAATTCTGAAAAATGATACATACCGTAGATTTAATCTACGGTTTACACTGTAGACCGTAGATTAAATCTACGGTCTGTGTGTTTTTAAAGATTTTTTTGATGTTTAAACATCCAACCTCATTATTAATACATGCCTCTATTAATACCTTTAACAAGCATGGCCTAAGGCAAAAACGGAACCATTTTAGTTTTTTTTAATCGGAACTCATATTATACATTTTCTTAACACATCTCAATAAAAAAAAATATGGCAGGACCTATGACTTGCGACAAGCATACTTACCAACTGAGCTAGCACATATTAGTGAAAAAAACATACAAATATAATAAATGTCTAAAATCTAGCTGGGGCACATGCCCCCACTGCCCCTTTAAGTGGTTCCGCCACTGATTATTAGCATTTTAGATACTGGACTTAAAGTTAATGATCTATCAAAGCGTGTACAATTGAAGTATATATTGGCTTCATATGATTTGGAAGGAAATCAAATACTTCATCTTATATAGTATAATTAATCTAATTTTTTCAAATGTCACATTTTAAAATGGACATATAAAAATTCAACTCATGAAAATTGCAATTTGCATCATCATTAATTGATACACGATAAACCAAATAAAATGTTTGACAACATAATATATCTTTTAAACTTATGTATACCGGTCACAATGCGACAAGTTTTTCCTAATATTACAAGAAAACTAAATATATCATATAAATTCTTATTTAATAATCTATGCAAGTTACTTCTATCTATAACTAATTCATAAATTTCACTTTTTATAATTCGTATGTGTTTGTTTTGCACATGACGTATGTGGCATGTTATATGTACAAAGTATTGAACCAAACTGAAAATTTAATCTAAGATTCATCCAGTTCAATTTGACGACAGTATCTCAATTGTGATTTTGTTAGTAGATAAATAACTTAATTGTTAACTTCGATTATCCAGAATCCAAAACGATAACGACGGATAGTAGAATACACTAAACTTACTATTCCCTTGGCTTGGGAACAAAATCTGTTTTTGTACCAAAATATAGGGTGTCAAAAAGTTTAAATTAAAGATAAAGGAGCAAGCACAAATATGAATGGAACTATAGGGTTCCATTTATGTAAATGTATTTGTAATAAACGAGATAAGGACCATAAGGTTGAGCTTAGTTCCACAGCCTTATTATTCCCTCTCTTCCATTTTTTATTTTAAGTGTGAGAAAAAGAATGGAAAAGTCTGGGCTCATAATCTCAGCTAGAAATATTAATCCAGCTATTTTTACCAAACTTAATGACTATAAAAAAGTTGGGTTTGTATTCAACAACTTCAACTTCATAAATCACAGTCCAAGTTGTTTCCCTTTTGCGGTATGTTTTATTTTCAAACCTTAATTAGCTTCCTTTTATTTAATTATATTCACTTCTTCTTTATAGAATTTATTTTACTATACATATATAACATATTGCACTGGTGAATGGAATAGTGGTGTATTATTTGTTGAATAGAGTTTAGTTATTGTGGTTTTGTGACTTTTGTCTGATGAGCTAGCAAGTACACTTACCCAAGTAATAGATTTATGACTTTATGGCATTCTTGAAATATCTTTTCTGGAAAAATGAGAGATTATTTGGATAGTTCCTTGGAAAGTCAATCAATGGTTTGGGAAAGTATTTTGCTAATTCTAATAGAGTTGGAAGGGGAAAAAAATTAAAATTGGACAGCCAATTTTAATCCACGATTAATATCTTTCTGACATAAGTTTTCACATTCGACTGATCGCTGGTAGTTTAGCCTTGGGAGGTAATTATGACGAGTAACGAGGCCAAAATTATGTTTACTAACCCATCCTGCATTTAGTAAAAGTGCGATACATCATACAGTAATACCATTTAGTATGTTTAGTAACCTAACCTAACCTAACCTAACCTAACCTAACCTAACCGAAATGGAAATAATTACCACAAAATAAGCGGTATGTTAATATGAAACCATAAATAGGTTTATGGTAGTACGGAAAGGTGGCATGGCATGAGCGGTAGTTGCCACTAAATGAGCAGTACGGAAAGTGAGGTACCATAAATATAATTATGGTAGTATGGAAAATGAGGTATAACCATATTAATCAGTGGTATGGTATGAGCGGTAATTGTGGTTGATTTGTACGTTTTTTTACATAATTTCACCATATTTGTTTGCATTCGAAGTGCTATCTGTGGTTACACCTTTGAATTGTACGTCTACTCTGAACAGTCTGGGTAAATGCCAGTGCAAACTGTAACTCGCAGAGCTCATGAATTGTGTATGAGATGTATGATAGTTCATGGTGTATCGTTTTGGGCTTTAATGATTTTATGACTTAGAATGTATGTTTGCAGGTCTCGATTTCGAGCCTGTTCCTTCTTTACTTTTCAGGCATGCATATTTTTTTTATATAACAGATCGTTTTGATTTTATATAGAGGCGCGCTTTGTACACAAAATGCAGCATATCGTCTTCAATCGGTATCATAAACACTCCTAATATTGAACTCCCATCATCCAACCTGACCATCTTTGGTGGAACTTCTCAAATTCTCGAAATAGTCAATATACACAATATTGTGGATAGAGTTTTTCTTATGGATTTGGATCCTGCTACAGCAAAGCTTGCAATAAGTCTTGTCGGTCCATTTTTGTCAGCATTTGGTTTTCTATTCATATTGAGAATTATCATGTCGTGGTACCCAAAGCTACCGGTGCAAAAGTTTCCATATGTAATTGCTTATGCACCTACAGAACCGATACTCGGTCCCACACGGAAGGTCATTCCACCTCTTGCTGGAGTAGATGTTACGCCCGTCATCTGGTTTGGGTTAATCAGTTTCTTGAGCGAAATATTAGTTGGTCCTCAAGGGCTGCTTGTGCTCCTGTCTCAGAAAGTTTAGCCACTCTTAAATGTTTCATTTTTGCAATTTGTAATATATTTTTTGAAGCCTTGGACCGAATTTTTGGCCGAGTAACAAAGATTTTGCTGCTTCTTTTTTTTTCGTGTACCTGTGAATTCAATTCCTTGTATACGAGGGGCCGGGAGAACCAGGGATAGAGACTCACGTGAGTAGGAAACAAGAAAATATATATTCTATATCTGTCGTCCACTATGGATTCAAATCTAAGAGAAGTTCTAGATAAAGTTTATTATCCTGCACTTCTTTTATGTTTGGTTGCAGCTTTTAATCTCATATTTTTCCTTTTTTTTGACTGAGCAGTTCTATAAATAAATAAAAATTGCATTTGGTTGGGCAGTTTAAACAGAATTATATTGGTTTCCTGATTTGGAGAGCTTAAAGTTTTACTCTGGAGGAGCCAATTATTTTCTCGTGAACCCAAATGAACCAACCAACTTATTTTCTTAAAACTTAAACAACCATAAAGTGTTCGTCCATTTTAAGCAGAATCAATTCTGATTTTACAAACTACCCATTCTATACATGATTTCACAATATTCCGCCAGATCTGGTGTCTTATTAATTACTATACATCGTCAATAGAATAGAGTTCAGCAACATATGCAAGACAACAAGAGCACACCAACGCTAATCAAATCCCAGCTAATAACACGCAGTTCACATATAAGCATACAAGAGACCGAGACTAAAGAAGGCAAGATCAGTTGAAAAAGATCGATGTGAAACTAATGAAAGGCAAAAATATATCAGCATAGGCAAGAACATCTTACCATGCAACTATTAATAAAAACACAAAGCAAACCAAGTATTCGGTATTTTTTTGGCAACACACCAGCTAATCCCCAACTTGTTATTAAGTAACACGACCTTGCAACTTTTTCATGGAAAAACAAGAAACAAGCCAAGTATTCCTTTGCCAACTCAGTAGGCTAATCTACAACCCGAACTGAGAAAACTTTGTTCACTATAACTTGGCAAATTAACTCATCCATCACAACAATGACCTTGTTCAATCATATCACAGTAAAAGGTTCGAGCCAGGACTTAAATGAGAAGATGTCATCCCCCTCAAAAGTCAGAAGCGAGAAAGTTGGAAGATAGAGTAACCTGTAAAATATTTATATTCATCAAGTTAGAGGCCTTCAAGTAAAAAAAACTGGATATAATAGTGAAAAGAACTTCGTGCTGCAAAGTTTTACTAAAGTATACCTTCTCTCCAAGTTTAAACGGTGGAAGACCTTTATAGGGGCATGTGCTGCATCTAAATGCGTCACCGAGCCCACACTGCACCAAACAAAATGTTGTTAGGCAAGAACGTGGAATTTTGGCAAAAGAAAAAACATAAGAAAGGGACGTGTGTGGATATTCTCAGCGAAAACAGTTTAATGGAAGTTAAAAAGATATACTAGTATGTAATGAAAATGAAGGCACAAGAAACATAGTTATTAAGTTCAATCACAATAGGTTTCTCTAAATTTCAATATTTGCTGTGAAATGCTCTTATAATAAACTCAGTTACCATATAGTGTTTTATGAAAATAATTCAAGTATTATTTTGATCTAAGAGCAACGATCCAAACCTATCAGAGGTGAACCTGAAAAAGGTCCACTGCTCCAAGAACATATCAGAAATTCAGTCAAAAAAGTTGATGTTCCAAAACCGCAAAGCGTGATCATAACAATGAAATGAAGCTGAAACTGACATGTAATTTTGCATTTAATACTGTAAACTTAACAGTGGCCAGATCTAACAGTAAAGATATTACTGACTTGGTCAGCAATCCTGATATGTATTTTTCTATATATTCCCCCAGACATAAGAATCAAAACAATGTATTATCAACTTCCATATGACAACAATCATGGATTCAAACCCCGTTCAAGCTACGATAAGAGACTGTAAAGCCTAAGTGTGGTACATCATTTTAGTACATAGAAATAAAGATCAATTTCCTATATTTTTATTCTGCCTTTCGAGTTCTAACAAATTAAGCCAAAAAATTGCGCAGGAACACAGCAAACAGTATGGTCTTATAGAACAAAAGGAGCACTTACACTGCCACATGATGACTGAGGGTTGTCCATCTGGTCCATAGTCAGCCCTAGCTTTTCCACCTTTTCTTCTTCCTCGGCCCTTCCACAAGAGCAATTTTTGCAGGCTTTTCTTGTAGTTCCAACTTCGCAATCACCGACTGTATTCATGAGTTCAGTAAATATTATAACTACAATTTTTAACAAACAATAGAAATTGAGAAAAAACGCGATTGAATGTCTCACCAAGAGGTAATTGAGGTTTCTTTAAATCCTCTTCGGTCAAAAGGCTATCCTCATCAATTAGATCCATATCATCGTCTATCTGAATTTTAGGCAAGCTTTTTATGGGCTTCTTGAGAGCAAAAGACGAACCACTCTTCCAAGAAGGCTTCTTGGCTTTAACCTGTTCAACAGAAAATGAAGTTTCAACCGCTGCTCTGACACAATGACTGATTTCGTAAATTTAATCTTCCATTTCCCTTGGAATAGGGGATTCAAATCTTTACTTGCCCTTAGCTCCAAGGTGAAGAACTTTAAAAAATAATACCTTTGCCCAAAAAATTCACATATAGAAAACTAAAAACTGGAGAAGAAATTCCAATAGCACGTTGTAAATGTCTAACCAAGGGACAATTTATTTCTAGTTTAGCACATGCAAAACATCTCCATATTCAACCTTATCTAGTCATGAACGTACATTACATATAATATGTCTTCCAGTTGCAAAAAGAACAAGTAATAAATACAAAACTCACCCCAAAAGACTGCTCATCTGACTTCACTGAGAAGACTTCTACATCTGAGAACCCTCCAACCAACAAGCTTCGCTGAAGGGAAGATTTTATCTACAATTTGATTAAAAAAAAAATGAGACAATAACAACATCGCTTGTAATAATCAAAAAATTTATGTAGAAATCTAGCTAAGAAGTCCACTGGTATAGATATAAATTGAAGTTACCTTCTCTCCAATATCGGATTGAGAAGTAGCATTAAGAAGTAGTATGGTTCCCCTAGGCTTAAGTACTCTTAAAAGTTCTCCCAACAACTGATTACTGGGAAATTCGGTAGATCCACAGAGTACCACAATGGCATCCACAGACGACGAATCCGAAGACAGCTGATCTGGATTACACACAAACAACAGCAAACGGATGTTATAAGCAATACAACAAAGATACAACAAACTGTCCTTGTACACAATAAAACAAAAGAAAAATTCAAGTACAAGAGAATCCGCATTTACAAAAAACATTAAATTGTCCGTCAAAATTTGAACATCCCCATGCTCATAGTTCTAATCTCTTAATCATAAAGACAACCAAGAACTATACCCTAACTTATGCAACTATGTGCTAACTAGTGGCCAAATTGTACCTCTCACACATATGAAAAGGGGAAGACCGAGAAATCTTAGTAATGGCTGCACCATAAGTGAAGGAACAGGGTTACCTAGATGTTACCTATGTAATATAAAATGTACAAACTATATCCTCCGGAATATATTCGGTGCCTTATTATTTTTCTCCCACCCTCTCAAATTAAGACCAAAGAAGTAAATTTTTATATTAGGAACACCTTCATACATGCTGACAATCAACTGATTATATTGTTTATATAACAGCCTCAACTTTTTAATAAAAACATCAATTCTTCTAACATCCAACAAGAAAAACAGGTAAATTATGAAGATAGTCAACAACTAGATGTGTGGCCAAACAATTTTTTCTAAAGGAGAATAGAAAAACCAACATATTTCGTATATACGCAAGCATACTTAGTGGTGAAGCTCTGGTGATTATTAAAGGGTCAACATTTTCCAGTTCTTCATTCTTAATCATCTGGATGGCGTCTTGAACGGCACTAGCAGGCACATCTGCCAAATCGGTGACAGCCAATACATTCTTTTGCATCACCATGATATCCTGCAACAAGATGACAAAGTGAGCATCAATACAGTAATAAGACTATCATTCTAAATTTCTTATCTTATCTGAAAAGGCTACAAATCCAATTATTTCGTAAACAAAGTTGGATTTGTTGAATTTGCAGCTTCTAAACAAATAAAATTGGCTTATCTGAACTGGAAAAAAAGCTGAGTTTTTCAAGGCTAGAAAACTACAAAAGCTTAGTTTTTTAGGCTACCTATGCAAAAATGATGAGTTTAACAAGCCCTTGACGTAAGACAAACGCACATACACAGTTACGATTGCAGATACACTGATTGAACTAAAGTCAGCCAGGACAGGAAACAAGAGAGAGAGAACCACGATAATCTACGAATTTATGCAATATGACAATAAAACTCTACCTTCAGACACCAAACATAGATTAATATAGTCCATGTTCATACTCAAAACAACTATAGAAAACACAAAAACATTACACATCTATACCATAGTTTAAAAAATCTATTTTACCTCAATAAATATAGGATGAATTAAAATAGTGTCAACACAAATTAGACCAAGAGTTTATCTGGTTTACATAGCTCCAAATTCTAAGAAGTGGTGATTTTGTCCCGATAACTTTGAACAAGGCAGCATATGGTCCCTTTAGTTATCAACCTTCAAGTTACGGCTTCAGTTATCACTGTGCAAGGCTGTAAGTAATTACAATTAACTTTGGGAGAGAAAAAACATGCACCGATAGTATGATTTTCGAATTCTACCATTAACAGAAATCATTTTTTCCAATGTTTAGCAACAATCAATATTGAAACTAAATATACACAGACAGAATAGAATCGTGAAATTCAAGTAAAATATACTAAAGGGCAATCAAGTTCTTGTTAGGTTGTACTCTTTAAAACCTTCTTCTTACATGTCTATCTCACCTTAAAATTAAAAAAGTCATGCTAATTGATAAATCTGAGACATCTAGGAATTTAACTTGATAAATACAGTTTTGTTTACCTTACTTTTCATAAAAGACGCGGAGCTAACTAGTCAGCTTGCAAATTGAGCTTTTTTTGGTTTTTTTCTCCTAAACCTCACTAGTAAGTTAACTTGGCTGACATAAAAAAGTACCCTTTTATATTTTTCTCATCAACAATTTAAGTTGATTATACCATTTTTTTAGCCTATTTTGCATATAAGACGCCGAGCTAATTAGCCAGCTTGCAAATTGAGCTTTTTTCGGTTTTTGCTTCTAAACCTGAAATCACTAGTAATTAACTTGATGAACATAAAAAAGTACCCTTTTATATTTTCTCATCAACAATTTAACTTGATTAATACCATTTGTTTGCCTAATTTGCATAAAAGACGCTCGAGCTGATTAACCAACTTGCAAATTGAGCTTTTTTTCACTAGTAAGTTAACTTAGTTAACATAAAAAAGTGCCCTTTTATTTTTTTCTCATCAACGATTATACCAGTTTTTAGCCTAATCTGCATAATGGACGCTCGAGCTAATCAGTCAACTTGCAAATTGAGTTTTTTCGGTTTTCTGCTTCTAAACCTGAAATCACTAGTAATTAATTTGGTGAACATAAAAAGAGACCTTTTTTTTATTTTTTCTCATCAACAACAATAACACCGATTCAATACAGATCTGAGCAAAACTCATAAGCACTAAGCTGAAGGCTTGTTTGGTTGCTACTTTTAAGCTATTATCTCATTTTACCCAACAATCTGCACCATTTAGTTGACCCAATTAACAGTTTTTTTTTTCAATTCGTTGGGTAATAAACAGCTATAATTGAACAGCTAGGATATATTATTTATTGATTAATTGGCGTTAAAAACTATAGCCTTAACCCTATTTTGACCTAGCTTATAATTTAAAGTTTATATGCTTAAAAGATAAACCCAAATAAACTGCAATTGAGAACAAAAACAATAATTCTAATTACAATTGCTTATCAATAAATAAATAAATAAAACGAAAACTAATTACAACAAAGTCTTATTAACAGAATTAATTAATTTCCGTAATTTTACCTTTAATAAAAACGAATTCAAGAAAACCCTTTAACGCTCGCCGTCTCTCTCTCTTTCTCTTTCTCTCTCTATATCTATATGTGATTGTTAGCGATACGAAACCCGCGTGGTTTATAGAATTATTAAATATAAGAAGAGAAATAATAAGAAAACACCCCCCTTAGTTTGGTTTGTATTCAAAAATTCCCCAAATATTTATATTTCAATCAAATACACTCTTCAAAATTCCATATACTTTACCGAGACGTACTATAGGTGTGCAAATGAATCGAGAAGTTGATAAACAAGTTCGCGTTCGGCTCTGTAAATGATAGAATAGTGTTTATGAATTTACTAATAAATTGAGCGTGAAAAGAAGTAGATGACTCATGTTCGGGCTCGAACTCGTTTAACTGTCTAAAGATATGTTCATCATAGCTATATATCATGTTTATATACCTTGTTTACTATTTTAATAAAAATAAATAGCATAGCTACATTATGCCTACATATAAGTAAATATATGGTCCCTTTGGAAACATATTTTTTTACTTTGATTTTGAATTTTGGATTTTAAAATTTGTGGTTGCTTGACAAATCAGATTATTCACCTTCTAAAAATCTGATTTTTTATGCTGAAAATGCTATAAAATCCAGCTTGTCAATCGATTCTTAAAACATATTTTTAAAACATGATTATGAACCCAAAAATTTGTTACTAAACATACTGATACGACATGAAAATAATAACCGATAAGCGATATTCGACGATGACCCGATCCACATAGTTTTAATGGATATCTATCGCATTCAACATGAGAATCATAATTGATATAAGAATGTGATGGTCTTTTCCTTTATAAAATAGGAAAGTAAATTACTCAATGTACTAACTCCAATTAACAGAAACTCATCACCTAAAAAGTCCATGATCTGACAGATGAAGCGCCACATGTCATTATCCTGCGGTGCACGTACCTCTATAAATAGAGTCAAATAACAGTATAATGAGATCATCTGACTTTTAAGTAGAAAAGGAGAAATCAAATACAGAGACTTTTCAAAGCTTATTTCACTAGAGAGTACACACATACAAGAAGTCAAAGACCGAAGAGCTACACCGAACATTAGATAAATTGAGATTTGTAATAAAAGTACATTGTAATTTACTCAATTAATCAATAAAGATATCTTCTCGTTCGAATTATTACTTCAACCATTTAAATACTATTATTGAAAATCACGAATTATCCGGCCAAAATATATGTTTTATCACATACTCATACTGTATAAAATGCACATGGTCAATAACTAGACTATATCACTTTACGTTGTAAACTCGGAATGGTTATGTGCACTATTGATTATCTTACATTTTAGGGGTAATTCCCTATAAATAACTCATAGCAAATTATATTCCTCCTACTTATCTTGATAATTTCACATTTACTCATAGGTACCACTTTTTATATTATATGAGTTTTATTAGTAATTGATTTTTTAAAAAAATGAAAAAAATCACAAAAAATCATAAAAAATCACAAAAAATCACAAAAAATCAAAAAAATTATAAAAAATTACAAAAAATCACCAAAAATTATAAAAAATCACAAAAAAATTATTAAAAATACAAAATCACAAAAAAATTATAAAAATTACAAAAAAATTACAAAATTACAAAAAAACATAAAAAATTACAAAAAATCACAAAATCACAAAAAATTACAAAAAATCACAAAAAATCAAAAAAAATCACAAAAAATTACAAAAAATTACAAAAAATCACAAAATTCACAAAAAATCACAAAACATTATAAAAAAAATCACAAAATCACAAAAAATTATAAAAATTATAAAAAATCACAAAAATCACAAAAAAAAAGAATTATAAAAAAATTAAAAAATCATAAACTTTTTAAAAAATTACAAAAAATATATAATTTTTTTTTGTCAATATAACACTTTTTATACCGAAAAGTGATTTTTTTTTTTTTACAAAAAAATGGTTTTTCCATGATAAATGTGCATTTTTTTAATCTAAATGAGCTGAAAGTGCATCTACTTCAGTCAAAAATACATATAATTCAGTCAAAAGCGTATATAGTTCAATAAAAGTGCATATAGTTCAGTCAAAAGTGTATATAGTTAGTCAAAAATGCATAAAATTGAGTCGAAATTGCATTCAATTCAGCTGAAAGTAAATCTAGTTTCCGTTGAAAGTGCATACAATTCAGTCGAAAGTAAATATAGTTCAATAAAAGTGAGTATGCATATAGTTCAGCTAAAAGTGCATCTGGTTCAGCTGAAAGTACATCTGGTTCAGTTTAAAGTGCATCTAATTTAGTGGAAAGTACATATAGTTAAGTCAAAAATGCATATAGTGTAGTCGAAAATGAATATAGTACAGTCGAAAGTGCATATAGTTCTGTTAAAAATGCATCTGATTCAACTAAAAGTGCATCTGGTACAACTGAAAAGTGCATATGGTTCAGCTAAAAGTGTATCTGGTTCAGCTAAAAGTGCATCTGGTTCAGACAAAAGTGCATCTAGTTCAATAAAAGTGCATATCGTTCTGTAAAACCTGCATCTGGTTCACCTAAAAGTGCATATGGTTCAGCTGAAAGTGCATATAGTTCAGCTAAAAGTGCATCTAGTACAGTCGAAAGTGCATAAATTTCAATAAAAGTGATTTTTTTTTGTGATTTTTTTCATTTTTTTTTATAATTTAGTGATTTTTTTCATTTTTTATAAATTTTTTATATTTTTATAATTTTTTGTGATTTTTTGTGATTTTTTTTTTTTTTATTTTTTGTGATTTTTTATGATTTTTATTTTTATTTTTATTTTGTAATTTTTTTAAAATTTTGTGATTTTTTGTGATTTTTTCATTTTTTATAATTTTTTTTTTTTTTTTTTTTTGTGATTTTTTGTGATTTTTTATAATTTTTTTTCATTTATTTTGAGATTTTTTGCATTTTATATAATTTTATGTGTTTTTTTTCTATTTTTTATGAAATATGTGTATGACGTTTTGGTAAATAAATTAAATAATTAAAAAGTGGTACCTATAGGGAATGTGAAATTATGGAGGTATCTAGGAGGAATATAATTTCAAAAGTTGTACCTATTGGGCATTAATTCTAGATTTTATAACCAAATAGTTGAGTTTCTTTGCGAGGCCGTGGTGTGAAAAATATGTCGAATAAATAAAGAATTTTTTCTATATTTAACATAACATAAAATAAATATGAAGTTAAAGACAAAGAGTATTGGACAATAAAATATATATTTTTAGTAATCTGTGTGTTTGGGAAAATAGAATGGTCATTTACGAAATTTGGTAATTTTAAAGTAAAAAACAGAAATTTTTAGAAAAAAACAACTAACATTGATAAAGCCATAACTTTGATCGGTCGCGTTAGACTTTTCAACAATAAAATAATGATAAATTAGGCGTAAATAATGAACACTTCTTGATCTTTATTATTGATCGGGTCTTTACAATTGTTCGTATTGTTACACTTGATCGGATTATTACTGATTTACTACAATTGCGCTCGATTTGACTATTTAAACTCTTATCTTGATCGTTTTCCTTCTTCTTCGATGCTCGGCTCTTTCTCTGTTCGGTTTGTTTCTTAATTGGATAAGCTTTGACTTATTCTTCTCTTTTCTTAACTTCTCTCTATATCTTTTGAATAGATTTTTTTTGTGTCCAGCGTCTAGGAGGGGCCTTCTGGGATGTTGACAAATGTCTTCATCTCAGGGGGTTTTTCAGGTATGGGTCCCTAGTTAAGTGGGCTTGGGCTTTTGATAATCACAATCTTATTCCATGATGAAAAGGCATGTGATGACCCATTTAAGTGTTGGATACCCATTTATAAAGTGGATTGATTATTACCCGAATAGAATATTCGGGTCCAATTTTTATGTCCTATCAAGTGCTCCCTGACTTCCTCGGCATGGTTTTCCATGTCGAGGGAGTCATGCTCGGTTTGTCGAGGATACTACTTCGGTCTTGTCGTTCCCAATGCTTCATCGAGAAACGCAATAGAATCATGACGGTTCTGTCACGCCCCAAAATCCATAGAACACGGATATCGAGGCATGACCTTTTTAAAGAAAAGAAAAGATAACCTGTTGGTACGAAATTAAAAAAAAAATTAAAAAGAAAGCACTTACGAGCTAAAGGAACAATTAAACCATAAATAAAAGTTTGCCAAACGCGGCTACAAGATAATAAAATAAACGAATGAAAATTGCCCGTAGGCTACAACCTCAAAATAAAATCTAAGTGAAAAGAAACTGAAAGCCCCGAGCCCATGTGATGTTGCAATGCAACAACTCTTATCCAAACATGCCAACCTAAATGGTACCTGAAACACAAAATTGTAACGGTGAGTCCCACGCACATAACTAGACGGGACGGCACCACAAATACCGTCACTCCATCCCTTAGATGCAAGAACTCACAAACAACAACTACGATAATCAACATGTAAAAAGGAATATTATAACATCCTACAACGAAATGAATTAAATAAATTAAATAACGTCAACTCAAATCTATCACAAACATGGACCTCTCATGCCACCTACCCCAGTCCGTAAGGTAGGTCATTCCCTATCCCCACGACCGTCTTCTGTCCCCGGAATTAGGAAGAGACAGAGACCATTGCAACATAAAAGTAGATTTAAAGTGCGCACTTGGACCTCTCATGCCACTCGTCCCAGTCCATAAGACGAGTCATTCCCTATCCCCACGGCCGTCTACTGTCCCCGGAATTAGGAAGAGACAGAGACCATAGCTAACATAAAATAAATATAGTGCACACTAGGACCTCTCATGCCACTCGCCCCAGTCCGTAAGACGAGTCATTCCCTATCCCCACGGCCGTCTTCTGTCCCCGGAATTAGGAAGAGACAGAGACCATTGCTAATGTATCAATATTAAGGCCTCGGCCAATAATATTATACTATTCATATAACACATTCTCATACATATAAATAGTAAGGCCTTGGCCAATAAATAATAAACTAATCATTTATCACATTCTCATACGTCATTCTAACGTAATTCAACAAAATCCAAAAGCATAGGTGCTAGATTCACAACTAGCCAAACAAGTCTAATCAACATAAAAAATCATTCAGGCATTTTAACAAACACCTTGTATACGCAATATAAAACACATCTTTATTCAACAATAATTTACCCAATTCTATCAACAACCATAATAATACATAATCAATGCATATAACACGCAACCCATTAACATTATCATTAATCCGAAATCAAAATATTAAATCCACAACTAATCCAAAATCAAAGAAGCGAATTAAAAATATAACAACTAACCCCAATTAACAATTTATAAACCTAATTAAGATAAAAGGCATAAACCCCCAATTTCTAATAAACGCAAAACCAAAACCTAACATACACCCTCGTCTAGTCGCAATGGATAACCCCCGTTACCTTAGAGCGTAGAGGAGATGCTTCCGGTAAGAACCCGCTAAAGTGGCTTCTTCTTCTTATTCTTCTTCTTCTTCTTCTTCTTCCTAGGGTTTGTAATCTCTCTCTCTAAGTTGTTTTTACTGTTTTTTATCAATTAAAAGTGGCTGTAAAGTGTATAAAAAAACTGTTTTGAGATAGTTTGTGGTAACGAACTATTTGGTCCCCAAAGTTCTAAAAGTTAACTCTAATCCAAAATTATTGTTTTACTACTCAAAAATAACAAATCTTTAAAAAAAAACCTATTGGGTCCTTTTTATTAGTAAAATTAGTAACAGGTTTTTAAAATAAAGTTTTTCGGAAGAGTTTCGGTTTTTGGCTAAAAATTAGTCGAGTGACCGGCTTTTGGTAAAATTTGAATAAAATGTTTTTGGATGAATTAAAACATAATTAAAACCATTTATAAAAGTACGGGATGTTACAGGTTCCCAGGGGGGCCCATTTGTAGTTACCCATCCTAATATCTTTCTTCGAGGAAAAAACTCCTATAAAGGGGGTGCGCCCCCTCCATAATCATGCATTTTACTACTACTGTGCTTGTGACATAATGGCTTCCTCTGGTTCTACTGGTGAGAGCTCTTTTAACTATATTTCTTATTTAGAAACTGAGGTCACAAAATCTCGCACCGCCAATAAGAAACTCGTGGCCAAGGTTTCAAACTACAAGAAAAGGTTGTCTGATATGGATTCTGCTCATCATGTGACGATGGTCGATCGGGATTGGGCCTTCGAGCGTATAAAGAGGCTCGAGGTTTGTCTGGCTAAGCAGAAGGCAGCGAAAAGGGCCTATAAGCTTGCCTTCAAAGAGTTGCATGCTCGGTCTAAACCGAGTTCGGATGAAGATGGAGAAGGCTCTTCCTCGAAATAATTAGTCTTTTGTGATTTCTGTTGTAATTTCTTTCGAATGGGGAGTTTTCTCCTCAGTTGTAATCGAAGTTTTTGAAATTAATAAAATATTTCCCGATCCTTGTTCTTGTCTGTTTATCTTCTTAATACCCTATGGGATGACTTAATTGGACTTGTACTGCTGTAGTTAGCCATAAATGCTCTAGGGAAGTTCAAGAGGTTGTCTTTTTTCGAGATGACCTTTGATCTATCCCTTATTTCTTTCTATAAAAGGTGATCGTCCCTGTATTCTTGTTGCAACTCATTCTTTATTATCGTACAAATGGCTTCTCCTCGTGAAGATAGTGGTGACAATCTTCGTGAATACGTTGCCCATCTCGAGGAGGAGGTTAGGAAGGCTCGTATCCTCGAAAAGAGGGTTGCCTTTTTAACCATGGAGGCTCGCCGAGCTGAAGAGATGGACGAGCGCTTGGAGGCCATGGAGAGTGAATATCAGAAGTCTCTGATCGACAATATTTGGGCTCATGCTCGGATCAAAGAGCTTGAGGCTTCTAGAAATAGGCACGTTGCTTCCAAGAGGGCTTACAAACTGGCCCTTAAGGAAGTGTATGCTCGGTTGAAGGGGAAGCCGAATGACAAAGCAGGCCCTTTTATGAAATGATTTTATTATTTTTATTGTATTTCCTTTATGCTGACTGCCTCTTTTGTAATAAAGTATCAATCAATCAATAAATATTACTTTCCCAACGCAATTTATTTGACTGCGCGTGCTTGTGGCTTTATTAATGCTTTTTCTTGGGCTTGGTGTTTGACCTTATCCACTGGATCTTCTTAATCTCTGTATCTAGGGACCACTGAGGTTTCTTGAGCCCTGTGCACAAAAATCTTATTCACCAGAGTTTTCTTGAGCTCTGTGCAAAAGATCTTAGATATTTATTTGAACTGCTGCCTTTCCCCAAAATGACGCGTGTTTTGCTGCCATTATTACTTACCCCCTTTAAATATTGGCAAGAACCCAAGCGTTTTTTGAACAAGAGTGGCTTTTAATTACCCACGCTTTTTCAGAGCCTTTTGGGAATCCAAACGTTTTTTCTTGAACAGACACATCTTTTAATTGCCATCGCTTCTTAGAACCCATTGGCGAATGGTTGCGACTCTCAATACCAGCCCTCATCTAATTGACCTATAAATACCTGCTTAAAGCATGGTTATATTCACAACCCTTATCACATTACCTTCTCCTATATACGAATCTTCATCTTATAATTTCCTTAAGATGTCTGGTCCTTTCACCCAATCAGCGTTAGCTTTGCAAGTGGGGGCTTTTGAAGCCTCCTATGGCCATGTACAAAGGCTGTTGAAGGATGCCGAGGAGGAGTTAAAGGTGATGCGTTATCACCATACCGAGATGGTTCGGGAATTAACGTGGCTAAGATCCGAACTGGATTATTGCCGACGTGCTCGTCAGGCTCTAGTCGAAGAGAATGAGGTGCTAAGGGGGAATTCGGCACTTCGAGACAGGGATGTCTCTGCCGGGCCCTCTCATCGATACCGATCGACCTCCCCCTAACCTCCATTTTCCTTTTTTTTCTTTTGATTTGCTTCAATTTTCTTCATTTTTTCCTCTTCCTCTTTTTTTCACTCTTCTTCTTTTCTGTTTTTTGTTTCTTTGACTTCTTTTTTATTTGTCTGTTTCCTTCATTTCTTCCTCCTCCATTTTATTTTCACTATCTCTTTTTTTTTTATCTCTCTCTCTTGCTTCTTTTTATATCCTTCTTATGCATCCCTTTTTTTTTCTTTTTTATCATGTTCCTTTTACTTTCTTCATCCTCTTCTTTCTCACCACTACGACGTAACAATCAATCCTGTGATCCTAAGGATTTTGTGTTACTTCTAGGATTTTTGTCATTTTTCTTTTTCCTCTTCTTGCTTTTCACTTCTTTTTTATGTTCCTCATCTTCGCTTCTTTCTCCCCTTTTTGTTTTCTTTTTATGTTTCTTTCCTTCGTCTCCTGATGTTCGCCTGATCCGCTGATGTTGTCGATCTTCTTTGGCCATGTTGTCTACTCATTTGGCTCCACCACTCAACACACAATGTAGTAGATTTTCTTTTTGATGTAATCCTTGGATGTAATAGACCTCAATGTAATAGATTGTCTTTTGATGTAATGAACAATGATGTATTCCATCTTTATTAATGAGAAGTACTTTTGCCCCTTTATTTTGGCACTTCTTTTTATGTTGTACTTGTGGTTTGTCGTTTTTTCGAACTCCAGATCTTTGAATATCTTTTCTATTTTCTGCTGTACTTGTGATATCAGATGTATGTGGGTGTACTGTCGACCATAGGTGCACCCTCCCAAGCATGTCAGGAAATACACATGCTCCCAAGTATGTCAGGAAATACCATACTACATTTTCTCTATAAATACCCCTCTTCTTTTCTTTAGTAGTTATCATTTCTCCTTTTACTTTTATAGTTTGCTCTTCCCTCCTCCCCTACTTTCTCTTGTACTATAGCAATTTCCCAGAATGTCTGAACCTGTGGGGAGATATCATGCTCAGATGAAGGGTTTGGATGCGGAGGTATCTCGCGTCCGACGTCGGATGGCAAGGCTTGAGAAAGAGTACGGCATTTTGGCCTTGAGCTTGTTCGGATCTCATCCCGAAGAGACGGTGAAGTGGACCGAGATTTCGGCCTTGAGTCGTCAGCTCGATCACTTGTTGTTACAAAGAAATCATCTAGCCAACTCCTGGTATGATGCCGAGGAAATTTGGGACCATGCTCAAGACGAGTTCGATAACTCCCCTCAAGGCCTGGCTAATATGATGGTTAGGAATGCTCGGCTGGAGGAGCGCATCATGGTTTTTACTAGGGAGAAATCCGAACTCTCTGCGGAGAACGAAAATTTGATTGCCATGAATGATTCCTACCAAGCTCGGTTGAACTGCTCTGCTCGTTTTGCTTTCTCTCGGTCTGGTAGTTCGGTTTTTCCACCCATTGGTCCTTAGTTAGATTGGGCTGGTTTTCTGATGTATTTCCTGTTTTGGAACTTGTATCTTTTTCTCTCTTTTTTTTTTTTTATTTGAATCAGATGTATCTGTTCGTATCTCGTGCTTTTGTTCTGTGTCGCGCTTTGTGTCCTTTGACTCTCTATAAATGCTCCCTATTGCTTGTTCTTCATTATCCAATCTTCTTTTCTCTCTCTTGTTGATAATTTTTGCTTCCTCTAACTTGCTTTTGTTTTGAGATGGCTCCCATTACTAGATCTGTCTCCAAAAAGAAAGCCCTTCTGGAAGAGGAGCCTACTTTCTTGCTACCCCGTCCCCCTGGTTTAGGGGAGGAGGATTTGACTCCTCTTTAGCTAAAAGAGATTGAGATGTCATGGCTGAAGCATGATCTCAAGTGTGCTCAGACTGAAGCGAGGAGGTTTAAACAATATTGGGATGCGGAGGGCATTGCTCGTTTCAAAGCCGAGCACAGTCTTACTCCTTGCAGCAGGCTGAGATGGCGATTGCTCGTTTGATTAGGGAGAGAGAGCGTCTGGAGGAGCTCTTGGCGAAGAAGGATGCCGATATGGGGGGTAGTTCTAAGAAGTAGGATGGTGTATTTTCTTGTAAAAAAAAATTCTCTTTGGTTGTATTTTTGTGTTTTTTTTTTTTTTTTTTTTTGTGGATGAATAAAACTTTTGCTTTACACTCGATTCTGTCTATTCTGTTTTATTTCTTGTTCACTTTGCCTTTATGTCTAACATATGTTGTTTCAGTACACACCGAGCAATGTGCCCGGTTATCCCCCCGGAGAGCGTTGTTAGACTTGATGCTTAATGCCGTCAAGCTAGAAACGGTCTCCGTCCACCTTATTCGGTGTGTCCATTCGGTAAGGAATGGTTGGGCATCGAGGATCTTAATCGGGGATATCATTGGTAGCGTATGCTGGAAGCTTTTCGTGGTAGGGTCCACTGGCCGTTTATTTAGGTGTAATGATGTGAATTGCCTTGGGTAGTGGGATATGCGCTGACGTGGCAAAATCTGGAGCGTTTATAAGTTAAAAATAGCAGCGGTTGTTGACTTATCTATGGTTGGAAAAAAGGTAAACCTCTGTCACACGAAAAGGTGGTTATTATTTTATTCTTTTTGTGACTCCACTCCTTTTTTACTGTGCCAAGCAATCCCTTTTGTTTTTATCACATAATTTGCTGAAGAAAATATCTGTCTCTCTCTAAAATATACTCTTCCCGCTAAAAAGGAAAAACGTGATGCCGCTCCATCTAGGGTTTCGTTGTATTGTCGATATATTTGCTGCTGTTCGAACGTATCCGCTCAGAATGACAACTGTAAGTGCTTTGTTATTATTATGTTCTTTTTGTTTTAGGACTGGTATTTGATTTGTTGTTATGGTCGTAGATATGGCGTTGGTAACATGTCGTGGTTGTCTATATATGTCTGACGATATTGAGTTATGTACTGGATTTATACTGATTGGGAAAGGAGTAAAACGTAGGGTTTCTGGTTAATTGTAGCAAGGGGGGGGCTTTTCGTTATGTTGATGTTATTGTGGCTTGTGTGTTAGTATATTGATGGATTTTTGTTGATGTTTGGATAGGAAATTTTGACCCAATGCCTGGCCCAAGTGGGCCCATTTGTGGAAAAGGATTTTAAGAAGCTTGCCGGAATACCCGACAACATACATGTTCGGCTTCCGATATCGGACAACGAGGTGCTGGGGTTTGTTCCCGCCGGCGAGGTAGCTGTACTTTCCTCGGAATTCTTTACTGGGGGTTTAAGACTTCCTTTCAGCAAGTGGGTGGCTTCGTTCTTTGAGGCCGTTCAGATTGCTCCGGCCCAACTGGCCCTGAATGGTTACCGTACCCTAAACGGTATTCAAAGGCTATCGGAGTTGGCCGGAATTCCGATCGAACTAAAGGATGTGTTCGGGATCTATACTTTGAGTTTTGAGCGCCGTAGCTCGTATCTGAAGACCATGCGTGCCTTCTGTCGGCTTGTTTTTGGTCTGCCGGATACCAACAAGGGGGAGAACCTTGGTGTTGTGATTGTTTCCGGTAATTGGGGTTGTGTTGGACACCAAATTCCCGGACCTGCTACCAAGGCTCCCATGATTCCAGACCTCGGTGCTCCCAATGTCGAGGCTCTCTTAGCTCTTTGGAAATGGTGGGGGCCTGGATCAATGAAGGATCCTGCTAGTCGTACTGCTCCCGTGCTGCTCGGATACCCTGCGGGGCCAGTGACAAAGGGGAATTCTGTGCCCGAGATCCCTAAAGAGTCCGAGGAGGAATTCTTAAAAGTGGTCCGAGCTCGAAGTGCTGCTCGGGTAGGGAAAAAGACCGTTCGCTCGAAGCATCGTGGACCTGACCCCGTCGTTGGAACAACGAAGAGAGCTAGGGGGACCGAGACATCGGTCACCGAGGGGGCTGCTTCCCAAGGGGATATCCCCGAGGATGCCCATGCGCCTGGTGAGGTATGTGTATATGTATATTGATTCTCTTGTCTTTTGATTGTTGTGTTGTTCTCTAGTTCTTTGCTTCATTGGTTATCTTGTTTCAGCTACTGACTTCTCCATTGGTTACCCTCGCTCTTTCCCGGTCTATGGGTATTATTGTGTTTCAGGGGTCGATGGATAACATATTCGGACATCTCAACCTCATGGTGAACATGGGCAAGAGTACAATGACTCTGCCTGCGATCTCGCCTATCCGTACTGAGGAGATGATGGACCCGCTTGTTGTCTCGCCCACCCGTATTGAGGGTGTGAGAGAGCACAGGGCCCCTGAGACTGGCCCTTCGGAGAAGGAGGTGGAAGTGAAAGTTGACAAAGAGACTGCCGTGGATGTTGGGAGGGGTGGTGAAGATGGGGTTGCCGAGGAACTTGAGGAAGTGTTGGAGGATAGGGTTGCAATGGCCCGTTATATTGACCGATGTGGGGGTGAGCTGTTGAAGCAACCCCGAGCCTTGAAGATGGGGTATATTGCTCTTAAACCCCTCGCTTTCAAGGATGCAGAAACAATATCTGCTCGGCCTACAATGTCGGTTATAGAGCAGACCAACGCTGATGCGCTGCGGGTATGTTGGGCGCGTATTTTGTATTATGTCATGCTGCTCATATTTTGGCCGGAATCTGATGTTTTGAAATACAGGTTGTCTTGAGTACCGTGGTGCTGAGGGATCAGATGGCAGCGCTTGGGACTGATAAAGAGAAGCTGGTGGCCGAGAAAGAAGAGCTGGTGGCCGAGAAAGAGAAACTCGTCGCCGATAATAAAATCCTGGGCGATAATTACGACGAGCTGTCGGCGGAGTTCATGCGCCTGACCGAGGATGTCGGTAAGTTGGAGGATGAAAAAGAGAGTATGGTCGATAAGTACGACCAACTAGAGGCTGAGAATCTGCTCCTGGCCGAGGATGTTGAAGCCGAAAAGGCTGAGGTGACCGCTCTAAAAGCGGCGCACGCGGAGGAGCGGACAAAGTTCGCAATGATGGCTAATTTCGCCGTCTATTGCGCTCATGTGCGTGTGCTTAATTTCGCAAAGGTTCCTTTGGCGGATCGAGCGTGGTCGGAATTGGTGTACCCCTGTCCTCATGGTGCACCTCCTAAGCCTCGGGATTGGGCCAACCTCCGAGACGAGGAGCTCCCACGGCTGCCGGGACACACTACTTCGACGGCGCTGCGTCCCCATTCCGGGTCGGGTCCAACGACTCCTCGGTCTGCTCCTACCGTCACTCCCCCACCCGCATCCCCTCAGGTGGAGCCTTGACCATTTTCTTGTAGTATTTTCTCTGTATCTTATTGTAAAGTCTTTTGGTACCCGAATTGTGGGTCTCTTTTGTATCTAGAAACATATTCTTTTGGGGAAGTGGTAATATAGGTGATGTGTTTGTTTTTTGTTTGGCTTTTCCGAGTTAATTTCCCCTTTTCTAGGGTCATCATATTTTGAAGAATGTGAAAATAAAATATTGTCAGGTACCCTATAACCCTCTGGCCATGGTGGTCTGGACCTCGCCTAGTCGTAGCGGAGGTAACGTTATAGATGGCCTTGAGAGATCTAAGGCTTTCCTAACTGCTGAACTGAATTCTGCCCGTCATAAAATCGATGATCTGAATGTTCATATTTCAAACATGTCGATTCAGTTACGTGACTTGGGAGAGAAATTCAGCAAAAAGACCGCATATTATAAGGCGAACAAAGGTAAGGCGAAAGAACTTCTTGGTGTACTTCGGCGCTCTCGTGATGAAGCCCGAGGCCGTGTGACGAGCTCGAACTTAGTCCTAGGTGCCGTTTTCAAGGATGCGGACCTACTGCTATCCTTTGTCAAAGCGTATTGGGCCCCGAGCTCGCGCTCTAGAGGTGCTTGAGCATGTAAAGGGGATGAGTGGTGTTGCCCGGGCAGAACGCATGGTTGATGCGACGGCCGGGGTAACTGAGACCACGGCTGCCTTGAACCGAGTCGATGCGGTCGTTCGTGAGCGCTTGGGGACTCAAATTGTTTCATTGCGAGATATTCATTTCGCTGATGTAGTAGAGACCTCAGCGTCCGTTGAGGGGCTATCGGATTAATAATTGAGTTGTTTGTTTTGTCGTATTTTTGTAGTTTTTTTTTTTTTTTTTTTTTTTTGTGAGTATTCATCTCTTCCTTTCTTCCCATTTTTTTTTTTAGGCACATGCTACTACGTCGCACCAGGCTGGCTCTCCAAGCCTAGTTAGTCCGGGGCCAGGACCTACTTGTGCCGCCCGAGACGAGGTCCCATCTGGTGTGGCTAGTGATGAGCACGCCAAGGTTCCTTATATCTTTTTATTGGGTAAAAATATCGAGTTGCTCAATCTGTGTGGCCGACTTAGGGCCAAGTTGAAAACTCAGGCGTCTTCTTTTCGTGAGTACGCTCGGCGTTTCGAGCATGTTGTTAAGGTTCAGGAGTGTCGTTTAGATCGATATTGACGGGTAAAGGAAAAATACTTCGGTAAACTAAAGTCGTTGGTAACCCAAGCGAACATGCTGGTGAAGTATTTCCGTTTGTCCCGATCCAGATACGATGCCTCTGCAGCTATGATCGAAGCTCGCAAGCTTCCTTTCGACGATGCTCGTCGGAAAGCGGTCTCGGATGCTCACGAGGTCGCTAAAGGAGCCGAATTTTCTGCACGGCTTAAGACGCTGACATGCGTTGGCGCTCATACGACCAACTTTGATGCCCTCATTTCTGAGGAGCGTTTTGATGGCGAGGAAACTGATGGGGATATGTCGACGGATGACGAATAAGTGTTACTCGGTCAGTTACCGTCGTGTTCCTCATGTAGTAGTTCTTAAATAAATTTCTTTATTTGGTGGTTGTACCCTGTTGCCTCCGTAACACGGGCGAGGACTATTTGTTTTATTTCTTTACTCCTGTGTTCGGATCTTCTCATTGTTGTACGGATATTTCATTGATTGGATTGATTTTCCTTTGCTGATTTCTTCGTTTGGCATGGTGTTGCCTCCATAATGTGGGCCTTTATTATCTGCTTCGTTTCATTATACGTGTATTGGACATTCCCGTTGCTGCTATTTCATTGTTTTGATTGATTTCTTTTCATTGTTTTCGCCAATTGGTAATTTATCGTCCCCATAATGTGGGCCTGAATTATTCTTCTCATTGCTGTATTACTTTTCATTCTTGCTCATTGGGTCAACGGGTACCTGCATATACATAAGTATTCCTAGGCATTCTTTTAGACATGCCATGTTGGGAATTTCATAGTATTCCTAGGCACTTTGGCCATGTTGGGAATTTCACAGTATTCCTAGGCACTTCGGCCATGTTGGGAATTTCATAGTATTCCTAGGCGTTCCTTTGATAACACGCCATGTTGGGAATTTCATAGTATTCCTAGGCACTTCGGCCATGTTGGGAATTTCATAGTATTCCTAGGCGTTCCTTTGATAACACGCCATGCTGGGAATTTCATAGTATTCCTAGGCACTTCGGCCATGTTGGGAATTTCATAGTATTCCTAGGCGTTCCTTTGATAACACGCCATGTTGGGAATTTCATAGTATTCCTAGGCACTTCGGCCATGTTGGGAATTTCATAGTATTCCTAGGCGTTCCTTTGATAACACGCCATGTTGGGAATTTCATAGTATTCCTAGGCGTATTTTTTCACGCCATGTTGGGAATTTCAGCTGCATTGGCTAGACAGCATGATATGATACTTTATTTATTCAAAAGTCAATGACATTAGGTTAGAGAGATAAGGCGGCACCTGTATTTGTACTGACGGTCTGGCTTATATGTAGTACTTCTTTAGGTTAGCCACGTTCCAAGAATTTTTCTCCCCTCTGCTATTTTCAAACAGAACGCTTTTGAGTTTGTAGGTAACTGGGCTTGTTCTTTTGACGATCTCGTATGGTCCCTCCCAGGTGGGGCTCAATTTACCATGTATTTCATTTCGGGTATATACCGTTACTCGTCGCAGCACCAATTCTCCGACCATGAACTCCTTGGTCCCTTTCACCCTCAATTTACCTAGTTCGTACTGTACTGACGTCACTCGATCTATCCTTTTAATTATGCTCGGAATCATCAGTAGTTCCACTGTGATCGACCGGGTGTCGGTCAATGCTAATGTCGAGGCTAGGGTGGCCAAGGCATCGGCATGTGCATTTTCGGTGCGATTGATTCTGACTAACTCGCACTGTTCAAAGGTGGCCATCAAGCTTTGGACTTTCTTTTGATAGAGGATCATCCGGTCATCTTTGGCTTGGTACTCGCCGAGGGCTTGATTGACAATGAGCATGGAGTCTGAACTTGCAACTAAGTGAGAGCATCCGAGGGACCGGGCGATGAGCATGCCATTTATCATGGCTTCGTATTCTGCCTCATTGTTGGTAGCTCGGAAGCCCGGTTTTATGCTTTTTTCGATGATTGCTCCCTCTCTAGACTTTAGGACGATCCCTGCTCCGGATCCGTCCTTGGTCGCTGATCCGTCGACATGTATCTGCCAGTGTGATTGCGGAGAGAGTGCCAATGGCTCGTCGTAGCCTTCGGTGAACTCCGCGACGAAATCGGCCAAGACTTGTCCTTTTATGGCATGTCGGGGTACGAACTCGATATGAAATTGGGATAGTTCGACCCCCCAGGCGGCAACTCGACCGTTTATGTCTGTCCGTCGAAGTGACTCTTTGATATGAAACTTCGTGTATACCCGGACCTGATGAGCTATAAAATAGTGTGGCAACTTCCTGGTTGCGACGACCAATGCCAGACACAGCTTTTCCAAGGGTAGGTAACGTGTTTCGGCTTCGACCAGAGTTTTGCTGACGAAGTAGATCGGAAATTGTTCGCGACCCTCTTCTCTGAGGATGACTGCACTCACAGCTGTAGTGGAAACTGCTAGGTAGCATGCCACAATATCTCTTTTGTTCGGCCTTACCAGCAGTGGCAGCGTCCTCAAGTACTCTTTGAGATTGTTGAATGAAGCCTCACATTCCGGGTCCCACACGAATTTTCTATCTTTCTTGAGTGATTCAAAAAACGGTCGTCCCTTATCTGCGGATCGACTGATGAACCTGCTCAAAGCGGCCATCATTCCCGTGAGCTCTTGTACCTGTTTCTTATTCTTGGGCGCTGCCAGGTTCTGTAGAGCCGTGATCTGGTCGGGATTTGCCTCTATTCCTCGTCGGCTGACCATGTGCCCCAGAAATTTTCCTTTGCTGATTCCGAAGGCACACTTGCTCGCATTGAGTTTCAGTTTGTGCTCGCCCAACGTACGGAAGACATATCTGATGTCTTGGAGGTGGGATGTTGCCCTTTCGCTTTTGACGACCATGTCGTCTATGTATACTTCCATCGTCTTCCCTATATGATCTCTGCATACCCTGGTTATCATCCTTTGGTATGTTGCTCCCGCATTGCGCAGGCCAAACAGCATTACCGTGTAGCAATAATTTCCCAAAGGCGATATAAACGACGTCTTTTCTTGATCTTCGTGGGCTAGGGGAATTTGGTGGTATCCTGAATATGCGTCGAGGAAGGTCATTCTTTCTGCTCCCGCAGTCGCGTCCACCAGTTGATCTATCCTCGGAAGGGGAAAGTGGTCCCTCGGACAGGCTTTGTTGAGATTGGTGAAGTCTATACAGACTCTCTCCTTTCCGTTCTTTTTTGAGACGACGACTGGATTGGATAACCATTTCGGATAGAAAACCTCCCTTATGGCTCCAGCCTCCAATAGCTTTTGTACTTCAGCGATTATAGCTGCTCTGTGCTGTACAGACACTTTTCTACTCCTTTGAGCTATCGGCTTATACTCGGCATTAACACTTAGGTGGTGGCATGCCGTTTCGGGGTCTAGGCCTGGCATGTCTTTGGGACTCCAGGCGAACTTATCAACGCTGCTGAAGAGGAATGCTTCCAACTCTTCGGATTCCCGTTTTGGAAGGTTATTCCCGAGGAGGAAGTAGTGCTCCTCGTCCATATCAGGGATATACACCTTCCTAAGTGTTTCTCCTACTTGTTCTTCAACAACCCTCTCGGTTTTAGATATTTGGTTGATCAGCTTATTTGTGCTGGTGGGTTGTTCGACAACGATCAGCTGTTTTTGCAGGGCTGCGGTAATGTCTTCACAGCGTCTTGAATCTTCTTGACATCCTCTGGCTGTCTCGATCTCTCCCCTGTCATTTGGGTATTTGACTTTTTGGTGGTAGGTCGAGGGTATGGCCCGCATGGCATGCAGCCAAGGTCGGCCCAAGATTGCGTTGTGGCCGGAGTTGTCGTTAACTACTAAGAACTCTACGGGAACTGAAACGGATCCAGTTGTGACATTGAGGACGATCTTACCCAAAGGTTTAGTCGTCTTTGAGATGAACCCGATCAATGTGACATCGGTAGGTTGGAGATCTTGTGTCTTGAGTTCCATTTTGTCGAAAAGCTCTCTGTACATGATGTCACAAGAGGCTCATTGGTCGATAAGCACCCTGCTGACCGTGTCGAGGCCAATTTGAACACGGAGATTAATGGCGTCCCCATGGGGATAAATCACCCCTTCCTCGTCAAGACCCGAGAAGGAAATGGGTGGATGTCGTCGGGGCGTGCATTGCCTTTTAGAGGTCGACGCTTGTGACGCCTTGGCTACCTGGCCGAAGTGCGCCCGTTGCCGCTGTCGTGATCGATCTCCACCTGTTCCCTTGGGCCGTGACATGTGAACGACGTTGATCATTTTGCCCTGCCGGTTGTCGGCTCCCTCGATGGCCAGTTGTTTGCCTTTGTTCCCCCCGCCTTTGATGAATTTGGCTAGGTATCCCGCATAACCCCACAGGTTTATTTTCCATCGCAGGTTACGGAAATGCTCGGTGAGGTGGTCGTGATCCTCGTGATATGTGCAGAAAAGCTTGGAGTCTCTCATATTGGGGGGAGAATTGATCGGTTGTGGTCGGGAGTACCAACTTTCCCTGCATATATCTTTTAGGATATCGTCAGCGGACATGTTGAAAGTGTATCGTAGTTCGACCGGTCCGAAGTTATTTCGGCGTTCCCTCTCTTGGAACCGATCTTGTTGGAGCGGTTTGGGGGGCATTGGATAAGTGAGCTGGAGCGGCTTATGTTCGTTGATCGGTGTTGGGTATGTGATCTGGAGCGGTTTGGGTTCAGGTTCTCGTTGTCGCTCTACCCTCCTGTGGACCTCGGGACCTTTGTCCTTCCTGGTCGGTTTGAAGGCTTCTTCCTGGTTGTTCCTGGCTCTTTTGCGACCCACCTGTGCTTCTCGAACCATTTCTCTTCTTGGTAGGGTTCGGTTGAGGAAACAAATTTCATCATTTTTATCGGTGAGGTGGGTACAGTAGGCCAACAGAGAATCCGTGGTCGGAAAATCTTTGCCTATGAACTTCCTTCTCGCCCAATAGCCATTAGGGATGGAGTTGATAAAGTTCTGGATGGCTATATTATTGGCGTATTGTGGAATCTGGTTTGCTACGTCGATGAAGCGTATGCAATAGTCGTTGAGCCTCTCATTCGGCATCATCGTCATTTTCAGAAGGGTTTCGATGCTAACCTTCTTTTTCCTATGGGCAGCGTATCGTGTGGAGTACGCTCTTAGCAGCTCTGCCCAGTCTCTTATGGAGCCCCGTGGTAAGTTGTGATACCACGACGAAGCCTCTTGGCCCAAGCTGTTTTTGAAAAATTTGCACATGAGTGCCTGGTCATCACTCCACAATTCCATCTTCGTCTTGTAGTGCCTTAGATGGTCGATAGGACAACTCCTTCCATCATAAAGCCTAAACTCAGGGATGACGAACCCCGCCGGATTGCGATATCTCGTGATCTGTTCGGCGCATGGGGTTTCTTGGCATACGTTCCATGCTTGTTGGAACGCGTCATCCGAGGCTTGGTAGGGGGGGTATCCCCGCTGATGTGGTGGTGGTCCATAACTTCCCCCGATCATGTGTTCGGGATATCTACCGTCCTTCGTGTGGGTATCGAGGACACGTTCCCTATGAGTGTTTGGGTGGACGACTATCGGAGGGATCATCTCTGGGACACTGCCCCCTTGATGGGGCACTCTTGTATTGGTTCGTCGCCCTGCTGCTTCCAGGTCGGCCCTGTAAGCTGAATCTTTCGCTTCACGGCGTAAATCTTTGTCTGTATTGGCGAGCTGGGTAATTGGCAATGCGATGCCGGCAGCTGTCATGGCCGTCATGCATGCCGCCAGTTGAGCTTGCAGCTGGGCATAGTTCCTTTCATCGGCTGATGGAACAACGTGTTGTACTTTCACCGTGGATGGTGTAATTATCCTCGTCGGATGAGTCGGTGGTCGGGACAACTGTTCAAGTACATGACCCCCGGGCATACCATATCGGTGATCTTCGTTCGTTTGTAAACGAGCGCCGGAGTTGACCGAGGCTGTTGGCAAAGGGACTCTTGAGCTCGGCCCTGCTTGGGATCCGGGTTGGCGTCTTCGTGCGCGCCTTAATACGGGCATGACTTGTTCGTCATCCGAGGACGAGGAGGGTTCGTCAACAATCCCTTCAAGTTGCTGGGGTGGTTCTTGGTTGATGTAGGAGGTTGTTGGTTGATTTCCGGGCTGGATAGCGTCATATCTATCACGGATTTCGAGTAGATCGTCGAGGTCTTGTTGGCTGATTTGCGTGTTTTGGTTATTGGTTTCTACTATCTCGGGATGGGTTTCTTCTACATTGGTCACCATTGTCGCTCGTCTGGTAGAGTATTGGTATTCGAATTCTAAACTAGTTGGGGACTAGATGAATCCCGGAGACGGTGCCATTTGATAAAGCCATAACTTTGATCGGTCGCGTTAGACTTTTCAACAATAAAATAATGATAAATTAGGCGTAAATAATGAACACTTCTTGATCTTTATTATTGATCGGGTCTTTACAATTGTTCGTATTGTTACACTTGATCGGATTATTACTGATTTACTACAATTGCGCTCGATTTGACTATTTAAACTCTTATCTTGATCGTTTTCCTTCTTCTTCGATGCTCGGCTCTTTCTCTGTTCGGTTTGTTTCTTAATTGGATACGCTTTGACTTGTTCTTCTCTTTTCTTAACTTCTCTCTATATCTTTTGAATAGATTTTTTTTGTGTCCAGCGTCTAGGAGGGGTAGTTGGCTATTTATAGGCAACTAAGCCTTCTGGGATGTTGACAAATGTATTCATCTCAGGGGGTTTTTCAGGTATGGGTCCCTAGTTAAGTAGGCTTGGGCTTTTGATAATCACAATCTTATTCCATGATGAAAAGGCATGTGATGACCCATTTAAGCGTTGGATACCCATTTATAAAGTGGATTGATTATTACCCGAATAGAATATTCGGGTTCAATTTTTATGTCCTATCAAACATAATTTTACCCCTAACCTTCAACTATATTAAAACCAATTTTACGACTACACAAACAGCTCTTTTATTTTATTAGGGGGACCATCGATGTATATATCTTAGAAAATTTTAAATTACACATAAAAAAATTAAAAATCGCAACTGTGGATCGCTGGGATGACCACGGCCATCCCCGCCATCCCCTAGGTCCGCCCCTGTTTGTGGTGTATTTGATTATCAGGAAAAGTTTATGTGTGTTTTTTTATGATTACAGTACTTTCTCTAAATGAAAAACTATAGGAGCAGGATGGGTTACAATGGTGGTGTATGAAAAGACCAACAAAATGTCAACTTGGCAGATGAGATGGCATATATAGGTCGGTATACAATCAAGGTACGGTAGGAGACGTGCCACTTCTCATTTTGATAAAATTGATTAAAATTCTTAATTTTTTCTGTGTGCTTTAATAGTATTAAAAAACTCGTTTTAAAACGCATTTGAGACTCACTTCTATTGAAAACTTTAAAAAAAAATGATCACCTTTAGCTTAAAGCTCGAAAATTTAAAAAACAGTGATTTAAACGTGCCAATACTTAAAAAACATGTCTCAAAAATTAAAAAATTTAAGTTTTAGGTAAGGAAAAAGCACTTAATGTAATCTCTCAGTTGGTACAAACTCAAAATCAACTATGACGACTATTATCTTATAGTTAAATTGTCTACAAGTACGATTATCTGATAAAAGTATTTTAAACTATTTTGTTAGATTAAACAAAGTATGTCATTAATTCACGTGAATAATTGTAAAGTGTTAGGCCTATTATATTCATGTACTTAATAATTATTGAGCATATATAAATGTTTATGTTTTTTTAATCAAACTTATACGTTTAAAACTCTACTGAAAACTTAGTGTTCGGTTCTCACATATTACAAAAAAAAAAAAAAAACTCAAAATGTCATAATTATAAATTTCAAAAGTAATTAATATAATTAAGAATATTTTATTAAGTTAAAGTAAAAAAACAAAAAGATATTATCAACTTAAGTAAAAAAATAAAATAGTTGGAGGTATTAAAACACTTAAACCCCAAGTTAGGAGTTACACTTAAAATTACACGCACTAAAGCTTCCTCATTTTCAAGTTCATATAAATTTCCCCTCCAAAACCACCCAAACCAATCCACAAACGCTTACTAAATAACAAAACCACCACCTAAAACGCTCCCGTTTAATGAAGAATAGTTTTAAGTTATATTTTGTTCAATAATCAGAATTTACTCTCAAGGTGTTCGATGAAATTCTCCGCACAGAAAAATAAAAGAAATAGTCCCAATGTATGGTAAAATTATACGTACTTGACTCGTATTGTTATTTCTCTATCGGTATAGCGAAAAATATACTTGCATTATTGAAACTGTGATACCACTGTATTAGTTGAACTTAGTTAGAACACTTGCGATTAGTATAAGTTTGACTCACTTATAAGTATTTTTTTTTCTTTTACTCGTTAACTCGAGGCTACAGAAAACGTTTTTATAAACTAGGTTTGGGTTAGAAACTTGCGAACTTCGTTTTAAAATTTTGATTTTTTTTTTCAGGGAAAGAAACTGTGATCAAGCAGTACGATATAATTTTTAAACAAAGCGCAAAAACAAAGTTTAAAAGCTGTGAAGAGCTCTTATAGTAATTAGAGAAGAGAACGGTAATGTTATGTGCGAAGCCAGCTCAAAACCTCAGAAGAATCATAAGCAACACTCAAACCATCGACACCCAAAACGGAATCGACTACATACACCTCTTAATACCTTGCATTTGCTCAAAATCACTCAACCAAGGCAAAACAATCCACCAACACTTCCTCAAGAACACAACCAACCCCAAAAACGCCACCGTATTAGACAAATTAGCTCAGTTTTACATCACTTGCAGTAACCTAGAGTCGGCTCGCAAGGTTTTTTGTGAAATTCCTGACCCGGAAAAGAAAATTAATATCTTGTTATGGAATCAGATGATTAGAGCTTATGCCTGGGAAGGACCCTTTATCCGTGCCATCGAGATGTACTATGAGATGATTGAATCCGGGGTTGAGCCCAACAAATTTACATTCCCGTTTGTTTTGAAAGCGTGTTCTGGTTTAAGGGCTATAGAGGATGGTAGAAAGATTCACGAAGACGCTAGAATATACGGGTTGGATAAAGATACTTACATATGCACTGCTCTTGTCGACTTTTACGCAAAATGTGGATGTTTGGATGAGGCGCGAGATGTTTTCGATGACATGCCTAGTAAAGATGTTGTGGCGTGGAATTCGATGATTTCGTGTTTGTCTCTACACGGGTTTTATAGTGAGACGATAGAACTTTTTATTCAAATGCAGGGTTCGGGGTTAATACCAAACCCTTCTACAATTGTGGGAATTCTACCTGCAATTGGTGGGAGTAAAGAGTTGAGATATGGAAAGACGCTACATAGTTATAGTTTAAGAAGGAGTTTTTTGGGGGATGTGGTAATCGCAACTGGGCTTTTAGACATGTATGGGAAGTGTCAATGCTTGGGTTATGCTAAAAGAGTTTTTAATAATATGGGTAAGAGAAATGAGGTAACGTGGAGTGCAATGATTAGTGCGTATATATTGTGTGATTTTTCTCATGAGGCATTGGAACTATGTGACCACATGGTGTTCGAATATGGTATATCACTGTCACAGGCTATACTAGGGAGTATAATTCGTGCTTGTACTAAGCTAGGAGACTTGAGTAGAGGGAGAAAGGTACATGGATACATAGCGAAATCGGGATATGTTTCCAATTTAATGGTTGGTAATACATTACTTTCAATGTATGCAAAGTGTGGGTCAATAGATGACTCAGTGAGATTATTTGAGGAGATGCATTCTAAAGATCTGGTATCCTATAATGCTATCATATCTGGATACACACAGAGTGGTAAGGCACTAGAGGCCTTGGTTATTTTAAAAAAAATGCAATCTTTAGGGATAAATCCAGATTTAGCAACCATGCTAGGAATTTTGCCAACTTGTTCACAGCTGGCAGCTATTCAACACGGAACTCGTTGTCACACTTCCTCAATTGTACGTGGATTTACTAAAGAAACTCCGATCGGTAATGCTCTTATCGACATGTACTCCAAATGTGGTAAAATTAATACAGCCAGATTGGTGTTTGATACGATGTCGACAAAGGATCTTGTCTCATGGAACGCTATGATTTTTGCTTATGGTATTCATGGACTCGGGAAAGAGTCAGTTTTGTTGTTTGAGATTATGCAAACTGAAAATGTAGAGCCTGATGATGTTACTTTCATTTGTTTATTATCTTCTTGCAGCCATTCTGGTCTTGTCGATGAAGGGAAAAAGTGGTTTTCTGCAATGAAAAAATGTTTCAAAATTAACCCTCGGATGGTACACTATATTTGTATGGTCGATCTTTTTGGCCGTGCTGGATTGTTGGATGAGGCCCAGATTTTCATCAAACAAATGCCAACTAGTCCAGATGCTCGTGTTTGGAGCTCCTTGCTAGCAGCTTGTAGAATCCATAAAAATGTTACTTTAAGTGAGGAAATATCGAAGAAAATCTTAAACGATGGGTTTGAAAGTACTGGGAATTTTGTTATGATGTCAAATATATATAGTGCAGCTGGAAGATGGGACGAGGCTGCTCATGTTAGAAACACGCAAAAAATAATGGGATTAGATAAAATCCCGGGTTGTAGTTGGATAGAGGTAAATGGGGTAGTTCATTCCTTTGTTGGTGGAGATCGAACACACGCAAATTTATCTGAAATAATCAAGAAACTAGAGGAGCTTTTAATGGAGATGAAAAAGTTGGGTTATTGTTCCGAATCTAGTTTCGTTCTCCAAGATGTTGAAGAGGAAGAAAAAGAAAGGATTCTGCTTCATCATAGTGAGAAGCTTGCCGTGGCATTTGGACTTCTAACTTTAAGTCCAAACCAATCAATTGTTATAACTAAAAACTTGAGGATTTGCGTTGATTGTCATGCGGCACTGAAATATATTACCATAATTACCAAAAGAGATATTACGGTGAGAGATGCGAGCCGGTTTCACCATTTTAGAGATGGATTTTGCAATTGTTGCGATTTCTGGTGAGGAGAATACATGAGCACACAGGAAGATATTTTTTTGCTTGGGTTGTAATTTATAAGTAAAAAGAAAACGAATTTTACTGTGATTTTTATGTCCCTTTCTTGTAATGATGTATAGGGTCCTCCAATGTTTTTAACATACAAAAATATTTGCCAGCCCATGTTCATCCTCCCGGGGGTGGTGACCGAGATACTAAAAAAGCTGCCCGTAAAATCTCTCTTGAGGTTTAAGTGCGTGTGCAAAAGCCGGTGCACTCTCATCTCCCAACACCTCTCCTCTTATCTCACCTCCTCATCTTCTCGTACTCTCGTAAGGCACCACTCCGCAGTCTACAACAGAGAAATTTACACAGTTTACGATAACGACACTTTTAACCCCGAAAACAGCACCATAATCACCTTCCCCTTTCACGACAACTCAAAATATTACTACCACATTGTCGGATACTGTAACAGCGTGCTGTGTCTGTCCGATGGTTTTTTCGGGCTAAGAGAGGAAACAAAAACTTTCGTGCTATGGAACCCCTTCCGTGAGACGAGAGGTTACCCTCCCTCCTCCTGTTTTTTACCGGTGCGGTGAAAACTCCATGTTAGCTTTAGGGTTTTGGTATGACTCGAAAAACGACGACTATAAGGTCGTTAGGTTGGCTTATGTTTTAACCCACTAGGAGTAGCCTAGTGGGCTAGAACCCGCTAGGAATAGCTTAGGTACAGGGTTCGAGTCTTGTCAAAGGGGGAAGGTGTGAAATCCCTTGATCCTCTTTAATAAGATTTTAAAAGAAAAAAAAAAGGTTGGCTTATGTTTTAAAGGACGATAAAAGTTGTCATTGGCTTCCCCCTATCGTTGAGGTTTTCTCGCTTAAAACCGGAATTTGGAAACGTTTAGATAACAATGTCGAATGCTATGTTAGTGACCATTGTTGGTCTCAAGCATTTGTCAATGGTGCTATCCATTGGGTTGCGTTTAAGATGATTAAGAACGATGGGTATGGTAAGCGTCCTCGTAATTCTATGTTGAGGTTCGATTTAAGTAGTGAGGAGTTTGTGGAGTTGGGGTTGCCCGAGGGTTTAGCTAATGTGCCACTGATCAAAATGGTTGTAAAAACGGTGAATGGGCGTTTGTCTATAGTTTACAACGATATTTGGGATCATGATTTGTGGAATAACATGAGTAGTAGACATTGTGCTATTTGGGTTATGAGGGAGTACAGCGATGTGGAGTCGTGGTCTTTAGTGTTTAAAGTTAAGTCGGAATTGGATTTCTATAGGGTGGTGGATGTTGGGAAAAGCGGAATAATGTTTGCTGGAAAAAGTGAACTTTCTTTTTACAGTTTTTTGAAGAAGGTAGCTACAAAAACCGGAGCTTGTGGTACTACAAACTCGTTTTTTATGGATAAGTATGTGGAGAGTCTTGTTTTGCTGGATAATGGAAAAGAAGTTGCGGGAACGGAGCCAGAATTTGACAACAATAATACGTTTGATAGCATTCAAGGGAATGAGAGTCGCATCATAGGAACTAAAATCGAACAGATTTACAAGCTCTACTTAGAGGTTCGTACCCTTGCATATCTTTTTATATATCATTTCCTCATACATTAATCATGAATGACATTTTTTTTTTTCTCTCTGTGAAGAGCAATGTGGGCTCTTACTAGTTTCGTATAACTAGGTATTAAAATTTAGAGATTTGGCAGTTGTCGTCACAATTATATTGTGATTTCGTCGATCTAAGATGTTTCCCTCCTCTCCAAATTAGTTGTCCACAACGAGGATGCTCAATTATATAATGATCAAGTTATCTGAATTATATCTAAGACAATACTAGTTTGTTCCCCCCGATTGTGGCGCTTTTTAAAATTGCATGCCTGTATTGTATATTACGATTTAATCATTGCTGAGTATATTCCTATATACTAGAAATTCTATCTTATACACTGGAGCTGATTGATTCAAGGCAATGGTATACTTGAGCTGATGATTGATATAATGATGACCTCGATCGTTTCTAGATTCTGGTAAAGTACTTAGACGCCTTCTTTTTTCTTCTACTAGTTCTTTCTAACAGTTGCTTGAACGACTATTAATTGGTACTACTTTTGATCCATAGCTTCTTTTCTTTGTTTGAAGTTCTTTAAAAGATTGCTTTTCCAATTTGTATCAACAATTTTAATTCCGGTCTACCATAGAAATTCTAGCTAGAACCTGTTGGCATTGGTGCTTGATCTCTAATACTGTTTTAAGAAAACACGGTCCCAGTGAAAAAGCTTGATTCAGAACTCGGTTCAAAACTTAAAAAAAAACTTAAAAACCTCGCCTTTTCATTTTACGCCGCCAAAAGCATATACGCCTTTGGTGCTTATAACACATTTTTTGCAAAAAATGATTTAGTTAAGTTTTCGTTTTTTAAAACTCTGAATTACCATCTGATCTTGTTCTCGAATTGTAAAACCAAACAGATTTACTTGCTCTACTTGGAGGTTCGTATCCTTGCATATTTTTTATATCATTTGTTGATAGATTAATGCCATATCTTTTATTTTTCTCTTTGTAGAGAGCACTATGGGCTCTAACTAATTATGTATAACTATATATTAGAGATTAGCGGTTGTCGTCACAACTATATTGTGATTTCATCAATCTAAGATGTTTTTCTCCCTCCTCTCCAAGTTAGTTATGCACAACGAGGATCCCAATTGTAAAGAGACATAATGATTACACGTTACTTTTTCTTATTTTTCTGTTGTACTCTTAAATTTAAAGTAGTATTGTTAAAAATTTCCTAACAAAAGGCAAACATGTAAAGATACACAATATTCTTTTGCTTATTTTAGGAAATAACAAGTTAAGTGGAATATCGGAAGTAGAATATTTGAAAACTAAAATGGAAAGGAGTGAGCATTGCTTATAGCGGTATTGGGAACATGAATGAAGAGTTAAAAGAAGTATCTCTTTAAGGTTAAACTACTGGAATTTAGAAAGAGTTTACCTATCTTTGCGGTTGTAGTTGCATATGATCTTACTTAAAATATGATCAAACACACAATATCAACCAAGCCTTTGAACCTTTTTTTGTATCTAAGCCTTTAAACATTTGTTTAAAACTAAGCTATGTCTCAGATCTTCTTTTTCCTAGCTAGTGGTAATGATCATGTCTTATTTTAGTTAAGTGCTTGTTTGTATTTAAGCCATGTAAGGATCTGAAACCGTATCAGTTGCGACTCCTGTCTATCTGGAAAATGCATGTATTGTGAATTTGTTGTGGTTTACATGGTGTCTAACCTAAACTTTGTGAACTATTTTAACTTGTCAGTTTACAGACTTTTTAGTTGACATCGTATCTAGTTTTGTGTGTGTTTAGATGGACACCATTCTTTGTAAAGGAACTTTTTCTGAAATGTAACCGTTCTTCTAGAAACCTCGTATGCATGCTCAGTTTCTTGTTTGGTCCATTGAGTTGTTTTGGTATAAAATTGGCTATGAGACTAACTCTTATCAGTAGTCTTTTATAAAAGATACTCCGTATGTATTTACATTTGGTAAATAATGGTATTTAGGCCACTTTTGTGGAAAATGCACATTGATTTGCTGTTTCTTTTTACATCATACTTAAATAAGCTATCTGAAGCATGTTTAGCTTCTAACGGAAACATAAAAGGTTTACTAAATTAGTTTAGAAATTCAATTGTCACCACCCTTGACCCTTATATGCCTAGTTATTTACCTAGTGTACGGCATGTGGTGGAACCTATGTAGCACGATTACTTTTTTTCTTTGGAGTATCGGATACGGATACACCCTCGATATGTGGATACGGTATCCGATAAGTGATTTAGAGTATTGTTTACGTCATTTCCAATCTGGAAAAATTAGAAAGATGTCATTTCATGGCTTCGAAGTTGTATTTTCATATGATTCAAGTGCTCACTCTTTCATCAGTTTAAATAATGAAGCACACACTTCTAGTTTCCAAAAGTAGTCGAGCTTACGATTAGCTTCTCTCTCCTTTGGCAATTTCGGTTGTGAATAATTAAGAAACGAAAAAAAATCTTCGACATATGAAAAAGAACAAGCAGTCAGAACTTTAGGATTTGCTGGATGAAACAGAAACTTATGTGCTCTGGAAGCCCTTCATTAAGGCAGGCCATCACTGTCCTAGGGTTTTTTCAGTGGAAATTTACTACTTTAAGTTTGTTAGGTTGGATTTCCCCTCAATTGAAACCGTGATGCACTTCCTCTTACTGTTGGGTGTGAAGAGAGATCATCAAAAAGTCTTCCCCTGAGAAATTAAAGATTTTGTTTTCTATATTTCTCTGAACAATTTTGTTACATTAGTGGAATGTAGCTCCGAGTACTTGTTCTTAATTTGTTGATAATTATATGAAGAGCCTTGTTTTGGTGGGTTTTGGAGCCAGAATCATAGACAACAAAGACTTGCCCTTGTTTTGGAAGTTCATACCATTACATGTCATGTATGCGTTCCTGATAGAGTCCTATACAGAATCCATATCGGGGGGGGGGGGGGGGGGGGGGGATATGATCTTATACTATTTGCATTTACAACTCTATTTACTCTCTTTTGAAAAGCCACATGCATGGCTCTTACAGTCTTACTAATTATATATACCTTGGTAATGGATATCTTAATTAGTTGTTTACGTCTATGATGTTCACATGCTTTATGGATCTATGATATCTTTAATTCGATGTTGTATGACTCTTATGTTAACATGTGATCAATGTTGTAAGCAGTAAAAACACAGAAGATGTGAAACCTGAGGGCTTTCATATTAAAACCATGTAAGCTTTGTTAGCATGCTAGCTATGGTTTTAATGTTCATTCTCATTGGAGTTAAGGTTTTAATGTTAGCATCCTAAAGTTTCCCTTCGTAGATGTATGAAGAACATAATAAACGAGTTAGTGTCTCCAATATTGTTCTTAGCCCTTTTTAATGATATCAAGTCAACTCCTTCCAGAGCTTCTTTCATTATACTTGAAAACAGTAACCCGTTAATCTCTCTACATCAAGATTGAACAAGAGAATTAAGAGGATGGTGGTGTCTCTTTTGTGTATATAGTAGTTGCCTAAGCTGAAAAGTGGGAATGTCCTTTTGTTTTTCCACCTATCTTTCTGCAACTTTTAAGTTTGTTAGACTGAAAACTAAGGCTTGTCTAGTTGCAATTAGCTTGCTTTTGCTACAGCGTTCTATAAGCTGTTTAGTTTGGTCTATAGTTTCCTTGTAATCTGGGTAAGGTCCCAAACTTTTAATGCAATCTAAGACGGAGGAGTACTGTTCCTTTGAATTTTTTTTTAAAAACTCTGCAAAAAAGAAAAAAAACCTTTTTTGTTTCTGCACGAGTTCTTATCATTTCAGTCTTTTAATGTGTCTCTTTTACTACTATTGAACATGCTTTCTGTTTTGATTTATAGCATATTATTTATTTTTATTCTGACTTGTCCTTTTTTTTTCCTGAACTGATAGCAGGCTTAGAGATCGGAGCGTTGCTGCCTCGGCCTTGCCCATGGGATTTGACTACCTTGGCTTTATGCTCTTGGCTGTATTAATTTGCTGCAATGTCGCTTTTATGCAGTTGTTGTTTATGTTTTAATCTATTATTTCTCATGCTTCGTAAATATGGTTAGTGTGCGGAAAATTTTCACATGATGTGGGTTTTCAAGATTTTACCGTATTGTAAAATTGCTGTCATAATTTATTTTTTATCTAATAATACATAACATAATGTCATAATCTATAATACTAATACATCTAACTTATTATTTAAACTCTTAACAAACTGAGCTCTCAAGGAACGAATGGTGTCGTGTTCATGTTCGATTCGTTTACTTAACGAACGTTAAATTTCTGTTCATGTTCGGTTCATATACTTAGCGAATGAATACGAGCCGAGCTGTTAACGAACGAAACACGAAATGTTCATGAACGGTTCGGTTTATTTGCAACCCTAGACATGATGGAGGATTTATATATGGTGTAATTGGGGTTGGTCTATAATTTTTAAAATTATTGGGACCAAACTAAGCCATACACAACAAATAATTAAAAAGTCGCATGAAAACAGTTACCAAAAATATAGAATAAAGCAATAAAACTTATATGATTGTTTACCTGAAATGAACGGATGACCTCACTTCTGGCCTTGGTATTCAAAATTTGAGGAGATGAGTGCGCTTCCTTTTCCTGAGCAGCAATATGAAAATTGCAATACCATTGGTTTAACTTAAATTTTGGGTCTTGGTTTATAAAGAGCGACGGATCAAGTTTATTGCTATATTTGTTTAATGTATTGATTTAACTTTTAAATGTTATTGAAATTACTAAACAGGTTCTAACAGTTTTGAATGTAATTGTAAATAGGTTTTAACAGTTATAATTGTAATCAAAACTAAATAATTGACAACTAAAAACTATAAATTTAAATAAATTAAATTAAATTAAATATTCATTTCATTAATTAGTAAAAGAGTACATCAATTAAAAATAAAAATTACATCAAGTAAAAATAAAAAGTAAATCAATTGAAAATAAAAATTAAATCAAATAAAAAATAAAAATTACATCAATGTCACTTATTAAAAAACATGACTTTGAACGTCGTCGGCCTCAAACTCTCAAACCATGGAATTGCCAAATGTGCTTGATTAGATCATTTTGAAGGTTTTCGTGTTTTTTTTTGTTCTTAAACGATACACATCTTTCTCTAAAGGTCGTTGGAAAATGATTTTCAATGACCGGAAGAGGTGGAGGATGATCATCAGAACCCGTCATTGAAAAATCTCTTTACTCTAATTGTTCCTTAGGCTTGCGTTCAACAATTATATTATGGTCGCTAACATGATGTACTTTAAATATTTTTGATCCCACAAGCGTGCCGAATCTTTTAAAATGTGCCAACTAGATTGCGACACACCAAATGCACGTTCAACGTCCTTTTTATAAGGGGTTGCACCCATATGGCCCGCAACATTATATTTTTATTGAAAATAATGAATTTTCTCGATAATCTCATCGGCCATTCTGACGAATAATTCTCTGTGCATACGAAACCTTCGTCGAAATACGTGTGTTCTCCAAAAAAATAGTCCCTTTGGAGTTTAGCGTCCCCTTCCAAAATTAATCGAGGTCTCCCACCTCGTTGTTTTCGCGGACGTTGTTGTGAAGTTCTCATATTTGAAAGCAACAAGAATAGGTAAAAACATAGGGTCGTCGGCGAGAAATTTTCGATCGGAATCGGATGAAGATGAAGAGAATTGGATTGGATCCATTTGTATTTCGGATAGAAAGTGTTTGAATTATATGATATATAAAATAATATATTTGAGATAGAGAGAGTGTTTTTTAAAATGGTGTGCTTTGAATGATAGTATAGTGTGAGTTTATATAGAGATTAAATTGGGCTATTTTGTAATTTAAAAATTCGTAAGTACCAAAAACTAGCCGTTATAAGCACTATTTTATAAGTTAAAAAAATTCAGGGACTAATATAAGTCAAACTAGCCGTTTATCAACGTTATAGTGACTTTTTCGTAGTTAAATTGAAACTATAGGACCATGTTTGTGATTATTAACAGTCAGATATATTTTTTTTTACATTTGAAACTACAGGGACCAGTCTGGAATTAATACAGGGACCAGTCCGTGTAATTATCAGCACGGAGCCAACACAGAGCAAGTGTTGGCAGCGAAGTCCAGAAAGAGAGAAAAAAGAGAGGACAACCAACACCCACTCCGCAGCCAACACCATCTTTTCCGTCCGTTAGAGGTGACTGGAGGCTGAGGTGCGGCTCCACCCACCGCAACCCATATGCGATAAACATGCTTTAAGTAATTTGTTTTTGATTCACCATTCTTTTTAATTGCTTTGTCTTATCTCAGTTGGGATTGTTCCCATTTCTCCAATGCCATCACAATGGGCTCAGTCTCTCTATATCCATATATACAAAAATGTCGGATTACATCCTACCTGAGGTGGTGACAGAGAGACTAAAAAGGCTTCCCGTAAAATCAGTGCTGCGATTCAGGTGTGTGTGCAGAGAATGGTGCACTCTCATCTCAAACCCGAGCTTCATCTCCCAACACCTCTCTTCTTCTCCCGACTTGCTCTGCTTGGCCTTGGGCATGTACTTTTCTAGTCCTTTAATTTGATTCTCTTTTACTTTTTTAAACATTCTCCTCATCTTGATTAACAACATATTATTTTGTTTTTTTACTTACATTATCCCTTTTCTGAACAATTGCAGGTTTAGTGATTTTAGCGTCTGCTGCCTCGCCCATGAAGTTTAACTATTTTGGCATTGTGCTCTATGTTATGTTTGCTACAGTGTGTTAAATGAGTCTGTTATTTCTGTCTTCATGTGTTATAATCTAGTATTTCTCATGCTTTAAAAAATGTTCTGAATGTAATGATGCAGAGTTTTTTTTTTAATTGATTTTGAAACTCTATGCACTATATGGTGTATTTTCACATTGATGACTATGATCATAAAGAGAGAAAAAAGAACGAATGTATATATGAAACAAGAAGAGAATTTGTTTATTGTTCTTTCTTACATTGCTGTGAAGCTATTACACATATTTATACCAACAGTAAAATAATAGAATCCTTAATAATGGTAACACGTGATATCAATCCTTGATTTGAGTGAATAAATTTTGCCCCATAATATTATTCTTGATTTGTCTTTTGAATTGTTTCCAAAGTTGGCTTAGAGAATTTGCAAGTTGTATCATTTTGTTTAGTAAATACTTTGTCAACTTTATCTTTCTTGCCAAGTATTTCTCCATTGGTATTTTCATATTGATGACTATGCTCATTTCCTTTAATACCCTCCCTCAAATTATGTCGGGGTCGGAGGCATAATTTGCCAAAAAAATAACGCAACGAGGTCTTCGACATTGGCTTAGTAAATATATCAGCTAGTTGTTCATTGGTAGGGACATAACGAGTCACAAGGAGCCCATTAGCAACATGTTCCCGAACGAAGTGATAATCTAACTCAATATGTTTGCTGCTGGCATGGAAGACGGGATTAATTGTCATATGTAAAGCGCTGAGATTGTCACAAAACAACATGGGTGGTGACAAAACAGGAACACGAAGATCACGAAGTATAAATGTTAACCATGTGAGCTCAGCTGTAGTATGGGCCATTGCACGATATTCAGCCTCAGTGCTTAAGCCGGAAACCGTTGGTTGTTTCTTTGCACACCATGAGATTAAGTTTTGACCAAGAAATGTACAAAAGCCGGCAGTAGATCGTCGAGTAGTGGGACAGCCAGCCCAATCTGCATCAGAAAAAGCACAAAGATCAAGTGAAGTGCGGGAAGTAAAATTAAGGCCCAGATGGATGCTGCCTTTTATATATCGTAAAATTCGACGTACCATTTTTAAATGGGTTAGTGTAGGAGCATGCATAAATTGAGAGACAAAGTTTACACTAAAAGAAATGTCAGGGCGTGTGAGAGTCAAATATTGTAATGCACCAACAATACCATAAAATTCGCTTGTGTCATCAAGTAAAGTGATACTAGAAGATTTAACAGGTTTTGATTCCAGTGGAGTATTCATAGGCTTTGAATCAACCATCTGCATCTTTTCAAGAATTGTCAAAGCATAATGAGTTTGAGAAAGATGTAAATCATCATGAGTAGGAGAAATTTCTATACCCAAAAAATGATGTATAGGTCCTAAATCTTTCATTGCAAACTCTACACTCAAAACTTTTATAAATTGTTCAACTTCATGTGAATTAGAACCTGTCAATAACATGTCATCAACATATAAGAGTAGAACAAGTGTACCTTTAGATGAGTGACGAATAAATAGTGAAGGGTCAGCCATGCTACAAAAAAAATCATTAGTACGTAAAAAGATACTAAATCGATCAAACCATGCACGTTGAGCTTGCTTGACTCCATAAAGAGCACGGTGAAGCTTGCGCACATGATTAGGATTTTGCAAATCAACCATTCCAGGAGGTTGCTCCATGAAAATGTCCTCACTAATATGACTATGCAAAAATGCATTTTTTACATTAAGTTGTCGAATACACCATTGTCGTACAAGGGCAAGACTAAGAACAATACGTATGGTTCCTGGTTTAATAACAGGGGAGAAAGTTTCAGTAAAATCAATCCCATCTACTTGATGATATCATTTAGCTACCAAGCGTGCCTTAAGGCGATCAAGTGAGCCATCGGTGTTTAGTTTTGTCTTGAACACCCATTTGTGGTTGACGTGGAACGAGTGTCCATGTTTTATTATGATAAAGTGCAGCGAGTTCTTCACTCATAGCATGACGCCACCCTTCGTGTTTAAGAGTAGTTCGGACGCTAAGAGGCTCACGGGGAATGGATTGGGTGTGGACTGTTAATGCGTATTTTGGGTTGGGCTTAATTATGCCCATTTGTGCACGGGTAACCATAGAGTGGGCGAGGTGGACGAAGAGGTTGTAAGGTCCACATGTTGTTCGGTAACGACCGTATGATCATAGATTCCTATTGACACATTGGGAGAATTGTCAGGACATGATTGTGGGGAAGTGTCAAATGAAATGGGCACTAATTGGTTAATAATAGCTTCAGAATTTGAGTTGGCAACAACGGAGTCTAGCGGTGAAGTTTGGGTGCTAATGATAGGAGAACTAGTAGTATTTTCTGAACTTATGGTGGTACAAGACGTGTTTAAGGGTGAAGTTGCAGTGTGTAATACGGGACTATAAGTATGCAGCGGAATTGTGGAAAGATCGTCATCGGATTTTTCTGCAGCAAAATCTATGTCAGTAACCGGAATAGTAAGTCAATATTCAAATATACTTAGTAGTTGATTGTGCGAATTAGTCGATTTAGATGTTTGCTGAAAGGGAAAACACTTTTCATCAAACACTACATGACGAGAAATTATTATCTTCCGACTTGACGGATGAAAACATTTATACCCTTTATATTGGTTACTATACTCGGTAAAAACACATGCTACTGTGTTTGGATCAAATTTATTGTTACGAGTGTCCCAAATGTAAGGAAAACATTTAGATCCAAATACACGTAGTGAAGAGTAATTCGGATAAGTACCATGTAGTTTTAAGAAAGGAGTATCAAAGTTTATAGCAGATGAAGGAAGACAATTATATAAATAAACAGCCGTAGAAAAAGCTTCAACCCATAAATACGATGGAGCTCCACTATGAAAGAGCATTGTTAAATCAAGTTCACGAATAATACGTGTCGTCGTTCGACCATACCTGTTTGTTCCGGTGTGTGTGGACAAGAAATTATATGAAGGATACCTTGTGCTTGAAAATAAGATCCAAGCTTGTTATTAATAAACTCACCACTACCATCTGAATGAAGCACTTTAATTTTTTTGTTAAATTGTCTATCAACATATTTTTCGAATGAAAAATAAACATCACTAAATTCTGATTTCCTTTTCAGAGGAACAAACCAAGTAAAACGAGAAAAATGATCATCAACAAAACACGCATAATATCGAAAAGAACCAGGAGCTGGCCCCCATAAATCACAATGTATTTTATTAAAGACTTCTACACTAGAATTTGTAGAATTATAAAACGAAAATTTACTAATTTTTCCTAATTGACAACTGTCACAAAAAGACGATGACTTATTCGAGCCTACTACTTCGATATGACCCTTATTCATAAGACGTTGTAAAGATGAAAGTTGTGGGTGCCCTAGCCGTTGATGCCAAATATCCACCGTCCCAGTTTTATAACGATTAGCAAAATGTAGTTCATGTGGATTAGAAAGAACGTAAAGATTACCCTTGTGCTTCTCCGTCATCACTATTCGACTTGTTTTCCATTCCTTCACACACAAACCATTGTTAGAAAATTCACAATTTAAAGGAAAATCATCGGTTAGTTGGCTGACTGATAATAATTTTTTAGCTAATTGGGGAACAAGGAAAACATCTCTTAAAGTAAATTCCATAGATTTGTATTTAATACAAGTGTCCCCAATAGCTTTAATAGCCAATGATTTTCCATCACCAATCTGGACAGAGTCAGTACCGAGAAATTTTCTTAATTTTTTTAACATACTTGCATTACCTGTCATGTGGTTCGATGCTCCGGTGCTGGTAATTCATTCAGGTTCATAAATCGATGTATCAAGGGTGAGTGCAGCAAGTGCTTGTGGAAGCTCATCATGTTTTTCCTGTAGTTTAGGTATAAACCAACATATTTTTGCTATATGTCCAGGAGTATCACAATATTGACACCTCTCGCCTCGATATTTTTCACGCTCACCCGGAGTCATGCGTCGTTATCCATGTGGGGGCGGACGTCGGCTAAGGGCATTCATATTTTCGCCAATTGGACGTGAGGCATGTTGGTTTTTGGCCTCACGGGTTTGTTGAAAGGGCATCGAAGAATTGGAGTTATTAGAGTTGTGAGCCTGGAATACTCGTCCGCTTGAGTTGAAGTGATTTTGATTTTTTCGAGCTGGTGACTCCCAGGAAGTGTGTTGCTTATGGCTAAAGAATGCCATGGGCGGTGTGGAGTTGATATTGAACCATGATTGTCGTTGCTCAAATCCTTGAATGAGAGACACAAGCTCCGAGTAACTTGGAGTTGGAGGCTTGAGCATTGACGTAGTAAAAGACTCGTATTTTAGTCCAAGACTTGTCAAAAGAGAAAATATTTTTTGTTTTTCATCAAGAGGGCTGCCAAGTGCTGCAAGGTTGTCACATATGTCCTTGAATTGTCTTAGGTGGTTTTCAATGGTTGTGTCTTCATTTTTGCGAAGATACGTAATTTCTTGTCAGAGCGTAAACTCACGCTCTTGAGATATTTGGGCATAGGATTTTTGCAAGGCATCCCACACTTTATGGGTCGTGTCTAACCCTATGACCAAACCAAGAGCTTCTTCGGTTAGCGTTCCAATAATCCATCCTCGAAGAAGACGATCGGAACTATGCCAACTGATGTAGTCGTTGGTTAGAACCTTTCTGGGATTTTCAGTTGTGGGGGTGGTGTATATTTCTGGTATTTGGGTTTCACCGGTAAGGTGACCGATAAGTTTTTGGCTTTCAACAAGTGTCATTACTTGCTCACGCCATAAGTGATAATTGTTGTGTTTGAGTTTAAGGGTAATAAAGTTACTGACATTGAAAGAAATTTGTGTCATTGATGTGAGATTTTAATACTCAAGTTGGCTCTGGTACTCGGAGAAAAAAAGAACTAATGTATATATGAAACAAGAATGGAATTTGTTTATTGTTCTTACCTACATTGTTGTGAAGCTATTACACATATTTATACCAACCGTAAAATAATAGAATTCTTAATAATGGTATCACGTGATATCAATCATTGATTTGAGTGAATAAATTTTGCCCCATAATATTATTCTTAATTTGTGTTTTGAATTCTTTCCAAAGTTGGCTGAGAGAATTTGCAAGCTGTATAATTTTATTTAATAAATACTTTGTCAACTTTATCTTTCTTGCCAAGTATTTCTCCATTGGTATTTTCACATTGATGACTATGATCATTTCATTTAATAGTCAACTTTATCTTCCTTACCAAGTATTTCTTCATTGGTTTTTTCACATTGATGATTATGATCATTTCCTTTAATATGGTGTTTTATTTATTGATCAATTTTAAATTATTTGGAGCTTGACCGAAGTGGAATGTAAGATTAGAATGCGATTTAGATAGCCAGTACACTAAAAAAACGACTTTAATGGGTTATTTATCAAAATATGAACCTATCATTGTTTCTCAAGGTTGTAGCACAACCTATTAACGTCCGATGAAAATTTACATTGCGGTACAGAACAAGATGCATTTATCGCTTTTGTATCACAAACTAACATCTCTTAGAGTTTATTGACCATAATAACGAAGCAGATCAATGTTTTATCTGTCGTAAAAAAGAAGAAGCAAACCACGGGGACAGCGAGCAAGGGGTTCTAAAATAGTTTCCATATTTAAAACTATATAGTACCGGGGACAACGAGCAATGAGTTTGATCCGTTCAACTATACCCCGGTTAAATCCCGGCGCCCTTAAAATTAAGTGAAAACTATATGTTGCTCGGAACAATGAGCATTCATGGGTTTGATCCATACAAGTATACAGTATTGAGTATACTATATATATACCCCCTCTGAAATCGTGCAGCACAATTAAGTTTTTGATTATTTAAATAATTATAAAAAAAAAAGTACATAATGGACATAACAATTACCATAACATTTTTTGGGACAAACCATAAGATTTTCATATATTATTTGTGCGTACAATTACTCTTATTTATAATTCTATCTAAACTTAACACAAAAACTACAATTTATTAGTTTTAGCTACCATTTTTTCAATATTCTCGATCACTCCATCAAAAGTTACATTCTTCAACATGTATTTCTCAATGCATAAAATCGTCAGTACATTTAATCTATTTTGACTCATAGTTGTTCTCAAATAAGATTTCAACAATTTTAATTTGGAAAATCTTCTTTCAGCTGTTGCGACGGTCACAGAAAGAGTTAACAAAATTTGATAAGTAACCGATACATTTGGAAATATATCCATTTTCACTATAAATTCAAGAATTTTAAGGGTTGTCCATGGTTTGTTTTCCCCGAAGGTAACATTTCCCGCAACCACTTATTTCTAAAAATAAATCATGGACATCTACGTCTGAGATGTCACCCTTTTTAAGAGCAGATTCAAGATTTATACAACATTTCTCCAAGTCACATTCAAGCCAATGCCATCAACTTCGCTCTGTTAAATTAGAATCCTAACAGTTTTTCAAAACTATCCAATTGTTTAAACCTACTCCTCAATTCTGAAAGAGCAATGTCTACCACAACAACAAGAAAGTAATCGGTCCTAAAATTCATCGCTCTCTATTTTCATTTAAAATATTATATTTGAAATTTTACTCAAATACATTCTTGTTATTGAATAGACCTAAATAGAAATGTATTCTCAACAAATGGGGCATAATAGCGTATATGAGTGAAAAAGTTTATTGGCTTATTAGTGATTTTGCTTAGGTAGAAATAGCTACCCATTTTCTCCATATTGCCATTTACTCTCTCTCCCCCTATATATATATATATATCTATTTATTTTATAGAGTTTTTTGCTGAAATGGCCTATCTGGGACTGAAAAATCCCAGAATGGGCTACCTTTCTTTAAAATTCTCAAAATGGTCTACTTCTGAAAAACGACCGATCGAAATGGTAAAAACCACCGGTCGTTTTTATCATGAACTCTCTGGAACAATTTGGACCAAAAACGATCGGTCGTTTTGGCCATTTCGATCGGTCGTTTTTCAGACCAAAAACGATCGGTCGTGTTGTCCATTTCGATCGGTCGTTTTTATTGTGAACTCTCTGGAAGAAATCATACCTAAAACGATCGGTCGTTTCTGAAAAACGATCGGTCGTTTTTTTTGTGAACTCTCTGGAAGAAATTTGATCTGAAACGATCGGTCGTTTTTTCAGAATGATCGGTCGTCTGTGGAAAAACGATCGGTCGTTTTTCACTATCGACCGATCGACTGTAAACAATTTACAGAACAAGATTTTTTTGCACTTTTCGACACTGATTCGGCAAAAAATATATAAAAACATGATCACCTTTTTGAACATGATCACTTAAAAAATGATGTCGTAAATTAATATGTTTAGTACGAGAATGTTGGATCGGATTTTTCGAAAGATTTATAGCACTAGTATTATCACATAAAATGATGTCGTAAATTAATATGTTTAGTACAAAATGTGTAGGTGACGCTTTACTAAACATCCGATTTAAAACAAGTAAATGTCACAACATCCGATTTAAAACGAAGTTAAACAAAGCTAAACGATTAAGGAAAACGAACGATCAAATGCAAGCGAAAAATTGGCCATAGTTTTGCCTAAAAACGGTCAATCGCCACAAATGAAAAACAACACAAATAACCCAATCAACTAGATATATATGCGCACAAGTTATAATAACATTAAAATCGCATTTCTAGAATTATAAATACGCAATCTCACAACGTCATACAATTTAACACGTAATGATAAATAGCAACATAAAAAAGATTCATAACATAATTGCAAATCGTTTGCTACTTATTACATCAAAAACAACGTAGTTCGAAAGAAAATGAAAAACAAAGGAAATACAACGCAAAATAAAAGAGGGTATTTCTCCCCCTTTGACATCATCAAAAACATAAAAAAAATAACCGCCTAGTCGCGGTGGGAGGTCGCGTCGTCCTCTTCGTGTAAGAGAGAGAGATAGTTTTAAGATAATGAAATAAATTTAGGGTTTGAAAGAATTAAAAGGCTGAAAGACAGAAAAATGATCGGTCGTTTTCGGAATCGATCGGTCGTTTTTGGAAAAAATTGTTCCAGTGAGCACATTAAAAAAACGATCGGTCGTTTTTTCAGAATGATCGGTCGTCTGTGTAAAAACGATCGGTCGTTTTTACAGAACGATCGGTCGACTGTAACCAATTTTCAGAACAAGAATTTTTGCACTTTTCGACACTGACTTGGCAAAAAAATATATATAAAATTAGTAAAATATATATAAAATCAATCAATTATATATATAGATGTACAAGTCACACATCAAACATGCCTAACTCTCGTCGAATAAAACAAAATTGTTCCTCGTTAAGGGGTTTTGTAAAAATATCGGCTAGTTGCCTATCGGTATTTATATATTCAAGTATAATATCCCCTTTTCGAAAAATTAATATGTTTATCTTCTCAAAAAACAGTATGAAAAAACACTGAGAATAAATACAGATATTTCATCTTAAAAAAGACAATTACAAGCGGAAAATTAAAATAGTAAAAGATACATATTGTCTCGTTTACGCTACAGCTAAAATCATAAGCGTCGAGCACGTATTGGATACGGACACTTACGACAATCATGTCCTCGCCCTTGACAACTAGAACATCTCATAAGTGCTCGTCTCTCCGACTGATCCATACCATTATGAATACGAGTAGATCTTGGACGACCCCTTTCTCTTAAAAGAGTAACATCCGGAAGAAATAATCTATCACATGAATCCCAATAGTCTTGATGCCGAAGTGGAAAAAATTGCGCCGAGTACGTACATTCGTATGATTCAAGAGTGTAATATTTTACTATGTAAGCTTCCCAATCAAGACGGTTTGCAGCGCATACGGAAAAGACATGTGAACACGAGATTCCATCACTCTGCCACTTACTGCAATCGCATTGCCAAAGTGAAAAGTCAACAACTTGAGTATTGTCTCCCCTGGAATTTCTTGAACTTGTACACACGGAATAAACCCCTCTTTCATAATCGAATGTAACATTGGTATGACCAATGTCCGACTTACGTTTCTCTAAAATTTTGAGGATATTGGGAACATATCTTGTGCCGCTGTTTCTCATCCCCATTACTATCTTTTTCCGCTCGCAAAAATAGTGTACCAACTTATAGAAAATAAGTTGCACAGCAGCAGTGATTGGTAAATTACGAGCAGCTTTTAAAACATTATTGAAAATTTCAGCCATGTTTGTGGTCATGTTACCATGTCGCCTCCCTTTATCATGAAAATATGACCATTTTTCCGCAGGCTCTTTTATCAACCATTGATATGCTTGAGGATTCATCACTTTTATTGCTTCCATGATTCTTTTCAATTTTCTTTCTTGTAATTCCCAAATGGCGTTCTCCACTAACTTGTGTAAGTCAGGATCTCCTCTGAAAGCTTTCTTAAAATTATCCAAAAAATGATTTGAACAATATCGATGAACAAAACCTTGACCACGCCAAACTCCTCTCACTGCACTTAGAATACCAGCATGTCTATCCGAAATTAGACAAATATTCACGCGCTCTTTAATCACATGTCGCATAATGTTACAAAGAAAATAGCTCCACGAAATTGTACTCTCCTCAGCAACAAATGCACAACCGATGGGAAAAACATGATTATCTGCATCCGAAGCCATGGCCAACAAAATCTTACATTTATACTTCCCATATAAGTGAGTAGCATCAATAGCGATAACTGGCCTACAATACTGAAAGGCACCAATAACGGCCTTAAATATGAAGAAAAATCTGTTCAATACCTCACCCACTGGATTTCCTACCACATCGTAAACTGGCGTTGTCTCATAATCCGCTACGGTACCGGGATTATACTTTTGAAGCGCTTTCATAAATTTAGGTAAAACCTTATACGAGTCTTTTCAATTACCAAATATCTCTGCGATTGCTTTTTGTTTACCTAAATAAGCTTTTTTGTATGAAACTGACATTTCAAAGCGGGCATTCACAATCTCTTTAACTAATGAAATCTTCATCATAGGATTAGTTGTGATGGCATTTCGAATGGTTTGGGCAACAAGATTGGAATCTAACTGTGGATGATCAGTTGTAAGCTCGGCATGAATGCATGTATGAGGACCGTTGTACACCGACACTTCAAAAAATCCATGTTTTTTTCTTAGTGAAGCTCGTAGTTTCCATTTGCATTTTTCAGTTTCGGCCAGTTTACAACGAATTTCCCAAAATTTTGCCTTCGAACTTTTAGTGCAAAAATGGATGTTACGTTTGATTGACCAAAGTTTTATTCCCTTTTTCAACATTTCTTTATCCCTAAATAAAAGACCAATAAAAGGATCATTAACTTGAGGATCCCAAAATCCAGGATACATCATATAATTTCGTCTCTGGTTACTATAATTTTCTTGAGTGTCGAACGGTTCATTAAACAAAATTGACATTGGTTGATGCATAGGAATTTCATCGGGAATAGTATTATTCGGCCGTTGTGACCCAATTGATTGGTCGTTTTCATTCTCATCCATATACGAGCCCATTTCAGATGATAATTCTTCGTAGTCAACTTCTTGTACATTTTCTTCGTCATCGTCAGACTCGTATTCGCTAATATTGACGTCCGGATCTTCATCATCTGGTTCATCCCCAAGTTCTATCTCAATTATATTGTTCGACCAACCAATATTATCTGACAATCGACACACTGCATCCAAATGTGTCAAATCTGGTTCGTTGTTCTTAGAATATACCTCTGGCATTGGCTCTTGTCGAATGGGTGTTCTACTTGATGTACCGATTTCATTAGTGGAAAGAATATTATAATACGACCTGTAATCTTGATCAGAAGAGTAAACTCGCTCAATTTCAACATATAGCTCTATAAACGTTCTTCTATTTTCTTCTATTAACTCAAGCATGGTTTCCAACGAATCATTATCATCAACAGCCAATCGCATATATTTAAACTCAGTAAGTGTAGTCAGATATGGATAATGACATATTAAACTCAAACGATTTGAAGTCGATGATACATCAAGTTCCTTAAACAATTTTTCCAAAAATTTGTCGTATGTCGTGTTTCTAGATACCTTAAAAACTTTTTTATAAGAAATATCATAAGATAACCCCTCGCTAATAGTTTCCATCATTGTACCCCCAATAACACATAATTGTAGGATTTTTCATTTCGATAACCACACGGTCAAACTATCAATTTTACTCAAATAATACTCAACAACACAACAAAATAGTGGAAAAAACCGAGTCTTTACAAAATATTGAGTCTTATAGAAACATAGAGTCTCAACAAAATATTGAGCCTTATAGAAACATAGAGTCTCAACAAAATATTGAGCTTTTACCTGTTTTGGAAGAGCTCTGAGATTTGCCCTAAAATATGATGGGAGAATAAAAATGATCTAAGAGCTCTGTTTTTTTTCTGTTTTTTTTTTTTTACAGTAGCTCTGGGAAAAGAGATGAGTTTTTTTAAATATGAAGTATTTCTGAAAAACGACCGATCGTTTTTGGTCTGAAAAACGACCGATCGAAATGGCCAAAACGATCGATCGTTTTTGGTCCAAATTGTTCCAGAGAGTTCATGATAAAAACGACCGGTCGTTTTTACCATTTCGATCTGTCGTTTTTCAGGAGCATTTTTGGAATTTTAAAGAAAGACAGCCATTGTGAGATTTTTCAGATAGGGCATTTCCGCAAAAAAAAACTCTATTTTATACATACATATACATATACATATATACACAACAATGTCGGATTACTTACTCCCGGAGGTGGTGACGGAGATACTAAAAAGGGTTCCGGTAAAATCTCTGTTGCGGTTCAGGTGCGTGTGCAGAGACTGGTGCACTCTCATCTCTAACCCTAGCTTCATTTCCCAACACCTCTCTTCTTCTCCCTCCTCCTCGTCTTTCTCTCGTACTCTCGTAAGGCACTACTCTAAACTCCATAGCACAGAGCTCTACACTGTTTACGATAACGACACTTTTATCCCCGATAACAGCACCATTATCCCCTTCCCTTGTTATGAGAAATCCAGATACTATCGTATTGTAGGTTACTGTAACGGTGTTTTATGTTTGTCTAATGATTTGTTCGGTACTAAAGACACTATTATACTATGGAACCCTTCTATTAAGCGCATCCTAACTCTCCCTAAGCCTAATCTCGTTTCCGACAAGTGTATGTTAGCGTTAGGTTTCGGGTATGATTCCAAGAGCAACGACCATAAAGTCGTACGGTTTTGTAACCTTGAGTTAGGTAACGGAGTAAAAGTTCCCCCTATGGTCGAGGTTTATTCCGTTTCGTTAGGTAAGTGGAGGTGTGTTAGTACAGAGTCGATTCGTATGAATCGTATCAACGAAGTTCTATGGTCTCAGGCTGTGAGAGAAGGTGTGGTGCATTGGAACGGATACTCTTTTGCAAATGGGAACACCGTTCGGAATTTGGTGCTGAAATTTGATCTGGGTAGCGAAGAGTTTGGTGAGATTGATTTGCCCGAGGCATTTGCTTCTTTGCCTCCCACAAGCTTCCTTGTTTCGACCCTTAAAGGTTCTCTTTCCGTCGTTTTCTACAACGACTATATGAGAAACTTGGTGGTGGACTACATGAGGGGGTGTACCATTTGGGTGATGAAAGAGTATGGAAATGTTGAGTCTTGGGAACAGCTTTACAAGATCGAATTAGATTCGGGGTTGGGGATAGTGATAGGAGCGAGACGATTTGGGGATGATATATTCTTGTCTACTAATAGCGGAGAACTGGTTATGTTTAACTGTGAAAGTGGTAGGGTTTTGAGTACTGGAATAAGTGGCTCGAAATCTTCCTTTTTTGTGGATGTATATGTGGAGAGTCTCGTGTTGCTGGATAAGGGAGAAGAAGTTTATGGGATTAAGCCGGGAGAGGATTACGAAACCGAGGATAATGAAATCGAACGAGACCATTGGCTGAGGAGAAGAGTTATCTTTAATATTATAATGTCGAGGACCAATTTGCAGCCGATGCAGTAGCCGCGTATTCTCGCTAGAGTTGTATGTGCATACCTTTTCATTATTTTAAAGGTACAATAACTTTGTTGAGGTGAACTAATTTGGTGGCTTTTGTTAGTTTATGTCTCATTATTGTCTGTTCTAATTCACGTTTAATGTAATTGTTGTATGCTTGAGTTGATGCATAAGTGGTATCGACATCGTTGAGACATGATCTTGTTTTGCAGTGCTTTGATGCATAGGCTAATTTGTAAACGAAAAAAAAACATTTTCTTTGTCAATTTCTGAAAACGGCACGAGGTTATGATCAGGTTCCATTTTATATTTAAGCATTTTGTTGTTTTCCGTAAGTCATGTTAGGATTTTAATTCATGCTAATTCTGAATGCGATGGTATATGTAGTTACAGGCATGTGTCGCTCTGTATGTGGTCTATGTGGTTTATTAGTTAAGTGATTTGGTGATATTTGATTGCTTTTGTTAGTGTATCAGTCCTTATCTCTGTTCTAATTCGCGTTAAATCTAATTGAATTTGTATGCGTGAGTTGATGCATACGTGGTATCAATATCGTTGAGACATGAAACAGGTGAGTGGACTTGTTCCAGTCAATACTCGATAGCATTATTTGAAAGACATATTTCAGGCCTGTATATTAGCGTTGGTAAAATGCCAACAGAGTCTATTTAGTTTCATGTTAAACTAATGAAAAATAAGGACAAATGGCGGGTCAGATTCTCAGTAGCCACTATGTAACACATCTTTAAAAACTAAAAAAGATTTTTCAGCTTAATAAACATGCCAAATAGCTTCTTTCCCTGCTTGCTCGTTGGTTTGTTACAATAAACATGATTGATTGATTTTAAATCAAATAGATCTTGCTGTTAACTAATCTTTTTTGTTGAAGAAATCATAACCCTGCAACTCAATAAGAAAGGATTGCGGAAACAGATTTAGTAAATTTATTGGACAACTCTAGAAAGCTTCTCGCTTTATCAAAGTCATGTTATATATCTAGATTGTAAAATATATACTCCGTAAATGTTAATATGAACTTTTTTATCTTTGATAATTTCGTTCTGTATTTGAAACTATTTTGCCTTTCATTGCTGGCTCGCTTGAGTAATTACTTTTCAATCTCTTTGGCCCATGTTTGCTTTCCTGGGTTATGTGTATGATTTTTGCGAATCAATTAATCAATATCATCAAGTGATACAACAATTAATTCTTGTAACCTGTCTTTTTCTTTCGACTAGGGTAGTTTTTTTTTAGAATTCTAGACCTTAACTGTATCAGATTTAGTCACATGCATTCTTTATGTTGAATTGCTGTAAGACATGCAGGACATTCCTGACCAAGGTATACATGGATTTCTTTAGAGGCCGAGGCTAACTTTTTCGATTAACATTTTCTGTTGCGGTACTTAATTGAGTTTTTTTTATGTTCGAGATCATTGCAAATTTAATTAGATAATTATATGGATCGATGATATCTTTTATAAGCAGTAAGAACAGGTGAGATGTGAAATGAAATCTGTGGACTATATATTGTGAAATTAAAAAGGTTTTGTTAATATTCTTTTGTTCGTGTGTTCAATATCATTGGCGGTAGCAAGTGCTATGTACTTTTAAAGGCTTGACTGGTCTAGCTTAAGAAGGCGCATATTTGATGAGTAATATCGTACTAATCAAAAGATAAAGTATCCACTTTTGGTTTAGCCTAATGGAAATTTGAAAGTGAGCCTTCTTTTGCTTTTATATACTTGAATATTATCCTCTCACCAGTTGCTTAAAAATAATGCACAGCCCAAGTCCTTAATGTGCTACATAAACCCCATTCTTGGTAGTGATTGAACGATCAACTTCCTCTACAAGTAGTATTTCATCTACTTTTGGCTTGAAATTTGGATCACCCTTTAGGCGTGTGTTCACTCTTTCGTCTGTTAGACTTCTAAACTGAGCATCATTGATTTATTCCACATATCATATAGAGCTTGCTCGTGCTAATCCTCTCCTCCGGCAATAGTTGTTTTGAAGAATCATTAGAATTAGAATTCTGTAATTTAATGATGAAATGACTTCAGAAACATATTATTGCTTAAAAGCCTCATTTGGGTAGGTCAACTTTAGGGAATCTTTTTGTTCCATCAAGGTCGTATGTAAATCTTGATGGTCATGCTGTGTAGCTGTTTTACTAATTTTTCTTTGGCCATTTCATGTTGTTTATTGCTTGTTCGATTGAGAATCTGCTGCTCTCCCTCTTTTTTCCGTGGCTAGCTTCCTTGTGGGGGAATGTATGAACTTATAACAATCTACACGTTTTATTGTTTGATCCCTCATTTTTTAAAATTTGTTGCTTTTTTGAATTTCATGCCAAGTACGGTCTAATTATTGTCATATTAATACCTATATGTAGATGATGTTACACATAATCATATTAATATGGTAATGATATTAGTTTCTGTTTTTTTCTGTTATGTTCTTAATTTTTGTTGTTGTCGTCTTCATCCTATTTATTTTTCTACCATTCGTATGCTTGAGCAACTTTATATTATTACTACTTTTTGGTCCATTGTTTTATTTGTTTGCACTTATTTATAGTATCTGATTTAGGATTACAGTATTTACAATGGAATTTCTGGAATCAGTGGCATTGGGAATTAATCATTATCCATGTGAACTTGTGTTCTAACTTCTAAGTAATTTTTTAGAGTGTTGGTCATGGTTCTGGATTACTACTTCTTGGTGCAAGAAATTGTTATATGAAATGCAATCTAAGGGTTCAACCTCTTAAGTGTACAATGTAAATAAGAAACTAGTTTCTCCAGTATTGTTTTCAACCCTTATTATCATTCATGTCAACCTCAGCTTTTTTCTTATTTGCATTTCTGCATGAGCCCTTACTTTTCTAGTCCTTTAATTTATGTCTCTTTTACTTCTTCAAACATTCTTCCCATCTTGATTATACCATATTATTTTGTTCTGTACTTACATTGTCCTTTTTCTGAACAATTGCTCGTTTAATGAATTTAGCGTTGCTGCCTTGCCCATGAATCTTGGCTACTTTTACATTATGCTATATGTTATTTTTGCTACAGTGTGTTAAATGAGTCTGTTTTTGCAGTCTTGATGTGTTACAATCTAGTAGTACTTCTCACCTAATGATGAATGAATTTTCAAATGCCTGGTTTGGTTTGGTTTTATTTATTTCGTCTGGTGGACTATTCAAATCATGTAGTGCCTACTATTCAAATTCCACGAGTGTGTTAACCAGTGCCCTATTTTTCTAACATCTTTTTCTCTTTGAATATTTCAATGTCTTGAAGATGTTAGTGTGCTGTAATTTGACATGCCAATTTGCTAAAACAATTTATCTTTGTTGCTGGTTTTAGATGGTGTTAAGTGTGTGTATTTAGATGGTGATAGTGTATAGTTTTTAATTCTATGTTTTTTTTTGTCATTTGCTGTTTATTTGCTCGCTCACGCGAGTAATATGTTCCTTTCTCTCTTTGATGGTAGCTTTTCTTCGGAGTGTATGCATGCACTTTGAGAATCTGCATCATTGTGAAATAGGGAGTTTTCAACTCTTTAACCCCTTTTGTCTTATATGGGTACTTTTTTGAAAAACTACATGCCACATACGGTTTAATCATTGCCGGGTTTTTACTTATATATCTTATTACTACGATGATGATTTGATGATGTAGTTCTCCGTTTGCCATTATGTACTTTTTTGTTGTCGTCGTCATCATTCTTTTAAACTTTTTCTCAACCGGTCTGCTTGAGCAAATTTGTTTCCCTACTACTTTCAGTCCATAGTTTTTTTCTTTGTTTGAACTCCTGTAGAACATAACCTTTTAATATCCATATAAATCGGGAAATTTAAGGACCATTGTCATTGGTTCTTAAAATTTATCCATGTGAGCTTGTTTTCCAAGTAACCTTTCATTTGAGACTATCGATCATGGTTTTAAATTATTATGTTCTTGGTGCAAGGATTTCTCTCATGAAAATGTAACCTAAAGTTTTCCTTGGTAGATGTATGAAGAACATAAGAAAACTAGTGTCTCTAATATCGGTCTCATTCATTGTTATCATGTCAACCTCTGCAAATTTTTTTTCCTTTTTTGTTCCTGCACGAGTCCTTACCATTTCAGTCCTTCAATGTGTTTCTCTTTTAGTACTCTGAAACCTCCTTTCGGTTTTGATTTTATAGAATATTAATTTGTTTTTATAATGACTTGTCCTTTTTTTGCTGAACATTAGCAGGCTCAGTGACCGGAGCTCTGAACATTAGCAGGCTTAGGAACTGGAGCGGTTGCTGCCTCGCCTATGGATGGGTCTTGACTACCTTGCCCTTTAGCTCTTTGTTCTATTTGCTACAATGTCCCTTTTATGCAATTGTTGTTTATGTTTTAATCTAGTATTTATCATGCTCTACAAGATGTTCTGAATGTAATGCTTCAACGGATATATTGTTGGTTGCTTTTGAAACTCTATGTACTCTTTTCTCTTGTGTTGACAAGTGATGTTTTATCTTATGATTATATTTAAATTCTTTGGATCTGCCAAATAATTAATAAGTCTGGAGTCTGGTCCGAAGTGTAGTAATAGAATGTGTTCATGGTAGAAAGCCAAATTAAAGTGAAGTGTAAGAATATAATGTGTTCAGCCAATGTACATAAAAAATGTCTCACTGTGGGTTATACTTGAAACATTAACCCATTATTGTTTCTTGATATTGCATCGCAAATTATTAACTTTTGAAGGAAAGATGACATTGTGTACATAATAACAAGATGCAATAATCTATCAGTTCTGCCGGTTTGTTCTTTGTAATCACGAGTTAACATCAATGTTTCATTAGTTGATGAATGAGTTCATGTGACCTCGTGTGTTATACCATTTTCTAGCCCAAGCTGGAACAACATCGTTGGAGTTGTTGTGCGGAGCTCTACAAGTGTCCTGCTAGATTACCGTTTGAGGTATTACGACGAAGATCGAACAATCAAAGTCATTAAACAATGGCTTTCTGTTATTTATTTTTTATATGGAAGAGGAAAACGTTGGATGACATCATCAATTTGGACGAAAATGGTCTAAAAAGGTCCAATTGTTAACACTGGCGTTCTAAGTTGGAATGCAAATAATACAAGGTATTGATCGTTATTTTCTGATGATACATGTATGCTATGAGAAATTCATCATGGGTTGACGTGATAAAAATGATTGTTGTCTGTACTGGAAACGAAATCGAGAAGTCACATGTGAAGCGGATAATAAAAAAAAATCGTGAAATTGAAAACATGGCTTTCCATATTTGGAAGAGTTTCCTACGAAAAATTTACAGAATGGTTGTGACAATTAGCCAAGGTATTGAACCAAACGATTGAGATAAAGTATACTCTCCAGTCTCCTCAACACCAACATTTAAATCTTGGAGCTCACAAAATCGTCTTTTTTTTCTTATGAATTCAGCACATGGTCATATAGTGATGACACGCAATTCCAGTATTCTATAAGACAATTTTTCAATATAATATGGTATTAAAATGTGACAAGTGGTTATTCACTCTTTTTTTAAAAAAATAAATAAAGAAGAAGTGAATAACTGAGTGAGACACCACTTCTAACCCAACACATTTGCTATATAAAAAAAAAAAAGTAGCGAAAATAATTAGTGAGAGAAATTTTGTTAATACACAAACTCATACTACCTTATAAAAGTCCCACTTTCATATATACAAAGGTAACGATGGTTTTCGTGGAGTACCGGTTAACATGAAAGTTTTGATACGTCGAACCAAATAATATGTTGTGTTCATTTTATATTTTATGTTTTTACTAATTATTGTATGTGCCGTATTTATAATGATTTTCAATTATTAAAATAATTGTAATATTTTACATAATGGAAACTAGTACAATTTTTTCAAGACATCCTGTAACATTTTTATAGTGTGAATATGTGATATCACTCGTAGAACAATTGCATCAATGTATCTATATGACATTGTTTACATACTTTGTCGATTTTTTTAAAATAAAAAACTCTACATCAATTACCCAATCATCTCTTTATATTAAATTTCACCCAACTCTCTCCTTAAATACGAGTCATTAAACTCTCATCTCACTGGTATTAAAAAATTTAAAAATTTGGAGACCAAAAAAAGTTGATAAAGTTCGAATAAATATGGAGGAATAAAATATTTAGAAATAGCAAAACTAAATTATTATACTAAAATTTAGAAATTATGTCAATTAAATTTAATGTTAATTGACTTCTATAACCAAAACTATAGAATAACAGTTAAAAGAATCGAGTCTGTTACTAAAATTTACTCACTTATTCACCTCATCTCTCTCTCTCTCTCTCACACACACACTCACACACTCTCACACACACACTCAACTCCGGGGTCCGATCTAATTATATATATATATCTAGACGTATATAAAAAACTATAAAGCATTTTGCGCAATGCCGCCACCAAAACCGTCGCGATTCTCGTTCTTCGGCGGCGGCGGCGGAGATCCGGTGGAGAAGACTCTGCCTCCGCCGCCGTCGCTGAAGATCCAGGCCGATAGAGACGTGTACAGGCCTGGAGATCAAATAACAGTTACTATCGAGGTCACGAATAATTATTCGAATAACGATCTTAGTATTAGTAGTAACAGTGGTGATAACAGTGGAGATGAAACGAGGTCGTTTATGATAGAAAGGCTAGGGTTTGAGATGAAGGGGATCGAGAAGCTCGATACGCAGTGGTTTACCACTCCCAAGTGTTCTAATCAGAGACGAGGTGATTTAGTTTTATTTTGAATTTTAATTGAATATTATAGTAATTGGAAATGATGTTTTAATGTATGTATATGCTTATAAACTTTGTATGAATTAATAATGCGGTTGTATTTAGTTGTGTTATTCTTATGCCGTTCGGTTCATAGTTACCAATTGAGAAACCGTGTTTCCTGTTTCCTGTTTCCGCTTCCTATTATTTCATGTTGTAAAGTTTTAGTTTTTTTTTTCTTTCATTTTTTCCACGTTTCGCGCTGCCTTTTCGCCTACTGGCAACTATGGTTTACCGCTCCCAAGTATATTAATCAGAGACGAGGTGATTTGGTTGGATTTTAATTTTAGTCGAAAATTATAGTCATTGAAAATGATGGTTATAGGAAATTATGTATTAATGTATGTATGTGTATATGTATGTATGCATGTTTTAATTGATAATGCAGTTGTGTTTAATTGTCTTATTCAGTTAAGTAGTATAAAATGAATCGAAAATGATAGTTATAGGAAAAATATGTATGAATTGATACTGCAGTTGTGTTTGATTGTCTGGTACTTTTTTCGTTCCCAAGTATACTAATCAGAGACGTGGCAATTTTAATGGAAATGATAGTTATTGAAAACTATGTATGTATATGGGAGTTGACAATGCAGTTGTGTTTAATTATCTGATTCTTATGTCGTTCATATAATAATGTGGAATGAATCAAAATGATAGTTATAGGAAATCATGTACTCCATATGCATGTATGGGTTGATTATGCAGTTGTGTAATATTGGTCCGCAGTGACGGTAATTCCAAATGGGAGGGGCCGATATTCTATATAAAAAATTTCATACCCTATATTAGTATTTTTTTTTTCATAATACGGGGGATGCTAATTTCTGAAGATTTTGATCAAAATACATATATATTTTTTTTACTTTTCCATTAATTTTTTTTCAAAATAGGGAGGACTACGGCCATTGACTGTCCCCACCTAGTTCCTTCCGTGTTGGTCCGTGCAATCCGATTTAATTTAATGATGGTTCTAGGAAATTATGTATTTATGAATTGATAATGCAGTCATGTTCAGTTTTCCTGACATATCTATGGTTCTTATTTGTTAGCTATCGTTATACAAAATCAATGAAATTGCTAGTTCTAGGAAATTAAATCACCAATTCGCCTAACGATCTAAGCACTCATACTAGTAGTAGTGGAGATGAAAAAGTTGATGAAACGTCGTCGTTTTAGGTTTTATTTAATTTAGTGGAAATGACAGTAATTGGAAATTTTTATGTATGTATGTTTGAATTGATAATGCCGTTTGCTTTGATTGTCTAATTTTTATGTCGTTTGGTATAATAATTTAAAATAAGTGAAAATGATAGTTCGAAATAACGTATGTAAGAATTAAGTCATTTTTGATAGAGAGGTTAGGATTGGAGATGAAGGTGATCGAAAAGTTAGATACTCAGTGGTTCGCTAACCAAAGGAGAGGTGTTTTAATTTTATCTAACTTAATGAAAATTATAGTAATTGGAAATTAGGTATGTATGTATGAATTGATAATGCAGTTGTTTTGAACTGTCTGATTCTTATGTTGTTCGGTATAGTAATATGAAATGAATGAAGATGATAGTTATAGGAAGTAACGTATGTACGAGTTTTTGATAGAGAGTTTAGGGTTTGAGATGGGGGGGATCGAAAAGCTCGACACTCAGTGGTTCACTACTCCCAATCATTCTAACCAGAGAAGAGGTGCATTGCTTATTTCGGTTAGTTTTTGTATTGAAAGTTATGTAAAATTATTTATGCATTACACTATTAGTTTCTGAGGAGTCGAAATTCATGTAAACTTCCGTTTTGTGTCTATAGCTGGATGATCATTACTACAGTACATTGCAACTTTAACATTATGCCACTGACAACTGCGAGTATAGTTGATTTAAATATTATGAAAATAATAGTTATAGGAAATTATTTATGTATGAGGTTACAAATAGCAATTCATGGAACAATCTAAGCACCAGTAGCAGTTATGATAATATTAAAGATATAAAGGGAGATAAAAAGTCATGGCTTTTGATAGAGAGGTTAGTGTTTGAGATTAAGCTAGATACTCGGTGGTTCACTACTCCCTAGCATTCCAACTAGAGAAGATGTAATTTAATTATAATAGAATGATGCTTATACAAAACTCATTAGGTATTACTATTCTTGCAGTTGCCGGTTTCCATAAATGGCAAACCTGATTAATTTCCGCAAAAGCTGAAATTCATTTATTTAATGAAAAAGATCGTGATAGTAAATTATGTATTTATGAATTGATAATGCAGTTGTGTGATTTTGCTGACAGTATTTGTGCAATCGATTAAATATATTGAAAATGATGGTTATAGAAAATTATGTTTGTTTGTATATATGATTTTTTTGGAGGGTAAATAATGAAGAAATGGATATATGAGTTGATAATGCAGTTGTGTAATTTTGGTGACAAATATTTCCGGCTATCAATTACTTACTTATTTATATTTTTGGTACATCGGAATAACTATTTATTTAAATAATGAAAATGATAATGTCATAGGAAATTTGATAGTGCAATCGTGTAATATTGGTGACAAAATTCCTCCGTGCAATAGATTTAATTATTCAAAATAATAGTTTTAGGAAATTATGTATGTATGTATGAGTTGATAATGCAGTTGTGTAATTTTGGTGACAAAATTCGTGCACTTGGTTTAATATATTGAAAATATTAGTTACAGGGAATTATATATGTATTTATGTATTAATTAATAATGTAGTTGTGTGTAATTGTGCTGACAAATCTCTGATTCTTATGTCGTTTGGAATAGTAATATAAAATGAATGAAAATGATAGTTATAGGAAATTAAGTTTGTAAAAGTTAAATAAAGTCGTTTTTGATAAAGAGGTTAGATTTAAGATGAACAGGATCGAGAAGTTAAGATTCTCAGTGGTATACTCAATGGGGACAGAAACTTTAGTTCAATATACTGATTAAAAAAAAGTGATAGTCGAGTATACTAATACGAAACAACATGGTGATAGTTGAATATACTGTTTACTCACATAAGTGATAAACTGAGGTTAAAATGAAAACTAACAAAATAAAATATGGTACAAATATGCCGAATTACAAGTATCATTATATACTTATAGGGATATTTTAGTCATAATATCATCGATACAAAATGATTCAATGTGATTTACTGTTATTTTTGTTAGTTCTTTGCAATAAGGAACTTTTCGGAGTGGGTCAGTGAGCAGAGATGACAGCTAGATCAGAAAATGGCCCATATAGAAATCATCCCAGTAAGGTTCTGTGGATGAATATGAAAACGCATGGCAACCCTTTCCCGGTCCTTTGTGCCGAAATTCCTTACTGAGTAGTGTGGTAGCAGCTCAATAATCACTTCTATCTGCTTGCAACTCTGTACAGATACTATCTTTATATAGCATCTGTTATGTTTATTTTCTGCATGTTTTGGAGGCCACTCCTTTGAGAACAATGTTAGGTTTATTGATCTCATTTATAGTCAGGTTTATGTTTATTTGGATACCAAAAGAATGACTTCCGTATATGATTATACTCCTATAAAGTTATTTGGCTATGTGAAATGCCAAATTCAAATCAGGCCTGAACTCGTAGGTGATGTGGTTTCTAGTCCCTTCTCATATTTGGTTATTAAAACCCTTTTGCAGGTGAATATGTTTTTTTGGACTGTTCAGCCACATCTCTAGTTTCAAATCAGTTTATTTCCCCCGGGGTGACCAAGTCATGTGAGTGAATTTCCTTTCATTAAATTCGTCCTCGCTATGAATAACCTATTGGTGACTAATTTTTCTTTAGGCCCCTAGAACTCGTCAACTCGGCCGAAATTTAATTTTTGGAGAATAACTACAGGGAACCTTTGGCCTTTTAAAGGAATGGGTTTCTTCATTTACGAAGCTATCATAACTCATATTTTGTTTCATTGTTTCTTTATGCGTTTATAAAGTAATGGCGAAACAGTTGCACACCTTCAAAGCAGTACATACTGATCTTTGTTCTCCTGCTTAGCCTGTGTAACTTACCAGAGCAAGCAAGATGTGGCCACTCCCGCCCATTTTAGTTATCCAGAGAAACTCTAACAACATGACCCATAAAAAAATGGAGTTATAAATATGAGCAAGTCTTTCATTCTATACGTTCCATATCCAGTTCGTGCTGTTGGCTGAGCCAGCGAGGATGAATTACTTAAAGTTAAGAAATTCACTGAATTTTTAGAGCAGAGAAAGATATGTTTAAAAGTTTAAAATGCATAGCCACCATTAGAGTGAGGATTTAGCTGGATTTTCCTCATGAGGCTTTTGTTTGGGATTGGGCACAAAGACAATAATCACCTTCTTGTTTCAGCACCATATATATTCAGAAGATTTATGAAGTAGAAATAAATTATTGTAGTGTTGCAAATATGTATCTTTGAAGGTCACAATGACATAAACCAGGTACACTTAAGTTCCTGCTTTCTAAATATACTCTATCCCAGATGTGATACAACAGGTTGGTTGATTTTTTTCTATCTCAGAGTGATAATGACTACTCACTTGGCAATTTTTGTAGATGTAAGGGCAATGTTATTAATTGAAATGTGAGGCAAATCTAACAATGTTTGTGGTATTAGATGTCAGAATGGCACCATTTATTCTTTGCACTTTTGTGCGTACAATAAACAAATGGATCCTAATTGTACTCGTATTTTGGCAGATATGGTGCGAACATCTCTTCCGAGCATTATACCTCCATCTTTTAGGGGTGCTACTGTTCGTTATATATATTTTGTTAGATGTACATTATTTGGTCAATATCTGACACTTGAGAATGGGCACTCTGGTAAACGATCCAAAAGAGATCTTACAGAGCTGGTAAGGTTCTTGTGGTTAATGCTTTTATATTCGTTGCAGTCTTGAAGTGAATTTGAAATGATCCATTCTTCTTGTTTTTTCATGACCGAGTGAGTCCATGTCAAATAAGTTATACTGAGTATTATTTCTATTGTCTTTTCAACCCATTTTTTATGTAATTCGACTGTCTAAATAGAGAAACCGATGAAACAAATATCAGTCTTTTTGTCAAGCTATCTACTCAAATGATAAGGGTTGTCATTTTATTTCACAATTTTAGGAGATGACCAAACTTGAAAATGCCTGTGATGGCATCAAGTTTACCCTGCTTTGTCAATTTTGGTCTTCTAGAGAATTATGTTGCGAATGTTGTCTACCAGTAGGGATGAGCTAGGACAGCCTTGTTCGATAAATAAGCAAATTACTTGATTTGCTATCAGTTATCAAAGTTCTTAAAATGACGCAATGAATGCTTTTGTTCCTTCTCGCATGCCTTCCTTTTTCTTTATAAAAGTTTTTTGAACCTTTGTCATTCTCAGTTCTTGTGCTTTGCATATCCGACTAACCAAGTTTTGTACTTTTTTGTTTTCCCTGCTATACTTTCATGTTTTAATCTTTGGGAAATTACTTTTTGCAGGATGCTAGAATTGCTCTCCAAATTTGGGTCACTCAGAAAGCCAATGGCTTACCAGTTGAAGAAGGCCGTACTGATGGTGAGTTTAATTATAGTCCATGTTCATTGGACATTTCACTTCCTTTGGAGTTGGATATTGAAGTTTTAAAAAAGACTGAACTGCATGACTCCCGTGTGGTTTTGATACCAATGTTCCGCGGCTATACAAAATAGTTGGCCATTCATGGGTCATTTTTAGTTGGTGAATTTATATTTCTCTCCAAATAGTAGATTAGAATAATATTACTTTTGTTTCCAGGAATTGTTCCTACGTCAACTGCTGTTTTGGATTTCTACTGGAAAGAGGTAGATGGAGACTCTGATTGGGTAAGCTGTTATTAGTTCTCTGTTCCCGCATTGGATTTTTTTTTAAGTTTCCCCCCTATATTGCTTGTTCTCCTTTTATATTAGGGTGGGGAATTGTACTCTATTTTTATTGTTAATTTTCAGGGTCATTTATCTCCTTGTAGGCCAGATCTAATGAAACATATGATGGAGTTGAGGAAGGCTATGAGAGCTCAAGGGATGAGATATCTTCCATTTCTTCATACAACCCGAGCAAAGGAAATTTACACAGGGCTTTTGGAAGCTCATTATCTTTACAATCATCCATTGGAAGGTCTTCCAATTTTGAGTCCCCGTATGTCAAAGATCGTACAAGCGTATCTTCACATATGCCACTTTCTCAGCTCTCTGTGGCTGAGGTTTTATATGATTCTGGAGGAGGTAAGCTATTTTGAGTGTAAAAGAAACTATAATTTTGTTACTTATCTTATTCTAAGTGGTTTATTCATTTGGGGTCAATTTCAATTTTGTTACCTATACTTATGCTCATGTCCCATTTTTTCCATGTAATTTGTATTATGCTTTTTTAGTTCCTAAACATTTGAAATAGTGCATATTTGGTCCGTAAATTTTTGGAATGGTGCATTTTCTTCCCTAAATCTAACGGCGTCAACTTTTTCATTGAACATAAGACTCATAAATTGTTCGTACAATTTTTTAATACCAAACGTCATGGTTTTCTTTTATCATATTAAGCTAAATTTTTAACTTGAACAATAAAAAATATTTATTTTTATCCGTAGGGAGTAGGGACAAAAGATCCATAATACGAAGTATAGGGACTAAGGTGAGACATACATTATAGAAAACTAAAAATAACCCCTTTTGCTTCGTTTTTTAGTGGTTTTGGAAGAAGAAGAAGAAACGGTGGGATTATTTGTACGGAGTAGTTTACAAGAGCTTCTGTTTGAATAATATTACTTTCTTTGAACAGATATTTTGTCACCAGGACGGTCTTCAGCAATGATCTCTTCGAGTCAAATGCTAAAACATGCAAAATCCCTTCCCATAGATGAGGATACAGGAGGACCTCCTGCTCAAGACGTTGAACCTTTGTCATGTAAATGAATATTTGTTTGATTCTTTTGTTGCAGCATAATTTTTCCCATTCGTACCCGTAGGAACTAAATTATTGTCAAAATTCCATGCAGCAGAAAGCTTCATTCGAGGAAGATCTTATAATATAAGATTGGATGACCAAGTATTGCTAAGATTTTCACCAAAACATTCTGACTCGTCTTATTACTTCAGCGATATGGTAATTGCAGTCCATTATCTGCATTTGACTTTCTCGAATTTTGGACCTATTATTTGAACTTTATTTCATGTGCAGATAGGTGGTACTCTTACTTTCTTCCATGAGGAAGGGTCTCGGAGATGTCTGGAGGTAAATTGATATAATAATCACGAAATCTTTCATTATCATTATTTGTTACAAGTGGTCTTAATTTGCGTGGTTATTTCATTTCTAGCTTTCAATAACTCTGGAATTTTCTGAGACTATAAACCGTCAAGTTGTCCATCCTTCTAGGAGACATTCTCCAACAATTACTAAGGTAAACTCCCTATCTCTGATGTCTTCAATGATTACCGCAACAACTTTTTTTTTTCCATATATTTTTAAGTTTTGTGTTTAAGCCAGTCTCTAAAAGTATTTCGGAAATGCGAAAGTAGATGAAAATTCTATCATGAAGACAACTTATTAGGTGCATTTTTCTTGTGAGGAAACACCACTCTGGTCTATCTGAACAAACCAGTACATGAGAAAATGAAAGTTTCTCTCAAAATTTTAATGTTGAGGTTTTATTGTAGGTTCACAGCGACCACTATGAAGTAGTGGCCGATTTGTTGCAGACAAGCTTCCTCTTCTCAATTCCCATGGATGGACCAATGTCCTTTTCAACCCCCCATGTCTCGGTGCAGTGGTCTCTACGTTTTGAATTCTTTACAACCCCAAAGAATGTTGATTGGACTAGGTACGTCATTAGCCTCCCTACTTTATTGAAGTCAGCCTTATAGTTCTCCTGTTTTTTTACTGCTTTTAAGTTTTATCAATGTTTTATTAGTTTATTGCTGAAATGTGCATGTGATTGGATACAAGTTCTATTAATTTAATAGGAGGGAATATGACAAAATTTAGTTAAAATGTCTTTAACAATTAAGACTAATGAATGTGAAGTAGAATACTAAGTAATTACTGCCTCAAGTCTTCAATTTTTTGTGATGTTTGGGAAAAGAAACTTGTAAGGTGAATTCAAGATTACCCTTAATTTATGTTGACTTTATATTAATTTTCTTACTTTTGATGTTTAACGGAAAAGGTGAAATGTTAAAAAAATATTTTTGTGAAGTGAGTAAATGTGTGATATCCACCATAGAATGGGACGGAACAAGTAAAAATTCTTGAGATTAATAGTGTTCAAGGACAGCTATCATTTTATCTGTTGAATCACCACCAGAAAGCTGTTCTATATGTTCTCTCTATTTATGACCACTTTGTAGATGAATTAGTCACCCATTTATGCTCCTTACATGTGTTATTGGTCTATTTTATTCCAGATTTGAGCATCCTCTTTTAATAGAAGGAAGAGACAAGTGCGAGTGGGTGCTTCCTATAACCGTACATGCACCTCCTCTTAGTACTTCACAGGCTCATCCGCGGAATGACAAACCTGCGTCACTTGAACAATCATGGATACAATAATTAAAGGTAATGAAAGTGTGTGACCAATTGGATTTAATGACAAAATGTGTAATCATTCAATTTAACTCTTACCAGGCTGTGTTTATATCGGTGTGCCAACTTCTTACTTTCAATACATTTTCAAATGCTTTTTTACCCGATGCACACACTCTGTTTTCTCGGGATAGAATCTGTAAGCTTAAGTTTAGTTATATATTTACTTAATGGGATTTTTATTTTTGAGAATACTGAAGATAGCTCTTGAAAGTAACATATTTAACCACGTTGATATAATTGGTATGGTGGTTGGAGTAGAAGTGCTACTCATTAGAAAATTGGAAATCATAATGTTTTAAAGTTCTAATAGTTGGTGTAAAATGACCGCTTGGATAAAAATTTGGATATGAAATTGAAGTAATGAGATAGAATTAAAGAAATGGTATGGCAGTTGGAGTGGAATGTCTACTCATTAGAAAAGTGTTTTAAAGTTCTGCGTGTGTGCGCTTCTTATTGCAAAATCATGAAATCTGTATCACTAGATAAAGCATCTGAGTCAATTCCACTCTGAAGATTCATATTATTCTTTTTTCCCATGATAAACAAGGTCATTTGTGATAAATCTCTGAATATTGGAGAAAGATCTTATGTATATACTTGCAATTTTGTAAATGAGAACTCTTTAATGATAAGTTATTCATTGACAGCCTCTCGTTTTGGGTACAAACCATATGTTGCACTGGCCGAGTAAGTAATTGATGTGTTCTTTCCTTTTTCAAGTGTCCATCCCTGCAAACAAGTTAGAAGGAGGAATGAAGAGGATATCCACTGCATAATGTAATGATGGTACTCTGTCATCTTCTTCTTTTGCATGTTTTATTTATTTCATCTGTAAGTTGCTTACATCGGGGTACTAAAAGTTTGAGAACAAGTTGCAAAAAAAAAAAAATCTTTTACAGCTTCCATGTTGGAAATCGATCCGAAAGTTTTTGACATGTTAAAATTTATATCTACAAGAGCGAATTTTCTTGTGTGACAGTTATCCTTGTATACTTTCTTAATTAGTTGCCCGATAGTCGATAGCGTCAGAAAGAGTTGTGTTGTACCTTGGAGTCTAGTGATCAATAACTTATATGTGGGTTGTCTTTCATTCTGGGCTAAATTTATTTTGCTCTATCGACTGCTAATAAGCCCTGAGATATTTATTTAGGATTACATTATTTCGGAAAAAGATATTCACATGCCATTTCCTATCTTCCCTTTCAATATTATAGCTTAGGACCAAGGTACTAATCCTAAGCGGTACTGGAGTTGAAGTTGGACTTGGAAAGAAACAAGTTTTAGGAAACTTTGCGAATGTTTATTTAGACAATATACCAACTATGTTATTGCCAAAAGATTATCAGCAATTCCATGTAATTCTGCATTTTGGCGGTATGCATGATGCAGCACCTGTTAAAATTCCGTTTGTATTATTAGTCCATAGATTTATCGTTGAAAAATCCATAACACATCGCTTATGTAATTGCCATAAAAGTTGATAATTCTGCATTTTGGCGGTATGATGCAGCACCTGTTAAAAACTCCGTTTGTATTATTAGTCCATAGATTTATCGTTGAAAAATCCATAACACATCGCTTATGTAATTGCCATAAAAGTTGATAATGTTGCGAGATTTTGCTACATCTAAACATAATATCAAGTACTCCGGATATTAGCAACACTTTTATTATGCGTGTTACATTCCAAATTATACCACTACTACTATTTGCGACTTCTGGTAAAAAGAAACATCCAAATTTAAGTGACTTAAAAGACCGGCAACACTCATATGGCTCAGAACCTTGTTTCATAAATCAAAATATTTGTGACCTTGTTAAACACTTCAAATTTTAAAACATTGTGACGAAAATCATCACGTACAATGATGTTGAGCAAACAGGAAGAACAGTACATACTCCTTAATCATCGTTTCCGAAACAACTGAAAGTTGTCATTAATGTCATTGATTGAAAAATGAGAAGTAATAAAACGAGGAAATCAACTATCTTACAGTCTCTTAACGACTTGGAAAAGTTTAGCATGTAATTTGATGATCAACGGATAATAAAGAAACCTAAACGGAAGTACAAAAGATATCGTAGCAGAAAAAAAATCTTACTCCTTGTGTTCTAAATTGTTGGTACCGTACCAAACTACATATACTTTTGATCCGATAAAACTCATGTACAAATTGTCAAGATAGTAATTTTTAACTTCAATCACATCATTCAAATATTATACAGTTCTTTTGCCGGTCAAAGTTATATACAGTTTTGTATCGCTAAACAATTTGGGATGAAAGGAGTTTGTAAGACGATATGCAACGTTTCGTCCTTTTAAGTAAAATAATAAACACAATGATTTTGTAAAATTCTGCATGATCAACGAGCGCGATCCTCCTCCCATGATGCTAGTATACTCAGATGGTTTTAGTTCCATAGTTGTATGATGCAACTTTACCCTTATCGGTTGTAAACAAAAGATCACCATTTTCCCTAAACGTCAATGTCCTACACAGCGTCAATGTCTATAAAGGGAAAGGAGGAACTAAGAGGCATATCTTTGGCCAAACCACCGGCCCGAGAGTGCAGTTATGAAATTAGGGTTTTTGATGGTTGTGTATCAAAGTTTACAAACAAGTGCGAGTGTGGGAAGAGATTTCAAAGGTAAATCGACGGGGATTTCAGACTATTATCTCAGTGGGTAAATGGCCAAAAATTATTTCAATGGAGAAAATAAAGTGTATTGATGGGTGGAATATTGGACGTTGAAACCCTAAGGTGAGCTGGTTTATATAACAAGGGGAAGTCTATTAAATCGAATTCAACTATATATATAAGGAAGTCGCTACAAATATTATAAACCACTCTAATTTATATGTGGAAATATTTTTCACTATGATCAATTGATCATGCATTGATTGATTTATGTGATTAATATTGTCATTGTCATATATATTTCTTTGACCATATCATTTATCAATACTAAATTATAACAATATGAATCGGAGTAGTTAATTTGACACCTATTGAATAAAAAAATATTGATCCTTTTGAAAAATATAACTTTTGAAAAATATCAAAAACTGCCAAGAAGTTCGAAAAAACACTGAATAATGGTAAAAATAAACTTTAAAAATGGAAAAAAAATTCTAAAAATACAGACACATGATAACATATGACAGGACACACTTGATAACAAAGAATAGACGGACACAAAATTAAACAGGATCGTGCAATATTAGACAAAATTGCACATGATAAGACATGATCACATATGATTAGTCAAGATTACACACGGTCAGTATGTGATTACACACGGTCGGTTTGTGATCATACATGATTGAAAATGATTAGATATAATCACATATGATCACAAACCAAATTATATCAAAAAAGACAACAACAAAATATAATAATTTTTAAATCCAAGAATTGAACACACTGTCACTTAAAACATCACACAATATGATGAACTTCACAAATCGCATTATAAATGCAAAATATAACAAATATTTAGAGAGAGAAATATATATTTTATTTAGTTGTTCTAACTGAATCTCAGAGGTGGTTACGAGCTAAATAGCTCAGCAGCCTACATAAACACGCCATGTGTAATATTCTCACTAGCTACAACCAAACTTTAGAGTACTATACAATCAAATCCAGTGAATCAAAGAACAAACAGAAAACCCCTTACAATCTTACACTATTAGTCCATTGATATAAGAAACTAACACATGACACGTAAAAACACAATAAAGCATAATATGTATTTTAACATGCCCTCTCAAGATGGGCAATGTATGTCCAATAATCCCATTTTGCCAACACAAGTTTTGAATAAATGCAATCACAAAAGCTTAGTCATCACATATGCTATCTGATTTGAAGAATATATATGCAGCAAATGAATCAAGCTAGTTTAAATTTTCTCTGATGTAATGACAGTCAATCTTAATGTACTTAGTCATTTCATGATGAACAACATTTTCAGCAAGAGCAATAGAAGATTTACTAAGAGAATACACCAGTACAGGTTGTTGATCACATTTAAATCCCTTAATAGCTTTTCTAACCTCACAATTTCAGTAGTACAAATAGCAAGAGCTTTGTATTCAGGTTCAGTAGAACTACGAGATACCAATGGTTGCTTTTACTTTATCCAAATACACACAAAATCTATAGATAGATCTCATTGTATCCACACAAGAAGCCCGGTCAGAGTCAACACAAGCCTTCAATTGTAATGTAGAATTATTGGAGTAGAATACACCTTGTGATGGAGGTTCTTTTAGGTATTTTAACACCCTAATATCATTATTATAATGCAAAATACGAGGTCTCTCCATAAATTGAATTAGTGTATTAACAGAGAAAGTGATGTCCGACCTGATAATTGTCAAATAAAACAATTTTCGAATCAACTTTCTATAGATAGTAGGATCTGGTAGAGGATGTTTAGCATTATATGTCACATAATTAGTCGCTATAATTGCAATCTTCAAGTTTAATCAGAAAACCTAAATTTTCCAAATTTTCTCAAATATCTTGTATAATCCACAGAAACCCTTGATACAGATCACCAATATAGTCAATAATACCCTCGAACACTTCAATTAATCGCTAATATAACCAAGAAAACCCAGGTTTAGTGAAATAATCTAGAGAAACGAGACACTTACAACAATTAGGAACAAATAAATGAAGTCAAATATAGCAATTAATCACAACATAAGTCGTTTTCTGCTCTGATACCATGACGAACTTCACAAATCGCCATTATAAATGCAAAATATAAAATTAGGCAGAGAAACATATATTTTATTTAACCGTTCTAATTGAATCTTAGAGGTGGTAGCTAAATAGCTCATCAACCTACAAAAACACGCAACGTGTAATATTCTCACTGGCTACAACCAAACTTTAGAGTACTATACAATCAAGTCCAGTGAATCAGAGAACTAACAGAAAACACTTTACAATCTTATACTATTAGTCTCATGATAACTAACACATGACATGTAAAATCACAATAAAACATAATATGCATTTTAATACAATATTACATAATATCATACATGATTGGACAATATCATATAGGATCGGTCAAACAAATGATTGGACAGAATCAGAAAGGATCACAAACCATATTGCATAAAAAAAGACAAAAAATATATAAAATTTTTAGAGAAAAAAAATCCCAAAATGATCAAACATGATCCGACTGACATATGATCTCACATGATCGGCGTGACAGAACATTACACAATATTAGACATGATCACGGGAGCAGGAGTACACATGATCGATGAATGATTTTCTTTATTAAAGTTAAAATCCAATGACCATTTAAAAATTCTAAATAAAACACACCAACTCGAATGTATTACAATTAAAGGCTGGTTGGAGTGAAAAGTTAGCGGTGAGTTCGAGAAAGTTCACATTGTATATAATTGAGCTCTTTTCAGTTTCTTGAAATTAATTTGTGTTTTCCCTTCGTTTTTTATTTTATTGTATGCAATTTAAAAAAAATGTTAACAAAAGCAGAGGGTTTTGATCATTCATATAAAAAAAAGATATGCAAATTTCATCTTGACAATTTAGACACGATGACTTTGTAAGTTAAAATTGCATGTAGTTTTTAAAATATAATAGTTTTGACGTTTATGGATTAGTGTTATCTATTACAAGAAGATAAACCATTTCTATTTCATCATAAAATAATTTGAGATAAGTTACGAATAAACAAATAAATAAATTACGATAACGATTAAAAGGCTTAAATCTATAAGTAGAGACAATGACACTCGATCCTGCTCTCGCATGGAATTAATAGTCATTCCTAATACGTGTTCGGTTAGTTCCAAAACATAGATAGATACAAGTACCATACCGGCTATCATAGCCCGTTTATTCGAATCAATTTATCGTTTCAGACCAATTGTGCAATTAAGTTTAAAAATCATGACTTTAAAATATTTTTATATAAAATTTTGAGATAAATAAGTTTCCCACGAAAAAAACATATTATAATAAACCCGCACATTAAATAAAGAGCATTGATATTTACACATAAAAATTACACTTTTACAGTGTTATTTACCCGCACAGAAGCAAGTAATTTTTTTCACTATTTACACTTTTGATCTTTCAAATGATTATTCAATTGTTCAAATGTCGTGCTTAAGTTTTAAGTGTAAAATTTGGACACAAGTTTGCAAAACTATACTTTTTTGTATACTTAGGCTAAAACTACCTTGTTTTTTCAGTAAATCATTGATTGTTTTTCAACATTTTCTAAAAATCACTTACTTTATTTATTTATAACTTGAAACCAAAAAAAAATTGAAATTTATTTATTTTGGTGCAAAGAATCATTTTGCTTAAACAAATACTAGTAAGTAGTACGATCTGATACGTAAGATCTGATACGTAAGTCAATGGTCACATGATATTAAATTAATTTTTTGATGGAGAGTGGTCCCTTATAGAAAACTTGCTTCTGGGGCTATTTATGTATCGCTTGTGCGTTGCACTACTGTCCTACCTTGACAACCCCATTTTTTTTTAAATAAGTAGTAAGTACTAATGACCAAAAAATAAATTACTAATTAAACGGGAAAGATGAGTTTAGCTGTAAAAAGACAGTCCCTCCATTTTATAATTCTTATACGAAATCACGGGCAATTTTAATCGTCAAATAACTTGTATCTAAATTGTCAATTTTTTGCTGTTGAAATTCTATCATATAGTTTAACATTTGAAATATGTATAAAAAAAATTAAAATTTTCGTTTCAGCAATTTAGTTACATGTTAAAACCTGTCAAAATTGTACGTGATTTCGACTTATAAAAAAAATGGAACAGACGGAGTATAAATAAGCGGGAAAAGGGGGCTCCAATAAAACATTTCATTGGAGCATAAAATAAAAACACATGAACCATTGGATTAGATCCAAATCCCAATATGCAATTTGTTCAATACAAACGATCTCACCTCTTATTTTCTGATTCCATTAACTTTGTCTATCTATTTATTATATTTTCATAAAACAAACCCACCAATATTAATGATAAATAAAAATAAAAATTGTGTGATTGATATTTTAATTAATTTTGTTTGAACTATATATTGGGTGATATTTATTATTAGTATTTTCATTGTGATATTGTTCGTTTTTGTCATATTGTCAAAATGATTAGAAGTTTTTTTTTCCTAAATATATTTATAATTTGATTAATAATTGAGACCTTTGTTTTTCAAAATTTTAATTTTTATCAACTGTGAAAATTATGGTTTGAACGTGGCGTGGAAGTGAAAAAATAATTATATGAACTCGTTCCATTATTATTTAAGGTGTGCCAATTAATATTATTTTTTAGTTTTAATTTTGAATTAATTTTAGGGTAATTATATTTGTGTTGATTAACAAGTGTTAGGTTTTTAGTTGATGTCACATACTAAATAATAGTGGACCGAGTTAACGGTAGTGTTACTCGTGGATGTGGATATTATTCGGTAAAAAAAAATGACTGAATATGAATTTATATGATTTAAATGGTCTTAGTTTGCAAGAGACCCGGGCAAAAACCCGAAAAAAGCGAATCGAACCGAAAAAGATCGGAAATCGAAAAACTGAAACTTTTTCGGGTCGATTTCGGTTTACAATAAAACTGAACCGAAAAAACTCAAAAAAGACTAAAAAAAACTAAAGCTAAAACAAAAAAAATAACCGAAAAAAAAACGAAAAACCGAAAAAGCGGAAGTGGACTCAAACAAATAAAAATATTGAAGCTGCCCCGCATCAACTAAGTGACAATAACACCCAAACCCAAAAAAAAACATATCCTACCAACTAAATTTAACTTAACTTATATATATATATCGGGAAGGATATATGGACATCATGAAAAACATCAAACTAGACACTTTTTTGTAAAAACGCTTCAAATCAAGATTTGGTTAATACAAATCTCCATGGTTTCACGACGGGAACACAAATATGCGTCTTATTTTTTTTCCTGAGATATATAATGACATGTTTTGAATTTTTAAATTTTACCATAATTTCGAAAACACGTCATTATACATCTCGGAAAAAAAAACAAGACGCATATTTGTGTTCCCGTCGTGAAATCATGGAGATTTGCATTAACCAAATATTGATTTGGAGCGTTTTTAAAAAAAATAAAATAAAAAATTCATAACGTTCCTATAACATTTCCATATATATATATATATATATATATATATATATATATACCGATCGGATCTCTCTCTCTCTCTCTCACACACACACACACACACACACACAAATAAACTCAAACATAGAGCTCAGATTGGCTTATTTTATTTTCCTATATCTCATTTACGGTAATATATGTTTTAACTCTTTTTTAAATTTGCGATATTTTATCATTTTTATATTCTCTTTGTTTCATTTTTATATATGTTTTAATTTAATCTTTCTGGTTTTTTTATTGAATTTGCATATTTTTCTTGCTACCCTGTTGTTTGTTTAGTTTTGCTCTTGCATTCCAATAGTTTTGGTTATAAAATAGAAATTGATATGTCACTAATACACTGATTCTAATGTTAAAAATGCCATTTTGAGAGAAGATTTAATAACAAGTGGATTTTAGTTTATGTATTTGTTTTGGGTATAAAATAATTGGTATGTCACCAGTACACTGATTTAAATGTTAAAAATGCCATTTTGAGAAAAGATTTAATAATAAGAGGAATTTAGTTTATGTATTTGTTTTGGGTATAAAATAATTGTTATGTCACTAGTACACTGATTCTACACTGATTCTAATGTTAAAAATGCTATTTTGAGAAAAGATTTAATAATAAGAGGAATTCAGTTAACAACCCATCTCAGGAAATGTCTTTTCATAAAGGGATTGTTTGATTTTATTTTTTTTCTTAAACAAATGCCAGTAATTTAATGCATCTTTTTTTGGGCTGTAAAGTAATTGTTTCTGTCACTTAGTACACCTATTTTAAAAACTAATTTTCCTTTTGACAGTAGATTTGATAGCAAGAGGAATTCAGTTAACACCCGAGTTTGAAAATAACTATAGGTTAAGGGATTCTTTGATTGTGAATTTTTAGAACTTTTTCTGATTTTTTTTTTATAAGCTGCAAGCCTGCAATGTATTTTGTTGGGAATCTTGAAAGTGGAGTAACTTTAACACTTATTTTTGCTCTTTAAAGTAGTCCTAAATTGGAGGCTGTACAAAAAGAGTGTGATTTTGGCTACATTTGTTTGGTTGTGAACTACTTTGCAAATCATTTTTTAAGCGTCCTCTCTGTTAGTCTTGTTTAGTGCTGTATCCATACAATCTAGAATTTTAGAGTCTCAATTTACTGAAGAAGCATGTTCCAATCACTGCTGCACATTTGTAAAATTTTCTTTGGATTTTTATAAGAATAGTTACACTTTTTTATCTGTAGATTAGTCCTAAATTTGAGTATGTAATCATTTTGTTAAGTTTTTTTTGCTGTAGCTTTTAGCAAAGACACGGATATTCTATCAAATCAAGGAAATGTTAAATGCTTTTCGGTCAGGAAGCCGACCAATTAATTCTACCCTAGACAAACATATCAAGAAACACAAAAATGACGTTATATAAATGCTTCTGGGCGGCCTTTGTGACTTTGTATTATTCTACTTTTATTTACCCCATTGGAGCCTGATCTAGGGGCAACGAACTCTATATTTCCGCATGCTATCTCAATAATAACGAGCATGTTTCACTAAAAAAACATGCTTGTAGCTTGAATACTGTAAGTTTTAAAGCCATGCAGCCATACGCAATCCAGCTTTAAAGCTGAATATTAAATAAACTGAGCTATTTTAGCTCTATCTAGATCAAGCGTAGGAATTCCTTGTGTATTTAACAGGTAGAGTTTGGTTGCAGGATATTCAAGGTGCCTATCCGAGATCAACTTTGGTTCGTCAGGTAGAAAACAGCTCCGCGGTATTTTAGTTTGCATATTAGGTATTGGTATTTAATCAAATAGTACTAGTTTAGTACTTTTTGGACAAATTTTTCGTATATCGAGATCTATTCAAGCTACACAAGCCTGTAAAATAATTATCTGGAATTTCAGTTTGTGAGAAAACAAAGTTTTGGTGGATGATGCCTAGATTGGAAATGGAAATTATATGGGTCTGATCTCTAGTAAAAAAATCTTTCGAGAGTGATTTGTGTATAGTAAAAGTCCTCTATTGGAGAGCAAACTGAGACTTTACTTAAAACCTACACTCTACGTTTTGGTGTATGTGAATATATGTTGGTGTCTGTGATCCAATTGAAAACTCAGTTTTAGTGTGTTTTGAAGAGGGGCATACGAGTATGCAGGTGAGCGGAGGTGGTCACGATGATGGTCACCCTGTTCACAATTCAAGAAATGGAAGCGAGAATTATGTGCCTTTTGATATTGATTACGAATCAATACAAGGGCAAAATAATTCAATGGATAAAGTAGCATGTTCAGATAGCAAAACTTCTATATCTACAGCAGATGTGGTCAAGACTTTGATTCTTATACTCGTTTGGTACACTTTCAGCACGTTCTTGACTTTGTAAGTATCTCCTTTAAGAAAATATTAGGAGGATAATTTTTCGATGAATGGAACTCATTCCTAAAAGTTTTTTTTACCTGTATGCTCTTTATATCATGGTTTAATTTTTACCAGGTACAATAAAACATTATTGGGAGATGAATTGGGAAAGTTTCCAGCTCCATTGTTGATGAATACAGTTCACTTTGCGATGCAAGCAATTCTGTCGAAAGGGATAACATGGTTCTGGTCCAGTAAATTTCAACCTGGTGTAGTTATGTCATGGAGAGATTATTTTATAAGAGGTAGGAAAAAACTTGTTTCCCTTATCTTTCTTACTCAAGTCCTGCTTAATAAATGGCTACATGAGTAAAAATTGGCACTTTTGTAAAAGATGTGAAAATTTCTCGAGTAAATGATTACCTAATGTCCATATCATTAAGATCTCTTTTGAATGATAATGTAGTTCAAGTTTGGTTGATTGACCTCCCAACTCCTGCTAAGGCAATTCTTATGAAATGTTTTGAAGGTTTAGCTGGCAGGAAAACAAAATGAATAGAGGAGTTGATAGCCTCTTGATTAATAAACAAAAATAAAATATAAATAAGATGGCATGCCAAAAGACTTGTTTTTTCTTCTGTTGGTCAGGACGATGAGTATTAGTCGTACTTCTTTTAGTGGAATAATAAGATCTGTAGTTATAAGCTTTAACCAAATTGAGAGGTACAAAAAAGATATCTTCTTTCGAATAAAGCTCCCAGTTTGCTCTGGCTTGTTTGGTCGTGCCATCTAAATTTATCAGCTATGAACATTACGTTTATGTAAAAATGGTTGTCCTTGTGTTCTTTATCGTCGTCATATTTACAAACTAATAGGAAGATTAGTATTAGTTGTTAATGATGTTCATGAGTTTCTAGATTTTCTAGAGTGGCGAGGTAAATATTCTGTTCTTTAAATTGTATGTGATCTATGCAAATAGTCGTAAGATTAAAAGCAGTGGGATTTGAGCAGAAGCTTCTGTTATTTGCTGTCTAATTAGTGCAGGGTTTTATTTACCTTTTGAAATTTAGGTGGTTGAGTGCACGCTTCATTTCACTTAAATTTATGTTTCTCTCTATTCAATTATTGACGCCATCTCCTTTCGAATGGAGTTTTATGTTATCTTATAATATGTAAGAACTAATTTCCTGGTGTGTTATGTAATTCGCAGTTGTACCTTTGGCTTTGTCAACAGCCACAGATATCAACTTAAGCAATGCATCCCTTGTATTTATTTCTGTCACATTCGCAACTATGGTTGGTTCTTCTTTCATAGTATTATGTCTCTGAGAACACTTAGTGTTGTGTAGCCTCTGTTCATATGAAATTGTCTCACCTTTTTCTTGTATATTTGCAGTGTAAATCAGCCGCTCCTATATTTCTTCTTTTTTTTGCTTTTGCATTTAGGTATGCTTTCCTGATTTGATCTTATATAATAGTTTATGCTTTGACTAAAATGAAATTCAAGTACGACATGGCCTTTGCACGCTGTAACTATGTACTTTAATATCAGTGTCACTTTTCCTTTCTCAATTATATTTTATATTTATTTCCCCTTTACCTCCCTTTCAAGAGGTTCCCTGGGAAAACGTTTCACTTCGCAAAGAAGATATTAATTTCTTTCAAACTTCAACTATCTGCCTAAGTGGCATTTGGTGCAGCATTCACAACTTTTTATAACAGTCTTGTTTTTTCGGCTTGCTAATTAGTATCAATATTTGGCAATTCTTGAGTTTGGTCATTGTGATTTGACCTCTCATTGTTCAAATCGCTTGGGATTCTGTTTTTCGCTTGTTTCTCTGTTTTGTTTTCCTCTTTAACTGGATTGAATTAATTTGAGACTGATGATTATCCTTTCTAATTGGAACCTTTCTTGAAAGGTTGGAGTCTCCAAGCTATAAGCTTTTTGGGATCATCTTTGTCATATCAGCCGGGATATTGCTAACAGGTTTGCCACTCTATTCCCCTTTGTTTGTGATTTTTCTTGGGGGTTTTTTCTGTAGCATCGTACTTCAATGTGTGTATATCTACCATGTAAATTTGCATTGCAATATTTAGCACCCAGCACTAAAAAAAATAGAAAATTGAAGTTTATTTTAGTTTTCCCTTATGTCGTGGAATACTTTTATAAGCTGGTACAATAGGTACACCCTATAATATCAAGTATGCTATTGGAGAACACTTATAAAGTACATTGTTATTGTGTTGTTCAAATACCCTATTTTTCAGCAACTAAATAGTTGCAATTAAATGAACAGTATAGAAAGATTGGTTCTGGATTTCCAATGTTGATGTTTCTGTCAAATTGATTGCTACAAGTGTGTTGTATAGTCCAATTTATAGCTACAAACTACGCACTTGAATGTTTAAGGTCTTGTTTATATTACAAATTTAAAGCTCTTCTTTTTTGACTTAAAATCTGGATTGCATTTGTTGATCAGCTTAAAAGCTACACCTTTTTGGTTCTTTTTGCCCTGAATTGGTTGGAGGACTTAAGATGAATGAACCTAGCTTTCCCTGAAGCTAAAAAATCCAGCACTAAAGAACTAATAAGTTATAACTACTTAATGTTTCTAAGATGTCGCTGATCGTTAATTAAGTAGAAATTGAATGATTTTCGAGTCCCTTCTCCTTGAAAGTTTAACGAAACAATCTCTATTCCAGTTTTTTTTAAGTAAATTTCATCATTTGTTTTATATGTGCTCGCCAGTTGCAAAGGAGACAGAATTTGAGTTTTGGGGTTTCGTTTTTGTTATGCTTGCTGCTGTTATGTCTGGATTTCGTTGGGCTATGACTCAGATCCTTCTTCAGGTATATTATTTCATCCATTCGTTCAATTTCTTTTTGTTTGTTTTTCCCCTCTCATGCTTACACTGGTTTTTTTGGGTGTGATTTACTCCCCATTGGTGCGTGCTTTTCCAAACTGGTAATAAAGAAAGAAGTATATGGTAAGCATTTCCGTTTTCTTCTTTTTCTTGCTAGTCTTAGCAAATATAGTCACTCATAATCTGCTAAAAACTTTGGTTTATTAGGTATGAAAAATCCACTCATATTGATGAGCTACGTGACACCAATAATGGCTGTGACAACAGCTCTTTTCTCTCTTATGTTGGACCCTTGGGATGAATTTAGAAGAAGCACTTATTTCAATAGTTCGTTTAATATCGCTCGAAGTTGTCTGCTAATGCTATTTGGCGGAACTCTCGCATTTTTCATGGTGAATTACTTATTGGCTTGTTATTTTGCCCATCAAATGATCTCCACTTTATTTTATTTTTTGGCATTTAAATATTGGGTTAACCACAACTCTATAGAATTGTGTACAAAAGCCAAAAATTGATGGGGTTCATAATATTTGCTTTTCACAATCAATCGGTACTTCAGCGTACAATTTTTTTTTCGACAGTGTGATTTGAGTGTACTTATCTCAACTTTTTGTTGGTTTACAAAATTGTAAACTGTTGATACATTTATGTACAAAATGTACTTAACCCTTTATCTACAAGCTTCTCATTTGTTAAGAGCGACCCATTTTGGTAATTTGTGGCATATGTTACGTACACATTCTACATTTTACTCTATTGTGTTAATTTTTTTCCTTGGGCAGGTCTTGACAGAATATATTCTTGTTTCTGTTACTAGTGCGGTAACTGTGACAATAGCTGGAGTTGTAAAAGAAGCTGTCACTATTTTGGTATGATTCACTTCTTCTACCGTTCATCATTCCATCTATAAAAATGATTTGTGCTATAAGTACAAGTTTCACTAAACATTCCCCACCTGTTATTTATGGACAATTTTTAAACGTTTGGAGGTGTCAGATGGAAATGCACCTTTCAAATATCATCTTGATAAAAGTCACTATTTTAATTCTTTCCTCGTAAATGGGTGATATTTAGAAGTTCAACAGGGACATAGGATATGTCATATCAGGAATTCAAATTCTTGTAACATTTTGCCCTCTGGTTCTAGCAACTTGATCACAATTGACAAAAGCTCCTTTATAAAATGACTAATTGGATGTTCCCTATCCTGTCAAAAAAGGCAAATGTTTATTTTTACATCTAATCACGCAAACAACAGTTAGTTGAAAGCTACCAATATAATTAATAACAAATCCTTGACAGATAATGCGAGCTGTTTATATCATGAGCTTTAGGTGGTGAAGCTGCTATTGTTCAACTGTGCTGATATAGTATATGTTAAATAGTTTTTATTAAATCTTGTTTAATGCTGGTTAAATTTCGGACTTCCTCGTTTCATGTAAGACAGTAAAAGTACTCGCAGTTGGTTTGAGCACTATTCTATTTTTCTGAATTATTTTACATCTGGCCTATTCTATGTTATAGGTTGCTGTGTTTTATTTTCACGACGAGTTTACGTGGTTGAAAGGGGCTGGTCTTGCTACAATTATGGTCGGTGTCAGCTTGTTCAACTTATACAAGTAAGTTTCCGTCCTATTTTATAAATGTTACCCTTTTCCATGTATCCCACCAACTTACATTTTTTTTTTATAAATAGATACCAAAAGCTGCATAAAGGCGAATTAGGCAATGAGAACGTGGCAGGGTCATTAAGAACAAACACAGCTGCTAGATATGTGATTCTCGAGGATGAGATTGATGACCAAGATGAAATACCCTGATATCTTAGTATTCATATCGATTGGACCTAGTTAAGCTTTTGTAAGCCCCCCAATTTTGAATATATGTTTGTTTGCGTTTTCCAAAGGTTGTACATTAGAAGTTCGATATTAAGAACTTTTAAACATAAATTTTGTTACAGATGGAATCTTTATATGCTGATGCTTTTGAAAAGGAATGGCAGAATGTTTAGAACTGCTTGTAATTAAACTCTACTATGCTGGTTCTGTTCTTATTTCCTTTTCCTTGAATTCACACATTATCTTCGTGTTGTTGGGTTGATAATACAATTTAGGCATTGGAGTATAGTCTCATCCGTTCTCCTTAGTTATACGAAATCTATGAGCGCTTACAGTTGCCCCATATAGCTAGAATTGCGACTTGCGTGGGTCAGTTTTGCCTGGCAGTCCCTGATAATGTGATCCATTAAAATTAAATAAATTGTCCTACTATATGATACATTTGAAAATTGCACCAGAACTAGTCAGTTGTATTATAGAAGCGTTTTCTGGAAAGATAGATTAGGTGCAGGTATGCCGCGTGTAGATTTTTACTCCTAGTCTTATTAATGTTTTTTTTAAATTAAATACACAAACAAATCTTGGTAATTATTCATTTTTAATTAATGTTCAGTCTCCAACTGCAAGAATGCATTATCAATCAACCCGCGTTGAAAGATAATGACAATTATTGTTTTAAATCACATTTGTTCCCTCAAAGCCTCAATGTTCCTTAAAATTATTTTTAGGAGAGCTTGTCAAAAAAGTTGGTCCACATCAATTACGTATTCCCATATATTCCGTATCAGTTTCTTTTGTGATTTTATTAAATTTATAGTAAACTTAACACTTTTTATGATTTTAGCTAGAGTTTTAAAGTTTTACAAAAACTTGCTTCCTTATCAATTCAATTCACCTATTCTATTTTAATAATATGGTTATATTCTTATAGAAAGAGAAAGAAATGAAGATGGGTTGTTTTATAATTTCAAATGATTAGTAAAAAGTGAATTATATTATTATTGTTGTAATACACTATTAGCTACGTATATAGGAAGACAGAAGTAGAGAGAGAGAAGAACAGTATGATCTTTATTAATGAAGGAATATGAATGTGTGTAAAATACAAGACTCCTAGCCCTCTTTATATAGATAGAGGGTTAGGGTTACAAGCCCACCTGGGCCCATTAAGTAAAAGCCCAAGAGTCCAATAATCTTACAACACTCCCCCTTTGTACGTCTTGAATTCTTCGTCTTCATGCAGTCGATCTGAGTCGAGTTCATTCCCAGTGCTAAACACATAAAAACCTTAGGACCGGAAAACTCAGTGTGGGACAAAACCGGTACCTAGGAGAAACTGTGTAGCCGAATGATATAGGCCGAAATATCATGTAAGTAACTAACCACAAAACAGTGTGCCTCATCAAAACCTTGTCAGAGCAAACCCAATGGGAAAATCTCTGATTGAAGGAAAAAGAGTGCAACAATGGTAGTAGTAGAGATCAACCACAAAACAGTGTGCCTCATCAAAACCTTGCTAGAGTAAACCCAATGGGAAAAACCTCTAGTCGAAGGACAAAAGAGTACACAGTGGTAAGAAGTATACAACAGGATACTCCCCCTAATTTCGGCAATTTTAAGTGAGATAAGATGGGAACGTGTCTCGCTAAAAACCTTGCCAAGGAAAACCCAGTGGGAAAAAACCTTGGTCTAAGGACAAAAAGAGTACACGTGCATGCGACTGGATGCTCCCCCTCACTTGCACACGACAGGGTGCGAAGATTTCGACTAAGTAGTAATTAGTGCAATAAGCATTCGCCTGGATGCTCCCCCTCACTTGCACACGACTGGGTGCAAGGATTTCATATTTCAAGAAAGAATACGAGCATTTGACTGGATGTTTCATTTACTTGCACACGACTGGATGCAAGAAAATCTAACGTGTAATATGTTGGCCCGCGTGCTAACCTTAGAGGGGGGGGGGGGTGAATAAGGTTTTGGCGATTTTCGCCTAATTAAAATTCTAAGCAACTAACCACCCAACTAATGCAACTCTAAGCTTAAGCGTTATAACAAGAGTTAAAGAATTGCTAGAATTACTTAACGCAAACAAGAAAATAAGCAATAAAATAAGTTGCGTAAAGTAAAAGTAAGGGAAAGGAATTGACACCGCGATTTATAGAGGTTCGGCAAACGCGCCTACGTCCTCTTCTCGGTACTACCGAGTATTTCACTAAAAATCTTCTTGCGGATATTACAAATCCTATTTAGCTCAATCAATCGATTGGCTCACCCTCTACCCGAGGTTCCTAACTCTTGATACAAGTGCAAGCGTACACGTCTAATGAGTCAACGACTCCCCCTCAATTTATGAGTACCCGAATGAAAAACCTAGAGCTTTTAAGCTTCACTTGCTTACAAAGCCTCTACCCGTTCACTCGCTCACAATTGAGTTTATAAAACACTCGATACAAATTTAGTTACAAAAATGTAACTTCGCTCACGATTCTAATTGCTTCTTAAAAAGCTAATTGGTGAGTTGTTGATGATGATCGAGCTTGAATCTCCTTTTCTTTGATTTCCTTCTTTCTCGAATATATTCACCAAAATGGTGATTTTAGGGTTTTTATGAGAGAGGTTGAAGGATGTTAATAGATATTGTTATTGGTGATTTAGGAGAGATGATTGGGCTGGTTTATATAACAGCAAAGTCTGTTTTTCTGGGTTATGACCGTTGAAAGGTTTTAACAGCTATTTTCCAGAAATTGCTGAAAAGCTGTTTTCGAAAACTGCAGAAAACGATCGGTCGTTTTCTACAGACGATCGGTCGTTTTCAGACAGACGATCGGTCGTTTTCTGAAAACGATCGGTCGTTTTTATACTGGACTCACTGGAAGAAATTGGATCAAAAACGATCGGTCGTTTTTGTCCAGTCGATCGGTCGACTGTAATCCTGGTCCCGTAAATCTTCGAATGCTCATAACTCCTTCGTTTTAGCTCCGATTTTGGTTCCGTCTGAACCTGTGGCTTCGTTATCGAATGCTCTATCATTTAAAGACCTGAAATATACGTTTTCTATTTTTGGACAAGACAAGTATTATATCATCGAAATTGTAAAATCATTAAACGCATAATCAAAGTAATAATCAAAATCATTATTGAACTCTATGTTCAACAATCTCCCCCATTTTGATTATGACAAACTAATGATGATTTTACAAGATACAAGAAAAATATCTCCTCCATTTTAACAAAACGCATTACACCAAATTATATCATTTTTCTCCCCCTTTGGCATTATCAAAATGCAATCAATAATAATAAAAAATATGGGGTTATGTGAAGGGTTTTTAAAGAAAAACCAAAACATGAAAAATGTAAATATGATGCATATACCCGACCCAACTAATCACATATATGTAGATATTATAGATTAGAGTATACCGAATATGTGATGTGGAGTCGAGTCCGCTCGCTAATGGCATTTGCATTGAGCGTTGCCGATTCCTAATAGGTGGTACCACTTGTTGGTATGCCTTCCACCTTTGTCGGTTAATGGCACTTCATCCTTGATGGTGGAGTCGATCTTCTTGACTTCCACGGCTTTTGTCGGCGTTGCCAACCATTTGTTGATTTTCTCCTTTTGGATGGAGATACCTACAACACAAGATTTGTCTTTTTGTACCCAATTTCTTTTGGGTCCGACATTGTTAGTGGCTCGGGTCTTTACTACCCATTTCAAATTGCTTCTACTAACATGGAAGCGATTTGGGCATTTAGAAGAGTTATGCTCACTTCTACTACAATGAATGCAATGCATAGATTTTTTCGAATAACGAGAACTATGCGACTTTTTATAGGAAGTTTTAGAAGTATGATGAGCGGTTTTGGTTTGAAAACCTAAACCTCTTCTATTATTACAAGAGTTCGGCAAAACTCTTGAAGTGCTCCCTTGTTTAAAAACAACCTTTTGTATAGGCGGAATAGGAGTTGTAGACACGCTAGAAGATTTGACATAGCGGGTTGTGCTTGATCCAATAGAGTTGGAAACGAAACCCAAACCGCTTTTGTCATTGACATCTTTTTGACAACTCAAAATTTCGTCCAACACGGTTTTCCCTTTGGAAAACCTTGAGATTGTTAACTCGAGTTTCTTTACCGCAATGACAAGCTCATCGTTTTTATTTTTCAAAGAGTCATTTTCGGTTTTCAAAAACTCGTTTTTATCCTTTAAGTCTTCCTTTTCGTCATCTACATCATGAAGAGAAAATGACGAAGTCGGAATAGACTCATTTTCAATTTTATCTCTTTTTAAGGATCTTATTTCTTCATTGAGAGAAGAATTTATCCTTTTAAGAGAGTCGACCTTTTCGACAAGCTTAGGAAATTTTTTTGAATAAACATCGCACATATGAAGTAATTCATCATAAGAAAGATCATTTACCTCATCGGCTTCGCTTTCACTTTCGCTTGAAGAAGAGAGGTTTTGTTCATGGCTTTCTTCCATGGCCATATAGCACCCAAGGTGAGCGACTTCATCTTGGTCGGAGCTATCGCTAGAGCTTGAAGCGGATATCTTCTTCTTGCTTTTGCTCTTGCGATTCATGACGCAATCTCTCGCCATGTGTCCTTCCTTGCCACATGTATAGCAAACAAAATCGTTAGAATAAATTGAATTATTTGACGATTTACCTTTATGTTTGCGTTGGTCCTTTAGCTTTAGGACTTCCTTGACGATTCGAATGATTTCCATTGAATTTTCGTCGTCCTCGGATAGCTTATTGCTTTCGTCACAAGTCGTTCCTTTGAAAGCTATCTCCCTCTTTTTCGAGATAGGCTTGTGACTATTGAGGGTGATCTCGTGTGTAATGAGTGAACCCGTCAAAGCATCAAGAGAGTAGGTGTTCATGTCGTGCGCCTCTTGAATTGCGGTGACCTTTGGTTCCCATTCTTTCGGTAAGCTCCGAATCACCTTTGAGACCATTTCCTTACAAGATAAATGCTTACCAAGAGATGTTAATCCGTTAGTAATAGTAGTAAATCTAGCAAGCATATCGGAAATAGTTTCACCCTCGCTCATTTTAAAAAGCTCGTAGTCATGAACTAAAATTTGGAGTTTGCACTCCTTAACTTGATTAGTCCCTTCATGCATTACTACTAGCTTATCCCACATACCCTTAGCGGTTTTACAAGCGGAAATTTTGTTGTACTCGTTAGGAGAAACGGCACAAACAATAGCATACATCGCTTTGGCGTTCGTAGAGTAGGCTTCTAGTTGAGCGCTATCTAAGTCCTCTACGGGGATTGGGTTCTCGCTATTCTCGGATGTAGGTGCGGTATATCCTACCTTAATGGTCATCCAAAGTTTAACATTATAGCTTTGTAGGAACATACTCATCCTATCCTTCCAATATGAATAATTTACCCCATCAAAATATGGTGGAGTATTGGGTGATGAAGCTATAGCGGAAGTGAAATTTAGTATGTTAGCCATCGGGATCTTAACTCTAGAATCGTTAGATTCCTATATGCAAGAGCCTCGGCTCTGATACCAATTGTTGGCCCGCGTGCTAACCTTAGAGGGGGGGGGGGGGGGGTGAATAAGGTTTTGGCGATTTTCGCCTAATTAAAATTCTAAGCAACTAACCACCCAACTAATGCAACTCTAAGCTTAAGCGTTATAACAAGAGTTAAAGAATTGCTAGAATTACTTAACGCAAACAAGAAAATAAGCAATAAAATAAGTTGCGTAAAGTAAAAGTAAGGGAAAGGAATTGACACCGCGATTTATAGAGGTTCGGCAAACGCGCCTACGTCCTCTTCTCGGTACTACCGAGTATTTCACTAAAAATCTTCTTGCGGATATTACAAATCCTATTTAGCTCAATCAATCGATTGGCTCACCCTCTACCCGAGGTTCCTAACTCTTGATACAAGTGCAAGCGTACACGTCTAATGAGTCAACGACTCCCCCTCAATTTATGAGTACCCGAATGAAAAACCTAGAGCTTTTAAGCTTCACTTGCTTACAAAGCTTCTACCCGTTCACTCGCTCACAATTGAGTTTATAAAACACTCGATACAAATTTAGTTACAAAAATGTAACTTCGCTCACGATTCTAATTGCTTCTTAAAAAGCTAATTGGTGAGTTGTTGATGATGATCGAGCTTGAATCTCCTTTTCTTTGATTTCCTTCTTTCTCGAATATATTCACCAAAATGGTGATTTTAGGGTTTTTATGAGAGAGGTTGAAGGATGTTAATAGATATTGTTATTGGTGATTTAGGAGAGATGATTGGGCTGGTTTATATAACAGCAAAGTCTGTTTTTCTGGGTTATGACCGTTGAAAGGTTTTAACAGCTATTTTCCAGAAATTGCTGAAAAGCTGTTTTCGAAAACTGCAGAAAACGATCGGTCGTTTTCTACAGACGATCGGTCGTTTTCAGACAGACGATCGGTCGTTTTCTGAAAACGATCGGTCGTTTTTATACTGGACTCACTGGAAGAAATTGGATCAAAAACGATCGGTCGTTTTTGTCCAGTCGATCGGTCGACTGTAATCCTGGTCCCGTAAATCTTCGAATGCTCATAACTCCTTCGTTTTAGCTCCGATTTTGGTTCCGTCTGAACCTGTGGCTTCGTTATCGAATGCTCTATCATTTAAAGACCTGAAATATACGTTTTCTATTTTTGGACAAGACAAGTATTATATCATCGAAATTGTAAAATCATTAAACGCATAATCAAAGTAATAATCAAAATCATTATTGAACTCTATGTTCAACATAATAGAACGAGCATTCAACTAGATGCTCTTAAACTTCATATGTGAAGATTCATTTCGGCAAGAAATGCTAAATAGCATAATCTAGTCATGTCTCTCTTGATCGATAACAACAAGTTGTCCTCAAATAAGACAAGTGTTTTATCTGGATCGTGAGACAGAGCATATGTAATTCAAATATGGCTAATACGAGCTCGAAGCCATATGCACTCTCTAGTGTCTCATAGAGCACGAGTAGATCAGAGTGATTCGTTTGGAGTCATTTCAAGACCTCCAAGATATTGCCATATTCCTAATGGTAAAGACATACCATGTTAAGAATATCCCTTATGCGGGTCTGATAAGTAACCAGCATCGGTATAACCGAAAAAGGGTTGCGTTAATTCGAGTACCGAAGGGGTAGGTACACTCGATGACGCAAATGGGATAAACTAGCCCACTTCCAAAATTACCATAAGGTAAGGGAATGTGTCTTTTATGCCATTTCGATGGCAGCGTGTTAGCGCGATGCTGTGTTGAGCTATACCATTCATAGCAGACGAGATGTTCGTCCTAGCACATTAGACCAAGTACAATAATGCGCTTATTGTACTTAGATATGAACATCATGGTTCAATATCTCTTCATCGTCTCATCAGGGACGGTCTGGGTCTATATCAATGTCTAGTGATCGAACGATCATGGGAGAATCTGACGACTTCGCGTCATGATGACTAAAACGTCATAACACCTTCTGGGTGTAGTCTGAATCATGGACTTAGATTCAATCTTTACGGGACTCGATCATCAGGCCGAGTCACTACCGTGTCTTCCCAAGATCCTTCATCTCGAAGGCAAATCCAAAAAAATGGATCGCGTAATAAAACACGCAAAGGCATAATACTTGTTCAAGTATCCCAAGCTAATCAAGTACTCACTTAGGCGGTATACCACATCCGCTCGGATTATATTAATCCATATAGTGAACGTCTCGGTCAATTGAGATCGTGTTCCGTGGTCAGGAACTGCTTGATTTAAGCACATGAAGTCACACAGGGACCTTCATCTATATCTCTTTGTCTAAATTCTCATAGAGATAAAACAGTGACCACAATCACATGCTGCATAATCAGTTTTTAGGAAACTACTAAACTGATAAAGTAGGGGACCGTTATAACGTCCATTACGAGGAAATCAACCATCTCGTAATCAATTCCAAGATGTGAGAGAAGTCTTGCTCTACTAGGCGAGCATTCTACAATCTCATTATTCTCATCACTTTTCCTTACGAATAACCAAATAAACGAACTCGTTTAACATTGGTGGTGTTGGAGCTACAGGTCCGAACACACTTTCGCTAAGGAGTCTACTTGGATTGCAAGTTTCCATTAGTCCAGTCTATTCTACGTTGACTTCAGGCAACAGTACATGGTTCTCTGTCATAATTTGCTCATATTATCAGTCGTCACCGAATATATGAACAAGTAATCAATGACAGTCTCGTTTCGCTTCAATATCGTCTAAGATATCATGATCGACAGATATTTCGAGATTCTTAGGATGAGGAGGAAATCACACATCTCCTTGATCCTTTATAATCTCGTGCGACAAACGAGTTTCAGTTCACCACCTCTAGGGCTGAACGAATTAAGAACCGGTCAACTTCCTCATATCTTGGGAAGGATGACAAACTAACGGCCGACGACAGTGTCCTTTGCTTGGCGGGTTCGGCCAAAGCAACGTGTTACGACAGGAACACGACGTCCAACAGGGACGTCTATCCTTGCAAGCATTTTGCAGCAGGTATAAATGATCTCGTGACATCTCATAAAGTCATTAAATGCGTCTGGCATTTAGTTAGACTTGAGGGAGTCTAGCACTTACTTATCACTAAGTGCAATTTTGAGGATCAAGCTAAGACTGAGTGGGTTATGCCACGTTACTTCACGTCGTACCTTATCAACGGTAACGTGCAAAATCTCCCCCTAACGATGGGGAGAACAGTCTTAGCGATGTCACTTTCGCATATCTTGCGGTAAAGAGATCGCTTGCCAAGGTTACTCTATCAAATGATAGGCATGGGATTCATAATCAACTTATGTCCCCTTCAGAGGTCCATATTTTGAACGCTATAGCGGCTCAATCAAAATATTAATTAAGCACTCCAAACATGCGTTAATATGAGACTTCTGGCTCATAACCAGTAACCAGCTGGTACGCATATGGTGTTTGAGTGTCTATGGGCCTCATAACGGACCAATGCAGCAAAATAGCATAACCCCACACGGAAATATAAATCTTGGTGCGCAAGACCAAGAAATGCGTGCAATCATTTGCAGTCGCATCATCAAACTTTCCGTGAGTCCATTTGGGTCTGAACATAATCGACAGGATGTTCAATTTCAATTTCCAAACTCAAGTAATTCAAATCGAAATTTCGATTATTACTCTTCGAAATTATCAAGTCGACTAGACTTTTTCAGGATAATCCGGATCATGAGCCATCAACTTAATGATAGGGCTAAAAGTTTGGGAAATGCTGCATTTCTGTGGACAACAATAATTATGTGACCTTATTGTCGATGCATCAACCATAACCATTTATATTTATGGTCCGTCTTATGGTTGGATAACTCCACAATAACTCCTTCAATTCTTTACAAGAATTCTACGAGTTCATTTCGTGATCTTTACACATATTAGTCTTTCAAAGTGAGCATTAGTGGCATTAATTTCGGATTAATCACGAAATATATCCTCAAAGAGAATCCAAATGCGATGCGATTATAAATCAACTATCGTCTTTTGACCCGGGAATATCTCATCCGGTCAATGCCACAATATCAAAATGCTCTTATCAATCGACGACAGGCGAATGATAGTACAGACAATCATGTCTTAGCATCTAAATCATTTATCATTCGACGACAGGCGAAATGATAAGGTAACTTTAAATGCTTTAAATAATGTGGTAGCAACCACTTGAAAGACATTTCAACTCCTCTAAAATACGCTTTTGGTCGTATTGAATGGAGGCTACGTAAAGAAATTTTAATTCTTTCATGAGCTATTACCAAATAACATTGGTTTTCTCGAATATTTTATAACTCAACAAGGTACGGCAGGACCTACATGAGTATAAGACCTCATATTTGACAAATCAATTTGGTTTTACCAAATATTTTGATTTGGAACGACAGGTCCAGAATCGTTGTCACCGAGTACTCTTTTAGGCAAGTAGTTGGTGAAATTATGTGGTACACTGTTACCCACTATTTCCAAAAAACCAACTACACCACAAGTATTGCCTAAAATTTTATAATTTAAAGTTTGGTCACATTTGTCAAAGGAATTTGCTCAAAGCACTTTAAATTATTTCGAGAAATTTCGTAAACAGGCAAACCACAATCCAAAAGTATGGTCCAAATGGAAAATAATAATCCAAATGTAAAACATAATCCAGATGAGCGAAAAAATGGCTCAATGATTTATCAAAATCAATAAAGAAAGGTATCAAACTCATTTGAGCCACAAAATCGGGGGTCTCAAAAGTTTCCTTTCGGTTAGCTTTAACCACATTAGCATCGGTTTTTCCACCTTTATAATAGTTGTGAACTATTTAAGGAGTAACCGTGCATGAGCTTTGTCTTTATAGCATAGAGTTGCCTTGTTGAGCATTATCACTTGCTTTGTGACAACGGGCCATATTGTTCCTTTCAATTACTGTCTTGGAGCCACAGGTTTTCGATTTTGACGATTGTCTAAAATCTCGCTTGGCTAGGCGATTCATCGGGATTGCGACAGTTCGAGACAAATAACACTTGTCTCGGTTCTCGATTCGTGGAAACAAAATATACACGAAGAGCATTAATATCAGGCAAACAATTCGCCATTAACCCAATAGGATTAAAACTACTCACCGGGGTAATTTTCTTATCCAATAACAAATGGGCGATAAAGGAACATGGTGAATATAAATTCACGATACTGCTTATGGAATACAATTTCCAATCTAGTATTTTGGTGAAGGATTGCTCCAATATGTCAATTTCAGACATTTGTTCACCATAGACGTCATCACGTCTCAAATGTGGCGGCGGAATAAAATCAACGCCTTAGCATTCATCGTGAAGGTAACAACAAACTCGTGTTTTACTCATCAAAGATGGCATCCAAAAAAAAATTTGGGCATCACATTTTCACACATCAGGGTGAGTAACATGTGGTTACGGATTAAAATCAACGTTTAAACAGTCATTTCGCAAGTATGTTTTTACGATTTTTCTCATCATAGATGGCATCCAACATGTGTTGGGAGTTCTGGATTATTTATCATATAAAACAACTGGTTTATATGTTTATGGTTTGCACAAGCACAAACGTTTTTTCGAAACGACGTGTTCGAAAACATTAGTTTTGCTTCTCATTGATCGATCGACGGGTCGATACTGAAACACCAATTGGGCGAAACATACATCACTATATAAACACACTCGGGGAAATTATTATTTAGTCAACCCCTTTCGGTAGCTCTACTTGAAAAACGACCAGGAAAGACGGTGAGGGTGGAGGGCACGAATGCCACTTAAAACCCGACCTCATTAGGATATCGACTTCCGCCTATATCTTTCCTAGACATCGTATCCAAATAGGTGAGCCTAGTTGGGGAAGGTTCATAATTTTTCCAACTTAAATGTGAAAATATATGATTTCGCAAATTAGCATATTTTACATGTGTACATATCATATACATAGCAATATCTAATTAATGATAATTACAACATGCATGGGGCAGTATATTTTAATTACTAATTTACCATATCACATGCAGGGAGGGCAAATTTTAATTATCACTATACAATACACATGCACGTTTTATACATGGTAACTAAATGATCATGCAAGGATTTGATTGAATTACAGATTAGCAATATCTAAATTTATATGCTTAGGCCATATACTAGGCGAATCTGTACTCACGTACATACTATTATGTATACAAGGTTAAACTACATACTATTATGTATACAACGTTAAACTACAGGGATCCTGAGTGTCTTACTATAAGCTATTTTCAGTTTTAGTCTTATTACATACACAGTCCATAAATTCTGGAAAATTACAGCTTGGTCCTTAAGTAATTAACAGCTCAGCCTATAGTTTCAGCGAATTACAAAATAGTACTAGGAGTTTCAGTTTGTTACAAATCCAGTCCGACAGATGTATATTACTATGTTTATACACACCTTAAACATGCAATTTCTGGAAACATGATTTTAACACAGTACGTTCTTAGATCCAATAAAAAACCTAAGGTATAGTCCTTTTTTTTTTTCACTAGGAGTATTACCACCTTATTTCGAAAAAAAATCATTAGGTATACGTTTACTGGTCTTGTTTTGTTGCATGTACTTCAAATAAAAATTACACTATTTAACAATTTTTAACATACCAGTACGGTTTGAATTTTTCCATGAATCACATATATAACATACTTCACATGTTTGCAAAAAGATTAAACTAACATGATTAAATACAATCACAGACGCATGTTACTAGCAATATAAACCGTAGCGAGATTTATTGTTTACTGGAGTTCATATAGTACTATACATGCAATTCCATATTATATACGCGAATTAACATGCAGGTTCTACTTCTAATATCATGTGATTTATAAGTAGAAAAAAAATGTACCGTACGCCTGCTATTTTGTGGAAGGCCGATAGAATAAAAAAAACTTCAAAGTTTGGCCGCATGTTTTTATAACCCAATCTTCGAGCATAAAACCTTAGTATCCTAGGTTGGACTCCAATCTCCATGAGCATCGTGCTGATAACGTGTTGTAATACACTATTAGCTACGTATATAGGAAGACAGAAGTAGAGAGAGAGAAGAACAGTATGATCTTTATTAATGACGTGTTGTAATACACTATTAGCTACGTATATAGGAAGACAGAAGTAGAGAGAGAAGAACAGTATGATCTTTATTAATGAAGGAATATGAATGTGTGTAAAATACAAGACCCCTAGCCCTCTTTATATAGATAGAGGGTTAGGGTTACAAGCTCACCTGGGCCCATTAAGTAAAAGCCCAAGAGTCCAATAATCTTACAACAATTATTATAATTGTAAGGGAGACACATTTTCCTTTATAAACAAGTATAGAGTAATTGATGCGTGAATGTTTTTTGATAGATTTCATAATTTTAAGAGAAATGTATCATTTCAGAAAATTGAGGTAGTTGTTCTTGGAAACATGAATTCTCCTCAAAGTACAAAATAATATTATTTTAAATAAAGTTATTGCATTGCTCTTGTTTATTTTTGATATTTAATGATAATGGGGGTAGATTGATAGGAAGACTGGTTTTTTGCATAATAGTTAAAACACTAAATTTGTCTCTTTTACTCGAAAAACAAGGAAACATTTTAGGTAAATTGATAAGGATGATCCATACTTGTTCCCATCACATGCTTTCTCATCATTACGTTATCTGTAATCCGCACTCTACGTTGAAATTTTAAAAATGGCATGTTTTTTCCTCTTTGACGTCTTATTTGGTTTATAGAGATAATAGTCCCGATGAGAAAACACCATATGCACATTGTTTTTCATTTAAAAATAAAAAAACGTTGTTTTTGAATTAATAACATCAAGGCCCAAGAAGTTTCTTACCAAGTTTCATTTGGTTCATGTATTTAAATTGAAAACGTAAAAGTCTCAAGTTATAACAAGTGATTTAATTTATTGGTCTAGTACGTAGAATCAGTTCAAAGTATTTAAGAATATCAAATGAGCAATCTGTGATTTAGATTGATGCAAAAAAAAAAAAAAAAAACAGTGAGAATTCACTTTCTTGAAATTCAAAGGACAAAATGTAAATAATGGGACAAAATGTCTTTTTGAGTGAAACAATTCTACCACTTGGATAAACTACTCAACCACTTGCTATATGCTACTATATATATTGCTTTTCCTAAAGTTGTAGAAAATGTTCTTGATGAAGGGGACCCATGCCTCTGTGTAAATAATGCAGCAGTTGACTTGAATGAGCACATTGTTTACAAAACCGTGTATTTTTAGTTCCAAATTGGCACATAGCACGGTTGTTGACTCACATTTTACCTTACATACATACAAGAAAGTGAGAAAATGTACATACAATCATCTGTCTTGTTTTTCCTGTAGAGTGTCGAGATCATCTTTATAAGTTTAAGCTCTCCAGGATAATCTTATTTTTCCTATTCAGTTTGATTTCTATACTAATCTTGAAAAGTATCTGTATGGTTTAACAAGAGTACCCTGCGCGTTACTGAATCGTGCCCCGTAGTTCGATACATATCGAATGATTTGATACGTAGCAAACATGTATCCATGAATGTCCAATCTGTTTTGCTACTCAATACGGATTAAGCGTGTTTTTGAATTTTTAAGCAGTGCATTATTACAGGTATATATATCCATTTATCTTTCTTTTTTTCATTCTGAAGATTGTTGAGCTGCAGGAAATGGTTTCCATCTGTGAAAATCTTCTAGCTTTTCCTCTCCTCTTTTCACTCTTGATATGCTCCTCAACCGTTTTTTCTCAACCTTTTGACTATCCAACCGCAAGCCTATCGACCTCATGGGCTAACAAAGCCTCTGCCAATCACTCGGTGACCTTCTCAGATGGATCCACAGTAAGAGCTGTACTTTTAAGGGGCACTTATGGCCCTAAGTATGCTTGTGGGTTCTTCTGTAATGGCACAAATTGTGATCAAAATTACATCTTTGCAATTTTCATAGTCCAAACAAACAGTGTCTCGTATATAACTTCACCCTCTATAGGGTTCCCTCAAGTTGTTTGGTCAGCAAATAGGAACACCCCAGTTAGAATTAATTCCTCTTTAGAGCTTTCATCTACCGGGGATTTGGTTTTGAAAAACGATGATGGGAGGGTAGCCTGGTCTAGTAACACTAGTGGGAAAGGTGTTGTGGGGTTGAATTTAACTGAAACCGGAAATTTGGTTCTTTTCGATTCAAAAAATAGGTCAGTTTGGGATTCGTTTGATTACCCGACAGATACTTTAGTTCCGGGACAAAAACTGGTATCGGGGCAGAAATTGACAGCCAGTGTGTCTCGAACGAATTGGACCGAGGGAGGTATTTTTAGTTTAAGCGTTAGTAGTGAGGGTTTATTTGCGTATGTTGAGTCTGACCCTCCCCAGACCTACTACGATAGACAAATTAGTGGTCCGAAAAACAGTACGAACCAAAGCTATATCAAATACGCCAACGGAAGTTTGGCTATGTACATACTTAATTCTGAACCGGACAATCCTGATGAAGTGGTTTCTATCCCCTCAGCATCATCGGCGCAGTACATGAAATTAGGATCCGATGGGCACTTGAGAGTGTATGAGTGGGGATTAGAATGGGGTGAGGTGGCTGATATTTTCACAGGTTATTTAGGGGAATGTGCTTACCCTATGGCTTGTGGGCAAAATGGTCTTTGTTCGAGTGGGCAGTGTAGTTGTCCAAAATCGAAAATCGGTGATTCGAGTTACTTTGAACCAGTAAACAGTATACAACCAGATCTGGGTTGCAAAGCTGTTACTCCGTTAAATTGTCAAGCTTCTCAAAATCACAATTTAATTGAGCTTGATGACACTACTTATTTTACTTTTATCTCTGATATTCAAAACACGGATATAGAGACTTGTAAAGTAGCCTGTATGAAGAACTGTACTTGTAAAGCTGCATTGTTTCGATATGGCACGAATTCGTCAGATGGAGATTGTTATTTGCCTTCTCAATTGTTCTCTATGATGGTAAATGACAATAAAATAACTCATTACAATGCTTCCGCATATGTAAAGGTACAAATTTTACCTAGTGTGTTGTCTCCTCCACCCGAATCTCCTTCTCCAGTTGGTGAGAAAAAGAGTAACCTTCCAATTATTTTGGGATCGACTGGTGGAGGTTTGGCTATTTTGTCCATAGTAAGTTTATTAGGTTTTATGTTTTTTAGGAAAAAAGACGACGATGATGTTGAGGAGGACTACCTAGATTTACCCGGAATGCCCTCGAGATTTTCTTACGAAGACTTAAAACTTGCTACTGATAATTTTACAAAAAAGCTCGGGCAAGGAGGGTTCGGTTCAGTTTTTGAAGGGACACTCGGTGATGGCTCGAAAATAGCGGTGAAGTGCCTTGATGGTATTGGCCAAGTAAAGAAATCATTTTTAGCTGAGGTTGAATCAATTGGGAGCATTCACCATGTTAACTTGGTGAGATTGATAGGATTTTGCTCAGAAAAGTCTCACAGACTTTTGGTATATGAGTACATGTCCAACGGATCATTGGAAAAATGGATCTATGAGACAAACCAAGAGCTTCCTCTTGGTTGGCAATTTAGGAGGAAAATTGTTCATGACATAGCAAAGGGATTAGCTTACCTCCATGAAGATTGTAGGCAAAAAATCATCCACTTAGATATCAAGCCTCAAAATATTCTTTTAGACAAAAGCTTTAATGCTAAGGTGGGTGATTTCGGGTTATCAAAGCTGATCGATAGGGACCAAAGCCAAGTTATGACCACAATGAAGGGAACACCAGGGTACTTAGCTCCCGAGTGGCTGAGTTCAGTCATCACTGAAAAGGTTGATGTTTACGCCTTCGGAATTGTGGTTTTGGAAATGATGTGTGGGAGAAAGAATTTCGATCAGTCTAAAGATGAAAAGGACATGCATTTGCTAAAAGTGTTTAAAAGAAAGGCCGAGGAAGAGAGCTTAATCGATTTGGTAGATAATCATAATGAAGATATGCAATCGCATAAGGGTGAGGTTTTGGGAATGATTAAACTTGCTGCTTGGTGTTTGCAAACCGACTACACAAAGAGGCCTTCGATGTCTACAGTGATTAAGGTGTTGGAGGGTGTTTTGGATGTTGAACAAGACTTGGATTATAGTCTATCAAGTGAACCATTTCCTAATATTGGTCTTAAGCTCAATTTACTTAATACTGGTAGCACTCCATTGTTGCCTTCAATATTATCTGGACCAAGGTGATGTAACAAAAAATACTTTGTAATAAAATTTAACAATTTAATATTTTATTCAATTTAAGAATTTTCATATTTCATCATGATGGACAGTGTATCAATTTTCTAGTTTTCTTGTTTTATGTGCTGCTGTGTGGCCTGCTGCTGCATTTAATTGTTGATTCTGCTGATTTTTGTAATTTTTATCTCCTTTTTAAATTGGCTTTAAAAAAATAAGCGTGTTCAATCAGAAAATCAAGAAAGCTAAGAAATCTAATCTTTTAAGCTATCAAACCTGACCAATGAAGTAAAACCAAACAAGCAAAAACTGCTGTGTAGGGCCAAACACAAACTAAATGAAATTTAGAACTATAAGCCGAAACGAGTAACATATGACTGTGTTGGAAAAATTGAATCTTTGTGAATTAAATTTGGCCCTAATTAAATTGGGAATACAATTGTGTAATTAACACAATATGGGTTGGAATAATTTCTTATATTTAATTTTTAAATTATGAAGTTTTATTTTTATTTTTAGGCTATGAAAGAAATTGTTAGTATACATATTTATATACTACTAGCAAATATTTATATACTACTAGAAGTACAGGCACTTGTGTGCCCTGCCCGGTGAATGAGGTGGTTTTGTTTTGTTTAAAAAATTAAATAGTGTTTTGTGACATATTAGATCGTTATAGATATATATAGAGATATGTATAGATATAGAGAGAGTTATGAGAAACAACAGACGAAGTGTTTATTCATTAATATGATTGTAGAGAGATATACATCAAGAGACCCCTGACCTTCTTTATATAATAGATGATAGGGTTACATATGCTAGGAAAGCCCAAGATAGGTCCAATAATATCCTACAACACTCCCCCTTTGGACGTCTTGATTTCTTCGTCTTCATGCTGTCGATTTGAGTCGAGTTCATTCGCAGTGCTAAACACATAAAAACCTTAGGGCCGAAAAACCCAGTGTGGGACAAAACCGGTACCTAGGATAAACTGTGTAGCCGAATGATATATGCCGAAATATCATGTAAGTAACTAACCACAAAACAGTGTGCCTCATCAAAACCTTGACAGAGCAAACCCAATGGGAAAATCTCTGATTGAAGGAAAAACAGTGCAACAGTGGTAGTAGTAGGGGATCAACTACAAAACAGGTGGCTCATCAAAACCTTGCTAGAGTAAACCCATTGGGAAAAACCTTTAGTCGAAGGACAAAAGAGTACAACCGGATACTCCTCCTAATTTCGGCAATCTTAAGTGAGATATGATGGGAACGTGTCTCGCTAAAACCTTGCCAAGGAAAACCCTATGGGAAAAAAACCTTGGTCTAAGGACAAAAAGAGTACACGAGCATGCGACTGGATGCTCCCCCTCACTTGCACACGACAGGGTGTGAGGATTTCGACTAAGTAGTAATTAGTGCAATAAGAATTCACCTGGATGCTCCCCCTCACTTGCACACGACTGGGTGCAATGATTTCATATTCGAATAAAGAGTACGAGCATTCGAATGGATGCCTCATTTACTTGCACACGACTATATGCAAGAAAATATAACGTGGAATAAACCGAGCATTCGACAGGATGCTCTTAAACTTCATATGTGAAGATTTATTTTGGCAAGAAATGCTAAATAGCATAATCTAATCATGTCTCTCTTGATCGATAACAACAAGTTGTCCTCAAATAAGACAAGTGTTTTATCTGGATCGTGAGACAGAGCATATGTAATTCAAATATGGCTAATACGAGGTCGAAGCCATATACACTCTCTAGTCGTCTCATAGAGCACGAGTAGATCAGAGTGATTCGTTTGAAGTCATTCCAAGACCTCCAACATATTGTCTTATTCCTAATGGTAAAGACAGACTATGTTAGGAATATCCCTTATGCGGGTCTGATAAGTAACCAGCATCGGTACAACCGAAAAAGGGTTGCGTTAATTCGAGTACCGAAGGGGGTCGGTACACTCGATGACGTAAAATGGGATAAGACAAGCCCTCATCCACAGTTACCTTAAGGTAATGGGAAAATGTCTTTTATGCCATTTCGATGACAGCGTGTTAGCGCAATGTTGTGTCGAGCTATACCATTCACAACATACGAGATGTTCGTCCTAGCACATTAGACCAAGTACAATGATGCGTTTATTGTACTTAGATATGAACATCATGGTTCAATATCTCTTTGTCGTCTCATCAGGGACGGACCGGGTCTGTATCAATGTCTAGTGATCGAACGATAATGAGAGAATCTGACGACTTAGCGTCATGATGACTAAAACGTCATAACACCTTCTGGGTGTAGTCTGAATCATGGACTTAAATTCAATCTTTACGGGACTCGATCATCAGGCCGAGTCACTGCCGTGTCTTCCCAAGATCCTTCATCTCGAAGGCAAATCCAAAAATAGATCGCGTAATAAAACACGTAAGGGCATAATACTTGTTCAAGTATCCCAAGCTAATCAAGTACTCACTTAGGCGGGTATACCACATCCGCTTGGATTATATTAATCCATATAGTGAACGTCTCATTAAATTGAGATCGTGTTCCGTGGTCAGAAACTACTTGATTCAAGCATTATGAAGTCACACAGGGACCTTCATCCACGTCTCTAGTCTAAATCCCCACAGAGATAAGATCGTGACCACAATCACATGCTGCATAATCAGTTTTCCGGAAACTACTAACTGATAAAGTAGAGGACCATTATAACGTCCATTACGAGGAAATAAACTATCTCGTAATCAATTCCAAAGTGTGAGAGAAGCCTTGCGCTACTAGGCGAGCATTCTACAATCTCATTATTCTCATCACTTTTCCTTACAAATAACCAAATAAACGAACTCGTTTAACATTGGTGGTGTTGGAGCTACAGGTCCGAACACACTTTCGCTAAGGAGTCTACTTGGATTGCAAGTTTTCATTAGTCAAGTCTATTCTGCGTTGACTTCAGGCAACGGTACATGGTTCTCTGTCATAATTTGCTCATATTATCAGTCGTCACTGAATATATGAACAAGTAATCAATGACAGTCTTCTTTCGCTTCAATATCGTCTAAGATATCATGATCGACAGATATTTTGAGATTCTTAGGATGAGGAGGAAATCACACATTTCCTTGATCCTTTATAATCTCGTGCGACAAACGAGTTTCAGTTCACCATCTCTGGGGCTGAACGAATTTGGAACCGGTAAACTTCCTCGTATCTTGGGAATGACGACAGACTGACGGCCGACGGCAGCGTCCTTTGCTTGGCGGGTTCGGCCAAAGCAACGTGTTACGACAGGAACACGGCGTCCGACAGGAACATCTATCCTTGCAAGCATTTTGCAGCAGGTATAAATGATCTCGTGACATCTCATAAAGTCATTAAATGCGTCTGGCATTTAGTTAGGCTTGAGGGAGTCTATACACTTACTTATCACTAAGTGCAGTTTTGGGGATCAAGCTAAGACTGAGTGGGTTATGCCACGCTACTTCACGTCGTTTCTTATCAACGGTAACGTGCAAATCTCCCCCTAACAACGGGGAGAACAGTCTTAGCGATGTCACTTTCGCATATCATGCGGTAAAGAGATCGCTTGCCAAGGTTACTCTATCAAATGATAGGCATGAGATTCATAATCGACTATGTCCCATTCAGAGGTCCATATTTTGAACGCTAGAGCGGCTCAATCAAAATATTAATTAATCACTCTAAACACGCGTTAATATGAGACTTCTGGCTCATAACCAGTAACCAGCTGGTATGCATATGGTGTCTGAGTGTCTATGAGCCTCATAACGGACCAATGCAGCAAAATAGCATGACCCCACACGGAAATATAAATCTTGGTGCGCAAGACCAAGAAGTGCGTGCAACCATTTGCAGTCGCATCATGAAACTTTCCGTGAGTCCATTTGGGTTGGAACATAATCGACAGCATGTTCAATTTCAATTTCCAAACTCAAGTAATTCAAATCGAATTTTTGATTCTTACTCTTCGGAATTATCAAGTCGACTTGACTTTTCAGGATAATCCGGATCATAAGCCATCAACTTAATGATAGGGCTAAAAGTTTGGAAAATTCTGCATTTATGTGGACAATATTAAAATGTGACCATATTGTCGATGCATCAACCATAACCATTTATATTTATGGTCCGTCTTATAGTTGGATAAGTCCACAATAACTCCTTCAATTCTTTACAAGAATTTTACGAGTTCATTTCGTGATCTTTACACATACTAGTCTTTCAAAGTGAGCATTAATGGCATGAATTTCGGATTAATCGCGAAATATATTCTCAGAGAGAATCCAAATGCGTTGCGATTATAAATCAAGCATCGTCTTTTGACCCGGGAATATCTCATCCGGTCAATGCCACAATATTAAAATGCTCTTATCAATCGACGACAGGCCAATGATAGTATAAACAATCATGTCTTAGCATCTAAATCATTTATCATTTCGACGACAGGCGAAATGATAAGGTAACTTTAAATGTTTTTACAAATTGTGGTAGAAACCACTTGAAAGACATTTCAACTCCTCTAAAATACGTTTTTGATCGTATTGAATGGAGGCTATGTAAAGAAATTTTAATTCTTTCATGAGCTATTACCAGATAACACTGGTTTTCTCGGATATTTTATAACTCAACAAGGTACGACAGGACCTACATGAGTATAAGACCTCATATTTGACAAATCAATTTGGTTTTACCAAAGATTTCGATTTTGGAACGACAGGTCCAGAATCATTGTCACTGAGTACTCTTTTAGGCAAATAGTTGGTGAAATTATGTGGTACACTGTTACCCACTATTTCCAAAAAAAAATCAATTACCCCACAAGTATTGCCTAAAATTTCATAATTTAAAGTTTGGTCACATTTGTCAAAGGAATTTGCTCAAAACACTTTAAATTATTTCGAGAAATTTCGTAAGCAGGCAAACCATAATCCAAAAGTATGTCTAAATGGAAAAATCATAATCCAAATGGAAAAACATAATCCAGATGAGCGAAAAAATGGCTCAATAATTTTTCAAAATCAATAAAGAAAGGTACCAAACTTATTTGAGCCACAAATAAGGTTTTTGCACCTTTGTAATAGTTTTGAACTATTTAAGGAGTAACGGTGCATGACCTTTGTCTTTATAGCATAGAGTTGCCTCATTGAGCATTATCTCTTGCTTTGTGATAACGGACCATATTGTTCCTTTCAATTACTGTCTTGGAGCCATATGTTTTCGATTTTGACGATTGTCTAAAATCTCGCTTGGCTAGGCGATTCATCGGGATCGCGACAGTTCGAGACAAATAACACTCGTCTCGGTTCTCGATTTGTGGAAAAAAATATACACGAAAAACATTAATATCAGGCAAACAATTCGCCATTAACCCAATAGGATTAAAACTACTCACCGGGGTAATTTTCTTATCCAATAACAAATGGGCGATAAAGGAACATGGTGAATATAAATTCACGATACTGCTTATGTAATACAATTTCCAAGCTAGTATTTTGGTGAATGATTGCTCCAATATGTCAATTTCAGACATTTGTTCACCATAGACGTCATCACGTCTCAAATGTGGCGGCGGAATAAAATCAACGCCTTAGCATTTATCATGAATGTAACAACAAACTCGTGTTTTACTCATCAAAGATGGCATCAAAAAAAAAATTTGGGCATCACATTTTCACACATCAGGGTGAGTAACATGTGGTGACGGATTAAAATCAACGTTTAAACAGCCATTTCGCAAGTATGTTTTACGATTTTTCTCATCATAGATGACATCCAACATGTGTTGGGAGTTCTTGATTATTTATCATATAAAACGACCGGTTTATATGTTTATGGTTTGCACAAGCACAAACGTTTTTTCGAAACGACAGGTTCGAAAATAGTAGTTTTGCTTCTCATGTGAATCGGTTCTCATTGATCGAACGACGGGTCGATACTGAAACACCAATTCGGTGAAACATACATCACTATATAAACACACTCGGGGAAATTATTATTTAGTTAACCCCTTTCGGTAGGTCTAATTGAAAAACGACCAGGAAAGACGGTGAGGGTGGAGGGCACGAATGCCACTTAAAACCCGACTTCATTAGGTTATCGACTTCCGCCTCTATCTTTCCTAGACATCGTATCCAAATAGTTGAGCCTAGTTGGGGAATGTTCATAATTTTTTCAACTTAAATGTGAAAATATATGATTTCGCAAATTATCATATTTTACACATGGCATAAATAAATATTACATGGCAGTGATCAATTATCTAGATTGTACCTATTTCATGATTAACTAACATGGCAGTACATATTTTCTTATAAGGAATTCAAATTAGCGCTATCAATCTAGATTATTATTTACCAATTTTACACTAGCAATATCTAAATTAATATTATATAAATCTATTGCTTTTTATGTGTAAGTTTTAATCATGGTAATTTATAACATACACTACTACAATCATGCAAGAACTCATGGTAATTTTTTAGTTTACGTCAGGCTCAAATAGATACATACAGCTAATGTAATTTATTTCACACGAGAAAATCAATTCAAAATTATAGCATGGTCTATGCGTTGTTACCAAACTAAAAAAAACTAGGCTGCATACAGTAATTCTTTATTACCATCAATATAGTACATCTTAAATAATTTATTACAAGTCTAATTGATCTGTAGATTTACATCCCTTTTTTTTATGGCGTATATACTGCTGGTTTATGAATTTATGTTAAGGTACAACAATTGTACTAGCACGTAAGGAACATAATTTTACAATTTCACTTACCACGTTACACAAGCACCAATTCATGATAATCAATCTTATTATTTCATCACATATGCAGTAGGGTGGTTTTATATAACATGCAATTTTCAACATTGACCTCATGGAATATATAGAACGTCTGTTACGGTAAAATTGATACATTTCGCAACGTATGTTGAAAAAGGTCGATATAGCAAAATATTAAAAAAAACAAAACGGATAAACCTTAAGATTTATATTGTATACTTAGAACTCTAGGCGTACTCCGATATCCGAGAGCAGTGCTGATAACGTGTTGTGTGACATATTAGCTCGTTATAGATATATATAGAGATATGTATACATATAGAGAGAGTTATGAGAAACAACAGACGAAATGTTTATTCATTAATATGATTGTAGAGATATACATCAAGAGACCCCTGACCCTTATTATATAATAGAAGGTAGGGGGTTACATATGTTAGAAAAACTCAAGATAGGTCCAATAATATCCTACAACAAATAGTTAATTATTGCTATTTTTAAAAAAATTTAAAAATATTTTCAAAATTTTACATATGTGGTGGGGGTAACGATTAAAAGTTTTAGGTTATTTCTAAAAAAATTAGAAGCCATTTGACGGGGTCAAAATAACTTATCTTTTTCTTGGTTGGGGCATGGGTGGAAAATGGTGACATAATATACGATTATTGCTTGAAGTGCTGTAATGTTTCAGTATACATATGCAGTTAAGCCCAACAAGGTTACTTTCCAACAAATCCATCCCTTAAATGAAAGGTTATTTTCAAAAGCCTAGTATATTCCGAAATTAATGAATTCATGCATACACAAATTTGTGCAAAATATTTTATATCATTTGTGAGTCTTAGAGAGTGAAAATACTATCATGGTTTGCCGTGCGATTGATTTGTGCCTTACTATTGATCGCGAGACCCGTTTTACCTCAGAAAACTTACGTCCGTAAAAACCCGGAAGTCCTTGGGGAGCGAATAAATTTTAAGGAGAGAGTTTCGTACTCGACTCGGTGTAGTTTGTTACCATAACTAAGTTCGTTTATTGCATTATTTATTATTCTGTTTTGCATATAATTTGTTTGTTTATTATTTCAGTAATTTATAACAATAATTCAGTAGTAAAATCGAAAACAGACTGGACTTTTACTTTGGTTAAGTAATCTGACTTATATGTAGTGATGTCAATTTTGCGGGTTTCAACCCGACCCGACCTGAGGACAAAGTTGAACATTTAACAATTTGACCCGACCCGACCCATTTGACCGGTTTTTAATTTATTTATTTTTCCTTTAAAAGAATAAATCTCATAAATCTCAAAGATTTCAAATATAATTTGTTAGTTAGATTAAAAAATCATTTGATTTAGAAATATAATATAAAAGATAGAGTTTAGTGTATATGAGAGGGAGGAGAGAGAGAGTTTTAAGTTGCACTTTTACCCATTTAAACCCGACCCAACCCGAATAGAATTGCACTTTTATCCGACTCGCGACGGGTCGAGTCGGATCGGGTCGAGTTGAAACCCATGAAATTATTAGCCTTAGTTACATGACACAAGGCACTTGAATATTTGCCATCAGGCCCGTGGAATGAAAAATATCTATCAAAATATAAGCCTACAGAAGGCATCATGTGTGCTGAGCCGTTATGTACTTTGTGCTTTTTATGTGTATTGAGGCTTGTTTTGGTTTGATATGTATTCAGAACTTCAACTTGAACTTGTTTTGTCTCACTCCGCTCATAATTATTGCCACACATCTTATACAGTTATTATGAGCGGAGTGATAACAAATGATTTTGTCATTGCTTGTTTTTATCTTCCCTTCCAACAACAAGAGCGAGAAGGTATGTTCAAGTGAGAGCGAAAGGAGTTGTAAAATTGATTAAAAAAAGGATAATCACCTAAGATCTGCAGCCAAACAAGCTAAGTTGCATTGTTGATGTATCAAACTTAAAAACGAAATACAAATGTAATGAATATTTGTTTCAGAATTACTACGAAGTAACTTAACTTATGTACTAAGAATTAACTAAATGGTTCCACTGTGTTTGATTTCCCTCCCCCCCCCCCCCCCCCCCCCAAGCAACCTTAGAACATGTTGAGCATGGTTAACGCTGTGCTAGTTTAATGTGTTGCTTTAACTTGGTTTTATGGTGTTGGTTTGTGGGGAGCGATGAGTCAAGTTTATTGGTGTGTTGTTATAGGGTGTTGGTTTAACTTTTGAATTTAATTGTAATTAATAAACAAGTCATCATTGTAAATACAATCGTAATTAATAAGTTAAATTACGTAATAAAACATACGTAATTCTTGAAATTTAAAAAAAACTTAATTTTTTAAAATACATTAATAAAATAGAATTTATGTTTAGTATAATTAAAGATTATGTATTAATTTTCTTAAATTTCTTAAATTTTAAAAAACTATTACAACAGTGGTTTGCAAGTTTATGAAATTACAAGGCAGTCCATATAAGTAATTACGGTCAGATTTGTTTTGTTTTTAATTTTAGAGGGACTGTTTCGTAGTTAAATTGAAATTATGGGACTGAATTTATAAATATTAACGGTCATATTTTTTTTAAATACATTTAAAATTACAGTGACAAGTCTGTAATTAATACAGGACCAGTCCCTTTTATTATTACAGCGAACTAATACGTACACAACACAGAGCAGCGAAGCAAGAGATGAAAGGGAGAGAGGACAGATCTGACGCAGCGGCACTCCACCACCGATAAAGATGGCCGCCCCACCACACGAAGTTCCGCCCTCCTCAGCAAACCTTTGTTAAACATGCTCTTAGAATCAAGGTTTAGTTCAAATATCAAACCATTAAACATCAAGTTGCTTCCAAAACACTCTTAAGTGTAACCAATCAATATGGCTATATTTAGCAGCGAATGTTACCGACCTTCGTGCTCTTTCGCCAAAGGATTACTGTCGGGGTTTGCTTTTTTTTTTTTTTACAGAATTTTTATTAATCATGTAACATTAGACCATATTAAGAACACCATTTTTGAAGAACTAAAAGAATTAAGATGCTATCAAACTTAGATCAACTGTTAGTATTTTATTTTTTCTAATCAAGTTTTGATATGTGCAAGTTGAAATATTGCGATTGAATAATTAATTTCCATCATGAAAATGAAGTCCACAAAAGACAAATAAATCGGACTCCAATCAAATAATCAGTGAATAATTCCAGCTAGCTTTAGAAGTCAATAACAAGCTTTTAATTTTTGACGCGTTTATATATCTTTCTCTATCTGCTTTTAAAAGATAAACGCGTTGTCTCATTTGTCACAACTTCAATCAACACGTATTTCAAAATTTTAATTTTCGTAACTAATATTTATATTTTCAGCCCATCTTGTTTTAATGACCAACTATAAACTTGTTTTTGTTTGTCATATGTGTACGTAATGATCATTAATTAGTTCATTACCTCAATACAAGTATTTGAAATTTACTCACTGATTAGTGCACGTGACCTATCGATCCGTTCTGTAGTTGCACTTTTTTTTTTCACGTAACCCGGGTTTTACTCTCAGTATCATGTATAATTTTATGAATAATTTAACTTTCGGTCTCGCTTGCTTTTCATAGTGACAATTATTTGCATGCGTATGTGTAATGTGTAAACTGCGGACTACAAAATAATGTTAATATAGTATCGATAAAATATTATTTCAAAACATGTCATAAATTAAAAAAAAAATGTTACAAAACTCTCACAAATCGATTAAACCGTCAAACGTCACAAAATTTGTCACTAAATAGCCGTTTACAAAACTAGCCGACGCTATTCTCGTCATTATCTAAGCATGTTTTTTAGTATGCGATGATATAGATCAAACTAAATGCAGATGTATTTTTCCCAAATGTTCCTAATATTAGTATGTCAATTTTTATAAAGCTATATTTTTCTCAATTTGAAACTACAATAACATAATTTCAACCGAATCACACGTGTCCCTGTATGTATGTTTTTAAATTTATATTTGTGGTTTGTCATAATTTCTGGTCAAATAGCTTCTCATAACAATTTTGTTTATAGATAATATATATATAGTCATCGTTTTATTATAATAAGTCAACATTAATCAAATGAGTCTATATAATTTAGACACTTTTTTTCAAAAATACTCATATATTTTTTTATTAATTACAATAATCTCATACTTAAATAAAAAAATATAAAAATTAATAACTAATAACACTATTTATCACTCTTTAACAACCATACATTCTTTTAAGTCTTATAATATTATAATAATTTTTTTGTATTATCCACACATTTGTATCATAACTACAATTATTTTCTATATTTCAACTGCACTGCGCGTCACACACGCAACGCGTGTGCCACGATTACTAGTATATATATACTATCAACCCAATAGTTTTGAGGCTGCCAAATTTTAATATTTTTTTTTTAAAAATACCACTACACCTTTATATTAATTACAATAATACCATACTTCTGTAAAAATATAAAAAGTAAAAAACTAATAAAACTATTTATCACTCTTTAACAACCAAACATTCTTTTAAATCTTAAACTATATTTTTTTGTATTATCCATATATTTTTATCATAACTACACTTATTTTTTATATTTTTATTTTACTACGCCTCGCACAACGTAACACGTGGGGCTCCATTATTATTATTATTATATATCATTCTATTATAATAAGTCAACCCAAGTCAAATGAGGCTGTCCAATTTAGCCATTTTTTTTTCCAAAAATACTACTATATTTTTTTATTAATTACAATAATATCATGGTCACATAAAAAAATAGAAAAATAAAATAAAAAATAACAACTAATAACAATATGTGTCCCTCTTTAACAACAATTTTTTTTTTAAGTCTTATACTATTTTTTTTTTGTATTATCCACGTATTTGTATCATAACTATATTTATTTTTTATATTTTAATTGCATTGCACGTCACACACGCTGGGACACAATTACTAGTATATATATATATATACATACACATGTTAGCAGTCAAGCAGATAAATCTCTTAATTATCTCCTCACTCTAGTATAGTGCTTCATGAAAATTCAGCTGAAGAGCTAAAATTCTTGAAGATAAATCTAGCAAATAGAATATACATACACAAACATATATACTATATATATTTATACATATGGCAGATGGTAAAGCTAAGCACATTATTGCATACTTCATTTCCATGCTCTTGATTCTCACTCACTCTTTTGGATTTGTTGCTTCTTCCAAACTCCACCCTGATGAAGGTGCTCTTGAATATTTTGTTTAGATTTTAATTATTTTTCTTGATAATATTCTGTTTAAGGTAGATAAATGTATCTCAGTGTCTTAAATTATCTATCTAGCTAGCTATATCATCACTCTTTTTATCTCTTATTTGGCTCCATTTATACCATCCATTCAATTTCCAGAAATTTATCTATTTGATTTTTAAAAAAATTATGGAGTAATATTTAATGTGAATTATGTGATACTGATGACCAATAATTGTATTTAGTTAGTTACATGGTCCCTATAGTTTCATCGAAAAAAGCATTTAGTCCCCATGCTTTTACTGAAATTGTAAAGGTCATCAGGTTTCCGTAAGCATGGCATGTTTGGTCTAAAAACGTACCAAATCGCTAAACCTGTTGAAGATCATCAATTGAAGGTTACAAGTTTCTGATAGAAAAACTATACAGCAAGGTGGTATTATTTCATAAATGACCTTAGAAACTTTTAGATAACAAAATATACTGCTTTAATTAGAATATGTTTGGGGAAAATCATCAGCTCTTTGAATTTGGACACTATTCGTGTTTTAACCATAGTTATCAACAAGGGAAAGCAAATGGAAAATTGACGCAGGAAGCGAAAACGTGAAACATGTGTCTTGTGAGAAAATTCAGAAATTTACTTATAAAAATAAGAGAAACGGGAAATGCGAAACGGAAAAGGCGAGAAACATCTTATATGTTTCTCATCAACTTTTTTCAACTGAAATTAGGAGTATCCGATGGGAACCTTGGTCCAAACAACGAGAACCTTTTAGCGTTAGCCATTCAGAAGATTTACAAAATGCCAATTTTTATTTGCCACTTCTATATATACTGTAACAAAAGTCACATGAACATATTTCATGCAGATTCTGTTACGTCGAGTTTTTGTCTAAAAGTTGCCTTAATTCTAGTAAAAGTAAACAAAAGTGTAATTTTTTTGTTGCAGTGAGTGCCTTGAAAGTGATTGCAGGCAAAATAGGAAAAAAAGATTGGGATTTTTCAAAGGATCCGTGTAGCAGGGCCGGAAATTGGAGTGTACCAGTCGTACAAAAGGGTGTCGAGAGTAACGTTACGTGCGATTGCTCCTTCAGCAACAATGCGACCTGCCATCTCCTCACAATGTAATTTCTCATCCTCTTTTTATTTAAAATCGATCGTTTCAGATAAATACTAGTAGCCGTGACGTGACTTATAAGTTACGATTTGCATTTGGGAGGCCTTAAAGTAATTGTACTTTAGCTACAAGGTTCATACAAATAAATTTTATACAAAAATTACGTGTCCTTGTTACATTTGTTAATAAGAATATAGAGATCATACCCTTGGTTATAATATTGAGTGTATACATGTAACTTTTAAGGGTCTCGTTTACGTTTATTATTTTTCTTTCCTCAAAATTTAGTTTTCATTCATTTTTTTTTTTTACTACAACTGATATGCTGCAATGTTTGCAGTGTTATTAAATAGTAATAGTACTTGGTGTGAAAATGTAGCACCATTTTCACGTTCCGACTTGAAGAATAAAGAAACAAAGATGCCATGTATCATTTTGTCTTTTTTCCTCCTTTTTTTATTGATTAAAGAAAAGTAGAATTTAAAAGGACAACAGTCCAAACAACTAGGATGTGACACTTAGATCTAAATTGAAATAAGAAAAAAAAAATATACATTAATTAAGTAACTAGATAGAGACAGTCGGTGGTTGCAGTTGTTTCTTTATTTTGAAAAAAATTAACGAAAAAATAGATTTTTTCTATGTAATTTGATTAAAACTTTTAAATTTTAATATTTCATCTCTCGTTCCGTAAAATAAATTAATATAAAGTATAAATTTTTTAATAGAAAATCAATCTTGCATTTTATAATTATGGTTCCGTGGGTAGTTGCATTGTTGTGTGTTTTATTGAGATCAAAGATAAGTCTTTGCGATGTCATGCAAATATATATTTAAGTCATCTTTTACTTTTCCACCACCAATTAATACTACCCGTTTTGTATACTATACACATTGAAATGTAAGATTTTTTGGGAAAAAAATGGATTAATTTATCATTACTCCCAGTTCCAACGTGTTGACTTGTTACTCAATACTAGTCAATGGTGGCTACTTAATATGTACAGCTCACTTTTATTATTTGGCTCCACATTTAGTCAGTTGTTTGGCTTTATATTCACATGGTTGTCACGTATCACATTATATATACTTGGCAGTGTAATATTATATATTTTGGGTATAAATTTAATATTGTTCAGTACCAGTAGTAATCATGTATAGGCATATAGTTTACCAAAATAATGGGGGTATTAAATTAATGGCAACACGGTTATTAACAATGTGCATGGTTCACATAGCTATGACTTAGGCATACTCTAGACATTCTTTGTCTTAAATTAAGAAAAGTTGGAAGATTTTTGGTCCCTTAACTTGTTACTACTTCTCAAAATCTCTATTTTAATCATCTTGGGAAATGATACAAACATACAATAAGATACTACATAAAATAGCTAATTACTCTGATAAAATGAGCATAAATAAAATAATATTGTTTCATTATTTGGTTAGACTTGCGGTCCATAGTTGTTTTTGCGATTTAAAGTAAAGGAACCAGATAGACGTTTTATTGAAATAATGGGGAAGTAATTAACTTAAAATTATGTGCTGCTCCGGTATAGTCGGTACAATATTTCATATCCCATTGAATCCGAGAGCGAAAATTGTTTGTAAAACATATGTAACTAAGTTAAACTTCTTAATCTTGGTCCTCTTGGAAAAATACTTTGATAAAGTATAAGAAGTCTTAATGGTGAGCCTCAAACAATAAAATTGTGTGAAAAATATGTAACAGTGCTTTGCTTCTGAAGAATCACTTTACCATTCCTATGCTGATTTAATTGTCTTGCTAACAAATATGCAGAGCTTTGAAAGCCCAGAATATATCAGGAAGCCTCCCACCAGAATTTGCTAAATTTCACCACCTCCGAATTTTGTAAGCAATTCTGCCAGAATAGAAATTTTCATGGCTTATATGTTAGCATCTTTTAAGCTCAAAGTATTACCATTTGTGATATGTATATTGTTGTCTCAAAGAAAATTTCATGCTAACTTTTGCATTTGTTTTGATTAATTATGCACTTTCTGTGATTTAGGGACCTTAGCCGCAACCATTTCAATGGCTCTGTACCTTCGCAGTGGGCTACTATGCGCTTGCGTGTGCTGTAAGTTCTGCAATGCACACATACTCTCCCAAGTCCCATTCGTTTAGTCCTCTAATTCTTGAAACTATCTTTTGTATGTATAAGTAAAAGTTACTCACTACTTAATTGCTCAAAAGTGCAGCTCTCTGATGGGAAATGAGTTGTCTGGTCCATTCCCAAAAGTTCTAACGAACATCACCACTCTTACTGATCTGTAAGTAAAAATGTCCTTGAATATTTGTACATAAGTTTTTGCAGAGCAATATGCCACTTTAGATTGATCCATACTATTACATGAAACTGAAAATGCATTTAAACATACATGTAAACGTTCGTATATAATCATTTTTCCCACACATAAAAACTCGTATTGGGTAATTGCTTTGATTGAGTTGTTTGTCTTTCACTAAGACATGACAAATAGACCTTTTGTAAATTTAAGGTAGATTTCATGCCACATATATATATATATATATACATACATACATATATATATGTATGTATATATATATACGCCAGTTTGAGATTCTGAATTTGCTTTTAGTTGATGCCGTTGACTGTACATTATCAGGAGTATAGAAGGAAACAACTTCTCAGGACCGGTTTCCTCGCAGATCGGCAAATTAATCAATTTACAGAAGCTGTAACAATCTTGATCCTTTACTTCTCATCAGTTCCTCTAACAATAACTATATAAGGAACTTGGGACTAAGTTTTCGCTGTAACTGTGTTCCATTTTATTTTATTTTTCAGTACTTTATCAACAAATTCCCTCTCGGGTGAACTGCCGACGGCGCTTTCCAAGTTGACCAATATAACTGATCTGTAAGTTTTAGTTTTCATTTGTTCTTTTTTGCTTTGAGCTTGCTAGCTTGGTGATTTGTTTTGTTTCAACCATCAGCCGTGTTATTACTTCCTCAGTCAAGTAAAGAATATGAAATCGAGATATTGTCATGTAAGACCTCAAAGTATGAGAAATTTGCGATTCAAGTTCTTTGTTAGTTGGCACTAGGTTCTGCTGACACCATAGTGATCTTTGACATATTTTTTTTGCTAACTTGTTCACCAATTAAATCAATGTGTTTCTTTTTGCACATGTTTAGGAGAATAAGTGACAACCTTTTTACTGGGAAGATACCAGATTTCATTGGGAGCTGGACAATGATTGAGAAATTGTAAGTTTTAATTTCCTAGACAAGTTTTTGCTCTTCTACTCTGTGTTATATTTGAAAATTACGGTTTTTTTAGCTGCAATTTAAAGAAAAAAAATATGGAAAAGGTCTGTGCTGTATTAAAAATTTGAGCGCATCTGGCTTAAAAGTTCTGGTTTCTCAGGCACGCCCACAAGCTAAGGAATTTTCCGCCGGTACTATGGCATTACAGCTGATAAGCAAAAAAATGAGCTGATCTGAGCTTGAGAACTTTGAGTTAGCATTATTTTTCTGTTTATTTCCAAAGCTGACTACATATTCAACATCGCAGGCACATTCAAGGTTGTCCACTTGAGGGACCAATACCCTCTAACATTTCTTCACTGACAGAACTAAGTGATCTGTATGTTTATCCAGTAATTTAATCTTATCTTGCATTAACAACATTGTAACAATATTAATCTTATATATATGTACCTTCTGTTTATTGTGAAATATAGGAGAATCAGTGATTTAAAAGGTGGAGTCTCTAATTTTCCACCATTGAGTAATATGGAATCCATGAAGACACTGTAAGTTCTCTTTTCTGCTTTTCCTTATGTATACTCATCTTACATAATTGAAGAGTCGATTGATTTTTAATGGTCTTCTACAGGATTTTGAGGAAATGTTCAATCCAGGGAGAGATACCCGAATACGTTGGTGATCTGATAAAACTGAAGATGCTGTAAGCATTTAATTCATTTGTAAACAACGCATGAACTTTTTAGTGATTGGGAACGACAAATTTTGCAGTTTTATTTAACAAAAAGGTCCCTGGTGCCATTTAAAAAGTTAAGTTTGTCACTATTATTTCCCTGACTGACCTATAGTTACGTAAGTCTACAAGAGTAGCCCGATTTTATTACTTTACTTCAAAGAAGAAGACTACAACAAGTAACCTTGAAGAATATACTGATAAGCCAGCGTCGAGATTATACTCTGAACATGTTAGATCTTATCCTGTTTTGCTCTTCATATTGTTTGTTTTTATTAAAATTGGCTTGTAAGAAATGATTATGGGTTGATTAACACAAAAACATAATTTATATTTTCCCATTTTAGACACATCATACATGTAGCTTGTTAAAATTTTCAAGGTAGATTTTGTTATCGGAAGGCGAAGGTCAAGGTTCTCCAACTCCAAATTCTACAAGAATGGTCTAATGAAATCTATGTGGTTTTGGTCTGTATGCACGTGTTTTATTAGATGTATACCCTAGAGACCTTGAATTTATTCTTACTCTCCGGTTTTACAAGAGATCTACAAAAACTCACATACTCAGTTAAGATAAGATTCCTTGTGTTTGCATCACGATTGATTAAGCTTGTTTGACATTTTCATTTCTACTAAAAATAATTGTGGCCTCGTCACCTCTGAATTATTCAAAAATATGTTGACATGGTACTTGGGTTTATGATCAATTCCTTTGCTATTGCAGAGACCTCAGCTTCAATGAATTAACTGGTGAAATTCCAACCTCTTTCATCCAACTAGCAAAAACAGACTCTATGTAAGTATCTCATGCATAGCACGTCACCTCTTTAAAAATGTTATTCAATTCAAAAAGAAGTTTTTTTGTATGATTACGTCATCTTCTACTTGACACGCTTGCTAACTATAAGAATGTGTGTTTTAGTTTTCTGACAAGTAACAAGCTTACTGGGACAGTTCCTGGATGGATACCCCTAAGAAACAAAAATATGTAAGCATACTGTTCAACAAAACCATCTATTTCATTGAATAAACTGATCGTTTTATCCATAAAACTTAATAAAGTGAGAGACAATTGTATTTTTTGTTCCATATACAGTGATATCTCTTACAACAATTTCACATGGGAAAGCTCGGGTCAACAAGAGTGTCCCCAAGGCACTGTGTGAGTCTGTTGTTCCTTAATCATCTATTCTTCAGAACTATATCGATATATATTAACAAATCGTTTGTTATATTTTCTCCAGAAATATGGTTGAGAGCTATTCTTCCTCGGCCAATAAGCAGTAAGCTTCTTGATCCTAGTTTCTAAATCTGTTTATAATCACTTGTCTCCATACATACTCATTGATTTATTTGAGAAACAAAGCTATACTATTAGTTTTATTTCCAATTTCAACCAATAGTTTGGGCAAAACACAAAAGTTAATTATATTGTTTCTTTGTTTTGCGTTTTATTAATGCAGGAGTAGAGTTCACTCCTGTTTAAAGAAAGATTTTCCGTGTTCAGACTTGAATAAGCAATGTAAGTAGAGAATGTCATTGGAGTTTGTTTTTAAGTTAGGGTTTACTTTATTGATTAGTACTTGATTATTGAAGATATATGCTGATCTAACTTTTAATGGCACGAGGATCTACACTAGCTTTAAATTCATTCCTTGAATGTTGAGCTTTTATTCTCATTTCGCTTGATAAGCTAGAGGCTTTTTGATTATGAACCTAACTTTGCCTCAACCTAAAAAAATCCAGCTTATTTGCTTGAAATCTGGTATAAAACAAGCTCTTGGTTGATGATTTCATAATCAGAGCAAAAGAGTAGCTAGTCAATCATTAATGACAACTCATAGCATTCAGTGATGACCTTGATGTAGAAACTTCAGAATTTCTTTTTCTCAACCAGTTCTCTAACTCTAAGAAATATAGCAATACCTATACCAAATTTACTACTCCAAACATAAATTTTTGAATTCTGCAGACTATTCGTTACACATCAACTGTGGTGGCAAAGAAACAGTTATCAACAATACCAAATATGAAGCTGACACGGAACCAAGAGGTGCTTCAATGTTACACTTAGGACAAAATTGGGCCTTTAGCAGCACCGGGAGCTTTATGGACAACGATGTGGATGCTGACCTGTATACTGCAACCAACAGTTCGGCTCTGAATAATGTTTCATTTCCATCCTCAGAAATTTATTCGACAGCGCGTCGGTCTGCACTTTCTCTCACCTACTATGGTCTCTGTTTGATGAACGGGAATTATAGCGTCAAGCTACATTTTTCTGAGCTGGATTATGGGAAAAATCATCCATATCAAAATCTGGGCAAGCGTGTCTTCGATGTCTATATCCAGGTACCTATTTTGTTAAAAAGTATGAAAAAGGGGTTTCATTCACGAACCAAAATAAGTTTTCATGATTATGAAGTCTACACAATGACTTCATTTGTACATACTAACTTATCGGGATCTTTACTGTTTTGGGCGCCAATCTTTACATGTTCTGATTAGTACACTAACCTATAGGTAATTCTAGCTCTTTCGTGAACTCTAGATAAATTAACGAAAAAATGATAGTAAACTTGTGAACTAGTTTGCAACAGTAATATAAACCGATTGATTGATGCAGTGACAATAAAACTATAATCCATTTTTTTTTTCCTATAAAACTAACAAAAGTTTTCAGGAGGAGTAAAATCTATACGTCAGTGTACTAATAACGTTTACAACAGTGATAGTACTAATACTTCAGTGCAGTGATAAGAAAACTATAATTGACGTCACTTTTTTCCTTTAAAATTAACATAAGTGTAAAAAAGGGATAAAATCTATTGGTTAGTTTACTAATTAACTCAATTCAAAACAAAACGCGTACTAATTAACATGCAACAGGATGTTGGTCTACAAAATTAAAACAGTGGATTGGTTGGTATACAATCACTAGACCTCCTTAAATTATCAGGTAGCACCCTGTAAATTTATACTAGGAAGTTAAAACAAACAGATAGATTTCGGTTTACAGGATGGTTCTAGGAACATCCCCTAATAGTCTACTGATCAATTGTCTTGGATTTAGAAAGAGCAGTCTCTTGCTACAAATGCATTGCAATGGATATGCCTAATGCATATGTTTTTTTCTCGTGGGCCAAAAAAGATCTGTCACTATCGTATCAACTGTACATTATATTTTACATGTAGGAATCTTGTTAAGTTAAATGAAGCTGAAAGAACAGATTGGTTTTGTATTTTGCAGGGTAATGCGGTACTTAAGGATTTTAATATCGAAAATAAGGCTGGTGGGGCCGGTAAGCCTATTGTGGAGACCTTTCCTGTAACTGTAACAAGTCATACATTAAAGATTCACTTTTACTGGGCTGGAAAAGGATCAACTGGTATTCCAACTAGAGGAGTTTATGGTCCTCTCATCTCAGCTATATCTGTCGATCCAAGTAAGCAATGAAGCCTTCATTGCCTTGTTGTATTTCTCTTGGATTTTCTTGTATTTTATATTTGTCCGCATGATCTGCAAACATATAATTAAACCTTATAAGGAAATACTCGCTTGATGCTACAGTTAGGAGGTTGAAACTATTTGTACTATCAGGATGTCAAAAATCGCAAATTGGAAAGAACCTATGGGCATCAATTAAATATACATGACTACTGTTTAGGTCAAGTGGTGGAGTCAACACTGATATCCCATAGTTGCGAAAAGCATAGTGTACTTTTCAGGTGTCAAAATAGAATATTTCTGAACAATTTTTAAAACTAGTATTTTTTTCTTGTGTAGAATTTAAGATTCCTTCAGGTTCTGGGAAAAAGATTAAAATCGCTGTAATTGCGGGGACCACATCTGGCATGTTACTTATTGTCCTCATATTATTGCTCATGCGGAGAAAGGGTTGGCTAGGAGGCAAAACATCAGTCGATAGAGGTACCCCTTCTGAGTTTTAATCAATAAGATCATTACACAGTTCTGAGTGTATGCACAAAACGTGAAAGAAGGGGTAAAAGTTTCTTGGTTACGATTCGGCTGATATATATATATATGTAATGTGTTTGGAACAGAACTTAGAGGACTGGATCTACAAACTGGATTGTTTACACTAAGGCAGATGAAGGCTGCAACCAAAAACTTCGATCCTGCTAACAAAATAGGAGAAGGTGGTTTCGGTGTAGTTTACAAGGTATGTTTGTTTTCAAATTATAAACTCAACTGTATGTGCCTAATGGCCAAACTCTCTGAGTCCTAAATTATGATGTGTGTACTTCTGTAAACAAACTTCAACTATATAAATCAGTTTAGTTTTTTGTTGTTAAAAATAATCAGTTTATCTGATAATGTAATAAAAACCGGAAAACATTTAACTCAATAATTTTACTCATGTCGGTTCGTACAGAAAACTCATTCGGATGGCCTGTGAGTTTGAGTAAAAGTTAAGTTCTATACTATACTGGGTGCAGGGTCTATTAGCGGATGGAACGGTAATAGCAGTGAAACAATTATCGTCAAAATCTAAGCAAGGAAACCACGAGTTTGTAAATGAGATAGGCATGATATCGGCCTTGCAACACCCCAACCTTGTAAAACTTTATGGCTGTTGTGTCGAAGGAAACCAGCTTTTGCTAATATATGAGTACATGGAGAACAATTGTCTGTCACGGGTTCTCTTTGGTAAGCTCCGAAACATACATGAATTTAATTTGTTAAAGCATTGACGAAGTCTTGTTGTCATACAATCTTGTATACTAATCTACAAAAGTTAGAAATTAGTATATGTTGGCTACTTAATTCGACGATTTAGTACACTTAACGGAGATACTAGTGAGTTATGAAAACAAAATATTCTACACTTATATTTCTTAAGGAGTATATTTTGCATAGTCTTCTAACTTTTGGTATAATAGTGAATTATCGAAACAAAATATTATACTCTTTATTTCCCTACGGAGTATAAGTGAGGGTCTTCTATCACGTATACACCTTTGCAGTCTTCTCTCACAAATTTTTCTATGTAATGCATGAAATGGAAAAATAATGTTAGTTTGGTCTACTGGTTGCTAACGTTTGCACTTTAGTTTATTAAACTGAAATGTGATGATGCATTCGTGTATCAAACGGCAATCAACCCTTCCGTTAAACCAAAAAAAACAATTAACAAAACTGACGTGGAAGAGATATAGATATAGCTATATGTATGATTGTTGTTTCTGTTTAATCTCTGTTTAGGACAAGATGAAGCTAAGAAAATGAAACTTGATTGGCCTACAAGGAAGAAAATTTGCCTAGGAATAGCAAGGGGTTTGGTCTACTTGCACGAAGAATCGAGGCTAAAGATTGTGCATAGAGATATCAAGACTAGCAATGTTTTACTTGATAAAGAGTTTAATGCTAAGATCTCAGATTTTGGATTAGCAAAGCTTTATGAAGATGGTAAAACTCATATAAGCACACGAATCGCAGGAACTATGTAAGTTGAATTGGATGGCGGATTGTTTTTATTGTATATAATGTATGCAACAATTATGTGTAAACTTTTTATGCTTATTCTTTTTACAGTGGTTATATGGCTCCTGAATATGCAATGCGAGGCTATTTAACGAATAAAGCAGATGTTTACAGCTTTGGAGTGGTAGCGATGGAAATCGTCAGTGGAAAGAGCAATACGAACTACAGACCCAAGGAAGAATTTGTTTATCTTCTAGACTGGGTATAGCTACGAGTTCTTTCAACTTTGCAAGTATTTGAGCAATATTTTCTCTCTTTATCTTTTTTTATTCTAAAATTTCGGATTTTAAAATCGGGGCAGACAGGAACAACCCCTCGATTTGCAAAAAAAATTATTCCTCTAGTATTCTTATTAAATAATTCAAGAATGATGATTTTGCAACCCGTTCAAAACATACATTTCTCAGGCAACCAAAAATTTAAATGTCGGCTCCGCCTGCATTCAGATGCTTACTACAGAAATTTTCTGGGTTTCTCCCACAAAAAGTGTTTCGTACAAATTTTTTAATGCCAAGAATTATGCGATAAATATTTGGGTATGCTTTGGGTTTGTCATTTCCTAATAATTAAGCATTTATATGTACATCATTTATTACCTAGATGTCTAGACTCATTTTTCTTGTTTCCCTCTTTTTGCTACTTTTCCTTTTCCTGTTCATATCAGCGTATTTCAGTAATTTAGCTCTTATTTATCCACTTTTAGTCTCCATGGTCCACATGCTAGAGAATCGTTTTTCAGTGTTAGATAGCTGATAGCCTACATTATTATGACTTGTTGATCAAACAGTTGTGATGAATCTGATGATGACCCATAAACTCATTTTCTGGTTTTTCTATTTCCTTTTTCTTTAGGCCTACGTCTTACAAGAAAGAGGAAGTTTATTAGAACTGGTAGATCCTGATTTAGGCTCCAAATACACATCAAAAGAGGCAATACTGATGCTAACCGTTGCTCTTATGTGTACAAATGCGGCACCAACACTGAGACCCACCATGTCCCAAGTAATAAGCATGCTAGAGGGCCGAACCGACGTTCAAGATGTACTCTCAGAACAGAGTTCTCAGAGTTTTTCAAACACGGATTCAAAGCTTAGGTCAATGAGAAACCATTTCTGGCAAGACCCTACACAATCTCATACCATGTCGACTACCAGTGGACCCTACACTGATTCTTTTGTGTCTGATAATAGTAGAGAGGAGGTTAGCTTGGTTTCAAAAGTTGATTGCAGTGTTGAACCACAAACTGTTGATTGCAGTGTTGAACCACAAACTACAAGTATTTAGATACCAGTATTTATCACTATCGAAGCCAGATTGAGACTCGAATGAAAAACCAAATCTATGAGTTAGACGGCGTTCCTTAGCACTATAAACTTTCAGAGTACCCCAAAAATGTTAATATCGGAAAATATGTTATATCATGAAATGTTACCAACACTAAAGCATTTGGGACTTCGGGAAGGATCTGGCCACACACTGTTACTCAATTGCTCTATATATAGGAGTATATAGCATTATATGATTGATAAAGAGGTCTTGAATCGTTTGATATTTGAACTAAGAGAACCAGGTTCTGTAATTATTATCAACTCATTCTCGCGACTTTTGTTAAAACCAACACGATAAAAAAGGGAAAGCTCAATTTTGTTAACAGGTAAAGTTTCCACTTGTATGGTACCTTGTGACATGCATTGTTAATCTGGTAAAGGCTACTCTAACAAAGAAACTATAGACAAAGAACAGAGCGAAGAAATTAAATAGCGTTTAAATTTTGTAAATAACCTTATGAAAATACTTGCATACATGTCAACCTGTGAGTTTCGGGTGTGGGTAATCTCTGTATCGAACTTTTATATGATTTATCTGTTTCAACATTGTAGACATGAAAAATCTAGCAGCCATGAAGAGGAGTTCCATACAGAGAGGTCCCATGTATATATATACATAGACCGTAGTAACCAAAAATGAACTTGTCATAGCAAAAAATAATAATAAGCATATCAACTGTTGGTTAGAAAGGAGGCGAATTAAATTAGAAGGATTTTCCCTTCAACTGAATTCGAAGTAACTAATATGGAATAACGTATTTCTAAAGTTGAACACTTCTATTCTCGCTTTTTCCTGGGCTAAGGCTTTTATAATTTTAGGCTACAGTATCTGCAATCTGCTTAGTAGAACTATTTTGATGGTTGTAATGACTACATGGCCAATATATAGTTAGAAAATTATAGCTTCATAGGAAACTAAAAATCTGTATTTTGATGTTATATATATATATATATATATGGGAGAGGTTATATGGACATCGACTTAGACATCAACTTGGACACTTTTTTTTTGCAAAAACGCTCCAAATCAATATTTGATTAATGCAAATCTCCACGGTTTCACGACGGGAACATAAATATGCATATTGTTTTTTTTTTTTCGAGATGTATAATGACATGTTTTGAAAATTACAATACAATTTAAAAATTAAAAACATGTCATTATACATATTGGAAAAAAAAACATATATATATATATATATATTCCATTTTGTGTACCTGCAGATTACTATAAAGAGTATTTAGAACCTACTCTTTATCTATCTACTACAATGTGACATCGGGTGGTTGACATCATCTACTCGGTAACATACAGATGTCTTAGGTTTTGTCGAACAAAACTGTTGATTTACTCTTTGTTTCTTTCTCATCCAACGAAACAGCACTGAAAGAATACAAAGGATTTTCTTTTTAAAAACAATCAAAAGGGTGCATATACATGCGTCGTTCACATTCATGCATTGCATAGAAAAATGAAAATAATCAACTTTGACATGAACGGCTTCAATCAAAACATCAGAGGAAACCAAAATAGCATACAAATATTCACATGCTGAAAGCGCTCACCCCTTACCAGCATTGGCATCTCACATATTTTTTTCTCGCCCAATCAGCATTTCCTAGAAAGTTATCCATAGCTACAGTAACTTGCATGGCGGATATAATCTAAAAAATAACATCCATAAGTAGACATCCTTATTTGTATAAATAAATAAAAACAATTATTACCCCTGGTATATATTTAAGTAACCCAAGGATACACATCTTACAAATTTTTATTTCCCATTTCAGCATTTGCTAAAGAATATAAGAATACAGAGTAGTTTACATGCGTAAAGCCATCATTATTAGGCCTAAGATTCCATAATAGTAAACTTATCTGTAAATGAAGCCATTTTGAAATCTCGACGCATGCACGATAATTATTTTCCGTATAAATTCGAGTCGAAGATCCGGCTAGATGATTAAGCCCCTGATCCAGACAGTCGACGCCTAGTGGCATTTGAAACAGACACTTGACCAAGCTTATCTGGCACATTTTGCACCAGCCTCTCTCTCAACGGCATAAAATTTCGCAACCATACACCAGTGTATACCTGAAACATAAAGAACATGAGAGAAAAGAAATGAGCTCTTTCATCTCAAAACTACTACTATATGTTTTTTAGGCAAAGAAAATAAAATAATCACCCTTTCAACTGAACAACCAAACATTATACAAGTTAAAGCAAAAATATAAAGAGAGCTAAAAAAGTATAACCGAGAACTTCCACCGAATTCAAAACCTACCACAATCACCTTAACAAAACTTGAAGGGGGATACATATATACACACACACACACATATCTTTGCATATTGTAATGTATGTATATATGTATGTGTGGGAGTATGTGTGTGTGTAAACAAGAGAGAAAAAAATTGGCTTGGGGACTTAAGTTTACAAACCCGATGGGTTTAAGAAATAACTACTTGAAAAATGTTATTAAAAGTAAATAAAGGCCTCCACATCTTGTATTTCACTTTTCTATCTATGAGAAAAAGTGCATTGAAGAAGATTAGAAGAGACTAAAGAACAGGAAGAAACGGCATTTTTATTTAGTCACGTCCAGACCGTCATCTACGCTAGGTGCTAACTGATAACAATCTTATAACCAGCACAAATCGTAATATAACACCAACCTTATTTTTTTGTAAGGAAAAAACTTATTTTTTATCCCTAAAAAGGACTAACAGAAACAAGAATCACCTGTGCAGGTCTCATTATCTTTGTATCAGGATCATCCAAGGATTCTCGCCAATGAGATAAATAACCAGCCATACGCGGAATTGCAAACAAAACAGGAAAGAACTCGGTCGGAAAACCCATGGCCCTGATCATCAATTTGTTAGTTGCCTATTTAAAAATTTCAAATGTACATGTGAAGCAAAAAACCATGAAACTCACCTATAAATCAATCCAGAGTAGAAATCAACATTTGGGTACAGCTTCCTCTTAACAAAATACTCATCTGATAGCGCAGCTTTCTCCAAGGCAATAGCCACCTGTACAGGGGAGAATATTTAACACAAATTTTAATTTAAACTGAAACATAGAAGAATTAAATGGACAGTGATGTCTCATGTATGACCCCGCCGACCCCCCTCCCTCCTCTCTACACACACAAAAACCTTATAATAACATCCGAAAGTATCATGACCTGTAATATACAGTCGTATAGTCAAGAATAAAATATTAAACATAGAATCTTTGTTTCAAAAATTAAAGCGCACTTTTAGTTGTAGAGGTGAATTTTTTTAGTATTCTTTCCTGGAAAGCTCAAAACTTAAGCTTTCTCCCGTTCCAAAGCATAATTTTTTTAACCTTATCTATTTTCTCAACAAGCAGAAACTGAAGTGTTCTAAAATGACAAAAAAACATGGTATCGTTCTCCATTACAATCATTAGCAATTGTCTTTCTTGTTTAAATAACGATTTCACCTTGAATTTCATTTTCAATCTGCATGACACAATAGACTAATATACTTTTTTGCTTTGAATATAAAGAATATAAATAAACACATCCAATCTGAGATTATAATTATGTTAGCTAACATCAATTTCTCCTAAAAAATAATTGATCTCATTTTATCTGTAATTTTAACATGTTAAATAAATCTATGACTGGTTAAAAAAACGAAAAATATATCGAAAATAAGTTCAAAAAATAAGCATATATAGAAGTAATACAGATTCTTTAACTCAAGTTGTTTATGAGTACAGATGTATTTTTTACAAAACCTACACTTTCCGCATTGACGCTTAGGCTTATCTGAAGCTCATACAAAATGGTACTGTACCTATTGCTTATTAAAACATAGCGTGGAATTGATTATGCCGTAATACCTCAATTAGGGGATCATGTCCAACGATGGAAAAGACTTCCTCAGCCAGTTGCTTTATGACCTTTGCTCTAGGATCATAGTTTTTATATACTCGGTGTCCAAAACCTGACATCTTTCTCTTCCTACAAGACCAAATCACCACAGAAAAATAAGACAACAAAAAGAGAAGACATTTAATTAACAGTAGAAAGATGAATACTTTAGGGCTCACCTGTTCTTCACACCCTCAATGAACTCCGGAATATTGTCTACACTTCCAATCTCGTTAAGCATCTTAAGCACAGCCTGCAATTAAAGCAGAAAAGTTTGTTGCATTAATTCTTGTTACCGCACTAAATATAGATCAGGCACTTTACAAGAAATGTTAATAAGGAAAGAATACTTGAAAAAGATTTTAAAATTTTATTCTATAAAATTTGCAACTCTGTATCTTCATGTATATCTGTATGCAGCACGGTGGAGTCATGTTGAACTTGCCCTTGAGTGTTAGTCATTCAAGACCACAAGATCCCTAAGGTTTTGGAGAACCTATTGGACGTATCCGCTTACAAATTAAAACTTACAAGAAAACAACAATAAACTAACTACCGCTGTACTCTTTTCTGCTTATATCGCCAATTCAACAAACAAAACATTTTATCTTACGTCTGCAGTCGAGCCCTAACTAAAACTTATCGAAGACTCTGTGTAGGCTTTCAAAACATACAGGGACATACGAATATCCAAAAACATGAATTGCAGTATTACAAATATACCTCATTTGCTCCCCCATGAAGAGGACCATATAGTGCCCCAACAGCTCCAGAAAGAGCAGTGTACACATCTACACCACTACAAAAAGTGACAATTTTTGTCATTTTACAAAATTTTGCTTTTCTAGTCTATAAATGCTCTGACTGGTCCGTTTATTCCATACCTTGATGCCAGGTGTCTGGCAGCAGCTGTAGAGCAATTCATTTCATGTTCGGCATGTAATATAAAGAGAATGTCCAGCACACGTGCTAGCCTGGGGTTCGGTTTATAAGTCCTATTACCCCTGTGGAATATTAACAGCAGATAAGCAATAAGCCATATATCTGTCTCAACGAGGGTTACGAACCATTAGTATTTGTGCACATAGAAATATTCAATGTAGCGTGCAAGGTATTTATTTTGGAGGGTTAATTTTAATTGTAATGCCTAAACACTAGTGAATAACAATCAAAACCTAAATACTTAAAAAAAGCCATGCACTGCACAATTTCTACTATTGTCTCTGGAAAGAAAAAATAGTTTATAATCAGTATCTATATAGTTTAAACTCTCATGTACAAATAAACATGACCTTTCAAAAATGAATTATTTCGTTGTTTAAAGTAATAAAATAGTTAGGATAACCTATGATAATAACAAGCTTGGAAATATAATGAGTTTGATATGTATACCTTATGCTTTTTGAAGAAATCTAACAGCTCTAAATTTAGAGGTGAAAATGACTATTCCAAATTTATAGGGACAAAATGCACTATTATTGATGTTTAGGGAATAAAAATGCATGAAACAAAAGTATAAGGACAAAAGTAAGACATGAGCCAAGGTATACAGACCAAAATGAAAATTAACTATTTCTGTTAGGAGTAAAAACAGTGACCTATACTACAAAGAAGTAAAGTTAAAGATGATAAGAACGCAACATTTTAATATACAAAAAGAACGAACAACTAAAAGGTATAAATAAGTGAATCTGAGTACAGGTGCAATATGCAACGATTTCCAGGTGAATGATGATGGTTATGAAAGGTGTATTTAAAAACAAAGAAGTAAAAGACTGCAACTAAAACTTACAAAGAATCTAGCATATATAAGAAGTTCTCTGAATAAGAGAGGTTGCTCGAGGGAAGGACAGGTGGCCTTCCTGCCAACCTCAAATAAGCGGCTGCTGCAATAGTTGGTGCCTGCCAACGTAATTAATCAACCATAAATTAAAAAAAAGGGAGATGATTAAATTACCGACTTTATAATGAGGAATTAACAATTTGGAAAAGGAAAAGAAAAGAAGCCGAATTGCAGGGTACAAAATGATGGAGAGACTAAGAACTTAACATACCTTCCCAAGAATGCGGACGATTTGTTTGTCCCTTACTTGTTTAGATTTGTACAAGTCTTGACCCTGTATCAATTGTGATATATTTATAAATTATGACCCGGAATTACAAAAAAGCTTTGACATTTGCCTATATCGACAATTTAACAAAAAATTGAAAGTTCAAACTGTTCAAGACTTCAACAGGACTCTTCATGTATTTTCAGGATGATATTACGGAGCACTCATATTCCTTTCATACCCTTGAGCTGTTTCGAGATTTCAAAAGTTGGTAAAGATAAATAATTATTACATATAAGAAACATACTCTGAGAGCAGGATTAGCATCAGGATGGAAGACAGAAAGTGCACTCATTGCACTGCACAGAACTCCCATGGGATGAGCATCGTGAGGCATCGCTTGTATGATATCCTATGGCATATCAATAATAGAAAGGTAATTTAATTAAATTTCCAGCTCTTTATTAAGTTTAAAAAAGAATTTTATACTGTCATTTGCCAGTCGGCGAAAGTTACGAAAAATATGAATATTTAAATGAATATATCCCGACCAACATTGCCAAAAATGTAACAAAACGTAAAGTGTTCAATCTTCTTGAAAAAAACATGAGCAATCTTCTAGGACCGAAAGTCGTGTACACTAAACCCAACATGAAATAAGGAAAGCATAGTGGAGGAGGACTTAGAGGGGAAGGAAAGAGAGAGAAAGAGAAAGAGAAAGAACAAACATACCAAAAGTCCCTGTGGAACAGCTGAATGCTGAGAAACAGCAAATTCCCAGTCAGCTAATTGGTTATCAGAGGGTAGATTACCATACACTGGAAGAAGAAAGGAACCTAGTTAGAAACAATAGGGCAAATGCAACTCAACAACCTGAACCAAATTCTGGTTTTGTTATTGAACCACATTTGTTACTTTAGGTCTCAGTTTATTTAGGCTATGTTTGGAACAGATTTTTTGATCCAAAATCAGATTTAAAAAATCCGTTTCAAAAATCCACTGAAATCCAGATTCTAGATTTTGAGTTTTTTTAGCCTAAAAATCTGCTTTTTAAAAACTAAATAATCCGACTGTCCGCAACAGATTTTTTTTATCCATAATCAGATTTAAAAAGCTAAATAATCCGACTGTCCAAACACCCACAGGTTTTTGAAATCAACAATCCAAAAATCTGCTAAAAAAATCTGTTACCAAACGGACCCTTGATAAATATTTAAAATCAAAATCTCCAGTGTCCCTAATGTAATATCGAAGTTCTCCAGTTTCATTTTTTTTTAATTCGTTGCGGAGATTAGAAAAATTATTCCTAGCCTATGTCACGCTTTATCTCCCGCTACTGAGTGTCATTTCCTTATGACGATCAATTCGAAACTGCATCTCAACATTGCTTTAAAAGATTCCCAAAGGAAAAAACAACTAAACTTGTCTAAGAAGCCATATTGCCTAATGTGAGACTTCCCCCGTTGGTTTATTGAAACAGAAGAAGAATTAGTAACAGGTTATCAAACCAAATGTGCAGGTATTAAATTTAGTTTATTGCATATTGAGAAAGTCAAATAAAGTAAATGCAAGCGCATGTAAAGAGATACAATCCCATATCTGCATTTATAATCGCACTATATAATCAAAGAAGTTTCTATAAGGTTGTGACACATGTTTACAGAGATACATGTCCATATGTGCATAACTGCGTAAATACAAAACCAATACTGAGACTCACAGAGAAGATAGGCCACTTCCAAGAAAGAGCTACCATCTGCTAATTCTTCAATTGGGTAACCTCTATATCTAAGAACACCCTCGTCACCGTCAATATAGCAAATGGATGAACGGACAGGAGCTGTGTTGAGATAGCCTGGATCATAAATTTTGAGCCCCTTGTCATTCTTACCTGTAGTTATCTGCAGAGTCGAATTATCCGAGTGATTTAAGACGCCAAAATATTTTTAAAAATTGTTTAAAAGTATTACTTTTACTTCTATTTACTTATAAGTGTGAAAGCAAATAAAAAATTGTTTGGCAACAAGGTAAAAGTAAAAGTTTAATCAAACATAAGTTTACACTTTAGAAGTTTGCGATTAGGTACTTCTTTGTGCAAGGAAAACTTTTTCTGAAATAACACTACTATCAACTACTTTTCAATATTGCCCATACAAAAGATGTGCTTTTTCAATTATTTCACATTTAACCAAACCCATGAATAATTTATTTATAAATTGACTTTTAATGTATGCAGAGGTTGAAAATCTACAATGTGTCACAAATATGAAGAGTAACTGACTAGCCAATCAGCTGATTAACAACAGTTAAGACCATAGAATAGGTAGGAACTATACTAATTTCTGTTCTCTTGAACTTTTCTGTTTTACTATATTTATTGCTTCCAGATTAGAAAAACTATTTCTTTTCTTCTAAACCACCAACATACAATTCTCTTCAAAGAAAACCCGTCTCACAACTGAAAGAGAGAATAAAGGTAAAATAGAAAGGATAACCACCTCATCCATTTCAATCAAACTAAACGTTTTGTAATTACTTTTAGGACTCAAACATATAAATGTAACTACTTAAGCTTGTGTTACTTCCATCTCCAACTAAAAATCAAGAAAATAAATAAATTAGTATTTGACAAGTACTAGAAATCATGCAGCCAGGGATTTGATACCAACAGGGATTGATAGGTCCTCGTCAAAACACATGAGAAGATGAATTGGCTATTTTGCATCTTTGAGTTCATGATCTATCATTTTTAGATGGGGTGAAATTAAAGATAGGGTAAGTAGTTGAAAAACATCATTTTGGGGGAAAGGTATGCTTCAGAATACTTAATAAAAGTATTCTTTCTGAGTCACTGAAAATCGGCCAACATTGCATATAATAAGATTTCAAATTTTGCCGCTACGATTTTAAACAGATTTAAACTGGCTTCAGTTTTTCAAAATATGCAGGGGGCTAAAAGGTCATCAGGATATTATGTTAAAATCCATGACAAAGGACTGATTTTCTTTTAATATACAGGGAATTATAAAGACTTTTATCCTATTACAATTTCCCATCCTTTCTACATATCAAATTATGAAATAAAAATTACGGAACATCCAATAAAACTAGAAACAACTTCAATTTGGCAAGAACCAATAAAATTCACAGCATTTAAATAAGTACATAGGTAAAGAGAGTAGTTACTGACAAAAAAAAGTCTTTACACAAATTAGCTGTCATAACCAACTATTTTCAGTAAAAAAAAAATTAAAATTCTGAACTTTCTTGATATGCGGAGATTGTAGCCTTTTTTAGCCTCTCTAATTCGTCCACCTTCTATTTGTCGAATTATGAAATGTAAACACAATTATGAAATATTCCCAAAACAAACAGCTCGAAACAATCTCTACCTCACACGAAATAGTCCAATTTGCAGCCTATGTAGTTATGTACACATACATAAATATATGGAGAGTAGTGATAGACATACAAATAAAGTCTTTACACAATTCAGCTGTCGAAATACTAAATAAAAACATAACATATTCAATATACCAAAACTTACACAACTAATAAGAACCTCAACTTTACATAAATTAGTCCAATTTGCGGCATATATACATAAGTACAATAGCAAGTAGAGAGAGACGTAAAAACTAAGTATTTAAGCAATACAATACAAACATATTATGTGAAATCATCTAAGCTAAAAACAGATTCACGTTCACACCAATCAATCAAATTCGCAGCATTTACACATACACATATGTATAAAGAGAGCACTAATAATGATAGACAGAGATTAAGTTTTTAAACAATCCAGCATTTTCAAAAATAATTTTATAACTTGGCTAAAAACAGCCTCACTTTGACATGAATCAGTCATATTTGCAGCACAGAAAGCGGTGATAGTTCGATAGACATACAAAATTAAGTATTTAAACCATCCAGGTGTCAAATTACTAAAAAAAAATACAATTTATTCAAGTATCCAAAACAGAAAGAACAGTGAATCATACATACATATACGTATATAGAGAGTTGATTGCGATAGACAAACAAAATTAAGTATTTAAACAATCCATTGTGAAATTACTAAACAAAAACATAATTGGGCCCATTTGGTATCAGATTTTTGGTCAAAAAGCTGATTCTAAAAAAACAATGACAATAAAGTTTGTTTAAAAAAAAACTGAAGTGTAGTGTTTGGCACCACAATAACTTTTTTACTAATAAGTGACTTATAGCTCTTCTTTATTGATAAGTCATTGGTCGCCTATTTAACTTATAAGTGAGATGTAGATATACAAACACATGTTATTGGAATGGTTTTATTTTGAAAATTTTAATGCGAAAAAAGCTTTAAAAATCTGCAAATTCCTATCTAACTATCTTCTCTGCTTTTGAGCTTTTATAGATTTTTGACCCAAAAGCTAGCTTTTTTAAGCTAAAAAAGCTGGCATACCAAACACTCGTGGATAACTTTAATCAAAAAGCTAAAAAAGCTAAGAAAAAAGATGTTGCCAAACATGCAAAATCTATTCAATTATCCAAAATAGAAAGAGCTGTGAATTAGTCCAATTTGCTGATTACACACAAACACACGTCTTTACACAATCCAGCTGTCAAACCAATTACTACTAAATGTAAAAAATACAACATTAAAAATTAACAATAATTTGATAAAATTTTGAATTTGCTTTTAGGACTCAAGCATAGAGGTAGTACATGCAAAATTAAAGTGCCTATTTGGCAAACAGCTTTTTTCTTAGCTTTTTGAACTTTTTAAAGAAGCTAGATTTTGGGTTAAAAAGGCTCAAAAGCGGAGAACCTAAGGAAGTTGCATGGTGTTTTTTAGCTTTTCCCCATAAAACATATCAAAAATTAGAAATTTTCAAATAAAAAATGTCTGTATATTTACAAGTCACTTGGAAGTTAAAATAAGTAAAAATAGAATCTCAATAAGAATAAATCAGAAGTCGCTTATAAGCAAAAAAGTCTAAGATGCTGTCAAACACTACACAATCCAGCTGTCAACTTAATTTCTAAAAGAAACACAATATTATTATGTAGTATTAATAAATTACATAGAGAGTAGTGATTGCTTAATAGATTAACAAAATTAAGTATGTAAACAATCCATCTGTCAAATTACTAAACAAAAACATAATATATTCAATTATCCAAAACAGAATTAGTCCAATTTGCTGATTATACACATACACATATAACTTTAAAACAATCCATCTATCAAACCAATCACTACTAAATGTAAAAAACACAATAACAAATAATAATATAATAAAATATACCTTCTTGAAGTCGGTAGCTTTCACGATACCTTCCTCGGAGACCTAAATAAGGACCATCTAATAGAATGCTTTTGTATATTCACAACTCACTTATAAGTTAAAATAGGTTACAAATAATTTATCAATAAACAAAAGTTAAAAGTCGCTTATAAGTAAAAAAGTTGCAAAGGTGCCAAACACTATACTTCAGCTTTTTTAAGCAAGATATTTTCTCGCTGCTTTTAAAAAGCAGCTTTTTGACCAAAAAATCTGATTGCTAAACAGTACAGTCCCTGAGTATTTTAACAATCCAGCTGTCAAATTAAACAAAAACATAATTTTATTCAACTATCCAAAACAGAAAGAACAGTGAATTGTGCATAAATATATGTATACTAGTAATCGTGCCCCACACGTTGCGTGTGTGACGCGTAGTACGATTAAAATATAGGAAATACGTATAGTTCTAATACAAATATGTTGAGAATAAAAAAAATATATAAGATGAGAATACTTAAAAGAATTTTGAGTTGTTAAAAGATGAATAAATAGTGCTAACTAGTTTTTCATTTTTCTATTATTTATGAGAGTGGCATTACGATAATTAATAAAAAAGTGTAAGGGTAATTTTGGAAAAAAAAAAGGGCAAAAATTTGGCAGACTCAACAAATCTTGGGTTGGCTTATTATAATAGAATGATAGACAGTAGTGATTGTTATATAGACAAACAAATTTATGTATTTAAACAATCCAGCAATCAAATCACTAAACAAAAACATAATTGGTTCCGTTTGGCATCGGATTTTTTGATTAAACAGCTGATTTTAAAAATCAATGATAAAAAAGTTTGCTTAAATATTACTCCAGTGTAGTGTTTGGCACCACAATTATTTTTTTACTTATAAGTGACTTATAGCTTCTTTTTCTTTGATAACTCACTGGTCACCTATTTTAACTTAAAAGTAGCTTTTTGATCAAAAAAACCGATGCCAAGCGGTCCCTAAGTATTTATACAATCCATCTGTCAAATTACTAAACAAATACATAATATATATTATATATAGTATTAAATTAACCAAAACAGAAAGATCTGCAAAACAGTCCAATTTGCTGATTATAAGCATACTAAATGTAAAACCAATATTAAATATTAATAATATAGATAACACAATATTAAATATTAATACTAATATATTAAATTTGAAAAGTAGCTTTTTGACCAAAAAATCTAATGCCAAACAGGCCCTAAGTATATAAACGGAAAAAAATACGTTTAGTATACTGTACTCGGTTAACGATTTAGGTACTAAAGTACCAATTTTAACAATTGAGATACCAAACTATGAAATTTCGTCCAATTAAAGGACTAACAGAATAAATCGACGTAATTGCAGTTGTTGTATCTCATGGTTGGGAATCTATCTTTGACGTATGTTGACAGAATTGCACTCACCATGTGATAGGCAAGAGAACGTGAGTGCAATTTCATCATTTTGTTTAACGGTAAGTCCTCAATTGTGACAAATTTGGTAGATTAGTATCTGAATTGTTAAAATTGGTAGTCCAGTACCTAAATCGTTAAAATATAGTACATTAAACCTATTTTTTCCCGTGTATAAACAATCCATTAGTAAAATTACTAACCAAAAACATAATATATAAATAATATAATTTACAACAATCCAGCTGTCAAACCAATTACTACTACTAAATGCAAAAATAACACAATATTAAATATTAATAATAACAATATAATAAATAAATACCTTCTTGAAGTCGGTAGCTTTGACGGTACCTTCCTCATCGACCCGAAGAACAATCTTCTTACCGGTCCTCTCGTCAACGATGGTTAACGATCCAGCAAGGTTACCCGGCGGAGATACGGCAGCGGAGACACACGTGGCATCGATCGCCGGCAAGAAAGTGTTTGATTCGACAGCGGCGGAGATGTGAGCTGTTATCACCGCTAATCTCCCTCTCGCCGTTATCGATGGATCGATCATCTCCATTTTTATCTCTCTCTCTCTAGACTCTCTCTCTCTATATATGTATGTATGTATGTATGTAACCGAGTGAGTGAATTGGGGGGAGAAATAGGGAGATTCTCTTTTGTTAGTTGGTTTAATTACATGATTTCACCTTTATTTTCATTGAAAACCATTTCAACCTCCGCTAATACTAAAACCATCCTCACTTCTTTTCTTCTTTGCATTCAATTCACAAGTGAATTCAATGCAACGAAAATTATTGAATTGCTTTCTCGGTATAAATTGACTTCTTTTTTTCAGGATATTATCATTTAAATTTAACAATGTGATCGGTGGGTCATAACTTTTTTTAATATATGCATACAATAATACAATTATTGAATTATTTTCTTAGTATATGTAATTCTTACTTCATATAAACCCCGAGTATGGAAACTTGCATTAACCCTTGTTCTCTTATATATTTTTTTGCAATTTATTTTACAGACCGATAGATCCGAGCAGGAGGGTGTTGTCAATAATTAGTCTTGGAAGTCATTTTAGATCACAAATAATTATTTGAAAAATATCGTATATAAAAAATGCTTTTTAAAAATCTCGGGGTGAGTGCGGTCCGCTCCCTCTTGTCCTGAGCCGGTCACTCGAAATGTCCCTCTGTATAATTAGATTTGAAAGGGTATGCATGTGTTGTGAATGTTAATAAGTTTTGGATCATAGTTGTTATGATGCATTATAATTTGTCAATAGTATATATGCATGCAAAAAAGTTGTTAGCAAAAGAAATGAGAAATAAAAAAATTCACCTATGGGCAAAATGTTTTTCCTTAAAAAAAATTGTCTGTGATCGACATTTTATTTTTTATGTGCTACTCCATATATTATAATAGAAAAGATAAAAGGAGGAAAATATTCAAAAGGTAATATAAATTGGTGGTTGGAGTTAATTATTTTTAAAAAGTTACATAGTTTGTAAGGCTAATTTTTAGTTTGAAGTGATTGTTGGATTACGAATCGGGCTTGTGCCGGGGGAGCATAGCATAGAGAAGAAAGGGGAGGCCGGACGGTGGAAGAGCCATGGGAGGGCAGGTCATTTGACATAAATGGAAGGCTTCCCTATTAGAGAGCCCTATTAAGCCTATCACCCCCACCTTTTCACCTGATACAAGGCAGTCGAAGTCCCCGCCCTATGACATAAGCGCTATTGGGTGGGGTGGGCCATCATTCGCCATGTCTTTGAGTGCCCGTCATACCACGGGTTGGTGCACTAGGCTGATCGAGACTCGAATCTGCGCCCGACCTCCAAGATGGATGCTTTTTATTGCCAGGTTTAATTAAGTCTGAATTTTAAAAATCTGAACATTCTCTTGCCCGTTCAAGGACAGTCCATCGCACACTTGTTATATTTCTTAATATAGTTTGTGGAGGGTTACCCCCGCGACTTAAAGCTCTTCATAGTCAGGCGGCGTAGAAAATTTTCTTTCAAAATGAGATAGACTAGAGATGACAGAGGAAGGATTGTATTAATCTAATACCACACCCATATGATATTGAATTTGTTTCAAAAGTATATTGTTTGTAATCTGGTCGATACTAATAGTCCGGTTGCACTTTACGTAATTAAACATTATTTGTGGTCCCGGTAGTACTTCTTATTCAATTTTGACTTTCTAATGATGCCACCGAACAAGGTCTTACACTTATTATAATATGGGTACTATGAATACTGACTTTCCAAACGCATCCAAACGCATTCTGGGTCATTTAAAAACCGGACGGAAATTATACTTCCGACATTAAAATGTGACCAAAAACATTTTTTGCGAGACCCATGAAATTTCATGTCCAATTTAACTTTACAAAAGATGCAACCAAATGAGGCCTATAGTCTTGAGCTCAATTCCGAATAAGTAAGAAATAATTAGAAGATAAGGGTATAATAAGTGCATATATAACTAGAAGATAAGAGTTGCCACTACAAAATAATGTTGAGTTAGTGAGGGTCAAAATTTGCTATAAAACTGTCACTATTTCAAAAAAGCGCCACAAAGTTATCACTATTTTAAAAAACTGTCATAAAAGCTGTAGCTCGTAACAAAAAAATCTGTCATTATTAGTGTCGCTATTTTTACATTTTTTTGTAGTATGATATTTGCCGTTTAATTGACATTTAAGATTAATTATTCGGTAAAAACACAAGGCTATGGTATTGTACACACGAGAAACTCATCCATTCATATATTATTAAAAATTTACGCTCATTGAATTTCAGAATAACACAAATATCTTTTGATGATTTATGTTTGAGTCTAAGACGCACGAAATTAGTGTAAAAAATATAAACTTTGAAAAAAAAAATACTCCAGTATTAAAAAAGACCCAGGAAACATTCCTAAATTTGGCCATCCCAAAGTCTTGTTACGCACGAAAAGTTTAAAAAAATGGAAAGATGATATTCCAAGGCCTTGTTTGGTTGGAATAGTATTAGACGAGATATGATTACAAATGCTGTGGATCGCACAAATGTCTTCGGCAATTGATTCGGTAAAAAAATTACGAACAACATCCGACTATATTTTTAGTATATTTGGTAGTTAAAATAAAAATAGTAAGCACTAATTTATTTACAATATGTTGCAATAGCTCAAATGGTAAATTAGTTTGGTATTTTACATAGGAGATCATGAATTCGAGCCTTAAACATTCCGATATACCGTGCCGACACTTGGTGGACGGGGCTATTAGTATAACGGGATAACAAATGACCCAAAATAACATCATTTATAATACCATGAGAGTGTTATTCGTACTTCCGAAATTGCATGTACTCCCGTTTTCAATCAAGATGGAGATTCTCATAAATGACATAGGCAACAATGCAAACGTAATGAAGCAAGCTCGGTTATAGCTGAAAATCCGTCTTTCACATCGAACAAAACTAATTTGATAATAAATAATTGCAAATTAAGCAAGATTAGATATATCAGCTATTGCCGGATCAAAATTTCGCGTGTTTTCATATGAAATATTTAAATCAAGATCCAAGGGTACTATTCTCCAACGTATTTTGCAGACTTCTCCATTTCTCATTGCACGAGCCCGCACTTGTTGGTTGTTTGTTCACCTTTCTCATCAGATCAATCGGTTTATTCCCATTCATTTACACTCTTCTCATTTCTTTTGCCCTCTCAAGTAGTACTCAATTCCCCATCTTCTTTATTATTGTCAATTGAATATTCAAGTTTTTTATATATAGTTTTATAAATTATTTAATTGTTAGTTTATTAATATTTACTAATCTAAATAAGTCCTTTAATTAATTTACAATAAATTGATGAATATGTTTATATATATATATATATATATATATATATATATATATATATATATATATATATAAATAATAGTTTTCAAAGTTTTGAATGTATTAGTATAAGACTCATTTAAAAGTGTAGTAAAAATATGAAAATGTAGAGAAATAAAAATATAACTTGACCCGGTATACTAACACAACTCTATATTTGCACAACATATTTATTAGGTTAGGTACGTGACACACTTCTTACAAAAAAGACTTGGTGATGAATGCAAACAATATATAAGTTATAAACATGATAGTCTTTGCACTACCATGAATGAGTGATCTGAAAATGACTCCCATAAACACTCATTTTAAAATTTGACCCATAAACTATCTAAAAATTCAAGTTAATTCCCATGCATGTTATTAAATGGCATTACTTAGTATTGAATATCGGTTTTACACTACGTAGTTTGGCACATGTTTATATACTCTTTGTTTGACACATGTATTTCCATGGTATATGCCTATTTTAGACAACGGCTAACTTGGTATTGAAAAAAAAAAGTTTCGGTAAAACTTGGTATTTTAGACAAATGTCTTGGGCAATTGATTCGGTAAAAAAATTACAAACAACATCCGACTATATTTTGATATATTACATAGGAGATCATGAGTTCGAAACTTTTTGGTTACAATTTAATTTTGTTTTTATTTTAATTTGTATTTATCGAGAAACAAACAAAATTCGAACCTTAGACATTCCGATATACCGGGCCGACACTGGGTGGACGGGGCTATTAGTATAACGGGATAACAAATGACCCAAAATAACATCATTTGTAATACCATGAGAGTGTTATTTGTAGTTCCGAAATTACATGTACTCCTTTTTTCAATCAAGATGTAGATTCTAATAAATGACATAGGCAACAATGCAAACGTAATGAAGCAAGCTCGGTTATAGCTGAAAATCCGTCTTTCACATCGAACAAAACTAATTATACATTGATAATAAATAATTGCAAATTAAACAAGATTAGATATATCAGCTATTGCCCGATCAAAATTTCGCGTGTTTTCCATGGTACATGCCTATTTTAGACAACGGCCAACTTGGTATTGAAAAAAAAAAGTTTCTTACAGAAGTTTGGCACATAATGAATCTTGTGAATGAAAAAAAAGGTTTTCTTACAAAAGAATAAGTTAGTATAAATCCGCCTCGGTTTGATTTAATTTAATATGTCAAATAATTAATATGATAAAAGGAAAAGATCCATGACAGATCATAGAGTATAAAGTCATGACATTTAAAGATTGATATGAGGTTTAACTACAGAATTAAGATAGTTAGAAGGGTCAACTGCAACAGATCACAGTTTTTGGGGGAACTTGAAGATTAACAATAGTTCACTAGGGTTTGATAGGCTGATAAGTTGGATGGGAAAAATATAACCTAGTTTAATTTTATCTTACATTGAAAGTAAATTTTAGTAGAATTAAAAGAATTCAGAGAAAGGAATAACGACTCATGCCAATCTGACAACGATAAAATTGATAAACAGACAACAAGTAATTCCAGCAAAAAGAAATTAGGATAATAAATAGTTAAAAGTAATGTCCTGAGTAAAATATGTAACTTTGACACATCATTATTTAATTGCATGTTAAATGACACATATGTAACTTAAATTTAACTTTCACATTAGTGTATTAAACTTAACAAAGTTATCTAATTTTAATTAAAATTAATTATTAATTAAAATCTCATTAATTAGTCATTTTGTAAACCCCATTAATATAGGAACTAAACTATGAGTATTTGAAATATAGTTCATGTTTTAATTAATTGTATTTTGCCACACAATTTATTAACAACATTAAAAACGTTGTTATAGTTAACAACTTTTTTAACATCTATAAAGATAACACATGATTTAACATAACTAATTGAGACAAAAAAAAAATTGTTAGCTAAGTATTTTACTTAACAATAGAGATAATATCAGTATTGTAGATGCTCTAATGTTATCTAATGGTAAAGGGTGTAGAGACGGAATAAAGAAATATTTCTTAGTAGTTAGTACTATGTATATATTCGTTAAGCAAGACTAATAACGACTCATGATGAGTCATGATAATCATGAAAAAGGAAACATCCGTCTAAAAGTGACAAATCTCGTCTAATTAAAATAATATGCATTTTGATGCATGCTAAGTCTTTTCATAAAAAAAAAAAAAAAAGAAACATATTCTAATTTTGCAAGTAGTTTGAGTTTGAGTTGTAAGAATTAATGTTTTTCTCATTATCTTAACAGTAATGAAATTAATTCTAACTCATTATTATGGTCTATAAACACTCAATAAGTTAAAATATTAATGGTAATGATAATAAGTGTGTGAGTTAGAATACTTAATTTAGACATTCTCACATATTGAATGGTTGAGATTGATCATACATCGATGGACGGTAGAGATCGAAAGTAAACCAAGAGTTTCGGGTCTTTCTCATACCTATATAAATGACACAATGCCATTTTATTTGTGTCACATACATAAAAGTATATACAACACATAAAGCAGTGTAGTGATAGGCAAGGAAGGAGAAACCCAAGTCTCCATCCCGACGATCTATCTCCGTCCTCCGAATTCAACTCTCAAGTACCGAGCTCATCGTACTTCCTCATAAAACGTATGTGTTTCGACACACCCATTATAGTTTATCGTGTATGAGCATCATGTAGAAAAGATGTTATATAGTTATGTTAATAATGTGTATAACATAATAATAATATAAGTTGTAATTAACTTACATGAGTGTGTTCTAATTTTCCGTCTCGATAATGTTAGAAATAGACATCATCAGCTCAAGTTTAATCCATAATAGTTCGATTATAGTTGAACGACTACGAGATGTAAAGATAAAAATTAAGATACGCAGCACCAATCTAACTGTTATGGATCTAACTTCAGCCGATATTTTTATTCTTTTTTTTTCAAACATCCGCTAATTAGTTACCTGTGATTCCAATGTAGAAAATGTACCAACGAGAATTCATTGGCACCATGTTTCAAAGAAAAGAAAGTCATCATTACCATAACTCAAAATTTATCAAAAAAAGAAGAAGTCGTAAGCGATACATTTCTTTTTCGTTATTGATAATATTAAAAAGGTAATCGTTACTTGGGCAAAAGATGAAAGTTTGTTGGTTAAAATAAAGGAGGAATTCCTTATAATTACCACATAGCAACTTATATTACTCGTAACTACCTTCATAAGTTCATATTGTTCATAAGTAGCACTTTTTAATTGTTCACATTATTTACGAAAATGCTATTATGTAACTCAAAACATAATACACATAATTTCTCGGAAGCAGAGTACCTGACTCTGAGTCAGGGTTACTCTGCTTCCCACAGCCATTAGATGTGCTACAGTTTAAATTTAATAACAGATTCAATGGCTGTGGAAGCAGAGTAACCCTGACTCTGAGTCAAGTACTCTGCTTCCTACTTTCTCTCTCTAGAAACTCCAATAAAATAGTTTTAAATTACAAGAAAATTCTATAAAAATGAAAAATCATAAAAAATCATAAAAAATTATAAAAATATAAAAAATGAAAATAATAATAAAAAACTAAAAAAAATGAAAAATTATAAAAAAATGAAAAATGAAAAAAAAATTATAAAAAATGAAAAAAAACCACAAAAAAAGGTGTTTTTATAAAAATAATAACAAAAAATGAAAAAAAAATGAAAATTTCACAAGAAATGGTAAATAAAATTACGAAAAAAAAATTATAAAAATATTTTTTTGTCAATAGACCACTATTTACAACGAGAAATCTATTTTTTTCATAAAAAAATATTTTTTCCACCAAAAAGTGACCTTTTCACCTAGAAAAGCGGAAAATGTATATAGTTCAATCAAAATTGCATATACTTCAGTCAAAAATGCATCAGTTCAGTCAAAAGTGCATACAGTTTAGTTAAAAGTGCATACCGTTCAATGAAAGTGCAAATTGTTCAATTTTTATTTATTTTTATATAATTTGGTGGGAAAAACCCCCATTTTATTAATTAAAAAATAAAATGAGGATGGAAAACCCCATAAAGTGTCAAAGTGTTACAAAGGCCGGACCAAAATGTCCAAATTAAAAACAAATTACACTTGAAAGAAATAAAAGAAAACTTGAGGATTGAATTGGTAGCACTACAACTGATATTGTCCGAGTGCCACGTCTTCACCAACATTACTGCACTGTCCATCTTTCTAAAAATGAAGATACATTCTCTGTTGGCCCGTGTGCTAACATTAGAGGGGGGGTGAATAAGGTTTATGGCGATTTTTGCCTAATTAAAAATCTATGCAACTAACCACCCAACTTATGCAATTCTAAGCTTAAGCGTTTTAACAAGAGTTAATAAATTGCTAAAATAACTAAACACAAGCAATAAATATGCAAGAATATAAGTTGCGGAAAGTAAAAGCAAGGGAAGAAAATGACACCGTGATTTATAGAGGTTCGGCAAACGCGCCTACGTGCTCTCCTCGATACTACCGAGTATTTCACTAAAATGTTTCTTCCGGATTTTACAAACCCTATCGAGCTCAATCGACCGATTGGCTCACCCTCTACCCGAGGTTCCTACTCTTGATACAAGTGCAAGAGAACACGACTACGAGTCTACGACTCCCCCTCAATTTATGAGTACCCGAATGAAAAGACCTAGAGCTTTTAAGCTTCACTTGCTTACAAAGCCTCTACCCGATCACTCGCTCACAATTGAGTTTATAAAACACTCGATACAATTTTTGTTACAAAACGTAACTACACTCACTATTCTAATTGCTTCTTAAAAAGCTAATTGGTGAGTTGTTGATGATGATCGAGCTTGAATATCTTTCTCTTTGATTTTCCTCTTTCTCGAATATATACACCAAAATGGTGATATTTGGGTTTTTAATGAGAGGTTGAAGGAAGTTGATTGGTATTGTGATTGGTAAGTATAGAAAGAGAGATTGGGTGGTATTTATATGCCAAAAGGTCTGTGTTTCCGTTTGTGACCGTTGGCAGTGGTTGAGGCTATATTTCAGAGTTTTAAGCTATTTCCCAGAAAAGCTGAAAAGCTGTTTTCGAAAACTGCAGAAAACGATCGGTCGTTTTCTACAGTCGATCGGTCGTTTTCCAGAAAACGATCGGTCGTTTCTGAAAAAACGATCGGTCGTTTTTTCGACCTGCTCACTGGAAGAATTCTGTACAAAAACGATCGGTCGTTTTTGTACAGTTGATCGGTCGTCTGTTCTTCTGGCAGTTTTTCGGACTTCTTCGAAAGCTTGTATCTTCTTCGTTTTAGCTCCGATTTTGGTTCCGCTTGAACCGTTGGCTTTGTAAACGAATGCTCTTTCTCTCTAAAAACCTGAAATAAAAATTTTTCTTTTCTTGGACAAGACAAGCGTTATATTCTTGAAATCGTAAAATCATTAAAACATAATCAAAGTTATAATCAAAATCATTATTGAACTCTATGTTCAACAATCTCCCTCATTTTGATTATGACAAACTAATGATGATTTTACAAGAAAAATATCTCCTCCATTTTAACAAAACGCATTACACCAAATATATCATTTTTCTCCACCTTTGGCATTATCAAAATGCAATCAAAAATTATGGGGTTATGTGAAGGGTTTTTAAAGAAAAACCAAAACATGAAAAAATGTAAATATGATGCATATACCCGACCCAACTAATCACATATATGTAAATACTAAGGATTAGAGTATACCGCATATGTGATGTGAGGTCGAGTCCGTTCGCTAATGGCATTTGCATTGAGCGTTGCCGATTCCAAATAGGTGGTACCACTTGTTGGTATGCCTTCCACCTTTCTCGATCAACGGCACTTCATCCTTGATGGTGGAGTCGATCTTCTTGACTTCCACGGCTTTTCTCGGCGTTGCCAACCATTTGTTGATTCTCTCCTTTTGGATGGAGATACCTACAACACAAGTTTTTGTCTTTTGTCCCCAATTTCTTTTGGGTCCGACAATGTTAGTGGCTCGGGTCTTTACTACCCATTTCAAATTGCTTCTACTAACATGAAAGCGATTTGGGCATTTAGAAGACTTATGCTCACTTGTACTACAATGAATGCAATGCCTAGATTTTTTAGTATAACGAGAGTTATACGAAGTTCTAGAAAGGGTTTTCGGAGTATCCAATTTCGTTTGAAAACCTAAACCTTTCCTATCATTAAAAGATTTTTGAAAAATCTTGGTAGCACTCGCTTTAGTAAAAACAACTTCTTGTTTAGGTGGAATAGGAGTTGTAGAAAAATTAGAGGCTTTAACGAGGCGGGGTTTGTTAGAAGTAGAACCAATGCAATCAAAACCTATACCGCTCTTATCCTTGAAATCTTTTTGACAACTCAAGATGTTATCTAAAACGGTTTTACCCTTAGAAAACTTTGAAATTGTTAAATTAAGTTTTTCAATGGAAATGACAAGATCGTTGTTTTTAGTTTTCAACGATTCATTCTCGGTTTCTAAAACCTTGACCTTATCATTTAAGTTAAAAGAATGAGAACTCAAAACTTTGTTTTTGCTTTTAACTTTATCGAAAGCATCCTTTAACTCTTCAAAATTTTCTAATAAATCACAATCTAAAGAAGATGGTTTTGAAAGAGTTTTAGCAAGTCTAGACATTTCATTTTTAAGAAAATTGATCTCGGTTTGTAAAGACTTATTATGAATGACGAGATCATTGTTTTTGTCTTTCAAGTCTTCCTTTTCGTCATCTATGTCATTTAAAGAGAATGACGATGTTGGAATAGACTCATTTTCAGTTTTATCTCTTTTTAAAGATCTTATTTCTTCATTGAGAGAAGAATTTATCTTTTTAAGAGATTTGACCTTCTCTACAAGCTTAGGAACTTTTTCGGAATAAATTTCACACATATGAATTAATTCATCATGGGAAAATTCTTTTACCTCATCGTTGTCAGTATTGCTTGAGTGGTCACTTTCGCTTGAAGACGATTGGTTAGGCTTATTGTTGTCTTCCATGGCCATATAGCAACCAAGGTGCGCGACTTCATCTTGGTCGGAGCTATCGCTAGAGCTTGAATCGAATATCTTCTTCTTGGCTTTGCTCTTGCGATTCTTTAGGCAATCTCTCGCCATGTGTCCTTTCTTGCCACATGTATAGCAAACAAAATCGTTCGAATAAATTGAATTATTTGAAGATTTACCTTTATGTTTGCATTGGTCCTTTAGCTTTAGGACTTCATTGATGATTCGAATGATTTGCATTGAATTTTTGTCGTCATCGGATAGCTCATCGCTCTCGTCACAAGTTGTTCCTTTGAAAGCTATCTCCCTCTTTTTTGAGATTGGCTTGTGACTATTGAGGGTGATTTCGTGAGTGAGGAGTGAACCCGTCAACGCATCAAGGGTGTAGGTGTTCATATCATGTGCCTCTTGAATTGCGGTGACCTTCGGTTCCCATTCCTTATCACCTTTGAGACCATTTCCTTACAAGATAAATGCTTACCAAGAGATGTTAATCCGTTAGTAATAGTAGTAAATCTAGCAAGCATATCGGAAATAGTTTCACCCTCGCTCATTTTAAAAAGCTCGTAGTCATGAACTAATAGTTGGAGTTTGCAATCCTTAACTTGGTTAGTCCCTTCATGCATTACTACTAACTTATCCCACATACCCTTAGCGGTTTTACAAGCGGAAATTTTGTTGTACTCGTTAGGAGAAACGGCACAAACAATAGCATACATCGCTTTGGCGTTCGTAGAGTAGGCTTCTAGTTGAGCATTATCTAGGTCCTCTACGGGGATTTGGTTCTCGCTATTTTCGGATGTGGGTGCGGAATATCCTACTTTTATAGTCATCCAAAGTCTAACATTATAGCTTTGTACAAACATGCTCATCATATCCTTCCAATATGAAAAATTTATTACATCAAAATATGGTGGTGTATTGGGTGATGAACCTATGCCGGAGGTAAAATTATACAAATTAGCCATCGGGATCTTAAGTCTAGAATCGTTAGATTCCTATATGCAAGAGCCTCGGCTCTCATACCAATTGTTGGCCCGTGTGCTAACCTCAGAGGGGGGGTGAATAAGGTTTATGGTGATTTTTGCCTAATTAAAAATCTATGCAACTAACCACCCAACTTATGCAATTCTAAGCTTAAGCGTTTTAACAAGAGTTAATAAATTGCTAAAATAACTAAACGCAAGCAATAAATATGCAAGAATATAAGTTGCGGAAAGTAAAAGAAAGGGAAGAAAATGACACCGTGATTTATAGAGGTTCGGCAAACGCGCCTACGTCCTCTCCTCGGTACTACCGAGTATTTCACTAAAATGTTTCTTCCGGATTTTACAAACCCTATCGAGCTCAATCGACCGATTGGCTCACCCTCTACCCGAGGTTCCTACTCTTGATACAAGTGCAAGAGAACACGACTACGAGTCTACGACTCCCCCTCAATTTATGAGTACCCGAATGAAAAGATCTAGAGCTTTTAAGCTTCACTTGCTTACAAAGCCTCTACCCGATCACTCCCTCACAATTGAGTTTATAAAACACTCGATACAATTTTTGTTACAAAACGTAACTACACTCACTATTCTAATTGCTTCTTAAAAAGCTAATTGGTGAGTTGTTGATGATGATCGAGCTTGAATTTCTTTCTCTTTGATTTTCCTCTTTCTCGAATATATATACACCAAAATGGTGATATTTGAGTTTTTAATGAGAGGTTGAAGGAAGTTGATTGGTATTGTGATTGGTAAGTATAGAAAGAGAGATTGGGTGGTATTTATATGCCAAAAGGTCTGTGTTTCCGTTTGTGACCGTTGGCAGTGGTTGAGGCTATATTTCAGAGTTTTAAGCTATTTCCCAGAAAAGCTGAAAAGCTGTTTTCGAAAACTGCAGAAAACGATCGGTCGTTTTCTACAGTCGATCGGTCGTTTTCCAGAAAACGATCGGTCGTTTCTGAAAAAACGATCGGTCGTTTTTTCGACCTGCTCACTGGAAGAATTCTGTACAAAAATGATCGGTCGTTTTTGTACAGTTGATCGGTCGTCTGTTCTTCTGGCAGTTTTTCGGACTTCTTCGAAAGCTTGTATCTTCTTCGTTTTAGCTCCGATTTTGGTTCCGCTTGAACCGTTGGCTTTGTAAACGAATGCTCTTTCTCTCTGAAAACCTAAAATAAACATTTTTCTTTTCTTGGACAAGACAAGCGTTATATCCTTGAAATCGTAAAATCATTAAAACATAATCAAAGTTATAATCAAAATCATTATTGAACTCTATGTTCAACATTCTCTCTCTACCTTATTCCACCTCCTCATCCAATTCTGAATATACATCATCATATCAAACGAAGATAAGACACTCATTTACCCTCTAACTCGATAATAGCTCTTACAAATGACGAGAAATCTCATCCTCTCTGAAATTTTCATATTTATAGAGACTCCTTGATGTGCTAGGAGATTTGCTGCAGAATTCGCTTCAGTTGAAATTGCATATAGTTCAATGAAAAGTGCATCTGGTTTAGCTACAAGTGCATCTTGTCCAGCTGAAAGTGCATCTAGTTCAATAAAAATGCATATAGTTTACTAAAAATTGCATATACTTCGGTCGAAAGTGCATATAATTGAGTCGTAAGTGCATATAGTTCAGCTGAAAGTGCATCTAATTCAGCTAAAAGTGCATCTAGTTCACCTGAAAGTGCATTTAGTTCAGTCGAAAATGCATCTAATTCAGTGAAAATTGCATATAGCTTAATAAAAGTGCATATCCTCTAATAAAAGTGCATATAGTTCAGTCGAAATAACATATAATTTAATAAAAGTGCATATAGTTTAGTAGAAGTGCTACTAGCTAGTTCAGCTGAAAATGTATCAAATTCTGCTGAAAGTGAATTTTTTTGACATAACACAATATAATTCACCACAAATTGCATATATATTACTTTTAAAAAATAAATTAAAATAGGCAAATCCGGATGGATTCGAACCACCAAACTTTTGAACATCGGTGTTGGTACAAGCGCTCTCCCCATTTTGAGTTTACAGATGTATATAATCACAAAACAAAATCATACATACATATACATCTAAAAATCATACAAACTCAACTAAACAAGCTTTAACGCACGTCGTTTCAAATAAAAAAACCTCCGTTTCAGCCCTGTATACATGATGTAACTACTACAAAACCCACAATTAATTTCTTAATTTCAACCCTGCAGTAAAAAGGCGTGAAATGGAGTTCGTTTACCCATGAACCAGAGTCCATTTCAACTCTGAACCGTAATCCAAGTCAGTCACAAAATGGCTCCGATTAAACCCTGGATAACCTACGATTTTGCCCTAAAACAGGTCCTAAAACTGCCCCAAACATCCTACAATTTGGCCCTAAAATAGGCCATAAAACAGCTCCAAACAGCCAATAATTTGGCCATAAAATAGGCCATAAAACAGCCCAAAACAGCCTACAATTTGGCCCTAAAATAGGCCCTAAAACAGCCTCAAGCAGCCAATGATTTGGCCCTAAAATAGGCCCTAAAACAGCCCCAAACAGTCTATGATTTGACCCTAAAACACCCCCAAACAGCCTAAGATTTGTCACTAAAACAGACCCAAATCCAGAATTACGCCATAAGTATAGAAAATAAAATCGAAAGAAAACATAGAAAAATTCACCATTCATAGGAAAAAATCAACCTACTAGTATAGATAGCACATTAATAGATAGATGCATATATCGTTTTCCGATCATGGCGAAGTTCTGTGCCGCCATTGCCACCGTCAACATGGGCGAAGAAGGTCGTCATCACCGCCGTCGCCATCAATGATCTCCCGACACTGTGATTATATATATATATATATATATATATATATATATATATATATATATATATATATATATATGAATTATACATAGACATGGATGAGCTCGGGGGAGATCGGAGATGAGATCGAATGTGATCGGAGATGAGATTGAATGAGATCGGAGTGTACGTCATCTTAGAGGAGATATGAGATTAGAGAGAGAAACAGAGGAGACAAAAACTAAGTAATAAAAAAATATTTTTCATGGTTTATATAGTATGAAAAAGTGGTAACTATTGAGAATGCAAATTATGATAGCAAACTATTAGGAATATAAGTTCAAAAGTGACACCCATTGGACATTATTTGTAAAATAAATAGTCAATGCATAACATCAATTCCAATCTTTGATTTTGCAATAATGTAGTCTTTCATCCTTTGACAAACTTACTTGTACTCCCGACCATCTAAGTTTCATTGTATTAAGGCAAGTAACTATATTGGCACTCACCACGACATTTACAAAAAAACCATGCTCGAAAAAAATAGAGTATGTGAACCAAGAACCACAACCGCACGGATAAAGCACGTATATGATGATATCTTTTATTTTATTCTTTATTTTAAGATGGTGACTAGATTTTGCATATGGTCTTTCATACGCTTCGGTTCAATGAAAGCAATATCGACAGAACGGTTCAATGAAAGCAATATTGTTTTCTAGTAATCGACTCTGCAAGAGAAAAGCAGGAACCGATTACAAGTGGAACTAGATAGTATTATCCAATAATTTGTATTACAACAATTTTGTATTACTCTCGGTGTATGATCTTATAATTCTCGCCCAATAGCCGCTGGGGATAGAGTTGATAAAGTTCTGGATGGCTATGTTATTGGCGTACTGTGGGATCTGGTTCGCCACGTCAATGAAGCGTATGTAGTAGTCCTGAAGCCTCTCATTGGGCAACATAGCCATTTTTAGAAGGGTTTCAATGTTGACCTTCTTCTTCCTATTAGCGGCGTATCGGGTGGAATATGCACGGAGGAGCTCCGCCCAGCTTCGTATAGATCCCCGTGGTAGATTATGATACCACGATGATGCCTCCTGGCCCAAGCTGTTCTTAAAAAATTTGCACATCAGTGCACTGTCATCACTCCACAGCTCCATCCTCGTTTTGTAGTGTCGGAGGTGATCGATGGGGCAGCTCCTTCCATCATACAATTTAAACTCGGGGATGACAAATCCCATAGGATTGTGATACCGAGTTATCTGATCGGTACATGGAGTCTCTTGGCATACGTCACACGCCTGTTGGAACGCTTCATCCGGCGCTGGGTAGAGTGGGGCGTATCCCCCATAGTGGTGTTGCGGATAGTAACCGACTACGACCCTGTGGTCGCCGTACCTCCCGTCATTCGGATTTTTGTCGACGTCGGGTATAGTAGACACGCCTTGGTGACCGTAGACCGTCGGTGTTACCCTCAGGACGGGTTCTCCTTGTCTTGGTATCCTCGTATCATGAGGTCGGCCTGTCACTGCCATCGCTGCTCGGTAAGCAGAATCTTTCGATTCGCGTCGGGGATCGGTTTGCGTGTTGGCCGGTAGGAGGGGAGGTAATGTCATGCCGGCCGCCGCCATGGCCGACATGCATGCCCTCAGCTGGGCTTGTAGCTGGGCATTACGTTTTTCTGCGGCCCGTGCCAGTGCGGCCGTAGTCCTATCTTGGTGAACAGGGGTTTGTAGTTCCACCGTGTACGGCGTAATTATCCGCGGTGGGAGGGTTGGATATGGGACTACCTGTTCTAGTACGGGGTCGTCGGTCATGCCATACTGATGGGCTTCATTCGTTTAAAAACGAACTCGTTGGGGACTGGAGTTGACCGAGGCTACTGGCTGAGGGGCCTTTGAGCTTGGCCCTGCGTTGTTAGGACAGCGGTTGTCTGGCAAGGTTGCCCCCGCGTGCCTAGTCACGGACGACGCTCGTCGACCTGAAGGGGATGGTCGGTTTGTTGTTCTGTTTGGACATTAGAGATGGTTGGTCGAGATCCGACCTGAAGTGCTTCGTAGCGGTCTCTAATGCTGAGGAGATGCGCTAACAGACGACGCCATTTGATAAAGCCATAACTTTGTTCGGTATCGTTAGACTTTTCAACAATGATATATAATGAATTGACAATAAACGATGAGCACTTCTTGATCTTTATTATTATTCGGCAATTGCCATTGTTCGGACTACAATTCTATCTCTATACTTATGCTCGGATTCGCTGTTTGATCATGAATGTGATCTTTCTCTTCTCTTCGGTGCTCGATTCTCTGCCTTGCTCGGTTTGACTATTGATGTGACAAGTTCTGACAAGTTTTTATCTTTTCTCTCCTTCTCTCTATATTTTTGAGATATGTTTTCTAGTTTGTCGATGTGCCTACTTTCTCTAGGCGAGTTTCTTCGTTGGTGTTTGCCATTTGTTGCTCGTGTGGTAGAATGTTGGTGTTCGATTTCGAAGCTAGTTGGGAACTAGATGATTCCCGGAGACGGCGTCATTTGATAAAGCCATAACTTTGTTCGGTATCGTTAGGCTTTTCAACAATGATATATAGTGAATTGACAATAAACGATGAGCAATTCTTGATCTTTATTATTATTCGGCAATTGCCATTGTTCGGACTACAATTCTATCTCTATACTTATGCTCGGATTCGCTGTTTGATCATGAATGTGATCTTTCTCTTCTCTTCGGTGCTCGATTCTCTGCCTTGCTCGGTTTGGCTATTGATGTGACAAGTTCTGACAAGTTTTTATCTTTTCTCTCATTCTCTCTATATTTTTGAGATATGTTTTCTGGTCCTGGTTTTAGGGGGGATACTTGGCTATTTATAGGCAATTATGCCTCCTAAGATGTTGACAAATGTCGTCATCTTAGGTGTCACTTCATGGGCTTTTCCCTTATGGACCTCTTTAATAACTGGGCTAGGAACTTTATAGATAATGACATGTTAGGAAAGCTCTCATAATCCATGGGTTTTTGGGTATAAGCATTGGATACCCTCTAATAACGGGTGGATCGATCAATACCCGAATAGACATATTCGGATCCAATTTTTATGTTCTATCAGTGTCCATCACTTCGTCGGATTTCTTTTAGACGAGACCATCAGAAAAAACATGTGTTTTTGTCGGATGAAATTCATCGATCAAAAGGTATGATGAATTCTCTACTATGGCTATGAATCTAATTGTATTCCAAATCAAACATATTTGATGTGAGAAGAACTAAAGTTGTGGTGAAAACTTTCAGATTTATGATGCTTTTTACATAGAGAGAGAAACCCCATTTGATTTATGAGAGCAAAAGAATTTTTCTCACTTTTTATCTATTGGGAACTAATAATAAAATAAGACTTATACATATACCCAAAACATGTCTACCTGTAGACAGGAAACAAATATTACGTACACATATATTAGCTATGTATGATACAATAGAGACATGTGCGCCATTTCCCATAATCTGATGTATACCTTAATTTATACATGTAGATAAGGTTATCAACACAGTTGTTAGTGCTCTTACATTCCTATTCAACTAAACAGTATAACTATATAAAAAAAATTTGTATTGCTCTAAATTCTATCTAATTTCTCCGTATCAATTCTTTGCTGCATCCAATATTTTTTTATTTTTTAGTATTTATTTTGATGTTGATCCGAACTAGTAAATAGATATCGGAGCAACCCATCATATGACATCCCTGTCAGTGAATAATCTCCAACCATGGATCACATAATGTTTAGATGGGTAATGCATGGTGACTCCATGTCCGTTACTCGTACCGGTAATATTCCTCTACACCTGGGCTCATCAGAATTTTTCCTAAATAATGTCTTTGAAATCCTTTCGTTTTTTTAAAAATCTCCCCTCTATTGCTGGTTTCACCAAAAAAAAATGATGTTTCCATCCTATTTGCTCCCGATTATTATCAAATTCATTGCGTACGAACTGTTTGTCTTTTGTTTCAATGTCCTTGTAAAGATGGTATTTACCCACTCAACTTGTGCAGTAACACTAATCTTCATCGATCTCTTCCTTCTATTCAATAGTCAGTGTGACAGAACCGCTTAGGTCATCTGTCGTCCAATTTATTAGCTCGGTAACATTCTATTATTGGTTCTAAATTGTTTTTCCATTTCTTTTGTCGAGACTGTTCGCTTAGCAAATCTCATCGATTACCGTTTCCTACAAAGCACGAAAGTACAGATTTTCCATTTCACATCGTTTATAGTGATGTTTGGGTGTCAATTACGCTAGATGTTAATGGATTTAAATATTATGTATTTTTTTACTGATAAATTTTCATATAAATACCAGCTTAATTAATTAAGAACATTACGAAACATGACCCAATTTACAATCGTTCAAATAAATACCCTTAAAAACTTTAGTCTAGTGATTAAAAGAAATATTTGAACAAGCTCCTAGAGAAAAGAAATGTAAATTTTGTTTTTCAAAGGATGGAGACAATAACAAGTAAATAATTTCTCTTTGTGAAACGAAGAAGAATTAGAATCAATAAACTATGATTAGAAAACATTGCACAAAACTCTAAAGTGCGATAATAAGGGCATGCTGCATTTTTGGCTTACATTCAAACTAAAACGATATTTATTTTTTAAACCCAATAAATGACGATGACATCAGCACTGGGAGTTATGTTTTACGGATAATTTTCAGTACATTGACTCTACAATCTCAACGGCAATTCTAGATAAAAGATCCAAAAACTTGTTTCTCGCAGGTAAAGGTGACTTCTTAGTTTCGTCGTTTAATCCATCATCACAAAATACTGCATCTGTACCAACTCCTAAAGTGATGCTCTCAATGCTACTATAGTCAGGCAGAGGCCTAACTTTCAATAACTTAATGACCTCTGGAATGCTATAAAATGATACCGTTTGATACAAACTAGCACATACGTTAAGACCATCATTTGTGCCCTTGTCAGTAGTTCTATTGATTAAATCATTTATCAGTGTATATGTTGTATTAGAATAGCTAAGTGCTTCTTCAAATATGATGGTAGCAAGGCCATTAACGTCTGAATCTGCAGATTTTGAATTTGCTCTCAGAGTTTTCACACAAAGATCAAAATATGCTGTTTTTTTGCATGTTTGGGTAATTAAATTCACCTTGGCATTAACCACGTGCGCCTTGCATTTGTAGCACCATGTGATGCATAAGAAAAGAAGAAAGAAGCCCTGAAAACCTTTTTTCATTTTTAGAGAAAGAAAATAATAATTCACTCTTTGGTATTCAGAATGCAGACAGCTATAAATATATGTAATCCGGGTACACGTTCTTTTGGTATGGATGCTAAATATGGTAACAATAATTGTAATTATTTTTTCCCCATAATTAGTGATTCCCTTTCCACAAATTGTCATATCACAATAAAGAAACAATCTTCATAAAAATTAGGGTTTAGCTTCTTAGCAGTATGGATGCTAATTAAGAATGGTAAATATATTAGTAGTTGATTTATTTTAGACCAAATAATGTTATGCACACAACTCGCACACTCCATGTGAGTAAGAAATATGTATTTTCTAACAAAATGAATATTACTATACATGTGAGTAATTTCGGAGAAAAAAATAATATTTTTTAACAAAATGAATATTGCTATACATGTAATTTCTAACAAAATTTATATAATTACTCACATAGTGTGCGAAGTGTGTGCAAGTTGTGTACATAGTGTTACTGAATTATAAAATAAATACTATTTGAGCCAATAACATAATAAAGAAGTAATTTTTATTGACCGTCAAGGTAGACTTTTATTTTGGTATGGATGCCAAGAATGGTAATGATATATGTAACTAATTTGTTATACATAAGAAAGTAAACATATTAAAAGTAAATAACAATCAATCTCTTACAAAGATATCCATAATAAGGAAACAATCAGACAGTCATACATGCCAAATATGCACAAGCTGACATTTCTTTTTAAATTAATAAAAAAAACAAATAAAGAAAGGGTTTTGCTAACATGGGTTCCCGTGACATATGATAAGCATTAATTACATATATACTAATTTATCTATGTTAATAAATTACTAACTGCATCTAATGCTATTTAAGACTATTTAAATTAATATTAAACATAAAGTCAAATGATAATTACCATAACTTATTAGTGTACTAAATGCTACCTATCATAATTAGTCATATTATATCAATAATTTGGAACGTTATAAATTGTACAGTAATGTTTTTCTCAAAATATTTTGTTCTACATTTTAAAGCTAAATGAAAGCAAAATTAATTTTAAATTATACAAAAATATTAGGTTTCTAAATTTTTCTCTCTTTTTTTTTTGGAATTTTGTCAATTTTTTTAATTTGTACCTCAAGCTTCACACAATATTTTTTCCTTGAAAAGTTGAGATTCTAAATTTTAGTATATCTCTTATGTTTGCCATAAGTATTTGTTTTTAATTTAGTTTTTATTTGTATTTTCTATATTTTAGTAAAAAAAAAAACATGTTCTATTTGTTTAAGACAGTTAGACTAGTATTATACTATATGTAAATAAAACTAAATTCGATATCTAAAATGTTGTTGACAATTAACCTCTAATAAATATTATCATCAATCATAATGCGGTAATTAATATTAATTCTAGAAATAGTAAATGCAGTTATTAATTTATTATTATAGATAAATTGTAATATTTGACTTTAGTATATGTAATTAATGATTATTCTATGCTCCGGTGGCACAAGTTAACAAAATCCATAAAGAAAAGTTAACAGTAATAATTTGTCTCATGAAATATTTAGTCTTTAACCAAGTTTGTGTTGTAGAGAGGGAACAATTAACAAAATTTATATTTTCCCTTAATCGTGCAATCTAATTAGAATCTAACAATCAACTTAATAATTCCTCTGAAGAAATTCAAGATTGACATAACAAATATACACATTCCCTTAATCATTTACATATTTACGGGAAAAAAACTCATTGGTGGCCGGCCATCTTTTAATAAGATTTTAGTTTATAGGTCACTAGTCTCACAAAATGTTTAAGTCTGTCACCTTACTAGTAAAAAAAAAGATATTATTTTTGTAACTTTTTAGTATATTTTTTTTTACTTAATAATTCAAACAAACATTTAAAAAAACTAAAAAAACAGCTTATGATCTTCTTTTTTACAATTTAATATCTTTTTTGTATAGATTATAATCTTTTTTTTAAGCTTAAAAATAGATTTTAAGCTCTTTTTTACATTTTAATATTTTTGCGATATAAATTATAAGTTATTTTTTAAGCTTAAAAATAACTTAAAAATAATTTTTAATTTTTTTTTTATTGAGCCGGGTGACTAGAATTTAAAAAAATTTGCACTCATCACTTGGATTCGAAAAATCTTATGAAATGAAAGTTAACCTCTACATAATAATTAATTTCTAAGTAAGCTTGGTTCGTTTTTTCTGCTTAATAAATAATTTAAATTGCAATTTAATACTAAGCTAAACTTAAGTCAAAGCAGTTGGAGCAACTAGGCAACAATTATATATCATTATATTATAATAAGTGAATAAAAGTTAAATGAGTCTGTCTAATTTAGTTAATTTTTTTCAAAAATACCACTACACCTTTATATTAATTACAATAATATCATACTCACATAAAAATATAAAAAGTAAAAACTAATAAAAATATTTATCCTTATTTAACAACCAAACATTCTTTTAAATTTTAAACTATGTTTTTTTTTTGTATTATCCACGTATTTATATCAATATTATACATATTTTCTATATTTTTATTGTATTACGTGCCGCACGATTACTAATATATATATATATATATATATCGGAGAGGGTAAATATATAGAGAGAGAACATCTGACCAATAATTTCGACAAAACGAACAAGCATATCTACATACTTTGAAATATAAATATATATTTATATATATAATAGGATCGAAATTAATCAATTCGATCTAAGAATCTACCAGTTCAACATCTATATACTTTCGAGACAATTTTGACAAATGAACAAACTCATCTACATACTTTCAAACATAAATATAAAAAGAACATAAATAATCAGCTCGATCTAAGAATCTATGAGTTCAACATATATATATATATATATATATATATATATATGGGGAAGGATATATGAACATCATGAAAAACACCCAACTAGACACTTTTTCGTAAAAACGCTCCAAATCAAGATTTGGTTAATGCAAATCTCAATGGTTTCACGACGATAACACAAATATGCGTCTTGTTTTTCATGTTTTGAATTTTTAAATTTTAGCATAATGACATGTTTTCTCACATCTAGTATACTAGCATCTCTATCATTGCTGATCTAATAGTAGTAAAAACATTTTCCTCTCCAAAGGAATAAAGCCACCTAGGAAAGATATCATTAAAAATGCTATCGGTTTTTCTGAAGGTGCTTTCCCGACTACATATCTAGGTGTCCCTTTACACCACTCTAGATTAATGGCCAATATGTATAAACCTCTTACTCAAAAGATATGTAATAAAATTGCAGGTTGGAAGGCTACTTTACTGTCTAATAGTGTTAAACTCACTCTTATTAAAACTGTTTTGAGTTCTTTCCCTATTCTTCTTCTTGATGTCAATCACCCTCCTCAAAAAGTTATTAATATATTAACAAAGGTTTCTCTAATTTTTTCTAATTCTGATAATAAAGACAAACATCATTGGATAAATTGGATTAAAATGTCAACACTTACTATTAAGGGAGGTATTGGTATTAGGAATATTAACGAAGTCATGGATAGTTTACATGCTAAATCAACTTGGAAACTTTTGACTGAAATTACTTCTTGAACTATTTTTATGTATTAAAAATATTTATGTAAGTCACCAAATTGGGAAAACCCTTATGTTCCTCCTAATAGCTCTATAACATTTGGAAAAAGTGTTTATAAAATAGGTGTCACATTTTATTTGGTTCATTTGTACTAAATTCCATCCAAAAAAATTACAACTCTTACTTTTCTCCTCATTTCCAACCATCATTGCTAGAACGGCACAACGCTACTGTCGCCTGAACTCGGCTTTCGCCACCATAGTTTTCCATGTCCTCGTCGAATAACTATATTCCTCTTTACGTTCAGCTTTCATTCCGATCTCCTTCTTGTTTATCTCTATTATTCATATTGGCTCCGTCAAACCATCACACGACGTTGAATGGCTTTGTTACCTCCACCATAATCGTATCTCTGTCCATCTATCTGTCCAATTCGCTCGGCATGTTCTCTCGTTATCACTCTATTTCACACTGCGTTCTTCTCTGGTTTTTCTATGCCTCACCCTCCCATCTCTCTCCGTTGTGTATGCGACGACGACTTCCCTTTTCCCTTCGTCGCATGCCGTGTAGGTGACAAATTAATTTAGATTAGGCCTTTTCTATACAATGGACTGAAAATAAATATGATTAATTATAATACGTCTCTCCAATAATAAGTGAATTATGGTTGGTTTTTCGGTTTAAAAAATATAGCAATTTTTACCAAAATGTTTTGAAAAAAATATAGTTATGCCTAAGTAATTTCATATTGGGACAATTAAATTTTAAATTATGTGTTTTTTAGGCCAACTTGACGAGTCTTCATTCCACAAAACTCCAAACTTAAATCTTTCAATTCTCAAAAATAAGTTAAATTCATTAGTATTATAAATAAAGAATAAATCATGACATGAGTTTTACAAGACTACCAAATAACGAAAACACACACCATGTGAAAAATTTCCCACGAAAAACGATGTTCAGATAATGATATCAAAACTTGAAATCTTTAACACATCAGAGCATGCAGAATAGTTGTGTTAATTTTAACAATACTAACTTTAACACATTATCATTTAATTACATGTTAAATAGCACATGTGTAACTTAAATTTAACATTTACATTAGTGTATTCACTTAAAAAAGTTATCTAATTTTAATTAAAATTAATTATTAATTGAAATTTCATTAATTAGTCATTTTGTAAACTCTCACTAATATAAGAACTAAAATAGGGATAGTTGAAATAGATTTCACGTTTTAATTAATTTTAATTTGCCACATCATCAATTAAGAACATTAAAAACATTGTTATGACTAAAAAATGCATTGTTAGTTAACACAATAGAGATAACAACAATATTGTAGATGTTTTTAGTCTACATAAATACTGATCCTGTGATGAGAGTAATACGTGTAACTTTGTAACCAGTTTCAACTTAAATAGTAAGATTTATGTTGTTAACTAACCGTATGAATAAATAAGGGTAGGTTCGTTAATTGTTGGTATATAAATGTAGGGTGTGAAAAATTCCCAAAATTTCCCGACCTGCACCCGGTCCAAAATTTCCCGACCTGAAAATATCGGGTTTTGTTCCGACCCAACAAATTTCAAAATCGTAATCGGGTGCCAATTTTGATTTGGTCGGGTCGCGATTTTTTAATTAATTTATATTTTATATTATATAACATGTTTTTTTTTATTTCAATACTAAAATATAAATTAATTTATATCAAATGGCAAGTGATAAGAATCGATTATAAAAATTATAATGATAATGTATCTACCATATGAGCTACAATTCTTTTTGTTTCATATATTAGTTATAATTATATAAGCATAATATAGATTTGTAGTTTTAAATATACGAAACTATTAAAATAAAAAATATTGTTAAATTAAAAAGTTATATTGTTATTTTAAAAAAGATAAATGAGCATTATTTTTCGATTATAAAAATTATATTAATAATGCATATCATTTAGTATGATAATTGTTGTTTGTTTGAATAAAACTAAATACTAAAATAATTGTTTCAATTTTTTTTTATCTATTACACTATTTTTTCTACTAAATGTTAATTTATTTTTTCATTTATTAGGAATGTTATTTTTAAAATAGGATTATGTTTCGTATTAATAACGTGTTTAGACTTCTCAAATGAAAATTATTAATAAAAAATGACGTTGTAGTAAATAAAAAAATATGTCGGGAGATTCGGGATAAATCTATCCCGACCTTACGGAAATCCGAAAAAGTCGGATACCGACTTTTGTAGGGTCATGACTTTTGTCGGGTCGGAGTCGGATTTTTTTTTTCACTTTCAAAAGTAATCGGGCCGGGATACGAGTTGAGTGTTTACGAGTCGGGTCCCGACTCTAACTCACCTCTATATAAATTGGGTCCCATTTTGTGGTTAGACTATACATTTTACCGTCACTTTTACAACCATATTAAAAAATGAATGGTCAATTATACATTTTCAATAACTAATTTAATTTTTTAATTTTTATTATATATTACACAAATTATGATTTAATAAATTAAAAACAAATTTTACAGCATAATAAAAACTCAAATAAAAATATACTATCATGGTCTATACTAAACTAAATTTAATTATTAATTAAAATTCTACTGTAAAACAATTCATTAGATACTGATTATTACTCCACTGCTTTAATTATTACTCCCCAAAATATTATATTGACAATTGAGCCCTAATATCACTATATCCCCTCTCTCTCTCTCTCTCTCTCTCCATAGCCTCTGCTCAAAACTACTTCACGTGCTTCATATTTAAAGGTAATTTTTTATTTTTAAATTTTACATTCATTTTTTAAAAAAATATTTTTTACATTTTTATTTATGTTTTCTGATTAATCACTGGTAATGGGGTAAACTGGGTGCCAACACGGCAATTCTAGGAAAGGGGTTTTTATATTCATTTGTGATTTGGTCATTATCGTACTTAATTTCACTATTATGATGTTTTTTTGCCTATCAGAAGAAAATGCTTTTTTTAGGTACATAATTTGATTGTTTTAGTGATCTTATTCTGTAGAGTATTTTTGGAGTGTAAAAGTTTTTTTGTTTTTTTTTACATAATTATTGCTTCACCTTATATACATTTTATTGTTTTTCAATTTATCTATTATCTGATAAATCACTGGTAATGGGGTAAACAGGGTGCCAGGGGTGTCAATTTTACCCGACCCAACGGTTTTTGGGTATTCGGGTAACGGTTTTAGCGGTTCTCTCGTCATCTACGGGTCGGGTCGGGTCTATATAACTTTTTGTCCTTATTTTACCAGACTCATACCCGTATTTATAATGGGTATAACGGTTCTTGATGTGGGTATTTACCCAAAATACCAAAAATTCGTAAAATTTATTCTAGTTTTCTATATGATCTTTTCTAAAGGGTTTTTTTATATATTGATAATGAATTTATTTTTTCAAGTTATTTCTTAACTTACTTGTAAAAAATAAACAAAGTAATGAGAGACTATCAATTTTTTTGCTTCCTATTGGTCAACAATGTGTTTGATTGATTAATGAATCACGTAAATATTACACAGTCACTTAAACAATACAAACTAATATAGTAATCATAATAATAATATGCATATATATTTTTAAAATATGGATATATATTGCGGTTCTACAATTCGGGTATGTGGGTCGGTTCCACAGGTCGGGTCCGCGTTATAGAGTTGATAACCATACCCGCCCCAAGAACCAACGGGGTCGGGTTTGGTAGACCCAAAAACGGTTCCGTGACGGGTCGGTTCTTGCGGTTTTTGGGTATTTACGGTGCGGTTTTCGGGTATTGGGTATTTTTGACACCCCTACAGGGTGCTAACACGGAAATTTTAGGAAAAGGGTTTTAATATTTACTTTTAATTTGGTTATTATCGTACTTAATTTTATGATAATGATGTTTCTTTGCCTACCAGAAGAAAATACTTTTTAGGTACAAAATTTAATTATTTTAGTGATTTTAATTCTGTATAGTGTAAAAGTTATCTTTTTCTCCCCATTTCCCCATTCGACCTGTCACAAATTGTTTTTCTATTCACTGTTTGGTGAAAGGGTTTGAATATGTTACTTGTAATTATGCCATAATCATGCAATTATAACAGTTTTAGCCCACCTTACAAAAGATTTATTTTTTTAGCTTAAAACTTTGGTTATTTAGTTATCGTAATTCAGTATAATCCTGTGGAGTGTTAAAGTTGTTATCTTTGTCTCCCCATTTTCCCATTTGACCTGTAATAAATGGTTTTTTTTATTCACTGTTTGATTACAGGGTTTGAATAAATTACTTGTAATTATGCCATAATCTTACAATTGTAACAGTTTTTGCCCACCATAAAAAAAGATTACTTTTTTAGCTTAAGACTTTGATTATTTAGTGATCCTAATTCGGTACTAGTCTCGTTGGAGTGTTAAAGTTGTTATCTTTTTCTCCCCATTTTCCTACTTGACCTGTTAAAAGTGGGTTTCGTACTCACTGTTTGGTTAAAGAGTTTGAATATATTACTTCTAATTATGCCGTAGTCTTACAATTACCTTAAAAAAATTACATTTTTAGCTTAAGACTTTGGTTATTTAGTGATTCTGTGATTGTAATTCGGTCTTGTCTCGTTGGAGTGTAAAAGTTGTTTAACTTTCTGTAATAAATGATTTTTTTATTCACTGTTTGGTTAAAGGGTGTGAAAATATTACTTGTAATTATGCATAATCTTATAATTATAACAGTTTTTGCCCACCTTAAAAATGATTACTTTTTTAGCTTATCTAGTGATCGTAATCCGGTATACTCTTGTTGGAGTATAAAACTTGTTACATTTTTCTCCCCATTTATCCGATTGACCTGTAATAAATGGTTTTTTTATTCACTGTTTGGTTAAAGGGTTTGAATATATTACTTTAATTAGGGCATAATCTTGTAATTATAACAGTTTTTGCCCGCCTTAAAAAAAGATTATTTTTTTTAGCTTATATAGTGATCGTAATTTGGTATAGTCTCGTTGAAGTGTAATGGTTATATTTTTCTCCCCACTTTCCCGTCTGACCTCGAATAATTGTTTTTTTTATCCGCTGTTTGGTTAAAGGGTTTGATTTTTTAGCTTATTATTTGTAATTATGGCATAATCTTACAATTATAACAGTTTTGCCCACCTTAAAAAGATTTATTTTTTAGCTTAAAGCTTTGGTTATTTAATGATCGGAATACTGTATAGTCTTCTTGGAGTTTAAAATTGTTATCTTCTTCTCCCTTTCTCTATTTAAGCCATAAAATGAAGTCCTTTTAATCACTGTTTGGTACAAAGAGTTTGATCATTCGCTTGTAGCTCTGCCATAATCATACAATTAGTACAGTTTTTTTCCCACCGTGAAAAGATTACTTTTTTATCTACATACTATAATTATTTAGTGGTTGTAATTGGTTATAGTCCTTTCGAGTGTAAACGTTGCTATCTTTTTTTTTCCTTTCTCCATTTGAGCCATAAAAGTTGGTCTGTTTATTCACGGTTTGAGAAATGTCATCTGGTCAAGGTTTAATTGTCGTAGGCCTAATTGTAATTCTGGTCGGAATATTGGTATATTCGTGATTGATATTAAACTTAGTCTGAGAGAGAATACTAAAGTTATATAACCTAGTTATCGTGTGGTTAGGTGAAGTATTTAAATTTGTTTTCTAACTAGTTAAACTTAACTAATTTAGATTAGTTCTTCTCATCCTGCGATTTATTACCTCCAGAGACCTAGCAACATCTTAAGGTCCTCTGTTATTACAAAAATGTTCTGGCATGCAAGGGTACCGTCTTGGAATGTGAAAATCGGAATGTGGTAAGCAGGGGATAAGAGAATTAGGCAACAGTGGTTTGCGAAAATTCGGAATAACTTTTCTGATTTCTATTATGCTAAAAACTTGTTTGGTTGCTGTTGTAATTATTTTTTGCTCATAAGATGTACAGTATTTTGCTCGCCAGGTTGTAGTTTATTTTATGGTATTAATAAAAGTATCGAAGTTTAGATACCCAATTGTTCTCAACCTCAAGTGAGCTAGCATATTTGCGTAGAATCTGCAATCAAACGAGTCAGGAACTTCTGTTACCATGAATGGAAACTCCAAGGTGTGTGCATTTGAGGGTCTGAATTTTCTGTAATTTGCTCTACAGGTGTGTAGCGTGTATTAATTATTTTGAATTTACTTAAGAATAGTGACTTGGACAAGTCTTTGTGGGAGGATTCACTTGAACGCTAGCCCTGCCACTGGCAGTATTTGTGGTAAGCTTGGTTATTTAATTTGTTCATTTCAATTTCCTTTTTTTTCATCTACCAAATGTACGTATAACCGCTGCTACTTGATTTGAATCTTATGGCTAACTTTCTAGATTATAAACAGTTTGTTTGCGTTTTTCTTTAACCTTGAGATATATATTGGCATCAATGCATCATGTATTCCACATCTTCTCCACACAAAAATCATTACTATTGAACAGCTTTTTTTTGTGTTTCCGTAGGCTAGGCTTGTCTATTTTTCAGTTTAGGAGTTATTTTCAGGCTTTATGACCAATCTCCTATTCATGTTAAGCGATATCATGATGTTTACTTACTTTACTATTCATTTGTTGCTTGTAAAGGTGGAAATAGTTTACTTGATTTTTCTCCTTAATCAGTTATTTGGTTCTCCTTTTCATAAGTTTTACGTGTTTTAATTGGTATGTATCATCTTTTGCCAGTTCAATTTAATAGCAAAATATGGATCTTTACGCCATCATTCCTGGACCAAATGATGATTCCGTACTTTACGACCAAGACAAACATGTTTCCGCTGCAGTGTGGGAGGGGCAGGTGCATTTTCCTTAATATGATTTCAACATTTTATAGTATGTTCCATTATTGTATTTTGATTATTTTATCATTGTGTAACAGGAGCGTGGTGCACTTAGATGCCACGAGCACACTTCAAAGCTAGACCAATGGACCCTAACACCCAGACAAATCGAGCTAGTAAATAATGCAGGCTTCGGCTATTTAAGGTCAATACCGTCAATTAGTTTAGATAACCCTCTTATATCCGCCCTGGTAGAGAGGTGGAGGAGAGAGACTAACACTTTCCATTTCACCGTTGGGGAAATGACCATAACTCTTCAAGATGTTGCTTATTTACTCGGATTATCGATTGATGGTGATCCTGTTATAGGTGTTACATACACCTCTTGTCAACATGTATGCGTAAAGTTTTTAGGAAAAGCTCCAGATTCTGGGCACACAAGTGGTGGTATGATCAAGCTGAGCTGGCTTAAAGAGACATTTTCTCACCTCCCCGACAATGCATCCACTGAAGAAATTGAGTGTTATACACGTGCTTACCTTCTTTATCTCGTTGGTAGCACCATATTTTCTACTACCACGGGTAATAAAGTCCCGGTTATGTATTTACCTTTGTTTGAAGATTTTTATCAAGCTGGGAAATTTGCATGGGGTGCTGCTGCGTTATCGTTTTTGTACAGAGCTCTCGGCAATGCCTCACTTAGATCTCAGAGCACAATTAGTGGCTGTTTAACGTTGCTACAGGTCCTTAAAACTTGCTCCTTTTATCTTCTTCTCATAAAGAGCTTGTTTGTTTTTATGGTATGAGTAATAAGGAGTATTTTCAGTTAGGTGAACAATAAAACTTAAGTTATATCGGAGGTGTTTGGAAGAGTAGAATGCTCCTTCTGTCTCTTATTAGCAGTCCATTATTACGTTTCTAAATAATTGCCCTCTTTCTCAAAATAGTTGCTAAAAAGCAGTGAAAGTATTCTTTTACAAACAAAAACGAAAAGATATGACAAGAAATATTACTTATCTGACTAAAAGGGAGGTATTTTAGTAATCTGTAAGTGTGATAACTGCATCGTCTTGATAAGTTGGATTCCCGAATTTGAGGCTGTTATTAGGGATGGATGGAAATAGATACTTTAATTGTCTTTTTACCCAAAATAGTTGCTAAATAGCAGTGAAAGTATTTCTTTTACAAACAACAATGAAAAGATATGACAAGAGATGTTATCTGACTAAATGGGACGCATTTTACTAATCTTTAAGTGTAATCATTGCATCTTCTTGATAAGTTGAATTCCCGAAATTGAGGCTTACGGAGGGATGGAAATAGATACTTTACAAGAGAACTTTCATCTTAAAAGTTCCTACCAAGATCACATATTCACATGCTACTTAGAAAATAAGTTAAAATGTGTACTCTGGTTTGTTTTTTACCACGTAAGCCTTGAACTCTCACAAGGGAAGAGAGAAAGGAAGTATCATCTGATTAGTGATTATCTATTCTTTTGAATGCAGTGTTGGAGTTATTATCACCTGAGTATTGGTCGACCAAAGCTCAAGCATGAACCACCCCGTAATTGTTTTCCTTTTGTGCTTAGATGGAAAGGTAAACAGAATGGTCCAACTGCAAACCGAGATGTTGCTTTTTACCGGAAGGCACTGGATGTCCTCGATCCATCTGATGTAAGCAGGCTTAATTATTTGTCAATTTTAGTTCTGCTTTATTTTTTTGAACAAGTCTTTTCATTTTGTGTCTTTTCACTTTAATAGTCGTCCTTTTAAAGGGTATTGTATCTATTTGTTTATTCTATCTTTACTCCACATTTGTTTCTTGAGCAACCACTATTGGTTCCCCATTGTAATCTCTAATGCATAATATGAGGAACCATATTAACTTTTAACCAACAATTATGCTATATCAGGTTCCTTAAAACAAGCCTCAAATTATACATGTTATACAATATTCCCCATAAGAAGGGAACCAAAAATCTACCCCATAAATATTTCTCAATAAATTTAAGTACAATTACCAATAAGGAGAGAGAAAACCAAATAAAAAGTAAATAAGGAAGTATATATAAGGAAGCTGATTTTGTAAGTACATCTGAGTGTTATGTATAACTAAAAAAAGTACTTTTTCTCTTATATTTGGAGAAATTAGTGGGGAAGCTGCAATGCTTGCTGGGTTCCAAAGTTGTTGTAGTTTAGGTTAAGAGTTAATATAACTTTTGAGGTAGCTAAAATCAGGGTCCTTTGGGTATAAATTTCTGGAGAGCTTGGTAGGTACTCTTTGTTATTTGAGTTTAATACTAGAAAAATCCCTTTTTTTCCATTGTCTCAGATTTTCGATTAAGGTTTGGTACCCTGCATCAAGCGTCACCAAGAATGAAAAATAGTTTTTAACATGATTTCTTACACAGGTTGAGTGGTGTCCGTACAGAAGTATAAACTGGAACAGTATACCAGAACAATTTAGGAACAATATGACTATTGCGAGATCCAAAACTATGTTAATTTGCTTTGACAAAGCAGAAAGGCACCTTCCGGATCGTTGTCTCCGACAATATGGGTTACCGCAGAATGTTCCGGAAGAGGTGCCGCTATGGGAAAGAAAGAGCCGAGGAGTCGATGGTGGAATAAATTTGTCGTTAAAAATGAAGTCTGAGTTAATTGAATGGTCAGAGCGTCATCTTCATATTGTGGATGATGTGGAAGATATATACGTAGATGAGGCAGAATACACGAGTTGGTTCTCGAGAATTACTAGAAAGTTGGTGGGTAGACCCATTCCCATCTCTTCTGAGTACCAGAGAATGGTGAGTCTGATTTTTTTATATTTATTTTTAAAATATTTGTGTTCAGTCGTTCAAGCTTGAGAATATTTTTATAAAAGTCTTATAAAGTTTGTGGCGCTATATGAGCTTATCTTATGGACTTTAGGGGTATGTTTAATGTTGTCACACATTTGAGCTGTAACTACAGGCGAATAGCGACTGACACTATAATACTTAAGAACATTCTCTCAGCTTTTCATTACGTAGCCGACAGCCACATTATTCAATTCCAGAACTCTTACATGTTTCTATAGAATTTTGTTTAATTTTTTACTATCTTTCGCGAGTAAGTTGCCTTATTTTCAGGGCTTTCTTATATGAGCCTTGTACTTGTAAATTTGTGTTTGGAAACACTAAACACCAAAGAATATTTTATTTTATTTCTGTACTCAATGAGGTATGAAAGAGTATACTTTTGAGAAGTCAAGGTTCCACTACTTTTCCTTGAAAGTATATTTTCACCTACTTTACACTACGAACACAAAAGAACACTTTTTGTTATTACCAAAAGCACTTGTAGATAATCCTTAAAATCATACACTAGTAAATAAACCATAAAAATCATTCTTTACCGCCTTAACCATTAAAAGCATGCTTTTAAGTTGCAAGTATACTACCAAATGAGCCCTTAGTCAATATCTCGTGTATTTTGTAATTCTGTTGTTATTTCACTCTTCCATTTCTTGAAATGACAGGATTCTGCATTGAGGGATGTTGCACACTTAGCAGATAAACTTTCGACAGATGGGATGGACGAGGAACAGATAAATTCAGTAGCTAGAATCAGGTATATAGTGCATGATTGTTTAAGGGACCATGTTGGCTGTCCAACTTTAGTTATAAACGACTCTCCAAATGAAGATGGGAAAAGGGGTAGGGGTAAAGAAAGGACAAGAAGAAGAGGTATTGTTAAACGCAAAAAGAATGATTCTGAGCAATCTATGGTATCGATAGCAATTAATCCTGGTGATGTTAACCACTCGCAAATATATCTTATAAATAATGAAGTTGTCCGTGAACAAATATGCTTTGTTTCCAGTGAGGGTAATGATGAAGAAATGTGTCACACAGACACCCTCGTTGACACCTCAGACCTTTGTCATGTAGTTAATGAGGTCGATGACTTGGATATTCCAAATATAACCAAGGAAGATGAAAATGTTCCACATTTATCGCATGTATCTATCGAGGTTGTTGAACAGCCATCTCTTAAAACTGGTGAAGAAGTCACACAACAGAGCGATTATGGCGTGCTAGTCTAGCTATACAGTGACAGATCCGCAATTTTGTATATTGGATTTTTAGGGGTCTATTATTAGAGGTGCGTAGTTATTAACTGATTGCTTTTAGTTGCTCCCTCCGTTCCCATTTAATTGTCCATTACGAAATTACGTACAATTTTGACCGGCTTATAACTTGTATCAAAATTGTCGAAATGAATTTTTTTTGAATCTAATCATAAAATTTAACATTTGAACTATACGATCAACTTTTGAAAATTTTTATTCCGACAATTTTGATACAAGTTCTTGACCGATCAAAATTGCACATAGTTTCGTAATGGACAATTAAATAGGAACGGAGGGAGTATGTTATTTGCAATTACCTCTGTTTTTTATTCCCTTTTGATACTGATAAGAAGTTATATTTTTCTTGGATGCGATTGACCGAGCCTAAGGTTTAGCTGCTTCAACCAAGATTAGATTGAAGATAAATTTCCACCCGCGAATGTGACTTGATCGCAGCGACTTGATTGTAATTTGTTTGCCTCCTAACATAAAAAGGAGTATAGGTTAGGTTTTAATCTATTTTTTTCCTCAAGCGTAGTTTTCCTTCTTTACCCGGTTTGTATTCCAGTTTGTCATGTATGGTGAATACTTTAATTCATAATATAACCAATTTGATTTCTGTTCATTTATACCAATAAGATACAAAGTAGATTTGTCGGAACTCGGACCAAGTTAAGGTCTAAATTTATTTCATTTTTGAAGCTCTGTCAACTACTAGTACCATACATTTTAATATTTTACCCCTCACATTATCGTTATCATCATCATTAACTGCAAGATCTGCATTATACCCTGGATTGACACTAGTTAAAAAATCACAGGATAACAGAACTGTTATTCTCCTCTTTCGTAGAGAATATGAATTTAACTATGAAGAGATCTCAGAGAACTTTCTAAATTGGAAATTGGAATAAAAGAGACTTTATATAGATGCATGTAGTTATGATTTTCATAATTTCTGCATATTCCTGAACATTGGTGGCATTTGTTAAGTTCTTTATTTTTATCATTACCAAATGGAAATATATACACAGAGTTGCTGAATTGCGTGTATGTCGTTGTTCACTTGTTTATTGTACTCGAGGTCGGGAAGTTATGAAGCTGTATGCATATATTATTTAGGTACAGTAAACCTTTTTTCATAGGAGTGGAGTTGAGTAAATGAACAATATTGCATAAAATACTTGCAGGTCAGTTAGCTTCATGCAGTTAAGTTTATGCATTTATTATTTATGTATAATCAATCACACTTTCTGTAGGGTGAAAAGCCAACCATTTTTATAAGCACACATTATGTAAATGCAACCATTTTGTACGTCTATTTGTATCAATTGATGCAACTACACAGTACACATTACACAAAACAATCATTAAACACAAGTCATCACTCCCAGCAATAAACAGATTATACAATCATCGGTGAACGAAATGAAACCGGGGGTTACCTAGGTTTGGAGGAGTTCATCTCGGAAATATAGTTGATTTTTCTTGTGCCAAGAAGGAAGTGAATTAACTTAAAAATCCTTCAAACAAAAGTGGTCAGTAATTTTATGGACCGACACACGATAATTGGTGTTTGTAGAAACTGATTAATTTGAAAAGTTCAGCTACAACGTTATATAATTTAAAATTATGTAATTGTGTGTTACTATTTATATTTTATGGAAATAGAGTTTTGGTTTAATTGATAACAATATGGAACACCGAGAATGCAATGTATATTAGACAATCAAAGTACATCAACAAAATAGCTTATTGAATAGTATATGATATATATATGGAATTATTTCACACAGTAAGTATTTCCAAAATTATAATTTATTCTCATTAGCACTAAATTATAATCTAAAGCTCACTATATTAATAATTTCGTAAAGCCTGCATATATAATGCTAGCGAGGGGGCCCCATAGGATTTTGGTTTCTAATAATTATAAATTGACTTAAGAAGCTACCATAGTTGTATTCAAGTGGTAGAAATAGTCGTTGTGTACATATTATTGTCAAAAAACGCCAAGAAAGTCTAATATTTTTTAAAATAATTGTGGGGGAGCCCCGTTGGACTGTTTTTCTGATTGTAACATTTCTGATTGTAGCATGTGTGTGAATGAATTGTCACGTGTCAAGTAATATTACTAATAGAAAATATAAAGGTACCAAAGATGAAACCAATTAGCTAGGTTAAATAAATTAATGTTTACCATGGGCAAAAGTTTGGCAAGACTAATTTATTAAATATTTATTAAAATTTATATGTAAATGCATTATACTGGTCTCGTTTGGTCGCGTCTTTTATGTTTAAAAGTGTATTTTTTGTAATTGGGTTGAAAAGTATATTTTTTCTGTTTAATTTTTAGTAAGTAAATGTTGTTTGGTGAACACCGTAAAAGTATACTTTTCATTAAAAATGTTTGGTAAAATATGTTTACTTTTACTTTTTGAGTGAAAATGAATTGTTTATTTCGATTAATAGAATAAAGCAAAATAATTAACTAGCAAAAAAACATTACATTATTTAAAGATTAAAAAATACAAAATTAGGAAAATATAATGATGATATGAACTAGGTTTTGAACTGTACTTTAAAAGCACATTCAGATTAAAACCTAAATTAACTACTTCGCCTACGGTTTCTCAAGTTTCTACAAATTTGATAACAAATTTCATTTCAATTAAATTGCATATAGTCATCATCACTTAAAAACTCTACAATCTACATCATCACTTAAAATTTCAATAAAACTAACAATTTCGCTTATGTATCATTTACACATTACCTTTTCATATTCTCTACAAGGAAAATTTACGTTGTGTTTACGGATAAAGTTGTGCAAAGCCATAAACGTTCCAATCATATCGATTTTTCGAATATCGTAATAACGCATATCTCTCAAGATTCTCAATCGTATTTCTCATACCCTAAACGTTCTTTCAATAACACTTCTTAATAACGTAGTCTAAAATTTTACGAAAACCGGAAAGCGCCAGTATAGTTAAATATTTAATCCAGATAAAATCCATGTGACAATTTTATTAAACTTATATGAATTTGTATATTCCATAATAATAATAGGAAAAAAAATACCAATTTCTTATATTTCATGAGATAAATTGCTAAAATTTGAGTAACTAAACAAATAAATTATTTATATATTATATATTCTGGTTTAGGAACTTGATTTCATAGTTTTGTAATGCATATTTTTCCTATTTTATTACAAAAATGGTATTGTAAAATCTTTCTTAAAGTTCTATTAAAGTATATTATTCAGATTATTAAAGTTATGAAAAAGTTTTATTTAAGATTTTACGAAGTTTCACTAAACCTTCGAAACATTTCGAAAACGTTTCCCTCAAATTTTGAAAGAGTATCGTTTCCCTTTCCGTTTTCGAAACAAGTTTCCGAAAAAACGCATTTTCTAACTAAATAGAGTTTTTCGGTAACTATAAATCAGTATCTACTAGATAATCTTTTTCTGTAAAAATTATAAAATAAAACTCCTTAAATGCGTTATTAATATTAAAAAAATCTTGTAAAACAAATATTTTTAATAATTAATAAGTATAATAAGTAAGATTTGAAAGCATTTTAAAGTGGTTAGGTTATGGGTGGTTATGTATAATAGAATAGCTACAGTGGAACAAAAGTATTTTACTTCAATAAGTAACATGAAGTTTGCTTTTTTTAAGTAAGATAAAAAGGGTTTTACTTTTCATAAAAGTAAGATTATTGAATGACAACCAAACCACATGTTACTTAACATAAGTATAAGTAATATTAAGTAAAAAGTAATGGTAAACCAAACAAGGCCACTATGTTAGTGCATATAGTAGCCCGAGTTAGTTTGGTTAGACAATATGATTGAAGTTGATACCTTTTCGTTATTAGTTCAAATTTCAATGTTATCTTGTTTCTCTACATTAATTCAATAGGTGTTAGGAGCATCATCTTTAACCATTTTTTCAAATCTAACATATTCTATATCTTTTAATAAATCATTTATATTTACATAAAATTACAGTTTTCTTATTAATTTTCTTATAATAACCATACATTATTTTTTTTATTTTATTTTTTATCTTTTAATAATCATAACAATATTGCAACCACAAAAATATGGACTCCATGATATTTTATTACTATTATACTCCATCCGTCCCTAAACAAATATATTCTACGAAAATACATGCATATTTGACCATCAAAATTTTCATATCAAAAATACCGAAATGAAAAAATTAAAAATTTCATCATATAGTTTTAACCATAAACTATGTGATTAACTTTTAAAATAATTTTTTCCGGTCTAAATATGAAAAAATTATCGGTTAAAATTGTACGTATTTTCGTAGGGGACATTTGTTTAGGGACGAAGGCAATATTAATTTTGAGAGTGAATTTTGTGTTTTCTTAAATTTATCATGTCCCTTTTTATAGTATAATCATTAAATTTTAAGAAAAAATATGTTTTTATAAAACAGACATAGATATGCTAACAGTACTACGATTAACCTCAGAAAAGAAAAGAGGAAAAGGATGATCAAAAACTCAGATGAGATGTATTTACCAAAAGAATAAAGCTATGGTCACGTATGAGTTGACACATCAGTAAAGTTATTTAAATTCAGGCTCTCTTTGTTTCAAGTAAAAAATATCAAGTGACGAAAAATGGATTTTATGATTAGTTGTTTGATAGAAAAACAAGAAATTAAAGAAAATGTTTTCCATCTTTTAGGAAAAACAAGGGAAATTTTATAACCCAAACATAGGCTGAAAACATTTTCATTCGAGGGGGAAAACATAACGTTTTCACAAATATATATATATATATATATATATATATATTATCCTTTTTACCTCGGTTTTTGTGCTTTTTAATAAAAAAAATTACGGGTGTTGGATATATTAACTTTTTTAACTTTTCAAAAGTTAGTTTTCGAAAAAAAGCTCAAAATCAAAAAAGTTATAAATTCAGATACTTATTTTAGCTTTTACACATAAAAAAGTTAAATTTTATAATTAAATTATTTTGTATATTTTTATGTCACCAATAAGTTGAAATTGGTGAAGAATGACTTATTAACAAAAATAAGTTATAAGTCATTTATAGGTAAAAATAAATAAAATATAAGTGGTTTATTTTAAACAAGTTTGTTTGTCATTGTTTTTAAAAGCAGCTTATTTTATTTTTTAATAAAAATAAGTTGTGGGTGTTTGATAATATAAGATTTTTTTTTAACTTTTCAAAAGTTAGCTTTTGCGAAAAAGATCAAAATCATAGAACTTAGAAATTCGAGAACTTTTTAGCTTTTACATAGAAAAATCATCTAATGTTAAAAATTTTCAATTAAATTATTTTGTACATTTCCAAATAACCAATAAGTTAAACTAAGTGAAAAATGACTTATTAACAAAATTATGTTATAAGTCATTTATAGGTAAAAAAGCTATTAAGTGACTTATTTTAAGCATTTTTTTCTCATTATTTTGTAATAGCAACTTATTTTGAGCAAGTTTTTTTTTTCATTGTAAAAGCAATTTTTTGACTATAAAATTCGATGTCAAACGCTCCCTTCATCAAGAAATTTTCATAAAAAATTCAAGTATCAGTAAACATTCGATAAACGAATAGAGAAAACTAATAGAGACAACAAATTCTAGGAAAATAATCTTTCTAAAAAATGTTTTTCCGAATAAATATTTTTCGTTCAAGCAAACATATCCTTCGTTCAAGCAAACATATCCTTCGTTCTTTCCTTTCAAAGTGAGTGTAATTGTTCCTTTGGCCAGGCTGTAACCACAAAGGTGTCCCATGGCCATGGAACAATGTCAGCTAATATTAGTCCTTTTATAATTTAACATAACTATAAGACCCTCATACATGAAGTTCTTTACAAACATAGCCTGATTATGATTTATCACCTGCACACGAGCATTACCAACCGTAGGGGTGGGCACGGTTTCGGGCCAATTCGGTTTTAGGGTAGACCAAAACAAAAACCGAAATTTTAGTCGGTTCGGTTTCGGTTCAGTTTTCATGTTTTGGGAATAGAAACCGAAACCGTTCGGTCCAGTTCCGGTTCTGGTTCGGTTCAAAGTTCCGGTTCGGTTCAGACTTGTGTTTCGGATCAAAGTTTTGATTCGGTTTAATGGTTTCGATTTATGCTCGGTATTTTTATTTTCTTGTCCATTTAAACAAGTTAAAAAATTTATAACATTTTTAAAAATCACGTTTACATAACTAGTAACAGTCGAGTTTGCATATTATATACAATATAGTAATATTATACAATATAACTAAAGTAATTATCTAGTGTGTACATACTCATATAAGATCGGTTTTAAATACGGTTCGGTTTTAAATCCGGTTTAGTTTTACATTTCGGTTTTAAATCCGGTTCAATTTTAACTTTCAGATTTGGTTCGGTTTTCGGTTTATTTTCAGAGAACCGAAACCGAACCGAATTATGGTTCCGGTTCCGGTTCCGGTTCGGTTCGGTTCACTACATTGTAAATTTAAAACCGAATCGATCGGTTTGGCTCCGGTTCGGTCCGGAAAAATCGGTTTTTTTTTCCACCCTTAACCAAGTGTAAGAAAAGAGGAAACGTTAATTGAGGATGGGGTAGCAGCTGCTGATGTATTTTATCTGAACCGTCCAACTATTATCCAATGGTTGACAAAATTATGTATTATTTGGATTTAAATTTGTAAGTTTAACTTGTTGAACCGTTAGATCATAAATGGATTGTGATTCTAGTAGTTGTAAAAAAAAGTACACGAGCTTTCCCACGTTAATTTCATTATGCTCTCTTCTGCCAATTTGAAGATAAAGTATAACTAACCTTTTTTATTTTTAAATATTCGTGAAAATGAAACAAGTCTAACTAACCGAATCCAGAATCAGTATCAAGTATTTTAAATTAAATTAAGGAGCAATAGTGGTCTATATACAGTAAACCTAGATATGATTGTCAAAAGAAAAAACCTAATTTTCTATCTAAACAAGTTGAAGGATAAAGAAGACGTGACAAAGAATATAACTCGTCATTTTCTTGACGTTTTATTTTAGTCTAAGGTGTCACAAGTTCCAGTTTGCCTTCCTTAATAAAAATGAAAATCAGAGGATAAGAGAAAACAAGTGACCAAAGAACGTGTGTGAAATTGAATGATTCAGATTAAATTAGAAAGAATAAAAGAAATATGGACAAAGCTACGAAAGTATAAGTTATAGCTAGATTTATAGTCCTCGTTATCATATTCATTTGTTTCCATTAGCAAATTAACAACTTGGACAAATTAAGTACGTAAAATTCTTCTCACTCCATTCTTTAATTCTTTCGTTCACTTATTCCATCAAGTTGCCAAACATCCAAAAAATATTAACATCAACGACCAATTAGACATACATATATACCAGCCTGTATCCCATTTCATTCATAACAATTTCAAATGAAATAGAGACCAATCGTATGTATCCGCTTTCACTTTTCTAAGTTTTCCTTTGCAAAATCAACTATAAGAACCGCTGCCTTTAAGGATTGAAAAAATTTTATATATAAAAAAAGATTTAACTCAAAAATTGAAGAACATCATAGATCTGAAAGTCAATGGGCTTCCAAACCTACGTGTTTTATGTTAGAAGATGGTAAAGAAAGAGGGTACGTTCGTCGTTTGTCAGATAGGAGTTTTTATTCTTCGCTCTCTTTAGGTTGATGTTAACTTTATTTACACAGGCGTACTCAAAGTTTTAGACTTATTTCATACAAGTCAATTAAGTTGTAAATCGTTGCTTATTACTTCTTTATTTCTCCTTTTTTGTACTCTTAGTGTCACTAATGGTGATGCTATTTTCTGTTGGGGTTTTTTCTCCGCATTTTTATTTTCATTATCATCAATAAATAAAAATAAGGGTTTTTCCCACCATTTATATAAAAAATATTAAAAAAAATAAGAACCATATTTTTGTGAACCATATAATTAACCAAATAACTAAAATTATGTTCATACTTTTTGTACTGTTTATTTCAATATATATAAAAACATCAACAAAAAAATTGTAAAGTCGATCCGTTCACAGAAATCACAGGCTAAATCTGACAAATCATAACATTGTTGTGAACTTAATGTCTTCTTATTAACTACACCATCAACTGTAAAGTACACAAAATGTTTGAATCTACAGTGCATTTGACACCAAAATATTGAAACCTGCAGAGACACAATTGTGTTATGAAGAAACTGTATGGTTCATATTGTATTATTCAAAAATATCTTGGGGCAAAGTGTCATTTTCTCATACAACCTCTTTAAATTATTTCTGACACAATTCTATCCTTCCAGGTAAATCTAGGTATATATGTGACATGTAGTACACTTTTTGATTCATCTCTCTCTCCATATATAATTATTAATTATACACACACACATATATCTATTTTATATCTAAAATGGCTAACAAGAGTCTCCTAGTTCTAAACATAAGCTTCATGTTACTCATCTTCATATCCCTCTTAACTCACTTTTATTCCTCAAAACCAAACACTTTTATTACCCAAAAGAAGTTTCCACAAATGTTATCCACAAATGTAGGGTGCACAGAGTTACATAACTATCCTGATAACAATGCAAAGTGCTTATACATAAAGTCTCACATAGGTTGCCAAACTGGGGGTTACATAGCCTATCTCCAACTATTTTATTGCACTTTCACCTCTCCTTTTGGCTATATATCCCTTTTTATATCCCTTGTTTTGTTGTTTTATCTCCTTGGTGACACCGCGGCAAACTACTTTTGTTCATCGCTCGAGGGGCTTTCAAGAACCCTAAATCTCTCTCCTACTATAGCGGGAGTGACCCTACTCTCCTTGGGAAATGGTGCGAACGATTTGTTTGCCACTATGACCGCTTTTATGGGAGATAGTACTAAGGAAGTTGGGTTAAATAGCATACTAGGTGGGGCGTTTTTCGTGTCTAGTGTTGTGGTGGGGATCATTTGCCTTACTATTCATCGTGATCGTGTTTGTATCGATAAATCGAGTTTTATCAGAGATGTGCTGTTTTTCATCGTATCGCTGTTTTGCGTACTTGTGATCGTTATGTTTGGGAGGATCAATCTATGGGGTTCTATCTCTTTTCTCTCTATATACTTCGTTTACGTTCTCTTTGTGTCAACAACTGAATTTTGGGGTAAAAAGAGAAGGGAACAACTACTTGAGGTGTCTATTTGTAATAATAATATACTGCCAATCAGTTCAAGTCAGTGTTGTTCTGATTTTAAATCACCTTTACTTGGTTCAATTAGTGATGAGAAAAGTCCAAATTTAGTCAACCAAAACGTGGTTCATTTCCCAAATTTAAAGTATTGTGAGCAACTTGTGCATATTTTGGAGCTACCTCTAAGTTTACCAAGGAGATTAACTATACCTGTGATAAATGAAGAGAAATGGTCCAAATCCTATGGGGTTCTATCAGTCACACTTGCACCTATTTTTGTAACTATGATTTTGAGTTCACATTACAATGGTCCAACATTATTGACATATATAGGTGGTGGGTCAGTTGGAATACTTTTTGGTACTCTAGCATATTTCACTACTGAAAAGAGTGTTCCACCAAAAAAATGCACTTTCCCTTGGCTTGTAGGTGGTTTCTTAATGAGCATTACATGGACGTACATCTTAGCTCAAGAATTAGTTTCTGTTTTAGTATCATTCGGACTCGTTTTCGGTATAAGCCCATTTATATTGGGCCTAACTGTGCTTGCTTGGGGAAATTCACTTGGTGATTTAGTGGCTAATCTTGCGATGGCGAGGAATGGTAGGCCAGATGGTGTCAAAGTGGCGATTTCCGGATGCTATGCTGGGCCCATTTTCAACACTGTAATGGGCTTGGGCCTCTCGCTCGCATTCGCTTCCTATGCTGTATATCCTTCTTCGTATCTCATACCTACCGATCCTTCGGTATACGTGACTTTGGGCTTTTTAATAGGTGGACTGTTATGGGCCCTTGTTGTCTTGCCCAAGAATAATATGAGGATCGAGAGGGGCTTGGGAGTTGGCCTTTTGGTCATTTACTTGTGCTTTCTGTCTCTTAAATTTTCTACAGCTATTGGGTGGATTATTGAAGTTTATTAAATTCTACCGGTATGTAAAATCTTGTAAGTCGTAAGTAGTGTTCATTATCCGAGATGTAAAAAGAACTACATGCACCACACAGGTAAAGTATAGGTCCGTTACGATGCCACAGATGAGCTATGAGTTTTAAGTTCCTAAATATTTATAGGCCGGATAACTCGAGGCATATATAGAGAAACACAAGCATGAAATCGTAAAGTATTAAAGCTATTCAAGTATAAGTATTGACATTCATGGGATGTAAGTAATCATCTATGACTTGTTATGGACTCATGATATCATGATTACTTGTGAAAATACTTGTTTTAGTTGTTAATTATGAATGGTACAGAGGAATGCAAACAGCTTTTTCGTATACATTTTTATTTATACGCATAAAGATTGTGTGAAGTACATGTAATTACTGAATGGCAGAGTAAAGTTTCTTGTAGAAACCGCAGTTACACGATAATCAAAATAACATAAGATTAATCTATTGCGAAAATGATTTAAGTTTTAATATTCTTAGAAATTTAAATGGAACCTTAAAGTAGTCGGGAAGATCCGAAGATGCATATATGTTTGGATAACAGATACAAACAGTACGCAAGCAAGATAAGTGTCATTGCCTTTCTTTTAACAATTGCGAAATGGATTAATAGAGTAGATGAACAAAATTATTTGGTTTCCATAATTTTCCGCATTATCGTATGCGATTACAGGTTTGATGGTCATCTTCCTTAACAAGGTATACATACTGTACAGTTATCATGAATTGTGGTACATCTCTATCAATACATTCAGGATTTAAGCAAGTAAAAAGGCTTTATTCTATATTCCAACAATACAGTAAATTAATGGTAGATCGGATACATACGAATAGAGGTAGATCGGAGGGGTTGGGTCATCGTGACAGGGTCGTGATTACAAAATAAAAATAACAAATGGTGGAGGAGGCTAAAGCTAATGCAGTTCTAACTAAATTAAAATTGGATGCTGTATATTTAAAGTTGTCATCTTTTTCTTTCTACGTTCACTTTGGATATAAAAAAGATCTCCAAATTATTTGTTAAGTTGCTTGTTTCAATTTAGTAGATTTGAAGAAGTACCGTAGAAACTTAAGAATTATAGATGAGTCAAGATCTGCGTAAATCATGAATGGTTTGTCAAATATGCAATTGATATGAGTATTATGAGGTTATTGATTATAAGTGTATTGGGTAAATTAAATGAATCGAGTTCTTTAAAACATTTGTCGAATTGAAAAGGAGGGACAAAACATAAAATAGTAATGCTATTATTTATTTAGGATAGAAACAAAGATAAAGAGCCTAAATACGATGAAAAAAACAGAACCCCCGAGATAAAACTATTAAAAAAAACGCCTTGTGCTTTACATTTAGATAGTCCCATTGCTACCATGATATGATTGCTCTAACATCTTGGTTTTGCTAAATCACTAAATACTTTTTTATCATTTAACACAAACATAGCTAGACCCAACTAAATTATCAAAAAGATAACTTGAAAAGTTTAATTATCAAAAATATACTTTTAATTAATTAAAAAAATAACATTAAAAAACGGTATGAACTTAGTAAATAAGGGTATAAACTTGTAAGATGTAAAAAAAAAATGTATGAACTCGAAAAAAAAAGAGCCTATGAAATCGAAAAAAATGGTATGAACTCGGAAAAAAAAAGAGGGTATGAAATCAGAAAAAATGTATGACCTTGAAAAAAAAGGTATGAAATCGAAAAAAGAGAGGGTGTGAAATCGAAAAAAATGGTATAAACTCGGAAAAAAAGTATGAAATAAAAAAAAAGGTATGAACTCGAAAAAAAATAATATGAAATTGTAAAAACTGGTACGAACTCGGAAAAAAAAATAGGATATGAAATAAAAAAAAAAGGTATAAAATTGAAAAAAAACGGGGTATGAACTCAACAAAAAAAAAAGTATGAACTCGTAAAAAAACGGACCATGAACTCAGAAAAAAGTATTTGTGTATCTGAATGTGTTTTTTTTTTTTTTTTGCAGGCCATTGTTTTAATTTAAAATGTTTATTTGTCCAAAATGTTATTTCATGTTTTAGTACTTTTACAACATCCAGTTGAAGGTTCTGAAGTATTTTATTAATTTTTCGAACTTTTATTGAAATTTACAAATTATGATTAGATTGATGCATATGCTAAAAGATATACGAAAAAAATATAAATGTCTAGAGCGAAATAGATTTGAGAAGAGATTATGTACTACTCTCTAAGACCGTTTGATTGCATCATTTAAAGAAGGTCGGGATTGAAATAGAATTTCTACTGGACCATAAATGATGGGATAGGTTGATTAAAGTGCAACCGGATTATAGTAACGTTCGGGCTAATGTATTTGTGATATCATGGGGATGTGACCGTATTAGAATAGTGCAATCCCGACGGATTCACTAATTTAGGATTCATTTCAAATCACACCCACAATGTGGGCTAGATTGTTAATCGCGCGAGTACTAATTCCACATCCAAACGAGACATTGACATCCTCTACTGCCATAGATACCACACATTGACATCCTCTAATTTAGTACTTTTTAATTATTTAGTTTATTTACCAAAACGTCATAATACAATCCAAAACATAATACACATATTTTATCTCTCTAGAAACCAAAAAAAATACTTTTAAATTACAACAAAATTCTATCAAACCGAAAAAAAATCAAAAAAAAAAAATTATAAAAAAAAATCACAAAAAAAATAAAATGAAAAAAATGAAAAAAATCAAACAAAAAAAATGTATTTTTAAAAAAATAAGAGAAAATGAAAAATATCACACAAAAAATTATATTTTATAAAAAAACATATTTTTTCTAAAAAATTTCACAAAAAATGAAAAAAATCATAATTTTTTAAAAAAATTATAAAAAAACATTTTTTTTTTGTCAATATACTACTTTTTACACTGAAAAAACTGTTTTTTCATCAAAAAAATACTTTTTCCATCAAAAAAATACTTTTTCCATCAAAAAGTGAATTTTTTTTTTACCAAAAAGTGGTTTTTCCATGAAAAGGTGACTTTTTTTTTAATCTAAATGAGCTGAAATTGCATCTATTTCAGTCGAAAGGACATATAGTTCAGTAAAAAGCGTATATAGTTCAATAAAAATGCATATAATTCAACTAAAAGTGCATCTGGTTCAGCTGAAAGTAAATCTTGTGTTAGCTGAAAGTACATCTAATTTAGTCGAAAGTACATCTAATTAAGTCAAAAGTGCATATAGTTCGATAAAAATACATATAGTTCTGTCAAAAATGCATCTGATTCAGCTAAAATTGCATCTGGTTCAGCTGAAAGTGAATATGGTTCAACCAAAAGTGCATCTAGTTCAATAAAAGTGCATCTGGTTCTGTCAAAAGTGCATATAGTTCAGCTGAAAGTGCATCTAGTTCTGTTGAAAATGCATCCAGTTCAGTCAAAATTGCATATAATACAGTCGAAAGTGCATAAAATTCAATAAAAATGCATATAGTCCAGCACAAAAAATGTATATACTTTACTTTAAAGTTAAAAAAAACCCGGTTGGATTCGAACCACCAAACTCTGGAACCTCGGTGTTGGGTGCAATCGCTATTACCAATTTGAGTTTACGGATCTAAAATTAGTTACTAAAACTAGTTTCTAAAAAGTCAATTCAAACTTTAACAAGTATTGAAATGAGCCAAACGAGACTTAAATACATAAGTAAAAATTTAGCTTAAAGCCACTACCAAACAAGACCCGAAATTTTTCAAATTAATCGATTTCGACATAAAAAAAGCTTCAATTCCGAAGAGCCAAACAATCCATAAAAAACAAAATAAAAACGGATAAGAAAAGTATTGAAATACATTAGTGCAGAAAAATGATTCACTTCTTTTACAAAATCCTTTTCCGAAAAACTAAATATATATGAAAAGCAATTAACAGGAACTAAATATAAGAAAATACTAAGTAGATGACTGAAGCACCTCATGTAGAAAATAAAAATAAAAATTGTCAACACCTAGTATGTGGTAATCAGGAGCTTGGAGGTTAAAACCCCGTCATATTAATATAATTCAAATTTAAATTAGATAGAGTCCATTCATCAAAATTTGTATTGAAAACATGGAACTAAAACATGTCATTCCTATAAGAACATGCTCTATCCACGAAAATACTGACCTCATAATCATTGGAGTGATATGGAATAAGTTACATGATACACGATATCAAATAAAAAAACTGCAATTGGTGAACAATTTTAAATAGTAAAAGTGTATCTGTTCTGTTAGATTCTGTTTTGAAGAAAGGCACTTCCAAAGTACACTCTACGAACAGTGAGCATTAGTCCTATAATTTTTTTTTAAATAAAATAAAAAACTAAGAAGAAAGTGAGCTTGGATAACATATATTTTTCACGATAAAACAACAATTTCTACCAAAAGCTACTGATTCATGGCAGGTTTGGTGCATCTTACAGGCTTTGGTTTTTCACGTATAAACTTTATCATCGACTAACCAGCTTAATAGAAATTAAATGTTACTCGGGACTAAAAAGAAACAAAAAGGAGTTGTAACTCAGTAAAAAAAAAAAAACTAGCTTATTTTCGCCAAATGGAAGAGAATAAACTACAAACAAGCACTAAAAAAACTGAATTTTTTTTTTTTCCGGCTCAAACATATATAGACCCCAAAGCTGAATAAACACATAATCTTCATAACCTAACTTATTTCTGTAAGAGAATCCAAACAAGGCCTAAGAACCCTCAATTACGAAAAACAATGCAAAATAAATTACTCCGTATATGAAAAAAACAATCTAAAATAAATTAAAAATTACTCATATGATGCAATAAACTCTGATGACAAGCAGAGAGAGAGCCCAATATGATAGGGTGTAGAGGGCTCAATTTGCTATTCAGTGTAAACTCAATTCGCCTACTATGTACTATCTTAATCGATTAATCTCCAATTCGATATTAAGTATAAACAAAAAGACGAGTCTTTGTCTAGATAGATAGAGAGTCTAAAATCTCAAATCAACCGAATGGCGAGAGAGAGAAAGAGAGAACGCACTGAGTTAGTTAATAAATAAAATTATTAAGTATATATAAAAGTTGGTATCTATAAGTAATGTAAATTACAATATGTATCTAGAGAAGTTCAAAAGTGGTAAATATTAGGTATTATTTGAAAAAATATTTATGAATACATATAAACAAACAAAAAATCGGACCATACGGTTTAACCCTACAAATACGTTTTTTGTTTTGTTTTGTTTTGTTATTGCTTCATTTTTAAATATTTGGTGTACAATTTAATAAAAGTATTTTAGGTATTTTATTTTTAAAAACTATTAATAAATACAAATTTTTATGAATTTTATAGCACAATAGATTAGATAGATACACATCTCTCAAACCGTATCAGTATATCTCTCTCTAACATGGCAATGGCATCAAAGCTCATGAAAAGAAGCAACATATTCAAACCCATCTTCTCTCTCCTCCCTAAAACAAACCCTAACCCTAACCCTAATTCCTTATTAAAAACCTCACTTTATCTCTCTCTCTTTCATCAAACAATTACACCTCACTCCACCTCTCCTCACTCTCCTTTCGACTCTCCCACACCAATTCATTCCTCTCGTAACGAAGCTGAAATCGCCAAATTCGCCGCCATTTCCGATTCCTGGTTTGTCTCATTTATTTTTTCATATTCTTTATTTTGGTTTACTTTTTGTGTTTTTATTTTTTGGTTTCTAGTCTATTCTTGTTTGGTTGCATCTTTTAAGATTGCATTCAATTTTATTTTTTAATTGGGACTGTATTCTGTTGATCAGTTTAAAAGCAGTGAAAAAGCTACTAGGAGCCTTTAGGGCGCGTTGGCATCGCCTTTTTTTTTTTGTTCAAAAAGCTGATTTTTAAAAGCGATGAGAAAAAATCTTGCTAAAAAAATCCTTAAGTTCCTAGCTTTTCTGACCCATAAGCTAGCTTCTGAAAAGCTAAAAAAGCTTACATACCTAACACTTAGTCTCTGTTAATCGAAATGCTAAAAAAGCTGAGAAAAAAAAAGTTGTAACGAAAGAGGCACTTAAGCTTGGTTTGCACTCAGTCTGTTAGCTCCTCCCTTTTGGTGAATTCTTAAGTTTAGTTTGCATTTTGTTTGTGTTTTGCAGCTTTTATTTTAAGCTAAGAGATTTATTTATTTTATTTGCAGAAAAAGTAGCATGCATTTGGTTGGTCAATTTGACAGCTAAGATTTTTCGGGTTTTTCGTTCCTGCTTAGTTTGTTAGGTAGGTGTGTTTTGGTGAATTCTTTTGTTTGGTTTGTATTATGTATTTAGGATTTTCATTTTGGCCTTGTTTGATTGCATCTTTTTAATTGTAGATGTATATTTATTTAGGTGAAATGTGGACGGTATTCTTGTTGGTCAGTTAAAAAAGCTTCTACATTTTCATTTTCCGGAATGAAAAAAGTTAGAAACCTTAATCTGGATTTTTGTATTTTATTTGCATTTTCTTTGTACTTTTACTCTGTCCTTGTTTTGTTGTAGCTTTATAGCTAAGAGATGATGTTTATTTGTTTGCTTAAAAGGTGGACTGTATTTTGCTGGTCAATTTAAAAGCTGAGCTTTGTCTAATTTCCGAAATGAAAAAGGTAGGAGCTTTCAGCATCTTAGTTTGTTAGGTTCCCTTTTGATGAATTCAACTGTTTGGTTAAAATTTTGTTTGGGTTTTTAGTTTCTACTCTTGCCTTGCTTATGTTGCAGTTTTTGGAGATTTATTTATTTATTTAAAATTTGACTGTATTTTGTGGGTCAAGTTAAAAATATGGAACTTTTTCTTATTTCCGGAATGAAAGAGTTAGAATCTTTAAGCCAAATTCTTATGTTTTACTTGCAATTTCTTCGTGCTTTTACTCTGGCCTTGTTTGGTTGCAGATTTTAAGCTTAGAGATTTATTTTTTGCTTAAACAGTGGACTGCATTTTGTTTCGTCAATTAGAAAGGTAGGTAATCTAGTTTTCAGAATGGTAAAGCTAGGTTAGGTTCCCCTTTCGGTGAATTCCTATGTTTAATTTACATTTTCTTTGTATATTAGTTTTTACTTTTTATTCTGGCCTTGTTTGGTTGCAGCTTTTAGGCTTAGAGATTTATTTATTTAAAATGGGCACTGCATTTTGTAGGTCAATTAAAAAGCAGGACATTTTCTAGTTTCGGAAAGAAACAGGTAGGAGCTTTCAGCTCTTAGTTTGTTAGGTAAGGCACCCTGTTGGTGAATTTTTATGTTCAATTTGTATTTTCTCTGTGGGTTTAGTTTTTACTCCAGTCTTGTTTGGTTGCAATATTTAAGCATGATTATATATTTATGTATTTGAAATGGTGACTGTATTTTGTTAGCCAATTTAAAAGCGGAACTTTTCTCAAGTTTCTGGAATGAAAATGCTAGTAGCGTTAAGCTGGTTGTTGGTACCCCTTTTGGTGAATTCTTACGTTTGGTTATATTTTGTTTGGGCTTTTAGTTTCTAATCTGGCCTTTTTTGCTGAAAAAGTGAACTGCATTTGGCTGGTCAGATTTAAAAGCCGAGACTTTTCTATTTTCTAGTTCCTGGTTAGCTTGTTAGGTCCTCTTTTTGGTGAATTCTTATTTTTTATTTATTTTTTCTTCGTGTTTTTAGTTATTACTCTAGCCTTTTCTGGTTGCAGCTTTTACGGTTAGAGATTTATTTAATTCTTTGCTTTAAAGGTGGACAGCATTTGGTTGGTCAACATAAAAGCTGATTTTTTGCTTAAAAGTGGACCGCATTTGGTTGGCCAGTTTAAAATCTGAGATCTTCTCGTTTTCTTGTATGAAAGGGTAGAAAGTTTTAAGCTCAGAGTTTTCTGGTTTTCTTGATTTCCATTGTGTTTTTAGTTGTTTTTCTAGGTTTGATTTGCTGCAGCTTTTATCTTGTGGTTCTAATTTTATTTTTTTGGTGAAAGGGTAGGTTGCATTTTGTTGCTTAACTTAAGAGCTGAGCTATTTCTGGTTTCCAAAAAAAAAAAAACTAAACTAGGAGTTTTAAGCTTGTTAAGTTCCATTTTTCTTGGGTTTATACTCTGACCTTGTTTGGTTGCAGCTTTCAAGCTTAGAGGTTTGCTTTTTTAGAATCAAAGGTGAACTGCATTTGGTTGATTATTTTTACAGGCTGAGTTCAGGTTTTCTCGTATGAAAAAGGTAGAAGCTTTAAGCTTACAGTTTGCTGTATTTTTTTGATTTACATCTTCTTTGTGTTTTTACTCTAGACTTGTTTGGTTGTAGCTTATAACTTAAATTTATTTTTTCCTAAAAAAGTGAATAACATTTGATCAGTGAATTTCAAAGTTGAGGTTTCTACTTCCTGGAATGAAAAAGCTAGAAGCTTTAAGCAAACTAATATTACATCAAAAAAATCTTACTGAATTCTTAAAATTTGCAACTCAAAAGGAGTGCTCTTTTTTCATTTTTTGTCAATTCTTATGTTTAATCTATATTTGCTTTGTGTTACTGTTTTTAGCTTTTACTCTAGCCTTCTTTGGTTGCATCATTTTTTTTTTATAATATAAATCACATGGCAAAAATATATAGAAGGGGGACATTGTATCTTTTAAACATAGTTTTTTTTTTGGTCTGAAAAAGTGGATTGCATTATGTTTGTCAAGAGAAGAGCTGTGCTTTCTTGTCTGTGGATGTAAAAGCTAGAAGCTTTAAGCTGGATAAATCCAACTACCCAAAAAAGAACGATTAATTTTCTTAAAAGTTGCAACCTCTCTGTTTGGATGTTTGCAAGAAGATTACTTACTAACATTATATTGTATCTTTAGTGAATTTTCCTAGTATTCTTTAGCCAGATATTTTTTAGCGGAAGGCAAACATAGCATAAATTCTTTCCGCATTTGATAGATATTTTCTTTCCACCCATAGTAGCTTGTGTGTTTGCCAGTGAGATTACTTGTTAACATATTTGTTTCACCGACTTCATTGAGGCATTAAGCAGAATCTCCAATTTTGACCAAAGCATTCAACAAGAAAATCTAAAATTTTCTTGGAGGATTTAATTTGCAATTCACTGTTTACTTTTCACTTTGCATGTAGTTAGTTTGCCCCGCTTGGTACCTTCTCAACTTTCTCTATTTTCATATGAAATTGCTGTTCTTGGTTTTCATTGAATGTGATTTTGCAATTGTGGTGGTGATAATATAAGAGTAAAATGCATTTGGGTGGATAGTTGGCTGTTGCTGAAAGAGAAAAGTGAAACTTTCAGCTTGTCTCTTTATATTTTTTGGAGCCAAAATGAATTCTGATGAAATTAATGGTATTTCTTTTGTGGGAGTAAAATTTTGGAAGTAAACAACATAAAAACTGGAAAAAGAGTGTTTCAGAGAGGCTTTAATGTTTAGTGATTTTCATTTACTTTTGATTACATTTATTAGTCTTTTGGTTGGGATGAGAACTATGAAGATAGACCAAATACTAAGCTGCTTGTCGGTCTAGATTATTACTAAATGACTAATGGCTTTGCATCATAACAGTTGAAAACAATTATTTACCAAGGAGAATGGTTTAAGTTGCTTGAGTTAATATTAAAGCTAAGTTTAGTGCTAATTGCTAAATACTAAAAAGTAATTGTAATCCAAGTTATTTGCTGCTATGTTTTGTGCATCATAAAATCTGCACATGATCTTATGAACAGGTTCAATTAATTTTCGTTAGTCCATCTGAAAGATCTTGAGTATTGGTGAGTTGCCTCAACTCTTTCCCATTAAGTGACTCATCCATACATGTACTTCCATTGTCATATATTTTATTACAAACCATGTACCATTTTTTTATTTCATATTTTCAATCACACTGAAATCTCCTTGCTTATTGAACTCTATATTGAGATCGGCAATTAAAGGATCTTTGAAAATGTCTATTTCGATTTTGTATTAGGTGGGATGCCGAAGGACCATTTAAGCCGTTGCATGTGATGAATCCAACGAGATTGATGTTCATCCGATCAGCTCTTTGCCGTCATTTTAGGTGTTTTGTGCAATCCTTTTCTTGATCTTTGGTGTTTTCTATGATAGTGGTGTATCAGATGCAACTAGATTTGAATTGTTTAATAGAAACTTTTAAATCACCAAATTGTAAAATGAAGTGGCGATGAATGAGGAAAGCGATGTCATGTGGTTGGAAAGTACTCTGATAGGAAGAATTGATTACGAAATGAAAGGGGAATCTGTCCACATAGACATACTGACACAGTTTAGCTTCCAAATTGATCTATATAGTTTGCTATAGATTTGCACTCAATTGTTTTTTTTTTCCCCTAATAATATGAGATGGACACCTGAATTGTAATAAGTAGTATATATATGCAGGCTTCTACGTGTACTCATGCCGCTTACGTATTTCCTTTCTACTATATGATGGCACTTAAGTTGATCCATACCATTTAAGTCCTGGATGTCTCATGCAAGGAAAGATTAAGAATTGGAAGGGTTTATTAGTTTCATCTGCAATACTCAGTGTCTATTCTATTTGAATTTGAATTTGAATTTGAATTTGAAAGTATAAATGTTATTTTTTACAATTATCTGCATTCTAATTATTGTTTTATTTCCTCAGAAAGGATCCATATTGTGCTAGGCCTCTGGAGGGGCTGAAACTTGTGGATGTTGGTTGTGGAGGTGGAATTCTGTCAGAGGTACACCCATTTTTTAATGCCGACAGGCTTACTACACTTCCTTTTACTGTACAGATTTCTTATTCTTTACCCGTCAGCTATTATGTAACCCAGTGGAATAGTTCTTAGTTTTAACAGGTTAAGCTTTGACACTTTCAGATCTTATGCATTTCCAGCGTACCACCTGATTATGAAAAAGGAATATTTTTTTGTCAAAAAAATCCAACTTGCTCCTATTGTGCAACTGTACTTTTACTTACAATCAGTTATAGTTATAGAACTTTGCAACAGATAAGTTTTTGTTTGCCTTGAGTTTTACTAGAATAAAAAAGAATCTGGTGTACGAGTTAGCTTCAAGTAGTGTCTTGTTTCGCATTTAGTTAAACCTCAGTCTAGGTTTTTCAAGACTAAATGACAGCTGGGAGTAAATAGAATAAATCGAACGAAAGGCTACGTTGGTAATGTAGTCGTAAATGCATTATCTCTGTGTTCTTTTTTTAGGGCGAACGCTATCTCTTTATGTTGCTTCTATATGTTCTGGTAGACTTGGATTATTATTGACCAGATATTTCAATTGGTTGCTGCGTTCATGCTTTGTACTTTTTTCATTTGGGTTGTTCAGCCTTTGGCTCGTATGGGAGCCACTGTAATGGGTGTTGATGCTGTGGAGAAGAATATCAAAATTGCGCGTGTTCATGCGGTATGTTTTTTCTTGTAAATTTGGTAATTCCTCATAATTATTATGTCCATACACGAAACTGTGAACTCCTTCTATGAAAAGGGTGGACCACTTGTTAGAAGTAGGTGTGTGTGCCCGCACATCTAGTGATAGCGAGACAAAGCAGCGATTATTATCCGAAAGATGCTTGTTTAATGCGTTGTAATAATGAATACACGAAACAGTTTTTTACTTCGTAAGAAAGTCGACAGGCTAATTGATCTGCATAAGCTTAAGGAGAGTTGTATATTTGTTCTTTAAGTACTCCTCTCCATAGTTTGGCATTGCTCAGTTACTTTGTCTTATAACTGTATGAATGTTAAACATCCAGATTTTATAATAGGCTAGTGAAGAGAGTCTTTCCTAATTTAAGGTCTAAATGATGTCGTACATGAGGGTATCCTACTTAAAAACTGTTGATGATTAAACACATTAGTGGCGGGGTTGGCTATGGTACTGGGACAATTGAACCTTAGTGACATAATATTATGATTTCTCAGATGAATTTTATGATTTTATTCCTTTATTTTCTAAAATGAATCATGGAACAAGGAAATGGTGGAATTGAGAGCTAGAAAGATCTGTGCAGTAATTATCATACATGAAACCCAAAAAGCTAGTTATTGATAAAAAAGAAACCTATATATTTACCCAACTCACAAATAGCTTACATACGATTATTTGCAATTACCTTTGCCTTTTTCTTTTTCCTTCGTAAATCCTCTGCCTTTCTGGTCCATAGTTTATAAATTTCAAACTCTCTCAAGTGATGTTGTGGGAATTGAACTATAGTACATCGGGAAACCTATAGTTCACCCAGTTCTCCAAATTTCTAATAGCTTCTTTCTGTAGCATCAAGAGTTTTGCTTAATTATTAATCTTAATTTTGAAAGAGCTTTGTGATCATCACAGCACGTTTTGCAGCGTTGGTGCCTTTAATCAAACCGCATATATCTTATGTTTAAATCTTTCACATAGTTTTTTATAACAAATGTTCACTTGGCCAGAATTTGGACCCATTAACTTCAGCAATTGACTATCGTTGCACAACAGCTGGTACGTGCCACTTTTAACTTTGACAAGGTTATGGTTTATAGTAAATTCTATTTTTGTTCACTCATGCTTTATCAGTATAACCTTTGAGTGGTATAGAGAAGTGGCTGACTCTTAGTGATGGAAGTTCAGACACTTTTTTTCGTGATACAAAATTACACAAGGGGAATATTTACACATGATTCATCATTATTATTATTATTATTTATTTTTCTTGTAGAAGTATATACGTCTCAAAGTTTACTCCGGTTCAGATTCTTAAAACTACATTGTCATCTTTGCAGAGAAACTAGTCGAGGAACAACGTGAGTTTGACGCGGTAGTTGCTTTAGAGGTAAACCGTTTAGATATGAAAAGGTTTTAACTGTGTAGTTCTGGTGATAGATTTCCCATGTAGCAATATGAGAAAATTAGATGACGACTGTAAATGTAAAATTAGTTGCCTGTTTTCCTTTTTTCTTCATTTTAATAAACTCTTTTGATTTATTTTATTTTCATATCCTCAGATAATTGAGCATGTAGCAAATCCTGCAGAGTTTTGCAAATCATTGTCCGCACTAACTGTTTCTGGCGGAGCAACTATGATATCAACAATTAATCGATCTATGAGAGCTTATGCAACTGCTATTGTTGGAGCGGAATACATACTTCGTTGGGTAATTAAAAAAATCATAGCATTGTTTAGCATCGCTTCTGCTTTGTTTATCTGCATTTCTCATCTCATAGTTTTGTAAAGCTAAATTCTCTTGGTGAAAAGAAAAAAGATTACACCTAAATATAAAGCAGAAAAGAAAACCACATCAAAGGGGTCCTTAGTTGCCAATGGTCACCGTACTTTAGTTGTTATATAGATATCTGTTTCGATTATAATGCTTAAGCATCTTGAGATTTCTTCTAGTCTAGGTACTAAACAAGTTTGAAATGGTTCTTTGGAGCAAGGGCTAGGAGTAGGTTGGAGGGGACTATAATACCCTCATATTAAGAGAAAACTGACTTTTACTATGCATTTTAACTAAAATTACATATGCTAGCCTTTCTACACCCTTCATAATAACCAAAAAGAATATACATGTATTTCAACCCCTCACATACAGGAAATTTTCTACCATTTCTATGTCTCAACCCATTGTTGCACAAATCGAAGCAATTTAGAAACTATTGTGTTTTAGGCTATGTTTGGTAACAGATTCTTTGGTCCAAAATCAAAATTTAAAAATCTGTTTTGAGAATCCACTGAAAAGCTGGATTTAAAAAAAAATTCAGCCTAAAAATCAAATTTTCAGAAGCTGAATAATCTGACTTGTCAAACACCCACATATTTTTAAAATCTAAAATCCAAAAATCCACTAAAAAAATCTGTTGCCAAACGGACATTAGTTATTGATGGAAAGAAGTTTAAGGATACCCAACATCTTGAAATTACTCTTTAACCCTCTTTATATTTCATTTTGCTTGTTGGCAGCTCCCTAGGGGTACGCATGAGTGGTCGAGTTTTCTCACTCCTGAAGAACTTGTCCTGATCTTGCAACGAGCTTCTATAAATGTGAGATGAATATTCCCTCTACTTTTCAAACTCTTATCTCATGTACTAATTAGTTATGAATATTAGAAATGATAATTTTCTGCTCTTTTTTTTTGGCACTTGTTCAGGTGGAAGAGATGGCTGGGTTTGCATATAACCCGTTGACGGGACGATGGTCGCTATCTGATGATGTCGGTGTAAACTTTATTGCATATGGTACCAAAAATAGCTAACAAGTGAAGAGAAGAATTGGTGGTGGCTTTTTCCTTTGTGGCTTGAACTTTAGGAATGGATCTTTTAACTTATTTCCCCCTTATTCTTTGTATCTTTGTTGTATCGTGTTATATGCCCGGTTCCAACAATTTATGGGATTGAATGAGTAGCAATGACGGTATATAGCAATAAAAGGGAAAAATTATAACAAAAGATATCACGAACTATCGAACATTAGCACTAAGCTTGATTCAATTGCTTGAATTATCACTAATCCTATACTATTTTACTTGCATAAGAGCGCACTTATTACTGTCATCTTCTTATGTTGAACTTTTATCATTTGTTGTTTTACTGTCTGTTAAACATGGGTCATATTTTTCTTTAGGAGAAATTACCAAGATGGGTCGTATTTTGCTGTCGCGCACTATTACTTTTGGCTTGCTTTGAGTTTGTCCATATTTATAAAATTGAAAAAACCTCTACTTTGTAAATCGGTATCAACAAATTACAAGTTCGGGTTATAATCGTGAAATTATTGGGGAAACAGAAATTCCTTTTCTAAATGGGGAAGCAAAATTTTTAATGGAATTGACTAATTGGGTTCGAAAACCTGAAATTTGAGTTTTAGTTTAATTTTGAGGGGAAAAAAGGAGTACAATGCTATGAGATTTGTGTCAAGACAAGCTCTAACTCTGTGTCAATGTTTTGGTTGAAATTAAATTAGATTTTTTTTATGTGTCTTTGCCTGTTAGCGTTTGTTTGACTGTAATCTAGATTTTATAGGTTTGAAGACCATTTTTATGGGGTCTGAAGTATGAACTTTAGTGATCGTAGTTGTGTGATAGTTTCATGCAAATTTCCTAAAAATTGCTAGTTAAAAGGAGCCAATTTTTTTACAGTTTTGGTCAATTTTTAATTTCTTATGTTTATTTAAATTTACTTAGTGCTGCTATTGTTAGTGTTTATGTAAAAACACGACAAAAAAATGTCAATCAAGAAAACCAATAAACCCTTAAGGTAAAATTTATACTTTTTTCATACAATTATACCACAATGACTCAGAATTTTAACCGACATAACAAAAATTTGTCTACTTTTTAATAAAATAAGCTGCGCTTCTAGATTGACCAATCCACACGAGATTAATTTTCATCAAACAAATGAATATATATTTAAGATTAAACCAATACAACCAAACAAGGCTACATTAAAAAGTACTACTAAAAACCCATAAAAACATAACAAAATAGAAACCAAAAGGGAAACCCTAAAGAAGTCTAGTTTAAAAGTCACCAACCAAATGCAATCCACTTTTTCACAATATATATATATATATAATCCCTTCAAAACTTTAACCAAACAAGGTCTGAATAACCTTTAATAATTTTATTACATCTGATTTTAACGATTTGAGTATCTAGCTTTCAATTTTCTCAATTTGGATACCAAAATATAATAATTTCCAATTTAGTTACAACCGTTTAAATTAATCACGAAATCATGTCATTTGACACCACGTGCTTGACAAACATTAACGTGAGAGAGTAATTTTGTCATTCTGCATCAAAATATATTATCATAAAAAAACGTTTTCCACACATAACAAAAATCAGCACATAGTCCAAATTTAGGAAAAAACGTTGTTCTAAAATGATATATTTTGGTGCATAATGACAAAATTAGCCTTTTGCGTTCAAGTTTATCAAGCACATGCGGTCATTTGACATGATTTCGTGATTAATTTAGTAACTAATAACTAAATTGGACACTTTCATATAGTGTTGTACACAAATTGGGAAAATTAAAATGTGTGTACTCAAATCGTTAACATCAACATAGTTTGGTGTACTAAACGTATTTTTAAACGTATTTTTTTACCAAAGTGTTAGTTCAGTAATAAAGAAAAAAAGACACAAAATATTACTTAAGAGCATTCACATCTGTTATGTCAAAACATAGTTTTTTTTAAAAAATTTGATGATTATGGTATAAAAAGTGACATGTATCGTAAATAGTATAAATTTTATACATGACAGCAAACATAAAATTCACCTTATATACGAATAATGCATTGATTGGCTAGATAAATATAATAGTAATAAACTATTATGTGATTTATATTTTTATGGTTAAAATATTATTATTTTTATTAAATGATAATAAAAAAATAAAAATAAACGATGCACAGTTATTATAAATGAATTAATAAGGGTGTCTAAATGTAAACATAATTAAAATATATAAAATTGATGAGGGGTGTCTAAATGTTAATCTTGCTTTAACACTGTGAACTACTTAACTTACCCAACACCAACTCTCTCTCTCTCTCTCTCTCTATATATATATATATTCACACAAAAAACTCTCTCTCTCTCTCTCTATATATATATTCACACAATTAAAACCCTAACGCCGCGTCGCCGCCATGGCAACACCAACGCCGCCGTCATGACTTCGACGAACCGCCATGACACCGCCGTCTCCGGCCCTCCGCCACCTCATCAACACGTTTGTCACCATCCTTTCTTTTTTCATTTTTATTTTGACTAATTATAAGTTTTGTCTATGTGTTTATAACTAGGTTCATTGAAAGTGTTTTTTGTTTTGTTTTGTTCCCAAATTCTTAAATCTTTTTTTGAGAACTACACATGTTTGTCTCTCTCCTTTCTATTTTTATTTTTGTTATTTTGACGAATTGCAAGTTTCGTCACTGTTACGATAACCAGGGTTCATAGAAATTGTTTTTGTTTTGTTCCCAAAGTCTTAATCTTTTTTGGGAATTACAAGTTTTGTCCCCTTTTTTATAACTAAGTTCATAGAAGCTATTTTTGTTTTTATTCCCAAAAACTGAATCTTTTTTGGGAATTACAAGTTTTTTCACTTTGTTATGTAAACTAAATTCCGCCTTGTTTCTGTTTTTTTTTTTTTGGGTTGTAAGGTCCTATAATGGTTATTTGTGGTTTTTTAATTGATGATGAGCCTAATTTACCTAAAACCTTAGTTTTTAATTGGAATCTTTTTTGGGAATTTCAAGTTTTATCACTGTGTTTTGTTAACTAGATTCTGTCTTGTTTCTATTTGGTTTTGATTTTTCATGTTCCAAGTTACTGTATTTTTTAAATGGGAAATATATGTTGATGATGAGCTTAATTTACTCGAAACATTAGTTCTTAGGTTACAGTCACGGAACCAGGATTCTATCGGGGGAGGTTCGTAGAAAATATTTCTGTTTTCACTCCCAAAGATTGATTCTTTTGTGGGAATTACAAGTTTTGTCATTGTTTTAATAACTAGGTTCTTTTTGGGTCCCGTTAATTTGTCTTTTTTATGGTGTAATTGGAATTTGATAATGGTTACTTATTTGTGATTGTTTAATTGGAATTTATGTGTGATGATGATGAGCTTACTTTACCCGAAACCTTTGTTTTTAATTGGGAGGTTCGTAGAAGTTATTTTTGGTTTTATTCCCCAAATCTGTTTTTTCTTTAGAATTACAAGTTTTTTCGCGGTGTAATGCTAACTAAATTCCATCTTCTTTATGCTAATTTTTATTTTATTTTATAATCCTCTAGTGGTTATTTGTGGTTTTTTAATTGGAGTTTACATTAATGATAAACTTATTTTACCCGGAACGCTAGAATTCTTAGGTCTCAGTGGCGGAACCAGGATAATATCAGGGGAGGTTCATAATGAGTATTTTTGTTTTCATTCCCAAAGACTGAATCTTTTTTGGTAATTACAAGTTTTGTCACTGTGTTATGTAAACTAAGTTCCGTCTTGGTTTTGTGAATTTTGGTTTTTTTGTGTTGTAAGGTCCTCTATTGGTTATTTGTGGTTTTTTAGTTGGAATTTATGTTGATGATGATCTTAAGTTACCCCTAAACCTTATTTTTTAGGGTACGGTGAGGGAACGAGGATTCTATTGGGGTAGGTTCGTAGAAAGTATATTTGATTTCATTCGCAAAGATTGAATCTTTTTGGTAATTACAAGTTTTGTCCATGTGTTATGTAAACTAAATCCTGACTTGTTTCTGTTTGGTTTTGGTTTGTTGTAATTTAATGTAATGATTATTTGTGGTTTTTTATTTGGAAATTATAATGGTGATAAGCTTACTTTAACCGGAAACCTTAGTTCTTAAGTTACAGTAAAAGAACCAGGATCCGATGAGGGCTGTTCTTAGTAAAAAAATTGTTTTCATTCCCAAAGATTGAATCTTTTTTAAGAATTACAAGTTTGGTTACTGTTTTTATAACCAAATTCTGTTTGGTTTCCGTTATTTTTGTCATTTGTTTTTTTTACATGGAATTTATGTTGATGATGAACTTACTTTACCGGGAACCGTAGTTCTTAGGTCACAGTGACAGAATGAGGATTCAATCAGGGAGGTTCATAGAGAGTATTTTGTTATTTTGGGGGGTGAAAATGCATAATTGGACAATTTTAATCTTCATAATTTTTTTTAAAAATGAATAGAATGAGAGTGTGGGTGACTTGTGTCAATGTCTGGTTTCTACTGTGCTTAGTTTTGTTTGAGTTTACTTTGCAGAATTTTGTTTTTTGTTTAATGATTAGAGGATCTTACAAACTGAAAAGATAAAATTAACGGAAAAGGCAGAATTTAGAAGAAATACACCGACAAAGCTAGTAATTCGTAAAAACAACTTTGAACTTTAAAAATGAAAATAAGAAAAACCAGTGTCCCCAATTGACACCATGCAATGGTCCAAACTTTGGTGCCTTATATAGCTGATCTAAGACTCCAGAATTAAACAAAAATAAAGATTCTGTAACGTAAATTCAAACTTAAAACTGCACCTAAGCACAGTCAAAACCAGGTTTCGACACAACTGAGCCGCACTATCATGCAGACAAAAAAATTAAAAGTTAAACTCCTCCCGTTATAGCATTTTGACCCCCATTAACATCAAAATACTCCCTATGGACCTCCCCTACTAAAAATTGAGCACAAGACTACACAGGATTGGACAGGATCACACAAGATTAGAAAGAGTAAAAAAATAAAAAAAATCATAAAAGAATTATTCAAAAAAAATCATAAACAAAAAAGAATTGTAAATATTTTACAATTGGGTTGCCTTATACAGAACATGATTAAAAGAAATAGTAAATATATTTGGCAATACTGGTGCTATATATTCCCACTGTGGCGATACCGGTGGTTATCCTCCTTTGAAGTAGAACTGTATAAGTTACAAGTTTTATTTTGTGTGAAGTATTTCAATTAATATTTAGTTTCAGATAGGGGAATCTGAGATCAGCTATTAAGGCGCCAAAGATTGAACCTATCTTGCGGGTTTTTCTTTTGTACAGTCAATCAATTGAACGGCACAAAGTCCCTTTTTCAAAAATAAATATTCAATTGTTATTTTTTTTCAAATTTTGATTAATAATTAAATTTAGGGTAGTATCCACTAGGGTTCTATATTTCTATTTGAGTTTTTATTGTGTTGTAAAATTTATTAAATCCTAATTTGTCTAATATATAATAAAATTTGAAAAATTAAATTAGTTATTGAAAACTTATCATCTAACCCTCCATTTTTTAATCTAATTGTTATAAAGATGACTGGGCATTGTACAGTCTAACTCAATGACTGCACAAAATGGGGACCCCTATCTTGCGAATGACAAGTTTTGTCTCTTGTAGTTAACTAAATTCCCGTTCCTGCTGATATTGAGTTTTCATGTTGTACAGTTCCGTTACAATTGGGTTGTGGTGGTTGTTCAATTGAAATTTTTGATAGTAACCACTATTACACCGTTGATGAGCTTATTGTACCTAAAACCTTGTTTCTTAGGTCACATAGTGGAACCAGGATTGTAGGCATTTTTATTTAGGCAAATAAGACTATGTTAGACGTAGTTGACTTATAAGTTCTTTATCAACCAAATAATAATTAGATACCTTGGAAAGTAAATCTACAAAAGACACTTTCAAGTGTTTCATTGGAATTGATAATTATTTTTCAAGATATATTGAATTTGTATTTTTTAAACACATCATAAAAATAGAAAGAAGCAATTCTGTGAGGAATTAATTTTCTTTTGGAAGGCATAAGCATGTGATAAATTTTGGATTTTGGTCAGTTTTTTTGTTTATTAACTTTTCTAGGGAAGAAACAATATTTAATTTTTCATATTTAATGCCATCGATGCTATAATAATATGTTTGTAGTAGTATATATGACTCTGCAACCTCTATTTAGCAATGAACATTAAATGAACACAGATTTTGAGAATATTTTAAAGCATTGTCACCATTAACATTATTAATTTTTATCATTTAATGACTTGTAATAACTCTCTTATCCTATGCCCCCGGGGCATCTGTTAGCATTTGCCAAGTTATAATACATGGTAAAAAATAAATCTACATATATTTGTCAATACTAGTGGTGATATTCCCATTGTGTCACCATGTAGTTTTTCCCCTGCTTATATGCAATCTCCGTCTGAAGTAGAGCTGTAGAACTTTCACATTTTGCATTTACTTTGTGAAGAATTTCAACTTTTGTTTAGTTCTGGGTTGAGGAGTTTGAGATCAGCTATATAACCTAGGCACCAAAGTTTTGAAACTATTGTGTTGTTTCAGTTGTGCCCACTAGATTGTTAAGGAATTTTACTGTATAAATAGAGCCGTTGTATTCCTACTCGAACAAAGTTTTCAGTGGAGGGAAGAAAAAGAGGTTTTGTAAGGATCGTCTTATGTGTATTTGATTAGATGTTAATTTAATAATTAGTAGAATCCAGTTGTCTGCATCGTGGGTGTCGTGGATTTCTTCTGATGTTTGATGTCCAGCTCCTGCACCACAATCCTGTTTTATTCCATGAGTGGGTATTGAAGATATTTTTTTTTATCTTGTCTGTGTTTGTTTTGCTAAACAGTATATTGGATGTCAACTTGATACAAATTTGAATTATGTATTACATGTCCATATTCCAACTTGTTGGTGTTTTTTTCATGATAAGCTCTTGTAACCTGTAATAAGCAGGAACCTTTGACATTCTTTAATTTTTTATGCCTTGAATTTTTCGGTTGGACAGTTTGTAATGTCTTGTTTGGAGTAGGTCTGGCCCGAGCAGTGTTACTGTTTGGATGATGTGTAACCTGATGTTAGGATAAAGACCATGTGAATTATTTTTTTGAGTTATTTCTGCAAGTTAACCATCCATGCTAGAATAAGAAATGACTGCTTTTCTAGTGTTCATTGTTCTCTAAAATTCCGGAAATTGCCTAATATTCGTTTCCATTCTCAGTTTTCTTGCAGTCTTATATTAAAAAAAACTTGTAGCAATGTAATGAAACAAATTATTTGCCAAAGTGACAGAGTCACAAATATTACACTACAAAGTAGTTTCTTGATTCCTTTACCAAATTTGACGTGCTTATTGTTATTACCATGCCTTTTCTTATGGTTTTAATTTTTATGTATATAGATACTTTTGTTTGGGTCCTTCACGGAAGATGAAACAAAATCATGGCTAAGTCAGCCATCTGAAAGGGTTGAAAAACCCTTAGAAGAGAAAACATCATCCAAAGTCGAGTCTTCAAAACCTGCAAAAAGTTTAAAGGAAAGTAATGTTACCCAAGGTTCTGCTCATCGTTCTAACCCTAGTAATGGTTCTGACAAATCAAACATTGTAGATGCTATTGATCTTCACTCTTTACGGATATCAACATCCGAAGGTGGTCTATCAAACCAATCATTTGACTCGAGTGATGGAGCTTTAGATGGGGGAGTGAGAAACAAAGTTAAACTAAATGGGGCGACAACTGTGGCCGAGTCTTTTAGAAATCTTAGCCAGAAGGTGTCTAATGGGTCTGCTACCGCTACAGCTATGAGCATATTGCTCTCTAGAGGCTTAATCAACTCAGGAAATCTGTGCTTCCTGATTGCAACTTTGCAAGCCCTGATGTCATGTTCTCCTTTTGTTCAGCTTTTGCAGGGGTTAAGAGATTGCAATGTACCTAAGGTATTACTCCGTATTAATATATTAATTTTCTGGACAATTATAATATTTTAATTGTTGTGGGAGGATGTGCTGATGATATTTGTCCCATCGCAGGGTGGTTACCCAACGTTATTGGCTTTTACTGAGCTCGTTACCCATTTTGATTCTCACAAAGATGAAAGCTCAAAGAAGAAAGATGTAAAGGTACATGAAATTGGTAGGCCTTTCAGGCCCCTCATGTTTGAAGGCGTTCTTAAAAGTTTCACTCCAGATGTCCCGAATAGTATGTCCGGACGTTCAAGGTAATTGATTCATTTTTTTCTTTATTAGGACTTCTAATTGCTTTTATAATATTCTGTACCGCTGTCATCATGCTAATCGAGTTTTAGCTGAATTGAGGTCGAGTCATGGAATAAAATTTTCACGAGTTTCTTCTTTCTGCAAGTGCTTTCGTCTGTCGATAAATTTAAATAGCAATCTATATTTAGTACGCGACAGGTGCTAATTTTTTCTCATGGTGGACCTAATTTCTTAGCCAGCGGTAATTAAGAGAAGTATATGTATCTGAAGTACTGACTGAAATTATTATCGGTTTTCCAGTTTGAGTTTATCGTTTACTTGAGTATTGGTTTATTCGGTTTTTGTTACGTGTTTCAGGCAGGAAGATGCTCAGGAATTTTTAAGTTTTATAATGGATCAAATGCATGATGAATTACTTAAACTTGAAGGACGAAATACAAACTTGAATGGGGGAAAATCAAATTTAGTTTCTTCTGTAGAAGATGATGAGTGGGAAACAGTTGGCCCTAAGAACAAATCTGCAGTTACAAGAACCCAAAGTTTTGTTCCTTCAGAGCTAAGTGCAATATTTGGTGGGCAATTGAGAAGTGTTGTTAAGGCAAAAGGTAGGCCTATCAGGTCTCTTATCTTCACTATGTGAATGCTTAGAATAAAACTTTATTGATATGATAAGTAGTTCTTTAATTAAGCACCTTTACCTAGCTTCATGAGCTGTGAATTTTATGTTTCTTTGTTAATTTTAATTCTTTCCTTCAGTTATACTCTCTGATTCTTTTATCTTTATTTCTGTTTTGTTACAGGGAATAAAGCCTCTGCTACTGTTCAGCCTTTCCTTTTGCTTCATCTTGATATATCCCATGAAGCTGTTCATACTATTGAGGAGGCTCTTCGTCTATTTTCTACCCCAGAGACACTTGAAGAGTACCACACATCACTGGGTGGAAAGGTGGTTCTTCGTCTTGCTAAACTTTGTAATCAGTATTTACATATTCGAAATTTATTATCATATTACTTGCTAAAGGTTTGTTTTTGTGTGTCCATGAGTGTGCTATTTTCCATGTTTGAGTTTATGAAATGCAGATGATAGAACTCTTAGAGTTCTTGCTTTAATAATCCAACTTATAAGAAGGCAAACTCATTTACAAAGTGAAAGATTTTTCTCCTTTCTTTTGGGTTTTGAAATTCAGTTCTATGAAATGTATACTTGCTGTTTCATTTTAGTAATTAAAGACCTATAAACAGCATTATGAAATTGAAAGCCTTGGTTCCAGAAAGAATAACAAGGTTCTTATCCCGACCATGTGTTTCGGAATATGTTTGTTCTTAGCCACATAACGCTCTTGACTCTAAATATTGGATCCATATTTTGATACCCCCCTCCTTTTTTCTAGGTAATTTTTCAGATATGTAATATGGGGTTTAAACTTAGGGGATTGATACAGTTAGTTTTCCGATTGCTGCCATTATATCCTCAGTTATGAGGACCAAGTGTTCTCGATTTAGATACCAGCCTTTTTACTTTCAGGATCTTCGTTTTTGCTATCCAAATTTGTGAATGACCGTAAGGTTCATAAGTTACAGTTAGTTTGTTTTCCGTTTATTAAAAAATTATTTTTAATTTGCTTTTACTTTTAGTTTGCCTTTTGATCATTCTTGACTTCATATAATTTTGTCTCTAGTGCACTCTAGTATCGTGTTCCTATTCCTCATTGTTGCATGAGGACCTTGTTTTACTTCTGCTCTCAAAAAACATGCTCAGTTTACACATTGTTTGGTTACAATGGTACATGCTGCAATTTTTTTCTTGATTAGACTGTGGAGAGTTGAAACCTTCAGAAATACCTTTTTTGTTCTTCATGACATCATCAATTTTAACTTTGTAATGTTTGGATATGTTTGATATTGTTTGTTGTTGGGATCAGGATTCATAATGTTTGGTCGTGGTTTTTCCCTTTCTCTACAGGCTGGAATTGTGACTGCTAGAAAATCTGTACAGATACAAACTCTTCCAAAGATAATGATATTGCATTTAATGCGTTTTAGCTATGTTAATTATGGAAGTACCAAGCTGCACAAACCTGTACACTTTCCTCTAGATCTGGTCCTAAACCGTGAATTGCTCGTCTCTCCATCAAATGAGGTAACAAACTTTTTTATATTCTTTATATGTATTTTATTTTAACAAGATAGACAGATCGCCCCCCAAGGTTAAAGATGATAGTGGTATCTTGTTTATTGGGTTCTTTACCAATATTGTGAATAACTTTTTAGGGACGGGTAGTAAGTTGGTTTTTGTGATGCAAAAATATTATTTACTGCAAAATTGAGTGGAACTAGTATTTGTTATACTTGTTGCTATGCTTCAAGAATCGTTTGGTGGATAATACTTTTTTTTCTTTTTCCGACTGTACCAAGTAAAATATGGTGTTTGAGATAACACCTTAAAAACACACTTTTATGTTCTTAAAAAAGCACACTTATCATAGTGTATACATCTTGATACTCTTAAAAAATATACTTTTTCTTCAATTTACACTAATTTCAACTACTTTTTACATCTGCCAATGCAGAAAGTATACCTTTTTTTAATTAAATTTAAAGGTCATGCTCAAGCTTAAACTTTTTCAGCTATAGCCAAAAACCATACTTTTGTACTTAAAAGATCCAACCAATCAAGACGTAATATGTAGTGGCAACATATAATTAAAAATTTCGGAGATTTTATATGGGGTATACTTTTATTTGTGTTCATGTATAACAGCACTCTTCGTTTTTTCTGCTTTGCATGCTCATACAGGGACGTAAGTATGAACTTGTCTCGACTATTACGCATCATGGAACGGAAGCATCAAAGGGGCACTATACTGCTGATGGCCGGATCTCTAACGGACATTGGTTACGCTTTGATGACGCTTCTGTTTCTGCAATTGGCTTGAACAAAGTACTGCATGACCAGGCCTATGTTCTCTTCTACAAACAAGTATCTGCTTAAATCCGGAGTGCTCAATTCTTCTACCGAGAAATGGATTGAGTTTTGGTGTCGTTAGTTATGGTCTACTGTTTATGTTACTAATCGACTGTGAGCAGATAAGGGTCAATGGAGATGGTTGTAACATTGGTTACATAAGTTGTATCTTTATTCTATTTATAGAATCTTTACAAAGGAAGAAGAGATGTTTCCGCACTTTTGAGGCTTCACATTAGTATTAAGCATTTTTTGGGATTGGAGAAGATTAATGAGTTGTGCTGACTTTTATGTGCTGTAGCTTCTTCATAAGTTGCTAGTTTTTATATATATATATATATATATACTTGTGTATTCAATAAATTTTCAATTTAATCTATGTTAAAAAGTTGCCTCAAAGCTCAAAAAGCTCGATTGGAAGCTCAATACTATAAAATCGGTTTACAGAAAAGCTTATGATTTCTACCCCATAAAAGCTTAAGCTTTTATACTTTTAGTCAAGGTGAAGCTCTTAGTGCTTTAACTACGTTTCACGGGTTAAACATTGATATTAATGAGTTAGCTTATTTTCCTTTCTACTGGTCGTAAAAGATAGAACAATTAAATGAATCCATCATCTTAAATTTTGAACGTTTGCTCTTAAATCCTACTCCATTTGCTAGTGAACCTAGCATTTGTACTTACACCGTCAGTTTGGTCAAGGCTTGAAAAATTGATAGTTGTATCTTGGGCTGTAAACAAGATGAGTTCTTTGTGTAATCGTTCGTGTTCGGCTCGGATAATGTTCGGTTCATGTTCGTTCATTTATAAATGAACACGATAATGAATAAGAATATAGTGTTCGTCTATTAAGTGAACTGAACATGAATATGCATATGTTCGATTCGTCTAAGATCGTGTTCGTGTAACTATATATAAAGTTTGATAAAATAAAAAACTAAATTTATTAATGATGTAACAAAAACTAATATCACTATACAATTAATAAACTTATTTATACTATAATAATATAAATGATATATTTGTATTATTTTGAACTTATTATAGTAATTTATATAATCATACTGTAAATACAGTCACCGATTTTATCGTTAAGTGTTCAACTCGTTAAAGTAATCATACGTATGTAAAAAAGAATTTATACAATATATAAACTTAAAGTTATATGTGAACTAGTTTATCCTATTTAACAATATAGTAATATATTATAAAATTAAAATATATTTTAAAAAGAAAGAAAAAAATATATTTTTTCAATTATTGAATGTTTTGGAAGAAATTAGATGTTCACGAACAACTCGTGTTCGGCTCGTCAAATGTTCGGTTCATGTTCGTCAAATGTTCGCTCGTATTAAAATGAACATGAACTGAATATGAACAAGGGTTTTAGTTCATAAACTAAATATGAACAGAGCATTGTTCGGTTCGTTTCGTTTCATTTACACCTCAGATCTGTATAATGAAAATTGGAGCATGATGCCTTGGATCTTATATGTTTTTTTTTTCCGATTTAAAGAAATACTAACAATGAAAACTTTTAGGGTGTCTCGTAAGATAGAAAATGTATGGGAAAAAGAAAATGATTTACTAAAAAAATAATTTTATGTGTTTGTTTACGTAAGAAAATCAATGAAAAATAAAATGAAAGAAACTATGGAAAAATTTTGTGTGTAAAATGAAGTAAATCATTTTCCTTTCAAAAATTGGATGAAAATAAAAACAAATAATACAAGTAAGGCTAGCGCTCTCTCTCTCCTCTTTCTTTTATTTTCATTTTCTTTTATTTTTCCAATATTTCAAACAAACGAGTGAAAAATAATTTCATATTAATTTTTATTTCGCTTGCTTTTTTTCTTTTTCTTTTCTTTTCCCGCCACATTTTCGGATTCTAAACACACCATTAGGATGTATTTGGAACATGAAAAATTGATAGGAAAAGAAAAATAATTTCTCGTGTTTGTTTACATAATAAAATCAATGGATAACAAAATGAAAGAAACTATGAAAAAAATTTGTGTGTAAAATGAGAGAAATCATTTTACTTTCAAAAATGGGAGAAAAAGAAAAACAAATGAGAAAAATGAGTCGATCTCTCTCTCCTTTTTTTTTTTTTTTAATTTTTCAAACACAGAAAATGATTTCATTTTAATTTTTATTTTTTTTCCTTCCTTTTTCTTTTCTTTTATTTTCCCACGACATTTTCGAGTTTAAAACACACCAGCAATACAAGTGATTGTCTTTGCGTCCTTGCTATACAAGCCCTTAGTAATCTTTTGTAAAAATGTCTCTAGGTTAGTATTCAAAATCGACAAAAATTTATTTTCAGTTTGGTTTTCACCAGAAGTTAGAAAATTGAATTAAGTTTGCTTTCTAAAAAGGATCTACACTAATTAAATTTTTAAGTGGTCGTTTTAAAGAATTATCTAACTGGAAACTCAGTTTTCCAGAATAACAAACTGTTTTTGCATGTTAATTTGTAAAATCCATAACTCTCACAGGGAAGTTTTAAAATTCATAAAAAAAATATGGTCGTAAAGATACTGATGTCTAGTTTAACATATAAACTAACTAAAATATTTCAATGTAGAAATATGATCGGAAAGTTTTAGTGTCCACGACGTTTTAAAAAGTGTTGAAAGCATGTTTGCGACACGTGTCCGTATATTCGAAACGCAATACATCATCTATTTTGAAGTGTCCGTGCATCATAGATATTATCAACTAAATGTACTTGGTATTATTATGAATGAATGTAAACGAGTTCTTCTATCTATCTACGTTATTTATTTTCTTACTACAATGAGTTTGTTCTTGTCCACCTTTACTATATTTTTTCCCTTCTAATTATTTGTAAGTTTTACGTAACATATATGAAATATAATAATCATAAGATACCTTGCTTAATTATATATAACTATCAAATCATGTGAATATCTATATATGCGCGCCTTGTATAATAAGTTAATGTCGTCATCTATATCTATAAATAAAAAAAGTCTACGTTTTCTTTAATAAAGAAATATGTCAACATTCATCTAATTCCGGATCTACGTTTCTTTAAAGAAGTATATATTATCAATAAGTAGATAATATTAAAGGAACAATTGGATCTTGGTGCCTTAGTCCTCATACTATATATTAATAGCAAAAACAGAACAGCTACTTGGTTAGCATAAGTCACTAACTCATGTAAACTCTTAAAAGAGGAGTTTAACAAAAAAAAACTATTAATTACAAATTAATGTAAATTATTAATACCACCAAAAATTAGAAAATCTCAAAAGATTATAGTCAATCAAGTTCACCACAAAAATATGTCAGCAAGCTATAAGGCTCTTGATTAACTTAATCTAATGATCGCAAGTTTAGCTTTACAAAATACTATTTAGCTAAAGAAACCGTTCATATTAATTCTTTGCTGAGAGATTATTAATTTGCTGTTCGGAGATGATCTCTATATGTAAGGTTCGCTTGAATATAGATGCTTATATATCATATTTTGGTCCATTTATTTCTGGAAAAATGTATAACAAACAAAAGATTGGAAAAGAAAAACTCATACCTTATCAAATGTAAAGTACATATTATACTGTGTATCTTATCAATAATTAATCATGAAAAGAAAAACTCATACCTTATATCAAATGTAAAGTACATATTAATTATACTGTGTATCTTATCAATAATTAATCATGAAAAGAAAAACTCATACCTTATCAAATGTAAAGTACATGAGATAATGAGAATGCAAATACGGTTTTTAATAAAGAGCAGGTTAACCAATAATTATTTGCATTAGAAAACATATATACAAACTTGTCAAAAGTTAAGAATTTGAGCAAAAAATACTACCTGAATGAAAATTGGCCATGGTCTAGTTTGTGGTGGGAATTTTTGATTGCTGGGCACAGTTAATAAATAGCCATCTCCTTCAGAAGTCAATCTCCATTTCTCTCTGCATTACTCTCCAATCTTCGCTCAAGTATTAGGTAACTCGGAGTATTATTTTTGTTCTCAATGATAAATATTGATAACGGTTCTCGAATACATTTTATAATTATTGATTAAATTTAAAGTACTGTTTACCAACATATCTGATTTAGGTGTGGGATTATTGGTGTACTATATCAATAAAATCATCTGTTTTTTTTTAAAAAATGTGTGGGATTTATATTAATACCCTTTTTTTCTTCTTTTTTTTGTTGTTAATACATGAATACTTGAGTTAAAAACAAGGCATATCTATTATTACGATCTACAAAACATTAATTTCTGTAACCACTTAATTACCGTAAACGGTACATACGCTTTTACGGCATCTACGACTTGTCTAAGAATAAGGAAGTGGAAATTGTCTATTTCCCTAAGTTAATACAAGTTGAATTCAGGGTATATATTTCCATAATTATAGACCGTGAGTAGTTGTGCAAATAACAATTGTTATTTATATTATTACTGTTTTATTTATGCATCTAAGGATGCTCATCCATAATATTTGTGTTAATTTTAACAATGCTAACTTTGACACATCATCATTTAATTGCATATTAAATAACACATGTGTAACTTAAATTTAACCTTCACATTAGTGTATTAACTTAACAAAGTTATATAATTTTAATTAAAATTAATTATTAATTCAAATCTCATTAATTAGTCATTTTGTAAATCTCACTAAAATAGTAATAGTTGAAATAGAGTTCACCTTCAAATTAATGATATTTTGCCACATTATCGATTAACAACATTAAAAACATTGTTATCTTTAACAACTTTTTTAACATCATAAAGATAACACATAATTTAACATAACTAATGGAGATAAAAAAAATGTCCGGAATGAGTTTTAGTTTGTACGTGTGTTTTTCATCCTATGTTAAATGCTCATGTTACAAATGAGGTGCGGTTTCAAAAAAAATAAAAAATGTTACAAATTAGGTCGTAAAAATAAAAAATGTTACAAATTAGGTCGTACAAAATATTACGTGTACATATTTTCTTATTGTGTGTTTTTCTGTACAAAATAGAAGTTTTTTTGGGGTGAGTTTTTCTGTAAAGAAATTGCTTTGTCAGTTACTGATTTTCTTATTGTTTCAAAGGGATCGCCTAATATTCTTAATATCCGTACGTTTTTTGCATTTAAAGTTTGTAGCTATATTTTTTTTTCTAAATTATTTAAAGAAAGCTGCTTACTATTTTAACCAGCTGTATGAAATTTTATACATGGATTAATTCACCACGGTGGCCCACGCACGAGGCCATAAAGTTGATATTTAATTATATTAAATCGAAATCAAGTGAAAGTTGAATACAATTAATATTAATTATCTCGTATGTAATTTATCCCAAAATTTAGCAACAAAATGAGGGTCTCAGTCATAAACCAGAGAGAGTGGTGCACCGTGTAAGCGGATGATTTCCTTTATATATAATTGAGCAAGTTTATCGAGAGAAAAAGTCATCTTAATTGGGATAAAATGGGAACACTTTGTTAGACGATCAACGATCCTGGCCGTTCATGTTTATTGACCCAAATAGGTCAATTTTATCTCGGGAACCGCCCTTGGCTGACTTCATAATAATAAGGAAAAAGAACAAGAAAACGTTCCTTCCATTGGACAAAATATAAAATATACCGCTCGATTAATTATAGATAAGACATTTTCTTATCATTAGAATTTGACGTTCCAAGATCAGACCGTTTCTTTACCATTGTAGAAATTCTTCAAAACATTTAGCTCTTTTTGGTAGCAAATTTTTTCTCCCAGTTTTCGAATTTTGATTTTAAAATTCACTGTTTATTTAGACAGTCGGATTAATAATTAGCTTTTAGGAATTATATGTTTAGGCTAAAAAAGCTAAAAATTGAAGAAATGAAAATTCTGGATTTTGGCTAGATATTCGAAACAACTCTTTTAAAGCTGATTTTTATCTTAAAATCTCCTGCTAAACATAGCCATATCTCTGGTACATTCCCTTTACGATATAGCCATACTTGCCTTTACATGAAACAGATGGAGCTGATCATTAAAATTTGCTCAATTTTTTTTTCGCGGTTCACATAAAAAATAAGGAAAATATTTACTTTCTTCTTTCTTTTACGTTATCTTTCTTTGCTACAATTTATTTACGTACACAAGAATGACTAATCAAATTTTCAATTTAAATGTAGAGCTTGTTGCAATATGGCTATATATACTCCTAAGAACATCCTCATCACCGGAGCAGCTGGCTTCATTGCATCCCATGTCTCAAACCGCCTCATTCGGAAATACCCCGACTACAAAATCACTGTTCTGGACAAACTTGATTACTGTTCCAGCCTCAAGAACCTAAGCCCTTCTCAATCATTCCCAAATTATAAATTTTTCAAAGGCGATATTGAAAAAACATATTCCCGAAGTTTCGAGTGCAGTTACGCGTTTTCAGTTGTAACTACGATTGCAACTGACGAATATAATGAAGTTAATAAAAAACATTGAACACGAGACGTTTTTAATCGGAGTTCGACATGATCACCTTGTCTACATCTCCGGAGCCCTCACTCAGTATTTATTGATATTGAAAGGAACAATAATAAGACTTGAGACTTACAATACATGACTCACTCACGTATATGCCTATCTTACCATCTCTAACTCACAACTATCCATTTCTAATGGCATCCCGCCATGATCTTTTTAAGTTTGTTTCTCTCTCATGTACAACGGGTGTTGTTGATCTATAATATCAGTATATCTACATTGTATTCAACACAAAATACTAAAGGCTAATAGGCTTTATATATAGCATTTACAAAAGATTATAACTTAATCATTAAGGAAAATATTTCCTTTATCTTCTTTCCTTACCCGACTCGGAGATCTTCAAATATATATCTTATAATCTTCTAACAAATCAGATGTTGTTTAATTCGAAATTATACAGATCTTTAATTTAATTGTCTTCAAGATATCTCCAAAGGATCTTTCCTTCTTTTGATATTTCCTTACTTGATAAGGAGTCTTCCTTTTAAGTCTTCTATTCCAATAAGAAAACATCTTCAATATATTCTTTCTATCATTCAGAGATGTCTGTATATTGAGAGTTTATTATGAATATATAAAACTATATTTTCCAATATGATGACAAACAATACGTCACTAGAATATCGGATCTAGGACCTAACAATCTCCCCCTTTGCCATTATTTTGGTAAAACTTTGAATTGCAGAATGGATTATAACCAAAACTCCCCCTCAATTGAAGCTTCTCATGTCTTCAGAATAACCATCTCACATATGTACTTATTGCACTTTGATAAACACCAATATAATATTTCAGAACGCATAGTATTTCAGTTTACCTTCAAGTATGAGATTTATAGAAAGATTCTCCTTCGCTTCTTAACTTCATATTCCCAGAACACAGGATCCACACCAAGTATATCTGATGTGAAGCTCTGATACCAATTGAAAAAACATATTCCCGAAGTTCCGAGTGCAGTTACGCGTTTTCAGTTGTAACTACGGTTGCAACTGACGAATATAATGAAGTTAATAAAAAACATTGAACACGAGACGTTTTTAATCGGAGTTCGACATGATCACCTTGTCTACATCTCCGGAGCCCTCACTCAGTATTTATTGATATTGAAAGGAACAATAATAAGACTTGAGACTTACAATAACATGACTCCCTCACGTATATGCCTATCTTACCATCTCTAACTCACAACTATCAATTTCTAATGGCATCCCGCCATGATCTTTTTAAGTTTGTTTCTCTCTCATGTACAACGGGTGTTGTTGATCTATAATATCAGTATATCTATATTGTATTCAACACACAAAATATTAAAGGCTAATAGGCTTTATATATAGCCTTTACAAAAGATCCTAACTTGATCATTAAGAAAAATATTTCCTTTATCTTCTTTCCTTGTCCGACTTGGAGATCTTCAAATATATATCTTATAATTAATTAGTCTTTATGTTCTAACAAATCAGATGTTGTTTAATTCGAAATTATACAGATCTTTAATTTAATTGTCTTCAAGATATCTCCAAATGATCTTTCCTTCTTTTGATATTTCCTTACTTGATAAAGAGTCTTCATTTTAATTCTTCTATTCCAATAAGAAAATATCTTCAATATATTCTTTCTATCATTCAGAGATGTCTGTATATTGAGAGTTTATTATGAATATATAAAACTATATTTTCCAATATGATGACAAACAATACGTCACTAGAATCTCGGATCTAGGACCTAACAGATATTGCAAATTCTGACCTAGTCAAATTCATCCTCGAGAGCCGTTCCATCGACACGATCATGAACTTTGCGGCTCAAACTCATGTAGACAACTCGTTTGGGAACAGCTTCGAGTTCACCCAAAACAACATATGCGGAACACATGTTCTCTTAGAGGCTGCAAAAGAACTCAAGAGACAGATCAAAAGGTTACCGACTACGCAATTAGAGATCCACTATATTTTCCTTATGATTTTCTGGATGAATACATTTATTTTTATTCTACATATAACCATGCGTTTATATTTACACGATACATCTTTTGGCCAAAAAGAAATTTACACGATAGATCTGTTATAAATGACACACACATACATATATATTTTAATCTAGGGGAATAGAAAATGTGATTTCAAGGTCTGATAAGTATATTATAATCAGTATATTGGTTGAATTTAAGGCTTCAAAGTTTGTTTTGTAATATTTCATGTTCGAAAAATGTAATGAATTACATTCTTGCTAAATTTAATGTATACAAAGCTTTTCTTTAAGCCTCCTCTTTATGTGCTCTTGCAAAAGGTTCATACAAGTTAGCACCGACGAAGTTTATGGGGAAGCTGATGAGGATGCTCTCGTGGGTGAGACGGAGGCTTCTCGTCTACTGCCCACTAACCCTTACGCTGCGACAAAGGCGGGGGCAGATTTGTTGGTGATGGCTTACGAAAGGTCCTATGGTTTACCAGTGATAACCACGAGAGGAAACAATGTGTACGGACCGAATCAATATCCTGAAAAAATGATCCCAAAATTCATTCTACTCGCAAAAGAGGGAAACGCGCTTCCCCTTCATGGGGACGGCTCGAGCATGAGAAGCTTTCTCTACGTTGAGGATGTTGCCGAAGCTTTTGAGATCATTCTCCACAAGGGAGAAACCGGCCACGTTTATAATATTGGTACGAAGAGAGAGAGAGGAAGGTGATTGACGTGGCTAATGATATATGTAAGCAATTTTCGTTGGATCCCGACGATGTTATCAAGTGTGTGGCGAATCGGCCTTTTAACGACCGATCATACTTTCTAGACAACACAAAATTGAAGAACTTAGGTTGGTCGGAGAGGACCTCATGGGAAGACGGGATCAAGAAGACACTACAAAATAATGTTTGATTTAGTAAGAGTCAAAAACTGTCGCAAGTCTGTCGCTAATTTAAAAAGCTGTCACAAATCTGTCGCAAATTGATTAAACTGTCACAAAGTCGTCACAAAAACCGTCGCTAATAAGGTCGTAACAAAAAATACCGTCACTATTTGAGTATTTTTTTTGTAGTGAGACAATCGAGTGGTATGTGAATAATGCTGAATGGTGGGGCAATGTGTCGGGGGCTATCCTCGCTCATCTGAGGAGAAGCACGTCAGACATCGGAAGTAACCCTATGGAGGTAGTAATCTTATTAAAGCCAACTCGTTTTCTTATTAAGATAATAAAAAACAGATAGTCATCCAGTTAGTACGCAGTAAAAATGTGTAAGAAAGAATCTAGGGTATATTTTCTAATTGCACAAATGGGTATATTTTTGTACATCTAGGGTATGTTATAACTAAGATGTACAAAAATAAATTGACTAGCTAGAGCCGGCCCTGTCTATTTAACATACGAGTATGACTAATTTCTAGTAAATAAGCAGGTCTTGTTACTTTCGGTAAATATATCTTGTTCCTGTTGATGAGATGATTTGCCTGTTTTTATTCGAACTCCAATATCTACGTATTTACGATTTAACATATTACTATAAATTTGAAGAGTTTATGGTAAGGGTTCAACTTTTATTGTTGCATGATTTTGTATAGGGCTTTAAATGGGCTGAGTCGTTCACGACTAAGCTCATCTTGGGTTTGGTAAAGTCTCGGTCTCGTGTTTGCTCATTTACTTAACAGCCGAGGCTGAACAAAAATCTGACGTGTTCAGCATTGACCCTCAGGCTTATTTGATGTTTTAATAATATTTATTATACAATGAATATCATATCTGTAACTAATTATAAATTACAATGTACCTGATCAATAAACATTCTTCTATTTAAAATGCAAATTAGTTTGAAACTACATTTTGTGTATATTGTAAACATAAATTTCAACCGTGTCAGATTGACCAGAGGTAGGCGCGACTTAACTGGCATCAGTTGAAACCCTACTTTTATACTTCTAGCTTGTAGACATGATATTGCTTATATAGTTTCTTCACCTCCAAATGTACATTTTGGCTTAGGTAAACCCCACCTCTGGAACTATCCTTATTGACCGTCCTCTCAAGTTCTTGATTTATGGTAAAACCGGTTGGATGGGTGGCCTATTAGGAAAACTCTGTGAAAAGCAAGGGATAGAATATGAGTTTGGGAAAGGGCGTTTGCAGGATCGTGCTCAACTTATGGCGGATATACAGACGGTTAAGCCCACACATATTCTCAATGCTGCTGGAATAACAGGTAGACCTAACGTGGATCGGTGCGAGTCTCATAAACCGGACACGATTCTCACAAACGTATCTGGTACATTGATCTTGGCTGCTGTTTGCCGAGAACAGAAGCTTTTAATGATGAACTATGGTAGCGCTTGTATCTTTGAGTACGATGATGAACACCCCTTAGGTTCAGGCATCGGGTTTAAGGAGGACGAAAAGCCTAATTTTCAGGGTTCCTTCTTTTCAAAAACAAGGGCTATGGTAACTACTTTTGAACTTTTAAGATACATTTCAGTTTCTTAATAGATTAAATAACCAGTGAAGTTCACATGTCTAGCTTTATTGATGCGGTGGATCGAAACCTTAATTATCGGAATAAACAAGTGTATAGGGCTAATACAAAAAAAACTGTAGTAAAAAGGTAGGAGATAATTAGATCATTTATTGGTGTAGTGGATAGAAACCTTAATTATCATAATTTTCATCAAATAAACTATCACAAAACTGAAATAAATCAGAATGATTAACATAGTTAGAAGGGAATAACAATACATTGATCGGTATATTAGCTGTGGAATCCATGCATTACTCAGATAAGTTTTTGCTGTGATGGAGACTAGACCTCTCCATCATACAAATAGTGATTTAATGAAGAAACTAATATAAAAACATAGAACTTATCGAGAAATTATTTGATCGTTCAAGAGAAGTCTTACAATCCATCTTATAATCACACACTTAATATATTTTATTATGTAAGACCATGGGACCAACTGAATGTGTTGTTATAAGTTGGGTTGAATTACTGTTCTTGAATGACCAAATAATTTTTACTTTCATTGATGCCGAATAATGAACTAGACGATGGCTTCAATAAAAAAAAATGATGGGCCCTACTGGGCCCGTCTCATATAAATAAAGATGAAAATACTAATAATATAATGAAATAAACTGGTCTTCATCATGTTGTTCGTAATCCTTACCACGTTGACCAACTTCTGAGTGAGTATGACAATGTTTGCACCCTCAGAATCCGTATGCCAATAACATCAGATCTTGGTAATTCTCGTAATTTTATCACTAAAATAGCAAAATACGACAAAGTGGTGAATATTCCAAATAGCATGACTATCTTGGACGAGCTTCTACCCATTTCGATCGAAATGGCAAAACGAAACCTAACAGGTATATGGAACTTCACAAATACAGGTGCCGTGAGCCATAATGAAGTCCTTGATATGTACAAAAGATGTATTGACCCAAGTTTGAAGTGGGCTAATTTCACTGTTGAGGAACAATCTAAGGTTCTTGTCGCTCCTCGTTGTAACAACCAAAAGGATGTGTCGAAGTTGAAAAATGAGTTTCCGGAATTGCTATTGATTAAGGAATCACTCCTTAAATATGTGTTTGAACCAAACAAGAAAGTGCTAAAAAGTAAGATATGATTTGGCTTTTCAATAAGTTGATTAAGAATTTGTGATATTTGATCAATAAATATGTTAAATATAAGTGAGTGGTTGTATTCAAAGTTTGTTGTGTTTTAAGAGTGTGGTTGCAAGATGTGAACCAATCAATTGAATATTTGTGGTTGCCGTAAGATTGCAAGGGATGAGTTTGTAGCATTGCATCAAACAAAAGAAAGAGTAGACACTAATGTTCAGTGCATAACTAGTTATTCTTTTTCCAATTTTGTACAGTGTATTTCACTAAAAACTTAGCCCTGTGATGATACATCCTTTGTTTCCATTAAAGTGGCATCTTAGTTTAGTTATAACTAACTGCCCAATTCCTGGCTTACCAAATCACTACTAAAGCTGGTGTGTCCGATGCCATCGCCTAACTCCGTTCCCGTATAGCATGGGACATGCGGCTTCTAAAAAGATAAAGCCGCCATCAGTCTTAATTATTCGTCAACTTTAAGACTAAATAAGGAAGTGTGGTATATCATCCTCATGGGCCATGTCAATGATCATTTGTTATCTAATGCCGGAAGTGAAAATCAGTTGTTTGATTATGGCAAACTGGAAACTTGTTTCCATGCTATTCATGCTCGATCACAATAAATTAGAGTAAAAATCACGTAAAATAGTCCAATTTACCTTTTCTATATTAATCCAATATCAAATATCAATGGTCCAATTAGGCTTTTAATATTTTCATCTTTATTACTTACTAATAAGCACCGTTATTTGCCAAATCATAAGTATCATTTCTGATTTAAGGGTCTTCTAGATTTATTATTTCCCTTTGATGATAAGACTTAGGAGCATACTTGTTACTCTTACTAATTAAACTCAAACAAATTGTTTTTATATATGTGAAAAGACTTTTTAGATAGGTTTTATGAACACACAACATAATACCTACATTTGATAGCTTTGTATATATATTGTAAAAATGATTTTAATTTTTCAGGGATAATTCGCAATGAGTTATCATCATTAAACCCATTTTTCAGCATTAAAAAATTTCATTTTTCTTAACCCCAATCTTTGACGTCAATTTCCATTCATTCTCATTCTCCGAATAGGTCATGCGACATACCGTTATGAATCTTGTCATACCATCTACTCAATCGTCTTGAGTATGGTGTCAAAAGACAACGGCTGTCGCTTGGAATTTTGACTCAAATATGATCATGTGACCATTCGAAAAAAGACCATATTAAACATGGTTTTTCCAACACGTTACTATCCCTCATCCAGGACAAGGTTTTCTTGGCCAACTGGTAAAAGCATATACGCATAAAAATATATTCCATATATACATATTAACAACTAAATTTACCACTATTTACTGTCAACTTTCGTAATAAAAAAAAAGTAAATAAGTATAGATTGCATATTTGGCAACACCAAAAATTATCTGGTATGAGGTTCTTAAACCATAAGAAAAACACACATTTGGGTACTTTTCATTGTACGATAATTTGGGGCCTATTCTTATATGATAATTTCTTGTAGTAGCGAGTATACTTTTCAGAAGTACAAATTTTGATAGTTCTCCAAAAGATATACTTTACCACCTAGTTTTTTCGCTCTTACCGACCCAAATATGGTAATTTTTTTACTTTTACCAAACTTATTCGGAATAGTACTCCAATAAATAACGTTTAAGATATACTGAGCAGAGTAAATTTTTTTACATATGAGACAAGCGTGCAATAAACTACACCGCCAGTGTTCCGCCGTTAGTGCTCTTTGAATAGTAAATAATAATTTCAAAACACATACTCTAATATGTTCATTTACACACCTCCGGTATCCAATGATAACTTTTTCTTTTTTAAAGATGCAATGAATTGAGGCCTATTTATGAATATGTGTTTTGTTAACAATTTAAATGATGACTAGGGCTGAACTAAAATCAGATCAGCGGTGCTGGAAGGGGTTACGTATCCCATTTGAGAGGCTCCAATGGGATGGAAGTATACGGGAACTGACCACCAGGTTCAATAAGATTTTCAACAAAGCAGTGACAGACCACACAACCATGGCCATTAACGAAATCCTCCAGGTCTACAAGGGTTTTGAAATAATGGATCGGGCAGTGAACGTTGGCAGGGGCCTTGGAATCACTCTCAAACTAGTTAATTACTTCCAAATACCCTCACATTAAGGGCATCAATTTTGACCTTCAACACGTTACATTCCTATTTAATATCGTCACAATTTTTATCATTTAATATTAGGTTTTGTTTTTGAACAAAAGAACAGCCATCACCAAGGCTCAACTAGGTATATATGTAACCCACTAGAAATAAGTCTAGTTAACCAGAACCCGCACTAGATGCATGATTCGAGTGTTGTTAATGAGAATAGGTGTGAAATTTTTTAATCTCTCTTAATAAAAAAAAATGAATAATAAAAAAACTAGGTATACATGTGTTTTTATGTTCCCATTTGCCGGTAATTTACTCTTTACCTTTGACTTAATATCGAGAAACCCGCATATGTATTTCTTGTTTAATGATTGATACATATCCAATTTTTATATACCAATATACCCCTCTCATTATTTTCATTACTTCCCAAAATAATATATATATATATATATATATATATATATATATATATATATATATATATATATATATAAATTACTACCTTCCTTTTGTACTATCCGTTAAATAAAACTATTTCGAATTAAAAAAATCTTCTCTTAAATTGATATTTAAGTTCATAGAGAAAAGAAAAGAAAAGAAATAAGTCAATGAATTGACATTTTGTTTTAAATAGAAGTACCGTCATGGCAAATTTTAGATAAGATAAAATAAAATAAAATCGAGAGTTTATTATAGTTTCAGACTAGATAATGCTACATGATATTCATGTTTGTAATACTAAATGATACTACACGATACATCATGATGCCATTTTTTTTCCTTTAAATTTTTATAAGACTAAATGATACTACGTATGTGATGTATCATGATGCTTTTTTTTTAATAGAAAAATGCAAAGTATCTCACAACATTAAAACTATATAATATAATGTTACATGATGATGGTACATGAGGTTTTGTTATTCTTACTAAAATTACTATATAATACATGATGCTAAATAATACAATATTTCTCGGGTTTTTTTTTCTCAGTAATGTTTTTTTCCAAATTAAATAAAAATAGCATCATGAAGAATAACGAAGCATTACAAAGTATCGATTAATATCATTTATAGCAAAAGATAATAGAAAACAATGGGAGAGCATCATATGATAACATCCTAGTATATCTAAAGAAAATGAAAACATTAAACAGTAAAAATGATATTTTGCTCAAAATGCACAAAGAAAAATAGTCGTATGAAATCGTTAGTTTTTTTAAATACAGCAATTGAAATAAAAACAATCGACAATTTTCAATCAAACGTCATACTAATCGAACGAATACAAATTATTGTGTAAAAAATGGTTAGAAACGTACTAGAATAGATGACTTTTACCATATTGAATTTTTTAATCAATACCTCATTGTGATGGGGGCTCTTGTATTGCTATTCACTGCCTGCTGGTCATAGGCTCACTGCTTATAAATAGCCATCTCCTCAATAAGTACTAGTATAAGTTAATACCACAACAGTCTAGTATATATAAGAAGAAGAAAAACCAAAAAATGGAAAATTTCAATGGTAGCAACAACAATAATGAGAACTATACAGAGGAGTATTGGAGGTTATCGGCGATGCACTTGGCTAGCGCTTCAGTGTTGCCAATGGTGTTAAAATCGGCAGTGGAATTGGGAGTCTTGGAGATAATTTCCAAAGCAGAAGGAGAAGTCTCGGCCGACGATATAGCATCCCAGCTGGAGCTAACTAAAGATGCAACAGTGGAAACAGCCTCTTCTATGCTTGATCGGATGCTATGTCTACTCTCCGCTCACAATGTTCTCACATGCATCCATGACCAAACAAGGAGGTTGTATGGCCTTGCTCCAATCGCGAAATACTTCATTCCCAATTCCGATGGAGTTTCTTTTGGGCCGTTCCTATCTCTCATTCAGGACAAGGTCTTCTTGGCCAACTGGTATATGTTTATAAAAATATATTCTATATATATTAATTAACTACTAAATTTACATTTATTTAATGTGTAATTTCTACTAGAAAGTAAATAAGTTTAGATGCATGTTTGGCAACACAAAAGATTATTCAGCACAAACACATATTTTCTTGCTATCCTGTTTGCTAATTAAGTGATTGTTACTTAGTTGCTAATTGCTAGTCTAATATGATATTTTCTTGTAGGTATACTTTTTCATAAGTACGAAATTTGATAGTCTTCCAAAAGATATAATTTACTAACTAGTTTTCACTACTACTGACACAAATAGGGTACTTTTTTTTTTTTTTTTTTTTTATCGAACTCACTTTGGAATAATATATACTCCTAAATATTCATTTGGACCTCCAGGATCAGACAGTAACTCTTCTACGTAAAATGCATGTGTTTTGTTAACAACTTAAATGATGACCAGGGCTGAACTGAAACCAGCGGTGCTGGAAGGGGGCATTCCGTTTGACCGGCTCCACGGGATGCATTTATTTGAGTATACGGGAACAGATCCCAGGTTCAATGAGCTTTTCAACAAAGCAATGATTGACCACACAACCATCGTTATTAACGAAATCCTCCAGGTCTACAAGGGTTTTGAAAATATCGATCGGGTTGTAGACGTTGGTGGGGGCCTTGGAATCACTCTCAAGTTAATTACTTCCAAATACCCTCACATAAAGGGCATCAATTTTGACCTTCAACACGTTACACAACACGCCCCACACTATCCGGGTACGACATAATTTCCTATTAATATCGGTACAATTTTCATCATTTAAGTTTTTTTTTTTGGACCAAAGAATAGCCATCACCAAGGCTACTACTAGGTATGTGTTTGCATGTTCCGTCTACCGTTAATGGATCCTTCATCCTTGGTGCAGGTGTGGAACACGTTGCGGGTGATATGTTCGAGAGTGTTCCAGGAGGCGATGCAATTATCCTCAAGGTATGTATTTTACTTAATAAATATGTTGTGAAGTCTTTTCTCTAGTGTATTCCTAATGTTGATAATAACAATTTTTGGTAGTGGATACTTCATGACTGGAGTGATGATCACTGCTTGAAGTTGCTAAAGAATTGTCATAAAGCTTTGCCTAAAAATGGGAAAGTAATCGTGGTGGAAGGGATCCTCCCGATAGTACCTGATACCAGCAGTCCCGCACACAAAGGCATTTGCCATTTAGATCTGATTTTGATGACAGCAGATCCTGGTGGGAAAGAGCGGACACGGCAGGAGTTTCTCGACATGGCTAAAGAAGCTGGATTTGCTGGCATTCGATTCGAATGTTTTGCTTGTAATTTCTGGGCTATGGAATTTTACAAGTAAAGAATCATTTAAAAGGTGAATCGAGTAGAGTGTGCTCGAGTCATTTTTTAAATTAAAAACTATACTGATGTTGATTTATCACATTGTGAACACTCATCTTTTTGTTTTCAATTTTATTTCAAGTTTCGAAGTTACTGTGGTGATAAGTTCTATCTTTAATCAAAGGAAATCTTGTAGAATGAAAGGGATGATGGCCCTCCTCGTTCGATAATAGATCAAAGAAAATTCTATATTTTACCATGAAGTTTTAGTTAAGATCTAGATATGCACAAACAACCCCCCTCTCCTCTCCCTTTATAGCCCTTTTAACGTCCAAAAGTCTCCAATCGCGATTGGCCACTTGGGCTGCCACCTCTGGCCGCAACTCATGTCATGGGCCTTTCCCCCCTCACCCCTCTCCTCATCTCACTACCTATCCACCATCTTCCTCTCTACGACTCTTATTTCCGAACCGCTCTCACCCCGTTCTCCTCTCCGCCTATCACCCCCCTTTTTCTCATCTGCGCAATTACTCTCCGGCGCCATCACCTCATTTTCTCCTCTTCGCGCTTGCTGTATCTTTCCTCTTTTAGTTTCTTTTCTCACCCTTCCCTCTTCTTTGACCTTTATAGCCTATTTATCACATTCTAATATACCCCACCTCCTCTCTGATTTTTTCGCTTTTAGGATTTGATTGAAGCCGAAGGTTTGTCGTAATTGGTTTTAACATTTTGCATACTATGTAAGGACGTTTACCAACTTTCGACCTCATAAGCCTAAGTAGACCGGAATAAATGTGCTAGCACCTTGATTGCGACTCCAGAGCTAGACTAGGTTGGTTTAGTTTTGAGCTCTTTCTTTCCAACAGAGTTGAGGGCTGGTATGTCATTTATTTCTTAGGTCTTCACGTGACCGAGTAGGGTTTATCTGATCGAATTTTCTCATTTAGTATAATAACCAAGATGACGTTCATACGAAATGAGTTGGTCCTTGACTATTGAATTATAATTGAGTATTTATGGAGCTTGTGCTGCTTTGATTGATTTGTTAGTTCGGATTGTTTTGAGTGTTGGATACCATAAAGCCTGCTTAATTATGTCTCTTTTGGGGAAGCAGCGCCATGACTCAGAGTCAGGGTGACTCTGAGCCAGTAATTGTGCTAAAAATGCTCAATTTTATATTTTAATTACATTTAATTTTTTAAAATTAATATTATATGAGTTTTTTTTTTTTTTTAATTCCATGAAATCAAGTTATAACTATTATTTAAATTTTTTAAATATTATATATGTAGTATACATACATATTATAAATATGTATATGTAAATATAATAATATATAGATACAAAGTGTTGCTTGTTGTTTATTTTCATATTTGTAAGTTTTACATAATTTTGACTTTAAAAATCAAAAACAATTAAATAAAATTGAGCGTTTTTAGCACAATTTCTGACCCAGAGTCACCCTCTGAGTAGGGGCGTGCTTCCCTCTTTTGGTCTGCATCATACTCTTTAATGTTTTATGTTTAGTCTTTTTTGGGGAGATGGGGTTAGGACTTCTGGTTCTGTCTTTGTACTGTTCTATCTTATTTAGTCTGTTCCATTGGCATTAAACTACTTACTCTACACATTTTTTCAATAATACTGAGCATGTTTCTCTTTGAATTTTTTTTGACATGCATAGCATTCTGGCCTCTCCTTCAAATGAATAAAATTAACAAATTAGTGTTGGCTCCTCTCTCAAACCAATTATATACAGCATCTGACTCTAAGTTAGATAATTCAATAGTTCTAGATCGCCAAGAAGGAAAGTTACACATGAGAGTCTCACAAATGACGGACACGCCGCTGGAATAGAAAGAAAAGACATCGCATACACAAGATTAAAAGCATGAAGAAGTATGCTGATTTGAGGATGGTGCGGTTCCGAATTTTTCCTTGTCTGGGCACAATGTTAATACAGTTTTTAAATAGTGTAACAAAAATTTATAAATTCTTTATTGATTCATCCAAAAAAATTACAAATGATGTTTACGGAAAAAAAATAGAGTTAGATACTGTTGAACATAGAGTTCAATAATAATTTTGATTATTACTTTGATTATGTTTTAATGATTTTACGATATCAATGATATAACGCTTGTCTTGTCCAAGAAAAGAAAAATGTATATTTCAGGTTTTCAGAGAGAAAGAGCATTCGTTTACGAAGCCAACGGTTCAAGCGGAACCAAAATCGGAGCTAAAACGAAGAACCTACAAGCTTTCGAAGAAGTCCGAAAAACTGCCAGAAGAACAGTCGACCGATCGACTGGACAAAAACGACCGATCGTTTTTGGTCCAAATTCTTCCAGTGAGCAGGTCGAAAAAACGACCGATCGTTTTCTGGAAAACGACCGATCGACTGTAGAAAACGACCGATCGTTTTCTGCAGTTTTCGAAAACAGCTTTTCAGCTTTTCTGGAAAATAGCTTAAAACTCTGAAATATAGCCTCAACCACTGCCAACGGTCACAAACGGAAAAACAGACCTTTTGGCATATAAATACCACCCAATCTCTCTTTCTGACTCACCAATTACAATACCAATCAACTTCCTTCAACCTCTCATTAAAAACCCAAATATCACCATTTTGGTGTATATATATTCGAGAAAGAGGAAAATCAAAGAGAAAGAGATTCAAGCTCGATCATCATCAACAACTCACCAATTAGCTTTTTAAGAAGCAATTAGAATAGTGAGTGTAGTTACGTTTTGTAACAAAAATTGTATCGAGTGTTTTATAAACTCAATTGTGAGCGAGTGATCGGGTAGAGGCTTTGTAAGCAAGTGAAGCTTAAAAGCTCTAGGTCTTTTCATTCGGGTACTCATAAATTGAGGGGGAGTCGTAGACTCGTAGTCGTGTTCTCTTGCACTTGTATCAAGAGTAGGAACCTCGGGTAGAGGGTGAGCCAATCGGTCGATTGAGCTCGATAGGGTTTGTAAAATCCGGAAGAAACATTTTAGTGAAATACTCGGTGTACCGAGGAGAGGACGTAGGCGCGTTTGCCGAACCTCTATAAATCACGGTGTCATTTTTTTCCCTTGCTTTTACTTTCCGCAACTTATATTCTTGCTTATTTTTTGCTTGCGTTTAGTTATTCTAGCAATTTATTAACTCTTGTTAAAACGCTTAAACTTAGAATTGCATAAGTTGGGTGGTTAGTTGCATAGAATTTTAATTAGGCGAAAATCGCCATAAACCTTATTCACCCCCCCCCCCCCCTCTAAGGTTAGCACACATGCCAACAATTGGTATCAGAGCGGAGGCTCTTGCATATAGGAATCTAACGATTCTAGAGTTAAGATCCCGATGGCTAATATACTTAATTTCGCATCCGGCATAGCTTCATCACCCAATACACCACCATATTTTGATGGAATAAATTTTTCATATTGGAAGGATAGGATGAGCATGTTTTTACAAAGCTCTAATGTTAGACTTTGGATGACTATAAAAGTAGGATATTCCGCACCTACATCCAAAAATAGCGAGAACCCAATCCCCGTAGAGGACCTAGATAACGCTCAACTAGAAGCCTACTCTACAAACGCCAAAGCGATGTATGCTATTGTTTGTGCCGTTTCTCCTAACGAGTACAACAAGATTTCCGCTTGTAAAACCGCTAAGGGTATGTGAGATAAGCTAGTAGTAATGCATGAAGGGACTAACCAAGTTAAGGATTGCAAACTCCAACTATTAGTTCATGACTACGAGCTTTTTAAAATGAGCGAGGGTGAAACCATTTCCGATATGCTTGCTAGGTTTACAACTATTACTAATGGATTAACATCTCTTGGTAAGTGTTTGTCTTGTAAGGAAATGGTCTCAAAGGTGATTCGGAGCTTGCCGAAGGAATGAGAACCAAAGGTCACCGCAATTCAAGAGGCGCACGACATGAACACATACTCTCTTGATGCATTGACGGGGTCACTCATTACCCACGAGATCACCCTAAATAGTCACAAGCCAATCTCAAAAAGGAGGGAGATAGCTTTCAAAGGAACGACTTGTGACGACAGCAATGAGCTATCCGAGGACGACAAAAATTCAATGGAAATCATTCGAATCGTCAAGGAAATCCTAAAGCTAAAAGACCAACGCAAACATAAAGGTAAATCGTCAAATAATTCAATTTATTCTAACGATTTTGTTTGCTATACATGTGGCAAGGAAGGACACATGGCGAGAGATTGCCTTAAGAATCGCAAGAGCAAAAGAAAGAAGAAGATATCCGCTTCAAGCTCTAGCGATAGCTCCGACCAAGATGAAGTCGCGCATCTTGGTTGCTATATGGTCATGGAAGACAACAATGAGCCTAACCAATCGTCTTCAAGCGAAAGTGACCACTCAAGCAATAGTGACAACGATGAGGTAAAAGAATTTTCCCATGATGAATTAATTCATATGTGTGGAATTTATTCCGAAAAAGTTCCTAAGCTTGTAGAGAAGGTCAAATCTCTTAAAAAGATAAATTTTTTTCTCAATGAAGAAATAAGATCTTTAAAAAGAGATAAAACTGAAAATGAGTCTATTCCAACATCGTCATTCTCTTTAAATGATATAGATGACGAAAAGGAAGACTTGAAAGACAAAAACAATGATCTCGTCATTCATAATAAGTCTTTACAAACCGAGATCAATTTTCTTAAAAATGAAGTCTCTAGACTTACTAAAACTCTTTCAAAACCATCTTCTTTAGATTGTGATTTATTAGAAAATTTTGAAGAGTTAAAAGAGGCTTTCGATAAAGTTAAAAGCAAAAACAAGGCTTTGAGTTCTCATGCTTTTAGCTTAAATGACAAGGTCAAGGTTTTAGAAACCGAGAATGAATCGTTGAAAACTAAAAACAACGATCTTGTCATTTCCATTGAAAAATTTAATTTAACAATTTCAAAGTTTTCTAAAGGTAAAACCGTTTTAGATAACATTTTGAGTTGTCAAAAAGATTTCAATGATAAGGGCGGTATAGGTTTTGATTGCATTGGTTCTACTTCAAACAAAACCCGCTTTGCTAAAACCTCTAATATTTCTACAACTCCTATTCCACCTAAACAAGAGGTTGTTTTTCCTAAAAGGAGTACTTCCAAGATTTTTCAAAAATCTTTTAATAATAGGAATGGTTTAGGTTTTCAAACCAAAATGGATACTCCGAAAAACCTTCCCAAAACTTCGTATAACTCTCGTTATACTAAAAAGTTCATGCATTGCATACATTGTAGTAGAAATGAGCATAAATCTTCTAAATGCCCTTATCGTTTTCATGTTAATAGAAGTGATTTGAAATGGGTAGTAAAGACCCGAGCCACTAATATTGTCGGACCCAAAAGAAATTGGGGACCAAAGGACAAAACTTGTGTTGTAGGTATCTCCATCCAAAAGGAGAAAATCAACAAGTGGTTGGCAACGCCGGAAAAACCGTGGAGGTCAAGAAGATCGACTCCACCATAAAGAAAGAAGTCCCATTAATCGACAAAGGTGGAAAGCATACCAACAAATGGTATCACCTATTTGGACTCGGCAACGCTCAATGCAAATGCCATTAGCGAGCGGACTCGACCTCACATCACATATGTGGTATACTCTAATCCTTAGTATTTACATATATGTGATTAGTTGGGTCGGGTATATGCATCATAATTACATTTTTCATATTTTGGTTTTTCTTTAAAAACCCTTCACATAACCCCATCTTTTATTATTGATTGCATTTTGATAATGCCAAAGGGGGAGAAAAATGATATATTTGGTGTAAATGCGTTTTTTTTTAAAATGCGTTTTATTTAAATGGAGGAGATATTTTTCTTGTAAAATCATCATTAGTTTGTCATAATCAAAATGGGGGAGATTGTTGAACATAGAGTTCAATAATAATTTTGATTATTACTTTGATTATGTTTTAATGATTTTACGATTTCAAGGATATAACTCTTGTCTTGTCCAAGAAAAGAAAATCTTATATTTCAGGTTTTCAGAGAGAAAGAGCATTCGTTTACGAAACCAACGGTTCAAGCGGAACCAAAATCGGAGCTAAAACGAAGAAGCTACAAGCTTTCGAAGAAGTCCGAAAAACTGCCAGAAGAACAGTCGACCGATCGACTGGACAAAAACGACCGATCGTTTTTGGTCCAAATTCTTCCAGTGAGCAGGTCGAAAAAACGACCGATCGTTTTTTTCAGAAACGACCGATCGTTTTCTGGAAAACGACCGATCGACTGTAGAAAACGACCGATCGTTTTCTGCAGTTTTCGAAAACAGCTTTTCAGCTTTTCTGGAAAATAGCTTAAAACTCTGAAATATAGCCTCAATCACGGCCAACGGTCACAAACGGAAAAACAGACCTTTTGGCATATAAATACCACCCAATCTCTCTTTCTAACTCACCAATTACAATACCAATCAACTTCCTTCAACCTCTCATTAAAAACCCAAATATCACCATTTTGGTGTATATATATTCGAGAAAGAGGAAAATCAAAGAGAAAGAGATTCAAGCTCGATCATCATCAACAACTCACCAATTAGATTTTTAAGAAGCAATTAGAATAGTGAGTGTAGTTACGTTTTGTAACAAAAATTGTATCGAGTGTTTTATAAACTCAATTGTGAGCGAGTGATCGGGTAGAGGCTTTGTAAGCAAGTGAAGCTTAAAAGCTCTAGGTCTTTTCATTCGGGTACTCATAAATTGAGGGGGAGTCGTAGACTCGTAGTCGTGTTCTCTTGCACTTGTATCAAGAGTAGGAACCTCGGGTAGAGGGTGAGCCAATCGGTCGATTGAGCTCGATAGGGTTTGTAAAATCCGGAAGAAACATTTTAGTGAAATACTCGGTATACCGAGGAGAGGACGTAGGCGCGTTTGCCAACCTCTATAAATCACGGTGTCATTTTCTTCCCTTGCTTTTACTTTCCGCAACTTATATTCTTGCTTATTTTTTGCTTGCGTTTAGTTATTCTAGCAATTTATTAACTCTTGTTAAAACGCTTAAGTTTAGAATTGCATAAGTTGGGTGGTTAGTTGCATAGAATTTTAATTAGGCGAAAATCGCCATAAACCTTATTCACCCCCCTCTAAGGTTAGCACACGGGCCAACAATTGGTATCAGAGCGGAGGCTCTTGCATATAGGAATCTAACGATTAGGGCTAGAGAAACTAAACATACGCTTAGGGCTTCCAACTCCGTATTCAAACTGCAAGGTTTCTCTCTCTCTCTCTTGCATGTATTGATTTTATATGTACTATTCGGCACAATTACTCAACTTTTTTATGTTTTATGTGGCTATTTATGTGGCAATTTCTTACATGAGACTGTTAGATGGAAGATTGTGGCTTGGTTGTTATTAAAATTTAACAAAAATGTGTTATCCTTTTTGTTGTGGACCTTGTGGTATTTGGTTCGTTAATTGTATTACATATTATATTTCAAGTTTATTACCCTATATTGCTATCACTAGGAAAAGAAAAAAAAACACTGATTAGCAACAGTGGCGATGTTGTTATTATATAGCATGTTGCTAAATTTGCAACAGATTTTTCAGAACAGCAAATTTTATGTTGCTGTTTTGTTACTATTATGTGGTTAAACCACTGTTGCTATTTGTTTTGATGCTGATTATATCTTTTATGTAGTGTATATATATGCTTGATATATTGCATCTGATCTCCGAGTATTCATAGACTTGTTACAAGAATATGCTGTCTTAATTATAAAATCTTTATAGTTCGGAGGGCATCGTCTTTGTTTCAGAATCTCTGAAAATGGCATTGCTTGTGGGCAGATGAGTGTGTAACATATGAATCTACCCATGTTCATTTATATCCAATCTCGTCGGTGAGAATACTAGATGATTTTGTTACAAATAATTAGATTTTCCCAGAATTCCATCCGTGGATCAGAGATTCAGAGTGCATGTTGTTCCATTCGCTCAGAGTTTGTATCAAGCTAAATTGCAACTTATTGTTTCCTTTTTACATTTTTTTAATTAGTTATCGTGGACTTAATCTTTGTTTCAGGACGTGCATAGTACATTCCAAGAGTAGACAAGCCAGTCGTTTCAGTATACACTTTTAAAATGAAATGTTTTACTCCCTCTTGTATATTGTTTAGACAGTTGTTAGGGTCCAATTTCTAATTTCTTCTCAATTTATTGACCAGGATAATTTAAGCAAATGGCACAGTATCTTCCTTGTGATATTTTAATCGAGATTTTCCTAAGAGCACCTATAGAGAGCCTTTTAAAAGCAATAAAATTGACAGTTGGCAACAGAATATTCTGTTTGTATTTGAGCAATTCTGTTGCTGATCGGTGATCGGCAACAGATTAGCAACATAAACTACTATGATACTGTTTGGCTTGTGGCTGATTTTTAGTAACACTTATGTTGTTACTAATTTCAGTCAGCAATATAATTGTAACAAACTTATTCTGTTGCCACTTTTATGTATAATACAACACATTTTGTAACACATCTGTAACACATACATATTGTTGCAAATCTGTTACAATTTTGAGCTAGATTATTTTATTATATAACTACTTGTAGCTACTCATGTCGGTATTGTGTTGCTATTTCTTTATTTTATTTTTTAAAAAGTTTATAATGTGCTGCTAAATTGTTACTAATATGTTGCTACATTATTTTGGTGTAAGAAAAATATGTTGCTAATTGTTAGAAATCTAATACACTCATTTAAATATAATAGTATAATATATATATATATATATAATTAAATATTACATTTATATATATAATAGTCAAACAAAAACCCATCAGTACAGAACATCATTTTCATTACACATAATGCAAAATATTACAAACCAAAATACATTGTAGCATAATTTCTGTCATCCCAAAACCAAAAGTCAATGTTCTCATACGCCTACCCAAAAATCATTGTTCACGTACGCCTACCCAAAAGTCATTATTATCAACGCCTATCCAAAAGTCATTGTTTTCATAAGCATATTGTTAGGCCCTACAACCTCAAATTTAACATAAACATAAAACATAAGGAAAAAAAACTTATCGTCACTGCCACTTTGACCGCCACCAATGTTATCCTAATCCTCGAGATCGTTGAGGTCATTCTCTGCCATGTCTTCATTCCCGGCCTCATCATCCGAATTAACTTTATTCTCAAGATTGTGTACCTGACTTTGCAAAGTGACGGTCAGACTCGTCAATAAGTTCTGCATCTCGAGAAGCGCCTTTCATAAGGACCCATTCTCGATTCGACTGCTTTCCCGATACATCTCCGGACATTCTCCTCACTTTGCAACCCAAACTCAGTTAATGGTCATTCACTAAAGTCTTGAAGCATGCTAATAGAAATCTGTTGCGGTAGTGTCGAACTTGATGCACCTGGATTTCGAGTTGTTGGCGAGGATAGATGAGCTCTGTGATCCTAAACCGTAGACGGTGCCTTCTTTGTTCATACCACCAACTACCCCCATAAATATCGCATCATCATTGGGTACATCAAATTCGTCTGAAATCTGGGAGAGCTCTAGCTTTTTCGCCACAAACGCAGCCTACGATTGAAATATAAATATATGTTAAACATAAAAAGTATGTTCCATCCAAACAAAGCAACCTAGCTTTTTCGGCACAAACGCAGCCTACATTTTTGTATTACCCAATAACCATCCAATTAATTGGACCCCTTCAATGTGGCTGGAGCAAAGCTAAAAGCCATATAAGCTGCTACAACTTACAAAAAAAGTTCAAGCAAGGCAGAAGCTAGTGGATAACTGGATATATTTAAATTTTCAACAAACTGCCTAACAAACTATTACGACAGTAATTTATTTAAAATCTAAAAGTTTATACTGCCTAATGGCTAATATTCATCAATGACATTAACTACATAAAAAGAAGACAAAGGATGGAGAGAACAAAAGCATAAAAAGACTCGTGAAATGCATCACAAACAAGCGGCCTTACTCCGTTAAGAAGAAATTGCCGCTTTTCATAATCAAATATCTCTCAACTTGGGGAGAAGGGTTAACTTGGAATAATAAAATGATTGAACCTACATTAGAATATATCATACCAAATACCCTAGGTTTATGTTTTCACACACTGGGGCTACTTTACTCTTCTCTAAGCTTTTTGGGACACAAAAAATATCAGCAAAAGGCAAGTCAAATTCTTCGAGAGAGTCCCGTTCTCTCATATTTGGTCACTGGGCAGTAGATGAAAAAATTATCTACCTTGTTCTAGTCGAATATAACTGCAACTACCAGGTTAAACTTCGACTTCATTTTACAATATGCATGGGATTTTATGGTTCAAGGACAAGCTAGTGGATAACTGGATATATGAATAGACAACCCTCAAATTCACACTTAATTCACATTCCAGATAGGTATTTTATTAGAGGCTACAACTCACGATCAAAAGCTAGCAATTGAGAAAAGGTACATCAATAACAAAGCAATAATTGAGGTTATCAATGTGGGATTGTTAAAAAAAAACATGATATCCTCAAATTGAACAAAAGTACAAAACCCATTATATAGTAAAGCAATTAAGCCTTTAATCTGTCTAATGATTAAAGTTAAGCTGCCCAGCTTTATCGTGATAAAAAACATTATACGCAGAGAGATTTACCTATTTAATATACAACATATGCCTTAGTATCAACATAGACACCTTTTGGACACTTCTCCGTTTCAGTTTCAATTTCAATTTCAATTTCATAAGCAAATCAAAAAAGACAATGTAGATGGCATAAACTATTACCTTCTATAAAATTTTCATGGATGACCGCATTGCATTTCCCACAAAGTGCCAGCATCTCAGCCTCAGGGCGCATTGCTAATATTGGCCTCTTTGAATCCCTTGGTCAATCTAGTTTCTGCAATAAAGAAACCATAAAGCATATCATAAACAGGAAGGGAAATGTGAAAAGTTAGTTGGAATTCATGTGGAACTAGTGAGCAGCTGAGTAAGATAAAATATGGGGAGACTGAAAAACTGTAGGAACAACTACTAAAAACAGATCTATCAAATAAAGAACCACGAAAAATGGCACAAACCAACCAACAAAATATCCCAAATTTGACTACATTTATATCGGCAAAAGTATGCATCTATCCAAGGACCAAAACTATAAGGTTCAGATGGAATGAAGAAGTGAGAACCATAATCATTCCAACAAAACATAAACAGAGTGTCGTAAAATAAAGAAGTGAAAGAATAAGCCTAAAGTTGTGAGTAACAGTTGAAATAAAACTAATCTCAGGAATCAAAACCCTAATTGGAACACCTATGGTTTCTCTTTGAAGTCATATTGTCCACTAACAAATCATTTCAGCAATCTGGAAATAGTTCAGTTCTTATCACCTAAATCGCCGATTCACAAAAGGTGGAATTAAAATCTATAGTTACTTCTGGATTTCATAGAATCACAAAACCGTTGTTGTCTAGAATATTGAGTTACTAAAAGATAATGTATGACATACAGGATATGTAATTTCATAAGCTTTAAGTACAACAACAAGTTCAACTTAAACAATATACTTAAACAAGCAATGATAAACTTCAAACTGAACAAAATCCATAATTCAAAATTCACTAATTTCACATATAAAAAGCAGTAACTAAATAAAGTAGCACTAAAAATCCCTAAATCAACACCCACACATACATGCATATATATATATAGAGAGAGAGTGAGAGAGGCGGACCTTTTTCCGGTAACTAATCTCAGAACCCATTATTCCTAATTCCTAAAATTGAACAAAACCCATTATTCTCATTGTAAAACACTTGGATGTGCCCGGCTTATAATGTCCTTTTATAGCAGTTACAAAAACTAATTGATGTTTGGTTAATGGATACCAGTAAAGAAAGCTACGCACACAAAAAACAATTACAAAACCTGTTTGGTATAAAAAAAAAATAAGAAATGAACAAAATACCCTTTTAAAGTACCAAATCGCATACTTATTTAGACCATATTTTAAGTTTAGTGCTAATAATTCCTCCAAGCATGTATAATATTGCTAAAACAGATTCAAATGATGTAATGAACCAAAGTTTCACCTCACAGTACATAAATCTCAAAATCATAGTGTAAAACATAGATATCTTGAATTCTTCCCAGTAAAACTCTTTCATTGCTGGGATTACTTTTGTCCAGTTAGAACCCTCTAAGTCCACTTTTTATTTAAGAATCTTGTTCATCCTAGAAGCGGTAGATGGTTGGAACCTTTTCAATTAAAAAATTAATTAGTTACTAAATAGGCGTAAATAGCCGCAATCCTTTCATGAGAGAATGTAAAACCAGGAACCGAAACCATTTTCCAACAAACCAAATAGTTGCAGTTAATAAAAAAAAAATTACACTAATAAAAGAGACATATACCTATGCTTTGATGAACCCAGAACCGAAACCAATTTCCACCAAACCAAATAGTTGCAGTTAATAAAAAAAAAATTACACTAATAAAAGAGACATACCTATGCTTTGATGAATCCGAATGTAAGGTAAGATTTATTTTCTCCCTCCTATGGTGTTCATATAACAAACCCACCCAATATTCATTTTTAAATATCAAATCAACATTGATTAATATAGATATATATTTATTAGTTTAATATTTCATATAAATTTTAGAAAATCGGGGGTTTTAAAAAGAGTGGATTTTGGGGGCCGTAAAAAAATCATGTCTTTATTCTCAAAGATTTGTTTCATGTATATTCACATTATGAGTATCAAAATTAAAAACTATAAAAGATTTAGATTAGCATAAACAACACATACCATAAAAAACATAAAAATAAAAACAAAGACACATATAATCATAAGTATACACTAACAAATACACAATAATCATTAATTAAGCCGATATAACATCATTATAGTTATTGAGATAAGATTAGAGAGAGACCTATGAGTTGAAGATGTGAGAATCGGGTAAATGAAAAAATCTAGGGTTTTTGTTATTGTGTTTGTGTTATTGTGTTTGTGCGGTGTGAGAGAGAGAGGGAGTGCTCAGCTATCTTAAGCTGTATTATACTGATGAAAAGTGGGAGCAGAACAAAATTAATGGGAGGAAATGAAAAAAAATTGCGGAAACAAAGAACAAAAATAAGGGGGGAAATAAAAAAAAAGGCGGAAACAAAGTGAGGGAACCAATTTGCCAAAAGGTTTGTCATACAAAAATAAGGCATTTCTTCCGTCCCTAAATAAATAAGTGTCTATTATTTCATACTTGGCTGTTCTAAAATAAGTGTCCGTTTTCCTAATTTATCAATGAAAAATTGATAAAAATACTATAATATCCTCAAATATTACAATGAATACAATCCAAAAATTGACAATAATAATTATTTAATTTAAATTAGTGCTATATTTGTAAATTTCCAATGCAATTAATAACATCTCTTAATATTTACCGAAATACAAGAAAGATACTTAAAAACGGACGAAGGGAGTATAAAATTGTCTTAATACACTCGAATATAGTCTTCAGGTTAATATTATTTATTCATTATCATCGGAGGAATTTGATGAGCTCGCCAATAAAATTAATTCTTCCTCATCTTCGGCTAGATTGATTTGATAGCCCAGTTCGGGATCAGTAGCATTCAATGACACAGGTCCAATAAATTCCGTATTTGTAATTCGATGTCCAATACTTTCGTCCTCTTGAAATGCCTCGGTATTTTCCGATTCGGCATTCGGTCGTTGAACAATGATTGGCCTAGATTTAATCTTGCAAACTGCCCACCAATATTTATCCTCCTTGTTTATTTTCTTTTTTCTCATTCCCATTTCGTTATTTTCCCTTACCAACAATCTAGGATAAGTAATGTAACAAACTTGCATCGCTTGCATAGCCAATATAAATGGCTCATACTTGGGCTACTTCGATTTTATGTTCACATCGACAAGATTGTACCGTTTATGAACTTTCTTTCCTTTTCGACTAGGATCAAACCATTTACACTACTCATTGACAAAATAAACAGCATATGATTTAATCCTCCTTAACGAGCTAGCGCAAGAGAGTAAATAAACTCATTGTTTTGTATATTCCACGGAGTCTTTGCATATTAAAAAAATAAGATGGTTTGTGTCAACATTGACGAAATAAGACCCCATGTTAGTAATTAATAGAAAAAACTTAGTGCTCACATAATTTTCAAACCATTCAGGAAATTCGTCATCGACTTTGGCCGAAATTTCTTCATAAGCTAAGCTATTATCTAGCAATTACTTGATGAAAATTTCTTCATCACATGTTACTAATTAATAGAAAAAACTTACTACTCACATAATTTTAGCAACACATTTTTATGTTGCTAATTTAATGATGAGGTCGTGTTACTAAATTGATGGTAATTTTGTTACAGATTTAGCTTAGGAAATTTGGCAACTCTTTTAGTAACAAATTACAGTGTTGCTAAATTTAAGTTGCTATAAAGATGGTGATTCTGTTGCTAAATGTTTTTCACATTTTATGTTGCCGTTTTGTTTGTGTTCTGTTGCTAATCAGTAACAGAAATTGGCTTATTATTTTTCGGTGTTGCTATCTGTGATATTTCTTGTAGTGTTTGAGGTGCACCTCAATCTGCAAATACTGGTACCCTATCATCACACACCCAACTTTCACTGATACTCACCTTAATCGACAAAAAGACCGCGACCTTTGGATTATTCGATCCTCTCCCGATGTCTTAAAAGAAGACTACTGTTCGCAATTGGATGACGTGACATTCACCAAATTGGGACTCCAGACTCCGCCTGAACACCTGTACGATACTATCTACCGAATAGTTGGTAGTTGCAATGGTGTTCTTTGCCTCGTAAATGGCCCACTGCCACCATTGAGTGAAACTTTTGTTTTATGGAACCCTTCGATAAGCAAATTGGTGAGATTGCCACCACCACCGATAACCTATAAACAGGATTGGGAAGATGTAAGCGGATTTGGATTTGATGCTGTCTCTAATGACTATAAAGTGATTAGAATTATTCGTTATGTTCATGATGATGAAGTTCTCCCAATGGTTGTTATTTTTAATTTGAGTTCCGGTATTTGGAATAATATTAGCCACTTGGCAGATGGATTCGAAAAGTTCTGTATTGGAGATGGTAGCCAGGTATTTGTCAATGGAGCATTACATTGGATTGCTATTGATAAAAAAACCCATTGCAACACTGCTTTGTCCTTCAATATGAGTGATAAGGTGTTTCGTCACATTAACCTACCTAATGGTTCGTCATATTTTAAGGCTTGTGAAATTGAAGGCCTACTTTCGGTGGTTGAGGATATGTGGGGGAAACAAAAGCATTCTATATGGGTGATGAAGGAGTATGGAGTGGAGAGCTCGTGGAATAAATATTTTGATCTTGACCTTTATCGTTTTGATGGTAGGATTCTCGGTTCTAGAAAGAATTGTGATGTGTTACTAAATGTGTTGAGTTGTGGAGCCAAATGAGATTTGACCATGTTTTCTAATTATCCCACATCGCTTGGAATTGTAATAAGAGCCACTATGAGTTCTATATAATACTCCACTTATCTTGTATTTTAGGAATCACAGTATTCTAGAATATTGTAAAGACAGAGTTCTATTTGTGAGAGAACCATAACTTTGTGATCAAGCTAGATTACGTTTTGTAATCCTGCTTATAATATATATATAAGTGTCACGTATAGCGGCCCAGAGACGTAGCCATCGTTGGGTGAACTCCGTTATCAAATTATGTGTGCTCGGTTTGAGTTTATGTCTTTATTTAAGCTCGACTGATTTCCTAACAAGTGGTATGCAGTGACTTCCAAGTAAAAACACAAATGAAAGTAACGAAATTGATTTATATTAATATATGATATCCTTCTTTGATACATTCCACATAGTTAAGTACTAAAAAGAAGGCAGTTTACAACTTGAGACAGTTAGTGGGCAGTTTTAAAACTGCTCTATCTCTACCCTAGATCTCGCCACATGGCATGATCCTGTCTAACTAGATTAAGTAGATCCTATGGTCCTAATTAATACACACTTATACATATTAAAAACAAAACATAAATACATATAGATAAAAAACAAACAAACAGCAGATGCGTCTCTCTCTCTTCTCTTTAGGGTTTACAGCAGCAGCTGCCTCACTCTCTTTCTCTTCTCTTTAGGGTTTCTTCATCCATGAACCTCATCCCAATCCTTCATAGCCTTTGTTATTAGTAGCCTCTTAGACATTGATTCACTGTAAATTCCCTCTCTCTTAAACTTTATCTTGCCCACAAGATCACTGAATTGATAAAGTATCCTCCTCAAATTTTCCCAAGTTGCCTCTTTCTCTAATTGGCCACTCCACTATACCAAAATTTCATACAAAACCCTATTTCCTCTTTTTTGTTGGCGTAAGTCCAAAAATCTTATTGGTAATGGTCGAAGGTGTCCTTGCATATCTTGCTGAGGTAATTCTGGCATTAATTGATCTTCATTTTTTACCCTTAATTTCAATTGTGACACATGAAAAACTGGGTGTATTGAGCTTCCTTGTGGGAGGTCTAATCTATAAGCTACTGATCCAATTTTTGCTATTATTTTATAGGGGCCAAAAAATCTGGGTGCCAGCTTTTGGTTTTTTCTTTTGACCACTGAGACTTGTCTATAGGGTTGCAATTTCAGGTACACAAATTCCCCAATCTCAAAACTCTTGTCCACCCTCTTTAGGTCTGTATTTTGTTTCATTCTGTTCTGGGCTTGTAGGTAATTTTTTTTTAGAGTTTGGAGAATTTCATTCTTAGTGGTTAAAAGTTCTTTGACATCTGGTCTATGATCACTGTCAATAAGGTAGTGATATAATTTAGGGGGATCATAACCATAAAGGGCTCTAAAGGGTGGCATTTTGATTGCTGCATGATAGGAAGTATTGTACCAATATTCAGCTAAGTAAATCCAGAGAGACCATTTTTTTGGAAAGTCAGAGGAGTAGCATCTCAAGTAGGTTTCTAGGGTTTTGTTAACAACTTATGTTTGGCCATCAGTCTGTGGGTGAAAAGTTGTACTTAAAAGTAGTTTTGGTCCCAATAGCTTAAATAGTTCTCTCCAAAAGTCACTTGTAAAGACAGTATCCCTATCAGAAACAATTTTTTTAGGAAGCCCATGTAGCTTGAAAACCTCCTTTAAGAAAATTTTTTCTAGTTCTGCAGCCACAAAAGGATGTTTCAAAGGTATAAAATGTGAATACTTTGTTAACCTATCCACAATCACCCATATGCAATTGTACCCATTTGAAGTTGGTAGTCCATTTATGAAATCCATACTGATCTCTGACCATTCTTGTTCTGGCATAGGTAGGGGTTAAAGTAAACCAAAAGATTTGCTTTTTCCATATTTGCACCTCTGGCACACCTCACAAGTTGAGATGAAATTTTCAAAATCTTTTTTGAGTCCAGGCCAAAAAACTTCTTTATAAGCAATGTTTAAACTTTTTGTTAATCCACTATGGCCAGAAGTGGGGTCTTCATGAAGAAGTTCCATCATTTTCAATTTCATTTTAGAGTCATTAGGAATATACAACCTGTTTTTGCAAAAAAGCAGTCCATTCACCCATTTATAACTTAAAGATGACAAAACCTCTTTCTCCAGTTCTTCTGTTATTTTCTGTACCCTTGGGTCAACCAGGTAAGCTTGTTTTATTGTTTCTGCTAATTCAGTATTAGGACTAATTACCATTAAAGAAAAGCACATTCCTAGACTCTCATTTTGCCTAGATAAAGCATCAACAACTTTGTTTTGAATACCTTGCTTGTATAGAATTTTAAAATTATAACCCAATAGTTTTGAAAGCCATTTCTGCTGAGTTGGAGTGCCAATTTTTTGTTCTAATAAATATTTTAAGCTTTGGTGGTCAGTTCTAACCAAAAATTCCTGACCAAAAAGGTAGGGCCTCCATTTTTTAATAGCTTGTACTAGGGCATACAACTCTTTCTCATAAGTAGATAGGCTAAGTAGCCTTCCTTTCAATCCCTTACTAAAGAAGGCAATTGGCTTTTTCTCTTGTTGCAGGACAGCTCCAATTCCAGTGCCAAAGGATTTGGTAAAATCAGGTAAGGTAAGAACTGGTGGGGTAGTAACAGCAATTTTGAGATTATTAAAGGATTTTTCTGCCATTTTATTCCAAACAAAAGCATTTTTCTTTAATAAATCAGTCAGTGGACTTGCAATTCCACCATAATTTTTTATAAACCTTCTGTAATAACCTGTTAAACCCAGAAAACCCCTCAACCCTTTTATATTTTTTGGAATTGGCCAATCAACCATAGCTTTTATTTTTTGAGGGTCTGCACTTACACATTCTTTAGAGATTATGTGTCCTAAGTAATCTATTTCTTGTTGAAAGAATTTACACTTAGATTGCTTAGCAAAAAACTGGTGTTTACTCATGGTTTCTAGAGTTAATTTTAAATGTTGTTCATGCTCTTCTCTAGACTTACTATAAACTAGGATGTCATCAAAGAAGACCAACACAAATTTCCTTAAATAAGGTTTAAAAACAGCATTCATTGTACTCTGAAATGTTGCTGGTGCATTAGTTAATCCAAAAGGCATCACTAAAAACTCATACTGACCTTCATGAGTCCTAAATGCAGTCTTAGGGATATCATTTTCTGCCATTAATTCAATTTTGTGTTCATGTTTCCTTTCAGGTGGTAGCCCTTTTGGCTCAGAAAAAATTTCTGGAAAATCTCTCAAAAGGGTTTCAATTTTGGAAATCTCAAGAGAGGCATCTTGTTGCACAAGAGTTGAATATAATTGCAAGATAAGTCCCTGTCCCTTTATCTATTTTCCCTCTAAATAGTTAAATTCAATGATTCCAGTGGAGTGGTTGTTATTTCCCTTTAATTTGATTTGTGATCCTTCATATATGAAAGCCATTGTTAATTTTTGAAAGTCACAAATAATTTCCCCTAAGGAACTAAGCCACTGGATCCCTAAAACCATATCATAACCCACTAAAGGAAGTACCAAACAGTCCAATTTAAAAGAATTACCCTGAATATTAACTCTAAGTTTTTTACACAGTCCCATACTTTGCAAGGTTTCACCATTTTCCACCTTCACACTAACTTTATTATGTTCAATGCTAGGTAATTTTAACTTAGTAACCCACCTAGGATCAATAAAGTTGTGTGTGCTTCCTGAATCTACCAGAATTCCCACTTTTTGCCCCAGTATTTTACCCACAAACCTAATTGAATTAGAATTAGTGCCTCCAGTGATTGCTTGTAAAGTGATCTCAGGCTGTTTATTTAAATTTTCCTCCTCTGGAACACTTATACTATCCTCCTTTTCAGTTTCCTCATCACTCACTAATTCATTATGAAGTAGATAAAGTTTTGGTTTAACACATACATGACCTCTAACCCACCTTTCATCACAATTGTAACATAAGTTCTTACTCCTTCTTTCTTCTAGTTCAGTTGGTGTTAACCTTTTGATTGGCAATTTAACAGTCTCATTTGTGCTGTGCACCCTTGTATAATTTGAGTGTGTATTAGGGGTATTAAACTTAGAATTATTATTAAGAGCCTTGAACTGATACTTTTTCTCTATCATTAATTTCTCTTCTTGATATGTGGCTATAGAAAAAGCAGTTTCAACATCCTTAGAAAAGAGCATTTTTACACTTAGGCCAATTAATTCCTTAAGACCACTAATAAAATACACCAACCTATGGTTCTCAGACAAATTCTTAACTCTGTTAGAAACAGACTCAAACTCACTCTTATACTCCTTAACAGTACCAGTTTGCCTTATTTTAATTAAGAGATCCAAAGGATCCTCATTAAGATTAGAAGAAAACCTCCTAATAAGTTGCTCAGTAAATTCTTCCCATGTAGTTATTAACCCAGCATTTTCTTGATTTTGATACCAAATAAGTGCTTGATCCTCAAAATGCATATTTGCTATGCTAATCTTTTGATTTTCAGGGGTATTATATAATTTAAAAAACTGATTGGCCTTGTATACCCACTCAACACTTTTTTCCCCAAAAAACTTTGGAAATTCAAGTCTGACTGATTTAAAATTAATTTGGTTTGGATCATGTACCAGATTGTTGCATCCTTCATTGACAAAAGAATGCCCTTTTTGCTGGAGTGGGGATGAAGATGAACCATGGTAATCCCTTTCTGTATTCTTTCATTTGTCCTGAGATAGAGAAATTTGCTGTAATTATTGATTCATCTGTGCCAACTGCTGTTCCATACTCTTTTTATCTTCCAGACTAGCCAGTAAAAGTGCTTGTAATTGACCCAGTTTCTGGTCAGTAGTTAGAGAGTTTGAATTTTCTGGTTGAATTAAAGGTTGATTTGTTTGTGAAAAAGGTTGTTCTGGGGGTTGAACTCCCTTTACAGATGACTGGGATCTCTTTCCGGTCATCAGAAAGACTGCTCTGATACCAGTTTTGCAGTGACTTCCAAGTAAAAACACAAATGAAAGTAACGAAATTGATTTATATTAATATCTGATATCCTTCTTTGATACATTCCACATAGTTAAGTACTAAAAAGAAGGCAGTTTACAACTTGAGACAGTTAGTGGGCAGTTTTAAAACTGCTCTATCTCTACCCTAGATCTCGCCACATGGCATGATCCTGTCTAACTAGATTAAGTAGATCCTATGGTCCTAATTAATACACACTTATACATATTAAAAACAAAACATAAATACATATAGATAAAAAACAAACAAACAGCAGCTGCGTCTCTCTCTCTTCTCTTTAGGGTTTACAGCAGCAGCTGCCTCACTCTCTTTCTCTTCTCTTTAGGGTTTCTTCATCCATGAACCTCATCCCAATCCTTCATATCCTTTGTTATTAGTAGCCTCTTAGACATTGATTCACTGCATGGTATCAGAGCCCGAGGTTTGCAGAACTAAGGTCGAAGATCGAGAGGAAGATCAATGACAAAAGAAGACAGAGTCGCGCATGGGATCGAGAAGTTCGACGGGAAGGACTTCGCATTCTGGAGAATGCAAATAGAAGACTACCTTTATGGGAGGAAGATGCATCAGCCACTTCTCCTTGAGGAAAGACCGACCACGACCACCGAGGAGGCGTGGAAACTCTTAGACTGACAAGTGTTGGGAGTGATCCGCCTAACACTATCTAGGAGTGTAGCATATAACGTCGCAAGAGAGACGACGACGATGGGGATGATGAAGGTCCTCACCGACATGTATGAAAAACCATTCGCGAACAACAAGGTACATCTCATGCGTAAGTTGTTCAACCTACGTATGGCTGAAGACACACCTGTCGCAAATCACGTGAACAAGTTCATCGACACCGTAAATCAGTTGGATGCGGTGGAGATAACTTTTGAAGACGAAGTGAGAGCTCTTATACTGCTAGCATCTTTACCGAACAGTTGGGAATTCATGCGAGCTGCTGTTAGCAACTCAATTGGAATGGAAAAACTGACTTACAACGGCATCCGAGATCAAATACTCGCTGAGTAACTCAGGAGATTAGACATGGGTGAATATTCAAATGATAGAGCAGCCTTGAACGTGTGTTCAAGATACCGGGGTAAGGCCAGGGTATGGGACGTTAGAGGACGTTCACAATCCCGAGGTAGAAGAGGGCAAAGCCGAGGCGGCAAAGATAGCGATCGAAGTAAGAAGAATCTTCGATGCTATAACTGCCAGGGTATGGGGCACTTCAGTCATGAGTGCAAGCAGCCGAAGAAGGGTACCGGCCGTGATCACGTGGCTAATGTTGCGAGCGACGAGAATTCGGGTGGCTGTTTATTGCTTGCCGAACAGAGAAATATAGAATCATGGATTATAGACTCTGGGGCATCATTTCACACAACCTCTCAGAAGGATTTATTCAAAAATTACACTACGGGTAGTTTCGGTTAAGTGTATCTAGCCAACGGAGAAGCATTGGATGTTGTTGGAATGGGCGATGTGAAAATTCGCATTCCAAACGGGTCGGTATGAAAACTAACGAAAGTGAGGCATGTTCCGAGGTTGACCAAGAATCTGATCTCAGTAGGTCAACTCGATGCAGAAAGACACTCCATTTTGTTCAGCAATGGAGCTCGGAAAGTTTCACGAGGAGCTATGGTGATAGCCCGAGGGAGCAAGGTTGGTACACTGTACATGACGACCGATGAGGAGTGTACAGTTGCGGCAGCTGTGTCGCAAAACTGCTCGGAACTGTGGCATCAACGTTTGGGTCACATAAGTGAGAAGGGGATGAAGGTGTTAGCGAAGGACAGCAAACTTCCAGGCTTGAAGTCTGTCAACCTCGATATGTGCGAAGGTTGCATCTTCGGGAAGCAGAAGAAAGTGAGCTTCTGGAAAGGTGGAAAAGCTCCCAAGGAGGAGAAGCTAGCACTGGTCCACTCAGACGTATGGGGACCATCTCCGATAACCTCACTAGGAGGATCTCAGTACTATGTGACCTTCATCGATGATTCGACGAGGAAAACATGAGTCTATTTCTTGAAACACAAGTATGAGGTGTTTAAGAAATTTCAAGAATGGAAGGCCATGGTCGAACTAGAAACCAGGAATAAACTCAAATGTTTGAGGTCCGATAACGGCGGAGAGTACATTGATGCGAAGTTCGTAGGGTTCTGTGCACAGAGAGGCATTCGAATGGAGAAGACCATCCGAAGAACGCCACAACAGAATGGTTTGGCCGAAAGAATGAACCGAACAATCAATGAGCATGCTAGGAGTATGAGACTGCAAAGTGGGTTGCCCAAAGCCTTATGGACACATGCAGTAAGCACGATAGTTTACCTCATTAACCGTGGACCCTCAGTGCCATTAGAAAGGAGAATTCCCAAAGAAGAGTGGATAGGAAAGCCTATCTCTTATGAACACTTGCGAGTGTTCGGTTGTCTGTCATATATCCATGTCGATATAAATGATCGTACCTAGCTTGACTCGAAATCCAAAGTGTGTTATTTTGTGGGGTACGGTGGAGCTGAGTTTGGATATCGCTTTTGGAATGGTCAAACAAAGAGGATCATTCGTAGTAAGGATGTCATCTTCAACGAAATCATTTTGTACAAAAATCGTCAAAATGTGGTGGTTGAAGAACACGCGCTCCCGTCCGAGGAAAATGGTATAGTCGACATGAATGTGTTTCCAAGGGAGTTGGAAAATGACGCTGAAGATGAGCCAGTGGTGCTCGACAACCTACCAGCACATGCTGAAGAGGACGAGGAGCTGCCCCAAACTCCTAGACCTGAATTGTGTCGAGGTCATCACGAGAAGAGACCTCCTGCTCGATACTCTCCTTCCCTGCATTACATATTACTCAATGATGCAGGCGAGCCCGAAAGTAGAAAGGAAGCTCTGGAGCTGAAAGACTCGAGCAAGTGGGAGCTCATGATGAATGATGAGATGAAGTCACTTAAGAAGAATGTGACTTGGCAGTTAGCCGAACTGCCCAAGGGGAAAAGGGCACTGAGTAACAAATGGGTGTTCCGACTAAAGGAGGAACAAGATGGCTCAAAACGGTATAAGGCGAGATCTTTTCACCAGTCGTAAAATTGATGACTATTCGGCTATTGTTGAGCATTGTTGTAAATGCGAATCTTCATCTTGAGCAGTTAGATGTGAAAACTGCCTTTCTCCATGGAGATCTTGAAGAAGAAATTTACATGCTCAAACCTGAAGGGTTTGCCGAAAAGGGAAAAGAGAAACTGGTCTGCAAACTGAGGAAGAGCTTATACCGGCTAAAACAAGCACCACGACAGTGGTATAAGAAGTTTGACAGTTTCATGGTGAATACCGGGTTTGAAAGAAGTGATAGTGATCACTGGTGTTTCGTGAAGAGATTCGAGAACTCTTCGTACGTCATACTACTTTTGTACGTAGATGGCATGTTGCTTGCCGGGCCGAGCCTTGTGGAGATTAACAAGGTGAAGCAACAGTTGGCGAAACAGTTTGAGATGAAAGATTTGGGAGCCGCAAATCAGATCCTCGGTATGAGGATTTCCCGAGGAAGAGATGGGTCTTTGTTTCTGTCACAAGCCGAATATGTGAAGAAAGTGTTGGCGCGGTTTAGCATGAGTGATGCCAAGGCTGTAGGCTCACCACTAGCCTCACACTTTAGCTTGTCGAAGAAACAATCACCCTCAGACGAGGAAGGAAAGGATCGTGTCGAACATACCCTACGCTTCAGCAATTGGTAGCCTGATGTACGATATGGTGTGTACAAGACCGGACATTGCCCATGCAGTGGGAGTTGTCAATCGTTACATGAGTAACCCAGGAAAGCACCATTGGGAAGCTGTGAAGTGAATATTGAGATATCTCTCGGGTACAGTGAGTTCGGCATTATGTTTCCGAAAGACCTCGGTAGGCCTGCACGGCTATGTGGATGCTGACATGGCTGGTGATCTGGACAGCCGAAAGAGCACAACAGGATGTGTTTGTACCTATGGTAGTACTGCTGTGAGTTGGACATCTAAGCTGCAAATGATCGTTGCACTATCGATCACAGAGGCTGAGTACGTCACGGTGATGGAAGCAAGCAAAGAGATGATTTGGTTGCAAGGTTTCTTAGAGGAGCTCGGTCAGAAAACCGAGAAGAGAGTTCTGCACTGTAATAGTCAAAGTGCAGTTCAGCTAGCTAAGAATCCTGTATTCCATTCACGCACAAAGCACATACAGATTCGTTACCACTTTATCCGGGCTGTTCTAGAAGATGGAATCTTCGCGCTAGAAAAAATTGAGGGCGCTAAGAACCCCGCCGATATGCTAACGAAGACTGTTACAATCGACAAACTGAGGCTGTGTGCAACCTCAGTAGGACTCCGAGCTTGAGACTCAGGGTCGTCGCTACACTAGAAGAATGGTTAACTCGCCGATGACGGAAGAGTATCAACTACTATACAAGGATACCGATGGGAGCATTTTGCTCGGGGGAGCACAGTGAGTTCGGTGGTCGGGGATAATTGGAGCTCTTTTGAAGCACTCGACATTTGACGCCAAGTGGGAGATTGTTGAGTTGTGGAGCCAAATGAGATTTGGCCATGCTTTCTAATTATCTCTCATCGCTTGGAATTGTAATAAGAGCCACTATGGGTTCTATATAATGCTCCACCTATCTTGTATTTTAGGAATCACATTATTCTAGAATATTGTAAAGAGAGAGTTTTATTTGTGAGAGAACCATAGATTTGTGATCAAGCTAGAATACGTTTTGTAATCCTCCTTATAATATATATAAGTGCTACGTGTAGCGGCCCGGAGACGTAGCCATCGTTGGGTGAACTCCGTTATCAAATTGTATGTGCTCGGTTTAAGTTTCTGTCTTTCTTTAAGCTCGACTGATTTCCTAACAAGATGTTCAAGGGGAGCTTCAAGTTTATGATCCACATGTTAAGGGCAAAGGTCCACCAAATAGGCCTAAGAATTTGGGTAGTTATCGTTCCAGTGAAAGTTGGCAGAGTCCTACAATACATGTACTGAGATTCGTTGAAAGCCTTGTTTTGATTGGAAAATAAGTTGTTTTGTCAACTGAAGGATAGAGATTCGAGATCACGAAAAACGGATTGAATTAGTTTGCGAACTTTAATGAATGTGTAGTTGTTACACAGTCACTCAACAGTCATGTGACGGTCTTCAGCGTGGTCTAGTAACTTACTATGATCTCATATCCCTTTATTTATTTTAACAAAAGCAGTTTTAAGCTTTATTTGTACGGGCAATTGTAATTGTTTATCAAGATCATGCAGTAATTGGTCATTCTAGGTTGGCCGGATGTATTAAGGCTTTATTATAACTTTTTTTTTGGATCATCTTTAATTAAACTGCATTTGTAGACGATAGTTGGTCGGGTTACACAATACTGAAAAATTGCATAATTTTGCTCTAGCATGATTGGCTCAGTCCTTAACCCGTTTGTTCCATGTTTTTGGATCACAAACCAAAGCTCCATTCCTTACCGGCACTTATATACCTACAATGTCACGTGTCTCGATCTCTCAGGAATTGTCGAAGCAGTCACAAAGCAATACTAAATGGGTACGAAAATTATCCACTTATGGCCCTTCTCTTTTGCCTGATAAAACTTGTAATTCTCGTAGTTAATTAGATGCATCCACTAGCATAGTTTTGGCCTTACAACATGTTACCTTGTGATTTTCTGGCCAAATTCATGCCGATTGCTTCTGGCCAAAAAATGCAAAAAATGAGATACGAGTTTTCCAATAAAGGTTGAAAAAGAAAAACGAAGACGATAACAGAAACGTAACCAGAAAACTTGACTCCAAAATATGGGAAATCCACAAATGCTACTTTTGATAAATGAAAAATGAAAAGAGAAACATAAAGGGAAAACATGACCCTGAAATGTAGAAGAAAAAAACATGAAATAATCACTATATTCTGAAAAACTGTAAGTTATGACAAGAGAAGTGCGTGTATTTAGGCTTTTGACGTACAGTACACTTTAGACAGAATTCACTATTTAATACAATTATATGTATAAATTATATTTCAGATAATGAAATGTGAATTATTATGTATTTCATGAATTTTACTTATATACTAATAAAGTGATGTTCACATTAAAATTTTGGCAAATCGATCCGCTGCCTTAGTTGAAAGGGTTTCTAGTAAGTATCTGGATACCGTGTAATCCTAAGTATCTGCCTTTAATAGGGAGTAGTATTGAAGGAGACAAAAGTATGGGTATATATGCAAATTAAATGATAACTCCCACCTAGCAAAATGTACTCCACAAAAGTCTTTTAACTAACCTTTTTTTTATAAGTTTATCTAAAAATAAATATGATATCTAGATTAAAAAAAAATGTAATTATTTCTACGTCGACATGTCGGTTGCAATTAATATATTTATAATTTTTATTATTTAAATAAACTAAACATATATAAACTTATAAATAATATGTTTATAATTATAATTTTCATAATTGTGGTGTACTACCTGTCATGTTCTAAATTAAAAGATTTGCTCTTTCGCGTCTCTGGGGTATATCCCACCAAATACCTAAAAACATGGGCAATGCGCTATGTGCCCAACTCCTTTTATACGCATATCCACAAACAACAATATTTGTTTGTTTTTAATTGGTTACAAATCCTTAAATATCTCTCTCCCTTATTATGTGCACAATTTGTGACTATATGTATATATAATGATGATGCACATGATGTGAAAAAACTTTCCATAAGTATGGATTTTATCTCAAAGAGAGGGTACTGGTTAGTAGATGATAAGGTCGATCGTTCCATATTTATTGGACTACGTACTTATTATAACAAACAAACAAACAAACTGTGATCAGAAATAATGTAATCAAACAAACATTTCATTTATTCATAAGCAGAATATGCTGGCCAAAATAATAACTCCAAGTCGATCAATAATACAAGTACGACCAAACTCTTACTGAAAAATCGAAAAAGGAAGAAGACAAAGAAATGGGAAAAAAGGGAAAAAAGACACACAAACACGTAATACGTCTTGTATACATCTAGTATACATTTATCACCCGGATGAGATATGGACACCAATAGCTATGAGAAAAATGGTGATGAGGCCGAAAAATATGATCGTATGGACAAATATAGACGGACCACTTGTCTGCATGTTTGCAAATTCGATGACTCTACTCTTTCCTGGTAGCTGAAAAAGCAGCCCCGGTGTTAGCAACACGAACAACACCATACCTATCACCACCGGACCCCAATCCCCAGACCCCATATCTCAAAACTAACTTGATCTCTACTGAAAATATCAAAAGGAGTAACAAATAACAAGTGAGTATTACATACTTGAGGAGCAATTAACGTATAAGTAATGAAGAAGTGGTTTGGGTGAAAATGGAAACAAACAAGAGGTCGTCGGATGGCAGACACATGGAAGTCTTTTGTTGCTTAGCCGGCCACTTTTTAGGATTTATTTGTCTGTTATTTGGTTCGAATGATGTATGTTTATACACATACACATACTAGTCTAATATAGTAGTATTAAGCGATAACACCACCTTATATTTCTAAACATAAAGAGACAAACACACAAAGCTCATATGAAGTATGTCATGATGCAAGAGGAATTGTTGTTTTTATCTCATGTGGTGACATAGAATTGATACAAACAATGGATAGAAAATAAATATTTGGCAATTTCTTAGTTCCGGGGTTGGATGAATGGATGTATTTGTTTCTTATTATCAGTCCATTGGGGTTGTTAATCTCATCTTAGTAGTTAGTGTTAACCCAAATTTGGGAAATAAATATTTGGCGATTTCTTAATTATCAGTCCATTGGAATTGTTGTTTTTATCTAAAGCCGATATAGAATTTATACAAACAATGGATAGAAACTAAATATTTGGCGATTTCTTACTTCCGGGGTTGGATGTCTTTGTTTTATCAGTCCATTCGGTTTGTTAATCTCAATATCCTATTAGTTACTGTTAACCCAAAGGTCAATAGTCCCGAAATCTGAGAAATAATTATGCAAACCGCTATAAGGTCAACTTTATGAATATGTTAGAGCAAGCACTGTTGTTACCTCAATTGGGTTTCAATCCATAATTTGAAAAAGTTTATGGACTTTTAATAAAAAAATCATGGTTTAACAAGTTCCTCTTATATATCTTCATATTATAAATGAGTCGTAATGTTCATTTATAATGGGGAACCAACAAGTCTTCCTTATATTGTTTCCATTAAAATATATTGAGTTACAATGTGTTTTTTTAAATAAGTAAGTTTATAGGGCATGTGTAATTTTGCGTCAGTGTAAAAGTGTTATCTAAAATAAATAAATAAATGTTATTTTTTGTTAAAGTTAGATAAATAAAAAAGTAAGCTGCAGTGTTTGCTCTTAGACCCAACCTTTAAACCGGAAAGTAAAAGGTCTGTTTCGTTACATCCACATCTAAATCTATCTCCAATTTAGCCATTCGTTACTTCCTCAAAGAGACCAAATACCAAATGAGAAAGCATTCTTTTGATTAATTACTTTTAGCTTTATCTCCCTTTATGTCTTATACTAATTAGCCTTTTAAAAGACTTCTGTGTTCTACCTTTAATTATATGAGAAAGAATTGAGGGGGAAAAAAGGTTTTTATGAATATTGAGTGATCAACACTGAGATGCATTTTGATATTCAAAAGTAGCATTGAAATTCCTATCCGCTGTTCTAGTTGCAGTTTTGCAGTTAGGTTCTAAGTGAGTTTGCAACCACAGTTGGAACCCAGTGTATTAATGGACAGAACTGTAAAACGTTAAATGTACTTTGAATTAACTCACACGCACATTTAACAACGGAGTTCACCTAAATAGGCTACGTCTCCGGGGCACTTACCCAGATTATGATATTATAAAAAGCTTACAATATAGGATTCAAGTCTTAACGAAAAACACTTAGACTCCCTCTAGGTTTTTCTGCCTATCTCTATATTGCTCCTATTCTATAACTATCACTTATAAATCAATGGCATCCCACTATTGTTTTCTTTTTAAAGCTCACGTGTATTCTCTCAAGAATGGGTTCTTTATAATTTAGAACACACACCTTTTACAAGCTAAAGTTACTAAGTATATAAGCAAGTAAAAACAATCTTCTATCTTCAATATCTTTTGATTGCTTTTGACTTTGTTGATTGGCTTCAATCTTTCCAAGCATTACGTGACTCTTCAGTGTTGATTGACTCCAATCATCATTGGTTAATACCTGTTTAGTAACAAGCTTGAAAGTAGGAGTTAATCTTTTCATTTGAAAGAAAATATATAAAGATAAGATCTTTTAAAGATAATATCTTTTTATAAACATATAAAACATTCAACTCCATATAACAATCAATCTTTAAACGTATCTTTACTGAATATATAAGGATCAAAGATTGAAACAAGTGATAAGGATAATCATAAGAAATAGAGATATATATTAAAAGGAAACATAACCTTATAAACTAATCACTTTATATCTTTTTAGAAAAATCTTTTCTTAACACTTTGATATTCTCAATTTACGCATATTAAACATTTAAGAACATATGAGAATATATCCTGCATACTGTAGAACAAATAATAATCAATGAAAAGCAGTTATGCAGTTTTACAGAACTAGACAGAAATCTGCTAGACAGCAGGTTTGAACTGAGGTTGCAATTTAGGTTGCAACTGGTACTTGAAACCTAACACTACTGACTTAGTAGGTTGTAACTGAGGTTGCAACTGGTACTTGAAACCTAACACTACTGACTTAGTAGGTTGTAACTGTGGTTGCAACTGGTACTTGAAACCTATCATTACTGCCTTAGTTCTTAACAATAGTTAGGATTTATTTAGTGAAAACCAATAGACAATAAACAATATTTAGACCAGAAATCTGGTCCTAACAATCTCCCCCTTTGTCATTGGTTTTGACAAATCAATTAAGTTTATAAATCATCCCAACTACCTGCAAATTCAATATCAGCACAGTATTAAAATGAATATCTTATAACAACACTTAAGAGACACCTGTTTAAGCTCCCCTTGTATGTTAGAATTGCAGGCATCAATTAAGCACATAATGTATCCATTCACAAATTCAACTTTAAAGACATGCATATTTCAAAATGAAAATTGCAGAAATTTAAAGGCCAAAAACATGGCACAACATTCTCTTAGTACAACAATTGTAATAGAACTTAAAAAACATCAACATTAAGTCTTGAAATTGAATTTAAAAACATAAACAGAACATAAACTTCACTCCCCCTATTTGTCAGCAGCCATTGAAATTAGTCACTAGGAATATCACACTGTGGGGGTCTTTCTCTTAGAGGCTTGTCTCTGACTACCTCTTCATGTTCTTCCTCACTGCTTATGGAGAAGCCATCATTACTGTGAGTAGCATCACTATCTCCATTATCATCCTCACTCTCTATTAGATTTATTAGCAGTTTTTTGATTTGATAATCATCACCATCTAATTCAGCTCTTCTTTCTTCATTGTAAGCCAACTTTTGTAGCAAATACCACTTCACACCTTTCTTCTTCTCAGATGGAGCACTAGAGGTCTCATTTGCACTTGAGGTCTCCTTTTCCTTTCCTTTGTCTCCAGAAATATCATTGACATGCCCTTCTTTTAATAGTTTAGCAGAAATATATAGGGCAGATGGACAAGCAGTGAAAGGTTCATTAAGAATACTAATAGGAGAATCTCTACCCATAGAATGGACTTGGCCTAGAATCACTTTAATGATTAAGCAAGGGAAGGGTAGCAGAATTGAAGGGGAATCTGTATCACTGAAATCTCTTATAAGGTTGAAGATATGATGACCAAGGTTAATGGGTAGGCCAGACATGATTTTATAGAGAAAGGTGGCCATGTCTTTGCTTACTTTGGAAGGCTGTTTGGTTGGAGTCCAGTTAAACCTAGCTATTTTGTGTAATACAGCAGCACAGAGAGTTAGAGAGGATGTTTTGATAGAATTGCCATCAAACCTATTGTTCTTTCCAGTTAGAACCAGAGCAATTACTTCCATGTCATAATTAACAGTCTCCACAGAAGGATTGGGTGTATTCAGGGATTTATTAATAATCTCTGGGGTAAAATCTAAAGTAACACCCCTAAAAAATACTCTTCCATAACCAGGATTACCCTCATCAAAAACACTACTACTCAAATTAGCATAAAATTCTTTAACAACAGCAGGGTAGTAGGTATCAGTATAACTAATTGTAACACACTCAAAATTCTATAATATTAGAATCTTTATAAAAGTGTGATATATATATATATATATTCTTAAAATAAGATATATATTTTGCTATATTTGGATTTCGATTATAGTAAATATGAGTTTTTAAGTACTTTAGTTCAAATAGTTAGGAACACAGCAGACAAGCGGGATCGATCTACCATTTTGGATTCTATTTTCTTAAAATTTAAGCTTATTATATAAATGAAAAGTCTAGACCTATGTTTTAGCTTTCCATATATATAAAATTTGAGTAATTTGGACTTGTATGAGAATATTTGGGGCTATTTTAGTAACATAATATCAGAACATTCCAGATGAGCATATGTGTCACCTTAAAGGACAATTTAGACCGACTTCTATTATGAATTAGGAAATGTACAAAACATGAAACTTGTAGATCTTTCTCTTGTCGATTCAGACATATATCACATGCTCCATTTGGACACATATCGAATTCTCTATGAAGCTTTTAGTGGAAAGATGTCCTAAAAACAAAAATTCAGCACATTTAATGCACAAGACACATAATCACTTTTCCAACACTATATATACCCCTACACCCCCTCACACTTCATCATACTTCAAAAAAAAACTATAACCTTATATAGATATTTTAATATTATACAAAGTTTCTTTATACTAAAATATTATAATTATAAGATATAAACACTATATATAGAAAGAGAAAGAGAAAGAGAAAGAATACTATATTTAGTGGGTAATAAACTAGTAATTAGCGTAAATCGGGGTGTGACGAAGATCAAGAGACATAGCCAAGCTCAGTTAACGGTTAGAGGTGGGTTCGAAACCTTAAAGTTATTATAATATTGTCTTAATATCCTTTTGCGTTACATTATCGAACTTGAGGTATGTTTAAATATTATTAAGCAAATGCATATAATGATTCATATCTGAAACTTAGTGGAATTTGTTTTGCTTATTTGATATATCATGGCATGACATTTGCATTGATCCTCCCAGTTTGGGAGAGGTTTATCCACCCGGGATGGGGTGCGACTTGTCTACCTAGAGTGGGGTATGACTTTTCTGCGACTATGTCCACCTGGAGTGGGGTGTGATGTGTCTACCTAGAGTGGGGTATGAACTTTTTCGCGATGTTTGGTCCGCCTAGAGTGGGGCGTGACTTTTGGTACCACGTGTAATGGGATAGACCTTACACAACCAACTTGGGCTCAAGGACATGACACATGCATTATTGGTAAAATAATTATGAGCATGAATCATATTAATTATATATTTTTCTTGTTATTTGTCTAACCATCTTTTTTGCATGAAGCTGTATGCAGTTACGATTTGTACTCATATGTTATACTTTATTATAGTTTCTTTAAGTTAGTAGTCCTACTGAGTATTTTCAAGGAAATACTCATCCCATTGCTTATATAATTTCGTTTCAGATATCGGTAGTGATGAAGCAAATCTAGCAGGGGTCGAGGAGCGGGGTCATTAAGTTTTTCTTTGACTTGTTTATGTAAGAAACAGTTGGAAAATAATTTCCAAATAAAGTTTCCACTTTCTGGTTTGAAATAAAGATTTGTATTTCACTATATTATTTACAAAAAAAAAATAAAAAAAATGAAGTATGTTTATTCGTATCCAACTTTTATTACAACTTTCTTTTTCATTAATTTAGATTAAAGTTCTGTTATCATTAATTAGAAATAAATAAAAGCGTTCCTCACACTAATAGTTTTGGCTAATCCAACAGTTGAGAGCATTTTTTCAACATACACCTGTATGTGTGGATAACTAACTAAATTAAGCTTTCTTTCACTGTGAATTTCTTTGCTAGAAAAAGCCCTAAACCTCCTATACATTCTCCTATTCCAGAACCTAGGATCAACCTCATTATACTTAGGAACATACTCAAACTTATCAATAATAGGATCATTATCTAAAGTTCTCCTAGCACGTTTCTTAGTTCTCTGTGTCTTAGACGAGGAAGACTCACTTACCTTAGCTTTTGAGCCTGTACTAGTTGTAGATTTATTCAGGAAATCTCTTAGAGTGCAGTCATCATCAATGTTCAAGTTGGGGTTTTTAGCAGGGTTGGAAGTCATGGTTTCAACTAGGGTTGGAACCGAACTTAGAACACGGCAGTTGGTTTCTTTCCAGAAAACTTAGGGTTTCTTGAGTTTAATAGAAGGAGAGAGAGAGTAATTGTGATTATTGTGATTGATTTGAAATATTAATAAGAGGTTTATATAAATAGCAATAAGGACCAAATCTTTTTGTAATTAGAAATAGATATACTCAAATCACTTTAGAAACAAAATTTTGCCAAAATTAAGGAAATTTCTTATCAACAGAATTTTCAAAATTTAAACACACCGAAATCACGAATGAAACAGTTGGCATTAAGATAAATCCAGCAGTTAATACAGATAAACATTCCTTTTTAAACAGATTGATCCAAAATTTGAAAATTCAAGAGTTGAAGCTATTAAGGAAATTTGAATTGATTCAAGATAAAGATAGCAATTAGACAGATATTTAAGCTTTTGAAAAACGGAAATCTAGCAATTTACCCAAGAAAATATGTTTATCATTGAATAGCCTTAATAAAGATTAGATTTTAGGAGCTTATATTGAGCAAATCCGTTTTTATCTCTACACAAAAACTAGTTTGATGACCTCAGCAAGGAAAGAGTATAAGTGATGTCAAAAAAAAACTTTGTCTTGACAGTTATAATTTAGACTGAGGTTTCAACTGATGTTACAACTGACCTTACAACCAGTATTTTTAACACGAGGTTTCAACTGGAGTTGCAACTGAACTTCCAACCAGCTATTGAGAGCATGAGGTTTCAACTGACGTTGCAACTGAACTTGCAACCAGCTTAAAAAATTTGCACTTTGTGCTTGCAACTCTATTACCAGAGAGGTTTTCACAGACAAGTTACCTCACATCTGTTTTTGAGACACCAAAAAAGCGGCTTTTTCAAAACAACAACATCATAGCTCAAGTAAGACTTAACCTTAGAAATAAAAATTATTGAGGTACTCAATACAGACATATTTAACAAGAATATTCAATTAGATTGATAATGACATACCCCTATGTCACTTCTTAATGATTCAAACTTGTTTGTATCAAGGGGTTTTGTGAAAATATCTGTTAATTGTCTTTCAGTTGAAACATGTTCTAAAATTAAGCTCTTTTCTTCAACTAGTTCTCTAATAAAATGATGCCTTAGATCAATATGTTTAGTTCTGGAATGTTGAACTGGATTTTTAGCTAAATCTATAGCACTTTTGTTATCACAAAACAGAGTTAATATTTCTTGTTTAACATTATAATCAGTTAACATCTGTTTCATCCAAATTAGTTGAGTGCATCCACTTCCAGCTGCAACATATTCTGCCTCAGCAGTAGATAAAGATATGCAATTTTGCTTTTTACTGAACCAAGAAACAAGGTTGTTTCCAAAGTAAAAACAACCACCAGAAGTACTCTTTCTATCATCTATGTTTCCTGCCCAATCTGCATCACAGTAGCCACTTAGAAAATGGTTTGTATCTTTAGAATACCATAGACCTAGGTGAAGTGTTCCTTTTACATATCTTAGAATTCTCTTGACAGCTAGAAGATGAGGTTCTAAAGGATTTGCCTGATATCTGGCACAGACTCCTACACTTAAGCAAAGGTCTGGTCTACTAGCAGTTAAATACAGCAAACTTCCAATCATGAATCTATACAGACTTGGACAAACACTTTTTCCTTTATCATTTTTAGAAAGTTTAAGAGTGGTACTCATAGGGGTTCTCTTCTCTTTACTCTCACTCAGACCAAACTTTTTAACAAGATTGTCTGCATACTTACTTTGGCATAGGAAAATGCCTTTCTCATCCTGTTTAACTTGCAATCCTAGAAAGTAAGTTAGTTCACCTCCACCACTCATTTCAAATTCATTCTTCATATCAGAAATGAATTCTTCTATTCTTTTATTGGAAGTAGAGCCAAAAACAATGTCATCAACATAGATTTGAGCAATTATTATGTCCTTTGTGGTTTTCTTAGTAAACAGAGTTTTATCAACTCCCCCTCTGTTAAAACCTTTTTCAATTAAGTACTTGGTTAATCTATCATACCAAGCTCTAGGAGCTTGTTTTAGACCATACAAGGCCTTTTTCAACAAATAGACATTTTCAGGAAAATTAGAATCTTCAAATCCCTTAGGTTGACAGACATAAACTTCTTCATTAATCACACCATTCAGAAAAGCACTTTTTATGTCAAGTTGAAACAATTTAAAATCATACAGACATGCAAGAGAAAGTAGCATTCTAATGGATTCAATTCTAGCTACAGGAGCAAAGGTTTCATCAAAATCAATTCCCTCAATTTGTGTATACCCCTGAGCTACCAACCTAGCTTTATTTCTGATAATTACTCCATCTTCATTACTTTTATTTCTGAAGATCCATTTAGTCCCTATAATATTCTTATTAGAAGGTCTGGGTACTAAAGTCCATACATCATTCCTTTCAAATTGGGACAGTTCATCTTGCATAGCTAAGATCCATTCACTGTCTTCCAAGGCCTCTTTTATGTTCTTAGGTTCTAACTGAGACAGGTAGCAAGCAAAATGAACAACATTATTTCTCTCACCTCTGGTTTTCATACCTGAAGTAATTTCTCCTATGACATTGTCAAGAGAGTTGTTTTTCTGAGTCCTTACATAGTGTGGCTTGCTTGTAGTTGGGATAGGAGATCCTCCATCTTCTTCTTCAGATTCTGTTGAATTCGAGGTTTCAACTTCAGTTCCACCTCAGTTCCAACCTCAGTTGTAACCTCAGTTGCAACTGGACTTCCAACCACTATGGGACTTCCTGTTTGTTGAGTTTCTTCTTTCTCTTCTTCTGAAAGCTCAGGCTGTTCATCATTACCTGTAATCTCATCAACAGTTTTTAAGTCATCAAATAACACATTATAAGATTCCATAACACAGTTTGTTCTTTGATTGAAGACTCTAAATGCTCTACTGTTCTGAGCATAACCAAGAAAGATCCCTTTATCACTTTTAGAGTCAAATTTACCAAGATGATCTCTGTCTCTGAGAATGTAACAGACACACCCAAAGACTTGAAAATACTTAACATTGGGTTTTCTACCTTTCCATATTTCATAAGCTGTCATGGAAGTGCCTTTAGTAATGTAAACTCTATTAACTATATGACAGGCAGTATTAACAGCTTCAGCCCAAAATCCGTTGGCAAGTTTCTTAGAGTTAAGCATGACTCTAGCCATTTCTTAAATGGTTCTATTTTTTCTTTCAACTATGCCATTTTGCTGTGGAGTCTTAGGAGCAGAGAACTCATGACTTATACCTAAGGAGTTGCAGAATTCTCTAAACTTGAAGTTTTCAAATTCAGTTCCATGATCACTTCTAACCCATACAATGTTACCACTGGTTGAACCTTTTTCATTTTGAAGTTTTAAGCACAGAGTTTTAAAGAGATCAAAAGTCTCAGACTTATCTTTTAAGAAAACTACCCAAGAGTATCTAGAAAAATCATCTACAACTACCAAAATGTACTTTTTGCCACCTATACTAGCAGTTTGCATAGGACCCATTAGGTCAATATGAAGTAGTTCTAGGACTCTCTTAGTGTAGATTTGACTTGTACTTTTGTGAATATTCTTTGTTTGTTTGCCAACTGCACAGTCACCACAGACACTTTGAGTTTTAGCACTCAGTTTAGAAATACCTCTTATCAATTCTTCTTTAACTAGCTTATCTAAGGTTTTGTAATTAACATGACCTAGCCTTTTATGCCAAATATCAGCATTATTAGTGATAGCTTGATTACACCTATTATGAGGCAATTCTTTTTCAGCTTTTTCAAACACATAGCAGCTATTTGTAGATCTAATTCCAGTCATGACCACATCATTGTTAAGATCAGTAATTAGACACTTATCTTTGTTAAACTTAACAGTCATTTTGCTGTCACATAGTTGACTGATACTAATAAGATTAGCTTTTAGACCATCTACAAGAAAAACATCATCAATATTAGGCATTCCAGGTTTGTTTAAGGTACCTTTACCAACAATTTTACCAGTATCTCCACCTCCAAGCACAACAGTGTTTCCTGTGAGATTAATGACATTTTTTAGGAAACCTGCAGTACCTGTCATGTGCTTAGAGCAACCACTATCAAAATACCAATCATTAGAAGTAACAGCATTTAAAGAGGTAATCACAGCTTTGTTATTAGCAATTAAGGTAGATTTTTCTTTAACTTTCCAGACCCAGTTCAAATTTTTATTGACAGAAGCCAACCAGGTTTTCTGAGAAATATACTTTCTGTTCCTTTTTAAATAACACTGGATTTCTGAATGACCAGGTTTCTTACAGAAATTACACAGCTTTAACCTAAAGCTAGTTTTATCCCTAAAGCTATTCAGTTTATTGCTGGTTGCACCTTTGGTTATAACATAGCTTCTAACCTTCTTCTCGAAAACATGAGTTTTATTCCTGGTTGCAAATCTGGTTGCAACTGAGCTTCCAACCTTATTATCAAAATCATGAGTTTTAGCTTTAGCAACAGCTTCAATAAAGGTAGTTTTTCCTGTATTCTTCCAACCATAGTAACCTAGACCACTGATATCTTTAGATCCTCTAGAGTAAGACGGCATGTCATCTAATTTTTCTGTAGCAGAAACATTTAGCAGTTTTATTTTCTTTCTAGTTTCAGTAAGTTCAGCCAGTTGTATGTTAAGCTTCTCAGTAAGACTTTTAACCTCATCCTTTAGATTAACATTAAGATTGTTTATGATCAAGGATTGTTTACTCAGTCATTTATACTTTTCATAAAGAACGAGATATTGCTGAGTAATGTTTTCATCAGAAGGTTCTTCCTCATCACTGCTATAGGTTTCAAGAGCAGTTGTAACTATGGTTGAAACAGTTTCACAGTCACTTTCATAAGTAAGTTCTTTTTCAGTGATTAAAATTAACAAAGTTAGAATCATCCTCTTCATCACTGTTGCTCTCAGAATCACTATCACTATGAGTGGTTATATAAGCATTTTTATTTCTTTTTAAAGTATTTGCACACTCAGCCTGAATGTGACCAAAACTTCTACATTCTCTACACTGAATTTCTCTAGGCTTGTAATCTTTGTTATCCTTCTCTTTAGGATTCCACTTTCCTGTAGAATTGTTATTAAACCTAGATTCTGACTTACCTTGATAATCCCTTTTCTGAAAGTTATTAGAAATACCAGTATAATCCTGTTTTTTCTTATAAAACTTTTTGTAAACCTTTTTAGCAAAAAAAGCTAGCTGTTCTTCATCACTCATTTTCTCACAGACATTAGGTTCAGATTTCTTAGCCTGAAATGCTATTCCCTTTTCTGGTCTTTTATGTTTGAAGAATTTTAGCTCATGAGTGCTTAGATTTCCTATAAGTTCTTCAAGTTTAAGATTATCTAAGTCTGTTGACTCTTCAATAGCTGTAACCTTAATCTCAAACCTTTCTAGAAGAGACCTTAGAGTTTTCTTAACAAGTTTAGCATCACTGTATTTTTCACCTAAGGTTCCAGCTTGATGGGCAATATGACAAATTCTGCCATTAAATTGTTCAATGGTTTCATCTTCCTCCATTCTTAAATTTTCAAATTGAGTAGTTAACTGTTGGAGTTTAAAGGCTTTTACTTTAACAGTTCCTTCAAAGGTTACTTGCAAAATGTCCCATGCCTCTTTGGCAGTTTCACAATGAGAAATATACCTGAATACACTGAGAGTGACACCAGCAAAGATCAAGTTTATTGTTGTTGAATTTGCACTTGATTTTCTATCATCATCAGTAGACCATCTGTCTTCAGGTACATACACTAGTTCACCTTTATCATCAGTGACAGTTGGAAGCTCCCAACCATACAGTACTGTTTTCCAAGCATGTTCATTTTGCTGTTTAATGAAAGACCTCATTCTGATTTTCTAAACTCCATAGTTGACTCCTCCTTCAAGCAATGGTGGTTTGTTGAATGCGTTTCCTTCCCTTATTAAGTCCATTTTAACCAGAACACAGGATCCACACTAAGTAAGATCTAGTGTGAAGCTCTGATACCAATTGAAATTCCTATCCGCTGTTCTAGTTGCAGTTTTGCAGTTAGGTTCTAAGTGAGGTTGCAACCACAGTTGGAACCCAGTGTATTAATGGACAGAACTGTAAAACGTTAAATGTACTTTGAATTAACTCACACGCACATTTAACAACGGAGTTCACCTAACTAGGCTACGTCTCCGGGGCACTTACCCAGATTATGATATTATAAAAAACTTACAATATAGGACTCAAGTCCTAACGAAAAACACTTAGACTCCCTCTAGGTTTTTCTGCCTATCTTTATATTGCTCCTACTCTATAACTATCACTTATAAATCAATGGCATCCCACCATTGTTTTCTTTTTAAAGCTCACGTGTATTCTCTCAAGAATGGGTTCTTTATAATTCAGAACACACACATTTTACAAGCTAAAGTTACTAAGTATATAAGCAAGTAAAAACAATCTTCTATCTTCAATATCTTTTGATTGCTTTTGACTTTGTTGATTGGTTTCAATCTTTCCAAGCATTACGTGACTCTTCAGTGTGGATTGACTCCAATCATCATTGGTTAATACCTGTTTAGTAACAAGCTTGAAAGTAGGAGTTAATCTTTTCCTTTGAAAGGAAACATATAAAGATAAGATCTTTTAAAGATAATATCTTTTTATAAACATATAAAACATTCAACTCCATATAACAATCAATCTTTAAACGTATCTTTACTGAATATATAAGGATCAAAGATTGAAACAAGTGATAAGGATAATCATAAGAAATAGAGATATATATTAAAAGGAAACATAAACTTATAAACTAATCTCTTTATATCTTTTTAGAAAACATCTTTCCTTAACACTTTGATATTCTCAATTTACGCATATTAAACCTTTAAGAACATATGAGAATATATTCTGCATACTGTAGAACAAATAATAATCAATGAAGAGCAGTTATGCAGTTTTACAGAACTAGACAGAAATCTGCTGGACAGCAGATTTGAACCGAGGTTGCAACTTAGGTTGCAACTGGTACTTGAAACCTAACACTACTGACTTAGTAGGTTGTAACTGAGGTTGCAACTGGTACTTGAAACCTAACACTACTGACTTAGTAGGTTGTAACTGTGGTTGCAATTGGTACTTGAAACCTGTCATTACTGCCTTAGTTCTTAACAATAGTTAGGATTTATTTAGTGAAAACCAATAGACAATAAACAATATTTAGACCAGAAATCTGGTCCTAACAAGCATCTTTCTAATAATACCTCAAAAAAATGATTTGCAAATTGGTATAATATTCTACTAGTCTGTAAAGCAAATCCCATTTGATTATCATACTTTTCCTCCATGGTGGTTCTTCTACCTCCTCAAGTTTTGCATCCTTTCAGGGTCCACATACCACTATATATATTCCGAAAATTGTCGTTTTCCATATAGAACGATAAAGATACACAAAAATACGTACGTATTCATATAAGTATATACTTATATATATAGAAAGAGAATTAAATGAGTGCTGATTGGGGGCCGGTGGTGGTTGCTGTGGTTTTGTTCATACTTTTATCACCGGGGTTGTTGTTTCAGCTACCAGCAAGGGCGAGAGTGGTGGAGTTTGGAAACATGTACACAAGTGGGATCGCTATCTTGGTCCATTCTGTGCTCTTCTTCTGCATATATACTATCTTAACCATCGCTATCGGAATTCACATACATGCTGATTGAATTTATTTTATTTATTACTAGCTACCAAATGCACATTTCCTGATAAGAGTTGGAGTATCTTTTCTTGTTTTTTTTTTCTTTTTCTCCAGATTCGATTGTGGTAAATATTAAGTATTAAGTTCTCTTTGTTGCTTTCATATGGTTTCATATAGACGACCTCAAAACGCGTACTCTGAGGAGAATGCATGGTAAGAATAATAATGTATTGCTAAAATGATGCAAGTGCATGTAATAAAAAACCTGGTGAACACCAATGAGTTCTTTGGCTGACAAGAAGTCCGACTTCAAGTCAGATAATAAAAGCACTAGTTGATTATATCACATTCCGAACAAAGATGTGTAATTAACAACTTCATGTACCAAAAATAAAGCGACTAAAACTTGGACCGTTTCAAGTTTCAACTAGAACATTACAGAAGAAAAAAATTACAACTGATCAAATTAAAAGAAAAGTAAAACGATAGGATAGAAGTTGTCTTAGGTGTAGATATGAACGCGTATGACCAGGATTATAACGGTGTAAATAGCGAAGAAAAGGAGAGAGTGGATGGTGATGGCTTTTCCGTTGGTCTTCAAACTCCCGAAATCCACATATTTATTGTTTCCTGGTAGCTGAAACAAAAGTCCCGGCATTAGCAACACAAACAAAACCACGCCTATAACCACCGGTGCCCAGTCCGCCATTCCAGAGAGAGATCAAGAGGGCTTGCTATTGCTTCTGCTTTTAGACAAATGGTAAAATGAGAGGAATACAAAAAGAGAGTGTGGGAGCTATAAGCTTATTATATCTATCAGAAACATGAAGTGTCACAAGATGCTCCAACTTGAAGTATTTTATTCCAAAGTGAGAAAACATGTGGGTGGTAGGTCCAACAAAATTGCAAAATTAAAAGAATTTCTCCCTGATTTGAGTTAAGGATAAGACTAGTGTTATTATCTTGTAATATTTAAGAGATGTACCATGACTGCCCATTCCTGCTTGCAAAAACCTAATAGTAACAAAAAGTTGAATTAAAAATGATTATTGTTCCAAAAAAGATTATAATGAAACATGACAAATCCTTGACTGGTTCAGCAACGGTCCATACAATTGACACAGCCATTACTTACGTATAATCACATACAGTATAAGTTTATAACAAAAGTAGATCCAAACTAATTTGGAAAATACTATGATACACAGTCACTCAAGAAGAAGGCAAAAATGTCGTATCAGACACGTGAATTGAACGAGAAGTTGTTGCCCGAGTTATAATTGATGATAGAATTCTTTTTTCTTGGTACATCGGAATATCAAAGAAAAACTAAAACGTAAGGTTACCATTGCCCTTCCTATCCTTCATTTATTACGTATAAGTTTGTAATTTTTCATCAAAAGAAAGCATTGAGTTTTTCTAATAGTCACACACTTATGAACCAAACAGAAACATGGGTGTTATATTTGCTAATCTATCTTCTTCAAATTGCCGATATTATTTTTCCTAATCTACACTAAAGCAAACCGGTGCCATAAATTTGCTACTTCATCCGAGCCTAATGATAGGCTCATTTGACTTTTCACCAATATTAAAGGCCTAGTTAGAATAGTTAATGTGTTTACAATTTTATTAATATAGCATTTAAATGATATGAATGGTTAATATTAGTGCCTTGGAATATGCTTATGGTTATTATTAGTACCAGCTTGTAATATGCGCATTAGGTGTATTTGTATATTGAATTAATCATAAACGATGTCCAAATGCAGTATACTAATATCATTCTATTATAATAAGTCAACCAAGTCAAATGAAACTGTTCAATTTAGCCATTTTTTTCCAAAAATACTCCTATATTTTTTTATTAATTACAATAATACCATGGTAACATAAAAAAATAAAAAAATAAAATAAAAAATAACAACTAATAACATTATTTGTCCATCTTTAACAACCAAACATTCTTTTAAGTCTTATACTATTTTTTTTTATATTATTCACGTATTTGTATCATAACTATACTTATTTTTTATATTTTAATTGCATTGCGCGTCACACACGCAACGCGTATGGCACGATTACTGGTATGCGTATAAACATTGTCCCTAAGTAGTTTAATCTCACAGTAATGGATTTTATATCGGAGAGGAACTACTCCCGTAGTAATACATGATAAACAATAGTTACAATACGCAGGTTAATTTGTAGGGGAAATTTATTATTAAAAAAAAAACTTAATTCCTTTTTATTGCTATCAAAAAACTAATTCACTTTTGAGGGTAACCCACCCATACACTTTCTCATACTTCTTGACACGGTTATAGGGCCGAAACATATATAATTATAACAAACTCGTTAACACTTGAACATATTTGATGGAATTTTGTTTTAGTCACTGTCACATATGATTGGTAACGTGGTTAGTATATCAAGAAGTGTGAGAATAGCGTAGCTATCATTACCCCACTTTTGATATAACTTTTCTCTCATTTCAAAAAATATAAGAAATCCAAAATAAAATATATACAAATTAAAAACACAATAAAATATAAAATATAAAAAATCAAAAAAAGTAAATAATAATAAATCAAAAAAATCAAAAAATCCAAAAAAAAAAAAAAAACGTTCATTCATTTCAAAATTTTAAAGCGAATGTACCAAACAAAATCTATCAATCACTTTAAAATACCAAACACAAAGTTCAATCACTTCAATATTTTGAAGTGAATGCACCAAAAATAGCTCATTCACTTTAAAAAAAATAAAACAAAAAATTATTCATTTCAATATTATGGTGCAAACAAAATTTCATTCAATTCAAAATAATAAACAAAAATCCATTCATTTCGGTTTTTTCAAATTAATGTATCAAACAAAAATTCATCAGTTTCAAGATTTTTAAATGAACGAAAGACATGTGGATCCGTTTTTACCGCCCTATTAATATTAGGGTAGTCTATCCTTCTTCTTTTTTTTTTAGTCATTGCATCAAAATACAATTTAATCCAATGGTTAACAAAAAATATGGGGTTTTTTTCAATAATCATGGATTAATAAAAATTATGGTAAAATGTTTTTTTGTATTAACAGACAGATTGCAACATAGACACCACATGTACGGATACGTACAGTACATCATTTAAACTAACTGATATGACAAATGAAATACCGTTGACATTTTTCATCTTTGACCACATCGGCACGGCTTGGGAACGATACGAGTACATAAACGGTACATCTACGGTACTTTTTCGGTACGACAAATATTTTTTTTTCATGCGTACCGTACATGAAATGACGTATCGTATCCATAGCGGCTACTTGAGACAAAAAATTATGAATGCTCGTGTTTACCTATGTGTTTATGTATACATTTTTTGTGTTTGGACAAAAAAGCATTTTTTTTATTGTTTTTGTTAACCTTGGATTGCATTTACTTTTGATCCAACGACTTAAAAAAAATGACAGCTAGCCCTAATGTTTTTAAAGCAACCAAGACAGATCCGAAACATGTACAAAAGGGATTAATTTTTTGAAGCATTGATTTTTTGGGAATTACTTTTTAAAATATGTAATTTATTATAGGGGAGGATATATGGACATCATGAAAAACATCCAAGTGGACACTTTTTTTCAAAAACGCTCCAAATCAAGATTTGATTAATGCAAATCTCCCCGGTTTCACGACGGGAACACAAATATGTGTCTTGTTTTTTTTTCCGAGATGTATAATGACATGTTTTTGAAATTATGGTAAAATTTAAAAATTCAAAACATGTCATTATACATCTCGGAAAAAAAAACAAGACGCATATTTGTGTTCCCGTCGTGAAACCGTAGAGATTTGCATTAGCCAAATCTTGATTTGGAGCGTTTTTAAAAAAAAGTGTCTACTTGGGTGTTTTTCATGATGTTCATATAACATTTCCCTTTATTATATTCGTATTTTATATGATAAACATCTCACAATCATATACATAGATATCAATCAACTTAATTACAAAAAAATTCACATATGAATACTGGTACATATACTTATTTACAGTTAGATATATATGTCATAAAAAAATGATAAAAAAAAAATTGAAAAAATTGAAAAAAAAAAATTTTTACATAGTATCAAACAGGATTAGACATTATTAGATATGATTAAACATAATTAAACATATAAAATTATACATGATTAGACATGGTTTGACAAGATCAAACAAGATTAGACATACACGATTGAACATGATTAGACAGGATCACACATATTTTTTGCATAATTTTTTTTTAAAATTTTAATTTTTAAATATTTTTTAAGATTTTTTTATGACATATATATCTCTTTACATTTTTTTTATTTTTTTAATAAAAGAGTTTGAAACTTGACAACAGCTTTTTTTTATAAATAAGTTTTAACCCTGTAATAAATTTTCATTTTCCTTATTTTATATTGGATTATATATATATTTTTTTTTCGTGGCCCTCGATTGCATCCCATTTCTACCTTCTCATGCTTCGAGGTTTCTCTCTCTCTCTCTCTCTCTCTCTCTCTAGTTTAAATATCTTTGTTAACAATACGCTATTAAAATTGTTAAATTTTATTTTACTGTAGTAATTATGAACTATTTACCTGGAATCTGGACACGTTAAAAGTGGCCTAATTAAATTGTTTTTATGCTACTTGAAATTCAGTTACTACTTAACATAGCCATTCTTAAACATTAGGGTTTTCATTGGTTTTGTCTTTTACAACTGATCCTTATTTATTAAAAACAATTCTTCTATTTTAACACTTTTCTTGAAAATTTAGCATATGTTTTGCGCGCAACACTTTCGAGGAACTAGTGGCATGTTAAAACATGCTATAACAATAAAAATAAATAAATTATGATGATTATTTACCATTTACTTTAATAAAATATGCCGTCTGCAGACTTTTATCCCCTCGCGTAATGTGTAAAAGAAAATTCTACATAAATTCGGCCCTTCCCACACCATACCAAATTTGTTTAGAGCGTAGTTTCGGAATTAACTATTTAACTCTCCCTGATTTTTATTATTTATTGTTTTAAGAATTGGTACATATTAATGTAGTATTTTTATTGAGCATCAAAGTTTAACACAACGAGTAAAAAGAAGCAGTATTATTGAGCATCAAAGTTAAACACGAGTAAAAAGAAGGAGCATCATTGAGCATATTTAGCCGACCCCAATTCTTGGAATAAATGCATAGTTTGATGATGATGATCATTGACCATATTTCCTAAGCTCAGAAAGTGATTTTAACCATGGGTTTCTGATGGTTAAGTCCCAAACTTTGTTTCTTTTTCTTCTGTAGGCTGCTATTTGTAATACATAGATCTAAGAAAGTACATGATCATAATACACTCGTTATTCTTGTTCATTATTTTAACTAATTCCAATGCATTTAAGAACGGTGCAAGTTGGAAAAAAAGTAGTTCAATAAAACTCGATAGATTAGTAACTTGCCTAGGGTTTTCCAACTTGGTTGTCACTTATCAAGATTTAATCTTTTCTCTATTTCGTGGCAATTTTTATTGTTTAGTTTCGTTATTATGTTGCATTGAAGTTGTAATTCCCTATGTCACTTATCATGATTCAATCTTTTCTCTCTTTCGTGGCATTTTTTATTGTTTAGTTTCGTTATTATGTTGCATTGAAGTTGTAATTCCCTGTAGTGAGAATATTTATTTTGTCTGGGAAAAAGATATATATATATTGTTTTCATCTGAGTATGTTTTTTTTTTGGTTAGAATATTGAAAGAATGATACTCATGGCTGATATTTTACCTTGTTTTAAACTAAAATTTTGTAAGAAGATATTTTTGCCCTTGGAATTAGGTATATTTTGGATTGTTGGACAAGGTATGATAACAAATAAAAGCAATCCTTAAGTAAGTTGAAAGATTAGGAAAAAGAAAAGACTGATCTCCTACGACGTCCAAATGAATAATTGGGTAATGAAAAGGTAAGATACACACAAAGAGTTTGAAGGTTTTTCATTTTCCATAAGTTATTTCTCAGTGAAAACCCACCACAAAATGATTAATCACACTGTAGTTTTTGCTTAGCCTTTGTTTGGCTGTAGATTTTGGTGTTCATACTTTTATGCTTAGTAGTATTGGTTGGTTACTTATGGACTGAAGAAGCTAAAAGTTTTAATTCAAATGAACTAGTTATTCTTGTTATTCTCGAATAAGTCAACTTATTTATCTCCAAGTTGTAGGCAAACAAATATTTTTCTGTGACCTTTGTATAGTGTAGTGTGTTTACAACTTTTCCCTTCTTAAGCTTCGAGGTTTCTCTCTCTTTCTCTGATGGCCTTTCAATAATTTGCTTTGTTATGAATACACAGTTAAAACTGTAATTTCTTAATGTGCTTATTCCTTACTTTACCTGGAATCTGGGCACTCTATGCAACCGGCTAATCAAATTATTCTTATGCAGCATTAATCGGAATTTAGTACCAGTACATCACATTGCAATCTTGAAAATTTAGAGAATACATTGGTTTTATCTGTTGCAACTGATCCTTATGCTGTTATGCATTATCCAATTCTTCTACTTGAACACTTCCTTTAAAATTCATTGAATCACTTATCCATTTTTCGATGACTGCTTTTAGATATTATATGTATTTTCTAGTTGCATTGTAAACAACCGAATAAGGTTATTCTCTACTCGGAGGAATTTGTGGCAGGCTAAAAGGCGCTACAGCCCATCGCATGGAGAAAAAAATGGTTTTTTACCACGTACTTCAATAAAAATTATTGCCTTTTTGCCCTCCACGTTATATGGAAAAAAACTCTAAATGAAAGTTATAAGAACTTGATAGATTAGTAGCTTGCATATGTTTTCCAACTTGGTTGTCAGTGTCACTAATCAAGCTTCAAGGTTTCTTTCTCTCTCTCGTGGCAATTTTTTATTGTTTAGTTTTGTGATTATTTTTGCGTCGAAGTTGTAAGTCTCGTCGTCTCGATAACATTCAAATCTGTGTAGAGAATTTTATCCGAGTATGTCTATTCATCTTCATTAGAACTTTGAAAGGATGATAGCTATAGGCTGAATTGCTACCTTGTTTTAAACCAAATATTTGTAAGATGATTGTTTTGCCCTTGCAATTAGGTATCTTTTGGACCAACGGACAAGGTATGGTAGAAAATGAAAGCAATCCCTAGGTTAGTTAAATGATTAGAAAATAGAATTGACTGATCTCCTATAAGGTCAAAATGAGTAAATGATAATGAAAAGGTAAAGTACAGACAAAGAGTTTGACATAGATTTTTTTATTTTCCGTAATTACTCAGTTAAAAGTGAAAACCCACCAGAATTATGATTAATCATACTGGAGTTTTCTGTTAGCCTTTGTTTGGTTGTGGAAATTTTCACTTTCCTTAGGTAATGACTCGGTTAAAACCCACCACAATAATGATTAATCCCCCTGGAGATTTTGCTTGGCATTTGTTTGGTTGTAGATTTTGGGGTCATTAGTTAGTTTTTGATTGGTCTCTTATGGATTTAAGAAGCTAATTTTTAATCCAGACAAACGAACCTTTTCTTCTTGTTCTCGAATAAGTCAACTTATTTATCTCCAATTTGTAGTCAAAATTATGTTTTATCGTGACCTTTGTGTAGTCTAGTGTGGTTTAGCACTATTTTCTGTATGCTTGATCATATGTATTTTATGTTGTTTGAAACTTTCCCCTGCAGGACGGGGTTAAATGCTTTGTGAGTTGTGACACCTAAGCCTTTTTCACTTTATAAGTTGGTTTATTTATCGAAAGTAAAGGAGTCAGATCATTTTCTGAATAATTGAAACTTCCAGACATAAAGTTGTGTACGAAGACTTATATGATGCATCAAGCTAGATGAACAAATTGGATTTAATTTAGTTAACGATAAAACTGGGCCGAAACAGAATACATAAGCTCCCTGTTGTTAGTCCTTTTCCCTCTTGATGATAATTTATTTGTCAAAGCCTTGCTTGGTTGCAACTCTTAAGCCCAATATTCGCATTTTTGCTTAACATCTCAAGCTTTTCTAGATTTCTGGCCTAGAATAGCTACAACAATTGATTTTTTTGTTAAGCTGTTGTAGGAACCCAATGTTTTCTTAAACTCAATAAACCATCTTATTTGTTTTAAGATCTACAGTCTAGCAAACTGTTTTCTAGAGAAAGAATACACAGTCTTGTCTTATTTTAACGTATGAATCTCATTGAGTCACATGACTCACATCAGCTCGACTGTGAGAATAGTAAATCCAATCTCTCTTTCTATGAATATTCCATTTTTCTTAATGTTTGATCACTTAACTAGCCACATTTTTCTTAGGTAACCTAAACAAACATCATCAAGAAAATGGCGAGATGCCTTACTTTAAATGAATCTCGTAACCTTTGGATTGTACGGACCTTCAATGAGAATCGCAGCCCGAAGGAAAGCTATTCCTGGCATTATGATGATGAGGATTTTACCATGTGCGGTAGCTGGTCCCCTTTTCGTGGATCCCTAAACAGATTCTATCGTATAGTGGGTAGTTGCGAAGGGGTTCTATGCCTTGCTGATGACCGTCCGATATACTTGAAAGATCTGACTTTATGGAATCCTGCGATTGGGAGGTGGTTGAGATTGCCACCTGCAGAAAATGCAGAACTGGGGAAAAGATTTATACAAAAGATGGGTAAGTAAGCGAGAACGCGTGAGAAGTCTTTTAATTTCAAAATACTCAATTGAGCAATGCTACATCTACTTAAAGACCTTACCCACTAACGTGGTATTATAATCTACGGTTAGACCGATTGATTTTTGGCTGTGCATAGTTTTTAAAACTAAAACAGAAGATAAAATAGTGGTTCGTAAGTGTTGCCACGTTAGGGAGTAAGGTTTTCGGATAAAAAAAAGGCGACCTTAAAATATCTTTTCGATTGTATTTCATTCATAGATTGAAAACTGTGTTTTAACATACAGATGTTTGATTGAAGGCAACGAATTACAACCTTCCTCTTCTGGGGCTTCATATATTTAAATCCTAGAAGTTAAAATCCCTTAATTATCTATTAGTACGTATATTCAGACTAAAATAGAAAACACGAAATAATCCAAGACGATTAAATCCGTTTCAACTTCAGCTACATACCGCGTATATATTGACATGATAACCAAAAAAATAATCTTGTTCTACTTTTTATGTAAAGTAAACTTTGAACTTCCGTTCTACATCAACAGGATTGTCGAGTGTTGAGGTTGAGCACATTGTTAGTTTTGGATATGATGCTCTGTCTTGTGACTATAAAGTGATCAGGATTGTTTATCTTGCGACAACTTTACTCAAGGTTGTTTTATACACTTTGAGTTCTGGTACATGGAAAGATATTAGCCACTTGGCAGATGATTTAAAAGATCTGAATATTAAGGGTGAGAATCAGGTATTTCTCAGAGAAGCTGTACACTGGATCGCGATAGAAAAAGAAATCGATCGCTCTATTATCTTGTGTTTTTCTATGGGAAAAGAAGCTTTTCATCGCATCGAGGCACCTACTAGTTTGCCATTTGCATGTCTATCCATTATCGAAGGTCTGCTTTCTTTCTATTTTTTCCTTTTTTGGAAATTATGGATTGTATGTTAATTACCAAAAATCTACAAACGCACCTGATATTTAACCGGGAAACTTGACATATTATTTATATATTTTTTCAAGGTTCCCTCTCTGTGGTTGCAATGGATTCCTATATGGAAAAGTGTTCCATATGGAGGATGAACGAGTATGGGGTAGCGAGTTCGTGGGCTAAACACCTTGTAATTGATAGATCTTTTGACAGTATACTTGGGTTCAGAATAAACGGCGAGTTGCTTGTCGAGTGTTCTGGTAGTTTACACTCTTATAATCCGCAAAACAAGAAGTTGAAGTCTTTGGGTGTGGAAAGCAATAGTGGTTTTTTTGGGAAATCTCTTCAAGCGGAGAGGTTTAGCGGGAGTTGTGTTCTATCGGAATTGGGTTTAGATATAGAACTGGAATTGGAGAAGGAAATGGAGAATATGAAGACAAAGAAGGAGAAGGAGGAGAGGAAAGAGGAGAAGAAAGAGCAAAAGAAAGAGAAGAAGATGATGTACAGGCAAGTCACACTTTCTCATATCAAACTATTTTGAGTCTGAATGAGTTTTAAGTTGATTCGATTCGTTCTGTTGCTCTTTCCACGTTATTGATATGTTTGATTTACACGAAGCTGTGTTTTTGTTTTGATTTCATCGAGAGAGCCTATTGTTTTTTCTACCATAAATGTTAGCAAAACAAAGATTTTTTAGACCGGAAAAGGTTATGGTTTTGTTTGTGACAATACTCGTCTCTTGGTATCACTTCGCTCTTGGTTTTTCTGCTTACTAACACTCCAAACCGTTAGTTTTCGGTGTCAGTTTGGTTTTCTAGAGATTGTAGGTAGAAGAAAGTTGCTAGAAATTTAAGAACTTAATATTGTAGGCTTTTTAGTTTTGACAGCACGAAGAAAACATCTCTATTGAAAAGTTTGCATTTTCTTGATCGCGTATATTGGGAGAAAATGATTTATATAAGCTTAGGTACAGGGTTCGAGTCTTGAGTTCAAATGCAAAGGGTTGCTAGAACCCGCTAGGAAAAGCTTAGGTACAGGGTTTGAGTCTTGTTAAAGGGGTAGGTGTGAACTTGGTGCTCGTTAATAAGATTTTTTTTTTCATAACGTAAATATGCAGCTGAAAACATGTCTCAGAAAAACATAATAATCTCGAAATTGAATATACCCGCCTCTTGTTTCTAACTCAGTTGTCACGTTTCCATGCAGGATACTGGCTTTAGCATCACGAAATAAGAGCGCAAGTGGGAGCGGGAGCGCGAGAACGACTGATAATAAAAATATGGGAGCGCTATCGGAAACGTCGAGTTTAAAATGTAGGCTATTAACAAGTGACATTTAAAAAGTATAGGGGAAATTAAGGATTCGTAGTGTGAGTTACATCAGTATATGTAAATTTAGAGTAAAATCTGAACGATATTAAGCAGGCTACTGCTAAGTTATTATAAACCATACTTAGTACTATTTATTCGATGATCCTCCATATATATAATGACTACCCAGTATAAATCTTTCATTTGAGATTAAATCTTGCCATTGTTTTAAAACACAATTGAAACGAGCAATAGTTTGAGTAATTTTGGTAGTATCTCGATAAGTAGGTCTTGAGCTATATCAGAACAAATTCTCTCATAGCTGTGTAGTTACTAGATTTTGTAATGGCTTAATTTTCCGGTCACTTCTTAGTATCAATAAAAACTTTACAATGGATTTGTTCAAGTTTGCAACGTGTATATGCACGATCCAACTAATCGGGTGAAAGCATTCATATGAAAAAAATAAAATTTATCACTGGTTATACAAGTGAGTGTTCGCCTATCAAATTTGTTCCAGATATTTGTTGTTTTCAGTGCTATTGTTTCTTAAATATACTTCTCACGAGATGGCATGTATGCTATCTTGTATCGTCAGATATGTGAAAATCCTTCTCTTTGGCAAACATTTGGATTTTATACCTTCAAAAATTATTTTTATACGTACCAAACATACCTCTCTTCTTTTTTTTCCTGAAACGGTGAAAAAAAAGGTAAAAAGGCACCAGACAAGCCTCTACTCTCCGGTGAATCATTGATCTCCCTAAATTATTAAGCTTTAGTTACGAGCAAACTTAAGCCCAAGAGACGGAAAAATTAGTTACTCGCAATCCGTTTCATGTCTTGATATTGTATAAGGAATTAATATTTAAGAGAAACAATATACACACTTTTTTGCTATCTCCAATCTCTACCTTCTGATCCTAAGTAAAACAATTACCCAAAATCATACTGTATCATAAGAATTAGAGATTATTACTAGTTTACTACTATTACGTGCATATGCCTTTTCAATAATTTAACAGTAATTAGCTAGATGGCCAATATGAGAATGGTTTGTTGGGTTAGAGCATATCTATCACCCGTCTCAAACCATATAATTCTCTGAGAGCATTCATAATAGTTTTGTTTACTTTTTAATATTAAGTACTAACAAATCATCGTTTAAAAGTGTTTTAAATGACACATAAGCATCTTAAATTTAATAAACGCATTAGTTTCACATTAATAATGTTATCAATTTTTAATTAATAATTTCTCTTTTATTTTACTGGTTACTATTTTTATGGGGGGAATTTATAGGAGATAATAATGTTAATTGTGGGCTGTGTTTGCCACGTCATCAGTTACAAACATTAAAAACATTGTTAACTTTAACAACTTTTTTAACGACTATAAAGATAACACATAGTTTAACGCAACTAATGGAGATAAAAAAATGCATTGTTAGCTAACTATTTTAATTAACAATAGAGATAACAAAACTATTGGAGATGCTATTATATTTAGATACATTATCTCAAAAATTGATTTGCACCGATTAACTTACGTGTTTTCCTATTTTTACATTAACGTGGTGCTTCTCTTATATACAAAATATGAAGGTAATGCTTTATTTCTTTATAAATTTATAATATTAAAATAAACAATCTCTCTCATACTTTATGTTATTTCCAAATATGTGTAAGTGTAAAGTAATAATAAAAAGTTGATAAAATAGATAAATCAATAATAAAAAAATGAGGTAAGTGATAGAAAAACTAATATATTGAATTATGGTAAAATGAGTTGTTAAACAAAATAAAGTATGTACTTCATATCAAATTAAAATGAGTTGTTAAACAAAATAAAGTATATATTTCATATCAAATTAAAAGAAAATGATGACAAATCTGATATGGATGCTCTAAACAGGTTTGATTGTGATAACCATAGTCTATTAATGAGGTACATAAATTAAGGGTCGCAAGGGTAATTTTTTCGGGAAAAAGCCAAATAACAAACGAGTTAATGAATAATTTACCATTAAATGCATATGTAACGTTCTCAGTATATAGACATGAACTTGGAAAGACTAAATAAAAAATCAATGTTCAATGACGAAATGGGGAGAAACCATTATGGTTTTTTTTGGGTCGTGATATAAAAAATATATCGAATAGAAAATAAAATAAATAAAATTTAATATAAAAATAAATAATTTTTTCTATATTTAACATAACATAAAATAAATATGAAGTTAAGACAGAGTATTGGACAATAAAATGATTTTTTTAGTAATCTTTGTTTGGAAAAATACAATTGTCATTTACGAAATTTGCTAATTTCAAGATAAAAAACAAAATTTTTTTAAAAAAAAACAACAAAAATGATTTGAACTCATAACCTTCCACTACCTTAAAACCAATTTTACCACTATATCAACAACTATTTTGTTTAATTAGGAGCAGCCATCAATGCATCTATTTTAAAAAAAATTAAATTATACACATAAAAAAAATTTGAAAATCACCGCCGGCAGTGCCCGAGGTGGCCACCCCAGCCATCCCCTCTGGAGCCCCCTGATGATGAATTACATTCTCTACTCACTATCTCGAGTTTTTTTGCTGAAATGGCCTATTTGGGACTGAAAAATCCCATAATGGGTTACCTTTCTGTAATATTCCCAAAATGGTCTACTTCCGAAAAACGACCGATCGAAATGGTCAAAACGACCGGTCGTTTTTATCATGAACTTTCTGGAACAATTTGGACCAAAAACGATCGGTCGTTTTGGCCATTTCGATCGGTCGTTTTTCAGACCAAAAACGATCGGTCGTTTTGTCCATTTCGATCGGTCGTTTTTCATAAATACTTTCTATTTAAAAAAACTCATCTCTTTTCCCAGACTACTGTAAAAATAAAAAAAAAACAGAGCTCTTAGATCATTTTAGGGCAAATCTCAGATCTCTTCCAAAACAGGTAAAAGCTCAATATTTTGTGTTGTTGGAGTATTATTTGAGTAAAATTGATAGTTTTACCGTGTGGTTATCGAATTGAAAAATCCTACAATTATGTGTTATTGGGGAGGTACGATGATGGAAACTATTAGCGAGGGGTTATCTTATGATATTTCTTATAAAAAAATTTTAAGGTATCTAGAAACACGACATACGACAAATTTTTGGAAAAATTGTTTAAGCTACTTGATGTATCATCGACTTCAAATCGTTTGAGTTTAACATGTCGTTATCCATATCTGACTACACTCACTGAGTTTAAATATATGCGATTGGGTGTTGATGATAATGATTCGTTGGAAACTATGCTTGAGTTAATAGAAGAAAATGGAAGAACGTTTATAAAGTTATATGTTGAAATTGAGCAAGTTTACTCTTCTGATCAAGATTACGGGTTGTATTATAATATTCTTTCCACTAATGAAATCGGTACATCAAGTAGAACACCCATTCGACAAGAGCCAATGCCAGATGTATATTCTAAGAACAACGAACCAGATTTGACACATTTGGATGCAGTGTGTCGATTGGCAGATAATATTGGTTGGTCGATAGAACTTGGGGATGAACCAGATGATGAAGATCCGGACGTCAATATTAGCGAAAACGAGTCTGACGATGACGAAGAAAATGTACAAGAAGTTGACTACGAAGAATTATCATCTGAAATGGGCTTGTATATGGATGAGGATGAAAACGACCAATCAAGTGGGTCACAATGGCCGAATAATACTATTACCGATGAAATTCCTATGCATCAACCAATGTCAAGTTTGTTTAATGAACCGTTCGACACTCAAGAAAATTATAGTAACCAGAGACGAAATTATATGATGTATCCTGGATTTTGGGATCCTCAAGTTAATGATCCTTTTATTGGTCTTTTATTTAGGGATAAAGAAATGTTGAAAAAGGGAATAAAACTTTGGTCAATCAAACGTAACATCCATTTTTGCACTAAAAGTTCGAAGGCAAAATTTTGGGAAATTCGTTGTAAACTGGCCGAAACTCAAAAATGCAAATGGAAACTACGAGCTTCACTAAGAAAGAAACATGGATTTTTTGAAGTGTCGGTGTACAACGGTCCTCATACATGCATTCATGCCGAGCTTACAACTGATCATCCACGGTTAGATTCCAATCTTGTTGCCCAAACCATTCGAAATACCATCACAACTAATCCTATGATGAAGATTTCATTAGTTAAAGAGATTGTGAATGCCCGCTTTGAAATGTCAGTTTCATACAAAAAAGTTTATTTAGGTAAACAAAAAGCAATCGCAGAGATATTTGGTAATTGGGAAGACTCGTATAAGGTTTTACCTAAATTTATGAAAGCGCTTCAAAAGTATAATCCCGGTACCGTAGCTTCTTATGAGACAACGCCAGTTTACGATGTGGTAGGAAATCCAGTGGGTGAGGTATTGAACATATTTTTCTTCACATTTAAGGCCGTTATTGATGCATTTCAGTATTGTAGGCCAGTTATCGCTATTGATGCTACTCACTTATATGGGAAGTATAAAGGTAAGATTTTGTTGGCCATGGCATCGGATGCAGATAATCATGTTTTTCCCATTGGTTGTGCATTTGCTGCTGAGGAGAGTACAATTTCGTGGAGCTATTTTCTTTGTAACATTATGCGACATGTGATTAAAGAGCGCGTGAATATTTGTCTAATTTCGGATAGACATGCTGGTATTCTAAGTGCAGTGAGAGGAGTTTGGCGTGGTCAAGGTTTTGTTCATCGATATTGTTCAAATCATTTTTTGGATAATTTTAAGAAAGCTTTCAAAGGAGATCCTGACTTACACAAGTTAGTGGAGAACGCCATTTGGGAATTACAAGAAAGAAAATTGAAAAGAATCATGGAAGCAATAAAAGTGATGAATCCTCAAGCATATCAATGGTTGATAAAAGAGCCTGCGGAAAAATGGTTATATTTTCATGATAAAGGGAGGCGACATGGTAACATGACCACAAACATGGCTGAAATTTTCAATAATGTTTTAAAAGTTGCTCGTAATTTACCAATCACTGCTGCTGTGCAGCTTATTTTCTATAAGTTGGTACACTATTTTTGCGAGCGGAAAAAGATAGTAATCGGGATGAGAAACAGCGGCACAAGATATGGTCCCAATATCCTCAAAATTTTAGAGAAACGTAGGTCAGACATTGGTCATACCAATGTTACTTTCGATTATGAAAGAGGGGTTTATTCTGTGTGTACAAGTTCAAGAAATTCCAGGGGAGACAATACTCAAGTTGTCGACTTTTCACTTTGGCAATGCGATTGCGGTAAGTGGCAGAGTGATGGAATCCCTTGTTCACATGTGTTTTCCGTATGCGCTGCAAACCGTCTTGATTGGGAAGCTTACATAGTAAAATATTACAGTCTTGAATCATACGAAGGTACGTACTCGGCGCAATTTTGTCCTCTTCGGCATCAAGACTATTGAGATTCATGTGATAGATTATTTCTTCCGGATGTTACTCTTTTAAGAGAAAGGGGTCGTCCAAGATCTAGTCGTATTCATAATGGTATGGATCAGTCGGAGAGACGAGCACTTATGAGATGTTCTAGTTGTCAAGGGCGAGGACATGATTGTCGTAAGTGTCCGTATCCAATACGTGGTCGACGATTATGATTTTAGCTGTAGCTTCAAGGTCCCAATATGTATCTTGTACTAGTTTAATTTTCTGCTTGTAATTGTCTTTTTTAAGATGAAATATCTATATTTATTCTCAGTGTTTTTTCATACTGTTTTTTGAGAAGATAAACTGGTTTGTTAAGTATGAGAGTAAATAAATAAGTGCAATTAACATAAAAAGTAGAATGAACAACATAAATAAATAAGTGCAATTAACATAAATATATATATTAACATAAATATATATATTTATTCTCAGTGTTTTTTCATACTGTTTTTATACGTACGACCGATCGTTCTTAAAAACGACCGATCGTTTTTTATGTGTGCTCACTGGAACATTTTCGTTCCAAAACGACCGATCGAAACATAAAAACGACCGATCGTTTTTATACAGACGACCGATCGTTCTTAAAAACGACCGATCGTTTTTTAGGGTTGCTCACTGGAACATTTTCGTTCCAAAACGACCGGTCGAAACATGAAAACGACCGATCGTTTCAATGTTTTTCAGTGTTTATCTTTGAAACCCTAATCAAATTTTTTAAAATCCTCAAAAATTCCACAGCCTCTCTCTCTCAAAAATTCGTCCCATTTCTTAAAATTCTTCAAAAATCCATATTCTCTATATATCTATAACCCAATTCCTCTTATTATTCGTATCATCACTATCGATTCATCCCGTTTTTCTTAAAAACCCCAATCCTTCAAAAGCCCTAATTTTTTTCTTAAAACCAACAATGGTTCGAACCAAGAAAGCGACACAACCCCACATCGTTGATGAACAAGAGGACGACTACGTGCCTCCGTCCACTCGCCCCCGTGTTTCTCGCGGTCGCCGAACCGGCTCCTCCACCGCTCCACCATCGGGCCCCGGTGCCTCTTCCGGCTCTCTTCCTCCTCTCTATCCACCAACAATAGCTACAAGAGGTATATTGTCTAACTTTACCATAGACATGCCTCTATTCCTTGAACGTTTTCCCCTTCTCATGCAAGATTTACACTTCCAAAAACTTGACTTTATTCTTACTCTAAAAGAACCTTTCTTCAAAGAAAATGTCTATGAATTTTACCATAATCTAGTTCTTGATAGGGATCATGATGACGCACTCCGCTTGCGTTCATCATTTAACGGACAACCCTTCGTTTACGGTATAGACCGTTTACGAAGTCTTCTACACCTCGATGCTGAGGGGGTGTACGAGCAAAGTGACGAACTTTGCGAGATGCTCAATATCGTTAATTTTACCGATTTCAAAGATGAGCTATTTCATCCCACCCACAACAATCGCTCTAACAAAGCCAACGGCCTTCTCTTCCGAAATAAATTAGCCTACCATATCCTCTCCCATATTGTCCTCCCTCATACTTCAAACTTCACGAATGTTACCAATGAGTACATCTTTCTTCTAGGGTGCATCCATCGCCGAGTCAAACTTGACTTCGCGTCGCTCATATTCTTTAAGATGGATTCGCTCAAAACGAAATCTAAGAATGGGCTACCTTACGGTGCCTTGATTTCGGCCATCTTAAAAGACATCAACCTTGTTCCCGGTGGAACCCTTTTCAAGAACAAGGATAAACACATTTGGGACACCTCTTATCTTTCCCAAATGTCAATAAAATTCAACACTACCGCCAAGACCATTACTTGGTCTGGTAAACGGGTGTCCGGCCCCGACTATACTCCTCTTTCCCCCAAAGAGGAAGAATATGTCGGCCCTAAGCCCACACCGCAAGCCGCTCGTGAGGATGTGCCTATTTCCTCCGAGTCCCTTCCCCCGTCTCCCATTCCTTCCTCTTCTCGTCCCACTCGAGGTCGCGGAAAAGCTCAAGTCGGATATTCCAACCGTCCTCCGCGCACCGAACAATTCTACGACGATCTATACATCGACCAATATCAAAATGCGCGACTCCACCGACGCATGTTTCGCTCCATGAACACAAGTCAAGAAGACTTGGACGAAATTGATAGGATAAGCGCCGAGCAACGGGCAAAGTTCTACGGGTATTTTCCCGATCTAGCCGGTCCCGCCGATGACGCCGATGAAGAGGACGACGCGACCTCCCACCGCGACTAGGCGGTTATTTTTTTTATGTTTTTGATGATGTCAAAGGGGGAGAAATACCCTCTTTTATTTTGCGTTGTATTTTCTTTGTTTTTCATTTTCTTTCGAACTACGTTGTTTTTGATGTAATAAGTAGCAAACGCTTTGCATTTATGTTATGAATCTTTTTTATGTTGCTATTTATCATTACGTGTTAAATTGTATGACGTTGTGAGATTGCGTATTTATAATTCTAGAAATGCGATTTTGATGTTATTATAACTTGTGCACATATATATCTATAGTTGATTGGGTTATTTGTGTTGTTTTTCATTTGTGGCGATTGACCGTTTTTAGGCAAAACTATTGCCAATTTTGTGACATTTACTTCGTTTTAAATCGAATGTTGTGACATTTACTTGTTTTAAATCGGATGTTTAGTAAAACTTCACCTACACATCTTGTACTAAACATATTAATTTAATTTACGACATCATTTTATGTGATAATACTAGTGCTATAAATATTTCGAAAATCCGATCCAACACTCTCGTACTAAACATATTAATTTACGACATCATTTTTTAAGGGATCATGTTTTTATATATTTTTTGCCAAATCAGTGTCGAAAAGTGCAAAAAAATCTTGTTATGTAAATTGTTTACAGTCGATCGGTCGACTGTGAAAAACGACCGATCGTTTTTCCACAGACGACCGATCGTTCTGAAAAAACGACCGATCTTTTCAGATTAAATTTCTTCCAGAGAGTTCACAATAAAAACAACAGATCGTTTTTCAGACACGACCGATCGCTTTTGGTCTGAAAAATGACCGATCGAAATGGCCAAAACGACCGATCGTTTTTGGTCCAAATTGTTCCAGAGAGTTCATGATAAAAAAGACCGGTCGTTTTGCCCATTTCGATCGGTCGTTTTTCGGAAGTAGACCATTTTGGGAATATTACAGAAAGGTAGCCCATTCTGGTATTTTTCAGTCCCAGATAGCCCATTTCAGCAAAAAAACTCCACTATCTCTCTCTTTTCATCTTCTAGCCTCCAAAGGTCTATTACTTATTTTTTTTCTCATTTATAGTTTTTAACTCTTAAAGATTTATCAATGTTTTTGCATAGTTCTATACTAGCATTTTATTTTATTTAATTAGAGGGGAAAAACTCACATTTTTATTTATTTATAGTGATGAAAAACAAAAATGCGGAAAAAAAAACCCACAAAAAAGGATCACCCATAGTAGTGATACCAAAGTGTAGCAAATACAAAAGGTTCGGGAAAAAAATAAAGAAAAACAACTTGACAAACTAAAAACAAAACTTAGAAAAACTTCAAAGGCTTCCGGTGATAAAAGCACATAAATCTCTTCAGGTAGTACACGTGGTGTCTTTTTCCCAAAATTGTCCGAGACAATAAAGAGGCATAGAGAGAGAACTTCGCATCCTTATCCATTATCACGATCCTTTTAAAGAAGACAGAAAAATCCCCTATTCTTACCAATTGCATAACATGGCTAACTGGATTAGTATATTAGTATGTCTTAGACGATTATTAAACAAAAAATTCTTACCATTTGCATGAGAATGATTTTATTTGATTGGATTAAAGATCCACAGCACTTGATTTGCCTGACTGGTTTTGTTTCTCAAGAGATTCCATATAATTTCTATCATAATTGATGTCTCACTAAGTCTAATCAATTACTCTTGTAATTTGGCATCTTTTTTTGTTCTTCAATATGAGGATGTACTAAAAATGTCACTCTTTTCTTATCATTGTTTTGGGTTCTAATGCCTTGAATTAGAGCAAGCATTTTAGTTTGCTCAAACTCTACTTTTCCTCAAATTTTGAGCAATTTCACTAAAAATTGTTTACTTTTCTTTCACGACAGCTTAGTATTTATTTCTCCAAATTTTAAAAAATCAAATTATTTCCCGTATAAGAGTAACCAAATTGTTTGCTCATATCTTCTTTTTCATCTAACTTTTCACTTTACACTCATATGTATTTACATTAAATAACATAATGAACATAAAATACTAATTTATGATGAAAATAAGGAAGCTGAAAAATTATATAAATGTAAACTAGTTTTGCAAAATGAAAAAAGTCATGTTTTTATTCAATTTATAAGGAATATCTAAGGGAAGTTATAGTGCTGGCTCCTAGTATGCTTTTGGACACGAAAATGGCGGATTTTGTTCCAGATGACGTATTGATTAATATCTTGGTACGACTACCGGTCAATTAGTCCCTTTTGTGGTTCACCTCTATATGTAAAACATGGCACTCTCTCATAAGGAGCCTTGGCTTCATCGAAGAGCAATTCAATCGGCATAAAAATGATAAACTTAGAAGCCCAGTATATATTGACAGAATTTGACATTCTTGTGAGCTTTATAAATCAACTAATAAATCACTCTTGATTGGGACAATACGGAAAGGGGATGAAAAAAATACAGTTACATGCATGCAATCCGATCTTGAAAAGAGTGGTCTGTTGATGTGTGTGTTCGAGAGGAACGATTTGCGAATGTGGCGACCACCCCCAAACAAACCATCCATGGGTGCAGATGCTTGCTGACATGTAACTTCCTTTTATTTATTCTAAAATAAAATTTACTTTATGGGCTGCAACACTTGCAAACCCTTGTAGTGTGGACCAGTTGGTCGCTATTTTTTTTGTAAATTAAAACATCAAAACTGAGGCAGCCTTATTTTTACTATTAGAATGTTTGTGCTAGCGTTTGTTTGGTCAGTGGGTTTATTCTTTATATGGTTGGTTGGTGAACGTCGTTGGCAAGTGATTGGCGTGTTGAATCGTGAAGGTCTGAGTTTGATATGGTTCAAGCTCTAGGCAGCTTTTATGCAAGGAAACACGTTCGATATGATTCGAATGGACTGCTAGTGTTGAGTAATGACAACGGACTGTTTTGATTCAAATGGCGGACAGTTTGATAGCAATGCGGATCGATTATATGGATCGGAATGGGCTGTTTGGTTGGGACGGGTTCTACCTGCTGTATAAGTGTTCTATTAAATGTTAGAGTCACTTAAAAAGGGCGGGAACGGTTAGCAATGTGCTGGAGCAGCTCCAAACTGCATTGTAACTGATTTGGGCAGTTTATTTCCTTGTAATTCTGTCTTGTAACTGTCATGTATGTATTATAAAGACATGGGCAGATTGTATTTCGTTTTATGGAGTCAATTTTGGGGAGAGAAAAGTCTGCAAACGAGTACTTGTAATTATTAACTGAATTATAATTTAAATATTGGCCAATTGGCTGTAATTTCGGCGTTCGTTTGGGTTTGAAACCAACCCTGTTTTGGGTTTAAAGTCTGTCACAGAAACCAACACTGTTTTGGGTTTGAAACGGGATGCGTTTGAGAGCGATACACGAGTGTTGTGAGTGAAACACGAGTGTACATGAGTGTTGGTTTGGCTGAGCGAGTCGGGTAGCGATTAAGCTCCGGTTCGTGCCATCACGAGGGGTGTTTTTTGGAACGAAAAACAAACCCGTGACATTTACTATGGTTAAGGTCAATTATGTACATTTTTACAAAAATCAGGATTGCAAAAAGTTTGTAACTGAACATTATTTATTTTAATCTTATATTTGTAAAAAAAGAATAATTTTTTATTCTTACAAAATTGGGTTTTTACAAATCGGCTTTTACAATTTTATACAAATTGGATTTTATTTCAAAACTAGGTTTTACAAATTTAAAACTCAGTTTTATAATGCGTAATTTAATTTTTACAATTTTCCATTTTTCACAAAATGTCTTAAAAAAACAAACCATGCCAAAAGGATTCTAAAAATAGTCAAAATTTAGTTATTGATTGGAAAACTAAGTTTTCTAATTTACGTTATCTTTTATAAAAAATTCAAAAAATCAAAACAAAGTCAATTGTGGTGAAAATTGTATCGAGGAGTAGAGCTGATAATGAGACGAAACGAGACGAAAACGGTCTATTTCGTTTTCATTTAGTTTTAAGGTTTTTCAGTATCATTTCGTTTTCGTTACGAAACATCAAATTTCGTTTCGTTAAGAATGTGGGAATTTCGTTTCGTTTCGTCTCACGAACCATTTTTTATACTATAAATATTTTATTAATTCATATATACTATAAATTATTATTACAAACATATGTATTATATATATATATATATATATATGTGTGTGTGTGTGTGTGTGTGTGTGTGTGTGTGTGTGTGTGTATTAAACGAAATTAAATTTCACGAAACGAAAAAGTTTGTGATCATTTTCATCTCGTTTACTAAACGAAATGTATATTTTCGTTCAATATCATTTCATTTAGTAATAAACGAAACAGAGTCGAGCAATTAACGAAACGAAATCGAAATTTTTCACGAAATTTTCATTTCATTATCACTCCTATCCAGGAGTTACGACTTTACAGGGAGTTCCGATAATAAGATTGGATTGAGATTTTTGGCAATGGAAAAAGACCAATCTTTGTATGAACACGTTATTTCATATTATCATAAAACAAACATAAACGGCCTAAGATTCCCCTTTTGATGGGTTGCTTATATGAATCCATGAAAACGTCTCTTTCTTGTGGTAGGCTGACAATACGGTTGTGTCTTATGTTTAACTAGTAGTAACATTTTGACTATATTAGATTATCCCTGTTATGTCAAAACATAATCTTTCTTAAAATTTGATAATTATGCTATAAAAAGTGTCATGTATCAGGAACCCTATAAATTCTCTAAATTTCAGGAAACACAAAATTCACCTTATATACGATAAATCTATATGATTCTGTTGGTGAATATAATAGTAAAAAAGTATCGTAGAGTCCATATTTGTGTGGTTGTAATATTATTATGATTATTAAATAATAATAAACAAATAAAAGGAAATAATATAGGGTTATTATAATAAAATTAATAAGTAAGCTTAAATTTTGTGTAAATGTAAACGGTTTTTTTTAAAACATAATATGTTAGGTTTGAATAAGGAATGCTGTTATTTACTATTTCTTCTTGACCAAGTCTACAGAAGAAAGTGATGGACACAAGAATAATAGTTTATTTATTAATTTCTAAATAATTCAGCTGATAAGTCACCCTTAAATATAGTTTATACGAGTCTTTATCCATAACAACTTGTAGTATTTATAGTAAAAAATTATTATTTCTGTTGGGAAGAAGCTTTTCTCAGTAGCATGCTCCCCGTTTTTTTTCTTTTCATGTGTCCGTGGACCGTGGCCATTCCAAGTCTGAGACGAAACCACTTAACAAAAACTGTTAGCATAACTTTATCTGCCGAATAATACGGAGAAATAAGCCACGGCTTTCTTTGTTCCACGTTAATTTTTTATGAGACATATCTGAAAAAATATGATCAGTAGGAAGACGGCATAAGAAAATCACACTAAGACTTGAGTGCTTGGCAATTGAGTTGCAAAGTCTAGTAACTTAAAAAGCCATCAACCATCCACTTGGAAGAGCATTGAGTTAAAAGTTCTTCATTGCATGATAACTTCAAAGTTCTTCAGTAAGTTAAAAGATCACAAGGACAATAATGGACAACAATTAACATCAGATTTGACCAAACATGTACCAGAGTTTGGAGAAGGAAAAACTGAAATAAAGCTTAGAAGAATAAGTGTGGGCTAAATGGTAGAATAATCCGTGGAAGAGTCATTTCCAGCACCACCAATACTACTACCAAGAGTGTTAACACAAACAACCAAAGGACTCCTTACAAAATGAGACCCATCTGACCATAATATTTCCCCAAAGTCATACCTTCCTTGAGATTTCTTCATTGGGATCATTGTCACATAGTAAGATACCTCTTTATTGAACCTCGAAAATACTAAAATCCTTGGCCAAACAAATACTTCAACTCCATCCGGCTTTAAAACCTTAGCAAAATAAAACGTCGTTTTCATTTTTCCAACATTCGTAGCGGTCCTTTTTATAGTCATTGTTGATCGTAGATTAGAAACAGTTATGGAGGGGTAGTTTAAGTTTTCATTGCTAATTCTTGCAAGTCCTTTTGGACAGCTTACGAATGTTTTATTGCCTGTAATTATTTTGATTTTATTGTCGGGGTAACCAATGTTGCAGAGGAACTGAATGTAATCACTGGTTTTCATGTCGTAAATTAGTCCTGGATTCATTGCCTTTAGGGGATCGATGTGGCCGGCACCGATATCTAAAGAATCGGATATTTTTGATATTCCACCGAAAAATATATTGTCTCCCGAGTTGTCGTGTGTATATGCTGATGATATATAGATAACAAAGTCAGATTAGTATGACAATGTTAAGCAATAATTCAATGTAATCTTTATTCAAATGACCTTATTTGAGCTGGTGTTTTTCTTTTCTAAACCACAACCACAATGGGGAATTTGGTGAAAGCCCCTTGAATGTAAAAGAAAAATACACTGGTATCTTCCTAGGCTTTCCTATATCTAGGAATCTGATATTTGTTTAATAGTCAAAATCACGAAAAACACTGCTGGCGTATGCTTCAAAAACCCTTATACTGTTACTAAATAAAGAAATCACAGTGAAATGTTTGGTGAATTTCCTATAACAGTTTGCAGAGGCTTACCTATAAAGTGTAAAGGTACACTAAAATAAGAAACACGAACGAAAACTGAGGATTTCTAAGAACAGAACCATAATAGAAATATTTCCTAGCTGAAACCTGATCCATTAGCTTAGACTTGTGCTTTTAAAACAACATCAATAATGGATTTCAATAAACTCAAGGGCACCTGTTGTCATAAGAGCAGATTTAATAGCAGCGGAAGACCAGTGAGGATGAGCGGATCTAAGAAGGGCAACTATGCCAGACACATGTGGACATGACATCGATGTCCCTGATAGGATGTTCCAATTTACGGATCTAGCATCAATATTCACTGATGTGGGTGGTATATTTGGAGGCCACGCTGCTAGTATATTAATCCCAGGAGCTGTTATATCTGGCTGTTTCTCAAGAAAGAGGGAACCAAAGTTAAGTGTGTGAGGTGAAATTATGGAGAGTGAGAAACATCTTGATCTTAAGATTATTTTAAAGGAACAGTAAACATATAACTATAAATATTCAGCATATTTTGAAAGAACAGTATTCAGCATATTTTAAGGGTTCAAATGATTCAAGCCTAAAAAGTGGAAATTCAAGAACCTATCTGACATAGATTGTCTATCTAGACTGAGAAAACATAAATATATCAAGTTTTTAGAAAAACTAGATTGTCAAAGCCACCTAACTTTAAGACCTTCATCAAATGGTCATTTTATTTCCTGGGTTTTCCTACACAGAAGTTAACAGAGAAAGGCAAAAAAACTTCTGGCGATTTATACCAAATGATATTTCTGGATCAATACTAAAACTTATCTTCAAGCCTGAAACAAGTATTCAGAATGTCTGTTCTTTTAAAAGAAACCAAACAACCCGAAGTGTCCTGCCACTGATACTTGACATGCTCAATAAACAATATTCATTCGTCAACACTATCAATCTCAAATTCCCATTATTTTTCGTCCTGGCTTTCTTTCCCAACTTCTTTTGGATCACATGACAAAGTCACAGAGCAAACACCAAAATACTTCTTATCTTAACACGTAAAATCTATAATATAGGCACGATATCAGGAAAAGTAAATAACATACACAAAACAAGAATTTTTTGAAAAATGAAACCAAAATACCTTAAGAATATCCGGTGAAAGTGAGCTTGGCCCCCTAGAAGAAAATATTGCTACAGATGGTGCTGGCGTTTTTTTTATTAACGTCTTACTTGCTAATATTTGCACAACAGGAGATCTGTGTACAATTGAAGTACATTACGTTTTTAATCCGAAATGAAATAACTACAATCTTAGTCAAAAAAAAAACGTCTTATCCCTTTACTTTTGTAATATGAAATTTTAGTCCCTAAACTTTACAAATAGTATTTTTTTTTCCTCCCTAAACTTAACAAAATGAGTCTTTCTCTTAATTGTAAGGGTTTTGTTTACTTCAATAACCACATTACGCTTATATAATCGATATTAAAATTGGATGAAAGTCATGAACTTTGGGGACAACACGTGATGAAATAGAAAGATGATTTTAGAAGTACATAATACTCGTATACTTACTGCAAAAACTAACTGTACCGAGGTTGGATGAATAGTGCACAATTCCAAATGTTTATGGATTAAAACTACTTAATACAAAACATAGCGACAGAATTGGTACATAAATAATTGCTTGGGGACTGAAAATTTAATAAAAACCCATTGGAAAAGTTTAAGATGAAGACAAGATGAAGTTTTGTAACTAAGGCAATATAACTTGAATTTACTTACTATGTTTACTTACTTGCTAGAAAGAACAAGGTAATGGTAGAGTTTAGTCCCTTGTATGATATCTATATGAATGGTCGGGATTATATCGACGTCGGGTATCTGCTGGTTTAAAGGCTCAACAAATATTAAAGCTGAAGCATTTGTTGTATATGCTGCAAACCCTGCCTCGCCACTCGATACTGGTCCGACTGTCGAGAAACATAAGATAATTTTCCCAGTAGCAAATTCTCTGTTCCAATTCTGTGGCTTGCAAATCCTACACATGATTATTGTAGAATATTAAAAGACAAACAGATTTTCAGGGAAATTGCATTTTTTAAACTAATGTATCATGATTTTCAATAATGTGTACCAACCTACCACAATTAGCAATTAGTACACTAACGTGACGTTTCTCAAAAAACCTCATAGATCCAGGACTGAGTAAAAATAATCACAATACGAAGTTTAAGGGGAAAACGTGATAGAATAGTCAATATTGTACAATATAATTAATAAAATCACAAAATAATGTATGTATGTAACTTTTTAGTACTCATATTGATTTGGTACACGTACTAAAATAAGCGAGAAAGTTAATGTTAGAGCACTATTTGCTAATATTTGTACGTTGGCGTTTAAAATGGAAACTTGGTAATATGTACTATTTGCTAATTTTGTAGGTTGGTGTACAAAATCGAAATTTGATAATATGTAGTCTCTTTTTCTTTTGATAATATGTAGTCTCTAAAAACCTAGTTCACCCCAAATATTCTAATGCTTCAGATGATGATAACACTGGAAATTATAAAGTACTACTAAGTTCACTTTTATAGTTAGTCCTTTAGGTTCTTTTAGTAGCTATAATGTCTGCTTCAAAAGCTTTGAAGAGAGAGATGCTAACCCATCAACAAAATAATCAGTTGAATCTGCCAGTATAGCTTTTATTTCCTTGACACTGAAGCTCTCTCCCTGAAATGAAAAAAGCCATGTCCACTTATCATTGAATCCAACAGGAGGAAGAACGTAAAGGATTCTCACCATTTTTATCTATTACATAACATTCTTATGGTACCTCGTCGGTGCCAAAGAAAAAGAACATTTAGCTTTTTTAATCAAAGACTATTTTATTTGTGATCTCAACACAAGGACACACTAGGAGACCATCTATCTATAGAGGCGGGATACTTGTTCCCAAAATAATAACAAATAGGAAACGAAAAGGAGGAGAGAAACTAACGCGTACTTTTAATTGTGATGGGTGAAAAACAAATTGTGCTATATAATCAGAAACTACAATGTACTACTTCCAATCGATCTTTAGAGAATAGTGAGTCTAGACTTCAAAGTTAAAGGCAGGGGCACACGGGTTACATCATACTATCTCATTTTTAGATTTTGTACACCCAACTAACAATGGTCTGAGTAGTAATACCTAACAGTAACTAACATAAAACATCCATGTGACAGGAGTGTACCAAATGAGAAGAAGAAAATAGTGCACTAATCATATAAGCTATAAATTGGGTTATACACTTGTACTAAATTGGAAAATCTTGATAGTGGGGTGTACAAAACTTTGATTGACCCTTTCAAAACAAAAACTTCTTATGGAAAAGGTACGAAGATTACCATGAAAGATAGACTGTTATCTACTACAATTTGAGTAGGAAATTCCCGATCAATGGACGAAGCAGCTACACCAATGCTCCATGGGGAAACATTCGATACCAAAGACGGATCTGGCCCATTATTCCCTGCTGAAAACACCACAGTCACACCATTCTCCATTGCATGAAACGACCCAATATCAGACGCCGACGCAAAAAACGGAGGCAATGGCGGCGACTGTCCGTAAGAAGCCGATATTATAGCAACTCCATCCTGTATAGCATCGTCAAATGCCGCCAATATATCAGCTTCACTACACGTCCCACCAGAATCACTGTTCCAACAGATCTTATACACCGCAAGCCTAGTGATGTTAATCAAAAACCTTAATCACAAATTTGATATAGAACTCTCAAACCAAAATCTGTTTTGATAGATAAATAGAATTTTTAACCTTACCAAACAGGGGATCTGGGTACCAACTCAAAAAAAAAATTGAGTAACATAATCTTTCATTTTGTTCCAAATTCATATCTGATTTTACGTGTCACAACTAATCCAAAGAACACAACTCTAAAACTTTAAAGCCACAAACTTTCCAAACCCTAATCACTGTCCAAACGGATTTTATATACTGCAAGCTAAGTCATGTAGGATGCCAAAACTAATCAAATCTGATATAGATATTCGAAATTAAACCTTAATTTTAAAGAAAATCTGATTATTAACCCTTACCAAATGGGGATTTTTGAGTACCAAAAACCAAATAACAGAAAAGGCCCAAAAATATTTCGATTCCTTTCTAATCTAAATCTTATTTTTTGTTACAAAAATATTATTTTAATAACTTTGTTTTATAAAAATTCGCAAAAAAAAAAACACTTTCTGCAAAGCCAAAAATCCATAAGCTTTTGATGCCAACAAAGGTTACACTTTAGTGAAGCTCTTGCAAAACACCAAGTTTTAAATTGCTGATATACAGATTCAAAGGGGACAACTTTAGAACCATAAAAATTACAGTCTTTCCGAAAGGCACAACAATTAAAAGGAGACAAACTTTAAAATGAAAAGACACAAAATCAAGAAACATATAACATTGATGAACAAGATAAATACAAAAACAGTAATTAAAATCTGCATCACCTGGCCTTTGGGGCTCCCCCTCTAGCCACGCCCTGTCCGATACCAAAAAAACTTGCGTTTTTAACCACTGATCCGATGGCAGTTGAAGCTGTGTGTGTCCCATGGCCGATATGATCACGGGCCGATCGGTATTCTGACATGGCAGTCTTGTTTAATTGGCTGTATTGTTTTTCTATTCCTTTTAAGTAATAACGGGCACCTACTAGCTTGTTGTTGCATGCTTTCTTCGGATCAAATTTCTCTCCTGAGACGCATTTTCCTCTCCATGATTTTGGAATGCACTTTGTTCCGGGTTCTTCTTGAAAACTCTCAGATTCAGGCCAAATACCTTGCAGACAAACATCATTATTGTCGACAATATATTTAAATTCCAATAACAATTCAGGCAAGGTTCTGGAGAACAATTATTTTTTAATAAGCTGAAACATATATCAGTAGAACTCTATTATATGCAATAAACTTAGATCCCACGAGAAATGGACAATTGTAAGGAAAATCTACAAGAGAAAAGCAAACATATCCATAGTAGCCTAATCTCACATCATAACCAACCATATAAAACAGCTACAAGTTTCTAATAAACAAGTAGACATGCATGCCTTCGAAGTTCAAAAAATAATTTCTAAGGAGAAGAAGTATTTTGAGTCAAATATCAAAATGATAATGTGATTTTGCCTTTAGTTATTTGGCATACAGCATAACAACATGACCTGATGAGAATATATATATACGGTATGCGTATGCAAGGTTGGCTTTAATAAATCTTTCTAAACTTACGGAACTATAGTGCAATTTGGATGGTAGAATCGAAGGCTTTCTTTATTCCCTCCATACAAAGGTGGTAGGAGAAGGCAACAAAGGAAAATAAGATCAACCAAAAGTGCTGCTCAGGTTAAGAGATAAAGGGAGGATTTCACCCTTTAAATGTGTTTGGCAAATCTTAAAATTTAGAAAAGTAAAATTTTACCCCTTTTGGGGATTACATGCTAAACTATTACGGATGAAGTTAAAGCGGGGAAATTTGTAAATAAATGATAAACGGCGCGAAATTATAGTCCTCCCCTTTACAGGATCTTATTACAAATCGCAAGGATATTGAGAGAAAATTAAATAAATGAAAACCACTCTTTATATGATTGAACTATTGTTTTCCAAAACTGAGAAGAAAATTAATTGAAAATAAAAATCAATTTGATTGAACCGGATTTGACACCACGACAACATGTATTTACAATTTGTGCAAGATACTACGATAATCCCAGTCATTACCACGGAATATATGTAGATTAGTAGCATAACCCACTTCTGTCAAGATCATATACTCTAATCGTCGCACTTCAGTTCACTTTTATCATCTAGCCAAACATGATATATTTTCAGAGGTTAAAATTAAGGGTAAGTTAATGTTTAGTTCATTTCATACGTACAGACTTTATTAAAACACCTGTAGTTGTGTTTTTTGTTTAAGATTAGATACATATTCCTCAAACATCAAACGAGAAAGAGCATCATTGAGCATTTATACAGCGTACCTGATCTTTAAGAGAATTAGTCCATGTTTTTTATTATCAATAAAGTCCCTAACTTCGTACTTATATTATATTTTTCCCTATAAATGAATTAAAACATATATATAAATAAATCAGTATATATTGCAGTTTGAGACCTGTATCAAAAATTCCAACTACAACATCATCACCATAAGCTAATTGGAAAGGGGTTGTTTCGCTGCTTGGCAAGTTCAGCCCCAAAAAGTCCCAGCTTCTTGTCGTGTGTAAATTTAGCAATCTGCTTCTGAACACTGATGCAACACCATTTATCTCTGTGAAATTAAAAGCCAAATTTGTATAAGTTCCTTATAAAATCATTGCGTTCAGACTCATCTTATACAATATTTAAACCTTAAGTAGCAAGAAAACAGAGGGATTTGCATAGTACCAGATAAGGTGGTGGCTTGGGTGGAATTAAGCAATGCCGCAAACCCTGAAAAGCTATGCTTGTAACTATACAGAACAGACTCCTTTGCCTCTTTGTTACTATCACAATACAAACGAATTACTTTAGTGTCTCTTTCACCAAGATTTGACCCTCACTTTAAAAGAAAGCATTTCAGGTAGATAAATACCTCGTGAAGATGGTTGATAAAAACTTAACATGATGATCAGTCGTAAGGAGAGGATCCTGGAACTGGTTCCGTCCCAAGTAAACGATGTAAACCTATATAGTGCAAAAAATAAAATAAAATGAAGAAGATATTTACAGTGGAAGGAGCATAATAAGTTAAAGAGCTTAAGCTTATGGAATGAATGGGTCACATGCATGGGAGGTTGATATTGATGGAACAAAAGAAAGAAAAAGTGAGAGTAAAAGGACCCAAACACAATGAAAATAGGAATCCATTGCCTCACATCAATGGACAAACTCAAACAAAGTGCTGATGTTAAATAGTGAGACAATGACTGTAATATTTCTTGATTGCGTAACAAGGTGGCTCTGTTGTGAAATTGAAGTAATATAAAGCTGCAAAAAAACTGACATTCCATAATAGAACAATCATCATTGATTTTTGTTTTCCACGTTATAGGCGAAGAAGAGTGATATCCCCTAGTAATACCTATGCAGTAATAGAAGTATGAGATGGAAAAACTACAACCAAAAAATAGCTTCATATAACTACATCTCAGTTAGTACTGAGTCCCTGTAAGAACAATGCATGTGCCCCGTCATCATTCCCTCATGAAAGCTAATTCTGCTTATAGGGCTGATAAATTCGATATACTGCTAACTTCACTGCTTACTTGTATACTAGGGTATAAGATATTTTCTAGGTTCCTAATTATAAAGAGTTTCCTCCATTTATTCAACCTTAAGCACTTCCCGAAACCAAAAAAACTAATACTTCGAAGAATATAAAATGTAAAGTCTCTTCATTTTATGAAAAACTATAACCATTTGTAAACTTTTAGCTGTGTTAAATATTCATATACTAGAATCTCTGATACAAGAACTCTACTAGAAGAGCTTGAACTAGGTTCATGAAATACTGATATTCTCCTAATAGAAAATCAATATTGTAATACCTATGCTATTAACCTGCTTTACAACAGATGAAGAATCAACTATGTATGCAATCATCAACTTAGGCAATAGACACCTTGGATTGGCTACTCTACAAAGAGAAATACATGACTTGATAGATTCATAGGCTACCAACTAAATCATTGTTTGCGTAATTAATTTCAACTCGGATAAGCGATTGCAAACTGATAATCAAGAACCCTAAAGCTTACTCAAGACGTGTGACCGTCCTAGGAGAGTTATCATTAGTTCTATCTAAATATAAGCATGCTTTTCCAAGTAGGCATGTGCATCAAGTCACAGGAATAGACGTTGCATTGTTAGAAATCAAAATAATGATACTCCTCACATCACAAACCATTTAACTTACAAGGATAATATCACTAAGACAAAATACAATCCCAAAAGAGATAATTTACGCAAGGCACAAAAACCAGTAACAAAATGTCAAATTGTTCAAAAAATATTGCAATAGTAATATTTATCATGAAAACATGTTACTAAAGAGTACAAGTAAAACAATTAATAGAACTTGTAAACATATCACACCTTCTCTGGATTAAATTAAGATCTTGAGCTCACTGTTGCGCTTCTTCCTCGTCTGAAGTTTGGCTAACCTGATTATGCTAATCTGTAGCTAATTTAAATGTTAACTAAAAAAGACTTCTAATAAAGAAAACTAGGCTGGACCAAAGTTAGTATTTAAACAATCATTTCATACAAACTCAAACAGACAGCCATATGCTCATTTAAAGTAAAACTTTACAAACTGAGACCGAAACAAAAAATATCACAAGTATTTTTACCCATAAAAAACAGTTCTTGAAAGCAATGCTAAATTTCAGCTTGGCATAGCAACTTTCTAATATAATCGGTGTTGGAATTTAACTTTCACTCTTGTCTCATTCATGTAAAAGAGTAAAATCAAACAGCACAGTTACAAGAAATGTTTGGGATCATCATTTGGTGGGTATAGTATATACATTGTCCTCAGCCTCACACGTGTCGTGATTGGAGGCTCTTTTACTTGTGTATAATACCAAAAACATGCTTCGAGGAGACACACAAAACGACGTCCTACAATGTACATTAACCATTATAATTACTAATCCCAAATACCCGATCCAAAACACAAACCCCTTTTGTCCTACCTTGCCTGTAACAAACTTCCCTAGTCGAGGGAAAGCAGTATGAAAAATTCATAAATCTATCTTATTGTACCGGTATCATATTGAGGAATCTAAATACTAGTATAATGAGGGTATTGGTACCATTTCCAGTGTAGGATCATTGTAAATTTCACCCCCTAAAACTACAAACAATTTAATCCTCAATCAATTCAACAATCTAAATACACCTTGTTTACAAAAGAATACATACTTAGTTCACAACAATAGGAAAGTTTATACTTTTTTTCCAAACCAGTTAGTTAGATGAAAGACCAAAGGATCCCTAAAAAGGTGAAAAGTTTGTATACCTATTATTTGCCCTTGCTCGTTCACAGATATTTGGTAACAAATCTTTTTAGTTATTTTAATTTAAAAATCCATGAGTGTTTTGACTCAGATTATTTAGCTTTTAAAAAGAAGTTTTTTAGGCCAAAAAAAATTCAAATTATAAAAAAAGAAAAAAAAAACTGGATATTTAGTGAATCTTTAAAACAGATTTTTAGAATATGATTTTGGACCAAAAAACATGTTGTCAAACATAAAGTTTATCGCGACAACCTCTAAGCAAATAAGAGCATCTACAGTAGTGTTGTTATATCTATTGTTAATTAAAATAGTTAGCTAACAATACATTTTGTTGTCTCCATTAGTTATGTTAAATCATGTGTTATGTTAATAGATGTTAAAAAAGTTGTTAAATATAACAATGTTTTTAATATTGTTAATTGACGATGTGTCAAAATACCATTAATTTGAACATGAACTCTATTTCAACTATTATTATTTTAGTTTCTATTTTAGTGGGGTTTACAAAATGACTAATTAATAAGATTTCAATTAATAATTAATTTTAATTAAAATTAGATGACTTTGTTAAGTTAATACATGTGAAGGTTAAATTTAAGTTACACATATACAATTAAATGATGATGTGTCAAAGTTAATTATGTTAAAATTAACACAAATATTATTAATGTTCTAAGTGTTGGAGTAATTAAGAATTTAAAAGTGGAAGCATTTTGAGGCCATAATAAAACTTAACTTTGTAGGTTGGGTAGCCAAACGTAGAGCGGATTATAAGCCAAAGAAACAGGGGAGTTGACCTATGTACGTATGCCATAAACCATGTAAATAAATATGAGACACAATTCGCACGCCACAATCTCCATCATCATCAATTTGGGACCAAATTATTATACCCCTTTTATACACCACCTTTTTTTTTATATAGTTAATACACCACCTTTTTACCTTTCAAAAATTAAAATAAAAAAATACACCACCTTTTTTTTTTTATAGTTAAACGCCACCTTTTTGATGAATGAATATTCAAGCTGTGTGGCTAGCTGTAAACGTGTCGAGTCGAAGTTTGTTGTGTTCAATCTCGGCTAAACGACTCCTGAAATATTGCTCAAACTCGGCTTGTTTACGGTCGAGATGATCACGAGTCTTTTCTGAACACGTTTTTTGACAAATTTAAATATCGTTTTCAATAAAAAAAAATCTGTTTTACTTATCTAAAATAAATGACCAATAATAAATTTAGTTATTGTGATTTTAGTTTTAATTACATTTAGTTTAAAAAATAAATTTATTACTTAAATTGAAGAGTATTTATTGATCATTAAGCAAGAATATATATGAAAAAAATATATTAAAAATATTTAAACGAGCTTTCAAACGAGACGAACATGTTCACAACCCTTATTATTGTGTTCAGGCTCGGCTCGTTAGTAAATGAACGTCTTTAACGAGCTGAACTCGAACATGTTCATGAACGACTCATTTCATTAGCAGCCCTGCGTATGTGTCCACTCAAAATGGCGGAAGCAGGATTCAATTCTTGGGGGCCGTTAATTTTTTTTTGTTAGTACAATAACAATAAACGGTATAAAAAACCAAAAAAACCTAGAGTTTAAAACTTAGCTGACTTGTCCATTGATCCAAAAATTTAAAACGTTGAATTTTTTTTGTTAGTAAAATCACAATAAAATGTATAAAAAACCAAAAAAACCTGAAGTTTGAAACCTAGCTGACTTGTCCATTTATCCAAAAATTTCAAACGATACAGAAAAATTGACTACAAATACGAATTTATTAGTTTAAACTTTGTTGTAATATGACTATAAAACTACACAAAAACATTTATTTATAAAAACTTGTAATAGTAACTTAAAGATGTAATTAATTTATAGAGAAGTTAAAGAGTAAACTAATAATGAAAAGTAAAAAAATAGCCAAAATATTCGATTTAGGGACTTTATGACACACAAATTTTATGTTTACTATTTTCACTAAGTTACTATTTATTCATTTGTGGTCTATTAATGTATTAAATCTTAAATATTTAAATTTTTATATATAAAAAAATATTTTTAAAATTTTTAGACGGTGTCATCCGCTTGCCACCTCATGCTTTTACGAGAGAAAAAGAAGAGTAGATGGCATTATTAATTTATTGTTCATGCTCACATCACTCTGCATGCATTGATGAATCACCCATTCTGCATTACTTGTAATTATGTTTTTTAATCTTTAAGTTACTAGTAAAAGTGGAAGGGATTATGTTTTTACTTGTGCGTTGTATTTTTTTATTTTTTTTATGATACAAAGCCTAAACAGAGGAATTACATAAAATAGAGTGTATGTACGATCAATGAGTGTGAGAGAGAACCTAAACTTAAGCTTTAAACACATACCAATCAACTTATTTATAAAAAAAATTAATTACAAAAAACTCACGTATGTGTATTTTTTTTATAATTAGTTACATATACTTGTTTACAATTAGATACATGTGTCATAAAAAATAACAAAATATGCAAACAAAAAAATTTGAAAAAAAAAAAATCAAAAAAATTGTACATAGTATCAAACAAGATTAAACATGATTAAATAAGATTAAGCAGGATTAAATAGGCAGGATTGACAGGATTAAACAGGATCAAACAGGATTAGGCAGAATCAGACAGGATCACACATATTTTTTGTATAATAAATGTATTTTTTAAAATCTTAGTTTTTTGAATTTTTAAATATTTTTTTGAATTTTTTAATGACATGTGTACCTATTTGTAAATAATTTCACAAAATATCTATTTTTTTTATAAAAGAGTCATCAAATTCAAAACAACCGGGTTTTTTGTAAATAATTTTATAAATATATACTAAATTATCATTTTCCCTTTTATTATTGTACTACTAGTTTTAATCGAATCATTTTCTATTTTTATTTTGTAACATGAGAGTTATTTTTTCTCAATCAAATTTTCTCATCTGTTTTTACCAAATTTTACTCTCTCACCCTCTCTCTTGTACTACCTTATACTAACAGATTTGATAAGATTTGTTTGTGCTGAAAATATGTGAATTATAGACAAGATATATCTTGAAAATTGGAAGGAGTTTATCTCCTAAAAAGGAGCCAACTAAATCTCATTGTTACAAGCAAAGTAGCCGAATTTTCTAAGAAGATTTGGAGCTAAAATAGGCATGTGTTCCTAACAAGATTAATCTCCAAAGATCTTACAAAGATGGCGATCAAATCTTAAATGGGCAGCGAGATTCTTGAAGATTAAAGAAAAGGAATGCGAAGATTTGAAATACTTTTATTCTTATAAATAGTCTCATACTTGCTTGTAAAAGATTACATGTTCTAAACTTATAAAGAACTTATCTTAGAGGTAATACACGTGGGCTAAAAAAATACGAGAGTAACAATGATGGGATGTTATTGTTTATAAGTGATAGCTATTTAGTAATAGCAATATAGTGATAGGCAGAAAATCAAGAGGGAGTTTGTGAGTTTTCATAAGTCTCGAGTCATATATTGTAAGCTTGAAATAGTATCATAAATCTGGGTGAGTGCCTCAGAGACGTAGCCTAAAGTTCTGGGTGAACTCTGTTTAAAAACGTGCGTGTGAATTTACTTTCAAGTACATTTTTATTCTGAGTTATATCCATCTTTAAAGTTCGTCTAGAACCGTGGTTGCAACTGCAGTTATAACCACAGTTCTAACTGAACAGCGTAACAGCAACCAGAACAGCGAAGTCGGAATTTCAATTGGTATCAGAGCTACACACCAGACCCTACTTGGTGTGGATCCTGCATTCTAGTCAAGATGGACATGATAAGGGAAGGAAACGCTAGAAACAGACCACCACTACTTGAAGGAGGTGGAAACTATGGGGTATGGAAAATTCGGATGAAGTCACACATCAAACGACAAGATGAGCTGGCTTGGAAATCGATTCTGAATGGATGAGAGGTCCCTATGGTATCTGATGGCGATGGAGAATTGGTACTAGTACCTGAAGAAAGTTGGAGTGAAGATGAAAACCGACTTGCAAGAGCAAATTCCATAGCCATCGATCTAATTTTTGCTGGAGTCACATTAAGCGTCTTCAGGTATATCTCTCACTGTGAAATAGGTAGAGAAGCTTGGGATATTTTAAGAGTCACTTTTGAAGGAACCGCTAAATTTAAGCCTATAAACTTCAACAATTACAAACTAAATTTGAGAATTTTAAGATGAAAGAAGATGAAACTATTGAAAAGTTTAATGGTAGAATTTGTGAAGTGGCTCATGATGCTTTAATCTTAGGAAAAAGATATAGTGAAACAAAACTCGTTAAAAAGGCTCTTAGATCTCTTCCTGATAGGTTTGAAATGAAAGTAACTGCTATTGAAGAATCAACTGATCTTGAAAGCTTAAAACTTGAGGAATTAATGGAAAACCTTATGTCTCATGAACAAAAATTTCAAAAACCTAAGAAAATTGAACAAGGTGTAGCTTTTCAAGCAAAACTCTTATTTTTGATGACAGTAACGATGAAGAACAATTAGCCTTCTTTGCTAAGAAAATATACAAGAAATTTGAAAATAAGAAAGCTTTTGAAACTGGAAACTCTGAATCGTATGTCAAAAAGGAAACCCAGTCTGATAATTATGAGAATATAATGCATGAAAAATGGGGATCTAAGGAGAAAGAGTTTAGAAACAAAATTAGTAATATCCAATGTAGAGAATGTAGAGTATTTGGTCATATACAAGCTGAATGCGCTAATACTTTGAAAAAGAACAAATCTGCTCTAACGGCTACTCACAATGATAACACTAATTATGATGATGAGAATAGTCATAGTTACTGTTCTACAGAAAACGCTTTTATGGTTAAAATCGATAGTGATAATCAGTCAGTTACAACCACAGTTAGAACTGCACTTGAAACCGACTCTGAAAGTGATGAAGAAGAAGTTTCTAAATAACAAATTGAAAAGCAATATATCTGTTTATATGAAAAGTACAAGGCTCTCAGTAAAAAGTCTCTCTCTATGAATAAAAACAATGGGGATTTAACTAATCAAGTAAAAGATCTTAATGAAAAACTTTCTAGGAAACAACTTGAGTTAAATGAGACCAAAAGAAAGATAAAACTGTTAAACGCCTCTGCCACTGAAAAACTTGATGAAATGCTATCCTACTCTAGGGCCTCAAAAGATAATAGTGGATTAGGTTATACCGGTTTCGAAGAAAAAGGGAAAACTCTTTTGTTAAATCTTTAAAAATACCCAAACTGAATATGGTTAAAAGTAAAGCTACAACCACGGTTGTAACCAGTCAGAACAGGAGCTGTAAAAGTAGCTTTACTAATAACAAGTCTGTTTTCAAAAATTGTAATTTTTGCAATAATTCATATCACTTTGAAAGAGAATGTTATTTGAAATTACACAAAAATTCTTTTGCCCATGATATCACTGCTAAATTGAGTCTTAATCAAAAATTCAAATGGATTTGGGTACCTAAAAGGAAAAATGACAAGGCTCAATGTATCTCTGTATCTATTACTGTTTTAAAAGTTACATCATCTAATACTTGGTATTTTGATAGTGGTTGTTCTAGACACATGACAGGTGATGCAGAACTTCTAGATATTTGTAAAGTTGCAGGTAAAACTGTTACTTTTGGTAGTGGAGATACAGGTAAAATAATTGGTAAAAAGAATATTGAACAAACCTGGATTGCCTGAACTTAATGATGTATTTCTTGTGGATGGGTTAAAGATTAATTTACTCAGTATAAGTCAATTGTGTGATAATAATCTGCATGTTAGTTTTAATATAGAAAAATGCCTTATTACTGATAAAATTGGTGACTTGATTATGACCGGTGTTAGATCTGCTGATAGTTGTTATATTTATGATGAATCGAACACTGAATCTATAAAAAATACTTGCAATCAAGTTGTCACTGATAATACTGAGATTTGGCACAAGAAATTAGGGCATGTGAATTACAAAACTCTAAATAAATTAGTCAATATGGATCTTGTTAGAGATATTCCTAAGCTGAGCTTTAAAAATAATGTTACTTGTGGTGATTGTGCTAAAGAAAAACAGACTAAGAGTGTTTACAAAGGTACTAATCAAATTTATACCAAACAAGTACTTGAATTGCTTCATATTGATCTTATGGGCCCAATACAAACTGAAAGCATAGGCGGTAAAAGATATATTCTTGTTGTTGTTGATGATTTTTCTAGATTTACATGGGCTGCTTTTTTAAGAGAAAAATCATATGCTTTTAAAGCTTTTCGAGAATTGTGTAAAAAACTTCAAATAGAGAAAGACTCTACAATTGGTAAAATTATGAGGATAAAAAGTGACCATGTAACTGAATTTGAAAATAGTAAGTTTAAATATTTCTGTGATACTCTTGGTATAATACATGAATTTTCTGCTCCTAAAACTCCACAACAAAACGGTGTAGTGGAAAGAAAGAATAAAACTATTCAAGAGATGGCTAGAGTCATGTTAAATTCTAAGAAATTAGCTAAAAGATTATGGGCTGAAGCCATTAGTACTGCATGCTAGATTGTGAATAGGGACTATCTAACAAAAGGAACTAATAAGACTCCCTATGAAATCTGAAAAGGTTGAAAACCTAGTGTTAAATATTTTTATGTGTTTGGTTGTGTTTACTATATTCTAAAAGATAGAGAACACCTTGAAAAATTTGATGCTAAAAGTGATGAAGGAATATTTCTTGGTTATGCTCAAAACAGTAGAGCTTTTAGAGTTTTTAATTTAAGAACAAACACTGTTATGGAGTCATATAATGTTGTGTTTGATGAATCTAAGAATATTTCAGAGATCACAGGTGATGAAGATGAGCGTTGGAACATGGAACAAACAGGGGAGAAAAATAAGGATAAGATTCCATACGTGGTTAAAAGTCCAGTTACAACCACAGTTGTAACCGAGAGTGAAGAGGCAGTAGAAACTGATCAAAACGTTGCAGTTCAACCTGAAAGGAGACCTCGGTATGTAAGAACACAAATAAATCACTCTCTGAATGATGTCATAGGTGATGTCAATGAAGGTATGAAAACTAGACACAAAAATTCCGATGTGGTTAATTTTGCTTGTTACATCTTTCAAATTGAACCCAAAAACATTAAAGAAGCTTTAAATAATAGTGAATGGATCTTATCTATGCAAGAAGAACTTTCACAATTTAAACGAAATGATGTTTGGACTTTGGTGCCTAGGCCTACTAATAAAAATATTATAGGAACAAAGTGGGTTTTTAAAAACAAAAGCAATGAAGATGCAATAATTGTGAGAAATAAAGCTAGGTTGGTAGCTCAGTGTTATACACAAATTGAGGGAATTGAATTTGATGAAACCTTTGCTCCTGTAGCTAGAATTGAATCTATTATAATGCTACTCTCTCTTGCATGTCTGTATGATTTTAAATTGTTTCAACTTGACATTAAGAGTGCTTTTCTGAATGGTGTGATTAATGAAGAAGTTTATGTTTGTCAATCTAAGAGATTTGAAGATCCAAATTTTCCTGAACATGTTTATTTTTAAAAAAATGCCTTGTATGGATTGAAACAACCTCCTAGAGCTTGGTATGAAATATTAAATAAATTCATTATTAAGAAAGTATTTAATAGAGGGGGAGTTGACAAAACTTTATTTACTAAGAAAACTCTAAAAGATATAATTATAGCTCAGATTTATGTCGATAATATTGTGTTTGGATCTATCTCTGAACTTAAAATTACTGAGTTTATAACTGATATGAAAAATGAGTTTGAAATGAATGGTGGAGGAGAATTAACTTACTTTTTAGGACTTCAAGTTAAACAGAATGAAAATGATATTTTTCTTTGTCAAAGTAAGTATGATATTCTGGTTAAGAAGTTTGGTTTGTTTGATGCTAAGGAAAAGAGAACGCCAATGAGTACTACTTTGAAATTAAGCAAAAATGATAAAAGCAAATCTGTGTGCCCCACATTATATAGATCTATGATTGGTAACTTACTTTATTTGACTGCTAGTAAGCCTGATATATGCTTAAGTGTTGGAATTTGTGCTAGATATCAGGCTAATTCTCTTGAAACTCACTTGTTAGCTGTTAAAAGAATTATTAAATATGTCAAAGAGACAATTAATTTGGGTTTGTGGTATACTAAAGACACCAATAAGTTTCTAGTGGGATATTGTGACGTTGATTGGGCTGAAAATATTGATGATAGAAAAAGTACATTCGGGGGGTGTTTTTACTTTGGTAATAATCTGGTTTCTTAGTTTAGTAAAAAACAAAACTGTATTTCTTAATCAAATGCTAAAGCAGAATATATCGCTGCAGGAAGTGGATGTACCCAACTTTTATGGATGAGACAAATGTTTTGCGATTATAATATAAAACAAGAAATTCTAACTCTTTTTTGTGATAATAAGAGCGATATAGATTTAGCTTATAATCCTGTTCAACATTTCAGAACTAAACACATTGATCTAAGACATCATTTTATTAGAGAATTAGTTGAAGAAAAAAGTTTAATTTTAAAATATGTCTCTACTGAAAGGCAATTAGCATATATTTTTACAAAACCCCTTGATACTAATAAATTTGAAACTTTGAGAAGTGACATTGAGGTATGTCCTTATGAATTTAATTGATTATATTTACGTTTTATACATATTTGTGATAAACATGAGTAGTGTTTATGGGATTAAAAGTAATTCTTATTGAGTTTAAACGTATTTTTATCTTGAAAAAGCCGCTGGTTATTGAACATAAAAGATGTGAACTATGTGCAAAAGAATAATTGAATCTAAAACTCTTTCGAATGCACAAAGTGCTAGTACACAAAAAGTAAAATGGTTATAAGTGTGGTTGCAATTACAGTTGTAACCAAAGTTTTTTTATCAGAACTGGTCTAAGTACGTAAGTGGTATTCACTCAATGTCCTAGCCAATATTTTGGGATAGACCTTTTATGGATCAGGTATCATTGTGATATTCTAAGTACACCCAGCTATTTTTAACGGGAGTCCATAACAAACGCTGTTGATTATACTCTTTGAGTAATTTTATTATGGATTGACAATTTGTCACTCTGCTCTTTTAAAACTTATTGATCTTACTTTTTGAGTTATTAAAAAGTATTTGTGTAGAGTAAAGGTAAGTTTTTCTCAATGTTAAGTGTCTCGGTGCATAAAATTACTTTGTGGATCCTCACAATAAGCATATTTGTAAAAATAAATTATTATTTTCTGTTTTTTGGCAATATATATTTTCTCTGCTACTTTTAATTGACATGTTTAAATCTGCTATATTTCTTCAGCTTTATGGAAAAACCAAAATTTTGATCAGTAGTGTTTAAAATTGGAATGTTTCATTGGTTTATTTGGTAAAATTTCCAAAGATTCATATCTTGCTAAAAATTCTGTTTTAAAAATTGTCATATTCTTTAAAAAGATATTGCAAAAATTGGGTATATCTATATCTTAAAAGTGGTTATATTTTGATTTGGTAAAAATATTTTTGTTAAAATCTTATTACCAATTTTTTGAACCATGTATATACCAGTCGCCCAAGTAATGCATCAAATGTAATAAAACGTAAGGAACTCTTCTTTGTCATCGGTGTGACAAATAGAGAGAAAAGATTATGCGAGTTTATATTTACTATCTTAATTCTTATATTTCATATATTAATTTTGCAATATTAATGTGCAGGGGGAGTAAACTATTAAACTTCTAAGTATTTGTCAAATCCAATGACAAAATAGGAGATTGTTAGAACTTAAATTGACTTGTTAAAGTTAATTAATTTGTTGTCGTATTGGATTATGCCAAAATACTTGTGTATTAAAGAAAGTTAATTATCTTTCCATGAGAGATTTACTTTTAAGAATATATTTACTTATGAAAAGATTTGTTCTATTATTTAAAGTTTGCTAAATAAAATCTTTTTTTATTCTATCTTATATGAATTATTAGTTATTGATTTGATGAGTATAAGTTTGAATCATGTTAGGAGATATATTGTTCCATATATAAATCTATCAAAAAAATTGTCTCGTCTGAATCTTTTTGAATAAATATATTATCTCCTACTTCAAGATATATACTATCTTGTACTAACAAATTTGATAAAATTTGTTTGTACTAGAATTATGTGAATTATAGACAAGATATCTTGAAGATTGGAAGGAGTTTATCTCCTAAAAAGGAGCCAACTAAATCTCCTTGTTACAAGCAAAGTAGCCGAATTTCCTAAGAAGATTTGGAGCTAAAATAGGCATACGTTCCTAACAAGATTAATAGGCACGTTCCTAACAAGATTAATAGGCATACGTTCCTAAAATAGGCATACGTTCCTACAAAGATGGTGATCAAATCTTAAATGGGCAGCGAGATTCTTGAAGATTAAAGAAAAGGAATGCGAAGATTTGAAAGACTTTTATTCTTATAAATAGTCTCATACTTGCTTGTAAAAGATTACGTATTCTAAACTTATAAAGAACTTATCTTAGAGAGAATACACGTGGGCTAAAAAAATACGAGAGTAACAATGACGGGATGTTATTGTTTATAAGTGATAGCTATTTAGTAATAGCAATATAGTGATAGGCAGAAAATCAAGAGAGAGTCTGTGAGTTTGCATAAGTCTCGAGTCCTATATTGTAAGCTTGAAATAGTATCATAAATCTGGGTGAGTGCCTCAGAGACGTAGCCCAAAGTTCTGGGTGAACTCTGTTTAAAAACGTGCGTGTGAATTTACTTTCAAGTACGTTTTTATTCTGGGTTATATCCATCTTTAAAGTTCGGTTAGAACCGTGGTTGCAACTGCAGTTATAACCACAGTTCTAACTGAACAGCGTAACAGCAATCAGAACAGCGAAGTCGGAATTTCAACTCGGAAATTAGATGTATGTGGGATGACAACGAGGATAAGTTTTTTATTTCCTTGAACTATTTATTGTTTTAAATTGATTTAACCTGTAATAAGACATTACGACCATTCAATTATCAATAAAATAGTGGTTTTACCCATCAATTTATATATAAAAAAATAGGGATTATTAAAAAAAAAATGGGGATGACAACGAGGATAAGAACACAACAATGTTCACGTATCCTTGTTATCCATCCTAATATCGCATGGATGCATGGTTCTGTATTTGATTCTTTTTATATTGTTTTAAGTGTTTTTGTAAGCTAATGGATTGTCCGTAATATGAACAGATAAGAACGACGACAATGTTCACTTATCCTTGTTATCCATCCTAATATCACATGAATGCATGGTTCTGTATTTGATTCTTTTTATACTGTTTTAAGTGTTTTTGTAAGCTAATGGATTGTCAGTAATATTAACGGATAAGAATGACGACAATGTTCACCTATTCTTGTTATTCATCCTAATATCACACGAATGGTTCCGTATTTGATTCTTTTTATACTGTTTTAAGTGTTTTTGTAAGCTAATAGATTGTCCTTGTGAACGCACGCACATGTGATAGGAGGAACAAACGACATAGTGAAACTATAATGTCTAAGTAGATTTAACAGTATTGTTGGCCCCGGTGCGGCTAAACCTTAGAGGGGGGGGGGGGTGAATAAGCTTTTTGCGCTTTTTGCCTAATTAAAATCTAAGTGCAACTTACTACCCAACTTATGCAATTATAAGCTTACGCGTTATAACAAGAGTTAGTGAATTGCTAGAATTACTAAACGCAAGCAAGAAAATAAGCAATAATAAATATTTGCGGAAAGTAAAAGATAGGGAAAGAAAATAACACCGCGATTTATAGAGGTTCGGCAAACGGCTTACGTCCTCTCCTCGGTACTACCGAGTATTTCACTAAAAAATCTTCTTGCGGATATTACAAATCCTATCGAGCTCAATCAATCGATTGGCTCACCCTCTACCCGAGGTTCCTACTCTTGATACAAGTGCAAGCGAACACGTTTAAAGAGTCAACGACTCCCCCTCAATCTATGAGTACCCAAGTGTTTAACCTAGAACTTTTAACCAACACTTTAGCTTAAAAGCTTCTACCCAAACACTCACTCACAAATGAGCTTATAAAATGCTCTTTACAATTTTGTTACAAAAATATAAATACACTCACTATTTTAATTGCTTCTAAATAAGCTAATTGGTGAGTTATTGATGATGATTGAGCTTGAATCGATTTCTCCTTGATTTCCCTCTTTCTCGAATATTTTCACCAAAATGGTGATTTTTAGGGTTTTTATTGAGAGAGCTTGAAGCATGATAGATTGGTATTCATTGATGTTTTTGGAGAGTTATTGGGGGTGGTTTATATAGACCAAATGTCTGTTTTTTTGTTTTCCTGACCGTTGGTAGTGGTTGAGGGTTTTAACCAAACGTTTTAAGCTGTTCCCCAGAATAAGCTGAAAAGCTGTTTTCGAATTCTGCAGAAAACGATCGGTCGTTTTCTACAGTCGATCGGTCGTTTTCAGAAAACGATCGGTCATTTTTATACTGAATTCTCTGGAAGAATTTGGACAAAAAACGATCGGTCGTTTTTGTCCAGTCGATCGGTCGTTTATTCAGTATTCCCGCTATTCTTCGAATGCTCATAACTACTTCGGTTTAGCTCCGATTCTGGTTCCGCTTGAACCGTCGGCTTCGTTTTCGAATGCTCTATCTTTCTGGCGTGCTGAAATTTACAAATTCTCTTTTTGGAAAAGACAAGCATTATATCAACGAAATAGAGAAATAGTAAAATCATTAAAACATAATCAAAGTTATAATCAAAATCTATTATTGAACTCTAAGTTCAACAAACAGTATAAATGGAATGATATCAGAAATGATAAACATATATATTTGAACCTAGGGACGTAACCAGCATTGTGAAATAGGAGACTGATTTTCTATAAAAAAAAATTATATCTTATATGAAATTATTTTACGGAACGTGGGATGAAAAAGTAAAATTTAAATTTTTTGATCAAAATACATAGAAAAAATCTATTTTTTCATCATTTTTTTTTTAAAAATGGGTGGCTGAAGCCCCCGACTGTCCCTATCTATTTCCTTGCTGATTGAACTATACAACCCAAAAACACTCAATTTATCATGCCATTCAAGCTCATATAAGTATGTAAATTATGGCACTCATTCTTTTCTATCCTAGAGCATATATAATAGTGGTGTTATCTCATTTGTTAACTAAAATTGTTAGTTAATAATGTAGATTTTTTGTCTCGATTGGTTGTGTTAAATTATTTGTTATCTTTATATTTATAAATGTTAAAAAAATTCTTAAAAATAATAATGTTTTTAATTGTTTACGTGACTAAATATTTGACCCACCCTCCTTAACTATTCATTCCCTCAAAATTTGCCACTACCATACTCTCTTCTCGCATGTTACTATTTGAGTATTTTCTCTCCTTCGTATATTTGGGCAGATTTTAGTGGATTTCCCCCCTTGTTCCCTTGTTCTCTGTTAATATTTTGGGCCTAATATACTTCATATTTCTCGGCATATTTTTAGTATCTTGTTTTCTTTCTTCCTTTTTCCTTATTCTCCATTCATATTTCTGGACATAATTTCCTTCATTGGGCATATTATTATTTTTTTCCAGTAATGCTATAGAGTCAGACTGGCTCAACAAGACTGAATACCAGACAGTCATTTATGTAATTTTTAGAATTTTTTTTACATCCAACCAAAACAAAAATAAAACCACAAATATAATATTTATGAAACCCTAGTTGAGATTACCCTAAATTTAAATATTAATTAAAAATATTTAAAATTTTCATGATTTTAATATATTTTATTTGACTATTCAACAAAATAAAACCCTAAATATAATATTTATGTAACCCTAGTTGAGATAACCATAAACTTAAATATTAATTAAAAATATTTAAAATTTTAATGATTTTAATATATTTTATTTGACGATTCAACAAAATAAAAACCTAAATATAATATTATAGAACATTATTTGAGACTACCCTAAACTTAAATATTAATTAAAAATATTAAATATATGGCCGAATAGCATACTCTTAAATTTCGGAATGAAAATGAAATTTTAAATTTACATTAAGGACTGGTGTGTTTATCTGGTTCATTAGCATTATTGTTTTTTCTTTGCTTTTCCTTATTTTTTTAGTTGATTTTCCTTTCTTTATGATTGATATATAAAGTAAAAATATGTTCGTCTATCAATTGAATAATTATTTTTTAATTAAAGAATAAATAATGTTGTTAAAAATATATAAATGATGACATGGCAACACTTAACAAGAACCTCTTAGTTGGTAAGGTTCAAAATTTACCAAAAAATTGTAAATAAGGTATCAATACAAAATTTATGCAAAATTTTATAAGAAATATTGTGGATGCTCTTGTATGTTCCCAAGGTCAAGATACTTATATGAACTTTCCTTATAGTTATGCATGTAATACAATTTGTCCATAGCCATTCTCGCATGCTAAAACAGTCTCATCTATCGATAGCTAGGGCTGAAAATGAAACGAAACGAGTCGAAAACAGTCTATTTCGTTTAAGTTTTTTCGTGACGAAATAAAAAAAACTTTTTTCATTTTCACTTCGTAAAGGATATGAAATTTTCGTTTCGTTTCGTTTCGTCTCATGAACCCATTTTATCTCGTTTCGTACTTTTTCGTATCGTCTTATCTCGGTTAATTAGATTGATTTTTATTAAAAAACAGCATTGCATATTTTTTTATAATAAATTTTGTTACATGAACCAGCAACTTACAGGTAATACAAATAACACCTCACGCTATATATATTTTTATAATGGATTTTAAAATAATATTAATAATATCTTTAATATACATTTATTATATATATATATATTTATTTATTATTAAACGAAAACGAAAACGAAATTTAACAAAACGAAAAGCGTCTTAATCATTATCATCTCGTTTACTAAACGATATATATATATATATATATATATAGGGGAAGGATCTATACACACATAAAAATACACACTATGTTTACACATCAATCACAACCCTCCATTTACTTACTTTTAATGGTCAATATTAATTCATCTAATAACAAGAATAAACACATAATCTTGAACGAAAACGATACGAGCTCTTAACGAAACGAACACGAAATTTTCGCATTTGCAGCCCTATCTATAGCATCTCCGAAGAAACTGTATCACTCCAAATTTGATGAAAGAGTAAATTTGAAAGAACAATCAACATTTTTCTGTGACGATCCAGATTTACAGGAAGGAATTTTTATGATGCGGTGTTGTGCGTCAGTCTCACATCACCCAGATATGAGAGTACTCGTGTGGTATATGAGCTTAAGATACATTTCCTATCAACAAGCCATTTTAAAACCGTGCGGCACAATAGCGAGGACGGAACTCCATAGTTAAGCGTGATTAGCTTGTAACAGTACCAATATGGGTGACCCCCTGGAAAGTTGTGCCAAAACGGATAATATTGTTGATACGGACGTGTCGGTTCGGTCTGTGGGGCCGAATCGTTACATTTTCTATCTTGGCTTTCTAAGTTTGATCAGATTGATAAATGTTCATTAGGATTAGAATACTCTTACAAATCAATTTTATTTAACCAATATTAATGTTTTGATTTGAAAGAAAAACAGCTTTCAGTTGTGAGGGCCGGGAGGACATAAATATAAAAGTTGGTCTGTTATCGTATATTTGTAATAGAGTAAAGAGAAAACTTAGGATTTGGTGAAAAAGATTAATAAACTATTTTAAGTATTGTTCTAAGGGGTCATATGTATTTAAGATAATTAACGTCTTAAGTTTCAGCCAAATTTCATATAATGAGATTACACAAATTGATAAAATAACGTGTCCTAAGCAAGTCTTGCTTTTAGTCGGAAAGTAGATGAATATTGATTTAGGTCCCATGTCAAAAGGCTAAGATTGAATTGTGAAGAAGTAAACGAGTAAGATACAGGGAAGCGCAGAGTACCTGACTCTGAGTCAGGGTTACTCTGCTTTCAACAGCCAATAGATCTTTTATTTTATTAATACTGTAGCAGATCCAATGGCTGTGGAAAGCAAATTAACTCTGACTCAGAGTCAGATACTCTGCTTCCAAGATACAATCATAAACTATTCAAATAAAGCTAACATTTTCTTACTTCCGAGTCTATCACTATTGTGACTACACATAAGCGAACATCGGCATTGGTCAATTTTGTATACTTCAATTTTCGGTGTTGTATTTCTAAGAAAATCCAATCCGTAACCACATTGATAGGATTTTTATATGAATTGTTTAGCCGCAATCTTCTAAGTTTTTTTTTCCACATTTTTAAGCTCACTGTTTGTAGTTATTTAAGATACAATTTCCCAATTTACGGCATTTCTGGCCTGAAAAAGTCTAGATGTTCGCACCATAGTTACCTGGAAAGAAAACAAAAAAAGAAAACTTGAGACGTGAAAAAAATTTAAATTATGCACGTGAAATAATATGAACCGGGAAACCAAAAACACGATTTGTTAAAAGGAAAACTTCCGTTAACTATAGTTCAGACAGCAAGCTTAAATTAATCTTAAGGTTTTTATTGTTTGCTTTATGTGGTCCTTTCTCACACCTATAATTATTTTCCATTGCATTTGCACTAAGATGTCACTTACAAAACAAGTAAATATCTTTGTATGTTGATAGTGTGATAGTCATAATCATACACGCACATTGCTCCCATCTGGCATCCAATTAGATTGAGTAGTTTCCAGGAAGTGCTTTGGCAGAATATACTATTTTATCCTCTCCCTTTTTGCCCACTAATAGTGGTGTATAACTAGTAATCCTGTCAGACGCGTTGTGTGTGTGGCGCGTAATGTAATAAAAATATAGAAAATAAGTGTAATTATGATAAAAATACATGGATAATAAAAAAAAATATTATAAGACTTAAAAGAATGTTTGTTTGTTAATAAGGGACACATAGTGTTATTAGTTGTTATTTTTTATTTTATATTTTTATTTTTTTTATGTGAGAATGGTATTATTGTAATTAATAAAAAAATATAAGGGTATTTTTAGAAAAAAATGGCTAAATTTGACAGTCTCATTTGACTTGGGTTGGCTTATTATAATAGAATGATTATAAGAGTCCAAATATTTTACCTTCTATTCTCTATCTCTTTTCGTGTCTTTTTACTTATTTTTACTCAAATTTTAAATTTTAACAAAGTTATACCGCAATTTTATAAACTTTTATATTATATTTTATTCAAATTTTAAAACATTTGAACATAATATTGTTTTAGACAATTTTTTTAATATTCAATGTTTAATTTACACTAATTTATACATTTATTCCAAAACAAATTTTGTGTGTATTTTCTTTTAAAAATAATTATTGGAATGTATTGATACATGTATTATAGTAATTGTACAATTTTTATCAAGTTTTTTAGAATTTTTTTTGGGATAAAATAAACAAGGAGACACGAAAGGGGATAGATAAATAGGATAGAAGATTTGAACTCTAATTAATTATAGGTGTGAAAGTGTCAAAAGCATAAACAGAATATATTGAGGATAAATATTTTTAATACTCATCCCGTTCCCTACACAAATGTTTGCTATGGAAATACTTATAACTTTAATCATTAAATTTTTCATATCAAAATTACCGAAATAAAAAAATTAAAAATTTCGTCATATAATTCTAACCATAAACTACGCTATTAATTTTTAAAATATATTTTTTGGACATAGTATTTTTATAAAATACATAGATACGGAGAAATTACATATCTTATCTTAAGGAGAAATATAACCGTTAGAAAACAAAAACCAATGGGAGACGACTTTTAAGTTAATTACATCGATAGTCTTACAGTTTTAAAAAAAATGTACTTAGTCCCATTAGTTAAGATTAAACACTCGTCCTCCTATATATTGGGTAAGATGGTGGATTTGGTTCCAAACGTAACAACGATAAGAGACATATTGGTTAATTTATATGTATTTTATTTCCTTAATAAACATCTTATAAGTAATTGAGTTTAGATAGAATATATCAATATAAATGGTTATAGTAAAAGGATGCATCTACTCAAACTAGAAAAAATGGATCGATTAATATATTTTTCTTGCAATATTGTCACTTTGAGGGTTTTCTAATTTGAATGTGCCATAGATCGAATGTTGTTAATGAGAGGGTAACTTTTATATCTTAACGAGATCAACTAATAAAAAATAGTCACTTATTTCGAAAAATATGAACATATAAGAAATGGAACAATTTATTGAAAATGTAACAGAACTATATCACATTATCTTAATAAAAGCCGACTCTATGAGTAATGTAAATTACATAAATGTGTACACTGTTCTCTAAAATATCAATCACATTTAACCATAGTTATAAGTAAACTCGTTTCTCATTTCAAAAACTCCGTTTACCATTTGGTGCTTCCCCTTATTTCATGTGTAACTCAAAGTTTTTTATTCATTATTTCCACATTTCTCATTTTGTGTTCCGTTTCTCCTTTCCTTCACGGCAACTATGTCTTAGAGTCATAAAAAAATCTATAACTTAATTTAATATTTAAACCATATTATGCGCATATTCAGTCCTTAAAAAACATAATAGCAAACTTGGGGATTATAGGCTTATAACATCTACGGTTGGGCAAAAAACAAAAAAACCGAACCGAACCCAAGAAGACCGAAACCGAAAAACCGAAACTTTTTCGGATCGGTTTCGGTTTAAAAAAAACCGGACCGAAAAAAACCGAAAAAAACCGAAAAAAAACAAAAAAAAAAACGAAAGACCGAAATAGGACCGAAACAAACTAGTTCGGTTCGGTCCAAAAAATAAAAAGACTTAAAACCGGAAAAAAACAGAACCGAAAAATATGGTCAGTTTTTGTTTCGGTTTTGCTAAACTACATGTGCCCAAAATAAATACATCCTAAACTATAAGAACCAACTCAATAATAACCCTTTCCATAATTAAATCAAAATTCAAACAAATCACATAAATCTTATCAAAACCCCCCAACAAGTTAAGTACGCCATTAATGCAACCAAGTAAAAGACCCCCCCTGAGAAAAATATAACCCAAAAATACCCAGCTTAACAATATTTATCTATTATCTTCATAGATTTCTTTTGTGGGTTTTTTTTTAATTATATTAAAAATGGAGAAGTGTAGAACAGAGGAGGTGATCATGAAAATGGGAGATGATAATAATAATAATGAGATAGAAAATGAAAGTCATCCTTATGCTTTTCATGTGTCTGGTCCTAGAAATGCTTCTTCTCCAAATTGGAAAGATGTTATTTACTCTAGTTGGTAAGTTTCATTCCTATATTCTTTTATATGCAGATATATATATATTTATATATACTAGTAATCTTGCCCCCACGCGTTGCCTGTGCGCTGCGTAATGCAATAAAAATATAGAAAATAATAAGTATAGTTATGATATAAATATGTGGATAATAAAAAAAAAACATAGTTTAAGATTTAAAAGAAGATGGATATATAGTTTTATTAGTTTTTAGTTTTTATATTTTTATGGGAGTATGATATTATTGTAATTAATATAAAGGTGTAGGCCTATTTTGAAAAAAAATAGCTAAATTGGACGGTTTCATTTGACTTGGTATATAAACATATACATACATATATCATATGTTGTGTAGGAGTATCATTTATTCATATATGGTGTATCTATATTTAATTATTGATGTTTTGGTTGAGGCTTTGAGTTTGAGCTCATGTATTTTAAACTGGGCTTTGATTTTACAAATTAGTTTAAGCTAGGAAAAATAATCATTTAGTACATATTTTGGGACTTGATCAAAGATCCATGGTTAAAATCTCTTCTAAAATTGGGTACACATGCTCAATGATGCTACCTATTTTTACTCTTTCTTTTAACGTTCATGTTACGTTGTATCAAATCTTAAACATAAACCACAAATTTGGCTTTTTGATAATTAAGTCTGAAAGTATGTATAATTGATCATATGTAGATTGCCATTTTTGATTGTGCATCAGCTTTGATTTTCAGTTAAGGAACTATTCATAAGAGTGTTTTGAATTTATTGATGGTTGATCTTGCATTTGCAGTCAATGTAGAATTTTCCAGTAAAAACTAATTGGATACCTGGAATTTATAAGAGGGCAAAGGTGGAAAAAGTTTAAAGCTGAGCCGCTGTGATATCCATCAAATTGTTCTTAATTAGAATTCTTTAGTTTTGAAAAAGAGAAGAAAAGATGGGATCTTTCGGATTATAGTTATTTAGCTTACTCTAAAATAGGCTGTCAGTTAATTAGAACGAAGGTGAATGACAACCTTTGAAGCACATCTAAGTGGTTTTGTTATGAATAGGGTTTGATCAGTTGCGGTTTTTTAAGCTCAACCTTTGTCTCTTTTGCTAATTAGATATTCTGCATTTGGTCATTTTTTGGTTTTTCTACTTGAAAAAGCTGCAAGTGTTCTAAGCATATTGATACAAACCTTATGTTATCAATAGTTCATTGGCTACTAAGTACTAACTCACTGTTATGATTAAAACTTTGTAAATGGATTGTGGATTTAGAGTCAAAAAGTTAAGCCAAATGAAACCATCTCTCTTTTGGCTTCTGACTGTTGCCAGTCGTAAATAAAAAAGTTTATTTGATTAAAAGCTGAGTACATCTCATCCTCAACTGCTTGATCCAGCCAAGAAATTCCAGCCCTTTCTTGCCAGTCTTGTTTCGATTCATCTCGATGAATCTCTACTCTTTATGACCTCCATTTTTTTCTCGATGATTCTGAACTCAAAGATTTTATGAAATATAAGCTAAATTTTCTTATGTATGATATAGAAGAGAAATTCTGTAGCTATCTTTTTATCGACCTTTAACCTTATCCATGGTATGTTTTATATGTGGCATCATTTGTACTATTTTGTATTAATTCATTTTCACACCTGACATTTTTTTAACTTTGTGGATTGGGTTTTGAGGCTGATGTGTCTCTATTAGTTATACCCAGTATCTAGCACATGGTCCGATTTTGTGCTTTTGTGTCATCCTAGTCTTGTATTCAGTACTCAGAAAATTTTCTTCGCTTCAGCCTTTCCAAATGCTTTTGTTGTATTTAAGTTAGTAATTTCAACCCTTTCTTAATAGTCTTATTTCTATTCATCTCATTGTACCCTTTGTACTTTCGTTTTTTTCCCAATGATTCTGAACTCAAGGATTTTATGAATTGTAAGCTAATTTTCTTATCTTGATATATAGTAGAGAAATTGGGTAGCTATCTTTTTATTGACCTTAAACTTATCCATTTTTTTTATGTAGCATCGTTGTTACTATGTTGTACTAATTCATTTTTGCATGTAACATTTTTTAGATTTGTAAATTGCGTTTTCGGGTTGATGTGGCTCTACTAGTTATACCTAAATATCTACACACAGTCTGATTTTTTGTTTTTGTGTTATCCTAATCTTGTACTCAGTATTCAGTAATTTCCCTTCGCTTCAGCTTTTTACAAATGCTTTTCTTGAATTTAAGTTAGTAATTCCAGCCCTTTCTTGCTAGTCTTGTTTCTATTCATCTTGATAAATTTTCAACCTCTATGACTTCCGTTCTTTCCCCGCTGATTCTGAAGTTTCGAAGATTTTATGAATTCTAAGCTAAATATATATAGTAGAAAAATTATATAGCTATATTTTTATCGATGTTAAATCTTATCCGTTATATGTTTTATATGTAGCATCACGCAAACTATTTCGTATTAATTCATATTCACATATAGCATTTTATAGATTTGAGGATTGGGTTTCCGGGTTAATGTGGCTCTACTAGTAATACCTATATATCTAGTACATGGTCCGTTCTTTTATTCAGTAATTACCCGTCACTGTAGTTTCTATACAAATGCTTTCGTTGTATTTGAGTTAGTAATTATGTCTAATTTCCTCAACAGGAAAGATGGGAATTACAAGAGAACCGTAGTCGCTTGCTTCATTCAAGCCGTTTACTTGCTCGAGCTCGATCGACAAGAAAACCGAAATGAAGAAAACGCCCTCGCCCCAAAATGGTGGGCACCATTTAAATACAAGCTCACACAAACCCTTATCGACGAAAGAGACAACTCTATTTTTGGGGCGATTTTGGAATGGGATCGATCTGCAGCCTTATCCGAGTTCATACTAATGCGACCAAGTGGTGCACCAAGGGCAGTTTTGGTACTACGTGGTACCATACTCAAATCCCAAACGATGAAAAGCGATATCGTCGATGACCTAAGGTTTCTTGCTTGGGAAAGCTTAAAAGGTCTGTTAAGTTACCTTTGCACTAAGTTTTTTAACTGTTAATACAACGGGTAACTTTTTAATCAGTAATATTATTCATAAATCATAAGCACTTCCCATTACTGGCAGACCAGACTCTTTTTTAAGTCATCAAGTTTAGAGAAGCTTTGCACGTCTAGTTTTGATTTATTATTTTTTGTTCGAACTGTGAGCGAGGATGCAATGTATCTACGGAAAGTGGAACTTTTAGTAGAAACAAATTTTAGTTGTTACAATTATTCTCCAAACACTCCTCTTCACGTGCTTGAAAAAACGATTCTAGGTCGACCAATTTGAAGTAGGGTCTTCCACATTCAATTTTTTAATTTCTCTATTTTTCTTGTAGTTACAATTTCAATGGGGCCCTTATGTTATATCTGTAGAAATCCGAACTTATGTTCTAGTTTTTGGTATCTTGTCAAATTATTGTTTGTGCTAAAATCTCTCATTATTAGCATTAATAACGTCATAATCATTCGAATTAATATTCAACAGGTTCTGTCAGATTTAAAGGCGCTTTCGAGGCATTGAAATTGCTCGCAAATAAATACGGGAGCAATAACGTATGTGTGGCTGGTCATTCTTTAGGAGCGGGTTTTGCTCTTCAAGTTGGGAAAGCTTTGGCTAAAGAAGGGGTTTTTATCGAGGCTCATTTGTTTAACCCCCCTTCAGTTTCGTTAGCGATGAGTTTGAGGACTTTGGGTGAAAAAGCAGGATTTGTTTGGACGAGGCTTAAGTCTATGCTAAAGGAGCAAGAGAATCAAGCTATAAGCGAGGTGGAGAAGAGTTCAACTATTGGGTCGAAGAAATTTGTCCCACATTTGTATGTGAATAACAGTGATCATATTTGTTGTTACTATACGGATCCTAAGGGAGAGAATTCGGCTGATAAGGAGAATGTGAAACAAATCAATGGGAATTTTGCGAAGCTTTTTGTTTTGTCGAAAGGGAAACAAAAGTTCTTAGAGGCTCACGGGTTAGAGCAGTGGTGGTCCGATGATTTGGAGCTACAATTGGCTTTGAATAACAGCAAGCTTATAAGTAGGCAACTTCAGTCTTTGTATAGTCTGCCACCTCAGCAAGCAGTAAAACCGCAATAGTTTATCTTGGCTTGTTTCCCAATTTCAGATTTTCGGCGATTTGAGAGTGTAAAGAGCAAAACGGAGAGGTGCTTATTTGCTGGATATATAATGTTCGTGATTTACTAAACTTTGGGGGGATTTTGCTGTGGAATGGAATAAATATTGGATCAGTTTATCTATATTTCATGAATATATCAGAGTCTTTGACATGAATTTTTATTTTATTTTAAATTGTTGTTCTTTTAAGCTGTAACATTCTGGAATTGGGAAATGTTGATAAACTAGATCCTTTCATTTTTCTGAAATATTTTATATTTACATACTTTTTGAATGATCAAGAGTTGCTGCATTAGTTTTTCTGATACACAATCGGTTCTATATAATGTTTCTCAGTTTTATATTACGCATTCATTCCCTTCGGCTATTTCTGGTTTCTCTTTCTCTGTGTCAAAAATTGATACGTATATCACACTTTTGAAAGTGTGAAATGATGAAAAGGGGATAGTTCTATCTTTTAGATCTTTATTTGAATTTTGAATAATATGCATTAGTGTTCTTGACAAAACATCGTTTGACATATTGTTTCTCTTTTGTATATATATGCATGCCCCTTAATTTTTCCATGTAATCTTCTATTATGTGTCAAAAATCGATACATTATGTTCACGAAGTTAGAAATACTGAAAAACTAGATATCTCGTTATGTTTTTTAAGATCTTTATATGAAAAGATAGAAATGATCAAGCTCCAAAAAACTGCAAGAGTTGTCTTGTTGATGTAGCCTCTAGATTTGCTTTTCTTAAGAAAAGAGAAGAAAAATAACTTAATTCAAACATGTAAAAATGTTTATCCCCAAAAATGATAACCAAAATCCAGCAAAAGAAGAGTTAAAAAAAACGACTCCGCTGGGGATCGAACCCAGAATCTCTGGTTTCGTAGACCAGCGCCTTATCCATTGGGCCACGGAGTCACTTCTTGTTGATTATTTAATTAAACTTCATTTTGTAAATTAAAATAAATTAAAACAACAATTCCAATTAATGTGGTGGTGTAAAATTAGGCATTTGAATTAGGGGTGGGCAAAAAATCCGCAAACCCGCCCCGTAACCCAATCCGTGCGGATTGGGGCGGATTGGGGCGGGTTGGATGTCAAAAAAAGTTAAATCCGCCCCGCCCCAATCCGTAAAAAAAATCGTGGGTTGGGTTAGGGTTGGGGTTTCCAAACCGCGGGTTAATCCACCCCAACCCGTTTCAATCCGCATATATATTTCCCATATATATATATATATAAATATAAATTTTCTCAATATCTTTTTTTAATAAGAGTTTCTATATTATAATAGTATTGATTTAAGAAAAATTATATATATAGACAAAAAAATTTTGGATTGTCCAAACTTAAGCTTAATGATTCGATTGATATATTGTCTTATAAATTCAATTTATTATCTCGTACTTACAAAAAGAAAGAATTTTTAATCTGGGTCTAGGTAGTATGAGTGGTTAATTTATTTTTAAAAACTTTATTTGTAATTGAAGTATAGCCAAATATGAAGTTATATAAAGTTATTACGAAATCTGTAGCTATTGAACTTGTGGATTCAATTAGCTATTGAACTTTATTTTGATTATGTTGATGAAGAATAATTTGTTTTGTTTTGTTTTGTTTTAGCTTTGTTACTTGTTCCGAACATTCTAAACGTATTTTGGTTGTCTTTTAGTTTATATTTCTATTTGAAAGATTTTTTTAAAAAAATATTTAGGTAAATTATGCGAAAAAATGAAAAATTAATGACTAAAATGAAAATTCAAGAAACAACCCGCACCCAATCCGCCCCGCTTGATAATGGGTTGGGTTGGGTTGGGTTGGGGTTTTAATTATAATGGGTTGGGTTGGGTTGGGATTTGAATTTCACTAATCCGCCCCAATCCGTCCCGCCATTTATTTTACGGGGCGGGTTAGGATTGCGACCAATCCGCCCCAATCCGCCCCGTGCCCACCCCTAATTTGAATAGCATCATTTGTAGGTCGGATTGTATAAGTTGCCCAGTAAAACATAGAAATGATTCGTTTGACAACATGTATATATATATATATATTTAGGGTTGGAAAAAATTTCCGAAATCTCGATCCGACATCCGATCCGGTTCCGACCCGATTTTTTCCCGACTCGATGTTGTCCCAATCCTAAAGATCGGATTTTTGTCCCGTACCGAAATAATTCGGATCGGGATCGGATTTTTATTTTCAATCTCGATGGATTTTCCGACCCGACCCGATAGAATTAATATACATTAAAAAAATATTTTTTTTAAAATAATCTTATTATGAATAGTACGAGTTTATATTTATTAAAAAAAATGAACTTACTCTCACATCTACTCTATTTACTAAATAACACACTTTTATTTTCGTATGAGTTTCTTGTAGCATATGTTGTGTATCAATTTTAATGTTGAATAACTAAAATTATAACATTTGGTTATTGCTTTTAGTTTGAATAATGTTATTGTTTATTTTTTCTTAAAAATAATTATAATTAGTTGTCTTGCTTGATAATCAATCTTATAAACGAATACAATATCAACATAGTATTGTATTATTATTTTTATTTTGCTTAAATCTAAGGAATTTTTTAACAAAATTACTAGTTATGTTGTAACTTTTTAACAATTTTTGTTAGGAGTATGAAGTATCGGTAAATCCCGTCCCGATCTTTCGGGATCCCGAAGTATCGGAAATCCATATTATCGGGATCCGACCATTTTCGGGTCGGGATCGTGACTTTTAAATGACATCCGAAAACTATCGGATCAGTATACCGGTTTAAACTTTTCGGGTCGCGTCGGGTCCCGTCCCGATTCCACCCCTATATATATTGTGTTCGGACTATGTATTCATTTGGAACTATAATTGATTCGAAATGAGTGCATTTATAATATCATTAGGTCTGGTATTAGATTCAGTTCAATACAGATGAGATTATTTATCGGACCTTTCGATTAACTTCCCACAACCAAACGGACCTTAAAATGTAAAACAAGTATTGGTGATTTATATTAATAAAACTTAGTAGAGTAAAATTATTATATATGAATTTAATATAAACGGCAACAAGTATTTGAAAACATTTTGGTTCACCTTATGTATGTGGTGTTTCACCAATAGTTGTTAGTCTCTTTATAGTTTGATACAAACATGGAATATTGATGCTGATAACTTCTTAAATGTTTTTTCCATCACAATAGTCTTATCTTACACAATAATTAGTTTGTTATTTCCGTAATCCTAATAAATTACTCACTGGAACTAAGATAACGTATCGATTTTTGAAAAATTGTGCAACACTTCTTGAGACTGTCTCGTACATGTTCACAAACCATCATCTGATTTCTCATTGTCCTTTTGACTATATATTGAGGATTAATAAATGTCTTAAAATTGACTTTATCCAGCAGCATATATGTTACAATAATGCCCAATGATTCACTACATCACATGCGATAGAAATTAAATATACGCAACGGCATTTTATTGGTTAATCCAGATTTTACCCTTGTCACTTTAAGTATAATTAACTGTTTGATAAATTTATATTATGTTCTATCATTTGTACAATATTGTATTACTTGGTCCATTTTTATAACCAACTGACTTATAATCTGAAATAAGAAATGAACAACTTTTCTTTACTGCAGGTTTAATCTGAATTGTAATTAATTAGTCCGGATTATTGGATATCAATTTATGAGACAACACCTCAATGGGTAACCATACTAACTGAATGTTGGATTAAATCCGGAATCTGATATATATATATATATATATATATATATATATATATATATAGGTGGACACTTTTTTTCCTGGTATTATTGCAATTTATACAATTAAAATAATTATGAAGTATAAAACTCATAATGCAAGCACAAGTACTAGCTAGCAGACCTGGCTCTAAACCGTCGTTCATATTAGCCTCGATATATCATAGTCGCAATATTCTGGCTGAGCCATCGACCCATAATCATCACAACTTTGAAATTGATCAATTTCCAGAAGCCACGACTCAATGTCCTTATATTCCGAAAATTCCATTTCCTGTTTGGCCAAAGAATTATTTCCTGAATCCGGAGAAAATCCAAAACTACTTTCCAAGAAACCATTATCGTCTTGAACTTCTATGAAAGGGTCGGGACTTTCGATATGATCATGTGCCATATGGAGATTAGGAGGGTTTGGAAATGCAGTAGAAACATTTGTATGATCACCTGTTAGGTCTTGAACGAGCTTTTTGAAACTTGAAGAGTCTGTGATATAGACTTTAGGTCTTAACACGTTAATCATGTTGTTGAGCTGTTTTTCCTCTTCTTTTTTGGATATTTTCATAGAAGATGAATTTAGTTTCTTTCCCATTTAGCTGAGATGGTTCTTTTTGTTTTCTTAGTATTTTTTTGGCTATGGTTCTTTTTGTTTTTTAAGGCCACTAAAGGTGGGTATATATAGATATATAGAATGAGCAACTGAGATGCTGAAAATGATGTTGTTTCTATAGCTATTACAATAGACATAATTTATGTTGAGTTATTACCAATTTGCTCCTAGAATTGTACTATTACAATTATCAGGCGTCTGTCTACCTTTTATATTTCTTTCAATTTCCCTCAATCTCAGTATTTTTTAATTTTAGGCTTCATTTGATGCAGCGATTATTTTCGGTGGAAAAAATAACGAAAAAATATATTTACATATAATTATCCTGATGTTAAGAAAGACATTTTCTCCACGTGACATTTTCGCATATGGATTCTTTGAAACAAATACACCTTAAGTTAATAATCGCCTAACTGGCCTCTTCACTAGCTCTGATTCTAAACTAATTTTTCTTTCACCTTTGCAGGACAGTAGTTCATCTAAGGTTCTTCAAAAAGTACCATGAAACCGGAATTATTAGAGGATACAATTTAATTAGTTATGAAGTTGTTATCTTCCGTGTACAAAAGCATAAAATCTCTCTCACTAATTTGGTTTCTGGATTCACCATATTCTCTATCTGGAATCTGAATCCAGCTAACATGATCGGAACTGTTAAAACCAATTCAAACTATTGAAACCTATATAGTGAATCCGTGTACAACCAAAGTCGATGCGTTCTTGACCTATCTTATCAAGTGCATACATTTAACATACGGTTTATGTGAAGAGAAAAGGCGAAATGATGTCAAAAATTGAGGGTTTTATTGAGAAATTGTACGTTTAGAGGGTAGAACTGACAAATATCCAAGGTTTTTGTTTTTTTTAACAAGTTATACTTCTGCCTTTCTTTAATGAGAGTATATATATTGTAGGAACGTAGATAAGAGTCTTAACCTAAATGACAATTCATGTTTCTTTCTTTTAACTTTTTCTCACTATCGCTGTTTTTTTACGTCACTGAGGATATTCCCAAATCTGGATTATTATGGATATTTGATAGTGGTCCAATTTTTTTAGAATTGTTAAGTACGACTAAAATAAAGTACGAAAAATCTATTTTCCTAACTCAAAGTAAAAGATATCTATATTTAAATGGTATAAGGTGTTAATTAATTAACAGGTTAATTCCCTTCTCTTTTAGTAAATAGTAGTAATGTGGAATATAGGAACATCCTGGGCACGTTGGACACTATTCACTAAATTATGACACCGTAGGCTTGAGATTGATCGATGCCCAAAAAATGGTCGACCTTAAGTAAAAAAAGAAAATAAATCAAGCGAGAAGAAATCTTACTTATTAATATGACAAACAAGATGTGTTTTCTCAGAATTGAACACAATTCGTGGGAAGGAAAGTTAAAGATTAATACAAACTTAGCGACTAATTAGTTAAACGAACCTGGGTTTAAAACATTTTTAACAATGGGTAAATGATAGTAAAAAAACGAACAAATTTCATTACTTCACTCTTCCAGCTGCCGTATTTTTGCAAAAGCTGTGTTTGACGACTTGTCCTCAATTTTCTGCGCAAGAGCGTGCTTGAGATAGTCACCGCTGTTGACCTTCATGTACTTTTTATCATTAGTCTCGGTATTTAACATCTGGTCTAATGGCTCGACTTCCACATCATCATCCGGGTAGAAAAATGTGGCGAAGGATAGCCTTGCTTTTGCCTGGTTTGGTAAAGCACACTATGCTCAATGCTCTCATACTTCCCGTTGTTCATATCTATTTGAATCCAAAAATAAAACTCAATACTTTATAGATTTCGTACATTCACATTTGTGCGCATTCCACAATTTAAAATACTCCATCGGTCGCTTTTAAATGGTCTACTTTGGAAACTATGCTATTTTGAATCAATTTCATTACAATAGGCTCAAAACATCAAATTTTCAAGACAAGAATCATTTCTTATTTAAAATGTGAGGCTAGAGAAGAAATTGATGATATGATTCAACTACAAAAATGTGATATTCTAGAGAATAAAAAAGAGAAATTTATTTGGGAAGGGAAGTAGACTCTTAATTTGGGATGTCTCTGGGAAGATTGGACCCTTAAATAGGGACTTAGAGAGTAGCATTAACCTCAAGGAAATTGCCGACATTGACAACTCGTGAACCGGGGAGCGGTTTCACAGAGACCTATGCATCTTTATGTCGGATTTGTAAAGCGCTTATATCATCATCTTGCATAACTATGCTTATGGTAGTAGCATCGGAGTGAGGGCTCAAAGCATGTACTTGGTCAGGTTGCAAGCACGGGGGACAGTAGTTCACTCGTATAACCTGTGACAACTCATTATGATGAAGTTTTAACAAAGAATTGCCTTTCTCCATGCTCATGACTATAGATAATGATGTTAGAAGTTTATGAGCGACCTTTTTCACCTCTGTTGCATATATCTCAGCAGCATCACTGAAAAACAAAATGACATATAGAAGTCTGTGTTCTAAAATGTATTTGTTTTGGAACATAAAGAATCGAGATAACTAAACTACGTTATTTTTGTACGAGAAATATAAGTACAAGTGTTGTGTTGATAAAGTATTTTGCGTTTATATATGCAATGACAGCAGATTTTCTATTTTTCGGTTAAATATGTGAAGAAACTTGTTGGAGAGATACCGAAACCCCTTGGTGTAGAAGGCCAAAGCTCTATTTTCCGATTTTGAAGACTAATACCCAAATAATTAAGTCCAACCAGTCCATTGTTTGTTCCTCTGAATATGTGACAGCTTGTCCATACAACTTGCATTTCGTCTTTTATTCCATAGGGAGACAGAAAAATTCATTTGTAGCCTTCCTCATGTCTTGTAAAACTTGATCTTCTATTCCATGATTAATAACCTGGAGAAATTTATTCTGGTTAAGCGATCATGGATCATGGTTGAGATTGTGCATGTGGTGTTGCACTATTTCTTATAAAATTAGTGTAAAAATTCTAAGAAAGAAGCCAAATTTCTGCACACGAGGAGCCGAAATGACATATGTTAGCAATTTGATTTGTCAATATACAAAGATACAGCAGTCCAAATCTATAACAGGATGTTTCTGGTAGAAATACGTGTGTGGAGGAAGTTTCTGGTTGATGTTTCAGAAACGCATTTGTTCTAGTCGGAAAGTGTTTCATATTAACTATATATACTCAAGGCTTCTATAGGCTAAGATGGTAACTGTATCCAATTTGCAGTTTCTACAGGCTTCTATAGCATAGATCCTAATGCTAAACAATATTTAAGTGACTAGTGATCAGATTTTTAGACTCATACCAACTAGACCTTGAATTTTAAGCCTTTGTAGCTGATAACTCTATTACTTAATCTTGCGGACCTGTAGAAATTAACTGATGCACCAGTTTTTAAAGAAAAAACAGCAAAAATAAGTTCCAACAAGGGCAAGCTAAATATTCTTCACTGCCATAGATAAGAAACTGAAAATTAAAATTACAAACTTACATAGCATGATACTTTACATTTTACAATACCTTATATTGTAAAAAAATCCATATATTGATCAAAGAGTACAAACTTGAATCCTGAAAAAGAAAAGGAATACCAGGAAGAAGCCCCAGCTTGCACATGCCATATCGAGCTTATCAAGCTCTTCCGCGTCACCACTGACAAGCAATCCCTATTAAGAATATACATCCGAGTCATCAATGCAGAATTACAAATCAAAAAGACACCATTTCCAAATGTGAAGATATGCCACGTTGATTTAGAAATCCATATGATTTGGAAATCAACATCTTCTAACGGTTGGAAATATATTGTTTTGGAAAGCCTTTAAATTACAATCAATGCATACTAAATGCAATTACTACCCAATATTGTCCCGTGTGTGTAAATGGTAAATGAATTGCCTATATAACAATATGTACTATTCATTCCAGATCATTGAAATAAAAAGAGTAATTCAATACTTTCTCTTTTGTGTTTTACTTTCATTTCTTGTTTTTTCTCTTGGTATCCAGAGCCGCGTGAGTGGTAATACCTCACAACAATGGCACAACTTTCTTTCAATGTCAGTAACTTCATCATCCTAAAACTCAAACACAACAACTATCCACTATGGCGTGAGCAAGCAATGGCACTTGCCGAAAGTCAAGAACTTGTTGATCACCTTACCGGTGAAAGCAAAGTACCAGAAATGTACACAACTCCTACAGATGAAAATCCCACAAAAGTTCTCACAAAAAATTATATCACTTGGCGTAACTCTGATCGTCTTCTCCATGGATAGATTATCGGAACACAAACCGAAGAAGCTCTTAGATTGGTAATTGGATTGGATACGGCCCATAAAGTTTGGGACGCCCTCTAAAAATCTTATGCCCAAATCTCCCAAGAGCGCGAGTTTACTTTACGACAAGAAATTACATATCTTCGTAAAAATGAAGATACAACTATCAAAAAGCACCTCAGTGAATTAAAAAGAATATGTGACAGTCTTGCAGCTCTTGGATGTCCAATTCCTGAAAAATAAAAAATATTTGCGCTTTTGACAAGTCTTGGACCCAAATATGAGTCATTTACTACATCAATGTTAAAACCCCCAACTCCTATCTACTCCGAACTTGTATCTCTACTCCAAGGATACAAACAAAGACAATCGTTGTTCAACTTCAACTCTACGCCACATGTGGCGTTCTTTGGCCGGAATCAAAATTCTTCGGAATACAACTTTCAAGCTCAACTTCAGTGGGCGGGGTTTTCAAGCTCACAACTTTCACAACTCCAATACATCGATGCACTCTCGACCTATCCACGAAGCCAACCACCAACAAAATTCTCACCAAAACAACTCAAATGCAAATGTTGCTGCTCGTCGTCCGCCTCCACATAGACAAAGGCGCATGACTCCTACTGAACGTGAAAAATATAGAGATGAAAAGTGTCAGTTTTGCGATACCCCTGGTCACATAGCCAAAATCTGTTGGTATATTCCCAAACCGCACACAAATCATGATGAAATTCCACAAGCACTTGCTGCACTCGCTCTTGATACTTCGGTTTCAGAACCCTAAATGGATTATCGATACGGGAACGTTGAATCACATGACAGGTAATGCAGGTATGTTAAAAAATTTAATAAAATTTCTTGGTACTGATTATGTTCAAATACGCGATGGCACATCCTTAGCCATTCAAGCTATTGGAGATACATGTATTAAGTATAAATCTAACGTCCTTAATTTGAGAAATGTTCTATTAGTTCCTCAATTAGCTAAAAATTTATTGTCTGTTAGCCAACTAACCGATGAATTTTCATTAAATTGTGAAATTATAACAAAGGTTTATGTGTGAAGGAAAGGAAAACAGGTCGAATAGTGATGACGAGTATACGCAAGGGTAACCTATATGTCATTTCCAATCCACACGAACTACATTTCGCTAACCGTTATAAATCCGGTACCGCGGATATATGGCATCAACGACTAGGACATCCACAAACATCATCTCTGCAACGGCTTAAAAATAAGGGTCATATTGAAGTGAAATGATCAAATAAATTACCATCTTTTTGTGATAGTTGTCAGTTAGGAAAGTTGAGTAAATTTCCGTTTTATAATTTTACATCTTCTAGCTTAGAAAATTTTGACAAAGTTCATTGCGATTGTGGGGTCCGGCTCATGTAACTTCACTTGGTCTTTTTCGATATTATGCATATTTTGTTGATGATTTTTCCCGTTTTACATGGCTTGTTCCTCTTAAAAGAAAATCAGATTTTGTTAATATTTATTTTCTTTTCAAAAATATGTTGCTAGACAATTTAATAAAAAGATCAAAAGCTTCCATTCAGATGGTGGAGGTGAGTTTATAAACAATAAACTTGGTTCTTATTTTTTAGCACAAGTTATTCTTCATCTCATTTCTTCTCCATATACACCGGAACAAACACGTATGGTCGAACGACGTCATCGTATCATTCGCGAATTAGGCTTAACTATTGTTGTAAGATTATTGGACTATTGGGCTTTTACTTTATGGGTCAAAGTGGGCTTGTAACCCTAACTCTCTATCTATATAAAGAGGGCTGGGGGTCTTGTATTTTATCATTCATTCACATATTCAATCATAATAAAGATCATATTGTTCTCCCCTCTCTCTACTTCTGTCTCCCTAAATACATAGCTAATAGTTGTATTACAACACGTTATCAGCACTGCTCTCGGAGATCGAAGTACGGATTATAGATTCAATAAACCTTGAGGTTTATCCGGATTTTTTTAGGATTTTGCTATATCGACCTTCACCAACATACCGTGCGTAAGGTACCGATTTTTCAAAACTCATATAACTAGCCTCATATGTTTGTGTTACTACGGCTGCATGCTATTTTCGTTTTAGGTTAATTTGCATTAATCACTGTTGTATGTGATTTAATTCTGTTAATTAAGATATATAGTGCATGTGATGGTCTGTGTATGCTTTATATATGTCATGTATGTAATATGACTAATACTATAATCAATCAACGTTGACTAGTATCACGCAGAAACCTGACTAATGAATTACAACAATTACATGATATACGTTGAATTATACGGCTGCATGATATATGTAAAACCTAGACTATTAAGTTACTGGTTAAAGAAATCATCCCATGATTTGTGAAGTATAGTATAGATTCGTTAGTAATTTGTTTTGAAAAAAATATATTATCGGATTGTAAATCTAAAATCATGTAATTGTAAAACATGTATTAATCTGTCGGATTAAATCTGTAACAAACTGAAACGTATGTACTGATTTGTAATTCTCTGAAAGCTGTAAACTATTCTGTAAATTACTCAAGGACTAAACTGAAACTTGTCTGAAATTATGTACTGTATATGTAATAATGCTGTAAATAGATATATAGTTTGCTGAAATTACATACATGGTCCTGTAGTATAATACTTATACGAAAACAGTACATATGGTTGATAAGATACAATATTTGGTAAATATACACACACATGCATATAATTTTTTTTATTAAAAGGCAAGCGAATAAAAATTGCATGTTAATTGAATAAATTGATATGTTCCATGTAAATTTAACACCTTTGCATGTTAAAATATTTTTTTTTACCATATATAGAATTGATTGGTAAATTAAAAATATATTGTTTGCTTGCATGTTAAAACTACCATGTATAGAATTATTAATATGGCGATAAACATAGATAATTGATTGATATATTGTTAGCATAATTATATCTTTTTGATATTATCATATATATAAATATCACATATGCCAGTAAATTATTGGATTAAATCTAATTGATAATCTTAAATTGATTTGATTTGATATGTTAGAATCTTTATGGATTGATTGATAATCTTAAATTGATTTGTTTATAACACCAAATCTACTGCATGATTAGATAGATCCTAAAATATATTTACTGCCTGTTTATATATATGTGGTTAATCTAGATAGATATTGTCTATATTGTTAATATTATTGCCATATATATGAAAAGCGAAAATCGTATATATTCACATTTAAGTTGGAAAAATTATGAATCTTCCCCAAATAGGCTCACCTATTTGCATACGATGTCTAGGAAAGATAAAGGCGGAAGTCGTTCTCCTAATGAGGTCGGTTTTTAAGAGACATTCGTGCCCACCCCCCTCACCGTCTTTCCTGGTCGTGTTCAAATAGAGCTACCGAAAGGGGTTGAGTAAATAATAATTTCCCCGAATGTGTCTATATAGATATGTATTCGCCAAATTGGTGTCTAAGTATCGACCTGTCGTTCGATCAAAGAGAACCTCTTCACTTAAAAGCAAAACTTGTTTTTCGAACCTGTCGTTTCGAAATAAAGTTTGTGCTTATACAAACCATAAACATATAAACACGTTGTTTTATATGATGACTAATCCAGTCTTTATTTTCTTTTCTCCTGTTGTAGAAAAATGTCAATCAAGCTTGACTTTCCAATTTTGGATGCTGCCGGCAAGAACTACTTGGATTGGAGTCAGGATATCCAAAACCATTTAGATGCCCAAGGCTTATTGGATGTCATATATGATGAGGAGGAGCGTGAAATGGAAGTAACGCGTGAAATGAGTGCTCGGGCGATGATTCTATTTCGCCGCCACTTATCAAACGCCATGAAATCTGAGTTCATAGCGACCACCTCACCAAAGGCATTGTGGGACTCTCTGAAAGAGCGCTTCGACCACCAAAAGACCATTTGGCTTCCTGAAGCCCACCGTGATTGGCTGAATCTGCGATTTTAGGACTTCGAAAGCGTTGAAAAATATAATGCTGAAGTATGCAGAATTCGTGTTACTCTCCAATATTGTGGTGAAACACTCACCGACAGTGACTTATTGGAGAAAACGTACACCACATTTCCTAGTTCTGACATCTTGCTCTAAAAGCAATATCGTCAGTCTAAATTCACCAAATTTCCCGAGCTCATCACCCAGTTGTTATTGGACGAGAAGAATAGTCTCATTTTAATGATGAACAGTAATTCTCGTCCTGCTGGTTCAAAGGCAATTCCAATGCCTGATGCTAATGTTGTTCGTGGACCTCGTCCATGATATGGGAAACGAGAAAAGGGCCAGTCGTCCCGTCAGCCAAGGAACATGGGTGAGCGTAATGCTCGTCCAGCCAAGCGAGGTTTGGACAATCGTCCGAACCGAGGACCTGTGGCTCCTCCTAGGCAGTTTCGTGGTGGTAGGAACAACCGGGCCAGTCGTCCCAAAGCAAGAGAATCGGCCGATATGCCAACTCTGTGCTATAAATGTGGTGGAAATGGTCATATGCAAAGGACTTGTAGGGCAACTCCCCAAGAAGTCGAAAACTACCACAAGGGTAGAAGGGTCGAAACCAACATGATTGAAGCTAGTGCAAAAGAAACTCTTGAGACCCCTGACTTTGAGGCTCACATGGAAGAATAAGTTATTTTTTCTTCGTTTCTTTTAATAATTGAGCTGTTTTGGTCCTGGATTATGTTATTTCAATTCCATTTCGGATTATGTTTTTTCCTTTGGATATTGTTCATTTCTTTTGGATTATGGTTTGTTTTATGGATAATGTTTTGAACATTTCTCGTATAATTTAAAGTTATTTCATTGAGCAATTCCTTTTATTCGTGTGACCGACTTTAAATTATTTTACTTTTAGGCATGTATTGTGGGGCAGTTGATTGTCTGGTTGATAGTGGCACTACACACACTATCTTAAAAGATAAATGGTTTTTTATCAACTTTACGCCTAAAGTAACCTCAGTGACAACAATTTCGGGCCCGTCGACCCTTGTTGAAGGCTTTGGTAAAGCTAAATTCACGTTGTCAAATGGTACTCCTGTTGAAGTATCTGAGGCCTTATATTCTCCGAGGTCCAGTCGTACCTTGTTGAGCTTTAAGGATATCCGAGAAAATAAGTTTCATCTTGAAACTGCTCGTGAAAATGGTATTGAATACCTTCACATTACCTCCACTCAATACGACCAAAAGCATATTCTGGAGAAGTTGAGATGTCTTTCAAGTGGTTTGTATGTTACTACAATCCAAAACTTTGAAAGCAATCTAATCATTTGACGGGCGCCGATTGATGAGAGCACTTTTATGCTATGGCATGACCGGCTGGGACACCCGGGTCAAAATACGATGCTTCGAACGATGAACGCATCTCATGGGCATCCTCTTGGAGGAAAGAATTTCGTGATTAATCCGAAAAGCCTATGCCGAGCATGCTCGATTTGAAAGACTAATCTCAAACCAATTCGTGTGAAACCTACGAAATTGGTTTCCCAATTCCTTGAAAGAATTCAAGGAGATATTTGTGGACCTATTCAACCAACTTGCGGACCATTTAAATATTTCATGGTTTTGGTTGATGCATCGACAAGATGGTCACACGTAGCTTTGTTGTCTACAAGAAACGCAGCGTTTCCAAAACTCCTAGCCCAAATCATTAAATTGAGGGCTCATCATCCGGATTATCCGATAAAGTCTATTAGACTTGATAATGCCGCGGAGTTTACATAGAAAACTTTCGATGACTATTGCATGACTTTGGGAATTAATCTTGAACACCCAGTTGCGTATGTTCATACCCAAAACGGCCTTGCAGAAGCTTTCATTAAGCGATTGTAAATGATTGCTAGGACTTTGGTTATGCGCACCAAACTTCTTATTTCTGCGTGGGGCTATGCCATTTTGCATGCTGATGCGTTGGTCCGTCTGAGGCCCATGGCCACCCAACCACTATCTGCGTACCAGTTGGTAACTGGATATGAGCCCGATGTCTCACATTTACGCGTGTTTGGGTGTTTAGTCAATGTTCCAATTGAGCCGCCTAAGCGTTCCAAATTTGGACCTCAGAAACGACGAGGCATATATGTCGATTATGAATCCCCGTCCATAATACGCTATTTAGAGCCCTTGACAGGCGATCTCTTTATCGCTAGACATGCGGATTGTGACTTTGATGAGACACTCTTCCCGTCGTTAGGGGGAGAAATGCACGTTAACGTTGATAAGGAACGACGTGAATTAATGTGGCATGTACCCACTATGTCTCATCTAGATCCCCCAACTGCACATAGTGATAAGGAAGTGCAGAGAATCCTAGGTCTGCAAAATGTTGCAAATCAAATTCCAGACGCATTTAATGACCTAGAAAATGTCACGAGATCACATATACCTGCTGCAAATGTGCCTGCAAGGATAGACGTCCCTGTGAGACGCCGTGTTCCGGTTGAACACGTTGCTCCGGTTATACCCACCGAGCAAAGGACGCTGCCGTCGACCGTTCAGTCCGCCGCCCTTCCGAAAAAAAGAGGAAGGTCGTCCGGTTCCAAGGATGTTCTGCCTCGAAAGAGGATAAATCCTGTCGCATCTGTTTTGCCACACGAGATCATTAAGGATCACGGTGATGTATTAGAGAAGCATGTTCCAGATGAAACACCATTTCCTAATCATCATGATAACCTCGAAATATCTGTCGATTATACTAGTTTAGACGATATTTTGAAGCGAAACGAGACTGTCATCGATGATGTGTTCATATACGCAGTGGCCACTGACATTATGAACAATGATGACATGGAACCTCGTACCGTTGCTGAGTGTCAGCGAAGAATGGACTGGCCTCAATGGAAACAAGCAATCCAGGCTGAATTGGATTCCTTAACAAAACGAAGCGTGTTTGGACCAGTTGGTCATAAATGGGTTTTTGTAAGGAAGCGTGATGAGAATAATGAGATTGTTAGATACAAAGCTCGCCTTGTGGCACAAGGTTTCTCTCAATGCCCTGGAATTGATTACGATGAGACGTATTCTCCCGTAATGGACGTTATAACGTTCCGCTGCTTAATCAGTTTAGTAGTTTCCGAAAAACTGAATATGTAGCTCATGGATGTGGTCACAGCGTATCTCTACGGGCATCTGAACACAGAGATTTACATGAGAGTCCCTGATGGACTTAAGTTGCCTGAATCAAGTAGTTCCCGGCCACGGAACACGTTCTCGATTAGACTGAGACGATCACTATATGGATTGAAACAATCCGGACGGATGTGGTATAACCGTCTAAGTGAATACTTGATCGGCTTAGGATATGTTAACAATGAACTATGCCCATGCGTGTTCATAAAGAAATCCACTTCAGGATATGCGATTATCGCAGTCTATGTAGATGATATGAATCTCATAGGAACCTCGAAAGAGTTGTTCGAAACTGCTGAAATCCTGAAGAAGGAATTCGAGATGAAAGATCTTAGAAAGACACGGTATTGCCTCGGCCTGCAGATCGAGCACTGTAAAGATGGAATTTTAGTCCATCAAGAAAGCTACACCCAAAAGGTGTTGAGGCGCTTTAGTCATAGTGATGCTAAGCCGTCCTCTACTCCCATGGTCGTCCGCTCTCTAGACATTAATAAGGACCCCTTCCGTCCAAAGGAGGACGATGAAGAGATATTGAGCCCTGAGTGTTCATATCTGGGTGAAATAGGTGCACTATTGTACTTGGCCCAATGTACTAGACCGGACATCTCGTTTGCTATGAATTGTCTAGCTCGACGCAGCACCGCGCCAACACGCCGCCACTGGACTGGCATAAAAGACATTTTCCGTTACCTTAGAGGTACTACGGACATGGGCTTATTCTATCCCTTTGCGTCGAGTGGATCTAGCTCCATTGATCTTCTAAATAACACAACCCTTGTCGGCTATGCCGATGCTGGTTTCTTATCAGACCCGCATAAGGGACGTTCCCAATCTGGTTATGTCTTTACCATTGGGAACACGGCGATATCCTGGAGGTCTCGTAAACAGACTCTAGTGGCCACTTCGACTAACCACTCTGAGCTACTCGCGCTCTATGAGGTGACTAGAGAGTGTGTTTAGCTTCGAGCAGTTATTGGCCATATTCAAAGCACCTGTGATCTAGCTTACGATCATGATGAACCAGTTGTTATTTATGAGGATAACACCGCTGTGATTGATCAAGCGAAACATGGTTATATCGAAGGTGATGCCACTAAGCATATCTCGCCAAAGTTGTTCTTTACACATGAACAACAAACGCTTCAAAAGATTGAAGTGAAGCATATTGGTTCAGAGAATAACCACGCTGACTTGTTCACCAAGTCACTGCCAAAGCATTCTTTTCAGAAGCACGTACGGGCGATTGGCCTACGTAGGCTATCTGAGCTACCTTAGAGTGACATTTTATGTCGGAGTCGAAATCCTCGCACCTTGTCGTGTGCAAGTGAGGGGGAGCATCATGTTGTATGCATGTGTACTCTTTTTGTCCTTAGTACAAGGTTTTTCCCACTTGGTTTTCCTTGACAAGGTTTTTAGCGAGACACATTCCCTGTTATACCTCACTAAGGATTGCTGAAATCAGGGGGAGTATTCTGTCGTATACTTCTTAACACTGTGTACTCTTTTGTCCTTCGACCAGAGTTTTTTCCCACTGGGTTTACTCTGGCAAGGTTTTGATGAGGCACCTGTTTTGTGGTTGATCCCCTACTACTACCATTGTTGCACTCTTTTTCCTTCGATCAGAGATTTTCCCATTGAGTTTGCTCTGCCAAGGTTTTGATGAAGCACACTGTTTGTGGTTAGTTACTTACATAGTATTTTGGCATATATCATTCGGCTACACAATTTCTCTTAGGTACCGGTTTTGTCCCACACCGGGTTTTCCGGCCCTAAGGTTTTTATGTGTTTAGCACTGCGAATAAACTCGACTCAGATCGACTGCATGAAGACGAAAAATTCAAGACGTCCAAAGGGGGAGTGTTGTAAGATTATTGGACTCTTGGGCTTTTACTTTATGGGCCCAAGTGGGCTTGTAACCCTAACCCTCTATCTATATAAAAAGGGCTAGGGGTCTTGTATTTTATCATTCATTCACATATTCATTCATAATAAAGATAATATTGTTCTCCCATCTCTCTATTTTTGTCTCCCTAAATACATATCTAATAGTTGTATTACAACAACTATGTTATTTCATTGTGGAGCTACATTGTACTTATGGGTTGAAGCTTTTTCTATAGCCGTATATTTATTTAATCGTCTTCCGTCTTCAGCTTTGAATTTTGACACGCCCTATTTAAAATTACATGGTACTTCCCCAAATTACTCATCGCTACGAGTTTTTGGTTCTAAATGTTTTCCTTATACTTGGAATACCCGAAAAAATAATTTTGATCCCAAAACAGTAGAGTGTGTTTTTATTGGGTGTAGTGACCAATATAAAGGGTATAAATGTTTTCACCCATCAAGTCGTAAGACAATTATTTCCCGTCACGTGGTGTTTGATGAAATTTCTTTCCCTTTTCGCCAAACATCTAAGTCTAATAATTCAAATCATGAACTTCTAAGTATATTTGACAATTGGCTTACTATAAATGTTACTGACATGGAATTTAGTGCAGACACATCCGACGATGATACCTTACATATTCCGCTGCCTAATCCTCAAAATTACAACTCTCTCATAGATGCACAATCGTCTCCATCAGACAACACACATGTTGCCCGAGATTCTAATGTGACTACTACACAAGCTGATCTTATTCCTAGTGATATGCATATAGATTCTTATGTAACAACTACACAGCCTGATCCTATTCCTGGCGATACTCATACAGAAGTTTCATCATCTCTTCCTTCTAACGATTCCTTAGGTTCTTCAGATCCTTTGCCTTCTTCTTTACAACCTTCGGACCCTATGACATCCTTGTCCACCCCACACCACTCAATGACTACGCGTTCTCGGATCGGAATTATTAAGCCCAATCCAAAATATGAGTTAGTAGTCCACACTCATTCCATTCCGCGTGAGCCCCTTACTGTCCATACTGCCCTCAAGCACGAAGGATGGCGTAGCGCCATGAAAGAAGAACTTGATGCACTCTATCATAATCACACATGGACTCTTGTTCCGTGTAAACCACATATGCATGTGATTGGTTCGAATGGGTATTTAAGACTAAATTAAATGTTGATCGCTCTCTTAATCTTCTTAAGGCTCGTCTTGTAGCAAAAGGATATCATCAAGTTGATGGTGTGGATTTTAATGAAACTTTTTCTCCTGTTATTAAACCAGTTACTATTCGAATTGTTCTTAGTCTTGCTCTTGTAAGACCATGGGGCATTCGACAACTTGATGTTAAAAATACTTTCCTACATGGTCATATTACGGAGGATATTTTTATATGGAGCAACCCCCCGAAATGCTTGATGCGCAAAATTCTACTCATGTATGCAAGCTACAACGTGCTCTTTATGGACTCAAACAAGCCTCACGAGCATGATTTGATTGCTTTAGTATTTTTTTGCGCACTCATGATTTTTTTTGTAGCTTAGCTGATCAGGGGCGAATCCAGGATGTGTAAATGGTGGGTGCCAAAATATACCAAAAAAAAAAAGCAACTTAAAATAATAATTTTTCATACTCACCCATAATCTATATACCCCATTTAAGTGTTGTTGAACAAATACCAAAGCATAAACACAAAAATTATTGCAAATAACTAACATGATACCTGATAAAATCAAAAGAAATGAACCCGACGGCTGCTCGCATTCGCAAATGCATCAATGATAGTTTCCGTGCTAAATTTTGAAGCAATATCTTTCTCAATATACATCATCATACAATCTTCAAGATAATCGGCTTCCATTTTATTATGAATACTAGTTTTGATGATATTCATAGCTGAAAATGATCTTTCTGCGGTGGCGGTAGAAACGGGAAGAGTAAGCACGAGAACCACAATTCTATAAACAAGCTGATATGTTGTAGACCATTTTGTTTCTACCAACCATTGACAAAGCTCGGAAATCGATGATAAATTCTTGTATTCAGGAAGAGAAATAACACAATTCTTGTAATGTCGAAGTTCCAATTTCAAGTTACTTTTCTCAAACTCCGTAAAGTCCTCCGGATAAAATTTGTCAACAAGTAGACAAATATCATCAATTTTGAATATTGAAGAGTGACAATTAGGATTCAAAGTAGAACTAAGAACTAACAATTCCATTACTTGCTCATCAAAGCGACGATTTAGTTCTTGAATTTGAGAATCTATAGCACGATAGAAAATATCAACTCTATAGCGGTCAAGTACTGAAAAGTTATCACGAGTGGGATCATACCTCGAAGAATATTTTGCATTCAAGTTTGGGATATCAATGTTGCGTGATTCACAAAAGAGTTTGACGGTAGCAACCAAATCATCGAATTCATCATCTCTAAGATTTTGAAGAAGGCTTTTAGTAGATAAAACCATTGAAGTAGCCTTAAGAATGTCTTGAGTTTTAGATTGCAAAGCTAGACAAAGAGAATTCGTGATTCCTAACATTGACTTCATAAGATGAAGTATAAAGACAAATTCAAAGGAAGTTAATGACTTATGTGTTGAACGAGCTTCTCCCTTTAGAGAAGTAGGTCCATCTTCATAAATATTAAGTAAAACCATGCAAGCAGCACTATACATTTTTATCAAGCTAGAAACAGACTTTAGGTGAGAACTCCAGCGAGTATCACCAGGTCGTTGCAGATTACCAATTTGATTTAATCCTCTTCCAGTCTCAAGCTCTTCAATGGAAATTAAGAAAGCAATATCATCGGCATGGGCAGCTTTCAACTCATCATTTCTCTTGCATGATGCACTAACAATATTCATGATCCGAAGCAATTTAGCAAAAAATCGGTCGACTGGAAGCACTTCTTTTGCTGATGCCACTAATGCTAATTGTAATCGATGTGCGAAGCAGTGAACATAATAAGCATATGGGCAATCACTTAATATCAAAGCTTGTAGTCCATGAAACTCACCCCGCATGTTACTTGCACCGTCAAATCCTTGTCCCCGAATATTCCGAATATCGAGATTGTGGTGATTGAGAACTGAGCATATGCTATCTTTTAGTGTCACTGCCATAGTGTTGGGAACATGAACAATACCAAAAAAACGATCCCGTAAAACACCATTTTTATCAACAAATCTTATAACTACTGCCATCTGCTCCTTTTTTGACGCATCTCGAGCTTCGTCCACTATAATGCAGAATTTAGCATGTCCAATTTCTTCTCGAATCGCCTCTTTCACTTTTATAGAAAAGATATGTAAAATTTCTTTTTGAATATCAGACGACTTGTAAGTGGCATTCTTTGGAACATTTATCAATGCTTTGGTGGCTTCTTCATTATATGATGCTAATAAATCATAAAACTCAAGGAAATTACCACGGTTGTTTGATGTTGATTTCTCATCATGCCCTCTGAAAGGCATAGCTTGAAAGGCCAATCTTCGAACCAAGTCAATAGAAATTTTTAAGCGAATGCGATTGTTAAAAACTTGTTCGGCAGAAAATTTTACAATCACCCTTTCAATATTTTGAGTTGGGTTTTGTATTTCCTTCCATTTATGTTCAGCGGTTCGATGACAAGAATCGGAATTAACACCTTCATGCAAACGAAAAGAACAAGTTTTCCCGCTATTGGCCTTCCTCCAACCATCAAAACCTTCAACAACAAATGCACTATGTCCTGCAAAACTAGACCCATCCGGAGGCGCAAAAAGGAAACAAGGAAAACAGAAAGCCTTGTTCTTGGCCACTGAATATTCCAACCACGAAAATAAAGCAAACCACGGAGCTTGAAATCTTCGAGGACGAGCCTTGGCGGATGCAAGAGTATACGGATATTTTTTTCCTAAATCGGGACAATTTGGACCATGTAGAGTTATGTACGCCCTACGAACTTCGTCACGCCTATTGACAGGATACTCCCAAATTTTTCTACGTAATCCAGGATCACGCTCTAGCGAATTAATATCAAATTCTACTGTGTCGATTCTTTGAATATTTGTTGGAGGACTAGGCGTATCGATTGTCACGTGATCAACACTACTACCAACATTCTGTTCCGTCGGAGAAACATTAGCTCTCTTAAAGAACGAATTTATTTTAGGTGTCTTTCCCATTTTATACTCGATAAAAATATTAGCGATGCCAGATCTGCAGATTAAAACTCTAAGAGTTAATAGCCTATTTTTTTTTACCTTTGAGTACTTTAATCAAACACCTATGGTGCAACATAACATCAATACATATAATAAAAAGAAGCATATTAAAGGAAAAAATAAATAGAAGAGTATACCTTGCCGAGCCAGAAGGATAGAATTGTTGATGTTTTTTTAATTAAATCTAACCCCAATCAATGCGGTGCACAGCAGCACAGAGGAGTGGAGTTTTTCTTTTTTCAACTTTGTTTTTTATTTTGATACACACGCTGACACGCACGAAGAGAAGTGTTGTTGATGTTATTTTTTTTGTAATTAAATCTTAAAGAGTCCAATATCAAAGAAAAATATAATTGGGTCTTTCGGCCCAAATTTAATTATTGTGTTTTGGGTTTAAACATTAGCTATAAATATATGTACAAGTAACATATTTTTATGGGGGTGCCAAATCTACACCTAAAAAGAAATTGTACTAAAAAAAAATTGCGTCACGTGGGATTTCTAAAATTATGGGGGGTGCCGTGGCACCCGATCGTCCCCACTTAGCTTCCCCCTGTAGCTGATCCTTCCTTGTCCATTCGCCATTCGTCTCAAGGTACAATTGTTTTACTTTTATATGTTGATGATATGTTACTTACGGGATCTAATTCACATGAAGTTGAACATTTTATACAAATTTTGAGCACTGAATTTGCAATGAAATCTTTAGGCCCTATTCATCATTTTTTAGGCGTAGAAATTTCTCCTACGCCAACCGGTTTACATCTTTCTCAAACTCACTATGCATACACAATTCTTGAAAAAGTAAAAATGGTTGATTGTAAACCTATAAATACACCACTGGAGCCAAAACTCAATGCACTTTCTAACAACACTTTGTTAGAAGACCCAAGTGAATTTTGCGGAATTGTCGGGACACTACAATACTTAACTCTAACTCGTCCTGACATTTCTTTTAGTGTAAATTTTGTCTCACAATTTATGCATGCTCCTACACTCACTCATTTAAAATTGGTTCGTTGCATTTTACGGTATATCAAAGGCACCATCCATCTTGGTCTTAATTTCACTTCCCACACTACACTTGATCTTTGTGCCTTTTCAGATGCAGATTGGGCTGGGTGTCCGACAACTCGAAGATGCACAACAGGCTATTGTACATTTCTCGGTCAAAACTTGATCTCATGGTGTGCAAAAAAACAACCGACTATATCCCACTCGAGCACTGAGGTAGAATACCGATCTATGGCCCATACCACAGCTGAAATTACATGGTTAACATACATACTTCGTGACCTTCGTGTTCCACTCTTATCCCCGCCTGTGTTGTTTTGTGATAATTTGAGTGCCCTTCACATGACGATTAATCCAGTTTTCCACGCACGTAGCAAACACATTGAGTTGGACTATCACTTTGTTCGAGAACGCGTTGCGCTTGGCCACCTTGTTACCCGCTATGTCCCCACAGCTCAACCAATTGCTGACATATTTACCAAACCAATGTCAAAGGCCTCATTGCGTTACTTTTCGGGCAAATTGTGTCGACGACCGCGCCACAATTTGAGGAAAGATATTAAGAATATACATCCGAGTCATCAATGCAGAATTACAAATCAAGAAGATACCATTTCCAAATGTGAAGATATGCCACGTTGATTTAGAAATCCATATGATTTGGAAATCAACATCTTCTAACGGTTGGAAATATATTGTTTTGGAAAGCCTTTAAATTCCAATCAATGTATACTAAATGCAATTACTACCCAATATTGTCTCGTGTGTGTAAATGGTAAAGGAATTGCCTATATAACAATATGTACTATTCATTATAGATAATTGAAAAATATTGGAGTAATTCAATACTTTCTCTTTTGTGTTTTTCTTTCGTTTCTTGTTTTTTCTCTATCCCAAGTTCAACACTGGGATTTCATCGGTACTAGCGCCACATAGGATTACTTCACCGGTTCGATCTTGTTCACTCCAAGTACCTTTGTGGGATGTTCTTCGGGTCCATTCGCACCATCTCTTGAACATTCACTATTCCTGATGCTTTCATTATTTCTTTCTCCCCTTTGTGAGGCTTTAGGATTTATTATTGCGTCTCTGTGGTTGTAGAAGCAAGCAGGACAATTAAGGGATGAATTATTTTTCTTATAAATGCCCTGTGTAAAATGATTGCCCCATAAAATACGAAAGTCTCTGGGTGAATTATTTCACCGAGTGAAACGGTCCCTGCATTAATTTGCCTATAAAGTAAATCAGTCATGCACTTCGCAAGTTTTAAGACTATACCGCAACACAGAAACTGAGAGAAAAGTATCAGTGTGAGAGTGGATTGTGTTCAATTTTGTCTAAATATTGTAACCATTGTAATCCTTTAGAGGTAATGATCTTTGTTTCGTAGAGTAGAGTTTAACCCTGAAATGTTGAGACGTCGAACCACCACGTATATTTTATGTTCATTTATATTTCTGCATAATTCCTACATTGCTAATAGTGACATTACAACACGTTCTATTTTTTCGATAGATATGGAGATTCATATTGGAAAAAATACGAAAGAAAAGAAATATAAGAATTCGAACAAAGTTTTCTTTCAATTGGAACATCGTTTAGGATAAAAAATAGACGAGTCTAACATAGGTACCCAATCCGAAATTTACCGTTCAGAAGAAAAAAAACTAGAGGAACATCAAGGGCACGTCGGAAACAAATGATGACAAGGTACGATAAAGTAGCCTGGGATCGAGTGATAATTGATCGACGCCCGAAAATTCCTTGACCGTAAGTAAAAAAAGAAAATAAATCAAGAGAGAAGAAATCTTCTTATTAATATGACAAACAAGGTGTGTTTTCTCAGAATTGTACACAATTCTTGGAAAGGAAAAGTTAAAGATTAATACAAACTTAGGGACTTTAGTTACAGGAACCTGGGTTTAAAACATCTTTAACAATAGGTAATAACCGTAAACGCCAAATGATCATCATTACTTCACTCTACAAGCTGCCGTATTTTTGCAAAAGCTATGTTTGACTTTCCCTCAATTTTCTTCGCGAGAGCGTGCTTGAGATAGTCACCGCTGTTGACCTTGATGTACTTCCTATCACTCTTCTCGGTATTTAACATCTGGTCTAATGGCTCGACTTCCACATCACCATATGGGAAGAAAAATGTGGCGAAGGACAGCCTTTCTTTTGCCTGGTTTGGTAGCACTCTATGCTCAACGCTCTCGTACTTCCCGTTGCTCCACATCTGTTTAAATCCAAAAATAAAACTCAATATTTTATTTTTAATGATTTTGTACCTTCACATTTGAACGTATTCAGCATTTTTAAAAATTATAAAATCCATCCGTCGCTTTTAAACAGGCCTACTTTGCAAACTATGCTATTTAAAATTTTGAAACAATTTCATCACAATAGCCTCAAAATGTCAAGTTTTTAAGAATAAGTTCATTTCTTATTTCAAATGTGAGCCTTGGAATATTGAACCTTTATAAGACTGAGAGAGTTGCATTAACCTCAAGGAAATCGCCAACATTAACAACTAGTGAACCTGGGAGCGGTTTCACAGGGACCCATCCTTCTTTATGTCGGATTTGTAAAGCGGTTACATCATCATCTTGCATAATAATGCTTATGGTGGTAGTATCGGAGTGAGGGCTCAAAGCATGTACTTGGTCAGGTTGCAAGCACGGGGGACAGTAGTTCACTCTTAAAACTTGCGACAACTCATTATGATGAAGATGTAACAAAGAATTGTCTTTCTCCATGCCCATGACTATAGATAATGATCTTAGAAGTTTATAAGCAACCTTTTTCAACTCTGTTGCGTATATCTCAGCAGCATCACTGAAACAAAAATGACATGTACTTGGTTGTTTTGAAACATAAAGAATCGAGATAACTAAAACACGTTCTTTTTGTACGAGAAATGTAAGTGAAAGTGTTGTGTTCATCAAATATTTTGCGTTTGTATAGGCAATGATCACAGCAGATTTTCTATTTTTCGGTTTAATATGTGAAAAAAACTTGTTGGAGAGATACCGAAACTTCGTTGGTGTAGAAGGCCAAAGCTCTATTTTCTGATTTTGAAGAGGGCTAATAGCCAAAAGAATTGAGTCCGACCAGTCCATTGTTTGTTCCTCTGAATATGTGACAGCTTGTCCGTACAATTTGCATGTAGTCTTTTCTTCCATAGGGAGACAGAAAAATTCATTTGTTGCCTTCTTTATATCTTGTAATACTTGATCTGCTATGCCATGATTAATAACCTGGAGAAATTGATTCTTGGTAACTGGTAAGCTATCATGGTTGAGATTGTGTGAGAGGCGTTACACTATTTCTTTTAAAATTAGTAAAAAAAATCTAACATAGAAGTGGTTGAATCAGATTTCTGTACACGAGGAGCCGAAATAAAATATGTTAGCAATTTGATTTGTCAATATACAAAAATACAGCAGTCCAAATCTAAACCAGGATGTTTCTGTTAGAAATACATGTAGTAAGCAAGTTTCTGGATGAAGTTTCAGAAACGCAGTTGTTTCCGTCGGAAAGAGTTTCATATTAACTATACTCGAGACTTCTACAGGCTAAGGTAGTAATTAACTGTGTATATGACTGTTGGATTAGAAAGACTAGTACAGAAATAACAAAAGATATGCAATAATTGTCAACCCAAAACTGCGTTTAATTACTAGAATTTGTTAAAATGTTGTTTTCACTCCATAACAATTCCTTTATCACATAGGTTCTATTTCAAGCCGAAATCTGATGCTCACAGCAGTCTTGAACATAATCTTTTATCACTATTTTTTTTAATTTTTTTTTTTACTTAGAGCACTGTTAGCTGAGTTTGTAAAATGCATTTTTTTGCTATATTTAGAAAATTTGTAAAAGAAAACTCATTTAGCAGACTTTGTATAGGTATTGTATTTTAGCAGATTTTGTAAACTTACCTAAAAAGGCTACAGTAGTTTTGTGAGGTACCAAGTTACTATTCATATTTGTACTCTCTCCCTCTCACTTTCTCTCGCTTATATACTATTCCACTTGTATATTTATGTCACAAAACACGGAGTAATCTCGCCGTCCGTTTTTTTATTCGGGATAATTTTTTCTATTAAATTTTTTAAATCCATGATTTATTTAATTTATAAAATTTTTGTTCAAAAAAATACGTATAATTTGAAATTTGTATATTTTTTGGTATATATTTGGCCTTACTACCCTATAAATGTCAAATAATAATTAAACAACAAATATATATTCAAGGCCAAATTTTATTTTATTTTTGAATAAAAATTATAGAAATAAAATAAAAATTGATTTAAAAAATAATAACGAAAAATAATTCCGATAGCATAAAACAGAAGGGGTGTCACGGAGACTCCCCCAAACGGGAGAGTGTGTTACCGCTCCCTCACTTTAGTTATCATAAATGTGATTTTTTTTCCGTGTAAGTTTCATGTGTTATTTGTGTTATGGGACTACATGGTTGAAATGATATATATTTTTCATTTTTTTCCTTTTTAGTTGATAATGTATTGATATATGTTGTGGTAGTTTCATTTTTTTTTCTCCGAGAACCTATAAAAGTGTCTTATTAAATGTACTTGTTCAAAATATAAAATTTAACTTTAAAGATTGTATGGAAATAGACAAATATATTTTAGAAATTCTGTATTTTAAAAAATCTGCTGGAGAGAGATGTGTTATATAAAATTTGTAAATATAAAAAAGTGGTCAAAATCTGTAAAATAGAAAACTATTTTACAAAATCAGTTGTGAATGCTCTTAGTACTATATTAGTCCGTTACTAATTATTATTGCATTCACAGCTGATTTTGTATAATTATTGTCTATAATACAGATTTTTACACTCATTTCTATTTTACATAATATAATTCCTTCTAGCATATTTTCTAAAATGGATACTATAGTTTATAGATTTTCTTTACAACAGATTTTCTAAAGTAAAAATTAGCTAAAAAAAAATTATTTCATATATTTAATGAAAACTAAAAGAATAATTTCAATAATAGTACAAGAACAAAAGAATCAACAATATGCAATCACTAAATTTCGGAAAATAAAGAGTTATAGCCAATTTTGAGGGAAAATGTCAATTAAGTAAATTCAAAAAATTAGAATATGAAGAAAAAAGAAACTAATACAAAACTTCTTATAATAATGGAAAACCATACAGTTTTACGTGTTATAAGCCTTGTTGCTTCATTTTATCATAAGGTACACTTATCTAAAGTTATTTAGAGTGAATTTATGTACACAAGTACTGTTGGTTACGTATTTGAAAAAACAGGAAAAACAAAGTAGAGGGATATAGTTTCAATGATGAAATAGAGTAATACATGAGTGATGAGAGACAAATGCGAATATCTATACAAAAATCTACAGTAAGTTTTGACCTTACAAAAATACTGTAAAGATTTTATGAAAATTTTTAAAATATCAATTCTCAAAATGTAATGCTACCTGTCTCATTTTCTAAAAGCAATTTGTAAAATAGCAAATATACCCCATTTAGAAAATCTGCTACAAATGCTAGCTCTAATCTTGTAATTATTTTGGGATATAAATCGTTTACTACCATGTATTTATTAAAAATTCAATTTTCTCTCCTCTACTCTGCTTTGTTTATTTTAGGATCCTGTACAATATCAATCCACTCAATTTTATACCTCATCCGTCAATTCTTTCACAAAATGGACGACACGTGCCTGCACGTGACTAACTTTTGCTGCTTTTATGAGTTAGGTTTATGTTTGGTAAGAATTGGGATGAACCGAAACTAGAAAAATATATTATTCTATCACTTATATTTATTTATTTTTTATTTTTATTTTTTATTTTTTATTGGACCTATGTTATAAATGACCAAAATACCCTTGTCGTTAAAACACGTTAATAGAATTTAGTCACGTGCAGACACATGTCGTCCATTTTGTGAAGTAATTGACGGATTAGGTATGAAATTGAATGGATTGATATTGTACAGGACGCTAAAATGAACAAACTAGAATAGAAAGAAGAAAATTGAACTTTTTATAAAGTACATGATAATAAACGGTTAATAGCCCCTAATTATTTGTATCCTTTTTAAGTTTCCGAGTTCACATTTTTTGCTTTTCTTTTAGGTAGGAGATTTGTCTCTTTGTACAAAGTAAAACATTTTATTCAAAAGTCCAAATTAAACTTCAATGGTAGTAAAACTTAACAGTACTACTGCTTAAAAGGATGGGTGTATAGAACAATTATTCTTTACATTCTACGATACCTATATTGTAAAAAAAATCTATATATTGATCAAAGAGTACAAACTTGATTCCTGAAAAAGAAAAGGGATGGATACCAAGAAGAAGCCCCAGCATGCGCATGCCATATCGAGCTTACGAAGCTCTTCGGCTTCACCACTGACAAGCAATCCCAAGTCCAACACTGGGATTTCACCGGTACTAGCGCCAGCTAGTATTACTTCCCTGGTTCGATCAGCCCTTAAATACCTTTGTGGGATGTTCTTCGGGTCCTTTCGCACCATCTCTTGAACATTCACTATTCCTGATACTGCCATTATTTCTTTCTCCCCTTTGTGAGGCTTCAGGATTTATTATTGCGTCTCTGTGGTTGTTTTAAAAGCAAGCAGGACAATTAAAGCATGGATTTTGTTTTATTCTTCTTTTATATTGTGTCTATGTATTATTTTATCAACAACCAGTAAAACTGTGCATTTTAGTCATCTGTATAAGATTATGTTCCGATCATTTTATCGTTTTTTTTTATATGTATTTGTAATTTTTTTTGATTTTTTTATTAATTCAAAGTTTTATTTTATTTCTAAAGAATTTGTTTAAAATAATCTGTAAAATTTGACTTTTTATATTTGTTTGGTATTTATTGTTTATTTTGGCAATTTATAAGGTAATAATATTAATAAATAGCCAAAAAATTTTATAAAAAATTAAATTTTACAGATTTTTTTAAACAAACAATTTAGAAATAAAATAAAACGTTAATTTAAAAAAAATCATAAAAAAATTATAAATACATATAAAAAAAACTTGCCGGTAAGGACAATTATTATGTATATATTTAAATTTCGGTGGTTTGGAAGTCTACTGATGTCAAATCAGGATATTTTCAACATCACATGTTATGGTATCGAAAATAGTTTAACCTCCAATGAATTATTAGTATGAAGTTTTTCCCAAGTCTCATTTATAATCCAACCGATTAATTAATATTCCATCCGTTTCTATTTAATTGTTTATTACGAAACTATGTGCAATTTTGACCGATTAAAAACTTGTATCAAAATTGTCGGAATGAAAATTTTCAAAAGTTGATCATATAGTTCAAATGTTAAATTTTATGAATAGATTTTAAAAAAAATTATTTCGATAATTTTAGTACAAGTTATATATAAATCGATCAAAATTGCACGTAGTTTCGTAATAGACGGTTAAATGGAAACGGATGGAGTAGTTTTCAGGGGTGTTCATGATATTTTTGTTCTCCGGTGTTGAAAAAAATTATCGGTGTTGTGAAACCCAATACAATCACACCTCCGCATCTCATAGGGTCACCCCGTAGTTTCCTACAACCCCACCAGAAATATGGCTCTTTTATTAGTAGTTGTTGGACAGCAATGTTATAGCAACTAGCTCTCCCAAATAAGTATTTTAAACAACGTGAATCATGATTTATAGCAACTATAGCTCTCCCAATAAGTATTTTAAACAATGTGAATCACGATAACTTTGTTAGATACATAGATCTGCACATTTACTTTGATTGAAAGTGTCTCCTTTACATCTAGTTTCATTTAAACGTTAATCATACCTTTTTGATTGAAATAATAAAGGAAAAATTATTGTTAACTACACCAACCTATTGATGGTTAAGAATTTGCATACTCACATTTCAAGATTAACAATTTACATACTCATCTATAAGAGATCTATCAATCAACACACTTTAGTTGCTTTATGTTAACTTTTTAAGAGAAGTTTGGTCACGTGTGATCACGTTACCGCTCCCAATTATGATTTAAAAGTAAAACTAACATCACATACGACCAAAAATCGGCTAAAAAGTTAACATAAATCAATTAAAGTGTGTTGATTGATAGATCTCTTATAAATGAGTATTTAAATTGTTAATATTATAAGATGAGTATGCAAATTCTTAACCACCAATAAGTTGGTGTAGTAAACTATAAATATACCAATAATAAAAGTTCAAACTTTAATCAGAACCGTACGTAACTTGGTAAGTTTAGGAATAACTCAAATAATGGATGATGGTATTGTTTTTAACATAAATGAGAGATATGGGTCCAGAGTTAATTAACAAGGTCATCTATATTCAAATGTTCAAAAAAATTGGGTCCAAGAACTCTAGGCATTGACCATAACCAACTTGTATACGGATTCCGGGCATAAGCTTAAACACATATTTTAGAGAGATGAGTGGATAATTCTATTGAGTTTCACAATTTTAAACTGAAATGGATCAACCTTGTGATGCTACCAGATTGAATGGGTCACGTCCGATGAACGCTGGAGAAGGACCCGAAAGCTATGCACAAAACTCAATGTGTCCGGTATCTCGTTTCGCTTGTCCATCATGTGTTTGGATGTTAAATATGGAACACCGGTTAATTATAGTTTTGGTGGTAACATGTTATCAACTCAACAAGCCGGATAGACCCCTAAAACTTTAACTTAAAAAGAATTTATAGTATGCACTCTGCTTGTATAAACTATAAGGATGTAAATGGTCTGTCTCGAACTGGTTAATTTGGTCCTTAATCAAGAAGACTGTTTCGAACAATATGGCAATTTGGACAAATATTTTACTATAACCATCTGGACGGAATGGAACCAGCCAGATCGAATCAGTTTTGATTAGCTTCACGACCGATCCAATCAGTTCTGAGATTGTTTGCTTTCATATATAAAAAAGATTAGCCTCGACATTAAAGTTAACTTTATCTGTCCCAAACTAAGTTAATATAATCTTTTGAGGTATACCGTATACCAAAACAATTGAGATCAGTTTTTCAATTGATTGTGAGAATGTGTATAAATATTTATTTGCTCTCTTATTTTCACTGAAAGAAAGTTAACAATTATTATTGATGCCACCTTGATTTACAATGGTATTTTTGTAATTTTATTTTTGTCCCCAAAGCAGTGGAGGAAATATATCATCTCTATCCGTAACAATGCGTCGAAAAAGGTTTTGTCACTTTAGCAATACTAGAAAATAAAACTCTAAAGCGAAATGGAACTGTCTAACGGATCATTCTCAGAACCTGGCAATAGTAAGGATTAGATTTTTCGAGATTTGGACTTGTAAATAAAGAATCCGATCATCACATGAGGAATTTGATTTTTCGATAGTGTTTAAGAACCTGGCCGGCCATCTCATTATCCTCACCACTTTCCTATCTGCTGTTCTAGTTGCTGCTATACAGTTAGGTTTCAAGTACAGTTGCAACGGAGGTTGAAACCTAAGTATAATGATGGACAGAACAGTAAAGTTAAATGTACTTGAATTAAATCACACGCATATTTAACAACGGATTTCACCCAACTCGGCTACGTCTTCGGGGCACTCACCCAGATTATAATATTATAAAAGCTTACAATATAAAATTTAAGTCTTAATGAAAAACTCTCAAACTCTCTCTAGGTTTTTCTGCCTATCTCTATATCGCTCCTCCCTTATAACTATCACTCAAAATATCAATGTCATCCCACCATTGTTTTTTATTTAAAAGCTCATGGTGTATTCTATCAAGAATAAATTCTTTATAATATAGAACACATTTTTTGTTGGAAAAAACATGTGAAAAACATGGGTGTTTCCGAATGGTCGCTGGACCAACTTCGGGCCATTTTTACATGCGACAGCGCTAAGTTGTTTATACCATACTCAACGTGGTTGAGTAGCCCGTGTGACGAGCTTCGCAACGGTATATCGGATGACCTATTTGGAGAATGGGTGTGAATACAAAGTGGCTTCAAAGTTGGTACCTCGAAAGCTCAAATCTGGAAAATCTGAAAAACCGAAATGGTAATGGAAAACCATTTAGTATAATCCCATATTGGAAGATTGAGAGTCAATTTTACAATATATATACCATACCAACCCATGTAGTTATTAAACTAACATGTCCGCATACACCTAAGAGTATTAGTGTGTACCACACACGCGCACTCGCTCGTGTCTCGGGTCTCGTGTCTCGGGCGCGGGCTTGGGATTGGGATTTGGGATTTGGGATTTGGGGAATGTCTCGGGTCTCGGGTCCAAACCCGAATAGGGAGTTTTGTATAAAATACAAAAGGAGTCCCTAGAGTTTCCAGCAAGAGAACGTCAGCAATGAATGAGAGTAAATGCTGCGGTTTCAGAATTGATTGAGCGGATTCTGGGGGTATAACTCCCAGAATTAAAGACCAACATTTATGGTTGCGGTTTCAGTAGAGCCTATAAAAGGCAGCCATCCCCCTCTTATTTCAGCACACCTTCAAACACACAACTCACAGCATAAGCATCATATAGAGAGAGAGAACCGCACCACCAACAGCTCGACCTGTGGTTCGGTGCCGGTTTCCATACGAGCCACTCTGAGATAGAAGTTGTACCTTGGGAACAAAGTCCCGAAACCAGAAACCTTTAAAGGTGGTTCGGGAAATATTGTTTAAGGGAAACTGCTCAGCAGTTGTCTCTTCTTTTAATTTCTGTTATTTATTTTCCAGTCCTTTATTATTCTGTCCATTTAATTTCAGTACTGTTTCCTTTTTGTATTTACTTTCCAGTGCCTTTAGTTTCTGTAATTTACATTTCAGTTTTTCCTATTCTGTAATTTAATTTCCAGTATTTACATAACAGTCCGGGCAGTTTTTTAATAACAGTCCGGGCAGTTTTTTATTTGTCAAAAACAGTCCGGCAATTTGTAAAAACAGTCCGGCAGTTTGTTTTATTTACAAAACAGTCCGGCAGTTTTTTATTTGTTAAAACCAGTCCGGCAGTTTGTTAAAACAGTCCGGCAGTTTTTTATATTGTCAAAACCAGTCCAGCAGTTTTAATTTAAATTTTGTACGAGTCAGGAATTGTAATTCATATTCCAATTGTGAGAAATAAATTGTTATTTCCATTGCGTTCCTGTCTTCTTTATTTTTTGTCCTTTCCTTCATCGCATTCGAAATAGTACCAAAACCAACAATCTTAAACAATATCATTTTTTGGTTTTACTATTTTCGAAAAGAAAAGGACTTTTCTTTTTTATTTTATTGTTGTTAACGTCTCGGTTTTTATTCTCGCAAAATCATTGCTAGTTTACTAGAAATTGAAATTTGCACATAGAATAAATCCGAATTGGTTTTAATCCTTTAATTCTAGAATACTATAAAGAATTCTTAGTGAAATCAAAAGTGATTTGATTTTCACGCTAGAATATCTTTTTATTGTTTTATTCTTTTGAAGCAATCTAATTAAGTTATAATTAGTATTTGCGATAAAGAATTTAGTTTTCTCGCGAGAAACTAAACGGTTTTAAATTTGTCATTTCAGATGACTAATGATGATCAAACACCCACCGTTCCTTCGGGAGACGTGCAGGGCGCACTTGTGATTGGCAGTAGCCATAACAATGCGAGCGCTGCGAGTGGGGGGGCTCAGGCTCAAGCTGAGGCCGAAGCTGCTGCGGCAAAGGCTGCGGCCGACGCCGCTGCGGCAGAGGCCGATGTTATGGCTGCGGCTGCGGCCGCAGCACAGGCTGCTGCTAAGGCTGCGGCCAAGGCAGCGCTTGTGGCTGCGGCCAAGGCAAAGGGCAAGGCTCCGGCAACGTTGCCAACCTCTCAACTAGAGAGACCGGAAAAGTTTAGGGGCAACAACTTCAAACGTTGGCAGCAAAAGATGCTGTTTTATTTAACTGCCCTTAATCTGACCCGGTTTCTTAAGGAGTCTGCACCCGTCCTAAGCGAGGACGATGAGGACGTGCAGACGGTTTCGGCAGTGGAAGCGTGAAAACACGGCGACTACCTATGCCGGAACTACATCCTGTGTGCTCTGGATGACACTCTCTTCAGTGTATTCGAGCCCAAGGCTTCTGCAAAGGAGCTTTGGGAGTCTCTCGAAAGGAAGTGCAAAGTGAATAACACTGGCGCAAAGAAATTTGTCGTCACGGACTTTCACGAGTACATGATGACTGATGGGAAGAGTGTCATCGAGCAGGTTGAGGAACTCCAACTCATATACCATAGGCTTGAGGTTGAAGGGCTAGTTATCAACGAACCTTTCCAAGTGGCATTAATGATTGAGAAACTGCCACCTTCTTGGAAAGAGTTTCAAAACTACCTGAAACACAAGCGAAAGGCTATTACCTTGGAGGGACTCATTGAGAGGCTCAATGTTGAGCAAAGCAACCGCCGATCCGGAAGGAAAGGCGGTGGCGGAGCAGGCAACGCGGTTGCCAAGGCCCATGTGGTTGAGGACGCTGTGTCTAAGCGGAAACGCTTTGACAGCGGAGTCGGTGCCTCTCTCAAGAAGAAATTCATGGGAGACTGCTTTGTGTGCAACAAACCGGGCCATCGTGCCACGGATTGTAAGATGCGCACCGACAAGCCCAAACCCCCCCCCCAAAAGGAAGTTCCAAGGAAAAGGGAGGAAGAGGGCACCTGCTCAGGCTAATGTGGCTGAGGGAGGAGATGATGCTGAACAAGACTACATGCACCTGAGTGCTGTGGTTTCTGAAGTGAACCTGGTGGGGAGCAACCCAAAGGAATGGTGGTTGGACACAGGTGCCACCAGTCACATATGTGCCAGCAAGTGGATGTTCAAGACCTATACGGCCGTGGACAATGAGAGCTGCTTCATGGGGAACTTGGCTACTTTCAGGGTGGAAGGAAAAGGAACCGTGCTGCTGAAGATGACATCGGGAAAGGAGCTCACACTGAATGGCGTGCTCCATGTGCCGGAAATCCGCAAAAATCTGGTTTCCGGGTCCGTTATGGTGAACAAAGGATTTAAACTTGTATTTGAATCTGCTAAAATTGTAATCACTCTTAATGGAATGTATGTAGGCCGTGGCTATATGACCAACGGCATGTTTAAATTAAATGTTGGTACTCCGGCACCTAAGGCCGAGTCTGCTATTGTGGGTACTAAGGCTGAGGCCAGTACCAAGAATGATGTAACCGTTAATGTTGCCCAAGTGGCTAATAAAACGTCTTTTGCTTATTCTTGCGATTCATTTAATTTATGGCATGGTAGATTAGGTCATGTGAATGCTAATTCTATGAAGAAATTAATATCACTGAATCTACTACCTAATTTTGTATTTGATAAACAACATAAATGTGAGATTTGTGTTGAAGCAAAATTAACTAAGTCTTTGTATCAACATATTGAACGAAGTACTGAACCTCTCGGTCTAATACATACGGATGTATGCGACTTAAAGTTTATACAAACGCGAGGAGGGAAAAAGTATTTCATCACGTTTATAGATGATTGTACTAGATACTGCTATGTCTACTTAATGAGAAGTAAAGACGAAGCGGTAGAGAAATTCGCTCTTTATAAGACCGAAGTAGAAAATCAACTCAATAAAAAGATTAAAATGTTGAGGAGTGATAGTGGCATTGTACATCAAACCACAGCCCCCTACTCTCCGGAGCAGAATGGGGTTGCCGAGCGTAAGAATAGAACGCTCAAGGAAATGATGAATGTCATGTTAATAAGTTCTGGGTTACCCCAGAACATGTGGGGGGAAGCGCTGCTTTCCGCCAACTATGTGTTGAACAAGCTGCCGCATAAGAAGCGTGATAAACCACCTTGTGAACTATGGAAAGGCCATCGGCCGAGCTATAAATTCTTAAGGGTTTGGGGTTGTCTTGCGAAGGTCCTTGTCTCGCTTCCTAAAAGAACAAGAATAGGGCCAAAGACGGTAGACTGTGTGTTCATAGGATATGCACAAAACAGTAGTGCTTATCGCTTTCTCGTGCACAAGTCGGATAATCCCGATGTGCATGTAGATACTATCATCGAAGCTCGAGAAGCTTCTTTCTTCGAGGAGATCTTTCCCCGCAAGTCTTCCATAACTGTAGAGACTGAGGAGTCAAACAGTGAGGAAAATGTGGGGGCAAGTGAACCGTTGGAGGAAGAAGAAGAAGAGCCTCGACGTAGTAAACGGGCTAGAAAGGAAACGACTTTCGGTCCAGATTTTGTAACCTTCATGATAGAAGGCGAACCGGCGACATTCAAACAAGCAATGTCATCCCCGGAAGCCCAATATTGGGAGGAGGCGATCAACAATGAGGTTGAATCAATATTACAAAATCACACTTGGGAACTAGTGGACTTACCACCCGGGTGTAAGCCACTAGGACACAAGTGGATCTTCAAAAGGAAGAGAAAACTCGATGGAACGATCGAGAAATACAAGGCGAGGCTTGTAGTAAAAGGTTTTAAACAAACCGAAGGTGTCGACTATTTCGACACCTATGCTCCTGTCTCCAGGAAGACGTCAATCCGGATAGTAATTGCTCTCGCAGCATTGTTCGATCTAGAAATACATCAAATGGATGTTAAAACGGCGTTCTTGAATGGTGAGCTGGAAGAGGAAATTTACATGGAACAACCGGAAGGGTTTGTGGTTCCAGGTAAAGCTCACAAGGTGTGTAAACTTGTGAAGTCCTTGTATGGACTTAAACAAGCACCTAAACAATGGCATGAAAAATTTGATAGAGTGATGCTATCAAACGGTTTTCGGATAAACGAATGTGACAAATGCGTCTACGTAAAAGGAAATGAAAAGGACTACGTGGTAGTCTGCCTCTACGTAGATGACATGATTATAATAGGAAGTATTGATAACATCAACTCCAGTAAGAGAATGCTGTCACAAAAGTTCGAGATGAAGGACTTGGGTGTCGCTGATGTAATACTTGGTATGAAAATTACCAAGACATCAGACGGATATGCGCTATCTCAAACTCACTATGTCAAGCAGATGCTTGACAAATTTGATAAAGATAGTAGAGCTACATCCAGAACTCCGATAGAGATCTCAACCACCCTGAAAAAGAATTTTGGGGAGAGTATGAGACAATTGGAATATTCTCGAATAATAGGCAGTCTGATGTACGTCATGAACTGTACTAGACCAGACATAGCCAACTCAGTGAGTAGACTGAGTAGGTACACCAGTAATCCCAATGAGGAACACTGGAAGGCCATCATGAGACTTCTCAGATACATGAGATACACAGCAGACCGAGGGTTGCATTATACCAGATATCCAGCTGTACTGGAAGGGTATTCTGATGCAAACTGGATCTCGGATTCCAACAGTACACGATCCACTAGCGGATATGTGTTCGTGATGGGAGGAGCAGCTGTCTCATGGAGATCATCCAAGCAGACGTGCATAGCTAGATCAACTATGGAATCCGAGTTCATAGCGTTGGATCTAGCAACAGAAGAGGCTGATTGGCTGAGAAGCTTTCTAGAAGGAATTCCAATGTGGCCGAAACCTGTCCCAGCAATAAGCATGCACTGCGATAGTCAGTCAGCTATTGGACGGGCGCAGGATCATATGTATAATGGAAAGTCCCGACATATTCGTCGGAGACATAAATCCGTAAGAGAATTGTTAGCTAACGGTGTGGTGTCATTAGATTTTGTGAGATCTAAAGACAATATAGCGGATCCATTTACAAAAGGCTTGACTCAGGTAGGAGTTGAAGTTTCATCGAGGGGAATGGGGTTGAAGCCCATCAAACTGGAAACCTCCTCAGAGGCAACCCAACCCGAACTGGATTCTCCAGCGTCGGGTTCAACGGGAAAACCGAACTGTGGGGGTGACCGAACAAAGCACTCGGGAACTTAAGTTCCCAACCCATTTCTAGGATGAAAGAGTGATAGACCTAGACCATCTTAAGGGTGAGCATGAGGCTCTTAATGAAAACAAGTATCTCGATGATCGAGAGGGGTGAGTCAGGACACCCTTGACTTGACATCACCTATGACGAGTGTGTATGGCCGATACTATGTGATGAGCCATGGGCTAAATCACTAGAGCACTCGGTTGAATTTTGCTAAGGCAGTCCACGGCCAAATATGGACAACAACCAAAGGGCTTAGTAAGTGGTGTAGATAGGACACTGTGTGCGCATTACCCTGGTACGCACAAACGCTAAAGGGTTCAAGGCTTAAAGGCTACCCAATAGTAGCATATCAGATTTTACGTCACTACGGCAGGTTCAAAGCGCGCGCTACCTGTCCTTATGCAGTGAACTCTTGCGGTTCTCTCGTATGCATTTAGGAGCATTTTTATTTTCAGCCAATTGCATTCATGTGGGGGATTGTTGGAAAAAACATGTGAAAAACATGGGTGTTTCCGAATGGTCGCTGGACCAACTTCGGGTCATTTTTACATGCGACAGCGCTAAGTTGTTTATACCATACTCAACGTGGTTGAGTAGCCCGTGTGACGAGTTTCGCAACGGTATATCGCATGACCTATTTGGAGAATGGGTGTGAATACAAAGTGGCTTCAAAGTTGGTACCTCGAAAGCTCAAATCTGGAAAATCTGGAAAACCAAAATGGTAATGGAAAACCATTTAGTATAATCCCATATTGGAAGATTGAGAGTCAATTTTACAATATATATACCATACCAACCCATGTAGTTATTAAACTAACATGTCCACATACACCTAAGAGTATTAGTGTGTACCACACACGCGCGCTCGCTCGTGTCTCGGGTCTCGGGTCTCGGGCGCGGGCGCGGGCGCGGGCGCGGGATTGGGATTGGGATTGGGATTGGGATTTGGGATTTGGGATTTGGGGAATGTCTCGGGTCTCGGGTCTTGGGTCCAAACCCGAATAGGGAGTTTTGTATAAAATACAAAAGGAGTCCCTAGAGTTTCCAGCAAGAGAAACGTCAGCAATGAATGAGAGTAAATGCTGCGGTTTCAGAATTGATTGAGCGGATTCTGGGGGTGTAACTCCCAGAATTAAAGACCAACATTTATGGTTGCGGTTTCAGTAGAGCCTATAAAAGGCAGCCATCCCCCTCTCATTTCAGCACACCTTTAAACACACAACTCACAGCATAAGCATCATATAGAGAGAGAGAACCGCACCACCAACAGCTCGACCTGTGGTTCGGTGCCGGTTTCCATACGAGCCACTCTGAGATAGAAGTTGTACCTTGGGAACAAAGTCCCGAAACCAGAAACCTTTAAAGGTGGTTCGGGAAATATTGTTTAAGGAAAACTGCTCAGCAGTTGCCTCTTCTTTTAATTTCTGTTATTTATTTTCCAGTCCTTTATTATTCTGTCCATTTAATTTCAGTACTGTTTCCTTTTTGTATTTACTTTCCAGTGCCTTTAGTTTCTGTAATTTACATTTCAGTCTTTCCTATTCTGTAATTTAATTTCCAGTATTTACATAACAGTCCGGGCAGTTTTTTAATAACAGTCCGGGCAGTTTTTTATTTGTCAAAAACAGTCCGGCAATTTGTAAAAACAGTCCGACAATTTGTTTTATTTACAAAACAGTCCGGCAGTTTTTTATTTGTTAAAACCAGTCCGGCAGTTTGTTAAAACAGTCCGGCAGTTTTTTATATTGTCAAAACCAGTCCAGCAGTTTTAATTTAAATTCTGTACGAGTCAGGAATTGTAATTCATATTCCAATTGTGAGAAATAAATTGTTATTTCCATTGCGTTCCTGTCTTCTTTATTTTTTGTCCTTTCCTTCATCGCATTCGAAATAGTACCAAAACCAACATTTTTTACAAGCAAAGTTATCAACTATACATAGGAGTAAAAACAATCTTCTTTCTTCAAGATCTGTTGATTGTTTTTGACTCTTTTGATTGACTTCAATCTTTCCATATTGCACGAGATACTCCAGCGTAGGATTGACCTCAATCTTCATAAATTAATACCTGTTAATAACTAGCTTGGATAGATCATACTGATTTTGATAGGAAACATAGATTGAATTAAGTGATAAATATTTGCATGAAAATAGATATCTAGTTTGACTAATTTAAAAGAAACATATCTTTATAAACTAATTTTCTTATCACTTTAATATTCTCAATATACACAAACTAAATTTATAAGAACATATAAGAATATATCATGCATACTTTAAAACAAATAAACGTCATTAAAGATTAGTAATGCAGAATTACAGAACTGGACAGAATCATGCATAACAGCAGGTTGGAACTGTGGTTGCAACTGAGGTTGCAACCTCACTTGTAAACATAAAGTTGTCTCAGTTCTTAACAATCAACTAGAATTATTTAGTTTAAACTAATAGACAACAAATAATTCATATGCCAGAAATCTGGTTCTAATAATTGGTTTCGGCCAAGTTCATAAATTTTCTTGAGTTGTAACAAAATAGATTTGAAAAGTGTTTTCATGATCCACAATGTATTCAGTTAAGACAGACTTTCTGCTACTCCGCTTTTTTCTTTCTTTTGGCCTTCAAGACTTTTTTTGTATGCGTATATACAAATATTAGTAAGAATATGAAACGTAAAAATGAAATTTTGTTGCAGAAAGAAGTGATAAAGCTAGCAGAAGGCGTGATTTCTCATTTTGGAGACTATTGACCTGAACAAACCCAAATTTGACCCCTCTAACCCATTCAAAATCGCAGATTTTGGATGTTCAACCGGTCAAAACACAATAATTGCAATGCAAAACATAGTGGAAGCCGTTGAACATAAATACAAAACCACTTACTTACGGAACTCGTCTTCGGTGCCCGAGTTTCATGTATTTTTCAATGATCACGCAGACAACGATTTCAACACTCTTTCGGAACCTAACAACCTCAACGAAAAAATACTTCATTTCAGGCATGCCAGGCTTGTTCCATGGACGTTTGTTTCCCGAGAGAAGTCTCCAAATAGCGCACTCGTTTAATGTCTTACATTGATTATCAATGTTTTAAATAGCGTTATCGCTAGCGTAGTGTTTTTTCGAGAGAAACGCTAAAAGCGCAAATAGCGTTGCTACATAGCGTTTTGCGGTGTACTTTTTTTTTTGCCTAAATACATATAAATATAGCATTAAATTCAGAATATCTAATAAAAATTAACTAAATATATATAAAAAGTTGTAACTAATAATCACAAAATTATTATAGTTGAGATATCGGAGCATTTACTTTGTTTGCAAGAGTTTTGGGGTTTGATTCTCTTTAGCCTCCAATAATTTCATTAAAATTTTAACCAAAAAAAATAAAAAAAATTGGACTGCACTCGCTATAGCGTAAATAACGTCCGATATAGCATAAATAGCGTTCCTATAGCGCGAATTTAACATTTTTCCATCCAAATAACGGTTTATCATAACGTTTTTCGGTATTTCACGAACTATAGCGCAATATAGCGTGATTTTTTAATTGGTTATCAAAAGTCCCTGTCAGTGTTCAAGATAAAAGCTCTCTTGCCAATAACAAGGATAACATATATTGTAGTGGTGATAATGAGATGGTGACTAGGGCTTACGAGGCTCAATTCGAGAGGGATATGGCGAGGTTTTTGGAAGCTCGGGCAAAAGAACTTGTTGAGGAAGGGATACTAATTATGCGAATTCCATGCGGCAGACTTGAGGAAGAAATTCATATTCAAACCGGTCCTGAGAAGCTAAATCAACTTTTGGGACAAAGCCTCCTTGACTTGCCAAATTGGTAAAGAGTACTTGAGCAATTATCTTGCATCTTTAACCAGATATTATTGATCTCAAACCTGATTTCATGGAAAGAAGAGATGAGAGTTCGAAAAAAATAGTATAGTACATTAGTACTCCAATTTTATATGTTTACTAATTTGATCTTTATATAATACTTCCTAATAGCATCTGCAATAGAGATTTATATCCTCTGCAGTTTTATTAGAACGGCAGAGTTGTCAGTTTAACAACCCCTCTATTTCTATAGTACTTATTTTGTTGGACCTTATAGAAACACATTAAAAATAATTATGATTCAGTTTCAGTTCTGTAAAAAATAATTATAGAAACACATTAAAAAATAATTAAAGATTCAGTTTTGGCTAGCTAATATTTCTTTACACTATTTTTTTTCACATGGTTATGTAGTGATATCTTCAATTTAGTTATTGCGGATATATGTTGTTGGTAATAAATATTCAAGAAGTAGGCTTTATAAAAAACATTCGGTTGTTAAATAAATAAATACAATTACAACTGGACATGTTCATACATTATTGAAGATTGTCATTATAATTAAACAACAGAGGATCTGAATCACTACAATAGACACTATAACTTTCACATGTTGTATGACGCAAGGTTTGAGCATTTGCAATCGATGCACATTCCTTTGTGTCCATTTTAGAAGGATTTTTGTGAAAAGATCGATAAACCTATCCGGTTCTATATCTTACCGTGGAATGTTAATCGAATGAAATCTTTATTATTATATATTCACTACAAAAAAAATAACCAAATCGCGACGGGATTAGTGACGGTATTTTTTGTTACGAGCTTATTAGCGACGGTTTTTGTGACGTTTTTGTGACAGTTTAGTCAATTTGCGACAGATTTTTAAATTAGTGACAGGCTTGTGACAACTTTTGACTCTCACTAAATCAAACATTATTTTGTAGTGATTGTTATGTTAATTTTCTCAAGACATAGATTCCTAAATATAATCGCTGAATATTTTCATTTCGTTCACAGGGTATGATAAAAGAAGAAAAAGTATGTTCCTTCAATTTACCTATCTACCTTCCGAATGTAGATTTGGTAGAGGCAGTAATTCAAAAGAACAATTGCTTCATAATCGAGAGCATTGGTCTAATGCAACCTCTGAAGGATCACACTCCATTTATGACCGGGAAGAAGACTTGTTCACTAGTGCGAAGCGGGTATGAGGGAACGATGAAGGAGCATTTCGGAAATGAAATTATCAACCAATCGTTCGATAATTTTACACATAAACTAGAGGAGTAGTACTATACACAAGCTTGTAACAAAGATACGAATGTTAGATACGAATGTTATTAACAACGATTTTAAGCTTACACCTTCAGCTAATTTGTTCGCCATCATAAAACGCAAAACCCCTATTGACCGGTGCATCTAGTTGCGGAACTAGGATCTCTGAATGCAAGAGCTTTGGTGGACATGGCTTATATAGCCATTTTTACTTCATTTAGTTGTTTGTCAATGTGGTTATTCAGTGGCTTATGTGTCATTTTATAATTAGTTTTGGGACTATGTTCTATCCCGTCGATTTGTACTATTTTATTATTTTAAGTTTAAACCACGGACTGTAGACAATCCGTAATCTCTATACGAGTAACATTATAGTTGTACGTTGTAACACAAAGGTATGATAAGAGTATTCAATCTTATCCATTTACCATTTTGCAAGTCATTTGTAAGGACTGTTATAACTTACAAGCTCTAATAGCAGTCACCCCATGCCGCATGCCCGAACTTCGTGATTGCCTATTGGAGTATCAAACTGTTTGCTTCTTGATTCGATGAACTGTATGAGTGTGTTTGGAACCCGAAAAATTCAAGAAAAAATTAAAATAATTTTCCGAGAAAAAATTTTCTTGTGTTTTATTGTATAGGAAAACCAATGGAAAAGAAAACAAAAGAAAGTGAGGAAAATTTTATGTGTATGATGAGAAAACCTATTTTTCTTCCAAAAGTAGGAAGAAAAATAAAACAAATAGTAAAAGTGTGACTAGCTTCCTCTCTCTCCCTTTTTTTATTTTCTTTTCTTTTAATTTTCCAACATTTCAAACACGTTAGCGGAAAATGATTTCAAATTAATTTTTCTTAGTTTTACTTTCTTTTTCTTTTATTTTTTATTTTCCGTGACATTTTTCGGGTTTTAAACACACATTATGTTTGTACACATTGGGTTAATTTAGCCCGAGCACAACATTCATACAAATGTGTATTCCTCCAATGAATCAATTTATACAAGTATAACCAGTTACCACAATCCTCAAAAGTAAACATGACTTGTATAGCATTTACAGATAAGGAAAAAATACTTGTTCAGGTTCTTGTAACATACCCTTCAATTGATTTGATACACTAAAAATCTCTTTCATTTGAGGGTGCAATCTCCCATCAGCTACAAACTCATGAACAACACCATCAACTTCAATTAAACTACACCCTGGTTGCTTCTCTATCGCCTTTTCTCTCATCAAAACTCTCTCTTTCACCGCATTCTCAAAATCACCCAACTCTGCGAAAAAGTTAGCCATAGCCAGATAGGCTGAGGCCTCATTTGTGTCCAAGTCGACGAATTTTTCCACCACCCAATTACCTATATCAGCATTTCTATACTTACAACAAGCTGAAAGTAAAGATCCCCATAAAATAGCATCAGGGTCCATCGGCATACTTTTAACAACATTTGCAGCTTCTTCTACAAAACCGGCTCTACCTAAAATATCTACTAAACAACCATAGTGTTGCATTAGCGGTTTGATCTTGTATTTTTCAGTCATTAATGAAAAATATTCTCTTGCCTTGGTAACCATACCTGAGTGACTACAAGCGGTTAAAATTGCTATAAAACTAACAGAATCAGGCTTGTGTTCAGATAATTCGAGTCTCGAGAAAAAATCTAGCGCTTCCATCCCACGTCCATTTGTGGCTAATCCCATGATAATCGAGTTCCAACATGATAATCCTCGTATCGGGGCACTATCGAAGACTTGAAGAGCCTTGTCAATGCTCCCACATTTGCAATACATGTCAACTACCGCCGTAACAACCAACAAATTCATTTCCATTTTTTTCTTTGTTATATAGTCATGAACCCACTCCCCTTGTCTAAGTGCTCCTAACCGAGACGAAGAGTTCAACAAGCTCACCATTGTGAACTCGCTCGGTTCAACATTCTCCATTTGCATATCACTAAAAAGCTCCAACGCCTCGCCCCACTTCCCGTTCCTAACGTACCCACTAATCATACTATTCCACGAAACGGAGTTCCTAAACGGCATCCTATCAAACAACCTCCTCGAACACTCAACCTCCCCACTCTTCGAAAGCCCCATTATCATCGAATTCCAAGCAACAACATCAAAATCCCCATCCTCGTCGAACAACCTCCACGCCTCCGACAAAAACCCACAACTCGCGTACATGTTAATCATCGTATTCTTAATAAAAGAATCAATCTTTAGCCCTTCTTTCACAATCCTACCATGAAGTTGCACCCCCTCGCGCGCCAACCCTAGTTGTGCATATGCTTTAAACACCGAAGGGTAAGTTAACCTATTTGGCTCGATAACCGAACAAACCAACATATCTACAAACATTTCTATCGCAACACAAGGCGTGGAGCTATTCGCGTAGCCTCGGATAACGGTGTTCCAAACAAAAAGGTTTGGTTGGGGAATTTTATCAAACACTTGGTGTGCATAAATTATGTCACCACATGGATTAGAAGAACAAAAGGCTACAATACGACTAGAGATTAATGGGTTATGTGCTAAACCAGTTTTAATGAAGTGGGTATGGATTATTTTGAGGTCTTTCATTGAGGTGCATTTGGTTTCTAACATGGTGAGGTGAGGATGGTCTGTGATGAATTTGGTGATTGATGATGATGATAATGTGCACATTTTTTTAATTAAATTTTGTACAATTTAATAAAGAATAAGAAAATCAGTGTGGATATATGAAGGTGTTATTTGCCATGTGGCCACAATTATCCTGGACTAAAATCATACTTTACCTGATAAGAGCGGAAACTTAACACACAAATATTGAATGGGAAAACATAATCTAAATTCATACTCTCTCCCATTGAATTATTCGTTATGAAACTATATGACATAATCTAAATTCATACTCTCTCCCATTGAATTATTGTTATGTATGAATTGTTGATCGAGTTATAACTTTTATTAAAATTGTTGAAATAAATTTTTTTTAAATCTAACCATAAAATTTAACATTTAACTATATTATCAACTTTTGAAAAATTTATTCCAACAATTTTGATACAAGTTCTTGACCGGTCAAAATTGCATATAGTTTCGTAGTGGACAATTAAATCGGAACGGATGGAGTATGTACCAAAATACCAAATAGGAAACGAAAGAAGGAAGCGGGGAAAAGTAAACGTGAAATACATAACGTGTTTTTTTTTTTTATGATAAACCAGTTTATTTGGCACGTAAATACGTAGTCCATCCGTTTCTCTTTAGTAATTGTTTATTATGAAACTATGTGCAATTTTAACCGGTTAATAACTTGTATCAAAATTGTCGAAATGAAAATTTTCAAAAATTGATCATATAGTTCAAATGTTAAATTTTATAATTAGATTTAAAAAAAAATTATTTCTACAATTTTGATACAAATTATAATACGATCAAAATTGCATATAGTTTTATAGTGAACAATTAAATGGAAAGTACGTACTATTTCCCATATTTGTTTGTAGTATAGGATTAAACGATATAGTTTATAACTACTTACTATTAACAGGACAGATAATATCACCATATAGGTGGTATTAATTGTAACCGCTTATTAGCATAAATTATGGTATAATTAGTACTATTACTATCACTTATATAATATCAAATGCAATTTGTATAAATAAACAAGTTATAATATGGGTTCCACTGTACTAATAATCTTATATCACTTCTTATACCGCAAACAAACATGACATCAATTCACCTTTTTTAGAAAAAAAAAAATTGTTTTATATAATTTTGATTATAAATGATAAAACTATGGTTACATAAAAGTTAACAAAATACCCGATAATGTCAGTTACACATGTGATCTTGATCAGTAGATTCATTACTATGTTAGAGATTTCTTTTAAATTTACGACTCTTTTTCTTTTATAAAAACTAATTAAAGGGAGTGCATCTTTCACGGCGCTATCTGACACGAAGCGGCGACATTTGGATATGTTGGGTGTGATTCTTGCAATTACAACTTCAACGACATTTAGCCTTTTGATTTAAGGGTTGTGATGATTCTATTTTACAACCCACTCTAATTTATTTTGAGTCGGTTTTCAGGGTTTTTTTCGGCCCTTTTATTATGAACCGAGCTGAGGTTTAGGTAAGCGTATGGATGACGTGTCGAACATATTTGTTGTCGAGTTGGCGTCGGTCAACGGGATGGAACATGTAAACTAAACGTCTACGTCGATTAGGCAACAACTCGTTTTCTCTGCACAATATGCAATGGCGTAAAGATACTTAATCCGATTAAGTAAAATATTACTTTTAACTTTTAATTAATAATATATATTTGATTTTTGTTATTTTCTTAGTATTTTCATTGCGACATTGTTTTTTTCCCACTATTTTCCCTTTATTATCATTGTAACAATGCATTTACTTTATTGGTTATAGAGAAGTTTTATTTTATATTATAGCATTCTGCGATACTCAATCATATATATAATAGTATAAGATTACGTAGTACTCACTTCGTCCAATAAAAACAGTACAATTTGAGTTTTCACGTTGATTAATAAATGTTTACCAGATTTATTGGAATAATAAACATGTGTGTCAATTTTCTAATATACCTTTGAAATTATAACAATATTCATGATTTGCAAAAAATTATGAAACTCACTAGCTAGGAGGATAACATTATAAAAAATAAAAACAAAAGACAAATTTGACTTTGTTGTGTGACATATTAGCTCACATATATATGTATATAGATATAGGGAGAGAATATAGAGAGAGACACAACAAGGTCTTTATTAATCAGGATGTATGAATGAATCATCAAATAGAAGACCCCTAACCCTCTTTATATAGATAGAGGGGTAGGGTTACAAGCCCACTTGGGCCCATAAAGTACAAGCCCAATAGTCCAATAATATCTTACAACACTCCCCCTTTGGACGTCTTGAATTCTTCGTCTTCATGCAGTCGATCTGAGTCGAGTTCATTCGCAGTGCTAAACACATAAAAAACCTTAGGGCCGGAAAACCCAGTGTGGGACAAAACCGGTACCTAGGAGAAACTGTGTAGCCAAATGATATAGGCCGAAATATCATGTAAGTAACTTACCACAAAACAGTGTGCCTCATCAAAACCTTACCAGAGCAAACCCAATGGGAAAATCTCTGATCGAAGGAAAAAGAGTGCAACAATGGTAGTAGTAGGGGATCAACCACAAAACAGGTGCCTCATCAAAACCTTACCAGAGCAAACCCAATGGGAAAATCTCTGATCGAAGGAAAAAGAGTGCAACAATGGTAGTAGTAGGGGATCAACCACAAAACAGGTGCCTCATCAAAACCTTGCTAGAGTAAACCCAGTGGGAAAAAACCTCTAGTCGAAGGACAAAAGAGTACACAGTGGTAAGAAGTATACAACAGGATACTCCCCCTAATTTCGGCAATCTTAAGTGAGATATAATGGGAACGTGTCTCGCTAAAAACCTTGCCAAGGAAAACTCAGTGGGAAAAAACCTTGGTCTAAGGACAAAAAGAGTACACGAGCATGCGACTGGATGCTCCCCCTCACTTGCACACGACAGGGTGCGAGGATTTCGACTAAGTAGTAATTAGTACAATAAGCATTCACCTGGATGCTCCCCCTCACTTGCACACGACAGGGTGCAAGGATTTCATATTCCAAGAAAGAGAACGAGCATTCGACTAGATGCCTCATTTACCTGCACACGACTGGATGCAAGAAAATCTAACGTGGAATAGAACGAGCATTCAACTGGATGCTCTTAAAACTTCATATGTGAAGATTTATTTCGGCAAGAAATGCTAAATAGCATAATCTAGTCATGTCTCTCTTGATCGATAACAACAAGTTGTCCTCAAATAAGACAAGTGTTTTATCTAGATCGTGAGACAGAGCATATGCAATTCAAATCTGACTAATACGAGCTCGAAGCCATATACACTCTCTAGTCGTCTCATAGAGCACGAGTAGATCAGAGTGATTCGTTTGGAGTCATTCCAAGACCTCCAAGATATTGCCTTATTCCTAATGGCAAAGACAGACCATGTTAGGGATATCCCTTATGCGGGTCTGATAAGTAACCGGCATCGGTATAACCGAAAAAAGGTTGCGTTAATTCGAGTACCGAAGGGGGTAGGTACACTCGATGGCGCAAATGGGATAAACTAGCCCACTTCCAAAATTACCATAAGGTAAGGGAAAATGTCTTTTATGCCATTTCGATGGCAGCGTGTTAGCGCGATGCTGTGTCGAGCTATACCATTCACAGCAGACAAGATGTCCGTCCTAGTACATTAGACCAAGTACAATGATGTGCTTATTGTACTTAGATATGAACATCATGGTTCAATATCTCTTCATCGTCACATCAGGGATAGACTGGGTCTATATCAATGTCTAGTGATCTAACGATCATGGGAGAATCTGACGACTTAGCGTCATGATGACTATAACGTCATAACACCTTCTGGGTGTAGTCTGAATCATGGACTTAGATTCAATCTTTACGGGATTCGATCATCAGGCCGAGTCACTACCGTGTCTTCCCAAGATCCTTCATCTCGAAGGCAAATCCAAAAATGGATCGCGTAATAAAACACGCAAGGGCATAGTACTTGTTCAAGTATCCCAAGCTAATCAAGTACTCACTTAGGCGGTATACCACATCCGCTCGGATTATATTAATCCATATAGTGAACGTCTCAGTCAATTGAGATCGTGTTCCGTGGTCAGGAACTACTTGATTCAAGCACATGAAGTCACACAGGGACCTTCATTTATATCTCTTTGTCTAAATCCCCATAGAGATAAAACAGTGACCACAATCAAATGGCTGCATACTCAGTTTTTCGGAAACTACTAAACTGGTAAAGTAGGGGACTGTAATATTGTCCATTACGAGGAAATCAACCATCTCGTAATCAATTCCAAGGTGTGAGAGAAGCCTTGCGCTACTAGGCGAGCATTCTACAATCTCATTATTCTCATCACTTTTCCTTACGAATAACCAAATAAACGAACTCGTTTAACATTGGTGGTGTTGGAGCTACAGGTCCAAACACACTTTTGCTAAGGAGTCTACTTGGATTGCAAGTTTCCATTAGTCCAGTCTATTCTACGTTGACTTCAGGCAACGATACATGGTTCCCTGTCATAATTTGTTCATATTATCAGTCGTCACCGAATATATGAACAAGTAATCAATGACAGTCTCGTTTCGCTTCAATATCGTCTAAGATATCATGATCGACAGATATTTCGAGATTCTTAGGATGAGGAGGAAATCACACATCTCCTTGATCCTTTATAATCTCGTGCGACAAACGAGTTTCAGTTCACCACCTCTGGGGCTGAACGAATTAAGAACCGGTCAACTTCCTCGTATCTTGGGAAGGACGACAGACTGACGGCCGACGGCAGCGTTCTTTGCTTTGCGGGTTCGGCCAAAACAACATGTTACGACAGCAACACGGCGTCCTACAGGGACGTCTATCCTTGCAAGCATTTTGCAGCAGGTATAAATGATCTCGTGACATCTCATAAATTCATTAAATGCGTTTGGCATTTAGTTAGACTTGAGGGAGTCTATGCACTTACTTATCACTAAGTGCAGTTTTGGGGATCAAGCTAAGACTGAGTGGGTTATGCCACGTTACTTCACGTCGTTCCTTATTAACGGCAATGTGCAAATCTCCCCCTAACGACGGGGAGAACAGTCTTAGCGATGTCACTTTCGCATATCATGCGATAAAGAGATCGCTTGCCAAGGTTACTCTATCAAATGATAGGCAGGAGATTCATAATCGACTTATGTCCCCTTCAGAGGTCCATATTTTGAACGCTAGAACGGCTCAATCAAAATATTAATTAATCACTCTAAACACGCGTTATTATGAGACTTCTGGCTCATAACCAGTAACCAGCTGGTACGCATATGGTGTTTGAGTGTCTATGGGCCTCATAACGGACCAATGCAGCAAAATAGCATAACCCACACGGAAATATAAATCTTGGTGCGCAAGACCAAGATGTGCGTGCAATCATTTGCAGTCGCATCAACAAACTTTCCGTGAGTCCATTTGGGTCTGAACATAATCGACAGGATGTTCAATTTCAATTTCCAAACTCAAGTAATTCAAATCGAAATTTCGATTCTTACTCTTCGGAATTATCAAGTCGACTAGACTTTTCAGGATAATCCGGATCATGAGCCATCAACTTAATGATAGGGCTAAAAGTTTGGAAAATGCTGCATTTATGTGGACAACAATAATCATGTGACCTTATTGTCGATGCATCAACCATAACCATTTATATTTATGGTCCGTCTTATGGTTGGATAAGTCCACAATAACTCCTTCAATTCTTTACAAGAATTCTACGAGTTCATTTCGTGATCTTTACACATACTAGTCTTTCAAAGTGAGCATTAGTGGCATTAATTTCGGATTAATCACGAAATATATCCTCAAAGAGAATCCAAATGCGATGCGATTATAAATCAACTATCGTCTTTTGACCCGGGAATATCTCATCCGGTCAATGCCACAATATCAAAATGCTCTTATCAATCGACGACATGCGAATGATAGTACAGACAATCATGTCTTAGCATCTAAATCATTTATCATTCGACGACAGGCGAAATGATAAGGTAACTTTAAATGCTTTAAAGAATGTGGTAGCAACCACTTGAAAGACATTTCAACTCCTCTAAAATACGCTTTTGGTCGTATTGAATGGAGACTATGTAAAGAAATTTTAATTCTTTCATGAGCTATTACCAGATAACGCTGGTTTTCTCGAATATTTTTATAACTCAACAAGGTACGGCAGGACCTACATGAGTATAAGACCTCATATTTGACAAATCAATTTGGTTTTACCAAAGATTTCGATTGGAACGACAGGTCCAGAATCGTTGTCACTGAGTACTCTTTTAGGCAAGTAGTTGGTGAAATTATGTGGTACACGGTTACCCACTATTTCCAAAAAACCAACTACACCACAAGTATTGCCTAAAATTTCATAATTTAAAGTTTGGTCACATTTGTCAAAGGAATTTGCTCAAAACACTTTAAATTATTTCGAGAAATTTAGTAAACAGGCAAACCATAATCCAAAAGTATGGTCCAAATGGAAAATTAATAATCCAAATGGAAAAACATAATCCAGATGAGCGAAAAAATGGCTCAATGATTTATCAAAATCAATAAAGAAAGGTACCAAACTCATTTGAGCCACAAAATCGGGGGTCTCAAAAGTTTCCTTTCAGTTAGCTTTAACCACATTAGCATCGGGTTTTTTTTTTACCTTTATAATAGTTTTGAACTATTTAAGGAGTAACCGTGCATGACCTTTGTCTTTATAGCATAGAGTTGCCTCCTTGAGCATTATCTCTTGCTTTGTGACAACGGGCCATATTGTTCCTTTCAATTACTGTCTTGAAGCCACAGGTTTTCAATTTTGACGATTGTCTAAAATCTCGCTTGACTAGGCAATTCATCGGGATCGCGACAGTTCGAGACAAATAGCACTTGTCTCGGTTCTCGATTCGTGGAAAAAAATATACACGAAGAGCATTAATATCAGGCAAACAATTCGCCATTGACCCAATAGGATTAAAACTACTCACCGGGGTAATTTTCTTATCCAATAACAGATGGGCGATAAAGGAACATGGTGAATATAAATTCACGATACTGCTTATGGAATACAATTTCCAAGCTAGTATTTTGGTGAAGGATTGCTCCAATATGTCAATTTCAGACATTTGTTCACCATAGACGTTATCACGTCTCAAATGTGGCGACGGAATAAAATCAACGCCTTAGCATTCATCTCGAGGGTAACAACAAACTCGTGTTTTACTCATCAAAGATGGAATCCAAAAAAAATTTGGGCATCACATTTTCACACATCAGGGTGACTAACATGTGGTGACGGAATAACATCAACGTCTAAACAGTCGCAAGTATGTTTTACGATTTTTTTTCTCATCATAGATGGCATCCAACATGTGTTGGGAGTTCTGGATTATTTTTCATATAAAACGACTGGTTTATATGTTTATGGTTTGCACAAGCACAAACTTTTTTTTCCGAAACGACAGGTTCGAAAACATTAGTTTTGCTTTTAATGTGAATTGGTTCTCATTGATCGAACGGCGGGTCGATACTGAGACACCAATTCGGCGAAACATACATCACTATATAAACACACTCGGGGAAATTATTATTTAGTCAACCCCTTTCGGTAGCTCTACTTGAAAAACGACCAGGAAAGACGGTGAGGGTGGAGGGCACGAATGCCACTTAAAACCCGACCTCATTAGGATATCGACTTCCGCCTATATCTTTCCTAGACATCGTATCCAAATAGGTGAGCCTATTTGGGGAAGGTTCATAATTTTTCCAACTTAAATGTGAATATATATGATTTCGCAATTCTACCATTCATGGCAATAAATAACAGGTATATCTTTTCTAGATAACCACATATATACAAGGCAGTATAAAAATATTCATGATGTATATCTAATAATGCAGTAGATTTGGTGATAAACTAAATCAATTCAGGATTATCAATCACACAAATTATATCATACCAAATCAAATCAAATCAATTAACTGCCATATGGTATATTTATATCTATGGTAATATCAAAAAGGATATGTTGATTATACTAATAAGATATCAATCAATTATCTACGGTTTATTGCCATATAAGTAATTCTATACATGGTAGTTTTAACATATCTTATACATAACAGCAGTAATAATATTACATGGCAGTAATTATTAACATGTCAATTCATAAATTAATTCAATTAACATGCAATGTTATTTACTAGCCAATTAATCAATTATCATGTACGTATTTATGTTAGATATGGACCGAATTTTATACATATATGAACATATATACTGTTTTAAGTGTAACATACATACTACAGGGATTACTACTGTAATTTCAGTAAACTATATTCAATTTACATAGGTTATTACATATACAGTCCAGGAGTTTCTGTCAAATTACAGTTTAGTCCTTAAGTGTTTTACAATATAATCAATAGTTTTAGGGCGTTTCAAACTAGTCCTACTATGTTTAGTATGTAACATGTTTAGTCAGGAGATTTAATCTAACAATTCTACATGTCTTAATTAACTTTTACACAAGTCTCTAACAAGCAGTAGGCATGTAGCAGTAGGCATGTTGATTAAGGTCTTTATGAACAATTCTAAATGGTATAGTCTCTAACAACCAGTAGACATATCAAGCAATATATTAATACCATGCAGTGGTTTTATAGGTAACAATTAACATGCTGGATCATCTTTAGTTTTCGACGGAAAAAAAATATTTTTAGTTTCGATTAATTGTATACCTTTTACAAAGTAATGTAATGTAGTTAATATAATGGAGGGAAATTCTTTTGATATGTTTTCGTCATCTAAAATGAATTTCCCTCCATTATATTAACTACATTACATTACTTTGTTCAACTATTTCAACCGAATTTATTGCAACCAAGTTGACTAGTTCATCAAATAAAAAACTAGTGACTCCAGAAATACATTAATGTGGTGCAAGTCTTAAAATAAATAATTATAAAATAACCTTGAAAAAATTACTTACACGTATAAGCAAATAAGCACTCATTTTTTGTTCCATATCCTGATAAGAAATCGCTCTTATACAACTCCCACATGCTATTACGTTTGAAATCAAATAAGCACTCATTTTTTGTTTCATATCCTGATCTCTCTCAGGTATCCATCTATTCTTTTTACTTTAATTTTATTTCATTCTTTTATTGCATTTTGTATTTTCAAATAGGTTGGAACAGAATTTTAGTATCATACAAACAAACCAACGGATTGCGAGTTTTTCGGTATAACAAATATTGATTTTGTAAACCGGTTATCATTAATCCACGTGTTTCACCACGCATCTCGTGCATCTCGTGCATCTCGTGTGCTAGTATATACATATATGTACACATGTTTGTGTATATTTATACACACACTAGTAATCGTAGTCAACGCGTTTCATATGCGATACGTATATAAATATAATTCCGAACAAATGAATTTAAATTTTTTAAAAAAAAATAAAAAATGATGAAATGAATATAGTAAATTAATAATCGTATATAAGGAGTAATAGAAGTATGTGTAAAAAGTAACATATTTGTTTAGTTATTTATGGTATATGAGTAATTAATAAATTCTAATATGAGTATTTTTGAAAAAAATAGGCAAAATTTTACAGATTCATTTATTTTAGATTGACTTAATTATATACACAAAACACAAAAACTGTGTGTTAACTCAATTTTTATCTGGAAAAGTAGGAGAGTCTAAACAAAATTCAAATGTCTACAAACAAAGGCTTTTGACCCTAATGAAAGTTATTCTACAAACAAAAACTGTGTGTTAACTCAATTTTTATCACCCCAAGGACGCCTTCGGCATCCAGGGGTCACGGACCGATCATAGAACCCTGCTCAATAAGTGGAACGCATTAGCTGTCCGCTCTCAGGTTGGGCAGTAAGGGTCGGAGAAGGGCAATCACTCATTCTTAAAACCCGCGTTCTTAATACCGCTAGAACCACACCCGTAACCCAAGTCAATTCACGGGGTTTTTTAAATCCACCAGTGAGATATACACGAAATACATGCAGTATCATCAGAACCATCATACTTGCCGACCATCGATGAACGGAGCGGATTAACCAACCAAAATTAGTCTTAATTTTAATCAAGATAAATATGAGATAGCTACTGATCAGTTAATGATTTTATGATATACATATGAGTCAAATGACATAAAAGGATGCCTACTCTCTCTACACTTTAATGAAGGGCTCAAGACACCTAAAAGGTCCGACTTTTTGTACCTTAGTTTAGCTTCTTCTTATTTGTACCGATTTAATAGACCAAATAACATGCAATAATTGTTTAATCCTTCTAAATTCATATCCAAAAGACTTATAATTTTAGCTCACACATTCAAACACTTACATTTCTTTTAAGGAAACTTATGGACAAAAAAAGACATTAACATTTCAAAATTGAATGCAGAAAAATATGAATCCCATGTAACCAAATACTCCAAATTTGGCCTCTAAGATGGTAAAAAAAGCTAAAGTAGTCAGAATAGTGGGGAAGAATTCACCAATATGAGAACCATCATTACAAGTCACTTGTTTAAAACACATAACACTTAAAAACCCAAACAATTCTTTCTTTCTTTCTTTTTTCATCTCTCCTAACAACTTTTTCCCTCCTTTTTGGATCTCTCTCAATGTTTGCCTGTTATTCAATTTTAAGATATAGTTAAATATCTGGTGATGGACTCAAAGTCTTTTACTTTATCACAAGTTCATAATGGTCTTCTAGTTTTACATATACAGTGCTTTTATGAGAAATAAAGGTTCAAACTTGATTTTGGAAAAAAAAATTACATCAAAATGAGAACAACCATCTTTCATTGTCTCATATTCATTCAATTTGGCAGTCCTCTTTTTTCAGGTAAACCATTTGGATTTCATTTCACTTTATCACAATTTTCTGATTCTTTATTTATGCCTTGAAAATTTCTTGTTTCATTTTCACTTATATACTTTATACATCTAAACTATGTAAATATCATTTTTATTTTTATTCTGCACTTCTGAAGTTAAATATTTTTCCAGTATGAACTATTGTTCTTGTTTTAAACTCTGATATTTATTATAACAGCATACTGAGAAAATAGCTGATGTTGCTATCTTGGAGGAACTATATATATATATATATATATATATATATATATATATATATATATGCATAGTACAGTTTTATCGATTTTTTGTAGAACTTACATCAGTACATGCTTAGATTTCATATAATCTTAAAAATGAGAGTAAAGTAAGGAAATTCAGGAGAAGACTTAATAATGTTTCATTTCTACTTTCCAGAAACCCTTTTATTATTCCAGGAGAATATCAGGAAAGAAAGTTAGAAATGCGCAAGCCGCAATGTATCATGGGTGTGTCTTTTACGACAAAAACGATATTTAAATTTATACCAAATGAGTTTTATGCAATATTTTGTTCCAACTTTTAAACTCATTTTGTTTGAAATCCATACCAGAAAGGTGTCTATAATCATGAGTAACATACTATCAAACTTTTTCAGCATTCAGCACAAGATTGAAGGAAACAATTCCAAACATCGAAAAACCAAACCAAGCCGATGAAAACCATTATTCCAGTTCCATTTCAACCACCAAAGCCGATATTACGACACCCCTACCAACCATCCCGACAATTCAAAACCCCTCGACAACATCTCTCAACCCATCGGTGTCAAATCCCGAAACTACTTCTACTCCGATGACAACTCCCTTACAGACCGTACCTTCGCCTTTTTCATCAGGCTCTAGCTGGTGTGTTGCTAGCCAAGCGGCTTCTCCAATGGCTTTGCAAATAGCTTTGGACTATGCATGTGGTCACAGTGGCACTGATTGCTCCCCAGTTTCACCAGGTGGCAGTTGTTATACCCCTATTACCGTTCGTGACCATGCTTCATATGCGTTTAATGGATATTATCAGAAGAATCCGGTTCCCAATAGTTGTAACTTTGGTGACACCGCGTTTTTAACTAGTACTGACCCAAGTAAGCTTTGTCTTACCACAATTGCGTTTGTCTCCAATTTTATAGCTATTTTCCTCTTTGTAATTTCTTGATTCTTGATAATCAAGGTTTTGAGAAAATAAGTTTGTTTATTGAGTCTGTGAAAAACAACCTCTCGTCAATCTTAATGCCTAAGTTGGTTGCAACTTGTAACTCTGAACTACAGTTCTTTTCCTTCTCAAAAGATGGACTGCATTTGGCTGATAAGCTGAAAACCTGAGTTAACCTGGTTTTCGGTTAGAAAAAGTAAAAAATCTAAGCAGGATGATTCAGGTTCATTTCAACATTTAAAAAAAAAAAAGCCTAAAAGCTACTACAAAATAAGTATAAAAGTTCCTATCTATTTTTTTAAATTTTAAAGCTAGCAAACTAAATACAATGGAACTTATAAGGAGAAAAACACGATGGGAATAAATTTTAAACCAAACTACCCTTGCTTGTAAAATGTGATGCCCCATATTCAAATTCGAGTTGATCAATATATAGTATATTTTTTGGCTTAAAAGGACTGAATTTTTTAAGTTGGTTGACCCAAACCATATTTGGTTGCACGAAAAAAGGTTAATTAATTTTCCTAGAAGAATTCTCGCTTTCAAATGTTACAAGACTCTGTTTGATCTCAGACTTAATTTTTATTTTCAGGTTATGGAACATGTCAATACCCATCAACCAGGTTAAGTTCCTTCTTATATCTTCATGACTTATTTGGTTTTATGCAAATATGCTGGAAATTCGTGAACTTGAGAAAAAAAAATTAGGGCTCATTCATTCATGTAAAAACTTCTATCTTATTCAGGTCAAAATTCCAGAAAATCTCATTAGTTTTAGCTAGTCAACCAACATTAGCCAATTTCAAGCAAAAAAAAAAAAAAAAAACTGAGCATAAAAGATACAACCAAACAAGGCCCTAATTCACTTTCCCCCCGTTTTCCAAAATTAAGCAGCGAAAGAGTTATAACAATTGTTTTTTTTTTCAAAATGCAGCACTAGCTCATCAGTCTTGGACACATCAAATTTAAGCGGATCGCGAGTTTTTGGTTCTGGAGTACCTAACGATCCAACCCCCTCCTCCACAGTCGCCATATCGTACTCACACTTGGTTCTTTTGGCATGTTTCATGGTTGTACTTGCAAAAAGTTGGCTTTAAATCATATATATGCATACTACATGAATTTCCTTCTATAGTATTATAGCTTGTCTTTTTTCTATACCAACACTAGAGTAGAATATCTCACTGCATACGGGCTGTGGGTGTTTAGTCGTATAACGTAGATTGATGGTATACCAGGCGTATGTTTCGATTAGTTGTTTGTTGTAAATTACTGGATTTTATGTCAAATGTAGAGAGAACAATGAAGTAGTGTTTCAATCTGATGATCTTTTGTTGAATAACCTTAATGTGTGTTAGGATGTACTCTGAATAAAACATTTAGTTTTTTTTTTTGATAAGTAAATAAAACATTTAGTTAATCAGCTGAAAGCTGTTTCTTTTGTGTGTGCTCAGTTGCATGAATTACCAAGAAGCTCTAAGCTGAATGAACCTCACTTTCTTTTGTCATCAATTTGCTTTTGGAGATAACTAGTTATCTTTTGACTATATTGTGTTTTTAGCATAAACCAAAAATTTAGATCAAGTTTAGACTGAGAAAACAAAACCAACACAATGCCACAGGAAATAATCTTGCGACTCCCAGAATTGTAAGTAATTTTCCGTTTGGATAAGAATCGACAAGTACATAAACTATAGTTTGGAAATTAGATAAAAAATGTCCAAATTTCTACAGATTGTCAAATACACAAAGTACCTAATCAGACTTATACTAATAAGACGAATGTATAAAATATTAATTTTGGTGCCCATTTTTCTCATTTATTTATCTGAAATATGAGTTGTTTTCGGGTTCTATTATGACTGCATTTAGCTCTACATGTGAGAGTCAAAATGACCAAAACGTGAAGCAGACTTATGTCTGTACAATTTGACTAAAAGATCCACCTTTTCATTCATGAGCTGGCTTATAGAATATTTTTGTATGAAGTGGTGCACAAGAAAACATGATAACTAGTTTGGCAGATCTCTGAGAAAAATTAAGTACAAAAAATTAAGTACATTCATATAATCTAACTTTAACTTGCATTTTTTGTGTACATTATACTAACTAGTTTTGCCTAGTAAGAGTATATTTTATTAATATATTGATACTAGTTTATGTGATAAGTGGAACATATGATTATTAAACAATTTAAAATAGAATGAAATGAAAAAATGATTGTCAACTCATCCATTGGCATTGTCCAAAACTTAACAAGTGATTACCAACATGTCATTTAATGAGTGTGTTATCAAGTCCAATATGATCGAAATATGATCTTCTAGTTAACAAGTGACACTAAAAGTTGAGATATTTAATCCAATTTAGTTGATCTAACACTGAACATAAATTTCCACTTCACCAAGAAACAGGAAAAAATGCGTTTAATGCTCAATAACATTTAAAGCAGAAGCCACTAGTATGCAGTTTTGATTTGATAAATGCAGAACAATAAAAAAACTTAAATGGGGAGTAATAATTATCAACCATTAGAAAAATTCTCACTTTATTCTAAAGCATGATCAGTGTGCCAAATATAATAACTGTAAAGTGTGAGCACCACAGGCATTCTATTCTTATTCCCTAGTGATTGAAAACGAAGAAGAACACTTCAAAAAAAAGACTAAGAATATAAACTTAGCTAAATTTGAAATGGCCAAGAAATATTTGAAAAGGAGTAGAATAAATCTTTCTCTTTACGTTTAAAAGTAAAAGGTAGTTCATATTTAATTGTTCATTACGAAACTACGTGTAATTTTGACCGGTTTATAACGAGTATCAAAATTGTCGAAATGGATTTTTTTTAAATCGAATCATAAAATTTAATATTTGAGCTATATGATCAACTTTTAAAAAATTTTATTCCGACAATTTTGATGCAAGTTCATGTCCGATCAAAATTACACATAATTTCATAATGAACCATTAAATAGGAACGAAAAGAGTATCATCTAACCTTAAAAAGTAAGTTAAGGCAGTGATAAAAAATTTGTACATCTGTACAATGAGTACTATTCAGTGGGGCTGACGTACAAAAAAATAGGGTGAACCAACCAATTAAAACTTTAAGAAATGAAAGAAACTCTTATGAGGCCATAATAAAGTTAAATCTTTGTAACATAATTGGTGCATATTAAATATGTGTACCCATCGAATATTTTCTGGTATGTAGGGGCGTTTCAGGCGCAAGTCCAGTAAGGCTTAGGTCTGATTTTTTTTTTATGCAATAGTTTAACTACTGAATAACCAAAAAAAATGAGATTTGAACAAGCAAAATTACTGGACCGCCCCTGCTCATATGTAATATTAATATTCAGTTTCAGAACAAGGCTTGATACCCTCCAACATATAGACACCTACGGCGGACCATAAACTGATACTTCTTTTTTCATTCATTCATCCTAACCCATTGAAATTGATCCGTTTATTATATTTTCATTCATTCAATATTACACTAACAGAATCAGCAAGAATTCTACACTATGGATAATGAATAAGTGGAGTACTTAGTATGAAATGATTACATTCAAATGGAAGTCAAGCGACTAACAAGCTGCGCCGTTATCACTTTCTAAATCGCAAAACTAATTTTTTTAAATACAAAGTACAAACCAATGTTGAGAATCGTGTTTGCTACGGTAGTAAATTGGTATAGACACATTTTTTTAATCGTTTAAAAAAAGCTCCTCATCTAAACCCTTGTTTGATTATATTAGTTTTCTATTAGCTTGTTAGTTAATTTAAATTTTAATTAATAAAACAGGGTGTGATTGCCGATATTCTAAAAGCTTAGGATCCACGTGCTCATTAATGAAAACACTAAGACCAACTAGCTATTTATCAATCTCATGGGTGTAATTGGTGTTTTGACCATAGAGATTTTTTCTCCTATCAATGCTCCCTGCTATTTATCCAGCCCAAAATCGTTTTTCTAGTAGGAATCTCCTATTGTTTCGCGTGTAAATTTTACATTTTTTATTATTCTCTTATTTCATAATTTTGTTTCTCATAGCTATAAATATAGTGAAATTTTTTATTAAAACGTATCAAACAACCGTAATTACCACTCGTAACGTATTTACAGTAGTACCACACATCACTAAGACCAAAATCGTTTCTTCTCGTATCATGCTTCCTACTGTTTCGCGTGTAAATTTTACATTTTTTATTATTCTCTCATTTCACAATTTTGTTTCTCATAGCTACAAATATAGTGAATTTTTTTATCGAAACGTACCAAACAACCGTAATTACCATTCGTACCGTATTTACGGTAGTAACACACATGTGGTACGGTAATACCGTACCGTTCAAGTGTAACGGTACATTAATGACATTAGTTTTTTAATATCACGGTAACCTACCGATCATACCGAACATATATATATATATATATAATTAAATTATATTTTGTAACCTCATTCGTTCTGTCTTCGTATGGTCTGCTAAAAGACTTTACTAATGAGTACAAGGCCTGTTTTACCCTCCACTTTAGTGAAATATTGTTTGGAATAGATTGCATTAATTAGCAATATTACAATAATGACTGGTTTCCCCCAATGTACTTTTCTGTAAACCATCATATTAGATTTCACGACTGTAAAAGACCAATAATACATGTGGATCAGCACTTGCAGTGCTTTCATGTTTAGAGCAACTGGTGTGTGTAAGTTGTAACACATTTGAATTTTGCTACAATATATTCTTGGTTGCAGATCGATGTTTACCTACATTTTTTACGGTCACGTTCGTTTTATGTTGGTAATATATCGTACCATATCATTACCGTACCGAAAATATGGTATACCGAAAATACGATACGGTAATGGTATGAAGAAAACTTATACCATATATATATGGTATGAGCAAAATACCAATGATATTGTATCAACTCCACCCCTACCTGAAACCATTGTTCTAAAATGCTCAACATTGAAATAACTCGCCTAATCACATTTAATTTCACTAATCCCTCCTAATCTACTACGAAGTCAAGGCTCCGACTACCGCATATGATCGATTTTTTGAAAATTGCATGAAACTCTCATCTAGAGAATAATAATAAAGAAAAAAGAATAACAGAATCCCACTAAAATTTGCAAAACAAAAAAAGTTTTCGAGGGCTTAGAAAGACAAATTTTATAAATTTAATCTTTTAAAAAAAAAAATGAGTATTTTAGTTAATTATCACAATAAATTAACAAAACAGTGTGTGATTGTCGATATTTCAAAATATTTGGGTCTAGGTTCTCATTAATTAAAACACAAAGACCAAGATAGCTATAAATATCAATGCCATGGGGTGTAATTTAGTGTTTTGACCCTTTGAAATTCAAGAAGTCTCATTGAGAGAAAAAGAAAAGAAAATAGAAAAACAGAAATCCCACTAAAATTTAGCAAAAACAAAACAAAGGTTTTTGAGGGTTTAGAAAGGTTGAGAAGAGAGAAAATGGAGAAAAATGAGAAAAAGAAAGTGATACTATTTCACTGTGTAGAATCAGAGGATTTGGCTCATAAAATTGCTTCTCAGTCACAACACCTCATTCAACTTCAATCCATCAATTGGAGGTCCACCTCTCTTTCTCTTTATATATATAGACTAGCGAACGTGCCCACGCGATACGTGGTGAAACGCATGAATTTATGCAACACTATAAAAATATGTAAAAAAAAAGAAGAAACAATAACAACTCCATAGTATTAATTTGAAGAATAAATCAAATTAATAAGCATTTAAAATCGAAAATTAGAATAAAAATGAGGATTGTACCTTTGTGAGAGAGATAAGGAGAACAAATAAAAAGTATTAAAGTTTTAAAATAAAGAGAATGGAAATATGTAGTGGGCGGATATGGGCAGTTACGTTACTTTTAGAATTTCAAATTTCAAATGTTTTCTTTTATTTCTTCTCTTTCCTTGACGTGTAGTTTTTTAAATTATTAAGGTTTTTTTGTAAATAATTGTTTCATATGATATGCACATATACATACATGATTGGTATTTTTGAGGAGGGTAAGTTTTGCAAGGTTGGATTTTTTGTTAGTTAAGTACACAAGGCTGTAATTTTCTTTTGGGTAAGTACAAAAAAATGTTCTTTTTTATTTGGTAAGTAGACAAGATGTATTTTTCTGTTTGGCAAGTATACAAGATTTTATTTTTATTTTTGAATGCATATGATGATTGTATTTTTCTTTTCTGCTGGGTACGTGACCGCAGTGGCGGAACTAGAGCTACATTTTTTCGTAATTCTGGGGTGTGCTGAAACGCTAAGATTGCTAAAAAAACTAATCCAAAATACATGGTAAAATATTGTTTTATTTCCTCAGTATGGGGTTCCGTAGTCCCTTTTAACATGCCTTCTACTAGTTCCTCCTCTGTAACTATTTAAATTCTCTTTTTAATAAGAATCCATGATTTTGTTTATTCTTTTGGGTAAATTAACAAGATTGAGTCTTTTGTATTATAGGTAAGTTTTTAAAAGCTTGTATTGTTTTTATCAGGTAGGTAGACACGGTTGGATTTTACTTTCGGGTAACACATGATTTGATTACCATGAAAAGCCACGTTTATATGGAGCTGAGTGTTGTGACTTATTTGCTATTTGAGTTATATTTCCTTCTATCATATTTTGCATTTCAAGCACAACAGGTGAAAGAAAATCAAGCTTTTCTTACCAGATGAATTATTACTTCGGTAAAGTTGATAATTAAATGATATAAGTTGTTCTAGATTTGATTAGGCAGCTTACAAGCTGAGGTTTGGTTCTCCAAAATGAAAAGTCTGAAACTTTAAACTTACCAAACCTAGCCTTGATATATGATACGTACTTCTTATGTAGTCCTTGAGTTAACCCGTAACTGTAAAATCATGTATCTATACAGTTAACAAATGAGGTGTTTTGCTGAAAAACTAAAGCTGTGATATTGATCTTTTATGTTAATGCTTGAGCTGTAAAATGAAACGGTAATCGAAAAATTACATTGAATCAGGTGGGCGTCACAGAATTTAAGACAGACTCATGCGATGAATCGAGTTGGAGGTTAAATTAAAGAAGCCTGAATTAAATTGGAATTTGTAATTGATAGCACGCAAATATGGAAGTTTTGCCAGATGATTATGAGTTTAAAGTTTAAACAGAAATATTAATTTTAACATGTAGTTATTCCACATTCTATACAACTTGTAACTTTCGAGAGATTAAGCTTTTGTTATCTTCGTATTATGGTTTTCAGTGTATTATTATACCACTTGTACTTCACTATTCTTTGACCATTTTGATTCTGAGATTCTCCATACAAAGCTTTTTGTTAATTCAAGCATTTCTAGTTCTTGATGATTTGTTTATAAATGTATAGGAGTTTCGCCGATGGATTTCCAAACCTCTTTATAAATAATGCTCATGATATTCGAGGACAACATGTTGCCTTCTTAGCATCCTTTAGTTCACCAGCAGTTATATTTGAGCAGCTGTCAGTAATATTTGCACTTCCTCGTCTGTTTGTTGCGTCTTTCACATTGGTATTACCTTTTTTTCCAACGGGGTCGTTTGAGCGCATGGAAGAAGAAGGTGACGTGGCAACTGCGTTCACCATGGCGAGGATTTTGTCGAATATTCCCATTTCAAGGGGTGGTCCCACAAGTCTAGTCATCTACGATATTCATGCTTTACAGGTTTAGTTTCTTGTCTGTATTTTGATAAGGTTTGGATTTCAAATGAAGTGTCTTTGCATCCAAAGGACTATTCAGATCGACGTTTAAATGGGTTTTCTCTTTCTGTCCACAATTTTATGATCAACCTATACGTTTATTATCCTTTTTTTTTTTTTTTTGTACACTTTAATTTTAGGTTTTTAATGGAAAAAAGTAACTACCTATAGGTTTATTATCGCTTTTGTACACTAATCTGTATGTTAATTACTACTTTTTCGGTTAAAATTCGGTAGTGTACAAAAGAGGAAAACAAACCTACAGGTTGGTACTAATAAAAAAAAGGTTTCTTGGTGTACAAAATCTTAGTAACGTGGTCGGTCAATGTACAAAACTACAATGTTGGTTGTTAACTTTTGCTTTGTTTCACTTTTGCAGGAAAGGTTTTATTTCGGGGACCATGTTCTTCCTTGTTTCGAAAGTGGTATTCCTTTGCTGAAACAGCGTCTTCAGCAGCTTCCTAATTCTGAAAAAGTAAGATTGTCTGCATTTTCTTCAAAAGTTATACTTTAACACGTACTAATGATTCAGTCTTTTGTTTCCGGCATTTAATTTTTTTTTTTCAATTGCTTATATCTAGGGTAATTCACATTAACATATTTTCGACTTATTTCTCATTAAGTGTTGTTGGGAACTTTCCATTCTCATCTAGTGGTTTTGCAAACATATTCAAGTTCAGTTTATAGAAATGTATGCCAGTCAAGAGCGAGATCAGTGTAAAATAAGCTTATTGAATATAATGACAATAAAAAATCAGTCAATTGAGGTGTATGTAGATCAAAAGTGAAAACAGTTTATTGAACTGGATGTCAATCATACTTGGTTAGAGTTGATGTGTGCCCATCAAAAGTACCTCCAAATGAGAAACAAGTTATCAACTTATAATATAGACTAAATCCGAATCAAGTCCTAAGTACATCACTTAATGATTATTTTTTTATTATATCTAATTAGGAACTTGTTCATGTTTCAGATTGTTGTCGCATTTCCTGATGATGGAGCTTGGAAGCGGTTCCACAAATACTTGGATCATTTTCCCACGGTGAGAGTTTTAAGTCCTGTCACCACATTGACGTAATAAACATATGTATATACGTTCATGTACTGTGGAGGGTGATCAACAAAGTTCGTGAAGGTGATAAAAGAATAGTTTTTATACTTTGATTATAAATGTGTAGGTGGTATGCAACAAAGTTCGTGAAGGTGATAAAAGAATAGTTCGTCTGAAAGAGGGTAATCCTTCTGGTTGTCATGTTGTCATTGTTGATGATTTGGTACAATCTGGAGGTACCTTAATCGAGTGCCAGGTACTTATGTTGTTTTCTTTATTTCTCAATCATCTGAAAATGTGGCTTTTGTGCTCAATTTTTCTTCTTCTTATAAGTTGAAGTCCATTTTGCTGGCAGATTTAGAAGCAGAGGTTTTTGGCATTTCTGGCTTTAAAAAAGTTGTGAGATTTTAAGTTGAATGAACCTGGGGTTTATCTTAACCTCAAAGAAAGCAGTTTATATTTTTTTTAAAGTTGCAGCGATACAAGCCCTTGAATAAATGAGAATGCAATGCTGGCTTTATATGATTCCCTGTGCTTTCATATTCCTGAACATTGGCGACTCAGATTTTACATTTTCAAAGTTGTCTGAAGTTTACCAGTGCTTGTTTTTGTATCAGAAAGTATTAGCAGCTCATGGTGCAGCCAAAGTGAGTGCCTACGTAACACATGGCGTATTTCCTAAGCGGTCGTGGGAGCGTTTTGTTCACAAGAATGACGGTAATAGCCTGCATATTTATTTTTAAACCTGCAAATTCTGATTCAATTTTTTCGCTTATATCAGTAATATAGCTTCTCATGGTTGTTACTTCCTTTGAATACTTGGCAGACTCAGAAAAAGCGTTTGCATACTTTTGGATCACTGATTCGTGTCCTCTTACCGTGACAGCCGTTGCAAACAAGGCGCCTTTCGAAGTTTTGAGTCTTGCTGGATCCATTGCAGATGCTCTCCAAATATAATATAATTGGAGACAGATTCAGCTACAAAAGTCTTTATTGATATACTTAATTTGGAAAAATGAGAGTGACGGTTATTGAATTGTAATCCATTGTTTTTCTAATACTATAAATATGTTGTACTGCTGCCATAACATTTTCTGAATTTCCATCCTATTCCTAACATTTGCCCTGTTAGTATGTTTGTGCTCCAAAATTCTGCCTCCTACTTCTCTGTTATGACTTTCAGAGTTGTTGCAGCTTTCCAACCTTTGTGTCTTTTAGTTTTTGTGCTTCCTTGGTTGCTCAGCTTTTAAACCAAGGGTGTGTTTGACTGTAATCATTGAGCAAGCAAACTAGCTTATTTATTTGAAGTTCATAAGAAAAAAAGGGTCGTCAGGCTTAAGTTTTGTAAGTTTCGGTATCTAGAAAAGTGAAAAGGATCGACTTTTTAACTGGCCAGCCTTCAAAACCAAAGCCATAAACAAAAAAGAATGTACTCGGCTTAAAAGTTGCAACCGAACGACTCACTCAATTATGGAAAAGAAGATACCCATTGTGACAAAAACAAATTGGCAGGAACTCCATCACGATAGCTACGGTATTTTCATTATAAAGGCACAAAAAGCAAATAACATTGAAAATGTTTCCTTAGGGAAACTCGCTGCTTCATAAAGGTGTCTCTTTTCAATTTTTAAGAAAATGCAGAAAAATACCAACTCGCCCAGAAACTCTGGCGTTTGTGTAAAAGAGAGACAAATAGAGAGTTTGAACTTATGTACGATATCATTAATTACATACTTCGTTTCAGTACAAGCCAACAATGGCAGACACTTCAGAGCAGGACCAAGACAGGGTCTGCTTGTCATCAATCTAAACACTTGTGAAAACAGCCCCAACTCTTCACACACCACTCTCTTAAATATAAACCCCCCATATAAACATGGACTCATATTTTACAGTACACAAGAAACTGCGACTATCCAAACAGAAATGAAAAAAAACACAACATTAGGCTGCAGACAGACTTACTTCGCTCATCAGCTCCAGCTCCACTTATTCTAGTTAAATGTTAACGTCTTTATGTACTTATACATACAAAATGCTCTGACTGCCTATTCCTTCTCCAGTTCAGGGATATGAAGATATATCTGTTATCCCATAAATTACGACACTTGTATAGATATGCACATCACAAGTTCTACACAATCGAGTAACTGAACATTAATTAGCACTAGTAGGCATCGGTAATGTCAGGATGGACTCTTCTCAGGTGAATCGTCCAGATAGCTCTTAGGACTCTCGAGTAAATCCCCAGAATATGTCCCATCTTGTTGACGAATATAGATGTTCAAATTGCTGGTGAGAAATGGTTCCTGGACATTCCCAAATATCCATGTCAGCAAAATCTAATTGTTGGGTGCATCAGTTAGAAGTTAAAGTGGTAACCTTAAGCTTTGTAGTATTTCAATTTATAAGAACAGCATTTTAGGTTTAAAGATATCAATCATGTGCACAAAAATGGTAGTTTATTTATATATGAGAAGTATCAATATTAGTAACCTAAAAAACCGCTGTTTCCTTTTTATATTTTGTGTGTGTCCAACTGCACTCTCATGCTCCTTAACAGTAAAACAAAGCCTTTCTAAGAATATGCAAGTAATAATTTATCTTCCGGACCTGAAGTAGTAACGTAAAGGGGGTAAAGAGTCAATCTGCTAGCTTAAGGTAATTAAAGTGGAAATTTGTGTTACTTAGATCTTGAAAACAGAACTGCAACTTCAAACATTAACCAGTTGATCTTATCAAATATTTGTCGCCTACAGGCAAATTCTTTCACACTTTATAATAAAAAGGACTAAAATTTACCCTTTTACCCTTTTCTCCAACCACAATCCAGTGTCTTTTAACATCAATACGACCTCTTTAATGATCTTTAAAGATGTTCGTAAGAAATCAGAGCAGAACTACTTACGACTGAAGGTTGAAAAGTTTCAACTTTATAGGTAGAGGTAGTTCTCATCGGGAAAAAGAGTTAACAACGGCAAATATCAGAAAATGGAAAATTTATAAAGGCCAGAATGAAGGCTTGAACAACTTAAAGTACCTCATCTGCAATTTCTTGACCCTCTGCCTGGAAAACAATTGGCCGGCACCGCTTATCCTCATTCATAAGGCTTGAATTCTGAAAGTGTGTTACTAGGGCCGATTTGCCTTGTATACGAGCAAAGGCCAACAAAGCTACTTTTTCACTATTGAACTTCTCCCACCTCTTTCCATTAAAGGCCTGCAGAGATCCTCTTGATAAGTATTCTAAAAAAAAGGTTTCCAGAAAAACTACGCATATCTATACATATTTACTAATTCCAGTTTTCATACTCAATTTTTTTAATGGAGACTTGATGCAGAGAGCCCATATTCTTTCGTTTTATAACAAGATGAGACAGAATGTTGTACTTATTCTTTATTTTGCAAAACTTTTCCTTATTTTCAGACATAGAAATTGGATTTGTTACCATGATCTCCTTTAATGTAACCTTTCACACAAATAAAAAATATTTTATTCAAAAGAACCGGCAATCATTGTGTTGGCTGAGAAAATAATAAACATACCTCGTAAAATGAGGGAATGTAAGATGGAGACACCATGTTGATGAAAGCATAACCCACATTGCACTTATTCTGCAGTGATTTCACATGTATGAGGAAAAGTCCATCTGCATTTTCACTAAAATATTTCTAAATATATAGGAGTTAAGTTTCCAGTAGAGTCACCTTGAAATCAATTGGCAAGTACAGAAAGTCATAGGTTCCTTTGTGATATTCATCTATAACTGCAAGCAACATCTTAGATGTGTACCTAAAAGAAACAAAAGAAGCCATATCATCGTGAGTTTTTTCACCATTTCGATGGGAAACAATGTTGTTCCTTGAAACCACATGGAAATGAAGTCCTAAGTAAGTCATTTGATCGTAACTTTCTGATAAAAAAAACTACATTATATCAATTCCGTACTTGTTAGGAATGTTTTTTATCATCAAAGTAGTCCTGGTATCTCCCCCAATCTTGATCTTTTCCAGATCAATCTGAAATTGCTTCTTGTTATCAATCTGATTAACACTATAGTCCATCCTCCTTGAGCTCGTCACTCCAATCCCTTGATAAGAACCATTCCCGACAAATACAGGGGCGTTTCTCTGCAATGACATCATTCTGGAGCTGGGTAAGCCAATTTCCATCATATTTCCAGGTAAGCCAACACTCATATTCATCAAATTAGTTGCACTGTTGCGATTTAATCCCATATATGATGATGTTTCTGGCGACTCTGGGAAAAACCCAAAATGCCTGCTAATAGGAATATTAGACGGAGCGGACCCCACGTGATGTGACGGACGTGAACCAAGTAATGAGCCATGATGGTTAGTGTAAGGGTAATTAGGTCCTTTTGCATGAAATGGATTGCCGACAGATGATGTTCCCCAAAGAAACTGATTACCAGAAAGGGTTCCTATTCCAGTGGAACTTGAATTTGATTCGCCAAAAGAAGATACGGGACCTGGACTTGAACCTAAGTTTTGGTCAGGAAAGGAGTGAGAGAGATAACTAACACCTTGCGTTGTTTTTGGGGTACCGATTGGTGAAATCTTTGGGGAATTTGAAGAGTTTGGGGATAAAATTGAGGCCAAACCAGGCATGTTGTTGTTCGTTAGAGGACTAAGAGTACCCATGCCTGAGAAATGGCTAAAACCTTGCATAGGACTGTTACTGACAGGGCTGCCAAAATGCGGCCAGTTACCTGTTGCAGTAATTTTACTATAACTTTCACGGAGGATATAAACAAAACGCATAAAAAGAAAAAATTAATTCATCAATAAATGTAAAACAAAATTGTTTCTTTAAGAAAAGAGAACATCTAGTGCAGCTGACCTGGAGGAGAGTTGGCTATTGGTGAGCCGACATGATGGCGGAATGTTCGAATTTCGTCCTGCTCAAGCTCCTGGCATAGTTGCTGCATCAAGCTGAAGAAACCAAAAAACAAAAATATTAGTCCTTTGTAGTGCAAATATACAAAATCAATTGCAAATATATATAAAACAATATGCATACATACTTTCTACGAGCTCCACCAGGCCTGCTAGGCTCAAGTTTAATGCGTTTCCCAGCTATGTCACTCCTGTTCAAAGCCTTAAGAGCAGCCTCTGCACCTCTAACATCGTAAAACTCTATAAACTTATGATGACGCTTATGTGGCGTTTCTCTTATCTGCAGTTATGAAGTCCAAAATCAAAAGGTCATTAAATATTATATAGGAATCTATAGTACATCAGTCTAGGGTAGAGGAATACATAAAGCAGCCGTATACCTCTTTAACCTCACCATATGCACCAAAGATTATTCGAAGATCATCATTTGATACTGAGGCATCCAGATTAAATGCTACAAGAGTTCCTTGGTTTACATCTTTTTCAGATGGGTTATCCTAATGTAATAAGAATAGGAAACGATCAATACAGATAATGTCAGCATATTTACAATCTCAAATGATAGTAGTATAATAATGAAGTATTAGACAAACCTTTGGAATTGAAAAATGGATGTCAAGTTTTCTTCGTCTCAAAGGTTTATTTTGTAATGCACGCATTGCTGTTCGAGCAGCTCGGATATCATAGTATGATATCATCACAAACCCCCTGTGTTTGCATGCAGTATATAGAGTTCTAATATCCCCAAATTGCTGCCAAAGAAAAAATGTTTGAGCTTATGGACAATACATTCAGAAAACAAAAACCATCAAGGGTTCAAACTACAATTTGATACGCATTCAACTTTGCAAATAAATTTGTCTACCTCGAATAGCGATATCAACTCCGAGTCCTCGACATTACTGTTGATATTCCTGACAAACAACGTCCTGGAAGGGTGTTCCCCATACGGATGCTCCCCAACAACTGTAGCCGCACTATTTACAAGACCAAATTGTCCTCCGACTCCATTCATATTACCGCTATCAGAGATACCTAACTTTGACATTCCAGAACTTAGGCTCTCTTGCGACTCGAAATCCAGCTCCAGCCCACCGCCACTTCCAAAAAAATCATCATCCAAATCCTCAAGCTGGGTTGGCAAAAAGGATAGATCAAAATCGTCCATTAGCCCTGCTAAAAGTTCATCCTCATCACCAGGGAGCAAGTTGCCAACGCCATTTGGTTCGATATTTTCGAGAGGATTCTTGGTATTAATTTCTTTATTTAGTTTCTTCAAGATGGGGAAGTCATCGTCAAAAGATTGACCAAAGTGCTCCGAGTCGGTGAAGTTTACTGTTAAGCGAGAAATGGTCAGAAATGACAGAAACCACTCAATCAGGATTAAAACAAATATACACGCCTTCTGTTCCATTTTAAGTGTCCTATATTCATATTTAGGTTGTTCAATTTTAAGTGCCCGCTTTCTAAAATCAACAAAGAATGTTAATCCCTCTGTCCGTAAAAGATAGACCACCTTTCTGTTTTAACTTTTAATATATGTCTAGTAAAGTCCACTTTCTCATCTAGAAAGTATAAAGATATAATATTTACTATTATATCCTCATTTAGAGCTCTTCTTATTAGCAAGAAGGTGACTTTGTCAAGAATTTAAGCACGAAACTGTTTTTAGAAAGGGTAGAGTCGGACAGAACCTTGTGAAAAAGCAAATTTGGGGTTTACCTTTAAGGGGCGGAGGGAGTATTAAATCTTTATCAACACATGAATCAAACAGTTAAAGCAAAATATAGAAAATAGTGATAAAAATGAATTATAAATTCCTTTCAATTGGGGAAATACCCGTGGTAGAAGTTTAATTTGAGATAATTGTTAGAGAAGTAGCACTTACACTTCTCATGACGAAGAACGGGTACCGAAGATGAAAACAAGCTAGCATCGGTATTGAATGTATCTGTTCGGTGTGGGATACCCCATGCACTTTCCAGATTTCCCAAATGAGCTGGCGGTGAAATGCTAAGACCTATAAACAATAATTGATTTCAGAGCAATGATAAAAAAAATCACAACAAACAACAATGTGTAGTGTTTGTGTGGAAACAAGAGGGTTCTAATAACCTTAAGTAATTACCTGAAGGAGGGTCGTTTAAGTAGCGTTCCATTTAGTCACTTCCTGTTACACATTTAGCAAAAAATGATAAGTAAAACAAAAAAACATTTACAACATGTCCTATAGAACAAAAGATTATTCCGGAACATATCACAGGAATAATGCTCATCATCACAAGTGAAAAAAATACGTAGAAGAAAAAAAAGATTTAAGAGCAAAAACACCACATTGAGATTCCAACATAACTTGATTATAGTATTCAATCACAGCATCTACGAGAAAAATGACAAAATAAATGTGCTGTTATAAGCCTCTTGGCAAAGATTTTCAATAATTTCCAATTAGTTTTAACTGAGCCTTCTGGTCTCTTCTTAGATACTGGTAAACTTAACTAGCATCTTTAGCTAACAAGAAACTGAAGAAACTGCTGATTAGAAACAACTCTGTAGTCTAGTAATTTGAGTACAACAAACAGTCTTACTCATCAACTTATTCATTTCGTTAAAATGAAACATCAGTTCTTGTGCTGTACTCCCATTTTTATAAACAAAATTATAAAAATTGTCAAAAAAAAGTAACGTTTTTCTATGTAATATAATTAAAATCTTCAAAATTAAGTGTTTCAACCCCTCCATATTATGAAAAAAAATCATATAGAGCATGAAAAAAGATCATATAGAATATCAGCCCATCGCATTTGCACTTCTGGTTCTATCCCTGGCCATAATAGCTTACATTCAGCTAGCACTTTGTTTTGCATAAAATGATAGGCTCAAAAGGAACCCAAAACGAACAAAATTACAATCAAGTAAGATAGAAAACACATAATACATTGTCAGTAACTTGAGAAGGTCGAAAATTAGGTCTAGTCCCGTCGGAGCTTTCAAGCTCAGCTTTTTTACTTGCTTGCTTGTAAGTTATATTGTAATTGGGAAAGCTGCGTTTTATTTAGTATTATGGCCAAAATAACCTTGAAAGTTTGAAGTTGAATGAAACCAAATTTTACCAAATCAGCCTTTGTGCAATCTCGCAATAGCTAACCTCATCATGAAATTCCAAATAAAACCCCAATAAGCCTAATCTTTAGCATATCCAATAACTAGTCATAAGTTCTAAACTACACTTCTATTAAATGTAGATCATAAGGAAGAAAAGAAAAAACACCAAGTTTCCAGAAATAACCACTCAAAATCTCCGATTTTTAAACGGGTAAATGACCAACTAGAATCAGTCCAACTTATAATGAAAACAATTACATTTGAGCTTAAAATCTGCAATCAACCAGGCCTTAAAAAGGTATACCTAGAAAGAGCCGATGACCGAATAACGAAAACCCTATTTAAGTAAATGAATTGCAATCCAATACATCCCGAAAATTTTAAAAACCTCGATAACTAGCCAGAACTTCATAATTACACAAAAGATCTGTTTTTTTAAATACCCAAACCAAAAGACTCAGTCTTCAATATGACCAATCAAATACAGTACAAGTTATAATGAAAATTCTCAACTTAAAAGCTGCAATCAACTTAAAAATAACCTAATCATGAAAAAAGAAAAAAAAACTCAAGTTACATAATTGTATCCCAAACCAAAACATCCCAAAATATTAGCAACTTCATAATTGAATTACACACAACAACAACAAAAAACAAATAAATCAAAAGACTCGGTCTTTAATATGACCAATCAAATAAAGTACAACTTAATAATGAAATTTCTCAACTTAAAAGCTGCAATCAACTTAAAAAATAACCCAATTATGAAAAAAGAAAAAACCCAGTTCACATAATTGTATCTCAAACCAAAACATCCCAAAATATTAGTAACTTCGTAATTGAATGACACACAAACAAACAAACAAAAACCCAATAAATCAAAATAAATACAAAGATAATTTGGAAAAATAATAATAAATAAAAGGGTAAGAGGAAAAAGATTACCTCAAGAGCACATAGGAAATTAGAGAGAGAGAGAGAGAGAGGATAAATATGAAAAGGGTATGGATTAAGTTTTTAGATAACTTAAGATAAGGAAATAATACTAAATAATCAAGTGAGTATTAATATTATTATTAAAAAACATATACTATATAAAAATATTAATTAAAAAAGGGTGTAAGTTACGTAGAAGCAGAGGAATAGCTTTCTTCTACTCATCTAATTCCTTCTCCCCCGCCGGGAAACTAGAGAGAGAGAGATAAAGAGATAGATAGAGAGAGAGAGAGTGTGTTTTAGCCAATTATTGGAGGGAATTGAGTTATATTACATTATAATAATGTCACCTCAATAATTGGATTAATTTTATATGTTTGGTTTCTATAGTTTGGAGTTATATTTAATTTGGATCTCAATGTTTCAATCAAAGAGTATTTGGTACATTGGCAATGTGATCGTTTCGGTCATTGTTTAAAAAGATGTAAGACGAGTCGTAGACGGATATAGGATGTGTGGTGCTTAATCCCGCTTAATACTGTTTAATTATTATCTAATCTTTTAATATTTGTTAATCCGCTAAACGCTTAAGCTCCGCTACCTTATGCCTCCGTCTAATTTTGGCATAGACTTGCATTATAGAACAATTGTTTTGGTCACTTACGCAACATCGTTTTTTTTTCCAATAGGCATGTTACCGGTTGCATCAACCTCGGATTAGATAAGGTGGAATTTTATCTATCATATATTGTTATAATTATTGGTATTCACACACTCTTATATATGTGACTTATGGGATGTTAGAGAGATGAGAATAAATGTATTGTCATATAACGATATTTAATTTCATATGTTATTAATGTTTGAATTAACGAAATAATGTTCTTGGTCTAATTTATATTTCTCAATTTGATGATGGGTAGTCAGGCACACAAACCTTGTATGCACGAATAAAACATATAATTCGTGCTTCAATCTCATTTTATGGGATGCGCAATTTTCAATAATGAACCGTAAGACATAAATTCAAACTTCGGTTTACACCTGAAATATTAAGTACGTTGCAAAATAAGTCGTTGTTGTAAAAAAATATAGATAATATATACACAATAGATGAAACAAATGAAGTCGTATTTCCTGTACTTAGAATTGGTATTGTTTTAGTCTACAAATTGATGAACATGAACATGATGATGATGGGAAATGATAACAACTTATTAAACTACATAATTACCAATAAATACTCACATGTTAGTCAATTGTGGTTCAAATCATATATATAAGATAAGACATTGATACTAATAATAGTAATAAGTAATAACCAAATCTCTAATTTTGAAAAAGATACTGACCACTATCATTACAATTAAAGTATATTCACGAAGTAGTCTTCAGAGATTCTATGACACCATTACTGTAATTAACCTGAAATAATGGAAAGATTCTATTTTTGGTACACTATCAAGTCTTATCATAAAGAATTAAAAAAAACACTCTTTATCCCACCACAAGTTTTTGTCTGTATTTGAGTTTCTTTTGGCATTCGTTGACACGCACTTCAGTGTACCATATTGATTATTGAGTTCGTTTCATTATATTTATTATAACATTCTTAAATGGAAAAATATCGAAATGCCATTTGATATATTATTACATGTCATGAATCATGATTTCATCAATTTGTCATTTTGTGTTGTAAGGCAGGGGAGACGAAGATACATTTTGTTTATTTTTTCAAAATGGCAAAAAATAAAAGTGTGACTTTGTTGCTCTTACCATGATGTGAATCTGTGTTTTACGTAACTTTTATTCTTACAATTTGTAAATTTCGTTGTTTTACTCTCACTGCTAGAAATGGCTAAGATAGTGTCGAAAGTTTTGTAACGTGCCTTTTTGCTTTCTAAAATTGTAGTACCTGACAATTGACACTAACGTGCGACGAAATTAACCCGGTTAACATTTATAACAACTTAACGATGACTTTGAGACCACAATTATTTTCCTAAACTCAAAAAATTGACCGTTGAATATTTGTTTAAATTGATTATTTTTAAAGAGATGGAATATACAAAATGTGTCCTGAGTCTTTAAAAGAAATTAAAGCTACATGTAGACGTAATTCCATCATATATAATATTACATCTTTCTTAACTGTATTTTTAATTAATATTTTAGGGACTCTACAGCCTAACCAATTTTTCCATTTTGCAGTTACTCCGTCGGTAAATCCATATCAAATTTAACGTTGGGACTTGACAACTGCACCTTAACTACCTCGTTAACAAACATTAACATAAATTGTTTGGTAACTTTTTTTGAGAAAATTTTGGACAACAATCCGTCGTTAAACCAAATCAATTTGAACGATTATATTTGGTGTCACGGGCGGTCATGAGATTTTTGTTTTCCGACAATCTCATGACCGCCCGTGACACCAAATATAATCGTACAAATTGCTTTGGTTTAACGACGGATTGTTGTCCAGAATTTTCTCGCTTTTAAATTGTCGTTCCGGTATAAAATTTCATAATAAAATATTTTGATGGTAGAATAATCGAAAATTAACTCTCAAACAAAAAAAAAATCATTAATATAAGAAGAATTGTGCCATTTTATTTACTTATAATTTTTTTTACTAGCATATATTTATACGTATAGTTTTTTACAATACAAAAAAATATCAGTTTACCATCAGAGATTCTGTTGCTAAACTGATGGTAAAATGAGTGTTGCTAAATTTAGCAACATTTTTTGTTTCTAAATTGTTACTAAAATTTAGCGACACTCAATTTACCAACAGTTTTCAAAAAGTAAATTGTTGCTTATAGTGTTAATTAATTTTTATCGACGTCGTGGGGCCCTGAGAGGTTTACCGGAATTGCGAGGCTCGATACGGTCGCACATACTGCACCTTCTCAGGGCCACCCCTGTTTAGCGTGGCCTACTTTACTGCTTTGTAAAAAACGGTGACATGAAACTCTCACCGTAATTTATTTACTTATTTTTTCTCTCTAACCGGATCGGGTATTGTCGAGGAATAACTTATCTATATATGATCGCCTGCCTTAACCGCATTAAGTGTATAAGTAGGTGAAAGTTGGAAGGAATCCGTCAATGCGAGTTTTTTGTTCATGCACGTAACATGCCTATAAATGTCACACAAGTTTATGATTTATTTAACATATATACATAAGTTATTTTTATTTATACCGCCACTTTATATAGCCTATAGCTTAGGTTAATGCGGCTCAAAAATGGGAAGCAAACATATATAAACGTTTTTTTGTTACACTTTCATATGAATTAACTGGTGTTGTGATTATGCATTAATTATTAAAAAAAATTAGGTTTCTACCGATTGTTTCACTTGAATTATCGTATATATTCAAAATTTATCAGGAACCGAGCGGTATAAGTTGGAGTCAATTATCGAAATCAGTTAAATTACTTTACTTTATAGAATTCACGGTATAATAGAACTACAAATAATTTTCTATAATTAGTAGTTTTGTGTACACATGTATACACAAAACTACTAATTATTTTATAAATACCAAATGAAACTGACTACGAGATGCTATCAGGCGTTTATTCATGTGGCGAGGCGACATTACGCTAATTTTGTTTTCAGCACTTGTGTGGAGATAAATAAGTCGGAACGGATGCATAAGCTAGCATATCTGGCAAGCGTGATTGGTTACAACCGGTTACTGAAATGATAAATACGGGAATACTTGATAATTTTACAGTTAAATGTTATGTAGCTTCACGGTAATGGTGGAATGTTTGTGATAAAGTTATGTCAAATTACGTTAGCTCCATTTTCTTTGCAAGTTTTTTGATGACATATTCCGACCTTACCCATCGCAAATCAGAGACGGACAGCAAAGTCCGTTTTAATAAATTAGCTACAAGCACTTTGTCTACATCTCGAGAGACGGAAAAGACCGTAACGGGGTTGTATTTTAGCGATGATATTTCTGTAACTATTTAAGCCTATTTGAGTGTCTAACTCAAAATAACACATTTAAACATGAAACGGGAAGGAAAAGTGCACGTAAACTTGCAAGTGTAGACATACATTTAAGATCTACCATAGTCTTTAATACTAATAATTTAATGTGGAAAGAATAGTTCTTAGTTAAATTCATCCGTACAAGTAACTTTTTTGGGGGCATAATTATTCCCACATCTTTTATATTATTTTATTTTATCTTTATTTCTAACATTTGGATCTAATCTAGCCATTTAAATTTATCTTTATAATTTAGTTTTGGAACTTTTATTCTGGTCTAATAGGTTATGAACGATTTAATTGTAAACTGACGATTTCACCACGAAAAACGTTGGTGATCAGTTTTTTTTTTTTTTTTTTTACTTTGACGGAATGGGGACTGATTTTTTAATTTATCTTTATGTAAAGGTAAGAGAAAATCTATTAGGGTGAGGTGTAAAAAAGAAAATAAATTAAAATAAAGGTTAATTAGTGTTTAAAGCAGTAAAAAAGGAGAGAACCTTATAAATAATAAAGCACACGAATAATTTAATTTTGAAAATAACCCCAAACAACCTGGATCCTAAAATTCCTAGATATATGAAATTAAATTAAATTAATTAGACACACGATATAGTCAATAATTAAATTTTTGATAAGATGTCATGCATACTTAAAATATTCAACCTCAATAAGATGTGGGAATCACTATGACGACGTTGATGTTTCACCACTTTCTCATTGAGGAAAAAGGATTAAATGTGACACTGCTGTTAATTTACTATACATAAAATAATGAATTGGAAAATGACAAGCTTATATACCAGAAGTCCGAAAAAGTACGAATTCTCAACGTTCAACATTTTTTTGTTATAATCCACAGATGTGGCATTATAATTAATGCAGAAGGATATGGTGGCGGAGCCTTAATATTCGATTCTTGGGGGATCGATCGGTGATGATATTTTCTTTTCGACTACAACAAAAATTAATAGTATCAAAAACCAAAGAAAAATGAAATTTTAAAACTCAGTTGACTTTTCCATCACTTTAAAAAATTTAAAAGACACATAAAAATATGTTATAACTACGAATCTATTAAAGTATATACCCTTTCTTATAATAAACTATGAAACTACACGAAAACATATGTTTTTTTTCCTTGCTCATAATACTACTTACTTGATTGAACAAATACTTGTCATTTTATAAAATTTTATCCTGTTAAATATAACTAATAATTTAAATATATAAATAATACTCCTCTTACAAATTCCATTTATGTATCTTGTAAGAGTATATTATTAGTTTCACTACTACTAATATAGTAAAGTCATGGACATAGATATATTTATTTATCGATTTATATTATATAAAAATCGAGTATGTTATATTTTTAAATATATAAATAAACACTCTCACCGTTGAAGAGTTTTTTAGTGCCAGAAATTGCCATTTTCGTTTAAGTAAACTTGTTATATTTTTTGAAATTATCGCTATAAAACATATAAGTATGATATGGAGCGAACTATAATTAATTAAGCAGAGATTGTCCAACTATTTTTATACCATCGAATATTCATGAGGCCGTTAGCCCCCTCAAATAAAAGAAATTATGAAAAAGACATAAGTAGTATTGTAATTGGAATTTACTTAAATTATTGGTGAGTAATTGTACCTAATTAAACAGATGATAAATTAACAAACATATTCATGTTTGTCTGTCTGTCCTCAATCTTTTTTCTAAAATTGTTTTGTGTCTGCTAAGAAATGTTGAGGCCAGTAATTTGTTTGAAAATGGGCACTGACCCATAAAGAGCCCAACTCAACATCTTTAAACCTCTAAATAAGAAATTGACTTAGGCATTTCTTTTCTTTCTGTTCCTCATTTAAATGATTTTCTTATCTAAACTTACATCATGTTGTATATATTTCGTTGGAAATACAGAACTAGGCATATTACTAGAGGAGAAAGGAAATAAAAAAAAATCAAGGCCGAGAGTGATGAGGGAGCTATAGTATTTCGTTAGTACGAGGGTTCATGTTCCTGAGCCACCGCTGGTGGTAATCAAATTGACGCTCTAAGTGGCTTTCGTAGTTCGAATCAGGTGTATAATCGGATTTCGGAATGCTTAATGTAACTATAGATGTATATTTCACAATGTCCGACAGGCTCATAATTAGATAAGGCTCATATACATTTGTGTAATTTACGTTATCAAAGTTATTCCGATCTTTCTTGGCTTCTTAGTCTTACTATCCTACAGTTACGTTGATACTTACATTCTGTAAATACTCAGAAGATTTTTAAGAACAATATAAATAAACTTTTATTTTAATCACAGACAGTGACGGAATCAGAATTTTATGGTCGATAAGACTTAATTGTATGTGTATACTATTTTGTAATTATGGACATGGGCGGCACATCCATGTAACCAGGGGTTGCCACGGCAACTCCAAAATTTTGAATTTTGAATTTTTTTTTATTAATGTTTTTCGTAATAATTGATATATACGGTATTGTGACAATCACTTAAATATATTTTTCACAACCCTTCCCAAAATTATATATTGTTGGTGTAATACACATATCGTAATTTTGTATGTGCTGATAATATATAAGTAATACTTACAAAATTAACATATGCAAGTGATTATAAAAAGATATTTTACACCAACTTATCATGTTAACACGTAACACACATCTTTAAAAAAATTAAAAAATAATTATAATTAGAGTAGTGGTGAGTATAAAAAAAATTTATAAAAGAATTTATGTTGGTTTGTATTTTAATTGAAGTGAATATACTGAAATTATGTAATAGATATTTAATAGTTCGTATATATCTATTATTTAATATACGTTTGATTTTTTCAGGTTTTTTCTAATATTTTTTTACCTTCGTGTCTTAATCTTTTTACTTGTTATACATTGATTTCTTAAATTTAACTATTTTATCTTTTGAGTTTCTATTTTATTTATTTTTTAGTCAATTTTGAAACGTTGAAACTTTTAACACATGACTACACGTGACATTACCGTTGTTGGTTTTTTTGGAGTTTGAAAAGAAAGTCGAAATGGAGCGAAAAGAAAAAAAATATCAAATACATTTTAATCAAGAAACCAAGGTAAAAAAAATGAAAAAAAGATGGTAAAAAAGGTTTAAAAAATCCGGATTTTCCGTGTTGGTACTTTAAAAAATATTATGTGTTTTTATTAATTTTGGCAATCACACACATTTGGTATTTGTTCCGCCCCTAATCATGGATGTGCTGAAAGTCTATAATTAAGCGTTAATTTTTCAACAAAATACATTAAAAAAATTCAATATTTTCATAATAAAAAATGTTGTAGCCCTTTTGGCTTGTATCAATTTTCACATCGTGATGAAGTGATCGTAGATCTCTTACGTTATAAATAATCACCAAGAGGCCCCTCTAGATGACAAATGATTGACTTCCATATAAGCTAGTTTGGTACGCTGCATTACTTTTGTGTAAATTCCCGGTGCATAAAGCATGTATTCGTTTTTGGTGTCCTATATTTATTAGGGTAGCGTATCTATATTTGTTTGAGTTATTGGATCAAAAAATAATTCAATTCAATTGTTAACAAAAACTATGGATGATTATGTGTTTTTTTAAATAACTAATTTAATTTTTTCATTTTTAATAAATTAGTATTTGATAAATTAAAAACAAATTATAAAACACACTAAAAATATGAAACTTTAATTAGCAGAGTCTAACCTACACTTAAATACTATTCAAATACTCATTAATCATACAAAGTATTTGATTAGTATTTAAGTTTAGGGTATGCACTCGTAAGGTTTGATATCTTTTTTGAGTTTTTAGTGTGTTTTACAATTTGTTTTTAATTTATCAAATCATAATTTGTTAAAAATAGAAAAATTATATTAGCTATTGAAAAAGTCCCTAACTATAATCATTCATAGTTTTTGTTAACCCGTATCTTTTAGATTAAATTATTGTTTTTTAATCTAATTGATATCAAACGAATTCAGGATAGGCTATACAAAATAATGTTTGATTTAGTGAGAGTCAAAAGCTGTCACAAGCCTGTCGTTAATTTAAAAAACTGTCACAAATCTGTCGTAAATTGACTAAACTGTCACAAAGCCGTCACAAAAACCGTCGTTAATAAGCTCGTAGTTACTAATTCCGTCGCTATTTTTTTTTTTTTTTTTTTTTTTTGTAGTGGTCTAATAAATCGATAGCACCAAAATCGGATCCATAGAGCATTTATGTATATTGCAACATAAGTTTATCAATAAGTACAATATTGAATTTTTTATCTAACCTCATTGGATGCAAACAAACAAAGCCACCGTGTTCTATCAAATAGTAGTTTTGTAAGAGACAGACCCAAAACCAAGTACTTCCAACTAAATAAATGGACATGTAATTACTAAATAAAGAGCATAAGACAATAATATATTTATAGATGTACTCAGACTCAGTACATAAAGTGACGGACTACTTATGTATGCATTATTATTACACAGGCCGAAAACCGAAAAAACCGAACCACACCGATAACCGAACTGAACAAAACCGAAAAAAAATCGGGTCGGTTTCGGTTTTCAATAAAACCGAACCGAAAAAAACCGAAACTGGACCGAAAAAACCCGTTCCGGTTCGGTCTAAAAAATAAAAAGACCAAAACCGAAAAAAACTGAACCGAAAAATATCTTCGATTTCGGTTTTGCTAAAAACCGAAATGAACCGGACCGAACTCAGCCATAATTATTATTGTATACAAAAAATCTCCAGTTTGTTGGGCAGCTACAGTTGTGAATGATTGAGTGATTTTAACATTTTCGGTGATCACTAATTATAGCCCAATAAGTTCATTGTTGGTAGGTAAGCATGAGGTTCTAGACTTATTTAAGTTTTATTTAATATTCAATATAAAATTTATGATTTTTATTTGTTTTTTAAAATACAAATTATTGACTTTTAGTAATAGAGGTTACGTCTCAAATTAAACTTTCACATCTAATTAAACTTTTATATTTAAAATATAAAGTATTGAATCGCATTGACTCGTATATATAGTTATAAGTTTTAATGTTTCATATATATGTTTATCATGTGTTTTTATATTTTATACTAAAAATTAAATAAGTTATTTATTTATCATTGATAAAAAATAAAAAACGGAATAAAATTGCCCAACCGACAACTACTATTTTTGGCCCACTTTTCTTAGGAACAGTCAGGTCACTATATAGCTTTGAGTGTAAACAGCTACGTGGTCACGTGGCATGTGTATAGCTACATAAATACAATTTCGTTTGGTTTGTTTTGTAATCTAGCTAACAGTAAATTACAGAACAAAATGTGCTGTGAATATGAATTGCGGATTGTTTATATTATTTGGCTACTAGCTATTTAGGCGCCATTGAATTCGATGATACCATCAACATTAAAATTTTATTTACCGAGTAAACATTTATAATTATTACAATTTATATTCAGTTGGGATTAACCACATATGATATCTCATAACATCAAAATACTACTATATGCATGTATTGCTATCAAAATATTACTAAATGAATTAGGCTGTCGTGTTATAAGTTATAACGTTGTGCCTTGGTTGCCAGCCTTTTAATTTGCACGTACTTGACACTGCTTAATGAACACGGTTGCGATTTTTCTATTAAAAGTTAACTATCGAGTCTAAATGTGCAATCCTTTTATCACAATATTGGAGACCAAAAACTGTCAATGTTTTTACAAACTTGCAGCTGTTATTATTGTTTTTTAATTCTAAAAACAAGAGACTAAATGAAATTTCTGTTAAAGTTTATAGCTAGGGTGGACAAACAAATTGTTTATAAGGAATCACAGTTTTCAAGTGGCTTTGCTTGTTGATATAGTTTATGATATTGACTACTACGGTGTAGTACTTAATTGGAGAAGTATATTGCACCCAAGTGTAATTAAACATCTTTGTTCTGAATAATGTCACGTCTCCAAGTGACACTGCAACATGATGAACCCAATTATTTCCTCATTTATTTATTGAGTTTCATATCATATGTATCCGGCCGTTGAGGCGTAAATGTCATTTTAGTCATTGCATACCTTTCATGAATATATTTATATGTTTTATATGATATGATCTTGATTTTATATGCATAAAAAAAAAGGAAAAGATATTCTAAATCTTATAAAAAAATTAAGTGGGAAGATAGAGTGACGTACTTTAATGGATGCATTATTCCCGTTTTGCCTTAACACCTGCACGAATAGAAATGATTAAATGCAAATAACACCTTCATGCTATTGTGTTAATCGTCTAATATCAATAACTTGCTGCATTCTGATTTTATTTTCAAACAACCTACTTAATAGTTTAACTTTAGCAAGCAAACAGCTCAACTTTTAAATATAATGGCATCCCTAGCTAGTCAATGTTTTGCCTGGACACAGGTGGCTTTATCCAAGTCGTAACGGTCTTTATTACGTGCCGACAGATTGGGAGGTGTACGATAGGTGAATTTTTTTAAAAAATAATTTTCTAGGTAAGAAAATAGGTGATTTTTTTTTAAAGGGACTAATGCGCTAAAATAATAGGACCGCCACTGCATATACAATTCAGTTGAACATATAGATGTCGGGAAGGCTGAAACAGCCGAAGGCGGCTTGGCATCAAAACTACATAAAATGCAATTTAATGCGCTAATGAAATTTCCCGTTAATTTATATTTATGTTTTAATGGATATTTTCATGATGATGTTTTTGGAACATGGATTTTGTAAGGATGAACGAAGTTGAGAAACGATATATAATTCAGAATGTACGTAGAGCGGTGAAACCAGCATTTTTATCTTGGTGTTTCATTATATAAATTGTTATTTTGGCTAGCAAAACATGATATATATCTAAATAACATCAAATAAATTCTAATAGAAAAAAAAAAATTAAGATTGGAGGGTTACGACAACAATGTCACGTAGCCCCGCCCATGAAAATATATATCCAATCAAAATGTAATTATATCATTTCATCAAAATAAGATATGATAGTGTGGCTGCTCGATTGAGTCAGAAAATTCATGTGAATCACTTATAAGAGAATCACATACACAACGGGCTTGTTTGGTTGGCACCAAAAGTAACTTACTTTTACTTTTACTTATTCAACAGGTTGTTTGGCTACCACTTTAAAAATTTACTTTTATAAAAGTAAACCATTAAGTATACTTTTGACTTTACTTTTACTTTTACTTATATTAGTTTGTTTGGACGTCATCTCATAAGTATACTTTCGGTGAAAAGTAAATGTCTATAAGTATAATTTTTAAAAGTAAGTTTGATGATACTTTTTAAAAGTAAGTTTGATGATACTTTTACTTTTGATGATACTTTTAAGTAGGTTTTAATCTGAATATGTTTTTAAAGTACAGTTCAAAACCTAGTTACTATCATCATTATATTTTCCTAATTTTGTATTTTTTAATATTTAAATAATAAAATGTTTTTTTGCTACTTAATTATTTTGCATTATTTTATTAATCGAAATAAACAAGTGATAATTCCCTATAAGTATCTCATAGCAACTTATATTCCTCCTAGATAACTTGATAATTTCACATTCATCATAGGTAACAATTTTTAATTATTTAGTTTATTAACTAAATTATCATACAAACCAAAATATAATATACATATTTTATCTTTCTACAAACCCAAAAAAATAGTTTTAAATTACAACAAAATAAAAAAAAACACAAAAAATTTATAAAAATAAAAAAAATAACAAAAAATAACAAAAAAAAAATTATAAAAAAAATGAAAAAAATCATAAAAAATCATAAAAAATTATAAAAATCACAAAAAATCATAAAAAATCAAAAAAATTATAAAAAATTTAAAAAATTACAAAAATTCACAAAAAATGAAAAAAATCACAAACTTTTAAAAAAATTAAAAAAATATATATATATAATTTTTTTTTTGTCAATATAACACTTTTTATATCGAAAAATCAAAAAAATATAAAAAATCACAAAAACTTATAAAAAATCACAAAAAAATAAAAAAAATTAATTTATTTTTATTTTTTTTGCAATTTTTTTTGCAATTTTGTGATTTTTTCATTTTTTATAATTTTTTTGTGATTTTTTTTTCATTTTTGTGATTTTTTATTTTTTTTATTTATTTTAATATTTTGTGATTTTTTATAATTTTTTAATTTTTTTTGTAATTTTTTTATAATTTTGTGATTTTTTTATTTTCTTTTTTATTTATTTTTCATTTTTTGTGAATATGAACTTATGGAGGTACCTATGAGTAATATAAGTTCAAAAGTGGTACCTATTGTGCATTATTTGAATAAACAATTTATTTTCACTCAAAAAGTAAAAGTAAACATATTTTACCAAACAACATTTTTAATGAAAAGTATACTTTTACGGTGTTCACCAAACAACATTTACTTACTAAAAAGTAAACAGAAAAGTATACTTTTCAACCCACCTACAAAAAGTATACTTTTGAACATAAAAGATGCGACCAAAGGAGCCCAACTACACAAGTCTAATTTGAAATCATTCCAAAGTACATGATGAAATAGAATAAATGTATAGTGGATGTTGACAATGTTTATGTTTGTTAGGGCCGGACGAAAACTGGAAAAACCAAACCGAACCGAAAAAAACCGAAATCGAAAGACCAAAAAAATTTCGGGTCGGTTTCGGTTTTCAGTACAACCGAACCGAAAAAGACCGAAACCGAAAAAATCCGAAAAAGACCGGAAAAAAAAACGAAAAATAACCGAAAAAACCGAAATTGGACCGAAAAAACAGGTCCGGTTCGGTCCAAAAAATAAAAAGATCAAAACCGAAAAAAAGCGAACCGAAAAATATGCTCGGTTTTGGTTTCGGTTTTACCAAAAAACGAACTGGATCGGACCAAACTCAGCCCTACTGATTGGTATAGGATTACACAATTTTAATCAAATTATGTTTTTTCTGGTAAAAGAAAAAATAATTTATTTGATACCAAAAAAAGAAGCTCTCCAACATTATAACTTTAAATTAGGTTAAAAAACTGTTGTCTGCGTAGACTATCCGCAACGTTGAGTGAATTTATATGTGTTTTATGTGAGTGTAACCTTGAAAAACTACATGTGATAAATAAAAAAAACTTGCCAATAAAGACATTAAAGAAAAACCATATTTTTGTAGAACAACCAAATATTGAAAATTGAGAAATAATTTCATGAAAACAAAACAGACACACGGATTCTTTTACCGACACTTGCTAATCACCAAACCAGTCACATCTTAAGTTATTGTAGCGTAGTTTCGGTGTATTGCAAACCTTTGATACGTTAATATTGTACGAATAAATAGTGCACCGTGTATTGCAAGAAAATCAGGATTAATTATTTAAACACAATTAAAATTTGTCTCTAAATATATTTTTTTAGTGATTAAAACAATTTAATTTTGTTTTCAAATATTGAGTTTATTATCTAAAATCACTTGTGAATAAATCGTGACATGCATTTAAAATGTGTTGCTCTCCTTACTTGCTATGAAATCTTTTAGTGTGTAAGAGTATAAGATCCAATATGATATCAGAGTGCACTTAGTCTCAAGTAATGTTGGGTCACTTCACCCGTCACATAATGGACGTTATATTACACTTGTTGTGATCGTTCGGATTTAGTACAGTTCATAAGTGAGTGACAGTATTATTATCTTACACCACTTGTGCATAGATCTTGCACATCGTGGACTCTTTATGAGAGATTTGAATGGGTAAGAGTATGAGATTAAATACCAAATCTAATATTAGAAACAAAAAAAAAAGGTGTCGTCAAATACATTTGTATACGAATATGAGGACAAATAAATTTTGTATCAAAATAAATATGGAACAAATTTAAATTGTTGCATTTTGTTAATCTACTATTGTCTTTAATTAGAGACAATGTTTTAAATTTTTTGATTCATAAAAACTAGATTTGAGGACAAAATAACTATTTTTGTCCCTCAATTTACCATTTACACACAAAATTCATTTTTCTTAAAAAAAGTTGTTTTTAAACCATCGGTTCCTTGTATTGTAGTGGTAATTAGTATTCAAAATTCCGTGGTGTTGTACCGATTCTACACCTCTTCACTTTTCTATTACGTCAATTTAAATTTTCACTCATGTTTGTATGTTAGAAAATTTAGGGTATGATAATCCTGGATAACTTCGAAGAATCGTGTTCGTACACTTTCCGAACAAAGTATTTCGACCCTATTATTGCCTGGGTTCACGAAATCTTTGTGGGGATAATTCTTGAAGAACAATCTGTTTCTGGCAAGGAGAATAGATTAGGAATATAGAGAGAATTTTCTTATATGTTTCTGTTTCTGAAACCGAGGCCAAATGACTTCTTATATAGGAGATCAATAACCGAAACCAAAGGAAGCAACTGTTCGGAACAAAGGAAGCAACTGTTCGGAACAAAGGAAGCAACTGTTCGGAACAAAAGAAGCAACTGTTCGGAACAAAGGAAGCAACTGTTCGGAACAAAGGAAGCAACTATTCGGAACAAAGGAAGCAACTGTTCGGAACAGCCAGGGGCTCTCGCCCCTTGGACCCCGCCAGGGGCTCTGCCCCTTGGACCCCGTCAGGGGCTCTGCCCCTTGGAACCCCGCCAGGGGCTCTGCCCCTTGGACCCCGCCAGGGGCTCTGCCCCTTGGAACCCCGTTTCAATTATTCATATTCAATTATACGTTGGCTCGACGAGCGTGCACTCCGCACTTCCCTAACTCGTTTCCGAGTTTAACGCATTATTGCATCGGCCTATAATAAATCACATTACTACTAAAATATATTGATGATACTAAAATCACCAACAAATCCCCCCCATTTTAGTGTAATCCTTGATTTACTCAGTATATACAATAATATATACAAGGGTATAACACACAGGTATAACAATCAAACAAATGCATAGATAAAAATGTCTTACGATTGAATTTTCATCTTAGTACAAATACACATTCCAAATACTCGAAAATCTGGGTGTCACAACGATTGAACCCGTCAATCCATTTGAATATCTGAAGATATAGTACACATATGTTTCTTACAATACTCTACTATTCATACTTGACACTTTACAAGCCATGTGTCCTTATCCATTAATAAGCATATAGGAAGCCAAGTCCAAGCTTCTTGAAGCGGCAAAACTTCATGCTCACATAGGTGATCCTTTTAATCTTGCACCTGCATTTGCAATTTTTCAAAAGAACCATTAAGAAGATATACTTCAACCTAGCCATTACTTGCAGGTCTGAGCACATACCTTGGGAAGATAAACACAATTGCTCCAATCTCTAACTATGATCTTTCCATATTGAATTCTGCTTCTAACGTTGTATTTGAAGGGAATTGGGTATACCACAGCTAATAGATTTAAATGGACTTTAATCCCATCCCAATTACCGACTTATTCACTAAGTCTCTAGCTAACCCGTTCGTCAAGTGGTCAGCTAAGTTTTGTTGCGACCGAACAAAATCAATAGATATCACCCCATTCATGATTAATTCCCTAATCATACTATGTCTAACACCCAAATGTCTAGACTTTCCATTGTATATTTGACTATAAGCTTTAGCCAGTGTGGCAGTACTATCACAGCGGATAGAAATTGGTGATATCGGTTTAGGCCATATCGGAATCTCATATACCAAGTTCCTGAGCCATTCCGCTTCTTTACCAGCAGCTGCTAATGCTACAAACTCAGATTCCATTGTGGAACCAGTTATACATGTTTGCTTCTTGGAAGCCCATGAGATGGCACCTCCCCCAAGCAAGAACACCCATCCACTTGTAGAGGATGAGTCTTCAGCATTATTTATCCAACTAGCATCCGAATAACCCTCTAACACCAAAGGAAATCCCATATATGCCAATCCATAATTCATAGTACCCTTCAAGTACTTGAATACCCTAGTTATCGCATGCCAATGATGTCTACTAGGATTACTAGTAAATCTGCTCAACTTTCCAACCGCATAAGCAATATCCGGTCTAGTGCTAATCATAGCATACATCAAAGAGCCTATAGCTCTTGAGTATTCAAGTTGATCCACAGGTTTACCTGTATTTGGCATAAGCTTTTCTCCCGGATCCATGGGAGTACTTACTGGAGAACAACTTTCATAATTGAACTTCTTGAGTATTTTCTCAATGTAATGAGATTGCGTAATTACAATCCCCTTATTCTCCCGTTTAATCTTAATACCAAGAATAACGTCCGCTTCTTCCATATCTTTCATGGAGAACTTTGATGACAAGAAATTCTTCGTTTTATCAACTTGATTTTGGTCGGTGCCAAAGATCAACATGTCATCAATATATAGACAAATGAAAACTCCTTTACCGGATGTATTAAATTTGCTATATACACATTTGTCTGCTTGGTTTAGAATGAAACCATTAGACAAAACAACTTCATCAAACTTTTGATGCCACTGCTTCGGAGCTTGTTTCAGCCCATACAGCGACTTAACTAGCTTACACACTTTATGCTCATTACCAGGCATTACAAATCCTTCAGGTTTCTTCATATACACTTCTTCTTCCAAATCACCATTCAGAAATGCTGTTTTGACATCCATTTGATGAATCACTAGATTATGAATAGCCGCCAAGGCAATCAACAATCTAATAGTAGTGATACGGGCAACTGGAGCATAGGTATCGAAATAATCAATCCCTTCCTTTTGTCTGAAGCCTTGGATAACTAATCTAGCTTTAAACTTGTCAATTGTACCATCGACTTTCATCTTCCTTTTGAAGATCCATTTGCAACCCAATGGTTTGCAACCTGGTGGTAAATCAGATAATACCCAAGTATTATTTTCCATGATAGAACCAATCTCTTCATCAATTGCTTCTTTCCAAAAAACAGAATCTCGAGATTTCACAGCTTCATCATACGTTCTTGGATCCTCCTCTATACTATAACAATAATAGTATTGAGTACCAATCTGATCTCTTGATCCCTCAACTAAATATAGTTGAAAATCAGATCCATAAGATCTAGATTTTCTAGCTCTTTTGCTCCTACGGGGTTCAAGTGTCTCACTTGGCACATCAATTGAATGATCATCCCTTAGAGATTCATCTGAATTAGGTATAGAGTCCTTTGGTCTAGGTATAGAAGAGAAACAATTCTCATCAAATATGGCATCTCTCGATTCTATAATCGTGTTAATAGAAATCGAGTCATTAGGTTCTATAACATAAAACCTATAGGCCTTGGAGTGCTCAGCATATCCAACAAAGATGCAAGCTATACCCTTTTCATCCAAAGTTTTCCTTTTTGGGTCCGGGAGTCTAACCACGGCCCTACAACCCCAAACACGTAAAAATGTTAAGTTTGGTCGTTTCTTATACCAAAGTTCATATGGGGTAGTCTTGTTCCTTTTATTAGGAACCCTATTTAACAAATAGCAAGCCGTTAACATAGCTTCTCCCCAAAACCCTTCACCAGAGTAAGATAACATGGCATTCACCATTTCTTTAAGAACTCTATTTTTCCTTTCAGCCACACCATTTTGTTGAGGTGTATAAGGTGCCGTAGTCTCATGAATGATTCCTACGGATTGGAAAAATACAGGATCATAATATTCACCACCTCTATCTGTACGCAATGTTTTAATCAACACATTCTGTTGCACTTCAACTTCAGTTTTATAAATTTTGAATTTATCTAAGGCTTCGTCCTTAGCGTGCAACAAATAGACATAGCAGAATCTAGATGCATCATCTATGAAAGTGATAAAATATTTTTTATGCCCTAATGATGGTGTAGCATGCAAATCACATAAATCACTATGTATTAATTCAAGAATGACAGATTTCCTTGTTATACTTTTAAAAGGTTGCCTTGTGATCTTTGTTAACATGCAAGTTTTACATTTTTCTACATTTTCATTAAAAACAGGAATTAAATCATCTTTAGACATTTCATGCATTCTTTTATAATGTACATGTCCTAGACGAGCATGCCATAACGAGAAGTTGATAACATTCGAAGAAGACATAAATATAGAACCAGAATCATTAGGAACTCCATTCAAATTCATCATAAACATACCATTATTATAATATCCAAATCCTACAAACACACCAGACTTCGATAGAACATATTTATCGGATTCACACACTTGCTTGTATCCAAGCTTATTTAATACAGGACCAGAAATTAAATTCTTACGTAATTTAGGAACATACAAAACATTAAACAAAGTAATAGTCTTTCCAGAACTGAATTCTAACACCACGTTTCCTTTGCCTTCAACGGGAGCGAAGTGATCATCTCCCATGTAGAGGACAGAACCATCTTCCACTGGAACAAAACTCTTGAACCAGAAACGATCCTTGCAAACATGTGTTGTGGCGCCAGAATCAATCCACCACGCGATAGCATCATCCTTGGTTTTCGGATTGGTCCTTAGATCATTTTCCTGAACCACTTGCATTCGCGTTGTCGTGCTTTTTGCCGAAACGGCAATCCCTCTTGAAGTGGCCTGTTTTGCCACACTTCCAGCATTCTAGTTTCGGTTTCTTGTTAGCACCGAAACTGCCCTTATTGTTCTTGAAAGCACGCTTCTTTCCTTTGTTTTTGTTGTTATCGTTCTTACCACCCCCTTCAACCATATTAACCGAGGGTCCAGCAATTTGTTTGCCCTTTCCTTTGTCATCCTCCTGCGCTCTTAGAGATTCTTCTATGCGCAAGTGACTTCCAAGTTGGATCAAAGACAGTTCGTCTTTTCCATGTTTCAGATTGTGTTTGAAATCCCTCCACGAAGGAGGCAACTTGTCTATGATGCTTGAGACAGATATTGTTTCATCCATCTTCAATCCGTGTTGTGTGAATTGTCCAAGGATTCGGAGGAGTTCATTGAATTGTTCCATGACAGACCTCGATTCAACCATTTTGTAATTGTTGAAATCGGTTACCAGGAACTTTTTACTGGATGAGTCCTCTGCCATGTACTTGGATTCGAGACAATCCCACAATTCCTTTGCAGATTCCAAGTTTTGGTAAATATCAAATAAGGGATCAGACATACCGTTAAGAATGTGCCCTCTGCAAATGTAGTCGTCGTTCTCCCACTTTGATCTGCGTCTTAGATTTTCAACCGTGTCATCCTCTACAAATTCTGGAATCGGTGTAGACAGGACGTGCACCACCTTTAACGTTGTCAACATGAAATGCATCTTCTTCTGCCAACGCCTGAAGTCTTGTCCTTGAAACTTGTCCAATTTTCCGAAATTTGTAGTCATCTCCTTGACGGTGCTTCCTCCAGCCATGATTATCAGAAAATACTTTGTTCGTTTGTTAGAAAATTTAGGGTATGATAATCCTGGATAACTTCGAAGAATCGTGTTCGTACACTTTCCGAACAAAGTATTTCGACCCTATTATTGCCTGGGTTCACGAAATCTTTGTGGGGATAATTCTTGAAGAACAATCTGTTTCTGGCAAGGAGAATAGATTAGGAATATAGAGAGAATTTTCTTATATGTTTCTGTTTCTGAAACCGAGGCCAAATGACTTCTTATATAGGAGATCAATAACCGAAACCAAAGGAAGCAACTGTTCGGAACAAAGGAAGCAACTGTTCGGAACAAAGGAAGCAACTGTTCGGAACAAAGGAAGCAACTGTTCGGAACAAAAGAAGCAACTGTTCGGAACAAAGGAAGCAACTGTTCGGAACAAAGGAAGCAACTGTTCGGAACAAAGGAAGCAACTATTTGGAACAAAGGAAGCAACTGTTCGGAACAGCCAGGGGCTCTCGCCCCTTGGACCCCGCCAGGGGCTCTGCCCCTTGGACCCCGTCAGGGGCTCTGCCCCTTGGAACCCCGCCAGGGGCTCTGCCCCTTGGACCCCGCCAGGGGCTCTGCCCCTTGGAACCCCGTTTCAATTATTCATATTCAATTATACGTTGGCTCGACGAGCGTGCACTCCGCACTTCCCTAACTCGTTTCCGAGTTTAACGCATTATTGCATCGGCCTATAATAAATCACATTACTACTAAAATATATTGATGATACTAAAATCACCAACATTGTATGCATGAGGCCTTGTTCGGTTGGTGGTAACAGATTAGAAATGATGTGAACTCCATAAATATATTTGTTCCGCATTTTAGGACCGGATTATTTGTCCACTTCGAAAAAGTGATATCGAAATGATGTTTTTACAATAGTATGGATGGTCTTAATTATGTGTCCCGATACTATGAAAGAAATGATCATTCATAGTGTCGAGACAGATCCCACTTTTACTCAAAGTCATATAAGACAACGAGTCCCGCAACCATACGTGGCCCATAGGTATAATTAAAATTCTCGTTGTTTGCATCATTTTACACTAATATCTTTTTTTGTCATTGTCGTCAAATCATATTATGAAAACTGCATCAGATGCTATGTAATTTTGAAGCGTAAAATTGGCATACTTATATAAACTTGCAACTCACTAGCGCTAGTGTTAAAAAAATGTTTCAAACAGCCAAATAAATTTGCTTACCATCCTCATATTTGAGGTGAAAATCTCGAATTTTCCACTTTAGCTACCTCACCTAAGTTGATACAAAACATTATTTTTAGTATAATTCTCCTCGGTTTATTATTATTATTAATAATTTATTTTTTTATATCAACTATTTATTTCATCACTTTTAACTTAAACATATACCAAGAATTCTAGAGGAAAAAAAAACACATACATCAGTTGTTTATTTTATTATAGTTATGGAGAAAGAAATGATCTCAAATTTGAGATGCAACCCAGGAAAGCCGATGCAACAAGTTTTTTGGTTATCCATTTCTCATATTTGAGATATATACTTTCAGTTGCTCTTAGTTTTCAAGGAAACAATCATTTCCTACCCAACTTTTGTAAATTTGAAATTATGAGTGTTGTCACGCCCATTTAATTGCAGATTCGATTGTAACTAACAGTTGCATTGTTGTATATAATGAAGACTATGAAGTTAATAAAACATTGAACACATGATTTTTGATAACCTGATTCGACTCAATACAGTTTTATGTATTTGGGGTTCTCATCAAGTATATATTGATATTGTTAAGGTTACAAGGTAAAAATTAAGACTCACAACACTGCTCATTAGTATTTTTCTATATTATTGTACCTCAATGTTTTTCGAGTTCATATTCCAATTTTTTTCGAGTTCATATCCCAATTATTAAAATTTATACATTTATTTTTCAAGTTCATACCCTTATTTTTCGACTTTATATCCTAATTTTTTCGTGTTCATTTTTTCGATTTCATACCCCAATTTTTTTCGAGTTCATACCCCAATTTTTTTCGAGTTCATATCTCAATTATTAAAGTTTATATCCTTATTTTTCAAGTTCGTACCCTAATTTTTTAAGTTCATATACCAATTATCAAATGTATGTTTTTGATAATGTAACTTTTGAGGGTCCCCTTTTAGGATAAATTAATAAAACATACTACTTTTGAAACTAAATTAACAAAAACATACCAAAAAATTTATAATTAAGAAAAACATACCCAAAAGTTCATATCCTAATTTGTATATTTCATACCCTTATTTCAAAACTTCATACCCTAATTTGTATATTTCATACTTTTATTCCAAAAGTTCATACACTTATTTCAAAAGTTTATACCCTAATTTATATTTTTCATACCATTATTTCAAAAGTTTATACCCTTATTTCAAAAGTTCATATCCTGATTCGTAGAGTTCATCCTTATTTTCAAACTTCATACCCCAATTTACATAATTTTCAACTTTATACCCTTAATTCATGTAATTAATACACTTATTTTTCAATATTATACACTAATTAATAAATCCAACTCTTACCCGTCCTCCGATCTCGAACTATCACGTCGTCGTCATGGGCCTCTTCTTCGACGACCGCATCTTCGTCGACATCAACCTCGAGTTTTCGATCTCGTTATACACACTCGTCGCTCATTCCGATAGATGTGTCCGTCTCAATCTCCACGGAAGAGAAAGATCGGAGAGAGAGAGGAGAAGAAAAAGATCGAAAAAATAGAGAGATAATGATGACAGAGATCGGAAAGAAAGGAGAATGATGAAAGATCGGAGACAGTGAGAACGAGGAGGAGAGATATCGGAGGGAGAGAGAGAGCAAATAGATTAGCAGGATGAATTAGTTTTTTTATTTTTTATTAATTATTAATTGAATGTATCTTTTTGATAATTTAACTTTTGAGTGCATGTTTTTGTTAATATAATAGAGATAATGTATGTTTATGTTATTTGCCCACTTAAATCTAATGATAAAAAATCTTACTTTCTGTTGTAGGATATTATTGGACTATTGGGCCTTACTCATAGTGGGCCTATCTTGGGCTTTCCTAGCATATGTAACCCTACCTTCTATTATATAAAGAGGGTTAGGGGGTCTCTTGATGTAACTTCTCTACACTTATCAATAAATAAAAGACGACTCCTTTATCTCTCTATACTTGTATCTTCATATCTATATATCTAGCTAATATGTTACACAACACGTTATCAGCACTTTGCTTACGGAGATTGGAGAAAAAAATTAGTAGATTTGGGTATTTATTCGAAGATCAGGGTTTAAGATCGAATACTGGGTTATAAACATACGGCCAAATTTTGAAGTTTTTTTTGTTACGCCGACTCCCCGAAAATATCAGAGGTACGGTATAAATTTTATTCTTATAGCTGTGATTATAGAAAATTACAGTGTCATTAATAATCCACCCGTATGCTACATGTTAACCTAATAGAAATTGCGTGATGGATAATCGATAGTATGTAATAGTATGAATTTATTTTTGTATAAAACCTAATAAATTGCATGCTTACCATGAAAGATACTATACCCGCTTAATGCTATTGGAAATAGTGACGTGAGCATACTTGCTTGATTTATAAGTACCACTACTGCATAGTATTTTTTTTAATAACAAATTAGTGTATATGGCATGAGGCAATTCTGATGTATAGTAATCATGTGTTAGTATTATGTTACCACGAGATTGTTAAATTTGGTAGTTTATAAAACTGTAGAAGCTTATCTGTAATGTTCAGAACTACTAGGAGGAAACTGAAACACTCTGGAAATTCTGGACTGAAACTGTAATAACTCTGTAAATAGATATGTAGTTTACTGAATTTACACCGTAAGTCCTGGAGTTTACCCTTGTATATAAAACAGTACATTTGTTTGAATTCACGTAGAATCTAGTCAATACATGCAAACTTGGAACTTGATTATGTAATTAGACAAATTACCATGAGTTAATATTTGATTCCTTTCATAATATAATGAATCTTGTGAATTACCATGTATGTAACTTGCGTGTATATTGTAAATTGGTAAATAAAATATATTACGTACATGAATGATTTAGTTACCATGTATAGAACTTACACATATAGCTTATTGGTAAATTTAGATTGTGCTAATATGTACTACCATGCTACTGCTATATTATTTAATCATGCAAGCACATACGATCTATGTATTTATTTACTGCCATGTACATACTCTTGTGTAAAATATGGTAATTTGCGAAATCGTATATTTTCACATTTAAGTTGGAAAAATTATGAACCTTCCCCAAATAGGCTCACCTATTTGGATACGATGTCTAGGAAAGATATAGGCGGAAGTCGATATCCTAATGAGGTCGGGTTTTAAGTGGCATTCGTGCCCTCCACCTTCACCGTCTTTCCTGGTCGTTTTTCAAGTAGAGCTACCGAAAGAGGTTGACTAAATAATAATTTCCCCGAGTGTGTTTATATAGTGATGTATGTTTCGCCGAATTGGTGTCTCAGTATCGACCCGTCGTTCGATCAATGAGAACCAATTCACATTAAAAGCAAAACTAATGTTTTCGAACCTGTCGTTTCGAAAAAAAAAAGTTTGTGCTTGTGCAAACCATAAACATATAAACCAGTCGTTTTATATGATAAATAATCCAGAACTCCCAACACATGTTGGATGCCATCTATGATGAGAAAAATCGTAAAACATACTTGCGAAATGACTGTTTAAACGTTGATTTTAATCCGTCACCACATGTTACTCACCCTGATGTGTGAAAAATGTGATGCCCAATTTTTTTTTGGATGCCATCTTTGATGAGTAAAACACGAGTTTGTTGTTACTAGCGAGATGAAAGATAAGGCGTTGATGATATTCCGCAACCACATTTGAGACGTGATGACGTCTATGGTGAACAAATGTCTGAAATTGACATATTGGAGCAATCCTTCACCAAAATACTAGCTTGGAAATTGTATTCCATAAGCTGTATCGTGAATTTATATTCACCATGTTCCTTTATCGCCCATATGTTATTGGATAAGAAAATTACCCCGGTGAGTAGTTTTAATCCTATTGGGTCAATGGCGAATTGTTTGCCTGATATTAATGCTCTTCGTGTATAATTTTTTTTTCATGAATCGAGAACCGAGACAAGTGTTATTTGTCTCGAACTGTCGTGATCCCGATGAATCGCTTAGCCAAGAGAGATTTTAGACAATCGTCAAAATCGAAAACCTGTGGCTCCAAGACAGTAATTGAAAGAAACAATATGGCCCGTTGTCACAAAGGAGGAGATAATGCTTAATGAGGCAACTCTATGCTATAAAGACAAAGGTCATGCACGGTTACTCCTTAAATAGTTTAAAACTGTTATAAAGGTGAAAAAACCGATACTAATGTGGTTAAAGCTAACTGAAAGGAAACTTTTGAGACCCCCGATTTTGTGGCTCAAATGAGTTTGATACATTTCTTTATTGATTTTGATAAATCATTGAGCCATTTTTTCGCTCATTTGGATTATGTTTTCCATTTGGATTATTATTTTTCCATTTGGACCATACTTTTGGATTATGGTTTGCCTGTTTACGAAATTTCTCGAAATAATTTAAAGTGTTTTGAGCAAATTCCTTTGACAAATGTGACCAAACTTTAAATTATGAAATTTTAGGCAATACTTGTGGGGTAGTTGATTTTTATGGAAATAGTGGGTAACAGTGTACCACATAATTTCACCAACTATTTGCCTAAAAGAGTACTCAGTGACAACGATTCTGGACCTGTCGTTCCAAATCGAAATCTTTGGTAAAACCAAATTGATTTGTCAAATATGAGGCGTTATACTCCTGTAGGTCCTGTCATACCTTGTTGAGTTATAAAATATTCGAGAAAACCAGTGTTATCTGGTAATAGCTCATGAAAGAATTAAATTTCTTTACATAGCCTCCATTCAATACGATCAAAAACGTATTTTAGAGGAGTTGAAATGTCTTTCAAGTGGTTGCTACCATATTTCTTTAAAGCATTTAAAGTTACCTTATCATTTCGCCTGTCGTCGAATGATAAATGATTTAGATGCTAAGACATGATTGTCTGTACTATCATTCGCCTGTCGTCGATTGATAAGAGCATTTTGATATTGTGGCATTGACCGGATGAGATATTCCCGGGTCAAAAGACGATGCTTGATTTATAATCGCATCGCATTTGGATTCTCTTTGAGGATATATTTCGTGATTAATCCGAAATTCATGCCACTAATGCTCACTTTGAAAGACTAGTATGTGTAAAGATCACGAAAAATACTCGTAGAATTCTTATAAAGAATTGAAGGAGTTATTGTGGACTTATCCAACCATAAGACGGACCATAAATATAAATGGTAATGGTTGATGCATCGACAATAGGTCACATGATTATTGTTGTCCACAGAAATGCAGTATTTCCAAAACTTTTAGCCCTATCATTAAGTTGATGGCTCATGATCCGGATTATCCTGAAAAGTCTAGTCGACTTGATAATACCGAAGAGTAAGAATCGAAATTTCGATTTGAATTACTTGAGTTTGGAAATTGAACATCCTATCGATTATGTTCAGACCCAAATGGACTCACGGAAAGTTTGATGATGCGACTGCAAATGATTGCACGCACTTCTTGGTCTTGCGCACCAAGATTTATATTTCCGTGTGGGGTTATGCTATTTTGCTGCATTGGTCCGTTATGAGGCCCATAGACACTCAAACACCATATGCGTACCAGCTGGTTACTGGTTATGAGCCAGAAGTCTCATATTAACGCGTGTTTAGAGTGATTAATTAATATTTTGATTGAGCCGCTCTAGCGTTCAAAATATGGACCTCTGAAGGGGAGATAAGTCGATTATGAATCTCCTGTCTATCATTTGATAGAGTAACCTTGGCAAGCGATCTCTTTACCGCATGATATGCGAAAGTGACATCGCTAAGACTGTTCTCCCCGTCGTTAGGGGGAGATTTGCACGTTACCGTTGATAAGGAACGACGTGAAATAATGTGACATAACCCACTCAGTCTTAGCTTGATCCCCAAAACTGTACTTAGTGATAAGTAAGTGCATAGACTCCCTCAAGTCTAACTAAATGCCAGACGCATTTAATGACTTTATGAGATGTCACGAGATCATTTATACCTGATGCAAAATGCTTGCAAGGATAGACGTCCCTGTCGGACGCCGTGTTCCTGTCGTAACACGTTGCTTTGGCCGAACCCGCCAAGCAAAGGACGCTGCCGTCGGCCGTCAGTCTGTCATCCTTCCCAAGATATGAGGAAGTTGACCGGTTCTTAATTCGTTCAGCCCCAGAGGTGGTGAACTGAAACTCATTTGTCGCACGAGATTATAAAGGATCAAGGAGATGTGTGATTTCCTCCTCATCCTAAGAATCTCGAAATATCTGTCGATCATGATATCTTAGACGATATTGAAGCGAAACGAGACTGTCATTGATTAATTGTTCATATATTCGGTGACGACTGATAATATGAACAAATTATGACAGGGAACCATGTACCGTTGCCTGAAGTCAACGTAGAATAGACTGTACTAATGGAAACTTGCAATCCAAGTAGACTCCTTAACGAAAGTGTGTTCGGACCTGTAGTTCCAACACCACCAATGTTAAACGAGTTCGTTTATTTGGTTATTCGTAAGGAAAAGTGATGAGAATAATGAGATTGTAGAATGCTCGCCTAGTAGCGCAAGGCTTCTCTCACACCTTGGAATTGATTACGAGATGGTTGATTTCCTCGTAATGGACATTATAACAGTCCCCTACTTTACCAGTTTAGTAGTTTCCGAAAAACTGAGTATGCAGCCATGAATGTGGTCACAGTTTTATCTCTATGGGGATTTAGACAAAGAGATATAGATGAAGGTCCCTGTGTGACTTCATGTGCTTAAATCAAGTCGTTTCTGACCACGGAACACGATCTCAATTGACTGAGACGTTCACTATATGGATTAATATAATCCGAGCGGATGTGGTATACCGCCTAAGTGAGTACTTGATTAGCTTGGGATACTTGAACAAGTATTATGCCCTTGCGTGTTTTATTACGCGATCCATTTTTGGATTTGCCTTCGAGATGAAGGATCTTGGGAAGACACGGTAGTGACTCAACCTGATGATTGAGTCCCGTAAAGATTGAATCTAAGTCCATGATTCAGACTACACCCAGAAGGTGTTATGACGTTTTAGTCATCATGACGCTAAGTCGTCAGATTCTCCCATGATCGTTCGATCACTAGACATTGATATAGACCCAGTCCGTCCCTGATGAGACGATGAAGAGATATTGAACCATAATGTTCATATCTAAGTACAATAAGCGCATCATTGTACTTGGTCTAATGTTCTAGGACGAACATCTCGTCTGTTGTGAATGGTATAGCTCGACACAACATCGCGCTAACACGCTGCCATCGAAATGGCACTAAAGACACATTCCCTTACCTTATGGTAATTTTGGAAGTGGGCTAGTTTATCCCATTTGCGTCATCGAGTGTACCTACCCCCTTCGGTACTCGAATTAACGCAACCCTTTTTCGGTTATACCGATGCCGGTTACTTATCAGACCCGCATAAGGGATATTCCTAACATGGTATGTCTTTACCATTAGGAATAAGGCGACATCTTGGAGGTCTTGGAATGACTCCAAGTGAATCACTCTGATCTATTCGTGCTCTATGAGACGACTAGAGAGTGTATATGGCTTCGAGCTAGTATTAGTCATATTTGAATTACATATGTTGTGTCTCACGATCCAGATAAAACACTTGTCATAGAAGACAACTTGTTGTTATTGATCAAGAGAGACATGACTACATTATGCTATTTAGCATTTCTCGCCGAAATTAATCTTCACAAATGAAGTTTAAGAGCATCCAGTTGAATGCTCGTTCTATTCCACGTTAGATTTTCTTGCATCCAGTCGTATGTAAGTAAATGAGGCATCCACCCGAATGTTCGTACTCTTTCTTGGAATATGAAATCTTTGCACCCAGTCGTGTGCAAGTGAGGGGGAGCATACAGGTGAATGCTTATTGCACTAATTACTACTTAGTCGAAATCTTCACACCCTGTCGTGTGCAAGTGAGGGGGAGCATCCAGTCGCATGCTCGTGTACTCTTTTTGTCCTTAGACCAAGGTTTTTTCCCACTGGGTTTTCCTTGGCAAGGTTTTTTAGCGAGACACGTTCCCATCATATCTCACTTAAGATTGCCGAAATTAGGGAGAGTATCCTGTTGTATACTTCTTACCACTGTGTACTCTTTTGTCCTTCGACTAGAGGTTTTTCCCATTGGGTTTACTCTAGCAAGGTTTTGATGAGGCACAGTGTTTTGTGGTTGATCCCTACTACTACCATTGTTGCACTCTTTTTCCTTCGATCAGAGATTTTCCCATTGGGTTTGCTCTGACAAGGTTTTGATGAGGCACACTGTTTTGTGGTTAGTTACTTACATGATATTTCGGCCTATATCATTCGGCTACACAGTTTCTCCTAGGTACCGGTTTTGTCCCACACTGGGTTTTCCGGCCCTAAGGTTTTTATGTGTTTAGCACTGCGAATGAACTCGACTCAGATCGACTGTATGAAGACGAAGAATTCAAGACGTCCAAAGGGGGAGTGTTGTAGGATATTATTGGACTATTGAGCCTTACTCATAGTGGGCCTATCTTAGGCTTTCCTAGCATATGTAAACCTACCTTCTATTATATAAAGAGGGTTAGGAGGTCTCTTGATGTAACTTCTCTACACTTATCAATGAATAAAAGACGTCTCCTTTATCTCTCTATACTTGTATCTCCATATCTATATATCTAGCTAATATGTCACACAACACTTTCTTCTTATCTAGTTTTTGGAAGATTAGTTCAAATCTTCAATACTATACCAAAATATTTTTGACTCCACAAAATCTATCTAACAAAATGTTTATATTATCTGTCTGTTAGTCTTGACGTATGTTTTTTTCAGCTACAACTGAGGTTGCAACTATTATGTAGTCATTTTACAACCTATTGTATATTAATAAAAGTTTATCTAATATAGTTTCAAACAATATTTTGTCACTAAAGTAACAAACAAACAAATATTTAAAGCCTCACTTATAGGACCAAGCACCGCCAAACAAGAAAGTGAGCTAGGAGAAAGCGTTTGGAACCCGCGACCCTATCACTTTGGAATATATTAGCACATGAGACTAAATGCTAAATTTATTTAGTCTCTTATGTTTTTTAAAGTATATCTAATAAATTACATTGAAATCAATTCATCTTTATTGTTTTAAAGGGCAATTAACAAAAACATACCCTAATAATTTAAATTATCAAAAACATACCCTAATAATTTAAATTATCAAAAACATACATATATATACTTATTATTTCTCTAATTCTAATAAGACCATAATCTAACATCTCTCTCTAATCTAACATCTCTCTCTAACCGCAACTTTCTCTCTCTAATCGCACATCTCTCTCTAACACACGATAATCGCACATCTTTCTAACACGTACTAATCACGCATCTCTCTCTAAAAATGACTAAAAACTCACAAAATATTCATATGCTAATCATAAAACGTCGTACCCTAATTTTAAAATTTCATACCCTAAATGTTTTGGATCACAATCAAATATCTAAAAAATAGTTCATACCCTAATTTCAAAACTTCATACCCTAATTTTAAAACTTCATACCCTAATTTCAAAACTTCATATCCTAATTTTAAAACTGCATACCCTACATATGGATTTCTCTCAATATTGTATATATGGATTCTCTTCTTTCAACTTGAAACCCACAAGGTTTACAATAGTCTCAAAGCTCAATAAATAGAAAATAATCTCACAATTTCATATATTTTTCATATATTACGGAGTATCAACCAATCTAATATTTGTGTATTACATATGTATATATCTGTATTTATATATATATGGATGTTTATATAATCTAGATGGTGTTCGGTAGTCAGTTGCGGGTTTTCGTGGTAGATGACGGGAGAGAGATAGAGTGGGATATGAAAGAAGGATACAAAGAATAATGGAGGAGAGAGAGAGTAAGATGAGAGAGAGAGATACAGAGAAGAATTGGTGAGAGAGAACAATGGAGGAGAGAGAGAAGAATGAAGGAGAGAGATGAGAGAGAGAGAAATAAGAGAATAAACAGCATTAAATTTGTTTGATATGTTTTTGATAATGAAAAGTTTTTGGGTATGTTTTTGTTAATTTAGTTTAAAAAATAGTATATTTTGTTAATTTATTATTGTTTCAATTAATTGATTTAAGACGAGGCAAGACTCAACGAGTATTTTGTACTTTATTTTTATAAACTTATACTATTAAAAGAACATTTATATTTAACTTTAAATATTTATCCTAATACCTTATTCATTCCAAATTTCCCAATCAGACATTTACTTATTGTTACTTAAGAAAGTTGTAGGATAAATCCTTCAATGTGAGATTAATTAATCGCATCATATCGTATATGTTCAAATATATTGTCAAACCTTTCAATATAGGAATAGACTCCATGTAGGAGTAAAAACTTATTGCCCTCACTCGAGTCGGTTATATACTTCATATTGCCATATTTCATGTTTCTAAGTTAATCCTTAAGAAATTTTCTCTTTTTTTAAATTAATGATAGTATTATTTTGTAAAGATATATATCTCGTTAAGTTCAAGATGTTGTAATATATTACCGAAAAAACATATGTCCGAAATTCGGAGTGCAGTTACGCGTTTTCAGTTGCAACTACAGTTGTAACCACAGTTGCAACTGACAAATATAATGAAATTAATAAAAAATATTGAACACGAGACGTTTTTAAATAGAGTTCGACATGATCACCTTGTCTATATCTCCGCAGCTCTCACTCAGTATTTATTGAAAGGAACAATGATAAGACTCGAGACTTACAATATCATGACTCACTCATGTGTATGCTTATCTTACCATCTCTAACTCACAACTATCAATCTCTAATTGCATTCCATCACGATATTTTTAAGTTTATTTCTCTCTCATGTACAACGGGTGTTGTTGATCTCTAATATCAGTATATCTACGTTGTATTCAACACACAAAATACTAAACGCTAATAGGCTTTATATATAGCATTTATAAAAGATCCTAACTTGATCATTAAGGAAAATATTTTCTTTATATTATTTCCTTACCCGACTTGGAGATCTTCAAATATATATGTTCTAATTAATTAGTATTTGTCTTCTAACAACTCAGATCTTTTTTAATTCGAAATTATACAGATCTTTAATTTAATTGTCTTCAAGATATCTGCAAAGAATCTTTCGTTATTTGATGTTTATTTACTTATAAGAAGTCTTACCAATAAGAAAAGATCTTCAATATATTCTTTCTATCGTTTAGAGATGACTTCAAATCATCTACATTTGGTCAAAACGTTTTGGGTCTTCTAGAATATATTTGATCGAATATTACAGAATCTGTCCAGCATAGTCAGTTGCTGTCTCGATTGCAACTGAGGTTGCAACTGAATGTACAACTTAAACTTAATCGTTACACAATACATGTGTGTATATTGAGAGTTTATTATGAATATATAAAAATATATTTTCCAATGACAAACAATATGTCACTAGAATCTCTGATTTAGGACTTAACAATTACTTTGAGGTTGTTTGTAACAATGAATTAGTTTTTTAACTTGGGCGTATGGGATAACTTTTGTTCAAGCAAAAATAGTTCATGTGTTTGTTTACATGTATTTTATATTATGTATATAGATTATTTTTACATTTTAATGTTTATATGTTACCTTGATATATGCATAAACTCTTTACAATAATAATTTTGTTAATGTTACAAGGGTATGAAGATTCATTGTAGCTGGCAACACATTTTTTTAGTTAATTTTTGAATTTTTGATTTTTAAAATCTATGCGTGCTTGACATGTCAGATTATTTAGCTTCAAAAAATCTGATTTTTAGGTTGAAAAAACTAAAAAATCCAGATTTTTAAAATCTAGGTTTTCAGTGGATTTTAAAAACAGATTTTCAAAATACGTTTTTAGACCAAAAAATATGTTACAAAACGGACAATATAGTATTTTCTAATTAAGAGCAATATATATAAGTGGAAAGAAATATTACTACAATTATCGTGTTAGCTCAAATACTAATATAAAAGGCTCGATTACATTTTGATTATAATATATATATAAGGAAATAATCATAATAATACTGAAAACCTATTGTACATAATATTTGGGGTTAATACTCAATTAGTATCATGGGGTTTGTTCGAGTAACGATTTGTACCTTGAGTTTTCATGAAAACCAATTTAGTACCTGAACGTTAATAATCGGACCAATTTAGGTCAATTCCGTCCAAATTGGTGATGTCGTCACTCTTTTAATGTGTTTTTATGTTTATACCCTTTACATATCAAATAAATTCCACAATGATAAATTCCACATTTATATATACAAAACATTTACTAAAATATGTGGTAAAAATAATTAAATAATAAAAAATGAAAAAAAAAACAGAAATAGAAAAATAAGTATATACTATATGAATATAAATAAAGTTATAATTTCTATGAAAATCAATATATACATATATTTACAACAATAATATTTTTAAAAGTAAATAACTTTGTAAATATAACTAACTAACTAACACTACAAAATAATGTTTCATTTAGTGAGAGTTAAAAGCTTTCACAAGCTTATCGCTAATTTAAAAAAGTTGTCACAAATCTGTCGCAAATTGACAAACTGTCACAAAGCCGTCAGAATAACTGTCGTTAATAAGCTCGTAACAAAAAATACCGTTACTAATCCCGTCGCTATTTGGGTATTTTTTTATAGTGTAACTAACTAACTAACTTTATATATCTATATATATATATATATGTATATATATATGTATATATATGTAAATACATATATATATACATATATATATATGTATATATATATGTATGGGGGGCACTGCGGCGGCGAAGGACAGTGAGGGGTGGGGCGGCGTATTTGTATGTATATATCTATGTATGGTTGTATATATATATCATGTATGGATGTTATTTGTATGTAAATATGTATATGTACATGCATATGTATATGTATATATATAGCTGCGGACGGTGTGGGTGGGTGGGGGAGGCGGCGGCAAAGAATAGATAGGGGGCAGCGGGGGAATTACTAGGGAACAGTCACCATGTATGACCGGTTCACAATCTGTTTGCATAAAAAGATGTCAAATGGATAAAAAAAATTAAATTTTGATTAATATTTAAGTTTAGGGTATGCCACACTAGGGTTCTATATTTTTATTTGAGTTTTTATTATACTATACAATTTGTTCTTAATTTATTAAATTCTAATTTGTTGAAAATAGAAAAAATAAATTAGTTATTGAAAAAGATTATTTAACCATCTATTTTCTAATCTAACGGTGGTTAAGCTGATTGTACCATAAACAGTCAAATAAGGTTACTGTTACAAAAAGACATTTGGCAGCGGTGGTGGTGTATGTATATGTTATATAAATCTATGTATGTATGTAAATATGTATGTATGTATATGCGTATAATAATAATCGTAGCTCACGCGTTGCGTGTGCGATACGTATGTAAATATAATACCGGACAAATAAATTTAAAATTTTAAAAAAATATAAAAAAAATTATGGAATGAATATAATAAATTAATAATCGTATATAAGCAGTAATACGATGTTTTATTATTATAGAAGTATAGTTTGCGAGATAAATTGATCTGTGGAAAAGAGCATATTTATTTAGTTATTGATTTATTTGAATTGTATTATGGTATATGAGTAATTAGTAAATTAGAATATATGTATTTTTAAAAAAAATTGACAGTTTTATTTCTTTTGGTTTGCCTTATATTAATAGTATGATATGTATATTTATATATGTATGGGGGAGAGGGACGGTGCTGGTTTCGTGGTGGTGGTGAGGGGGCGACGGAGGGATGGACATTGATGGTGGGTGGGGGTCGCGACGGTGTTTGTGTGTGTATATATATATATTTCTATATGTATAATAAGTGTATAAGAATATTATTGCTTTTATTTTTATTTTAAAATACATTTATCGGAGAAATGACATTTTTAGTCTTAAAATAACATAATTTGATGACGTGACAGCGACGCCATCATCAATTTGGACGGAATTGATCTAAACTGGTCTAATTATTAACGTTCAGATATTAAATAGGTTTTCATGAAATGTCAAGATACTAATCGTTACTCGCACAAACCTGAGGGTACTAAATGGGTATTAACCCTAATATTTGTACCTAATATATTATGATGAGAGAATCATTAATCAACATTGGATTTGTTATTTGGTAGTCATCAATTAACGTGTAACTATTTACTAATAGTGTGATTTGCATTATTCACGTCAAGGGAATATTTATTAAAAGAGAAAAAGCAAGTTAGAAGTTGCTTTGTAAAGTTAAAAGTGACAAGCGACAGATCATTTAAAAAACAAAACTATACACAATTATTACTTCTCAAATCCTCATTCCTTCTCTTAAACAGACAATTCTATGATTCTATCAGAATTTACTAACATTGAAACTAGTCAAAATCACAAGCATCACATTACATATTTAATTACCCGGTCAGACATTCTGTTTTTTGAAAAGTTATCTTCCATTATGTGGATATCAATACATACTAATATCATACTATTATTAATAATAGAAGGAACCCAAGAAAATTAAGACCTTTTATTTTTTCAAAAATATGCATATTATAATTTACTAATTACTCAAATAATTTAATACAATTTAAATACATAAATAAGTAAATAAATATTCTATTTTTCACACATCTCAATTCATTTCCAAAACAAATCATCATACATGTACATTTATATTCATATAACAATAAAACATTATATTACTCATTATTTACAATTGTAAATTTAATATATTTATTCCATCATTTTTGCAATTTTTTTTAATATTAATTTTATTTGTCAGCGATCATATTTATGCAAGTAAGTGTCGTATATGCTATCCGCATGCTACGATTATTAGTATAACGAGATTCTATCTCATGGTAGTAATTATTTGGTAAAATTAACAAAACATACAAATTTTCAAGTCTAATTATCAAAAATTACAAAACAAAACTTTTATTTCCAAAACATACGACTCTAATAAATATGTGTAATTTTATGTTTGTATGATTTGAAAACAAATTTGTTGCTATTGTATGTTTTGGTTATATATATATCGATTAATTATATGTTTTTGTGGGTTGATTATTGTTTATTGAATGTCAGATTCTAACAGTCAAAGGTAATTCTAGAAAGTATCAATTAATAACATCATAGCAGCATCTTAAATCTTAAAAAATCTTGAATTCAACGACCTCCTAAAATAAGTACAAATTAATTCCCCAAACACCTCCAAATCAATCATTAAATACTTTATGGAAATTCTCATCCATCCCATCCCCACAGTATAAAAATATTAATTATGTTACAAGGATAAGAATGAGGGTTAGAATAAATGCGAAAAGCCCAATTGTTTGGTATGTTCACAACCCCCCCATTTAATTATATTACCCACAATATAGTTCTACATTTATTTATTTTTATTTTTGCAGAAAGCCTCATATTCGACTTAAAATGGTACGACTCTTACTCAAATGCAACTTGTGTTTTGTCAATATATATGCGATAATTTTCAGATATCAAAGTCGCTTGATCAATTCCACTTCTGTACAACTTTTTTTGGGGAATAATTGTATCAATTCATATTAAAATGTTTGTATTCTTAATAAATAATAAAGAACTAAAGATATCATAGCTTCGTAAATACAAGATAATACACCTAATTGCGATGAGATTACCTTTTGAAACTGGATATAAGATTTGATTGCAATATTGCGAGTAAAAGAGGGTAAATTTTACTTATAAATATTTGCAATAAAATCTTATATCGACCTCACTCTTAAGTTAGTGAAGGTAAAATGCGTTATGTGGTTGACATGTCTAAGTCTCTTCAAATTTAGCGTTCATTGATTAGCCAAAACGTTTAATTTAAGTTAGATGTTAGTGTGTTACGATTTATTATATTTCTTATATGAAGTGCGTCGCAACCTTGTTGTCAACTGTGGTAATGTCTCATAATTAATTCTTCAATGAGTTTTTTTTATTGGTCTTTTCAACGGTCCATTAAATTTCGAACACCACTATATACACAAGCAGGTGGCAGATCAACTCACAAAAAAGTAAGTGTGACCGACTGTTACATATTCACTTATGCCTTAATTTTGGACGGAAATAGTTCAAATATGACACGTTGGATGCCAAACAAAATTATCTGTCATAACATCTATAAGCTTATCAGTTTTCTTAAATTTTAACCTCTAAAAATAAGAAACGGTCAAATGCAATTAACCAAAGTACGGTTGTATTATTTATAAAAAAAAACAATACTACCAATAAGTAGTAATGGTGATTGGTGATTCATTGTAGTTTAATACATTATACATATGACTATACATACAAATTAAAACAATACATTTCTTATAAATTAATGCAATTCACCAAAATACTATAGATAGTGTTATTTTGAACAAATAATGATAGTAATGGTGATAAATTGAATTTTTACCATAAGAAACAACTATATGAATCTCGGTGCACTATTTTAGTGGATGTGACAACCAATTAGATTTTATAGTTTGTAATTTGAATTTATTTGAATTTAGTTATTTTTGAATTTACTAATATGTGTTGAGTTTTTAGTCGGTGACACAACATGTAATAGATGAGGTTTACAAAAGTGTTTGTGAATAAAAATAGTCACCCATATACATTATACATTATAAAAGGTACATTAGATATTTATACATTATACATTTAGGTATACATAAATACATAAAAATTGCAAGATTTAAGGCAAACAATCTCTAATCTCTCTTTAAAATCCTTTCCTTTCTATGTACTCTCTCTATTGTCGGTGATCACATCTCTTTTATATATTTAATCCCAAAATACTCATTACATATCTATATCTATAAATATATATATATATATATATATATATGCAAACCCCAGAGCTGTGAATTAAACAGCGATTGATATATGAGAATTGGTCCACAAAGCTGCGTCGTTTTAGTTGTACACGTGGAGGAGAGAGAGTCTATGAGGGATTTTTCTTTTGTTATTATTAGCAGAGGTTGTTGGGGCAAATGTGGCTAATTTTTATTAATAAATAAATTTTATATCTGATAAATTTTTATTTTTTGAGGTTTTGAGGTTTTGGGGTTTTGAGAGAGTTTTCTGATCTGGGTTTTTGTTAAAATTTTGTGGGGAAAATGCAGCAAGATAGCAGGATAAAGGTGCGTTCTTTTTATTTATTTGAATTGTGATAATTGGGTAAAAAAATTGTGCTAGTATTGTGTTTTTTGTTGTTGTTGATTTAAGCTTAGGTTACGGTTAAATTGGTGTTCTTTTTATTTATTTGAATTGTGAATTGGGTATTTTTGTGTGTGCTAGTTTTGTGTTTTTTGGTTGATTTAAGCTTTTTTTGATACTTTAATTTGATATTTTTGTTGGTGCAATTTTGATATTGTGAATTGGAATTGTTCTCTTATTATTATAACTTATAAGCAGAGGTTGTTGGGGGCAAATGTGGCTATTTTTTTTTAATATCTTAATTTATCTTTGAGGGTTTTTTATATATTTTTTGAGGTTTTGGGGTTTTAAGAGAGTTTTGTGATCTGGGTTTTTATTAGTTTTTTTTTGGGGAAGAAAGTTTGGGGAAAATGCAACAAGATAGCAGGAAAAAGGTGCGTTCTTTTTATTTATTTGAATTGTGAATTGGGTTTTTTTGTGTGCTGGTTTTTGTGTTTTTTGATTGATTTAAGCTTAGGTTACAGTTAAATTGGGCGTTTGGCGTTTTTTAGTTATTGTAAATTGGGCTTTTTTGTGTGCTAGTTTTGTGTTTTCTTTGTTGATTTAAGCTTAGGTTACAGGTGAATTGGGTATTTATTTTATTTTATTTTTTCAATTGTGAATTGGGTACTTTTTTGGGTGCTATTTTTCTGTTTTATTTGTTGATTTAATCTTAGCTTACAGTTAAATTGGGTATTTTGTGTTGGTGCAATTTTGATATTTTTTTGGGGTTTCAAGTATAGATTTAAGCTTGATTTTCAAGTTTTTATGATTTAATGTAACTTATGACATGGAAAAGGTCCGTTTTTATTTCAATTTTTGTGAATTGTGTATCAAGTTTGATTTTGTTGGGTTTTTATTGTAGATTTAAGCCTGGGATACAGTTGGTTTATTGTTGATTTGAAGCTACAGTTAAATTGGGTATTTTGTGTTGGTGTAGTTTTGATGTAAATAAATTTGGGTGCTTTGAATGTATTCTGTACCGTAAATTTATGGTGAGTTTTTTTGACTAAAGTTTTGTGTTTTTAGTATTGACTTGTTGCTGAGTTTTGGTCAATCTTCTGTGAGAGAATATTTGAGGAAAATTCAGCCATATAGCAGGGAAATCGTGTGAGTTTGATTTTATATCTGTGATCTTGTTTATGGGAATTTGTTCTGTGAAAATTTGGATCTTTAGTTGGCTTTCATGGTAAGGTCAAACTATTGGGTACTGGTAAATTTAATGATATACTGTAGTAATTGTATTAATTTGGGCTTTTTTACTCATCTTGTTTGAACTTTTTGTTTGGGATGCTAACTCAGAGATTAAGGAACTTGGGTTCTAAATTTTGTTGATGACTACTATTCACCAACATTTTTTTTGCTATCTGTGAAGTCAGGACTTTTTTGAATTTCGATTTCTAAGCTGGTTTTTGTTTCCCTTTTTTTTGTTTTGTTTTCTTTTGCTTATAAGTTTCCGTCCATTTGCTTGGTCAACTTAAAAAATGAGTTTTTATAGTTCCTTTGCTGGAAAAACTTCAATCCCTGATGAATCCATCTTTTTTTGTCATACTCTAATACACCAGGTCATTTGTTTAAATCTGCAGTTAAACAACTCTAAGAAATGACCAAGTGACAGGTGCAAAACCATAATTGATCCCTGATTTGTTGGTACTATATAAAACTTTGACTTGTATGAATTATGATCAATCCCTAAGTCCCAGTAATTTTCATATCCTAAAATCCAAATACAGAACATATGTTGAGTTCTGCTATGGTACCTTTTGTCGCTGTCGGTTTCGGATTTTCTTATTTTTATCATTGGAATATCAAATATTATATTACAAAAATGGCTGTGTGCATGAATCTGCACCAAATTTTGTTTTCTTCTTTTGTATTAGAACTTAGAATGACTATTTTCGTCATGTGAAGAATTTAGTCCTTTTGCATTTCTGATCAACTAAGTATTGATGTTTTATTGTATACTTACCTTTTAATACTGCAGGGAATAAAGTTTTGTTCTTTTATATGTTAATATATGTAGGTTGATACTATTTCTAATATCATTAGTGACTTCTGAGTTCGTGTTCCACTAACTGTGGTCAAATCTTGTTTCTCTCCGTGGGATTTCGTTTGTCACGTATTGAATTTTTAAATTTTCAAAATTAAGTTAACTAAAGGAAGAAAAGGTGATGCCTTAGCACGGGACTGTTTTTATACTCTATTGGAAAAGCATATCCAAATATTTTAATGCTCTTTATTCGGATTGTGCTTTTTTCCCATATCCTTTGTTCAGAAGGGCGTCATGACTACAAGATTGGTTTCTTGAATTTTGTCCTGTTAAATTTTTTTGGTGGGGTATTGGACTCATTAAATTAGGAACGTAAGTTGATAGTTCATGTTTGTGGATGTGATTGTTTGTTTATTCTTCAAATTTTTTTTTTTTTTGGGGGGGGGGGGTGATGTGGGAACTTCGAATGAAGGATTCCATTAGATTGTGGTATTCAATTTTGTTTATCTTTATATCTTTTGAGGTTTCCAAGAAGAAGGTTTAAGTTCAAAAAACTTGTCTTTCTGAAGCGATGATGCAAAAAAGCTTTTGTCATATTTTTTCCCCTATTTGTATAAAGTTTGTGTAGCTTGTAGAAGAGCATGCTAACAATTGTCGTCACTCCTTTGAACTCTTTCTTTTCGCTTATCTTTTGTATTTTGACATGTTCTTTTTTATTTGTTGCAGAATTCTCCAGAGATAGATTTTTTCTCTGATTATGGCGATGCTGCTAGGTTTAAAATTTTGGAAGTCATAGGAAAAGGCAGTTATGGTGTTGTTTGCTCGGCCATCGACACTCACACTGGCGAAAAAGTGGCGATTAAAAAAATTCATGATATTTTCGAACACATGTCAGATGCCGCTCGAATTCTTCGTGAGATAAAGTTGCTTAGACTTTTGCGGCACCCTGATATTGTGGAAATTAAGCATATTATGCTTCCACCATCGAGGCGAGAGTTTAGAGATATTTATGTTGTTTTTGAGTTGATGGAATCAGATCTTCATCAGGTTATTAAGGCCAATGATGACCTTACAAGAGAGCACTATCAGTTTTTTCTGTACCAGTTGCTACGGGCACTTAAGTTTATTCATACAGGTGAATAGTTGATGCTTTTTATTACTGAACTTATTATTTGTTTTAAGATAGTGACATGTATGCCTGGATAAGCAGTAACTGTACTCGTAGATTTAATTTATTTTGAAACCTTGGATGGTAGTTTTTATCAGTTCAGTTTTACCAGTGACTTTGTACCGATTAAACACTTTAGTTGTAAGGTATTCATTGTCGACACAGTTGCATATCGATCTTTGTGCCGAATCAGCTGATTACCCTATTGATGTGGATTGGTTTGGTCTCATTTGCTTGTTTGCTTCGACTGCTGAGGTATTTTTTGTAAGTAGTTTAAACACTTGCAGATAATCGGTGGTTTTTGGAAGCCTGCATGATTTCATACTTTGTAGCATCTACTCTGTCTTCATGTGACTCTATGTAAATCAAACAAAAAGCAGAGCTGGTTTGTTGCACTTGGATACTTTTTTTAGTTACTTTGTCCTATTGGGAGATTCTGCTTGAATATTTTTGTTGTCAATCTCATTTGGTTTTATTCGGATAGTTAATTGAGTTTACTATCTTTTGTTATACGCTACAGGTATTTGTAGATGTTAACAGCTTTTTTTGTCTGCAGCAAATGTCTTCCATAGAGATTTAAAGCCGAAGAATATACTGGCAAATGCTAATTGTAAACTTAAGATATGTGATTTTGGGTTGGCAAGAGTTGCATTCAACGACACCCCCACAACCATATTTTGGACAGTAAGATCTATTATTAATATAAAGTTTGAATTATTTGTTTCGGTCTTTTCTCTTTGTGTGTGCACAACTTAATTGGTAATGCTGTTGTTTTTCCCTTGTTCAATACGTTGATTTTTTCATGCAGGATTATGTTGCTACTAGATGGTATAGAGCTCCTGAACTATGTGGCTCATTCTTTTCAAAGGTATGGTTCTTCTTTCATTTTCTATTTGCTTGCTCCTCGTTGACATGACATTACTTGTAGAGCCCCAATTGCTTCATCCATCTGCTTTGAATCCTATAGTTATGAGTTATAACGTTTTTGTAGTACTAAACTTCGGAGTAGAGGAGTGAAAATACTAAAGTTCATTTCATACTGTCATACCTATACATGTCTTTGTGGCTTTGAGTTTCGTGCTTCAATATTTTTTATATTTAGTAACAAAGTGTTGCCTAATAGCTCTTGTTTACCTGTAAAAGATTCACGTGAAACCTAAAATAGTCTAAAGAAAAAAGAAATTGACAACAATGGATACAGAAAGGGTAAATTGGCCACCCTTATCTCTTGCATGATTTCCCTTGAAAGTTTTTATGTGTAATCCTATTACTCCTTCATAGTTTAGGTGTTGTTCATAGTTTGTATGTGTAATCCTATTACTCCTTCATAGTTTGTTGTGTTCAGGTGTCGTTCTAAGTGTTATTTCTTTGTTTGTTGCAGTATACACCGGCGATCGATATATGGAGTATAGGCTGCATTTTTGCTGAAGTACTAACGGGGAAGCCTCTTTTCCCAGGCAAAAATGTTGTTCATCAACTGGATTTGATGACCGATCTTTTGGGCACACCTTCAATGGATACCATTTCACGCGTATGGATTCAGTACCTCTAGTGTGTTTCTGAAATTTTTAGGAATTTGTCATTAATTTGTTTATGCGGAATTTTTCTGGTTTCAGGTTAGAAATGATAAGGCTAGGAGATACCTTACTAGCATGAGAAAGAAACAGCCAATTTCTTTTGCCCAAAAGTTTCCAAATGCAGACCCGTTGGCATTACGTTTACTGGAAAGGCTACTTGCTTTTGATCCAAAGGACAGACCAACAGCCGAACAGGTTTGTTCACATAGGATAATCAATTTGCAGTTGAAAGAGTTGTGTAAAATGAAGCGCCGGAAATTCTAAATTATAAAATATTCTTTCGCCTAAAATTGGTCAGGCGCTTTTTCCTTGTTTAGCTGCAAGCATTTAATCTCAGTTTTTTTTGTTTATATGCCTAAACGATGCACTGCATTTGTTAATTAGCTTATAAGCTGAGCTATCTAAGTTTTTGGCCTAGAAAAGCTTTAAACTTAAAGCTTGATGAACCTGCCTCTTTTTCTTAAGCTCGAGAAATTCAGCTCATATGCGAAGAAGCTGCAACCAAATAAGGCTTTTATGAGAAGCTTCTTTTTTTCTAACTTCAGTAGCACTTTCTTTTCTTCATGCGAATGATTACTCATTTGGTGGGATTAGTATGGCTTACAGAGTGCTAGGTCTTTTAGAGGACTTACGTGACTGATTAGGTGTTGTTATTTAGGCACTTGCTGATCCTTACTTCAAGGGACTGGCCAAAGTTGAGAGGGAGCCTTTTTGCCCCCCAATCACTAAGATGGAGTTTGAATTTGAGAGGCGGAAAGTCACAAAAGAGGATATCCGTGAACTAATTTTCCGTGAAATATTAGAGTACCATCCTCAGTTGCTGAAAGACTATACAAACGGAGTTGAGAGGACAACTTTCCTCTACCCAAGGTTTTTTATTGCTGCCTGTGTAGATAAACATAATTCTTTTGCTTCGTTGCATTTTGTCCTTATTATTCAGTGTTATTAATGCGCAGTGCTGTAGACCAGTTCCGGAAGCAGTTTGCTCATCTTGAAGAAAATGGTGGTAAATCCGGCCCTGCCTCTCCTTTGGAAAGAAAGCATGCCTCTCTTCCTAGGTAACTTATAATAAAACATGCTTTCATTTCTACTGCTGGTATAATGAGCTCGAGTTATGGATACTAAACAGTAAGCACTGTGATTGGTCATATTATTCTTTCAACAGTCTTAACACTTTCTCACTGGGTTTATATGTTTAAGATGCATATGCAACATACACTGTTGCAACTTTACTTGTCCGTTTCTGAATACTGTCCACTTTTACGTCTCTGTAAGTCAAAAAAGGCATGAGATAATCGTTCATTTGGGTTAGTTTTATTAACATTTAAATCATCCAAATCCCCGTAGGGAGCTGCTGTTGGTGTATGAATTAGAAAGTTGACTATTATGCAATCAGTATATAATTAAAACGAGCGATTAGTGGTGTTTTGTTGCGTAAATGTGTTGCTTGGGAATGTATTAGTCTTCTCGTCAGTGTTTATGTGGTCTATTTTATGAGTTCTCATAAAGTACATAGTCCCCCTTGTTTTAATTGAAAGGGAATGCCAGTTATGAGACACCTTCCTTCATTGTGTGATCTTGTTATAAATTTCTTTGTTATTTTAGAACTTTATTTTTGTTTTAATGCATGCAGGTCTACCATTGTACATGCAAATCCTATTCCTCCAAAAGAACAAGCAAATATCATGACTTATAAAGATCGGCAAACTACAGAGCAGCCATTTTATAGGAACTCCAGAGACGCAGATGGAATTCCTGTTAATTTATTGAGAACATCACAAGGACCACAAAAAACTCCTGGTAATTCCTTACCCATTCTGTAAAAAATTTGCAATTTATTTATGAAGTAATGAAAATAATTAAATATTGTCATTTCCTTTTTGGAGGTGTATATCGGTTTGGTATGTCCTTTTTGTGGGTATGTACTTCCTTGAGTCATTTGCAAATCTTTTATTTATTTGAAGGAGGTTGTTTTCTTGCTTTCAAAATGCCAGAAACCTGTATTAATTGCGTGTGGCGAACGCAAGATCTTTTTTGTTCATATATATATATGATATTAAACAGTTAAAAACTCTAATTATACATAAATTTGTTACCATTGGCCTTTTTGGGCATGTATATCTGAGTACCTTGAAGGCAAATATGTTTCCAAACGCTCTGCTAATTTCTTACTCAAACCAATAGAAAAAGAAAGATTTTAGTAGTAGAACCGGTTAAAACCTTGTTGCTCTCAGTTGCTCACTTGCTTTGTATTGCAACATATCTTTCTGCAATCATAGCTTATGTTTGGACCTGTTTCTTATTTCGACAGCCAAACCTGGTAAAGTAGTGGGTCCAGTTGTACAATATGCAAATGGTAATATAATGAGCGACAATTACGACCCTCGAGCAGTAATTCGAAGTACAGTAAATTCGGTCCTTCCACCCCAGACTATTCCTCCAGCATATTACCGTAGGAGTGGCTCCGAGGTAGATAGAGAAACTTCATCGCAAGCCAAATATGCCCCTCAAGTTGGGATGAATCCCAAATTAGCCCCAGATGTTGCCATTAACATCGACAACAACCCATTTTACATGACAAGGGTCGGATTACCAAAAGTGGATTATGGCGACGATAGAGTTACTATTGATGCGAATATGTTGCAAGCAAAAGCAACTCAATATAGTGGTATTGGTGCAGGTGCAAGTGCAAGTGCTCACTCGAAAGTGGGGGCTATTCGTTATGGTTTATCGCGAATGTACTAAGTCTCAGAGTATTGCTAAAATATGTACGAGTGAGCGACCGCAAAAGAGTTGCGTACGGTGATCATGTATAGACCAAGGAGTGTTGTTTTTTCAATTGGCTTTTGTATTACAGACTAGTTAGAGAAATATGATTTCGTTAAAGACACTTTATACACTTCCGGAGTAATATTAACTATTTATACAAAATACTATGCACATTTTGTGAGGTAGCGGGTAGGTTTCACAAAAGAAAATACATAAAGGGTTGTGGTTGGGGATGAAAACTTGTTGGCTGTCAGTATTACTAGTTTGTGTTATGTTTAGTTGAAGAAAACAAGATTTTGGAATTGAAACCTTAGGAATACTTGCGTGTAGTATTATTATAATCTGAAGGGGAAATTTTAACTTGGGTACCCAATTCTTGATTAAACTGTGAAATAGTGCCTACCCAGAACTTACTTTAAAAAAGTGATTTTAATTTTTATGTTGTATTTTTCCTCTTACTTTAATGGGTACTTTAACATGACTAATGTAAATAAAAATTTGTTTGCTAACTAAATTTTTTATCTAGCAAGTGAGATAACATAGGTGGATGTTCTAATACTATATCACCCTTATGTTGCATGCTTATAGACTCGTAGTAAGAAATATAACTTCCTATTTCAGATTATTCTCTCTCCTCCGTTTATATTCCCCTGAATTTTTCACACTTAATTTGTGAGTTTATTCTGTCATCACTCATTTGTGTCTTAATTTTTTAATATTTTGTTCATGCTTCTATTAGAGCGTCTGCCGCTGGTTTCTCAAAACATACTTTTTTTCTGAAATTCGATGATTATGGTATAAAAAATAACATGTATCAGTAACCCTATAAATTTTCTAAATTTAAGAAAACACAAAATTCACCTTATATACGAGGAATGTATATGATTCCCTATATTAATATTCCATCCGTCCCTAAACAAATGTCTCATACGAAAATACAATTGACCGATAATTTTTTTCATATTTAGATTGCCGAAAAAAATTATTTTAAAAGTTAATCACGTAATTTATGGTTAGAACTGTATGATGAAATTTTCAATTTTTTCATTTCGGTAATTTTGATATGAAAATTTTGATGGTCAAAGTTGCATGTATTTTCGTAGGTGATATTTGTTTAGGGACGAAGAGAGTATAATAGTAATAATAAACTATCATGGGGTTCATATTTTTGTGGTTATAATATTGTTATGATTATTAAAAGATAATAATAAAAAAAATGTAGGGTTATTATAATAAATCTGGAATTTTGTTTAAATGTAAACGGTTTCTTATAAGATGTGTTAGGTTTGAGAAAATGATTGAGATAGCCGGTGCGGATACTGTTATATTTTGTTCCATAATATGAAATCATGCCCGTTATAAGATAGTGATATAACTGTACAAAACTCAGTAAAGTAGTATGAATCCTAATTTAGAACTTCAATAATGATTGGTGGAGTTTGTATTAATAGAAATTTTGCCTCAAACGACTATTTTTCATTTTTCCCCCTCATTATGTTACGTTGCATTTATTTACCAGATTAGCTCAATTCTGTTTTCATGTACTCTATAAATTTGCTCATTCTATTTTTACGTACATTTAGTTTGATTGAAATAAAAATAGGGAAAAAAATACATTTTTTACTATCTGTTTTTAACGATTTAGATACCAGACTATCAAAGTTAACAATTGACGTATCGAACTATCATAATATTCATAATTCAGGTACTGTCGTTAATCTAGTTGGATGAAAATTAGTTTCACTTTTCATTTTGGTCATATTATTGGTAATTTGTATAAATTTAATCATGTATTTTCGAAACATTACAATTTACAATGTTTGTACTAAAACACATACACATTTATAATAAGTATCTCAGTTTAAAAAACATATTATTTGAATAGATTTTTTTTCTAAAATAAAAAAAATTATAATTTTTTTTTACACTTTCTCTAAAACGAAAATAAAATAAATTTTAGATTTATGACATTCGAGCAAAAATTATTTGAGCCCACATCACTATTTGAATATTTTCATAAAAAAAAGGCAAGAAAATTGTTATTTTTTTCGAAAAATATTCATTTTTTCTAAACAGAATATATTTGTTAAGTATTTATAATTTCTTTTTATACACAAACATCATCTAGAATTTACATTATTTGCAATAATATGTATAAATGCATTATATTATATATATTTTTATACATACATTAATATAACATATATATATATATATATATATATGCGTGTATTATATACATGTATATATATATGATATAATTATATATTTTTGAATTTATACTAAAATGAGACATTTCAGAAAATTACGGGTTATATTTATACAAGTTGCAAATAATAGAACAAAAATGAAAAGTGAAACTAATTTCCATCCAACTAATTTAACGGCGGTACCTAAATTGTGAACATTATAATAGTTAAGTACGTCAATTGTTAAATTTAATAGTCTGATATCTAAATCGTGAATAATAAGTAGTACAATATATTAAATGTATTTTTTTCCAACAAATAAAGGAGTAATAAACTCAACACATTAATAGGTTGTTGGAATGTAACAAATACCAATAGTATTTAGAAATAAAAGAAGTTAAAAAAAATTGACATTGCTAAATCTCATAAAAATAAAATAAGCAAAACAATATATACATGGGAAGAAACGAGAACAATACTCAAAACTAACCATGTTGTATTGTCACTATGAGGGTGGGATATAAATAACAAATAAAGAAATTTAATTGTGGGCAATATGTTACATTAAAACGTAATAGTACTATTTTCGAATATTTAAGTTATTTTGCTTGAGATGAACCCATTCAGTGCGATTTAATTTGATTTTAGAAAATTTTAAAAATGTATTGGATAGTAAAGAAACTAAAGTAAAAAAGAAATGAACCATATAAATATAGGAAACCATACAAATATAGATACATACTAATCAACTTAATTACAAAAAACTCACATATGTGTATTTCTTTACAATTATATATACTTATTTAAAATTAGTTATGTCATAAAAAATGACAAAATATACAAAAAAAAATAAATCAAAAAAAAATCAAAAATCAAAAAAAATTGTACATAGTATCAAATAGTATTAGACATGATTGTACATGATTAGATAAAATTAGACATATAAGATTGAACATGATTAGATATGATTATACATGATCAGACATAATCACATATATTTTTTGTATAAAAAATATATTTTTAAAAATTTTGGTTTTTTTAATTATTTAAAATTGTTTTTGGATTTTTCAATGACATATGTACACATTTGTAAATAAGTGCACAAAATATGTATTTTTTATAAAAGAGTCGTCAAGTTCAAAACAACTGAATTTTTTGTAAATAAGTTTATAAATATGTACTAAATTATCATTTTCCCTAAAAATTATATATTAAAAAAGATATATAAAGTCACATTTGGAAAGTCATGTAAATGCATGATAATGGCATACAGATTGACAGATAATTGAAATCTTGGAGATGTAGTATTAGACATAGGATGAGACTTGTTAGAATAAAACCCTAAATATTTCTGCTCTTATTCAAATAGCCGACAACATTGTTCATAGAGTAATCATAAATCAAACCGGATCTATGACTATGTGATGCCGAATCATCCCAGCAACACAATGAAAATGTGTGACTTTCTTACCGTTGATGTTTCAAAAAGGATTTTCTTGCGCTTCTTTTTTTCCTTTTGCTTCAAGCTCATCTTTCATCCTCTATTAGAAACATGTCCACCATTATGATACAAATAGTCATGTGATTGGTCTGTTAGAAGATCCACTTCACTCATCGGCAAAATGGTCATCACTCCTTCATTTTTCTTAATAGATGCAACTTGTTCCTTATCCAATGTTACCGTAAAACCTTCCTTGAAGGAGCGAATAGTTGCGGCATCAGCCTCCTGAAAACTCCCAAAGTACAATGCGAGAAATTTGCTATGTGACTCGCGAATCATGTTTGAGCTGAGATCAACTTTATTAGCTGTAGCGGGAGGAAATGTGGTTCCAGCTTGCTATGTATTTGGCATGCTCTCACGTATATAATCTAATACTTTGGTTCAACTTCCGCGTTAAGACTTATATCGTCTTCTTACGATGTTTGCAAATGTTCGTCCCCGTATCACCATCATTAAGACCAGTCACATATCATATCGAATCTCTAATATCAGTAATTATTTTCACAATCACGACTATGCCTACAAAACAATAATAATTTGGTAAAATAATTTTTAAACATTGTAAATTTAAATTTATAATAAAATAAATGGTTTACAATGACAAACCTTATTGATACTTCATAATATGGACAATGATGAGAAAATATGACATATGTATCTTTTGACCATTTTTATTAATACCAATACAAACAATGAGATTCCATTTAGTTATAAAAACTGTCAAGTCTATCAATATTAATCATCTTCACATCGAGTTCTGTCTAATCACAAAATAAATCATAAATTATTCGATAATAAAAAAAACTAAAGCAAACCTGTTGTTCCAAGCACAAAACAGTTTGTGGAACATTTGGATAAATCCTAAATGAAGTATTGTGCTACTATAATATGTGGCTTTATTAGGAGAGAAAAATTACAAAAACACATAAATTTTTACAAATAAACTGTCCAAAACTTATTTTTGGAGATGTCTTTTCACAATAATTGTGATGGATAAAATAACAATTCAAATTTAGTGGATGTAAAAAGGTGTTACTACACGGATCGTTAGTTTAAAATTTTCTATTTTGATCCATTCAATAATATTTAATTACTTAAAACGTCTTTTTAAAATTGTCAAATTGTAAATATTTAGTTTTAGTTAGGGGGCTATGATTATAAGTTATCAAATAGGAAAACGCATATGCTAGTAACATAATCTCTCAATCTATTGTAGAAAATTTCAGGATCAATGATTAGATCATGCAAACTATAAGTACTCTTTTCTTGGATTAAGGAACATAATATTCTATCCATTTCCACTTTGCTCATGATATATATCGTAACTCTACATCCATATTAAGTGGATATCTCATTTTTACACCTAATGGTCGAGAATCAGCATATCCGTCAAATAAATATTTGATATCTTTCAAATACATTCAATCATTCATAGTACATTATGAAAAATAAATTGTCTTTCAATATATCTAAATTGTGGGTTCAAATCCAATTTGGCTAAATTGTGAGCAGGGGATATTCCGCTCGCTTTCCATATGGTAGAAACAAAAACATATGTCTATCTAGTTTTTTCATATTTTTCACGATAGCTCCTAAATCCTCATATAGCATAAGAAAATTTGAGCATGTTAATAGTCGAAATACAATCTGATTCAATGGCAAAGTTTCCAAATTCATTTGGATAACCAAAAATAAGACTTTAGATATACAAATTCGTATTGTCAGAAAGTATTTAACTAATTTAAGGATTCATATGATAGGTTTATTATTGCTAATTTATACTCAATCTTTTTGTTAAGAATTGTCATTCTCAAGAAAACATGCATTATTTACCCCAAATTGGTTTGTATTTTAAAATTTTAAAATTAACGATTTTAAAGTTATATCATTTGATTATATACTATGTGTATTTAAAATTTCACGAGAAAACATGCATTCTTTAACCCGAATTCGTTTGTATTTAAAAGTTTAAAATTAATGATTTTAAAGTTTTATCATTTGATTATATACTATGTGTATTTAAAATTTTAAAATTAAAGGTATTAAGAGTTTTTTCTGATCACATATTATTTACTATGTGTTTAACTATTAAAGCGACCGTGTTCGATAAGGCACATGAGTTTTGCATTCCAATATGCACGCCTTTTGTGTAATGTACACTTATGTGGTATCAGAGAGAAAAGTTTTTACATTCTATATTTTCTCTCACTCGTATCAAGTTATGGAAATGATCAATAAAGCGGTTCTTATACAGGTCTTTAAAATCTCTTATGTTCTTTCTTGATAATTATGTTCCGTGTGATAAACACTTTATTTGTTGTCATTTTGCTACCACACAATCTTTCATTCGAGTATGTGGGTTCGGTATCCGAGTTTATTGGTCATACGACGACCCTCAATGACATAATTCAGGCTATTCCATGAGATATCATGTATGACCGTAGTTCATAAGATCATTAATGCGATCCAACATTTTATTATTTTCTTTTTTAATATATGCTTAATGGTATAAAAAAAGACACACGATGGTAATAAAGTATACATATCATCTGTAATTACTATATATATTGCGATATTTTAACTCATTTAGTATTACTAACCAACAATTCCTTTACAGTGCCCCATAAAAAAAAATTATCATTTGGTAGTAGAGTAAATGACTAATTACCATTAATTGAGATTTAGTCTAATTTGATCTTAAAATTTTTAAAAGATGTATTGGATAAGAGCATTACAGTATCATCTATTTTCCACCTTTAAATCAATTATTTATATTTTACATATTGTGTTTAACACGTACCACCATAGCTAATCATCTATTATATATATCCACTTTAGTTTTTTTTTCTTGGCATTTTACTTTAGACAAATAAGTTATTTTCGCACAAATGAGTATAATAACGATTCTTGTACATGAGTTGGTACAGCCGAAACATTGAGATGGTAATTTCTAAAATAACATTTAAGTGAGATATCTCAATTCTGCTGGAAATGCTCTAATAAAGAAATAAAAGAAAAATGAATCATATAAACATAGAAAACTATACAAATTATATGTTGAGAAAAACGCGAGTATATAAAATCAAATTTGGAAGTCATTTGTTTGTTGAGTAATGGCTATTTTAGAAATAAAAAATGATGACATCTTTGGCACTTAATTAGAAGAAAGAACACTAGGTACTAAATGACTGTTCAATTGATATTTGGGAATCAAATTGCAATGTTTCTTATTTGAAGTTAATGGATTGGAAGTTGCATCCAATCACACAATCATACGACTATTTGGATGAAGATTATTTGGGTGATAGACTATTTGGGTGAGATACACTAATGATTATCATTTACACCATAGATATATAAATATGAATTCGTGCCTATTCTTTTTCATGTTCCTTTCTATGCAAACTTATCATAAAAAATTAGTTTAAATTACCCCGATCATGATAAGAAAGGTCATTAAGACCGATCACATACTGCATCCAATCTCTAATATTGGTAATCAATTTCATAGCTAGATCTACCCCTGCAAAACAATATTAACTTGGTAAATTAAAAAATACTATAAATTTAAATTTATAAACAAATAAATGGTTTACAATGACATACTTTCTTGATACTCCCTCATAGAAACAATGTCGAGAAAATACGCCATATATATCTCTTGGCCATTTCTATCAAAACCAGTACAAAAAACCAGGGTTGTATTTGTAAAATGTTTAACAAACAATCTTTCATTTATCAAACTTCGCATGCCCGATAAAGCTCCAAAAAAGACTTGTTTAAAATGTTCTTTCATATAATTATAAAAACTGTCAAGTCTATCAGTATGGATCCTTCCCACATTGAGTTTGACATCATCATGAAAAAAATCATTAATTGTTCGATAATGAAAAAACCAAAACCAAATCCGTTGGTTGGAACACGCATCGTGGAACAATAATACGAGACTTCATTATGAGAAGAAAAGGGTTTAAAACATATGGTCTAGAATCAACATGTCCGGCAAAAAAATATTCGATATCTGTCAAATACAGTCAACCATTCATGGCACATGATGAAAAATAATGCGTACTTCAAAGTCAATTTAGCTAAACTGTGAGTTCAAAGCCAATTTGGCTAAAATGTGAGTAGTGATATTATGTCTACTTCTCACATGGTAGAAACCGAAACACATGTATACATAGTTTTTTAATATTTTTCATGATAGCTATTAAATCACAATATAGCATGAGAAAAAACAAGCAGTTAAATAGCCAAAATACAATCCGATTCAATCGCAAAGTTTCAGAATTCATCTGGACAACCAATGGAGATTTTAGGTATACAAATTAGTATTGTTAACAAATATTTAACTAATTCAAGGATTAGTATGATGGGTTTATTATAGGGTTGCTAATTTATACTCACTCTTTTTGTTAAAAGTGTTCATTTCGATAAAATATGTATTCTTTAACCCGAATTCGTTTCTATTTAAAATTTTAAAATGAAAGGTTTTAAAAGTTAATCATTTGATTATATACAACATGTAATTAAAAATTTAAAATTAACAGTATTAAGAATCACATAATTATATACTGTGTTTAATTATTGAAAGCAGTCATGTTCGATAACACACATGAGTTTTGCATTCCAATATGCACACTTTTTGTGTAATGTACATTTATGTGAGATCGAAGAGAAAAGTTTTTGCGTTCTATTTTTCGTCTAACTTGTATCAAGTTAAGGAAATGACCGATAGAGCGCTTTTGGTATAAGTGTTTTGGATCTATAATGTTTTTCTTTACTTATTTACTAAAATAATGGATTTATTTGTTATCTTTTTGCTATCACGCAATCTTTCGTGCCAGGATATGAAGTTTAGTATTCAAGCTTGTGCCATACGACAACCGTCAATCACACAATTCAGCCAATTTCATGAGATATCATGGATTATCGTAATTCATAAGATCATTGGAGCGAGCCAACATTTTACTATTTCTCTTATAGTATATATTTAATGGTAATAAAAAGACACATGATGGTAACAAAGTATAAAGATCATTTGTAACTATTACATGAATGCGAGACTTATACATATTTAGTATTACTAATGATCAATTCCTTTTTAGTGAACGGGAAAAAAATTCTAATTATCATTTGGTGGTAGTGTAAATGACTGACTAATCACTATTGATTAAGAGTTAGTCTGATTTAGTTTGCTAGTTCATTTCGGTGAACATACAAGAACTTTCAAAAAAGAGAAAAATAAATAAATTAAAAAACACATATATAACTTAGAAATCAACAAATGCATATAATAGGAAAATATAACGTGCACATAATCAACAAAAACAAATTAGAAAATTAAAAAGTAATATAAGAACGATAAAACAATACTTTAAAAATTAACATAAAGTCCATAAAAATACAAAAAAAAAAATACAAAAAGAAACCAAAATAAAAGTAATAAAATTAAAGTGAATGACGATGAAATTGAACTAATCAGAGACACATTGAATTGAATGACAACCAATTCAGACCGAATGAAAACCAAATTCAACTAATGACGATAATTTTGAGTTATATAACAACCAAACTAAAATGAATGGCAATCAAATTGAACTGAATGACAAAGTGAATTACACACCCTTATGAAAGTGAATGACATCCTTAGTGAATGACACAAAATTGAAATGTAAGATACTCACAGGAAGTACATGATATCAAAGTGAATTGATTGACAATCAAATGAAAACTAAAATCTACTTACTTATTATTAGCATTTATTTTGATACTCATCTAGTTCAGTTAGTATTTGATAATATCACCCGTATCAATTGTTGTTTCATTAAGCACTCACTATGTATAAATTATTCAAAAATATATTCACATAAATTTATCACTCTCTTATATATACACTACATTACATGTATTGCACACTCACTTATATATATAATAATATATTTTTGTTAAAAAATTAATTTTTATCCATTCAAATATACATGTATGGAGTGTGTGAGTTCTATATATATATATATATATATATATATATATTAGTTATACTATATTTAATAATTTTTCATATTTTTAATTAATATTTAAATTTAGGGTAGACTCAAATAGAGTTCTACTATATTTTTATTTGGATTTTTAGTAACTTGAGTTTTTATTATGCTGAGTATTTATATTTTGGTTTATCAAATTATACATTGTATTTTATGTATATTTGGAGAGATAAATATGTGTTTTATTAAATAAAGAGTGTGCGAGTTGTGGTCTAGCATTAATCATAAATTATTCATATTATTAAGTTTAAGAGGCTGGATTTTTCGACTAATTTTTTTTTTTTCACGCCAAAACCGTAATTCCGAATTACACCGTAATTCCGAATTACACCGTAATTCGAAATTACGGTTTGTCTTTTTTTTATAAAATTTATTTATTTATTTTTATAAAAATAAAAATAAAAAGATAAACCGTAAATCAGAATTACGGTTTGTAATTCGGATTTACGGTTTAGGCATGAAAACAGATTTTTTTTATAATCGAAAAACCTCTAAGTTTAAATGAACGGAATAGCTGGATCAAAGCTAGAGTGCAACCTAATATACCACTTCGCCCAAACAATTATTAGCCACAATATAGGACCCAATTCCAGAAAGCAATTAAATATCGGGGATATTTAATATTTTAGTCGGTTTATAAAATTTACAATGAAAGTACATGGCCGCATCACATATCCATGACAAGAAAATAGAACAGCGTAGTCATAGTAGACCGCCACAATCGGAGACACGTTGTCGGGTGAGTCGGGTTGTCACCGCTGTAGAGGCGGAACGTAGAGTTACTGGGCCTCCGTTGCTGGATGAGAGATGCCAATCCTGAGAACGGATTAGGAATTTAAAAAAAAAACAATTTATATATGTGTTAGTTTGAGTAAGTAAAAAATTACTTACTTTTCTGCACAAAACTTAAACAATAAGTACTTTCCAAAAATGAAAATTACAATTAAATAAATGATGATTTTAGAAAGGGTAGGGTGTATCTTTTTTCAATCCAAATAAATAATTGAAAAAAATTGAACAAGAAAAAAAAAGATGCACATGTGATGTAAAATATTTAAAAAACAATAACAAATAATTGTATGAAATTTATTTCCACTATAACAAAATCCCTAATCAGATCATTATATTCAATTCTACCACAAAAAAAAAAGAGAGGCCTAGTTTCATTTTCACCATTCTCTCTCTCTCTCTCTAAAAAGTCTCCCGGAAGATCTCTTTACTCTCTCTCTCTCTCTCTCTCTCTAAGGTTTGTATATTAGTAACCTTTTTTTTAAGGCAACTCTCTAAAATACTCTGTTTTTTTCCTTAAATTGGAAACTATAAATCATGTTATAGAACTTTTCCCAATTTTTATTTTATTATTCCTGATTATTTCGTCTAATTATCGAACTAGGGTTTTGCCCATTTTTTTTTAATACATTTTATCATTTATTTTTGCATTTTCTCAGTTAATTCTATCCGTCAGTAGGGTTTCTTCTTAATATAAATATATTTTCTTACATTTATTTATTTATTACTGTTTAGTAATTTTTCCGATTTTCAATTCCAAGTAGGGGAAACAATAATTTCTTATATTTATTTATTAATGTTTAGTATTTTTTCCATATCTCATTTCTGATTATCTCAGTAGGGTTTCCCCTTATTATTAATTGCAAACTTTTGTTTTCTTTTGTCATTTATGGACACTAAATCAGGATACTATTTTTTTTTTTTTTTTTTTTTTGTGTGTGTGTGTGTCGATTATTCTTTATTTTTTATCAGTGTTTTAAAAAGCAGAATCTTAGCTAAATCGTTTTTGCAAGAGCTATGCTAAAACCGTAAAAAGCGTTAGATTTTAGCGTCCTAAAAAGCGGAAAAGCAAGCTCTTAAAGATTTTTTTAAGCTTTAAATCGAGCTCTGGATCAAGCTTTCTTAATACGAAGCGCGCTTTTTAAAACATTGTTTTTTTATTTCCCCGTTCGCAAATTCTATTTTTAACAGATCATCGAATTTAGTCAATAGGGTTATCCTCCTTTTTCCCTATATTTACAGTTTTTCAATTCTGTCTATACGTCGGTACGATTTCCTTTAATAAAAAAGATAAAATACACATATAAGCAACAAATCAGGCTATAAGAGGTTTTATGCCAAAATTTCCATTTTAAGTTGCTTCCTTTTGCAAATTTCATATTATAATTATATTATTATAGGGGTAACTCATTTTCTGCAAGTCTTTTGGAAGACCAAATGGCCACTTAAGAATTTTTTGGACATTGACCTTTATGGGTGGGTATAGGAAATTTATGATAAAAATTTGTTCTTATTTTCTGCTAGTCTTTTGGAGACCAATTAGCCACTAATTTTTTTTTGGGCATTGATTGACCTTTATGGGTATAGAAAAGTTATGATAAAAATGTTTATATTTTTTACAAGTCTTTTGGAAGACCAAATAGCCATTAAAGAATTTTTTGGGGCATTGACCTTTATGGATATTAAAAAAATTTGATAAAATTTTGTTCTGATTTTCTGTAAGTCTTATAGAAATTAAATAGCCACTGAAGTTTTTTTTGGGCATTTCCCTTAATGGGTATAGAGAATTGTTAAAAAAATGTTCTTCTTCTGTAGGACTACCGATGGCCGATGAGGTAGCGATGAACGATGGTGATCAGACTCTTGAGATCAGCGAAAACGAGGCTTCAAAACTGATGCAGAAGATCGAAGTGTTAGAGCAGGAGAAGAGCAACTTTGCCCTTGAAAATGAGGCGGTAGGAGAGAGGATCACTGCCCTAGAGGGGGAGATAAGAGTTTTGGAGAGCGAAAAAACCGAGCTGAGGAGAGAGGTTGCAAGTTTGGAGGGTGATAAGAAGGCACTGGAGGCGGATGTGGTTAATGCGAACAAGGTAGTGACCGAGTTAAAGAGGGAAGTGGAGAAGTTGAAGGAGAGTGGTGAAGTAATGCGGGTGAATTACGAGTCGTTGGAGAGTCAGAAAGATCGTGTTTTGAAGGAAGTTGGTGAGACAGAGGAGCGGTTGAGAAACGAGGCGGGAGAGGAGAAGAAAAAGTTGACAAATAAGTTGGAAGAGTTGTTGTTAGTTGTGGTGAAAAAGGATGAAGAGATGGAGACGTTGAAGAAGGAGAGAGACGAGTTGAAAAGTGCAAAAAGATGGCTAGAAGCACTTTTGGAGACGTCGGAGAAGAGGGTTAATGAGATGAAGGAGAATTTAGGACTGTTGGGTAAGGATTTAGAAGTGTCCGAGTTGGTGATTAGCGGGTTGAAAGAGAAAACACTCAATGGGATTAATGGCATTCACGTAAGTGAAGATGCGGAAAAGGCTATTTATGGGCCTAAGCTGCAGTGGCCTGTCTTAGCAGCTTCGACGGGATTAGTTATCACAGTTGGGACTCTGTGGTACCTTCGCGCGAGACAGAGGTGATCTGTCGATGGGTATGACGTGGTTAATTGTGTTGCTCTTTTGTTTGATCATATGCTTTAAACGTGCGACGTTGTTAGAATTATCTCGTTAACTTTTGCCAAAATATCACTCAGTATTTAGAATATGTTTTGGTTTGATTTGAAGTTTATATTGAAGGGAGCCTTGTATGGCTCATACCTCTTGAACATGTTTTGCAGTATAATGTGATTGAATGCACAATGATATGGTTATCAAATTACAATCTATTTATGGAAATTTCTGTTTGTTTTACATGACTGAGAAATTTCATCTGGTGCACTGATGCTCCGATGTGGGCTTGGTCAATTTTTGATTGCTTGTGGCTGATCTCAAATGATATACTTGATTAATCTACTGATCTAATTTTAATTGTTTTAGGTGTTGTTTTCGCTTTCATTATTTGTTTTGGCACTTATTAGACATCTGACTTCCATTCCTGTGTTTATATTTTTAGATTGTGTAGAGTATGCGTTGGGAAATTGGTTTTAGAGTTTGCATGTTTTCTGTGAGCAATTACAAATGAGTATATTTTAGTACTAGTTGTTTTGGATTATCCTATCAGTTAAGAAAGAGTACTTGTAAAATCACATTTGGTTTTGCTGGGGTTCGTAGCATTGGTGGATAGTGTTGCCACCTCAGCCCATCTGGTGATGGATTTGGTGTGTCGATTTTCGGTAATAAGCATTACTCTATATACTTGTATTGCATGGTTATTCAACCGGTTGTGTATTGGCGCCCAATAAATTATGCTCTTGTATCCTAGTTCAGCGCCATTCTGTTTGCTTAGTTTTCTACGACGGTGATTAGACTTTTTGTGTTGATCAATTCTAGTTCAATCTGTATGGATAAGTATAATCATCATTATTACTTCCCTCTCTCAGATCCCTGATTTTCCTGCCTGCAGGTAGTATTTGGAATCGTGGTTTTAGGCTATGGTCGCACGGTGCTCTTCGCAGTTGTGCAAATTCTTTCACGTTCTTCTGTTTGCTTAGTTTTTATGACTGTGTTTGGGTCTGTGTAACTTGTTAAGAGGCCGACCATATTCTTTAGTTTAAATTGTTTAGAGACTTTGCATTTTATGGCGCTTCTTTCAGTTAATAGTGGTCTATTTGAATTAATTATTTAGCATTCATCAAGTGCCTTATGCGTCTCTGTTAGTTGCCAGTTATAGATTAATTGGTGCCAAATAGCAATGTGATTATCGTTTTGTCAGTTGCCGGTTATAGGAGACTAACATTTTGTACATATTGCTTCATTATTAGTTGACCGTACGACATAATAAAGGCATCTCTTTTTGTTCTGAAATTAAATTTGTGTTCTGAATCTGAGCTTGGTATCGCTATTATGATATGTTTTGATTAGATATATACTATTTGTTCTAAACAAGAATTTTGGTCGAATCTAGATGTTTTAATGAAGAATCATGCTTGTAACTAGTGCTCCTTGACCACTTGGGTGAACAGAAAATGAATAGCTTTACAGTATTCACATCTATTGTCTGTTGAAAGAATAGCTATATATGCCATATATCTGGTATATTTGCTTAATAGACTTGTTGGATTACTTGAAGCATCTCAAACTAAAGCGTTTTACCCTTTTTAGTGTTATAAGAAAATGTGATCCAAATTGTTTGTTTGTGGATGACTTCATGATATGTTTTGCAGTCGATAATTTGAATCAATAGAAACTTGATATATAACGTGTTGTGCGTTAATGGGATGTGTATATCTGGAGCTTTAACACACTGTGTTTTTGAAATGTTAAAGGTTTGATAGTTGCAGGTTTTCTTTAAAGCCTGATAGTTGCTTATGAGAATAGTTGTCTATTGTTTGCACACAACACCTCTTACGCAGAATGAGGACAAAAATCAAATATGTAATGCAGCGTCTGTGTCTTTACTCTTCTCACAAGTAGTGTATCAAGAAGTGTAAAGATGTGTGCATGTTATTGCCCGCTTTTCGTCAACTACAATTTAAATTGTTGTACCAAGCTTTAAAAAAGGAAGAACCTTGAGCTTCCTCTTGGTTTCAGATTATATTCCCACTATTGTTCTTCAGGATGCTGAACTAGTATATTTTGTTGCTCTAATTGGTTATAGAAGCCTTTATATAATTTGCTATGCTTGAGGCATATATGTTGTTACATTATCAAGCCAGATGTTCTATAGTTCTATCCGTTACAGGCTAGTTAGATTTGCATATACGTCTGTGTCTTTGTATATAGTTCTACCTGTTCAAAACGTTTCTTTGTAATTTCATCATCAAACAAGAGGTTGTAGTGCAATGGGTTTCAATTTTCCGTAAAGGGCAAAATATGTTGCTCACTCCGTCTCAAAACAATTGTCCATTTTCATTATAATATATTTCACATATATTCAACAAATGGGACAATAGATATGGGACGAGGGAGTAATAAATTAATGAAATGTTTGCACCCATGATTGTTATCGGTCGACAACAAACAAGAGTGGTATCGGGTGATTAATCAGAAATAATGAAGATGTTATATCAAGGGCTTCTTGTATACTTGTATAACTAGTGTCTAGTGAGTTCTAACGTTGAATTGGAAATTACGTAAGATTCTTACACAAGTATTATCAACTGGGATGAAGTCACCTTTGAGACCGAGTCTATAGAAGTGGTGAATATTGTAATAGGTAAAGCAACAAGTCGTTAGATATAAGAATACATCACAAACAGAATTAAAGAAAAATATAAAGAAGGTATTTATCTCATTACGCATGTGGAAATAGGGCTGTAAATGATGCGAATTCATGAACTAAAATACTTGTTTATGTTCATTTTCATTTAAATACGAACGAAAATTTGACGAACATGAATCGAACGTTTGACGAGCCGAACACGAGTTGTTCGTGAATATCTAATTTCATTCAAAACATTCAGTAATTAAAAAAATATTTTTTTTTCTTTCTGTTAAAATATATTTTAATTTTATCATTTATTATTATATTGTTTACTCTGATAAACTTGTCTACACATAAATAAATCATTAGCTAATTAATTTATTTGACATTATAAAACAATCTTGTCTTAACATTTAAGTTTATATATTCTAATAAAATATATATTTTTTTAAAATACATGTCAGTGATTACTTTCACGGGTCGAGCAATTAACAGTAATATTAGTGACTGTATTTATAGTACAATAATATAAATTATATTAATAAGTCTGAAATAATACAAACATATCATTAATATTATTATAACATAAATAATTTTATTAATTTGTAGTGATACTAGTTTTGTTATATTATAATAGTTTTAGTTTTCTTATTTTATCAAACTTTATATATAGTTACACGAACACGGGATTAGACGAACCGAACATAGTTTTGTTCATGTTCAGTTCATTTAATGTACAAACATTATATTCTTGTTTATTATATGTTCGTTTATAAATGAACAAATATGAATCGAGACGAACACAAATGATTGCATGAACAACTCATCGTCTCATTTACAACCCACGTGGAAAGAGAAGGGAATCAATTATATAAAAAAAGGTTTTTGTTTGTCAAAATATACCGGATCACGGATTGTTAATTAATTAGTTGTCTGTCAATTTGTACGATCTAATGGTGTAACATTTTTACTGATGGTCTTTTCTCTAGTAAAAATAAGAGAAAATATTTTTTTCTTTAAAACGTTTGTTAAATTAATGTGCTTTTGGTGAAGACTTGAAGTGTTTTCCATAAACCATTCCTGAAACACTAATATGGCAAGTCAATAATATACAACTATTCATGAATTTGGTGTGCTTAATTAAATAGGAATTGCCGGCATAGAGGTTTATTACATCTTAGTTGGGATTCAACATTTCCAATTTTTACCCATTATTGGACAAAAGAAAATCACCTTTTTGTATAGTTTTTTTTTTCTTTTCCGGATCATCACCCGACCCGACTAGGTGCATTGGCTTGTTAGATGGTTTGGCTCTTTGAAAATCATTGGCTACATGTTATATTTGGTTTAAGTAAAGTGATGGAATATACTTTATTTTTCTCAAAGTGAATGAAGCCTTAATGTAACACAGTAACTCTGTAACTGGTAAGTTTAAAAATTAAATCTAAAGTAATGAGAGCTGTTGGAACAGAGTCAGACTTGTTAGTTAGAATTAAATTAATTATGTGAGCTTTAACATCAATCACAGCATTAAAAAGTGTTCAAATATACTAAAAAATATTAGTTGTGGAATTATGAAAAGATTTTGATACAGGGACTTGTTTGGCCTCCACTGTCTCGAAAAAGATACGGTTCTTTATTGCTTCGACAAATATGAGTGCTTTGACAAATTTGAAAGAAAATGGCAGGTGAAAAATTAATTGATTTGATGTGTACCAGTAATTGTTTCTCTTAAAAAATGAAAATAAAGTTGAAAAATGTTTCCCACCAGAAAAAAGTATACCATATTTAGACTTTGGAATCTGTCTTATTTAATCCTGCAGAACTAGGGGGGTTAATGTAGGACTTTTTTCGGTCTGTATTGATGTGATTAAAGCCAAAAAAAAGCTGAGGTTAAATAAAGATGGATTTATATATCCACCTTCAAACTTATAAAATTTCACCGGCCAATTTTTTTTCTAAGTTTATCACCCGTGCAGATGTAAATAAACTTACATCTGAGCTTAAAAGTTGAGCCAATTTTTTTTCTAAGTTTATCACCCACGCAGATGTAAATAAACTTACATCTGAGCTTAAAAGTTGCAACCAAAAAAGATGATGTTTTGGGTTAAGTTTTTTTGTTTTGTTTTCAAAAAATGAATTTGGAGCTAGAAATATAAAGAAAAAGCTAGTTTTATATGACATGGAATTTATGACTTTTCCAGGCAAAAAGATGGTTTTGCATATATCAACCAACTCAATTATGTCCTATATATAAAAGGACAAAAGAACATACATTTTAATCGGACAACACTATAAATTATTTGTATATGTACTTATATATACGAAAATAAAAAAACAATGTAAAGAACATCATGCATATTCACAAAAAATCAGATTTTCTACGGAATTAGTCCTCGAGTCCAATATAATAAAAAATGACTAGATAACAGTATTTATACAAAACGTATGAAAACAATATGTATTCCACAAAAAAAAATGTAGTGTGTTCTTTTCCAACCTTACACTAAAACCCAAAATTCTTGTGAATAATCACAAAACGTAAACTATTTTGATAAACACAAAACAAGTAGCTAGCATGTGAACAATGTCTAACAAATTAAATAAAACTCTCCTAACAATTCTATGAATTCAAGTGTTGGCGTACTTTAACAACCCGACAACGTGTCTGTTTAAACGTACACATTGTATACTCTATGTCCCTTTTATTTATTTTTGAAAAAATAAATAAATATATATATATATGAGTACATATATGACAAAATTTAAATAAAACCCACCACTCCTTAAACCCCACAAATCTAAGCATAGCTTCTGCCACCTCTCTTTACTTACATAAATATACGTGCATGTGTGTATATATATATATATATACACATACTAGGGTTTCATTTTCCTTGCATTCTCATTTCTCACCAAGATGTTTCACTGGCCTCTAAGGTACTTTCTTTTCCATTTTTATTTTATTTTATTTGTTAAAGAGTTATTGATTTAGTTTTTAATTACTAATAAATTAAATTTGATCATGGTCATTTATGTACTTAAGTGTTGTATAGGATCAGATTTGGTTAAGAATATTAAAAGAATTATTGACTTTGTAATACTATTTCTTTTGTCCATAAATTTTCTTATAAGGGATCTTCTTTTTATATCAGATAATACATGCATTTAGTTTGGTTAGGTGGGTATTGATTTGTTAACCTGTATGCTAAATTTGATATTTTAATCCTATTTTTAATCATAATTGAACAGTTAAAGAGTTTATCTTTTTGGATAATTTGCTGATTTGGGCTGATTGGTTTGTATGTTATTGTTCATATTTTATGCTTGAAACCGTGATGAATTTGGTTTGGTTGAATATAATATGAGTAGTTTTATGGTTTTTGACTTAAAAATAATAGAAATTTTAAGTTGAATTCTGGTGATTAAGTTGCCACCTGCAAATTAAACCTAGGCTTAGTAGTTTAAGGTACTTGCTTTTTTTGATTTTCTTACTACATTGCCCTTAACTTGAAAATAAAATTTGTCGGTTCACATCATGGATGCATTCAATTTCTCTTTAGTGAGTACTGATATCTTACCATTAGGATAAACGTGATACATCATTGTTTCTTGGCTTAGATCTTGTTTGGTGTCTGCGCCTTGCAAGCAAATAAGATGGGTTAAAAGATCCTTGAAAACCTACCTTCATCCAGTTAAGTTATTCAAGTTTTTAGGCTAAAGAATACAAAAACAGAAATGACTCTAGCTCTCTTTTCGGTAACGAAAAATATTACCTGCTCGTGTTGATGTCTATTTAATTGTTACAATTAAGAAATGCTGGACTGGTTTACATAAATACCGACATGGACATGTAGCTTTTTTGACAAATGTCTTTTAACCATTTAGGTAGCTGTAGCAATGCTTGACCCAAAAAAAAAACTAAACCCTTTAAGCTGGTTAACCAAATGCACTGAAGTAAATATTTGTAATTACGAAATAAAAATGTGATAGATGGGGTGGCATCTTTTTCCTGCGTAAGTACTGCTAGTAGTACATATTTGTAATTAAGAAAGATGAACTTGACCATGTGGATGGTAAGGGAACAAATTTTGGATTTTGTAGTTTTAGTGACACGTCACGATGTTTCCATTTATTAGACACTTTGGTATGTAATCCAAACTTCTTGAAATAATTGATTACTTATAAGAAAAAGTGATCGTGCTAGGTTCAGTAAAAGCCTGGCAAAGTTTAGATCCCACCCGAAACTAAACATTTGTTAGAACCAATGAGAGTCAGCCACAAAAGGTATGACATTAAATAAACCAAAAGCCTTTTAGATTGTCTAAAACTAACTTAGAAAAATCCAGAACATTGCCGTCATTTATTTTATGCGGGGTGCTTAATTGAGAAAAAACCATGAGGATTTCAACAAATTAACATACAAAAGTGTCTAACAAATGGAAACATCGCTACGTGTCTCTGTAATTATAAAATCCAAACTTGGTTCCCTTACCATCCACACTGAATACACGACCAAAAAAACTATACCTTTTAAGCTGGTTAACCAAATGTACTGAAGTAAAAATTTGTAATTACGAAAGAAAATGTGTTAAATGGTGGAATATCTTTATAGTTATAAATGTGATAAATGTGTGGATGGTAAGGGAACCAAGTTTGGATTTTATAGTTATTCTGACACGTAGCGATGTTTCCGTTTGTTAATTGTGACACTTTGGTATGATAATTTGTTGGAATCCTCATGTTTTTTTCTGAATTAAGCACTACGCACAAAATGAATGTCGGCAATGTTCTGGAATTTTAAGTTAGTTTTAAACTATCCAAAATGCTTTTGGTATATTTAATGTCATCCCTTTTGTGGCCGACTTTCATTGGTCCTAACAAATGTTTAGTTTCGGATGGGATCTAAACCTTGTCAGGCTTTTACCGGACCTAGCACGATCCCTTCTTTTTAAAAGTAATCAATTATTTCAACTAAGTTTGGATGACAGACCAAAGTGTCTAACAAATGGAAACATTGTTGCGTGTCACTAAAACTATAAACTCCAAACTTGGTTCCCTTACCATCCACACTGTCAAGTTCTTCTTTCCTAATTACAAATCTGTACTACTAGCAGTATCTACACGACATAAAGATACTACCCCCATCTATAACATTTTCTTTTGCTAATTACAAATCTTTACTTCAGTGCATTTGGTTAACCATCTGAAAGGGTTCTTTTTTGTCGAGTATTGCTACGCCTACCCAAATGGTCAAAAAGCATTTGTCAAAAAAGCTACCCGTCCATGTCTGTATTTATGTAAACCAGTCTAGCATTTCTAATTGTTATCATAGACATCAACACAAGCGGGTAACATTTTTCGTTAAAGAAAAAGAGAGCTGGAGTCATTTCTCTTTTACTGGATATAGCACAGTCACTTCTTTTTATACATGATCAATAATCTGGATGACAGGTTCCAACATACATACATAACTGAACGAACAACTTATTATGGAAATTATGTTACAGATTCTAGTTTACTTTAAGCATCTAAAGCTTTGAAAACCAATTTCAAAAGTACTATATAGTATGAGCAGGCTAGCAGCGTAGATCACATGGCATATCCATATACAAATGGTTATGGGTGCCATCTTTTATCACCAAATATTTTTCTGCATGCCGGGAACAACTATGACGATTGCAGAAAAATATGTGGTGATAATGGGTGCCACCCATACCCACCTTGAAATGGATGTGGCAATCTGTGACAATAGCATTACTCATCTAAGGTTCAGAAAAAAGTAAATGAGTTAATACTGTAAGATGATTTATTATGTGTAAGGGAAATTTTTTAAATCAAGATTTGGACATGTGTTAACATTGGGACCAAATAATATATTAACAAAACTTGACTTAGTGAATGAGATTCAGGCTTGGCTTGGCTTAGTTCCACAATTTCATTTCCTTTCATTAATATATGTATGCGTCACCTGAATTTAGTTCTTTGGAGGAATGAGATTCAGGCTTGGCTGTCTGATTATATTTAGTAGTTTTATGTTTTAAACTTGTAACTTCTTGTAATGATGGATAGTTATGTAAGAAAAGTTGAAATAGTCAATGCATAGCACTGTATTTTGACTCGAGTGGTGACTTGCCATTGCACTTTACATTTTTAAGTCCTTTAGTTAGGATATGACTTTGGGCTTTCTTCTTGTTAGAAGTTGTTGTGGGAGTTAAAATTTCTATATTAATAGTGCGGCCCTAAGATTATTGCCATTAAAAATTTGCACAAATTTCTCCCTTTTCATCAAGTTCAAGATTGCCCTGCCCCTTTACAAGGGGAAAGCCCTCGATAGTGCTTCTGGAACCCACCAGTGTGTGTTATGTGTATTTTTGTGTTTCTTTTCGTTTGGGAGTTGGAAACAAGAAAGAGATGCAAACCACATATTTCAATCGAAAAATCAATTAATTGTTTTATTTAGAATGCTTTTTAAGGAAAACAAGCAACGTGGTCCAGGAGACTATCTCTCTTATAAAGTTGCGAGTACGTGTCTTTGACTCCATTTCGTAATGTTAAGGACTATCAATCCACTAGGTTCAGGCTCAAAACCAGTATTACCTCAATTGGAGAGCTATAATATGTTTGGGGATTTTTAGTATATACCGTTTTTGCATAAAAATATTATGAATCCATTGTATTATCTTTGGTGTTTGTAAGAACCTTTTTCTTCGGAAATTATTGTTATTGTGTGGATGTTTGGTTGCTTTATATGCTTATAAAATGTACCATGGTTTTTGACCCGAAGGATAACTACAAAATCAAAGTACAACATCTGTCCTCACAAGAGAATTGAATCCCTAGATTCTAACTATTTTTCTTCAGCCAATTTGAGTAATAGTTTATTCAACTTTCCCTAGTCGCCGAAACCGGTAAGTTAATTCTCTTTCCCGTTTGGTAAAACAATCATATACTTTTATTACAGCACTATTTGCTTTCCTCCTTTCTTTTGCTTTTTCGAACTATGAGGTGATTCTTTTACTTAACACAATTATTAAAGAAAAGATAACCAGTCTATGCTTGTTTAACCAAATTCTCCTTTTCCTCTCTATTGTTTTGTGGATATTGCAGTGATTCAACAAAACACAAGGCGATGCCGCTATATTTAGGGGTTGTGCTGCACAATGTAAAGTAACAAGTATACTGTGACTTGGAGGAATGAAGCCAGGGGGTCCGCATAGTATGTTGTATGTCTTTTCATTGTATCATAAGTATCGCCGTTGTTAAAGATCCATGTTTACAAGAGTCTCTCATGCTGTTTGTTAATCTTGAGGAGAAATATGCAATAGTTGAATTTTGAGTCTCTTGTGTTTTGGTTATAGTAAACCATATAATGGTCTAGATTGTCAGCCATTAACATTCCTTTGAGTTTCCTAATTTGCTTGATATTGATTCTCTCCATGATCGCTATATAAGATGCTCTCAGTTTCTGGTAATTTGTATATTTGATTTGATTTGATTTAGTTAAGGTGGTTGCTATACCCTAAGCGAATCAACTTTTGATATTTTTGAGTATTAACCTCCCGCATTGTAAGGTTTGTCAACACTTCACTATGCAAAACTTGCCCACCGTAAATTGTAACAAATACCTGGGTAGCCTAGTTCATATAGGTTATACATTGGATTGACTTCATTTTGGTATAAAAGGAAATAAGGCATTATAATTGTGGCCCTGGATTAAGATTTGTACTTGAAAAATGCCCAGTAAGACCGGATATTTTTGAAGTAAAAATAAAGGTTATTTCAAAGTTTATTTGCTAAAGCCAACTTACACTTTGTTTCAGAAACCAAGAGCTTGTAGTCGTTTCATAATCAGGTGGAGAATAATAGGGTCCCTTGAAGAACATCCAGTCACATGACCTGATATGTTTGTACTTTTTAGCAACTTATGTGCATTTCATAATCAAGTATAGGAATTTATCGATAATTTGAGTGAATTTCATGATGCGGCTACCTTTAGCATTAGCGTGGTCATCGTGAGTGTCTGAACAGTACTATATTTCAAGTACACAAGTTTATAGTTACTTTAGTAGCAAGGTATTGGAATGCACCGACTAATGGACACTGCACCGACTAATGGACACTGCGCCGACTTGCTCCCCTGTCTAATTTAGTTCTTGCATTCAAGTCTTCCCAATTTTTAATTTGTTCCTTTCTTCAGTTGCAAAACACAATTTTTGAAGATTGGAATGTTTATATTTTTGTGTTGTTGCCTGTCCCATTTTCCCGACTTGATTAAGACCCGAGCTACTATTTTTTTGATGATAACATGAGAGTAAAAGTATATCAGTTCATTTTAGTTACACTCTAATATGTCCATTTTTCATTTTTTCTAGCTTTTATCTTTTTCAATCGTTGCATTCGGACGACACATCTTAAAAGAACCTTTTGAATTTTTAACAATAATTTTAAATCATATAGTTTTTCTGAACCCATTGAAGCCTATCTGTCTGTCCGACTATCATGCATCTAATTTTCGGTCCATTCATGAATGCATCCACATACATTGCTAGATTTAGAGCCAAGTGTTGCCCAGCCATCTACATACTAAGGGTAAAACTAGTCCCCATTTTCGGAAAAGAGATGATCTTTTTACTATTTTCGTCGTAATCCTTCGGGTTGCAACTCTTTTGACACTTGCAATAGGAAACAAAAAATCTGATTCCCTCCTAATTCATCAAACCCAGTTTCGCCATAGTGCGTTCTAGAGGTTTGCATATATACGTACTCTAATGGCTTGATTGTTGAAAGCAGAATTTTCTCGACAACTCGAGGTGAAATGTTATCCACCATGAAACCGAAAGAAAAGGAACAAAATGTTGATTAATCATGCTACAAGGGGAACGTAGTAGATTTATAGACAATGGTTTCCAAACGAAATACAATAATAGGCCAGTTCGACATGACTAATCTCCATATCTGAACTCACCGTTAATAATATAAAAAAAAAAACAACTTAAACAATTTTCTATATACCAAAAGTTAATACATACACCTACTCACACAAAGACACGTCAGTAATTTTAATTTGAAACAAGCAGCTGAAAACTGCCACTGATGTTAATTTACAAACTGCCCATAACGGTTCCCGCTCTTTTATTTATGCATGGTTGGGGGTCTGTTACATAGGTTTTGCTACAACATCGAGACACAATGATAGGTTCACGAGTAATAACCCATAAAAGTCATTTTCCAAGTATATTGGCTATCTAAAACGCATTTGAAGTGTAGATTCCACTTCGGTCAAGCTCCGAAGACTTTAAAATTAATCAAAAGATATCATTCATCAACAAAAGAGAAGAGAGCATACAGGTTTAAAAGCAATTAACAAATTATCCTTTGGAGCATTACACTCGGAACATCTTGTAAAGCAGGAGAAATACTAGATTATAACACATGAAGACAGAAATAACACTCATTTAACAAACTGTAACAAACATAACATAGAGCACAATGCCAACGCAGTCAAACTTCATGGGCGAGGCAGCAACGCTAAAATCACCAAGCCTGCAATTGTTCAGAAAAAAGGACAATGTAAGTACAAAAACGAAATAATATGTTGTAAATCAAGATGGGAAGAATGTTTAAAGAAGTAAAAGAGAAACAAATTAAAGGACTAGAAAAGTAAGGGCTCATGCAGAAATGCAAATTTAAAATAAAAATGAAGAGATTGACATGATAACAAGGGTTAAAAACGATAGTTTCTTAGTTACATTGTGCACCTAAGACGGAACCCATAGATTGCATCAAATGCCAATTTCTTGCACCAATAAGTAGTAATCCAGAACCACGACTAACATTCTAAAAAATTACTTGGAACACAAGCTCACATGGATATAGATTAATCGCCCATGCCACTGATTCTAGAAATGCCGTTGTATATATATCAATAGAAAATAATGTTAGTTGTAAATTCCATGTTATAAAGAAGTGCAAACAAATAAAACAATGGACCAAAAGTAGTAATGATAGAGTTGTTCCAACATACCAAATATTGAAAATTAAAAACGCTGACGACGACAACAACAAAAATAATGAACATAACAGAAAACCAGAAACTATGTCAATATCATAGTAGTAAGCTTAAGTATAGCATCATCTACATATAGGTATACACCCGACAATGATTAGACCGTACTTGGCATGAAATTCAAAAAAAGCAACACATTTAAAAAATGAGGGATCAAACAATAAAACGTGCAGATTGTCAAGAGTTCATACATACACCCCCAAGGTAACTAGCTACAACAAAAAGAGGGAGAGCAGCAGATAATCAAGCGAACAAGCAATAAACAACATGAAATGATGCAGGGAAAAAAAACTAATTAAACAACTGAAGAGCATGACCCTCTAGATTTTCTGATATAGGACAAGTAGAAAGAACACTGGCTTAAAGAAAACAGACTTGAAACTCAAGAAACAACTCAGAAAACTCAATTTATATTTTTATCATATCAAATTTACCTCAAACACTCACAATCAGCCCTATTATAGGCTTAGGTTCATTCCCTAAATCCTAGCGGAACTTCAAAACAACCCTTTAACTTCTGTAATACATGTACCAGATTTGGTACATACCCCTTCAAAAGTCTGATGTTGCATTATTCTAAGAATATAATTAATCTCTACGAAGTTTGCTCCGTTTCTTCCTCTGCACCATTTACATAGACCTTGATGAAACAAAACGATTCCCTAGAGTTGACCAATCCAAATGAGGATTTTAAGCAACTATGTCTCCCGTCATTTCATCATTAAATTACAGAATTCTAAATCTCATGATTCTTCAAAACAAGCATTGCCAAAGAAAAGAGGATTAGCAATAGCAAGCTTTATATGATATGTGGATAAATCAATCTTGTTCAGTTTAGAGGTCTAACAGACGAAAGAGTGAACAGAATGCGTAAAGGGTGATCCAAATTTCAAGCCGAAGCTTTTAATAAGCCCAAAAGTAGATGAAATACTACATGTAGAGGAAGTTGATAGTTCAATCATCACCAAGAATGGGGTAACGGTAGAGCACATTAAGGACTTATTAGATTATGCACTATTTATGAGCAACTTGTGAGAGGATCATATACAGGTAAATAAAAGGAAAAGAAGGCTCAATTTCAAAGTTCCAGTAGGTTAAAGTTAAACCGAAAGTAGAAACTTTATGTTTTAATTAGCACGTCTATTATAAGTGCATAGCACTTGCCGCTTATGATATCGAACACATGAACAATAGAACATTAACAAAATCTCTTAAATTTCACAATATCTAGTCCCCAGATTTCACGTCTCACCTGTTCTTACTGTTTATAAAAGTTGTCATCGATCCATCTATTCATTGATCGCCACCTTAACAAAAGAGTTAACTACAACATAGAATTAAAGGTATCATAGTTCTATCTAATTATATGGACATTATAGATGTAACAACTGACATATCCATTTAACTAGTTATATAAAATTAGTAAGAGCTCATTTGCCTGTGGCTTTCAGAGAATCAAATTAAGTTGTAATTGCAAACGATATGAGACCATACCGCTGTATGGTTTTTAAATAGGACTATATTAGGAATAGCTAAGTGATATGTAATGATATGAACCTTCAAGTAGTGTAAGAAAATAGTGGAAGCTTAAAAGGTCAAAGCTTTCCATCGTTCATTATATGATTCTGGCTCCGTACTTTTCTCCATTACCCAGCAAAACAAGGCTCTACATTTACTTATCATCTTACCGACAAAGGATGAGCACTCAGAGCCACATATTCCAGCATATGTAACAAAATTACGCTGAGAATTGTATATGATTATGCAAATTTAAAATCATTAAATGGCATCTACCTATCTTTACAGATTGGAAATGATGTGGAAAATCAAGGGTTCCACCACAAGTCTTGCACTAAGAACAGAACTTAGCCTAATTAGGGTGGTCGTACGCAATCTGAGACTTGTTATACTAATTGCTAAAAATCCTCTTTATGTTTTCCTTGGAAGCCAGACATGCCTGAGTTAGCTTAATTTCTAGAGGCTATATATGTACACATAGGTGGAATAGAAGTAACCAAACAAGTTACAACAATAAACAGCAAAGAAAATTTGCATTTCTCCAATGTCACAAAATTGGCCTAGTGCCATTAATTACCAAATCTAAACACACATCTTTTAAGAAAAACTATTGATAAGAGAAAGGCCTTTTGACCTATTTAGAACAGCTTTAGCACACAAGCTCTCGTCACTACAACAACTCAATTGACCAAACAAGAAATTGAGCACGCTTCCAAGGTTTCTAAATGAATCATTACTCTCCAAACTTAGATCCTTTAATAAAGAAGGTATCCATCTAAACACAAAAGAATAAACTAGATACAATGTTAAACTAGAAAATAACAAGAAAAGATTGTAGACTGATAAATGAAAATAAGTTCACAAGCTTTAAAAAATCATCAGACAACACGTAAACCAGAAAAGACTAACAAAGTCAGCATACATGCATTTACCCACATATACTAAGAGATCCTGACAGTGCTTAAATTTAAAGAAGCACACGGAAAAAACTAATGCAACAAAATAGATTTGAGATTATTGTTTATAAATAAGTAGATGGTATGCACCTGCATCTACAACAAAATACGCAGCCAATGCTATCACATCCTGAAGACAAATGCCATGACATGCGCCATGATCATTGTTCTCCGCCAACTCTCATCTTTTTCAACTCCTTCGCCATCCTCGGCATGATCCTCCTCTCCCCGGCTCGATCCCATGAACTTCTTCTCCCTTACCCAACAACACGAGACTCTCCACATATACATCCACAAAAGAGGAGGATTTCGTGCCACGTATTCCTAAGCTCGAAACCCTTCCGTTCCCACAGTTGTACAAAACCAGTTCCCCATTATCAGTACTCAAGACCATATCCCCACTTCTCCTCATCCCCAACACCATTCCCAACCCCGCGTCTAATTTAATATTGTACATTTTAGCCCAAGACTCAACCTTTCCGTATCCCTTCATCACCCAAACGGTGCAGCTAGTCGTGTAATCTATCTTGCTGCTCCTCAAATACTCGTCGTACAAAACGACGGAAAGAGACCCACCAAGTGTCGCGACAAGTAGGGCCATCGGAGGCTCGTAAGCCAAATCCCAAGGCAAATCAAGCTCTCCAAACTCCTCGCTACCAAAATCGAACTTCAAGACCAAGTTATGATACGGTGGAGTCCGTGCACCCTCTCCACCCCCGTTCATCACGTAGGCATTCCAATGCACGACACCATCAACAACAGCCTGAGACCAAAACCTCTCCGTGACAATAGCTTTTACATTAGTAGCTTTTGTATTACTAATTTTCCTCCACCTGTCTAACGAAACGGAGTAAACCTCGACCCTAGGGGGAACTTTAACACCCTCGTTATCGGGTAAAAGGTAACTCACCCTAACAACCTTACAATCATTATTCTTAAGGTCGAACCCAAACCCTAAAGCAAACATGTAGGGACCAACTCGGTCGAAAACAACCCTAGCTTTAGGCAGAGTAATCGCACGCCTAACAGACAGGTTCCATAGAATAATACTGTCTCTACAACCGAACATATCATCGGACAAACACAACACGCCGTTACAGTATCCTACTATCCGGTAATACTTTGATTCCTTGTGAAAGGGGAAGGTGATTGTGGTGCTGTTTTCGGGGTTAAAAGTGTCGTTATCGTAAACAGTGTAGATTTCTCTGCAATGGAGTTTGGAGTGGTGCCTTACGAGGGTACGAGAGTGTCACGCCCCAAAGTCCATAAACACGGATATCGAGGCATGACCTTTTTAAATAAAAGAAAAGTGAAACCTGTTGGTACGAAATTAAAATTTTTAAAAGAAAACACAAACGAGCTAAAGGAACAATTAATCAATTTAATTAAAAGTGTTTGCCAAACGCGGCTATAAGACGAGATAAAATAAACGAATGAATTTGCCCGTAGGCTACAACCTCAAAAGATAAAATAAATGAAAAGAAAGCGGAATCCCCGAGCCCATGTGATGCCTTGCTAAAGCTTGTAACCAAAAGCCTCAACCTATAATGTACCTGAACAACAAAATTGTAACGGTGAGTCCCACGCACATAACTAGACGGGACGGCCCCACAATTACCGTCACTCCATCCCATAAATGCAAGAGCTCACAAATTCTACAACTACGATAATCGACGTATAAAAGGAAATATAATAACAATCTATAACGGGATGAATTAAATAAACTGAATAACGTCTATACAAATCTATAGCAAACATGTACCTCTCATGCCACCTACCGCAGTCCGTAAGGTAGGTCATTTCCTATCCCCTCGGCCGTCTTCTGTCCCCGGAATTAGGAAGAGACAGAGACCATTGCTAACATAAAAGTAGATTTAAAGTGCGCACTTGGACCTCTCATGCCACTCGTCCCAGTCCGTAAGACGAGTCATTCCCTATCCCCACGGCCGTCTACTGTCCCCGGAATTAGTAAGAGACAGAGACCATTGCTAACAGAAAAATAAATAGAGTGCACACTAGGACCTCTCATGCCACTCGCCCCAGTCCGTAAGACGAGTCATTTCCTATCCCCACTGCCGTCTTCTGTCCCCGGAATTAGGAAGAGACAGAGACCATTGCTAATGTATCAATATTAAGGCCTCGGCCAATAATATTATACTATTCATATAACACAATCTCATACGTATAAATATTAAGGCCTCGGCCAATAATATTATACTATTCAAATAACACAATCTCATACGTCACTTAACGTAATACAACATAATCCCAAAAGCATAGGTGCTAGATTCACTTAACGTTATTGATACATTTTTGTTACATTTTGATACATTTTGTTACATTTTGAAGATATGCGTTCAATAATGCCTCCATATCTTCAACGCATGAACTATTGCCGCTAGCTATAGGTCATGAGTCGGATAGTTCTTTTCGTGAATCTTTAGTTGTCGTGAAGCATATGCGATAACCTTTCCGTCTTGCATCAAGACGCAACCCAAACCTTCCTTCGAAGCATCGCAATGCACTTGATAACCCTTCCCTTGCTCGGGAATAACTAGTATGGGAGAACTAGTCAACCGCTTCTTGAGCTCTAGGAAAGCTTTCTCACAAGCCTCACTCCACACGAACTTCACCCCCTTCTTGGTAAGGTAAGTCATTGGAGTCGCCAACTTTGAGAAATCCTTGACGAACCGTCGATAGTATCCCGCTAAACCCAAGAAACTTCGAATCTCAAAAACATTCTTCGGTTGTGCCCAATTCGAAACCGCCTCAATTTTCGTCGCGTCCACCTTTACCCCTTCTTCCGAGATCACATGTCCAAGAAATTTCACCTCATTTAGCCAAAACTCACATTTGCTAAATTTTCCGTAAAGTTGGTGCTCACTCAACGTGAGCAACGCTAAACGGAGATGCTCCTCGTGTTCCTCTCTTGAACTCGAGTAAATCAAGATATCGTCGACGAAGACCACCACAAACTTGTCGAGATACTCCTTAAAGATTCGGTTCATTAATTCCATAAATGCCTCCGGCGCATTAGTTAACCCGAATGGCATGACCACAAACTCATAGTGACCATACCGGGCCCTAAAGGCCGTTTTCGGAATATCCTCATCCTTCACCCTCAATTGGTGATAGCCTGATCGCAAGTCAATTTTTGAAAAGAACGTCGCTCCTTTCAGTTGGTCAAATAGATCATCAATTCAAGGTAGTGGGTACTTATTCTTAATAGTCACCCTATTTATCTTTCGATAGTCGATGCACATCCTCATAGATCCATCATTCTTTTGCACAAATAAGGCCGGTGCCGTCCACGGTGACGTACTCCGCCTAATAAACCCCTTCTCTAGCAGTTCTTCTAACTGCTTACTTAACTCTTTCAACTCTGCTGGTGCCAAACGGTATGGGGAAATGGCTATGGGTGCCGTTCCCGGTACCAAGTCGATAGAAAAATCTAACCCTCTTTTCGGTGGTAACCCCGGTAGATCCTTCGGAAACACATCTCTAAAGTCGTCCACTACGCGTGGCCATATTTCCACTTCCTCGTCATTATCCACTATGGAGAGACTAGCCAAAAGACAAGACAGGTTGCCCACAACCCGCTTGGAATGATAAGGAACAGAAGAAAGGGTAGCGTCCCTTTCCCCGCGAAAGAACACCTCATCTCCAGATGAAGTTGTAAGGAAAACCTTTCGTCGAACACAATCGATGAAAGAGTTGAAATGAACCAACCAGTCCATTCCAAGAATCACGTCGAATCCTGACATCTCTATAACAACTAAATCGAATATAAACACGTGGTCCGCGACCACCATCTCACAAGACCGACACACTCGATCCAACACAACTCGACCCCCAACAGGAGTCTCTACAACGATAGGGTTCTCTAGAACCCCAACTTCTAACGACAAAGACTCAACTAGATGCCTAGCTATAAAAGAACATGAAGCCCCCGTATCGAAAAGAACATGTGCCCAAGATGAGCACACAAGAACCATACCTTGCACATTTGCTGGATCTCCTTGGTTTGGCAACTGTGGCAAGGCAAATAGACGTGCTTGAATTGGTGGGTTTCCTTGCGGTCCTCGATTTCCCCCATGATTCCCTCGGTTTCCCGGGCCCTGATAGCCTCCTCGGTAGTTCCCACGGTTTCCCCCTCCTTGGTGGTTACCTCGAAACCCTCCCCCTTGGTTCCCAGGTAATTGGTGTGGTGGTACGAATCCTTGTCCTCTTGGTGGTGGTGGTGGCAACCTAGGTTGGTTAAAGGGTCGGTTGGTGTCGATTCTTCCTTGTCCCAAAGTACAAACTCTTGCCGTATGTCCAAACCGGTTGCAGGTCCTACATAGGACTCTAGGGCACTCGTATTATCGATGGTTCACATCTCCACAAGTGAAACAGGCTCTCTTCATTATGGTGTTTGTCGGTAGTGGATTAAAAACCCTCTCTCCTCCGCCCTGTTGTGGAAAACGCAAATTATTCGCCATATCCCAAGTCCGCTTCTTCTATTCCCTCGGAGCATTTCCGGTTTTCGACTTCTCCGAGATTCGCTTGTTATGGAGGAGAGCTCATTCCACAGCTTGGGCTGATTTTACCAATTCGTTATAGTTGACATGTCGAGCCGATGCCAATTGTAACGAGATGGTCGGATTCAACCCCTTCATGAATCTCCTACATCTTTCTCCTCCCCCTATAACAGATTCTGGGGCATACCTCGAGAGTGAGGTAAACTTTAGCTGGTATGCTTGAACGGTCATACCTCCTTGATACAGTTCCTCAAACCGCCTCCTCATTTCATCCTTATAGGAATCGGGAAGAAACTGTCGATTAAACAATTCAATGAACTCATTCCATTCGAAGTTGCTTGTGTCGTATGTATCCGCGATCCACAACCACCACTTCCGTGCTTCACCCTTTAGGTGAAACTGTGCCATATTCATCCGTTGTTCCCCATTAACTATCCCCGCTGCCGATAGGTATTTCTCCATTTCGTCCACCCATCCCTCAGCTATGGATGGTTCACCTACCCCATCGAAGGTCGAAGCCCCCAATCGGGTGAAGTTAAGCAATCCATTGTTGCTTGAACTCCCAGCTTGTGCATTCTGCACCATCATTTGCACCACCTTCTGAAGGTCGGTCATCACTTGATTAGCATTAACCGTTTCCGGTTCAGGTGCAAAAGTCTCCTCTTCTTCCACATTCACCTCCTCGTATACATTCTCAACCTCTTCCTCTACCTCGGGTTGCTCAGGTGGTGGGGCATTAGTGTTACCTCTCCCCCCACGATTTCTTGCAGTCCTTCTTCCACGAGTTGCTCCCCTCCTCCTTAGGGCTCGTCCTGCTCTTCCGTTTGCTCCATCTCGGGTAGCCGCACCGCTTGTTGGTGGTGCGCCCCCGCGTGTAGCTCTACTAGTCCTTGTGGTAATAGCCATGACTACACACATGTTAAACCAACACTTTAGTTGTCTTTCTCAACACTACTACTCATACATGAATACTTATACATGATAAAAGCTCGTTTTACATGTTAATCACTTTATCAAGCTTCCTAAGGTTCAATAACTGATTTTTACGAATTCTCAATTTCGATGATATAACGCTTTGAATTTTTTAGGACGCTTTGAAAAATTCACATGAAAGGTAGGACGCTTTGAAAAATTCACATGGAAGGCATGAGAGGTACATGTTTGCTATAGATTTGTATAGATCTTGCCTCATTTCCCCGTTTTAGAAAAAGTTTGAATTTTTTTTTTGGAAAAAGTTTTGTAAAACTGATACGATAGATCTTGGTCCAATGGTTACCCATCTTCCCGTCGTCCCAAAGTATACAAGAACCTAGTTAGCTCTGATACCAACTTGTCACGCCCCAAAGTCCATAAACACGGATATCGAGGCATGACCTTTTTAAATAAAAGAAAAGTGAAACCTGTTGGTACGAAATTAAAAATTTTAAAAGAAAACACAAGCGAGCTAAAGGAACAATTAATCAATTTAATTAAAAGTGTTTGCCAAACGCGGCTACAAGACGAGATAAAATAAACGAATGAATTTGCCCGTAGGCTACAACCTCAAAAGATAAAATAAATGAAAAGAAAGCGGAATCCCCGAGCCCATGTGATGCCATGCTAAAGCTCCTAACCAAAAGCCTCAACCTATAATGTACCTGAACAACAAAATTGTAACGGTGAGTCCCACGCACATAACTAGACGGGACGGCACCACAATTACCGTCACTCCATTCCATAAATGCAAGAGATCACAAATTCTACAACTACGATAATCGACGTATAAAAGGAAATATAATAACAATCTATAACGGGATGAATTAAATAAACTGAATAACGTCTATACAAATCTATAGCAAACATGGACCTCTCATGCCACCTACCCCAGTCCGTAAGGTAGGTCATTCCCTATCCCCTCGGCCGTCTTCTGTCCCCGGAATTAGGAAGAGACAGAGACCATTGCTAACATAAAAGTAGATTTAAAGTGCGCACTTGGACCTCTCATGCCACTCGTCCCAGTCCGTAAGACGAGTCATTCCCTATACTCACGGCCGTCTACTGTCCCCGGAATTAGGAAGAGACAGAGACCATTGCTAACAGAAAAATAAATAGAGTGCACACTAGAACCTCTCATGCCACTCGCCCCAGTCCGTAAGACGAGTCATTCCCTATCCACACTGCCGTCTTCTGTCCCCGGAATTAGGAAGAGACAGAGACCATTGTAATGTATCAATATTAAGGCCTCGGCCAATAATATTATACTATTCATATAACACAATCTCATACGTATAAATATTAAGGCCTCGGCCAATAATATTATACTATTCAAATAACACAATCTCATACGTCACTTGACGTAATACAACATAATCCAAAAGCATAGGTGCTAGATTCACAACTAGCCAAACAAGTCTAATCAACATAAAAACTCATTCAGACATTTTAACAAACACCTTGTATGCGCAATATAAAACTCATCTTTATTGAACAATAATTTACCCAATTCTATCAACAACCATAATAATACATAATCAACGCATATAACACGCAACCCATTAATATCATTATTAATCCGAAATCAAAAGACTAAATCCACAACTAATCTAAAATCAAATAAGTGAATTAAAAATATAACAACTAACCCCAATTAACAATTTAAGAACATAATTAATATAAAAGGCAAAACCCCCCGTTTTTATACTAAACGTAAAACCTAATACTAACATACACCCTCGTCTAGTCATAATGGATAACCCCCGTTACCTTAGCGTGTAGAGGAGATGATTCCGGTAATAATTCGCTAGCATGGCTTCTCTCCTTCTTCTTCTTCTTCTCTTTTCTCTCTTTTCTCTCTTGTTTTTAGGTTTACTGTTTTTCAAGAAAAGTGGGCTGATTTGGTTTAGAAAAAACTGTTTTTAGATAGTTTGTGGAAGCGAACTATTTGGTCCCCAAAGTTCTAAATGCTAACTCTTAATCCCAAAAATATAGTTTTACTACTCAAAAAATACAAATATTTAGAAACAAATCTATTGGGTACTTTTTAATAGTAAAATTAGTAATAGGTTTTTAAAATAAAGATTTTCGGAAAAGTTTCGGTTTTTGGCTAAAAATTAATCGAGTGACCAGTTTTTGGTAAAATTTGAATAAAACGTTTTTGGATAAATTAATTCCTAATTAAAAACACTTATAAAAATACGGGATGTTACAGAGAGGAAGAGGGAGAAGGAGAGAGGGTGAAAGTAGGGTTTGAGATGAGAGTGCACCATTCTCTACACACGCACCTGAATCGCAACAGGGATTTTACGGGCAGCCTCTTTAGAATCTCCGTCACCACCTCCGGGAGGATATAATCCGACATTTTTGTGTATTTATATTTAGAGAGAGAGAGAGAGGATAAGCAGACAATGATGGAGAAATGGAGGTATAAAGTAAAACCCTAACTGAGTTAAAAAGAGAGTGAGGTGTCATTTTAAAAAAAAGTGGGTGACCATTTAGCTATTTGTTAAACTTCATGGGTCTTTATGTAAGTTCTTAAGTTTCGTAATACTTATAAGTACCCATATTTAAGCTTACTTTTATTAAAAGTACTAGTTTAACCGCCCCGCACAAGGCGCGGGTTTATTCGTTTGCGTCATCCTATGTTGGAGCATTCGTTCTTTTCTGGCAAGCAACGCATGTTTGCGAATACTGAATAGTATAAATAAATATCGTTTATATTTACTTGAATCTGGTTGAGTATCATTATTTGACGACATCGTTCTCCTCATTCAAACAACATACGATGTTTTTTTTGTGTTTCGTTACTTAAGTTGTTTGAGACAAGTCTGAAGGATTGATTGTACATTTGTGCAGCCGCTCATGGATTTATCTTTGTTGTTTTCAAAATTTCATGCAATTATCATATCATATCTTTGTTACATAGCTCGAGTAACTTCATATCAGTCCATGTAGAATTGTAGATTAGACAACCTGAGATGAACCTACGTAGGATAAAAATAAAATTGAGTAGGAAAGCTTAATTTTGGCTTTTTAAGATTCTGCAAAATGAGATGAATCAGAGGGATTAGCGCAAGTACAAAGAATGAAAATATATACAAGTCTGTATATAGAATTTTGTTTGTATACAGGTACAGTTGAATTTGTGCAAGTGGCTGATGAGTTTACATTCAAACCAAACCGTGGGTATTCATGCACACGTGTGATGCGTGAGTGTATGTACGAGCAAAACATTGGGACTATTCGAAAATTTGAAATGTATTCATGATGAAAAATATACTGTCAAAATTGTTTGATTTTTCTAATATCTAAAAATAACCCATGTAAGCATGATTTGCTTGATACTTAGATGTCTTTACATAAGTGCTTTCTTTTGGAGATTTTGGATGGGTGGTTGGATTCTTGGAATTGCTCTTATAGGATGAGCAATGTGTTTTTGATATCATACCGTTTTTCGCAATGATGTTGGTCAATACTGCTTTCAGTTGAAGCCAATGATATAAGAAACTACCAGTACTATGTACTAAGGCAAATGTGAGCTCCTTTTGTGGGTGTAACTGTCGTCAGCCAAGTTCTCTGCAATTGGAAATGTATATACAATCAGTCTATTACGGACAATACATGTCAATTTCAGTATTTACTCCATGTAAGAAGGCTCCAATATTGATATCACAAGCGTGAAAAGTTTATTCAATTTAGTCCCAAAAGTTAGAATATGACAACCTAATAGTAGCAATTCAGGGCCAGCGTCGTTTGGTTTCTTAGTAAAGTGCTTCACGCACGCAGTTTGTGAGCTTATCATGTATAGATGCCCGGCTAGTAAAAAAATAATATGCGAAGGCAGAGTGATGATATTTGAAAGGAAACCTCTAAATTACGATACAGAGATATGCAAGTTCCATATATACTTACAACGGATACTGGGGCATCCTCTTGTTTGCACGTAACCCATGGGAGAACGGAAACAAACAAACACAAACACGCTAATTTAGAGTTATCAAGTTCTGACTTCATAAAGATCTGCAAATAATGTAACCAGTAACTGAATGCTTATTATTCTGAGCTTTTTTCTAAATTGGCTTAGTGGCCCACACAAATTATTATTTTAGCCTACTTTATTAATAAATTGCAAAATTGACATACTCTATATCGCTTTTCGGATCAGTGAGATAGATTTTAATAAAATACCCTATTTTTTCTTATCTCCTACCATTCTCCACCAAACAAACTCACATACCACATACTCACAAATCTCCTACCATTCTCCCCCAAACAAAACCACAGACCACATACTCACAAACCACAAAGTCACAAACCCAGAAACCCACAAACCGAACGAACTTTAATCGGAGCGATGTATAATAGATTTCCTGGATTGCTCATCGGGATTATCTTTAAATCAATTTAATCTCTTTATTTGTTCAATTATCCAAGGTAATTTTTCCGTCTCTTAAATTTCGTAAGTATTGTTTATATTGTTTTTTTTTTGTAATTTTATTATAATAATTGATCAAAATTAAAATTCAAGGCATATAGACTAATTGCCGTGGCTTATTCTTGTTGCATTTTTTAATTAAGTTTTTTTTTTCCAGATATTGTTTATAATGGTTGTGGTAATTGACTAGTAAAAAAAAATTTAGAACCTAATTTTTTTTAGTTTATTCCTGCATAAAAAGTATTAGTTTATTCCAACAAATTAATAATGTAAATACATTATGTTTATATCAATCAAATATAATAGGAAAAAATATTAATTTTGTTAAAAGCTCTCTTAACACCACGATACTGCAATGTTTGGAGTCGGAAAAATAGATATAAAAGACTTAAAATATAAAGGTGCGAGTTCATTAAGTTACGACTATCATTACAGTCAACTTATTTAATTTAATTGTTATATAGTATACTTAGGTTCTGATGAACCCGGATCCAATTGATCCATCTGTGTTGTGGCAACAAGATTTACATAGATCACAAAATATTTGGAAGAAAGCGGTAGAACATACTTTGCAAACCCGAAACAATGATAAAGTTTATGAAGTGGATGCTCGTGTTGAGCGGTATTTATATTCAACTGGTTTTTACGGTATGTACCACTTAGGGTTTACTAGAATAGATAGGCCGTTAGTAACCGCCTTAGTGGAACGGTGGCGTCCTGAGACACATACTTTTCACTTGCCCCCAGGCGAAATCACACTAACATTACAAGATGTGAAAATATTATTAGGAGTGCCAATTGACGGAAAGCCGATAATTTCGGATGATTGCATATTTAAAAAAGATCAATGGAGAAGCATATGCCGTCAATTGATTGGGGTGGATCCTGGGTGTCACGCCCCAGATTTCATTAAAACCCGAGACATGAATTTGAAAACTAAAGAAAACACACTAGAAGAAAATACAACTTTCTAAGCACACTTCTCCGACTTATATTACACAAAAATATTATATTACATTAGTACGTTTTCTACACAACTACTCCTAATGTACATCATTTACAAAGTATTACACCAAACTAAATAGGCTCCGAGTGTCTAGGCTACCCGCACAACCCAAAATCTAGCCCGCTCACATCCCCGCTCAACAGCTTAACCTGTCCTGGAACTCTGTACATCCGAACCTCCACCTAGAATAATAAAATAAACAAAGACGAGAAAACGAAGGAAAAGAGTGAGTCAACTATTCATTTTATATATATACGTCAACAAACTAAAAATAAATAAATCATGCAATGCATATATATTTAGTTATTTATATATGTATTTTGACTGTTTATTTCTCCTCCGCTAACCTCCGCTACTACAACTACTTACGCCAAGTGGCGTGACTCGATAAACGACTCAAATGTGTATAAAGTCGGATTCACAAATAAAGTGCCGGATCACTCCTCAGATCCATGTATGGAGTCAACTCCTCATGAAACCATACGCCGGCTATTGCCGTATTTCCGTGAACACCAGGCCCACCGGAACCCCCTTTGGCACGTGAACCCTAAAAGAAATATAAAAGACCGACGACAACAAATGACTCGCGACAACACCACCTCTCTCTTCGATTATTTAGTCTCATTAGTCCACTTTATTCATTAATTATATGATAAAAACATCAATGTTTGTAAATTTCTATATGGTAAAACATATAGTTAATCTACATAAACAACATTGAAATGAATAAGAGAACAAGCAAGAACTAAAATCCCTGTCTCCCATCAAGAGTAGAACTCGTATTTATTTTCTAAAAATTGAGACAGTAACTCCATAAGGCATGTAAACAAATAGGTCCAACTATATGAACACAACTATGATTAATATTACTATTACAAACCACCTAGCAACATACACAAGCTGGAATTTGATTCCGCATAACATTATAAACACCAATAGTTATCAAGTTAGTTAAGCATCTCTCGACTTTTAAATTGCGCAGAAGCATCGGTCAAAACGAAACAAAGGCCAAATCCTTTCTACATTCCAGGCATTAATGAAAATAACAAATTTATAAGTTCCAACTTCCAACAATGGAGTAAATAACTGCTCTTCGATTCCAAATCTTTTGTGAAGTATCATTCCAAGCATATGATCCCAAAAGAGCAAGAAATTGAAGAATACAACAAACTATATCCACTGGAACATAACACCCTCTAGCATTTAAGCACTTAAGTAGTTGATCCGATAACATACAAACAGCAGTTTTCATTAAATAATAAATACACAGTAATTTTTCTCGGATTTGAAAACGTGCAATAAACATCATGCCATGACTCATGAGAGTAAAAAGGCCACTCTCATTAAGCAACAAGTCAAAAGACAAACAATAAAATTTTATAAGAGTTGTCTGGGGATGATCTAAATGATCTAAAAGAGAGACAACACAGACCTGAACTTAAAAGCAAAGTTCAGACACCACGAAATGCAAAGCAATACAACAAAACTTAAAGCTAATAACACTAATTAATTGATTCTGAAGGAACAAAGCGAGTTGAACTTTAAAGAATACAACTGTTAAGTTTATAATATAGTAATTTAATGGCAAGAAGTAATAGGAAACTAACAATAATCATGTCAAAAAGGAGACTCTCATCAGATTGCATAACAGAACTCAGTAACAACTATATAACCCCAGCTATGAGGATTTCTTCTAGTATAGATAACAAACACAGAAAGACTCCCCTTTAAGTACCAAAATGCTACCTTAATCGAAGCTCAAAAGGTCTGGACAGATACGCTACGATAGGCAGGTAATAAAAAGGGCTTAAACTCCTCGTGCTTAGCCTCCAAACTCAGCTCAAACCCACGAGCGACGCAACAAAAGGACTTGTTAAAACTGCCCACAATAAAGATAAATTACAGCCTTTTAAAGGATCAAAACAGACTTGAAAAGGGGAAAAAAAATACTGAATATATACCTCAAAATACTCTCCTCTGCGATAGCTATGTAACGGAGAAGACGGATTGAAAAACGGATAATCGATTCAAAAGAAAACTGGGTTTAAAAAGTGTGTTTATATATATATATATATTTTTATCTCTATCTCTATCTCTCTGTATCTTTCTCTCTATCTGTGTATATATATATCTCTGCTTCTTTTTTTTATTTTTATTATGTATAACTATTAAAAGGCTGAAGAGGTAAAGATAAAAACAAAGTGGACCCCATGTATTTTTACTAAAGATATTTTTACTAAAGATATTTCTCTCTATCTACATATATATATATATATATACTCAGGTTATTACATCCTCCACAAGTTATAAAATTTTCGTCCTCGAAATTTTAAATCTACCTTCATTGCCAAACAGCTCTGGATACTTTGAGCGAATCTCACGCTCTCGTTCCCACGTCGTCTCCTCTGTCCCATGATGCCTCCACATGACCTTCACCAGTCGAATAGACTTGTTACGGAGTACTTGCTCACGATGATCAATGATTCGAATCGGTCGAATCTCATAGGAAACATCTTCGTCTACTTCTACATCTGACCAATCTAGAACATGTGAGGGATCAGGTTCATACTTCCGAAGCATAGAAACATGGAATACAGGGTGGATTCTTGAGAGTTGAGGTGGTAAAGCAAGTCGATACGCTACTTCTCCAACTGTTTCCAGAATTTCAAATGGCCCAATGTACCTTGGTGACAATTTTCCTCGCTTCCCAAACCTCATTAACCCCTTTCTAGGTGAAATTTTTAAAAATACGTGGTCGCCAACCTCAAATGACAGTGCTCTCCTCCTTCGATCCGCATAACTCTTTTGACGACTACGAGCCGTTTCAAGTCGTTGCCGAATCAGTTTCACCTTCTCTGTTGTGTCCTGCACCAAGTCAGGCCCCAACAGAGCAGTTTCTCCAACCTCACTCCAGCACACGGGCGACCTGCAAGGTCTTCCGTACAAAGCCTCAAAAGGTGCCATTTGTATACTTGATTGATAGCTATTATTGTAAGAGAACTCCACTAAGGGTATGTAAGGCTCCCAATTACCACCAAAGTCGAGTAAACAAGCTCTCAACATATCTTCTAAAATCTGTATAATGCGCTCGGATTGCCCATCCGTTTGTGGATGAAAAGCTGTACTCATCGAAAGTTTCGTACCTAAGGACCTTTGTAAACTCTCCCAGAACCTCGACACGAATCTCGGGTCTCTGTCGGAGACGATCGAAACTGGCACTCCATGCAAACGTACAATCTCCTTGATGTATTGACGACTTAGTTTTTCGATGTTGTCTGTTGTTCGCATCCCAAGGAAATGTGCAGACTTAGTTAGTCGATCAACAATGACCCATATAGCATCGAATCCGCTTCGAGATCTAGGTAATCCCGTCACAAAATCCATTGTAATTCGCTCCCACTTCCACTCTGGTATCTCCAGCGGTTTCAACAGTCCACCTGGTCGCTGATGTTCGATTTTCACTTGCTGACATGTCAAACATCTCATCACATGGTCTGCGACATCTTTCTTCATACCAGGCCACCAGAATTGTCGTTTAAGGTCATGATACATTTTATTTCCTCCGGGATGTACTACAAGCTTAGAATGGTGAGATTCCTGGAGTACTTCTTTCCGAACACCAAGTGGTACAAAGAGTCGACCTTGAAATCTGAGTCCACGATCTCTGGATTTTACCCAATCGTTAAATCCTGAGTTACTGTGAATTCTTTTTCGGTAGTCTTCTGATGTTTCATCTTCACATTGAGCTGCAATTATTTTAGTTACTAAAGTAGGTTGCACCGTCACAGTAAATAAAGTCACACGATCCCCGCTGTCGACCAGATCCAGCCCAAACTCATTAAGTTCACGCATCATCACCCATTCTTTAGTTGCCAAACTTGCCAACAAACAGCGTGTCTTGCGACTTAGTGCATCAGCAACTACATTTGCCTTTCCAGGGTGATATTGAAGGTCGAAATCATACTGGTCAAGGTATTCCATCCATCTCCTCTGTCTCATGTTCAAGTCTCGCTGCGTGAAGATATATTTGAGACTCTTGTGGTCCGAAAATACTTCAAATCTCTCTCCATAAAGGTAATGCCTCCAGCACTTTAAAGCAAGTACCACTGCCGCCAATTCCAGATCGTGGGTCGGATAGTTCTTTTCATGTATCTTTAACTGTCGTGAAGTATAGGCCACCACCTTACCTAGTTGCATAAGCACACAACCCAAACCTTCTTTGGAAGCGTCACAATACACCATATACCCCAATCCTCGCTCCGGAATAATTAAAATCGGTGTCGATGTTAGTCTTTTCTTTAGCTCTTGAAACGCACTTTCACATTTAGCATCCCATTCAAACTTGACCCCTTTACGAGTTAGCCTCGTCAAAGGCGCAGCTAACCTCGAAAAGTCTTGAACAAATCGACGATAATAACCTGCAAGTCCTAAGAAACTCCGGATTTCGAATACGTTCTTTGGCTGTTCCCATTCAACTACCGCTTCGATTTTCGACGGATCTACAGATACCCCATCTTTTGAGACAACATGTCCCAAAAATTTCACTTCTGGTATCCAAAACTCGCATTTTGAATACTTTGCATACAATTTGTGCCTTCGTAAAATCTGGAGCACGATCCGCAAATGCTCACCGTGAGTCTCTTCACTAGGCGAGTAAACTAAAATATCATCTATAAATACGATAACAAATTGATCCAGGTATTCATGAAATACCCGATTCATCAAGTTCATGAAAGCTGCAGGAGCATTCGTTAAACCGAATGGCATAACAAGAAATTCATAATGGCCGTAACGAGTATGAAACGCTGTTTTCTGGACATCCTCTTCCTTCACCCGTAACTGATGATACCCGGAATGCAAATCAATCTTCGAAAACCATTTAGAACCATTCAGTTGATCAAGTAGATCATCAATTCTTGGCAACGAATATTTATTCTTAATGGTTACTCGATTCAGCTTCCTATAGTCGATACACATTCGCATCGTACCGTCTTTCTTTGGTACAAATAGTGCAGGTGCTCCCCATGGCGACACACTCGGGCGTATAAACTCCTTTTTTCGAAGATCATCGAGTTGCTCTTTCAACTCCTTCAGCTCGGCAGGTGCGAGTCGATAAGGTGACACAGATATCGGTGAAGTTCCTGGTACAAGATCTATAGAAAATTCTACTTCACGTACAGGAGGAAGTCCACTTAAATCGTCAGGAAACACATCAGGGAATTCACAAACAATACGCGGTAACTCCACTACAGGAGTGGCCCCATCTTCTATCGATAAACTAGTTAATAAACAACTGAGACTATTTTCAATAGGCCATAAAGAGAAAAAAGACATCGTTCTATCTCCTGAAAAATAAAAAGTCTCACCCGCAGGTGTAGACAAAGTGACTCGCCTTCGATAACAATCAATAATAGCATGAAAATGGGATAACCAATCAATACCCAAGATAATATCAAACCCCAACATATCCAGTAAGATAAAATCATACTCAAAAGGATAATCATCAATAGAAACAACACAGTTACGACAAACTCGATCTAGTACTAATAAGTCTCCTACAGGGGTCTCAACAGTAATCGATGGATCCAACTGGTCCGTCTCTAATCCCAGTAGCACAACAAATTTATATGAAATAAAAGAGCGAGAAGCCCCCGTGTCAAACATAGCACGAGCACCGGTAGAATTCACAAGTAAAATACCTCTCACAGTGGAGGGCTCTCCTATATCCGAACCCTGCGATAGAGCATACACGCGTGCATTGGACGACTGACTTCGTGGAGCAGCACCGCGACCTCTACCCCGATAACCACCCCGCGACGGTACTATTACCCGCGAAGACGATGTATCTGTCGACGGTCTCATTACATGTAAAGGTCTCGGCCCAGCTGGTGGTATATGTGTCATCGCTTGTGAAGGATTAGATACTTGAGAACTCACAGAAGCTCCCCTAAAAGGACAGTCCTTCACTAGATGCCCCATAACCCCGCATCGGTGACATTTTAAGGTTGGACATTTATAGAAATTGTGACCTGCTTGGCCACACTCATAGCAAACATTCCGAGCGACACCAGATGTTTCAACAGATGAGGTGGGCATATCCCTGACCGATGACAGTGCATTTGAAGAGGGGAATCTTCTAACAGGTGGTGCAAATCGACTAATCTCCCTCCTTTCCTGGAATTATGGTTGTTGCCGCTGATGATAACCGGCACCACCTCCGCTGTGATAACCACCTCTACTGCTTGATGCTTGACCCGTATTTCCGCGCATACCGGCTAATAATCTTTGTCGATCCTCCGATATCCATTCAACTCTCCGGACAGTTTTGACCAATTCTGAAAAATTGGACAACCTTTGGGAAGCCACAAATCCCTGGAGCTTTAATTTTAATCCCTCTTCAAACTTGCGACATTTTAGATCTTCAGTCGCCACGAACTCAGTTCCGTAGCGGGACAACTTATTGAACTCGTGCAAATATTGGTCAACAGATAGATTTCCTTGAGTCAAGTCCATGAACTCTCTTCGCTTTTGATCTTTGGCCGCTTGAGGAAAATACTCGTCGAGAAACATTTTCTTGAACACTTGCCAAGTAACTAGACCGACATTCGAAACTTCCTCCATGTTCCGCCACCATCTCCCCGCCTCTTCTTTTAAATGAAACTTTGCCGCTTTCACTTTTAGGTCATCCTCTACCAGTTCTATAATATCAAATATCCTCTCACAGTCTATGATCCATTCCTCGGCCAACAGTGGATCACCTTCGCCTTTAAACACCTTAGGTTCCATCCGCTGAAATTGTCGAATAGCTGCTGAAGCCCTCGTTTCCTGTTGAGAATGCATATCGCCAATGACCGACCTCACCATCTGTTGCATCGCATTACGAAATTCCTGATTAATCTGACCAGATGTGTTCAAGGTAGACTGAACATTCTCCCCAGTTCCCGTTTGTCGAGGAGGTGTAGGAAAGGTCTCATTAACAACACGAGATCCTGTTCGACTCGGAGTGCGAGCACCAACACCACGAGTTCTGGCACGCCCGCCCTGACTCGCTTCTTGTCTCCCTCGTACATGGAGTGACCCTTCTCGAGCACCAGTACGCCCACTTCCACTTTGCATGCTTGCGCGCCCTCCGCCACCTCGACTCCCCCTTCGCGCTTTAACCATTCTTTCTATATAACACAGACAAAGTTCATCGATCAAGTTAGACTAATTAATCAACGAATAATTTCCACTAGCTAGAAAAGAGACGATAAGAAAGTCCCATAGAGATATAGAATGACATTATGACATACAAATCCTAAGGGATATCTACTATGTATACCCGCCCCCCTACACTCACGACCACCTAGATAGTATAACCAGGTTCGCTCTGATACCAAGCTGTCACGCCCCAGATTTCATTAAAACCCGAGACATGAATTTGAAAACTAAAGAAAACACACTAGAAGAAAATACAACTTTCTAAGCACACTTCTCCGACTTATATTACACAAAAATATTATATTACATTAGTACGTTTTCTACACAACTACTCCTAATGTACATCATTTACAAAGTATTACACCAAACTAAATAGGCTCCGATACCAAGCTGTCACGCCCCAGATTTCATTAAAACCCGAGACATGAATTTGAAAACTAAAGAAAACACACTAGAAGAAAATACAACTTTCTAAGCACACTTCTCCGACTTATATTACACAAAAATATTATATTACATTAGTACGTTTTCTACACAACTACTCCTAATGTACATCATTTACAAAGTATTACACCAAACTAAATAGGCTCCGAGTGTCTAGGCTACCCGCACAACCCAAAATCTAGCCCGCTCACATCCCCGCTCAACAGCTTAACCTGTCCTGGAACTCTGTACATCCGAACCTCCACCTAGAATAATAAAATAAACAAAGACGAGAAAACGAAGGAAAAGAGTGAGTCAACTATTCATTTTATATATATACGTCAACAAACTAAAAATAAATAAATCATGCAATGCATATATATTTAGTTATTTATATATGTATTTTGACTGTTTATTTCTCCTCCGCTAACCTCCGCTACTACAACTACTTACGCCAAGTGGCGTGACTCGATAAACGACTCAAATGTGTATAAAGTCGGATTCACAAATAAAGTGCCGGATCACTCCTCAGATCCACGTATGGAGTCAACTCCTCATGAAACCATACGCCGGCTATTGCCGTATTTCCGTGAACACCAGGCCCACCGGAACCCCCTTTGGCACGTGAACCCTAAAAGAAATATAAAAGACCGACGACAACAAATGACTCGCGACAACACCACCTCTCTCTTCGATTATTTAGTCTCATTAGTCCACTTTATTCATTAATTATATGATAAAAACATCAATGTTTGTAAATTTCTATATGGTAAAACATATAGTTAATCTACATAAACAACATTGAAATGAATAAGAGAACAAGCAAGAACTAAAATCCCTGTCTCCCATCAAGAGTAGAACTCGTATTTATTTTCTAAAAATTGAGACAGTAACTCCATAAGGCATGTAAACAAATAGGTCCAACTATATGAACACAACTATGATTAATATTACTATTACAAACCACCTAGCAACATACACAAGCTGGAATTTGATTCCGCATAACATTATAAACACCAATAGTTATCAAGTTAGTTAAGCATCTCTCGACTTTTAAATTGCGCAGAAGCATCGGTCAAAACGAAACAAAGGCCAAATCCTTTCTACATTCCAGGCATTAATGAAAATAACAAATTTATAAGTTCCAACTTCCAACAATGGAGTAAATAACTGCTCTTCGATTCCAAATCTTTTGTGAAGTATCATTCCAAGCATATGATCCCAAAAGAGCAAGAAATTGAAGAATACAACAAACTATATCCACTGGAACATAACACCCTCTAGCATTTAAGCACTTAAGTAGTTGATCCGATAACATACAAACAGCAGTTTTCATTAAATAATAAATACACAGTAATTTTTCTCGGATTTGAAAACGTGCAATAAACATCATGCCATGACTCATGAGAGTAAAAAGGCCACTCTCATTAAGCAACAAGTCAAAAGACAAACAATAAAATTTTATAAGAGTTGTCTGGGGATGATCTAAATGATCTAAAAGAGAGACAACACAGACCTGAACTTAAAAGCAAAGTTCAGACACCACGAAATGCAAAGCAATACAACAAAACTTAAAGCTAATAACACTAATTAATTGATTCTGAAGGAACAAAGCGAGTTGAACTTTAAAGAATACAACTGTTAAGTTTATAATATAGTAATTTAATGGCAAGAAGTAATAGGAAACTAACAATAATCATGTCAAAAAGGAGACTCTCATCAGATTGCATAACAGAACTCAGTAACAACTATATAACCCCAGCTATGAGGATTTCTTCTAGTATAGATAACAAACACAGAAAGACTCCCCTTTAAGTACCAAAATGGTACCTTAATCGAAGCTCAAAAGGTCTGGACAGATACGCTACGATAGGCAGGTAATAAAAAGGGCTTAAACTCCTCGTGCTTAGCCTCCAAACTCAGCTCAAACCCACGAGCGACGCAACAAAAGGACTTATTAAAACTGCCCACAATAAAGATAAATTACAGCCTTTTAAAGGATCAAAACAGACTTGAAAAGGGGAAAAAAAATACTGAATATATACCTCAAAATACTCTCCTCTGCGATAGCTATGTAACGGAGAAGACGGATTGAAAAACGGATAATCGATTCAAAAGAAAACTGGGTTTAAAAAGTGTGTTTATATATATATATATATTTTTATCTCTATCTCTATCTCTCTGTATCTTTCTCTCTATCTGTGTATATATATATATCTCTGCTTCTTTTTTTTATTTTTATTATGTATAACTATTAAAAGGCTGAAGAGGTAAAGATAAAAACAAAATGGACCCCACGTATTTTTAGTAAAGATATTTTTACTAAAGATATTTCTCTCTATCTACATATATATATATATATATATATACTCAGGTTATTACACTGGGGACAATGTGGTCGGTACGAAACTTAAAATGAGTTGGCTACATGATTGGATTGCAGTTAATCCATTGCAACTGAATGCTACCGAAGAACAGATTCGATGTCGTACTCGAGCCATAATTTTATTATTACTTGGGGGTCAATATTTGTCAGATAAAAGTGGCAACTTGGTAAAACTCAGGTACCTTTAGTTTCTCGAAGATTTAGATCACTGTAAGGATTATAGTTGGGGATCTGTTAAATTGGCAGTCTTGTACCGTCAGATGTGTGATGCAATGAATGGTACTAGTGATATTGCCGGACCACTAATATTGCTACAACTATGGGCTTGGATACGCTTTCCTTCTATTAGGCATGTCCAATTGAATAAGTTAATAGATTTTCCCGCTATAGAAGACCCTGCATTGCCTACCTATACTTACGGATACATGTGAATATTTTTGTTTACTAGATTTAGTATTCTTTTTTCCTGAATCTATGTATGTTTTACTAATCGATCGTCATAATATAAAATTATATATATGTATATATTTCAGGTGGATGTTTCCTGGAAAGACGTATAATACTGATGCAGTAGGACATAACTTGCGACAATTCCGAGACCAATTTGACTTGATGAGAGACGATCAGGTATTTTAGTATTTTATCCTTTATAAACTATTAATTGTGTACTTTTTAAATATATCAAATTTGATAGAGTAATATCTCTATATTTTATCATTTAATTATGACTTGTTTAGACAACATGCATATATGACTTGTTTTTATCTAAATAGGTGATATGGTTGCCTTATGATGATATTTTAGACGATCTGCAAAATTATTGTTGTGCTGGGAAAGAAATTTGGCGTGCGAAAGTCCCTCTTATTTGTTTTGAGTTTGTTGAGCACTATAATCCTGATAGAGTTCTACGACAATTTGGTATGAGGCAAGGTATTCCACAAGCATGTTTGAAAAACTATACATTACATGAACATTTAACTTTTCAAAGTACATTTAACTTTTCACAGTTCTGTCCATTAATACACTTGGTTCCAACTGTGGTTGCAACCTCACTTGGAACCTAACTGCAAAACTGCAACTAGAACAGCGGATAGGAATTTCAATTGGTATCAGAGCTTCACACTAGATATTACTTAGTGTGGATCCTGTGTTCTGGTTAAAATGGACTTAATGAGGGAAGGAAACGCATTCAACAAACCTGCATTGCTTGAAAGAGGAGTCAATTATGGAGTTTGGAAAATCAGAATGAAGTCTTTCATTAAACAGCAAAATGAACATGCTTGGAAGACAGTACTGTATGGTTGGGAGGTTCCAACTGTTACTGATGGTGAAGGTGAACTAGTGTATGTACCTGAAGACAGATGGTCTGCTGATGAGGATAGAAAATCAAGTGCAAATTCAACAGCAATAAACTTGATCTTTGCTGGTGTCACTCTCAGTGTGTTCAGGTATATTTCTCACTGTGAAACTGCCAAAGAGGCATGGGATATTTTGCAAGTAACCTTTGAAGGAACTGTTAAAGTAAAAGCCTTTAAACTCCAACAGTTAACCACTCAATTTGAAAATTTAAGAATGGAGGAAGATGAAACCATTGAACAATTTAATGGCAGAATTTGTCATATTGCTCATCAAGCTGGAACCTTAGGTGAAAAATACAGTGATGCTAAACTTGTTAAGAAAAATCTAAGGTCTCTTCCAGAAAGGTTTGAAATTAAGGTTACAGCTATTGAAGAGTCAACAGACTTAGATAATCTTAAACTTGAAGAACTTATAGGAAATCTAAGCACTCATGAGCTAAAATTCTTCAAACATAAAGGACCAGAAAAGGGATAGCATTTCAGGCTAATAAATCTGAACCTAATGCCTGTGATAAAATGAGTGATGAAGAACAGCTAGCTTTCTATGCTAAAAAGGTTTACAAGAAGTTTTATAAGAAAAAAGATGATGATACTAGTACTTCTAAAAACTTTCAGAAAAGGGACTATCAAGGTAAGTCAGAATCTAGGTTTAACAACAATTCTACAGGAAAGTGGAATCCTAAAGAGAAGGATAATAAAGATTACAAACCTAGAGAAATTCAATGCAGGGAATGTAGAGGTTTTGGTCACATTCAGTCTGAATGTGCAAATACTTTAAAAAGGAATAAAAATGCTTATATAACCACTCACAGTGATAGTGATTCTGAGAGCAACAGTGATGAAGAGGATGGGTCTAATTTTGTTAATTTTATGGGAATAATCACTGACAAAGAACCTACTTATGAAAGCAACTGTGAATCTGTTTCAACCACAGTTACTACTGATCTTAAAAACTATAGTAGTGATGAGGAAGAACCTTCTGATGAAAACATTACTCAGCAATATATTGTTATTTATGAAAAATATAAATGCCTTAGTAAGAAATCCTTGATCATGAACAATCTTAATGTTAATCTAAAGGATGAGGTTATTAGTCTTACTGAGAAGCTTAACATTCAATTAGCTGAACTTACTGAAACTAGAAAAATAATAAAACTGCTGAATGTTTCTGCTTCAGAGAAATTAGATAACATGATGTCCTATTCTATAGGGTCTAAGGACATCAGTGGTTTAGGTTACTATGGTTGTGGAAGTACAGGAAAAACTAACTTTATTAAAGTTGATGCTAAAGCTGAAACTCATAAGTTTAACTATAAGGTTAGAAGCTCAGTTGCAACCAAAGTTGCAACCAGGAATAAAACGCAAGTTTTTGAGAAGAAGGTTAGAAGTACAGTTGTGTTGAACCATGGGGTTCAATAATTGATTTTGATTATAACTTTTATTATGTTTTTAATGATTTTACGATTTCTCTATTTCGATGATATAATGCTTGTTTTTTCCAAAAAGAGAATTTGTAAATTGTAGAACACCATAAAGATAGAGCTCGGAAAAACGAAGCCACAGGTTCAAGAGGAACCAGAATCGGAGCTAAAACGAAGGAGTTATGGGCTTTCGAAGAAGACCGAAAAACTGCCAGAAGAACAGACGACCGATCGACTGGACAAAAACGACCGATCGTTTTTGGTCCAAATTCTTCCAGTGAGCAGGTCGAAAAAACGACCGATCGTTTCTCAAAAACGACCGATCGTTTTCTGAAAAACGACCGATCGACTGTAGAAAACGACCGATCGTTTTCTACAGATTTCGAAAACACCTTTTCAGCTTTTTCTGGAAAACAGCTTAAAACCTCTGAAAAATAGCCTCAACCACTTCCAACGGTCATAACCCAGAAAAACAGACCTTTGGTCTACATATACAAGCTCAATCTCTCTTCCAAACGACCAATCAATACACACAACATCATCCTTCAACCTCTCTAATAAAAACCCTAAAAATCACCATTTTGGTGAATATATTCGAGAAAGAGGGAAATTGAAGAAAAAGCCATACAAGCTCAATCATCATCAAAAACTCACAAATTAGCTTATTTAGAAGCAATTAGAATAGTGAGTGTAGTTACATTATTGTAACAAAATTTGTAACGAGTGTTTTATAAACTCTTTTGTGAGCGAGTGATCGGGTAGAGGCTTTGTAAGCAAGTGAAGCTTAAAAGCTCTAGGTCTTTTCATTCGGGACACTCATAAAGTGAGGGGGAGCTTAATCGGTTGATTAGCTCGATAGGATTGTAATATCCGAAAAGAAGATTTTTTAGTGAAATACTCGGTAGTACCGAGGAGAGGACGTAGGCCGTTTGCCGAACCTCTATAAATCTTGGTGTCATTTTCTTTCCCTAAACTTTTACTTTCCGCAACTTATTATTTGTTTATTGCTTGCGTTTGATTGTTTAACGATTAAGTAACGCTTAAGCTTAGAATTGCTAAAAGTTGGGTTGTTAGTTGCACTTAGATTTTAATTCCGAAAAAAGCGCCAAAAACCTTATTCACCCCCCCTCTAAGGTTTAGCCACACGGGCCAACAAGTTGCAACTAGAGATGCAACCACAGTTGCAACCAAGAAACAACTGAATAGCTATGAGGTTAAATCTACTTTTAGAGCTAAACTGTGTAACTTTTGCAAAAGATCTGGTCATGTAGAAATCCAGTGTTATTTAAAGAAGAATAGAAGGTATATTTCTCAGAAGACCTGGTTGGCTTCTATCAATAAAAAATTGAACTGGGTCTGGATTGTTAAAGAAAAATCTACCTCTATTGCTAATAATAAAGCTGTTATTACTTCCTTAAATGCTGTTACTTCTAATGATTGGTATTTTGACAGTGGTTGCTATAAGCACATGACAGGTACTGCAAGTTTCCTAAAAAATGTCACTAATCTCACAGGAAACACTGTTGTGTTTGGAGGAGGAGATACTGGTAAAATTGTTGGTAAAGGTACCTTAAACAAACCTGGAATGCCTAATATTGATGATGTTTTTCTTGTAGATGGTCTAAAAGCTAATCTTATTAGTATTAGTCAACTATGTGATAACAAGATGATTGTTAAGTTTAACAAAGATAAGTGTCTAATTACTGATCTTAACAATGATGTGGTCATGAATGGAATTAGATCAACAAACAGCTGCTATGTGTTTGAAAAAGATGAAAAAGAATTGCCTCAGAATAGGTGTAATCAAGTTGTTGGCCCGTGTGCTAACCTTAGAGGGGGGGGGGGGTGAATAAGGTTTTGGCGCTTTAAAAAATCTAATGGCAACTAACAACCCAACTAATGCAATTTTAAGCTTAAGCGTATTAATAAAGTTAATGGAATGAAATAAATACTAAACGCAAGCAAGATAATAAGCAAAAGTATAAGTTGCGGAAAGTAAAAGTAAGGGAAAGAAAATGACACCGTGATTTATAGAGGTTCGGCAAACGGCCTACGTCCTCTCCTCGGTACTACCGAGTATTTCACTAAAAATAATCTTCCCGAATTTTACAATTCCTATCGAGCTCAATCAATCGATTGGCTCACCCTCTACCCGAGGTTCCTAACTCTTGATACAAGTGCAAGCGTACACGTCTAATGAGTCAACGACTCCCCCTCAATCTATGAGTACCCGATCACTCGCTTACAAAGGCTCTACCCGATCACTCGCTCACAATTGAGTTTATAAAACACTCGATACAATTTTTGTTACGAAACGTAACTACACTCACTATTCTAATTGCTTCTTAAAAAGCTAATTGGTGAGTTGTTGATGAAGATCGAGCTTGAATCTCTTTCTCTTTGATTTTCCTCTTTCTCGAATATATATACACCAAAATGGCGATATTAGGGTTTTTAATTGAGAGAGGTTTTAAGGATGATGATGGTTAAGCTTGGTAGTTTTGGAGAGAGATTTGAGGTGGTTTATATAACAGCAAAGTCTGTTTTTCTGGGTTATGACCGTTGAGGGTTATAACAGCTCTTTTCCAGAATAAGCTGAAAAGCTGTTTTCGAAAACTGCAGAAAACGATCGGTCGTTTTCTACAGTCGATCGGTCGTTTTACAGAAAACGATCGGTCATTTTCTGAAAACGATCGGTCGTTTTTATACTGGACTCACTGGAAGAAATTAAACTAAAAACGATCGGTCGTTTTTGTCCAGTCGATCGGTCGACTGTAATCCTGGTCCCGTAAATCTTCGAATGCTCATAACTCCTTCGTTTTAGCTCCGATTTTGGTTCCGCTTGAACCTATGGCTTCGTTATCGAATGATCTATCATTTAAAGACCTGAAATATACGTTTTCTATTTTTGGACAAGACAAGCATTATATCATCGAAATCATAAAATCATTAAACGCATAATCAAAGTAATAATCAAAATCATTATTGAACTCTATGTTCAACACAAGCTATCACTAATAATGCTGATATTTGGCATAAAAGTCTGGGTCATGTAAATTACAAAACCTTAGATAAGCTTGTTAAAGAAGAACTGATAAGAGGTATTCCTAAACTTAGTGCTAAAACTCAAAGTGTCTGTGGTGACTGTGCAGTTGGCAAACAAACAAAGAATATTCACAAAAGTTCCAGTCAAATCTACACTAAGAGAGTCCTAGAACTACTTCATATTGACTTAATGGGTCCTATGCAAACTGCTAGTATAGGTGGTAAAAAGTACATTTTGGTTGTTGTAGATGATTTTTCTAGATACTCATGGGTAGTTTTCTTAAAAGAAAAGTCTGAGACTTTTGATCTCTTTAAAACTCTGTGCTTAAAACTTCAAAATGAAAAAGGTTCAACCAGTGGTAACATTGTAAGAGTCAGAAGTGATCATGGAACAGAGTTTGAAAACAGTAAGTTTAGAGAATTTTGCAACTCTTTAGGTATATCAGTCATGAGTTCTCTGCACCTAAAACTCCACAGGAAAATGGCATAGTTGAAAGAAAAAATAGAACCATTCAGGAAATGGCTAGAGTCATGCTTAATTCTAAGAAGCTTGCCAACAGATTTTGGGCTGAAGCTGTTAACACTGCCTGTCATATAGTTAATAGAGTTTACATTACTAAAGGCACTTCCATGACTGCCTATGAAATATGGAAAGGTAGAAAACCCAACGTTAAGTATTTTCAAGTTTTTGGGTGTGTTTGTTACATTCTTAGAGATAGAGAACATCTTGGTAAATTTGACTCTAAGAGTGATAAATGAATCTTTCTTGGTTATGCTCAGAATAGTAGAGCCTTTAGAGTCTTCAATCAAAGAACAAACTGTGTTATTTAATCTTATAATGTGTTATTTGATGACTTAAAAGATGTGAATGAGACTATAGGTGATGATGAAGAGTCAGATATGACAAGAAAAGAACCTGAAGAAAGTCAGCAAACAAGCAGTCCAACAGTGGTTGGAAGTCCAGTTGCAACTGAGGTTGAAACCGCAGTTGAAACCCAGAATAGTGCTGAATCTGAAGAAGAAGAAGAAAGCTCTCATGATCAGTCAACTAGCAAACCACGCTATGTAAGGACTCCGAAAAATCATTCTCTTGACAATGTCATTGGAGAAGTAGCTTCAGGTATGAAAACCAGAGGTAAAAGAAATAATGTTGTTCACTTTGCTTGCTATATTTCTCAGTTAGAACCTAAGAATATAAAAGAAGCTTTAGAAGATAGTGAATGGATTTTAGCTATGCAAGATGAACTGAGTCAGTTTGAGAGAAATGATGTATGGACTTTAGTACCCAGACCTTCTAATAAAAATATTATAGGGACTAAATGGATCTTTAGAAATAAAAGTGATGAGGATGGAGTGATTATTAGGAATAAAGCAAGGTTGGTAGCTCAGGATTACACACAAATTGAGGCAATTGATTTTGATGAAACCTTTGCTCCTGTAGCTAGAATTGAATCCATTAGAATGTTACTCTCTCTTGCATGTTTGTATGATTTTAAACTGTTTCAACTTGACATAAAGAGTGCTTTTCTGAATGGTGTGATTAATGAAGAAGTTTATGTCTGTCAACCTAAGGGATTTGAAGATCCTAAGTTTCCTGACCATGTTTATTTGCTGAAAAAGGCCTTGTATGGTCTAAAGCAAGCTCCTAGAGCTTGGTATGATAGATTAACCAAGTTCTTGATTAAAAAAGGTTTTAACAGAGGGGGAGTTGATAAAACTCTGTTTACAAAGAAAACTGCAAAGGATATAATTATTGCTCAAATCTATGTTGATGACATTGTTTTTGCCTCTACCTCTAATAAAAGGATAGAAGAATTCATTTTTGATATGAAGAATGAATTTGAAATGAGTGGTGGAGGTGAATTAACTTACTTTCTAGGATTGCAAGTTAAACAGAATGAGAAAGGCATTTTTCTATGTCAGAGTAAGTATGCAGATAATCTTGTTAAGAAGTTTGGTCTGAGTGAGAGTAAAGAGAAGAGAACCCCTATGAGTACCACACTTAAACTGTCTAAAAATGATAAAGGTAAAAGTGTCTGTCCCAGTCTTTATAGATCCATGATTGGAAGCTTGCTTTATTTGACTGCTAGTAGACCAGACCTGTGCTTAAGTGTAGGTGTTTGTGCCAGGTATCAGGAAAATCCTTTAGAACCTCACCTTCTAGCTGTTAAAAGAATTTTAAGGTATGTAAAAGGAACAATTCACCTAGGCCTATGGTATTCTAAAGATACAAACCATTTCCTAAGTGGCTACTGTGATGCAGATTGGGCAGGAAACATAGATGATAGAAAGAGTACTTCTGGTGGTTGTTTTTATTTTGGAAACAACCTTGTTTCTTGGTTTAGTAAAAAGCAAAATTGCATCTCTTTATCTACTGCTGAGGCAGAATATATTGCAGCTGGAAGTGGATGTACTGAACTTATTTGGATGAAACAGATGCTAAATGATTATAATGTTAAGCAAGAAATATTAACTTTATTCTGTGATAATAAAAGTGCAATAGATTTGGCAAAGAATCCAGTTCAACATTCTAGAACTAAACACATAGACCTAAGGCATCATTTTATCAGAGAACTAGTTGAAGGAAAAAGCTTAATTTTAGAACATGTTTCAACTGAAAAACAATTAGCTGATATTTTCACAAAGCCCCTTGATACTAATAAGTTTGAATCTTTAAGAAGTGATATAGAAGTATGTTACTTTGAATCTAATTGAATACTCTTGTTATGTATGCATGTTTTGAGTACCTTAAATACTGTTTATTTTTAGAGGTAAGTCTTAATTGAGCTTTAAAGTTTTTGTCTTGAAAAAGCCGCTTTTTGGTATCTCAAAAACAGATGTGAGGTAACTTGTCCTAACACCTCTCTGGTAATAGAGTTGCATGCACAAAGTGCAAATTTTATATAGTGGTTGCAAGTACAGTTGCAACCCTAGTTGAAACCACATGCTAATAATACTGGTTGCAAGCTCAGTTGCAACATCAGTTGAAACCTCCTAATACTGAAAAATTCAGTGAGTGTCCAAATTCTCTAAAAATTCAAGACAAGTCTTGTTTATTTTTGACATCACTTATACTCTTTCCTTGCTGAGATCATCAAACTAGTTTTTGTGTAAAGATGAAAATGGATTTGCTCAATTTAAGCTCTTCGAATCTAATCTGGATTTAAGCTACTCTATGATAAACATATCTTTTTGAGTAAGTTGTTAGTTTTTTTTTTAAAAAGTAAATATCTTCATAATTTGCTATCTTCCCTTAAAACTAGTCGAAATTTCCTTACTATCCTCAATTACTTCGTATTCAAATTTTTGGGTAAATCTGTTTACAAAGGAATGTTTTTCTTTATTAAATGCTGAATCTATCCTTCTGAAAAACTGTTTCTTACGTTACTTTATTTTTAAAATTTCTATTGATAAGAAGTTTCCTTATTTCTAGCAAAATTTGGTTTCAAATTTGATTTGAGTGTATCTTTTTCTAATTGTCAAAAGATTTGGTCCTTGTTGCTATTTATACAAACCTTCTTTTAATATACCAAAACAATCACAATTATCACAATTACTCTCTCTCTCCTTCTTTTTAAGAAACCCTAAGTTTTTCTGAATACCCAAACAGCGTAGTTCTAAGTCCGGTTCCAACCTCCAGTTGAAACCATGTCTTCCAACCCTTCTAAAAACCCTAACCTGAACAGTGATGATGACTGCACTCTAAGAGATTTCTTGAATAAATCTCCAACCAGTCCTGGCTCTAAGGCTAAGGTAAGTGAGTCCTCTTCTTCTAAGAAACATAGGACTAAAAAGCGTGCTAGGAGGAATCCGGATAATGATCATATTATTGCTAAGTTTGAGTATGTTCCAAAATTCTTCTAAACCAAGTCTCTTCTATGGGCAGAGATTCTCCTATTAGTATTAATGAACCTTTCACTGATTGTCCATCTGCCCTATATATTTCTGCTAAACTGTTAAAAGAAGGGCATATCAATGACATTTCTGGTGAAAAAGGCAAAGAAAAAGAAGAAGAAACTTCTACTGCACCTTCAGAAAAGAAGAGAGGTGTAAGGTGGTACTTGACACAGAAGCTGGTGTATAATCAGGAAAGGAGAGATGAATTGGATGCTGATGATTATCAAATCAAGAAGCTGTTGGTGAACCTAATAGAGAGTGAGGATGATGATAGGGATAGGGATAGTGATGCTACTCACAGTGATGATGGTTTCTCCATAAGCAGTGAGGATGAAGATGAAGAAGTAGTTAGAGACAGTCCTCTAAGAGAAAGAGCCCCACATTCTGATATACCTCGTGACTAATTACAATGGCTGCTGACAAATAGGGGGAGTGAAGTTTATGAATGTTCTGTTCTATTTAATTTCAATTTCAAGACTTAATACTGTTATCTTTAAGTTCTATTACATTTGCTGTACTAAGACAGTGTTGTGCCATGTTTTTGGCCTTTCAATTTTTGCAATTTCCAGTTTGAAGTATGGTTGTCTTTAAAATTGAATTTGTGAATGGATACATTCTGTGCCTATTTAAATACCTGCAATTCTAACATACAGTGGGAGCTATAAGATATACAATTTAAGACTGTGCTGATATTGAATTTGCAGGTGGTTGGGATGATTTATAAACTTAATTGATTTGTCAAAACCAATGACAAAGGGGGAGATTGTTACGACCAGATTTCTGGTCTAAATATTGTTTATTGTCTATTGGTTTTTACTAAATAAATCCTAACTATTGTTAAGAACTAAGACAGTGTTGACAGGTTTCAAGTACCAGTTGCAACCTCAGTTACAACCTACTAAGTCAGTAGTATCAGGTTTCAAGTACCAGTTGCAACCTCAGTTACAACCTACTAAGTCAGTAGTGTTAGGTTTCAAGTAACAGTTACAACCTCAGTTGCAACCACAGTTCCAACCTGCTGCTCAGACGTATTCTGTCTAGTTCTGTAAAGCTGCATAACTGTTCTTAATTAATAATTATTTGTTCTACAGTTTGCAGTATATATTCTCATATGATCTTAAAGGTTTGATATGCGTAAATTGAGAATATCAAAATGTTAAGGAAATATGTTTTCTAAAAGATATTAAGAGATTAGTTTATAAGGTTATGTTTCCTTTTAATATATATCTCTATTTCTTATGCTTATCCTTATCACTTGTTTCAATCTTTGTTCCTTATCATATTCAGTAAAGATACGTTTAAAGATTGATTGTTACATGGAGTTGAATGTTTCATATACTTATGAAAAGATATTATCTTTAAAAGATATTATCTTTATATGTTTCCTTTCAAAGGGAAAGACTAAACTCCTACTTTTAAGCTTGTTATTAACTAGGTATTAACCAAAGATGATTGGAGTCAATCCACGCTGAAATATCACGCAATGCATGGAAAGATTGAAGCCAATCAACAAAGTCAAAAGCAATCAAAAGATATTGAAGATTGAAGATTGTTTTTAGTTGCTTATATACTTGATAACTTTAGCTTGTAAAAGTGTGTGTTCTAAATTATAAAGAACCCATTCTTGAGAGAATACACAAAAGAGCTTTAATAAGAAAACAATGGTGGGATGTCATTGATTTATAATTAATAGTTATAGAGTAGGAGTAATATAGAGATAGGCAGAAAAACCTAGAGAGAGTCTAAGAGTTTTTCATTAAGACTTGAGTCCTATATTGTAATCTTTTTATAATATCATAATCTGGGTAAGTGCCCCGGAGACGTAGCCTAGTTAGATGAACTCCGTTGTTAAATGTGCGTGTGAATTATTTCAAAGTACATTTAACTTTTCACAGTTCTGTCCATTAATACACTTGGTTCCAACTGTGGTTGCAAACTCATTTGGAACCTAACTGCAAAACTGCAACTAGAACAGCGGATAGGAATTTCAAAAACAAATATACTTTCTATGAACTTCCCCTTGAATCATAATCCCGTTAATGTGACCTAAGAACTGAGGTTTCGGGTATAGTCAGCTCATCATCAACAGAAATTTAAGTTAAAAAAATAGAAATAACTATTATACCATTACACTAACTTACAACCAACAAAAACTAACCAGTACAAGACAGAATTTAGATTAATAAAAGACGGTGACAGAACGAAATGAAAACAAATATACTTTCTATGAATCTACCCCAATCGAATCATGATTCCGTCAATGTGACCTAAGAACTAAAATTTCGGGTAGATTAAGTTTATCTTCAGCATAATTTTTTTGAAAAAAAAAAAAAACAGAAACAACCTAAGAGGTTCTGAGTAAAGTAAACTCATAATCAAAATAAATTCAATTTTAAGAAATAAAAAAAACCATTACAGGGTGTACCAACATGAAAAACCAAAAGTAACAGAACCCAAACATAGCCTAGTATTAAAAACACTGAAAGAAGTTGTAATTCGTCAAAAATTAAAATAACTTTACGAATGAAAACATAAGAGGAGGGAGTTAATCACGCTCTTAGTTATAGAGAAACCAATGAAAAGCTTACTTAATACTTAGTATAAGTATTGTTTTTTATACTTATTAAGTTATTAGGATAAAAGTAAACAAAAAAACGGCATTGTTGTTGCCTTCACACAACAAAATATTATTTCTATAACTTGAATAAATACTAGATTCGGGGAAAAAATTGGAAACTGATCTGTAAACGAGCTGATTGGTTTTGTTTTTGAATTTTAAAAATGTAAAAACTGAATCGGACTATACCAAAATACAATTATTCGGTTTGATTTCGGTTCATAAGTTTACAAACAATACCGAAACCAAAAACCGAAAAATCATTCCAGTTGTTTTTTATTTGCTAGTATTCATTGTTTTTTTTACTGGTTACATTTTTGTGTGTGTGAAATTTTATAGCATATTTTGTCTCAAATTCGGATTTATTATGTTTTTGTTGATTTCCTCGTTTTTTTTTTCTTCTTTTTTTACCTTTTCTTTGGATTTTGAATGTATCCCTAGAATAAATATTGAATTAACCGAAACGGAACAGAAAATATTGAAGGTTGTGATCCTACTATTTAGCTAATCGATACAATTTTTAAGGCTTTTGATTATTGAAAGTAAACGTAAATAAAAGAATACAAGTATAAAGTCTTTTATAACAAAAAAAAGTAAAAGTGGACAACTTTCTGCCAAACAACATTTTTCATTATAAGTATATTTTTATACGAATCACGAAACAACATCCATATGATTATAAGTAAACATTAAAATTACACTTTTATAAATCTACTAGATAAGTATACGTTTTACTTATAAGAAACGACCACGCGGCGAGAGCCATGTATAATACTACAATAGAGTAATAAAGTAGTAGTATTACTTTGATCATAATACTGGAAACTGGTATATTATGGGCATTGACATAGTAGAATCTACACAAAATACACATACCTTTTAATAGCGGCGGGTTGGGCAAATTGGGATCAATTCTAACCCAACTCACAAAATAAAGTGCGGGGCAGATTGAGCTGTATTGAAACGGGTTGATAAATTTTAAATTTCAACTCAATCCAACCCAACCCGTTACAACTCAAACATCAACCAACCCCACCCCACCCAACCCATAAAATTAAATTGCGGGTTGGGTTCGGTTGATTTTTTAATTTTTATTTTAGTTCTTAATTTTGCATAAATTACATAATCAACCTAAATTTTAAAGAAACTTGATTATTTCAAAGACAAATATAGATTAAAACCAATCAAAATACGTGTATAATATTCACGAACAACTAAGAAAACTAAAACATAACCAGAATGAGAAGTGAGTATCTTCAAATACACACCATATATGTATGTATAAATATATATATTTATATTGCGGGTTGGAGCGGATTAATCCGCGGTTTGGGAACATCAACCCTAACCCAAACCGCAAAATATGTTACGGATTGGGGTTGGGTGGGTTGTATTTTTTTATATATTAAACCTGTCCCAATCCACCCCATCCGTGCGGGTTGGTTGGGTTACTGATTTGGTTTGCTATTTTTTTCCCCAAACCTACCTTTCAACTCATATACTCACGCAGTTACACAAAATACACATATTTGTCCACTCATAATCTTAATTTCAACACAAACAAAAGATGTAGTGTGATGTGCCAAAGACTCTGAAAACAAAATTCTCACACTGCCAATTACTCCTATGTATGTATGTATCTAGACTTAATCGAATACATATAAACTTCACCATGAGGAATTAATCAACTGCTTGAACAAATCTTTAATTTGCTCAACTTTTTTCTTTGTATTCTCCTTCTCATCATCAACATTTTTTACCTCTCATTTTCTCAAACTTAAACTCATAAAGCCTCATAATTTTTTGTAGCCTGAGGCCCTCAGCTTTGATTTCTTCATATTTCGTAACGGCTTTCATCGCCATTATAGCGAGGTCCAAAGGACTCGCAACCGGTACACTGATGAACTCCACATTCATTTCCATTGCCAGAAATGATTCTAAATATTTGTTCCAATAATAAATCACTGCCGGAGGTGTTGACGTATTGCAATTTTTTTAATGTGATCCCAGATGTGAGCTGTTGGCGAAATAATGAAGAGGGCATGTTTCAAATTGTTTCCAACAGTTAGACCACTGTGCAAAAGCGATTATGAATGCGACACAGGTCAAAATAAGCTCTACACGTGCTTTCTAGGAGCTCCAAGATTATGTCAATTCCATCAATGATGATTTTGAAATTCTCAAAAACGGAGACACTATCTTGAGGAATGCTTAACGAAGGGCCCGACGATAAAATTTGTGCATTTGGTTTCTCAAGTGTCTGTTGCTTTTCTACAAAATGTACTCCATATTAGAAAGCAAACAGTTAAATTAATACACAAATTAACACAGGAAAATGCACCAGTTTAAAAATATGGACTCAGGAAATTAGGAGCTTTCTGAAAAAATATGCTAATGAAAAACTCAGACATCATTTTGTACTTAATTTAGTATAATACCACCTATCTAAAATGGATCGCCCAAATAACAATGAGAGCGAGAAGCGCTACTTACCTAATTTGTAAAGTTCCCCTCAACGTGATATTTTCCATCATTCAAGTCATTTTCTCTCCCTACACGGAGTTTATCATTTACAAATTTTCAATGTTGGATATTTTGCATATTTTTTACAATCCAGCCTAAAAAAAAGCTTTAATTTTATTTCTTACCCGATCCATTTTGTCTCAAACAACCATTAGATTTAGGAGCTTCATCTGTTGTGGTTGTGTTATTTCCAGTTTCCAGATAGGCCTACGAAGTGGATTTAATTAGTAAAAAAATATAGTGCAGAAACCCAAAATAATGTCAGCAAAACAGAGATAAAACCAAATGTTAAACAAAAGAAAAGGAAAATTAAAAATATTGAGTTTAGTTTCTTGGTTGGATCATTACCTTTATTGAGATTTTCTTTTATGTTGAGTGATGATAGATATATTTCAGAAAACACCAAATTAATAAGTTGAGGTTAAAGTAACCTGTTTCGCGCTTACCATGGCCAGAGGAGACCAACCTATGAAAGTAGCGGAGATCTTATCCACAGCTTTCCTCATTTTCTTAGAACTTCATTGAATACAAACATTCAAGAACGGGAAAAAAATCAAAATCAGTTGATAGCCTTGATGATTCTGAATTAGAACGAAAGCCTATTGGATTACTAACCTTTCTTTTGTTTCAAGATTTTGCGAAACAGCCTGCATAGGAGATACACAACTTACAATCTATTTTTCAACATGATAGCTACATCTAATATGCAACAGTAATGAGTCTTTTACGTGTATTTAGCAGAAAGTGGAAAAAAATACGGCATTTGTCATAATGAAAAACAATTTATACGAGAAGTCATATACAGGTAAAATGGGTGGCTTCTTTTAAATGAGTATGTGTAAAGTTACTTAAACAAAGTATAATGTTGTCTTATTAATTAAGCTAGGCATAACAGCACATGTGAGAATCGTGTTTTTGAAAATTACTGTGATAATTTCCTATATCATTATAGTAATGCTTATTCTTCGAAGTGAAATGTAAAACCTTGGTAAACTTTGAAACACAATGTGAAAAATACAACCCTATTTTATTAAAGTAAAAGTTTGGAAAGGGGCTAATATTGCAACAGAAAAGTTAAAGCTACTTGAACTTATACAGGAGATATACCGAGGGCGAAAGATATCCTATCTCTTCCAAGGGAACACCAAAATTTTCATCTGCCTGTTTCTGAAATCCCGTGCCAGGAGGGTTCTCGTTCCTGCAATATTTTATATTGATCTTTTCAATTGCAAAATAAAGACAAAAAGGAGTACGACGAATCTTAAAGATAATGGAAACAATACTAAGAATTATACGATATGATATATCTCAATTAAAGTCCAGGGTAGAAGCTACTTTATAGTTTTATAATCTACTTGGTGAAATTTCACAATATATGCTTATCTTTCTTAGAAAAATCACTTCCTACTAGTGAACAATTAAAACAGTGGGAACTGGAACTAATCTCATTTTTAATATTGCTTGATAGCTACAATTTGACATTGTGAAACGTTATAAATTTCTTGCTAAACTAGTTAGCATTCATTAATATATTTTTATGATGCTTTCAAGTATCCATTTCATCTGTAAAAGCACCAACATAAGGAGAGCATGTTCACTTTGTCAGTCTTCAATTTCAGAACTTAATTGCAAAATTTAAATCAGATGCATAGTCTATAGAAATTTTTCAGGGGATAACAATGCGTGTCATCATTGAGTAATACAATCTTTATGAATGTTTAGTGGACACACCTTGGACGCTTTTCCTTGTTCCCACAGCCTATTTCATCTGTGAAGATGTTTAAAGTATTGAAATTAGAACTGGAATAAAGAATGTCATTTAGAGAGGGTTAATTGATAAAAACTAAAGGTGGATCAGTATCAACTATCAAGAAAACTATATACTTTTACCGTGATAACTTACCCGATACTTTACAAGGGTGGTTACGAGAAATTAGGAGTTTTGTTTATTGCAACCTTGTCAGTCTTCCTTGCTACATAAACCTGTAAATCATTTTTAAAATTAGATATACATTGGACAAATATCAACTCTCTTAAAAAAGCATAACTAAGTCATATGCCAACCCCGAAACTCGTAACAAGAAGAAAATACCTTATAGGAGGTGAGCATTTTAAGAGAGAAGTAAAACACAAAGATGTTCTCGAACAAACTGAAGCAAAATAATCAAAATCTTCACTTGATGGTTAGTAGAAACAGTAAATTATTGGTTCAGTCTGTTGTTAGATTTCAATCTGGTAAGAGAGTGTCATTTGTCTTAAAGGAATCAATAATTAATCAAGTTAATGATGAAGCTCAAAAACTAAGAGTAACTAAAATAAATTTGAAAAAGAAGTCAGGGCACGCTTTAAATCTACAAAATATAGTCACCAATTCAAAATTTGTGAAGCCTAGTGTTTCTAAGAGCATTTGTAGCAGGCTAGCTACTTATAACATTTAGCTAAATTTTGCTAATTTCATTCAAAAAAGGGTCCGCATCAGACTATGAATGGGATAGCTAAATGTAGAATTTAATGGTTTAGATAGTTGATATGGGCTATGTATCCATTAAATATTGATATTAATACATGCACTTATTCTCTCTCCTCACCTTTTTCGCTCTCCCCTGAGAAATTATTTGGTCCTCTTGGAGTACTTCTCCTACTCCACACCTTTTGTCTCACTTATTTATATGTAATAATAATATAGTAATATAAATATAAAGAGCCCTATGAAGAGCCTGTTTTTTGTGCGTGCTAGCTAAATTTACTAATGTCAATGTTTTGTGTTAAGTGCTATCGGAAAGAAGAGACTGATGTGTTTGCTCTAAGAGGAACCTTTACAAATGATAGAAACAGATAAACGGCAATGTAAATGAGCGATTACTGGAGACTTGTCAAGGAGCTGAAGATTTGTGAATCTTCTTAGGCATATACAACTATATATTGTAAACATGACAATTGACAAGTTTAAAAAAAAACCACCCAATGCTCATTAACAAAGTAATAGACATGACAATTGACAAATACTAAATTGTATTGCGTAAAAATGTTTCTTAACAGAAATCTTAAAGGAACTTGTTCGCCATGCATTTGAGAGGGAGAGTAAGTGTCTATATAGCAAACGAATTAAACGGCTCTCGTGGTTGAAATTGGGATGGAAAAATAACAATATATTACACAATACTTCTACACCAGTCATATTTTACAATAAGGAGATTAAGCAGTATTCATTTAAACTAGTGGTTTAAGATATTAATTAAAACAACATTAAATAAAATGCATTATGAAGTATACAAATATTACCTCAAATTTGGATGGCTGTACCAAGTGAAAAACAAGATAATCATCCTTTAGCAACTTATTAACAAAGCAGAATTCTTTCCAGCCACTGTTTTCAATCCAACTGAATGTCTTGTTAAAAATATCTACTTCAAATTGTCGTCCACTTTCATCCTCTAAAATAACTACTCGATCATTGACAAGGTGGTGGTTTTTGAAAGGTGAGCGACAAAGAGGGAACTAGTCAAAACATAATAATAAGTTGTCATTCATCTTTAGACAGTCAAATTTTTATATCTTAAAGTAAGCAAAAATTTAAACATATCTGAGACATGGTATCAAGGCTAACCACAAAAAAACGTTCATCCTCACTTGTACCTTTCTGATGAAACTCATATCTTCAGGAAGCAAATGCTTTCGAATATAATTCGCTTTGCCCAAAGGGTGTATCTGTTGAAACCAATAGTATTTCGAGCAATTTTCAATAACCCTTCTCATCCTCACGCTGCTTCATCAAAATAAAAAAAAATGAATTTACGAGATTAATTTATAGGTTAAACGAACCCACTGAAGGAGAACCCCTTGTTAGCTTAAGATAAAGATTTATATCAGAGTAAAATGATACAGAATGAAAGCAAGAAAAACCAAACTCACTGACTCTTGTATTGATGAAATAAGCAGCCCTTATATAGGCTCCAAAGCAGTAACAAGTGAAACATAAAAATAGGAAAAAACAACTAGAAACTAGGCACTATCCAACGTGCTTAAACAAACTCAAATAACTCCTAACAAACTCCTACAAACCAGTAAACATAAATTGAACAAGATAAACATCAACTAATAACTTTTATTCAACAATCCCTCCCTTAAACTGAAAGCTTTTCAGACATCAGTTTAATGTAGTAGTGCGTCCTTCAATGTCAAAAGTGCACAAACCAAGCAACTTTCTCAGATTTTGGAAGGGAAGAAATCTGAGAGGCTTTGTAAATATATCCGCCAAATTGTCTTCACTTCTGCAATAATTCAGATCAATTGTTCCTTCATTGTTCAGGTCTCTAAGAAAATAATACTTCACATCAATATGCTTGCTTCTCCCATGTAGCACCGGAATTTTTGAGAGTTTAATGGTTGAGTTGTTGTCACAAAATATTGGTGTTGCTCCTTGTTTGGAATATAATTTTTCAAGAACATTCCTCAACCATATAGCTTGGCAAGCACAAGCTGTTGCAGCAACAAATTCAGCTTCTGTAGATGACAAAGTAACAATTGGTTGCTTTTTAGAGGACCACGAAATAGCGCTTGTACCCATCATAAAAACATACCCCGAAGTACTTTTTCTATCTTCAAGATCTCCTGCATAATTGCTATCAGTAAACCCCAACAAATCTGATTTTTTACCCCTTTTATAGAATAAACCTAATTCTTTCGTTCCTTGCAAATAACGTAAAATTCTCTTAGCAGCCAACAAATGCAATTCTGTTGGATTTTCCATATATCTGCTGATAATACTTACAGAATGCATTATGTCGGGTCTCGTACCAGTCAAATACATCAAACTTCCCACAATCTGCTTATAGAATGTACTATTAACTTTCTTTCCCCCATCATCTTTTGTAAGCTTAGTACCAAATTCAATTGGAGTACTAACAGGATTGCAATCCGTCATCTCAAACCTGTTCAAAATTTCCCGAACATACTTCTTTTGAGAAATAAAAATCCCTTCTGCTGATTGCACAACTTCTATACCCAGAAAATAATGCATCTTACCAAGATCACTCATTTCAAATTCAGTCATCATAGACTTTTTGAACTCATAAAACATGGCATCATCATTTCCAGTAAATATGAGGTCATCTACGTACAAGCTTACAATGAGCATTTTCCCACCAGCTCCACTTTTAACAAATAATGTGTGCTCATATGGACATTTTTTAAAACCTTCTTTCAACAAATAAGATTCAATGCGACTATACCAAGCCCGTGGGGCCTGTTTTAGACCATAAAGAGCCTTTTTTAATCGATAAACTTTATGCTCATTACCAAGCTTAATATAACCAGGTAGTTGTTCAACAAATACCTGCTCCTCCAAGTTTCCGTGTAAAAATGCCGATTTGACATCCAGCTGAAATATAGGCCATAAATTTTGTGCCGCCAAGGCTATCACCAATCTGATTGTATCGAGTCTTGCAACCGGAGCAAAAACTTCTTTATAATCGATTCCGTATTCTTGCTTGTATCCCTTAGCTACCAATCGCGCTTTGTATTTGTCAACCTCACCATTTTCCTTTATTTTCGTTTTGAAAACCCACTTCACGCCAATGGTTTTTTGACCTTTAGGAAGATCAGATAAATCCCAAGTATCATTTTTCTCAATGGATTCAATTTCATTGTCCATTGCCTTTCGCCATTTTGCTTCTTTAACAGCACTATCAAAATTGGTAGGATCACAATCAGAAAATAGAGCAAAGTGAGTAACCGGATCATCAATTTGGTTGACTCCAGTTACCTTATAATCCTTCATCCATGCAGGACTTTTTCGAACTCGACTTAAAGAACGGGATTCAACTTCTTCTGCAATAGTTTCGGCTGCTGGTGACATTTCAGTAGCTATTGGTGACATTTCGCTAGCCGTTGAAGTGTCACCCAATGGATTTTCGGGCTCCGGACCTGCTTCATTTTGATGAAGTAAAGGCTCCGACATTTCTTCTACAATTTCATTATCAAAAATAAAAGGACTAGGTTGTTGTCCGTCCCAAATCCAGGTGTTCTCTTCGTCGAAAATAACATCTCTACTGGTCACAATTTTTTTCGTGACTGGATTGAACAATTTATAGGCCTTTGATGCTTCACTTACTCCGAGAAAGACACATTTTTCTCCCTTATCATCAAGTTTCTTCCTCTTCACATCTGGTATACGTGCATAAGCGATGCAACCAAAAATTCTGAAATGATCTACGGCTGGTCTACGACCAGTCCAAGCCTCTTCTGGTGTCATATTTAGGACAGCAAAAGTAGGGCTTCTATTTAACACATGAATGCTCCAGTTTACCGCTTCCGGCCAAAAATATTTAGGAATTCTTCCCCTTATCAACAAGCTTCTCACCATATTCAGAATAGTTCTATTTTTTCTCTCCGATATACCATTTTGTTGCGGTGTATAAGCAGCTGTGAGTTCTCTTCGTATGCCGTAAGTATCACAAAATTCATTAAATTCATTTGAGCCATATTCCCCACCACGATCAGTACGAAGGGTCTTAATGGTTTTTCCTGTTTCGTTTTCAACTCGCGTTTTGAAACTTTTGAATGAAATAAAACCTTCAGATTTCTCTTTCAAAAAATAAATCCAAGTTTTCCGTGTATAGTCATCGATGAAAGTAATAAAGTATCTTTTACCCCCATTAGAACTTGGATTTATTGGCCCACAAATATCAGAATGTACCAGCTCCAGTGTTGTTTTTGCTCTCCACGATTTTCCTTGAGGGAATGGAGAACGATGTTGTTTGCCAACAACACATTCTTCACATACTATTGAAGGAATAACAATCTCAGGAAGTCCACTAACCATATTTTTCTTTTGAAGAGTTTTTAAGCCACCAAAATTTAAGTGACCATAGCGAAGATGCCAAAGCCATGAATTATTATTAACTTCAGCTTTTAAACAAGGTTGAATACTTTCAATTCTCAAAGGAAACAGTCTGTTAGAGCTCATTTGCACAACAGCAATAGCTCCTCTAGCAGGGTCATATATCTCACAAGCACCATTTTGTATTGTAATTATGTAACCCTTTTCTTGCAACTGACCAGCACTTAGCAAATTACTTTTCAAGTCAGGCACATAAAACACATTCGAAATCGTTTCTACAAACCCATTCTTAGATCTTATAGAAATATCACCTTTTCCCATGACATTTACCGTTGAACTATCACCAAAACTAACAGTAGAACGAAAGTCACCATTTAAGAATGAAAAAGATGACTTACTTCCACACATATGATTGCTACAACCAGTGTCCACGTACCACACATCAGACTTTGATTCCTCGGTAAATTCAGCAGCCATTAGAAGAGTTTCGTCTTCTTTCTTTTCTACAAAGTTAGATCTTTCCCCCTTTTCCTTGTTGAAAGGCAGGTTAGTATAACACTCAGAGCGAGAATGACCAATCTTATGACATCTATAGCACTCTACCCTTGATTTGTCATGACGTTGATCTTGTCCTCTATCTTGAACTTGGAATTGATCACGATCATTTTTCGTATAGCGGTTGCTGCCATCTCTATTGCCTCGACCTCCCCTCCATCCACCTCTACCCCTTCCTCTAAAGTTTGAGGAAGAAGTAAAAGTAGACGCTTTCAAAGCCTGTTCTTCATAAACTGAACTACGGCCCATTTCTTGTTCATGTACCAGTAAAGAGCTCTGAAGTTCATCAACCGAGAGCGCATCTATATCCTTAGATTCTTCAATTGAGCAAACGACATAGTTGAACTTTGGTGCCAATGAACGTAGTATCTTCTCGACAATGGCAACATCTTCCATCTTTTCACCTTGAAATCGCATTTTGTTAACTACTGTCATGGTCCGTGAAAAATAGCCATTAACAGATTCACCATCTTTCATTTGTAGAATCTCAAAATCCCGCCTCAAGACTTGAAGCTGTGCACGCTTCACTCTTACCGAACCTTGATATTTTTTCTTCATTGAATCCCAAATATCCTTGGAAGTTTCTTTGCTAAGAATCGTTTCAAGGATAGAGCGATCAATGGCCTGGAACAAGTAATTATTTGCCTTCAAATCTTTCAATTTCAGTGCCTCTAACTCCGTATTTTGTGCGCCCGTGAGTGTTACTCCAGCCACCGGTGTTGCTACACCAGATTCAATCACATGCCAATACTCCTTCGACCTTAAGAAGTTCTCCATTAGCATGCTCCAATGATCGTAGTGACCATCAAATCGCGGAATCGCAGCTTGCACAAAGTTTTCAGAAGACATTTTTCACTTTTTTTTTACTCTCTCTCTCTTGTGTTTTAACCTTGCTCTGGTACCACTGTTAGCTTAAGATAAAGATTTATATCAGAGTAAAATGGTACAGAATGAAAGCAAGAAAAACCAAACTCACTGACTCTTGTATTGATGAAATAAGCAGCCCTTATATAGGCTCCAAAGCAGTAACAAGTGAAACATAAAAATAGGAAAAAACAACTAGAAACTAGGCACTATCCAACGTGCTTAAACAAACTCAAATAACTCCTAACAAACTCCTACAAACCAGTAAACATAAACTGAACAAGATAAACATCAACTAATAACTTTTATTCAACACCCCTCACCTTCCATGTATGTTAAGATTATGAGAAGCTACCTGCAAGCGATATCAAAAGGAAAACAATTATAATACTCATTCATCTAAAACTTCCTTACTGATTCACTAATGAACACTAAACCTGTTTAGTCGCCATAGTCTAGGTGCAACATAATGGTCACCAAGTTATAAAAACTTCCTAAGTGTTTCCTCATATTAATAAAGCAAAAGTGCTTATTGGAGATAAATTTAACCGAATTGATCATATAGATTTAAATATTAATAAAAATGACACATGTTATTGATATATTTCATCATCCAAATGACGTAGTGCCCATAACAAGGACTGGTTATGCCGCATGTCCTGAACTAGGTGACATTACCATTCCAACTGAAACTGTGTAGAGGAAACGTAATTATTGTGATATTATGGGGTCCGTTAGTGTATTAACCTTGCCTGCATAAGTAAGAAACTGAGAACTGTAAGATAAACAACAACCCTTTTAACATAGCTCTTTTATTTCTTTCATATTACCTGTCTCTTATTACTAAAAAAAAACAACAAAAATATCAAAAGGAACCGGAAATCAATTCCTGCACTAATACAACACAAAAGACTCCCCTTTCAGTACCGAAACGGTACCTTTATGAGGCTCAACACCGGCTGGAAATACAGCAGCTGAGTAACGTTGATTTACGCTTTAAAATTGAGAGCAAACCCGCAAGGAATCGTCTAAAAAAATAACCAAATACAGATTTTATCAAAATTACAGAACAGATTTTTTGCAAACTGATTTTAACCTACCAGAAAGGAGATTTAATCGACAAACCATACCTCAAAATAATCTCTGTTTTACCAGCTACGCGTTGGCGAAACCCGTTCGAAAAACGGATCACCGAGGTAAAAGTTATTGAAGGTTAAAGGTAAAGAAATATGAAGAGTTTTTATTTTTATCTTCTAAGTCTCTCCCTCCTCTCTCTGTATATATCTAATTTCCCAGCGTATATATATTTTTTTATTATCTTTCATACCTAAAGATACATATATGTATATATATTAGATTAATATGAGAATATCTAGTTTCCACTTGTTTGTTGTCTCAATAGGCAATACACATATATAGTATATCTAGTTTCCACTTTTTACATATACATCAACTATTATCAACTATCTATATAAATATATATAGTATAGATATTGCCAAATTTATCTCATACATGTATAGTGCATTTAAGGACATTATATATTTGTAAAAACTCGGGTTATTATATCCTCCACAAGTTATAAAATTTTCGTCCTCGAAATTTCAAATGTACCTTCATTGTCAAACAGCTCTGGATACTTGGAGCGAATCTCACGCTCTCGTTCCCACGTTGTCTCCTCTGTCCCGTGATGCCTCCACATGACCTTCACCAGTTGAATAGACTTATTACGGAGTACTTGTTCACGTCGATCAATGATTCGAATCAGTCGAATCTCATAGGAAACATCTTCGTCTACTTCTACATCTGACCAATCTAGAACATGTGAGGGATCAGGTTCGTACTTCCGAAGCATAGAAACATGGAATACAGGGTGGATTCTTGATAGTTGAGGTGGTAAAGCAAGTCGATACGCTACTTCTCCAACTGTTTCCAGAATTTCAAATGGCCCAATGTACCTTGGTGACAATTTTCCTCGCTTCCCAAACCTTATTAGCCCCTTTCTAGGTGAAATTTTTAAAAAGACATGGTCGCCAACCTCAAATGACAGTGCTCTCCTCCTTCGATCCGCATAACTCTTTTGACGACTACAAGCCGTTTCAAGTCGTTGCTGAATCAATTTCACCTTCTCTGTGGTGTCCTGCACCAAGTCAGGCCCCAACAGAGCAGTTTCTCCAACCTCACTCCAACACACGGGCGACCTGCAAGGTCTTCCGTACAAAGCCTCAAAAGGCGCCATTTGTATACTTGATTGATAGCTATTATTGTAAGAGAACTCCACTAAGGGTATGTAAGGTTCCCAATTACCACCAAAGTCGAGTAAACAAGCTCTCAACATATCTTCTAAAATCTGTATAATACGCTCGGATTGCCCATCCGTTTGTGGATGAAAAGCTATACTCATCGAAAGTTTCGTACCTAAGGACCTTTGTAAACTCTCCCAGAACCTCGACACGAATCTCGGGTCTCTGTCGGAGACGATCGAAACTGGTACTCCATGCAAACGTACAATCTCCTTGATGTATTGACGACTTAGTTTTTCGATGTTGTCTGTTGTTCGCATCCCAAGGAAATGTGCAGACTTAGTTAGTCGGTCAACAATGACCCATATAGCATCGAATCCGCTTCGAGATCTAGGTAATCCCGTTACAAAATTCATCGTAATTCGCTCCCACTTCCATTCTGGTATCTCCAGCGGTTTCAATAGTCCACCTGGTCGTTGATGTTCGGTTTTCACTTGCTGACATGTCAAACATCTCATCACATGGTCCGCGACATCTTTCTTCATACCAGGCCACCAGAATTGTCGTTTAAGGTCATGATACATTTTATTTCCTCCGGGATGTACTACAAGCTTAGAATGGTGAGATTCCTTGAGTACTTCTTTCCGAACACCATGTGGTACAAAGAGTCGGCCTTGGAATCTAAGTCCGCGATCTCCGGATATTACCCAATCGTCCAATCCCGGGTTACTGTGAATTCTTTTTCGGTAATCTACTGATGCTTCATCTTCACATTGAGCTGCAATTATTTTAGTTACTAAAGTAGGTTGCACCATCACAGTAAACAAAGTAGCACGATCCCCGCTGTCGACAAAATCCAGCCCAAACTCATTAAGTTTTACTCGCTAGGATGACAAGAATATATTTCTTGCGTTGTTGGATAGTTCTTTGCAATAATGAACTTTTCAGAAACGACCTTTCAACATAAATATTTCAGAGCCAAAGTGTTAATATTGCTAAACAAGGTTGTAGAAACAAATGTAACTATTTTTAAGCAGCAAAATCTGAATTCGGAGTGGGTCAGTGAGCAGAGATGACAGCTAGATCAGAAAATGGCCCATATAGAAATCATCCCAGTAAGGTTCGGTGGATGAATATGAAAACGCATGGCAACCCTTTCCTGGTCCTTTGTGCCGAAATTCCTTACTGAGTAGTGTGGTAGCAGCTCAATAATCACTTCTATCTTTATACAGATACTATCTTTATACAGATACAGATACTATCTGTACATATACTATCTTTATATAGCATCTGTGATGTTTATTTTCTGCATGTTTTGGGGGCCACTCCTTTGATAACAATGTTAGATTTAGATGGTTGTTGATGTAAATGATGAATATGATATTTGCTTCTAGGATTTCAGTGGATATATATATTGTAAATAGATAATTGTTCTAACATATATATGATGAGTAAACTGGAGTAATGAGGCTCCATGTGTTTTTTTTCAGAAACTAATGTTAATGTTGTATCAAATAATTTACGAAGTAATCATAGTTATAGTTGTTATAGTGATTACAGTAGCCTATATTACTAATGTTAATGTTGTATCATATAATTCATGAAGTAATCATCCTGGAAAGAAAATAAGGAGTGGGGTGGGGTTGTCCTCAATTATTTTTGTTTATTGTCGGTCTTTTATATTTCTTTTACGGTTCACGTGCCAAAAGGGGTTCCGGTGGGCATGGTGCTCACGGAAAATACGGCAATAGCTGGCGTATGGTTTCATGAGGAGTTGACTGCATACGTGGATCTGAGGAGTGATCCGGCACTTTATTTGTGAATCCGACTTGATACACATTTGAGTCGTTTATCGAGTCACGCCACTTGGCGTAAGTAGTTGTAGTAGAGGAGGTTAGCGGAGGAGAAATAAAAAGATAAAATACATATATAAATAACTAAATATATATGCATTGCATTATTTATTTATTTTTAGTTTGTTGACGTATATATATAATGAATAGTTGACTCACTCTTTTCCTTCGTTTCCTCGTCTTTGTTTATTTTATTATTCTAGGTGGAGGTTCGGATGTACAGAGTTCCAGGACAGGTTAAGCTGTTGAGTGGGGCTGCGAGTGGGCTAGATTTTGGGTTGTGCGGGTAGCCTAGACACTCAGAGCCTATTTAGTTTGGTGTAATACTTTGTAAATGATGTACATTAGGAGTAGTGTAGAAAACGTACTAATGTAGTATAATATTTTTTTGTGTAATATAAATCAGAGAAGTGTGCTTAGAAAGTTGTATTTTCTTTAGTTTTCAAATTCAGGTTTCGGGTTTTAGTGAAAATCTGGGACGTGACAGTATAGCCAAGTGATAAATAAATTTGCCAACAAAAAAAAACATTGCAACTTATAGGCAAAAAAAGAAAGAAAACTGGCTTAAAAGCTGTATACAAACAACTACTAGCTCTGAAGCAAAAAAGATTATAAAAAAAGTGAGAAATTTTGAAAAGCTGTAAAGCAAAATACACAATAACAATAAAAATGAGTAAAAACGCTGCATAGAAACAAACAGCAAGTTACCCTCTAACACAAACTAGGGAAAGTACATATATGCAAGGGAAGGGGAAAATACTATAAAAAAATATTAGAATAAATAGATAAACTCATGAAAATAAGAGTTGCCATGAGAGTTTAGTGTAAAGAGAGAAAGCTGGGTTTCTTGTTCCACCTGTTCCTCTGATTTCTCATTATCCATAACACAAACGGTTCCTGTAACTTTTTTAAATTTCATCTTTGTAACCTTAATTTTTTCTGTTGCAACAGATAACAGTAATGGTCTGGCTCAGTTTTGCAGAAGTGGCAAAGTTGGGTACTTTAGAACATTCCTAGTTTCAAGTTCCTTGTTATTCTTTAAGTTATGTTAATTTTTATTCAAGAAATGTAGAATTAGAAACCCATGTTTTACAAACATTTATCTTCTCTGAATCTTGTATCTTCCAGATATCATATTATTCCAGAAATCTACTTCGGAACTTGTATATCATCTTTTAGCATATTGACGAAAAAGGCACTCGTCAACAAACTAATTATAAAACCAATATGGCGAACGCATTTCAAACAGATATGATATGGTCTACATATTTTATGTAGGTTTCTGTTTTAAGAGCCACTAATCAGCTTTCAAAACCAAAGTCTTACAAAACAAGTAAACCTTTATCGCAAGCTTAACATATCTAACTCAACTAAATTCATAAGTCTTTATGGATAAAAGTTATTAAAAAAAACAGAACTAACAAGAAGTTCAGATTTGCCCAACTAGTACTCAAGAACCTAGAAATTTTATATTTCTAAAGACCACCCTCAATATCCAAGTGCATAGACTTTTTTTCACCAAGGACCAGTAGCTTCTTTTCATATCTTACCTTCATACCTATCAGCAATTCCCTCAATGATCTCAATTTCATAATCAAGTTTCACCATCTCCTTTTCCACCTCCATCATCTCCTTTTGAAGCTCCAAATGCTTTAAATCCAGCTCATTCTTCTTCTCTTCGGTTCTTACTTGCTCGGTTTTCGCTTTTCTACACTTCTCCAAATCAACGTTCATGGTAGATTCAAACACGATCCTATATATCATGTTTAGCTTATTGATCAAGAACCCCAAATTCATCCCTAACATTTCAAATCCTTGCAATACATTTCGCCGCTCTTCAAAATCAGTCAAATTTGATACAAGGCTGCAATTTCTAACCCACTCGGATGTTTCTGTTACGATTGAAATAATTTCAACAGCAAGTTTAGAGCTGATGATTTTTGCTAATCCTGCATGTAAATAAGATCCTTGAGATAAGCACAGGTGGAAGTATTTTGCACGTATGTCACCGCCAATAGCCTGGTCTATGTCATCGCCATTCACAATAACCTTGAAGCTCTCAATTTTGGGAATGAATTCTAAAAAACCGGCACCATGCTTTTCCTCTGCATTGTCCCGTGATTTCATCATCTCTGTAAACAAATTCAAATCCAGACAATGAAGAAAAGGCACGTGGACAAAACAATTTCAGACAAAAAAAACAATTATGTACTCAAACATATTTATTTTAAAAATCATGGAACCATTACGAAGGTTTTCATTATCCTATCCTAATATTAAAATTGATAAGGGAGGGAAAAAGAGAGAGGGGGGGGGGGAGTTGGTGCATTCATACAAGATTTAGAACAGGAAATATCACCAGATTGGTAGATTATATTGAAAATGAGGCACTCAGGTAGTTAGGATAATGGCAAGGTATTTTCTCGTTAGGAATTAATTCACATAAAGAAACCAATTACAGAAATCTTTGCACAAAAGTAATATTCCATATGTCACACTAAAATCATTTCATAGAAAGCAACGGGTAAATCACTTAGGTTACTTTTGCAATGCATCGTTAACTCATTTTTATATCAACAGTTATAAGGGTCCGTAATATTTGCTTTTTTAAAGAGCAGATATACTATACACTGTATATCCTTCTATATGGGAACTACTAGTATTAGAGTAAAACTCAGATGTTAAAGAGAATACCGGAACAAGACTAAAACGAGAAGCAGCACTTACCAAATTTGACTATCTGCAATGAACGGTCAAGGTTCCCCGAAACAAGAGATTGGTCGGCAATATTCTTGCCATTTGCATTCCCTACACATAGTTTACATCAGTTATTTCTTACCTTGATTTTTTCAGAAAATGGTTCTTTTCTAAGTCATGGAACCATTATTTTATGTTTTTTTCCAATTCAAAGTGTAAGGAGATGTTTTATACTGTTTTAAATAAAATTCTGTAGATGTTTCTATTAGTATAAAGCCGAATAACATGCATGATTCGATAATTTGCACAGAACTGTCAAAGTTTACCCCACCAGAAGATATATCCACAACTGTCAAATGGAGAAAGAAAACGTAAGTGGAAGGTTTTATTTCTTATTAAAATTAACGTGGTCCAAAGTGGCCCGACCCCTACCCGAACCCTGCATATAGCGGAAGCTTTAGCACCGGGTTGGCCCCTCTTATTAGAGTTAACGTACTGAGAACACCAAATAGTGAACTGAACAAATCCCCTGATATATTCTAATAATATAATCTTTTATACTAGCTATCAAAACAAAACTACGTCGTCTCGTCATTTTTTTTCACCTCCTAATAACAACATTCATGTCATTGGCCCTCTCTGCTTAGAGCTAGTTCTACATTTACTTACGATCTTTTTTTTTTTTACTTTTGAACAATTTATAGTCCAGTGTAAACATACACATGCACACCTTTGGGAACAACAGGGGGACAAATTATTCTAAGTATCATACTCTTACCCGAGTCATTTTGTCTTGGGAAACCATTCATGTTGGGAGTTATAGGAGACTTGTCGTTTGTTGTAGAAGACTTATTTCCTCTTGATGGACATGCCTGCAAATTGGATAAAACTAGTAAATTGATCTTGCTTTGAAGTCTGGACGGACATTAACTAATAATACTCCAAAAAAAAAAAGGAGAACATTCTAAGTATATTTAATTCTTTAGACAAATCACTTTCACTGATTTTTTCTTTCGTTTAAAATGCTGAAAACATATTTTCAAAAAGCAAGAGATCAAGGGTCAGAAATATAAACCTTTTTTGCTATCTCCGATTCCAGAGAACCAGGAGACCAAGCAACGAAACTGTTGGATCCAGCATCAACATCTTTCCTCGTTTTTTGATTACTTTGCACAAATCAAACATGGAAATAATGAAAAACTAAAATTTTAAAATTCTAAATAGCTCCTGCAAAGAAATAATGACAAATCGGAACTACTCACCTTTCTGTTTTCTCAAGATTTGGAGGTACTGCCTGCTTAAGAGATAAACAAATAATGTTATTGTCAGCCAATCAAGGGATCGTTTGGTTGATTCTATATGTACAGAGAAGCTATTCACATCTTATAGGTAACCATTATGAGTGTTATAACCTATAGCATGAGTAAAGAAACTTTGAAGAAAGTTCACATTCTCGTACTCGTGTAAGTAGTTATGCATGTGAAAGTTAAGTTTTCTTATAGCATGAGACCTGACAAAGTTTAAAGCAAGTTTACATTTTCAGAGCATGATAAACATCTTATAAAATTTGAATTTATAAGGAAAACATAATATTCTTTCACCTACCCTACATTACTGAAAGTTTGTTTTAACGCCAAACAAGCCCTACTCTACCAATTTTTTAAAAAGGAGAAGAAATTAACTAAGTATTGTACACAGCACATGCCGGCTACATCAAGATGTAGAAGTTTATGAAGTTCATAATTATATGTTTGATAGTTTACAGAGGTGTTAGGGAGTTTACTCTAAATACTTATTAAGTTTTCTGTTACTTTTCTATAACTGTGGACCTAATTGTAAGTTGTATAAAACTTGATAGTTAGGCAGTTAGAAGAGTACATGTGGCAAAGTTTGTTACGCCCAATTTCTATGTGTATATATTCTAGTTACAACCTGTAACAAATTGAGCTTAATCATAATAAAAATTTCGCTTTCTCTCTCTAAATTTCGTATCTCTGTGCATTTTATCATGGTATTAGAGCTTTAATCTCTCTCTACGAGACTGTAGATTGATTTCGCTGCGATAGAGGAAGGTGAAAATGCTCCATTATTTCTATTTTTCTTATTTCTTGTGAAGATTCTCGTTCGATTAAGGTTCGCTTATCTTCGAATACAAGTTCTTTCTATCAAATTTGTTGTTGATATTCGTTGAAGACTGGGTTTACATTACTGAGATTGAGAATTTGGTATTTTTCTGTTAAAGAATTGAGGATTATTGTTAGAATCTCTATATTTGGGTTTTAATTGAATATTCTAGGGTTTTATTCTGAATATGTCAACAATGACGGGTTACAATGCTAGTATAGATGTGAATAGCCCATTCTATGTTAATGTTAGTGATATGACTGGTACTAGTGTGGTTAATCCAGAGTTAAATGGTGTTAATTTTCATACATGGAGAAGAAGCATGGAAATCTTCATTGGAATGAAACATAAAGCATGATTTATTGATGGTAGTCTAGTATGTCCAGCACCAAATTCAGCCACATATGCTATTTGGAAGAGATGTAATTTGATTGTAGTATCATGGATATTGAATTATGTATTACAAGAAATATCACAATATGTATTGTATATTGAGGATGCTAGTAAAATGTGGTTGGTTTTGAAAGAAAGATATTCTCAAGGAAATGAGCCAAGGATTTTTGAATTGCAACAAAGTATTTACTCTCTCTCACAGAGAAATATGAGTGTTTCGGCTTATTTTGCTAAATTAGAGAGCCTTTGGGTTGATGTGAGTACCATGAGCCCTTTGCCTTGTTGTACTTGTGCTGCAATAAACAATTGTGATTGTGGATTAATGGAACAACTGACTAAAAGAGAAGAGAACCACTTTAGAATGGTGTTTATGATGGGGTTAAATGACTCATATTCTGGTACCAGGGGTCAAATTCTCTTAATGAAACCCATTCCTCCTATTAATAAAGTTTTTCAAATGATTATACAAGAAGAAAAGCAAAGGAAAGTGGGTGGTATGATTAGAAATCTGAATGAACAAATGACTATGTCTGTATAAAGGGATTATTCTGGTGGGACTTATGGTTCAAGGAATGTTAGACAAGAACTGAAATGTTCATTACGTGGTAAAATTGGTCATGTGAAAGATAAATGTTATAGAATTCACGAGTTTCCTCCTTAGTGGAAAGGTACAGGGCAAGATACTAGAATTGAAAATAAGGGAAGAAATGGTGGTACTAGTGGGTCTCAGCATAACGCTAATTCTTATTGTTGGTCCGGTGCGGCTAAACCTTAGAGGGGGATGAATAAGATTTTTGCGCTTTTTGCCTAATTAAAACTTAATGGCAACTAATAACCCAACTTATGCATTTCTAAACTTAAGCATTTTAACAAGAGTTAATGAATTGCTAGAGTTACTAAACGCAAGAAAGAAAATAAGCAATAATAAATATTTACGGAAAGTAAAAGTTAAGGAAGAAAATGACACCGTGATTTATAGAGGTTCGGCAAAACGGCCTACGTCCTCTCCTCGGTACTACCGAGTATTTCACTAAAAATAATCTTTCCGATTTTACAAATCCTATCGAGCTCAATCGACCGATTGGCTCACCCTCTACCCGAGGTTCCTACTCTTGATACAAGTGCAAGCGAACACGTTTAATGAGTCAACGACTCCCCCTCAATTTATGAGTACTCAAGTGTTTAACCTAGAACTTTTAACCAACACTTTGGCTTAAAAGCTTCTACCCAAACACTCACTCACAATGAGCTTATAATTTTTCTCTTTACAATTTTATCGAAAATTAAAACAACACCCACAATTTGATTGCTTCTAAATAAGATAATTGGTGAGTTTTTGATGATGATTGAGCTTGAATCGATTTCTCCTTGATTTCCCTCTTTCTCGAATATTTTCACCAAAATGATGATTTTTAGGGTTTTTATTGAGAGAGGTTGAAGTATGATAGATTGGTATTCATAGATGCATTTGGAGAGTTATTGGGGGTGGTTTATATAGACCAAATGTCTGTTTTTTGTTTTTCTGACCGTTGGTAGTGGTTGAGGGTTTTAACCAAAGGTTTTAAGCTGTTCCCCAGAATAAGCTGAAAAGCTGTTTTCGAATTCTGCAGAAAATGATCGGTCGTTTTCTACAGTCGATCGGTCGTTTTCAGAAAACGATCGGTCGTTTTTATACTGAATTCTCTGGAAGAATTTGGACCAAAAACGATCGGTCGTTTTTGTCCAGTCGATCGGTCGTTTCTTCAGTATTCCCGCTATTCTTCGAATCTCATAACTACTTCATTTTAGCTTCGATTCTGGCGTGCTGAAATCTACAAATTCTCTTTTTGGAAAAGACAAGCATTATATCAACGAAATAGAGAAATAGTAAAATCATTAAAACATAATCAAAGTTATAATCAAAATCTATTATTGAACTCTAAGTTCAACAATCACCCCCATTTTGATTATGACAAACTAATGATGATTTTATACCATTTACACTAAGTATCATTTTTCTCCCCCTTTGGCATTATCAAAATGCAATAAATAATAAAAAATATGGGGTCATGTGGAGGGTTTTCAAAGAAAAACCAAAACATGAAAAATGTTATTATATGATGCATATGCCCGACCCAACTAACCACATATATGTAAATACTAAGGATTAGAGTATACCGAATATGTGATGTGAGGTCGAGTCCGCTCTCTAATGGCATTTGCATTGAGCGTTTCCAAGTCCAAATAGGTGGTACCATTTGTTGGTATGCCTTCCACCTTTGTCGATCAATGGGACTTCATTTTTGATGGTGGAGTCGATTTTATGGACTTCCACGACTTTTGCCGGTGTTGTCAACCACTTGTTGATTTTCTCCTTTTGGATAGAGATACCTACAACACAAGATTTGTCTTTTGGTCCCCAATTTCTTTTGGGTCCGACATTGTTAGTGGCTCGGGCCTTTACTACCCATTTCAAATCGCTTCTACTAACATGGAAGCGATAAGGACATCTAGAAGAAATATACTCATTTCTACTACAATGTACACAATACCTATATTTTTTAGTATAACGAGGGTTATACGAAGTTTTGGAAAGAGTTTTCGGAGTATCCAATTTGGTTTGAAAACCTAACCCTTTTCTATCATTAAAAGATTTTTGAAAAATCTTGGAAGTACTCCCTTTTGTAAAAGCAGCCTCTTGTTTAGGCGGAGTAGGAGTTTTAGAAATATTAGAGGCTTTGACGAAGCGGATTTTGTTTGAAGTGGAACTAATGCAATCAAAACCTAAACCATTCTTATCATTGAAATCTTTTTGACAACTCAAAATGTTATCTAAAACGGTTTTACCCTTAGAAAACTTTGAAATTGTTAAATTAAGTTTTTCAATGGAAATGACAAGCTCATTGTTTTTATTTTTCAAAGTTTCGTTCTTGGTTTCTAAAAGCTTGACCTTGTTATTTAAGTTAAAAGCATGAGAACTCAAAACCTTATTTTTGCTTTTAACTTTATCGAAAGCATCCTTTAACTCTTCAGAATTTTCTAATAAGTCGCAATCTAAAGAAGATGGTTCTGAAAGAGTTTTAGTAAGTCTAGAGACTTCATTTTTAAGAAAATTGATCTCGGTTTGTAAAGACTTGTTTTGAATGATGAGATCATTGTTTTTGTCTTTCATGTCTTCCTTTTCGTCATCTATATCATGTAAAGAGAATGACGATGTAGGAATAGACTCATTTTCATTTTTATCTCTTTTCAAGGATCTTATTTCTTCATTGAGAGAAGAATTTATCCTTTTAAGAGATTCAACCTTTTCCGAAAGTTTAGGAAACTTTTTAGTGTAAACATCGCACATATGAAGTAAATCATCGTAGGATAGATCGTTTACCTCACCGGTTTCACTTTCACTTTCGCTTGAAGACGATTGGTTAGGCTCATTGTTGTCTTCCAAGACCACATAGCAACCAAGGTGAGCGACTTCATCTTGGTCGGAGCTATCGCTAGAGCTTGAATCGAATATCTTCTTCTTGCCTTTGCTCTTGCGATTATTTATGCAATCTCTCGCCATGTGTCCTTTCTTGCCACAAGCATAGCAAAAAAAATCGTTAGAAATAATTGAAGTATTTGATGATTTAACTTTGTTTTTGCGTTTGCCTTTAAGCTTTAGTATTTTCTTGACGATTCGAATGATTTGAGTAGAATTTTTATCGTCATCGGATAGCTCATCTCTTTCGTCACAAGTTGTTCCTTTGAAAGCTATCTCCTTCTTTTTCGAGATTGGCTTGTGACTATTTAGGGTGATCTCGTGAGTAATGAGTGAACCCGTCAATGCATCAAGAGTGTAGGTGTTCATGTCGTGCGCCTCTTGAATTGCGGTGACATTTGGTTCCCATTCTTTCGGTAAGCTCCGAATCACCTTTGAGACCATTTCCTTACAAGACAAACACTTACCAAGAGATGTTAATCCATTAGTAATAGTGGTAAACCTAGCAAGCATATCGGAAATGGTTTCACCCTCGCTCATTTTAAAAAGCTCGTAGTCATGAACTAATAGTTGGAGTTTGCAATCCTTAACTTGGTTAGTCCCTTCATGCATTACTACTAGCTTATCCCACATACCCTTAGCGGTTTTACAAGCAGAAATTTTGTTGTACTCGTTAGGAGAAACGGCACAAACAATAGCATACATCGCTTTGGCGTTCGTAGAGTACGCTTCTAGTCGAGCGTTATCTAGGTCCTCTACGGGGATTGGGTTCTCGCTATTTTCGGATTTAGGAGCGGAATATCCTACTTTAATAGTCTTCCAAAAATTAACATTATGGCTTTGTAGGAAAATGCTCATCATATCTTTCCAATAACTATAGTTTATCCCATCGAAATAAGGTGGAGTATTTGGGGATAAAGCTATGCCGGATGCGAAATTGTACAAATTAGCCATTGGGATCTTAACTCTTAAATCGTTAGATTCTTATATGCAAGAGTCTCGGCTCTGATACCAATTGTTGGCCCGGTGCGGCTAAACCTTAGAGGGGGGGGGGGGTGAATAAGGTTTTTGCGCTTTTTGCTTAATTAAAACTTAATGGCAACTAATAACCCAACTTATGCAATTCTAAGCTTAAGCATTTTAACAAGAGTTAATGAATTGCTAGAGTTACTAAATGCAAGCAAGAAAATAAGCAATAATAAATATTTGCGGAAAGTAAAAGTTAAGGAAGAAAATGACACCGTGATTTATAGAGGTTCGGCAAAACGGCCTACGTCCTCTCCTCGGTACTACCGAGTATTTCACTAAAATTAATCTTCCCGATTTTACAAATCCTATCGAGCTCAATCGACCGATTGGCTCACCCTCTACCCGAGGTTCCTACTCTTGATACAAGTGCAAGCGAACACGTTTAATGAGTCAACGACTCCCCCTCAATCTATGAGTACCCAAGTGTTTAACCTAGAACTTTTAACCAACACTTTGGTTTAAAAGGTTCTACCCAAACACTCACTCACAATGAGCTTATAATTTTGCTCTTTACAATTTTATCGAAAATTAAAACGACACCCACAATTTGATTGCTTCTAAATAAGATAATTGGTGAGTTTTTTATGATGATTGAGCTTGAATCGATTTCTCCTTGATTTCCCTCTTTCTCGAATATTTTCACCAAAATGGTGATTTTTAGGGTTTTTATTGAGAGAGGTTGAAGTATAATAGATTGGTATTCATAGATGTATTTGGAGAGTTATTGGGGGTGGTTTATATAGACCAAATGTCTGTTTTTTGTTTTTCTGACCGTTGGTAGTGGTTGAGGGTTTTAACCAAAGGTTTTAATCTGTTCCCCAGAATAAGCTGAAAAGCTGTTTCGAATTCTGCAGAAAACGATCGGTCGTTTTCTACAGTCGATCGGTCGTTTTCAGAAAACGATCGGTCGTTTTTATACTGAATTCTCTGGAAGAATTTGGACCAAAAACGATCGGTCGTTTTTGTCCAGTCGATCGGTCGTTTCTTCAGTATTCCCGCAATTCTTCGAATGCTCATAACTACTTCGGTTTAGCTCCGATTCTGGTTCCGCTTGAACCGTCAGCTTTGTTTTCGAATGCTCTATCTTTCTGGTGTCTGAAATCTACAAATTCTCTTTTTGGAAAAAACAAGCATTATATCAATGAAATAGAGAAATAGTAAAATCATTAAAACATAATCAAAGTTATAATCAAAATCTATTATTGAACTCTAAGTTCAACACTTATGCTCATCAAGTTTCTGCTGATGGTATGGGTCTCTATGGAAGTGCTAGTTCTTTGGGGAATGTTGATTTGAATGAGCATAATAGAAGTTGTGGCTCTTTTACTTTGACTCAAGCTCAAATGGATCAACTTTGCAACAACTTTAAACAGCAAATGACTCATTCTGAAAATATCAAAATGAGCTCCAACATGGCATTCACTAGTATGACAGGTATGACCTCTATTTTTAGCCAAACTCTTAATAGTGTAGTAGGTAACACTAGTGAGCACATGGCTAAAGAATAGATAGATACACCTTGGGTTATAGATACAGGGGTAACTGAACATATGGTAAATAATGTTGCATATTTCTCTGATGATACACAAGTAATTAATACCAATGTTTTTTTACCCACTGGTGAAAAAGTACCAGTAGCACACAAAGGCACAGTTCTCTTCAATACAGGGCTTAAGTTGGGTAATGTATTATGTGTACCCAAGTTTGGATTCAACCTAATATCATCTAGTAGATTGACCTGAGAACTTGGAAAATGATTGTGAAGCAGTACAAAAACAAGGGCTTTATCAACTTCAAAAGGTCATTCCTGTACATATGCCTCTTGAAGAAAGAATAAGAGCCTCTCTTATTCATATTAGCCCTCTTGTTTGGCACCGGAGATTGGAGTATGTAGCTTTAATTGAGTTGGAGTTTTAATTGTAACGGATTGGATTGACTTGAGTTGACATTTAAATTTTATCAATCTACCCCAATCCGTCCCGTCATTTATTTTGCAGGTTGGGTTATGATTGAGGTCAGTCTGCCACAATCCGCCTCGTGCCCACCCCTACTGATATATGTCATTTCCGTAGACAATATAGAAACTCTTTTCCTACAAGTAGTATTCAGACTAAAGCTCCTTTTGAATTACTACATTGTGATTTGTGGGGCCCATATGAGATTGTTTCTTCTTCTGGATATCAGCATTTCTTGACTATTGTAGAGGTTTCATAAGATGTACTTGGCTGTATTTGATGAGAAATAAATATGAAACTACTGTCTTAGTTCCCTTTTTTGTGCAAATGGTTGCTACTCAGTTTGACAAGAAAGTAAAGGTGATTAGAAGTGATAAAAGAACTGAGTTTTTTCTCTTAGAATATTTTAATTCTTCTGCTATTCTGCATCAGACTAGGTGTGTTTCTACACCACAACAAAATGGTGTGGTGGAAACAAAAAAACCAACATATATTGAGTACAGCTAGAGTTTTGTGTTTTCAAGCTCATTTGCCTTTAAAATTCTGGGATGAATGTGTGTGTATTGACTGCTGTGCACTTGATTAATAGACTACCTAGTTAGAAACTTGCGTATAAAAGTCCTTATGAGCTTCTCTATGGTAAGCTACCTTCTTTTTATCACCTTAGAGTATTTGACTGTCTTTGTTACTCAACTACACTAACAAGGAATAGAACAAAGTTTGACTCTAGAGCTCGTAAATGTGTTTTTATGGGGTATCATTTTGGTGTTAAAGGCTACAAGCTATTTGATCTCCAAAGTAAATAATTTTTTGTTTCTAGAGATGTAGTGTTTTATGCGACTAATTTTCCTTTCTCACAAAACACTACTGTATTATATCACTCCATTGGTGTTGATAAATCATTTGTACTAGAACAAAATGATCTTGGATCTCCCTTTGATTGTTTTGAAGCTCACAACACCACTGAGAATTTCTCTACTAATGAGGAAGTGCATGGTCCTTCCTCTCCTGTGCCCAATGAGGCTGAAATTGAACCTCATTTGGCTGATAATATTACAGAAATACCACTTGCTTTAAGGAGAACTACTAGGTCTAGAAAACCTCCTGAAGCACTTAAAGATTTCAATTACAATAGTGTGGCTAGTAGACCTGTGTCATATCCCATTGCTAACTTTCATACTTACAGCAATGTCTCACCTCCTCAACGTACATTCTGTAATAGAGTCACTAATTTAAGAGAATTAGTGACTTATAAGCAGGCTTCTCTAGACTCTAATTGGATGGCTGCTATGCAAGAAAAAATTGCTGCTTTACAAGCTAATAATACGTGGAGTTTGGTGCCTTTGCCACCCAATAAAAGACCTATTGGTTGTAAATGGGTCTACAAAGTGAATTACAAATTTGATGGAACTTTGGAAAGGTACAAGGCTCGACTTGTTGCCAAAGGATATACACAGCAAGATGGCGTGGATTATGAAGCCACATTTAGCCCTGTAGCCAACATGAGTACAGTAAGAGTACTTTTAGCTGTTACAGCTGCAAAAGACTGGTGCTTAGATCAGTTAGATGTTAACAATGCTTTCTTGCATGGAGATTTGAATGAGGAAATCTATATGAGTGCTCCACCAGGTTTCTTGCAACATGATACCTCTCTTGTGTGTAAACTACATAAGTCTCTATATGGCCTTAAGCAAGCCAGTAGACATTGGTTTTTCAAGCTTACTTGTTGTGCTTTACAAGTATTTGGTTTTGAGCAAACACATACTGATTCTTCATTATTTACTATACACAGAGGAGACTCTTTTCTTACACGTTCGGTGTATGTGGATGACATTATACTTGCAAGTTGCAAGTAATGATGTTGCACTAGTAGCAGAGGTAAATAAATATCTACATTCAAACTTTCACATTAAGGATTTGGGAAAATTAAAATATTTCCTAGGTTTGGAAATTGCTAGAAATCATAAGGGAATTAATCTGTGTCAGAGAAAATATACTCTAGAACTCTTGACTGATATGGGTTTGTTAGACTGTGTACCAGTTGATTTTCCTAGGGAATCTAATTTGAAATTGTCAAAAGAAGCACCAGAATCTTTGGGTGACATTACTATGTACAAGAAGGTGATAGGAAAATTGCTATATTTAACCATCACTAGGCCTGATATTAGTTTTGCTGTGAATACCCTGAGTCAATTTCTTGAAAGACCTTGCAAGTATCATTATGACGCAGTACTAAGGAATTTAAGGTATCTAAAAGGAAGACTTTCTTTGAGACTATTTTTCTCATCTCATTTTGATTTAAAGTTGAAGGGATTTGTTAATTTAGACTGGGCTTCATGTGCTGACATAAGAAAATCAGTAACTGGATTTACTATGTTTATGGGAAATGCTTTGGTTACATGGAAAAGTAAAAAACAGTCAGTAATTTCAATGAGTTCAACTGAGGCTGAATACATGGATTTAGCTGTTGCTGCAGCAGAAATTGTTTGCTTGTTAAAGTTAATGAATGATTTGGATGTGAATACTCATCAAGTTTCACTTTATTCTGATAGTAAATCTGCTATAACACTAGCATAAAATCCAGTGCATCATGAAAGAATGAAACATATTGAGATATATTGTCACTTTATCAGAGATAAAGTACTGGAAAAGTGATACATTTGATGCATGTATACTCTGAAAATCAGGTGGCAGATATTCTTACAAAACCCTTGGAAAAGGTGCTCTTCCAGAAGTTTATGAACAAGATGGGAATGCTAGATATCTATTCTTCATCTTAAAAAGTTTATGAAGGTCATAATTACATATTTGATAGTTTACATAGGTGTTTGGGAGTTTACTGTAAACACTTAATAAGTTTTCTGTTACTTTTCTATATCTGTGGTCCTAATTGTAAGTTGTATAAAACTTTAGGCAGTTAGGAGAGTACAGGTAGCAAAGTTTGTTACGCCCAATTTCTCCGTGTATATATTCTACTTACAACCTGTAACAAATTGAGTTTAATCATAATAAAAATTTCACTTTCTCTCTCTTAATTTCGTAAATCTCTGTGCATTTTATCAGAAACACTTTAAATTTCATCACCAAATACTGAAGGTTTGAAGAAAACAATCATGGTAACATGTCGCAATTTGAAGCCTCACAAATTAGAAGCTTCAACATATGAATCGGTTTAGTTTTCCAATTGGCTTGCCAGCAAATTGAAAAAGTTATTAGCCTTCTGATCTCTTATCAGATAACTTAGTCTAAGAAGTAAGAACACAAGTAATGAAAGTAATTGGACAAATATATAATCTACCGAGGAATATTCTGAGTAGATGAACCATAACTAAACCAAATTATGTTCTTTCACATAATCAAACTGCATAGGTCACGATAATACGATAACCTTTGATCGGCTTGAAACAAGATCTTACTGCACTTTTTCAGCAAATAGAATAGCTAATTTGATTCAAAAAAGAAGCAGCGTCCGTTCAAGTAAATAATACTAATAATTTCAAAGCAAAAATAACAGAAAAGGCCAGCATTTAAAGATTCAGCAAAAACGCCTTCGCTTATAAGCAAATTCCTAGGCTTGAAAATGCTTTCAAACAAGCCTTGAATACTAGATAACAGTTTCTCTAATCTTTTGTTTTTTTACTTTTATAAATCCGGTTTTTAACCCAGGTTTCTGTAATCTTGATCTAAAAGCAGAATTAAGGAATAGTTCTGGTCCAGCAAACACATCACTCAAAAAACAGAAATAAGGACCCAAATTATGAAAGGCCCTTAAAACAGTTTCTCAATACAACATACTCATAAGACCTCTGAAGTAAAAATGAACTAAAAAGGGGTTAAATGCAATTAAACTTGGGAAATAGACTTACTCTCTTGTTCTGTTTTTGAAGACTCGTTTGCCTTCTCGTAAGACGAGCAGAAGTCTTCGTTGTAGCTGAAGGGACTTGCTCCACCTGTTAATCATACACTTATTATACCTAACAAAAAAACTTAATTGGAAGACTTATTTCATGTATTTTTTTAAGGATATATAATGTGGATTATTTGATACTAAGAAAAATTAAGTTTTTTTTTTTTCCAGAATTTTTTGGCTTATATATACCACAAAACTACAATAAATGTCTCAAATTTGAGCAAATCAACCAAACAAACAAGATTCAGCTAATTTTTCTTAAAAACAGAAATGTTATTTTTTCTTGGTTCTTTTCATATTTTCAGTAAAACTATGTTTGGTACATGGAAAGTACATCATGTACAGTACTTGTAAGCACCCTTAACTAACTCTGTTTCCAAAAGGAAACTTTAATTAATTTAATTTTCTGCAAAAAAAAAAAATGTACTTTAGACCAAACCCAAGATTATTATTTATTCAAGAAAAGAAAAAGACTACAAGTTTACAAGCAAAAACTTTCATTCAAGTTTTTTTTTCCCTTTTAATTTCTGGACTTAACATAGATATGATAATTATAGCATGAAAGTACACTTTCTACCTAAATTTTGTACTTACTAGATTTATCCAAAAAAACACAATGTAGATACATGTGTATATCAAAGTGGAAAAATAAAAATCACATGATCAGTGTAAGAAAATGAGAAATTACCGGAGAAATATTAGAAGAGGGTGTGTTTAGAGGATTTGAACAAGTGTTTTTTCCACTATTTATGTTTGTATTCTGTTTATTATTTTTCATGTTAACAGAGAGGGAGTAATAACTTAATAAGTATATTTAGAACAAATGCTTTGTCAAAAAAAATTGTAAAAAAATGGAGTAACTTTTTAGTCTTTATAGTATTTTTGTGGTTGAATTTTGGTTAAGATTATTACAGCATTGGCTTGTTTTAGTAATGTACTATTGTACTTATCATTAATAATTGACCAATATTTTATTTTGTAAGCATACCTGAATAATTGACCACTTAAATGAATATTCTCACAATTATCATTCTGCCCGTTGATTACTTGGGTTCTCATAATTTCAAATGGTACATAAAATATTACTCAATGTGTTTTAACATATACATTTATTTAGTCCCTATAGTTTCAACTTTTTCAATTGAACAGTATTTATCTTTATACTTTGCATAATTAAACCGATAGAGCCCATATTTATACACCATTGCACCTTTTATTTCGAGGTGCGACATTTTTGGACCTTTGGTCCCCGTACGAGGCCGCGAATGTAACTTTATTCAAACTATTGTGGATAAACACTATTTAAATTATGAGGACTAACAATATTGCAACTAATACTCAAGAAACCAAGTATAAATGTCAAATATATTTTGAGTCAGAACAATCAGACAATAACATGTATATCACGTTGACTATCTTAATGAAAATGCCATTTTTTATGGTTATAATATTCTCACACTAAATGACTCAAATTCATATAAATTAAATGTCTATTACGTTCAGTGTACCTGTCTCGTATCTAAATGAAGTTTTTTTTTTTAACGGTTATATTATTTCAACAGTAATTGATGCAACTTAATATAAATTAAATGTCTATTACGTTCACTGTACCTGTCCCGTATCTATATGAAATTGTTATTTTCTATTATTCTGGCAGTAATTGATAAATGAAATTGCTATTTTCTATTATTCTGGCAGTAATTCAAGCTAGTTAATACAAATTAAATGCCTATTTCGTTCATTGTATCTGTCCCATTTCTAAATGAAATTGCTATTTTAAATGGTTCTATTATTCGTTAAAATGTTAAAGTTCATTCGTTGCTATCTTTGGAAATAATTGTCGCTATAACTAATATTTTCGTATGTAAAATATACGCACATTTTTACATCTTAAACAATGTCCATAATGTTTGGTAAGCATGTTTTGTATTTTTCCTTTTTTTGGTTGTTTGAAAGGAAAAAAGAAAGATAGATATTAGCAACTCTACATTAAATTTTTGTCTAATACCACTTTTAAAACTCAATTAAACTTTAAGTCAAGTTATCAAACTATTTTACGAAAATAGAAAAAAGCAGAAGAATATGAAAACATTCGGAAAATCTAAAAAGAATCATTAAAAGTTATAAAAAAAAAGGGCAAAAAGCCAAGAAAAAACAAAAAATGGTAAATAAAAACAAAAAAAAAAACCAAAATTTCTAGTAATGAGGAAATGAAAAAGAACAGAAGAGTCGAAAAACGGGGTATGGCTATTCGAAAACCGTCTAAATAACAAAAAAACATTATACAATGACTCAAATGAAAGAGTGTCATGTCTATTAGATAAGTTTGAAATAAATAGTCGATTCATTAGAAAAAAGTCTATCCCTCGAAAACAATCTAATTTACATTGTCATTATTTAAAGAATACTTAACCACTTCCTCGTATATTGTTAATATCAAAAAACCTATGCTCGAAATTGTAATATTTAAAGTTACGGTCAAATCATTTTTCTTTTGAATAACTCGGCGTCCCATAACAAATTAGTTCTAAATAAAACATGAGTCTAGTTGTAAATCCAACTATATCAAATTTTCATTAACCAAATTACGTGAGATCCATTTCTCAATTAAATCAGCAAGCAACTAGGGATAACAAAGATGTGAAGTCATGGCGATGACGGCGAGTGGAGAGAGTAGAGATGAATGTTTTAAATAACGTAACGTTATTGTTAGCGTAGCGTTTTTTCGAGAGAAACGTTAAAAACGCAAATAGCGTTGCTACATAGCGCTTTGCGGTATACTTTTTTTTTTGCCTAAATATACACTAAAGTTTAGAATATATAACAATAAAAGAAAAAAATTATAGTGTATACTTTTTTTTTGCCTAAATATGCACTAAAGTTTAGAATATATAACAATAAAAGAAAAAAAATTATAGTTATATTAGGTAGTAATAAAAAAAAGCTGAAAAAAAAACATTGTTGTAGGTGAGTTTCAAAATTGGGTGTGCTAGAAACTAATGCACTGTCACAACCATCTGAACTGCACACACTTTTATAAAAATTACACAATATATATTAATTATTTAGACCCGCGGTTTTTTTTTCTAACTCGCTATTTACGCTTTTGGTCCAGAATTTTGTGCTTTTTGCGCTTTTGATCCCCTATAACGCGATTTTAGCGCAATTCTAATAAAGCAGTGGTTTTTCGTTGCGTACTAACATCATATGGCAATTCAACTTTGAAGTCATGAAATGACATCTTCTAAATTTTCCAAATTGGAAATGATGTGGCAAAAAAAGGGTTCCACCACAAGTCGTATACTAAGTAAACAAACTAGCCTCACTAGGGTGGCAATTCAATTTTTAAACTAGTTTAGTAAGCCTTTTATGTTTCACTTAGAAGCTAACAAGCTTCATATGGCTTGTTTACTACGAAGTTAAACAGCAAAACAATGTGCATTTCTTCTCAAAATGGCCAAAATGCCACTAATTACCAAATGTAAATACATATGTTTTATAAAAGACTATTGATAAGAGTTAGTCTCCTACACAATTTTATAATACATCAACTCAATGGACCAAACAAGAAACGGAGCATGCTTCCAAAGTTTGTAGAAGAATTGTTACTCTTCAAATTTGGATCATTTACAAAACATGGTGTCCATCTAAACACACACAAGTTTAGATACAATCTTATCTGTAAACTGATAAATTAAAATAATTCACAAAGTTAAAGAAGTCATTAGACAACATGTAAACCACAATAAGGTCACAATACATGCATTTTACACAGAGACCCGTGGAATCACAACTTGCACGGTTTCAGATTCTGACATGGCTTAAATACAAAAAAAAACACTTCACGAATATAAAACATGATCATAACCACTAGCTAGCAAAAAGAAAATCTGCGACATAGCTTAGTTTTAAACAAACATGTAAGGCTTCGATACAAAGAAAGGTTTAAAGGCTTTGGTTGGAATTTTGTGTGTAATTGTAACGTCTCCGAAATTTGTGTGTTTGTTTTGTCATTTAATTATTTTTATAATCATATTTGTAATGTATACTTGTGTGTAATGTGAAATAATATTATATTAACTGATAGTATAATAGGTGTAATAGTTTTGGACGTGTTTGCAAATAATAATAACCTTGTGGGCTGGGTTAAAAAGTAAATAAAAGAAAAAACCTAAAACGTAATTACTAAACTACACATATACAATAATACATGTGTTGTAAGATTATTCGACCCTTGAGTTTTTACTTATTGAGCCTAAGTGGGCTTGTAACCCTAACCCTCTATCTATATAAAGAGGGCTAGGGGTCTTGTATTTATTCATCCATTCATATTCATTCATTAATAAAGACGATACTGTTCTCTCCTCTCTCTACTTCTGTCTCCCTAAATATATAGCTAATAGTTGTATTACAACACGTTATCAGCACTGCTCTCGGGGATCGAAGTACGGATTATAGATTCAATAAACCTTGAGGTTTATACGGATTTTTTTTTAGGATTTTGCTATATCGAACTTCACCAACATACCGTGCGTACGGTATATGATTCTGTAACCCTATTCGTTATATGCGTAAAAAAAGAAAACTAATCCTAACTGTTGGTTTATTGCATGTTACTGGACATAGTAATTAATTAATAAAATGACGGTTGACTGCATGCCATATTTTGTTTGGTTTTAGAATTGGATGATTACAGAACCTACTCACGAATTGCTATACCATGCTTTATGTTGACTGTTCATGACTGTACCACGTTTAAGAAAATTGAATCTCTTAATCTCTTAATATATGCTACTGGTTCATATAAATTGAATTGCTTACCCGTGTTAAGTACATAATTTATGTATTGACCTCATGTATTAATCTGTCGGATTAAATCTGCAACAAATTGAAACGTATGTACTGATTTGTAATTCTCTGAAAGCTGTAAACTATTCTGTAAATTACTCAAGGACTAAACTGAAACTTGTCTGAATTTCTGGACTGTATATGTAATAATGATGTAAATAGATATATAGTTTGCTGTAATTACACGCATGGTCCTGTAGTATAATACTTATACGAAAACAGTACATATGGTTGATAAGATATAATATTTGGTAAATATACACACACATGCATATAATTTTTTTATTAAAAGGCAAGCGAATAAAAATTGCATGTTAATTGAATAAATTGATATGTTTCCATGTAAATTTAACCCTTTTGCATGTTAAAATATTTTTTTTACCATATATAGAATTGATTGGTAATTAAAAATATATTGCTTGCTTGCATATTAAAACTATCATGTATAGAATTATTAATATGGCGATAAACATTGATAATTGATTTGATTTGATATGTTAGAATCTTTATGGATTGATTGATAATCTTAAATTGATTTGATTTGATATGTTAGAATCTTTATGGATTGATTGATAATCTTAAATTGATTTGTTTATAACACCAAATCTACTGCATGATTAGATAGATTCTAAAATATATTTACTGCCTATTTATATATGTGTGGTTAATCTAAATAGATATTCTCTATGCTGTTTAATATTTTTGCCATATATAAAATGCGAAAATCGTATATATTCACATTTAAGTTGGAAAAATTATGAATCTTCCCCAAATAGGCTCACCTATTTGGACACGATGTCTAGGAAAGATAAAGGCGGAAGTCGATATCCTAATGAGGTCGGGTTTTAAGTGGCATTCATGCCCTCCACCCTCACCGTCTTTTCTGGTCGTTTTTCAAGTAGAGCTACCGAAAGGGGTTGACTAAATAATAATTTCCCCGAGTGTGTTTATATAGTGATGTATGTTTCGCCGAATTGGTGTTTCAGTATCGACCCGTCGTTCGATCAATGAGAACCGATTCACATAAGAAGCAAAACTAATGTTTTCGAACCCGTCGTTTCGAAAAAAAAAAAGTTTGTGCTTGTGCAAACCATAAACATATAAACCAGTCGTTTTATATGATAAATAATCCAGAACTCCCAACACATGTTGGATGCCATCTATGATGAGAAAAATCGTAAAACATACTTGCGAAATGACTGTTTAAACGTTGATTTTAATCCGTCAGCACATGTTACTCAACCTGATGTGTGAAAAATGTGATGCCCAATTTTTTTTGGATGCCATCTTTGATGAGTAAAACACGAGTTTGTTGTTACTAGCGAGATGAAAGATAAGGCGTTGATGATATTCCGCCGCCACATTTGAGACGTGATGACGTCTATGGTGAACAAATGTCTGAAATTGACATATTGGAGCAATCCTTCACCAAAATACTAGCTTGGAGATTGTATTCCATAAGCAGTATTGTGAATTTATATTCACCATGTTCCTTTATCGCCCATCTGTTATTGGATAAGAAAATTACCCCGGTGAGTAGTTTAATCCTATTGGGTCAATGGCGAATTGTTTGCCTGATATTAATGCTCTTCGTATACATTTTTTTTCCACGAATCGAGAACCGAGACAAGTGTTATTTGTCTCGAACTGTCGCGATCCCGATGAATCGCCTAGCCAAGCGAGATTTTAGACAATCGTCAAAATTGAAAACCTAAGGCTTTAAGACAGTAATTGAAAGGAACAATATAGCCCATTGTCACAAAGCAAGAGGTAATGCTCAAGGAGGCAACTCTATGCTATAAAGACAAAGGTCATGCACGGTTACTCCTTAAATAGTTCAAAACTATTACAAAGCTGAAAAACCCGATGCTAATGTGGTTAAAGCTAACTGAAAGGAAACTCTTGAGACCCCCGGTTTTGTGGCTCAAATGAGTTTGGGACCTTTGTTTATTGATTTTGATAAATCATTGAGCCATTTTTTCGCTCATCTGGATTATGTTTTCCATTTGGATCATTATTTTTCCATTTGGACCATACTTTTGGATTATGGTTTGCCTGTTTACAAAATTTCTCGAAATAATTTAAAGTGTTTTGAGAAAATTCCTTTGACAAATGTGACCAAACTTTAAATTATGAAATTTTAGGCAATACTTGTGGGATAGTTGATTTTTTTGGAAATAGTGGGTAACAATGTACCACATAATTTCACCAACTACAACGATTCTGGACCTGTCGTTCCAAATCAAAATCTTTGGTAAAACCAAATTGATTTGTCAAATATGAGGTCTTATACTCATGTAGGTCCTGCCGTACCTTGTTGAGTTATAAAATATTCGAGAAAACCAGTGTTATCTGGTAATAGCTCATGAAAGAATTAAAATTTCTTTACATAGCCTCCATTCAATACGACCAAAAGCGTATTTTAGAGGAGTTGAAATGTCTTTCAAGTGGTTGCTACCACATTCTTTAAAGCATTTAAAGTTACCTTATCATTTCGCCTGTCGTCGAAATGATAACTGATTTAGATGCTAAGACATGATTGTCTGTACTATCATTCGCCTGTCGTCGATTGATAAGAGCATTTTGATATTGTGGCATTGACCGGATGAGATATTTCCGGGTCAAAAGATGATGCTTGATTTATAATCGCATCGCATTTGGATTCTCTCTGAGAATATATTTCGCGATTAATCCGAAATTCATGCCATTAATGCTCACTTTGAAAGACTAGTATGTGTAAAGATCAAGAAATGAACTCGTAGAATTCTTGTAAAGAATTGAAGGAGTTATTGTGGACTTATCCAACCATAAGACGGACCATAAATATAAATGGTTATGGTTGATGCATCGACAATATGGTCACATTTTACTGTTGTCCACATAAATGCAGCACTTTCCAAACTTTTAGCCCTATCATTAAGTTGATGGCTCATGATCCGGATTATCCTGAAAAGTCTAGTCGACTTGATAATTCCGAAGAGTAATAATCGAAATTTCGATTTGAATTACTTGAGTTTGGAAATTGAAATTGAACATCCTGTCGATTATGTTCAGACCCAAATGGACTCACGGAAAGTTTGATGATGCGACTGCAAATGATTGCACACACTTCTTGGTCTTGCGCACCAAGATTTATATTTCCATGTGGGGTTATGCTATTTTGCTGCATTGGTCCGTTATGAGGCCCATAGACACTCAGACACCATATGCGTACCAGTTGGTTACTGGTTATGAGCCAGAAGTCTCATATTAACGGGTGTTTGGAGTGCTTAATTAATATTTTGATTGAGCCGCTATAGCGTTCAAAATATGGACCTCTAAAGGGGACATAAGTCGATTATGAATCTCCTGCCTATCATTTGATAGATTAACCTTGGCAAGCGATCTCTTTACCGCATGATATGCGAAAGTGACATCGCTAAGACTGTTCTCCCCGTCGTTAGGGAGAGATTTGCACGTTACCGTTGATAAGGAACGACGTGAAGTAACGTGGCATAACCCACTCAGTCTTAGCTTGATCCCCAAAACTGCACTTAGTGATAAGTAAGTGCATAGACTCCCTCAAGTCTAACTAAATGCCAGACGCATTTAATGACTTTATGAGATGTCACGAGATCATTTATACCTGCTGCAAAATGCTTGCAAGGATAGACGTCCCTGTCGGACGCCGTGTTCCTGTCGTAACACGTTGCTTTGGCCGAACCCGCCAAGCAAAGGACGCTGCCGTCGGCCGTCAGTCTGTCATCCTTCCTAAGATATGAGGAAGTTGACCGGTTCTTAATTCGTTCAGCCGTAGAGGTGGTGAACTGAAACTCGTTCGTCGCACGAGATTATAAAGGATCTAGGAGATGTGTGATTCCTCTTCATCCTAAGAATCTCGAAATATCTGTCGATCATGATATCTTAGACGATATTGAAGAGAAACGAGACTGTCATTGATTACTTGTTCATATATTCGGTGACGACTGATAATATGAGCAAATTATGATAGGGAACCATGAACCGTTGCCTGGAGTCAACGTAGAATAGACTGGACTAATGGAAACTTGCAATCCAAGTAGACTCCTTAGAGAAAGTGTGTTCGGACCTGTAGCTCCAACACCACCAATGTTAAACGAGTTCGTTTATTTGGTTATTCGTAAGGAAAAGTGATGAGAATAATGAGATTGTAGAATGCTCGCCTAGTAGCGCAAGGCTTCTCTCACATCTTGGAATTGATTACGAGATGGTTGATTTCCTCGTAATGGACGTTATAACGGTCCCCTACTTTATCAGTTTAGTAGTTTCCCGAAAACTGATTATGCAGTATGTGATTGTGGTCACTGTTTTATCTCTATGGGGATTTAGACAAAGAGATATAGATGAAGGTCCCTGTGTGACTTCATAATGGTTAAATCAAGTAGTTCCTGACCACGGAACATGATCTCAATTGACTGAGACGTTTATTATATGGATTAATATAATCCGAGCGGATGTGGTATACCGCCTAAGTGAGTACTTGATCAGCTTGGGATACTTGAACAAGTATTATGCCCTTGCGTGTTTTATTATGCGATCCATTTTTGGATTTGCCTTCGAGATGAAGGATCTTGGGAAGAAATGGTAGTGACTCGGCCTGATGATCGAGTCCCGTAAAGATTGAATCTAAGTTCATGATTCAGACTGCACCAAGAAGGTGTTATGACGTTTTAGTCATCATGACGCTAAGTCGTCAGATTCTCCCATGATCGTTCAATCATTAGACATTGATATAGACCTAGTCCATCCCTGATGAGACGATGAAGAGATATTGAACCATGATGTTCATATCTAAGTACAATAAGCGCATCATTGTACTTGGTCTAATGTACTAGGACGAACATCTCGTATGCTGTGAATGGTATAGCTCGACACAGCATCGTGCTAACGCGCTGCCATCGAAATGGCACTAAAGACACATTCCCTTACCTTATGGTAATTTTGGAATGAGGGCTTGTCTTATCCCATTTTGCGTCATCGAGTGTACCTATCCCATTTGGTACTAGAATTAATGCAACCCTTTTTCGGTTATACCGATGCTGGTTACTTATCAGACCCGCATAAGGGATATTCCTAACATGGTCTGTCTTTACCATTAGGAATAAGGCAATATCTTGGAGGTCTTGGAATGACTCCAAACGAACCACTCCGATCTACTCATGCTCTATGAGACGACTAGAGAGTGATATGGCTTCGAGCTCGTATTAGCCATATTTGAATTACATATGCTCTGTCTCACGATCCAGATAAAACACTTGTCATAGAAGACAACTTGTTGTTATCGATCAAGAGAGACATGACTACATTATGCTATTTAGCATTTTTCGCCGAAATAAATCTTCACATATGAAGTTTAAGAGCATCCAGTTGAATGCTCATTCTATTCCATGTTAGATTTTCTTGCATCCAGTCGTGTGTAAGTAAATGAAGCATCCAGTCGAATGTTTATACTCTTTATTGAAATATGAAATCCTTGCACCCTGTCGTGTGCAAGTGAGGGGGAACATCCAGGTGAATGCTTATTGCACTAATTACTACTTAGTCGAAATCCTTGCACCCTGTCGTGTGCAAGTGAGGGGGAGCATCCATTCGCATGTTCGTGTACTCTTTTTGTCCTTAGACCAAGGTTTTTTCCCACTGGGTTTTCCTTGGCAAGGTTTTTAGCGAGACACGTTCCCATCATACCTCACTTAAGATTGCCGAAATTAGGGGGAGTATCCTGTTGTATACTTCTTACCACTGTGTACTCTTTTGTCCTTCGACTAGAGGTTTTTCCCACTGGGTTTACTCTAGCAAGGTTTTGATGAGGCACCTGTTTTGTGGTTGATTCCCTACTACTACCACTGTTGCACTCTTTTTCCTTCGATCAGAGATTTTCCCATTGGGTTTGCTCTGGCAAGGTTTTGATAAGGCACACTGTTTTGTGGTTAGTTACTTACATGATATTTCGGGCTATATCATTCGGCTACACAGTTTCTCCTAGGTACCGGTTTTGTCCCACACTGGGTTTTTCATCCCTAAGGTTTTTTATGTGTTTTTAGCACTGCGAATGAACTCGACTCAAATCGACTGCATGAAGACGAAGAATTCAAGACGTCCAAAGGGGGAGTGTTGTAAGATTATTGGACCCTTGGGCTTTTACTTATTGGGCCTAAGTGGGCTTGTAACCATAACCCTCTATCTATATAAAGAGGGCTAGGGGTCTTGTATTTATTCATCCATTCATATTCATTCATTAATAAAGACGATACTGTTCTCCCCTCTCTCTACTTCTGTCTCCCTAAATATATAGCTAATAGTTGTATTACAACAACATGTATATTTTTAAGTAACATTATACATATATATACATATATACACGCATATGGAAAGAGAGTTCAGACACGAGAGAGAGACCAGTTCTGCGACATGGCAGAGACCAACCCGACGTGACTGGTGGTGACAACGGTGGTGGGCAGTGATGGTGGTTTTGGTTTTCCGGGCAGCCCATTCGGAGGCCGATATCGAGGTCTCCGGGTGTCCGTTTTTCGCAATCAAATATATTTTCTTAACTTACTCGTCGAGACTCATCTACCTGTGTAAGCTTGTTCCTTTAATTTTCACTTTTATAAAAACTCAGTTTTGGAATTTTATTAATAATCCGAATTTATATAAGCTTTATTAATATGTGGCTCGTTTTGATCGCGTTTAGGGACGGTTTAACAGTCATGTGGCGGCTGTCCAGATTTCATAGATTTGTTCCGTGGTGTTTTCGGCTCGTGTTATGTTCTACATTCGTGCATCTTCCGCTTCCAACTCTTTCTAGTTGCTCCATTCCAGAGCAGTCCTGACTATAATGTAGTATAGGGAATGATAATAACCGAAAGAAGAGAAAGTGCCATAGTGAGAATGAGAACCGCTATGTAGCCATGGATGATGACTCAAGTCAAAGTAATAGGAATAGCACTATACGGATGGCTGACACTTCAAATATATCTCCTGTTTTGTTATATTATAGGTAGGCAGATGTAGTTGACTGTCTCTGCAGCATTGGAACCAAGATCGGGCTTGGCATAGTTGCTTGGCATAGTTGCAGTACGAGTTTACCGGTCTATTTAACTAACTGAAGCTAGCCGACTTTTTCGGGATCCCGTAGGGTCGGGATATGTTTATCTTGAATCTCCCGACATATCTTTTTTATTTTACGATAAGTTCATTTTTTATTAACATTTTTTATTTGAAAAGTCTAAACATGTTATTAACACGAAAAATAATTATAGTTTGATAATAACACTCCTAATAAATACAAAAATAAATTAACATGTAGTAGAAAAAATAGTGTGAAAATACAACTAATGTAGTAGATAAAAAAATTTATAGATTTTTTATCAGATTCTTTTAGTATTTAGTTTTATTCACACAATTAACAATTATCATACTAAATGAGATACATTATCATTATAATTTTTATAATCGAAAAATAATGATTACTTATTTTTTTTAAGTAACAATAAAGCTTTTTAATTTAAGTATATTTTTTATTTAATAGTTTCATATATTCAAAAATACAAATCTATATTATACTTATCTAATTAAAACTAATATATGAAACAAAAATGTTTATATCTTATACGGTAGAGTGCTTACATTACATGCTAGAGGTACGTACAATATTCGATTTTCATCACTTCCATTTGATATAGATTAGAGTTGAAATAAAAAAAAAATCATGTTATATAATAAAAAATAAAAAATTAATTAGACATTCGGGTCGGGTCATGACACCTGACGAAATCAAAATTGTAATCCGATCCCGCAGTTTGTCGGATCGAGACAAAACCCGATGTTTTCTGATTTGAAAATTCCTGGTCGGATTTAAGGATTTTCCCCCAGCCCTATTCATGCCTATATATGTGTGTAAGAATAATAAAATATAATACTCATGATGGATTATCACTCATCATCTTATATAATTAATTTCTATATTTTAAACTACATCGGTTTACATTAAAAGTTATAGTGATAGGCTGTATTATTAATTATCTAAGCATATACTATAATCAAGTAAAACAGGTTTTTTTACGAGGGAAACGATACACAAGTTTGAAACAAATTCAGACTCAGCCCAGGCTCGTTTATAAATGAACCGGGCATGAACAAGATTTAACGACTCATCTAACAAACGAGTCGAACCTAAACAGACCCGGCCTCGGTTCCACGACTCATTAGCAGCCCAACTTATGTGTATGTCAAGGTTAAAGGGTCATAGTTTATTTTGTTTTATGTACTACATTTATATTAGTAGAGCTGTGGTATGGAGCTGGACACGATATAAATTAGCTGTTGCTGAAGGGAAGTTGAGCTGGCAACTTTTATGTGTTTTATTTCATTATATTAGTAATATATTATTGCAATTTGGAGATTGGGCTTATTGATAAGGATGAATGAGACTTTACAGCTGATGAAAATAAAAGCACAAGTTGAGTAACAATTTGTCCACAGAAATATAACCTGGGAAACCACCTTGTAAATTGACATATTTTTCTTGTATACGTATGCTGATTTACAAATAAGATTACTTGAAAATCTTTTTTCCACTCTCCAATAACCCGGATTTGTTACTTAAACATAGTAGCCATATATACAAGTCTTTGTTACAACACCATTTTTTAAGTTTAGTACTTCTAAACATTGGATTATAATAAGGGATTAAGATTCGTGATGACAAGTTTCATGAAAGAGGTTTTAGTCTGGTAAAAAAATCAAATACTTAATCTTGTCACTACAACAAAAATAGCCTTTTGCAGCGTGTAAAAAGGCTATTCGCAGCGCAAAACGTTGTGCTGAAAAGTTAAGTGCTGCCATAGATGGATACCATCGGCAGCACACGTTACACGCTGCGAAAGAAAACTATTAGCAGCGCGCTTTGCAAGCTGCGAAAGAAAACTATTAGCAGCACACTTTGTAAGCTGCCAATGCATGGTTTTAACAGCTCACAATGTATGTTGCGAATGAAAGATTATTAACAACGCTCATTGCACGCTGTTGAAGCTCCTTTTTTAAAAAAAAAAAATTAAATAATATTTCCACTATATCATACAATTTTTAATATCAATATACTAAATATGTTGATATCATCAAAACAATAAAAATCAACAATTGTTTCATCCAAAATAAAAATCAACAATTGTTTCATCCAAAATAAAAATCAATATACAATTTTTAATATCAATATACTAAATATGCTAATGCTGAGCTGCCAAAAGTCATTTTTCTTGTAGTGTGTATATCACTCTATAAAATTTGGAGCCTCGAGATTCTACTTTGATAAAAGGAATTTTTTTAAATAACTAGTTGACCTATTTATGTAATATACGAAGGATATGAATTAGCCATTTTATTACTTGATTATTATGTGATTATTTTTTTTCACTGATAAAACTAGCAATAAAAGTTCCTGGTTGCCAAATTTGAATGAACTAGTAATATGATATATATATATTGATATTTATTCTTAAGGCGGTGATTTTGATGAGTGCGTGTTTCACTTTTAGAACTATCTAAGATCAACTTTACAGATCATGTGTATTTTTGTAAAAAAAGATTGTGTACATATGTATTACCTACCATTAATGCTAATGTCACATGTAGTGTGTAAAGGCGAGTTTTGTTAAAAAAGAAAATGTATTGTTTTTGGTGTGTAATCAAAAGAATTAACATGTGGACTTGTTTAACCAACATTTCCAACTATTTTCTTGTTGATTGGCAACTTGTTCCTGAACTCAAGTGTGGCTCACAAAGCATTATGGTGTGGCATTTGTAAAGAAATTGGCAACTTGTTTCTAATTGGGTAAAACGCAAATAACTAATATTTTTTTAATTCTTTTACAATTGATTATTAGTAATTGATTTTTCATTAGTACCTAATGTTCCGCGAATAACCTCATGACCCTTTCATTATACAGTAAAACCTTTAAAAATTAATAATTATTATTTTAAAAAGCTTTTATTGATTTGACGATTAATATTCACCGAACGATAATAGCAAATTGTTTTCGACACTGAAAAATTCGTCCGATCAATAAAGTTTTAATTAATAGAAGAAAGCACTATTGAGGAAATATTGATGAAATAAAACGGATGTCAAATGGGTTGTTGGAAAGCACTATTGAGGAATATATTTACGAGTTTGGAAAAAAATATTGATGAAATAAAACGGATGTCAAATGGATTATTGGACTAACATGGAGAAAATTTATGGATACTGTACATTTGATAACAATAAAAAGTATAAAGTTCAATATGATACTTGAAGATGTTGTTCATAACTTGACAAATGTATATGTTGAATTTAATCTACTTGAAATTCAGCATATAATTCTGTAACTAGTCATGCGAAATTAAATATTTACAGCATCGCGTCTATAACTCATTTTTGGTGTAGTTCGAAAATACTATATTAGATCTTTTGGATGCAATTAGAAAAATTATTGATGAAATTCACGTATATTTAAATTTTAAGAAAAATCAAAACATTATACAGTCACAATTCACTAAGTCGTCCTAGTAATTATGTTTGTTATTTTGAAAAATTATTAATTTATGATTTTGTTGGGACCAATATTTATATAAAGATTTTCAAAAAATTTATTATCTTATTAATTTATCGAAATTGGTGATATTTTACATTTGCCCAAATTGAGACCCCAGAAATTATTATTTTAGAGAGTTTATTAATTTAACGAGTATTAATTTAGAGAGGTTCTACTTTATATTTTTATTTAGCGTGGTCTATTTTAGGAAATATTTGTTAAAAAACGTGCTTTTAGTAAAATAGATCGATTCAAAACTCGATAAGAGATCTACTCAAACCTTAATTTAAAAGCTCGTTTTTTCACTTTCATTGAGTATTAATTACACTTTTTTACGTTTTTAGCCCATCTCCTATAAAAACGCTTTAGCTAAGATTTCTCTTTTTAAAATTTAAAACACTGATACTAGGCAATTGTTGTCCTAATTCATATTTCTTTGTCTAAATCTATATTTGCTCGCATGGTAATTAATCCAATTTACAGAAAAATGGTGTCGACGTTCCAAAATTAACTTACGGCGCATAACACGGACTAAAAAACTACTTCTATCCAAAAGGAAAATTCGATTGGGAAGCCACATATGGATTCAACTGCTAATTTGCTCGTAGTAACCGTGATACATTTAATCAGTGGATATAAGTCATAATTTATGTGGTGGTTTGCATTTTATCTTTTCTGAATTCAGGTGTGGCTGCTAAAAGGTTACATGAATTTCCACTTGACAATTATTATTTCAGTGTTAGAAAATGACATGTTACTAATTGTTGACCTGGCATCTGACGCTTGGCTACTGTGATGTTTCCGTGATTTTTTTTATGTTGTATTCGATTTTAAGTTATGCTCAATTCTTATTTATTCCATTTTTGTGCATGTGAATATGGGTATAACTTTTAACGAGACCCACAATCTTAATATGTACTCCCTGTGAGATACTGTATTTGATAGTATTCAAATACACAAATTATACAGAAATAATTACTAATCAAAAAGCCAATTATTACATCGTCATCTATAGGAAGAACGAAAACTTATTCCAAGTTGAAAAGAAATAGTTATAACCTAACCAAAAACTGAGATTGTTAGTGCTAAAATATGTCAATTTAAAAAAAGGAATTAGAAGCAACATATTATCAAAATACAAAAAATATGCAGTCTATCCCTATATAAGTAAATGAAATGGAAGCACATATGATCTAACTATTAATCTTACCCCACGCGTTATGTGTGCCGCTTCTTACCCCACGCGTTACGTGTGCGGCACGTAATGGAATAAAAATATAGAAAATATGTATACTTATGATATAAATATGTGGATAATACAAAAAAAAACATAGTTTATGATTTAAAAGAATGTTTGGTTGTTAAAGAGCGATAAATAGTTTTATTAGTTTTTACTTTTTATATTTTTATTTGAGTATGATATTATTATAATTAATATAAATGTGTGTATTATTTATCTAACTGAAAACAAGTATAGAATTAATACTTGACCGAATTGTTAATATTTTACAGTTCGGTTAATTAGATTATACTCCCATACCGTTTTTGCTTGGTTGGTGGTGCATCACCTACCTATTTTCTTTAGCCAATAAACACAGTTTTTGTGTGTTGCAATATTTTGTAAGAACCTTCCATCTAATTAACTTGTAGCAAGTAACATTCAAGTTATCAAACAATATAATTTATACACATGCACATATATGTAATCCAATACGGCAAATACTACGTTTAGTAACATGCCTAACTTTATTTTTGGTTTTGAATAAAATTTTAATTACTATACACGAAGATAAACCTTTGATCAAACTCCAGAATTTTCATTTCAAAAAAAAAAAAAAAAAAAAAAAACTCCAGAATTTATTTTGTGGAGATTTCAACCAGTTTGGTAGCCAGAACCGTACTGACTAGATTTGAGGATGACTCGATTTTTCTAACTACAAACTTGTATAATAGATTTAGAAATTAATGTTCCTTCTGGATGAAATATACATGGAAACTTTGTAGATATATACTAATGCATTAATATATGTCTTAGTCCATCTGTGTAAATTTTTGTAATTACTAATATGATTACTCACGTATTTTATAGTGGGACTTATCTATAAATGTAAAGCAAACTTTTCACCAAACTTGTTTCGCAAAAACATAAACAAAAAATAAAACACTTTCATCATATTGGTCTACTATTCCGTATATATATATATGTATATGTGTCCATTTATAAACGTGATTCAAAAGATTCAATATTTTCTATTCTTCTTTTATGTCCCACTACCAAACTAAGAAATTACTAGGAAGGTTAGAGTAGGGCCTTTTCATAAACGATTATGTTACTTACTTGCCCAAAAGAAATAAAAGAATCTGTTAATCTTAGCAAAATTGCATGTAGTTTCGAAAAGATCAATAAAATGTGACAGAGTTCAGCATGCGATTAGAATACACTGAAAATTATGATTATTGTTTTTAACATGTTTTAGAAAAAATATATAGTTAAAAATTGAAATATTCAGAATTTTCAGAATTATGATGAGTTCGATAGTTTGCACTTAGATTCACCGGATAAAAGTCAGTTCATCCATGAACAAGAATGCTCTTTTGATTTATTTTCTGTAAATGAAATAATACTAAAATTGTTAGAAGCACATTATACTGTATTAACAAAGTAAGGTTTCACTTAAGGCAGCAAGAATTCATAATAATGATTTTAAATAAACCGCACGCGTAGACTCTAAATAAGTTACCAAAAATTTGAAGTCATAATAAATATTACATTAACTGTCAAAGGATTATCCAGCTGTTTAATAGCTCTACATTTTCTGTTTAATAGCTCTACATTTTCTCATACGCGTATGCTTGGTCAACCGCGTCGGCTTAGGATCATCACCTATATATACACCCATGCAAACACACTTTATTTTCACCATTACAAACACACTTTATTTTCACCATTACAAACACACTTTCTTATATATTTCACCTGTTACATATTCCAAAATGTCTATTGTATTTGTAACTTTTATAGCTTACTTGATAACTGTAGCCTCAGCAAGTAATTTCAACCAAGATGCGTCGATAACTTGGGGAAACGAACGTGCTAAGATCCTTAACGGTGGTCAGGACCTTACTCTTTCTCTAGATAAGTTTTCGGGCTCCGGTTTCCAGTCGAAAAATGAGTACTTGTTTGGTAGGTTCGATATGAAAATCAAGCTTGTTCCTGGAAATTCCGCTGGTACCGTCACGACATATTATGTAAGTTATATTCAATATTTGAAAAGATAGATTTTTAACTTTAGCACTCAAAATTTTATGAAATTAAAATAAATGGAGTGGTTCACTCTTTTTTGTGTGATATGAACTAACCTGATTTTATTTATTTTGTTTATATAGCTATCGTCTCAAGGGAATACACACGACGAGATTGATTTCGAGTTCTTGGGTAATGTAAGTGGACAACCTTACACCCTCCACACAAACGTCTTCGCACAAGGCAAAGGAAACCGTGAACAACAATTCACACTATGGTTCGACCCCACCACGTCTTTCCACACCTACTCGATCGTTTGGAACGCTCAACGCATCATGTAAGTTACACGAAAAAAAAATAATATACTTTTTTGTTGTAATACTAACTTGATAGTTGATATGGCCCATATGGAGACAAGTTGCTTACAATTTTGTTATTTTTCTGTTATTTTTCAGTTTCTTGGTGGACAATAGTCCTATAAGGGTGTTTACCAACAACGAAGCGTTGGGAGTATCATTCCCAAAGAACCAACCGATGAGATTGTATGCGAGCTTGTGGAACGCTGATGACTGGGCTACACAGGGTGGGCGAGTTAAAACCGATTGGACTAAAGCCCCTTTCACAGCCTCTTATCGCAACATAAACATCGACGCTAACTGTGCTTCTTGCGGGCCTAAACCAGCAGATCCATTAAATACACAAAAGTGGCAAACGCAAGAGCTCAATGCAGCTGGCAGGAGCAGGCTTAGGTGGATCCAGTCGAAGTTTATGATTTACAACTATTGTTCTGATTTGCCACGTTTTCCTCAAGGCCTTCCGCAAGAGTGCAAGCGTTCAAAATTCTAGATGATTTTCTCCACATCCATATCGATTTTTTGTCGTTTATTTGTCTTAATGATTCTTTATTGTAAACTATCAGTACATTGATAGGTTGATTCTTTTGTATTCATTAAATTAATGGAGCTAGTAAAATCTTAAGTTTGAACAAAATTTTGTTGCCCTTTTATACTCTTGGTGTTTGAATATGGAATAGTAGCATAAGCCAAATAATAGTCCAATACTCCAATACCCTAATACTATTTTTGTGCCACAAACTTAACCTTATCTTTCCAAACAAATAGTTGTTGCTTACACCAGAATTTGCTCTTTGGAAGGGTTACATGATTGCATCCATATCAGCACGAGGCTTCTAGAGCTAGACTGATAAAATTAAAGAAAAATTAAAGACTTTGTTGAAAATGAAGGTGAGACTAGAACTTTACGGCTTATGAAGGGTTATTAGCCGCTTATATCGTGTTTTAACTACTCTCCAGCAAACAGTGTTACAAAGACTACTGTTAATTGTTGCAGAATGAGAAAAACAAAACTATACTTCCTCATATAAACCTTCATTTTCTGGGATTTTTTTTTGATTTGTCGACGGATATGATAAGGCTTTTTTATCTATAAAGCTACTAAAATCAAACCAATTTAGATGATATCAAAGCGATCAGGCAATTGAAAAGCACGGGCTAAGTGGATTTTACCAGTCAGGATTATGCAGAAAACCGAAACCTGATTTTTTTTTCACGTGTTAGAAAACCAATCCAAACTGTTGGTAATTCAAATCCAAACCAGTTCAGACTGTTAGTAATGCAAATCCAAATCCAAACAGGATTTACAAGGTCAACAAATTAGCGGTTATAAAAATATAGAATTTTATGTTGTATTTTTATAGATAAATTATACGATAGTATTATATATTAAGTCATTTAGTAAATATGGTAACATTCAGGTTCAGGTTGCAATGCCGATTAAGAAGTTCGGTTCTAATCAACAATAGAAAGGCAATATTTCCTAGATAACAGTTTGTCGTAAGCAGCTGCTTGTACATTGATCAAGACACTCCTTTGTTTGTGTTATTAGTATACGCATGATTTCCAAACAAGAAAATTTCCAGTTATCCAAATCCGAAGCCAGAATATGGACTTTTCCAATACAGTCTGTACGGTCCACTATGGTTTGATGGAATTCTGTATTTGCTTAATGAAGAAGTGAACACTCCTTATTCTTTCCATGTTGATTTTTTTATTTATCAATCATCGATGAATTTGTGTCAAAAAAAATAAAATTTCACCGATGAATACATAAAGAATATAGAAATCAAAACGAACTGTAAATACACAATCAAAAATTTAAAAACAAAATGGCAAACAAATGATAGGTGAGACTCTTCTAAAATCTTGGCAGCTTGCATTCAGTTGGAAGGTGATTCTTGAACCTCTTCTTATCTGTACAATAGTTGTAAATCATATACTTTTGCTGTACCCATCGGATCCGGTTCCTTTCGGCCCCATTAAGCTGCTGTGTTTGCCACGCTTGCTCTGTGGACGAATTTTCTGATGTGGGCGCACATGAAGAAGTCAAACTATTTACACAATTAGCATTGATATTTATGCCATGATAAGAAGCTGTAAAAGGGGAATTAGTCCAATTAGTCTTTACTCGCCCACCCTGTGTTGCCCAATCGTCAGCCTCCCATAGGCTTGAGTATATTCTCATTGGTTGCATATTAGGGAATGGGACACCTTTTTTCTCGTGGTTGTTGAACACGCGGATTGCAACATTGTCGACCAAAAAACTGATTGAACATGTAAGCAAAAGGTTAGAGATTGCTCGTACCTTATATTTACTATATGTTCATTTCTAATAGCCTATATGAATTCAGACTGAGAGTTTGTGCTCGCTATTTCCAACTAAATGAAATAAAGACAATATGGTTTGGTACTTGCAAGTGTTACCAAACCATACCAACCGAATTTTTCAGTATAACGAAAGTTTGGTTTGTAGTCGATAAGTGTGTGAAAGTCACCATATTCAATTTATATGTTACCAAATCGGTCCGTACAATGTATAAACTTGGGCCTTGTTTGGTATTTGCACTGTTGTTTCCGAGATTAACAATCTGGTTAGAATGATTAGCCGGTTTTTGAGAAGAATGTCCTTCTAACAATATGGACAGGTTTTGACTAATTTAACAGCATACCCCTTTGTATTGCAAAAGCTCCTAAACAATATACTTATTTTGTAGGCCGGTTCATAATAATTGCCTAATTACCTTTTATGCAACCAAACACATGATTACATCCCTAACGACGAGAATGATACAACCAAATGGCTTGGCCTAAAATCTAATCCATCCGGACCTTTAAATGGTACAGCCAAACAAGACATAGGTACTGTAATGATTACATCCCTAATGAGAATAATGGTTTCACGACTTACATAATACGTTGAGGATTCCAAATGATGGAATAGGTGTGAAATGCAGTAGTGGGGTTGAACCAGAGATAGAATTGTTGTTCTCGGTTGCCTTTGCCTTGAGAATACACATTGGTGTGGACTGTGTAAGGTTGTCCACTCACATTCCCCAGGAACTCAAAATCGATCTCGTCATGTGCACTTCCTTGTGAAGTTAACTGCACAAAATTTCAAGCTTAAAAAATACAAAAAAAAATATGGATTTTGCTTCATTTCTTAGATTTCAGTAGCTCACTATTTTCCTGCTAGGTTTGGCTTTATATCCCCATCCTATAAACGTTTGCCATTTAATGTTTATATACATGTAGTGGTCTGCATAACCGCTTCACTATGAAATGTTTTGGGAAATATTCCAACAAACGTATTTTTTCCAATTTTTATACGATCAAATAGATAAAGTGATAATTAATACTAGTAAGACTGTACAGGACATACGTAATATGTTGTGACAGTGCCAGCAGAGTTGCCAGGGACAAGCTTGATTTTCATATCAAACCTTCCAAACAAATACTCGTTCTTGGATCGGAAACCAGATCCGGAGTAGTTGTCAAGAGAGAGTGTGAGGTCTTTGCCAGTATTGAGGATCTTCGCGCGCCCTTTCCCGAAAGTGACTTCCACGTCACGATTAAAGTTGCCTGCTGATGCCATGGACACAAGGCAGGCAATAAAAAGAACTAAGATCATACCCATTATGTATATATATTCAAAATGCAGAAGGAGAAAATATCAAAATAAATATGAATGTGTGTTTATGATGCTTTATGGCTTATGTATATATAGGTGGTGGCAAATTTAAACATAAGATTTTCAAGAAGGAAAACCTGAAACAAACGTGTTGACACTGGAGATGCCAATTTTTTAAATGCAATAGTTGTTGTTGAAGAGTTGACTTATGGAGACAAACAAATAATACGTGGGTAGTGGCATTGAATAAACTCCTTTCTGACTCCAAAATTTGCAGTTTCCTACTTATTAGGGAATAAAATATGAGAAATTTGGCTAATTGAAAATCAGCCATGACAGGAAAAAATTCTTTGTATAATTGTATGGTTGCAGTATTATTGACATATGTTAATACCATTGGTATGTCTTAACTGTCCTAGAAAGAATTGTTTTAAGAATGACAGGTTAATATACAGTAATGATTATAAACCAACAATGTATGGTCAAATTTGCTGGTATAGTAGGTTTCAAATGAAGGTTCCGATCTTGCTTTTGGCTATCGCATCATTTGCTGCTTACCCCTAATATTCACATCTACATCTCAAACCGATCTCACAACCTTTTTCAGATGCAATTGTTTAATTTGATGAAAAAAGTAAAAACTACTTCCTCGTAGATAGCTCTCAATTAACAAAGATTTGTAACAGAAAGGGAAAAAAATAGCCGCAGCAAACCAATAGTTATATGCTTTAGCTAACATTACAGATGCCCTAAACATTGGATTTTGGACAATTATGTAGAACATTCTCAATTATTATTTACCAGCCAATTGTTCATCAAACCCATAAATATGTTGGACTAAAGTTCTTCAGGGAATCAAAGTATCAAATGCGAAAAAGAAGAAGAAGTCCATATTTTTAAAGAGAAAAAACCGTAATTATAAACTTATTTCATGGACTCCTAACTTTCCCTTCACTTCTGTTAATGCAACTCTATGTATAAAATGCCTTGATCCTCCTAAGGGTGGTGTGAAATATTTTGATTCTCCTTAATTAATGAGTAAGATTTTAAATAAAGAAAAAAACTCTATGTTTGTTTATATATATATTTCTTTATACCGTTACTTGCTATAACTTGTAGTCTAGAGAGATACAAGGATATGCTAGCTATGTGATGGATCCGTTTACGTGTTAGCATACAACAACCAGTTTGCAAAATCTGGCTAATAAATTGGGACTTTGGTAGTGAGCAAAATGCTTTTTCTTGCTAACACGTCGACAAACATGACTCACATGAGTGTGAGTATAGTCCATGTAACAGAAGAAGTAACGTTTGAAAAATCTAGTTTGGTAGGTTTTTGCACTTGCCTAGACCCAAAAAGTTTCTGACAACCAAGGGCAAACAAATATATCTTAAAACGTCATTTTGGCAACCTATCCATGGTTTTTATGGCGAAGACATTTGGAGGGATGTGTATGCCTTTATACTGCAGTCTGAGTAGAACTTTTCTCAGGCCGATTATATGTTTCAAGATCTGCTACTGTTATTTGTCTATGTTCTTAGTCAGTTGAATGTGCAATTTAGTAATTTACCAGTTGTGTAGAGTTGGGGTTTCTGGTATTGGAAACTGTAAAAACCCGGATTTTCGTAGGAAAATACCGTGGTAAAGAGAAGTGAGCTATCCCACATCGCCTAGATATGTAGTACCTATATGGTATATAAGGTACAAGTATCCTCCTTCTTATCACCAAGGCCTTTTAAAGCCGTGCGGCCCAATAAGCGAGGACGAAATTGGGCCAAAGCGGACAGTATTGGTGTTAGGAAGCAGATGGTGGCGGTCTGATCGGAGGACTGAGTCGTTACAGAAACAATGATAATTTTGACGTATTATGTATATAGGGCACAACATGTTTTTGTTTGTTTAATACCACCTCTTTTCAAATGCAAGAAACCAACTTAAAATCTCAGTTTGTTCCTGAATTGTTTCAAAATTCAAACTAGTTAGAGTTCAAAAACAGAAACATTACATTTCCTAGGGCATATGAAGTAACAGTAAAATCTCGAGTATTACACCAAGTAAGTAGACTTTTCATGATATTTTTCAAAGTGTTGGTCAATCCAGCAACCTTTCTTTGCAATTTGGTGAGATGTCTTGTAAAATTTGGAAAACCCTGATTGCACTTGGTTATTACCTCTAGCCTGATTTAACTGCGAAGGTTACGTAAATTAATGGATAGTGAAATAAGCACAAAACTATAACTTGTCAATATAAGATGTTTTTCTACTAACTTTTATAACTGAAGTACAACAAGCTAAATGTGGAAAGCACATTATTTTCACAGAACTGGAGCAAAGAATCCCTGGTCAGCCACCTCTTGAAGGATTTGGATTGAACCGCAGAGCGTGGTGGTGCTCTTCTGTGCTCTCAAGTCTCAACAATATTTCCGAAATCTGTGTGTTTCCCTATGTTCGTCGGGCGCTTCCTCTATGCCTGTTGACATTACCATAGTTTTTGTTTTCTCTAAAGACAAAAGGACTGATGTTACATTAATCCGAAGCAAATGCATCAACCCCTTTAGGGGGTTTACAGCAAGAAATTACGGGAAAATAGCAGCCAAGTCCAGGGAAGGGACTAGGCGGAAAAGGTCGGGATTGTAGCCCTTTTAATTTCAATAAAAATTGATGAGAAAGTAACTTATTTTTATATTTTATGCTTAAATCTCTAAAAGTCAAATGTACATGTTACCCTGACACATACTATTAAAGGAAATTCATATGGAATTTCCCCCTGTCGAATCATTTGAGGTGTCTGGTTTGATCGCTGAGGATCAATACTGAATTTATGGTTTAGCTTCCAAATTTTTGTTCAAGATTGTTTTTGTACCACCAATATAGGCTGCCAGCTCCATCCTTTCCTCCTTCCTATGGTTTTATCATATTTATGAGCAATGTTGGTTCTTTTTTAACCATTATGCTTAGAATTCCAGATAAACAGTTTCGTCCTAGCACTAATTTTTATTTTTATTTTGACAACTTCGTTATAGCACCACGATGATCTAGTAGTTAAGCGGGTAAATTTCTTTAATATTTTTTATACGCCTTTTTTAGGAGGTCTACAACCATTATGTGGTATGTGAGTTACATCTCGTATGAAAGTAAATAATATATCACTTCGAGTCTTCGACCAATAGCCTGTAATATATGCTGCATCTCTTTCGAGACCAAGCTTTTTTATCATGACTTCTGCTCGTTGCATACGGTGTCTGCCCAGCATGGGCAATTAAAGGTGTAACGATCCTCCGACAAAACCGCAACCATCTGCTTCATACTACCAATATTGTTCGCTTTGGCCTGATTTCGTCCTCGCTTCTCGGGCGGCACGGATTTAAAAGACCTTGGTGATAAGAAGGAGGATACTCCTACCTTATATATCATATAGATGTTACATATCTAGGCGATGTGGTATAACTCACTTCTCTTTATCACGGTATTTTCTTACGAAAATCCGGGTTCTTACACTCTTTCCCCATTCAGGCACGCCGTTCTTCCGGGGTTGCCAGTGCCCATATCAGCTAGATAGCGGCTCTGATACCAATTGTAATGATCCGGTCCTCCGACCAAACCGTCACCATCTGTTTCCTACCATCAATACTGTCCGCTATGGCCCGATTTCGTCATCGCTTATCGGGCCGCACGGCTTTAAAAGACCTTGGTGATAAGAAGGAGGATACTTCTACCATATATACCATATAGTTACTACATATCTAGGCGATGTGGGATAGCTCACTTCTATTTATCACGGTATTTTCCTACGAAAATCCGGATTCTTTGTGAAACCCCAATATTATTCTTAGTAATTATATCTTATTCATAGCAGTTTTTTTTTTTTTTTATAAATTTGGTTACACATCCTAAGTTTATGAGTAATGGTTTTAGTTACTCAGTAGCATGACTATTAGTGTGACATTACCAAGTTATGGAGTGAGTATTTTTCTTATAGGAAATAGAGAAGTGATAGGACCAAATTAATAAGTAAATTTAACTATAGGTACATATATTGTTCAAGTGGCATAGTTATCCAAACATTTCTAAGTTGCACCTAAATCAAAAACCAAACAGATTTGTTTTGAAAACCGTCTTTTTCGCACACATAAACAAAAACTGCATAGAGATAGAAAGTACAATGGTCAAGAAGGAGACTAAAGAAAGTAACCACCAGAACCTTAATTTTCTTAAGGTAAGTATTTTGATTTGTGATCCATCATTTTTGTAACCAAGTACTTAAACCCTATATGGATTAATTTGGACGTGAATTGTAGAAACCATCTGTAAATATTGGTAACTATAAAAAGTAAAGTATATATATATATATATATATATATATATATATATATATATATATAAAGTCTAGAATTTCAATTGGTTTTAGCGTTAGTAGTTAGCAACTTATTAACTCACGGCGCCTGTATTATGTTCAGGTCATTCGCTTAACTGTACTAGGGGTATTGTTCGGACTCGGACCAGGTGAGTGATTTCATACCGTATACAAACTTAATTTGTTTCCAGGCTTATTTGAGATTCTGCTATATACTAATCGTTGTTTGCAACCTATTATAAAAGTATAGCTTTTGATTATATTTTTGTGAATTATTATTCGACGATTTCAGAAAGATTTCAGAATGATTGATTATGTTTAGAGAATTTGATATTTGAGTTTATTATTTAGGGGCCAGAATTAATGACTTAAATTCCGAGAAACAGGCCTCTTAAGTGGGGTGACTTCGGTGGCTAGAGATTAAGCTACTTAAATGTTCGACTCTAGTTTTCTCAACGGTATTGGAACAAGCCTCTTAAGTGGGGTGACCTTACTGGATTGTCTTAAAAGAAAACCTTAGGTCGCCAACCTAGGTGACTTTTGAGTATGATAGTTGGATCCAACGGGCTATTCGTCCGGAGAAATGAACTTATGGCAATGAACTTCTTCTGGTTTTTCTAAGTGATTATCACTATTATTATTTGTCCAGTGATTAATTTGATGTTATATTGACTTATTACTTGACTGTATTTATACCTTTAAATGTAGATTACATGTATATTTTATGTTGTTATATACCTTCTTGCCTATTTACAAAATAAATAAGAGATGCAGCTTGGACTAAAACTGAAAAGAAGTGTGATGCTATTTAACGTTTTTGTTTTGCAAATTTCTATAGGTTTCGTTATCTTTCACTAAGCTCGTTTGGCTTAATCTCTCTTTAAAATTCTTTTCAGGTGCGTGAATGAGCTAAGTGACAGAGTTGTTATGGTACCGGGTCGTAACCTCCATTAGGCGTTTATTCATTTAATTAAGTCTAATAGGATTTCGAATCTTTTCTTTATTATTGATTGAAACGAGCCACGAATATGTTATTTTCTTGGGAGATTTATCTTATCTCAGTCTATTGGATCATGAATATTTTCATTTCGGCATTGACTAAGAAATCATGACTAAATAATCTCTGTTTGATTTATCTAATTCTTTTTCCCTTCCTTGTTAATGTGAGCGATTACTGCTGTTCATTTGGTTGTTTTGGTAACTCCTTTCGTGTTAGGCTTATGTGTATCACCTGTTCATGCACGTGGTACTCAACCGTGTACACATTCCATTTTGGGGTGTGACATTCTTACACTCTTCCCCCCTTCAGGCATGACGTACTCATCGGGCACGCCGTCCTTCCGGGATTAATAGTGCCCACATCGGCTAGATAGCGGCTCTGATACCAATTGTAACGATTCAGTCCTCCGACCAGACCGCCACCATCTATTTCCTACCACCAATACTGTCCGCTATAGCCCGATTTCGTCCTCGCTTCTCGGGCCGCACGGCTTTAAAAGGCCTTGGTGATTAGAAGGAGGATACTGCTACCTTATATACCATATAGGTACTACATATGTAGGCGATGTGGGATAGCTCACTTCTGTTTATCACCGTATTTTCCTACGAAAATCCGGTTTCTTACACTCTTTCCCTCTTCAGGCACGACGTACTCGTCGGGCACGCCGTCCTTCCGGGGTTGCCAGTGCCCACATAGGCTAGATAGCGGCTCTGATACCAATTGTAACGATTCGGTCCTCCGACCAGACCGCCACCATCTGCTTCCTACCATCAATATTGTCCGCTTTGGCCCGATTTCGTCATCGCTTTTCGAGCCGCACGGATTTAAAAGGCCTTGGTGATAAGAAGGAGGATACTCCTACCTTATATACCATATAGATACTACATATCTAGGCGATGTGAGATAGCTCACTTCTCTTTATCACGGTATTTTCCTACGAAAATCCGGGTTCTTACAAAAGGCAGACCAAATATATGCAGCATAGTCAAATTGCTTTTTATATAGTTAAAACGAAAAAGAGTGAAGCAGCATATAGAAACAACATAGAGTTTTTTTTTATATAAGTAAAACAACAACAAAAAGTTACATGTGAATGATTAAGCTAAAACGCCTTTGTATAATTGAGTATAGTTATGTTATTACATATGAATTTGAAATAAATGGGCAACAAACTGCGCCGCTAGTTCCTTTTTAATATCAAATCATAACCTTCTAAAGACATATTCAGCCGAATTTGCGGTTAACACATTTTTATCCATAACTTTCTGTACTCTCTTGAGAATCTCAACAATTCAGTAGTTAAAAACTCAAATGTATCAAACGCAAAAGGTATGAAACTGTGCTGATTGTTTTGACATGTCTTCTCATGTTTCTCTACTTTCGCTGCCGCGGCAGTAGTAGATGCGTGATACACGGTAAATTCTCTAATACCAAACCCCAACAAGGGTGAAACGCCGGTAAGATCAACACACGCATGTTTCCCACCGCTCCAGCTGTAAATGAAAACGTCTGCTAGCCTAAGGGTAAATCTGCTCTCAGATGTATCCGTAAGAAAGTTCACGGGTGTCTCCTTTTTAGCTGAAATTCCTGCTCTCCAAATGATGTCATACAATACATTCATAACCAAGTCGTTGCAATATTTGAACCCCGCAAGATTCCTAAAATGGACTGCATGATCACCAAATAAGTAAAGACGAACCTTGTAACAAGCCGGACATTGTCAATTTGTTTCTTATATGGCATTTTATAGCTAATAAAAACTAAACATTATCAATTACTCGAGAGTGACTCTGATGTCTCGTTGGTTACTGATCAATACAGCACTGTTTTCCTTTATCTGGAGAGAATCTATTTGATGGTTTAATCCTTGTAACCTTAAATAAAAATGTATTTTTTTTCACTCATGGATCTCTCAACTATTTCGTAACGCATAATAGCAACATCACTATAGCTTATAGTTTTCTACATTTGATTCTATATCTTAGATCTAGCTTGATGGCTATCAATTGTACTGGAATTTTTTTTCTGGAAATATTACTGACAAATTGCTAGACAAGATTCACATGGAATTTATGGAAGCCTGGAGCTTTTATTCAATACTACTGCACGTACCAATATAATATCTCTATCCCAAATTGTCAACTCTTCAGCATGTAGTACTAGTTGGGAATTGTCACATAAAAATATTAAAATAGAATGGAAATTTTTTTGCCATCCCCAGCTGTTCACTAGTTCACTTCCCAGATGCTCCCTTGGGAACTTTGATCATCACAACCTACATATACTTAGTTACATATATAAATACATCCCCATACTCATTTCTAAAAACCATCACAAACACAAAATCTTCTCATTTCCTCCTTTAGCAATGCTAAATTTATCAGAAATGACTTTGATCGTATTCCTCTTTATCGCATGCCTAATGGTTGTGGACGTCTCAGCAGGCAACTTTTACAAAGACGTGGCAACCACTTTTGGCCATAACCGCATCAAGTTCCTTAACGGTGGACGAGACCTCACACTCTCTCTTGACAACTATTCCGGATCAGGATTCCAATCCAAATATGAGTATTTATTCGGAAGGTTTGATATGCAAATCAAGCTCGTCCCTGGCAACTCTGCTGGTACTGTCACGACGTATTATGTATGTTCTGCTAGGCACTAGTTTTATTTCATGTTTTTATGATTTTATTCCTTTGTCACTTCAATTCATTTGTTGAAATGTAATTGATATTTTTTATTATGTAACTGGGAAGTTATCATCTCAAGGAAATTCACATGACGAGATCGATTTTGAGTTCTTGGGGAATGTGAGTGGACAACCTTATACTGTCCACACTAACGTGTTTTCTCAAGGAAAAGGAGACCGTGAACAACAATTTCATCTCTGGTTCAATCCGACTACCGCATTCCACACATATACCATCATTTGGAATGCTCATCGTATAATGTAAGCTGTAGACATTATTTATGCCATCTCCAAAAGAGTAACTTTATTTGCGCTTCTGCTTAGTCTATAACTGGATTGCTCATTTAATTTTTTCAGCTTCATGGTGGACAATATTCCGCTTCGGGTGTTCAACAACCACGAAGAAATAGGTGTCCCATTCCCAACGAGTCAACCAATGAGATTGTATTCGAGCTTGTGGGAGGCTGACGATTGGGCAACACAGGGTGGGCGAGTGAAGACCAACTGGACTAATGCGCCTTTCACCTCTTCTTATCGTAACATTAACATTAATGCTAATTTTGTGGCTAGTCCTGATGCTTCTTGGGAAGACAAATCAGCGGGTTTGTTTAAGAATCAAAAATGGGAAACACAAGACCTCGATGAAGCGGGGAGGAAAAGGATCCGATGGATTCACCAAAAGTACACGATTTACAACTATTGTACCGATAAGAAGAGATTCCCGCAAGGCCTTCCGATTGAGTGCAAGCTTTCTCGATTCTAGACGATCTCTTTTCACTTATTAGTTGCTTGAGATATTGAACACATTCTACATATATTGGTCATTCATATGCTTTTTTTGATTCTTTTTATTCAACATACTATAATTAATCAAAACCAGACACCAATTTTGAAGAATAAAGGCGTCTTCTCCTTCACGTGCTTACCTTAATATTTTCAAATTTATGGTCTTAATATGCTCAAACAAAGTCTTGGTAAAAAGAAAAAGGGTATCTAGGCACAAAATACATGTATACGTACAGTAGAACGTTCTTCTTGGCATCGTCAACTAACATCAGACTAGAAGACGACAAGTGACACGAAATTTTCTAACTATACTAAAACTGAAAATGGCAAAACCGATCTCGAGTACATAGAAATTGTTCCCATACTTTTAACAGTACTCATTGTACATTGCAGTGTGACTTTTGATGGTTCTATATAGATAAAATATTCCTCTGCCAGAAATACTCATGATAAGCACAAATCTGAAAGACAAGCGAAAAATTAAAAATCTCGTATTAACCGTATTCAGGCCTCCTATGAGCCAGATAAGCCACTTAATTAAAACATTCACGCTAGTTTTGTTAACTTTTTATTATTAACTAGTGACACATCATAATTTAAAAAGCTATTACGTATGTATATTAAGTTAAACACCCACATTAGTTTTAACTTTAACAATATTATCTATTTTAATTAAAAATTAATTATTCAAAATATAGTACTATGGATATATGGATAGCTGCTGAAAGAAAATAAATACCAGTATGATAGAGATACAAAATATATGCGTGAGAAATAGCAATTAAGTGTGGGTGTGAGTTAGATTTTTTTACCATGTCATCAAATAATAACAATTAAAAATATTGTTATCTTTAACAAGATTTTTAACATTTATAAAGTTAACACAGTTTAAAACAACTAATGGAGAGACAAAATTGTATTATTAGCTAACATTTTTACTTAACAATATAGATAACAATACTATTGTAGATGCTCGTAGGCATCGGTCTCATAATATGCCCAAAAATTAAAGGATTTTTAACATGTCAAGCTTTAGTTAACTCAAGAATCAAGATTGATCAACTCGTTTTGCTCCACACTAAGTTAAGCAAAGTAACACACAATAATGTTTTTTTATAGACACGGATAATTAAGTCCAAGCCACAATAAACCATTATAATTTTTATTTTTTTCTGGTAATTTAAATTTGAATATCACACGAAGGGGTTTACGGTGAATAGGAAGAATTTATAGCTACTGAATTTCTATTTTCTTAATACTTTTTTAGTTTAATCTTGTTTGCACAAACGGTGGATCTTTTAATCAATGAACATGCATGTAATTAAGTTATGAATATGGAGGAAGCAACATTGGTTCAGAATATTAAGTTGACCATCATCGATGAGCAAAGTAATATATTTTGTGCTATACATCCTGTTCTATTTATAAGTTGTGACTTTTCTATTTCTATGAACTTGAATTAATTAAGCAAATAAGATCCATTACTACTTATTCTGCAGAGATCATTTTACAGTTCTTATACAAATTGATGCATTATATATGTCGCATTTGAGGGCACATGTTTGGTTTGGCTCGATACATTTCAAAAATGTTCCTTTTCATGTTTTTTACAAAGTTTTTTTCCCATGAATATGTGTAGAAACCCATCAATTCCCCACTAAAAAGCCTATTAGTAAGAAAGGAGAGGGGCATATATTAATCCTTAGGCTTTATCAATGCCTCAACTATGTGGGACTATTCCAACACTCCCCCACACTTGTGGGTTGGCCAATTTCCAATAAGCCCAACAAGTGCAATCAACAAATTGGGTGGAGATGACCCATCATACAAACGGGTTAGCCTTTGGCTCTGATACCATGTAGAAGTCCGTCCATTCCCCACTCTGATACCATGTAGAATAGCGACCACTACACTAAAAGAAAAATGGTTAATTAAAAATTGATAACATTATTAACATGAAACTAATTGTTAAAAGAAAATTACAATTCTCCGTATAAATCGTATCTAGTCACTTGATTTCTTTTATCATCTGACGGATAGAAATGATGAAATAAAACCATAATTAATTTTATTTATTGTTCCATTTATTATATACTGGTAACAATTATGAACTTTAATTACTTAAATTAATTAATTGACAATTATGAACGGGAGCTGGAGCATAGTTTCCTTCAAATGCTTTTTAAATCGGAATTTCTCGACTTTGAGATGGCAGAACGCGGTAATTAACTTAAATCCTTTTTTTTCCTATTGCAGATCAATTAATTTTTAAGTAATTCATAAATTTTAGATCCATATTCAAAATATATACATTTACTCGCCCCTCACTTGTGGGTTGGGTTCGTCAATTTCTGATAAGCCCAACAAGTGCAATCAACAAATCGGGTGGGGATGGCCCATCATACAAACGGGTTAGTAATGGTAAGGATGAATATATCTTTATAAACCACAGGCTCGATTATTATCTAGACAATGTGGGATAGTTACTCTAACACTCCCCCTCGCTTGTGACCCGACATTTCAAGGGTCCTAACACTCCCACTCGCTTGTGACCCGACATTTCAAGGGTCCTACGAGCGGACATATTAAATGGGTGGAGGTGAGCCCAACATCGCTAGGCCCGCTCTGATACCATATTAGAATCCATATTCCTTTACCATTAAAAGGTCTCGTAATGGTAAGGATGAATATCTCTTTATAAACCACATGCTCGACAAGATGAGAGAATTTATTTCATATAAATTACAAGCTCTCCATTAATGGTTTGCAGATGATGTAGATAATGTTGTTTGACATTTTTGATTGTCTATAGAGCATAACCAGTAGATTTGAATTTGTAAATTTGTCACATGGATTTAACTATTTCGCTGTTAACGTAGTGATAGTTGATTTAAAAAAAAAATTAGGTACTTATTTTTATTCTGAAGATAAGTAAATTGAAGGGTAAATTTTAGATTGTTACCTTATCTACAACTTAATTAAGAATTGGTTCATAAAACTGAAACTAATTAAGTATTGATTCATTTCCCATAATTAACCAATAAAAATGTAAAAAAATAAGAAAAAATGAAAAAATTCAGAAAATAAAAATGGAAAAATGAAAAAATAACAAAAATCCAAAAAAAAATTAAAATAAGCAAAACCCCGAAAAAACATGAATAACCCCAAAAAATAAATAATAAAATCCCAAAAAATCTAAAATCAACAAAAATCCAAAAACGCAAAAAAAAAACAATATTAGTCGTTTTAAAAATAGTATGAGTCGATTTAAGTCATTTTAAAAATAGTATGAGTCGATTTAAGTCATTTTAAAAACAGTCCGAGTCGTTTTAAGTCATTTTAAAAATAGTATGAGTCGATTTAAGTCATTTTAAAAACAGTCTGAGTAAAAACGGTCTGAGTTGTTTTAAGTCATTTTAAAAACGGTCTGAGTCGTTTTAAGTCGTTTTAAAACGGTCTGAGTCGATTTAAGTCGTTTTAAAAACAGTGTGAGTCGTTTTAAAAATCGTTTTAAGTCGTTTTAAAAACAGTCTGAGTAGATTTAAGTCTTTTTAAAGACAGTTTGAGTCGATTTAAGTCATTTTAAAAACAGTCTGAGTCGATTTAACTCATTATAAAAACAGTCTGAGTCGATTTAAGTCATTTTAAAAACAGTCTGAGTCATTTTAAAAAACAGTCTGAGTCATTTTAAGTCATTTTTAAAACAGTCTGAGTCATTTTAAGTCATTTTTAAAACAGTCTGAGTCATTTTAATTTCTTTTAAAAATAGCTTGAGTCATTTTAAAAATAGTATGAGTTATTTTAAGTCATTTTAAAAACGGTCTAAGTCGTTTTAAATCATTTTTAAGTCATTTTGAGTCATTTGAAAACAATTGCAAGTTATTTTAAAGTTTTTAACATTGTTTTGACTTTTCGACTTTTTTCGACTTTTTCGAACTTTTTTTCATTTTTTGTGATTATGTGATTTTGGATTTTTTTGAATTTTCTTGGTCTTTTTGATTTTTTTTTTTTTACCATTTTTCAGATTTTTTTCAGGTTCCCGACTTTTTTGAACGTTTTTTCATTTTTTTGTAATTTTGGATTTTTTTTTATTTTTAGGTTTTTTTTATAACTTTTTATCAATTTTGGGTTTTTTCGGGTTTTTCGATTTTTTTGAACTTTTTTTCATTTTTTTGTGAATTTTGTTTTTTGGAAATTTCTTGGTTTTTTAGCATTTTTTCGGGTTCCCGACTTTTTTTTAAAGGGTTTTTCAGTTCCAATTAGCTTTAACTTACTGTATAGTTACAATAAATTAGACTAGTTTTAGTTTCTGTAATCGCTGAAAATCAGCCTTGTATATCTTTACGATTTCTATATAATAAGAGCACCTCTCATAACGAGGATATTGAATCCAACTGATATGGTACCAGGGCCATAATTAAATAAAATAAAATTAGTGTGTCTATTTGTGAGTCTGAAATCTTGGTTTTGGAATTTTTTTTTTGAGTTACCATATCATGTCAACTAGTAAGATGGATACTTTTGTAGTGCGTTTCACAAGTAGAAATTATTCTACCTAGAAATTTCAGTTTCGGTTATTTGTCACGGGAAAAGAGCTATGGGGTCACATCGATGGTAGTGATTCAGCTGCTACTGACGTTACTAAATTAGCTCAGTGGAAAGTCAAAGATGCTAGAGTCATGGCTTGGATTTTGAGATCAATTGATCAGTCACTTGTTCCCAATCTCAGGCCATATAAAACAGCTAAAGACATGTGAGTATTTAAAGAAGGTATATAATCAGGACAATTCTGCTGCACGTTTTCAGAAAGAGTACGAGATTGCTACGTTCTCTCAGGGAAATCTCTCCATTCAGGACTATTTCTCCGAATTTCAAAACTTATGGGCAGAATACGTCGACATAATTTATGTCGATGTACCGACAGAATCTTTGGATGATGTTCAAAAAGTGGATGAACAGAGCAAACGAGACCAGTTTTTGATGAAACTGCGACCTGAATTTGAGGCAAACCCGCTCCAGTCTGATGAATCACGATCCCTCTCCTTCTTTGGATGTGTTTGAAACAATTGCTCCGTGAAGAGCAACGTCTTGCAACACAAACTATTCTCCAACAAAATAAACTGCATGATAATGCAATTGCCTATGCTGCTTCTCATGGGAAAAGTAAGGGGAGAGACATGCGACAAGTTCAGTGCTTTAGCTGTAAGGAATACGGAAATATTGCTGCTTACTGTTCAAAGAAAACTTGCAACTACTGTAAAAAGCCAGGTCATATTATCAAAGAATGTCCTACTCATCCTCAAAATCGTCAAGTTAATCAGGTTGTTGTTGCTAATCAAGCTGTTGTTGGTCCAACTATTACTCCAGAAGTGGTTCAGAAGATGATTTTCACAGCCTTTTCATCCTTAGGGCTTTAAGGTAAGCGCACTCTACAATCTTTATCTTGGCTAGTTGATTCGGGCGCATCTAATCAGATGACCAATTCATGTGATACTCTTAGCGATGTTCAAAAATATTATGGAAGCATTCAGATCGCTAATGGTAGTGAATTACCCATCCATGTTATTGGGGACCTTAATGATTCAGTTAAAGATGTACTTGTATCTCTTCAACTTTCTACTAATCTCATTTCGGTAGGACAATTGGTTGATAATAACTGTGATGTTCGATTTTCCCATGATGGTTGTGTTGTGCAGGATCAGGTGTCGGGGAAGATACTAGCGAAGGGGCCTAAAGTTGGACGTTTATTTCCTTTGCACTTTCCTATTCATAATTTTATTTCTTTGGCTAGTATTGCTGTAAAACAAAAGAGTGAAGTATGACATAAACGTTTAGGCCATCCAAATTCTATGGTCTTATCTTATTTAATAAATTCTGGTTATTGGGTAATAAAGAGCAGTTTTCCTCTATTCTTTCTTTTGATTGCTCTACATGTAAATTAGGTAAAAGCAAGTCTCTTTCTTTTCTTTCATATGGTAGTCATGTTGAAACTGGTTTTGATTTGATTCGTAGTGATGTGTGGGGCATTGCTCCTGTTAAATCCCGTTCCAATTATAAGTACTTTGTAACGTTCATTGATGATTATAGTAAGTACACTTGGATTTATTTTCTTCATTCTAAATCTGAGGTATTTACTGTCTTTAAAACATTTGTCGCTTACGTGGAGACTCAGTTTCCTTTAAAAATTAAATTGCTCAGATCAGATTCCGGTGGCGAATATATGTCTCATGAATTTCATGATTTTCTTCATAAGAAGGAAATTGTTTCCCAACGCTCTTGTCTTTATACACTGCAACAAAATAGTGTTGTTGAACGAAAGAATCGTCACTTATTAGATGTTTGTCGAACTTTATTACTTGAATCTCCCTATTATCGTCTCTATCATAAGCATCCCAGCTATATTGACATGCATACTTTCGGTTGTGTTTGCTTTGTTCATTTGTCACCTCATGAGCATCATAAACTTTCTGCTCAATCTGTTAAATGTGCTTTTATGGGATATTGTGTTTCACACAAAGGTTATGTTTGCTATGATCCATGTTCTAACAAATTTCATATTTCTCGTCATGTTGTTTTCTTTGAAAATCAATTTTTCTTTTCGAATCTTGTTGAATCTTCACCAGAATTATTGTTTTTTCCTATTTTTGATGAGGTAAAAACTACCTCTGAAAAACTTAAGCCTGGATTTGTTTATACACGATGACGTCCAACTTTGCAGCTTCCTGAGCTCGACCCGACACTTGAGACCAACCCGACATTTGAGCCTGATTCGACATGTGAGAATGTTCAAACTATTTCTTCTATGGAAAATGAGCTCCCAGATATGCCTATTCGACGCTCTTCGAGAATTAGACACCCACCTGTTCGGTATGGAATTCCTCATATATCTCTTCATACTACTTTGACCGATGTTCATATTCCTTCATGTTATTCTGAAGCTCCTAAATATGATTACTGGCATAAGGCTATGAAAGAAGAACATCAAGCTCTCGAGGACAATCAAACTTGGAATATTGTTCCTTGTCCTACTAATGTTAAAACCATTGGTTGTAAATGGGTCTATTAAATCAAGCTTCGTTCTGATGGTACTATAGATCGTTATAAGGCATGACTGGTTGCTCTTGGTAACAAACAAGAGTATGGGGTTAATTATGAAGAGACTTTTGCTCCGGTTGCTAAAATGACACGGTTCGTATGATTATCTCAATTGCTGCTTCGCAAGGCTGGTCACTTCATCAAATGGATGTTAAAAATGTCTTTATTCATGGTGATCTCAAAGAAGAGATTTAGCTATACCACCTGGCTTGCCTACATCATCTTCTTTGGATGTTTGTAAGTTGAAATGCTCGCTTTATGGGTTGAAACAAGCTCCTCGAGCTTGGTTTGATAAATTTCGATCTACCTTGCTGCAATTTTTGTCTAAGCAGAGCAAATATGACTCATCGTTGTTTCTTTATAAAACATCTACCGGTATTGTTCTTCTCCTAGTTTATGTTGACGATATTGTTATTACTGGGTCAGATTCTGCTTTAATTGCTCGTTTGCAACATCATCTTCAAGTCTCATTCTATATGAAGGATTTTGGCCCTCTTACTTACTTCTTGGGTTTGGAAGTTCATTCGGATACTTCAGGTATATTTTTTTATCAACATAAATACACAGGATTTGCTTAAATTAGCCGGCCTTCAAGATGCCTCTCATGTGGATACTCCACTAGAAATTAACACAAAATATCATGGAGATGAGGGTGATCTAATTTCTGATCCTAGTGTCTATCAACGGTTAGTGGGAAGCTTGAACTATTTAACTATTACGCGGCCTGATATTTCCTTTGCTGTCCAGCAAGCAAGTCAATTTATGCAACAGCTCCGTCATTTACATTTAGCTGCTGTTCGTCGTATCATTCAGTACCTTCGTGGGGCACCTAGCCGTGGATTGTTTTTTCCAACTGGTTCCCCTCTTCATTTGGTTGCCTATAGTGACGCTGATTGGGCTGGATGTGCGGACACCCGACGATCAGTCACGGACCGGTGCATGTTTCTTGGCGATTCCTTGATCTCTTGGAAGAGTAAGAAGCAAGCTCGTGTTTCTAAGTCTTCAACTGAATCTGAATATCGTGTTATGTCTGCTGCTTATTCAAAGATTGTCTGGCTTCATGGACTTCTAGCAGAGCTCGGTTTCTCTCAGCCAAATCCTATTTCACTCTGTGCCGATAACACTAGTGCTATTCAGATTGCTTCAAACCCTGTTTTCCATGAACGCACTAAACACATTGAGGTGGATTGTCATTATATTCGCAAAGCCTTGGACACTCGTATTATTTCTTTTCCTCAAATTTCCACTATTTTCCAAACAGCTAATATATTTACCAAGGCTATGACATGACAACGCCATCAGTTTCTTGTGGGCAAATTGATGCTTCTTGATCGACCAGAGTTGGCATTTACAGCTATGAAGATTTTATCGATATGTGGTTTCCTGATTATTCTAGGAATATGTTTCCTTATAACCAGCATCAATTTGAGGGGGGATGACAGCGGATATTAAGGCATAAATCATGTATATTTATATTGTAATTAATAGAATAATTGTAACTTCCTTATTTAGATACAATTAGTTTTAACTCAGTGTACAGTTACAAGAAATTAGCCTAGATTTAGTTTCTGTAATCGCTGAAAATCAGCCTCGTATATCTCTACAATTTCTATATAATAAGAGCACCTCTCATAATGAGAGATATTGAAACCAACTGATATTATGTAATAAGACTAACACGATAAAGTGGAAAAATCTGTTGGTACACCAATAAACCTGAAGTATTTCAATGGTGATTCTAATAAAATGTTTGTAACGAAAAGTTTGCATCAAAGAATATGCTTTTTATCAGGGTTTCAGGTCCCGAGAAAGAAGACTCGTGAGGAAGATGTAACAGAAAGTTGTTCTATACTTTTGGAAACATATCTCATATAACAGGAACTTCACTTTGATACTCATTATTATCACCCTTGTTCACAAAAAAAAAAGAAGTTTTATCCTACAGTAAAAGACAGACTGAAGTCAAATAATTAGAATTTGAACACAAAGTCAAATTATATTCAGTCCATTAAGTAAAGACCAGAAGCAATAATCGGCAGCAGAAGCAATAATCGACACAAAGGAAAGAAGAATCATAAAAATTAAAACCTACCAAAAGGATCAATTTGACAACCTCTGGGCATCACAGTTGTACACTTGGTACCAATCATGGCATCCGAAATACCTCTTGAAGAACATTACAAATCATTAATCGAAGAAATAGTTGCAAATATGTAAAAATATTAACTCCAAAAAGAAGGCTTATGGGCTCCTCGAAACTACACTGCGGCATACAAAAGAATATAAATGTGGCAGAATTTTAAATAAAGTATAAATCTATATAGTTACCGCAATAACACAAATCAATGATTCAAAATAAAAAAAAATCGTGTGCTAGGCCATAAAACCACATGGGATGAAAATTTCTTCAAAATCAACAAAAGCATGTGCCATACGCCATAAAAACCAAATAAGAGGAAAAAGTCTTCAAAATCAATAAAAGCGTGTGCTGGGCCATAAAAACCAAATGAGATCAAAAATTCTTTAACATCAACAAACGCGTGTGCTATAGGCCATGCAAACCACATGGGATGAAAAATTCTCCAAAAACAACAAAAACGTGTGCCATAGGCCATGAAAACCATATGGGATAAAACATTCTCCAAAATCAACAAAAGTGTGTGCTATATATACATGCCATTAAAACAACATGGGATGAAAATTTCTTTAAAATCAACAAAAACGTGTGCTAGGCCAAAATTCTGCAAAATCTACACTAGAGTGTGCTATAGGTCATAAAAACCACATGGGATGAAAATTTCTTCAAAATCAACAAAAATGTGTGCTATATAGCATAAAAACCAAATGGGATGAAAAAATCTTCAAAATCAACAAAATCGTGTGCTATAATAGGCCATAAAATTCACATGGGATAAATATTTCTTCAAAATCAACAAAAGCGTGTTCTATAGGCATAAAAAACACGTGATGAAAAATTCTTCAAAATCAACAAAATCGTGTGCTATATATAGGTCATAAAAACCAAATGGGATGAAAAATTCTTCAAATTCAACAAAATCGTGTGCTATATATAGTCCAATAAAACCACATGGGATGAAAAATTCCTCAAAATCAAAAAAGCGTGTACTATAAACCATAAAATCTCAAAATCAACAGACGCCATAAAAAACACATGGGATGAAAAATTCTTCAAAATCAACAAACGCGTGTGCTTTAGGCCATGAAAACCACATAGGATTAAAAATTCTTCAAAATCAACAAAAGCGTGTGCTATAGGCCATGAAAACCACATGGGATAAAAATTCTTCAAAATAAACTATCTGTTTGTTAGTAGTAAGAAAAAATAATGTGCAGTAAGGAGTAGATTAAGATCTCCAGCTTCTACTTGTAAGTCTAAAATATCCCTTGTTTTGTACGTGTCCCTACTGGAAAGTAATTGACTGTGATATCTAATGAGATTCTAAATTTAGCATTGACAAATCAAGTATGTACTAGCGTATGACATTGAAGACAGATAAGGAAAAAAAAATATCTAGAACTGTAGTCAGAGAGAGAGAGCAGGCAGAGGACTGAGTTGCTGAAGTTCGGCTTTCGGCCATTAGATTAAAATTCAATGGACGTGATGAAGTGGAACAACTTTTTTATTTAATACATAAATCTAACATCTCAGCCGTTGGATTTTAACATGATGGCCAACAACTGAACCTTAGGTGCTGAAATTACTGCACAACTTCAGCAACTCTGTTTCCGAGCAGAAGGTAAGTATGAGTGTACCAATAATAAAGACAATAACATAAATTTTCTAGTTTTACTAGATAAGGCAAATACCAAATTAGGGTCGTCTTACAGTAACATATACAAACTCATACCGACCATATACATAAATAACATGGAAATAAAGGCACTCTCAATCTTATAGAGAGAATAATCACAATTGCGAAAAAAAACTGGGAAACAATGTAATTTTGAAAAGAAACATCATTGAAATAGAATCTGAGCAAAAATATTGAAGGTTGTTCTAGAAAGATGTAGTTTCCTTAAATTCAACTAGAGCACAAGTACAAGAACTCGTCCATTAGAACAACAAAATCACATATCACGTGTTGTCGCGTTTCGAACGAGAAAGATAATTGAAGACAAGTACCTTGAATGATGAACTGTCTTTTTGTTTTTAGCATCGCAGCACAGAGAAACTCCAACTCATAAAAACATACCAATACGAATAAGAGTACTTTCATCATTCAGAAAGAAGAGAAGCAAGTTGAAAGGTAAAACCTGTATCCTCTGCAGCAATTTTAATTCCATGTTATATTCTTTCCACCTCAACGCCTTTAAAATCTTAGTATTGAGATCTTAGATGCATCACTTATGGACCTAGGGGGAAAATAGATTGGAAAAGGGGAGAAATGGAAAAACGAAAGATGAAATAGCAATTAGAATAGGTCCCCAGTGTTGTAATATTTTTGGTTTAATCTCTCAACAAAATGTAGGAATTATTTTCATTATAGCCCATACTCCGCTCTTTAGACTTGAAAATTATTATAGGATTCAGTCCTAAAATATGGACTTCTGAACTTAAAAGACTGCGAATGTTTTCAGTAATAACTTTTAAGAAGATACTCCAATGTGGAGGGCGACATGAGTGTATGAATTAGAAGATGAATAAATAAAATGTTCAGCTGTCAATTCCCCTGAAAACACAAAAAAAGTGTGATCTCATTTCATATTTCGTGTTTCATTAGATTATGAGCTTATAAAAATGTGACAATTTTTTCTTTCTTTATAGAAACAGAAAACAAGATAGTTTGAAAATCTTCCGGGCCTTTGGAGTTTAAAGAAAAAAAATATTATAATGAGTACGTATAAAGACTAGAGACCTTGGCTCCATTTCATATACAAATTTATCGAAATTTAAGAGATACGAGGGAAAGTGAGAGGAGGTAACCACGGAAAACATGTTAGAATCAATGGACATTGAAATAAGGCATCAACTTTCATAGATTGACTGAGAAGAAATAATATATGCCAATTGTTTATATTGGAGTATTACATTTATTAGCAGAATGTAATGTAGGATTCACTGTGAACACAAAATGAAGAACAGCAGAGTTTTATGCACTTGATCAGATGCGACCTGCAGGCTGCAACTCGGTAAAAACACAATTAAATTCTTGCAAAGTGGTCTACTCATCACAAGACTGCAACTTAATGAAGATATACAAAAGCAGGAAAAATAAAGTAAAGCGCAGAATAAAAACCATTATCCATATCGAAATTACCGAAAATGTAAGAAGCCTCTTTTTTTAATTTTGTGTCAAAACTCTTCCCGGAATTAACAACAAAGCGAAAGGACGACCACCATGGAAGAAGATACAGTTATCAACGTAAGTCACACATTCTTTGCCAGGGTATATAGAGTTCTTATCATAAAAAGCATCAAGCCTATTTAATTCATACACATAATTTCGTACAGGCCTAGCTCTATAAAGTATCAAGACCGTTGGAGATTCATCAAAACAAAGTTCATATGCAAACTAAAGTATGTATCAATAACAAGTATTTTCTTATCATGTGTGTAAATGAGGTGCAGAAACTACCTTCTTAATTTTTTGTCAAGTAAAATTTACATATTAAGGGGCATTCCGAGAATTGAACTCGGGACCTCTCTCACCCTAAGCGAGAATCATACCACTAGACCAAATGCCCTGTTTTATGACTATATCATACTACCACATCATCATTGTTGAACGTAAACTTAACTCCCAATCTGCACAAAATGTAAAACCAAGCTTTAACACTCCCAAGCTTTAACACTCAGTTAAACAACTCAAAGAAATAAAAATATTGGTATACTGCATCCCAAAATCCAATACCAAATACTGAAAAATAAAGTTAAACAAAAACAAAAACAAAAACAAGAAGTTACGGATAGAGTAGTTACGAATAAGGATCTCTAAGAAATCAAAATTATTACCAGAATCTCAAATCAGGTTTTCAGGTCCCGAGAAAGAAGACTCGTGAGGAAGATGTAACAGAAAGTTGTTCTATACTTTTGGAAACATCTCTCATATAACAGGAACCTCACTTTGAGAGACTCATTATTACCACCCTTGTTCACAAAAAAAAAAGAAGTTTTATCCTACAGTAAAAGACAGACTGAAGTCAAATAATTAGAATTTGAACACAAAGTAAAATTATATCCAGCCCATTAAGTAAAGACCAGAAGCAATAATCGGCAGCAGAAGCAATAATCGACACAAAGGAAAGAAGAATCATAAAAATTAAAACGTACCAAAAGAATCAATTTGACAACCTCTGGGCATCACAGTTGTACACTTGGTACCAATCATGGCATCCGAAATACCTCTTGAAGAACATTACAAATCATTAATCGAAAAGGTAGTTGCAAATATGTAAAAATATTAACTCCAAAAAGAAGGCTTATGGGCTCCTCGAAACTACACTGCGACATACAAAAGAATATAAATGTGGCAGAGTTGTAAACAAAGCATAAATCTATATAGTTACCACAATAACACAAATCAAAGATCCATACGCAAGGCTGCATAAGCTTTGATATTGCCTGTCTTTACTGAAGAACATATTCATAAGCATGTAAAATTATAATAGAGTCTCGTTAACAAAAAACAAGACAGATTAATCAAAGGAATGTCACAAGGGAAAATAGGAAAAAAAAATTTGATTCCAAAGTAATCCGAGACTAGTCAGGATTATCAAATGGCGGCGTCTTAATGCAGTCGTCGTTTTCTGATTCCAGTTCAAGCTTCGTATCTCAGAAAGCAAACTCGTATTTTAGAAAACACACTCGTGCTTCAAAAGAAGAGTCTTAGTTACAAGTTACGAGGCTTCTCACAAAATTACATTCTACCAAGAATAGTTAAAATGATAAACTTGAAACTGAGAAACTCAATCAAAGGTAAGTTCTATGTTGCAGCTGACATATACATGCATATATATCACTATATCTATTTAGATATCCGAAACCCAGAGAGAGAATGACGACAACCAGTTAAACACTTTTTCAACTGAAAAAATGTCTTCTTTTAACCATCTGTAAGTATATCTTAAGGCTATGCTTTATAATTATAATCATGAGATTTTATTACTTTAATTTCATATCTATTTCATATGAGCTCATTTAGTTTTCTTTAGTGTTTATGTGCTTTTGTAAGGTGTAATTGAGAAAGTCCACTTGGGTATATATTTTGATATAAAAAAGTCAAGCCTCGTTACTGCTAACTACGACTCTTCTTTTGGAAGCACGAGTCTGCTTTGTGAAGTACGAAGTTAGGGCTGGAATCAGAAAACATCAACTGCATAAAGAAGCCACCTTATCAAATTCAATTGCAAGCCTAATATTCACAAAGCACAAACAATCCAGATACCGACAACTCTAGCTCCTAGCAGTAGCAAAACACATATGCAACAACGGTGCATTAAAATTACAAAAGATAATCCTGATGTGCCTTAGGGTTTTTAATAATAAAGTTAAACGATACCCCAGACTCATGCAAAAAATAAAACTAAAAATAAAAATTTACCTCTTATATATTTTCAAGTTAATCCCAATAAGTTCCTACCAAGTGATTTGATACAGCTGTCATAATAAATCTCCCAAGTTCAAGAACCTGATGAACAAAACCTAACTATTCCTTGCATATATATCAGATAATAATATAATCAAATTTAAAAAGCCAGAAGAACTAATTAATTTACACTTTAAAGCTACAACCGTCGTAGTAAAAAAACTGTTGGGTTGTTACCGAAATATTAAACTCATGTAATCCAATTCAGCTATTGTGACCAGATATTTGCAGGTTAGCCATAATTAAAAGTTGCAATAAAAAAATAACAAATCAAACAAGACAAAAGAAATATAAGGAAAACAAACATAGAGTTCAAGGAGAGAAATAGAAAATAGCAATTACGAGTATGAGACTATGAGTTGGTCTACAAAGTTTGAAAGGTACGAGTATAAATATAACCTGATCCAATTAACCCACAAAAACAAAAACTAATCAATTAGAACAACGATAATAGCGTGGATCGGAGAAAGAGAGATAATTAGCAAATAATAGCTAGAATCGAGAAATTAGGATTTGAAGTTTTCGACACCTGGCAGGCAGGAGGATAATATCATACTATATATAGAGAGGGAGGGAGGGAGAGAGAGTGGCTCCTCGATTATGGTTTATGAGATGAGACGAAAGGCGGTGCGTAAAAATTAAGCTAGGAAAATGCGTGGAATCTAAAAGCCGATTTAAATGGCTAATTTAATATTCATTTAAGAAATACTCCGGTAATTAATTTAACATCTTTCCGTTTTAGTTTTTTCAACTTTGAAATTTATTACACGCAATTTAATTTTACCCACTGTACTAATTTAGTGTAATAACTAGGGATCTTCTAAGTTTTCATTTGAAAAATTAAAAACTTAGGTGTAAATTTAGACTAATCATAATAATATCCCCATAAGTGAAAAATAAAGAGATGTAGCCAATGTTCAATGATTTGATCAACTGATTGAATAGTGCAATAACCTGACAAAAGCAGTACACCCAAAACAGAGGTGTTTATATGCCAAAGACTTGACACTTGTAAATTAAGAGTTAACACAATCAGTTGCTCAGTTGATTGTAATTAAGATGTCAATGCATATTTAGAGAGCATGTTAATATAAGCATACGGGAAAAAAAAATGGCCTGTACAGCCACTTACCCAAAAAAAAAAGATTAGGCACAGCCTCACATGTCTACACATTATTTAGCAACAAGCCTACAAATTAAAAATGAAATAAACAATAGTCTTTAGCAAATTCGTTTGATGTATGGAATCTAGTTATAAACCTTAAATTTCAATTCATACTTTGCAGGAGTTTATTGAGTTTTGTGTTTTTCGCTGTTAAGCTTTGAACTTAATAAGATTTTAAGAAAATATATGGAGATGAATTTTGCAATGTTGTTTTGGTAAACAAGTTTTGTGTTTTTCGCTGTTAAGCTTTGAACTGGTATAAATTATGGATATGCTTACATTCAAGTAAAAGTCTTGATAAATTAAAACCCATTAGCTATGCCGGCCAAAACATTATCTAAAAATCAAAAAGAAAAACTAGTCACCATATTGACGAAATAGAAAACAATCAAATGCTCAGTTTTCAAATTAGTCAAGTCCAGTTATACCTTAACACCAGAAAACCAACATGATCAAAAACGGATCACCAAACCAGTCACCATATTAACCAAACGGAAGGGAAAAAGAAGTCACCGAGTTATCAAATTAGTCAAGTCCAGCTTATACCTTAGCATCAGAAAACCAGAACAATCAACAATGAATCACCAAACTGGTCTAGGCAAAGTAATCTTGGAAACTTTGTGTGTGTGTGTGTGTGTGGGGGGGGGGGGGGGGGGGGGGGGGGCAGGCTAGCTGATAAAACTCACCGTGTAAAATCTATCTACTTATTTATCTTTAGAACATATTCACAAAACAAAATGATGAATCGGAAAAAAAGACAATATTTATATATCATACACAATAAAAAAAACTCTTATCAGATCAATAAATCCCAAAGTAGAGATACTTTTAATTACTGAATTTTGCAAATCCAAATGAAAACTCACCAAATTATATAATTATACAATTTAAGAAATTACATATAAAAATCAACAAGAAACTCACCAGTATTTCCAAAGGAGGAGCCTAGGACACGAGAGATTAGGCACTAATTTATGACTTCCACTGTATATGTTCATGGTTAATGTGTGTCAGTAATGGATTTTCAAATTTTCTATAAATAACAAGAAACTTGTTAGGGTAATCCTTCAAAAGTCTACGCTTTTTCCCTAAAACGTTCTGGATAAACTTTATATAGCTTCCATATATTTCGACATATAATTAGGTTTCAAAATGGATATGCACAAATACCTCTGTGAATAAAGTTGCATTTGATGAGTATATGAACATAATCAAATCTTAATTTATCATTCTTAAAAAAAAAAAAAAAAAAAAATATAATTGAATTGAATTACAAAAACTAATCCGTAACTAACATTAGCTTGAAGGAAGATCTTCACAATAGAAATTGTTTAAAATATGTAAACTCGGTCTGATATAATAAAATTGTAAATGTTAATCAAATGCTTTTGAAAATATTTCTACCACCATTAAACATTTTCTTTGATATGGATAGAGGATGTAAAATTATGATCAAGGTGAAACAGAACTAGAATTTAGTGTAATCATAGGGAATGTGTATTATCGACAGCCTAGTTAAATATGTTGATCTCAAGTATTTGTGGTTGTTTCCTCTTTCAAGAATGCAATCCTTTTGTTATAACTTGTATAAGCTCCTACAGAAAGTACACCATACCACCACATACTCACACAAAACAGTCTAAACTCATATTTCTGATCTGTTGCATTCGGGAGTAATTACCAAAATCATGCGTATCTGTATCATTTTATTCGTATTAAATTGTTCTTTTTCAGAAGAACCAATTCTGGGTAGAAAAATTCGGTACCCATCATATTATATCACACGGTCCAAGAACCACTGCCGAAACATCATTGTGGGCTTCCTAAGTGGGGAAAAGCCACAAAGAAAACTTCTCATTCAGTTAAAACAAGTTTTCCTTGTTTCATACAATTAACGTAAACACATCGACAAAAAGGCATGTTCTACTAAGTAAAAGTACATAAAACGAAAAGGACCCAAAATCTACCCGGCATTTCAGACATATTAATATAGGTCGAAATTTTAATAAATCAATTTGAAGAAACAGGTAAGTCGCGGGGAGTTTACCTGGTCAAGTATGAGCCGGAAGAAACGCCATGACGTCCACCCTAAGGAATTTGCATGTTTTGACTTTTAAGAGTTTCTGTGAGAAAAGAGAAGAAATTATCCATTGAAAAAGAATTTAGAATACTGAAAGAAACTCAAAACCTATCACTGTCCAAGCTGTTTAGCTATATAAGGAAAGAATGCATCAAGGTTCCTGGAGAATGGCAGAAATGTAATACAGGATCCAATAAGGTGAACACAAAATGGAGAATAGCAAAAGTGCATTACATGATCCACTAAGGTGAACACAATTTGGAGAAAAGCAGTGTGTTATGCACAACGAGACCTGCAAACCAGTAAAAGCACAAGTAAATTCTTATAGTGGATAGTCGAAGGAATAAACTGGGTTAGTAAAAAGCAACCTCTTTTGATAGTGGTCAACTTGTGCTTAGATTGACTACTGTAATTTCAATATCGACAGTGGTTTTCTAAAAGCGACCTACAGTAGTCAATCTGAGGAACCTCAATTTTCAATTTTCTGTGCCACAAATCTTCTAGAAGCTAATTAACGCAAAAGAGCCATCACCATGGAAAATAGGAAGTTGAGCCACGCAATAGTGACGAGGAATCGAAAGCTTTCACCAACGTAAGTCGACATTCTTTGTCACGGTGTTGTAATACAGTTGGTCAGTTAGTGAGCATAGAAATAATCAAAACTATATCAATTCCCCAAACGTTGGAATACGCCTCATATTATGAACCAACCAGTTTTCTGAGAATATATGTTTCGGAGGCAGCTACATCAAAGGAGCGGGTAAACTTTATTCAAAGAAATAATGTCCTTAATGATGATGGAGAGCAAATTTTACAAGACCAGCTCAAACAAGAATCAAAACCATTAGACATTCATGACAATGCAAACGATTTAAAGTATGAAACTCATGTATCTTTTTTCCATGTGCGTAAATGAGGTGAAAAAAGTAGCTTTTATTTTTGGGCTAAGAATTTTTTTATAATTAAGGGGCATTCCGAGAATTGAATTCGGGACCTCTCGCACCTGAGCGAGAATCATAGGACAGACCAAATGCCCTTATTGCTCTAGACACTTACTACAAGATCATCATTGTTGAACGTAAACCGACTTGACTTCCCAATCTGTACAAAGTGTAAAACTGTAAGAATGAATATTCCTCTCAGGTAAGCAACTCAAAGAAACAAAATACTGGGAGATTGGAAAAAGAGTAAACCAAAATCAAGAAATTATCAGGTGAGTAGTTAGAAATAAAGGAACTCTAAGAAATAAAAAAATTATAACATGAATTCAAATTCAATTGTAAACAACACTCTTCGTAATGGATTCCATTAGGAGGGATTGCCAATGAACAAGAAGGCATCTAAATTCTAAAGGAAGTTTTTTGCATTTACTGGAAAGTTTGAAAGAGACTTAGTTCTAGAATAAATAGACGCACTATGAATAATTACTCCAAAACGAGATATCTTATAACAGAGAAGACGTCAAGAGCCAGATAGGTATTTCTCTCAGACTTTCCTACTCCATCTAATAGTACCAAAACATATAGGCAGTTAATTTGAAAATCCAGCCAAATGGACTTGTTTCTATTGAAAAGAACAATTTTCGACCATATAGATCAAGAAAAAAGAAAGGCAGACGGAGAATCATTAAACTGATAATATCCTTCAAAAACTAAAACTCATACGAAAATAGAAAAAACTAAGGTATAACTTAACCTTACACAATGTCATTTGAATCTTAAACAGAGCTTTTCAAAGAGCGTCTGCTTTTGCACACAACTTTATTGGCGTGAGCACCTTCTTCTTAGCCATTCTCAACCAAAAACTGCAGCACTGGAACTCGTGGGTTTATTTACCTTTCCCTAAGAAAAGTAAAAATTAAAGAGCTTAGTACATACCTGGCTGCCATTTTCCTTTCATTAAAACAAAATGACGTTCATGACTTATATTTAAATGGTTACGCACAAAACAATGTAATGTAATTACAGTGTTTGATAATATAAAACCCATGGAGAACAAAAATAATATATACATGTTTATATGCAAAACAAAATGTTTAAATATTTTGAAAATTATGATGCATCCCTTATACATTTGAACAATATGATACTTGATTAACATGAAATCAAATATGGTTAAAAAATCAAATTACATTTCAGATTATAATATGAATTTGTGCAGTAAATCTAGCAAGATATAATGAAGAAATAACAGTTTCTACACCAATAAACCTGAGGCATTTCAATGACGATATAGTAAAAATGATTACAGAGATCAGTTTTGCATCAGGGTTTTGGTGTCAATAAAGAAGATTCCTGCAAAAGATGCAAGAGAAGGCAGGGTTTCGGAGTTAATAAAGAAGATTCATGTGAAAGATGTAACAGTAAGTTGCTTTATACTTTTGAATATTATCACATAGTTCGTACTTAGAACTATAGGATAGAATTTTTAGACTTTTCATTCCAACAATTTAGATATGTTAAATTCAATGGTCAAAGTTACACGTGTTTTCGTAGGGGACATTTATTTAGGGACGGAGGGAGTATAACTGAAACCCTATCAATTCAAGAGACTGGGTATACCATCTTGGTTCTCAAACTACAATTTCTTCATTCATCGTACAGCAAAACACAGACTGATTTATTTTTAATAATTCCTGCTTCCCTAAAACAAAGTAAACCCAATCAAATTTCATGTAGAGAGTGAAATTAATATGTGAACTGATTTTTAAGACAAAAACTTAAATTATGGTCCCACTTACGGCCAGAAGCTATGCAGAGTAATGTACGTAATTACAGTGTTCTAAACTTCTCCTAATACATAAAACCGTCGCGATTCTCGTGTACCATAAAAAAAACAAAAAATATGCAGAACATAGGAAGAGGGAGAAGAACCAGATAAGCAAAATCAGAGAATTGATGTTTCAGTACCTCACCGGAGCAGAGAGAGAGAGGCAGAGACAGAGAGAGTCCTCCTGACAAATCGAAAAAGAAATTAATCCTCTTTAACCACTCACTGTTTTACATAATGAAATACCAAGAACTCTAAATATAGCAAAAACTCATTCCAATGTTAGATGTATTTCGACAGAACTTAGGACATCCGCCAACCAACACCCATACTACTAGCAAGAACCTATATAAGATGGGATACTTAAAGTAAATTTGACCTCACATTGCCCACAAAGAACCATCATAATTGAGTATTAACTTAGTAAATATTGTAATAGAACTGTCAAATTCATTCGAAGAAAATCCCCGCACGAACTGTAAATTTCACATGATATATTAGTTATTGTAACCTACGTGTTACACCACAGTCTACATGGTATATTAGTTATTGTAACCTATGTGTTACACCAGTCTGTACATGATAGCAATCCCATGTACTTCCAGTAAAATAACATCAATATAAATATCTTATAAAGCAATTATGAGAGTAAGTTAATTTGATGGATATGCCTAAGTTACAGGGATACGGTATATATTGGTATGCTTACAAACCGGTGTTATCAGTAATTAGTATCGGATGAACTATTTATCTAAATTTATACGCTACGGAATCAAGAAAATCACAGTACAATTTATGTTATCTCAATAAACTCTGTGCTAGCAAAATCTCAGGCTTTTCACGAAGTTAATTAAAAAAAGGCCGACTCTGCAAAATATTACTTCAAATTGGACATTGATTTCTATAGAAATTAACCATACCAGATAACACTAAATAAAAGAAATCCAAATTTGTTATGGTACATCTGTACAAGTCCGTAGTTCAGACAATTCGAAAAATGGTAGTTCACTAAATAACAGCAGAGACAACGGACTATTGAATTCATGACATAGGATGTGAAGTGTTTAAAGAAAAGATTGAATAAAATGAAGAGTTGCACCTGTGGCATGGCAATACTCTGCTACTCCTTTGCCAACACTTCAAGTCCAACAAAAACAACAATTAAAGATACTTCACCAATATTCAAAAATTTAATCAACTAACATATTCTCACAATTGAAAAAAGCAGTGTGCACGTGTGAGTCTACAGAAAATTTACAAAGAAAGGAATAATTCGAATGGCAAAATATCAGATTGATGCTATCCTATAAAAGTGAAAATATTGCAAAAGAAGGACAGATCAGGGTAAAGAATAAACTTGCCTGTGCGAGCACCTCCATACCTTCTCTTTCAAGGACTACAACACTAGGAGACAATGTTAAAAAAAGTAAATGCATCAAAAAGTGTGCATCAAGGAGTCTTATATCAAGTTATCAACACAGAATATCAGTCCTCCGACATTAAACATTTGTTTATGTGGATACTAGAGTGGATGTCAAAATATGATCAAAGTGAAACAGAATTAGAACATTCAATAAGTTTAAGGAATGTGTATGAACGACAGCCAAGCAATGTAGATAAATATAACATGAGCAAGTTAAAATTACAGTTCTCAAGTGGTCATGGTTGTTTCCTCTCTCAAGAATGCAATCATTCTGTTATAACTTGTATACGTTTCTACAGCAAATACACCATACACTTAATAGTCTAAACTCATATTTCCGATCTGTTGCATTAGGGAGTATATTACCCAAATCATGCATATCTATGTCACAACTCGAAACATCTAATTTACTTATGTCCATTAGTGTACGAGAACTGAAGTGCAATGGAATAACCTTATGGTGGAAACAATCTAGGACAAATCACATCTGAATCATAGAAAAACTCAGATAACAATCATTAATGTGCATTAAAAGTGGAGGGAAATCACAGCTCAATCATCACATTCAGTTGAACCCAATTAACTCCTTAATTCATACACTACTCATTTTTCATAATTTGAAGACTACTCGTATCTCTAAACAATTAGTGCAACTGATGCATGTTCTACTAAATAAAAGTACATAAAATGGAAACAATCAAAAATCTACCTGGCATTTCGCAGATATACGTCGAACGTTTAATGAAATAGATGAAGAAACCTTACAAATCAAATTAATAAAACAAGTGGCGGAGTTTACCTGGTCAAGTATGGGCCGCAAGAAACACCAAGCTGTCTACCCTAAGGAATTTTACATATTTGTAACTGTTAAGAGCTTCAGTGAGAGCAAAGAGTAGAAATCCTCCATCGAAAAAAAAAATAGAAGAGTAATGCCCCTTCTAAGACGGAGACAATATAGACAATAGCAGAGTGTAATGCCCCTTCTCAAACGTGACCTGCAATCCAGTAAATGCACAAATAAATCATTTTAAAGTGGTTAGTCTTGGGAATATACTAGATACAAGGAACCTCTTTTGATAGTGGTTTACTTGTGCTTAGATTGTCTACTGTAATTTCAATATCGATAGTGGTTTATTAAAAGCGACCTACAGTAGTCAATCTAAGGAACCCCGTTTTTCGATTTTCTGTCAAAACTCTTCTAGAAGTAAATAAGACGAAAGAGCCATTACCATTCACCGCGAAAGATAGGAAGCTAGCTAAGCAATAGTGAAGAATAATAGAAAGTGTTGGCGTGAAATAAATGACCACGATATAGCAAATATTCTGCTGTAAATTAGATATATTCTGCTGTTATTTAATTAGATTAGATTAGACAATATCATTCTATTTTAGTCAAGTTAATATCTGTAGAGATATTCTCCTAACCTTTAGGAATGCTGTTAGGTTATTTTGTTAGTCTTGTTGGCCTATATAAAGGAGACTTTTAGTCTGTATTTGTATTGGATTTTGATTCATTATAATAAGAAGTATTCCTCTTGTTTTACTCACATGGTATCAAAGTCGATACGGCTATTCCGATCGATCCTATAGTCTTCAGCCATGCCAAATTCGGATGTGGCTGAGTCTGCAGCTTGCGCTAAGCGCAATTCTACCTCTCAAACAACTCATGACTGCAATTCTGCCTCTCCTTTGCCCGCAGCCTCATCAGATTACTCATCACTGCAAATAACCCTTCATAAACTGAACGGAAAAAACTTTTTGCAGTGGTCGCAGTCTGTCTCTCTTTTCCTGCGTGGCAAATGATGCATTGGTTATATCACTGGTGCAACACCAGCTCCGGCGTCAACTGATCCCACTTATGTGCGATGGGATGCCGAAAATTCCATGGTCTTGACATCACTCATCAATTCCATGGATCTGCACATCGGAAGAACTTACATGTTTTTTCCGACGACTGCAGATCTCTGGACTGCGATTCATGAGACCTATTCGGATCTGGGGAATGCTTCTCAGGTGTTCGAGATCAAGACGAAGCTTCGCGAACAACGTCAAGGCTCTCTCTCTGTCACCGAATACTACAATGCTCTTTGTAGTCTCTGGCAGGAACACGACCAATACTACTCCAATGAGTGGAAGTGTGCTGCTGATGCTAAGCTTTCTGCCCAGCGTATGGAGAAGGAGCGTGTAACACCCTGAATATTATATGCTTATTTATAAATATATTATAATATTTGATATATAAATATATATATATATATATATAAGTCTTGTTGCAAAAAAAGACAAAAATAAAATAAAAATGAATTGATGTATATAGAAGTACTTCAGCAGTAAGTAAATAAATGGACCCCACTTGGTTTTTTTATCTTTTCACCGCTTCAGTTTTTTTTCCAGATATACATACACGCATATACACACAAACACATTAACACACATACATATACGCACAGATACAGAGAGATTAGAGGTGAGAGAATAAAGAGAACTCAATTACACCTCGCTCACATAAACCCTATTTTCTTTCGACTCGTTAATCCGTTTTTCGATTCGTCTTTTCCGTTGCAAAGCTAACGCATATGGGAGTAATTTGAGGTATATATCCACCGGTTTTTGTCCCCTTTTCAGTTCTGTTCCGACCCTTTTAAAGGCTGAAATTCGCTTTTTCAGTAACAAATTTGGATCGTTTTCTTGTAGCTTGGTCATCGCAGGTCTAAGCTGAATTTTGAGGCTAAACTCGGTTGCGTTTCATCTCTTTTCGTGCTTGTTCGCCTCAGTCTACTATAGCCGTTCTTAGCGTCAATCGAGGTACCATTTCGGTACTAAAAAGGGGTGTTACTAAGCCGTTACTTGTGCTTACGCTTCGCTATATATATTTTCCTGATACGTAGTTAAATCATGCTCTATTTACTATCCTTTTAGAATTGAATTTCAAATGTTTATTAGTAGTTAAAATACAAGTTTGTTGTTTGTTTACTGTAGTTGAGATTATTCGATTGTATTATCAGCTTATTCTAAATATTATTATCACAAAGCCGGTTAATTGTTTACACAAAGTTGAAATTAGCTGAAATTGCTCTTTTACTGTTATTTAGATTAGTTGTTAAGAGATTATTACAGTGTATAAGTTTGTTAGTAAGCTTCGAAAGGTTTGCAGGTGACCCTGTGCAACTTATGCGAATATGTACATGATTTATATTCTGTTAGTTTGTAGAGAGTTGATACTACTTTAATCATGATTTGATAGCTGAACTTTCGATATCCAATAGTTGTTGTATAAATTCTGCTATTTAATTACTGTTATGTAGATTGATGCTATCGTTATTTTATTATAATACTGGAGCTGAATTTTCGAATAAATAGTAGCACTGCTGCAACTTATTGTTAAGTATTTACTGTGATTGTGGGTTAAAGTGTATAAGCACCTGTTTAGAATTAAAATGAAGTAAAATGGGGAGAAGGGGGTCGTAGGTAGATGAGTTGGTTGTCAGTCGGTTGTTGTTGTCAGTCTTTTACATTTTTTTTAGGGATCACGTGCCAACACAGTATCCGGGAGCAGTAACCGAGCGTATGGATATCATGAGTAGTTGATTCTTTACGTGTTATTGCCGGCGTATGGATTTCATGAGTAGTTGATTCCATACGTTGATCTAAGTAGTGATCCGGTACCCTACATGGATCTGAGAAGTTATCCGGCACTTATGTGATTCCGATTTTATACACTTTTGAGTCGTGGGTTGAGTCATGCCACTTGGCGTAAGTAGTCGATGTTTAGAAGAGTTGTGGTGGTGGACAAGTAACAAGATGAAACAGATTTTTTAAAGAATTAATATTATACTTTGTAGTTTTGTATTATTTTTAGCGTGAACGTTTATGTAACGAGTTTAGTTGACTCACCCTTTGCTTTGTGGTTTCTCGTTTTTTTTTTTTTTTGTATTTGCTTTATAGGTGGAGAGTCGGATGTACAGGTTTTTCCCGAGCAGTTTGAGCTCATGTTCGTAGGCGAGAAGTTAGTGTTTTGGGTTGCGGTATTTTGGGTTGCAGGTATAGTATAGGTACTCGAGGCCGAGTTAGTTTATTGTGGTGTATTTTAGATGATGTATATTATGTATATTTATGTAGCAAACGTACTGGTATTTTACTATTTTGTGTAATACATGCCTGAGCAGCGTTTTTTTTTTCCCGGAAGTTTGTTCTTTTCAGTATTTTCCTTTACAATTTTTATTTATTTTAGGCTCTGTTTGTTTCGTAGTAAAATATTTACAGAGGGAAAATATTTTTCGGGTAAAGTTTTACGGTGCAAATTTTTGTTTGCATTTTATTTACGGGTGTTTGGTGCGTCAAAGGTTTTCCATGGGAATTCTATTGAAATTCAAAAATCTATTAGTTATTTAAATTAGACAAATTCGATGCATAAATAAATAAACATTGTTCATACTTTAAACAAAATATTTTAAGATGAAAAACATCAAAAATTAACTAAAAGTCACAAAATTAACTAAAAGTCACAAAAATGAATAAGTTCGTGAAAGTTTAAAAACATTAGTGATTAAAATCACAATTATTTTGATGGGAAAAAAGCTAAAAGTTCGTCTACTTTTCTGAAAGGAACTTCGTCAACATGTATAGAAAACTTAAGCTAAACACATATTTTATTTCATATACGTCACTTATAATAACTTATAATTTTTCAACATATAAACTCATAAAATTATAAGTATAAAAGATATTATTGACTTTTTTTAGCTTTTTCAAATTTTCTTGGGTTTTTTAGATTTTTCGGAATTTTTTGTTTTATTTTTTCCATTTTTTCGTTATTTTTTAGGTTTTTTCCAATTTATTTATATTTTTATTGGTTAATTATATTTTAGCTTTTTAAATTTTCTTGGGTTTTTTAGATTTTTCGGAATTTTTTGTTTTATTTTTTCCATTTTTTTGTTATTTTTTTAGATTTTTTCCTATTTATTTATATTTTTATTGGTTAATTAGATTTTAGCTTTTTCAAATTTTCTTGGGTTTTTTAGATTTTTCGGATTTTTTTTTTTTTTTCCATTTTTGTTATTTTTTAGAATTTTGTGTTTTTTCCTTTTTTTTTATTGGTTAGTAGATAGAATTGGACTAATTATTAAATAATTTTGAAAGAATAGACCTATAATTAATAATAGTTATAATACTATTATTAGAAAGAATATAGAGAGAGGTTCCGTAAACCGTTTACAACTTTATTTGCAGGGTAATCGTTTCCCCCAATTTTACTGGATATGTGGGAAAAGTTTTCCCAAAAAAAATGTTTTACGTTAAACCAATCAACCGGAAAATCTATTTTACCCGTAAATGTTTGTTTACCCCCATTTTACAACAAAACAAACAGAGCCTAATTGCGTTCCCGGTTTCTGTAAATTTGGGGCGTGACAGAGCGTGTGTTTGATTTTCTCTATAGCCTCTCGCCGCAACCTGATGATGCACGTGGCCGCGTGCTAAGTCGTGATCCGTTTTCTACTCTACGTGAAGCCTTTGTTGAGGTACGCAGAGAAGAGACTCGGCGCAAAGTCATGCTTGTACCCGAAACGGAGTCTGTCATGGAGGCTACAGCCCTTGCAGCTTCAAACTTCTCAAACTTTCGTCACAATCCGGGTGGTGATCAGACTCCTTCCTTTGAGGATTCTCGGCCTAGCTCCAAGTCTACTCGCCCGTTTTGTGAGCATTGCAAGCGTACTGGTCATGTCAAAGCAACATGCTGGAATCTTCATGGACGCCCCGACCAACATCGCCTGCGTAAGTCTGTTGATGCCAAAGGATTCCACGCGGACAGCACGTCCAGCCCACTATCTTTCTCAGCGGAACAAATCGAGCAACTAAAGCTCCTTCTCAGTGCCACCTCAACCTCCTCGCCGCCTATGAAGCAACATCACTACACTGTGGCGAAAAAAGGTAATCCTAGCACAGCCCTAACCTCCCATGTGACCCATGTTGATGATTGGATTGTAGATTCGGGCGCATCCGATCATATGACAGAAGCATCGCACTTGTTTTCAAACTACACACCGTGCTCAAGTATTCACAAAGTTCGCATTGCCGATGGCTCACTCTCCTCAATAGCCGGCAAAGGATCGGTTATACTTTCTGATCGTCTAACACTACATTCCGTGTTACATGTTCCCAAACTGTCTTATAACTTGTTGTCTATTAGCCAACTAATTCGGTCTCAACCCTGTGTGGCTCACTTTACCCTAAATTCTTGTGTCTTTCAGGATCTCTCAGGGACGATGATTGGGACTGCGATGGAGCATGAAAAGTTGTACTACATGAAGACAAGAACTTTCAAGAGTGAACAAGCCCACACATCTGCTTGCAAGTTTGTTTCTACGTCAATAATGTTGTGGCACAATAGATTGGGTCACCCTAGTTTTCCATATCTGAATAAATTGTTTCCTCATTTGTTCATCAATAAAAATCTGTCTTCGTTTCATTGTGAGATTTGTCAATTAGCTAAGCATACTCGTGTACATTTTAAATCAATACCCTATATTGCCTCAACCCCCTTCTCACTCATTCATACTGACTTGTGGGGTCTATCTAGAGTGTCCAACATGAGTAGGACTCGGTGGTTTATCACATTCATTGACGATCACTCTCGCATGACTTGGATTTATTTAATGAAAGAAAAATCTGATACTGCATACACTTTCAAGAACTTTCACACCATGATTAAAACTCAATTTAATGCATGTATCAAAATCCTTAGAAGTGATAATGGAAAAGAGTACTTAAATGATGTCCTAGGTCCTTACTTCACTGCAAATGGCATAGTCCACCATAGCTCGTGCACGAACATCCCCCAACAAAATGGGGTGGCGGAAAGAAAAAACTGCCACATTCTAGAAATTACTAGGAGTATTATGTTCACCACAAATGTTCCTAAATACTATTGGGGGAAGCTGTTCTTGCAGCCTCATACCTAATTAATCGTATGTCATCAAAAGTCCTTTAGTTCCGAACACCTTTGCAAGTGCTCCTAGACACGCACCCTGATACTCATCTTTTCACAACGAAATTCCAAACTCGAGTCTTTGGGTGTGTGTCCTATGTCCATATCCATTCTCAGAACCGCTCTAAGTTTGATCCCCGAGCTATAAAATGTGTTTTCCTTGGGTATTCGTCCACAAAAAAAGGTTACAAATGTTTTTATCCAATTACCAAAAAATTGTTTATTACCATGGATGTCACATTCGTCGAATCAGTTCCTTTTTATCCCAAATCATCGCTTCAGGGGCAGAACATAGGGTGAAGCTCATTTTTGGGAGCAAACAACAATTCCTAACCTGGTCATTGACCACACGACCCGCTTAATCAGCCACAATAGTGTCCCAAGTCAACCCGAAAATGCACATTCAGGAACAAGTGAACAGGCTGGGAACCCGATGGTAGTACGTGTTTACTCTCGTCGAAAAAACCCTCATATAGTACATGCTGCCCCAATGCTCCAAGCTACACCAGAATCTGAACCGAGGGAATCTGAACAAGAAGTGCAAAATGAGACAGGTATGGATTTTGTTGGTCCACTTAATATTATTGATGAACATGTAGATGATGTAAACAGAGTTGATGACCTTCCAATAGCTCTTCGGAAATGTGTGAGAAACTGCACCAAATACCCTTTTTAAAAACAACTGTCGTATGGGAAATTGTCTCAACAATACAAGGCATTCACCATCGAATTACAATCTGCAGCGATTCCGAAAGATGTCCATGAAGCACTGAAGTCACCCGAGTGGAAAGAAGCTGTATTTGAAGAGATGAAAGCACTGCAGAAGAACGAAACCTGGTCTCTTGTGCCGCTGCCGAGAGACAAGAAGACTGTTGGGTGTCGATGGCTTTTCAACATTAAGTTTAATGCTGATGGGAGCATTGAACGGTTCAAAATGAAGTTAGTTGCGCGAGGATTTACCCAAACATATGGTGTTGACTACTCGGAGACATTTGCACCAGTAGCCAAACTCAATACTGTGCGGGTTCTCATGTCTCTAGCTGCTGCTAACCAAGATTGGCCGCTATACCAACTCGATGTCAAGAATGCATTCCTCAACGGCAACATCGAGGAAGAAGTGTACATGGATATTCCGCCGGGATTCCACAGTGATGAAAACAAGGGACTCGTGTGCCGCCTCAAAAAGTCTTTATATGGTCTCAAGCAATCCCCTCGAGCATGGTTTGAGAAGTTTGGAGAAACGATGAAGAAACTTGGGTTTATTCAAGGATGGGCTGATCATACATTGTTCTTTAAACACTCGAATCAGGGGGAAATTACAATCTTAATCGTGTATGTAGACGATATGATCGTCACAGGTAGCAACTCAGCTGAGATTGAGAAATTAAAAAAGGAATTGGCTCGAGCATTTGAGATCAAAGATCTTGGTCTCCTTAAGTACTTCCTAGGCATGGAAGTTGCTCGGTCTAAAAAAGGTATTTCTATCACTCAACAGAAATACATTGTCGATCTCCTCAAGGAGACAGGTATGACCGGTAGCAAACCTGTTTCAACACCTCTTGATCCTAACATTAAGCTTAATGATCACGATGGAGAGCTTGTGGAAAAAGAGAGATATCAACGCCTTGTTGGAAGGCTAATATACTTGTCTCACACCCGACCGGGCATTGCTTTCGCAGTGAGCCTTGTAAGTCAGTTCATGCATGCTCCAAGGAGTCATCACATGCAAGCAGTTTTCAAAATTTTGCGTTATCAGAAAAAGACTCCGGGAAGAGGTCTGTTTTACAAGAGAGGAGATAATCGGCGAGTAGAGATCTACACCGATGCTGATTGGGCCGGATGTCCGAATGATAGACGGTCAACCACCGGGTACTGCACATTTGTGTATGGAAATCTAGTGACGTGGAAGAGTAAAAAGCAACATGTTGCTAGAAGCTCCGCCGAAGCTGAATTTAGAGCTCTTGCTCAGGGCATGTGCGAACTGCTCTGGATTCTTAGACTTCTTGATGAACTCAAGATGGATATCTCCCTACCTATGCGGTTGTACAGTGACAACAAAGCTGCAATAAGTATAGCACACAATCCAGTCCATCACGACCGAACCAAGCATGTAGAGATCGACAGACACTTCATCAAGGAAAAAGTTGATTCTGGAAAAATGTGTATCATCTATGTTCCAACTGATCATCAAACTGCAGATATCTTCACTAAAGGGTTGTTCAGCGACAAATTTGAGTTCTTTATTAGCAAGTGTGACATGATCAATATCTATGATCCAACTTGAGGGGGAGTGTTGGCGTGAAATAAATGACCACGATATAGCAAATATTCTGCTGTAAATTAGATATATTCTGTTGTTATTTGATTAGATTAGATTAGACAATATCATTCTATTTTAGTCAAGTTAATATCTGTAGAGATATTCCCCTAACCTTTAGGAATGCTGTTAGGTTATTTTGTTAGTCTTGTCTGCCTATATAAAGGAGACTTTTAGTCTGTATTTGTATTGGATTTTAATTCATTATAATAAGAAGTATTTCTCTTGTTTTACTCACAGAAAGTTTTCAACAACTTAAGTCGACATTCTTTGCAAGAGTGTAGCGATACAGGTTGTCAGTTCCTGAGCATAAAAAGCATCAGGACCACCTCAAGTCCCCAAACATGGGAATACACATCATGTTTTGAACCAATCAGTCTCCTGACAACATATTTTTTAGCAACTACTTATGCATTACAGGAGCCGGTACACTTCATTCAAAGAAATAATATCCTTAAAGATGGCTGAGAGAATATTTTAGATGCTCAGCTCAGTCAAAACACAACACCGTTAGTCATTCATCACTATGCAAACAATTTAAGTTTGAAACTCGTGTATTTTTTTACCGTGTAAATGAGGTGCAAAAAGTATCTTTAGTTTTGGGGTTAAGTAATCCGAAAATTGAAAATGAAGTCAACTGGTTTCCTAATGAAAAGAACAATTTCGACCATATGAATTTAGAGAAAAGAAAGGCAGACGACGAAAGATTAAACTGATCATATCCTATAAAAGTTAAAACTCATACAGGAATAGGAAAAATTAAGGTACAACCTTACACGATGTCCTTTGAATCTTGAACATAGTTTTTCCAAGCATGGCTGCCTTTGCACCCAACTTTATGGGTATAAGCACCTTCTCCCTAGATTCTCAACCAAGAACTCCTGCACCGGAACTCGTGGGTTTAATTCATCTTCCTTTGAAAAAAGATAAATTAAAGAACTTAATATTTCCCTGGTTGCCATTTTTCTTTAACTAGATAAATTTATCTAATGTTTTCGTGACTAATTCTTTATATAGTTACAACTTACAACACCAGTTAATGTTATGTAATTACAGTGTTCTAAAACATAAAACTCATGGAGAATAAAAAAAATTGTATGTAAGTTCTTATGCACAACAGAAGCATCATGTTAATTATGAAATGTTTCAATATTATGTTGTATCCCTTTTACATTTGAATTAGATATGGTTTAACCTGTCAATTTTTTAATATATCACATACAACGGAAACCTATCAATTTCCAGACACTGAGTATAACATTAAATTTCTCCATTCATCCTACAGGAAAACACAGACTGAAAAGGTTTAAATAGCATAAAAGACGTGCTCTCACTACGAACACAAACTTAAATTAACGTTGGTACCAATGAGTAATGACGACATCCAGAATACTCATGGAGTGCAATACTAAGCTAAATTTAATTTTCAAACACAATACAGAAGAAGAAAAAAAGACAATCAGTTATCAAAAACATAGTTGCAAATGTGGAAAGATATATAATTCAGAAAAACAAACCAATGGACTCCTCCAAACTGGACTGTAGCATATTAAGAAACGAATGTAACCCAAATAGAAAGAAAGTTAATAATGATACAGAACAGCAAAGAACATAAATCCAAAATCCGTAGGCATGACTTGTAAGTCCTGATACATCAAGCCTTTATTGATGAACATGATCTTAATTGTAAGCATATAGGACAAAAATATACTTCACATAAACTGATAAACAGATACTATCTAGAGAGCTGAAAGGGAAATGAGATTCGTCACCAGAAAAATTGGCATACAGGCTATGAAATTACTAATTAGAAATTTAAAAAAGTGAATTCAAGTAAAAGAGTAATCATATTATTGGTCATTTTTAGTATATATGGAATTCAAGTAAAAGAGTAATCATACCTTTAGTGGGAGGGTGTCTGATGTTGCATGTCTATTTTTTTATTTTTTTTTGTGATGGCAAGGCTTTTGTGGGTTCCGTTGCTCTGAGGGATCAGTGGAAGGCGCTCGAGGCTGAGAAAGAGAAGCTCGTGACCGAGAAGAAGGACCTGCTGGCGGCCTTCGAGGAGGAGCAAAAGAAACTGGTCGCCGAGAATAAAACCCTGGGCGAGAACTATGACAAGGTGTCGGGGGACTTCCTGCTCGTGACCGAGGAGGTCGGTAAATTGGAGGCGGAAAAAGAGAGTATGGTCGAAAAGTACGACCAACTAGAGGAGGAGAACTTGCTCTCGGCGGAGGACGTGGAAGCTGAGAAGGCGGAGGTTGCGGCTCTAAAAGCAGCGCATGCTGAGGAGCGGAAAAAGTACGCTATGACGGCGAATTTCGCCGTCTATTGCGCTCATGTGCGCGCGCTTAATTTCGCGAAGGTTCCTTTATCGGATCAGGCATGGTCGGAATTGGTGTACCCCTGTCCTCAGGGTGCACCTCCGAAACCTCAGGATTGGGCCAACCTCCGAGATGAGGAGCTCCCACGGCTGCCGGGACATACTACTTCGACGGCGCCGCGTCCCCATTCCGGGTCTGCTCCAACGACTCCTCGGTCTGCTCCCACCGTCACTCCCCCACCCACATCCCCTCAGGTGGAGCCTTGACCATTTTCTTGTAGTATTTTCTCTGTAGCTTATTGTAAAGTCTTTGGGTACCCGAATTGTGGGTCGCTTTTGTATCTAGAAACATATTTGTTTAGAGAAGTGGTAATATAGGTGGTGTTTTTTTTTGTTTGGCTTTTCCGAATTTATTTTCCCTTTTCTAGGGTCATCATATTTTGAAGTATGTGAAAACAAAATATTGTCAGGTACCCCATAACCCTCTGGCCATGGTGGTCTGGGCCTCGCCTAGTCGTGGCGGAGGTAACGTTATAGATGGTCTTGAAAAGTCTAAAGCTTTCCTAACTGCTTAATTGAAGGCTGCTCGTCGTAAAATCGAGGATCTGAATGTTCATATTTCAAACGTGTCGACTCGGTTACGTGACTTGGGAGAGAAATTCAGCAAAAAGACCGCCTATTATAAGGCGAACAAGGGTAAGGCGAAAGAACTCCTCGGTGCACTTCGGCGATCTCGTGATGAAGCCCGAGGCCGTGTGACGAGCCTGAACTTAGTGCTAGGTGCCGTTTTCGAGGATGCGGACCTACTGCTAACCTTTGTGAAAGCGTATTGGGCCCGAGCTCGCGCTTTAGAGGTGCTTGAGCATGTGAAAAGGATGAGTGGTGTTGCCCGGGCAGAACGCATGGTTGATGCGACGGCCGGGGTAACTGAGACCACGGCGGCCTTGAACCGAGTAGATGCAGTCATTCGTGAGCGTTTGGGAACTCAAATTGTTTCATTGCGAGATATTCATTTCGCTGATGTAGTAGAGACCTCAGCGTCCGTTGAGGGGCTATCGGATTAATAATTGAGTTGTTTGTTTTGCCGTAGATATATCTTCTTTTTTTTTTTTTTTTTTTTTAATGAGTATTCATCTTTTCCTTTCTTCCCATTTTTTTTTTTTTAGGCACATGATACTATGTCGCACCAGGCTGGCTCTCCAAGTCTAGTTGGTCCGGGGCCAGGACCTACTTATGCCGCCCGAGACGAGGCCCCATCTGGTGTGGCTAGTGATGATCATGTCAAGGTTCCTTATATCGTTTTATTGGGTAAGAATGTCGAGTTGCTCAATTTGTGTGGCCGACTTAGGGCCAAGTTGAAAACTCAGGCTTCTTCTTTTCGTGAGTACGCTCGGCGTTCCGAGCATGTTGTCAAGGTTCAGGAGCGTCGTTTAGATCGGTATTGGCGGGTAAAGGAAAAATACTTCAGTAAACTAAAGTCGTTGGTAACCCAAGCGAACATGCTGGTGAAGTATTTCCGTTTGTCCCGATCTAGATACGATGCCTCTGCAGCTATGATCGAAGCTCGCAACCTTCCTTTCGACGATGCTCGTCGGAAAGCGGTCTCGGATGCTCACGAGGTCGCTAAAGGAGCCGAATTCTCTGCGCGGCTTAAGACGTTGACATGCGTTGGCGCACATACGTTTGATGCCCTTATTTCGGAGGATCGTTTTGATGGCGAGGAAACTGATGGGGATACATCGACGGATGACGAAGAAGTGTCACTTGGTCAGTTACCGTCATGTTCCTCATGTAGTAGCTCTTAAATAAATTTCTTTATTTGTTGGTTGTATCCTGTTGCCTCCGTAACGCGGGCGTGGACTATTTGTTTTACTTCTGTTCTCCTGTGTTCGGATCTTCTCATTGTTGTATGGATATTTCATTGATTGGATTGATTTTCCTTTGTTGATTTCTTCGTTTGGCAGTTATGTGCCTCCATAATGTGGACCTTTATTATCTGCTTCATTTCGTTATACGTGTATTGGACATTCCCGTTGCTGTTATTTCATTGTTTTGATGGATTTCTTTTCGTTGTTTTCGCCATTTGGTAATTTATCATCCCCGGAATGTGGGCCTGAACTATTCTCCTCATTGCTGCATATTTTTTTATTTTTTTTCATCCTTGCTCATTGGGTCAACGTGTACCTGCATATACATAAGTATTCATTCCTAGGCATTCTTTTAGACATGCCATGTCGGGAATTTCATAGTATTCCTAGGCCCTTTGGCCATGTTGGGAATTTCACAGTATTCCTAGGCTCTTCGGCCATGTTGGGAATTTCACAGTATTCCTAGGCTCTTCGGCCATGTTGGGAATTTCACAGTATTCCTAGGCTCTTCGGCCATGTTGGGAATTTCACAGTATTCCTAGGCTCTTCGGCCATGTTGGGAATTTCACAGTATTCCTAGGCTCTTCGGCCATGTTGGGAATTTCACAGTATTCCTAGGCTCTTCGGCCATGTTGGGAATTTCACAGTATTCCTAGGCTCTTCGGCCATGTTGGGAATTTCACAGTATTCCTAGGCTCTTCGGCCATGTTGGGAATTTCACAGTATTCCTAGGCTCTTCGGCCATGTTGGGAATTTCAGTTGCATTGGTTAGACTGCATGATATGACACTTTATTTATTCAAAAGGCAAGGGTATTAGTTAGAGAGATAAGGCGGCACCTGTATTTGTACTGACGGTCTGGCTTATATGTAGTACTTCTTTAGGTTAGCCACGTTCCAAGAATTTTTCTCCCCTCTGCTATTTTCGCACAGAACGCTTTTGAGTTTGTAGGTAACTGGGCTTGTTCTCTTGACGATCTCGTATGGTCCCTCCCAGGTGGGGCTCAATTTACCATGTATTTCATTTCGGGTATATACCGTTACTCGTCCTAGCACCAGTTCTCCGACTATGAACTCTTTGGTCCCTTTTACCCTCTTGTTATATGCTTGTTTGACACCTTGTTGATACTTTGCGAGTGTAAGAGCTGCTATCTCTCGTTTCTCGTCTATCATGTCAAGCTCTTCTCTCATTCTTTGTTCATTGTTTCCCTGCTCGACTAAAGTTGTTCGGAGCGTGGGTAGCCTAATTTCTGTTGGTATGACAGCCTCAACACCGTATGCTAAGCTAAATGGGGTTTCCTTGGTGCCCGTCTTCGGCGTGGTTCGGCACGACCACAAGACGTTAAGTAGCCGTTCGGGCCATCTCTCCTTCGCTTGCTCAAGGGTTGTCTTGATGCCGTCTAGTATTGTTCGGTTCGATACCTCTGCCTGGCCGTTACCCTGTGGGTATGTCGGCGTCGAATAGAACTTTCGGATTCCTAGTTCCTCGTACCACAGTTGTAATTGTGCATCTTTGAACTGGGTTCCGTTGTCGGCGACAATAGCGTACGGTATTCCGAACCTGGTTATGATGTGTTCCCAGATAAATTGTTTGACGTTGCTCGCTTTGATTTCTCGGAGGGACTTAGCTTCAACCCATTTGGTGAAATAATCCGTCGCGACGATCAGGTATTCCACGCTCCCCGGGGCCTTTGGGAGTTTTCCGATCAGATCTACTGCCCATTGTGCAAACGGCCATGGAGCCGATACGGGGGCCATTAGAGACGAGGGGAGTCGTGGTATTTTGGCGAATCGTTGGCACTTATCACAACGTTGTACATATACATCAGCATCTCGCTTGATATAGGGCCACCAATACCCTTGAGTAATTGCCTTGTTTGCAAGGGATCGCCCTTTGATATGTGCGCCGCAAGATCCTTCATGGAGTTCCTCCAGGACCGGCAATTGTAGCTCGGGAGGCACGCACAGTAGGTGGGGTCCCCGGTAACTGGATTTGTACAGTTTGTCGTCCTCGGATAGCCAGAATCGAGGAGCTTTTCTCGTAATTTTCAACGCTTTTATCTTGTCGGCTGGGAGCGTCCCACTTCGCAGATAATGAGTCATGTCGTCCATCCAACCTAGTTCGTACTGTACTGAAGTCACTCGGTCTATCCTTTTAGATATGCTAGGGGTCATCAGTAGTTCTACTGTAATCGACCGGGTATCGGTTAATGTTAAGGTCGAGGCTAGGGTGGCCAAGGCATCGGCATGTGCATTTTCGGTGCGATTGATCCTGACTAACTCGCATTGTTCAAAGGTGGCCATCAAGTTTTGGACTTTCTCCTGATAGAGGATCATCCTGTCATCTTTGGCTTGGTACTCGCCGAGGGCTTGATTGACAATGCGCATGGAGTCTGAACTCGCAACTAAGTGGGAGCATCCTAGGGAACGGGCGACGAGCATACCATTGATCATGGCTTCGTATTCTGCCTCATTATTGGTAGCTCGGAACCCCAGTTTTATGCTTTTTTCGATGATTGCTCCTTCTCCAGACTTTAGGACGATCCCTGCTCCGGATCCGTCCTTTATGGCTGATCCGTCGACATGTATCTGCCAGTGTGACTGTGGAGAGATTGCCAATGGCTCGTCATAGCCTTCGGTAAACTCCGCGACGAAATCGGCCAAGACTTGTCCTTTTACGGCATGTCGGGGTACGAACACGATATGAAATTGGGATAGTTCGACCCCCCAGGCGGCAACTCGACCGCTTATGTCTGTCCGTCGAAGTGACTCTTTGATATGAAACTTCGTGTATAACCGGACCTCATGAGCTATAAAATAGTGTGGCAGCTTCCTGGTGGCGACGACCAAGGCCAGACACAACTTTTCCAAGGGGAGGTAACGTGTTTCGGCTTCGACCAGAGTTTTGCTGACGAAGTAGATCGGATATTGCTCGTGACCCTCTTCTCTGAGGATGACTGCACTCACAGCTGTAGTGGAAACTGCTAGGTAGCATGCCAGAATATCTCCTTTGCTCGGCCTTACCAGCAGTGGCAGCGTCCTCAAGTACTCTTTGAGAGTGTTGAATGAAGCCTCGCATTCCGGGTCCCACACGAATTTTCTATCTTTCTTGAGTGATTCGAAAAACGGTCGTCCCTTATCTGCGGATCGACTGATGAACCTGCTCAAAGCGGCCATCATTCCAGTAAGCTCTTGTACCTGTTTCTTATTCTTGGGCGCTGCCAGGTTCTGCAGAGCTGTGATCTGGTCGGGATTTGCCTCTATTCCTCGTCGGCTGACCATGTGCCCCAGAAATTTTCCTTTGTTAATTCCGAAGGCACACTTGCTCGCATTGAGCTTCAATTTGTGCTTGCCCAACGTGCTGAAGACATCTCTGATATCTTGGAGGTGGGACGTAGCCCTTTCGCTTTTGACGACCATGTCGTCTATGTAAACCTCCATCGTCTTCCCTATATGATCTCTGCATACCCTCGTTATCATCCTTTGGTATGTTGCTCCCGCATTGCGCAGGCCGAACGGCATTACCGTGTAGCAATAATTTCCCAAAGGCGATATAAAGGACGTTTTTTCTTGATCTTCGTGGGCTAGGGGAATTTGGTGGTATCCTGAATATGCGTCGAGGAAGGTCATTCTTTCTGCTCCCGCCGTCGCGTCCACCAGTTGATCTATCCTCGGGAGGGGAAAGTGGTCCCTCGGACAGGCTTTGTTGAGATTGGTGAAGTCTATACAGACTCTCTCCTTTCCGTTCTTTTTTGGGACTACGACTGGATTGGATAACCATTTCGGATAGAAAACCTCCCTTATGGCTCCAGCCTCCAATAGCTTTTGTACTTCAGCGATTATAGCTGCTCTGTGCTGTACAGACACTTTCCTTCTCCTTTGAGCTACCGGCTTGTACTCGGCATTAACACTTAGGTGGTGGCATGCCGTTTCGGGGTCTAGGCCTGGCATGTCTTTGGGACTCCAGGCGAACTTATCAACGTTGCTGAAGAGGAATGCTTCCAACTCTTCGAATTCCCGTTTTGGTAGGTTATTCCCGAGGAGGAAGTAGTGCTCCTCGTCCATATCCGGGATATACACCTTCCTAAGTGTTTCTCCTACTTGTTCTTCAACAACCCTCTCGGTTCTGGATATTTGGTTGATCAGCTTCTTGGTGCTGGTGGGTTGTTCGACAACGATCAGCTGTTTTTGTAGGGCTGCGGTAATGTCTTCACAACGTCTTGAATCTTCTTGATACCCCCTAGCTGTCTCGATCTCTCCCCTGTCATTTGGGTATTTGACTTTTTGGTGGTAGGTCGAGGGTATGGCCCGCATGGCGTGCACCCAAGGTCGGCCTAAGATTGCGTTGTGGCCGGAGCTGTCGTTGACTACTAAGAACTCCACGGGAACCGAAACGGATCCAGTTGTTACGTTGAGGACGATCTTACCCAAAGGTTTGGTCGTCTCGGAGATGAACCCGATCAATGTGACATCGGTAGGTTGGAGATCTTGTGTCTTGAGTTCCATTTTGTCGAAAAGCTCTCTGTACATGATGTCACAAGAGGCTCCTTGGTCGACTAGCACCCTGCTGACCGTGTCGCGGCCAATTTGAACACGGAGATTAATGGCGTCCCCATGGGGATGTATCACCCCTTCCTCGTCGTGACCCGAGAAGGAAATGGGTGGACATCGTCGGGACGTGCATTGCCTTTTAGAGGTCGACGCTTGTGACGCCTTGGCTACCTGGCCAAAGTGCGCCAATTTCCGCTGTCGTGATCGTTCTCCGCCTGTTCCCTTGGGTCGTGACATGTGAACGACGTTGATCGTTTTGCCCTGCCGGTTGCCGGCTCCCTCGATGGCTAGTTGTTTGCCTTTGTTCCCTGCGCCTGTGATGAACTTAGCTAGGTATCCCGCATCACCCCACAGGTTCATCTTCCACCGCAGGTGACGGCAATGTTCGGTGAGGTGGCCGTGATCCTCATGATATGTGCAAAAAAGTTTGGAGTCTCTCATATTGGGGGGAGAATTGATCGGTTGTGGTCGGGAATACCAACTTTCCCTGCATATATCTTTTAGGATATCGTCAGCGGACATGTTGAAAGTGTATCGTAGTTCGACCAGTCCGAAATTATTTCGGCGCTCCCTATCTTGGAACCGATCTTGTTGGATCGGTTTGGGGGGCATTGGATAAGTGAGCTGGAGTGGTTTAGGCTCGTTGATCGGGGGGGGGGGTATGCGATCTGGAGCGGTTTAGGCTCAGGTTCTCGTTGTCGCTCGCCTCTCCCGTGGACCTCGGGACCTTTGTCCTTCCTGGTCGGTTTGAATGCTTCTTCATGGTTGTTCCTGGCTCTTTTGCGACCCACCTGTGCTTCCCGAACTGTTTCCCTTCTTGGTAGTGTTCGGTTTAGGAAACGAATTTCATCATTCTTATCGGTGAGGTGGGTACAGTAGGCCAGTAGAGAATCTGTGGTCGGGAAGTCTTTGCCTATGAACTTCCTTCTCGCCCAATAGCCATTAGGGATGGAATTGATAAAGTTCTGGATGGCTATATTATTGGCATATTGTGGAATCTGGTTTGCTACGTCGATGAAGCGTATGCAATAGTCGTTGAGCCTCTCATTCGGCATCATCGTCATTTTCAAAAGGGTTTCGATGCTAATCTTCTTTTTCCTATGGGTGGCGTATCGAGTGGAGTACGCTCTTAGCAGCTCTGTCCAGTCTCTTATGGAGCCCCGTGGTAGGTTGTGATACCACGACGAAGCCTCTTGGCCCAAGCTGTTTTTGAAAAATTTGCACATAAGTGCCTGGTCATCGCTCCACAATTCCATCTTCGTCTTGTAGTGCCTTAGGTGGTCGATAGGACAACTCCTTCCATCATAAAGCCTGAACTCAGGGATGACGAACCCCGCCGGATTGCGATACCTCGTGATCTGTTCGGCGCATGGGGTTTCTTGGTACACGTTCCATGCTTGTTGGAATGCGTCATCCGAGGCTTGGTAGGGGGGTTATCCCCGCTGATGTGGTGGTGGTCCATAACTTTCCCCGATCATGTGTTCGGGATATCTACCGTCCTTCGTGTGCGTATCGAGGACACGTTCCCCACGCGTGTTTGGGTGGACGACCATCGGAGGGATCATCTCGGGGGGACTGTCCCCTTGATGGGGCGGTCTTGTGTTGGTTCGTCGCCCTGCTGTTTCCAGGGCGGCCCTGTAAGCTGAATCTTCCGCTTCACGGCGTAGATCTTTATCTGTATTTGCGAACTGGGTAATTGGCAATGCGATGCCGGCAGCTGTCATGGTCGTCATACATGCCGCCAGTTGAGCTTGCAGCTGGGCATAGTTCCTTTCATTGGCTGGTAGAACAACGTGTTGTACTTCTACCGTGGATGGTGTAATTATCCTCGGCGGAAGAGTCGGTGGACGGGACAACTGTTCAAGTACATGACCCCCGGGCATACCATAGCGGCGATCTTCGTTCGCTTGGAGACGAGCGCCGGAATTGACCGAGGTTGTTGGCAAAGGGACTCTTGAGCTCGGCCCTGCTTGGGATCCGGGTTGGCGTCTTCGTGATCGCCTTAATACGGGCATGACTTGTTCGCCATCCGAGGACGAGGAGGGTTCGTCAACAATCCCTTCAATTCGCTGGGGTGGTTCTTGGTTGACATAGGAGGTTGTTGGTTGATTTCCGGGCTGGATAGCGTCATTTCTATCACGGATTTCGAGTAGATCGTCGAGGTCTTGTTGGCTGAATTGTACGTTTTGGTTATTGGTTTCTACTATCTCGGGATGGGTTTCTTCTACATTGGTCACCATTGTCGCTCGTCTGGTAGAGGATTGGTATTCGAATTCTAAACTAGTTGGGGACTAGATGATTCCCGGAGATGGCGCCATTTGATAAAGCCATAACTTTGGTCGGTCGCGTTAGACTTTTCAACAATAGAATAATGATAAATTAACTGCAAGTAATGAACACCTCGTGGTCTTTATTATTGATCGGGTCATTACACTTGTTCGGATTATTATTAACTTGCTACAATTGCGCTTGATTTAAATATTTAAACCCTTATCTTGATCGTTCTCTTTCTTCTTCGATGTTCGGTTCTTTCTCTGTTCGGTTTGTTTCCTCACTGGATAAGCTTTGATTAGTTTTTCTCTTTTCTCAACTTCTCACTATAATTTTTGGATAGATTTTCTCATCCTCTTCTAGGAGGGGTAGTTGGCTATTTATAAGCAACTATGCCTTCTAGGATGTTGACAAATGTCTTCATCTCAGGGGGCTTTTCAGATATGGGTCCCTAGTTAAGTGGGCTTGGGCTTTTAATAATAACAGCCTTATTTCATGATGAAAAGGGCAGGGGATGACCCATTTAAGCGTTGGGTACCCATTTATAAAGTGGATTGATTATTACCCGAATAAAATATTCGGGTCCAATTTTCATGTTCTATCACTACACTAAATTTAAATAACAATCAAAATTAAAAAAAAAAACACTATCATTTTATGGAATGGTATTTTGTGCCGTCTAATTATGAAGCAGACAAAAGAAAACCACATTTAATGAAACTGTGAACATATCGACTAAATATATAGAATACTGAGAAACACTACTATAAACTGGATTCATCACGTGTATGGAGTGCATTCAATGCTTTTTTGACACATAATTTATTAATGGATCCATATACACGAAAATTATATAGCGAAATTCAAAATACAAGTTACCTAACCTACGGTTAACATTTATTAAGTCATTTATTTCCCACTAACATTTACTTTTTTTATCTCTCTCTCTTCTCAAACATTTTTTTTTTTCACTTTTTCTTTTATTCTTTTACTTTACAAAATGTGTAATATTTTAAAATTGTTTAAAAGGTAATAATTTGGTTAATATGGGTACTAAATGAACTTTTTAACCCAATAAAAACCATAAAAAAAACTGAAGAACCCTGGTGGAAATATCCTAAACTCAAATATTAATTAAAAATTTTAAAAAAATGATTAGAAATTATTTTTAATCAAAACAAGACATTGTCTGTCCGTCAACTTTTCAACCAGAAAAAATGGACAAGATTAATGAGAACTACACTAAACTTAAATATTATTTAAAATTTTAAAAATATTTATTATACTTTTTTATAATCAAAACGGGATATTTTTCATTTCGGTTAATTTCTCAACCCAATAAAAACCAAAAATAAATAATTAAAGAACCCTAGCCAGAAATACCATAAAATTAAATATTAAGTACAATTTTAAAAATATTAATGAATAAATATTTGTAATTAAAATGGTAATTGTACCGTCTAACAATAAACTCCAATATTAAATATAGTATTAATGTGGGTTGTGGTGTATGAGGCTGCATTGGTTTATTAATTGTGTGTTTTTCAAATTTAAGTCACTCCATAAAATATCTCCACACATGTCATGTTCTATGTGGTTTGAGACACCGCATAAGAAGTTTTAGTTGCCGGGTTTATATAATTTCTCATAGAATACTACTACCAGAAAAAGACGGTCACATCAGATGTCTAAAAAGCGTTATATCTAAGCTATATGGTACATTTAGCTTTTGAAAATTTTCTGTTTAGCCCTCGTAGTTTATCTTGTTACGTTGAATTTTAAAAGTGATGAGTTAGACATGTTTAGTTTATCTCTTCATAACGTGGAACTAGTCAGTGGTGAATCTATATAGTATTCTAAAATGAGGATTTTGGAATTTTACCAAAATATATGGAGATATTAATCTACTATTTTTATAAATTTATATGTAAAATATACAACTAGTAGATTTTTTTTAATAATATGGAGGGTGTATACATTGGTTTTTGAAAGTTATATTTAAATAATATTTATTGCAGTTGTATCATGTTTTGTGGGGAAATACTCGTAGAATATTTAAATATTCATATTTAAATATCATGTTTTGCCTATTTCCTTGATGTATGTGGAATCGTTAATTCGTATTAATTAATTTACATGTATAATCCACGGGAATAAAATAACTTCATTCAACCTACTAGCTCAAATTCTAAACAATCACATGCTCGTTAGATTAAACTAGATTGGAAAAGAAACTTGGACATAATTTTAACTTTTGGGGAGTAAACATTTGTGTTTCATGAGATTTGTCCGTCATTGCCCGTTGACCGTTGACGGAGCGATAAAGAGAAAACCCAAAATTACCGAAGGTGAGTAAAGGTTGATGAGATCGTAAGGTGCTACATTTTGTAACCTTTGTCAAATATGCCGCAAACATCAATATCAGATTTACCAGATTGTTTTCGACATCTTGGATTTAATCTCACCAAGATGTTTGCAAGGGATGGTAGGCCAGCTAGACAAGTTATGGCCATACGAGTACTCAAATGGCTCAAAGGACACCTGTGGAGGATCAATGTTCTTAAGATCATTGATATTTTCATGAACTTGATACCTTAGGAGGTTATATTCATCCGTCAACGCAGGTTGATATGGTGCTTAATTCCTTGTCCGACTCTTTTAGTAAGTTTCGCCTCAACTATGTTATATTGTTATGAACAAAACGGACCTTAGTTTGGCGAGTATACTATAAGCATTATCGAAGCCTTGAAGGTGGCTCGAAGTCTTTCTGAAAAAGCCAGACATTGCTTATGTTGCTGAAAACAGTAATGCTTCTAAACCAAAAGGGAAGAAGAAGTAATACGATATTTAGAATCAAATTGCTGCGCCTAAAGTTGGAATGAACAAGCCAAAAGGAAAGTGCTTTATTTACAAGAAGAAAGGTCATTAGAAACCATAGTGTCCGGTTTGGCTGGCAAAGAAACAAGCTGCAGGTAAAACTATGGTTGAAACTGGGCACTGAAACAAGGATTTTGATCAAATGCGTGATTCAAAAGAGAATTTGAAAATATACGATATTTGATACCATACTGCCACCAAACTATAACAAACACTGCAAGAATTCTTTATGAATGGGCTAGAAAAACTATGAAATAGGGAAGTCTTCCAGAAAACAAAAAACAACACAACGAATCTGCAATTCACAACAAGCTCTCCAATACACAATCTTTTCACTAATCACATTAATATGATTCTATGAAAAACTATTTATTGAGTTGAGTTACTTAATGAGCTGGAAAGTACACTGGCAACAAACAAATTGGTTTTCTCAGAGGAAAATACTAAGTAAATGGGTAACATAATTAAAGATAGAATGGCTATATGATATCCTTATTAGTACATGTTGACAAGATTGACCAAAATTTGATTCTTTTACCATATTTTGACTAAAACCTTGATATAAAGTCTCTAAAAAGTGTTCCTATTTTTTAAGAAACCTGTCATCCGATTCTTATTTGCTACATGTTTGGACACTGAACTAAAAGAAAATGGTGTTGGCCTACTAAGAAGCCGTGTATGGTTACCATGTTTAAGCAAAAAAATGGTTTATTACTTATATTAGAGACTGGGTAAAAATGCTCAACTAATCTTAGTTTTAATCAACCAAATGTACTGCAGCATGCATGTAAACTAAAAAAAGCATATGAATCTGTATCACAAAGGTGGTTCCCAGTTATTTCTGTGAAGTCAGTAAAGTCTCTCATTCACCCTTGTCACTAAGCCCAATGTGAAAATTGCAACAACAATGAAATAAAAGTATAAAACATAAAGTTGCCACCAAAATGTCCAGCTAATACCCCCAAATGGGAAGTCTGGTACCCCATGCTCCTGTGTAATATTTGGTCCTATAATAAGGAGTATAATGGCAGGAGTCGGATTTGGTTCGGTTTTTGGCAAAATCAAAATCGAACAGATTTTTCGGTTTATTTTTTTTCGGTTTCGCTATTTTTATTTTTTGGACCGGACCGGGTTTTTTCGGTCCGTTTCGATTTTATTTTATTTTTGTTTTTCGGTTTTTTTTGGTTTTATTGTAAACCGAAACCGAGCCCAAAAAGTTTCGGTTGTTTGGTTTCTGTCTTTTTCGAGTTTTTTCAGTTCGATTCGATTTTTTCAGGTTTTCGTCCGGCCCTACTAATGGCATTGAAAACATTCATTTACGAGTCTCGCAGTACACTTACACGTAGAATTATCAAGCGTATAGTTTAAATGATATTACTGAACATCCTATTATAGTATTAGATGAACATCCTATTATAGTATTACATACTCCACAAGAATACCCTTAGGCCTTGTTTGTTTGCAACTTTCCTAGTTCCGGGACTAACAAACCCGGTCGGAATTGTATTAGAAATGATGCTTGGACTCACAATCCTACTGACTAGTTTCATGGTTTTACGGTCTGATGGGACTAGTGTAATTGATACTGCTAACAAATTACTATTTTATTCAGATACTATGCTTTGAACAATAATGAATTATCATTATTTTACCATTTTATGCTTGTACCCTTCATATTTATATAACAACTTCAATTTTCACGTAAATAAAAAAGACAAACAAACAACTTGAGTTCATCAATGAAATTTAAGTAAAATTTAAACAAATAGGTGTGTGACATAATTTTTTTTAAATAAAGTGTGTAACATATAATCAAAACTGAAATTTATACAAATCAAATTAATTATATTAGTTAAAAGGAAAACCATAGGTGAATCTGAACATGTGATATTATAAGCTGTAAATGCAAAATTTTATTTTAGCGTAGAGTTAACTTTTACAAAACTCATCCCCCATAGTATTATAAAAGATCCAATTTAGCATCATTTCTATCCCGGTCTTCACTAATAGTCCAACCCCAATTAAAACAATTGCAAAACATCTTTTGTGGACCCAATATATTTTACAATTCTGTCCCACTAAAGAAAAGATACAAACAAACATGGCCTTAAAGATCTATAATATGCAACAGCAAATCCACCTTTACATTTTGTACGAAATCTAACTCCATACCAAAGCTTATGTTCGGCTAGTGAAAGAGTCGGGTCGTGTTCATTCATTAACTAATAAACCGAGTTTGAATAAAATTGTAAGTTTTATGTTCAAACTCGAGCTTGTTTGGTTATTTTAATATATATTTTTCATATGTAATAATATTATAATATATAATCTTCACTTTATATTATAACTAAGTATATCAATTTTATAGGTTATTTTAAAAAAGTTCTCCACAAGTGTTTACTTGGTTTGGGCTGAAAGAAATGTTAGAAATCATAACAACAAAAATTCCGAAATAAGCTTTTTATATGTTCAAATGGATTTCTTCATTAAAAATCGGATAAGTTCACTTAAGAACATTTCTCATGATGTGCGGAATGACCATATTTTGAGAAGTTGGAAGTGATAATGTTTATGTTGCTAGGCAGTGAACTTTTTTTGCTACTGTGCAAACTTTTCTTTCAGGAACTTTAAGTGGCATTTTGGCTATTTAAAGTGGAGGAGAAGAGAAGGAAAGCAAACTAAAGAAAATGCGGATAAAGTCACAACTAACTCAGCAATAACATAAAGATAAGAAAGAGAACAGATTGCAGAATAGTATTTTGGATTATTGGTAATGTTTAAAGAAATGTCATCATTAGGAAATGATATTTTGTAGGGGTGGGCAAAAAATCCGCAAACTCGCCCCGTAACCCAATCCGTGCGGATTGGGGCGGATTGGGGCGGGTTGGATGTCAAAAAAAGTTAAATCCGCCCCGCCCCAATCCGTAAAAAAATTCGTGGGTTGGGTTAGGGTTGGGATTTCCAAACCGCGGGTTAATCCACCCCAACCCGTTTCAATCCGCATATATATATATATATATATATATATATAAATATAAATTTTCTCAAGATCTTTTTTTAATAAGAGTTTCTATATTATAATAGTATTGATTTAAGAAAAATTATATATATAGACAAAAAATCTTTGGATTGTCCAAACTTAAGCTTAATGATTCGATGATATATTGTCTTATAAAGTCAATGTATTATCTCGTACTTACAAAAAGAAGGAATTTTTAATCTGGGTCTAGGTAGTATGAGTGGTTAATTTATTTTTAAAAACTTTATTTGTAATTGAAGTATAGCCAAATATGAAGTTATATAAAGTTATTACGAAATCTGTAGCTATTGAACTTGTGGATTCAATTAGCTATTGAACTTTATTTTGATTATGTTGATGAAGAATAATTTGTTTTGTTTTGTTTTGTTTTAGCTTTGTTACTTGTTCCGAACATTCTACACGTATTTTGGTTGGCTTTTAGTTTATATTTCTATTTGAAAGATTTTTTTTTAAAAATATTTAGGTAAATTATGCGAAAAAATGAAAAATTAATGACTAAAATGAAAATTTAAGAAACAACCCGCACCCAATCCGCCCCGCTTGATAATGGGTTGGGTTGGGGTTTTAATTATAATGGGTTGGGTTGGGTTGGGTTGGGATTTGAATTTCACTAATCCGCCCCAATCCGTCCCGCCATTTATTTTACGGGGCGGGTTAGGATTGCGACCAATCCGCCCCAATCCGCCCCGTGCCCACCCCTAATATTTTGTAAAAATCATGCCTATATTTTGGTTTTGTATGATACCGTAAAATAGACTATTTGGATATGTGTGTATAAGTTATATTTGTTTGAATTGAATAAGGAGCTAAAAGCACCATGTCGGACGAAAACAATTTTAGGCCTGTTCCGACCTGTGGAATAGGTGTTTGGTTTGGTTGGTTAATATAATGCTTACGTTTAAAAAAAAAAAAAGTATACCAATTTCTATTATTAATTATTTTAGCTAATTAAAAAGGGTTTTTTAAGTGAAACGATGTTAAACGTGTCTAAAAACGTGTTTGACTGAGTTCGTGAACAGACTCGGTTCGAGCTCATCAATAAACGAGCCGCGCTTGAACATACTTAGGCTCAGCTCACCCGGCTTTTTTCAACGTGGTCTATTCAAAATTAGAACGTTAAGAAATCAAATTTTTATAAGAATTACAAAAGCAGTGATTGAATTTTTGTGTTTATTTTCTTAAGTAATAACGGCTATTTTATCTCTACCAAAAAGTGGTCACATATTTATGATTTATCCTGTAAAAAAATATCCCATTTATAGCCAACACTATGGTGTTAGCTATGAAAATAATCGCGGCACCTTCAAATATTAGTTATAGGTTATCTTTGTTTAAACGAAGTTATCCGATCCAATAAAAAATATTTTAAAAGCTATTTTTAAGGTTAAAAAATAACTTATAATCTATACGGAAAATATATTAAAATATAAAAAATAGCTTAAAAGTTATTTTTAAAATTTAAAAAATATATTATAATTTACATAAGAAAGATATAAAAGTGTAAAAAACAACTTAAAAGCTGTTTTTTAGTGTTTGTTTGAATTATTAAGTAAAAAGAAAAAAAGAAAAAAGTTACGAAAATAATATTTTTTTTATCACTTATAAGGTGAGTTACACTTAAAAATCTTATAAGAGTAGTGACTTATAAACAAAAATATTATTGAAAGATGACCTCCCACCGATGAGTCACCTTCATTTCTCGAAACTCAACCAATACCACAAATTTTCACAATTACTTTATTAATTAATGGTATGCAGATGATGTAGATAATTATTTTCCTCGTCTCATTTGAGTGCTTAAGAAATCCTCAAGAACCAATTCTCGTAATTATATTTAGCGGATCAACTCCCCCTCCAACAAATATTTCATATAGTATAATAGATTTAGATGTCACAAATAGTATACACTTGACTATAAATAATAATAATAGATTTGGATGTCTAGATAACATAACTAATAGATTTAAGCATGTAAATTATTTTAGGTAAAGTTAGAGAGGTCATGAGGTGCTACATTTCAAATATCCCGCAACATGGATATCAGAATTACCACATTTTGACATCTTGAATAATCTCACCGAGATGTTTTCAAGTGAGGGTAGGCCGGTTAAACAAGCTGTTATGGCAATACTCATGACTCATGGGTACTCAAATGACTGAAGTGACACCTGCCGAGGATGAATGGTAAGATTATTTAGATTTTCAACGGCCTTCGTATCTTTGGAGGTTATATTGATGCGCCAACACAGGTTGAACGCGGTGCGTTGTTTCTTACCTTGTTTCTCTAGTTAGTTTCGCCTCGTAGACACCCATATTTTTTAGCCCGGAAGATTTGTGTGAAACACACCTCAAGTGTATTATGAACAAAATGGACCTCAGTTTGACGAATCTACTATAAGCATTGAAGGTGGCTCAAAGTCTTTCTGAAAATGCCGCTTTCAAACCGAAAGGCAAGTAGAAGTAATATAATGTTTGGAATCAAGTTGCTAACTCTAAAGTCGGAGTGAACAAGCCAAAAGGTCACCAGAAACTAGTGTCCGATTTGGCTGGCAAAGAAACAAGCTGCCGTTAAAACTATTAAGGGAAGCAGCCAAGGTTAAAATTGGACACTGAAACAAGGTTTGGTCAAATGCTTGATTCAAAAGAGAATTTGAAAAAAACATATAGGATATTCAAATACTACAACACACACTGCAAGAATTCTTTATGAATGAACTGGAAAACTATGAAACAGGGAAGCCTTCCACAAAAAAAAAATGCAATTCACAACAAGCTCTCTCCATTACAAAATATTTACACTAAATCACATTGATATGGAAAAGCGTTTGGATTTTTATACTACACTTTTTCTGAAAAAACGCACAAACCGTAAAAAAAATCTACAGTTTACAGTGTTTTTATGCAAACCGTGCATTTAATGTACGGTTTGCATATATCATTGGTTATTATTAGTGATAACTCAATTATAACCAAACAATATGATAACTCAATTTTTTAATCATAACCAAACAATGATAACTCAATTTTTTAATCATAACCAAACACATTTAATGATAACCAAACAATGATAACTCAATTTTTTTATAAAACGGATAAAATATCAACAACCCCAATTTTTATTGGTGATTTGGGCAAACAAACTAATTAAAAAACATAATTTTATAAAAACCCCTAATTTTCAAAACGGGTAAATATTAATAAAGCGTAACAATTTTTATTTTTCCCAATCAAAACAAATAACCATCATAAACATGTAACATCATAACCAAACCATTAGTAATAAATATCTAAATAACACAAATTTGAATAAAAACCCTAATTTTTTTATTAAATGGGACAAATATCAACAATTATTATAATTTCTATAATTAATATAAACAAACAACAAACAATTATATATAGCTAAGTGAATTATGAATTTGCATATTTTTCAGAAAAATCCAACCTATATGGAAAACTATATATTGAGAATGAGCTCAAAAGTACACTGGCAACAAACGAACTAGTTTTCTCAGAAGACAAGACAAAGTAAATTGGTAACCTAATTAAGATAGAATGGCTAATTCATTTCCCTAATTCACATATTACTGAGGATAAATTAGGCCGAGACACAAAAAGGCTAGAACCTTGAAATACAATCTATGAGAAATTTTCATATTTTTAAGAAACCTGTCATCCGACTATTATTTGCTATATGTTTGAACACTGAACTAAAAAAAACCGTGTTGGCCTACTAAGAAGCCGTGTATGGTTACTATGTTTAAGCAAAAAAATTGGTTTATTACTTATTAAAGACTGGGTAAAAATACTGAACTAATCATAGTTTTAATAAATCGAATGTATTGCAGCATGTAGACTAAAAAACACACATGAATCTGTATCACAAGGAGATTCCCAGATATTTCTGTGGACATTTCTTATTCAGCTTGTGCTTTTCTTTCATCAGGTGTAAAGTCTCATTCCCCCTTGTCACTAAAGCCCAATGTGAAAATTGCAACAATAATGAAATAAAGGTATAAAACATATCAAAGTTACCAGCAATACCCCAAAGGAGAAGTCTGGTACCCCATGCCCCTCTTAATATTTGGTTCTATAATAGGAAGACCTATAATGGCAATAAACCATTCATTTACGAGTCTCGCAATGCACCAAGACTTAAAATTATTAAGTGTATAGTTTAGATGGCATTACAGAACATCCTAATATAGTATTACATCCTCCACAAGAACACCTTTCCATACCAACATTCTACATATAATTATCTAAACGTAGTATAATAAACTAATTATAAGTTTATAGCCCTTCAACCTAAACATGGATACAAACAAACACAAAGCAATATACTCAACTTATAACTTTGCTCCAACAACTATACAGTGAAATACCCTTGGCTCTACATTTTCTCTACATAAAATCTCTAAACAATATTAAAGTAACAATATTAGAGTGGGCATCCCTTGGGAAAACCAGTAAGCCAGACATTGTCATTCGATATTTTTATGGGTCGGGGTTTAGGTGAGGGTACAAGTATTTATTCGGAAGAATGCATATACGATTCTTTCACAGGCTCAAAGAAACCATTGTTTTTTTAGGAGTTGCATCCAAACAAGACCCATGTCTTTCAATCATTTCAGCAATATAAAAGCACTTTATCAAAAATCCATTGTACCGTATAATTAATCCACCTTTTGTGCCTTGCTTTTCTTTCAGTTTCATGGTGGTGGCGGACGACATTTCACTTCAAGTTTTCAAAAACATCACCCTTTCAGGATATGATTCCTCAACAATCAAGACATTACATTATATATGCAGTAATGCAGAGTTGCAGACGGGCAGTCAACAATTGACTTTAAGTCCAACAATGCTATATGAACACATTCTTGGATCAACCGAGAATTAGATGCATATATAGGACAGATACAGGCTTCAATGGGTTCAGAAGAACTAAATGATTTTGTGAAAATTTCAAAAAGTTAGTTGAAGGTTTGCTGTTGACCAAATGCAAGAAACGGGCTGGAAAAAAATAAAATAAAAAGATGGACTATACTAGAATACATTCAAACTGAAAAAAATACACTTTTAAGCTCATGTTATCATAAAGTTGTGATTGGCAACTGAAGAAAAACACGTAGCAAATATTGAGAGGACTCGATTGCAAGAACCAAATTAGACACGAGAACAAGCCAATGTAGCCTACGGCCCTACACTACGTAGATGAACATGTAAAAAACCTAAATGACTTGCACGTACATTAAAAATAGGAGAGCACAACTATAAAACTTCTATACTTGAAATATAGTTCAGAGGCTAATGATGACCGCGCTAATGTTCTGCTAAATCTTTGTAGCCTCATCATGGGATTCACTCGTGTTATCAAGAATTCCCTATACTAATGCGCATGTTTTGCATAGTCCAGTGTTGGCTCACCTTACATGTGGAAGGTTAAAACTATATTACAAAAGTCGACATGCTCAAGGTAATACCACCACTTTCATCAAATAAAGTTCAATTTACAAACTACTGAAATCCTGAGAGCCTCTTCTATGGAGATCTAGAGAGAATCCATGGATCAATATCTAGCAAATTAGGAAACTTGCATCATATTAATGGTTGACAATCTGGATCATTATATGGTTACTATTACCAAAACAGAAGAGACTCAAAATTCAACTGATGCATATTTCCTCGATTCATAATCAACTAGAAATAGACTCTTGTAAATATGAATCTTTAACAAGAAAGAAATACTTACTATACAATGCATGGACATATTAATATACTGTACAGACCCCCCTGCCTTTATTCCCAAGTCACAGTATACTTGTTAGTTTATATGTCATGGTAAAACCCTTAGAGATAACGATGTCGCCTTGAGTTTTGTTGAATCACTGCAATATTCTCAAAACCATAGAGAGAAAAAGGAAAAGGAGAATATGCTTAAACAGACATATACTGTTTCATTTTCGTAAAAAATCACCTCATAGATCGGAAAAGCAAAAGAAACCAGGAAAGCAAATAGTGATTTAATGTACACATATGGTCTTTCTACCAGAAGGAAAAGAGAAGTAACTTACTGCAATCCGCAACCAGGGAAAGTTCAATAAACTATTTCTCAAATTAGCAGAAGAAAGTAGTTAGAAACTTAGAATCAAGAGATTCAAAACTCTTGTGATATGAGTATCGAAAGTAATGGTAATAGTTTCTAACTTTGAGTCATTTCTCATCTAAAAAGAGAAATTGAAACAAGATCAACTTATTTTGTTGAATTGATAGCACCGGTCATTTAGAAAAAATACAGAACTTGTTTGAGAAAGTAAATACAAAAAGAAATATCAGTGCCTATCAGAAGACAGCATTTTGGACTTTGATTTTTTAGTTATTTCCTTCGAGTTACAAGGCATGGTATGCTTTATGAGCATTTAAAGCAATCAAAACATCCTAGAATAACAAGAATATTCAGAAAAAAAACAAAGATAATGCGATTGATTCATAATAATCTAATGTCAAGATGTTAATACTAAGCCTTAAATACCCTTATTTTGGGCCTTTACAAGGATTTTCAAAATAAACCGGCAAAAGTAACCTAGATTATCGAAGTAGCACCTTTGAAGGATAGCAACAAACTAGTTCCAAAACCAACTGCTTAATTAGTTTTATGTTTGTAACAACTTACCTACAAGGGCGAAAGCAAAAGATATTCCCAAACAGAACTTTAAGGCCATTTCGAATAAGTTCTTGCAAAATCATCACCTATGTTTAAACTAATTCCAAAGAGAGCTGATTTAAATAGTACTTATGTATAGTCCACGTCTAAACAACGACATACCAAAACTACATTCTCCAAGGATTTCCCTTCTTCTTCTTAGGCTAGATCGAACCACATCACGCTACATTATCAACATCATTGACCGAAACCAGCGACTCAGTGTACAGGAAAACATCGCATTTCTTTTCAGCATTGACATAAGGAAGATTATATATATCACCAGTATCCGTATTATACAAACTCAGTGTTGAAATTTTGTCATCATCATAATCCTGAACCACAAGCTCACCACTCTCCACACAACCCAATACTGTAACCTGAGTACCAAACTCATGATCTTTCACCTCCAATTTCAACACCCAATCCTTCTCTTCCTCATCGAGTACCCATATATCAAACGATTTATAGTCATCATGATATTCAACCACCGCAGCCTCTCCCTTGAGATCAGTAAGTATCCATGGTTTGTCGGAGCAATAAAACGGGGCCAAAAACTCATCAAAAACCTCATTCTTAACATCGAAAGACACAATATACGCAGAACTAAAATCAGTGGCACCCCAATAAAACACACCATGCTCAAAAACAGGCAAAGGACGATAACTATTACACGACTTTGAGTGATCCTCTAGATACTCAAAATCCCCCCAATTGACATCGAATTCTCTCCAAGTATTGGTAGTCAAAGAATACACCGCACCCTCAAGAATCATAGTATGTTCATCGTCATTAGGAAAGTACTCGTAAACAATCTTAAACAATTGATACCCTTTATCACCATTCAAACAAAACCCGAGATACATAGTATGTTTCTCTTCACTAGAAAACTCAAAAAAGGTACAACCTTCACCTATCCCAGGGACTAGTCTAAACTCTCCGGTTAAAGGGTTACATATACAAACGCGAGACAAATCATTAGCGACACGTAACGCTAAGCAAACTAAGCCATTGCAAATACCCAATACAGTAATACGGGTGCAACCGGATAAAAAGAGCAAATCAAGGTCGATGGGCTTCTCAAGAGCTTCCATTAGGTTAACGCGTAATATTTCCCTTTTATTAACTGAAGCTATAGAGAGAATAGCACCGAATGTTGGGTTCGGATTCAAGTTGGCATATTCCTGATGTTTTTTAATGAAACTTGGGTTCTTGACCATATTATACCAAGCTTTAGATACAGATTTACACCTAAGAACGGACTTAACAGGTAATCTAGACATGATATCGAAAACTATATCCATAGGAATTAGTTCGAGGGTTTTACTTACTTTTGAGGCTTTTTTTCTCCTTCTAGTATATACTTTTAAGATTGTCGCCATGATCTTTCAAGTTTTTTTTTGTTTTTATTTATGGGTAAAAAATAAAATGATCTGAAGACTTTGAGAAAACCCTTACTACAAAAAGATAGAAATGAGGAGTGAGAAGGTGTTATTGATGGGACATGAAGTGTATATAACAAGCTTAAGCAAACATATATACTATTTCGTACGTTATTACCCTCCTTATATTTACAATTTTTATTACTTTCAAGAGTCAATTTTCAATGAAAAATTCTTTTGTTTTTTGTTTTTTGTTTTTCAAGGGATTTAATAACTTCACTCCTAAGTCTGTGCTACTCCTACCTTAATGACTTGGAAAAATTGGACTTTGGTTAGTACTTTAACGTACTATTTAGTCTATCCGTTCCGATTTCTAAGAAATAAGGTGGTACGTCTAATTTTTGAAAGTTATTCAAATAATTTAGTATGTTAATTAATTTCTCCGTTCCTATTTAATTATTAATTAATTTCTCCGTTCCTATTTAATTGTTTATTATAAAACTACGTGCAATTTTGACCGACTTATAACTAGTTTAAATATTAAACTTGTACTACGTGCAATTATGATCAAAATTATCGAAATAAATTTTTTTTAAATCTAATCATAAAATTTAACATTTGAACTATATGATCAACTTTTGAAAAAAATTATTCCGACAATTTTGATACAAGTTCTTAACCGGTCAAAATTGCACGTAGTTTCGTAATGGACAATTAAATAGAAACGGATAGAGTATTTGACTAACTTTTAAAATTTACAATTCCAACGTAACAACAATTTTACATTGCAAAACTACACGTATCACCATTATTCCTTATAAATTGGGACAGATGGTAGATTTTAGTAACTACGATATTTTATATTTAAGATATGTTATCTTTATTAAAAAAATTAAGTATGATTTAGCACAACTTGCAAAATTATGTTGTATTCTTAGATCAGTATATATATCTCGCATCTATCTTTCCTTTCACCACACATGTCACTCTTTCTTGTTGGTACGAACGGAGGTCGATACGTTTGGGCATACAACGACGTTGACGTATGCCGCCGACATCGCTAACTCATGGCGTCGATGACTAGAATCAACTAGGGATGCAATTAGGATTAGCCGGTTAGGTAATGGATAAAAAATATTGAAACTATGCTGTAAATTTGACGAGGGACTGAGATTGTAATTTCAGAAAGTACCTGAGCTTAATGTCTCTACATATATACTGGGCTTGTTTGGTAAACAATTATAAGTATACTTTTCTTTACTATTTAAAAGGAAACTTTGTTCCTATCAATAAAATACGAGGGATTCCACATAGTTATATCATACCAACTTATATTTTTCATACATACCTCCATAAGTTCACATTCCCCATATTTATAACTTTTTAATTATTTAATTTATTTACCAAAACGCAATTATACAACCCAAAACATAATACATATATTTCACAAAAAATGAAAAAAAAAAAAAACACAAAAAATTATAAAAAATCACAAAAACTATAAAAAATAAAATGAAAAAAAGCACACAAAAAAATGAATTTAAAAAAAAATCACAAAAAATGAAAAATATCACACAAAAAATGAATTTTATAAAAAAACACATTTTTTCTAGAAAAAAATCACAAATTTTTTTAAAAATTACAAAAAAATTATAAAAATGTTTTTTTTGTTAATATACCACTTTTAACACCGTGAAAACTGTTTTTTCATCAAAAAACGGTTTTTTCATCAAAAAACGGGTTTTCCATCAAAAAGTGGATTTTTTTCATGAAAATGTGGCTTTTATAATCTAAATGAGCTGAAACTGCATCTATTTCAGTCGAAAATACATATAGTTCAGTCGAAAGTGCATATAGTTCAGTTAAAAGCGTATATAGTTCAATAAATTTGCAAATAGTCCAGTCGAAAGTGCATATAGCTAGTCGGACGTACATTCAATTTAGGTGAAAGTACATCTAGTTTCGTCGAAAGTACATACAATTCAGTCAAAAGTAAATATAGTTCAATAAAAGTGTATGCATGTAGTTCAGCTAAAAGTGTATCTGCTTCAGCTGAAAGTGCATCTAATTTAATCGAAAGTACATATAGTTAAATCAAAAGTGCATATCCAGTCGAAAATGAATATAGTCCAGTCGAAAGTGCATATCGTTCGGCCAAAAGTGCATATAGTTCAATAAAAGTGCATATAGTTCTGTCAAAAATGCATCTGGTTCAGCTGAAAGTGAATCTAGTGTAGTCGAAAGTGCATATAGTTTAGACAAAATTGCATAATGTTTAATATAAAAGGCATATAAATCATGTAAAACGTGTTAGTTTACTTTAGTGTAAAAATAGTTCCAGATTCGGGTGGATTCGAACTACCAATTTATTTAACCCAAGTTCAAGTGCAAGCGCTCTTACCATTTTGAGCTTACGAATATAAACTGGCGAGCCTGATTTTCTTCCCAAGCTCGACTTATGTAGTTATTCGCGTCGGCTCTGATCTTCCAAGGTAGTTGACGTAGGTGGTATCTGCTTCGTCGTCGGGATGCTCTCTAAGCCTGCACAAGAAACGAACAGGGGCCCGGGGTTGGTACCAGGTTTTCCCTCTCCGACGATCAAGTCAGTATCGATATAGACTGAAGTTAGGAATATAGTTAAGGATGAGGGATTGGTCCAGTTACAAGTCGTGGCGTCAGGTGTCACGGTTGATATTCTGATGGTCCGGGTTGTTTTAGCTTTATCTCTCCTCTCTGTCTTTTTGTGTCCCCTTCTAATTGGTATTAGTGGGGGTATTTATAGTCTGATCAGAGGCGTATTAGCCCTTGGATCACTGCACTGTCTAATAAAGATCCAACGGCTCCAGGTCATTTATGACTCTGACAATGGCACTGTTCATCATCCGGGGCCCACAGACTGGCCTGTGATTGGGCCACGTCGATGAAACACATAAAGGGTCCCCCAAGGGAGCAGCAGCATTAATTGGGGAAATGTGCTCAACAAGCTTCTTCGGGCCGGCCTAGACACGGTCCGGACTTATGAGGTCCGGGGTGACGCGTCACCCATGATTGACAGGCCCGGATCGCCTGCTGTGGGGTTGATATCGGTCCGGACGAGGGGGTGCCGACATCCCCTCGCCAACAGCTCCCTGTCCGGAGTCGTCGTTAAGGACGAGGTCTTCAGGGATCTATAGTCGTTACGGGGGCTCCGGTCATAGTGCTCTTGTGCTTGACGGTGTGGAGACGCCTCGGAGTAGTCCGGCACGTGTTCTTGTGTGCTGAAATTTTTGACACGTAGAGCACGCCCATCATGCATTTATGAGGCGCCGCCTCTGTCTCTTCGATTCCATCAATGCCATCAATGCTAAAACGGCTGGTGAGTGACACTTGGCAGTTGACCTCTATTTGCTGTACACGTGTACTGCGTCGATTGAATGGTAGCATTTATTTGTGGGAGTTCGTGTAATGAACCGCCGCTGTCTTTTCACCTTCTGGTAAATGTCTTTTCATCTTCTGGTGGGGGTCTATAAATACCCTCAGTGAAATCTCATTTTGACCTTCTTACTCTCTCACTAAAATTTTCACACAACAGACCATTCTCTTTCTTCCTTCACACTTAGCAGATTTCATCAAACATCTAGCCGTCATGGTTATCAAACACGGTGCTGGAAAAGGCCCGATGGTTGCCCCGCAGCCAAGGCGCCTTGAGGTAATGGCGAACGCCTTGCTATTCCGGGAGATGGTTATCGATCCGGCCATATCCGTGGCAGTAAACGATAACAGCATCATGGTCAGGCAGCACGGGGCTGACCTGGACGAGTTTTGCCAATTATGCGGCATAGGGGGGGAGTTCCGACTTCGGACCTGCGTGACTGCAGACGAGGTAAATGGGATCGTGGCTGATCCCAAGAGTATGGTAACTCTCTCCCTCTCTACTCTTCTATACGGGGGTACCCACCTCCCCATTCCGGAGCTACTGGCGGAGCTCTGCGCCTGGACGCAGACTCTTCCATGCCAGTGGCCTCTGCAGGCGCACCGGATTTGCGCCGGAATAGAGGCCCTAAGTGTCATGCTGGGCCCGGCCATCCCGGAACCATTGGGGCTCAGAGAGCTCTTGGCCTGCTATGAATTCTTGCAGACCGATCCAAGCTCCCAATCTAAGAGCCGGCAGCCCTACCTGAGGTGCCGGTCCCATAATCAGTTGATTAGGGTAACTCCGATTCGAATCGGGGTTACACGCAAGATGTAGTCGTGGTGGAAGGGCACTGGCTCCACCGCGACGACCTGGTTCTGCCAACCAGGCCGGGGAGGGTGATGAGCACCAAGGAAAATAAATTCACAGTGGCCTCTAAGCTGAGGGGCCTGGGCGAACCCAACATAGAGTCGTTGGAGGTGGCTCTTAACTGGTGGGGTCCAGACGGGACCGACGTAGGGGCGCGCGATGCGGAGCGTCTGCTAATCTGTGGCTCCCCCACCTCCTGCAAGGGGAACAGCTTCAAATGGCCCCATAGGACCTTCTGTCCCGTGGGATACTCCAGGGAAAGATGGGAGAAGGAGAAGGGTCTGGAGTCGACCCTCCCTCCCAAGGTAGCAGAGGAGGCCGATGCCGGGGCAACGCCTGCGGTTAAAAAGGCGATGAAGCCGAAGCCGAAGCCTAAGCTAAGCAGCAAGGCGAAGGTCGTGATGGTGGTCTCTTCCGCTCCTACGTCGGCCGGGGTTCACTTTGAGACCCGGCCGGATGGTACCGTCCTCCACTATAGGGTGGGGCCGGACGGAACCCGCAACTACATAGACCAATATGGGAAGCCTCTGACAGAGGCAACTCCCTTGAGGTCTCGGGAGCCCACCGCGGGGAGTCCCCTTCGCTTGGAAGACGACATCGCTGAGGCCGAACCCTCCGGCCCAACCTTAGGCACCTCTCGGACCTGGGTATGTTGCCTTTTGTGCTTCAATACCTCCAGTTTTGCACTTTTACACTTAGCTAAATTGTGTTAGAAATTTGTGTTAGTTTTTCTAACTTCTTTCTTGTATGGCCTGTGTAGGTGGTCCGTTCTGACGAGGAGGACGAGGAGGTGGAAGAAGGGGAGGAGGGGGATGACGATGAGGTTGTCGAAAGGGGCAACGGCGGGGGTGAGGTCATTCAGCCCGAGGCTGTAGAGGAGGGGGTGACAGAAGCTAGGGATGAGGTGGCGGTCGTGGCGGGGGAAAAGGAGGTTGTCGTACCGCTACCCGGTGTCGATGCTGCGGATGAGATGGCAGCTAAGGCCAGGCTTGACCGGGCCGCCCGCAAGGCCCAGCTTGGGAAGAGGAAGGTGGAGGGGACGAGGCCCCTTCGTGATGGAAAGAAGTCCAGGGCTGGGGGGAGCCCCCCGCCTGAGGTTGTGGTGGTGGAGGAGAGGCCGAAGGTGATGTTGGGCCCTACTCAAAGCTCGGGTTCCTCCTCTTCTTCTCCGTTTCACAGGATGCCTGTGCAAACACCCGAGGAGGTGAAGGCAACGACGGGGGTGAAGAGCATAATGGAGGCTCACCCGTCCGCCGGACTCCTGGCTTTGGCTGCGCTCCAGCAGCAAAGCGTCGAGGCTGACCACCGGGGACGTGACCTTGCCTCCTCCATGGCGTCAGCCATGGCCATGATACCTCAGGTACGAAACTCCTCATAGTGTTTGTTTGTATGTATGTTTTCATGTTCTTTCCAAATAATTTGCTAAGTGTTTGCTCCTTTCCTTGCAGGCCTATCTGATAATGAACCAATACGTTTATCACCAAGGCCAGCTGGTGAGGTCATGGGCCGCGAAAGCCGAGGCTAACACCAGGCTTATGGAGGAGGCTCAGAAAAGGGCGGAGGAGGCCCAGACTAGGGCGGAGAAGGCCGAGGACCTTAATGCCTCGATTGAGGCTCGAAGGGTTGAGGCCGTGAAGGCTAGGGTGGAGGCCGAAGAGCGTGCCCAGGCTGCGGAGGCAGCTCTAAAAGAGGCTGAGGCTGGCATAACCGATAAGATAAAGACGGCAGTCCAAACTGGTCAAGCCGAGCTGAGTGCCGCCTGGGCCTCAAAGACACAGAAGGAATTCAATTCCTTCTATGTCGAAGGGTGGACCGAGGCAGCTGCCTTTCTGAGGGCGGGACCGGATCATCCGGTGTGGAATATGGACAACATCATTGTCCCTGTCCCCTCGGCTCCCGTTCCCGAGGTGGTTCCCCTCACTCCTCGAGCTCTCTCCGACGAAGAGGACGAGGAGGATGACGACGGGGCTATCTAGGACAGTTTTATTTTCTTTTCTTTGGTGTAATCTCTTTTTTGTACTTAGCTTGTAATAGCTTTTTGTTGAATGAAATGAAAAAACAATTTTGGCTTGTCTTTTATTCTTCTGTTTTTTGTTTCCGATGCATGTACGTTCCTGTGTGTACGTGCCCCCAATGAGGGGGCCGGTATGCTTCGGCATTGGGCCACTCATTTTATATAGCCCGTAGGCTCGTGTATTCTGAAACACTTGCGAAATCTAAATGAACTGAAAAATTCAAATAAATTTAACCGGGGTGCCGTATAGGCTCGGGTGTTCTGAAACACTTGTAGAATTTTAAATGAACTGAAAAATTCAAATAAATATAACCGAGGTGCCGTATAGGCTCGGGTGTTCTGAAACGCTTGCGAAATCTAAATGAACTGAAAAATTCAAATAAATTTAACCGGGGTGCCGTATAGGCTCGGGTGTTCTGAAACACTTGTAGAATTTTAAATGAACTGAAAAATTCAAATAAATATAACCGGGGTGCCGTATAGGCTCGGGTGTTCTGAAACACTTGCGAAATCTAAATGAACTGAAAAATTCAAATAAATATAACCGGGGTGCCGTATAGGCTCGTGTTCTGAAACACTTGTAGAATTTTAAATGAACTGAAAAATTCAAATAAATATAACCGGGGTGCCGTATAGGCTCGTGTTCTGAAACACTTGCGAAATCTAAATGAACTGAAAAATTCAAATAAATATAACCGGGGTGCCGTATAGGCTCGTGTTCTGAAACACTTGTAGAATTTTAAATGAACTGAAAAATTCAAATAAATATAACCGGGGTGCCGTATAGGCTCGTGTTCTGAAACACTTGTGAAATAAACTGAAAATGTAAGCCGGGGTGCCGTATAGGCTCGTGTTCTGAAACACTTGTGAAATAAACTGAAAATGTAAGCCGGGGTGCCGTATAGGCTCGTGTTCTGAAACACTTGTGAAATAAACTGAAAATGTAAGACGGGGTAATTTCGAAATAATCAACAGTTTTATTCATAAAGCCCTTGGGCACATTTACATCATATTTTTATCTACATCAAAACGCAAAAGTCGAGCCCTTATTGATAGTACTTCCTCAGGTTATTGACGTTCCAAGGTCGATCCATCGGGACGTCGTCGGGGAGGCGACCTAACAGGTAGGCCCCGTTGCCCGCGGCACCGAGGATTCGATAGGGGCCTTCCCAGTTGGGGCCTAGCTTGCCGTCGGACTGTACCCTTGTATTGTTGTTTACTTTCCGTAGCACGAGGTCTTCGTCTTGGAAGCATCTGGCGTTCACTCTTTTGTTATAGGAACGCCCCAGCTCGTTCTTGTATTCGGCGTAACGGATGGCCGCGACTTCCCTTCGTTCTTCGGCATATTCGAGTTCGAGGCCCATCATCTTTTCGTTCAGGCCGTTCTCCACCATGTCGGTTCTGAGATAGGGGAGTCCGATTTCTAATGGGATGACAGCTTCCATCCCGTAGGTGAGGCTATAGGGCGTCTGCTGGGTGCCCCGTCTTCTCGTCGTTCGGTAGGCCCAAAGAACGTGTTGCATTTCATCGGCCCATCGTCCTTTGGATTCGTCTAGCCTCTTTTTGATTCCGTCGAGAACGGTCTTATTCGACACTTCAGCTTGGCCGTTGCTTTGGGGATACGAAGGGGTGGAATAATAGCTTCGGATGTGGTACTTCGCATACATCGCTTTTAACTTAGCCCCGGTGAACTGGCCCCCATTATCAGCCACTATAGAGTAGGGGATTCCGAATCTCGTGATTACATCCCTCCAGAGGAACCTGATCACCTCGGCCTCCGTTATCTTTGCTAATGCGACGGCTTCTACCCACTTCGAGAAGTAGTCGGTGACCATGAGGAGGAACTTTTTGCCTCCCGGGGCCCGAGGGAATGGTCCGACGATGTCCATGCCCCATTGGGCAAAGGGCCAAGGCGAAGTCACGCTGCTCATCTTTTGGGCAGGGGCTCTAGGTATGGGGGCGTATTTCTAGCACTTCTCACATTTGAGCACGAATGTTTTAGAATCTTTTTGCATGAGGGGCCACCAATATCCGTGAGTCAAGGCACGATTGGCAAGCGACCTTCCCCCGGTGTGGCTCCCACACGTGCCTTCGTGTATCTCCTCCATGACTTTTACCACCATATCAGGGTGGACACAGAGGAGATAGGGCCCGGAGAACGATCTCTTATAAAGTTTATCGTTGGGGGCTAGCCAGAACCCTAATGCCTTTCTTTTTATTCTTTCAGCCTCCTTCTTATCGTCAGGAAGGTTGCCGGAGCGATGGTATTCGATTATGGGGTCCATCCAGCTTAGCTCCGGCGGAAGGTCGGTCACCATGTTAACGCTTGCCCTAGCGTCGATGCTAGGAGAAGGGACGCACTCTATGGTGATGACTCGCTCCTTTTCATCACTCATAGCCGAGGCCAGGGTCGCTAGCGCATCGGCGTGGGTGTTCTCGTTTCTGTTGATGTTGACGATCTCCCGATACTCGAAGCTTTGGAGTATTTCGGAGGCGATGGCCACGTACTTTGCCATCCTTTCGTCCTTCGTTTGGAATTCACCACTGATCTGGCTACTGACTAATTGGGAATCAGTGTGCACCAGTATCTTCTTGATGCCGAGGCTTCGGGCCATTTTCAGGCCTGCGATCACGGCTTCGTACTCCGCCTCGTTATTGGTGGCTCGGAAGCCAAGATGGATTGACTTCTCGATTACATCACCCTGTGGGGATTGGAGTACCACCCCGAGGCCAGATCCCTTTTTATTGGCAGCTCCGTCGGCGTGCAAGGTCCATGTTCCTTGGGCACGTTCCTCGATGCCGGGGGACGTCGTCGTTCCGGTGAATTCTGCCACAAAGTCGGCCAAGGCCTGCCCCTTGACAGAGGTTCGCGGCTCGTACCGGATGTCGTACGCGTTCAGGTGGCAAGCCCACTTCGTCATACGCCGAGACAGGTCTCCCTTCTGGAGTATTTCCCGAACGGGCTGATCCATATACACCACGATACTGTGTGCCGAGAAGTAATGGGCCAGTTTTCGATATGCCATAACGAGTGCCAGGACGAGCTTTTCTAGGGGAATATACCTAGCCTCGGCGTCAAGGAGGGTTTTGCTCACGTAATAGATTGGCTTTTGCTCCCTGCCGACCTCTTTGATGAGGACAGCGCTAACGGCTATCTCGGACACGGCGAGGTACAGGGCAAGGACGTCGCCGGTGTCCGGCTTGGCCAGAAGAGGCACACTTCCGAGGTAGTTTGCCAGCTCCGCGAATGCAGTCCGGCATTCGTCATTCCATTCGAATTTCTTCTGAGCCTTCAGAGCCGAAAAGAATGGCTTGCATCGATCTCCGAACCGGGCTATAAACCGGTTGAGGGCAGCGGCCATTCCGGCTAACTTCTGTACATCCTTCCTCTTTTCAGGGGTTCTCAAGTTCTTCAAGGCAGAGATTTGGGCCGGGTTCGCCTCTATACCGCGATGGGTTACCATGAACCCTAGGAACTTTCCGGCACCAACTCCGAAGGCGCACTTAGAGGCGTTGAGCTTCAGATCATGCCTTCGTATTGTTTCGAAGACCTCTCTCAGGTCGGACAGGTGGTCGTCCTCCTGGGCGCTTTTTACTACCATATCGTCGATGTAGACCTCCATGCTCCGGCCTATGCTCTTGGCGAATATCTTGGTGACCATTCTCTGATATGTCGCCCCGGCGTTCTTAAGCCCAAATGGCATCACCTTGTAGCAGTAATTCCCCCTTGGGGTTATGAAGGCGGTTTTCTCTTGGTCAGCCTCCGACATGGGTATTTGATGGTATCCGGAGCAGGTGTCCAGGAAGCTCATTCTGGCGGCTCCGGCGGTGGAGTCCACTATCTGATCAATTTTAGGCAGAGGGAACGGACCCTTCGGACAGGCCCGGTTAAGGCTCGTGTAATCGATGCAGACACACAGCTTTCCGTTCTTTTTAGGGACCACCACGGGGTTAGCGAGCATCTAGGGTAAAAGATTTCCCTGATGGCTCCAGCTAGCAGAAGCTTTTGTACTTCCTCGTTTATGGCATCGGCATGCTCCGGACTAACGCGGCGCCCCTTTTGCATCACAGGCTTCGCATCCGGGTTGACGTTCAACTTATGGCAGGCGAGGTCGGGACTGATACCCGGCATTTCGCATGGAGACCATGCGAAGTTATCGAGGTATTCGAGCAGTAGCTTAACGAGATCTGAAACCTCGGGCTCGCTCAGCCCCGCGCCCACCATAAAAAAGTGGTCCTCGTCGTACCCTGGGATCTGGACCTTCAGCAGTTCTCCTTCTACCTTTTCTTCGGCTTCCGGACCCATCTTCTTGTTCAGTTCCCGCAGCAGCTTGGGATCCTCAGCTTCTATGTTCATAGCACTCTGGGCCGGAACCGGTTTATTGCCGGAGTATACGGCCATGGCACAGCTTCTAGAGACCTTTTGGTTTCCCGATATGGTCTCGACTCCATTCGCAGTGGGGTACTTGACCTTTTGGTGTAGAGTGGAGGAGACGCCTTCTATCTCATGGAGCCACGCGCGCCCCAGAATGACGTTGTAAACGGAGGGGACGTCCACCACCGTGAACTCCACGCTCATAACCTTGGTTCCTGTCTTAACAGGCAAGGTTATGTTCCCTCTGGGCTGAACAGCCTCAGAGTTGAATCCGTACAGAGGGGGGGCGTTGGTATCTAGCTGCCCCTCCGTCAGCCCCATCTTTTCGAAGAGGTCTCCAAAGAGGATGTTCACCGACGCCCCCTGATCGACGAGGATGCGTCCTACTGAACAATGGCCCACTTGGGCCGTGATGACAAGGGCGTCATAGTGGGGCAGGTCTACCCCCACTAGGTCGAAGTCCGTGAAGCTTAGATCCGGCTTGGTACCTTGTTTGCACCTCTTTCGGGGTTTCGAGCTTTCGGCGAGGCAGACGTGCTTTTTCATCGTGGCCTCACGGGCCTCGGTTCTCTCCGCCCCATTTGGCTTCGGCTTCTTTGGTCCAGAATGGATAACCTGGCAAGTTATCACCGGTGGGGGGAGGTCTAGTTACCTTTCGTCGTCCCCTTCTCGGTCTCGATCGGGTTCCCTTCGCGTCTTGATGTATTTCTCCATCAAGCAGTCCCGGACCCATCCTTCTAGCCTTGCTTTTAGACCATGACACTCATTGGTATAGTGGCCGCGGCCTCTGTGATAGTCACAAAATTTGTCATTAGGCCCCTGGGCCGGTTCGTTCCTGAGCGGGGGAGGCCAGGAAAAGAATGGCTCGTTCTCGATCTCAAAGAGCAGGTCGGTCAGTGGTAGGCGGAATGTGGTGGGGTAGGCATTTCCTGGGTTCGAAGGGCCAGCCCGACGGGTATCCTCTCTTCTACGCTTAGCTGCCGGTTGCGGGCTCTCCTTCGTTCGCGGTCTCCCCAACCTTTCCGTTATGGGGCGATCTCGCCGGATGCCCCTTGAGACGGCTCCTTCCCGAGGCTGCTCGATGCTGGCGACTAAACGCGTTGCTCCAGCAGATCTCATGTCTTTCTCGATATCGACATGCTGTTTTATTAGTGATCGGAGCTGGGAGACCGAGCCAGGAGGAGTTGCTATCATTTCGTTGCGGATCCTGCTTCCCACGATCATGTTCTGCCTGAAAGCAGCTATAGCCGTAGAATCGGGGCATTCGGCACACTCAGCATGCTTCTGCCAGAACCGAGTATCGTAACTCTCGAGGGTCTCTTTGGGTTGGGCCCTCACTTGGTATAGCTGCTCCGGTTGGGCGACCCTTTCCTTTAAGTTAATGAACCGGTGTGCAAAATCATAGGCCAGATCATCCCAACAGTGGATGGAGTTGGCAGGCAGAGACTGGAACCATTTACTTGCGAGCCTCCCCAGGCTTGCGGGGAAGCATTTACACATAAGGCGATCGAGGTGGGACCAGTGGTTCATCTGGTATCGATAGTGCCGGAGGTGGGCTTCCCGGTCAGAATCTGCGTTGAACACTTGGAGAACGGGGGTATCCAAAACTTCACTTCTGAGACAACATGTCCCAAAAATTTCACTTCTGGTATCCAAAACTCGCATTTTGAATACTTTGCATACAATTTGTGCCTTCGTAAAATCTGGAGCACGATCCGCAAATGCTCACAGTGAGTCTCTTCACTAGGCGAGTAAACTAAAATATCATCTATAAATACGATAACAAATTGATCCAGGTATTCATGAAATACCCGATTCATCAAGTTCATGAAAGCTGCAGGAGCATTCGTTAAACCGAATGGCATAACAAGAAATTCATAATGGCCATAACGAGTATGAAACGCTGTTTTCTGGACATCCTCTTCCTTCACCCGTAACTGATGATACCGAGAACGCAAATCAATCTTCGAAAACCATTTAGAACCATTCAGTTGATCAAGTAAATCATCAATTCTTGGCAACGAATATTTATTTTTAATAGTTACTCGATTCAGCTTCCTATAGTCGATGCACATTCGCATCGTACCGTCTTTCTTTGGTACAAATAGTGCAGGTGCTCCCCATGGCGACACACTCGGGCGTATAAACTCCTTTTTTCGAAGATCATCGAGTTGCTCTTTTAACTCCTTCAGCTCGGCAGGTGCGAGTCGATAAGGTGACACAGATATCGGTGACGTTCCTGGTACAAGATCTATAGAAAATTCTACTTCACGTACAGGAGGAAGTCCACTTAAATCGTCAGGAAACACATCAGGGAATTCACAAACAATACGCGGTAACTCCACTACAGGAGTGGCCCCATCTTCTATCGATAAACTAGTTAATAAACAACTGAGACTATTTTCAATAGGCCATAAAGAGAAAAAAGACATCGTTCTATCTCCTGAAAAATAAAAAGTCTCACCCGCAGGTGTAGACAAAGTGACTCGCCTTCGATAACAATCAATAATAGCATGAAAATGGGATAACCAATCAATACCCAAGATAATATCAAACCCCAACATATCCAGTAAGATAAAATCATACTCAAAAGGATAATCATCAATAGAAACAACACATTTACGACAAACTCGATCTAGTACTAATAAGTCTCCTACAGGGGTCTCAACGGTAATCGATGGATCCAACTGGTCCGTCTCTAATCCCAGTAGCACAACAAATTTATATGAAATAAAAGAGCGAGAAGCCCCCGTGTCAAACATAGCACGAGCACCGGTAGAATTCACAAGTAAAATACCTCTCACAGTGGAGGGCTCTCCTATATCCGAACCCTGCGATAGAGCATACACGCGTGCATTAGACGACTGACTTCGTGGAGCAGCACTGCGACCTCTACCCCGATAACCACCCCGTGACGGTACTATTGCCCGCGAAGACGATGCATCCGTCGACGGTCTCACTACATGTAACGGTCTCGGCCCAGCTGGTGGTATATGTGCCATTACTTGTGAAGGATTAGATACTCGAGAACTCGTAGAAGCTCCCCTGAAAGGACAGTCCTTCACTAGATGCCCCATAACCCCACATCGGTAACACTTTAAGGTTGGACATTTATAGAAATTGTGACCTGCTTGGCCACACTCATAGCAAACATTCCGAGCGACACCAGATGTTTCAACAGATGAGGTGGGCATATCCCTGACCGATGACAGTGCATTTGAAGAGGGGAATCTTCTAACAGGTGGTGCAAATCGACTAATCTCCCTCCTTTCCTGGAATTGTGGTTGTTGCCGCTGATGGTAACCGGCACCACCTCCGCTGTGATAACCGCCTCTACTGCTTGATGCTTGACCCGTATTTCCGCGCATACCAGCTAATAATCTTTGTCGATCCTCCGATATCCATTCAACTCTCCGAACAGTTTTGACCAATTCTGAAAAATTGGACAGCCTTTGAGACGCCACAAATCCCTGGAGCTTTAATTTTAACCCCTCTTCAAACTTTCGACACTTTAGATCTTCAGTCGCCACGAACTCAGTTCCGTAGCGGGACAACTTATTGAACTCGTGCAAATATTGGTCAACAGATAGATTTCCTTGAGTCAAGTCGATGAACTCTCTTCGCTTTTGATCTTTGGCCGCTTGAGGAAAATACTCGTCGAGAAACATTTCCTTGAACGCTTGCCAGGTAACCGAACCGACTCTCGAAACTTCCTCCATGTTCCGCCACCATCTCCCCGCCTCTTCTTTTAAATGAAACTTTGCCGCTTTCACTTTTAGGTCATCCTCTACCAGGTCTATAATATCAAATATCCGCTCACAGTCTATGATCCATTCCTCGGCCAATAGTGGATCACCTTCGCCTTTAAACACCTTAGGTTCCATCCGTTGGAATTGTCGAATAGCTGCTGAAGCCCTCGTTTCTTGTTGAGAATGCATATCGCCAATGACCGACCTCACCATCTGTTGCATCGCATCACGAAATTCCTGATTAATCTGACCAGATGTGTTCAAAGTAGACTGAACATTCTCTCCGGTTCTCGTTTGTCGAGGAGGTGTAGGAAAGGTCTCATTAACAGCACGAGATCCTGTTCGACTCGGAGTGCGAGCACCAGCACCACGAGTTCTGGCACGCCCGCCCTGACCCGCTTCTTGTCTTCCTCGTACATGGAGTGACCCTTCTCGAGCACGAGTACGCTCACTTCCACCTTGCATGCTTGCGCGCCCCCTGCCACCTCGACTCCCCCTTCGCGCTTTAACCATTTGTTCTATATAATACACAGACAAAGTTCATCGATCAAGTTAGACTAGTTAATCGACGAATAATCTTCACAAGTTAGAAAAGAGACGATAAGAAAGTCCATAGAGATATAGAATGACATTATGACATAAAAATCCTAAGGCATGTCTACTATATCTACCCGCCCCCCTACACTCACGGCCACCTAGATAGTATAACCAGGTTCGCTCTGATACCAAGCTGTCACGCCCCAGATTTCATTAAAACCCGAGACATGAATTTGAAAACTAAAGAAAACACACTAGAAGAAAATACAACTTTCTAAGCACACTTCTCCGACTTATATTACACAAAAATATTATATTACATTAGTACGTTTTCTACACAACTACTCCTAATGTACATCATTTACAAAGTATTACACCAAACTAAATAGGCTCCGAGTGTCTAGGCTACCCACACAACCCAAACTCTAGCCCGCTCACAGCCCCGCTCAACAGCTTAACCTGTCCTGGAACTTTGTACATCCGAACCTCCACCTAGAATAATAAAATAAACAAAGACGAGAAAACGAAGGAAAAGAGTGAGTCAACTATTCATTATATATATATACGTTAAAAATAAATAAATAATGCAATGCATATATATTTAGTTATTTATATATGTATTTTGTCTGTTTATTTCTCCTCCGCTAACCTCCTCTACTTCAACTACTTACGCCAAGTGGCGTGACTCGATAAACGACTCAAATGTGTATAAAGTCGGATTCACAAATAAAGTGCCGGATCACTCCTCATATCCACGTATAGAGTCAACTCCTCATGAACCATACGCCGGCTATTGCCGTATTTCCCGTGAGTAGCAAGCTCGCCGGAACCCCTTTTGGCACGTGAACCCTAAACCAATAAAAGACCGACAACAAAAGAAAATGATTCACGACAACCCCACACCACTCTTTATTTTTCTTTCCAGGATGATTACTACATGAATTATATGATGAATTATATGATACAACATTAACCTTAAATATATGCTACTGTATTCACTATAACAACTATAACTATGAAGCACACATTACTAATAAAATTATCATGCACTCAGATGATCTACTAGTCAATAAACTACCAGAAAAAACACTGATTTCTGAAAAAAAACACATGGAGCCTCATTACTCCAATTTACTCATCAGTTATATGTTAGAACAATATATATAGCTACTGAAATCCTAGAAGCAAATATCATATTCATCGTTTGCATCAATAACCATATAAACCTAACATTGTTCTCAAAGGAGTGGCCCCCAAAACATGCAGAAAATAAACATAACAGATGCTATATAAAGATAGAAGTGATTATTGAGCTGCTACCACACTACTCAGTAAGGAATTTCGGCACAAAGGACCGGGAAAAGGTTGCCATGCGTTTTCATATTCATCCACAGAACCTTACTGGGATGATTTCTATATGGGCCATTTCCTGATCTAGCTGTTCTGATCTAGCTGTCATCTCTGCTCACTGACCCACTCCGAATTCAGATTTGCTGCTTAAAAATAGTTACATTTGTTTCTACAACCTTGTTTAGCGATATTAAAACACTGTGGCTCTGAAATATTTATGTTGAAAGGTCGTTTCTGAAAAGTTCCTTATTTCAAAGAACTATCTAACAAAGCGTTACATATTCTTGTCATCCTAGCGAGTAAAACTTTGCCCTTACGTACCAAGCGGTACCTCAGCAAAGTCACTGAACAGCAAGTTCAGTTGCACACCTGAGACTACATGTAATATTACTTAAGAAACAACAAATATCAAAAGGAACAGGAAATCGATTCCTGCACTAATACAACACAAAAGACTCCCCTTTCAGTACCGAAACGGTACCTTTATGAAGCTCAACACCGGCTGGAAATACAGCAGCTGGGTAAACGTTGATTTACGCTTTAAAATTGAGAGCAAACCCGCAAGGAATCGTCTAAAAAAAATAACCAAATACAGATTTTATCAAAATTACAGAACAGATTTTTGCAAACTGATTTTAACCTACCAGAAAGGAGATTAAATCGACAAACCATACCTCAAAATACTCTCCTTTGCAATAGCTATCTAACGGAGAAGACGGATTGAAAAACGGATAATCGATTCGAAAGAAAACAGGGTTTAAAGTGTGTTTATATATATATATATCTGTATCTTCCTTTCTCTGTACATATCTATCTGTATCTTATATATATATATATATATATTTCCATATATATCTGTTTCCAATTCTTTCTTGTCTTAATAGGCAATATACATATATAGTATATCTAGTTTCCACTATTTACATATACATCAACTATTATCAACTATTATCATCTATCTATCTATATATATATATAGTATAGATATTGCCAAATTTATATCATACAAGTATATTAGAAATACTACATTTTGAAATACTACATTTTCTATATTTGTACTTTGAATAAATATATATATAAAACTCGGGTTATTACATCCTCCACAAGTTATAAAATTTTCGTCCTCGAAATTTCAAATGTACCTTCGTTGTCAAACAGCTCTGGATACTTGGAGCGAATCTCACGCTCTCGTTCCCACGTTGTCTCCTCTGTCCCGTGATGCCTCCACAAGACCTTCACCAGTCTAATAGACTTGTTACGAAGTACTTGTTCACGCCGATCAATGATTCGAATCGGTCGAATCTCATAGGAAACATCTTCGTCTACTTCTACATCTGACCAATCTAGAACATGTGAGGGATCAGGTTCGTACTTCCGAAGCATAGAAACATGGAATACAAGGTGGATTCTTGAGAGTTGAGGTGGTAAAGCAAGTCGATACGCTACTTCTCCAACTGTTTCCAGAATTTCAAATGGCCCAATGTACCTTGGTGACAATTTTCCTTGCTTCCCAAACCTCATTAACCCCTTTCTAGGTGAAATTTTTAAAAATACGTGGTCGCCAACCTCAAATGACAGTGCTCTCCTCCTTCGATCCGCATAACTCTTTTGACGACTACGAGCCGTTTCAAGTCGTTGCCGAATCAGTTTCACCTTCTCTGTTGTGTCCTGCACCAAGTCAGGCCCCAACAGAGCAGTTTCTCCAACCTCACTCCAGCACACGGGCGACCTGCAAGGTCTTCCGTACAAAGCCTCAAAAGGCGCCATTTGTATACTTGATTGATAGCTATTATTGTAAGAGAACTCCACTAAGGGTATGTAAGGCTCCCAATTACCACCAAAGTCGAGTAAACAAGCTCTCAACATATCTTCTAAAATTTGTATAATGCGCTCAGATTGCCCATCCGTTTGTGGATGGAAAGCTGTACTCATCGAAAGTTTCGTACCTAAGGACCTTTGTAAACTCTCCCAGAACCTCGACACGAATCTCGGGTCTCTGTCGGAGACGATCGAAACTGGCACTCCATGCAAACGTACAATCTCCTTGATGTATTGACGACTTAGTTTTTCGATGTTGTCTGTTGTTCGCATCCCAAGAAAATGTGCAGACTTAGTTAATCGGTCAACAATGACCCATATAGCATCGAACCCACTTCGAGATCTAGGTAATCCCGTCACAAAATCCATCGTAATTCGCTCCCACTTCCATTCTGGTATCTCCAGCGGTTTCAACAGTCCACCTGGTCGCTGATGTTCGATTTTCACTTGCTGACATGTCAAACATCTCATCACATGGTCCGCGACATCTTTCTTCATACCAGGCCACCAGAATTGTCGTTTAAGGTCATGATACATTTTATTTCCTCCGGGATGTACTACAAGCTTAGAATGGTGAGATTCCTGGAGTACTTCTTTCCGAACACCAAGTGGTACAAAGAGTCGACCTTGAAATCTGAGTCCACGATCTCCGGATATTACCCAATCGTTTAATTCTGGGTTACTGTGAATTCTTTTTCGGTAATCTTCTGATGCTTCATCTTCACATTGAGCTGCAATTATTTTAGTTACTAAAGTAGGTTGCACCATCACAGTAAACAAAGTCACACGATCCCCGCTGTCGACCAGATCCAGCCCAAACTCATTAAGTTCACGCATCATCACCCATTCTTTAGTTGCCAAACTTGCCAACAAACAGCGTATCTTGCGACTTAGTGCATCAGCAACTACATTTGCCTTTCCAGGGTGATATTGAAGGTCGAAATCATACTGGTCAAGGTATTCCATCCATCTCCTCTGTCTCATGTTCAAGTCTCGCTGCGTGAAGATATATTTGAGACTCTTGTGGTCCGAAAATACTTCAAATCTCTCTCCATAAAGGTAATGCCTCCAGCACTTTAAAGCAAGTACCACTGCCGCCAATTCCAGATCGTGGGTCGGATAGTTCTTTTCATGTATCTTTAACTGTCGTGAAGTATAGGCCACCACCTTACCTAGTTGCATAAGCACACAACCCAAACCTTCTTTGGAAGCGTCACAATACACCATATACCCCAATCCTCGCTCCGGAATGATTAAAATCGGTGTCGATGTTAGTCTTTTCTTTAGCTCTTGAAACGCACTTTCACATTTAGCATCCCATTCAAACTTGACCCCTTTACGAGTTAGCCTCGTCAAAGGCGCAGCTAACCTCGAAAAGTCTTGAACAAATCGACGATAATAACCTGCAAGTCCTAAGAAACTCCGGATTTCGAATACGTTCTTTGGCTGTTCCCATTCAACTACCGCTTCGATTTTCGATGGATCTACAGATACCCCATCTTTTGAGACAACATGTCCCAAAAATTTCACTTCTGGTATCCAAAACTCGCATTTTGAATACTTTGCATACAATTTGTGCCTTCGTAAAATCTGGAGCACGATCCGCAAATGCTCACAGTGAGTCTCTTCACTAGGCGAGTAAACTAAAATATCATCTATAAATACGATAACAAATTGATCCAGGTATTCATGAAATACCCGATTCATCAAGTTCATGAAAGCTGCAGGAGCATTCGTTAAACCGAATGGCATAACAAGAAATTCATAATGGCCATAACGAGTATGAAACGCTGTTTTCTGGACATCCTCTTCCTTCACCCGTAACTGATGATACCCGGAACGCAAATCAATCTTCGAAAACCATTTAGAACCATTCAGTTGATCAAGTAAATCATCAATTCTTGGCAACGAATATTTATTTTTAATAGTTACTCGATTCAGCTTCCTATAGTCGATGCACATTCGCATCGTACCGTCTTTCTTTGGTACAAATAGTGCAGGTGCTCCCCATGGCGACACACTCGGGCGTATAAACTCCTTTTTTCGAAGATCATCGAGTTGCTCTTTTAACTCCTTCAGCTCGGCAGGTGCGAGTCGATAAGGTGACACAGATATCGGTGACGTTCCTGGTACAAGATCTATAGAAAATTCTACTTCACGTACAGGAGGAAGTCCACTTAAATCGTCAGGAAACACATCAGGGAATTCACAAACAATACGCGGTAACTCCACTACAGGAGTGGCCCCATCTTCTATCGATAAACTAGTTAATAAACAACTGAGACTATTTTCAATAGGCCATAAAGAGAAAAAAGACATCGTTCTATCTCCTGAAAAATAAAAAGTCTCACCCGCAGGTGTAGACAAAGTGACTCGCCTTCGATAACAATCAATAATAGCATGAAAATGGGATAACCAATCAATACCCAAGATAATATCAAACCCCAACATATCCAGTAAGATAAAATCATACTCAAAAGGATAATCATCAATAGAAACAACACATTTACGACAAACTCGATCTAGTACTAATAAGTCTCCTACAGGGGTCTCAACGGTAATCGATGGATCCAACTGGTCCGTCTCTAATCCCAGTAGCACAACAAATTTATATGAAATAAAAGAGCGAGAAGCCCCCGTGTCAAACATAGCACGAGCACCGGTAGAATTCACAAGTAAAATACCTCTCACAGTGGAGGGCTCTCCTATATCCGAACCCTGCGATAGAGCATACACGCGTGCATTGGACGACTGACTTCGTGGAGCAGCACTGCGACCTCTACCCCGATAACCACCCCGTGACGGTGCTATTGCCCGCGAAGACGATGCATCCGTCGACGGTCTCACTACATGTAACGGTCTCGGCCCAGCTGGTGGTATATGTGCCATTGCTTGTGAAGGATTAGATACTCGAGAACTCGTAGAAGCTCCCCTGAAAGGACAGTCCTTCACTAGATGCCCCATAACCCCACATCGGTAACACTTTAAGGTTGGACATTTATAGAAATTGTGACCTGCTTGGCCACACTCATAGCAAACATTCCGAGCGACACCAGATGTTTCAACAGATGAGGTGGGCATATCCCTGACCGATGACAGTGCATTTGAAGAGGGGAATCTTCTAACAGGTGGTGCAAATCGACTAATCTCCCTCCTTTCCTGGAATTGTGGTTGTTGCCGCTGATGGTAACCGGCACCACCTCCGCTGTGATAACCGCCTCTACTGCTTGATGCTTGACCCGTATTTCCGCGCATACCAGCTAATAATCTTTGTCGATCCTCCGATATCCATTCAACTCTCCGAACAGTTTTGACCAATTCTGAAAAATTGGACAGCCTTTGAGACGCCACAAATCCCTGGAGCTTTAATTTTAACCCCTCTTCAAACTTTCGACACTTTAGATCTTCAGTCGCCACGAACTCAGTTCCGTAGCGGGACAACTTATTGAACTCGTGCAAATATTGGTCAACAGATAGATTTCCTTGAGTCAAGTCGATGAACTCTCTTCGCTTTTGATCTTTGGCCGCTTGAGGAAAATACTCGTCGAGAAACATTTCCTTGAACGCTTGCCAGGTAACCGAACCGACTCTCGAAACTTCCTCCATGTTCCGCCACCATCTCCCCGCCTCTTATTTTAAATGAAACTTTGCCGCTTTCACTTTTAGGTCATCCTCTACCAGTTCTATAATATCAAATATCCGCTCACAGTCTATGATCCATTCCTCGGCCAATAGTGGATCACCTTCGCCTTTAAACACCTTAGGTTCCATCCGTTGGAATTGTCGAATAGCTGCTGAAGCCCTCGTTTCTTGTTGAGAATGCATATCGCCAATGACCGACCTCACCATCTGTTGCATCGCATCACGAAATTCCTGATTAATCTGACCAGATGTGTTCAAAGTAGACTGAACATTCTCTCCGGTTCTCGTTTGTCGAGGAGGTGTAGGAAAGGTCTCATTAACAGCACGAGATCCTGTTCGACTCGGAGTGCGAGCACCAGCACCACGAGTTCTGGCACGCCCGCCCTGACCCGCTTCTTGTCTTCCTCGTACATGGAGTGACCCTTCTCGAGCACGAGTACGCTCACTTCCACCTTGCATGCTTGCGCGCCCCCTGCCACCTCGACTCCCCCTTCGCGCTTTAACCATTTGTTCTATATAATACACAGACAAAGTTCATCGATCAAGTTAGACTAGTTAATCGACGAATAATCTTCACAAGTTAGAAAAGAGACGATAAGAAAGTCCATAGAGATATAGAATGACATTATGACATAAAAATCCTAAGGCATGTCTACTATATCTACCCGCCCCCCTACACTCACGGCCACCTAGATAGTATAACCAGGTTCGCTCTGATACCAAGCTGTCACGCCCCAGATTTCATTAAAACCCGAGACATGAATTTGAAAACTAAAGAAAACACACTAGAAGAAAATACAACTTTCTAAGCACACTTCTCCGACTTATATTACACAAAAATATTATATTACATTAGTACGTTTTCTACACAACTACTCCTAATGTACATCATTTACAAAGTATTACACCAAACTAAATAGGCTCCGAGTGTCTAGGCTACCCGCACAACCCAAACTCTAGCCCGCTCACAGCCCCGCTCAACAGCTTAACCTGTCCTGGAACTTTGTACATCCGAACCTCCACCTAGAATAATAAAATAAACAAAGACGAGAAAACGAAGGAAAAGAGTGAGTCAACTATTCATTATATATATATACGTTAAAAATAAATAAATAATGCAATGCATATATATTTAGTTATTTATATATGTATTTTGTCTGTTTATTTCTCCTCCGCTAACCTCCTCTACTTCAACTACTTACGCCAAGTGGCGTGACTCGATAAACGACTCAAATGTGTATAAAGTCGGATTCACAAATAAAGTGCCGGATCACTCCTCAGATCCACGTATGGAGTCAACTCCTCATGAACCATACGCCGGCTATTGCCGTATTTCCCGTGAGTAGCAAGCTCGCCGGAACCCCTTTTGGCACGTGAACCCTAAACCAATAAAAGACCGACAACAAAAGAAAATGATTCACGACAACCCCACACCACTCTTTATTTTTCTTTCCAGGATGATTACTTCATGAATTATATGATGAATTATATGATACAACATTAACCTTAAATATATGCTACTGTATTCACTATAACAACTATAACTATGAAGCACACATTACTAATAAAATTATCATGCACTCAGATGATCTACTAGTCAATAAACTACCAGAGAAAACACTGATTTCTGAAAAAAAACACATGGAGCCTCATTACTCCAATTTACTCATCAGTTATATGTTAGAACAATATATATAGCTACTGAAATCCTAGAAGCAAATATCATATTCATCGTTTGCATCAACAACCATATAAACCTAACATTGTTCTCAAAGGAGTGGCCCCCAAAACATGCAGAAAATAAACATAACAGATGCTATATAAAGATAGAAGTGATTATTGAGCTGCTACCACACTACTCAGTAAGGAATTTCGGCACAAAGGACCGGGAAAAGGTTGCCATGCGTTTTCATATTCATCCACAGAACCTTACTGGGATGATTTCTATATGGGCCATTTCCTGATCTAGCTGTTCTGATCTAGCTGTCATCTCTGCTCACTGACCCACTCCGAATTCAGATTTGCTGCTTAAAAATAGTTACATTTGTTTCTACAACCTTGTTTAGCGATATTAAAACACTGTGGCTCTGAAATATTTATGTTGAAAGGTCGTTTCTGAAAATTTCCTTATTTCAAAGAACTATCTAACAAAGCGTTACATATTCTTGTCATCCTAGCGAGTAAAACTTTGCCCTTACGTACCAAGCGGTACCTCAGCAAAGTCACTGAACAGCAAGTTCAGTTGCACACCTGAGACTACATGTAATATTACTTAAGAAACAACAAATATCAAAAGGAACAGGAAATCGATTCCTGCACTAATACAACACAAAAGACTCCCCTTTCAGTACCGAAACGGTACCTTTATGAAGCTCAACACCGGCTGGAAATACAGCAGCTGGGTAAACGTTGATTTACGCTTTAAAATTGAGAGCAAACCCGCAAGGAATCGTCTAAAAAAAATAACCAAATACAGATTTTATCAAAATTACAGAACAGATTTTTGCAAACTGATTTTAACCTACCAGAAAGGAGATTAAATCGACAAACCATACCTCAAAATACTCTCCTTTGCAATAGCTATCTAACGGAGAAGACGGATTGAAAAACGGATAATCGATTCGAAAGAAAACAGGGTTTAAAGTGTGTTTATATATATATATATATATATATATATATATATCTGTATCTTCCTTTCTCTGTACATATCTATCTGTATCTTATATATATATATATATATATATATATATATATATATATATATATTTCCATATATATCTGTTTCCAATTCTTTCTTGTCTTAATAGGCAATATACATATATAGTATATCTAGTTTCCACTATTTACATATACATCAACTATTATCAACTATTATCATCTATCTATCTATATATATATATAGTATAGATATTGCCAAATTTATATCATACAAGTATATTAGAAATACTACATTTTGAAATACTACATTTTCTATATTTGTACTTTGAATAAATATATATATAAAACTCGGGTTATTACATCCTCCACAAGTTATAAAATTTTCGTCCTCGAAATTTCAAATGTACCTTCGTTGTCAAACAGCTCTGGATACTTGGAGCGAATCTCACGCTCTCGTTCCCACGTTGTCTCCTCTGTCCCGTGATGCCTCCACAAGACCTTCACCAGTCTAATAGACTTGTTACGAAGTACTTGTTCACGCCGATCAATGATTCGAATCGGTCGAATCTCATAGGAAACATCTTCGTCTACTTCTACATCTGACCAATCTAGAACATGTGAGGGATCAGGTTCGTACTTCCGAAGCATAGAAACATGGAATACAAGGTGGATTCTTGAGAGTTGAGGTGGTAAAGCAAGTCGATACGCTACTTCTCCAACTGTTTCCAGAATTTCAAATGGCCCAATGTACCTTGGTGACAATTTTCCTTGCTTCCCAAACCTCATTAACCCCTTTCTAGGTGAAATTTTTAAAAATACGTGGTCGCCAACCTCAAATGACAGTGCTCTCCTCCTTCGATCCGCATAACTCTTTTGACGACTACGAGCCGTTTCAAGTCGTTGCCGAATCAGTTTCACCTTCTCTGTTGTGTCCTGCACCAAGTCAGGCCCCAACAGAGCAGTTTCTCCAACCTCACTCCAGCACACGGGCGACCTGCAAGGTCTTCCGTACAAAGCCTCAAAAGGCGCCATTTGTATACTTGATTGATAGCTATTATTGTAAGAGAACTCCACTAAGGGTATGTAAGGCTCCCAATTACCACCAAAGTCGAGTAAACAAGCTCTCAACATATCTTCTAAAATTTGTATAATGCGCTCAGATTGCCCATCCGTTTGTGGATGGAAAGCTGTACTCATCGAAAGTTTCGTACCTAAGGACCTTTGTAAACTCTCCCAGAACCTCGACACGAATCTCGGGTCTCTGTCGGAGACGATCGAAACTGGCACTCCATGCAAACGTACAATCTCCTTGATGTATTGACGACTTAGTTTTTCGATGTTGTCTGTTGTTCGCATCCCAAGAAAATGTGCAGACTTAGTTAATCGGTCAACAATGACCCATATAGCATCGAACCCACTTCGAGATCTAGGTAATCCCGTCACAAAATCCATCGTAATTCGCTCCCACTTCCATTCTGGTATCTCCAGCGGTTTCAACAGTCCACCTGGTCGCTGATGTTCGATTTTCACTTGCTGACATGTCAAACATCTCATCACATGGTCCGCGACATCTTTCTTCATACCAGGCCACCAGAATTGTCGTTTAAGGTCATGATACATTTTATTTCCTCCGGGATGTACTACAAGCTTAGAATGGTGAGATTCCTGGAGTACTTCTTTCCGAACACCAAGTGGTACAAAGAGTCGACCTTGAAATCTGAGTCCACGATCTCCGGATATTACCCAATCGTTTAATTCTGGGTTACTGTGAATTCTTTTTCGGTAATCTTCTGATGCTTCATCTTCACATTGAGCTGCAATTATTTTAGTTACTAAAGTAGGTTGCACCATCACAGTAAACAAAGTCACACGATCCCCGCTGTCGACCAGATCCAGCCCAAACTCATTAAGTTCACGCATCATCACCCATTCTTTAGTTGCCAAACTTGCCAACAAACAGCGTATCTTGCGACTTAGTGCATCAGCAACTACATTTGCCTTTCCAGGGTGATATTGAAGGTCGAAATCATACTGGTCAAGGTATTCCATCCATCTCCTCTGTCTCATGTTCAAGTCTCGCTGCGTGAAGATATATTTGAGACTCTTGTGGTCCGAAAATACTTCAAATCTCTCTCCATAAAGGTAATGCCTCCAGCACTTTAAAGCAAGTACCACTGCCGCCAATTCCAGATCGTGGGTCGGATAGTTCTTTTCATGTATCTTTAACTGTCGTGAAGTATAGGCCACCACCTTACCTAGTTGCATAAGCACACAACCCAAACCTTCTTTGGAAGCGTCACAATACACCATATACCCCAATCCTCGCTCCGGAATGATTAAAATCGGTGTCGATGTTAGTCTTTTCTTTAGCTCTTGAAACGCACTTTCACATTTAGCATCCCATTCAAACTTGACCCCTTTATGAGTTAGCCTCGTCAAAGGCGCAGCTAACCTCGAAAAGTCTTGAACAAATCGACGATAATAACCTGCAAGTCCTAAGAAACTCCGGATTTCGAATACGTTCTTTGGCTGTTCCCATTCAACTACCGCTTCGATTTTCGATGGATCTACAGATACCCCATCTTTTGAGACAACATGTCCCAAAAATTTCACTTCTGGTATCCAAAACTCGCATTTTGAATACTTTGCATACAATTTGTGCCTTCGTAAAATCTGGAGCACGATCCGCAAATGCTCACAGTGAGTCTCTTCACTAGGCGAGTAAACTAAAATATCATCTATAAATACGATAACAAATTGATCCAGGTATTCATGAAATACCCGATTCATCAAGTTCATGAAAGCTGCAGGAGCATTCGTTAAACCGAATGGCATAACAAGAAATTCATAATGGCCATAACGAGTATGAAACGCTGTTTTCTGGACATCCTCTTCCTTCACCCGTAACTGATGATACCCGGAACGCAAATCAATCTTCGAAAACCATTTAGAACCATTCAGTTGATCAAGTAAATCATCAATTCTTGGCAACGAATATTTATTTTTAATAGTTACTCGATTCAGCTTCCTATAGTCGATGCACATTCGCATCGTACCGTCTTTCTTTGGTACAAATAGTGCAGGTGCTCCCCATGGCGACACACTCGGGCGTATAAACTCCTTTTTTCGAAGATCATCGAGTTGCTCTTTTAACTCCTTCAGCTCGGCAGGTGCGAGTCGATAAGGTGACACAGATATCGGTGACGTTCCTGGTACAAGATCTATAGAAAATTCTACTTCACGTACAGGAGGAAGTCCACTTAAATCGTCAGGAAACACATCAGGGAATTCACAAACAATACGCGGTAACTCCACTACAGGAGTGGCCCCATCTTCTATCGATAAACTAGTTAATAAACAACTGAGACTATTTTCAATAGGCCATAAAGAGAAAAAAGACATCGTTCTATCTCCTGAAAAATAAAAAGTCTCACCCGCAGGTGTAGACAAAGTGACTCGCCTTCGATAACAATCAATAATAGCATGAAAATGGGATAACCAATCAATACCCAAGATAATATCAAACCCCAACATATCCAGTAAGATAAAATCATACTCAAAAGGATAATCATCAATAGAAACAACACATTTACGACAAACTCGATCTAGTACTAATAAGTCTCCTACAGGGGTCTCAACGGTAATCGATGGATCCAACTGGTCCGTCTCTAATCCTAGTAGCACAACAAATTTATATGAAATAAAAGAGCGAGAAGCCCCCGTGTCAAACATAGCACGAGCACCGGTAGAATTCACAAGTAAAATACCTCTCATAGTGGAGGGCTCTCCTATATCCGAACCCTGCGATAGAGCATACACGCGTGCATTGGACGACTGACTTCGTGGAGCAGCACTGCGACCTCTACCCCGATAACCACCCCGTGACGGTACTATTGCCCGCGAAGACGATGCATCCGTCGACGGTCTCACTACATGTAACGGTCTCGGCCCAGCTGGTGGTATATGTGCCATTGCTTGTGAAGGATTAGATACTCGAGAACTCGTAGAAGCTCCCCTGAAAGGACAGTCCTTCACTAGATGCCCCATAACCCCACATCGGTAACACTTTAAGGTTGGACATTTATAGAAATTGTGACCTGCTTGGCCACACTCATAGCAAACATTCCGAGCGACACCAGATGTTTCAACAGATGAGGTGGGCATATCCCTGACCGATGACAGTGCATTTGAAGAGGGGAATCTTCTAACAGGTGGTGCAAATCGACTAATCTCCCTCCTTTCCTGGAATTGTGGTTGTTGCCGCTGATGGTAACCGGCACCACCTCCGCTGTGATAACCGCCTCTACTGCTTGATGCTTGACCCGTATTTCCGCGCATACCAGCTAATAATCTTTGTCGATCCTCCGATATCCATTCAACTCTCCGAACAGTTTTGACCAATTCTGAAAAATTGGACAGCCTTTGAGACGCCACAAATCCCTGGAGCTTTAATTTTAACTCCTCTTCAAACTTTCGACACTTTAGATCTTCAGTCGCCACGAACTCAGTTCCGTAGCGGGACAACTTATTGAACTCGTGCAAATATTGGTCAACAGATAGATTTCCTTGAGTCAAGTCGATGAACTCTCTTCGCTTTTGATCTTTGGCCGCTTGAGGAAAATACTCGTCGAGAAACATTTCCTTGAACGCTTGCCAGGTAACCGAACCGACTCTCGAAACTTCCTCCATGTTCCGCCACCATCTCCCCGCCTCTTATTTTAAATGAAACTTTGCCGCTTTCACTTTTAGGTCATCCTCTACCAGTTCTATAATATCAAATATCCGCTCACAGTCTATGATCCATTCCTCGGCCAATAGTGGATCACCTTCGCCTTTAAACACCTTAGGTTCCATCCGTTGGAATTGTCGAATAGCTGCTGAAGCCCTCGTTTCTTGTTGAGAATGCATATCGCCAATGACCGACCTCACCATCTGTTGCATCGCATCACGAAATTCCTGATTAATCTGACCAGATGTGTTCAAAGTAGGCTGAACATTCTCTCCGGTTCTCGTTTGTCGAGGAGGTGTAGGAAAGGTCTCATTAACAGCACGAGATCCTGTTCGACTCGGAGTGCGAGCACCAGCACCACGAGTTCTGGCACGCCCGCCCTGACCCGCTTCTTGTCTTCCTCGTACATGGAGTGACCCTTCTCGAGCACGAGTACGCTCACTTCCACCTTGCATGCTTGCGCGCCCCCTGCCACCTCGACTCCCCCTTCGCGCTTTAACCATTTGTTCTATATAATACACAGACAAAGTTCATCGATCAAGTTAGACTAGTTAATCGACGAATAATCTTCACAAGTTAGAAAAGAGACGATAAGAAAGTCCATAGAGATATAGAATGACATTATGACATAAAAATCCTAAGGCATGTCTACTATATCTACCCGCCCCCCTACACTCACGGCCACCTAGATAGTATAACCAGGTTCGCTCTGATACCAAGCTGTCACGCCCCAGATTTCATTAAAACCCGAGACATGAATTTGAAAACTAAAGAAAACACACTAGAAGAAAATACAACTTTCTAAGCACACTTCTCCGACTTATATTACACAAAAATATTATATTACATTAGTACGTTTTCTACACAACTACTCCTAATGTACATCATTTACAAAGTATTACACCAAACTAAATAGGCTCCGAGTGTCTAGGCTACCCGCACAACCCAAACTCTAGCCCGCTCACAGCCCCGCTCAACAGCTTAACCTGTCCTGGAACTTTGTACATCCGAACCTCCACCTAGAATAATAAAATAAACAAAGACGAGAAAACGAAGGAAAAGAGTGAGTCAACTATTCATTATATATATATACGTTAAAAATAAATAAATAATGCAATGCATATATATTTAGTTATTTATATATGTATTTTGTCTGTTTATTTCTCCTCCGCTAACCTCCTCTACTTCAACTACTTACGCCAAGTGGCGTGACTCGATAAACGACTCAAATGTGTATAAAGTCGGATTCACAAATAAAGTGCCGGATCACTCCTCAGATCCACGTATGGAGTCAACTCCTCATGAACCATACGCCGGCTATTGCCGTATTTCCCGTGAGTAGCAAGCTCGCCGGAACCTCTTTTGGCACGTGAACCCTAAACCAATAAAAGACCGACAACAAAAGAAAATGATTCACGACAACCCCACACCACTCTTTATTTTTCTTTCCAGGATGATTACTACATGAATTATATGATGAATTATATGATACAACATTAACCTTAAATATATGCTACTGTATTCACTATAACAACTATAACTATGAAGCACACATTACTAATAAAATTATCATGCACTCAGATGATCTACTAGTCAATAAACTACCAGAGAAAACACTGATTTCTGAAAAAAAACACATGGAGCCTCATTACTCCAATTTACTCATCAGTTATATGTTAGAACAATATATATAGCTACTGAAATCCTAGAAGCAAATATCATATTCATCGTTTGCATCAACAACCATATAAACCTAACATTGTTCTCAAAGGAGTGGCCCCCAAAACATGCAGAAAATAAACATAACAGATGCTATATAAAGATAGAAGTGATTATTGAGCTGCTACCACACTACTCAGTAAGGAATTTCGGCACAAAGGACCGGGAAAAGGTTGCCATGCGTTTTCATATTCATCCACAGAACCTTACTGGGATGATTTCTATATGGGCCATTTCCTGATCTAGCTGTTCTGATCTAGCTGTCATCTCTGCTCACTGACCCACTCCGAATTCAGATTTGCTGCTTAAAAATAGTTACATTTGTTTCTACAACCTTGTTTAGCGATATTAAAACACTGTGGCTCTGAAATATTTATGTTGAAAGGTCGTTTCTGAAAAGTTCCTTATTTCAAAGAACTATCTAACAAAGCGTTACATATTCTTGTCATCCTAGCGAGTAAAACTTTGCCCTTACGTACCAAGCGGTACCTCAGCAAAGTCACTGAACAGCAAGTTCAGTTGCACACCTGAGACTACATGTAATATTACTTAAGAAACAACAAATATCAAAAGGAACAGGAAATCGATTCCTGCACTAATACAACACAAAAGACTCCCCTTTCAGTACCGAAACGGTACCTTTATGAAGCTCAACACCGGCTGGAAATACAGCAGCTGGGTAAACGTTGATTTACGCTTTAAAATTGAGAGCAAACCCGCAAGGAATCGTCTAAAAAAAATAACCAAATACAGATTTTATCAAAATTACAGAACAGATTTTTGCAAACTGATTTTAACCTACCAGAAAGGAGATTAAATCGACAAACCATACCTCAAAATACTCTCCTTTGCAATAGCTATCTAACGGAGAAGACGGATTGAAAAACGGATAATAGATTCGAAAGAAAACAGGGTTTAAAGTGTGTTTATATATATATATATATATATATATATTCCATATATATCTGTTTCCAATTCTTTCTTGTCTTAATAGGCAATATACATATATAGTATATCTAGTTTCCACTATTTACATATACATCAACTATTATCAACTATTATCATCTATCTATCTATCTATATATATAGTATAGATATTGCCAAATTTATATCATACAAGTATATTAGAAATACTACATTTTGAAATACTACATTTTCTATATTTGTACTTTGAATAAATATATATATAAAACTCGGGTTATTACAAGCGCGCTATGAATTCCCACAGACGGCGCCAATTGGCGAGCCTGATTTTCTTCCCAAGCTCGACTTATGTAGTTATTCGCGTCGGCTCTGATCTTCCAAGGTAGTTGACGTAGGTGGTATCTGCTTCGTCGTCGGGATGCTCTCTAAGCCTGCACAAGAAACGAACAGGGGCCCGGGGTTGGTACCAGGTTTTCCCTCTCCGACAATCAAGTCAGTATCGATATAGACTGAAGTTAGGAATATAGTTAAGGATGAGGGATTGGTCCAGTTACAAGTCGTGGCGTCAGGTGTCACGGTTGATATTCTGATGGTCCGGGTTGTTTTAGCTTTATCTCTCCTCTCTGTCTTTTTGTGTCCCCTTCTAATTGGTATTAGTGGGGGTATTTATAGTCTGATCAGAGGCGTATTAGCCCTTGGATCACTGCACTGTCTAATAAAGATCCAATGGCTCCAGGTCATTTATGACTCTGACAATGGCACTGTTCATCATCCGGGGCCCACAGGCTGGCCTGTGATTGGGCCACGTCGATGAAACACATAAAGGGTCCCCCAAGGGAGCAGCAGCATTAATTTGGGAAATGTGCTCAACAAGCTTCTTCGGGCCGGCCTAGACACGGGCCGGACTTATGAGGTCCGGGGTGACGCGTCACCCATGATTGACAGGCCCGGATCGCCTGCTGTGGGGTTGATATCGGTCCGGACGAGGGGGTGCCGACATCCCCTCGCCATAAACAACAACCAAACAAATAGTTTAATTCGATTAATCATCATTAATTCTTAAATAATCTAAAATTCGTCACCCAAAATTAAACAAATAGCTAAGTAACAAGCATTTTCGCACAAACAATCGAGCAACGAGGAAGAGCAACTAGTTAGTGACTTTTATTGTTCCAACTGTGGTGATACTCGAACTAGCTTTACAAAAGCATACATACTTATTAAATCGTTCTCATTTATTAGATAATCTAAGACCCATCGCCTAACAACTAAACAAGCTGTCAATTAAGAAACCTTATCGACATGTAAAAATTACTCATATTCGTAATGTTTACACTAATTGCTTTTAAAAGTGTTGGCCCGTACGGCTAAACCTTAGAGAAGGAAGAGGAGGAAGGGGGGAGGGGGGTGTGAATAAGTTTTTAGGCGTTTTTCACGGAATTAAAATTCTAAGCGCAACTAACAACCCAACTAGCTCAATATATATTTGCGACAATAAATATTCGATGATAATCTATGAATAAATTAAAACATGCGCACAATCATAAATAATATAAGTTGCGGAAAGTAAATAGTAAGGAAAGAGATTGACACCACGATATATAGAGGTTCGGCAAACCCGCCTACGTCCTCTCCTCGGTATTCACGCTACCGAGTATTTCACTATAATTTTCTTCCCAAGATTACAAATCCTACCGAGCTAATCAATCGATTTACTCACGCTCTATCCGAGAGTTCTACTCTTGATACAAATGCAAGCGTACACGTCTATGAGTCAACGACTCCCCCTCAATCTATGAGTACCCAAGTGTTTAACCTAAAACCTTTAACCAACACTTTGGCTTAAAAGCTTCTACCCAAACACTCACTCACAAATGAGCTTATAATTTGCTCTTAACAAATTTATTGAAAATAAAACAACACCCACAATTTAATTGGTTCTAAATAAGCTGATTTGTGAGATTTGACGATATTTGATCTTGATTTGAGCTTGAATCGCTTTCTCTTCAATTCCCCTCTTTTCGAGTTTTCTTCTCAACAATGATGATTTTAAGTGTTTAACATAGAGAGAGGTTGATGGATGGTGATTGGTTGATGTTGGATTATGTTGTGTATGATTAGTGTTTTGGGGAGAGAGATTAATGTGTATTTAAAACCCAAAAATCATTTTTGGATCTTTTTTTTAGCGTTGGGACTAGTTTTGGGTTTTATCCAATGGATACTTCACTTTTCGAAAAAGCAAAAAATGGGTTTTTTTGTGATCTGTACTTTGACCCACCGGTGGGTGTCTTCTGACCCATTGGTGGGTGAAATATTTGCTGATTCTGGAACATTGACCCACTTGTGGGTTTTGTATACCCACTGGTGGGTATCATCTCAGAAAATTCTTCTTCTTCTGTTCACTTGACCCACTGGTGGGTTCTGTATTACCCACCGGTGGATACACCTGCAGATTTATGTGTTGAACTTTCGACTTTAAAATGCTCGTAACTTGCTTGTCCGGACTTCAAATTTACTTCCGTTTAAACCGTTGTCTTCGTTATCGAATGCTCTATCATTTTAAAGTCCTGAAATATACATTTTCTATTTTTGGAAAAGGCAAAGTATTATATCATCGAAATAGAGAAATCATAAAATCATTAATACATAATCACACGTATAATGAAAATCAATTATTAAACTCATGATTCAACAAAAAACATCAATCAAACAAGGCGACGTAATGTAAATTTCTAATGGTATACAAAACAAAACAAACATATCTAGTGGCTTGCCTATGAACATAACCAATCATAAACTTATATAAAACCACCATGGATTATCACTAAACACAAAAAAATAAACATATCCACTAATATTGAAGAAAAATACTTTTTATAACTAAAATCAAACAATTCCCCAATCAATCACAGATCTGTACTCCATATATATATATATATGGGAGATTATATGAACATTAACTTAGACATCAATTTAAATATTTTTTTGTAAAAACGCTCCAAATCAAAATTTGGCTGATGTAAATCTCTACGGTTTCACGACGCGAACACAAATATGCATCTTGTTTTTTTTTTTACGAGATATATAATGACATGTTTTGAAAATTATGGTAAAATATACACATATTATAAATATATAAATAATAGAAAAATATATCAAAAATTGAATTTAGAGCTCGATTTCACATTAGTTCTAGGGCACAAATTAGTACGAAATTATCATCAAATCAGACCAAATCCAACTCGAATCTATGAAAACCCTATTTTGCCAACATCTAAGATCTGATTGGAGATAAGAACGGAAAGTTGTGAGTGAACCAAAGATCCGATCATCTCCACTACAGATCGGAAAACCTCACGATGGAGTTACGTCAGCGGAGATATGATCGGCGATGGTGCGGTGGTAGATCTGGTATTTTTAGATAGATATGATATTTATAGAGAGAGAGGGTAGTCGCATAAAAAATATAAACGGAAAAAAAAAGAAAAATAGGAGATATTTATATTTTTGAAAAGTACTATCTATGAGAAATGCAACTTATCATATGTATCTAGTAGAAATTAAAATTCAAAAGTAGTACATATGAGGTATTATTTGATAAAATATTATGATTTCTTATTCATTTAATTGGAAGAAACAAATAATGCAATTTTTTTTATATAAGGTGACAAGGAAAATTACATGGATTAACGTCAAACAACACTTTATTTTAAAAGTATATTTATTTAGCGTTTACCAAACAACGCTCATAAGTATCATATACTTAAAATTACTAAACAAAAGTATAATTTTCTACCCCAATTAAAAACAAAGTACATTTTTGTACTTAAAAAGACATGACCAAACTAAACCTATAAATGCAGCACTTAAGTTTATAAAACGTGACATTTAAGTTCATTAGTTGCCTGGTTTTAACAGTGGGCCAGGGGAACCGTGCCCAAAGCCTCCCAAAATTCTCTAAATTTAGAAGCCTCCATCTTCGAAAAAAATATGTTCCATTTATATAAAATTAAGGATTGGACCATAAAAACAAAATTATTTAAATATTGGTCCGAATATAAAATTTAATTAAGTATTACACCATTATTTCTGAAACTAATTAAGGATTGGTCTATTAATCATTAAATATAAAAGTTCTCTCAATTCTATTTATCTAATTAATCATTCTCTCTCTCTACAAAAAAACCGCGTTCCAGAGAAAACAATTTTCTCCCCCAAATCTCTCTCTCTACATACATACACACATAATATATATATATATATATATATATATATTTTTTGCTGCCGCTCCTCCGTCGCTCCCTCCACCTCCGCCGCTGCCGTCGGAGGTTCGCTCCTCCTCCCTCTCGTCGTCGCAAGCGGCCTGCCTCCACCGCCGCATGTGTATATATGTATATATCTATCTATATATGTATATATATCTATGTATATATATATGTATATCTATATATATATATCTGTATATATCCTCTACTGCTGTAAAAGTTCAGACTATATATATATGTATATCTATATATATATATATCTGTATATATCCTCTACTGCTGTAAAAGTTCAGACTGTTTTTATATATATATATATATAAAAGTTCAGACTGTTTTTCATATATATATATATAAAAGTTCAGACTGTTTTTTATATATATATATATATAAAAGTTCAGACTGTTTTTTATTTTTCAGACTGTATCATCTACTGCTGTAACAAATTTTTTTAAAAACAGTCTGAACCAAAAACAGTCTGAATTTTTTTAAGTGATTTTAAAAACAGTCTGAACTATTTTTAAGTCATTTTAAAAACAGTCTGAAATATTTTAAAAACAGTCTGAACTGTTTTTTTTTTGCGTTTTCGGATTTTTGTTGATTTTAGATTTTTGTTGATTTTTTGGGATTTTTTAAAAAAAATGCGTGTTTTTTCAGGGTTTTGCCTCTTTTATTTTATTTTTTGATTTTTTCATATTTTTTTTATTTTTTCATTTTTGCATTTTTATTTTCTGGAATTTTTTCATTTTTTCTGATTTTTTACATTTTTATTGGTTAGTTAGGGAAAATGGACCAATTCTTAATTAGTTTCAGTTTCATGGACCAATTCTTAAATAATTTTGTTTTTATGGTCCAATCCAAAATTTACCCAAAATTTATTTAATATAAATAAATAAAACATTGATTTCACAAATGTAAGTGTTTGTCCAAGATGATATTTCATGAATAGTAACTTTGATTATTTTTTTCCCCATCATTGATGGGTTTCATCCTTGCTAGTAACTTTCTATTATTATTTTGTCCGTTTGTCACTAACTGAAAGCCTCATGGAAGAGGCCTTGTTTAGGTAAAGCCTCATGGCCTCCGAAAATAGAAACTATGACACCGGCCATGATTAGTGTATTAGACTACCTATAAAAATGTCTAATTAATAAAATCTACATTAGAAAATTATATTTTCTCTTGAAACGATTTGTTAAACTATGCAATAAATGTTAGATCAGTATATATTAGATTGTATAATAAATTGTCTAGTACACTGTCTAAGAGCATTCTCAATAAGAACACGAAAAACTCATTATATCTATAAGTTTATACAATAATATTAAAATCACTACGCAACAACGTCTCTAAAAATTCTATAAAGTTATAATTTTTTAGAGTTTCTCTCTGCATGTAAAGAGATTTGAAAGAAAAATATAAGGTAAATTTTAACGTGCGGCCTACCATACAAAAACCCTTTCATACTCATTTTACTATCGTTTCAAAATTTTTGTTTCTCTCTCTACGCATTCTCTCCCCCAATTCACATACGCAGCCATCATATCCCCATATCTCGCCATCACCGGATCTCATCTTTTACTTTTCACCCGTATCTTTTCTCCTTAGCCTCTATTTAAATCGAATTTGGTTTTTTTCCCCATCAAATTTAGGATTTTTAAATATCAAAGTGTGTTACTTGATTCTCTTCTCCGATTGAGTTCTTATGTTTGTTTTTCATTGGTATGGTCAGGTGGAGAAACAGTTTGTGATGTTATTGAGATTTAGATAAAGTAAAAGAGTAAAATAAAATGAAAATATATACTGTTTTTCCCTTTATAGAAGACAAGGTATATAGCACTGATGTGCACTTCACACTATTATTGTCCTATCAAGCTATATACACCTATAGTTATACATAAAATTTCTTCTCATTGTTGAGAATACTCTAATAACTTGTATATTTTTGTATTAGACTGTCATTTTTTTATTACATTGTCCATTACATTGTCACTAATTTATTAGATTTCTATTATAATGTCATCGTAGCATCACAATGTATATTAGACTATCACTAGTGTATGAGACTGCCATTTTTATATGACTGCTCATTACTATCATTTTTTTTTATTAAAATTTTGTGTATTTTAAACTTTTTTTTCCTGTCTTTTCATTTTTTGGTCAACCTCCGGTGAACGTTGGAGCTCAAGTCAACATCTAGAACTCATCAATGGTTTTTGTCAAACTTTATTGGGTCAAAAGTGTTGAGTTTAAGTGTTTTGTTAATGATAGGTTAGGTGATACCTGTTTGCAATTATTTTTTGAAAGTGATGTTTTTTTCTTAAATAGTAATAATGTTTAAAGGGTACCGGCCCAAAAATCTTTGAACGTCAAATTTAGGTTATTATAGTCACTTTTTAACAGGGACAGAGTCAGAACATTAACTTTGTGGTTGCCGAAAAAAATATCGACACTAAATTTTCTCATTTTAGTATGGGCGGAAATTTTTTACCGCGTCACTCTGCCAGTCGGTTGTTTTGCCTAGGTAAAGACATCTGACTTAATTTAAATACAAAAAAAAATACCTAAAACAACAATTTAGTAGAGAATAAAAAGTTTTTTTTTTATATTTAAGTTTCTGAAATATCGAGTAAATAAATTTATAACATTATTTTTATTTTTTTTCTAAAATTTTAAAGAAATATTTATGAAATTTATAATTTATTATTGAGGACTTTCATAATTTATGGACAATATATTGATTAAAATATAGAATTTTTAGATTCATAACTTTATTGTTTTCTTTAAATTTAAATATGCATGATTTATATAAATGTTTTGAAATAAATAGAAAAATATTTAATCTTAATTTTGAGAGTTGTGTTTGTAATTTTTGTAATAAAAAATTGATTAATTAGATATTAATGCTTCGAACATGGTACAATATAAATGATATAATCATCGGAAATCGTGTTAAATTTAGTTTATGTGCTAAAATTAGTCAATAATACCTTTATAGTTAGTTGTTATTGTAATTAAAGTCACTATAATCAATTTTCAATTTTATTTTCTTATTCTTTTTCAGATTTTTGGTAAACAAATTTTAATTTTGAAAGGGTGAACAGAAATAAAATTTAAGCGGTTGCTAAAATGCTTTATTTACAAATTAATCCGAAAAACATCATAGAAAATATCAAATTATTAAAAATTGTGTGGTTGCCGTAACAACCCCTAGTCATATATAAGTCCCGCCACTGCTCTTTAACATTGAGTTGAGATTAAAACCCAATACCACACTCCCATGATATTTCTAATAACGTGGTTAATGGGATTTGAGGTCCGTTTGCTACTACAATTCATATGACAAAAGTGCATATCAAACACATAGAGCCCACCAGTCCAATCCCGCCTCTTTAACCGTGCAACTAAACGAGTCCTTGAGGGTTGAGAGGAGCATGGAAATTTGGGTTTTTCGGAGGAAGAAAGTGTGTGGTTAGTTTGAGAGATATATACCAATTTTGAGTAAAGACTTTTTGAAAAGTTGAATAGGATTTTTTGTAATAAAGATCCAAAAGTTGCAACAAATTGGCATAATTCATTAATTCCTAAAACATGTACCAATAGTCAAATCATCGAATGGAAACCGGGTAACTAATCAAATACACTAGACTTTTTAGTTAATCATTAAGGCTAGCCTGGTGACACAATACATCATTTTAAATCTTTCAAACTCCCCTATTGCAGAGTTATCGTGACTCCCCATACATTTTTGTACAGTATTCATAATTATTATTTGGTTTAATCTTTTTTTAATTAACATTTTATTTTATTAACAATGATGCAATTCCCGCGAACAAATTCACTTGTTCCATAGGCCTTGTAAATGTTTTACTTATTTACAAGAAGTTACATGCAGTACTAGCTTACATTTTCAACTATCCATCCAAACTAGAAAATGATTTTTACAAAATGTTTCTGTGGAAGCATTACTAACCTGTTGGAGCCTCAAAAGTTTTCGGTTCACTTAGCTTGTTAACCACTAACCAGATAGTAAACCCGGTTCAAGAGCACAACTTAAGCAGAAATAGATGCATTGTAATTACCAACGCTGCTCAACCAAGTAGAGTGAATGAAATGATGACAATTCAACATCACAATAATGCAATTCATCAAGGGGCATTCTTGTCTTTTCGAATATTGGATTTTGAGCGGTCTGCATCAGCAGCTTCCTTTTTTGCAGAAATAGCGGCTTCTTTTTCTAACTTTTTCTTTTCAGCATCTGCCAGTTGCGCGTTCTCCTCACGTGCCTTCTTGAACATCTTACAGAAAACGGCCAGGATTTGTGTAACTAAAAAAAGAAAAGGAGAATGCGTAAATTGGTACAAGTATTTCTAAAACTTCTTATGAAAAAGAAATATTGGATTTGATTACAAATAAAAAATAAAAAATTGGATCTCTTGCTCGACTTTTAGAACTGTACTATTAATACACAATTCTTTTCTCATTGTTAATGCTGGTAAAGGAATTGTTTTTCTAAATTTCACATCCTTTCTACAAGAGAATTGAATCCCTTCATTTTAAGTTTCTAACTACGTTTCTTCTGCAAATTTGAGAAATAGTTTATTGAACTTTCCTTGGTTTCCTATTTGTGTACCACTATTTCCTTTCCTCGTTTCTTTTGCTTTTCCCATCTATGACGTGATCTTTCTATGAAAAGGAAACAGTACCTCTATGTTCCTTTAAGCATATTCTCCTTTTCCTCTCGACTGTGTTGTGAATATTGCAGTAATTGGAGTAAACACAAGGCGACATCGTTATCTCTTGGGGTTTTACCGCGACATATAAACTAACAAGTATACTGTGACTTGGAGGAATGAAGCTATATTAGTATGGTTGGAAAACATGTTTTTATACATGGGTGTTCCGAATCGTCACAGGACCAACTTCGAGTCGATAGTACATGTGACAACACTGAGTTGTTAATGCCGTACTTAACGCGTTTGAGTAGCTCGTGTGACGAGCTTGTATATCGCATGACCTATTCGATGAGTGTAAATATTAATCGGCTTCAACGTTGGGTTCTCGAAATAAGTTAAAACCTTAATGCTGGAAAATGGAATGAATAAATGGAAAACCATTGAGAGTTATCCCATATTGGATAATTAAGAGTTAATTTTACAATATATATACAAGTTCAACCCATGTAATTGTTAAACTATCATGTCCACATACACTTAAGTGTATTAGTGTGTACCACATGCGCTCGCTCGGGTTTCGGGCCTCGGGGCACGGGCCTTGGGATTTAGGATTTGATATTTGGGGAATCTCTTGGGTCTAGGGTCTTGGGTCAAATCTGAAAAGGGACTTTTGTATAAAATACAAAAGTAGTCCATAGAGTTTCAAGCAAATTGAAACGTCAGCATTCAATGAGAACAAATTGCACATTGAGTGCTGCAGTTTCAGAAATTGAATGGGCGGATTCTGGGGGTGTAACTCCCATAATTAAATAGACCATTATGGCTGCGTTTCTGAAAAGCAAGGCAGCCATCGCCATCTCATTTCAGACACAACAAACACACACAACAGAGAATCGCACCACCAACAGCTTGACATATGGTTCGGTGCCGTTTCCACACGAAGCACTATGTGACAGAAGTTGTAACTTGGGAACAAATTTCCGAGAACCAGAAACATATAAGGTGGTTCGGGAAATATTGTTTAAGGGAAATTACTTGCAGTTGCCTCTTTTTTTTAATTCTGTTTATTTTATTTCAGTTATTTTACATTATGTTAATTTCATTTCAGTACTGTTTAAATTCTGTAATTTACTTTTCAGTCTTTTACATTATGTAATTTACATTTCCAGTACTGTTTACTTTTCAGTATTTACTTTCCAGTTTTTTCTGTTATGTAATTTATATTCTGTAATTTATATTTCAGTTCTGTAATTTCTTTTATTTACAGAAACAGTCCAGAAGTTTAGTAATCATACTATTCTGTCTGGCAGTTTCTTTTAATCGACAAACAGTCAAGCAGTATAGTGTTTATACTATTCTGTTAGATAGTTTCGTACAATTACAATTCAGTCCAGCAGTTTAATAAGTTATATTAAATATGTCTGGAATTTAATTATTACAATTTAAATTCTGTACGAGTCAGGAATTTTGTAATCGAGTTATATTCCTTTCAAAGTGAAATAAAATTGTTTATTTCCGTTTCAGTACTTGTCTTTTACTTTATTGTTTTTCGATATAGTAAGAACCAACATGTATGTCTTTTCATTGTCTAGTAAGTATGTCTTTCCTGTTAAGGATTCATATTTAGAAGAATCTATTTCTAGTTGAATATGAATGAGGAAATATGCATTACAGTTGAATTTTGAGTCTCTTCTGTTTGGGTAATAGTAACCATATCATGATCCAGATTGTCAACCATCATTAACATGCTGCAAATTTCTTTAATTTGCTAGATATTTGATGTAAGCAGTGGTATTACCTTAAGCATATCGACCTTAATAATTTTGGAGTATTAACCTTCCATACGTAAGGTAAGCGAACACTTGACTGTGCAAAACAAGCCCATCACCCTGGACGGAGTTTTGTTCCTAAAAGTTATACTTCCGATTTACTTGTCTGATACTTTAAGATATTATATATGTGGTTGAGGAGTAAGCTTGTACTTGATAAAATTCTATTGAAACAATCTTGAATCAGAAAATGAGGGACGTCAAAGTTTAAGGAAGACATTGTAATTTACCCAGATTATTTTAGAAACCAAAACCAATAGCTTGAAACAAAAAAAGGTTAAAGCCTAATAAAAATATTTCTTAATCTCAAGTAGCAACTGCATCAGTGTAATCAAATGCACCATACTCCTCATTTTCAGGGTTTTAACCCAAATAAAAGTGCTGCATCAGTTACCCTTTATATTTTCTTAGATTTCCATTTATCAAAATTGTCCCTATATTCAAGGAAACTAAAGGTTTCCCTTGTCACTACTATTCATTAGAATAATATATTTTTCCAATAATGCTGCTCCTCATCCAGCATCATCTCTCTTTCTCTCTTTACAAAGATCAAATTGAATCAAATCAAAAGTATGGTAAAGATTACTTGGTAACCCCTTTCGCCTCATGTTTTTTGCATTGTTCATATGATTTCTTAGTTTTCACACATTTAACTAAATAGTTTCACCTTTTCTTTTTATGTTTAATAATTCTTATTTAGTAGAAATGCTAGAATTTTGTCCAAAACTGTATTTCAATAAAACGAGTGTAATGCTAGTTTGGACTCTTTTAGTTGAAAAATTATATTGGAAAAAGAAAAAGTTAATATAAAAATAAAAAATAATAGTATATAGTTGTGATAGAAAAATTTACAAGTAAAGCCGGAAATTTGGGTAAAGTCAAATTGTTTCTCAAAAGCTGTAAAAGTGTGATTATCACCTTAAATTTGACGAAATGTTAAGGGTGACTGATGCGGTCGCTCGATGAAGTTCAAAGCTAGAAACATGATTAGTAGACTTACTAGCTAGTTGCAATTGATTAATAAAAATATATTACTGTAAACGTTTAATTATGTATAACAGTAAATACCAATACACTTGCACCATTATTTTGCCCGCCATAAACCATCACGAAAAAATATATTACTGTTAACAGTTAATTATGTATAACAGTAATTATTTCATCTCCGATTTAGACGAAATGACTTTGCTCCTCAACAGTGGCGTGGCAGCCACTTTCGGCCAAGAGCCTGCTCTTTGTTTCGTTTGGGTTTTGTGGTGAATTTGTTTTCCCTATACACTCTTGGCAGTCAAGCTGTGAGGAACTTTTAATAGTTAAGAAACCACAAAGGCAGCAAGATCAGGGTCTTTTAATAGTTAAGATCAGGGTCTAGAGACTTCAAAATACTAAGTATAAACAAATAGAGCATACAAGAACAACGCAAACTGTTGTAAAAAGCAAGATAAATTAAAATTAAACCCATGCGAGATTATCAAATCGAAAACTGATCGAGCACATTCGTATGACAAGCTCTAGCTAACTCAAGATTGATCAATTCGTTTTTCTCCACACTAAGTTGAGCAATCTACCAGACATGGCCGGTTTTAGGCATCGGCCAGAAGGGACCAGTGCCCAGCGCCTCTGAAAAATCTCAATATTTGGAGGCTTCCGTTTTCGTAAAATCATGCATTATCAGATTATATAATATGTGAATGGAAAAAGCTAACTTGTGCCCCCGGCCATACGTTAAGAGTATGTTATCCACTCTATCTGCTATCTTTTAATTATACTAATAATATGAAAATGATTTGATGTAGCATTAATTATATTTAATCTTGTAATTAAGGTAGTGGATTGAATATAATCATGCATATAATTTTGCTAGTGATATGGTAAAATGTTGTGTTTACATATATTTATTTTCAATTATAAAGTAAAATGTTGTGTTTACATATATTTATTTTCAATTATAAAGTAAAATGTTGAATTTACATTTAATGTTTGTTATTCTATTGTGATTTCAGAGGTAAATAAATTTAATTTCACTTAAGCGGGGATTTTGTTTGGTTCACATAAAATATATAACATTTTTATAATTTTAAATTAATATTTAAGTTTAGGATAGTTTGAACTAGGGTTCAATAATTTTATTTGAGTTTTTATTATGTTATTAAGTTAGTTTTAATTTACAAAATAATAATTTGTCTTTTATATAATAGGATTATATAAAAACTAAATTAGTTATAAAAAAATAATAATCTAACCCTCCATCTAATTTTGTTGGTTGCTATGGGGTCTAGATTAATTTCAAAATTAATTGATTTTGATTAACCAAAATCTTCAATTCCAAATATACACTGTACGGAATTTTACAATAATTATAGTTATAGTTAGTATTAGATATTGTTAGGTTAAATTCTATTATCCATACATATGGGGTGGTATCGATACGGTACCGACCTTTTTGAACTCATACCAATACGGTACCGAACTAGTTTGGTTTTCAAAAATTAGTACCATTACCGAACCAAACAAATCGGTATACCGACTTTCGGTATACCGACAATGTCGGTCGGTAGCGGTTCAATATCGGTTTTATACCAAACATGTAATAACTATAAAAAAAATAGAAACTCAACTACTCAATGACTCATGAAGAAAAAGAATATTAACTTTCAAAATCAATATCTTATAAAACCAACAATGAAGTATTCTCAAGAGCAAAATAAATCTCAAAAACAATAAAATGAATTTGGTAAAAGATCCCATTTTTTTTTAAAACAGAGAGATTGTCTGAATAATTTGTAAAATACATGACAATGTTTTTATTTTATGAAAGATATGATTCCTAATTTACTAAGCTTGAAATATATGTGATTGACTGATTGTAAGGTAATTGAGAGAATTAGAGAAGATAGTATTACTCATTTATATTTTATCCGCATGTTTATATACAGAGTATAAATTCGGTTCGGTACGATACAGTATCGGTACAATTAATTTTGTACCGGAACCGAACCGGTTTATACAAAATGGTACGGTACAGCCAAACCGAAATTTCGGTATACCGAAAATTCTGTACCGACTGATTCGGTTCGGTTCGAAAATCGTTCGGTTGGTACGGATCGGTACAAAATGGCAACCCCTAAATTCATGTCAATGGTTACTTCCACATGTGCCTCGGGGCAGATGTTAGCAAAACCGTATATGAATATATACGGGGCATACTCTAAACAATGTTAGCCTTTGTTGAAAATGGTAATATCATGTAGTCAAGTGTTGGCCCGCCTTACATGTGGAAGGTTATTACTATAAAATTACAAAAGTCGGCATGCTTAAGGTAATGCCACAATTTTCATCAAATAAAGTTAAATTTAAGAACTACTGAAACCCTAAGAGCATATTATATGGAGATATGAGAATCAATATTAGTAAATTAGGAAACTTGCAGCATAACAATGGTCAACAATCTGGATCATTACATAGTCACTGCTTACTATTCCATCTGTGTCTAAATAAATGTCTCTTACAAAAATACGTGTAAATTTGAACATCACATTTTTTATATCAAAATTGTCGAAATGAAAAAATTAGAAATTTCATCGTATATTTCTAACCATGAACTACGTGATTAACTTTTAAAATAAATTTTTTCGCCAATCTAGATATGAAAAAATTGTCGATTAAAATTGCATGTATTTTCGTAGGGGACATTTGTTAAGGGACGGAGGGAGTATTAATTAGTGTTTTAAAAAGCGAAATATTAGCTAAAACGTTTTTGTAAGAGATATGCTAAAAACGTAAAAAGCGAATACTTTTTACGGCCTAAAAAGCAGTGCTATTTAGCGGCCTAAAAGGCAGAAAATCTTTTAGCGGCCTAAAAAGCAGGAAAGCTTTTGACTTTTTTTAAGGTTTGAATCGAGCCTTTTCACTAGGAAGCATGCGTTTTCAAAACAGTGCTATTAATACCAAAACAGAAGAGACACAAAATTCAACTAATGCATTTTTCCTTGATTCATAATCAACTAGCTAGAAATGGACTTTGGTAAATACAGAATGCTTGGTAATTTTTTAAGAAGAAATGGACTCGGTCACCAAATTCATCTCAAATAAGAGATTCAATTCTCTTGTCATACTATATGAGTATTTAAAATTGGAAAGTAATGGTAATAGTTTTCTAACTTTGAGTTATTTCTCATCTAAGAACAGAAATCTAAACAAGATCAACTTATTCTGTTGAATGGCATCGGTCATTTAGAGAAAATACAGAACTTGCTTGAGAAAGTAAATGCAGAAAGTAATATCAGTGCCTATCAGAAAACAGTATTTCGGACTTCGATTTTTTAGTAATTTCCTTCGAGTTAAAAGGCATTGTACGGTTTATGATCAAATAAAGCAATCAAACATCCTAGGATAACAACAAAAAAAATCTGAAGAAAAAGGACAAACACCAAAGATAAGAGTCCAAATCTTCTACCCCCTTGCTTATTCTCACTCAAATTTTAAATTTTCACAACTTATACCGCAACTTTATAAACTTTTATATTATATTGTATTCAAATTTTAAAACATTTGAACATAATATTGTTTTAGACAATTTTTTTAATATTCAATGTTTAATTTACACTAATTTATACATTTATTTCAAAATAAATTTTGTGCGGATTTTCTTTTAAAAATAATTATTGGAATGTATTGATACATGTATTATAGTAATTGTACAATTTTTTTCAAGTTTTTTAGAATTATTTTTTGGATAAAATAAGCAAGGGGACACCGAAGGGGTAGAGAATAAGGGGTAGAAGATTTGCAGTCCAAAAGATAAGGCTATAGATTCATAATATTCTGATCTGATGGATGTGAAGATGGTAATACTAAATATTCCCAAACATATTATAGCTCTCCAACAGAGGTAATATTGATTTTGGCAACATTAACTTCAACCGAATTAACAGGCAATTGGATACCTTGAAAGCACTAAGCGTTATAACCAGTCTTAAAGCATATAACAGTTGAGCAAGTAAAAAAAACATTAAGAGCTTTGATTATTTTGAAGATATCTAAATTTGAGTGCTTGTGATACTCTTGCCACATAATGTAATCATCGCTAAAACAAACACTTCATATCTGTTGCAGAATTGCAGACTCATTTGAAGATTTTAGTCGTGAATCAACTCTAGAACAAAAAGAAATAACTGTGTGTATACTGTATAGTAAACTTAGTAAAATATTTACAAGACTTGGCAATTCTTGATGGGGGGAAAACTCAGGACCCTCATTCGAGGGAAAAAAGATTGTCCAGCTAATTGCTTATGCAAAAGATAAGAGACACCTTCAAAACAGCTTAAAATAAGCGAGGGAGCGAAATATTCTTTGCTAAGGGACAGCTAATCTTAAACTATCAATAACATTGCTCACTAGTACATATAACTACAAAACACAAATTAACACTTGTAGAATGTTCCATGCCAAACATTCAGAAAATGAAAGCTTTTCCTGTAAAACTTTTCTACGTAAATATATTCCTCCAGAATCTAAACAACCAAAGCCTAATTATACATTTTTCAATCTCACGTTTTGGGTTTGAATGGTCTTTATATACTAACCTCAAAGGTGGATCAAGAAACATGATTAATAGACTTCCTAGTTGCGTTTAAGAAAAACATATTAAACGTTTAATTAATCCCTAACACACTAGCAACATCAATTTTGCCTACCTGAAATTTCAAACGTAGATTAATATTGCAAGGCTGGAATTTTTTGCCATATAATTACTATCATGTCTCCAGTTTTCATCTCTCCATGAATAACAATTATTTGTCACATGAAAACATTCCAAAAATTCCATTTTTAGTTGTTTATAAGTTCTCACTCGGATGCTTCCTTAGAATCTATGATCACTACCATATACATATATACCCCTTTACTCATTCCCAAAATCCATCAGCAATACAAAATCAACTCTTTTAATTTATTTCAATCTCTGAATTAAGCGAAATGACTTTGCTCTTAGTCCCCTTCATTGCCTGCCTAATGGACGTGGCCTCGGCAGGCAACTTAAAAAACGACGTGGCAGTCACTTTCGCTTGGGTTTGTGCCTTTGTGGTGAAATTTCTTTTCCTATACAGAGAGTCAAGCTGTGGGAAACTTTCAAGTAATAGTTAAGAAACCACAATCCAGTAAGACCAGGGTTTTGAGGTTTCAAAATACAAATATAAACAAATAGAGCCTACAAGAACGACGCAAACTGTTGCAAAAAGCAAGATAAATTAAAATTAAGCTCTTATGCCAGATTATTCAAATGAATAATGGCAAACTAAAGATCGATCAACTCATTTTGCTCCACATTAAGTTAAGCAATCTACCACACATTGCCAGTTTTAGGCATGGGTCAGAGGGGGGCAATGCCCAATGCCTCGGAAAAATATCAATATTCGGAGGCCTCTGTTTTTGTAAAAACATGCATCATCAGATTAATATAACATATAAATATATATAGGGCATACTCTAAGAAATGTTAGTGTTTGTCGAAGATGGTAATATAATGTAGTCAAGTGTTGGCTCGCCGAAGATTATTACTGCTCCCTCCGTTCCACAGTATAAATCCACTACGGGAACTCCCCAAATTTAAGTGGATATCATCATTACCTTGCTTTTACATTTACTTTTTAAATTTTACCCGTACTTTTTTACACATATTTTATTCAAATTAATGTTAAAAGGACAAATCTGTAAAATTACATAACAAAACATTCTATTAATGGAAAGTGGACTTATATTGTGGAACAGCCCAAAATAGTATACTGGACTTATATTGTGGAACAGAGGGAGTATAAAATTACAAAAGCCGACATGCTTAAGGTAATACCACCACTTTCACCAAATAAAGTTAAATTTACAAACTACTGAAATTCCGAGAGCATTTTATATGGAAAGAATGTATATTAGTAAATTAGGAAACTGGCAGCATATCAATGGTTGACAATCTGGATCATTACATGGTTACTGTTAATACCAAAACAAAAGAGACTCAAAATTCAACTAATGCATATTTCCTCGATTCATAATAAACTAACTCGAAATGGACTCCCGTATAAATCTGAATCTTCAACTAAGGCATTGTACGCTTTATGATCAAATAAAGCAATCAAACATCTCAGGATAACAAAAAAAATCTGAAGAAAAAGGACAAGCACCAAAGATAAGGCGATAGATTCATAATATTCTGATGTGAAGATGGTAATACTATATATTCCCAAACATTTTATAGCTCTCCAACAAGGGTAATTTTTTAATAATGGTTTTGGCTACATTAACTTCAACCGAATTAATAGGCAATTGGATACCTTAAAAGCACTAAGCGTTACAACCAGTCTTAAAGAATATAACAGTTGTGCAAGGCAAAAAACAAACAAACATTAAGATCTTTGATTGATCTGAAGATATCTAAATCTGAGTGCTTTGTGATACTCTTGCCACATAATGTATTAATCGCCTAAAACAAACACTTCATATCTGTTGAAGAATTGCAGACTAATTTGAAGATTTCAGTCGCGAATCAACTCTAGAACAAAAAGAAACAACTGTGTATGTATGGTGAACTTAGTAAAATATTTACTAACTTGGCAAGTAAATTATTAACTAACTTGGCAATAATTTGAGGGGGAAAAAACTCAGGACCCTCATTAGAGGGAAAAAAATATTGTCCAGCTAAGATAAGAGACACCTTCATAACAGCTTAAAATAAGCCCGGGAATGAAATATCCTTTTGCTAAGAGACAGCCAATCTTAAACTTTCAATCACATTGCTCACATATAACCACAAAACACAAACCAATACCTGTAGCATGTTCCAAGTCAATACGATATTATACAAAAGTAAGGTACTAAATTGGGAAACTACAAATACAGCCTTACATTCCCTGTATTTTGGGCCGTTACAAGGAGTTTCAAAATAAACCAGCAAAAGTAACCGACAAAATCAACTAGCAACTTTGAAGGAAGGATATCAACAGACTAATTCCAAAACCAACTACGACATTCCCAAAAAAGAACTTTTAAGGGAATTTCAAATCAGCTCTTACAAAATCATTACCTATGTTTAAACTAATTCCAAAGACAGCTGGTTTAGATATACGTCAAAACAATTATATACCAAAACTACATTCTCCAAAGATTTCCCTTCTTCGTTCGAACCACATCACGCTACATTATCAATACCATTGACTGAAACCAGCGACTCAGTGTACAGGAAAACATCGCAATTGTTTTCAGCAATGACATAAGGAAGAACATCTATAGCACCACTATCCGTATTATACAAAAACAGTGTCAACATGTTGTCAACATAATCCTGGACCACAAGCTCGTCACTATTCACACAACCCAATACTGTAAACCGAGTACCGAACCCATGATTTTCCTCCTCCAATTTTGTCACCCAATTCTTCTGTGTCTCATCCAGTACCCATATATCGAACGACACAGAGTCATTGTGATATACAACCACCGCAGCCTCTCCCTTGAGATCAGAAAGTATCCACCTTTCGTCGTTACAATCACTCGGGGTCAAAAACTCATCAAAAACCTCTTTCTCAACATCGAAAGACACAATATAAGCAGAATTAAAATCAGTGGCCCCCCAATAAAAAACACCATGCTCAAAAACAGGTATTGTTTGATTGTTATTACACGACTTTGAGTGATCCCCTAGATACTTAAAATTCCCCCTTTTGACATTGATTTCTCTCCAAGTATTGATAGTCAGAGAATAGGCAGCCCCCTCGAGAACAAGCTTGCCGTTAACAGGAAAGTACTGGTAGACAATCTTAAACAACTCATACCCTTTATCACCATTCAAACAAAACCCAAGATACATAGTAAATTCATCTTCACCCGAAAACTGAAAATAGGTACAACCTTCACCTATCCCAGGGACTAGCCTAAACTCTCCAGTTAAAGGGTTACATATACAAACACGAGACGACTTAGATACAAGAAGCACTAGGCAAACCAAGCCATTGCAGATACCCAATACTCTAATACCAGTGCAACCCGACAGAAAAGGAAAACCAAGATCGATGGGCTTCTCGAGATCTTCCATCAGGTTAATGCGTAATATTGTCTTTTCATTAACCACAGAGAGGATAGCATTGAAGATTGGATTAGGATTCAAGTTTGCATATTCTTGATGTTTTTTAATGAAACTAGGGTTTTTGATAATATTATACAATGATTTAGATACAGATTTACACCGAAGAACAGACTTGATAGGTAATCTAGAAATGATATCAAGAACTAAATCCGTAGGAAGTTGGAGGATTTTACTTACTTTTGAGGGTTTATTTTTCCTTCTAGTATATACTTTTGAAATTATCGCCATTTATCTCAAGATTTGTAGAAAAACCCTTGTAGCATAGAAATGAGAAGTGAGAATAAGCGTTTATTTTGTTTTTTTTTGAAATACTTAGAAGCGGTTATTGATGGGACTTGAATTGTATACAAGAAGCTAAAACTAAACATTAAATTCTCACATACACCCTCAGATTTAGCTGACTTAAAAAAATAACCCTAATCTTTTTTTTCTTTTTTAAGGTATACAACTTTGTAAATAATTACTACTGAGTAAATTAATTTACTCTCCAAAATAATAATTTTCTCCGGTCATGACCTGAGCAATTGTAAAAAAATTACTAATTTCGATAAATTAATAAAGTAATTAATTTCGAAAGATCCTAATATAAATATTTACCCTCCATAAAATGATAAATTAATAATTATTCAAAATGACAAACATTAATATGACAATTTAGTAAAATATGAGCCTTTAGTCGTTTGCTTCTTTTTAAAATTTAAATATGCTTGAAGATCATCCCTAATTTAATGTATATCATGTCTATTTTTAGTTTCGTATACGGTTTAATCTGTTATAAAATTTCTATATTAGTTAGTGAATTAGTGTATTTGGTTTTACTAATGAGTTAAGCACGAGTATTATTATTAATAAATAATGGGTTTTATGTTATTAACGACTTTATTTATTGAATCAATAAAAATCTATTTAAAATAATAAATTATTGATTCATCTATTAATTAATACATATCTAAATCATTAAATATCTTTGTTATTTGTAGAAATTATATTGTATCTAAAATTTCACTCCTACCCCCATGACTCAAAAGATTTGAAATTATGGTTAATGAAAAAAAATATTGGAGTATTTACTCGGTTATCATTCGATTATTTGACTATTGGTACATGCTTTACGAATTATGCCAATTTGGTGAAAACTATTGTATCTTGAATGTGAGAGGTTGTCTCAATGTCAAACTAGGATATTTCAAGATGATAACGATAATTTCAGAGGAAAAGAAGCAAGAGGAAATTTATAGCATTTTTTATGGAGGAAATTAAGTTTCGGTCAATTTAAACAAAATTATTTAATAATTGTTCACCCTATAAAATTTAATTAATTATTGTCTATTATTTGTAAAACTAATTAAGGATTGATCACCCATCTAATTACTCAATAACCCTAAACGGATAAATTAACAAAATATAATACTTTTGAAACTAAATTAACAAAAATATATCTACAAATTTCTAATTAACAAAAACATACACAAAAGTTCATACCCTAATTTGTATATTTCATACCATTATTCCAAAAGTTCATACTCTTGTTTCAAAAGTTCATACCCTAATTTGTATTTTTCATACCCTTATTCCAAAAGTTCATACCCTTATTTCAAAAATTCATACCCTAATTTGTATTTTTCATACCCTTATTCCAAAAGTCCATACCCTTATTTCAAAAGTTCTTATCCTTCTTCGTAGAGTTCACCCTTATTTTCAAAGTTCATACCCCAATTTACATAATGCATATCCTTACTTACATAATTCATATACATAATTTTCAACTTCATATCCTTAATTCACGTAATTCATGTACTTATTTTTTAACATTATACACTAATTAACAAATCCAATATTTACCCGTCATCTGATCTCGAACTAACATGTCGTCGTCGTGGGCCTCTCCTTTGACGACCGCATATCTGTTGGCATCAATTTTGAGTTTTCAATCTCACTCTACACCATCGTCGTCCATTCCGACGAATGTCTCCGTTTCAATATCCACGAAAGAGAGAGGGAAGACAAGAAAAAGATCAGAAAAATAGACGGAGTATGAGAAGAGAGATCGGAAAGAAAGAGGAAGGATGGGAGATCGGAGAAAGTGAGAAGGAAGAGTAGAGAGATCGAAGAAAGAGAGAAGGAGGAGAGAGAGATTAGAGATAGTATGATAGGAGGAGAATGTGAAATAGGGAGAGAGAGAAGAGCAAAGAGATTACGAGTGATAAATTAGCTTTTTTGTTTTTTATTAATTATTAATTAAATGTATGTTTTTGATAATTTAATTTTTGAGAGTATGTTTTTGTTAATATAATAGATGTAGAATATGTTTATGTTAATTGCCCCAAAATAAAATACAAAAAAACTAAAAAAAACAAAAATACAAAAAAAAACTTTAAAAAAGTCGGGAATCCGAAAAACCCCCGAAAAAAATGCTAAAAACCCAAAAAAATTCCAAAAATCAAAAATCAAAAAATCGGAAGCTCGAAAAAACCCAAAATTGGCAAAAAAAACTAAAAAAAAAATCCTAAAAAATTAAAAAATTTAAAATCACAAAACAATGAAAAAATGTTCAAAAAAGTCGGGAACCCGAAAAAACCCAGAAAAATGGTAAAAATAAATTAAAAAAAATACTAAGAAAATTTCAAAATCACAAAAAAAAAATGAAAAATCGTTCAAAAAACCCGAGGACCTGAAAACAATCCGAAAATGGTAAAAAAATTTAAAAAACCAAGAAAAATCCAAAAATCCAAAATCGCAAAAAATGAAAAAAAGTTTGAAAAAGTCGGAAAAAGAAAGTCCAAAAAATATTAAAAACTTTAAAATAACTCACAATTGTTTTCAAATGACTCGAAATGACTTCAAATGACTTAAAAATGACTCAAACTGTTTTTAAAATTATCCGACCTGATTATTAAAATGGCTAATACTGTTTTTAAAATTATTCGAGCTGATTTTTAAAATGACCCAAACTGTTTTTAAACTTACCGAAAATGACTCATACTCTTTTTCAAATGATTTAAATATGACTCAGACTGTTTTTAAAATGACTCGGACTGTTTCAAAATTATTTAAAATGACTTAGAATGTTTTTAGAATGAGTTAAAATTACTTAGACTGTTTTAAAAATAACTCAAATTGTTTTTAAAATGACTGAGACTATTTTTTTAAATGACTCGAAATAACTCAATCTATTTTTAAAATTACTCACATTGTTTCTAAATTACTCAGACTGTTTTTAAAAATGATTTAAAACGACTCAGACTGCTTTTTAAAATGACACATGCCTTTTTTAAAATGAATTAAAACGACCCAGACTATTTTTAAAAGGAATTAAAATGACTCAAATTGTTTTTAAAATGACTAAGACTGCTTTTTAAATTACTTAAAACGACCCAGACTATTTTTAAAATAACTTAAAACGACCTAGACTATTTTTAAAATGACTTAAAACGAGTTAGATTGTTTTTTAAATGACATAAAAAGACTCAGACTTTTTAAAAAATTACTCAAACTATTTTTAAAATGATGCAAACCGACTCAAACTGTTTTCTAAATGACTCAAAATGACTTAGACTGTTTTTAAATGACTTGAAACGACTCAGACCGTTTTTAAAATGACTTAAAATGGCTCGGACTGTTTTTAAAATTACTTAAAACGACGCGGAATATTTTTAAAATGACCCAGACTGTTTTTAAAATGACTTAAAACGACTAAGATTGTTTTTAAAATGACTTACAATGACTCAGATTATTTTTCAAATGACTTAAAATGACTCAGACTATTTTTAAAATGAATTAAGATGCCCCAGACTGTTTTTTTTTTTGCTTTTTCAATTTTTATTGATTTTAGATTTTTTGAGATTTTTTTTTTTGATTTTTTGGTATTTTTAAAATTTTATTCATGTTTTTTTGGGGTATTGTCTCTTTAAAGTTTTTTTTTTTTAGTTTTTCATTTTTCCATTTTAATTTTCCGGATTTTTTCAATTTTTTCTTATTTTTTACATTTTTATTGGTTAGTTAGGAGAAATGGATTAATCCTTAATTAGTTTCATTTTCATGGAACAATCCTTAATTAAGTTGTAGATAAGGTAACAATACAAAATTTATCCGATTAATCAAGATCAAAATGACACTAAGATGTCTCTGATTGTTTTTTGTGAACAAGAGTGACAATGGGAAAAACAATTCTATAAAAAGTAATATTGTAGCTATTACTGAAATTGAAGAAAAAGATGTTAAGTGGAAAGAAACTCTATCTAAAACTCAGAAAAAAAGGTCAAAAAGAAATAAAATGCCATATTAAAGGAGAAGCAGAATAAGCAAAACATGACTCTAAGATCATCCTATAATGTTGGGGAAACAAAGAGTTATAAATGATTAATGCACTTATCGAGAATGTGAGAGCTGTGGGAAATAAAGTTACCATTAGAAGAATTAAATATCTTTACAAGACAAATAAAATTATGTTTCTTATTTGTTTAGAGTCTAAAATGGATAATGCTAAACTTGACTTGTATAGAAGAAAAGTGGAGTTTGATTATGCTTTTGCTCAAAATGACAACAAAATTTAGGTATTTCATATTTTTGAGCTAGAGGTTACCGTGGGAAATCAGTGGAGTCAATGCATTTACCTAGAGATAAAAGTAAACTCTTTAAATATGTCCTTTTAAGTTTATGCTATTTACGCCAAGTTGTACTGTACAAGAAAGGCAACAACTTTGGGATTTTCTAGTAAATTCAAGTGTACTGTACAAGAAGATTTCAATACTGTGTCTAAAGAATATGATAAGGTTGGTGAATTACCTATTAATCTCAATGGTGCTAATGATGACTTAGATTAAATTAATGAGATTGGTGCCTTTGAGCTCAATTATACTGGTTATAGATTCAACTGGAGGAACAATAGAGATGAAGATGCCCTAATTCTTGAAAACATTGATAAAGTGTGTGTGAATCTTAGATGTCAAAACCTTTTTCAATCTATTTCTCTAGAACATCTATCCAAAGGTAACTCTAATCATAGTTCTCTCTTGGTGACTTTAAAGAATGAAAAGGATCATACCATTGAAATATTCATTTTCCAAAAGTTCTAACTTAGTCACAAAGAGTTTTTAGAGGTTGTTACATCCAACTGGAGGACCTATGAATGTGGCAATGCTCTATATTCTTTATAATTAAATTTGAAATACTTGAAGAAAAATTTATCAAAATGGAGCAAGGATACGTTTGGCAATATTTTCCAGAAGGTGATTGATACTGAAGATAAAGTGATGCTAGCTGAAAAAGTATCTGAAGATAGCATCACACCTGTAAATAGAATTGAGCTTAATAAGGTGAAAGCTAACCTTAATTATAAACTAAAAATAAAAGAAGAATTATGTGATCAAAAAGCAAATCTAAATTAGACAAAAAAAGGAGATGCTAATACTAAATTTTATAATGGAGTAGTAAAAAAGACGAGAAGTAAGTGTGTTATTAATATTATTAAAAATGATCAAGATCAAGATCTTATTAATAAAGTGGATATTCATGGAGAAGTTGTCAATTACTATAAAAGTTTGTGTTGGCCCGGGTGCGGCTAAACTTTAGAGGGGGTGAATAAGGTTTATGGCGATTTTCGCCTAAATTAAATTTCTAAGCAACTAACACCCAACTTACGCAATTCTAAGCTTAAGCGTTTAATAAAAGTTAATGAAATGTTAGAAATCCTAAACGCAAGCAAGAATATAAGCAATAATTAAGTTGCGGAAAGTAAATAGTAAGGGAAAGAAAATGACACCGATATTTATAGAGGTTCGGCAAACGGCCTACGTCCTTTCCTCGGTACTTCCGAGTATTTCACTAAAAATTGTTTTCCCGGATATTACAATCCTAACGAGATAATCGACCGATTAAGCTCCCCCTCACTTTATGAGTGTCCCGAAATGAAAGACCTAGAGCTTTTAAGCTTCACTTGCTTACAAAGCCTCTACCCGATCACTCGCTCACAAAAATGAGTTTATAAAATACTCGTTACAATTTTGTTACAAAAATGTAACTACACTCACTATTCTATTTGTTTCTAAATAAGCTAATTGGTGAGTCTTTGTTGTTGTTCGAGCTTGAATCGCTTTCTTCTTAATTTCCTCTTTTTCGAATATTTTCACCAAAATGGTGATAATTTGGGTTTTGATTGAGAGAGGTTTTAGGATAATGGATTAGTGTGTTGATTGTTGGTTTGGAAGAGAGATTGAGCTTGTATATGTAGACCAAAGGTCTATTTTTCTGGGTTATGACCGTTAGAAGTGGTTGAGGCTGTTTTAAGCTATTTTCCAGAAGAAGCTGAAAAGCTGTTTTCGAATTCTGTAGAAAACGATCGGTCGTTTTCTACAGTCGATCGGTCGTTTTCCAGAAAACGATCGGTCGTTTCTGAAAAACGATCGGTCGTTTTTTTTCGATGTCCTCACTGGAAGAATTTGGACCAAAAACGATCGGTCGTTTTTGTCCAGTCGATCGGTCGTCTGTTCTTCTGGCAGTTTTTCGGTCTTCTTCGAAATCCCATAACTCCTTCGTTTTAGCTCCGATTCTGGTTCCGCTTGAACCTGTGGCTTCGTTTTTCCGAGCTCTATCTTTTTGGCGTTCTGAAATTTACAAATTCTCTTTTTGGAAAAAACAAGGATTATATCATCGAAATAGAGAAATCGTAAAATCATTAAAAACATAATCAAAGTTATAATCAAAATAAATTATTGAACCCCATGGTTCAACAGTTTGTTAGCCTCAAATAGAGCATCAAATTTTGTGTATAAGAGCTTGTATGCCATTTCTAAGTGTATTACTGAGAATGGTAATGAGCTTCTAATTAGAGACATTAGCATAGAGGAAGTTAAAAATGCAGTTTGTGAGTTGAACAAGAGTAGTGCCCCAAGTACTAATGGGTATAATGGTCATTTTTTCACCTACTGTTGCGATATTATTGGAGAAGACATTCTAGTAGCAGTAAAACAATTTTTTTCTGGATCAGAATTAACTAAAACTATGACTTCTACACTTATTGCTCTAATTCCTAAGAACACCAATGCAGATAAGTTCTCTGACTTTAGACCAATCAGTTTATATACTTTTTGCAATAAAGTTATCTCTAAAATTATGTCCAATAGATTGTCTATTATTCTTCCTCATATTATTTATGAGAATCAAAGTGGTTTTGTTGCTAAAAGAGATATAGTTGAAAATATTCTCATTGCTCAAAAAATTATTTCTACTATCAATTAAAAGAACAGTCGTAAAAGCATTGCTTTGAAATTAGACATGAAAAAAGTATATGACAAAAATTCTTGATATTTTCTCATTTCTGTATTAAGAAAAATTGGTTTTTCTGAGATTTAGATTGACAGAGTCTGGAGACTAATTTCCAGCAATGGGTTTTCTATTTTGGTGAATTGAGCTTCTACAGTGTATTTTTGTCACGCCCCAAAATCCGTAAAGGAGGGATATCGAGGCATGACCTTTTTAAAACAAAGAAAAGTGAAACCTGTTGGTACGAAAATTAAAATTTTAAAAGAAAAGACTTGCGAGCTAAAGGAACAAGTAAACAATAAACAAAAGTATTTGCCAAACGCGGCTACAAAAACGAGATAAACTAAACGAATGTAAATTGCCCGTAGGCTACAACCTCAAAATAAAATATACATGAAAAGAAAGCAAAAGCCCGAACCCATGTGATGCCTTGCTAAAGCTCTTAACCATCGCCTCAACCTAAGTTGTACCTGAAATACAAAAATGTAACGGTGAGTCCCACGCACCTAACTAGACAGGACGGCACCACATACACCGTCACTCCATCTCATAAATGCAAGAACTCACAAATTCTACAACTACGATAAACGACGTATAAAACGAAATATAATGACATTCTACAACTACGATAAATTAAATAAATTAAATAACATCAACACACATCTATAGCATACATGGACCTCTCACGTCACCTACCCCGGTCCGGAAGGTAGGTCATTCCCTATCCCTTCGGCCGTCTTCTGTCCCCGGAATTAGGGAGAGACAGAGACCATTGCAACATAAAAGTAGATTTATAGTGCGCACTTGGACCTCTCACGCCACTCGCCCCAGTCCGTAAGACGAGTCATTCCCTATCCCTTCGGCCGTCATATGCCCCCGGAATTAGGGAGAGACATAGACCATTGCCAACATAAAAGTAAATAGTGCACACTGGGACCTCTCACGCCACCTACCCCGGTCCGTAAGGTAGGTCATTCCCTATCCCCTCGGCCGTCTTCTGTCCCCGGAATTAGGGAGAGACAGAGACCATTGCCACTACAGCTAACACACAAGGCCTCGGCCAATGATATAAATCTAACCAATTAACACAATCTCATACGTATAAATATAAAGGCCTCGGCTAATAATGTAATACTAATCAAATAACACCACCACATACGTCACGTAACGTAATGCAACATAACACATAACCATATGTACTAAATTCGCAACCAGCCGAACAACTCCAAACAACGTAAGACAACATAACACATAACCATATGTACTAAATTCGCCACTAGCCGAACAACTCCAATCAACGTAATACAACATAACACATAACCATATGTACTAAATTCGCCACTAGCCGAACAACTCCAATCAACGTAATACAACATAACACATAACCATATGTACTAAATTCGCCACTAGCCGAACAACTCCAATCAACGTAATACAACATAACACATAACCATATGTACTAAATTCGCAACTAGCCGAACAACTCCAATCAACGTAATACAACATAACACATAACCATATGTACTAAATTCGCCACTAGCCGAACAACTCCAATAACGTAAAATCCCATTCGGGCATTTTAACAAACACCTTGTATACATAAACTACAATTAACCATTATTCACCATAAATTCATCCAATACCATCAACAACTATATAATCCCATAAACAACTAATGAATCATGCAAACCCATCCATAATCTCGCTAATTCGAAATGATCATATCTAAGGCTTCAATCTCCACAATATAAATAATGGAACCAAAACTACAACGAGTAATCCCAATTAACAATTTAGGAACACAATTAATATAAACGGCAAAAACCCCCAATTTATAATAAACACAAAAACCAAAACCTAACATACACCCTCGTCTAGTCGCAATGGATAACCCCCGTTACCTTAGAGCGTAGAGGAGATGCTTCCGGTATGAACCCGCTAATGGTGGTTTCCTTTTCCTCTTCTTCTTCTTCTTCTTCTTCTTCTCTCTCTTTCTCTCTCTTCTTCTCTCTTCTATTTGTTTTACTGATTTTTGCTTTTGAAAAGTGGCTGAAAAATAGGTTTATAAAAGCTGTTTTGAGATAGTTTGAGGTAACGAACTATTTGGTCCCCAAAGTTCTAATAATTAACTCCTAATCCAAAAATATAGTTTTACTACTCAAAAATAACAAATCTTTAGAAACAAAACTATTGGGTCCTTTTTATAAGTAAAATTAGTAACAGGTTTTAAAAAATAAAGCTTTTCGGAAGAGTTTCGGTTTTTGGCTAAAAATTAGTCGAGTGACCGGTTTTTGGTAAAATTTTGAATAAAACGCTTTTGGATAAATTAAATCATAAATAAAACCATTTATAAAAATACGGGATGTTACAATTTTAATGCTACAAATGGCCTTAAACAAGAAGATTCACTGTCTTCTAGTCTTTTAATTCTATGCTCAGAAGTTCTCACAAGAAATCTAAATATTATTATTGGGAAAAAGAGTTGTAAATCCTTCAAAGTTCCTATTGTTACACATTTGGCCTTTGCTGATAACCTTATCATTTCCAGTGGTGCTGCTAAATTCTATTAAGAGCTACATGTATGTTTTTAAAGAGGTGAATAATACTCATAAAGAGCAAGTTAGTAAATTACTCAATATTTCAGTTAGAAAAGCTCATTTTATCTATCTTGCTTGCAAATTATTTGATGGAAACAAAAGGTGCATTCTTTATCATGAGTTACTTCTTAAAGTGAGAAGCAAATTGGTTGGAAGACCCAAAATATTAATATGGGAGGAAGACTTATTCTTATTAATTATGTGCTACAATCTATCATTCTATACACTATGACATCTATGAATCCTCCTAAGCAAGTCATTAAAAAAACTGAATACATTTTAGCTAATAAAGATTGTAAAAATAAATATCATTGAGTGAAATGGAAGAATATTTGTAGGTCTACTAATGAATGTGGTATGAGTGTGAGAAGTTTCAAAAGTATAATTGATGTTTTTTCACTCAAACTTTGGTGTAAGTTTAGAACACAAAATTTTATGTGGTCTAGGTTTATGAAAGCTAAATATTGCAAATCTAAGCACCCAAATGAGGTTATTGTATCAAAAGAGAACAATACCTGGACAAGAATGTTGAAAAATAGAGATAACTCAGAAACACATCTTCTCTACTTGATTGGTAAGGGAGACATATCCGTGAATCTTGACAACTGGTCTGGAGAAGGTCCTATACTGGATCAAAATATTGATAATAAGATATTTATCTCTGATATTCTCTTGCAAGGCAAATGGAATAAATAAGAAATAGAAAAAAAATTATTTCTACTTATAAAAAAAAGCTTATTTGTTAAAGAGCCATTTTGTATTGGTAAATGTAGTGATCAAGCTATATGGAAAGACACGGAAAATGGGGATTTCACCTTCAGATCGGCATGGAACATTGTTAGAGAAAAACATCCAACCAGTTGAATTTCTGATTTGATTTGGGCAATCTTATAGCAGGAAAAATCTAATGCATTGCTTGAAAAAGTTTAAATAATGCAGTGTCAGTGGATAACTCTATTAAAATGGTTGGTATTCAATTAGATTCTAAATGTGAGTGCTGCAGCAAAAATGAATAAAGTTTGGTACATTTACTAAGTAATAGTATTATAGCAAAAGAAGTTTGAGAAAGTTTGAGACTATTTTGATAATATGATGGGAATTTCTTACAACAACCTTAATTTGAGAGGTAGATTTATATCATGGTGGTTGTTAGAAAAAAAAAGGCTGAAAACAAATGGAAAAAAAAGGTCATAAAAATTCTCTCTTCTTATATTATTTGGTATATTTAGAAAGCTAGATGTGCTAGTAAATTTAATAACCAGAATATGTCCCCGTAGTATATTATTAAAAATGTTATTAATCTTATTTTACTGCACTCTAGGAAGGATAAAATGTTTGTTATTCACCGGAATTGGTGTGACTTACACCTGCTAAAGCATGTAAAAAGAGGTAATAAGATAAAATTAGTCAAATGGGTAAATCTACCTACTGGCTATATGAAATTAAACACTGATGTGTGTTTCAAAAGTACTACTAATTCTAGTGATATATGAGGACTAATCATAAACTCTAATAGTAATTTGGTAAAAATTATTATTCTACTAGTATGTGTAATTCAAGTATTGAGGACAGACTCTAGCGATTCTAATGAAGTTAAAAACAACTAATTATTGAAACTGAAATTGACTCTAATTATTGAAATTAACTCTATAATTTTGGTCAATATTTTAAAGAACAATCAACAAGGTCCCTGGAAAATCAGAAATATTATCAACGAAATTAAAGATCTAGTCAAGAGGGGATACTTATCTGATCGATTTGTAGAAAGAGAAGTAAACTCTAGTGCTGACTTACTCGTAAATATAGGGTGCATGATAGATCTGAAGATTTCAGACAACATCACTGATTTCCCACCAAAGTTGAAGACCATTATTGAACTGGAGAAGAAAGGGTTAACGTATTTAAAATTTCGACATGAAGACGATTAATAGAAGGAAGATGGAGGAAGAAAGAGATGGCGCTTCTCTCTCTACTCTTTTTTGTTTTTGTGCCCGCTTTTTTATTTTTTTCACTCAATAATTAATAAATAAAAAAATGGGTTATCCCCACCATTAATAAAAAAATATATATAGGGTGTTAACTTCATTAATTTGTTGATACTATACCAGGCCAAAAAGGTGATTACTAATGATGTAGAATTAATGAATTAGTTTTAGTAATTAGTTCTTTTAACATAATTAATTGCGATGTTGAATCACTATAATGTTCATATCATTTTCATGAACTTTTTGATGTTTATATTATAATATAGTGATGATTTCATTTCATGTTCTTGATCATAAATAATAAGTAATTTTTAGAATATCAAAGAGCCATGCTATATGTTTTCTTCAGTTATTCATCGTAAAGTTGTGCAAGTTTTAAGAATTGACGCAAATAAAATTTTAAACAAAACCTTACATGGAAAATTTGTACCCAGCAAGCATACGGAAACGAGCAGAAAATGAAAGCTTTTCCTGCAAAACTTTTCGATGTAAATATATTCCTCCAGAATTTTAACAAACAAAGCCTAATTATACATTTTTTAATCTCACGTTTTGGGTTTAAATGGTTCTCATATACTTACCTCAAAGATTAAAGAAACATGATTAAGAAAAATATATTAAACGTTTAAATAAGCATAAGTATGAATAACACTACAAGAAAAGTTTCCAAATAGCGACGGGATTAATGACGGTATTTTTTGTTACGAATTTATTAGCGACGGTTTTTATGACGACTTTGTGACAGTTTAGTCAATTTGTGACAACTTTTTAAATTAGTGACAGGCTTGTGACAGCTTTTGACTCTCATTAAATCAAACATTATTTTGTAGTGTAATATACGTACTAGCAACATGGATTTTGCCCACCAGAAATTTTAAACAGTAAGTATGAATATGTAGGTAGCTAATTAAAGCCTAAAAACTTTATCATCCTAAAAAGATATATAAATGCACTTGTAATAAACACGTTCTACGTAGGAGTATAGTATTGCAAGGCTGGGGTTTTTATTCAATACCACCGCCATATAATTATTTATTATTATCATGTCACCCGTTTTCAACTCTTCATGAATAACAATTATTTGTCACATGAAAACATTCCAAAAATTCCATTTTTAGTTATTCTCTAGTTCTCACTGGGATGCTTCCTTAGAAGCTCTGATTATATACATATGTAAATATATTTATTTATATATATACCCCTTAGTACTCATTCCCATAAAGCCATCACCAATACACAATCAACTCCATTATTTCATCTCCAAATTAAATCAAGCGAAATGACTTTGCTCCGAGTTCTTTTTATTGCCTGCCTAATGGCGGTGGCCTCAGCAGGCAACTTTAACGGTGACGTGGAAGTCACTTTCGGTCAAGAGCGCGCTAAGTTCCTTAACGATGGACGAGACCTCACACTGTCTCTTGACAACTACTCTGGCTCTGGTTTCCGATCTAAGAATGAGTATTTATTCGGAAGGTTTGATATGCAAATCAAGCTTGTCCCTGGCAACTCTGCTGGCACCGTCACAACTTATTACGTATGTTCAACTAATATTGCATCGATTCTACTTATCAATTTTTCTTTCATGATACTAAGCAATCTGAATGCTGAACAACTTTTCTTTTTGTGACATTTCAGTTAACGTCGCAAGGAAACTCACACGACGAGATCGACTTTGAGTTCTTGGGGAATGTGAGTGGACAACCTTACACTGTCCACACCAACGTGTTTGCGCAAGGCAAAGGAGACCGCGAGCAACAATTCCATTTATGGTTCGACCCCACAGCCGCTTTCCACACATATTCCATTGTTTGGAATCCTCATCGCATAATGTAAGTCACAAGATCCTTAATCTTATAATGTTTGAAAGTATACATAATACAACTTTCAAGCATTTTTTTAACAATTGTGGTTCTCTTTTCAGCTTCATGGTGGACAATATTCCTATGAGGGTGTACAACAACCACGAAGCAAAAGGTATCCCGTTTCCAAAGAGTCAGCCGATGAGAGTGTATTCGAGCCTGTGGGAGGCTGACGATTGGGCAACACAGGGTGGGCAAGTAAAGACTGACTGGACCAATGCGCCTTTCACAGCTTCTTATCGTAACATAAATATTCAAGCTAATTGTGTGGCTAGTCCTTCTGCTCCTTGCGAGCCGAAATCAGTGGATGTGTTTAAAACAGCAAAATGGGAAACACAAGAGCTTGATGGGGCTGGGAGGAACCGGATCCGATGGGTTCATCAGAAGTTCATGATTTACAACTATTGTGCGAATCTGAAGCGGTTTCCAAAAGGCCTTCCAGCTGAATGCAAGCTTCCTAGATTCTAGAAGAGTTTCGGGATATTCAATAACTTAATTACTCACAATTTTTTCACTTTATATTTCAATCATTGTTGTTTCTTTTATTCTTTCCATTCTTATTCCACAAATAAATCAAGCTACACAAAAAAGAAATAAAAAGTGTTCATAGATTTACAATGATGATTGTAATTGATAGCCTTAGAGTACATGCCCCATTAGTTTTAACCTATAATATTAAGCTTGAAAAAGTTCAGTCACCAACATATATGCTGGGAAGCACTATATATCAAGGGACAGAAGAAGACTAAAACAAGTAAACAACTGCACATCTGAAAAGGAAATTTTAATCGACTTAAATAACATTCTGTTTTACATAAGGTAACTGTATTCTGGAACATGGATAAAAGCCCATCCTGTTTGGAAATTCTGGTTCCCCTACTTCGTAAACATAAAAGTTTGGGCATCTAGAAACAGACAAACAAAGCCTTAATTCCTTAGGTCATGCTATTAATGTAATTTGAAGAGTTACCTATAGATCATTATCTGAATATTCACCAATAGGCTAGGCTTGTATGCAAAAACTGAAAACTGAAATATCTTCATATACTGTAAACATGTTAAATACAGCCCATCAGGACATCGAGTATCCGAATCTTGGTCACTTCCAATGCTAAGCTAGCTAAATTCATTTCAAATTAAACAAATCTTAATATTTATTTAGCATCTACTGTCTCCTTGGTTGAGTTTTGAAATTCATCATTATAGTTAAAAAAAATTGTAAGCTCATCATGATTCATGTATAAGTTCATGTAATTAAGATTGTTTTCACAAGCTAGGTTCTTATTCAACTGGACAAATTCATCATGTATGCTTCTGTTCATACTTTCTTTTTTTTTTAAGAAAAAATATCATGTATGTTAATGTCAATAAAGTTCTGATGTTTGATTTATCCTCTATGTTAATGCTAATGAAGTTAATTATTTCTTCCAGCCCCCCGATTATTCTATTCTTGCTCCGCCACTGTGTATTTGTTTATGTAATAAAGTTTGTTTTCACAAAGTTCATATTCAACTGAACAAATTCATCATGTATGTTTCTGTTCATGCTTTTTTTTTAAGAAAAAGATCATGTATGTTAATGTCGATAAAGTTCTATCCTCTATGTGTTGGTACTAGAAAATTATTGGATACCAAGAGTGAAAGAAATAAAACATGAGAGACCCAATAATATAAATTGAAAGAGATTAGAAGGACAACACGAGTAATGAAACAAAGACAGACTGAAGTTGCAAATAAATCCAGCGTCAACGAAATAAGAAATAGAAGAAGTGGGGTGAATTCGCGGATAACGGAAGAAGTTGGAGCGAAAAATAAGGATTCAAATTAACAAACCGTCAAAGAGCATGTAATTCCTATCCGCTGTTCTAGTTGCAGTTTTGCAGTTAGGTTGCAAGTGAAATTGCAACCACAGTTGGAACCTAAGTATATTGATGGACAGAACTTATAAAAATTAAATGTACTTGAAATAAATCACACGCACATTTAACAACGGAGTTCATCTAACTAGGCTACGTCTCCGGGGCACTCACCCAGATTTATGATATTATAAAAGCTTACAATATAGGATTTAAGTCTTAATGAAAAACTCACACTCTAGGTTTTTCTGCCTATCTCTATACTGCTCCTACTTTATAACTATCACTTAAAATCAATGGTATCCCACCATTGTTTTCTTTTAAAGCTCACTGTGTATTCTTTCCAGAATGAGTTCTTTATAATAACACACACCTTTTTACAAGCTTAGTTATCAACTATTTATACAAGTAAAAACAATCTTCTTTCTTCAAGATCTTGATGATTGTTTTTGACTCTTTTGATTGGGTTCAATCTTTCCATGTATCATGATATACTTCAGCGTAGGATTGACCTCAATGTTCATAAGATAGTACCTGTTAATAACTAGTTTGGAAATAAGAGTTATTCTTTTCCTAAAACAAGTAAACATATAAGATTTTATCTTTTGAGATAAAATCTTTCCAAATATATATATGAAACATTAACTCCATATTTCATTCAATCTTTTAAACGTATTATACTGATTTTGATAAGAAACAAAGATTGAAATAAGTGATAAAGATTTGCATAATAATAAAGATATAAATTTCCTAGTTTGAAGTAAACATATCTATAAAAACTAATCTAAACATCTTTATTATCACTTTAATATTCTCAATATACATAAACTAAATCTTTAAGAACATATGAGAATATATCTTGCATACTTTAAAACACATAATCATTATTTAAAGAATAGTAATGCAGAATAAAAGAACTAAACAGAATCCTGCAGAACAGCAGGTTGGAACTGTGGTTGCAACTGAGGTTGCAACCTTACTTGAAACCATGAGACTGTTTCAATTCTTAACAATCAACTAGAGTTATTAAGTTTAAACCAATAGACAACAAATAGTATAAGGTCCAGAAATCTGATCCTAACAGAGCAGTTGAAGGCTTCAAGTCTATTTATAAGAGGCACCCAAAGGCAAAAATTATCAACAAATATCAAACAATTTACATTACAAACTTTTTAGCAATTTATCAAGTTATTTCCAATTCGTAGGAGTGAATTTAGCGGTTAGAATCCCACTTCATTTACGAATTATCGTTGTAACCAAGACAAGTTCAGATTACCAATCAAGTGTTTTTACATTTATTTACGCTTGCGATCCCTCTGTTATCGATATAATCCTAGAGAAGTCCGTAAATAAGGCATTTTTCTACGAACTGAATACACCTTACATGAGTAATGCTGGGTTTGAAATTGTTGTTATAAGTTGGCAAATTCCCAACAACACTATGTTAATGAAGTTAATCACTTTCTTCCAGTTGCACAAGATGATCAGCTAAGCACTTTATCAAAATCGCCATTTTAAATTAATTTATTCGTATGAAATGATACAAAGAATGAATGAATGTTAACAAACAGAAATACATATACCAAAAGCAAACATCTACAATTACGACCTACGATCGGAACTAGAATCTTGATCGTTTACACTCTTGAGGTTTCCCTTGAGGAAACCGCTTCGAATCTGCACAGTAGTTGTAAATCATGAACTTGGATTGTATCCACCTAAGCCTGTTCTTCCCTGCACCATCTAACCCCTGTATCTGCCATGCTTGCGTATCTAACGAATTTGTTGATTTGGACCCACAACTAGCGGTTGCACTTGGAACACAGTTAGCATTGATGTTTATGTTTCGGTACGAAGCAGTGAAAGGGGCATGGGTCCAGTCGGTTTTCACTCGCCCTCCTTGTGTGGCCCAGTCATCAGCGTTCCATAGGCTCGAGTAGATTCTCATCGGCTGGTTCTTTGGGAAAGATACACCTATTTCTTCGTTGTTGTTGAATACCCGAATTGGACTGTTGTCCACCAAGAAACTGGACAAAAAAATTAGTGAAAATTTGTCAGAAGTTAATTAATAGTTGAATGGTTATGAATGCTGATCTTCTTGTTAATACAAACTTTGCGAAAATTAAAAAAACGAGGCTAGAATCTCCTTTAAGATAAGATAACTATGCTCAATGATAATACATCTTTTTCTCTTTCTGTTTATCATGGGATAATTAGCAAAAAACTAGTTCCTATTTAACAAAGTCTGAAAGTATGTACTTTATTAATGCATCCTTAAGAGTGTGTTTGAAACACGGAAATTGTCACGAAAAAGAAAAGAAAGAAAAAAAAAGTAAAACCAAGAAAAATTAATTTAAAATCATTTTTCAGCCATGTGTTTGAAATGTTGGAAAACAAGAGAGAAAAAAAAAGAGGACCTAGTTACAATTTTCCTATTTGTTTTCATTTTACTCACAGTTTTGAAAAGAAAATGATTTCTCTCATTGTACGCACAAAGTTTTTCCTCAATTTATTTTATATTCTTTTCCATTGGTTTTCTTATACAAACAAACACAAAAAAATATTTTCTTAAAAAATCATTTTTATTTTCTCATAAGTTTTTCGGGTTTCAAACACATTTTAAGTGTTTTCTCGAAAACACATGGATTTTCTTGATATGAAACAAAATTCTCTTTACTTTCTTATAATTGCAAGACAGTTACCAAAAATGACATAATGTTGCATACTATCCCATGAAATAATTATCGATTATTATCATCAGGATTAAGTTTTTGAAATATGAGTGTAAAAGAAATAAAGATATAAAACTAAACATTTTTGTGACTTACATTATGCGCTGATCATTCCATACAATCGAGTAGGTGTGAAAGGAGGTTGTTGGGTCGAACCAGAGAACAAATTGTTGTTCGCGGTTTCCCGTGCCTTGGGAAAACACGTTGGTGTGTAGCGTATAAGGCTGTCCACTCGCATTTCCCAAGAACTCGAAATCAATTTCGTCATGTTGATTACCTTGAGACGATAACTGAAAAATAGAAACAAAATTATTTTTCTAAATTCATGATATCAAGAAAAATAAATCGGATGAACTTTTTCTTTTAGTAAAACGTACGTAATAAGTCGTGACAGTGCCAGCAGAGTTGCCAGGAACAAGCTTGATTTGCATATCAAACCTTCCGAATAAGTACTCGTTCTTGGACTGGAAACCTGAACCAGAAAATTTGTCGAGAGAGAGTGTGAGGTCTCGTCCACCATTAAGGATCTTAGCACGCTCGTTACCAAAAGTAACTGCCACGTCACTGTTGAAGTTGCCTGCCGAGACCACTGCCGCTAAGCAAGCAATGAAAGTGACTAGTAGAAAAACCATATTTTAGAATCTTAAAAATATAGGAGAATAAAAAGAGTGGTATGTATATATTCTGTTGGTAATATTATTGACTGATGAGGTTTAATGAATTGTAGTGAAGTGTATATATAGTAGTGACATATGTACGTAAGAATTACATTATTTGTATTTAGGAAGCATCATAGGAAGTAAGATGAATTTTCATAAAGATAGCTGGCATATTGAGAGACAAAATTGAAGTTATACAGTTGGCTTGAGATAAATACACAAAAAGTAATATTATTAAAGTTTTAGGTACGCGTTGATGGACAAGCTTTATAAATAAAAATAATGTTGTTAGCTAGCAATATAATAAGTTTATAGAAAGCTAAAATGAGACCATTTTGCCACCTTGGATTTTCTTGGCAATTGACACTATATTATTTCTCAGTGTAAAGTGTACAATTAATTACTCGTTTTTAGCAACCCACACGAAAGAGACTATGTTAATTACTCGTTTTAATTTACCTTGAAGAGAGAAACAATTATTGTAAAAAAGGTGCCGACGTAGAAAATCAAAATTTGGGTGAAACTAGTGAACATTCTAGCTAATCATATTCGGGTCGGATTATGTTCACTGGATTATGCTAAACTTGTTTTTTCCTTAACTCAAACTAACAAAAAAAAGTTTAGCTAAATCGTGTTCGTTGTCTCAATATAATCAAATTTGATTTGTTTCTCAAACTATGAATATCATTGTTGTAATTAACTCATAGGAAAAATGGCATGGCATTCTAAGTGTAACGGAAAGGGGGTAATATTTTGGTATATATTTTATGTTGCTACTTTCGACCAAAAGAGATAAAATCTTTGAATATTGAAAATCGTCTGAGTTATCACTATAACAAACTTCCAAATTAGTGACAATTTTTTTTTGAGAAAATCAAATTTTGTCTTCAAATGATAATTTTTCGGGACAAAAATAATTTTTTAGAAACAAAAATAATTTTTTTGTCTCTAAATTTAACTTTTAGCCACATAATTTGAAATAAAAATTGTCTTCAAAGACAATCATATACGGACATAAGAAGACAATTTAATTTCGTCTCAAAAATTATTTAGAAACAAATTTTAATTGTTTTCTTATGTTTGTATGAGTTTGTCTTTGTAGACAAAAAAAAATTCAAATTGTGTGCCTAAAAGTTAGATTTGAGGACAAAAAAATTATTTTTTTGTCTAAAATATTATTTTTGTCCCGAAAAGTTAACATTTAGAGATAAAATTTAATTGACTCTAAAAGTATTGTCTCTAATTCTTAATTTTGTTGTAGTATATATATTTTCTACGGTATTTATTCTTTGCATTTGTTACTTCGCTGTTCTATAAAAAAAAATGTATGTATAACAGTATAAGGAAGAAGTCAGGAACTTGAATGAGGAGTATAACTAAAAATTTCAAGAAAAACAATTTGAGGGCATTAAGTGTACATTTGTATATTATTTTGAACTTTTAAATATTCTCTACGAAAATAGCCATCCAAGGGCTAAAAAGGATGTTAATACAAGTGCATTCGTACTGCAACAAAATTGCATCCATTTCAAACACATTATGCAATTTGAAGATTTACCAATAGATATCATTTTAGAGTCTTAGACCAGAAAACCTTGAATCGTATTGGCGTATGGTAATAATCAATAGGCTAAGCTTGTATGCAAAACTGAAAAACTGAAATATCTCTAAATATGTTAATGTTAATTACGTCCCATCAGGACATCAACTCATCAAGTATCCTAATCTTGGCTTGTAATAACCCGAGTTTTATATATATATTTATTCAAAGTATAAATATAGAAAATGTAATATTCCAAGAGAAGAATATGTAATGTCCTGAAATGCACTATACCTGTATGATATAAATTTGGCAATATATAGATACTATATATATTTATATTTATATAGATGGATGATAATAGTTGATGTATCTGTAAAAAGAAAAAAAAAAAAAAAACAGAAAATTTTATTATACTTTGTACAATAATATAATGCCTAGTAAGACAAAAACAACACAAGTGGAAATATGGGACAGTCTCATGCTAATCTTTTATATATATATATATATACATATATGTATCTGGAGGGATGAAAAGGAAAAAAAGGAAAAAAAAATACAGGCTGGGAAATAGAAAGAAACAGAGAGAGGAGGGAGAGGCTTATATAATAAAAAGCATCTAGAAAAACTCGGTGATCCGTTTTTCGAACGGGTTTCGCCAACGCGTAGCTGGTAAAGTAGAGATTATTCTGAGACGATTCCTTGCGGGTTTGCTCTCAATTTTAAAGCGTAAATCAACGTTTACCCAGCTGCTGTATTTTCCAGCCGGCGTTGAGCTTCATAAAGGTACCGTTTCGGTACTGAAAGGGGAGTCTTTTGTGTTGTATTAGTGCAGGAATCGATTTCCGGTTCCTTTTGATATTTGTTGTTTATCAAGTAATATTAATCGTAGTCTTAGATGCGCAACTGAACTTGTAGTTCAGTGACTTTATTGTGGTACCCTTTCCGTACGGAAAGGCTTATTTGTACTCATTGCGATGGAAGGAATATGTTTCATGTTTATATATGTTTATGTTGCCTGTAGTAGTTGTAGATTTATAGCCGAAGCTTGTTGGTTGGCGCAGTTTCGGTACTTGAAAGGGGAGTTAACTATGTGTTATTAGGCGGGTCTTGTTTCCCGGCTTCTTATATTGCTTGGTAGTTTGTGATAGTAAAATAAATCGTAGTAGTTATCATATAATGAACCTGAATGGTTATCGACCTTACCGAGTAACTGTCTCGGTATTAGACTTACTTTCAGTAGTTGTAGTTGTATAGCAGAATTCAGTTGATAATCGGCTTTGATGAAGTACCGTTTGGTGCAAAATTTGGGGGATACGTAATACTGCAGGATTTACTTTCCTGTTAACTATCACCATGTTAGTAAATCTTAGTTTGAAGTGAAGATTTGGCAGGAGGGTCTGATTATTTACCGCATTTGTTGAGGTACCATGCTGGTACCAAAGGCGCGAGTTTTAGTCGTTACGAAAAGCATGAGCTGGCTTTCTGTTTGGTTCTGTTATTCAGTACACTGTTGTTTATATTAGTTAAATTCTTGGTTGTTTTTATTCAGTCGGACCGCGGCTCAGGACGACTTTCAGAATTAAATATTTTTTGTAGTTTACTGATTAGTAAAACCATCTGAATACATGGTACTAATGCGAATGATGTGTATGTCACTGTTTTAGTGATTACAGTAGCATGTATTACTAATGTTAATGTTGTATCATATAATTCATGAAGTAATCATCCTGGAAAGAAAATAAGGAGGGGGTGGGGTTGTCGTGAATCATTTTCGTTTATTGTCGGTCTTTTATTGGTTTAGGATTCACGTGCCAAAAGGGGTTCCGGCGAGCCTAGTGCTCACGGGAAATACGGCAATAGCCGGCGTATGGTTTCATGAGGAGTTGACTCCATACGTGGATCTGAGGAGTGATCCGACACTTTATTTGTGAATCCGACTTTATACACATTTGAGTCGTTTATCGAGTCACGCCACTTGGCGTAAGTAGTTGAAGTAGAGGAGGTTAGCGGAGGAGAAATAAACAGACAAAATACATATATAAATAACTAAATATATATGCATTGCATTATTTATTTATTTTTAGTTTGTTAACGTATATATATATAATGAATAGTTGACTCACTCTTTTCCTTCGTTTTCTCGTCTTTGTTTATTTTATTATTCTATTTCTAGGTGGAGGTTCGGATGTACAAAGTTCCAGGACAGGTTAAGCTGTTGAGCGGGGCTGTGAGCGGGCTAGATTTTGGGTTGTGCGGGTAGCCTAGATACTCGGAGCCTATTTTGTTTGGTGTAATACTTTGTAAATGATGTACATTAGGAGTAGTTGTGTAGAAAACGTACTAATGTAATATAATATTTTTGTGTAATATAAGTCGGAGAAGTGTGCTTAGAAAGTTGGATTTTCTTCTAGTGTGTTTTCTTTAGTTTTCAAATTCATGTCTCGGATTTTAATGAAATCTGGGGCTTTTCAAATTCATGTCTCGGATTTTAATGAAATCTGGGGCGTGACATGGCTACTTCCAATGCTAAGGTGGCTAAATTTAATACAATAAATCTCAACATTATCAATATATGTGTGTTTGTTGAGTTTTGATATTCATCGTTTATGTTAAATTTTTGTAAGCTCAGTGCCTCAGTCATTTTTTTTAAGAACAAAAATAATGTATGTGAATGCCAGTAAACTTCTGCTTTTTATCCTCTATGGTAATGCTAATTAAGTTAATCATTTTCTTCCAGTTGCATGCACAACATAACCAACTAAGCTTTTTCTTCCAAATCGCCATTTTTTAATTAATTTAATCGGTTACAATAATACAAAGAATGAAATGATTAATTTACTCGGTTACAATAATATGTACAAAGAATGAATGAATGTTAACAAACTCAAATGCATATACCGAAAGGAAACATTTACGATTTATGACGGGAACTAGAATCTTGAACTTTTACACTCACGAGGTTTCCCTTGAGGAAACCGCTTCAAATCTGCACAGTAGTTGTAAATCATGAACTTCGATTGGATCCACCTAAGCCTGTTTCTTCCTGACGCATCCAACCCTTGTATCTGCCACGCTTGCGTATCTAACGAATTTGCTGATTTTGACCCACAACTAGCAGTTACACTTGGCACACAGTTAGCATTGATGTTTATGTTTCGGTACGAAGCAGTGAAAGGGGCTTGGGTCCAGTCGGTTTTCACTCGCCCTCCTTGTGTGGCCCAGTCATCCGCGTTCCATAGGCTCGAGTAGATTCTCATTGGCTGGTTCTTTGGGAACGATACACCTATTTCCTCGTTGTTGTTGAATACTCGAATTGGACTATTGTCCACCAAGAAACTGGACCCAAAAATGAGTGAAAATTTGTCAGAAGTTAATTTATGCTAAATGGTTATAAATGGTGGCCTTCTTGTTGGTACAAAGTTTGCGAAAATTAAAGAAAAACGAAGCTAGAATCTCTTTTAAGATTAGATAACGATGGTCAATGATAATACTTCGCTTTATCATAATTGTTCTCTTGAAAGCATGCATTTGCTTGATATGAAACAATTTCTCTTACTTTCTTGTAATTGAAAGACAGTTACTCAAAAATCATATGACATATAATTTATGTTGCATATTATCCCATGAAATAATTATCAATTATTATCAGGAGTAAGTTTCTGAAATCTAAACAAACTTAAAGAAATAAAGCTAAACATTTTTGAGACTTACATAATGCGTTGAGCGTTCCATACGATCGAGTAGGTGTGGAAGGAGGTTGTGGGGTCGAACCAGAGAACAAATTGTTGTTCTCGGTTTCCTTTGCCTTGGGCAAACACGTTGGTGTGCAGCGTATAAGGCTGTCCACTCGCATTTCCCAAGAACTCGAAATCAATTTCGTCATGTTGATTGCCTTGAGACGATAACTGCACATAAAAACAAATTTAGTTTTCCAACCTTCATGGTATCGAAATAAATAAAACCGAATGATTTTCGTTGAGTAATTAAAACGTACGTAATAAGTCGTGACAGTGCCAGCAGAGTTGCCAGGAACAAGCTTGATTTGCATATCAAACCTTCCGAATAAATACTCGTTTTTTGATTGGAATCCTGAGCCGGAATACTTGTCAAGAGAGAGTGTGAGGTCTCGGCCACCATTGAGGATCTTAGCGCGCTCGTTACCAAATGTGAACGCCACGTCACTATTGAAGTTGCCTGCCGAGACCACTGCCGTTAAGCAAGCAATGAAAGTGACTAGTAGAAGAACCATGTTTTAGAATCGTGAAAATATTGGAGAATAAAAAGAGTGGTATTTAAATTATGTTTTGTTTATGTTGGTGATATTGACTGATGAGGTTGAATGAATTGTAGTGAAGTGTATATATAGTAGTGATATGCCATATCTATTTATATACTAATACATATGCATTAGTATTTAGGAAGAATCATAGGAACAAAGATGAATTAATTGATAGCTGGCATATTGAGACACAGTATTGAAGTTATACAGTTGGCTTGAAATAAATACACAAAAGTATGTAATAAAGTTGTAGCTACGAGTTGATGGGCAAGCTTTATAAATAAAAATAATGTTGCTACAGTACTTGCTAGCTAGCAATATAATAAGTTCTGTGAAAAGCTAGAATAAGACCACTTTGCCACCTTGGATTTGCTTGGCAATTGACGCTTTATACTCCCCCTCCACATCTAAATAAATATCTCCGTCTCTAAACAAATTGATCTTACGACTATATATATAACTTATACCATTAAAATTTTTATATTAAAATTTTTAAAATAAAAAATTTGATAATTAAATCATACAGTTATAATCATAAACCACGTGATTAACTTTTAAAAATATTTTTTTTCGACAATTTATATATGAAAAAATTATCAGTAAAATTTGTATGTATTTCCGTATGAAACATTTGTTTAGATACCGCATGTATTTTCGTATGAAACATTTGTTTAGGAAGGAATGAAGTATAATTTCAAGTGTAAAGTGTACAATTAGTCAACTACTCGTCTTTGGCAACCCACACGAAAAAAAACTATGTTCATGTTCTTAGAGGATCAACATCTGTGTTCTCAAATGCCTATTTCCCCCTAAATCTTCGCTTATTTGTTTAAAAACTCTTTGTGCATCAGATTCCTTTGTATTTATTTTAAAAAAAAACATTTGTAATGAACTCGCCCTCAAATATAAAAGGAGAGTAATGGTTAATTCAGCACTTAATTATAATATCTGTCCTATTCATTCTCTCTATTCTACTAGTAAACTCTTGAGCTGCATATATTAAGCATATAAAATAAAGGTGTTAAAATGAGTAAGGAATATGTGATATTGTGTCACATGAAAATGGTTATATAAAACTGATAAGATGAGTTTTTCAATGTAAATTTAGAGAGAACTGTAAGAAACGTGATGTGAACACTCTATCTGTAAAACCTTTGGTGAAACTAGTGAAAATTCTAGCGAATCTTATTCAGGTCGGATTATGTTCACTGGATTATTCTAAACTAGTTTTTTCCTTAACTCAAACTAACAAAAAAAATTTAGCTAATCTTGTTCGATGTCTCAATAGTCAATATATATAATCAAATTTGATGTGTTTTCCAAACTATGAATATCATTGTTGTAGTTTAAATTAACTGATAGGAAAAATGGCATGGCATTCTAACTAACGGGAAAAGGTGGATATTTTGGTAGTTTCGAATTTTCCATCGTATTCTATTACTATTATAACATTTATAATAGTTTTGTTAATTTTTTAATGCTAAATAGTGACACATCATCGTTTAAAAATATGTTAAATGACACATATGCATCTTACATTTAATAAACACATTAGTTTTACGTTAACAATGTTATCAATTTTTAATTAACATTTTCTCTTTTATTTTACTGGTCACTATTCTTATGGTAAGAATTTATACGAGATAATAATGTTAATTATGGGCTGTGTTTGTCATGTCACTAGTTACAAACATTAAAAATATTGTTAAATTTAACAATTTTTTTAACATCTATAAAGATAACACATACTTTAACGCAACTAATGAAGATAAAAAAAAAATATTGTTAACTAATTATTTTATTTAACAATACAGATAACAACACTATTGGAGATTAGCTCATCAATTTCAAACACAGTATGCAATTTGAAGAAGAGTGATGTTATAGTAACCCACAAAACTCATCCGAAAAGTCTATCCGATGACATGGAACAATCCTAATCATTTTTTTTGAACACGTGTCAAAAAAATGATACAACTACTTAGGGGTGGGTTAGGGTCGGGACCCGACCCGTAAATGTTCAACCCGTATCCCGACCTGATTACTTTTGAAAGTGAAAAAAAAATCCCGATCTCGACCCGACAAAAGTCGGGACCCGACTTTTTCGGGACCCAAATTTTCGGGATCCCGTAGGGTCGGGATAGGTTTATCCCGAATCTCCCGACATATTTTTTTTTATTTTACGACGACGTCATTTTTTATTAACAATTTTTATTTGAGAAGTCAAAGCATGTTATTAACATGAAACATAATCCTAATTTAAAAATAACATTCCTAATAAATGAAAAAAGAAATTGACATTTAGTAGAAAAAATAGTGTGAAACTACAAATAATGGAGTACATAAAAAACTTGATACGTTTTTTATCAGATTTTTTTATTATTTAGTTTTATTCACACAAGCAACAATTATCGTACTAAATGAGATACATTATCATTATAATTTTTATAATCGGAAAATAATAATCATTTATCTTTCTTGAAAATAACAATATAATTTTTTAATTTAAGTATATTTTTTATTTTAATAGTTTCGTATATTCAAAACTACAAATCTATATTATACTTATATAATTATAACTAATATATAAAAGAAAAAGGATTGCAACTCATACGGTAAATTGTTTACATTGTATTCTAGAGGTATAAAGTTCGATTCTCGTTATTTGCATTTGATATAAATTAATTTATATTTTTATATAAAATATAAATTAATTTAAAAAACCGGGTCGGGTCGGGTCGGGTCGGTACACCCGACGAAATCAAAATTTTTACACGATATCGATCTCGATCTCCAAAGTTTGTCGGGTCGGAAAATTTTTGGTCGGATGCGGGTCGGAATTTCGGGATTTTTCTGAGTCCTACTATTACTAATAAAAAAGTGTCATGTCATTCTCAACACTAATTACTATATTAATTTTTCTAGTTATCCATTTATACGTTTATTTGTATTCCTATTAAAAAACTTGTGGTGAAATTTTGACATTAACGTTTAAATAAAAAAAATTAGAATATGGCAGTACAAGTCACGCCACGTAATAAAAACTCAACCTACTAAAAACTCAAATAAAAATATAATAGAACCATATTTTAGCCTACCCTAAATTTAAATAATAATTAAAAATAAAAAAATTTGTTCAATTTAAAAATACAATCCAGTAAAAACTTAAATAAAAATATAATAGAACCCTAGTTGAATCTATCCTAAATTTAAATATTAATTAAAAATAAAAAAATTTGTTAAATCTAATATTAATACAAATCAAAACTTTTGATAAAGTGGATATGTAATGTCAGGTTGATAAAAACGTGTAAGTAAAAGAATTTTACTTTCAATCATTAGGATCATTATTTAGACCCGAAAACCTAAACTGTATTGGCGATCTATTAATCATCAATAGTCTAGACTTGTATGCAAAACTGACCAACTGAAATATCTCTGAATACTGTAAATATGTTAATTACATCCCATCACGACATCAAGTATCCTAATCTTGGTCATTTCCAATGCTAAAGTTGGCTAAATTTAGTACAATAAATCTCAACATTATCATATGTTTGTTTGTTGAATTTTGATTTTTTGTGACGGATTTATGACAGTTTAGTCAATTTGTGACAGATTTGTGATAGCTTTTTAAATTACTGACAGACTTGTGACAGTTTTTGACTCTTACTAAATTAAACATTATTTTGTAGTGCATGTATGTTATTGATTATAGTATGTTGTATAGAACTTTATTGAAGCTGTAAAGAACTCATAGAACTTATTTGAAGTTTCTGTAAAATGATGTACTTGATTGTAAAGAACTGTTAGAGACAGTTCTGGAACTCTGAGGACTAAATAGAAGTTTGTCAAATGTATATATATGTTTCAGCTGTAACATTTGCTTTTAAGTTGATTTAATAAAAGAGCTTATTTTCTCTCTCTCTCTTCCTAACCTTACCTTCGATATATATATATATATATATACATACACAGAAAGGTTGATCGTAGATACGATCAATTAGGTAAAATCCACCAGTACGTGGATTATACAATTCTACATGGTATCAGAGCTGTTATATAGCTTCTTTTCCGCTGCGATTTTTACAGAGTTTTGGGTTTCTTCATTGTTTTGATTGAAGGGTTCTTAATTTGGGGGTTCTTGATAAATTTCATCGCTATCATCGCTATCATTGGTAATATCTGTATTACTATCTCTTTTGGTTATCAATTCTTTAATTGGTTATCAATTTCTTGATTGATTGAAGAATTAGGGTTTATTTGGGTTTTTCTTAAATTGGCTATTATTCTCTATTGGGTTTTTTTTCTTCTGAAAACAAGAAATGTCAGAATTTGGTAATAATAATGATGTTCAACCTCAATCTACTGTTATCCCTTCTATAACTACCATGAGCCCATATTACATAGGTTCTAATGAAAATACTAGTACTAGCCTAGTTACTCCTGTGTTAGCTGGGGATAATTTTCATTCTTGGAGAAGGGCCATGGAAATTTCAATAGGGGCCAAATCCAAACTAGGTTTTGTGACAGGTACCCTACCTTGTCCACCAGATACTGATCCAATGAATGGAGCTTGGTTACAGTGCAACCTGATAGTTATGTCTTGGATCATCAATTCAGTTAGTAATGATATAGCACAATCCATTCTATATGTGGATACTGCTTCTAAGATGTGGAGAGAATTAACTGAACGTTTTTCTCAAGGAAATGAGGCTAGGATTTATGAATTACATCAAGATATTCATAGTACTGTTCAAGATTCTCTTAGTATATCTAGTTATTTTACTAAAATTGAGACTTTATGGAATCAGCTGAGTGTTTTAAGTCCTATTCCTAGGTGTTCTTGTGGTATTATAGGAAACTGTTCTTGTAATTTCATGAGTGCTATTGTGGCTAGGGAACAGAGGGTTTTTAAAATGATTTTCTTGATGGGTTTAAATGAAAGATTTGCTCATGTTAGGAGTCAAATTCTTTTAACTAGGCCTCTTCCTCCTTTGAATGATATGTATCAAATGGTTATTCAAGAAGAGAAACAACAGAATGTAGGGGTTCATGGTGGGATTTCTGAGAATAATATGGCACTTGCAACTCAGTATAATAAATCTCAGAATAATCAGGGGGCTAGTCAAGGGTTTAGGTCTCAATCTAATCAGTCTTTTAGGCCAACTGGTACTAACAATAATTCTAGACCTTATAGACCTTTATATAGTGTGGGAAGAGGGATGGCTATGAAGTGTTCTCATTGTGGGTCAAATAGACACACCAAAGATAGGTGTTATAAGTTGCATGGGTATCCACCTGGGTGGACTCCAAGACCTAGAGGTTTTAATCCTTCTTTTCCTGGAAATAATATGGCACATTTAGTTACTTATCAAAATGGAGATGTGTTTGGTAGTGATACAGGACAGCAGCACCAAAAGGAGAATTCAAGAGAGGTTGATCTACAGCAGCAGCCTGATAATCAACAAGCTGGTGCCACACCTCTCTCTAACATGGTTTTTTCTGGCATGTCAGGTAAACAAACTTCTTGTTCTTCTTTTTATTCTAATGTGTGTCATAATGTAAGCATGCTAGATACTGATTTGTGGATAATTGATAGTGGGGCTAATGAACATATGGTTAATTCTTTGCATCATTTTAGTAGTTTTAAGAAGGTTGATTCACATGTTAATTTACCTAATGGTCAGAAGGCTGTAGTTACTCATATAGGGACTATTGTTTTTAAAAATAATATAGTATTATACAATGTCTTGTGTGTACCTTCTTTTGGGTTTAATTTAATTGCTGTTAGTAAATTGGCTAATGACTCTGGTTTAATAGTAGTTTTTGATTTAAAAGGTTGTTATATTCAGGACCAGGTCTCTTTGAGGATGATTGGTAGTGCACAGGCTAAGAATGGATTGTATGTTTTTCAGAGAAAGGATTTTCTTCAAAAATCATCTGTTTGTAATAGTTCTATTTCTGAGAATAAGCCACATATTTGGCACTCTAGGTTAGGACATCCATCCATTGCTGTTCTAGATATCCTTTCAAATGATGTAAATGTTAAGTTCAGTACTTTGAAATCAGTTCCCTGTGATGTTTGTCATTTAGCTAAGCACCATAGGCTTAGTTTTCCTGTAAAAACTTCTCATTCTAATAAAGCTTTTGATCTTGTTCACTGTGATCTTTGGGGTCCTTATTCTGTTTCTACTTATAATAATTTTAGTTATTTTTTGACCATAGTTGATGATTTTACAAGGTGTACTTGGATTTTCTTACTCAAACATAAGTCTGACACATCTATTGTTTTACCACAATTTCATAAAATGGTAGCAACACAGTTTAATTCCAAAATTAAAATTATAAGAAGTGACAATGGAACTGAGTTTAACTTGTTAGATTTTTATTATCAAACTGGCATTATACATCAAACCAGTTGTGTTGAGACTCCACAACAAAATGGTATTGCAGAAAGAAAGCATCAGCACTTGCTGAATATGGCTAGGGCTATAAGATTTCAGTCTAATTTACCTTTAAAGTATTGGGGGGAGTGTGTTCTAACTGCTGCATATTTAATCAATAGAACACCTACACCTCTCCTGTCTAATAAAAGTCCTTATCAAATGTTGTATGGTTCTAAACCTACTTATCATCATTTAAGAGTCATTGGTTGTTTATGTTATTCTAGTACTTTAAGTAGAAATAGAACTAAGTTTGATGCAAGGGGTAAAAAATGTATTTTACTTGGATATGGTGCTAGTACTAAAGGGTACAAATTATTAGATTTAAATACAAATGAGGTTTTTCTTACAAGAGATGTTGTTTTTTATGAAAATTATTTTCCTTTCAAACAGCAACCTAATTTGGTTATTTCCACAGATCCTTTAGTTTCTGATGAACTTTTAATTCCAAATGAAACTTTAGTTGGTATTCAAGATAATAAAAGTGTATCTACACATGTTAAAACCTTGCCTAATAGGCAATCTATAAGAGTTTCTAAAGCTCCTAAGTATTTACATGATTTCCATTGTTCTACTGTTAGTAAAGATATCTTGTCTAAAACTCTTAATAAACCTGTTTATGATTTGTCTTCTTATCTTACTTATGAGAATGTGTCTCCTTCATATAAGTCTTTTTGTATGTTAGTTTCTTCTATTTCTGAACCCAAGACTTATAAGCAGGCAAGTAGTGATCCACTTTGGATAAAGGCTATGGAAACAGAGATTAAAGCTTTAGAACTTAATAATACTTGGTTCTTAACTGAATTACCACCTGGTAAACAACCAATATGATGTAAGTGGGTTTATAAGATTAAACATAAGGCTGATGGATCTATAGAAAGGTATAAAGCTAGGCTAGTTGCAAAAGGTTATACACAGTTAGAGGGAATAGACTATGAGGCTACCTTTTCACCTGTAGCAAAAATGACCACAGTTAGATGTTTTTTAGCTCTTGCAGCTTCACAAAATTGGTTTTTATCTCAAATAGATGTTAATAATGCTTTTTTACATGGTGAATTAGATGAGGAGGTTTACATGACATCACCACCAGGTTTTTTACAAAAAGATAGTACTTTGGTTTGTAAATTACAAAAATCTTTGTATGGTTTGAAACAGGCTTCAAGACAGTGGTTTTCAAAATTAAGTAGTGCTTTAATATTGTTTGGGTTTAAGCAGTCTGTTGCTGATTATTCTTTGTTTACAATCACTAAAAATGGTTTTTTCTTAGCTCTTTTGGTTTATGTAGATGACATTATATTAGGGAGTAAATGTTCAGATTTGATAAATGAAGTTAAATTTTTTCTTAATAAACAGTTTCAGTTAAAGGATTTAGGATCTTTGAAGTTTTTCTTAGGTCTTGAGGTAGCTAGAAATAAGACAGGTATTCATATATGTCAAAGAAAGTATGCATTAGAAGTTTTGGCTGATACTGGTCTTTTGGCATCTAAACCTTCTAGTTTTCCAATGGATACAAAACAAAAATTTACTAATTTTGATGATGATTGTTTTGAAGATATTACTTTGTATAGAAGGATAATTGGTAAAATCTTATATCTAACCATTACAAGACCAGATATTGCTTATTCTATCCATGTTTTAAGTCAGTTTTTAGCTAAGCCCAGCAAGAAGCATTATGCAGCAGCTTTGAAGGTATTAAGATATATTAAGAAATCACCAGCACAAGGTATTTTCTTCTCTTCTTCATCTTCTTTGTCTTTAAAAGCTTATAGTGATTCAGACTGGGCAGCATGTATAGACTCTAGAAGATCTGTGACTGGTTTCAGTATTTTTTTAGGAGATGCTTTGATTTCTTGGAAAAGCAAGAAACAGAATGTTGTCTCTAGGAGTAGTGCAGAAGCTGAATATAGGGCTCTTACAGTAACTAGTTGTGAAATTATATGGTTGATTCATTTACTTAAAGACTTAGGTGTTAGTAATGACAAACCAGTAGCTTTGTTCACAGACAGTAAGAGTGCACTAGCATTAGCTTATAATCCTGTTAATCATGAAAGAAGCAAGCATATAGAAATTGATTGTCATTTTATAAGAGATTTGGTACTTAATAATACTGTCCATTTGTTACATGTTGGTACTAATGATAATGTGGCAGATCTGTTTACAAAAGCTTTAGGTTCAGCTCAGTTTCAGCATTTGATTGTCAAGATGGGAGTGTTATCACTTCACTCTCCATCTTGAGGAGGGCATATTGATTATAGTATGTTGTATAGAACTTTATTGAAGCTGTAAAGAACTCATAGAACTTATTTGAAGTTTCTGTAAAATGATGTACTTGATTGTAAAGAACTGTTAGAGACAGTTCTGGAACTCTGAGGACTAAATAGAAGTTTGTCAAATGTATATATATGTTTCAGCTGTAACATTTGCTTTTAAGTTGATTTAATAAAAGAGCTTATTTTCTCTCTCTCTCTTCCTAACCTTACCTTCGATATATATATATATATATATACATACACAGAAAGGTTGATCGTAGATACGATCAATTAGGTAAAATCCACCAGTACGTGGATTATACAATTCTACATATGTTAATGTCAATAAAATTCGGGTAAATTCTGGATTGATATTTTATCTACAACTTAATTAATAATTAGTCTATGAAACTGAAACTAATTAATTATTGGTCCATTTCCCCTAAATAACCAATAAAAATGTAAAAAATAAGAAAAAATGAAAAAATTCCCGAAAATAAAAATGGAAAAATGAAAAAATAAAATAAAAATCTGAAAAAATCCAAAAAAATTAAAAGAAGCAAGACCCCGAAAAAACATGAATAAAATATTAAAAATCCCAAAAAAATCTAAAATCAACAAAAATCCAAAAACGCAAAGAAAAACAATATGAATCGTCTTAAATCATTTTAAAAACAGTATGAGTCGATTTAAGTCATTTTAAAAGCAGTATGAGTCGATTTAAGTCATTTTAAAAACAGTATGAGTCGTTTTAAGTCATTGTAAAAACAGTCTGGGTCTTTTTAAGTCATTTTAAAAACAACCTGAGTCGATTTAAGTTATTGTAAAAACAGTCTGAGTCGTTTTAAGTCATTTTAAAAACAATATGAGTCGATTTAAGTCATTTTAAAAACAGTATGAGTCGTTTTAAGTCATTTTAAAAACAGTATGAGTCGATTTAAGTCATTTTAAAAACAGTATGAGTCCATTTAAGTCATTTTAAAAAGAGTATGAGTCGATTTAAGTCATTTTAAAAACAGTATGAGTCGATTTAAGTCATTTTAAAAACAACCTTAGTAATTTCAAGTCATTTTAAAAATAGTCTAAGTCGTTTTAAGTCATTTTAAAAACAGTCTAAGTCGTTTTAAGTCATTTTAAAAACAGTATGAGTCATTTTAAGTCATTTTAAAAAACAGTATGCGTCGTTTTAAGTGATTTTAAAAACAGTATGAGTTAGTTTAAGTCATTTTAAAAACAGTATGAGTCGATTTAAGTCATTTTAAAAACAGTATGAGTAATTTTAAAAACAGATTGAGTCGTTTTAAATTATTTTAAAAACAGTCTGAGTCATTTAAGTCATTTTAAAAACAGCCTGAGTAATTTAAAAACAGTCTGAGTCCTTTTAAAAACAGTCTGAGTCCTTTTAAAAACAGTCTAAGCCATTTTAAGTCATTCTAAAAATAGTCTGAGTCATTTTAAGTGATTTTAAAAACAGTATTAGTCATTTTAAAAACAATCTGGGTCATATTTAAATCATTTGAAAAACAGTATGAGTCATTTTCGGTAAGTTTAAAAATAGTTTGAGTCATTTTAAAAAATAGCTCGAACCTTTTTTAATTTTTTTGTGATTTTTGATTTTTCTAGGTTTTTTTTATACCATTTTTCGGGTTTTTTTGGGTTCCTGACTATTATGAACGTTTTTTCCTTTTTTTTGTGATTTTTGATTTTTCTTGTTTTTTTTTATACCAGTTTTCGGGTTTTTTTTGGGTTCCCGTCTATTTTGAACGTTTTTTCATTTTTTTTATTTTGGATTTTTCTTGGTTTTTTTTGATTATTTTTTACCAATTTTCAGATTTTTTTTCGGTTTTCCGGTTTTTTTGTACGTTTTTCCATTTTTTTTATTTTGGATTTTTCTTGGTTTTTTTTAAATTTTTTTACCATTTTTTGGATTTTTTTCAGATTCCCGACTTTTTTGAACGTTTTTTTATTAGTTTTAGGTTGTTTTTTTTAACTTTTTATCAATTTTGGGTTTTTCAGGACTCGGAGTATAACAGTGTTTTCCCCACCAAGGATAAGGGCAATTATCCATTAAACATCCAAGCCCAGTTAATAAATGCCCAACGGTTGAAAACCCCATGAGATGACATATGAGATTAAGACACTTGTCAACATCCTATGGCGCACTAATGCCTATAAATAGTCAAGTACCTGCACTGGAAAAAGGACCTGAAATCTGATCAAAAAGAAGTACAAGACAGACTTTTCAGAGCTTATCTCACTAGAAAGTACATTGAGAGAAGTCAAATAAAAGACCGAACATCAAGAATAAAGTTCAAGATTAAGATTAAGATTAAATTATCAGACCGAGAACAAGTATAATAAAAACTGTAATCCGAGCAAGAATATTTACCGATCAATAAAGAAAGAATAACAACTCGTCCAATATTTCCTTTCTTTCAATTTATATTATTATTGTTGAGAAGCTTAACGTGACCCGATCAAAGTTAATGCTTTGGCGCCGTCTCTATACTTTATCTAGTAACAACTAGTTTCGAAGTCGAACACACAACTCTATCAGATGAGCAAAAATAGTTACTACAATAGAAGAAACCCGCCCCGAGGAAGTAGGAACCACAAATAACCGGGAAGTGCAAATAAACCAAGACGACCTAGAATAACTCCTTGCCATCCGAGAAAGATACGAAGCACTCAAGGACGGAAACCGAGCAAGCACCTCCAATATCCCTCATGAACAACCGACAGACCAACCTTTACAAATCGACGGACTAATAGACGAAAACCCAACGAACTCTGAGGAAGAAAGAGCGTTATCCGCGGTAAGGCGAACAAGGAGACACCTAACAATAACGTGACGCCTAAACGACGCCGCGCTCACAACAAACGCAGGCCAAAGCTCAAGAGCCAATTTCCCAACTGCCTCGGCCAACTCCAGTTCCCATCAGGGAAGAATAATTCGTTTCCGAACAAACGAGGACAACGACATGGACAACCATGACGAGGATACAAGGAGAGGCCAACACCGACCATCAAACCTCTCGACACCCCAATAAGGTATGCCGAGGAACGGTGTACCGGAACACACAAGTCGACCATCAATCATCCCTCCACGGATAATTACACCATCCACGGTGGAATTTCAAACCATAGTTCCTCAAGAGGTGAACGCGGTCGTATTGACAAGGACCGATGAAAGCTACAATGCCCAGCTCCAAACTCAGCTGGCCGCATGCATGTCTGCCATGGCAGCAGGAGGAATCAGAATACCGCCAAGACAGGTCCCCAATACACAGAAGAATCAAACTAACGAACAAGTGGAAGATTCCGCTTATAGGGCCGCCATGGAAGTACTAGGCCGACAACAGGAAACAAGAAGACCCCAACAAGGGGAACACCTCCCAAGAACAACCCAACCAACATTCGGCCTTCAGGGCATCCACACGGGACATGCCTTTGGAACATCTCCGAATTGTGGAGGATATACCGAGAACATGCCAGGGGAAGGACAAGGCTACTACCCCACACATAATTATGGTAGACGATACACCCCCCAGTACCAAACGTAGGACGAAGTGTTCCAACAAGCATGGGAAACACCATGTACCGAACAAATCATGCGGTACCGAAACCCGAACGGGTTCATAATCCCAGAGTTTAAACTCTACGACGGGAAGAGCTGCCCAATAGACCACCTGAGACATTACAAAACCAGGATGAAACTATGGAGCGATGACCCCACACTGATGTGCAAGTTCTTCAAAAATAGCTTGGGACAAGAAGCCTTGACCTGGTACCATAACCTACCAAGGGGGTCAATAGGAAGCTGGACTGAGCTGCTCAGAGCATACTTGAACCGATATGCAGCTCACCGAAAGAAGAAAGTCACCATAGAAGAACTGCTTAAAATGGCTAGGCTGCCCAATGAAAGGCTGAATGACTACTGCATCCGCTTCATCGACGTCGCGAATCAAATCCCGCAGTATGCAAGCAGCATCGCCATACAGAACTTCATCAATTCTATTCCAAGCGGATACTGGGCAAGGAGAAAGTTCGTCGGCAAAAGCTTCCCGACCATTGATGCACTTCTCGCATATTACAACCACCTGACTGATAAGAACGAAGAAATGCGAAACCTCAGCCGGTCAGAAAACACAGGTGGAGCGTAAAAAAGCGAAGAACAATCAAGGGGAGGCGATTAAGCCTGCCAAAAGGGACAAAGGGCCCGCATTTCAGAAAAGGGCATAACGCCCCCTAGAACCTGAACATAAACCCTACCAGTTCACGTACCAAATGCCAAACAGGCCTCTTCAACAAGGTCGTTTCCAAGAGAGGGAATGCAAGGGGAACTTCGAACCGGTAGAACTGAGATACAACTTCAACCTGTCTGTAGAAGACATCCTCAAGGATATATGCAGAGAAAACTGGTATTCATGACCAGAACCGTTCGCTCCCCCCCCCCCAACCAAAGAGACTCTAAGCTGTTCTGCGCCTATCATGAGGACCACGGCCACCTTACGGAGCACTGCAGAAACCTCCGATGGAAAATGAACATGTGGGGTGACGCGGGGTACCTCAACAAATTCACCAAGAAATAGCCCGCCATCGAAGCAACAGAACACCGAAGGGGCAAGACGATCAACGTCGTACACTTATCATGGCTCAAGACCACAGAAGGAGAGCGGTACCAACAACGACAACTGGCGCACTTCGGTCAAGTAGCCAAAGCATCACAGGCGTCATCCTCCGCCAAGAGACAATGTCTGCCGCAGAGGCACCCGCCAATCTCCTTCTCGGATCATGACGAAGAAGGCGTCATATACCCCCATGGCGACGCAATCAACCTCCACGTCAAGATCGGAATTGACACGGTCAGCAGAGTTCTCATCGACCAAGGAGTTTCATGCGACATAATGTACAAAGAACTCTTCGACAAGATGGAACTCAGGCTGCAAGACCTACAGCCAACCGACGTGACATTGATAGGATTTATCTCAGAAACGATTAAACCTCTGGGAAAGATAGTCCTAAACATTACAACAGGAACCGTGTCAATTCCCGTAGAATTCTTAGTGGTCAACGACCACTCATGCCACAACGCGATCTTAGGCCGACCATGGCTTCACGCCATGCGCGTCATACCCTCAACATACCACCAAAAGGTAAAATACCCAAATGGTAGATGAGAGATCGAGATAGCCCGAGGCTGCCAAGAGGACTCAAGACGCTACGAGGACATAACCGCGGCCTTAAAAATATAGTTGGTCATCGTTGAGCAACCAACCAGCATAAAAAAGTTGGTTGACCAAATTGCCAACACGGAAAGGGTTGTGGAGGAGAAAGTAGGAGAAAATCTCATAAAGGTATACATCCCGGGAAAGGATGAGGAGCATTACTTCCTAATAGGAGAAAACCTTCCCGAGGAGGAATCCAAGGAGTTGGAAACTTTCATATTCAACAACATAGACAAGTTTGCTTGGAGCCCCAAAGACATGCCCGACCTAGACCCCAAAACAGCATGCCACAAACTGAGCTTCAACGCCGACTATAAGCCGATAGCTCAAAAAAGCAAAAAAATATATGTTGAACACAGAGAGGCAATAATAGCGGAAGTTCGGAAATTATTGGAAGCCGGGGCCATAAGGTAGGTGATATACCCGAAGTGGTTGTCCAATCCAGTGGTCGTTCCCAAGAAAAATGGGTAGCTGAAAGTTTGTATAGACTTCACCAGCCTAAACAAAGCCTGCCCAAGGGACCCATTCCCCCTTCCAAGGATTGATCAGTTAGTGGACGCCACGACAGGGGCAGAAAGAATGATTTTCCTGGATGTATACTTGGGATATCATCAAATCCCACTCGCCCAAGAGGACCAAGAAAAGACATCGTTCATTTCACCTTTGGGAAACTACTGCTATAAGGTCATGTCGTTCGGGCTACGCAACGCAGGAGCTACCTACCAAAGAATGATAACGAATGTATGTCAAAAACACATTGGGAAAACAATGGAGGTATATATCGACGACATGGTCATAAAAAGCGAAAAGGCCAAATCCCACCTGCAAGACATCAAAGGCGTATTACAAACTCTGGGCGAGCATAAGCTAAAGCTCAACGCAACCAAATACGCGTTCGGCATCAGCACGGGGAAATTTTTAGGGCACATGGTAAGCCAAAGGGGAATAGAAGCAAATCCCGATCAAATAACGGCTCTGCGAAACCTAGCAGCACCCAAGAACAAGAAGCAAGTGCAGGAGCTCACGGGAATGATGGCCGTACTAATCAGATTTATCAGTCGATCCGCGGATAAGGGACGACCATTTTTCGAAATGCTCAAAAAGGACAAAAAATTTGTGTGGGACCCTGAATGCGAGGCTTCATTCAACAACCTAAAAGAATAACTAAGGACGTTGCCCCTGCTCGTAAGGCCGAACAAAAGAGATATTCTACCGTGTTACCTAGCAGTATCAGCAACAACCATGAGCGCAGTTATCCTTAGAGAGGAAGGTCGAGAACAATTCCCGATATACTTCGTACGCAAAACTCTGGTTGAAGCCGAAACACGATATCTGCCGTTGAAAAGCTATGCCTTGCACTGGTCATTGCAACAAGAAAACTGTCACACTACTTTATCGCACACCAAGTCCAGATTTACACCAAGTTCCACATCAAAGAGTCCCTCAGGCGAACGGACATAAGCGGACGGGTGGCGGCATGGGGGGTCGAGCTATCCCAATTTCATATAGACTTCGCACCTCGGCATGCCATAAAAGGATAAGTGTTGGCAGACTTCATAGCAGAATTTACCGAAGGACATGACGAACCAACGGCATATCAACACAATCGCATTTTCAGATACATGTCCACGGGTCAGGCAACAAAGACGGATCGGGAGTAGGAATCGTCCTCAAATCTAGTGTGCGGGCAATCATTGGAAAAAGCATAAAGCTGGGCTTCGAGCCACCAACAATGAAGCCAAGTATGAAGCTATGATAAACGGCATGCTCATTGCACGGACGCTCGAATGCATCCACTTAATTGCTAGCTCAGACTACATGCTGGTCGTCAATCAAGCCATTAGGAAGTTCCAAGCCAAAGACGACCGGATGATCCTTTACCAAGAAAAAAATCCAAAGTTTAATGGCCAAATTTGAGAAGTGCGAGTTAATACGAATCAACTGCACCGAAAATGCACATGCGGACGCATTAGCAACCCTAGCTTCGACACCAACATTAGCACATACTCGGTCAATCACAGTGGAAATACTGGAAACACCGAGCATTACCAAAAGGGTAGACCGAGTAACGTCAATACAGTATGAGCTAGGGTGGATGGATGAAATGGTTCAGTATCTGAGAAACGAAACACTCCCGACAGACAAAATAAAAGCACTCAAGATAACATGAAAGGCTCCCAAGTTCTGGCTATCCGAACAAGAAAAATTATATAAGTCAAGTTATAGAGGACCACACCTGCTATGCGTCCGTACAGAATAGCAACAACAAATCTTAGAAGAAATCCACGAAGGATCGTGCGGAGCGCACATCGAAGGAAGGTCCCTCGCTAACAAGACAATCACACAAGGGTATTGGTGGCCATATATCAAAAGAGATGCTGACCTATACATCCAAAGGTGTGACAAGTGCCAAAGATTCACTAAAATACCTCGGCTCCCATCATCTATCATGACCCCGGTATCAGCACCATGGCCATTTGCATAATGGGCAATTGATTCAGTCGGGAAGCTTTCCAAAACACAAGGTAACATTGAATACTTAATTGTAGCAACAAATTATTTCACCAAATGGGTAGAAGCTAAACCACTCAGACAAATCAAGGCCCAGAACGTCAAACAATTTATTTGGGAGCATATCATAAGAAGATTCGGAATACCATACGCCATCGTCGCAGACAACGGAACCCAGTTCAAAGACGCCAAATTACAGCTTTGGTACGAAGAACTAGGTATACGTAAGTTTTAGTCGACTCCAACCTACCCACAGGGTAACAGACAGACCGAGGTATCAAACCGAACTATCCTAGATGGCATCAAGACAAGTCTGGAAAAAGCAAAAGGGAAATGGCCAGAGCAGCTCTTCAATGTTTTGTGGTCATGCCGAACTACGCCCAAAACGCGCACAAAGGAAACCCCGTTCAGCCTAGCATACGGCGTCAGGGCCGTCATACCCACGGAAGTCGGCCTGCCCACTCTTCGTACATCATTAGTGGAATAGGGAAGCAATGAAGAAAGAATGAGAGAAGAGCTTGACATGCTTGACGAAAAATGCGTGATAGCAGCCCTCACCCTGGCAAAATACCAACAAAGTGTAAAGCAAACCTATGACAAGAAGGTGAAGGGGTCCAAGGAATTCAAAGTAGGAGAACTGGTGCTATGACGAGTAACGGCTTATACAAGAAACGAGATACACGGCAAACTCACCCTCAACTGGGAAGGACCATACGAAATCATCAAGAGAACGAGCCCGGTTTCATACAAAATCAAAAGCGTTCTGTTTGAGAATAGCAGAGGAGAGAAAACTTCATGGAACGTAGCTAATCTTAAGAAGTACTAAATAGTTTAACGCTATAGGTAATGCCTTACCTTTTTCTTTGTAATGGAATTTTATTTTTTACATAAATAAAGTGATTTTTTATTAACATATCTAAGAAAAAGAAAGTCCTCCAACGAACCGGAGGCATGTCCAAGAACAAGAAAAAGTCCTCCAACGAACCGGAGGCAACAGGGTTTAAGTCCCGAACAAGTCCTTCAACGAACCGAAGGCATGTCTAAGAAAAAGAAAAAGAACAAGATAAAGTCCTCCAACGAACCGGAGGCAACAGAGTTTAAGTCCCGAACAAGTCCTTCAACGAACCGAAGACATGTCTAAGAAAAAGAAAAAGAACAAGAAAAAGTCCTCCAACGAACCGGAGGCAACATGGTTTAAGTCCCGAACAAATCCTTCAACGAACCGAAGGCATGTCTAAGAAAAAGAAAAAGAACAAGAAAAAATCCTCCAACGAGCCGGAGGAAACATGGTTTAAGTCCCGAACAAGTCCTTCAACGAACCGAAGGCATGTCTAAGAAGAAAAAACAAAAAGAAAAAGTCCTCCAACGAACCGGATGCAACAGGGTTTAAGTCCCGAGCAAGTCCTCTAACGAACTGGAGGCATGTCCGAGAAAAAGAAAAAGAAAAAGAAACAAGTCCTCCAACGAACTGGAGGCAATAGGGTTTAAGTCCCGAACAAGTCTTCCAACGAACCAGAGGCAACAGGGTTTCAGTCCCGAACAAGTCCTTCAACGAACCGAAGGCATGTCTAATAGAGAAAAAGAACAGGTATCCTAATCCCCATAATTCGAATGATCAGATAAGAATATCGAATAATACGAGCCCGCATTACGGAGGCAACAACATTCCAAACAAAGTAAACAACGACGAAGAAAGACAAAATGACACAATGCCAATTCGAAAAACGAGAAGGTACAACCCACATGGGTACGTAAACAAATAAATGGTACGAGCCCACGTTACGGAGGCAACAATGTTCAGAAAATAAAAAAGGAACAAAACAGCTTCAGACGAAGAGCTATTACATGATGAGTATGACGGAACACGACCAAGCACAACCTCTTCGTCATCCGTCGCAGTGTCCTCATCAGTATCTTCACCCTCGAGAGGCTCATGAGGAAGAAGGGAGTCAAAGTTGGTCGTACCAGCCCCGACATGTTTCACCACTTCAAGAAGGGCTGCGAACTCTGCTCTTTTCGCTTGTTCGTATGCAGCAGAAGCATTCTGACGACGAGCATCGTCAACAGGTAATAAACGAACTTGGCCCAAGGCCACTGAAGCATCATGCTGAACACGAGAAGCCTGAAAATACCTCATCAAGATATTGGCCCGGGATACCAGCGACTTTAGTTTACCAAGTAACCTACCCTTCAAACGCCAATACCGGTCTAGACGATGCTCCGTAGGAGTCTAAACCTTAGAGGGGGGGGGGGGGTGAATAAGGTTTTCGTACGTTTTTCGCGGAATTAAATCTATGGATATTTAACTAAGTTAAATAGTGGTTTTTATAACCTAAACTCTTTCGTTTCCAAATTAACGCTAAATAATCTAAACAAGCAATAAAGATGAGCGATAAATAAATGCGTAAAGTAAAAGTTAAGGGAAAGAAATAACGCAAGATTTATAGAGGTTCGGCAAAACGTGCCTACGTCCTCTCCTCGGTATTTTCACTACCGAGTATTTCACTAGAATCTCGTTCCAAAGGTTACAACCTAACGAGCTTAATCAGCCGATTAAGCTCCCCCTCACTTAATGAGTATCCCAAAAGAAAAAGCCTAGAACTTTTAAGCTACACTTGCTTGAAAAGCTTCTACCCAATCAATCGCTCACTAACGAGTTTATAAAGCACTCTTTTACAAGTTTGTTTTGAATACAACACTCACTAACAAATATTATCTCGATATTTATAAGATTACAATGAGAATATAATCGAGAATAATTTATGAATAATAAGTGAGAAGTTGGAAGTATAAGCTTGAAGAATTTCTTAGAAGGATTTGCTTAATAGTTGTGAATACTTGGATGATCTTCCTTGAAGGTTTTGGAGCTCTTTTGTAGGGTGAAAAGATGCAGCAATTAATTTCAGACCGTTGCAGTTTGTTAGCTGAATTGAATGCTGGTTAATGCAGTGGTTCGCCCCATTTTCAGGAATGGCTTAAAAGCTGGATTTTGAAATTTTACAGAAACGATCGGTCGTTTCTGTAAAACGATCGGTCGTCTTTCATCTTGGCTCACTGGAAGAAATCACACTTAAAACGATCGGTCGTTTTAAGCCTGCGATCGGTCGTTTTTGTGTTGAGCTCACTGGAAGAAAATTTCTCTGAAATGATCGATCGTTTAAGCAGTCGTTTTTGTTCTGGGCTTGTTTTCGGTTTTCTCGACAAACTTTGAAATCCCGTAACTAGTTCGTTTCAAATCCGATTTAGGTTCCGCTTGAACCATTGGCTTTGTAATTACGCAATATATCATTTTGAACCTTTAATACACTCGATAAAAGATTAGTACACAAAACGAGCTTTTATCATGTTTTACAATTTTTGTTATCATTAAAATAATCGAATTGAAGAACATCGTTCAACAATCTCTCCCTTTTTGATGATGACAAAATATTGACTTCAACATACTATAAGCTCTTTTTGTTTAAACAAGTATAATCGAAATGTTTAGATGACGCTTTACTTGGATAAAAGTTTTTAGAGAAAAAGCAAGTAAATGTCATAACATCCGATTTTAAAAAGACGTAAAAACAAGCTAAACGATTAGGGATTATGAAGATCTATATGCAAGCGAAAATTTGGCCATAGTTTTGCCTAAAAATGGTCAATCGCCACAAAAGAAAAAAAATATATATAATCCAATCAACTAGCAAACTGTGCGCACTAAATGCAATAATATCAAATAAGATCCAAACGCATAGTTAAAATCGCAATCACACAATGCCATATAAACAAGAGCAAATGTAAGAAGAAACGCATCATAATAATCAAGTAAAACCGTTTCCTACTTATTACATCAAAAACAACTTGTTCAACTCAAAGGAAATAGAAATACAATGCAAAGAGAAAAACAATAGAGAGGTACTTCTCCCCCTTTGACATCATCAAAAGGAATAAAATAAACAACTATCCGCCTAGTCGCGGTGAGAAGTCGCATCATCCTCTTCTTCGTCGTCGTTGTCGTTTTGCCCGGCTAGGTGAGGAAAGAATTCATTGAACTCGGCCCGATGCTCGGTGCTTTCACGATCAAGTTGGTCGAGCTCTTCTTGACCCGGGTTCAAAAATCGAAACATTCGACGAGTCGTCCGCCCAATGCGGTATTGGTTGATGTAGAGAGAATCGTAGAACTTGTCGGAGCACGGGACACGAGAAGAAGATCCCTCCGGAGATTTTCCTTTGCCTCGCCCGCGAGAGGGACGAGAGGAGGCCGGGATATCGGTGGGGGGAATGGAATCGGAGGAGATATCCAAATCCTCATGAGAAGCATGCGGTGTGGGCTTTGGACCGACATACTCTTCCTCTTCGGGGGAAAGAGGGGTATAGTCGGGGCCGGACACCCGCTTACCGGACCAAGTGATGGACTTGTCGGTATTATGGAACTTAATCGACATTTGGGAGAGGTAGGAAGTATCCCAAATGTGTTTATCCTTGTTTTTGACCAAAGTTCCACCGGGAACGAGATTTTGGTCTTTTAGGATGGCCGAAATTAAGGCACCGTAAGGTAGCCCATTTTTGGATTTCGTCTTAAGCGAATCCATCTTAAAGAGAATGAGTGTCGCGAAGTCAAGTTTGACTCGGCGGTGGATACACCCAAGAAGAAAGATGTACTCATTAGTAACATCCGTAAAGTTGGAGGTGTGTGGGAGGACGATGTGAGAGAGAATGTGGTAGGCTAGTTTATTACGGAATAGAAGGCCATGGGCTTTGCTAGAACGGTTGTTATGGGCGGGATGAAAAATTTCATCTTTAAGATCATTGAAGTTTTCGATCTCTAGAGTTTCACAAAGTTCCTTGCTAGACTCATGGATACCTCCGCTATCTAGGCGTAAGAGAGTTCGTAAACGGTCTATACCGTAAACGAATTGTTGTCCGTTAAAGGATGAACGCAAACGGAGTGCGTCATCGGAGTCCCTATCTAGAACTAGATGATAATAGAATTCATAGACATTCTCTTTGTAAAAGGGCTCTTTGAGAGTAAGAAGGGTATCAAGTTTGTAAAAGCTTAAGTCTATCATAAGAGCGGAAAACCGTTCACGAAAAAGAGGCATGTCTAGAGTGAAGTTGGTCAATATACCTCTTTGACCCATTTCGGGTGGATAGAGAGGAGGAAGAGGACCGGAAGAGGCACCGGGAGCGGTGGAGGAAGATCCGGTTCGGCGACCGCGAGGAATACGGGGCCGAGTGGGTGGAGGCACGTACTCATCCTCGGGTTCATCAACGATATGGGGTTGCTTCGATTGCTTGGTGCGAACCATATTAGAGTGATTTCGAAAAAAAAACGAAAAATTTAGGTGATTTTGGAGGAGGAGGCGAATTGAAGAGTGAGAATTTTGAGAGGTTTAATGAAATTAGGGTTTTGAAAAGTGTTTTAACACTGAAAATCACAAAAACGATCGGTCGTTTTTGTGGGACGATCGGTCGTTTTGGAACCAAAATGTTCCAGCGAGTGCAACATAAAAACGATCGGTCGTTTTTAAGGACCGATCGGTCGTCTGTAGCAAAACGATCGGTCGTTTTAGCTGACGATCGATCGACTGTAAATGAGGTACAGAACAGAAATTTTGGCACATTTTGACACAGATTTGGCAAGGAAAAAAAAATATGCAATAATACTGAAATATGAAATTAATCAAATACATGTATATATGTATATTTCACACATCAAACATGCCTAACTCTCGGCGAATAAAGCAAAATTGTTCCTCATTAAGGGGTTTTGTAAAAATATCGGCTAATTGCCTATCCGTACTTATATATTCAAGTGTAATATCCCCTTTTTGGACATGATCCCTTAAAAAGTGGTGACGTAAATTAATATGTTTAGTGCGAGAGTGTTGGATCGGATTTTTCGAAAGGTTTATAGCACTAGTATTATCACACAATATAGGTACACTATTAAATGATAATTCAAAGTCGTTTAGTTGTTGACGCATCCAAAGGATTTGTGCGCAACAACTACCCGCGGCGACGTATTCCGCCTCCGCCGTGGAAAGCGCAACCGAGTTTTGTTTCTTGCTATGCCAAGAAACTAAGGCGTTTCCTAGGAAATGGCAAGTGCCACTAGTACTCTTTCTATCTAATCGACAACCGGCAAAGTCGGCGTCGGAATAGCCAAGCAATTCAAAAGAAGTATCATGCGGATAAAACAATCCTAAATTGCATGTTCCTACAAGATATCTTAAAATGCGCTTAACGGCTATAACATGCGATTCCTTAGGGCAAGATTGATACCTAGCACACATGCAAACACTAAACATGATATCGGGTCTACTTGCGGTTAAATATAAGAGGGATCCAATCATACCTCTATAGAGCTTTTGGTCCACGCTTTTACCCGATTCATCCTTGTCTAGTTTTGTTGCCGGACTCATCGGAGTTCCTAGCGGCTTTGCATCGCTCATGTTGAATCGTTTGAGCAAGTCCCTCGTGTATTTGGCTTGATTGACGAAAATCCCGTCCTTTGTTTGTTTGATTTGCAATCCAAGAAAGTATGTGAGTTCACCCATCATGCTCATCTCGAATTCACCTTGCATACACTTAGAAAACTCCTCGCACATGCGAGCATTAGTAGCACCGAAAATAATATCATCAACATAAATTTGAATTAAAAGCATATCTTTTCCATCCTTTTTAATAAAAAGAGTAGTGTCTAAAGTACCACGAGAAAAACCCTTTTTGATCAAAAATTTACTAAGTCTTTCATACCACGCCCGGGGTGCTTGTTTTAAACCATAAAGTGCTTTTCGAAGTTTGTACACATGATTAGGAAACTCGAGATTTTCAAAACCGGGTGGTTGTTTTACATAAACTTCCTCATTAATAAAGCCATTTAAAAAAGCACTTTTAACATCCATTTGAAATAATTTAAAACGTTTAAAAGAAGCATAAGCAAGCAACATTCTAATGGCTTCTAGTCTAGCTACGGGTGCGTAAGTTTCATCGAAATCGATGCCTTCTTCTTGGTTATACCCTTGAGCTACTAGTCTAGCCTTATTTCTAATGACTACCCCGGATTCATCCATCTTATTACGAAATATCCATTTCGTACCTATAATGGTTTTCTCACGCGGTCTAGGTACTAAGGTCCATACGTTGCTACGCTCGAATTGATTTAATTCGTCATGCATAGCTAATACCCAACTCTCATCGAGTTCCGCTTCATGAATGTTCTTGGGCTCTAATTGAGACAAGAATGCAAAATGATTAACTATATTTCTTAAAGAAGAACGTGTATGCACTCTTTCTCCCGGGTTACCCAAAATTAAATCTTGCGGATGGTGATTGGCATATCGCCATTCTTGAGGCAAATCCTCATGAATGTGTACACTAGATTCTAAGTCCTTTTGAAGTACATCTATAGTGACTTCATCAACTACGGGTTCAACCTCTATTCTAGGCGTAGACTCTAAGCTAGATGCAACATGATTGGAAGAAGATGCATTATGAAAAATATCATCATTAATATTATGAACAATTAAAGGTTTATCAATCATCGGTAAATTCTCATCAAACGAGACATGTACCGACTCTTCCACCAATAAAGTTCTTTTATTAAAAATTCTATAAGCTTTACTCGATATTGCATATCCGATGAAAATTCCTTCATCGGACTTAGCATCGAATTTTCCTAGATTATCCTTACCATTATTATGAACGTAGCATTTACAACCAAATGCACGTAAATGAGAAATATTGGGCTTTCGCTCATTCCATAATTCGTAAGGTGTCTTTTTTAATATGGGCCTAATTAAGGCTCTATTTAAAATATAACAAGCGGAATTTACGGCTTCGGCCCAAAAATACTTTGGCAAATTATTTTCGCAAAGCATGGTCCGTGCCATTTCCTCTAGGGTTCTATTCTTCCTCTCAACTACCCCATTTTGTTGGGGCGTACGAGGGGCCGAAAAATTATGATCAATACCATTTTCATCACAATAAGTTTGAAATGGAGTATTCTCAAATTCCTTACCATGATCGGTTCGGATACTTTTGATTATATAACCCTTTCGTGTTTGGAGCTTTTTGCAAATAATAGAGAATTCTCTAAATGCTTCATGCTTATGAGTTAAAAACAAGACCCACGTAAAGCGACTAAAATCGTCAACCATGACGAAAGCATATGCACGCCCGCCAAGACTAAGTGTCCGGGAGGGGCCAACTAAGTCCATATGAATGAGCTCCAAACAACGAGTAGTAGATATAATATTTTTAGACTTAAAAGAAATCTTTGTTTGTTTGCCTAATTGGCAAGCGTGACAAAGTTTGTCCTTTATATAAGGAGTTTTTGGTAAACCTATTACCAAATCTTTACTAGAAAGTTTAGCAAGTAAATCAAGACTTGCATGACCAAGTCGTCTATGCCACAACCAACCATTGTCGTTGATAGTAACAAGACACTTGACTTCATCATCCACCGAACTATTCAAATCAATCATATAGACATTATTTTGTCTTTGACCCATAAGAATAGTTTTATTATCCGAAATACAATGAATAATGCAATGCGATTTTTCAAAAATGACTTTGTGACCCAAATCACAAAGTTGACTTATACTAAGCAAGTTATGTTTAAGACCATCAACAAGCAATACATTATCAATAACGACATTAGATGGTTTAGAGATACTACCAATACCGATGATTTTGCCCTTGCTATTATCCCCGAAGGTCACAAAGCCTCCGTCTTTAGGTGCAAGAGTGGTGAATTTTGTTTTGTCTCCCGTCATATGTCTTGAGCATCCACTATCTAGGAACCACTTGTCCTCGTTGATTTTTGATCTCAAGCATACCTACAAGACAAAACGATCATTGGTACCCTAATCCATTTTTGGGTCCTTGAGGGTTAGAGTCTCGACCCTTTGGAATCCAAACCAAATCATTTCTACTTACTTTATACCTATTAGGGCAATATATATAATCCTCATAGTGGTCACTACGGTTGCAAGTAATACATTTTACATGCGAGATAGGTTTAACAAAACGATTATAAACTAAGTTCCTTTTATATGAATTGTTCTTACGGGAGTAACTTGGGGTTCTATTTTCATTTTTCTCCACTTGTTTGGTGAATAGATTTTTATGCTTAGACGCTAAGAGAGGGTTGTATCCTACACCGGTTTTATCATATGCGCCTTGTTGAGAAGCTAATATAGTACTTAGCATTTTACTTCCTTTAGTGAACTTAGAGAGAGTGAGTTCGGCTCTATCCACCTTTTCTTTACATGAACTTAGGTCATTAGCTAACTTATCATTTTCTATTGTAAGTTCGGCATTTTTAGACGTAAGTGAGTCATTTGTTATAGCTAAGTTCTCGAGTTCGTCTTGTAGAGTAATTAGCATTTTTCTAAAAGATTTGTTTTTACCTCTAGCTTTTTCTAAGGATGCTAACACATCATTTATATCAAAATCATCATCACTAGAAATAGAGGAGTTAGAGGAGTGAAAGCTTACATCCTCGGTATCGTCGTCTCTAGCCATGAGACAAAGATTTGCGACTTCTTCATTGTCGCTATCGGAGCTATCATCATCGCTCCCCCATGCGGCCAAAAATGCCTTCTTGTATTCCTTTTTCTTTCCGAACTTATCCTTTTTCTTCAAAGGACATTCGTTTTGCATATGGCCGGGTTTGTGACATTTGTAGCAAATGATTTCGTCCTTCTTGTTCGATTTGTCGGAAGGCTCTCCTTTATACTCCTTTTTCCGGAATCGTTGTCCACCCTTCTTTTTCCAACTTAGGAATTTGTTGTAGCGTTTGGCGAAGAGTGCCATGTCGTCATCCTCACTCGAGGAATCATTGTCGCTATCTTCTTTAGTTGTGCTTTTGAAGGCGATGCCTTTCTTCTTTTTCGAGTCATCCTCATGCTTTCGAGTCGTCATATCTAGCTCATGGGTGCTCAAGGATCCTATGAGGTTGTCGAGAGAAAGTGTGTTCATATCCTTGGCTTCTTGTATAGCCGTCACTTTTGATTCCCACTTCCTCGGAAGGCTTCGTAGGATTTTCGTCACCATCTCCTTGCTAGAATATACCTTTTCAAGTCTTTTGAGATCATTAGTAATCTTAGTAAAACGAGTGTACATAGAAGCAATAGACTCGTCATCATCGACTTTAAACAATTCATAATCATGAATAAGCATGCTAATCTTAGAGTCTTTAACTTGACTAGTTCCTTCGTGCATAATAGCTAGCTTATCCCACATTTGCTTAGCGGTGTCACAACCGGAAATCTTATCATATTCACTAGGCGAGAGCGCACAAGTGATAGAGGTCATGGCCCTACAATTTAGGGAAAACGCAAGGCGTTCATCGGTATCTAGTTTCTCTACAAGTTTATCTTCGCCATTTCTCCTAGGCGTTCTATAGCCTTTACTAATACTTATCCATTGATCTATTTCATAACCACATAGGAAATTTTTCATTAGATCTCTCCAATAGTGATAGTTAGTGCCGTCAAAGAATGGGGGCCTAGTTATGGATTTAGAGTCGGCGTATGAAGACATAACGGATCTTTAAACTATAAAATCGTTAGATTTTCGTAAATAAAATAGCTAAGCTCTGATACCAATTGTTGGTCCGTAGGAGTCTAAACCTTAGAGGGGGGGGGGGTGAATAAGGTTTTCGTACGTTTTTCGCGGAATTAAATCTATGGATATTTAACTAAGTTAAATAGTGGTTTTTATAACCTAAACTCTTTCGTTTCCAAATTAACGCTAAATAATCTAAACAAGCAATAAAGATGAGCGATAAATAAATGCGTAAAGTAAAAGTTAAGGGAAAGAAATAACGCAAGATTTATAGAGGTTCGGCAAAACGTGCCTACGTCCTCTCCTCGGTATTTTCACTACCGAGTATTTCACTAGAATCTCGTTCCAAAGGTTACAACCTAACGAGCTTAATCAGCCGATTAAGCTCCCCCTCACTTAATGAGTATCCCAAAAGAAAAAGCCTAGAACTTTTAAGCTACACTTGCTTGAAAAGCTTCTACCCAATCAATCGCTCACTAACGAGTTTATAAAGCACTCTTTTACAAGTTTGTTTTGAATACAACACTCACTAACAAATATTATCTCGATATTTATAAGATTACAATGAGAATATAATCGAGAATAATTTATGAATAATAAGTGAGAAGTTGGAAGTATAAGCTTGAAGAATTTCTTAGAAGGATTTGCTTAATAGTTGTGAATACTTGGATGATCTTCCTTGAAGGTTTTGGAGCTCTTTTGTAGGGTGAAAAGATGCAGCAATTAATTTCAGACCGTTGCAGTTTGTTAGCTGAATTGAATGCTGGTTAATGCAGTGGTTCGCCCCATTTTCAGGAATGGCTTAAAAGCTGGATTTTGAAATTTTACAGAAACGATCGGTCGTTTCTGTAAAACGATCGGTCGTCTTTCATCTTGGCTCACTGGAAGAAATCACACTTAAAACGATCGGTCGTTTTAAGCCTGCGATCGGTCGTTTTTGTGTTGAGCTCACTGGAAGAAAATTTCTCTGAAATGATCGATCGTTTAAGCAGTCGTTTTTGTTCTGGGCTTGTTTTCGGTTTTCTCGACAAACTTTGAAATCCCGTAACTAGTTCGTTTCAAATCCGATTTAGGTTCCGCTTGAACCATTGGCTTTGTAATTACGCAATATATCATTTTGAACCTTTAATACACTCGATAAAAGATTAGTACACAAAACGAGCTTTTATCATGTTTTACAATTTTTGTTATCATTAAAATAATCGAATTGAAGAACATCGTTCAACACAAGGCAGCCGTGGTCTCAATTACCCGAGCCATAGCGTCGACCATACGCTCCGCTCGTGTAACGCCACGGGTACCCTTCGCATGCTCATACACCTCCAGCGCACGAGCACGGGCACAATAAGCTTTGATGAACGATAATAATAATTCAGCGTCTTCAAAAACGGCCTCCAACACCAAGTGTAAGGTAGCCACCCGGCCCCAGGCATCATCTCGCGATTGACAAAACGCACCTAGAAGCTCTTTCGCCTTTCCCTTATTTACAATATAACGGGCCGTCTTCTTACTCAATTTATCACCCAAATCGCATAACCAAGTCGATAAGTTCGAGATATGAATATTTAGATCCTCGATTTCACGACGAGCAGAATTCAGTTCGGCACTACGTGGCGAACTAGGACCTTCAGGACTAATTACAAGCCTTTCACCTAAACTACCAGTCGTTCGGGACCTGACAACCATAGCTATGGGATTAACCAGTTCTTGACATAATTTTATGTCCTTCAAAAATACGAAGACAAGCAACGAACACCGAACAAGAAAGAGATACCGAAAAACCAAACAAGGATACGATCGGAGTAAAAATATTATAACTTTCCCCAAGGAGTGAATAGTATAAAAGATCCAAAAAAGGCCCACAAGCCGGGTACCAAAATAAAAAACTACACAAAATTTACAAAGGAAGCGTGTTCAATGGTCAACCTGAGCGGATGAGGATCGGGGAGTAGAAGACCGAGGAGTGGCAGAACCTGCTCCGGTATGAGGGCGGGGCGCAGTAGAGACCTGACTCCCAGGTAGCACCGGAAGTTCTGCATCCCGAATGTTAGCCCAATCCTGAGGGAGAGGAGACGGTACATGGGATGCGGGATAAACAAATGCCCGCCACGCCGGATGGGAAAGAGGTGCCCTAACCAAGTTTAGAGCTCGAAAGCATGGAAATTAGATATCCTCATAAACGCGCCTTATCATTTGACCGACCGGCCTCAATCACCTCTTTTTCGGCCACCAACTTGGCCTTCTCCTCCGCCCATAGCTCGTTTTCGGCCACCAACTTGGCCTTCTCCTCTGCCCATAACTCTTTCTCGGCTATCAGCTGAGCATTCTCGTCAGCCAAGCTCTCTCTCTCGGCGACCAAATTGGCCTTTTCCTCATCCCAAAGCTCCTTCTCAGCCCCCAGCACTGACAACTGAGTTTGAGAAGCGGTGACCCATCTCTTAAGATCCACGCACGACAGGAAAACCTGCAACAAAAACTTATCAGATACCAAAACAAATGAAAGTTAAATAAACAAACGAATCAAACAACGGATAATAAAAGCATACCCGAAGAGCTTCGTCGCCGGTCTTATCAACGACCGCTAACTCAGGAAGACCAGCCATCTCCTCCATGTCCTTCTAGACAAGGGGCAAAACAGCAGTATACCCCATCCTCGAGGATTGGGGTTGCTGGAGCAAATGGCCGCCGCACCGGGCAATGTAACAGGTCATTGCCACCTCGTCCACCGCCACCTCGTACGCAGCTCCCTTGGGAGCATCCACCTCCGTCACCTCCTCACAAGCTTCTACCTCCTCCACTCGGGACTCAACGGCCTCGGTCTCAGGGGCCCCATGATCGTCAACCTCCGCTTCAGCCTGGGGCGGCAAGATGTCGGGGAGATCCATAATATCCATACCCATGTCATCATAATTCACATGATCGTATATATCTTCATACGGCCCCTAAAATAGAACAATGCCCATAGATCGGGCAAGGGCAAGAGTAACCAACGAGGAAGTCAAAGACTGAAAAAAAAAGAACAAATAAAGACAGGGAAAACAGGGTCAACCACCAGTCGAGCAAAGGCATGCCACGACTTGAGATAGGAGCTCCTGCTATCAAAGTGAAAGCTATAAATCCCAAGCACGTCCTTCAGCTCAACCCGTACATTGGCCAACTCGGACAGCTTCTTAATACCGTTGAGAATACGGTAGCTGTTCAGAACAAGTTGCCAAGGTGCAATTTGGAAGGCCTCAAAAAAAGAGGCCATCCAGTCAGAGAGAGGGAGCCTTAAACCCGCGGTCAACAAGGCCGATGACCGAATGGCAACCTCGCCCGCAGGTACAAACCCCAACGCCTCCTCCTCGGAGACAGGAAGACGCAAGTGTACGTCGGCGGGTATACCTGCGCGACATTTAAAATCCTCCTCGGAGAATTGGCCAAGTTGGGCCAAGCATTGAGCCAAATAATCCTGATAAAATAGCACAAACACAACGCCATCAATATAAAAGCCAAAGCAAGGAGTATTGACAAAAGTAACCAAAAGAAAAAACAAACAAAACGAAGAAAGTTTCCAATCAACACAAACAGCCTAAGCCTACCCACAAACCCAACAAAAGAAAAAGCCAACAAAACGAAAAAAACCCACCAACAACAAACCAGTACAAGAATCCACAGGGGAACAAAAGATCAACACTGTATATATGCTAACAAAGACAAATAAATTAAAGGGGTAAGTAAAGGCATAAACAGAGAATCACATAAGTCAAGGAAACACTTACACTCATTATGATGGTAGTAAAGAGAGACCATCAGCGAAAACTTTAGAGAGAGATAAACCCTAGAGAGAGCAGCATCAAATATTTTAGAGAGAAGGACAAACCGTAAAGAGAAAAAATGAGGGATAAATGTTGAGAAAATTATGAGGTAAGAACAGAAAGAATTACTCAGAAGATAAAGGAGTGGAGACGCATAAAAAGGAATAAAATAATAACCGTACTTTCGTGTGACAGAGGTTTCCCTCTTTTCAGCCACAGAAAAGTCAACCGCCGTTGTTTTCAAAAATCAACGCTCTAGATCATGCCACGTAGAAAGGTACATTCCACTACCCCATGAAGTTCATATCATAGAACCGATATAAACGACCCATGGACTCCACCTTAAAAAGAGTTAAACATACGTCAGCAATAATAATGCAATAAATGTCGAGCAGTAATTCATAAACGAGGGGGGACACCGCACAAATTAAACGCAGACCGTTCCTAGGTCGACCGCACATAAGTCTAAACGTTCTAGCAACGGTCTCCGGGTGGATAACCCCAGTGTCCCATACCGAGGTACAAACAGAAAAGCACATCTCGCCAAGAACACACAAAGTGCCCGACTCCAACATATTCACACGTCGAAGAGCAATAAAGCATTGAGATAAAGAGGCAATAAGTAAATCTTAAAGAGAAGTAGATAATATATGACTTTTATTCATCCTTAAAGGGGAAAACAACCAAATACAACGGATTAAAGCCAAACAAAAACAAAAATTTGTTACAAAAACCACCCTCTATTCCTAAACCTTAGAACTACCACCCACATCGGCAGTCTTCTTCGCGAATAGCTCCTCCAGACGCTCATTTTCCCTTACCAAGCGAGAGATACCAACCTCCGCTTGTTGAAGAACGCAAGCCTGAGATTTGCACTTCTCCTCGGCTTCACAACGAGCAGCCCTCTCCTTGTCCTAATACTGTTTAAACCTCCTGCATTCAGTTTCAGAACACTTAACCTCCACCTTCAGCCACGAAACATCGATCTCCTTCAACTCAAGCGGAGTCAAATCCTCAAAACCAGGAGGAGGGGGCAACCTATAAATAGGTTCATTCTCAAGAAGGGCTTTCCTCTTTGCAGCAGATCTGGTAATGGGGGCCATCTCAGAAAGAAGCAGGTTAGAAAAACAAGAGTTATAAAAAAGGAGAGAGAAGGAAAGTTTAAGAAAATGCCTACAGTAGGGAGCATTTATAGGAAACTAGAAGGCACAAAGTACGAAGCATTGCAGCAGTTCAAAATCAAAAAGAAATTGCAAAATACGAAAAGGCAGAAAGTACGAAGCGTTGCAGCAGTTCAAAATCAAAAAGAAATTGCAAAATACGAAAAGGCACAAAGTACGAAGCGTTGCAGTAGTTCAAACAAAAAGAAATTGCACAATACGAAAAGACACAAAGTACGAAGTATTGCAAAAGTTCAAAATTTAAAAAGAAATCACGAATTACAAAAACGCACAAAATACGAGGGAGCCCAATAGTTCAACAACAGATAAGATAAGAAGCAAGATGAGGAAAATACAACATTAAGAGAAACAAGCAAGATTAAATCATAGACCAGCGGACGGGAAAGCCGAACTGCCCGACCGAGAGAAAGGTCCCCAAGGGTTCACACGATCAGAGCGAGCTAACCGAGATCGAAACGAGGAGTTGATTACGGCCGAAGAGGCATTCTCCCTAGTAAGTGCAGTGATATGGTCTCTAAGCAGAGCATTTTCGGCCGCTACGTGGGTGAGGCCTTGAGGACTATTGTCAAACTCTTTCTGTGCTTGTTCTCAAATCTCCTCGGCCTCATACCAAGAGTTAGCCAACTGACCCTTCTGCGGCAACAAGTGATCGAGCTGAAGACTCAGGGCTGAAATTTCGGTCCATTTGATAGTCTCCTCGGGATAGGAGTCAAACAGACTCAAGGCCAAATTCCCATACTCCTTCTCAAGTTCAACCATGCGATGACGGACCCGAGACACCTCAGCATCCAAGTCATTCATCTAAGCATGATATCTTACCGTCGGCTCAGACATTCTTAAAAGATACTATATAATAGAGAAGAGGAAAAAGAGGATGAGTAAGAAATAAATACAACAAATTTATGCAAGATGATGACGCAGCCTAAAGAAAGATTGAGGGATATTTATAGAGCTAAGAGAATACGTCATTGACTGACAATACTTGGAAACATGCATCTTTGACTGACAATGTCCAGGAAGACACATCTTTGACCAGCTGACGCATGGCCTAGATATCACGTGGGTACAACAAAATAAAAAAGGAAAAGCAAACGAGACATTTGATGAACTGACAATTCCAAAAATGACAAAGCACATATGCAAAAAAAAAAATAGTAGAAGAGGCAAACATTTGTTTCATTAATAAAGATGGATTACACGGGAAAATATTACATCAGGGAGCACAACATAAAAAGGGAAAACATAAAAACAAAATTATGGCGGCTCGGGCGAAGTTGATCGGTATCGGTGAGATGGCCCAACCTGGTTTACAGTATCTTGAAGCGAAAAATTCCTCCTCAAGACATTATTCTCGTCGACTAAAGTCTGGCGAGCACGCCTGCAATAGTCCAACTCGGCCCTTAACCAAGTCAACTCCCTCACCATCTCAGTATGGTGAAAACGCATCACCTTCAACTCTTCTTCAGCATCACGTAACAGCCTCTGACGTTACCATAAGAGGCCTCAAAAGCTTCTACTTGTAAGGCCAAAGCTGACTTGGTAAAAAGGGCAGACATGTTAAGAGTAAGTTTACAGAATAAAAAAATATATATAGCAGGAAGAAAAATGGGAGAGATAATGAAGAAAAACGTGCCTTAAGGGGGTATTTATAGATAAATTAAGAGAGGCGTAAGGTTGGGAATCGCAACCGTTTGCCAAAATGTTCTAAGAAACGCGTGCAATGAAGAGACGTGTCTGATCAAAGAGACTTTTGGATTCGTGCCAATATTTGAAAAAAATAAATATGGGGAAGGCCTTTACATGCGTGTCAATCTAGGGAAGTGCAACAGTCTTCAAAAAATACTGGATAAGATTTGTGCACATGGCTCAAGAAAACCCATCATAACATCACAAACACATGGCAAAAAGGAATAGAGTAAAGGTAAAATACGTTTGGAAAATAAAACGATGGATAAATGATGAGAATAAGGAAAGATTTTATTAACTTCGAAGGTCCTATTGCAAAGAGGTGGTACCACCAAACAGTAAAGAAATTACAAAAATAAACTAGTTGGTAGAAGAGTCTGTTTGAACGCCATCCGACCCTTTCTTGGACAGAGCATGCAACTCCTTAAGGGCAAATTTATATGCCCTCTTGGATGCCCTATGTCTGTCCCGAGAGGCCTCGAGCCTCCTAACCCGATCAAGAGTTACAAATCGATCACGCTACTCAATAAAATATCATGAATAGCAAGGCCGAGATTGCCTCCTCATAAGACCGAACGTGACTCCTTCGTCGTGAAAACCACACCGAAGAAGTCAGGGAGTACTTGATAGAACATAAAAATTAGACCCGAATATATCTATTCGGGTATGAACCGACCGATGCGTTATGAACGGGTATCCAACGTATTAGTAATAGGACCCGTAGTATAGCAGTCTTTTCCCCACCAAGGATAAGTGCAATTATCCATTAAACATCCAAGCCCAGTTAATAAAAGGCCCAACGGTTGAAAACCCCATGAGATGGCAGATGAGATTAAGACACTTGTCAACATCCTATGGCGCACGAATGCCTATAAATAGTCAAGTATCTGCACTGGATAAAAGACCTGAAATCTGATCAAAAAAATATACAAGACAGACTTTTCAGAGCTTATTTCACTAGAAAGTACATTGAGAGTAGTCAAATAAAAGACCGAGCATCAAGAATAAAGTTTAAGATTAAGATTAAGATTAAATTATTAGACCGAGCACAAGTGTAATAAAAACTGTAATCCGAGCAAGAATATTTACCGATCAATAAAGAAAGAATAAGAACTTGTCCAATATTTCCTTTCGTTCAATTTATATTATTATTGTTGAGAAGTTTAACATGAACCGATCAAAGTTAATGATTTATTAACCATGTTTTAGAATCTTGAAAATATAGGAGAGTAAAAAGAGTGGTATGTATATTCTGTTTTGTTTTCGTTGGTGATATTACTATATCTTTTTTATGTACATATGAATTACTATGTGGAGTAGTATTTAGGAAGCATCATAGGAAGTAAGATGAATTTTCATAAAGATAGCTGGCATATTGAGAGACAAAATTGAAGTTATACAGTTGGCTTGAGATAAATACACAAAAAGTAATATTATTAAAGTTTTAGCTACGCGTTGATGGACAAGATTAATTTATAAATAAAAATAATGTTGCTAGCTAGCAATATATAATAAGTTTTGTGAAAATCGAGAAATTATGAGAACTCCTCCAACACACTTTATAGTCACATACTTAGTATATTTTATTATGTAAGCATGTGAGACTCGCTAAGTGTGTGGGTATAAAATGGATTGGATGAGTTCTCCAAAAGAACCAAATAATTACCTGTGAAAAGCTAGAATGACCGCCTTGAATTTGCTTGACAGTTGACACTTTACATTATTTCAAAGTGTACAATTACTCGTTTATGGCAACCCATACAAAAGAGACTATGTTAATGCTCTTAGCTGTAAGACTTTGAAAAGAGAAACAATTATTGTAAAAAAGGTGCCCTCTTCAGACTGGACGACTTAGCTAGTAAGTCCAATTTTGGGTGAAACTAGTGAAAATTCTAGCGAATTTTATTCGAGTGGAATTATGTTCACTGGATTATTCTAAACTTGTTTTTTCCTGAACTCAAACTAATAAAAAAAAGTTTGGAAACTACCATCGACGAACTTTCTTTTTTCCTTAACTCGAACTAACAAAAAAAAGTTTGGAAACTACAGTGGACGAACTTTCTTTTTTCCATAACTCAGAACTAACAAACAAAAGTTTAGAAACTACCCTTGACAAACTTTTTCCTTTTTTCCTCAACTCAAACTAACAAAAAAAGGTTTAGAAACTACCATTCACAAACTTTTTCACTACCTCTGACTAATTCCCCACCTAAACTTTTTTCCTCAACTCAAACTAACAAAAAAAAGTTTAGAAACTACCATTCACAAACTTTTTCACTACCTCTGACTAATTCCCCACCTAAAGATGATGTTGAACAGCTTTATAATGGGCACCTCAGTTCTAAAAGAAAATGTTTAGCTTATCAAAATAATGATTTAATTTAATTTTTTCCTTTTTTCTTTAATTATCTTTCCTACTATTAGGATGGCAATTTCGCTAGTTTCAACTCGACCCGCCGTGGGTCGGGTAAAAGTGCAATTCTATTCGGGCCGGGTCGGATTTAAATGGGTAAAAATGCAACGTAAAAAAGTGCAAGTTAACAGTCTCTTACTCCTATCTCTATCATATATATTAAACTATCTCTCGTATAATAATAATAGAAAATATACATTTAAATAGATAAAAGTGCAACTTAACACACTCTCTCTTCTCTCTCACATATAAATTAAACTCTCTCCTAAATTTTAAATGGATAGACATGCAATTTAATACCCACTCTATGTCAAGAATATCTCCACTGATCATGCATATCCTTCATAATAAGATTGCAATCATCTATATTTAGATAGCTTATAATTGTGTTATTTGATTCTATATTTAAGTAATTGCAGTCTTGTATAATCGGCAATAATCCATTCTAATTAGCTGTCATATCTTTGTAACTTTAGCAATTGTCTAGATTCATTCTTGTATAGTACCACTATATATTGTAAACGTAAATCCTCAATAAAGATCAACCATTCAATTATTTACATGGTATCAAGAGCTAATCAAATGTCCAATTTATTTTTTCTCTCGTCCTTCAACATCTCGATCACCCGACAATCACCTGTCTCTCAACCAACTCGCTAACTCCGGTGAACCATCCAAACCCATCACCCTCGTCCACTTCGTCAAATGTATCCAACTCAAGGATACCCCGACATTCCGTCAATGGCGCTTTCAGGTCCAATCGTTCCTCAATGGCCTAGAGCTATTCGGCTACCTCGATGGCAGCATACTCGCCCCCTCCCCCACTGTTCAAACACCCCCGACCCCCCTACCACCACCCCAACCACCACCCCGACCTGCTTACTCCACTTGGTATAGACAAGACCAACTCATTTTAGGAGCCCTTGTTGGTACACTCTCTTTTAGCATTGCGTCCCTTATCGTTCACGTTCATACCTCTCACGAAGCATGGACCACCCTTTCCCGAACATTTGCCAACCCTTCCCGCAGTCTCATCTTACAAATAAAAGATCGCCTTGCATCCATTACCCATTCTGACAATATCATTACCGACTACATGAACTCCATAAAATCGTGCACCGACGATCTTGCCCAATTCGGTAAGGCTATGGACCCGGAGGAGATTATCTCCACGGTCCTTAGAGGACTCAACTATGAGTCCTACAAATCCGTCATCGATGCCGTACACGCACGTGACACCATCATATCCTTCGATGCCCTACACGAAAAATTAATCAACCACGAACTAAGCCTCAACCAATTGACCAACAACCCTGCTTTCCAGCCATCCGCGCATGCTGCTCAAAATCGAACCTACACCCGCTCCAACTACACTCCCCGACAATCTAACTACATGCCCAAAAATACCACACCCGATGGCCCTAAACCCGAATACAAATCTGCACCCTACAAGGGTCGTTGTCATTATTGTGACATTGTCGGTCATGCCGCCTCTGATTGCCGTAAACTCAAGGCCCAATACCCAAACGTAGTCTTCCCTACTTGGCAGTCCTCCACTCGTCAGCCCTACTCCCGCCCTCATGCTAATACTGCTTCTCATCCTTCCTCCCACAATCCGAATTCTTAGCTCCTTGATAGTGGTGCATCGCACCATATCACGGACGACCTAAACAATCTTTCTCTTCATGCCCCGTATGAGGGACCCGACGATTTAGTAATTGGTGATGGCTCCTCTCTATTCATTACTCACACTGGTTGTTTTTCTATCCCCTCTTCCTCTCAAGTTATTCAATTTAAAAATGTTTTATGTGTACCCAACATCTCTCGTAAATTAATTTCCGTATCTCAACTATGTCGTGATAATAATGTTATTGCAATTTTCTCACCCGATTCCTTCTGTATTAAGGTCCTCTCGACGGGAGAAGCCCTTCTTCAAGATGAACTCGTCAACGGCACCTATGAATGGCGCCCTCCTCCGCCTCACGCACATCATGTCATAGCCCCCGCTCAGTCCTCATGGCATCACCGCCTAGGTCACCCATCCGACAAGACTCTCCGCTTTATTAATTCAAAATTTAATTTACGCATATCTCAATTTGATCAATGTATTTCCTGTCACCTCAATAAAAGTCACAAACTATCTTTTAGTGTGTCTAGCCTTCAGTCGGATGCCCCGCTTGATCTAATATTTTCTGATGTTTGGACCGCCCCCGTCCTTTCTCATGATTCGTACAAATATTATATTATTTTTGTTGATCATTTCACACATTTTATATGGCTTTATCCACTTAAAAAGAAATAAAACACTTCCATTACATTCCAACATTTTAAAGTTGTTATTGAAAAATATTTCAATCGTCCCATCCGTCAATTCTACTCCGACAATGGTGGCGAATACGTCAAACTTACACCTCAACTCCTTGATAATGGTATAACACATTTAACGTCTCCTCCACACACACCCGAGCATAATGGTTTTGCGGAACGTCGCCATCGCCACATCGTCGAGTCCGGACTCTCACTCCTCACACACGCACAACTTCCTCTCTCCCTTTGGCCCTATGCCTTCTCCACCGCCACTTAGCTCATCAATCGACTCCCGACTCCGACTCTCAAAAATGAATCCCCTTACTTCACACTTCACCACAAACAACCTAATTATGATAAACTCCATAACTTTGGATGCTTATGTTTCCCTTGGCTTCGGCCTTATACGACTCACAAACTTCAAAACTGCTCCATTCAATGCATCTTTATCGGCTATTCCACGACCCAAAGTGCCTATCTCTGTCTCGACCTGCTTACTTCGAGAGTCGATACTTCCAGACATGTTCGCTTCATTGATCATGTCCTCCCTTACACCACTCTCCTAAATCGACCTCCACCAGCCTCGACAATGACACCCGGTGACTGGTGTCCCCTCACTCTCCCTCTCCTTCAACCCATCAACCACCCACATTCACCCTTGACCACTGCCCAGACCCCCCCCCTCCTGCCGATCCACCTCCAAACACCCCCACTCAAAACCTGTCCACCCGTGATTCTCACGAAACCAGCCCTGCTTCCCCTGCCTTCCCATCGACTGCTCAGCCCACCATCGACTCCCCTACGTCTACCCCACCACCACCTCCCCCACCTCCTCCTCGCCCCACCACTCGCCTATCCAACAACATCCATAAACCGAACCCAAAATATGCCACATCTAACCCAAAAACAACCCACCTTAGTACTCCTCCAACCAAATATATCACCCCGTCCACTGTCAAACAAGCCTTAGTTGACCCTCTCTGACGGGCTGCCATGCTCGAAGAATACGAAGCCTTACTCCGTAACAATACCTGGACACTTGTCCCTTTCGATTCTTCTCAAAACATCATTGGATGTAAATGGGTATACCGAATAAAATATAATCTGGATGGCTCTCTCAAGCAGCACAAAGCCCGCTTAGTTGCGAAAGGATTTCATCAACGACTTGGACTTGACTACTCTGAGACATTTAGCCCCGTCGTCAAGCCCACCACCGTCCGTCTCCTTCTCTCACTCGTCGTCTCCTCTGGATGGTCTTTTCGACAACTCGATGTAAATAATGCCTTTTTGCAAGGCAATCTCACTGACACTGTTTTTATGACTCAACCTCCTGATTTTGTCAATCCCGAAAGCCCGACTCATGTTTGTAAATTAGTAAAGGCCCTTTATGGCCTCAAACAAGCCCCGCGTGCTTGATATACCGAACTCTGAAATTATTTACTTTCATATGGATTCCGAAATTCCATATCCGACTCTTCCTTATTTATTTTACACAATGACTCCACTCGGCTATTTGTCCTTGTTTACGTCGACGATATCATTGTCACATGCCCAAATTCAGTCGACATATCCAAATTTACTACTGCCATTTCACATAGATTCTCCCTCAAGGATTTAGGCCCATTATCGTACTTTCTTGGTGTCGAGGTCACCCCCACTTCCACTGGTCTCCATTTAAATCAATCCAAGTACATATCCGACATATTAACCCGCTATAATATGACAGATTGTCATCCCGTCACCATTCCTATGTCACCTCATCCCCCACTTACCAAAGAACCCGACTCTCCCATTAAAGACGAAAGCACCTATCGAGCTATCGTTGGAAGCCTCCAATATCTATCCTTTACTCGGCCCGATATTGCATTTCCCGTAAGTAAACTCGCACAGTTTCTTTCTCACCCAACAACTACTCACTGGATAGCACTAAAACGACTACTACGATTTCTTAATGGTACGCTTCACCATGGTTTACATCTACTTAAAATGTCTCCCTTCTGTCTCCATGCATTTTGTGATGCCGACTGGGCCGGTGATAGAGATGACTATATATCTACCACTGGCTATATAATATTTATTGGTCACAACCCAATTTCATGGTCTTCCAAAAAGCAACGTGCTCTCTCCCGATCATCTACCGAAGCGGAATTTCGCGCTATTGCTAACACCACTGCCGAAGTTCTATGGCTCCGCACCTTACTGTCTGAACTCGACATTACTACATCCCGTCCACCAGTTATTTATTGTGACAACCTAGGTGCCACACACTACTCCGCCAACCCGATATTCCACTCAAGAATGAAGCACCTGGCATTAGCATTTTACTTTGTCCGTGAGCAACTGCAACTCGGCACAATCCGAATTCAACATGTCAATGGGAACGATCAATTGGCCGACACCCTCACCAAGCCTCTCCACAAAGCTCGCTTCATCAGTCTAGCTTCCAAGATCGGTCTCACTCTACGACCGACCGTCTTGCGGGAGCGTGTCAAGAATATCTCCACTGATCATGCATATCCTTCATAATAGATTGCAATCATCTATATTTAGATAGCTTATAATTGTGTTATTTGATTCTATATTTAAGTAATTGCAGTCTTGTATAATCGGCAATAATCCCTTGTAATTAGCTGCCATATCTTTGTAACTTTAGCAATTGTCTAGATTCATTCTTGTATAATACCACTATATATTGTAAACGTAAATCCTCAATAAAGATCAACCATTCAATCATTTACACTCTCCTCTCTGTCATATAAATTAAACTTTCTCTTTTATATTATTTTTATATTATATTTATAAATCAAATGGTTTTTTACTTTATCTAACAAATTTTCTTTGAAATATTTGATATTTATGAGATTTATTTTTTAAAAGAGAAAAAATATATTTTTTTAAAACGGGTCAGTGGGTCGGGTCGGGTCGGGTCACGTGGGTAAAAGTGTGATTTTGTCCTCGGGTCGGGTCGGGTTGAAACCCGCGAAATTACCATCACTACCTAACATGCTACAGTCAGGAAGCACCACACACATCATGTTTTAACCTCACAATCCCATCCCGTTTTTGCAGCCAATGTACCCTTAACGGGCTTCAATATACATTGATCGATGAAATTGGAATGGAACTATATCCGAAGTTTATACATTACTACGAAACCTCTTGACATGTATGATACAATCCAATAACTCTGTAATATTTATAAATATACATGAGCTTATCAAGGTTGATGGGTAACTAAATTTGAAAATTAGCATGCTTATAATTAGTATCGTCTCTTATAGTGCAATTTTAATTTATCTTTGAAACGAAGACGGTATGGTTTCAGTAAAACCATGACTTCTTTTTCTTCTTCTCTTTGCGTTTGTGTGGGTAAGTGATACTTAAGCTGTTAAGCAGCCTAATTCTCTGCAATTTTGTATTGTTAAGTCATTGGAAAACCAGCATCGTGCTTAGTAACCATCGTAATGAGAAGTTAAGAGGAGCATATAAAGAAAGTATTAGAAATACTTTAACATGTTTGAAAAAGGGTTAAAACAGAAACAATCATTAAAAACAAAAGGCAAACTTGTACAAAAGAAGATCTCTGCGACTTATTGTTCAAACCATGTTAAGAAATGCCATCTCACAGTGGTATTGAACAAGATCAAATGAAAAAATATATTTTGCGACAATATTTTGTATGATTCATTGCACTTTGGGAGAAATTGTAATTGGCATTCCCTGTGAAGGGAAAGGTAAAGGGTCCATGGTGATTGCCTCATTGGGACACTGCAGGGTCCAATTGTAACGCGTTATAACAAAATGAACAAAGATTAAGATATTTAATTTTGCAAGCTGGTACCCAGCGCATATTCGTGGCCCCCCACCAAACGGAACAAAAACATATGGTTGAATTGGTTTTTCAAACCGAGATGGATCAAAAGCTAAGGGGTCGTTAAAATAGTCTGAGTTGTTATGTGTTCCGTAGGTAGTCCATAAAACCTGCATGTATGGTATTGATGTATTAAGAATGATCATCCTTATAGTTATAGGGAAACTGTACATACTTGAGTGTTTATATTTTAATGACATTTTGTTAAACCCCCTAGAAAAACTGTCTTCACATTCCAGCTTCGTGATTGTTTATGTGAGTAAATGTTGTCAAATTGTTAGCTCATAACTTGTTACGTTGGATCTATATATTGTATGTTTCGGCTAGGCAGCTTGAAAATGGGCATTTATTTTGACCTAAAACATCGATTTTTTTTTAACAGAATCCAATTTATCTTAACGTCAGAGAAAAAGAAACTTTAGATGTTGCAGTAAAACATATGGCAATATTTCAAGATCAAAGTTAGGTTACAATGACCAAGCCAATTGATGATTCGTCAAGACGGATTTGTTTCCTAGCTAGATGAGCCGTTTTTCTTTTAACTTCGTCTTTTTGTAACCTAAGGGAAACAACAAAAGAGGCGACAATCAAGAATGAGTGTAAGATATACCTTCCATCCTTTAGGGATTAAAAAGCCTTCATATTCGATGTCTGTAATTGTTTTTCTAAATGAGCCAAATATGGGAGGGAATAGCCTCATGCTCTCCCTTGCAACTTGCCAAGTATATTTCATCTTCTTCAAATCTTCCATTGTCAGATTTTCTCCACCTCCTCTTTCGCTCGATATTGCCTCATGTTCTGGATAAGTAACAAACCATATGATACACAATCCATGATATAAACAAATGTACTTAAATAAAGAAAATGATTACACATCGAGTTATGTCTATGACAATGGTAGTTATGCCATTCTGAAGGATGACTTCTCAATTTTGAGCCATTTCATAGTTGTTTAAGTAAATTTTTGTCTTCTATTTATGTAATACATACACAACTCTTACAAAAAATTGATACTTGTGCACCTAATTTCTATAATTGATCGTGAAATATTGGCTCTGCCACAATCTGCACCATTTAAAATCACGTGTTTATAAAATTTGAAAGAAAAATAGCACATACATACCTTCAAGGAGGTTGGAGAACCAACTTGGGTGGTGATACATCATCCTAAATGTCATGGCAATGGCAAATGAGGTTGTATCATGAGCTGCAAAAACCAACAACACCACATTATCAACAACCTCTTCCTCACTAATCTCCCCACTAACTACCCCTTTTACCAAGCTACAAAATAGCATGCCATCTTCCTCATTCCCTCTTTCTATATCTCGCCTTTTCTTTCTCACTAAACTTACCAAAACCTTCTCGATCTCCCTCCTGGCCTTCTTAGCCCTCGAGAACTTAGACCATGGAACATCGATTGGAAGAGCAAACACTCCCTCTAACACCCTCTCAAACATTTCTAACATGTTTGGTTCCACCTTCACGCCTAGAAAACACTCGAAAACAATCGTAAATGTTAGTATTTTCACCGAGCGAAAAAGACTAATGTTTACCTTGTTTGCCCAATATTTTTCCAAATGTGATTTAACCGATTGACATATTTTTGGAACCATAGTTTCCATCCCCTTAGGACTAAGGCTAGTGGCTATTAAGTTACGAAGGAGCCTATAGGAGTCTCCTTGTTTTTCCATAATCGAATGTTTTCCCATGAGTTGGACCGATGATGAAGGCCACGAGCTTAGAACTAATTTAAACTCATTTGATAAGAAGAAACGATTGGCATCGGCCCCATTTACGACCACAGTGGGTGATCCCATTAGCCTTGTTTTGAAGATTTTACCGTGTTTTGATATTCGCGGTTGTACAAATTCCTCGAATATTTGATTCTTTTGTTGGGCTTTGTAGAAAATCAATGTTTCTCCTGTTAGCATAAGATAGGATTAAAGGGTTGGAATTGTATTCTCTGCATTGGAATGTAAGGAGGACATCTTTTTGGGAATCCATTTGATACCTTTTTTACTTATACAAGTGTAGATATTCTGCTAGAGAGGAAAAATAGCAGTAAGCTTTACATGGAAAATCACTTTATGACCCCGAAACAAATACTATTATTGTAAAACACAGTAACTCATACTACAACTAAGAAAAAGGGTGGTTTTATATGTAATAAACATTGATTTTCTCTTATCAATACTAACATTGTGAGGTAGAAACTTAAAGAAGTCAAGATTTAAGTTGACCAATCGAACGCACTACGACTTAAAACACGAGGCAGTTTAGTTAGTTCGTAAGTTGCAACAAAATGCTTTGGTTTTTGTGGAATCCGTGTCTTGGTTTTTGGTATACTATCTTTAAAGTTATTTGGGGGTTAAAAGAAGTATAATGTCTTAAAATCAAAATATAATGTAGAATAAAAACCTCAAATATTGATGAGAATAAAAAATGCATGTAAAAAAAAAAAAAAAAACTCAATACATAAAAGGAAATACTTTTGCAATAACATTACCTAACCAAGGAAACCCCATGTCCCCTGGTGGAAGCTCTTTCCCTCTTCTGACCCTATGTTGCTTGATGTATATGAAAATTAATTTGGAAATTATTGTGATAAAAAGAAAGCAGATAAATGTAAGGGATAAAGTCATGTTTAATTCCGTAGGTAAAGACATGAACACACTACTTAACTGAGAAGATATATAATTAAGAGTTTCTAAGTTCTTGTATATAACTGATATGATCATATGGAGTGTGTAATCTGAGTTATATATAGGCTTGCATGAAGGGGAAAACAATAGCTTGAAAGTGATCTATATTTTTTTTTGTCATTTAAAAGTCAACTAATTACCAATATAGTAATGATAAACATGATTCCTTCAAAATCCCAAGACAATTATTTATGTTCTACAGCTATATACTACTACAAAGCTTATCATTTCTTATATTCTTTATTATATTCGGAATTTTTTTAACAAAATTAAGCCAGACATTACAATGGATACGAATGAACCAATAGAAGCTATTTTCCTATATATATATATAGTTTGCTGTGTAATACAAATAAAGAATTAGTGAAACTATATAGGTACATTTACACAAGCTTTTTGAAATTTGGTATAAATTAATTAGAGAATAAGCACTTTCATGAAGTTTTATCACTACACTAACAATTGCATACTTTGAGTTCTTGCCATGCATGCAAACTCCCTCCAACTAAAAGTTCTTAGATATTTTTGTCATTTTATTTGTTTTGATCAAAATAGAGAGTTCTTCCTCGAAGTTTCATGTTTTAGGCACACTAAAGCAACCATATTGGCCACCCTAAAAAAACATATATGTAACTCAAATATAAGGAATAGTTAGTCATGCAAAAAACTTATTGCATCGTATGATGCACCCCAAATTCGAGGAATCTTTTTTATTTTAGCTTTTCGATAAGGAAACAAATTGTTTGTCCAAACATTTCACATTTTATACATTCTTTTCCTCTCTTATATTATGAGGTCGTGGTATTTGCACAAGTTGAAAGCGATGATTTAAAATATTGGTAAAAAAAAGTAGATTAATAAAACTCTAGGGAAAATGATAGGAAGCTGAAATTCTTTTGTCAACTTAAAAGATCGATAAATTGAATATGTGGGATTTTCACCTCACATACGAAGAATAAGGGAACTTGATGTAGCAGTAGTTGTTGACATGTATAAAAAAAAAACACCCCAAAAAATGGAAGTAATTAAGTAATGGAAAAATGAGACAACAGTTTCACTTGGTTTTAAAAAGCGGACTATGTAATCACCATAATTTGCATGAACCATTTCATTATGAAAACAGAAATGAACTAGTTGTTCTTTGCCATATTCTACTAGTCAATGATGATAAATATTTAATTATCACTAAATCCCAACATATCTGGGAGGTCCGGCCATGTAAATAGTTTATTCGTTCAAAATGAATCCAAGTGTACCTTAAAAAAAGGTGATTTAAAGATTTAAATCACAAGTCTACAAAATAGAATCGCCGAAAATTGATCTTCCCCACCGTCCATGATAATTCTACAATAATGTTTACAGTCATAATAGTACTGTTCTCAATAGTTCAAAGCTTCACTTACTTTATTTTAGTGCATTAAAGTTCGACAGTGACAATGTTACCAATTTTATTTGGAACCGATTTCTAAAGTTTGCAAAAGTCGATTCTGAGTTAGGTCTTGCATAGGGTGGAAGTATACTTTTGTTATGTCACTAACCACCCTCGGCAGTCGTGCTCCCAGAGTCAGGGGTCGGCCCCCAGCACCTGCTCTTATACCGTGATGGTCAGGAAAGTAATTATGTGGAGACAGTCCCCCTCTCATTTTGTAAAAATTAACGAAAAATTAATTTATTTCTATATATTTTGACTAAAATCTTAAAAATTAGGGTCTTTCAAATATTATGGAAAGTTTATATAGGGTATGAAAAAAATATATATAGAAAATCGGTCTCTCTTATTTCAGCTTGCTCACTGCGGATGGCCGCCCCCACGCTTTTTCCACTCCGTGATTTTAGTGCAAAAGGTCGTTCAAATAAACATTACACGCTCATATAGGCTAGTATACTAAACAATGTGTGATAATTAAACACTTAACAAATAACTAATTAACTGAATCAACAACTTAATATCATAATTAATAACTATAATAAATGACTTAAAGAACACTTCTTATCTCATGGTGGTGTAAAGACTAAAGTCATACTAGTAATCGATACCAAATTAAGTAACATTTCATGGTCTAAAGTAAAATATGTTCATCATTCCGTCAAGAGGCTACACTTAAATCGTCAGTTGTACCAATAAAACAAGTCACATATATATAATCTAAAAAAAACAAAAAAAAAAACTGCTTGCATACATGTGCTAGTTTCGTGTTTGATTGTAGATTTATACTGTATGTAATTAGTATTACAGGGCCAATGTCTCACACACTTCACATGTGTAAACAATGCCATAAATATTGTTATTAGTTGTTACTAATACTTCGTGTATAATGAATAGAAGTCAATGACAACTAATTAATCGTAAACAACACCAAAGTGAATTTTTAGTCAGAAGACTCAGAACCGCCACAATCTAAAGACGGCCTTAGAGCACTCTGGCCATGTTATTTTTTATATGGATAATGTGGATTTCTTTCTTTTTTTAACTATATATATTGAGTATTAATGTTGATACTGGATAATTCGTTTCAAGTTATGTGATGGCTTAGTATTATATAATTATTTTGCATGAGGTGCATGTTAATCAAGTTTTAGCACATGGCTTGCGAAAAATGACATATACTATATGTTACCACTCTTATTCGGGATTAATGAAACAAGTGAAAAATGTGGAACCCTATATGCTATCACTGAAAAGAGAACTGTGTACATAAGAGGTTATTTCTTATTCATTGACACTAAAAATGAAAAGTTACTTTCCAAACAAACATTATTTTTTATATAAATTGATGTGAAATACGTACTATTTCATTATAATATTAATGAATGGTCAAAACGACCTTGCAACAAACAAACATAAAACTTATGTAACAAAGGCCAGCCAACATTTCTTTCCTTCACAGCTCATGATGACCATTTGTGTATTTCTGAACCGATTAGGTTTTCTCAGTTAAGAAACAACTTATCAACAAAAAACTTCTGTTTAAGTATCTACCAGGACTATCTGTTTACCGAAAAAAACCCCGAAGGACTCGGGACTCTTCATGTTTTTGTTTAAAAAACAACCAAACAGTTTTCTGCTTTTAAATGTGTATAATTAGTATGTTGTTTGTCGATAAAATTATTCAATTTGGTTTTTTCGTCTACAACAGTTCACCTCACGTATTTCAATTTTTAAAAGCCCCATTAGCATCATATTTGTTTGGTTCATTTGAAGGGGAATGTGAAGGGTTCGATCGTTACAGAGACTATCTATCAGGTGGCTCGGCTTATTTTGTTGTTCTATAGTTACACGTGTAACTTGACACACATCTTTATAAGTGTTATATCCGATCCCATAATAAATTTATGCGTCCATGTTTTGTAAACCGGGTCAAAAAATGTTGTGCATATTTCCAGTTGTGATTCTGAATTTTGAATTAGAATCATTATGAAGAGTTTTGTTAAATCCATTGGGTCCATGGATAGATCTAAAAAATGCACCTGAAGGAGTAAAAAATCTATCAATGTCAATAGTCATGGCATTTAGAAATTTTTAAAATTCACTCAATTTTCTTTGAAATAAGCAGTCTATTTGTATGGCAACAATCTAACACGACTTGGAATAGATAAGCCCGCATTAAATTTCGCTCATCCATTTTCTTTTGCAGTCTTTTTACCAAACAGTATTATAAAATGATGATCTATTAGTATATCTATACTATTATAATAAATCAATTCAAGATTTTTTGATACTGCCAAATTTTAACACTTTTTTCTAAAAATACCCTTATACTTTTTTATTAATTACCACAATACCATATTCTCATAAAAAATAGAGAAAAATTAATAACTAATAACACTTTTTATCTCTATTTAAGCTCTCAAAATTCTTTTGAGTCTTCTCATCTTATACTCTTATATTTTTTTTATTCTCCAAATATTTGTATCATAACTACACTTATTTTCTAAATTTTATCGCATTACGCGTCTCACACGCAAAGCGTGAGGCACGATTACTAGTATATATATATATATATATATATTGATCAGTTCCTTACATTGTTCTCGGAGAAGTCACCTTAATTTGTAATAGATGCAATTTGCACTCTTATAAATTTTGCCTCTTAGAATTCGTAAGCATTTGGTTTATTAGAAACAAACTCTCAAGTTTCTATTAGGACCAGATTTCTGGCCTATAAACTATTTGTTGTCTATTGGTTTGAACTAAATAATCATAGTTGATTGTTAAGAATTGAGACATATTTAAGTTTACAAGTGAGATTGCAACTTCAGTTGCAACCACAGTTCCAACCTGCTATTCTGCAAAATTCTGTCCAGTTCTGTATTTCTGCATTACTATTCTTTAATAATGTTTATTTCTTTTAAAGTATGCAGAATATATTCTCATATGTTCTTAAAGATTTAGTTTGTGTATACTGAGAATATTAAAGTGATAAGCAAATATGTTACCTAAAAGATATAAGAAGATTAGTTTATAAAGATATGCTTCCTATAAATTAGTCAAACTAGATGTCTATTTTCTTGCAAGTCTTTATCACTTAATTCAATCTATGTTTTCTATCAAAATCAGTATGATCTATTTTAGATTGAATAATATATGGAGTTAATGTTTCAAAATATATTCAGAAAGATTTTATCTTTAAAAGATACTATCTTATATGTTCCTTGTTTTATAAAAAGATTAACTCCTATTTCCAAGCTATTGGAAATAGGAGTTAATCCTACGCTGAAGTATCTCGTGCAATATGGAAAGATTGAAGTCAATCAAAAGAGTCAAAAGCAATCAACAAGATATTGAAGAAAGAAGATTGTTTTTACTCAGTTAAATAGTTGATAACTATGCTTGTAAAAAGGGGGTTTTCTAAATAATAAAGAATTCATTCTTGAGAGAATACACCGTGAGCTTTTAAATAAAAAACAATGGTGGGATGCCATTGATATTTTGAGTGATAGTTATAAGGTATGAGCAATATAGAGATAGGCAGAAAAATCTAAAGAGAGTCTGAGAGTTTTTCATTAAGACTTAAATCCTATATTGTAAGCTTTTATAACATCATAATCTTGGTGAGTGCCCCGGAGACGTAGCCTAGTTGGGTGAACTCCGTTGTTAAATGTTCGTGTGATTTAATTTAAGTACATTTAACTTTATAAGTTCTGTCCATCATTATACTTAGTTTCCAACCTCAGTTGCACCTGTACTTGGAACCTAACTGCATAACAGCAACTAGAACAGCGGATAGGAATTTCAATTGGTATCAGAGCTTCACACCAGACTTTACTTGGTGTGGATCCTGTCTTCTGGTAAAGATGGACTTGATGAGGGAAGGAAACTCGTGGTCCAAACCACCATTGCTAGAAGGAGGAGAAAATTATGGCTTTTGAAAGATCATGATGAAATCATTCATTAAACAACAAAGTGAACAAGCCTAAAAATCTGTGCTAACTGGATGAGAGACTCCAATGATTTCTAATGGTGATGGGGATCTCGTTTGCGTACCTGAAGAAAAATGAACTGCTGGACAAGATAAGAAATCTAATGCAAATTCTACAGCCATCAATCTAATATTTGCTGGTGTTACTCTCAGTGTATTCAGGTATATTTCTCATTGTGAAACTGTTAAAGAAGCATGGAACATTTTAAAAGTAACTTTTGAAGGAACTGTTAAAGTAAAAGCTTTTAAACTCCAACAATTAACTACTAAGTTTGAAAACTTAAAAATGGAGGAAGATGAATCTATTGAACAGTTTAATGGAAGAATTTGTCAAATTGCTCATGAATCTGAAAACTTAGGAGAAAAATAGAGTGATGCTAAATTGGTAAAGAAAACCTTAAGATCTCTTCCTAATAGATTTGAAATTAAAGTAACTGCTATTGAAGAATCAACCGATCTTGACAATTTAAACTTGAAGAATTAATGGGAAATCTTAGAACTCATGAATTAAAGTTTCATAAAATAAAGAAAGTTGAAAAAGGAATCGCTTTTCAAGCCAAGAAATTTGAACCTAAATTTTATGAAGATAGTGAGGAAGATGAACAGTTTTACCTTTTTTTAAAAAGATATTTAAACAGTTCTATAAGAAAAAGCCTGTTGAAACAGAAAAGTCAAAATCTTTTCAGAAAAAAAGATGCAAACTGCTAATTTCGAAAATAAATCTCGAGAAGTTCAATGCAGAGAATGCAAAGGTTTAGGTTACATGCCGTCTGAATGTGCAATTACTTTAAAAAGAAGTAAATCTGAGATGATAAGTACTCTTAGTGATAATAGTGAAACTGAAAGTAAGGATGAGTATGAGAATCAAACTAACTTTAAAAGCTTCATGGCAAAAGTCACTACAAAATCTAACTCTAATTGTAATAGTGAATGTGAGTCAGTTGCATCTTCAGTTACAACTGAGCTTGAAACCTACAGTAGTAGTGATGATGAAGAACCTTCAGAAGAGAGTGTTAACAAACAATACTTACTTCTATATGAGAAATACAAAGTTTTAAGTAAGCAATCTGTTTCCATTAATAAGCTTAATGAGAATCTGAAAACTGAAGTAAAAGAACTCACTGAACAATTAAAGAGAAAGCAATTTGAGTTAAATGAGACAACGAAGAAAATAAAGTTGTTAAATACTTCAGCCACGGGTAGGCTTGATAAGATGTTGTCGTACACTAGATCTTGAAAGGATAACAGTGGTTTGGGGTATAAGGGTTATGAAGGAAATGGAAAAATTGTGTTTGTTAAAGGTTTAAGTAATTCTCAAACAAGTCACACTAACAACAAGGTTAGAAGTACAGTTGCAACTGACTATGGTTTTAAAAATTATCTGAAAACGTACACAACTAAACCGAGCTCCGATCTAAAGCTATGTCATTTTTGCAAAAACCCTGGACATTTTGAAAGGCAATGCTGCTTAAAGAAACACAGAAAGTCTATTTATAAGAAACCCATGTTTACTCCAGGTTTGAGTCAAAAGTCTAACTGGGTTTGGAAAGCTAAAATTAATACAGACACTGTTAAATGCAACAAAGCTGCTTTCAGTTATTCAAAGACTATTACTTCAAATGCTAGGTATTTTGATAGTGGTTGTTCTAAGCAAGTAGCTAATGTTGTTAACTTGGGTAACAATGGTTTAGTTGGTAGTGGTGACAAAAGTAAGTTTTTAGGCCAAGATATCACTAAGTATGCAGATAAAGAAGAGAAACAACGTGGAGAAGTCACAACACCAAGTGCATCTAAGAGTGATAAGCAAGCAAGTAATGAAAAAGTTGAGAACAATGACTCGATTCCAATGTCAGTTACAACCGAACTTACAACCAAGGAGAATCTAAGCCAAGAAAAATTGGTACGAGACAAAAAGTCTCAAAAGAGTGATCACTTGAACACTATCATTGAAAAGGTAAGAAAAGGTCTGAAGTCTCCAATTAAACATCTTAATTTATTCAGTTTTGCATCTTATATATCTCCGTTAAAAGGCAGGAATGTCAAGAGTAAGGCTACTTGTTTAAACCTTAAGACTATTTATGCATAGTATACCTTAGAGTTAGGAGACCTAATTTGTGGCCTAAGTATATGAACATGGGGACTTGATTTGAGATGGTAATATAGATGATATAAAAAGTAATTCCGGTGATTGTTTTTATTTGTGAAATAATCTTGTGTCATGATTTAGTAAAAAGCAAAATTGCATTTTTTTATCTACTGCTGAGGCAGAATACATTGCAACTAATAGTGGTTGTACCCAGCTTATTTGGATAAAACAAATGTTATCTGATTAAACAAGAAGTGTTAACTTTATTTTGTGATAACAAAAGTGCTATAGATTTAGCAAAGAATTCAGTACAACATTTCAGAACTAAACACATTGATTTAAGGCACCATTTTATTAAAGAGCTAGTTGAAGAAAAGAGTTTAATTTTAGAACATGTTTCAACTGAAAGACAATTAGCAGATATTTTCACAAAATCCCTTGATACAAACAAGTTTTAAACTTTAAGAAGTGATATTGGGGTATGTCACTATAGATCTAATTAAATATTCTTGCTATATATGCTTATCTGTGAGTAACATTGATAAATTTTATGTCTAACGTAAGTCTTATTGAGCTATGAAGTTTTTGTCTTGAAAAATCTGCTAATTGATGCCTCAAACACAGATGTGGGATAACTTGCCCTAAAGCCTCTATGGTAATAGATTTGAAAGCACGGTTGAAACCTCGAACTGAACCACAGTCAAGTTAGTGACTATTCAAAGGAAAGTCACATTGCTTTGAACAAATTCAGCATAACCTGATATTCTAAGTGAACTAAAATAATAAAAAGCCAAGACATAGTCTTGAAATTTTTAGCATCACTTATACTCTTTCCTTGCTGAGATGATCAAGTTAGTTTTTGTGTAGAGGAAAAATCGACTTGCTCAATATAGTTCTTAGTCATAATTTTTATTATGTGGGATCTCATGATAAATATATACTCTTGAGTAAATTGTTAGTATCTTGTGTTCAAAATTCTATACTATATATAATTGCTATCTTTATTTTGAAACAAGTCAAATTTTCTATATGTTTTCAACTACTTAAAATCAGAAAATTAGATAAATATGTTTCAAGTTGGAATGTTGATCTTTATTCATTGCTGAATTTATCTAAATTCGAATTATTTTGGTCAAAAAGATAAGTATCTATATTTGGGTAAAATTTGTTCAAAAAGAGATTTGGGTATATCATTCTATCTTTCTATAATTCTTGGACTTAAAAGAGATTTGCTTAAACTATTTTTTAACTAAACAACCAAAATACATAATTACTCTATATCTATCTATATCTGTGGTATGAGTTGAAAACTTGGTTGATAAAAAGTCTGGTGTGGAATGTGGTAATTCTATTGTGAGTGATTTTGCTGTGAGAGTTGATTTTGATGATGATTCCTGTTATAATGACTGCTTCAATGTTCTCACTAACAGCAAATAGGTTTGTCATGGATGTGGCAAATAGGGGGAGAAGAGAGTTTATGATTTATGTTATGCTATGTTTGGTACATTATTGGTGAATGCTTATTTGAGTTAATATTATGTTATCTGCAATTCTAATCTGCAGGGGGAGATTAAGTGCTAAACTCAAATTATATATATTGTTTTAAAATTCTAATGAGCAGGGGGAGTTCTTGTGTCAAAACTGATATTATTAGGACTTTATGTGCTAATATGCTATGTAGGAGAATCTGCTTCATAAACTCAAATTATTTGTCAAAACCAATGACAAATGGGGAGATTGTTAGGACCAGATTTCTGGCCTATGAACTATTTGTTGTCTATTGGTTTGAACTAAATAATCCTAGTTGATTGTTAAGAATTGAGACAGGTTTAAGTTTACAAGTGAGGTTGCAACCTCAGTTGCAACCACAGTTCCAACCTGTTGTTCTGCAGGATTCTGTCCAGTTCTGTATTTCTGCATTACTATTCTTTAATGTTTATTTTTTTTAAAGTATGCAGGATATATTCTCATATGTTCTTAAAGATTTAGTTTGTGTATACTGAGAATATTAAAGTGATAAGGAAAGATGTTACCTAAAAGATGTTAAAAGATTAGTTTATAAAGATATGTTTCCTTTAAATTAGTCAAACTAGATCTCTATTTTCTTGCAAGTCTTTATCACTTAATTCAATCTATGTTTTCGATCAAAATCAGTATGATCTATTTTAGATTGAATAATATATGGAGTTAATGTTTCAAAATATATTCAGAAAAATTTTATCTCTAAAAGATATTATCTTTCCTTGTTTTAGGAAAAAGATTAACTCCTATTTGCAAGCTAGTTATTAACATGTATTATTTTATGAAGATTGAAGTCAATCCTACGCTGAAGTATCTCGTGCAATATGGAAAGATTGAAGTCAATCAAAAGAGTCAAAAGCAATCAACAAAATCTTGAAGAAAGAAGATTGTTTTTACTCTTTTAAATAGTTGATAACTATGCTTGTAAAAAGGGGGTTTTCTAAATAATAAAGAATTCATTCTTGAGAGAATACACCGTGAGCTTTTAAATGAAAAACAATGGTGGGATGCCATTGATATTTTGAGTGATAGTTATAAGGTAGGAGCAATATAGAGATAGGCAGAAAAATCTAGAACGAGTCTGAGAGTTTTTCATTAAGACTTAAATCATATATTGTAAGTTTTTATAATATCATAATCTGGGTGAGTGCCCCAAAGACGTAGCCTAGTTGGGTGAACTCCGTTGTTAAATGTTCGTGTGATTTAATTTAAGTACATTTAACTTTATAAGTTCTGTCCATCATTATACTTAGGTTCCAACCTCAGTTGCAACTGTACTTGGAACCTAACTGCATAACAGCAACTAGAACAGCGGATAGAAATTTCAGTTTCACCTTTGAAAATAACTTAAAAGAGCAGATAATTACATATTCGTCGTATCGTGACTCGTGAGAGGACACATTGCCCCATGCAACCTATTGCGCAAAACTACTTAGAGCTCGTCTTTGTCACCTGGAGCTTAGAAAATTGCAGCTAAGTAATATAGATGAAGAAATAGATGCTAATTTATTTTGCAACTTGTTGAATAATATTTGAGTTATCTTTGACTAAAACTTAGATTATTAATATTTATTGAACTGTATACGTACTTGAAAGACAACTTAGAAGGTACTCCGTATTACTAGTTTTTTGCTGTAAATATATGTAAATATATGTAAATCGAATCGACTGTTAATGCCGTCTAAAATCTAATTAGATAAAGAAAGTAATAATGGAGATACAAGTTCTCTCTTTTGCTTTCCTTTCCTATTTTATTTTTGCATGTGTTTGTCATCATCATTCATCAGGTACAACAATTGTACAAGATATTACTATCTTTATCTTGGCCCTTGATAGAAAATATTAAATGGTTGATATATAAATATGTACATTATGTATATACATGTATATGTGTGTATTCATACCTAGCAAGAGAAGAAGATGTAGTTTTTGTCAGAGACCTAGCTGTTTTCACAGTCATGGCAGACGGTTGATGAAATATCATGGCCCCTACATTTCCCATCTAATAATACAGACGATACAGATATTGATCATAAAAAAAAAATATGGCGCTTCCCAAATTTTAAAATGTTTTAGTCAATCCAGATTTGAAGTTTCTATTTTTTGGTACATGAAGTTTCTATAGTAGAGCAGTAAGTTACATTTTTAAGCATTAACTTCTGGCTTAAAATGGATATTCTTTTACAGATACAAATGCTTCAAACTCTAATAGCAACTACCTTACATTGGACTACATATATCACCCTTTAATGTCAGTTGTTAACTAGATGATGCTTGGTTATATTGAAATTTATAACACATTCATTAAATGTTATGTTGTCAATTAGTTGATAAGATTTGTGCTAAAATTAGCAAACATAATAACTGAGGTGATAATCATTTTATCATTTCATTTTATTTTAAATTATTTAATAATCATATGTCTCATTTATCACATTAACTAGTATTTTTTTATTTTTTTGAGATAAAAAAAATAATAAATTATCAATATATTAATAAAATATATTATTGTTAGGCAAAACTAATTAGTTCAATGTAAAAAAAATGCAAGTTAAAGTTAATTGGTATGAATGTAAGTTAGTACGTGTTTTTTCTTTTACAATAGTTAGCTAGATAAATTCATCAGTTATCTCATGTTTTAGTTTCTTCAACATAATCTCAAATCGACTTCTTTAGGGAAAATTAACTTTCAGCTAAATAGTAAATAACATCGCAGACATAGGAGTCATACCATAATCAGTCTTGTCAAAAGATTAGATTTAACTGTAGTATTTCGATTATAAAGGAAGGATGGGATTCAGTTAAAAAAATTCAACACCGAAAATAGCCGCAAATTTCTGAAAGGGAGATCGCATAGCGGGTGGTGTTTCGTAAATTTTTACACTAGAAGTTCGAAATATTGGACTCATCCGAATGAACTTGGGAGTAACTCGATTTTTAAAGTAGGCGATTCCTTTTAGTTAAATATTTCGATAAAATAAATCCTCATTTTTTAGAGTTTCTTGGTATAATCATAAAAGCGTCATCAAGAGGGTATGTTGAGAATAACACGAGTTATTTATAAGTCGTAATTTATTTTCTGGACTAGTTGAATCATATCGTTCGATCTTTTTGCCCGGAAAATTGTACTTCTTAAGTTGAATGAACCAACATCATTTTCTTTCTTCTTTTTGAAAATTTAACTATTGTTCTTTTCAATTTCAGATATACCAATTTGTTTGTTTTAAAAACTGCATCATAACAGCTAGCCCTTGATGTATGGGAAGAAATCAGGTTCAGAACAAAGCAAATCAGTGCAATTTAAATGAGAAAAAAAAAAGATATATGATTAAAAGATACTCCTGCATAAAATTTAAATGTGAATGTTACTACGTACAACTACTACAGAAAAATTATTGGTAATGCACCCATTGATTTGGCATAATTAAGATGACATAATACAGTCAAAATAATAATATACTTTCTGGCAAGATTGACATCCACATCCCAAAATATGGTGAAATGTATTAATTACATAAAAGTTAATGTCCTCTTCTCCTCTATCAAAAGATGAAAAGAATTGAGTCTCTCAACTACTTTGCTGTAGCAGACATTTAAGTTACAGTAAATAAAACAACCCAACACGTATTTTCGTGTTTAGTATTCATTTTTGGGGTCCATTTCCCATGTCTACCATCCTGAGAAGTATTTATCAATTACCCGATATATCTAGTAGCTTTAAACTTACTTTACAGCTTGGATTCAACTAGAGATTTGATTCATGCTGGTTTAAGCTCATGTTTTCTCCAGGATAAAATAAAAACTAAAATTATAAGCTTAATTACTGCCAAATATTGTACTAATGAAAAACAATAAATTAAAGCCAAAATTTACAAGAAACCAGACAAGCCCTTGAATACATGTAAGACACTACCAAAGTCTGATGATCAGGTTTTGGTTAAAGTTAAAGAGCATGCCTACTGGTTTTTTTTACATTTTTCTTCATATTTAGGTTAATTAGCATCACTTTTATATTTTTAGGTTAACGGTTTAATTTTATACATTTTTCATCTTTCCTATTAAATTTACTATCATAACTAAATATTACTATATTTTAATATACTTCTATCAATTTTTTTCAATACAAATTAATTTACTAGAGCAACCACATTAAATAACTTACAAGTTTTTTCGTATTTAAAGTAAAAAATATACTTTTATAACTTATAAGTAAACATTTTGAGTTATACAAATTATCAGTTTTTTTTTATCAATTTCTCTATCAAAACTATACAATTCATGTTTTTGTTATTTTATTAATTTATATGTGAAAATTACAAATAAATGAGAGAGAATAAGAGAAAATTAAGAAAGAAAAATTATTATTTTAATTGTAAGGGAACATTTTTTGATCACTTATATTTGAGAGATATTTGAGTTCATGTAAATTTAATTTAATGAATAAGGAAACTGATGCGTGTATAATTTTAGAACAATCTACTCATATTTAAGGTAAATGAATCATACAAAAAAACTGATGCGAGTGGTCTAAGTTTAAACTTTAAAATTTACTGCTTAATTCAAAGTTCAAGACAAATTTCCTCCCTAAATTAGCCACATTATGTATTTTTGTATTTTTATGAGTATTTATTTAGTAGGTGTATTATAGTTTACAGAACAAAACAGAAACAAAAAGATGCCATTAAAGTCTGAGGAGACACAAAACACAAAACACGCAACTCAAACCCTATTATCATCAGTTCTAGTTTATTCCATGTACACGTCATCACTAATTTTATTCATATGTAGAAGCAAAACTTGAATTTTCTACGAAATGTTTCTCTTCTTAACAATTTGTTAGTACTTGGTTCTCTCCAGCTAAATGATATGTTGAAACTGGGGGGCTTAGTTTTTTTTTAAAGCAGAAAATAAATTTTATTTAAAACTAAAACCACAATAAAACTAAGCTTATTACCTCTGGCTCATATTTGATATTCCAAAAAAAACTAACCCCTAACGTATGAAATCACAAGTAGTGAAAGCTAAGTCGAGACTATCAGTGGTGACGACACCTCTAATAATTCTGAAAATTATGAATTTTTTAATTTTTAACCATGTATTTTCACTAAATTACGTTAAAAACGATAATTTAACACTCACATTTTTATATTCTAAATTTTGGCACCTCCGTTTACCATTTCTAGCTTGGCCCATTCACAACATATGTTACCTTCTATAGTTGAAATTGAATCCAAAAAAAAAACACTAAGTTTCGCTCACAAAAGCAAACAGAAATTACTACTCGTTAGTAACACTTTTACACTACCATATCCAAAATATTAATCAGTTGTTGGAAAACATGTTTTAAACATGCTTGTTTCGAGTGGTCAGTGACCATCTTTGAGTCAATATTCAATACGACTGCTCATATTTTCTGAAACCGTACTCAAAGCGTTTGAGTAGCTCGTGCGACGAGCTTCGCAACGGTATATCGTATGACCTATTCGGTGAATGGGTGTGAATGATAATTGGACTCGAATGTTGGTACTCGGAAAAGGTAATGAAGCCAATGCTGGAAAATGTAAAAAGAAATTTGATTTAAACCATGAGGGTTATCCCACATTGTAAAATCAAGAATGATTTTTACACTATAAATATAATTTCATCTCATGTAGTTGTTAAATTATCAAGTCCACATACCCATGAGTGGGTTAGTGTGTACCACACACGCTCGGGCATCGGGCATCGGGCCTCAGGTTGTGGGCCGTGGGATTTGGGATTTGGGATGCGGGATGCGAGATTTGGGATTTGGGGAAGTCTTGTACTAAACTGAAATATGGACTTTTGTATATTTACAAGAGCAGTCCCTAGAGTTCCAGTAAGTTTGAAACTCCAGCAGTAATGGAGACGGATTCTGAGTTTCAGAATCCTCTATATGAGGCAACCTTCCCCTCACATTTAAACATACACGAAATCATCTCTCTTCTCTCTAAACAACATAAATTTTTTTTTCATAGCATATTAGAACCAGAGAGAACCACCCACCAACAGCTCGACCTTGACTCGTCGCCAGTTTCTGACGAGTCATCCGAGACGTTGTACCTTGGGATCGAAGCGTCAACGCAACCTGAAACATTAAGGTATCGGTTAAGGGCATACTGTTAAACAGTAGCCTCGTCTTTTATTATTTAAAATTCTGCAATTTACTTTTCTGTCTTTTTTAATTCAGTATTTTAATTTGGTGTATTTAGCTATAGCTTTTCTATTCTGTTTGTATCTTTCTGTAATTTCTTTAAAATTCTGTTTTTGCTGTAATTTCAATTCTGTATTAATTCAGTAATTAGAATAGTTTCAATTCAGTCCTGTAATTTCAATTTCAATCAGAACAGTCCGGCTGTTAAGTTTATACTTTCCAGTCCGGCAGTTTCTATTTATTGCAATTCAGTACATCAGATTATTAATTAATAATAATCTGAATAACGTTTGCTTTAATTACTATTCAGTACCTACATGTTGTAATCGTTAATTTCCTTTCCAATTCGAAATTAATAAAGATTACACTGGTTTTGTTAATTTTGTTTAGTCATTTAATTATTGTTTAATTGTTATTTCGTACACGTAAACCAACATTAGTTACTTAAAAAAGGGCACACGTATGCTCTCGCTAAAACTTAATACAAATCTTATCGGAAAAATTATCGACAACATGGATGCACATATGAACTATTTCTGCCTTTAATTGCTCGTTGAACAGAAAAAACTTAGCATTGTATTAAATTATCATCTTGAAGCTCCGAAAGCTCAACTGAAAACTCGAAAAGCTTGAAGAACACTTTTCTGAACACTTTAGGATGGTACTTCCACTTTTTACGGTTTAAGCGAAGCTCTTGGAAAAAAAAATCAGCTATGCTTTTGGTTTTAAAGGATTAGTAAGATACTAGTAGATACATAACGGGTCAATTAGCATGGTCTTTGACTATAAAAATTGGTGAGCAACACTAACGAATCCTTATACGTTAATATTCGAACTTAATTGATGGAGTAATACTGTAATAGATATGCTTTAGTGGAAAGGTTAAACTAGAAAATAACACAATGAATGTGACTATGTGAGAATTAGGTTCTGGTACAAAACATCAATTAACCCAAAACATAATTGAAATTAAAAGTACTGCTTCACTTTGCACCCGAGTGGAGTCACAAACTTGCAAATTCTTCCTTATTAATCATTAATTTAAATTTGTTCTTCCTATTACGAGAGTCACATAAACAATACTAAACCCTTTTGGTTGCTAAATATTTATTCCCAGGAATAGATAATTCGGGATTGGACTATTTATAATACCAAAAAACCTAAGCATAAACATTTCAAAATGGCATTTAAAAAACAATGGGCACAAGTAAAGGTACGCCTTCTTTAATTCTTAACCTAAACCAACCTCCTAAAAATCTTTACATTTTTAGGTGTCAAAGCTACATGCTGAAAAAGTAAAAAAAAAAACATAGCTGAAGATGAGGCAATACAATATAACTATAGCACAAAAGTTAAATGTAAATACAAACACAATAAATGTGAAAAATAAATGCTTGTGCAGAATATCAACTAACACACATACTCCCTCACCTGTCTATATTTACTACCCTCTTTTGCCATAGTCTTTATATTCAAAGGCTCCTTCTCATTACAATCATCATCTCTATCACTCCACCTTTGTTTTCTTTGTTTTTTTGTATTGAGAAAGTGAAAAAATGAAGAACAACAAACAAAGTTCTGTGCTCCTTTGGGCTATGGTAGCTGCTCTTTTGTCTCAAAATTTGCTCATACCTGTGATTTGCAGTTCAACTGTGAATGATAAAAAATGCGTCACTCCACCAGACCCTCATGCAGGAACACCCCCTACTGGTATATCTCTCTCTCTTTCCCTCTCTCACACATTCAAACACACACACACACACACACACACACACGTCTAGGGCTTATGTGATAACGGCTTGTAAGCTAGAATAATTTTACATTTTTGCTTAAATGTGCATGGCCTTTTAGTAGCAAGCTTGCTGTTAAGTTTTTTGTTGTTTAGTCTATATATTTTTGGTTGACTAAGCTGCTTAAAAGTTACATCCATAAAGACCCTAAGAAAATCGCATGAAAGTGCAGTATATTGTAGGGTGGTAGAGTTATTTGTTATACTGGAAAATACTTGAAAAGAAAAGGAAACAAACTTTTCCATTGTTGCAACATTTGTTTTCTCAAAATGACCAAACCTAGCTATTATTGTGTCTTTGAGTGATATGTCTCACTCAATTCCATCATTTCAAACTGCAGTAGCTTCACAATGTGAATCGATTTTCAGCATAATATAAAGTATAAACCATTATCGGATTGGGAAATATATTTTTGCTCATCATTTACTGTCACCCATAAATGACAAATCCAGCCATGTCACAATTGTGTAAAAAAAGGAAAGGGGTTTTAAGTAGAAAGTAGCATAGTTTTTTTTCTTTTCTAGGCCATGCACAAGCTGCAGAATACAGATACTTGGAGAAGAATGCTTGTAAAACTCTCTTCTCATACAGTTATACAATAAGAAACAGCTATTTGCCAATAATAGATTGTCTGAATCAATTAGAAAAGTTACTTATTCAGGATGAACCTCAAAATCAATTTGCTAAACTTATGAAAATAACAGCTTTCACTTATTAATCATGGAAAGTATCCCAAAAAACTCACACACGGAAAGTGGTGGTCAACTTATTTTCATCAACACAATATTTTACTGGTACTAAATGGAGTAAATACAAACTGTGACTAAAAATTGTAGCTTTCTTTTAACAGGTTCATATGGAACTCCACCCTTGCACGGAAGCTATGGCACACCACCTTCTCATGGTGGTGGTGGCAGCTCTGGAACACCACCATCCCACGGTGGTGGTGGCAGCTCTGGAACACCACCTTCCCACGGTGGTGGTGGCAGCTCTGGAACACCACCTTCCCACGGTGGTGGTGGAAGCTACGGAGGATCACCACCATGTGGATGTGGCGGCACCCCACCTAGCGGCGGACACCATACCCCCACCCCATCTACCCCAACACCAACCCTCGATCCTCCTTCCAGTGGTTACACACACACTCCTCCCATCTCCGGGGGTGGTACCCCATCGACACCTATCGTTAGCTTCGCTCCACCAGCAACTCCTATCGTCGTCCCTGGAGTGCCGATCCCCGGAACAACTTTTCCATCACCGCCCTACGTTATAGATCCAAACTCACCACCTTTCTCATGCAAGTAAGTTATGCTACAGAGCTACTTGTATACTTAAAACACTAACTAGGACTAAAAACATTCATTTGTATGTATAGATACTCTAATGATGATTAAGGAGATTGTTGGTTAAAGGACCAGGGTATTGAATTTGTTTCTAACTGGAGTGTAAGGCTATATAATCATATTACAATAAAATTAAAATTAAAATATATATCTATATACACACATATAATAATAATAATAATAATTGATCACACCATGACATTGTTAAACCAAATAAACATGAGACACTTGTGCCAAAATCACGACACATGACACAATCTTTTGGGAAGTGAAAATAAGGAGCTCCTTTCTTGAGTTAACTGTTAATTGTCTTCTAATGCTTGTTAGGAAGGAAAGCTTGATCTGATTTTTAATTAAAAAACAACCCATTTTTTTTAAAGCTTATTTGCAAAAAGCTAATACGTTCTTTGGGAAACAGGTATCAAGCAATCTTTTCTTGAAACACGTTTAATGCTTTAATTTGTATTGTTATCATCAATAAGAAACCCAATAACATGCTTACTTTCTTCAGAATTTTTCTCAGTCAAAAGAAAAATAGAGGTTCTCACTAACTACCTTAATAAGTATTTATAACAGCATGTTGCTAAATTTTCTACGACATTTGTGAATGACACATCCCAGTGACATTAGAGATGGCCATAAACACACATTACAATCCATACCAGATGATAAATGTTTAATAATATTGTCTTAATGCAGTTACTGGAGCTCTCACCCGACACTAATCTGGGAACTGGCTGGCTGGTTCGGAACCCTTAGAGGAGCTTTTAGCCTCTCATCCATCCCCAACCTTCCCAGCATTCCAGGGCTAGGATCAACCACAACTTTACTACAAGCACTCACCAATACCCGATCAGACGGTTATGGCTCCCTCTGCAGAGAAGGCACAGCTGCTTTGCTCAACTCGATGATTGATCACCGGTTCCCTTTCACCACTAACCAGGTGAGAGACCATTTTGTATCTGCAACTAACTCCAACAAGGCTGCTGCTGCTCAAGGACGCGTGTTCAAGCTCGCCAACGAGGGTAGACTCAAGATCTAGAGTCGAACAAAGAAAATAGATACGTATCAGTTTCTTGTTTATGCTTTAAATGAACGATTATCGGTGTGATGTATTTTTCTTATTTATTATGTGTGCTTTTTTGTTTTTAATTAACTAGGTGTGTTGTCACTTTTTATATTATGAAACGATGGATACTGGGTTTATGTTGTTTATTCTGTCATACATTAGATTGAGTGTGTGGGATTAGATTTATTCAATTATATGTTCTGCATTAACTGCTGAGCTACCGTGTTTTACTAATATCATTAAACTTAATATTAAGTGACAACTATCACATTCATAGACAAAAAATGATACACTGAGAATGATATCTAGCTCACAAGTCTGAAATAAGTTGACTTCTATATTGTTCAAATTTTGCTATAATTGTTTTTAAAAACAATGAAATCAGTATCCTCGCTTCCTCAATCACTCCACCAACCTGAAACTGATATTGATCGATATCAAATGCAACCTAATACAGACCTGTCACCTAATCAGAACATAAACAACTTCAGAAAAAAAGAAAAGGATACTGTTTGAGGGACGAAAGTAATAAGCTGGTAAACAAATAAATTCTTCTTTTCCTAAAAAAGGAAAAGACACTGATTTTTCTTTCACTTCTAAGCTTGGTAACTTCCATCGGAGAAACCGGTTCTTGATAAGACAAACATGCTACCAGTGTTTTAATTCCGAAGTTGGCACTACAGTATCAAAAAGGATTCATCATCATTATTAAACTAGGGCTTAATCCCAAGAATAAAAAAAGAAGGCATTTAGGCATAGAGATGGTTGGTGCTCTCAGTGACAAGAAAAGAGAATGAAATATGACAAACAATATCATAATTCTGTGCAGGGATTTGAGAATAGTCGAGGCGCTGGTAAAAGATTCCGGAATTGGACTAATAATAAGTATAAAGTAGAGGGCAGTTTTACGAGGCCTGATAATCCGTGGAAGTCAAATTTTGAGAAAAGGGGAACTCATAAACTTACAGATAGGAATGGTAATGGTTCTAGTATTGGGGAGGTAAAGAGCAAATATGTTGTGAAAAGTAAAAAAAAAAGATTTAAAGCTGGTTAATTGTTTTGAAGTGTTGTCGGAACAAGAGCAAGAAGTCTGTAAAGGAAGACGATGGAAATACACCGAAAAGTAAAAAAGATAGTAATAGAGGCGAGGGTGTAAAAACCAAAACTAAAATACAAGGGGTAACGGACACGGATTCCTGTATTGACGAGTTAATCGCAAATCAAGATGTTGTATGCCCCACCAATGGAGAGAAGGATGGGATATAATATGTTAAAAGGGGATGTGAGTGAACACGGAAGGTTGAGTGATCTACCCGAGAGTAATAATGATGATATGTCTAACAAGTGGGAAAATATAGTTACAATTATCACTAGTAATAAAAAAACTAACAAGGTGACTGAACATGGTCAGACTATAGTAATAGAGGTAGATAGAAATGTTGTTTTAAACAAAAAAATAAGAAGATTTAGATGAAGACTTTACAGCTGAACCGATGCGATTTCTGTTGGAGCAAACCAAATTCATGAATCAAGACTAGCAAACCAAATTGATTTACGTGTTCATATGAAAAGCCCACACATGAACATTCATTTATGTGGTAATGTGAACAGTTGATACATGAATTACTATTAATTTATCTTGAATTGTTTCGTATTCTCGGTAGTCTATATAAAGGCCTTTGATCTTGATGTAATACCTACCAAAAAAAAGAAAAATAATTTATCTAAACAAAAAGAAATAAACTCAAGTTCATACAAAACGGTATCAGAGCTCGGCTTGATTAAAAAAAAAATGTCCAACAACCTCGTCTCCCTTGTTCCTCGGTTCAATGGTGAAATGTTTGATTATTGGAGCAATCTAATGAGATTGTGTCTTGAATCTCAAGACCTATGGAGTGTGGTTGAAGAAGGTATTGGTGCGCCTGAAGACGAACCTCAACTCACCACCGCCCAAAAAGATTTTCTAAAGAACCAAAAGCAAAAGGATAGGAAGGCACTCTTCCAAATTTATTAAGCACTAGAAATTCCTATTTATGAGAGAATTTCAAAAAAATTAAATGCTCAAGAGGCTTGGAAAATACTGGATACGACATATTCTGGACAAGATCAAGTGAAGAAAGTTCGCTTGCAATCGTTGCGGGCTGAATTCGAAAAACTGGAGATGAAAGAAAATGAAAAGATTTCAGAGTACTTTACTCGTATCTCTTCCATTATAAACCAAATGGAATCAAATGGAGAAGTCGTAGAGACTCAAAAATCGGTTGAGAAAATTCTGCGGAGCTTGCAAATTAAATTTGACCATATTGTGGTCGCTATTGAAGAATCAAATGATTTATCTACAATGACACTTGAAGGTTTACAAGGAAGATTGGAAGCTCATGAGGCTAGAATTTTGTAGAGAAGTACTCAAGGCGTGTCTTCTCAAGATCAAGCTCTAAATTCTCAATATACAATCACAAAAAGACATGGCTTATCTCATGGACGAGACAAAGGTCGTGGTGGCAAAAATGACGAATCGGAGAAGGAGGAGAAACCATCATTCTATAAAGGTAAAGGAGAAGCACTTACAAAGGTACAAAACCTTACTTTGAGTGTAATTTTTACCATAAACCTGGACATAAAGAAAATGATTGTTGGGAAAAACATCCCGAAAAAAAACCCGTGGCCGGTTTTATGTATAACGAAGGTGAGAAATCAGAAACTTTGTTGATTACTTCTGATGGAAATGTTGAAAACATTTGGTACTTGGATAGTGGAGCAAGTAGACATATGACGGGATATAAAAATCTGTTTTCTACTCTTGTGGAAACTAACAATGGACTGGTTACCATTGGAGATGCCAAAACTTATAAAATTCAAGGTATTGGTGAAATCTCTTTCAAAACTAAGACCGGAAGAATCGAGAAAATATCGGAAGTACTTTACGTACCAGGTTTTCGAAGCAATCTTCTCAGCGTTGGTCACTTACTACAGAAAGAATTTGATTTCAAATTTGTTGGAGACATATGCATCATGAAAAAGAACAATCAGCATGTGGCGAAGATTGTTATGGGGTCAAATAAATTGTTTCCTCTCAAACTTGATATTATCAATAGTACATGTATTATTGCTACTTCTAATGACGAAGTTTCCAAGTTGTGGCACGACAAGTTTGGATATCTGAATTTTCAGAGTTTGAAGGAGATGTCCACTAAAGAAATAGTACAAGGATTGCCCAAAATTGAGGTGATTAATAAAGTGTGTGAGGAATGTCAATTGGGAAAGCAACATCGTGAATCATTTCCATCAAAATCAAAATGGCCTTCACAATCACCATTGGAGCTTGTCCACACTGATCTTTGTGGACCGATGCAAGTACCGTCCCTTGGAGGGAGCATGTATTTCTTATTGTTTATTGATGATTACACAAGAAAAAATTGGGTTTATTGTGTTAAAGAAAAATCAGAGGCTTTCTCATGTTTTAAAGATTTCAAATTTCATGTTGAAAAATACTCTGGCTTGCAAATAAGGAATTTGAGGAGTGATCGTGGTGGAGAATACATATCTTCTCAGTTCAAAGTTTTTTGTCGAAATCATGGAATTCGACATGAATTAACAGCCAGGTACTTAGATTAACAAAACGGTGTCGCATAGCGCAAGAATAGAACAATAATGAACATGGTGAGATGCATGTTGAAAAGGAAAAACATGCTTACGTATTTTTGGGCCGAAGCGGTATCCTGATCAACCGATCACCAACGAAGAACTTGGATGATTCTACTCCAAATGAGGTTTGGTATGGTAGAAAAACCGAATGTTTTTCATTTGAAAACTTTTGGTTGTCTTGCATTTTCTCACATCCCAAATGCTTTGAGATCAAAGCTCGATGATAAATCCGAGAAATGCATTTTCACTGGTTATAGCCAAATGACTAAAGCTTACAAACTTACAATCCACAAACGAAGAAAATTGTGATTAGCAGGGATGTTAGATTTGATGAAAATGGTTGCTATGATTTTTCAGATTATGCAGGAATGCCTGAATGGCAAACTCTCAATATTGAAAAAGACGAAAACTCTTTGGAGTAACATGTAGATGTTGGTGTTGAAATGCAACCTGAAAATAATGGACATGAACCACAACAAAATTCACCACCAACGACAAATAGAAAAACTAGATCTTTGAGAGAGATCTATGATGCAACCGAAGAAATGGCCACAACTGATCACGTATACTTTGTATTCTTTACGGGAAAAGATCCAGTCACTTATAATGATGCATCAAAAGATGAAAAATGGGTTCCTGCTATGAACGAAGAAATCAAGTCAATTGAAAAGAATGGTACGTGGGAGCTTACTTCGCTACCTTCACATAAATCTGCCATTGGTGTGAAGTGGGTGTTCAAGACTAAAACCAATCTTGATGGCTCTATCAACAAGCACAAAGCATGATTGGTTGCGAAGGGTTACAAGCAAAAAGAAGGCGAATATTTCAATGAGGTTCTCCCCCCTGTTTCTAGACTTGATACGGTTCGATTGATAATCTCTCTTACTGCTCAAAATGGCTGGAAATTGTTGCAAATGGATGTAAAATAAGGTTTCTTGAATGGATTTCTTCAAGATGAAATTTACCTTGAGCAACCTCCCCGTTTTGTAAAGAAAGGTGAAGAAGAAAAGGTGTATAAGCTGCGAAAGGCTTTATACGGGCTGATGCAATCTCCCCTTCCATGGTATGATCGAATTAATGATTTTTTTTAAAGTGTGGCTTTGAAAGATGTCCGTTTGAGCACACTCTTTACGTCAAAAGGAATCCAAAAGGAAGCTTCATGATTGTGAGTCTTTATGTAGATGATCTCATCCTTACCGGAGATGATGAGGAAATGTTATCAAAATTCAAAGATTCAATGATGAATGAAATCGAGATGACTTAATTGGGAGAACTACATCATTTTCTTGGCAGAAATGTGCAACAACCGAAAGAAGGCATATTTATCTCGCAAGAGAAGTATGTAATAGAATTGTTGGAGAAATTCAACATGAAAAATTCAAATCCTATTTCAACTCCTTCTATCACAGGTTTGAAATTGAGCAAGAATGGTGAAGGAAAGCTAGTGGATCCAACTTTGTTTTGAAGCCTTGTTGGAAATTTGATGTATCTCACTGCTACGAGGGCCGATATCATGTATGAAGTAAGCTTGATTAGCAGGTTTATGGATAAACCTTACTCAAACCATTGGGAAGCTGCAAAAAGAATCTTGCGATACATCAAAGGAACCATTACTTATGGTATTTTCCATGAAGCTCGTGTGCCTGTGAAACTTGTTGGGTATACGGATAGTGATTTTGGTGGAAACATTGATGATTCACGAAGCACTTCGGGCTATGCATTTAGCCTTGGAAGTGGAATAATATCTTGGTGTTCAAAGAAGCAACCGGTAGTAACGCTATCTACCACCGAAGCCGAATACATCGCAACATCCTTGGCTGGATGTCAAACTTTATGGCTAAGAGGAATTTTGGAGAACTTGAATTTCAAGAAAAATGATCCTACAACACTATATTGTGACAATAGTTCTACTATTTCAGTCTCAAAGGGTCCAGTTTTGCATGGAAAAACAAAGCATATCCGTTTGCGATTTCATTTTCTAAGGGATCTTGTTCGTGAAGGAGAAATCAACCTTGAGTATTGTCGAAGTGAAGAACAACTTGCCGATATCTTCACCAAGCCACATGGAGGTCCGACGTTCTTAAAAAATGTTGCTGGATTAAGAGTTCGAAGGAATTTTGGTTTAGGGGAGGCAATGTTGGAGCAAACCAAATTCATGAATCAAGACTAGCAAACCAAATTGATTTGCGTGTTCATATGAAGAGCCCATACATGAACATTCATTTATGTAGTCATGTGAAGAGTTGATACATGAATTACTATTAATGTATCTTAAATTGTTTCGTATTCTCGGTAGCCTATATTCTCGGTAGCCTATATAAAGGCTTTTGATCTTGATGTAATACATACCCCCAAAAAAAAATTATCTAAATAAAAAGAAATAAACTCAAGTTCATACAATTTCGTCAAGCTCAAGAACTAAATTTAACCTCAGAACATCTGCCCAAGTTACCAAATGAATTGAATTGTGGGGAATTTCCCTTGAATATCTGTATCCCAGAAAATCAGATAGAGCAAGACGATTAGATCTCTAATGAGCAATTATACTTGAATGAAAGTGGGATAGTTATGGATCTATACTCATCAAATAGGGAAACATAAGTGGTTGAAAAAGAAGATAAAAAAGGAAACAAACAAAAATATGGAAAGGTATTAAAATACAAAGTGGAAAATGAAAAATTAGAATGCATCGTTATAATACCAGAAAGAGGTCAAAATCTATTAACAATTACTATGATCCCTATGATAATGCGGATTATGCTAGTTGCTAAATATTTTTATTTCTGTTGAAATAAAATTGGTGCCTAACAAGTAAATGAAGGAGCTCTGTTTCTCTATTCAATGGAGTTTGATCGCAAGAACAAATGGTGAGGAGAAGAGACACAAGATAGAGAGTTGTAAGTTTGATCAATTATCAAAGAAGGGATTATTGATTTTTTTGTTTAATTGGTTTGGCTCCAAGTTCTAATCTTCTATGTTTTTTACTTTATGTATTGGTTTTGTATGTAATAAGATTGTAGCTCAATTAAACTTTAAAATAAATGAAATAGTGTGTCTTCAAAGTTTAATTAAAAAAATAGGAAGAAACAAAAAACACAGATTGTGTCCAGGGGGCAGAACTAACAAGCACGAGGCTTGTTAATCATGAGACATCCCATTTACAGAAAAGCACAATAAAATGGTTATGTAACGAGTAATGTTTACAACATTAACCATGTAGCTGCTACACCTAAGTAACCATTGTCTAAAATCATATAAGCTTGTTTAATTCAAATATGTTTTATTTTGAAATTAATTAAGAACTAATGTAAATTAAATATACAATCCCAAAAAATTATATAACCCAACAATATGTCTCAATATTATGAAATATGTATAGAATACGTTGTAACAGTTTATAAACACACACAAAAAATCCAAATTTTCAAAATTTGAGCGGAAATAGCAGGGCTACAAAATGGGGTACAAATTATGGGGTAAAAGATTTGCATTCCATAAGAGATGATATATCATACAATGAAATACATTAAAACCGAATATATGATGATAAGATAAGAGAATGGTTCATCAATTTATTCAAAATGTAGATGGACCCATTTTTACGAAATATATTAAAACTGAATATATAATGATAAGATAAAAGAATGGTTCATCAATTTATTCAAAAAAATTAACTGTGTGTATCTACAAGAAAGCTATGCCAAGAAAAGCTTAAGAAAACTCCTTCATACCACACCGATAAGAAGTTAAGCACTTGTTTACAACTAACTTTCTTCAACCGGTAAAGAATAAAACAGAGTTACACTTCAACATTCAAAAGAAAAAGGAGAAAATCAACACTTAATGGTGATGAGAATTCATTGAAGACCAATAGGGACCCTCTCTGAATCATAAGGTTGTCAAACTGTCAGACTTCTTCACTCCAACCAACTACCAATTACTGTTTGATGATTTGATCCATTAAACTTATTTTAAATTTCTAAAAATTTGCTTGTATTTACATTGTTTATCAAGGTTCAAAAAAATATCACATTTCATTCAGCTTACAGCTGTTACTTATAAGTATCATATTTAACAAATTATAACTGGCTTAGTTATAGCAAGTGAAGAAAGAAAACGAACCTGATTAGGGTTATGAGCAGCTAAAGTGAGATTCAACCCAGTCGAAATATGCCTTGATTGCAACATTTCCTACTTGAAATACCAGTTTTATTCTCCCAAAGAGCTGCACTAAAACAGAAGCTCTGCCCTTTATAACCTGAAGGAAAAACAGTATGCCACGCCAGATCCTATAGCTTAATCAAAATTAAATGATATTGATCGTAGAAAAAAAAATCTAGGCAAATTTCTATACAAAAAAAGATCTTATGTAATTTTCAAGTGATTGCTATTTGAAGCTTTAGACCACCTTTTTGCAATATCACACCAGATAAGTTTACAATTCAAAAAGAAATGCATGTGGATACAAGAACGAAGAACGAGAAGAAATAAAGTATGTGCGTGTTTGGATAGTCAGCTTTGCCAATTCGTAATATAATTGTACCATATATTTGGCGGGGATGATAAATGACAATTCACCTTTTTTTTTAATGTGTTAGGGATGTCAGAAAAGACCAGTGCGACAAATTCAAGTCATTCCGTAAATTTCTTATCTAAATTTTTTGTTCATTTCATGCTACCTGAAAAGAATCTGCACACAGATAGCACATTTGAAGCCTGAAATCGCATTGAGGTCGATGAATTCAAAGCCAGCCAGCCGGTAGATAAGAACGAAACCTACTTATCTCTAAACCTTCTGTATACTGCGATCTAATAATGAGTTAATATAATCCATACACACCTTTCTTGCAAAAAGTACATGTACTTCGAACAGTAAAAAAACTAACATCGAACAAGACTAGCACACAGATCTAGTAGCTTGGAGTTTGGGTTTATTCACTTTCACATTATTGATAATTGATCAGCTCAACAACATGAACACTAACAGCCTCACCAGGATATACCTCAAATATTCAAGATAAACATTAAGATAAATGCATGACTAATTCTCTGTAAGCAAATGACTGCTCTGATTTCCTCATGGACCCTCGACAAGAAATATATATCCCAACACGTGGTCTATAGCCCCATTTTAACAATCCCAATTTTTGCCTCACTAGAAAGTAGTCACAAGGTTATCGTTCATGCAAGTAACGATATTTCTCTAAGAATAGCATCAACTACTATATTATCACCACTAATTCAGTGACTGAACAAAGAAAAACCATATTACAGTGTCGATCATTACATATGAGATTCAAACCAGTTAAATATCTCTTCGTACTGCAAGCTAGTCATTTCATGATATGCAAACGCGAGGTTCAACTCCTCTTGAATATGATGGAATAAATTCATATCTAAAAGCCCAATATTACTCTCCCTAAGAGCTTTCTTTAAACGTATGGCCCGTCCATCTCTTCTCATATAACCTTTTTCATCGACAAAGCCCTTTTCTTGAAAAAGATAAAATAGTTTCTTCGAAATATCCTTGCTGAGACCTGGGATCCTATAAAACAGGAAATTCGGCGACAAAGGGAACTCCATACATTTAACCTCTGCTACATCAACACCATCATCTCTCAAAATTTTAACAAACGCACTTATTTTGCGGTTCCTATTTTCATCTTTGGGCATATGCACAAATAGAGTAGGTGGGTAATCCTTCTTAATTTCCATTCGATCAAACAAGCCCTCAGCGATCATTAACACAACGCTATTAAATTTCAAATTGTTTGCAAGAGAGGAAATGAAATACCCACCAGACGAGGCCCCTAGAGCCACAAGAGGAAGGTTTTCTAGCTCGTGTTCTTTAACCCACCATTTTATTATTTCCTTAATTTTCGACTTTTCTTCCCCAAAAGACCAACACTTTCCCTCACTGGAAATAGTGAGAACAGCAAATTTGTGGACTAGAGCATGAAGGACAATCAACCTTTCTTCCGGTAAGCCAATGCAATTTGGACAAGTTAAAGATTTGTCCCAAAAATTAGCAGCACGACCATTACAACCATGAGCTATGAAAAGCACACCTTTTGTCAAGTCGGGTACTTGCCAAATCAAATCGGTTCCGTTTCTTAATCCCAACTTCGGGTTAAGCTGAACCCCGGGCTCAAAAACCTTCCAGTTTTGGTTAACCAGTTTGACTGAAGAATAGGGTTTATTTGAGTCATATCGGAAAAACAAGATCGAAGCTATGAGGACAAGAATCAACAGTGTAAAGATAGCCCGAACTTGGAAATTTCTACACATATTCCCTGCCCTTGGTGATTTGTTTCCTTGCCTAAACATCCTGTAAGAAAATGGAACTAAAATATTTATCAAGATTTTTCTTTAAGTAAATGCAAGTATGCAAACCAACTGCAATAAACAGCTAGATGATTAAGTATAAATTTCCTGTCAGAATTTTCTTCAACAAATGCGAAACAAAGGAATATACTTTTTGCAGTGTTACTTATAACTTACAAATATCAAAGTTTGTTTCATATTTCCTAAATAATGTACTTTTCATCATTTGAATTTAGGAAAATACACATTTTAAGAGCATCTTAATTTTAACTTCCAAAAAAAAATAACGTCTTAATTTATGGATTTTTCCAACAAATAAAAAAGATGGGGTACTTCAACTATAAAGGTTGTAGCTTTTTGGGTCAGAAATTGAAATAAAATAAAACATAAAAGCTGGAAATAAAATGCACATCACTAGAAAAAGGAAAGAAAGCAGAGTTTACAAACTACAACCATACAAATCCTAAATGTCACTCAAAAGAATATACTAAATAATACTATCATTTACTTAATATGACACAGACACTGCCAAACAAATCCCACTTAATAAATCAACATCATAATCTAAAAGTTGTAGCTTTTTGGGTCAGAAATATATTCAAAAAAAAAAAAAACTTAAAAGCTGGAAATAAAATACACATCACTAGAAAAAGGAAAGAAGCAAAATTTAAAAACTACAACCATAAAATTCTACATATCACTCAAAAGAACACTAAAAAAATCATTTACTCAATACTCCCTACGTTCCAAAATATAAGCTTATTACGAAAAACTCAACTTATTAAATAAACACAATTATTACACCATTTTTACCCTTTCTTTCCATTTTTTACCCTTATTTTTATTCATGCACATTCTCCTAGAAACTAAAAGTCTAGTAAATATGTAATATTAAACCAAATTGTTAAAACTATAACTGTTAAAATTTTCTCTCAGATGCATTTGTACAAACACTTTGTATACAAAATAATTAACAATTTATCAAATAAAATTAAATACTTGAAAGATGAATTACCTTAATAAATTGATTGGGAAATAATTGATGTTAGTTAATCCCCTAGAAGCATAGATTGTTGAATAACCCCTTTTATTCCCTTTTATTTTTTTTTAGAAATAACCCTTTTATTCCTTCTTAGTTTTTGGATTAATTGCAGTTAATAAATCTCTTGAGTTAATTCTGACATCTTCTTTTTTATAATAATAATATAATTAATCTTAGAGGTTGGATTTTTATACTACACTTTTTCTGAAAAAACGCATAAACCGTACATTAAATGTACGGTTTGCATGTATTTTTATTTTTATTTTATTTTTTTTTGTAATTTCAATTTGTAAAATAGGAAAAATATATAAAATATGCAAATCTATAATTCACTTAGCTATATATAATTGTTTGTTGTTTGTTTATATTAATTATAGAAATTATAATAATTGTTGATATTTGTCCCATTTTTTGCAACTGTTCGGAAAGGAAGCAACTGTTCGGAAACGAAGCAAGCAACTGTTCGGAAACGAAGCAAGCAACTGTTCGGAAACGAAGCAAGCAACTGTTCGGAAAGGAAGCAACTCTTCGGAAAATTTTTTGCTCGGGGCGCTGCCCCGCACCCCGCCCGCTGTCCTGGCAGCGGGACCCCAGCCAGGGGCTCTCGTCCCTTAGACCCCGCCAGGGGCTCTGCCCCTTTAAAATAACGCTTTTTTTGGGTCTTGACTTGGGACAATATAAAAATTACTAATTTCGATAAATTGATAAAATAATATTTTTAAAGATCATTATATAAACATTTGGTCTCATAAAATTATAAATTAATAGTTTTTTAAAATGACAAACATTACTACAAATATGTAATGAACTATAATTCTCTAGTCTGTTTGCTTCTTGTTATAATTTAATCTGCGCATCCAAAACCTTCGACGTTGTGTTTTCAAAGTGAACTCTTAAGGTGTTACTAATTAAATTTATATATTAATAAATGAAGTAGAGTAGTTGACTTTACTAACGAGTTTAACGAGTAGTCTTATTATTTAACGAGTAGTCTTATTAATATATATGTTTTATGTTATTAACGAGTAGATTTTATTTATGATTAATAGGTATCATTTTTGAACTTTAATTCTCACTAGATATCTATTATAATATGCATTCCTCTTAGATACCACTTTTTCATACTATATAAACTAAAAAAAAATCTAATTTCATAAAAAAACAGAAAATATTTCTCTCTCCCTCCCTTCCTCATAAATGAAAAAAAGCACAAAAAATTATTAAAAACAAATAATAACAAAAATTATAAAAAAATCACAAAAATCACAAAAAATTATAAAAAATGAAAAAAAATCACCAAAAATTATTAAAAAAATGACAAAAAATAAAAAAAAATTATAAAAAATGAATAAAATCAGAAAATTATAAAAAATGACAACAAATGAAAAAAATCACAAACTTTTTAAAAAATTACAAAAAAAATATAATTTTTTTTGTCAATATACCACTTTTTACGCCGAAAAATTTTCATAAAAACAACACTTTTTCATCAAAAAGTGAATTTTATGTATTTAACTCTCGTTTGACTCGTTTTAATGCTTGTTAAATTTTGAATTGCCTTTTTAGAAACTAATTTTAGATCTGTAAGCTCAAATTGGTAAGAGCGTTTGCACACAACACCGATGTTCAAGAGCTTGGTGGTTCGAATCCATCCTCTCTTTTTTTACTTTAAAGTAAAATATATGCATATTTTGTGCTGGACTATATACATTTTTATTAAACTTTATGCACTTTTGACTGTAATAGATGCATTTTCGACTGAACTATATGTACTTTCAGCTGAACTATATGCACTTTCAGCTGAACCAGGTGCACTTTTGCCTGAACCAGATGCACCTTTTACAGAACTATATGCATTTTTATTGAACTAGATGCACTTTTGGCTAAACCATATGCACTTTCAGCTGAACCATATGCACTTTCAGCTGAACTAGATGCATTTTTGACAGAAATATATGTACTTTTATTGAACTATATGCACTTTCGACTGCACTATATTCATTTTCGACTAGACTATATGCACTTTTGACTTAACTATATTTACTTTCGACTAAATTAGATGCACTTTAAGCTGAATCAGATGTACTGACTAAATTAGATGCACTTTAAGCTGAATCAGATGTACTTTCAGCTGAACCAGATGAACTTTTAGCTGAACTATATGCATACTCAATTTTATTGAACTATATTTACTTTCGACTGAATTGTATGCACTTTCAACGGAACTATATATACTTTCAGCTGGAATTGAATGCAATTTTGACTCAATTTTATGCACTTTTGACTAACTATATGCACTTTCGACTGAACTATATGCACTTTTATTGAACTTATACGTTTTTGACTGAACTATATGTATTTTTGACTGAACTAGATGCACTTTCAACTCATTTAGATTAAAAAAAAGACACATTTTCATGGAAAAACCACTTTTTGTATAAAAAAAATTCACTTTTTGATGGAAATTATTTTTTTGATGAAAAAACAGCTTTTTCGGTACAAAAAGTGTTATATTGACAAAAAAAATTATATATTTTTTTGTAATTTTTTAAAAAGTTTGTGATTTTTTTTCATTTTTTATGATATTTTCATTTTTTATAATTCTTTTTATTTTTTGTGAATTTTGGTGATTTTTTTATAATTTTTTGTCATTTTTTATGATTTTTTTGTGATTTTTTATAATTTTTTTGTGTTTTTTTTTTTATTTTGCTGTAATTTAAAACTATTTTTTAGGATTTGTAGAGAGATAAAATATGTCTATTATATTTTGGTTTGTATGATTCTTTAGTAAATAAACTAAATAATTAAAAAGTAGTAGATACGAGTAATGTGAAGTTAACAAGATATCTAGAAGGAATATAAGTTGCTATGAGATACTTATATGGAATTTCCCCATTTATTTAATAGATAAAAATCTCTTTAAAATAATAAAACATTAATTTATCTCTAAATTAATAAGTATCTCTCTAAATTTAATTGTAAATACACATGGTCTCAACAATATTAATTTACTTATTGAAGGTCGGAATGGAGTTGAGTAACCACTGATCACGGCGACCGGCTTTAATTCTGGCCATGGTTACATTTTCAACTTTTTTTTTTGTAATGCAACATGTATTATAAGTCCATGAATGAATATTTTTTTGAAACTTGTATGGAAAACACTAGTGTTTCAACACATCTTAACAGTAACATCTCTGACCTACTTTGGGAGTCACACGGTTGAATAGCACGTGCGGCGGCACATGCTAAACAAAGCCTAACTTAGAGAAAGAAAATTTCCAATAATTCAACACTATAACCCTTAATAAAATCTTTTAAATACATATTTCAATATTATCACAGAATTCGATAAACATTACAACTTATTAGTTAAACAACATAACGCAACGGAGAATCTGAAAAGTTAGTCCTATGAGGTCTGTCTGGTCCCGACTAATTTGATTTCAACTATATGTACCCGAAAAAGTTATAAAATTGAGGGGTAAGCTAAACGAACTTAGTGAGTGATAAACCTTGAAATATATAAAAGGGTCTAAAATAGGTTTTAATCATCTCTTTTCTTTTTAAAATAACAATAAATTATCAATAAATAAATCTAAGAAAAATTTTCAAATGTTTGATAGTAGAACACTTTCTTGAAAAAAACATTGTAATCACCATTAAGTAAATAACTTTCAAAATAATCGATTGGACTACCCAATCTTTTTGGCGAATTCAGACTTCTTGAATCTCTTTTAATTCTTGGTATTTGGACTTTCCAAATCTCTTACTTTCTTTTCGGACTTCCCGAAATAACATTCTCTCTATTTTCGGACTTACCGAAGTAACATTCTTTCTCTTTTCGGACTTCCCGAAGTAACATTCTTTCTCTTTTCGAACTTCCTGAAATATCTTTATTTCTTTCGGACTTCCCGAATAAGTTTATTTCTTCCGGACTTCCCGAATATCATAAAAGGACATTTAAAAATAATAGACCTTTTTAAAAATAATAATAATTAGCGTACACAATATAACTTTCCCATTTTGGAACCAGCAACTTTGCAATGATATATACATATATAATTTTTATATTTCGAAAATATAATTTCAATATGCAAATACTTGTTAAAAATGCAATGCGATTTTCTAATAGCAAGTAAGAACCAAAACAACTTAATTAGTACGAATAATCTGGTTCTTGACTTTTTTTATTAACCTTGTTCTCTTTGCTGCTAAAACCTTGACTTGATACTATCTTATCTGTTTCTTTTTCGTTACATACACATATCTAGTTATATACATATATATTTAGCATAGTAATAGGTATAAGTTGTATATATATATATATATATATATATATATATATATATATGTTTTTGTTTATATGTAAATATCATATATGCTGATCCAGTCATTCTCCTCTAAAACAAATATTTATAAAGCTATAGAGAAAATACAAATAGGTTACACGTTACTTTCGACTGTTTACTTACTTGAAATAATTACACAACACTAAATACATTCCTTATATGTTCTTCCTCTTTGATTCTCAAATAAATTAATTGGTAAATGATTGTTTATTAGTAATACGTTACAAACTACATAATAATTATAAGAGTAAAACCTTATAACTTTCCATACATACAATACTATATATTTTACTTACAAGCTTGTGATAACATCAAATTAATAATTATGACCTTGCTAAAGTTTGAACGTTATTATACCCTCATTACTACTATTTATATGATTAACACAAACTTTACAACTTTTGAAACCGTTCATTAATAACTCCCAACTTGTTTATTGAAGAATTAAATTGCTAAATCATTTAATAAATAAACCGTTCATTAACAATGTACGTACCAAGATAATTAATATTTGAAATTAATGTTAATTATACTTTTTCGATAGCAAGAAGTTTAGTGTTTTTTTTAAACTAACAGAAGTTTAGTTTAGATTACTCTTTTAAAACTCCTATGGAAAAATATAGTGTTTCCGACATATATTGACGATATACCAAGATAATATTTGAACCTAATAATTATACTTCTTTTGAGAAAGTAGGTTTAGTTTTTCTTATGAAACGTGTTATTATATATATACCGGTAATGTTGTGTGTGCGATACGTAGTGACATATATATGATTCCGACAAATAAAGTTAATATTTTTTTAAAAAATTAAATATCGATTGATTAAATATAATTAATTAACAATCGTATATAAAGAGTATTATAATATTTTACTCTTATAAAAAATACACATTATGATTTTGTTTGGAATATAAATGTGTGAAAAATAATATTTTTTTTAAGTTATATTTATTTATTTGAATTGAATGATGATATTTAAGAGTAATTACAATATTAGAGTGAAGATATTTTTGAAAATTTTGGGCAAAATTTGGCAGCCTCAAAATGGGTTGGCTTATATTAATGGGAATTATTAGGGAACCGTCACGTTATATGACTGGTTCACAACCTGTTTTCATAAAAGGTGTTAAATAGATTTTAAAAAATTAAATTTTGATTAATATTTAAGTTTAGGATAGGCTCACATAGGGTTCTATATTTTTATTTGAGTTTTTGTGTGTTGTACAATTTGTTTTTAATTTATCAAATTTTAATTTGTTGAAAATAGAAAAAATAAATTAGTTATTGAAAAACATTATATAATAATACATTTTCTAATATAATGTTGCTTAAGGTGACGGTAGCATAAATAGTAAAATAAGTTGATTGTTTTACTCCCTCCGTCCTGTGTCCATTATTTCTTATTGGGGTGTCTCAAAATAAGTGTCTAATTTATCAATTTGGTAATTAAAAAATAAAAAACTTATTATTTTACCGTTTAAATAATATTAAAATAAACATAATAATGTGGCATACCATTCATGAGATATTCCATCACCATAAATGAATTTATATATGATTTTAATAAGGGCAATATAGGTAGTTTATATATCAAATTTTTAACTCTTAAAAAGTCCCAATTTTCAAGAGGGACACTTAAAAAGTGAGGAACGGAGTATTTAAGTGGTTTTATGCTTGGTCGATTTTGGTTGATGGTTGAAGGGCTTGAGTGAACTCTTACTTATGGTTCGGATTGATTATATGAAATTTTGTCCATGATAGGTCTGTTTGGAGCGGTTACTTTATGTGTTGACACTCCGATGTGTTTTGTCTTACCGGATCGAGTCGTGTACTCTTAGGCTTTATTGTGACTTGACTCCGTCACCAATTTTCTATCCTCCAATGTTTTGCCGGAACGAGCAATACCAATGGCAATATTTCATCTCTTATTTTACATATATTAGATTTAAGTTTATTTGTATTTCTATACTTGTTTGGGTTTTTTCTTTGTTTTTTCTGATGGGAATACTTAGGTAGACAGTTTCCGCTTGACAGACATACGTGGCTATTTATTTTATTTTCTGTAGCCACTTAAAACTTGCTTGTCGTAGCGCACGTTATAATTTTTAGAAAAAATGTTGCTAAAAAAATTATCACCATAAATTATCACGACTTACTGAATTTCAAAAAAGATCTTATAAACAATTGTGTATACTAGGCCATTTCAGTTTTCGCTGTATTTTTTTTGTCTTTGATCGTTTGCCGGTAGGTATCTTGTTAATTGTCCATATTTTAACCGGCCAAAAACTTGTATCAAAATTGTCGGAATAAATTTTTTCAAAAGTTGATCATATAGTTCAAATGTTAAATTTTATGATTAGATTTAAAAAAAAAATCATTTCGACAATTTTGATACAAGTTATAAACCGGTCAAAATTGCACGTAATTTCGTAGTGGACAATTAAATGGGAACGGAGGGAATAATGTTTTCACTTATAACCACTTTTAACCAAAGTTCATACTTCATACTTTATTATAATCTTCTGAAATTATTAGGAATTTTTTCCAACTGCCCGTTTCTGCAAACAATTAGTCATTCGAATTTAAACAATGCAATCTGGAAAAGGAAAAAGTAATGAAAAAGGATGTCTCAGCTTTATTGTTATAATGCATTCTTACTGATAAAAGCGGGCACAATTATGTCTCAGTAATTATGTTCCACTATAAAAAGGGATTAATACGTGTTATATGTTTCATAGTTAATAGAATTATTTTGTTAAAATAATGTAGACAATTTTGAAATGAGTCCATCAACAAGTGATCAAGAAAGGTTTTAATTATATAACATAAAGTTATAAACCTACATGTACTGTCCCATGTTGAAGTGACTATGAACGAATATTGATGTTAATTTCTTAAGGTAAAAAAACTTGATTTCAATGCTTTTAGTCAAGGAAATTAATTAAATTTAGAACGGAAAATATCCAACTCTTTTTTCGTTAGGTATGATTTTTTTCTCCTAGTGATCCAGCAAATTCGTTCCACACCACACACCTAGGCCCTAACGGATTTAGGCGATTCATTGTTCGAAGAGGCCCTCACGATGTTCTTTCCTTTGACAGTAAAAAACCAGTACATGCATACATCGCACCATTTTCCGGTAAAACATAGTTGCCGAATGTAGAGATTAATAAAAGAACATTGCGAATGATTAAATATGAAATTAGTAATTATTTACGTACCGTCCATCGATCTAATTAAAGTTGTAGAATGAATTTTCTCTACCCTCCAATAAGTTGTAGTCCACCAAGCGTTACGTTAATTCACGTATACGATTTCTGATAACTATTCTACAAAAAGTTAGTACTTACGTACTATGAAACTTCTGAGGTATTAAATATATTAGAAGTTACCTTACACTATAAAACTGCTCACTATCCCATTAATTCGAGACTTTCAGTTTACTAAATTAATTGATCTTGTACTGTAGTTGGCAAAAAGAGTAGAGTGTACACAAATGTATATCTTTTTCTTTTTTTGGTACATACACAAATGTTTATCAAGTCACCATTTGACTCTCTCTTTTTGATACTTTTGATACTTTTGATACATAAGCAATAACATTGTGTGATCAAAGCCCGTCCGATGGTCTAAACCAGCTAAGTCGTTAATTTATAAAATAAAAAAGACGCCTTTTAAGTATAAAACATGCATTAAGAAAATTATAAAGTCTTAAAAGTAGGGGTGGGCAAAAAATCCGCAAACCCGTCCCGTAACCCAATCCGTGCGGATTGGGGCGGGTTGGGTGTCAAAAAAAGTTAAATCCGCCCCGCCCCAATCCGTAAAAAAATTCGTGGGTTGAGTTAGGGTCGGGGTTTCCAAACCGCGGGTTAATCCACCCCAACCCGTTTCAATCCGCATATATATATATATATATATATATATATATATATAAATTTTCTCAAGATCTTTTTTAATAAGAGTTTCTATATTATAATAGTATTGATTTAAGAAAAATTATATATATAGACAAAAAATCTTTGGATTGTCCAAACTTAAGTTTAATGATTCGATTGATATATTGTCTTATAAATTCAATGTATTATCTCGTACTTACAAAAAGAATGAATTTTTAATCGGCGTCTAGGTAGTATGGGTGGTTAATTTATTTTTAAAAACTTTATTTGTAATTGAAGTATAGCCAAATATGAAGTTATATAAAGTTATTACGAAATCTGTACCAATCCGTTCCGCCATTTATTTTACGGAACGGGTTAGGATTGCGACCAATCCGCCCCAATCCGCCCCGTGCCCACCCCTACTTAAAAGATTGAAATATGTGTATATTAATTTGTTTGGGGTCTAATGGTAGCGAATTGTATATTTGTCCTCAAACTCAGCGAATTTAAATTAAAAGTAATTGTCTAAAAAATAATTGCTCTTGAAAGAATCGAGAACCTTTGACCTGTTGCTATACTGGGAAGTGGGAGTTACTTAACCAGACAGATTGGTTTTGACTGAATTGAAAAATTGACGGTAGTTTGCATAATTTTTTAATTCAGCTTAGAAAGTGAATTTTCATACGAAATTAATAAAAATTTTAAAAAAAAATCTATATTGTCTTAACATATGAAAAAATAATTATATGAATCCGATGTACTATTATTTAGGGTGTGTCAACTAATATTAATTTTTAGTTTTAATTTTAAATTAATTTTAAGTTATATATTTTTGGGTTCATTAACATGTTATGTTTTTAGTATTTTTTAGTTTTAATTTTGAATTAATTTTAGCCTAGATATTTTTGAGTTCATTAATAGGTGTTAGATTTTTAGTATGTGACACCCCCAAAATAATAGTTGACTAGATTCACGATAGTGTTAATCGTTCGGTGTTCATTTCAAAATGCACTATTATTTCGGATGTGTCAACCAATAATATTTTTTAGTTTTAATTTTGAATTAATTTTAGGATATATATTTTTGAATTCATTAACATGTGTTACTTTTTTAGTTTTAATTTTGAATTAATTTTAAGATAGATATTTTTGTATTCATTAATAAGTGTTATCTTTTTAGTATGTGACACATCATAAATAATAATAGACTAAATTTACGATAGTGTTAATTAATCATCCGAAAACATTAAAATAAAAATCAACATACAAAATTTCACTTTTACACATGACTTTGAAAAATTAAGTCAGGCTTTGAATTTTTCAATACAACAAATTAAAATGGATCCAACCAAAGCATGCATGCCTTACATTAAATAAGCGCAAGTAATATATTACAAAGAAAACTGTATATTATGATTTTTTTCTAAAAGAAAATTCATATTTCGGTGCCTTTTTTTTCGTTGGCGGGTTTGGATGCATTGCATGAAGGCCGGCCCTGCATGTGATCAATGCTCCCGTCACATGTCAAATGGTACTATTGAACACAATTTATTTGATTTATTTTTACTTGTGTTCTGCTCCTATATTATGCTCTCTCTGTCTTTATTTAATTATTCATTATGAAATATTTAATTATTGATTATGAAATTACGTGTAATTTTAATCGGTTTATAACTTGTATCGAAATAAATTTTTTTAAAACATAATCATAAAATTTAATACTTGAACTATATGATAAACTTTTTAAAAAATTTATTCCAACAATTATGATATAAGTTTTTAACCGATTAAAATTACACGTAGTTTCGTAGTAGAAACTATTAGTATATATTTAAATGATGAAGTGATGAACACTCAACACTGAAAGGAGTCCGATATTCTATGTAACTTTTAATTTTTCTAATTAGTTAATGGTTATCAAGCCTAGTAGAAACTATAAACTATAAACTATAAACTCTTTGGCTTGTGTTTGCATACAAATTAAAGTGACTTTTCATTTTATTACTAAATTTTCTCATTCTTGAAGGACACACTAGCTAGTAGATCTTGTTCCCTGCCTTACTTATAGACGAGAAAATACTGTCAATAGCTCGTGTCACATGAATCGATCTTGTATCTTTTCCATAAAGACGTCACATGAGTAATGAGTAATCATAGATTCATATCAGTAATAGTAATCGTATCCGGCACGTTTCGTGTGGTACGTTGCGTGTGATACGCGTAATACGATTAAAATATATAAAATAAATATAGTACTTATGATACAATTTTTTTAAAAAAATTTTAATGAAAAGATTACACAGAGATACAAGGCAATCAAACAATAAATTGCGCCGCTAACCTTTTTTAATCGCAAAATCAATCATATTGAACACTACATAATTCATAGACTTAGAAGTCATGATATTACTATGCATGACTCTTTAAACTCTACTAAAAAGTTTCAAAACGTCAGGTGGTAAGAAACGGTTGGAAAAATGGCTTTACATGGGTGTTCCATCCAACATAAACCAAATATGTGGAGAATTAAAAAAAATTAAAAAACTGAGAAGACAAAGAATATTAAGTTGTTAAAATATGGATAAAAAATGTTAATTAGTTTTTTATTTTTCTATTATTTATGAGAGTATGATATTATGTTAATTAATACAAAAGTGTAAGAGTAATTTTGAAATGATAAAATTTGATAGTGTCAAAAAATTTGGGTTGAGTTATTATAATAGTCAGTGTTGGTCCGGTATATCGGAATATATAAGAGTCGTTTTTTTTTACTCGATAAATACAAATAAAAAAATGAAAATATAACTAAACAGTTTTGAACTTATGATCTCCTATGTAAATTAAGAAAACTAATGCTACAAGATAATGTAAACAAATTGTTTAATATTTCTTATCTTTAACTATCAAGTATATATAACTCGACTCGGTCATGAGCCCCCCTGATAATATCATAATAGTATGATATGAATATACACTAAATCAGAATTAAATAGCCTATTTGTTTGTTGGGTATTTTATTGGTATAAACACACTGAAAATTAACAAACAATTTTGCAGAGACAATAACATTTTTTCCAACACTATTTCCAGATTTACGAATTACGTATCATATTAATCTTACTAGAAAACCGGAACCTCAATCCCATCTTTAAACGGACTTATAAGTTGTAGCCATGCAGTGGAGTAAACTTCAAATTCATCTGGAAAACATCGGAAAAAAACTGAATTAACAAGAAATGGTCTGAAACCTAACAACTATTCTTGAAAACAGACTTGCATGTTTTTAAATTTAAAAAAATTCATATATTCACAGTTGCCTAGCGTAGATAATGCACATTCTATGATTTTTTGTTTTTGCATGCGATGCAATTATATATATTTGTATCACATAATTTTAAACTTTTGATTATTTTAGTTAGAAACATGATTTCCAGTTAAATATGGCAAAAATGTACTGTTTTTGATATACAAAAGGAAAAGATGTTTACTACTCACGAGAACTTAAAGGTCACACAAAATACACACCTCGTGATAGCTTTTATCTCACAGAAGATGATCAAGATCCGCAAATAGTGTTACTAATAATTAATGCTTCTTAACGTTATAGGTTTAGTCTTTTTCTCCTTTTTGGTTCTTCTTCTTTTTCTTTTATCCATTACTAGCAAAAAAGCCCCGTTGTTACGATAACATGCATTTTTTTCACAAGAATAAAATAACAAAAAATAATTTATCACAGAAATGTATTTAGCAAAAAATCATATGTTTCGACTTATTACTCGGACGAGCCATGCAAAACACTGGAGTACTCCGAAGATCTCTGGCAGTAACTTATTAATTAAAAGTCATACACAAAAAAATTATCCACCTAATTATTATCAGCTTAATAAATAAAACAATTTGCACGCTAATATATATTTTTCTGCCTCAACATTGGAGCAATGCACTATGTGATTGAGGTTCTAGTTTTTTTCACTTTCAGGATCATTTCTTAAATTGGCAAATTTGGTTGTCCCTAAAGGTTTTGCTATTAGAAAAAGAGAAAATTGTTAAAATGATATACAACCTATTAACTTTTAATGATTTGTTACCCAACCTAACACACTTTCTAAATTGATAACCAACCTATACATTTCGCTCTAATTTGGTACACGATCTAACACTTTTTTCTAATTTGGTACTCAACCTAACATTATTTCCTAATTTGGTACCCAACCTATGCATTAAAAACCGATGATCGAATACAGATTGAGTCCCTTAATTGGACTGTATACGTATAGGTTGGGTACCAAATTAGAGCGAAATGTATAAATTGTGTACCAAATTAGAAAAAATGTTAGGTTGGATACTAAATTAAAGCGAAATGTATAGATTATGTACCAAATTAAAAAGTGTGTTTGATTGGGTAATGTAGAAAAGCATAAACCACGTTTTGGTGGTTTATAATTCGATCAAATATGTATATATATATACTGCGTATATGTGTGTATATATGTATAGAGAGAGAGGGATAAAATGAAATATATCGAATTGTATTATCTCACTGTGTATTCGACTATATATACATATATAATATTTACAATACAGTCCTAAGACTTACAAAAGTAACAGAACCAGTCCATTATACAGAAACTTCTATTCAGTACTCTACATAGCAAAAGTAACAGAACCAGTCCATTATACAGAAACTTCTATTCAGTCCTTTACATAGCAAAAGTAACATAACAGACCTGTATATTCAATATGCCCCCCTCAAGATGGAGAGTGGAGTGATAACACACCCATCTTGACCAGTAAATGCTGAAAACAAGATGCTCCAAGAGCTTTAGTAAATAAATCTGCAATATTGTTAGTAGTACCAACATGTAAAGGATGAATAACATTCTTTAAGATTAAATCCCTAATAAAATGACAATCCACTTCAACATGCTTAGTTCTTTCATGATTTACAGGATTGTATGCCAAGGCCAGTGCTGATTTACTGTCTGTAAATAAAGAAACTGGCTTTTCTGTTTTTATGCCCAAGTCTTTTAATAAACTAATTAACCATAGAATTTCACAACTAGTAATTGCTAAAGCCCTATATTCAGCCTCAGCACTACTCCTAGAAACAACTTTTTGCTTCTTACTCTTCCAAGATATAAGAGAATTACCAAGAAAAATACTAAAACCTGTAACTGATCTCCTAGTATCTACACAAGCAGCCCAATCTGAGTCACTAAAAGCCTTTAAATCTAAAGAAGAACCTGAAGAGAAGAAAATACCTTGAGCTGGATTGTTCTTTATGTACCTGAGAACTCTTAATGCTGCTGCATAATGTGACTGACTTGGTGCTGCTAAAAACTGACTTAACACATGAACAGAATAACAAATATCTGGTCTAGTAATGGTTAGATATAGCAACTTACCAATCAATCTCCTATACAAAGTAATATCCTTAAAAAAATTATCATCAGTGTTAGTGAATTTTTGCTTTGTATCCATTGGAAAATTAGTAGGCTTAGAGGCTAATAATCCTGTATCTGCCAGAATCTCCAGTGCATACTTCCTTTGACAAATATGAATACCAGTTTTGTTTCTTGCCACTTCTAGACCTAAAAAATATCTTAAATTGCCTAAGTCTTTCAATTTGAACTTGTTATTCAGAAAAAATTTTACTTCTGTAATTAATTCTTGAGATGAACTACCTAGAACAATATCATCTACATATACCAGTAATGCTAAAAAGAAACCATTTCTAGAAATAGTAAACAAAGAATAGTCAGCTATTGATTGTTGAAACCCAAAAGACAAAAGAGCACTACTTAGTTTGGAAAACCATTGTCTTGATGCTTGTTTCAAACCATATAAAGACTTTTGCAATTTACAGACTAAAGTTTTATTATCTTGTAAAAAACCTGGTGGAGGTAACATATATACTTCTTCCTCTAAATCACCATGTAAAAAAGCATTGTTAACATCAATTTGAGCTAGAAACCAGTTTTGAGAAGCTGAAACAGCCAAAAAACATCTTACTGTAGTCATTTTAGCAACAGGTGAAAAAGTAGCTTCATAATCTATTCCTTCAAGTTGGATATAATCCTTAGCTACTAGCCTGGCCTTATACCTCTCTATTGACCCATCTGCTCTATGTTTAATTTTAAAAACCCATTTACAACCAATAGGCTGTTTGTCATTAGGTAATTCAGTTAATAACCAAGTTTTATTGACCTCTAAAGCTGTAATTTCATCTTTCATTGCTTTAATCCATAGTGGATTTGTACTAGCCTGCTTATAAGTTTTGGGTTCCACAGCAAAAGAAACAGATAAACAAAAAGATTTATAAATATGTGAAACATTATCATATGTAATGCAAGAATTTAAAGCATGTAAAGGCTTTGATGTAGGTAAAGAACTATTAACACTGCTTATTGCACAATGGTAATCTTGTAAATAAGCAGGAGCTTTACCATTTCTTTTTGTCCTCTTAATAGGTATAATCACAGAATCTTTCTCTGTATTATCAACTTCCTCAACATTAGAAATACTATCATCATTATTATTAACCCTATTATCATTATTATTAACAGTATTGCTACTAAGTGAACAGTCTTGAGTTTGTTTTAGAAAAGGAAAAATTCCTTCATAAAAAATAACATCCCTGGTAAGAAAAAATTCATTTGTATCTAAGTCTAACAATTTATAACCTTTAGTACTTGTGCCATACCCTAAGAAAACACATTTCCTTCCTCTAGCATCAAACTTAGATCTATTTCTTTTTAGAGTACTAGCATAACATAAACACCCAAAAACTTTTAAATGATTATAAGTAGGTTTAAGACCATAAAGAAACTCATAAGGACTTTTATTGGCTAACAGAGGAGTAGGAGTCCTGTTAATAATGTAAGCTGCAGTTAATACACATTCTCCCCAGAATCTCAATGGTAAAGAAGACTGAAACCTTAAGGCCCTAGCAACATTTAACAGATGTTGATGCTTTCTTTCTACTATTCCATTTTGTTGTGGTGTATCTACACAACTGGTTTGATGAATGATACCATTTTTAGAATAAAAATCCATTAGGTGAAACTCAGTCCCATTATCACTTCTTAAAATCTTAATTTTACTATTAAACTGTGTTTCAACCATTCTATAAAACTGAGGTAATATTACAGATGTTTCAGACTTGTGTTTTAATAGAAAAATCCATGTACACCTAGTGTAATCATCTACTATAGTCAAAAAATAAACAAAACCATTGTAAGTGGGAACAGAATAATTACCCCAAACATCACAATGTATAAGCTCAAAAGCTTTATTAACATGAGTACTACTTAATGGAAAACTCAATCTTTGATGTTTAGCAAGATGACAAACATCACAAGGAGTACAATTTTTATCAGTAAACTTTACTTTTACATCATCTGAAATCAAATTCAACACAGAAATAGAAGGATGTCCTAATCTGGAATGCCAAACATTAGGCTGATTACGTAAAATAGTACTATTACAGCTAGTATTTAAAGAATTATGAACCCCTTCTTTTAAGAAAATATACAAGCCATTCTTTGCTTCTGCCCTACCAATCATCTTCAAAGACACCTGGTCCTGAATATAACATGCATTTTTATCAAAAACTAATGAATAATTAGAGTCCCTAGCTAGCTTATTAACAGAAACAAGATTATAACCAAAAGAAGGAACACACAGAACATTATGTAAAACTATACCATTTATAAAGAACACACTCCCTATATGAGTTACTGCAGCAATTTGTCCATTTGGAAGATTAACATGAGAATTAACTATTTTAAAATGACTAAGATGATTTAAAGAAGCAACCATGTGCTCATTTGCACCACTATCAATAATCCAAACATTATAATTATAAGCATCTTTATTTTTATTTTTATCTAAAAGAACAGTAGAACAAGTTAAAGGCATACCAGTCATGCCAGTATAGACCATATTGGATTGTATATTGGGTGCTGCCCCACCTTGTTGCTGTTGACCAGTTTCTTGACACTTTTCTTGATCAGAAAACTCCTGTATATTCAAAAGAGTAGAAATCCCCCCTATCACACTATCACTCCTATAACTATCACCCCCTTGATATGAAACTTGATGAACCATATTTCCACTAGAAAACCCTTGACTAAACCCTCTTGGCCTTGGTGTCCAACCAGGTGGATACCCATGTAGCCTGTAACACCTATCTTTTGTATTCCTATTGGACCCACAATGTGAACATTTCATAGGATTACCCCTCCCCATATTAGGCCTAAAAGGTCTAAAAACATTGCTAATAGAAGTAGGAGGCCTAAAGCTTTGATTAGAAGAACCCCTACCCTGATTAAACTGGGTAGCAAGAACCATATTATGCTGGTTTGCTACAGCATGGGCACCTAGATTTTGTTGTTTCTCCTCTTGTCCCATCAACTGATATATATCATTTACACTAGGCAATGGCCTCATTAACAAAACCTGGCTTCTAACATGAGCAAATTTCTCATTTAATCCCATTAGAAAAATCATCTTAAACACCCTATGTTCTCTTACTATTATAGCAGCCATGAAATTACAATCACAACTACCAATACTACCACAAGTACACCTAGGTATAGGACTTAGAACACTTAATTGATTCCACAAAGTTTCTAACTTGGTAAAATAAGAAGATATAGACAAATCCTCTTGAATCATTGTATGAATATCATGATGTAATTCATAAATCCTGGCTTCACTACCCTGAGCAAATCTCTCTGTTAATTCTTTCCACATCTTAAAAGCACTATCAACATATAAAATAGATTGACCTATTTCATTATTAACAGAATTAATAATCCAGGACATGACAATCAAATTACACTGCAACCAAGCCCCATACATAGGATCATTCTCAGACGGACAAGCTAAAGAACCATTCACAAACCCTAATTTTGATTTAGCCCCTATTGAAATCTCCATGGCCCTTCTCCAAGAATGGAAATTAAGACCATTTAAGACAGGATTAACTAAGGATGTACTAGTATTTTCGTTTGAGCCAATAAAATATGGACTCATAGTGGTAACAGGATTATGAACCCTAGATTGGTTATCAGTTTGATTTTCCCCTAATCCTGACATGATCTTGAATTAAAGAAAAACAAAGAAACAATTAGGGTTTCAGTGAATACCAAGCGAAGAGACGAATCAATTAGTAGAAAAAGACGAAGAGACAACCCAATTGAAGAAAAAACCCCAAATCTTCAGAAAACCCCAAATTCTCGATCAAGAACCCTAAAAAAAAACCCAATTAAATCCAAATTTGTGGATTTAAAAACAGCGGAAAGAGCTTATTACTGCTCTGATACCATGTAGAAAAGCATAAACCACGTTTTGGTGGTTTATACTTCGATCAAATATGTATATATATATACTGCGTATATGTGTGTATATATGTATAGAGAGAGAGGGATAAAATGAAATATATCGAATTGTATTATCTCACTGTGTATTCGACTATATATACATATATAATATTTACAATACAGTCCTAAGACTTACAAAAGTAACAGAACCAGTCCATTATACAGAAACTTCTATTCAGTACTCTACATAGCAAAAGTAACAGAACCAATCCATTATACAGAAACTTCTATTCAGTCCTTTACATAGCAAAAGTAACATAACAGACCTGTATATTCAATAGGTAACAAATCACTAAAAACTAATAGGCTTTCCATTAGAAAAACAATGTTAATTTACTTAAAGAAAAGTGTGAAAGCCACAATATACTTTTATTGGTGTCATGCATTTATACTAGATTATGTACTCCCATATTACATTGAGACGCGTGTTTTCATCCTTTTTTTATTACATAAAAAAAATCATTTTATTATTATTATTAGAAAAAGTTCATCAATGAAGTTATATGATATAATTTGTTTTAATTTGTTATTTCTTACCATTAATATAATGTGATAGAGAAAAAACAAATTTATGTAAATTTTGCATATATATTAACACACAGAGACGGGACAATAAGTAATTAAGTAATCTTGATCACATACTATAAATTGTGAAAATAGCCACTAACAAGAAATAGCAATGAAAATTAGGTAATAATATGACTACCTTATCTATTTAACATTCTTTTATAATTACATAACATTAACGTTTGTTTATAAAACCGATGTTTATCCATCCACTTAGACATATATTTGAACCGATCTGCATTTATATTATTTCCATCTATTAAGGTATTCATCAAGAACTGCATGATCTGCTTAAAAAAGACACATTATTAAATATACTAAAATAAAACAACAAAGTAATTGAAGCCAGAAGGTGATGTATTAGAGCATTCAAATCACTTATAAAAAAAATAAATTAAAATGGGGAGTGAAAATTCAAATTTTTGGGTATTTAAAGAGTTATGTATATACATTTTATAGCCTAATCAAAACATTCTCTCTATCAATAATGAACTATTTTAATATAAAATTCATATTTTGGAGAATAATATACATATGGTTAAAGTGGTGTCTGTTAATTTTTAATTGATGAGAATAACTATTTACTCTTTATTTGTAAATAGTCATAATGGTATTCTCTAAGGATAGATAGTTGATTGTGAGTTTGATGTAGAGTTTTTTTTTTAAATAACTCATCAATTATAGAGAAAATAGAATTTGATAAGTGAGATGTGAATGCTCTTACATTAATGTTTTTTGCCGTTTTATAATTAGTTGATCTTTCAGATTTAGTCGAGTTCCAATATTTAAATATCAGCCTAAGATTTAGATAAGTGCACAATGTTCCGTTTTGCTCATGTAAAAAATGGATTGAGTAAGGTTAATTAATCACCAACAAAACAAATATGATAATTTTGGCTACTCCGTGAGAATCAAAACTTATACATGATTCTTGTACTTTTTAAAATAATAATAACTAGTGTCGGACTTAAGTGCTCCGTGCATTCTTATGCTAGTTTACGTGATCATGATCATCAGGTAAAGTTAATCTGAATTTGTTGACGTTGTAGGTTGTCTTCTTTCACAACAATATTTTACTTAATTTTCATTGAGTTTGAATATATTTTTATAAAAAAATAAATTAAATAAAAGCTGTTGTAATCTATGAATATTGATATTGAGTAGCATTACTATTTTCCTACACAAATCTTTAAAGTGAAAGTTTTTTTAAGAAAACTCAATTTCATCGTGACAACTCGGTACAGATCAGTCTGAATTTCACTTCTTCTTTTTCTCTACCATGAATCCAACAGTTTTTTAACCTTGAAAAGGTCTTTAACATATTTTAAACCTACTAAAAGCAAAACCAGTATTTTTCTGGTTTGAATAAATAAATACTAGCGGATCTGTCCATCCGATGGGTGTGAATTTTCGATGAATGAAGGGGTAATTAGGGATGGACTTTTTGTATCGATTTGTACCAACCGACCGATTTTCGAACCGAACCAAACAACTTGGTACCGAAAGTTCGGTATACCGACTTTTCGGTACGGTACAACCGAACCAAACTTTAAAAGTCGGTTCGGTTTCGGTATTCATTTCGTATGTTTGGTACAATACCGAACCGAACCAAATATTAAAATTATAAAATATATATAAATTTACGCATAGTTATAACTTACAAATAAATTGTATTATAGTTTATTTTAACTTTTCTGACGAATTACTTTACTATTTACAAATCCAAATACAATCGTTAAAGTAGCAAATATAAGAATAGTTGTACACATTTTAATTTTTACAAACTTTTTTGCTATTTTATTGTTATCAATAATTATTTTTTAATAATAATAATGTTTCGGTATAAAACGGAAAACCGAACCGTACCGAACCGAAAAAGTCGGTTACCGAACTTTCGGTAACCGAATTTTTCGGTTCGGTTATGGTATATTTTTTTTCAAACCAAACAAGTTCGGTTCGGTATTGGTATATGATCAAAAAAGTCGGTACCGTACCGAAGCCGTTGTGAGGGGATTTTATAATATATATATATATATATATATATAATAGAGATAGAAAGGTAGAGACATAATAATGAAGAGAGATACTAACGTGAAATAACAGTTATTTTTATTTTAACAGTTTTAATTAGCAGTTTTTTTATTTGTAATTTTTTAAACTATCAATATTATTTTATAAATATTTGTTTTAAGATATTATAAGACCCTTTATACATAAAATAATATAGAAATAAACTTAAAAGAGTAAAATAATAATATCAAGGTTTATTCTTCTGACCACAACATTTTATAAATAGCCCAACTTCCCTCCCTACATTCCATCCATCTCTCTCTCTCTCTCTCTCTCTCTCTCTATATATATATATATATATAAATACATAAATATATTTAAAAGTAACTGAGTTACATTACACAAACCAATTAATTACAAAAAATAAATTAACACTTCAGTTTCATTTCCATACAAAACAAGCTGTAAGTCATTTTCCATCTCTCTTGATATTAAATTCCCAGTTATCTTCTCAAATGTCATGTAAGATTAATAAACATTGTTATTTAATCTCTATCACATTGTGTTATACTTATTAAATATTAATACTACCATTTTTTGTTTTTTTTATACTAGTTAAGGCTTGTAATTTGGTATGAAAGATACAATTTTTAAACATTGTGTCCACAATTAGGATCTCAAAATTTGTCTTTTTGCAGATCTAACCTTTTTTAAGGAATAAATGTTTTATGGGTTATGTTTTTTTCTTCTTATTTTTGTTAAAAAAAAAATGCCAATTTCAGAAATGTGATCATAGGTACATAGTAACATGTGTTGTTTATTTAAGATACTACCATGAATCTATATTTATTTAATACAATCTATTTTTATTTGACAAACTGTTATAAGAGTGCATTTTATGTTGGTTCATGAATCTTTTTTCACATGGAAAGAAAATGTAATCAGATGCATTTTGGGTATGTTTGGCAGCATCTTTAAAGCTCACTTTTTGCCTTTCTTTTTTTGCTTTTCAAATAATTAATGTGCATTTGGATGTTCAGTTTTTTAGCTGATACTTGTAACTTTTAAACGGCCTAAATAAGAAAGAAGCTTTTTTCTCAGTCTTAAATTAGATTGACATTGTTTTTTTCTCAGTCTGCAAAGGCTACTACTTTTTGTTTGCTTAAAAGCTACAATCTCATTCAGGATGTCCATCTTTTAAGCTCAGTTTATTTGCTTATAAGTCGTAATTTAATTGGGTGAAGGGATTAAAAACTGAGTTTTTTGGTTTTTAACATGATAAAGGCTAGAGGTTGTAAGCTACATGAACTCAGCTTGTTTCTAATTTTTGAATAAGAGAGGTAATTTACTCGGAAGTTGTTGCCAAACAAAGCCCAAAATTGTTAATTCAACGTTGTCTGTCCTGTGATTTTCGGGAATCTGTCAAAAAATCTAAAATAATTTCCTTGTAAGATGTACTTAGGGGTCCTTAATATATGCATACTAAAACGGAATTGGGAAGGAGATCTCGCAGTGAGAAGGGGGTAGTCTGTATAATCCGAATTGATATTCATTTACAATTAGGCAATGTACGTTTTAACGTAACATACTTTCCATTTACTCCTAAACAGATGAAGTTCAGTACTTTTTCTATCATTGTTATAATATATTACGTTCCATATTCAACAGCATAGGAATAGGTTCTAACTTCTATGTATACATAATAGAAGATTATTTTCATAAACATATTTCTTTGCAAATAGTAATATTTTGGGACAAATATAATGTGCAATAAAATTCACCACTTTTGTTCTTAAATAAGCATTATCAACCGAGTCCAGATTTTTCGGGTTAGTAACTGAGGCCAGATTCTATTGATTTTCATGATCTCTGCCACACATTACGTAAATCAATAAACCTTTGTTCGCTGCTGCATTTATGCTCACATTTGTATTTTTTAAATTAAAAAGATTTTCATATTAGCTATTTTTTCGGTGTTTTTGGCATATATAAGCTATAGAAGCTCAAATCTGGAATGACACAGCTTCCTTTAATGGTTAAAACCCGAAACTTGGAATCCGACAAATAGGTAGCAGTCCCCTTGTTTGTCATAGTAATTTGTTGGTACAGAAACTAGTCAATCGGAATGAGGACGACAGAACCAGTCTTTTACTACAGTATGTTTTTTTTTTATATTTATGAGTAGAAAAAAGGAGGGAAATGGAGATTGAATATACCAACGTCTGTGGTTTCTGGTTTCTTATCGTGTTCGTGTTTGTGTTCCTTGTTGTAGTCTTGTAGATTGTCTTTTTACCAATGGTTACAACTTTGTTCAATCTCTTCTTGGTTTATTAATCTGCTTCTCGTTATAGTAACATTCAAATGAAACCATCAACTATTTTTTCCTTCTTTTCTTCTTATCCTGTTTAGACAATCAAATAAGGAAAACAATTATGTTTAAAAGTTACAATTTTTTTTCCTCTCAGAAAATTTACTGCCTTTTTGATAAAATTTATAGTTTGTTCCATTATGGCTGAATATACTCCAAAAAACATCCTCATCACCGGAGCCGCGGGTTTCATCGCATCCCATGTGGCAAACCTCCTAGTTCGCACCTACCCACACTACAAAATCACTGTTCTCGACAAACTCGATTACTGTTCTAACTTGAAAAACCTAAACCCTTCTCAAAATTCCCCAAACTTTGAGTTCATAAAAGGCGATATCGCGAGTGCTGATCTCGTCAACTTCATCCTCCTAAGCCAGAATATCGACACGATTATGCATTTTGCCGCCCAAACCCACGTCGATAATTCGTTCGGAAACAGCTTTGAGTTCACCAAAAACAACATTTATGGAACACATGTTCTCTTAGAGGCTTGTAAAGAACTGAAGGGCCAAATCAAAAGGTTAGAGCCCTCAACTCTTGTTAATACTAGCAATCGTGCCCCACGCGTTGCGTGTGCGGCGTGTAATGCAATAAAAATATAAAAAATATGTATAGTTATGATATAAATATGTGGATAATACAAAAAAAAACATAGTTTAAGATTTAAAAGAATGTTTGGTTGTTAAAGAGTGATAAATAGTTTTATTAGTTTTTACTTTTTTATGGGAGTATGGTATTATTGTAATTAATATAAAGGTGTAAGGTATTTTTGGAAAAAAATAGCTAAATTGGGCTGTCTCATTTGACTTGGATTGGCTTATTATAATAGAATGATTATTGGCATGTTTGGTTCCAGCTTCTAAGCTCAAGACGTTTGCTTAAAAACTGGATTGTATTTGGCTGACCTGCTTGGAACCATAGGTTTTCTTGTTTACTGGCCTGAATTAGTTAGAAGCTTTAAGCTTAGATGGCTTAGCCTTTCTCCTGCACATGAATAATCAAAAGCTTATTTACTTTAAAACTGCAATCAAACTAGTAATACATGTACTAATTATATTCATATATCATTCTATTATAATAAGCCAACCCAAGTCAAATGAGTCTGCCCAATTTAGCCACTTTTTTCGAAAAATACCACTACACCTTTATATTAATTACAATAATACCATACTCCCATAAAAATATAAAAAGTAAAAACTAATAAAACTATATATTTATCCCTCTTTAACAAACAATTTTTTTTGCCAACCCAAGTCAAATGAGGCTGCCCAATTTAGCCACTTTTTTCCAAAAATACCCCTACATCTTTATATTAATTACAATAATACCATACTCCCATAAAAAAGTAAAAAGTAAAAACTAATAAAACTATATATTTATCCCTCTTTAACAAACAATTTTTTTTAAATCTTAAACTATGTTTTTTTTTATTATCCACATATTTAATTTTATCATAACTATACATATTTTTTTATATTTTTATTGCGTTATGCGCCGCATACGCAACGCGTGGAGAACGAGTTGAACCAAGAACATGTTATTTAAAAAATCATGCTAAAATTCCCATATATATACACACACACACATATATATATTGTTGTTTAGCTTAAAACTTAAAAGCTGAGCTGGATTTTGTTGAACAGCTTAGAAGTTGAGCTTTCTGTTTGTTCCTGAGAAAGTTAGAAGCTTTAAGCTGGATCCTAATACAGCTTTACTCTCAACTAAAAGAAAACCAGCTTATTTACTGAGACGCTACTTCAGGCGAGATACAGATACAGTACAGAAACTACTTGTACCGATTCTTGGCATAATAGTTGAATAGTGAACTGAATGATTAAACTAAGGCCTAAACTTTTATTCTACATACTACTAAATAAAAGTTTGAAAAGTAAAGAGTGAACTGAATGTTTTTTTACTAATTCTGATATGATTTTTTCCTTTCCTAAAAGGTTCATTCATGTTAGTACTGATGAGGTTTATGGAGAAACCGATGAGGATGCTCTCGTGGGTAACCATGAGGCTTCTCAGCTTTTACCAACCAACCCTTATTCCGCGACCAAAGCGGGGGCCGAGATGCTTGTAATGGCTTATGGAAGATCCTACAACTTACCTGTAATAACCACAAGAGGAAATAACGTGTATGGACCAAACCAATTTCCTGAAAAAATGATTCCAAAATTTATCCTTTTAGCAATGAAAGGAAAATCTCTTCCCATTCACGGCGATGGATCAAATGTTAGGAGCTATCTCTATTGTGAAGATGTCGCCGAAGCTTTCGAAATTATCCTCCATAAAGGAGAATTAGGCCATGTTTATAACATTGGAACAAACAAAGAGAGGAGGGTGGTAGATGTGGCCAACGATATATGTACGCTTTTTTCGCAAAATCCGGATGAGGTTATCAAGTTTGTCGAGAATAGGCCTTTTAATGACCAAAGGTACTGTGACATCTTGTTTTCCCTAATCAGTGTTAAATTTATTGCTTTTTTCGAATTATATTTGGATTTTGAAGCTCTTCTTGTAAAGCCTTTTTGTTGTATAAAAGTCCGTTTTATTTTCTTGTTCTACCAAATAATGGCTTGAATTTCCGGATCACTACAGGTACTTCCTAGACCATACCAAATTGAAAAAATTGGGCTGGTCCGAGAGGACCGCATGGGAAGATGGACTAAAGACGACAATGACGTGGTACGTGAATAATGCCGAATGGTGGGGCGATGTCTCAGGGGCTCTTCTCCCTCATCCTAGGATGTTGGTGATACCTGGGATGGAGAGAAACGCATCCAATGTCGGGGACACTGCATCCTCCGTTGAAAATAAAGGTTATACATTATTTTCACACACAGCCCTTGTTTGCTTTGCTACCTAAATTACTTTTGTAACAAAATGAACGGTTTGTTTGGTTGATTAATAAACGTGCTTTTTTATACTTTGGAGGTAAAAATAAATAATTTTCGTATGTTTTACACTATAAATAGTTGCATTTCACAACTTCCGATACCAAAAAAAAAGTATACTTTTTCATATTTACTAAACACAACATCTATTAGTTATTAATTATGCATAAAAATATTTTTTCACAACATTTGTACTTGTATGTCCATAGTAATGGTATATATACTGAAAATACACATGAACCTTACAAGGATTGAACGGCGTAGGGAACAAACTTGTTATTCCGGCTGCTAAAACCAACTCCTCTAACGGAAACACCCCTCTTAAGTTCCTGATTTACGGCAGAACCGGCTGGATCGGTGGCCTGTTGGGGAAAATATGCAGCAAAAAAGGGATAGTTTACGAGTATGGGAAAGGGCGTTTACAAGATCGTGCTCAACTTGTGGCAGATATACAGAGGGTTAAGCCAACACACGTTTTGAATGCTGCTGGTGTAACAGGTAGGCCGAACGTGGATTGGTGTGAGTCTCATAAAGCAGAGACGATTAACACAAATGTCGTTGGTACTTTGAACTTAGCCGATGTTTGTCGAGAGAATGGGCTTATGATGTTAAACTTTGCTACTGGTTGTATTTTTGAATATGATGCTGAACATCCGCTTGGGTCCGGGATCGGGTTTAAGGAAGAAGATAAGCCTAATTTCATCGGTTCTTTCTATTCGAAAACCAAGGCTATGGTAACTTCTCTCAACTTTTAAATTCATTTCCTTATTCATTTATTTTCTTTGCCTAACCTTTGTAAGATTGTAGTCCAGACATAGCTTTAGTTATCATTTACAGTAATAATTTTTTCTTAGTCTGTATTTTACCGGGTCCCATAATTCTGGAAAAAAATATCTAGGGGAAACTAATAGGCATTCCGGGAACACTAGAAAACATTCTGCCCAACCATTAAACTTATTTAAAGAAAATATGTGTCATGTATTAGATTCACCACTATTCATAAATTAAGTGATATGATATTATGATTGGTGAGACACGCAAAATTGTGTTCCGTGAACCTACAATACTTTCCCAAATACAAGGTACAGCTTAATAGCAACAAACTTAAAAAAAAAACATAATTTTGACTTCAAGAGTACCTGTATTATAAAGTCTAAATTTTATACATCGGCCATTCATCTCCATATTTTAGGCACCAGAAATACTTATTATTTTGCGTGGCAAAGATTGTGTTAATCGAACAGGTCTCATATTTATGTATGAGCGTTTTTCATCGTTTTTACCAGGTTGAAGATCTTCTGAATGAGTACGACAATGTTTGCACTCTCAGAGTCCGCATGCCAATATCTTCTGATCTCAGCAACCCTCGCAACTTCATCACAAAAATTTCAAAGTATGACAAAGTGGTAAACATTCCAAATAGCATGACTATTTTGGATGAGCTTCTACCCATTTCTATTGAAATGGCCAAAAGAAACCTAAAAGGTATATGGAACTTCACAAACCCTGGTGTGGTGAGCCATAATGAGATTCTCGAAATGTACAAAAACTATATCGACCCAAGTTACAAGTGGGCCAATTTCACACTTGACGAACAAGCTAAAGTTATTGTTGCTCCTCGTAGTAACAACGAAATGGACGCCACAAAGTTGAAAAACGAGTTTCCGGAGTTGCTATCTATTAAGGAATCGCTGATCAAGTATGTTTTTGAACCAAACAAGAAAGTTTAAGCGGATTGAGGTGGTTTATAGGGATTTAATAAAGAATATTTTATAAGTTGTTTTTTTAGTTAAAAGGTATAGATTTCTTTCTGAGTTTAATAAGGACAAGCTGTGTGCTTGAAGTGGGTTATAAACTTTCGTTAGAGTATGGTCTAAGGGTAGAGAGATCTTGCGGTTTCTCAATGAAGAATGTATTGTTGTCATCTGTGGTTTTACATGTATTACTTTAGTTATGGGGCGTTTAAACATTCTGGTTTCCTTATCGCATCTATTAGTTTTATGAGCTCTGGATAAGGCTTTTTGCAAGTCTTCTGCCAACTTCACTGGGGATTTTCGTGTTTGTTTTGTTATTCAAGAGGTCCCCAGACTCCATATGCTTCACATTATTTTCTGTTTGTTTGTCTTCCAGTTTCGGAAATTTCTAAATAACATGGACGTAAAAATCTACAATGGTGCTTCTTCCAGAAGTTGGAAAAGCTGGCAGCTTGGAAAAGATTTCCTGTATTTTTCCAAATTTTGAATCGATAGTTTTGTGTTTAGTTAAGCACTTGCTCTTACACCTTGTAATGATGACAAGTGACAAGGAGCTGCAGAAGTGCTTGTGTTGCCAAACAGGTCCCGTACAAACTTTGTAACTAATTAACTATCGCATAAATCAGGAAAAAATATTGGCGTGAATTCAATGCACTGAAATGAATGTGCAAAGTAAAAAGATCTAAATGCCCATAGTCTATAGAGCACTTCCAATAATTGCTAAAAGCCTAAAAGAGGATTACATACTTCGATCGTTGTGATTTTACTTTACAAAGGTCACATTGCATATGATACCGATACTCCCTCCCTCATACATTATAAGTCTTATGCGAAACCACATGCAAATTTAACCGGCTTTGAACATGTAACTAAATTGCCGAAACGAAAATTTTCAAAAAATTTCTACATAATTCAAATGCTAAACTATATGATAGAATTTTTTAAGAAATCATTTCGATAATTTATATACGAGTTATTTGTCGATTAAAATTACGCATGATTTTGTATAGAACTTATAAGTGAGACGGAAAGAGTAATAAGTAGCTCATGGTTTGTCTCTTATTTGATCATTCTTAGCATTTGTCAGTGTGGACTTGTTCTTTGTCCCAAATTTGGCATGTGATCGACACTCACGTCTATTAAAAACTTTATAGCAAGTGAGAGATTAAACAATCTGGATTAGCTATTTCCGATTGTTTAGCCCATTGAGATGAAACCAATTAAATCTTTTCAGATGGCTAACCAAGAACATCAGCAGTTTATCAAGCTGTGCAGATTAGTCGATGAGTATTTACGTCGATCCAATACTAGACATCATTTGGTTGATCAGCTAAAAAAAACGAGTCTTTTAGTTTTTTGCTTTAAAGCTACAACCAATAAGCCCATGACCTCTCACCAAAATTGCATCTCATAGTAAGTGGTGTTGGAAACGAACTCACCAGTTCATAAACAATTTCAGGTTATAGCTCAATAACGGCTTTGTTTATAAACCTAACAAGAACAGAAATTTTAGCATCCGTTCAGTAAAAAGAGTCACGTCTTTCGGCTTGTTAAGGGCTTTAATTATATGAGGATGATAAAAAAAAACAGGTCGTATATTATTAAATAGACAATGCTATTGGGTGCATCATTCAAGCTTTGGCAGAAGTCGAAATGTTGAGAACTCGTCTATATTAATAGTTTTGGTTCATATAAATCATGTAATTACAGATTTTGCTAATTAAAAAAAATCATGTATTTAGAGAAGGATGTGCCCATAAAACTGAAGCTCAAATCTTGAGAAGTCATAAAGGATGTGCCAATAAAGTAAACTGAAGCTCAAATCTTAAAAAATCTGTTTTGAGAATACAATGAAAAACTAGATTTTAAGTCTTTATTTTTTAGATTTTTCAGCCTAAAAATCAGATTTTCAGAAGCTGAATAATCTCATTTGTCAAAAACCCATAGATTTTTAAGTTAAAATCCAAAAATCCACTAAAAAAAACTGTTGCCAAACGGACCCTATATATGATTGCGAGCATGACCTTAATGTCAATTCTCAAGACTCGTCTCAATAACGAACTAGTCATGACTGCGGGAACAAACTTGTGTTCAGATAGTCAAGCTCTTTGTTCGAGTTTTTCGTTTTTATACAAACACAAACATACCATTAACAAGCTTTCTGAACAAATGGACAAACAATAACAAACCTAACGTTCATTCATTGTAGCGTTAATTCACAGCCCGTCTGCAGCCTCATCGTAGGTGACACATCAAAAATGATGGCAACCACTTGTCTTTATCTCAACTTATCAGTTCTATTTGTTGTATCAACTAATTATGGCCCATAAGTGGGGTCTTCCAGGATGAAAACTTGCTATATTCCTATTTCCTATAGAGTTCTGTAAACATGTTGAACAGTTTTTCATGTTTATGGACCATGAAAGATATTACTAGAATTTATTCTTTCAAGGTTTCTTTCTTCTTTCAGCTTTGAGGTAATCGATATTCTTACAAGTTCTATTCCATGTACATTTTACATCAAATCCGATTTTTGGCAGTTTAACCTGATCTAGGAAAAACACAACAGCAATCATTTAAAATTATTAACTATACAGGAGTACTATGGTTCGATATGCATTCTTTTCCTTTCATTTTATTATTTCGTTTACAAAAAACACTATTGGATAGGAGTTGAGGAGTTTGTTCTCATAACTGCCATGATACAAGTAGGGGATAAATACCAAAATAACTTCATGTAGATGTACAAACTTTACCGTGTGCAATGTGAAATTACATTTGCTGCTCGAGAGAACCATCCTTTTCCTTCTTTTTTTCCGCCTTTCCTGTGCATTCATCGTAACACAAGTCAATGTCATAAGAACAGTGGAATGATGCCTTAATCTGTGTAAAATTAAAACAAATACATCATCAGAGTATGCTATGTTTAAAAAACAAATTTAGATCCTTAGGATAGATAAAATAGCAATTATGCCTATAACTATATCATTAAAATCATGGTGTTTATTAGCTAATATAGGTCTAACTTATAAAGGGGGATGGTTCCTAAAACTGTATGATTACAGCCATCTTACTCACTCTTGAAATTGTGGAGAATTTCATCAAATTTAAAGATTTCCCACATGATACATATTTAAACACTATAATGCATAGTTCCGCGAAGCGGGAGCGAGGAAGCGGATGGTGGTAGAAGTGAGCCTATCTGGTAGGGTAGGGTTAGATATGGATGTGGTTGGTACTTGGTATAGGCAAATACAAATTGGGTGTTAATAAGCATATCGGATACCCGTATCGGTGGTGTAACCAAGACGTATTCAGTCCGTCAAGGACAGAAAAAGTCAACGACACTCTAATGCACGTATCGAATACCGTATCCACGTATTCCCACATATCCATATTGTATTCCTATTCGATACTCGATTTTATTTTATTTTCAAGTATCCGTGCTACATAGATCAGCGTAAAAAATCAAACGGATCTTTCCAAACTCTTATTAGTAGCTAAGTATTCAGAGTTTTTGCCTTGCAAGTAAGCAAGCCTTATCGAAGTTTGAAGTACCGACACATCTACTTCATCAATTTTATAAAAGCAAATAAATGCAGATATAAACACAGCTTACATACCTGTTCTTAAATAATGTAGCAGGAATGATCGTATTCGTATCTAGCTCTAGCTGCTAAGAACCACCATTAGGGTCTCATGGAAAATTTTCTAATGCCCCGTTATGTTGATTAGGCTGGTGGTTGTGTTGATGGTGGTTGTGATGACGGTGATTTTGCGGTTGAAGATCCATACCAGAATCACTAATTGAGTCTCGACTAGCTTTCCATTTTAGGTACTCGAGCAAAAGTGAATTTGCACTTATGGCAATCCCAAAGCCAGTGAAGGAGGAAAGTATAACAGAAAGAATTGAACTCACGTTGAGCTGCACATTGCATATAGAAAATTAAAATTGAGTATAATGTTCAAGATATAACTGTTTCGTATGGGCCTAGTTACTATTCTGTACACTAATATATCGCTGATTTTACGCTTTGCACCAACCTACAAAATTTGCAAGTAGAACACTAATTAGGACACTTGGTCTATCAAACGGAAACAAACTCCCAGGTTTGGGCACTAAATAGTAACGCAAGGAAAAAAAATCAATGTTATTGTATCATTTTTTTTAAATATTTTCTACACTGTTCCATCACGTTTTCTACTGTTCCCGGTCTATAGTTGTCCTATGTAGTGTACTAAAACCATCGAGACATGCAACATTAGTGTACTAACTACTTATTGTTATTCTTTGCAAGTTGGTTTACAAAATCGAAATTTGGCAATATGTTTAGTGTAAAAAACTGTAATTTCTCCTTTCATATAAAATAAATTAATGGAAGTGCGAGAGTGTGCTGCTTACTATAGTATAAAAAATGTGGGCGAAGAGTATCACGGTTGCGAATTGGAAACAAGCATAAGCCCATATGTAACTCCTGCTCACTGCCACTACCGAAGGCCTTTTTAGTCATATGGGTTACACAATTTCACAATTTAGAGTTTAAAAAGATAAATTATTATAAAAGCTTACCCATAATGGATGCTATCATGGTTGAAAGAAGACCTAAAACACATGAGAAAGGTATAGAAATCGCGAGTGCACGACGTCCTAAATCAGATACCTGTTCCAGTTAAAATGCAACAGCAAGTTATGAAACAATAAAGTGGGACTGCCAAATTAGAAAGAAATGAAAACGACGTGTGCATAGATTTTACTCATTTTACAAAATTAAAGCACGCGGATATTACGGGTTGCAACCATCAAATAAGCTTTCTCACCTCCCTCCCCCAAAGTTTTATTACACCAAGAAAACCGTTTACAAAATTGTTATATTCCAATAACTTTAACCTGATACAGGCAATTAACCTAGTCTATCTATCACCCTACTTGATTACAAATCTAGTTTTCCTAAAAGGAAACACTGTTTTAGTTATCTATCGTGTGCCTATCTTTCTGGTAACTGGTAATTGATGAGAACATACCATTTATCTCCTAATGTATTGCATAAGTCCCCTTTTTATCAGTTCTTTAGCGTGTATAGTTCTTGTGTGCTAAGACAGTGCCTCGTCAATTGTCTTTTGATCCCCTTTTCTCTTCTACCCATGTTCTTTTCTACTTCAATTTTCTTCTCTATAAAGGGCTTTGGCCCAACGTGATGAGCGTTCTCTTCACCTAATTCCTCGCATTATTTATTATAAGCACCCATTGCAATCATTTAACGATTCACCTCCCCCATTTCCCAACTACAGTATATTTAATTAATAGAAAGGAATGTTGTACTATCCAATCCTAGTTTTTTTCAGTTGCATTTTGTACCTTCTCTATATCCCAACTAAGTTGAATTAGTTGAAAGAAAAAATTCACCAACAGTAAGATTACATATCATGGTCATGGCAAACCTATAGAGTCATGTAGTATCAACTACGGTTTAAGTTGAACCGCTAAATATACACAGCTTTCAGTAAGATAATCATTTTAACTGAAACATAAAATAAAATGGATCAAGCTTATTACCAGAAGCTGTTCGAGAAAGCCAAAGTATACAAGCACGCTAGTCATGACCAGGATCGGTACATCCTGCCAGATCCTGTTAGGCATGAGAATGGACAAATTTAAATGAAGATCCTAATTAATTCCACATGTATGCGAATTAATAATTCAACAAAGCAGCAATAATAAATTTTATCTACCAGAAAAATTGACCAGAACTTGACACATTCTTAATGGATTCCATGTGAGATACTCGTCTAAATTGTCAGAATCATAATTGTCTTTTTGAAAAATCAGATCCACGTCATTATAATATTGTAACTTAAGGATACCTAAACCTTTGGGTGGTGGTTCTGAGAAAGAAAGTTTTCAGGTTCTGAAAAAGGGGACTATAAAAAGTGTGCTACGCAAATTGGCTTCCAACGCGTTTTCTTAAAAGAAAAAGGAAAGATTTTTTTTTTCCGATAACAACCCATTTTGAAGACATACACAAAATACTTTCGTAGATAAAAAAATTCAGTTTTATACATTATATGAAAATAACACTCCATTGCTCCCGAATTGACTCTCCCTCTTCAGGAATGAATAATATTAAGGAAACATAACGATTGCCTACAAAAATTTACAAAATTGTCCTCACTCTTTGTCAAACCCCATTTAATGTCCACCTTTGACTACCTTTTTATAATTAAATATGAAGTCAACAACAATACGACAACTATTATCTTGGGTAAGCTGACAATTATTTAAGGATATTTCATACCGATACAGCACTATAGAATAAACAAAAATTATCAATCATGAAAACATTAATAGAGCAAATCCGGTGCTAAAGCTTCCGCTATGCACGGGTTCCGGGGAGGGGTCGGGCCACTTTGGGCCTAATGTAGACAGCCTCCCCTTGCATTTCTACGAGGCTGTTTCCACGACTCGACCCCGTGACCTCCAGGTCACATGACAGCAACTATACCGTTATGCCAAGGCTAGCCCTCAATCATGAAAACATTACGAATATAAATCTGAAAACTTACCTATAATGATTGACTTCGACCTGCCTAGAAACAACCGGAGGCTCACTTTGAGGATTTTGTATTTTCAGTAAAGTAACAGGAAGATTTTGAACATCCTGCTTACAAACCTCACAAGTTTTGTTTCCTTTAATACTAAACCACTTCACTGCACAATCCTTATGAGCAAGTGCAAGCTCCCCTTTGCAACTACAGTCCATTTTTAATGTTTCGCCGCCCTCGCTAAGTTCTACAAAGCATATTCTACACACAGCTTCTTCTTCGGGAATATCTTCTGCTTCATCTTGAATAGCTGTTTAAGAATATATCGAAGAGTCAGACGAAAAAGTACACACTTGGGAACAAAACTTATTTGAAAAGCAATGCTCAGTGTCGGATATGTTAAGTTCAATATAATGCTGAAATAACTGGTGTTAAGCCCATTATATCCCACTTAAAGGACCTAATACAAGGAAGGAGAGTAACATGTTAATCATTATAAACCCAAAGTGGGACAATTAACAATGTCAGTAGACTCAGTACCATGTTAAAACCAATAAACTTATCACAAAAAGTTTTATAGAAGGAAAGATATGAGCACATTTTAAACCACATGCTGTTTCAATGACCAATAGATTTGCTATAAATTGACGAGTTTCACAACAAGAGAACTGGATAACAAAACCCAGTACCATGAGTGTTTACACAATGAAAACTATATAGAACAAAAATACCTAGGACAAAGCATATAGCAAGAAAACAAACTCGAAGATGAGGATTTATAAAATCATACCAGCTTCTATATCCACGGTTTTAGACGGTGATTCACCATCAACTGTTCCAGGATGGCATCTCACTGATATTACACGTATCAAGAACGCGGAAGAATTCACCCGTTTTAAGCTTCTACTTTTCACATTTACTGGGACTGAAAATGAGCGGGTCATACGTTGCTGAGCTCCAGGTTTCTGAACAAAAATCTCCATTAAATGAAAACACAAAAGGCTCCTCTGGTTGCATCTTATTTTAGATTAGAAGTCTACTTATTTTGGTTGAGGACGAGAAGTACACTTTTGTTGATATTGAAGAATTATGAATGTGCTTGGTAGAGTATAAAAAAGGTACACTTTTTAGTATTAGGAATAGTTACAAATGGTCAATAGTTATAAAAAAAGGTTTCCTGAAGAAGTATCAAATTGGTTAAATAGTTAGTTCTCTGAAAGTAAACTTTGTCTACTTTTCATTAGAAAAAATATACTTTAATTTGGCTAGCCAAACTTAGAAGTAAAATCAGGTCAAACATACTATAATCGCTTACCAAACATGCCCAATATATCAACAGAGAGGGGACAATAATAAAAACAGTTACTTACCGATGGTTCCGAATGACCATCATCATTAATTTCCTTGTTTTGGGGACATGAATTTGCAACTGGTGTCACTGGTAAAGAATGAACCGCTTTCAGGGAGTGAGAAAAGATAACTTTGTTGAGAGAGAATGAGCGTGACGTAGAGGGCTTATCTGAGGGAACTGATTCTGGGACAATAAGAACAGTTTTTTCACCGTCGTAGGATGAGTTTCTAGCCTTAATGCTTCTCTGGGGAATAAGGTTTCTCAAGGACGATTTCAATTTTGCGGAACTAGGTCTAGGTGGCAATCCTAGTCTCGTGGAACTAGGACTTGGCATTTGAGGGCTATTAGATCTCGTAAACGTAGGCACTGTATTTGTTAAAGATCTTTCAGGTATTTGTAGAGAGGATAGGTTTGGTTTTCTTGCTTGTGACTGCATTAGTGATGATGCTTCACTCCCCTCACTAAGAATACTCCCCTAAAGCATAAAAAGGTCCAAAATCTGAATACATAAGACAGCAAACATATGGAAAGTAACAAGAAAAAACATAGCTTTCTATTATGTACAATATTACTTCGTCTATTAACAGAACATGTGTAAAATCAATATCGAATTTTAGACATGCAATAAGAAATAACTGGGGAATTTTTCAATTCTTCCAGCAAATAATGAAGTTATCTTCCTTCTCATTTGTCTCAAATTCCTTCAAGTTTAATACCTAGTTAAACCTGAACAAACAGTCTATCTTGGATATGTAATCCTAGTTTAAGTTTTCAACGTTCTTCTCACAAACATTAGCAGCACAATACATATCGTCACCATTTCTGATGTATTCTCCCTAAGCAGTTCAGAACTGGATGGGACCATTTTTATGTTGTTTCTTGCCATTTTCATATAAGCGTATCTCTATTATAAAGTTGTAATCCATCACCATCCTATCCAAAAGTCTAAGCCATAGGAGACTGCACTCCTTTATTTTATAAGATTAATTCATAACCTCTAGAAAATACTACGTATCACCTAAAAGTAAAAAAAATACTTATGGAGTAAAGGAATCGCTTCATTTACTATTATATATAATTATTCTCTCTTTGTCCTAAATTTGCTCTCTGTGTCCTAAATTTTCTCTCTTTATCACTATATATCTTTGAGTTGGAGGGGTTTGGGTCGGATAAGTCTTAAAGACATTCTTTACTCGTATGCATGTGCCTGACCTTGACATTCTAGGTTCATTGATACATTTTCTATATTAGACTTGTGAACACTGATATGTAGGTGTTACTGAGCACTACAGTTTTAAAGATAACTAGAAGTCAACTTTGTCCCGATACTTCCAAATTCCAATCAAAACAGACTATAACTTGGGACCTATAATAATATTTCTTCATAATTTGGGTACCATAAAAGATCCAAATAGAGCTAATATATCCTATAATAAAGTCAACCCACTGAAGACCACACTGTAATATATGTCAAGAGCCTAGAATATGAACTTTTTACACAAATTTGAGCTTATTTGTCTGAATTTTGTAAGCAAATAAAGCTGGACTTCATTTTCAAACTCTTTACCTTTTACCCAAAAAGAGCTGAAATTGTTATAGAAATAGATAAAACCCAGGATTCTAGCTTTTACGCCAATAAACCCATAAAAGCCAAGTATTAAGCTAGTTAACCGAAACCAAGAACAAAAAAGCTGCAACCAAGCAAGACATGTGTGTATGTGTGTCAAAAAAAGCTTAAAAACTCCTTTTTTCTCTAAATTTTTTTATTTTTACCAAAAAAGCTAGATTCTTTAAGGATGAGACAAAACCCAGATTAGAACTTCTATCTTGTACACCAAAAAAACCCAGAAAGACTCACTTTTAAGCTGATAAACAAACACATTCCAGCTACTGAGCAATAAAAAAGAGCTTAAAATCTGCAACCATACAAACCTATTGTTTGTGTGATAAAAAAGAGCCTAAAATCTCTCTTAATTTCCTAACTAAAAAAAAGCTAAATTCATTAAGGATGAGACAGAACCCAGATTATAACTTCTAGCTTTAACACCAAAATAACCCAGAAAGCCTCATGAATAAGGTTTTAAGCAAGAAAATAACTTAAAATCTGCAACCAGACAAGCCTATGCGTTCATGTGTTAAAAAGGAACCTAAAAGCTCTCTTTTTTCTCTTAAATTTGCAACTCAAAAAAAGCTAAATTCTTTAAGGATGAAACAGAACCCATATTATAACTATAATATTGTACACCAAAAAAAACCCAGAAAAGCTCAGGATTAAGCTTGTATCTAAAAAAGAGCTTAAAAGATGCAACCAAACAAGTCCAACGTATGTAACTAATAAAAAGAAAGGTGGGCAAAGCTCACCTGATGGCTTATAGAACTTGATCCATATTTTCAACCTCGCTCATAGCTACATATACATATAACTATAGATAATATATCTATACACAAACAGTTCACAATGGGTGTAATTAAGTCACCACAAACGAGCTTCCCATTGAATTAATAAAACAAACGCATTTGAGCTACTGAGCAAAAAAAAAAAAAAACAGAAATGCTCACTTTTAAGCTAATAAAACAAACGCATTCGAGCTACTGAGGAATAAATAGAGCTTAAAAGCTGCAACCAGACAAGCCTATCTGTTCGTGTGTTAAAAAAAAGTCTAAAAGCTTTCTTTTATCTCTTAATATTTAACTCAAACAAAGCTGAATTCTTTAAAGATGAGACAAAACCCAAATTAGAACTTTTATCTTGTACACCAAAAAACCCCATAAAAAGCTCAGGAATAAGCTTCTGAGCTAAAAAGAGCTTAAAATCTGCAACCAAACAAGCCTATGTCTCTGTGTGTTAAAAAAGAGCCTAAAAGCTCTCTTTTTTCTCTAAATTTTCAACACACAAAAAAAAAACTAAATTATTTAAGAAGGAGACAAAACCCAGATAAGAAGTTCTAGTTTTTGACACCAAAAAACCCCAGAAAAACTCAGGAAGAAGCTCCTGAGCTAAAAAAAAAAGAACATAAAAGCTGCAACAAAACAAAGCCAATGTGTGTATCTGGTAATAATATTGGTGAACAAAGGTCACCTGATGGTTTCTAGAAGCTTGATCCATATTCTTAAACTCGCCCATAGCTATATATACATATATAACTATATATCTATACACACTATCAGTTCACAATGAGTGTAATTAAGTGACCACTAAAGAGCTTCCCATTGAATTTATAGATAATATTGTATTGGTCAAAAATGTACATTTATAATGTGTGTGTGTATCTATATATATATATATATATAGATATAGAGAGAGAGATGGCCTGCTATTATTACACTCTCTCTCATTGGACTGTAATAACTATCTCGTTTTACACGAATGTTTGTGTCTGGTACACGAATAGTCCACCTTGTTTGAAAATGACTCCACTTGGTCCAAATTGGTAATCTATCCACAAATTTTACACAGCCTTTCTAAACTTACGAGTAACCCATAACAACTATTTAGACTTAGAAAGTACTCTCCTGGCCGACTTCTAAACCAATATAACTTTTTGTGTGGTGGTAGGTTTTGGAATTTTTTTGCTTCAAATACAATACAATGTAGTCATTCGAGTCATTTTAGAAGTTCATGAAAGACTAAGAGATCTGAGAAGTCTTAGATAGTAATTGAGATGCACTCAATTCATACGATATATTAAGCACAATGCGATGTATGAGCATGTTTTTTTCTTCCAATTATGATCAATGCCTCGTCGCGAGCTGCATTTAAACTAGCGTGTTCCAAAAGCATGGTCATGGGGATGGGTGGGGACTTCCATCGAAGAGAAGCAATTCCCGTAAATATTATCGTAGAACTGAGAACAAAAAATTCATTTTATGCATGTCATTGTTGGTTTCCGTGTACGAAATAACAATTAACAATAATGAAAGGACTAAACAATAATTAAACAAAACCAGTGTAATCTTTATTAATTTCCAAATGGAATACAATAAACTGATTACAACATGTAGGTACTGAAAAGTAACTAAAACAAACGTTATCAGATTATTATTAATTAATAATCTGATGTACTGATTTGTAATTAAAAAAAACTGCCGGACTGGAAAGTATAAACTTAACAGCCGGACTGTTCTGTTTTAAATTGAAAGTATAGGACTGAATTGAAACTATTCTAATTACATAATCTAATTACAGAATAGTAATTACAGCAAAAAACAGAACTTTAAACTAATTACAGAATGGTACAAACAGAATATAAAAGCTACAGCTAAGGACAGCAATATAAAATACTGAAATTAAAATTACAGAAAAGTAAATTGCGTAATTGAAATAACAGAATTGTAAATGGACATAATTGAAAACAATAGTAAATGGACAGAATTGAAAAAACAAAATAAAACGAGGCTACTGTTAACAGTATGCCCTTAACCGATATTCGCCCAACCACCTTAAGGTTTCTGGTTGCGTTGGCGCTTCGATCCCAATGTACAACGTCTCTCGGAAGACTCGCCGGAAACTGGCGACGAGTCTAAGTCGAGCTTTTAGTGGGTGGTTCTCTCTGGTTTCTAAGTGCTATGGAAAAAAATAATATGTTGTTTTAGAGAGAAGAGAGACTGATTTCGAATGTATGAAATGTGAGGGGAATGCTGCCTCTTTAAAGAGGATTCTGAAACCGCAAAATTTATTGGTCATTTAATTCTGGGAGTTACATCCCCAGAATCCGCCTCCATTACTGCTGGAGTTTCAAACCTTCTGGAACTCTAGGGACTGCTCTTGCAAATATGCAAAAGTCCCTTTTCAGATTAGTACAAGACCCAAGACCCGAGACATTCCCCAAATCCCGCGTCCCGGGCCCGAGTCCCGAGCGAGCGAGCGCGTGTGTGGTACACTAACCAACTCATGTGTATGTGGACTTTATTAGTTTACCAACTATATGCGATGACCTTGTATATATAGTGTAAAAATCAACCTTGATTTTACAATGTGGGATAACCCTCCTGGGTTGATTCCACTCTCTTCTCCATTTTCCAGATTTCGTTTTTTTCCCTCTTACGAGTACCAACATTCGAGTCCAATTATCATTCGCACCATTCCTCTGAATAGGTCATGCGATATACCGTTGCGAAGCTCGTCACACGAGCTACTCAAACGCATAGAGTATGGCCTCAGAAAAACTGAGGAGTCGTATTAAAAATTGACTCAAAGATGGTCCCTGACCACTTGGAACAATCATGTTTAAACTACATATTTTCCAACTTTTCCCAACAGTCATATCATGAATAATTAACTGTGTTCAATTTCTAAAATAAATACCGATTATTATAACTGTATATTTTCGGTTTAACGATCATATACATGAAACCATAAAAGTAAGATTCAGTTAGCAAAAAAAAAATCCTAAATTAGCAATTTAACGTCAAAATGATAAGACTCGTGTTGAGGGTCCGGTCGTTTAACTATTTTAATATATTTTCTCATATATATATTCATGCTTCTATATTTAAAAATTATAAAATATAGTGGTGATGATCAATAAATACTATTCACTTAATATAATAATTTTGTATGTTTAAACTAAACCAGTTTATACTAAACTCACCGTTCTTATATATAGTTATCTTAGAACAGATTTTCGATAATGGAAAAAAAATTGTTAAGCGAAATGATGTTAAGCGTGTCTGCAAATGTGTTCGATTGGGCTCGCAAACAGGTTCGGCTCGAGTTCGTCAATAAACAAGCCAAATCAGAACAAGATTTTAGAGCTCGTTTAGTAAACGAGCTGAGCTTGAACAAATATGGGGTCGGCTCGACTCATTTACAGCCCTAAACATTGATTATAAAAAAATGCATTGGACACTATACGGATTGTCCATAAAGTTTGAAAAAACACTAGTTGGTCCCTATATATTATGATGAAAGGGGCGGAACTTTTATCATTTGGCATGACTGTCTTGGTCATCCGGGTTCAACTATGATGAAACGGATAGTCGAATGTACAAATGGTCATTCATTAAGAAATCTGCAGATTCCATCGCCTAGTGAGTACACATGCGTTTCTTGTTCAAATGGTAAATTGATTACAAAACCATCTCCTTTAAAAATCGGTGTTGAATTAACAAGTTTTTTGCAACGAATTGAATGAGATATTTGTAAACCAATCCATCTATCATGTGCTCCATTTCGTTATTTTATGGTCTTAATAGATGTATCATCTAAATAGTCTCATGTTTTCTTACTATCAACCATAAACATTGCATTTGCTAGGATTCTAGCCCAAAGCATTCACTTAAGAACTCAATTCCCTGATTATCCAATTAAGTCAATACGTCTTGACAATGCTGGTGAATTTACTTCTCAAGCATTTGACGACTATTGCATGTCTATAAGAATAAATGTTGAACATCATGTTCCACATATCCATACACAAAATGTCCTAGCAGAATCCTTCATTAAATGCATATAATTAATATCTTGACCATTACTCATGAAGTCTCAGTCACAAGAGTCGGCTTGGGAACATGCTGTTTTATACGCTGCATCCTTAATTCGTATTCGACCATCTTCACATCATGTTTATTCCCCACTACATCTAGTATCTGGTCACCAACCAAATATATCTCATTTACGTATGTTTAGATGTGCACTGTATATTCTAATATCATCACTCTAACGTACTAAAATGGGTCCACAATGACGCATATGTATCTATGTTGGTTTTGATTCATCATCTATTATTAGATATCTTGAACCATTAACCGGTGATTTGTTTAAGACTCGTTTCGCAGATTATCATTTTGATGAGACTCTTTTCCCACCATTAGAGCGAGTAAACTCTAAACGCATAGCATAACATATATTTGAATGGAACGTACCATCATTGTCTCATCTCGACCACCGTACCAGACAAAATGAACTAGAAGTTCAGAAAATCATTCAGTTGCAAGGCATTGCTATAATTTACCCGATGCATTTACTTATACAAATAAAGTATTAAAGTCACATGTACATGCATCTAACACTATAACACGTATGGATGTTCCTGTAAGGGAATCAATAATGAATGAATCTAAATCATACCATAAGCGTGCAAGACCCGTGGGTGCAAACGATAAATTTCTCCGAAAAGAAGAGAACTGAGATTAAGTAATCCTCCAGCAGAGAAAAATTTCCCTAATAATTCTCTGAAGAGAAAATACAAGAATTTCTGGAAGGGACTAATAAGCCAAAAAAAAAGTATCTCTGGAAAGGTCCCACAAGTAAATTCGTCCCAACCCCAGAACAAATTCCTCATGAATAGGTTATATCTCCCAAAGAGATACAGGTACCTGAAAACAATACTGAGATCTCAATATATTATGGGGAGATATGGAATCATAGTAATGTGGTCATCGACGAAATATTTGTATATGTTATAGTTCTTGAAATTATTGGTAATGAGAATCCTGAACCAACTTCTGTCGAAAAATGTCGACATAGAAGTGATTGGCCAAAATGGAAATGTGCTATTGAAGCTGAATTAAGATCTTTAGCAAAACGAGAAGTATTTGGACCAGTAGTCCTGACACCAGAAGATGTCCAACTCGTAGGATACAAATGGGTAATTGTACGAAAACATAATGAGTACAATGAACTCGTTACATATAAAGCACGACATGTTGCACAAGGCTTTTCCCAGAAACCTGGGATAGATTGCGATGAAACATACTCTCCAACAATGGATGGGAGTACTTTCAGATTTTTGATCGGTTTAACAATTGCTAAACGACTAGAAATGCGTCTAATGGATGTAGTTACTGCAGATTTATATCGGTCATTAGACAATAACATTTATATGAAAATCCCTGAAAGTTTTTAATTGCCTAAAGCAAAAGATAGGAGTTGACACTCGATTAAACTCCAAAGATCGTTATACGGCTTAAAGAAGTCGGGACGTATGTGGTACAATTGTCTAAGTGATTATCTCCTAAAATAGGGTTATGTTAATAGTTCGATATCTTCATGCATCTTTATTAAGAAGGCGAATTATGGGTTCACTATTATCGTTGTGTATGTTGATTATATAAATATAATTGGGACTCCTGAAAAGATCTCAAATGCTGCTAATTATCTGAAAGTGGAATTTAAGATAAAATATCTTGAGAAAACAAAGTACTGTCTCGGTTTACAAATCGAGTATACATCTAAGGGTATATTCTTTCATCAGTTTAACTACATTGAAAAAGTACTTCGTCAATTTTATATGGACAGAGTACACCCGATAAGTTCCTATATGCTTGTTCGCTCACTCGATATCAAGAAAAAATCTTTTCGTCCAAAAGATGAAGAAGAGGATTTACTGTGCTCTGAAGTGTCATACTTAAGTGCAATCGGTGCCCTTATGTACCTTGCAAATTGCACTAGACTAGACATTGCATTATCTGTCAATCTACTTGCAAGATATAGTTCAACACCAACTCGAAAGCATTGAAATGGTGTTAAACATATCTTGCGATATTTACGACGGACCAGAACGTAGGGTTCGAAGTTGGATATGCGGACGCTGGCTATTTCTACGATCCACATAATGGAAATCACAAACTGGATATGTTTTTACATATGGTGGTACTACAATCTCTTAGCGCTCTGTAAAACAGACATTAACCGCAACTTTCTCGAATCATTCGGAAATACTTGCAATTTATGAAGCAAGTCGAGAATGTGTTTGACTGAAATCAATGATGCACTACGTACAAGAACAGTTTGGGTTAAAATCAACCAAAACTCAACCAACCTTATTGTATGAAGATAATACAACTTGTATCACGCGAATTAGAAATGATACATTAAAGGGGATTGAACAAATTAAAACGTGCAACTTAACAAACTCTATTTCTCTCATGTACATTAAACTCTCTCTTATATAGTTTAAATGGGTAAAATTGCAAGCTAATATTATCTCTCTCGCATACATTAAACTCTCTCTACTATAGTAATACATAACATACATTTAAGTGGTTTTCTTAAAAAAAATTTATATACAATTAATTTATTAATTAATGAAACGATATTTATGGTAAATGTGAATGAAATTTAGTCATGTTAATTAATAACTAATATATTATCGTCTTTATTTATAGTAGGATTTACGGTAAACCAAATCATCATATCAATAATATACATTTTATATTACATTTTTAAATATAACAATGTTTTAATTCACGAAATTAATAAGCCGAAATTAATTCAATAAACATGAAAATGTCAAACAGAATAATGCAAAATTTAAATCCGTAAATTAATGTGAATGGGTATTTAATATTACGTTTTTTATATTATCTTTCTAAATCAAGTGATTTTTTACTCTAGCTAACAAATATTTTTCGAAATCTTTGACATTTAGAAATTGTCATCTCTACAATCATGATCTTTAAAAGAATGGAAAAAAAAAATATTTTTTAAAAATGGGTCAAATGGATAATTTGGTCGACTTATTTACTAAAACCCTACAACAACCTTTAAGAAATTGGTACACAACATTAGGATGCGAAGTTTGATAAATATTTTGGAATAATCACTACAAATTTTGATTAACAGAGAGATATTTGAAATATGGTTATCAAGAAAATCAAGTTGTGGTCATTAAGTGGGAGTGTTATAAATCATCACCACAATGGGTGATGTAATGACCACAACATTACATATGGCCCTATCAAATAACTCATGACGCACACGTGACACGTGCCAAAAATTGGTGAATTCTCGCCTTCATAATTTACCTATAAATATAGGTCTATTATCATAGTTTCGAGACCGGTAAAACGAAACAAATAAAAAAGTGTAGCAGTGTATGATAGTGCAGTGTACTACCGAGTATTGTATTTTGTATTTTCCCCACTTTCATATATATAAAAAAATATATATAATATTTCTCGTGCAATAGGGCTCAAAACAGAAGCGTTGAGACGTGTAGAACCACGTTCATTTTATTTTTATGTTTTAAAATGTATTTTTTCTTTATAAAGAAATACTCCTAGTAGAGATGAAGGTTAAGTAAACATTAAATAAAGGGGAGTCGATGAAATATTTGTAATAGTCAAATGTATAGATACAATAATGTTGACGCACAAAAGACTTTAGCGCATGGACTTTTCTTGCCGTCCGAATCCCAACCCAAATTCAACTTGAATAATCATTGTGGTACTCACAATATCAATCAATTTCTATTTGATCTACATTCTTTCTATTTTAAACATAGATTAGTACTGAAATTATGAGTGAACAATCAAATGCTCACCAGATATCTTGAAGAAAATATTAAAATAATGGCAACAATTTTAGTTATAAGGACCAAACTTTTCTAATACGATATAATCAAGACATTACACGAACTCGGATTGCATAAAATAAGACTGTTGAATAGTGTCGATTGAATGTTTCGTGTTTTTATAATCATTGTTTAATAGTATATATGATTTTTGACAATGCACAAAATAAAACAACAAGATGTTTGTCATGCCTTATTTTCATTGTTTTATGATAATATTTTTTTAATCAATAACTAAATTTTTATTTGTTGAAATCTTGGAGACCAATGTTAACAATAACAATAACAATAACAATAAACAACAGAAGTAGTATTCATTGGATAAAGGGTGGTGTTTTTTCAGTCCTTTAGTGAAATCTAAAAAGTGTAAGATTGCAAAAAAAAAAAAAAACATGATCAAAAACAGAAAAATTGACATTTTGAAAACTAGAAGTGGTTATGATGATCATGCGCCATTTACTCTCTTGGTAAATGAAATATAGGTCAAAACCATTGTGTCCGTATTTATCCGTAAACTCTTAAACGCGTTTCGGAGACGGCTACGGTACTCTTTCAAATTTTTAGAAGAAACGTCTCCGAAACGTTTCGAAAACTTAAGCGAAAACTTTTTAAAATATTAAATTATACTTCTCAAAAACCTCAATAAAACATTCAGGAAACATGTAATATACTTATTTTTGAATAAAAGTGAAAAAAATACATATAAAATATGATGAAATCGGATTAATAAAAAGCATATATAAGTTATTTTGATAAAGTAATTATCTCTTAAATCATGAGAATTTAACTAGTTCACTGTAATATTGTATTATTCATAAAATTGAGAGTATTTCATATATATTTCCAACATATTATATTCTAAATTTTTAATTATATCGGCATTTTCCGTTTTCTATTAAAAATTAGCTTGTGTTTCCCGTTTACGTTTTCTGACTTGATAACTACATTTGTGTCTTTCGTCATGCGTAGTGTTTTAAAAGGCACTCATAGGCGTAAATTATGCGGCGCCTATGTGGTAGGCGGGGTCTGAAAGCCTAACAGATTAAGCGAGATTAGACGAGATTATGCGCATTAGACGGTGCTTAAGCAGAATTAAGTGTGATTAGGCGCTAAGCGACCAACTATCGCCTAAATTCCGCCTTGCGCCTTTTAGAATCCGTGCATCAAAAAACATATTCCTAAAATATATATCTCTTCCCGTGCGAAAAAAAAGAAGGTTAAAAACATACTAAAATTGTTAGGAAACGATTAATTGGTTTATAAAAGCAAATCTCCCAAATATAAATGCATAAAACCGAAAATTAGTTGAAACATGATAGCATTTGTGTAATTAAGATCATAATTTTCTTTAATCCTCTTGTCTTTGTCACCATTTTACTGTTCTATTCAGTTCCTAATCCTTACCAAGTACCACCCTTTATTCCCTTTTCCCCATTTTCATCACCACTATATTCACACTAAACAAAACTAGAAAGACTAAAACCAATATCAAACAAAAAACTTGAAATGAAAAAGAGGTATAGAAATGGTGAAATATGGGATTTCGAGCACGAAATAGGCGTGGCGGCGAGTATGGACGTGATACTTGGTCTCGATGGTGGCACTACCTCCACAGTGTGTGTTTGTATGCCTCTACTACCGTTGTCGGGTACCTTATCGGAGTCTGTTCCTGTTCTTGCACGTGCTGTTTCGGGGTGCTCAAATCATAATAGTGTTGGAGGTCACTTTCTTGAGTTTCTTATTCTAGAATTTTCTATTGTTTATGAGTTTTGTCTGTTGATTGTTTGGTATATTGTGATGTCAAGATTCTATGAGGTGATTTTGCGTGTTTTTGTTAAGAATAGAGCTAAGCAAATATTTAAAATGTTCGCTCCTTTTTTTAAACTAGTGTCTAACTGTTTATCGTTAGAACACCCGATACCGGTCCGTGGGTGAGTCAAGCCAACTTATCGTATTGGGTGATGAATCGAAAATATTTATAAAAATACAATTTAGAAAAGGATAATTTTCTTTTTCTAGTGAATAGTATTGTAATAGTTTTAGTTTCAGTGAGTACTAAGGTAACATGAACTTTTGGACCGTAGCCTAGCAATGATACTTTTCGCATTTAACACAAAAAATCTACTCTTTTAGTTAATCAATTAACACGTTACTTATCACCCAACTATCAGTACTATATATCATACTATATATATATATATTGTGCAATGTTTGTTAAATTAATTAATGAAAGCAGTAATAAGATAAAAAAACAGATGGACATGAACATTTATAATTTTACCCCCATTGTAATTTTTAATCTCGCGGTGAGATAACGTTAATTAAAGTAAAATCTTCTCCTTCTGCACAAAAGATTACAACATGTTTAATAGTTTATAATATAAAATAGTAACAGATATTTTAAAAAAACATTTGAAAACATGAAAAGGTTTAAGTTCATTGACTTATGAATTCGTTGTCACAAAGAAAAGAAGTAAATATGTTTTTTGTTTAATTTTACAAGCTGAGAAAAAGAGTTGTCCATATAAGAGTGTAAATGGTTCTTGGACAGATCTGAGCCAAAAACAAATCCAATCCATTAGTTATGATCTCTAAAAAATGGATCAGATCTAACCATTTAAAAATTAAAGTCAAATCTAGACCAATACATACGGGTTCGACGGATTCGGTCCGGTCACGGTCTCAACAGTTGGGACAGTCTTTACGGTTTCAAAACACATCTTTATCAACTTAAATAATGAAATAAAAGGCAAATCAATTGTTTTGGAGAACAATTAATTGGTTCTTGAAAAGCAAACAACTTGTTTGGACTTGTTCCTAAAGCACTTGGGGGGAAGAACAGATATCATAATTAAGAATAAAGGCGAAAGAAAATAAGAAAATATGCTTTTAGTATCGGTGGAAATAATAGAAGTCGAAATGTTATTGAGTGAGAATAAAGGTCCAATCGTGTCACACACACACGCACACACGCACGCACGCGCGCACACACACACACGTATTAGGGCCGGGTTCGGTTCGGTTCGATTCGGTTTTTAGCAAAACCAAAATCGAACATATTTTTCGGTTCGTTTTTTTCGATTTCGGTCTTTTTATTTTTTGAACCGAACCGGACCAGTTTTTTTCGGTCCAGTTTCGGTTTTCGGTTATTTTCGGGTTTTTTTCAGGTTTTTTTGGATTTTTTCGATTTTTTTCGGTTCGGTTTTATTGTTAACGATCCGGTTCGATTTTTTCGATTTTTCGCTCAACACTAACACATACATATATTGACAAAGTTAAATTTATATGACTTGTAATATGTGTAATTAAAAATGGTTTTAAGGAAAGATGGTTTTAGTATCCGTGGAAAGAATAGAGGTCCATTTGACATTTACTAAAAAATAAAGGTCCAATCATGTAATTAACCCAATTTACTTCCACATTATTATTCTATGCGTTAATTCATGTTTTCTATACCAAATTATCGAAAATTAACAATTTCTATAATTAACTACGACATTTAACAATTTACATACTAATTTAACAATAATTGATCAATCAGAATATTTTTTCTGACATGACACGACGTCTCACAAATTAACCAAACAGATGTCAAATGACATGACAATACTTCATTCTCCAAAATTCACATTAATTTTTTATTATTTTTTTTGTCTTTTATTTAAAAAAAATTAAAAAAGAATAAAAAAATGATTGAGCTTTTAAAGTTACAAAGTTACAAATTATGATCATAATAATAAAAAAAAATGTTTGATTTATTTTTGACTTTTTTGAGGTTTTTTTAAAAAAAGATTAAAAAATTCAATAAAAATTCATTAAAAAAATCAAAATACGATTCTGTAAAATTTAAAACTCATTTTCTAACTCCTCTAACCATTTTGTACTAATTATATATTTTTTGTAATTTTTTTTAAAAAAAAGAGCAAAAAAAGTCAACAACAAAAATTCAATTAATATTTAGAAAAATTATTTTGTGAATTTATAAACTCAGATTTTGACGAATGTAATCAAGTTTTAAACATTTACGATTTTTTTTCATTTTTATAAAATAAAAATAAAAACTCAAATATTTAGTTGTTGTCACGTTATATGACAAATGTTTTGTTAATTTATGACCATATGAGTAAAAGTATATTGATAAATTATTATTAAATTAATATGTAAATAATTAAATGATATAAATTAACAGCCGTTTGGTATACAAAACATAAAGTAACTGTTTTATTCCTCCCCCTTCACTTACTCAGTCAGTCAGTGAAAAGAGATGAAGGAATTGGGTTATGAAGAAGAAAAGGTAGAGATAACGGAAAAAGGGGTAATAATAGGAGTAGACGGAGGAACAACATCTACTGTATGTGTATGTATCCCTATTATATTTCCATCCTCTGATTATCCTATCCCCGATACTATCCCCGTCCTTGCTCGTTCCGTTGCGGGTTGCTCTAATCGCAACTCCGTTGGAGGTCCTTTCCTTTTTTTTTTTATCAATCATCCTTCTCTTTTCTCTTTTTTATTTTTATATATATTATTTTCTTCTCTTTTCTTTTTCTCCTCCTGCCAAATTATTACTTCCTACTCTCACTTACAACTAACTCGTTACTTCATTATTTCTCTCTAATTTTTTATTTTTTTGCTAAGCCCGGGAAACATATAATTCAGAGCGCAAAAGAAAAATTTGTAGTTCAGGTGCTAATATCTCTAGGGCCGCCGCTGCTAAATTGTCAAAATTGAAAGCTTAGTCACAGTTTAAAATTTAAAGTTTGTGATTTTATTGTTGAGAATTTTCATTTAGGTAATATTAATATGATATTTTTTGCATTTAATAGTCGTGGGTAGTTTCGTAGTGATCAATTATTTAGAGGTGAAAGTAGTATTGAAAACTACTCCGTATGATATAGTATCTTTTTTATTCGTCCGTGCCGGGGTAATAAAGGGAGTTCAGAGTTGGGTAATTTAGTGTTAAAATAAGTGTTGTGTGTGTTTTGAAAACTGTGTTAATTTAACATTTGAAACAATCTCACTTAAATTTCCAAAAGAAAAAAAAGCATCAAAACATCACATTTTTCAAATACTAGTTTGCTGAAATTTCGTATCTTATCCTGCCATGTAAAATGAAGTGTGGTCTGGAGTTTAATGTGACCTTGCTTTGTTTTCTTTTCTACACCATTGTTCATATCCATGGTAACGCAAAACTCTCTCCAAGACGGGAAACTCCCACTATATGATCCTGTTTTGGAAAAGGAAGCTCGGCGTTAGCTAAACTTGTAATGGGAACTCCGCTAGCAAAAAACAAATCATCTTAAATATGTATTATTGTAATACTTTCTTTCTTCCAGTTTTAATGATGTGTGTATTGAAATAAATGATCAAATTCTAGCTTTGCATTTTTTTCTTAAAATGAAATTAATGAACTGAAATTCAAATTTGTCATAACCCGACGACGTCTTGCTGAAATTTAAGAAGTCGTCTGTTTAAGAAGAAGGTCTCTCCTAATTTTTAAATTAAAGTGAATGTACTGAAATTTAGATGATTATCATTTTTGTTATGCATCTTAGCAGTAAATATTCTTTTATCATATTGAAAAGCTACTGAAATGCATTTATGTACAACTGTACAGAAACTGCTGCAATGGAGACCTTGGAGAAAGTTATGGCAGACGTTCTTTCAAAGTCAGGATCAAATCGTGCTGCTGTTAGAGCTGTCTGTTTAGCTGTTTCCGGTGTTAACCACCAATCCGATCAACAAAGGATATTGAGTTGGTTAAGGTAAATTCATATTTTCAATTCTTCTGTTGTAGCTTCATGAGTGCATAATTTTTTTCCTTTTTCCTTTTATTTTGAAAGGTACTCAGTTTCTTAGGGGAACTGAGCTTCATGTTTCTTAGCACAAGGTAAAGTATGAACCTATTTACTATTAGAAAAGATAAAGAATGATAGTATAATCATCCGGAATCAATGGAGAAAGTGCTATGAATTGAATTGTTAAAAAGTTTATAGAGGATCATGGGAAATTCGGTCATGTAGAAATTGATGCTGAATATGCTCCAGCTTTCCTACATCTTGAGCAACTCCACTGCTAAAATAAGAAATTTAGGTTCTATTACACCTTCAAATGATAAACCTTACATTTAATACACTGCTGTCCCACTTCGAAATCTTCTTGCTTCTATTTACCATTATTCAATTAGTGTATTTTGATCTCACAACATAATGTCCTAAGTTTTATGTGTAATTTCCGGATCACAGAGAGATATTTCCCAGCCACGTGAAGCTATTTGTTCAGAATGATGCAGTGGCAGCCTTAGCTAGTGGAACAATGGGAAAGCTACATGGATGTGTATTAATAGCTGGAACCGGAACGATTGCTTATGGTTTTACAGAAGACGGTAGAGAAGCTCGTGCTGCTGGTGCTGGCCCTGTTTTAGGCGATTGGGGAAGGTAATTTCTTGTAATTAATTTTATTTTTACCTTTTCCGAGTATTATGCATGGCTAAAATTGGAAAAAAAAAGTTGAGGACTTAATTCTTAAATGCAGTTTAGTTTTTAGGGAAACATTGACTTGATTTGTTCAGAACATACTTACTGAGTAGATCATTCCAGCAAAAGGTTGATTTGTTTGTGCAGGTTACCGCGTATTATCTGTAATAAAAGGATAATCTGAAAGAACGATTTTTTTAAGGTCCTTTTATCGTTAACCGGTGACAGTGCAATGATTCTGCTTGTTTGGACTTGAGTTGTCTTGTTCTAAAATTCACATATCATGTCTGTGTAATTTGTCACTTTTTGCGTTTATTGTTTACGGCGCTATTATATCATCAGCATTTTAAAGATTCTGTCCACCTGAGTTTCCACTTCCATAACACAAATTGCTTCTTTAAATGTAGCATGTACAGAGAGTTTTAGTTGGTCTATAGCCAAAACAGTGTACTGGCAACTCACTGGTTAATTAGCAAAAATACGCGAAATATGTCTGGAGAGTGTGGATTGTAGACAGAAATATTTCGATCATTCAATTTCGTACTTGGGCTGAAATTGTATTTTAAAAATTTCCGTGGCTTTGAAAACAAATTAAATATGATAAATTATTTTAACAAATTCAGAATAGCCCATTGGGATTTCCCTCACTCTTTATTATGGAACATATTAATTCAAATCCAGATGTGTGTTTCCGCGTCCCACCAATCAAAAAAGAACATGAAAAGAAATTATAAATGGCTTTGATCTCAGTGTCCGAACTTGTTATGTGTTTATTTGCATATTGAATATCAATTTCTCATACAGAAAACATGTTACATATTTCCTGTACGTTACGCCAACATTTATTTTATTCCTTTTACTGTATAGAGATATACTTGGAATTGTTATGCCCCTTTGTTTTGTTTCTTCTGTGCGATCTTCAATTTTTCTTATCGTGTTTAACTGTAGTGGATATGGAATAGCTGCACAGGCTTTGACAGCAGTAGTGAGGGCACATGATGGACGTGGTCCAGAAACAGCACTGACAAATGGCATCCTAGGCAAACTTGAACTCCCTTCCCCAGATGAACTCATAGGGTGGGGAGCGCCCTCCTTGATCTTAAATATATAGCCTGTAGAGATTAAATAGTTACTATGAACTTTTAGTTGCCTTTTTTTCCCCTTCACATGCTGTTTTTTAATTCTCTTCTCTGGAAAAAAATTAATTACGTACCAATTCATGTGCAAGAGAGCAGCATTTATCCTTTTCCATGTACTAAAATTTTGGGAAAGTGTGGAGACTTGGTGTTTCATAGGTTGTTTTGATGTCATGAAGGCCCATGTGTTCTGTCATCATAGGAAGTAGTGTCGTAGTGGTACTGTGGCTTTACAACTAGACTGTTTCGTTTTTGTGATTTATCGAGAAATATGAAATGGGCCATATTTAACAGGTTGAAAATATCTATGATTTGGGGTATGTCAATCATAAAGTATGGATGAACTTGACTGCAAGTAAAATCGGGGGTGAAATTTGTGAGTGCTCGTCGTTTGAATGTTACATTCATTATACTTGAAGCCTTGTAGATGGTACTTGTAAAACAAGACTTATATAGGACATTACTTTGAATATATTAGGAAAGCTATGACTTCCTCTCTATGCACTATTGATATTTTTTTCTTTTAGCTCTTCCCCCTTGTTCTCCCTCCCCTCCTATTTTTTTTTCCAAGCCTTAATATACAGTGAACTTTTTCTTCAAATCGGAGGTAAAATGGTCTTTGGCCAAGTTGGCATGTTCGACTTTTTTGCTAGTGGATATTATCCTTTTCTGCAATATTTAACTAGAAGATTTCTGTATGTCTGACCTCTTCTGTTGAACCGTGTTATTTTGATACTATTTATGTATTGCCTAGGTGAATAAGAACCTAAAAATTTAACTTATATGTGTTGTAGGTGGACGTATGCAGATCCATCGTGGGCCAGAATAGCTGCTCTTGTTCCAATAGTGGTATCCTGTGCAGAGGCTGGGGATCAAGTTGCACACAATATATTGTTTGATGCAGTTGAAGAATTAGCTTCAAGTGTAAAAGCAGTTGTTCAAAGACTTGGTTTAAGTGGTGAAGGTACAATTTCAAACTTAATTATTCGCCAAAATTTATTTTCTTCCTCCAATAAAAGGTTCATTGTGATCCTCTTTCATCTCTAGTTCTTTTCAAATACACGAGTGCATGCCTTATATGGTAAAGAGTCAACTTACTAATGCCATTAGAGAAAGGGTAACATAATTTGGCAACCATTTTCGTTCTTGATATATCAGGGATGTATTTCATCTATTTTAATTTTGGTTTTTTCTGAATCTGAAGCCAGAAACACTTTTTGTTAACTGTTCTGCAAACTTTTCGAGAGGACACTTCTAGGAAAATTTCTCTATGATCATCTCTGTCAGAATTGTATCTGGTCTTTCAAATTGTTTTATAAATCAAAATAAGCACAATATGATTATATATTAGAAAACTATTGTGGAAATCATGAACTGTAACTTTTCCAAACACAGACAAACACACCTATTATTTTATGTTAGTTTGGTCAAACATGTTATCATTATACTTCTAGTTCGTTTATGCACTTTTTTGTGTACTGGTCAGATGGGAAGGCATCTTTTCCTCTCGTGATGGTGGGTGGTGTACTTGAAGCTAATAAAAGGTGGGATATTGGAAAAGAGGTTGTAAAATGTATTCTGAAAGACTTCCCTGGAGTTCATCCAATTCATCCAAGGGTAAGCATAATCTGCCACTTTTTAAGTATATTCAAATGGCATAAGGTTCTTATCTTTTATTATTTACACCTTTTTCGCCTTCAGTAATATTCTTGGTTTACTTATTAGATATCATCATGTCTCATGATTTCGTGTATATCATAAAGACAATCTGCACCCTTCAATTTTGAGATTTATCTGCAATATTTTTTTAAACAACGTATTATGTTTGTCATGGAGTTTTCCTCCCGCGTATACTTCTGAATTAACTTTGTCAACTTTACTTCGGTTTTTATCTTATTTTTCTCTATTCTAGCATATGCTATATTGCTTTATCTTCATTTTGTTTTGTTTTTTAAATTCATTTTCGGACTATTCTCCCATTATATCTTCCGATTTAACTTGTGATTTTGATATCTGTCAAATTTGCTGTCATGTTGATCAAATCAGGTTGAGCCCGCAATAGGGGCAGCTTTGCTAGCTTGGAATTTTTTGAAGAGACTATCTCATTAGGAGCACCACAGAACCCCAAGAATATTGAAAATTTCGGAATCTGTACAGTTGCAATGTAATTGTATTCTTCGTATAATTATATTAGTGGTAAAGTTGGCTTTTTTCCTTTTTAAGGCTAGGTTCTTCATTTTTCTTTTTATTTTCTGATAATTTTTCTTTGTATTGATTTTAAAACAATACACTCGACTGAATATTTTTACTGTGGAAAAAGATCAAGTGCCTTGTGTGGATGCAAGCAAATTTGTTTCCTATATGTATATGGGATGGATATATATAACAATTATAGATGGGACTTTTTATTTATTTTTGTCTTTTACCAATTATAATTTTCTCGTTTTAATTATACAGCAATAACATGTATCATCCGTTATCAGCAAACCTTCATATTTTTATTATTTTCCCATATACTGTATTCCATAATATATTTTTTATGCTTTCTTAGTTGTTCAAATAAATAGATAAATTATATTTTCATCTCTTTTCCAGCATTAGGTATTGCTTGGAACTCGGAGAACCCAGGGATAAAGAATAAAATAAAATGAAAAGCTGGAAATAACAATTTTCACTAATGAGTTTAGAATGCTAGAAATACAAGAAGAAACTGAAATGCATTTTTAGAGAATGTGTTTTGCTTTGTTTGGCCTCGACCTTGAGAAAACAAAATCCCATAGTAAGTAATTCTGAAAATGAAATCCCAACAGTAAGTAATTCTGGATGCCTCAACTGTCGTTAAAAATTAAAATGAAGAAAACTGCATTAATAACTTAAAAGAGCGAAAAGAAAGCGAGAAATAGACCAAGTACGTTATATCAGTGCTCTTTCTCGCCACTTATCTTCTAATCTAAACTAAACTAATATCAAACAAATCTACAAACACAAAAGTGAAAAAATAAATCAAACAAGCGCAATGTTTATTTCCTGCAAGTAATCTTTGTCATGATCTTCCGTAAACAAATTACCATCTGCTCATAATAAGGTAAGTTATGTAATTGGTATAGAGAAGAATATGAAACTGAAAATTGCCAGATAATATCATTATTCCGATTCTCTCTTTACTGGCCATATGAGAATCGACATGTACACTTTTTGAAGGTGTCGCCCTTCATGTAGATGATTTCAAATCATATGGATGTTTTATTATGGTTACTTATAGTTTTATTTTCCTACATTCTTTTTTCTAGCATACGGACGGTTTTTTCTCGCACAATTATGCCAGTGCTTCGTAACTTAAAACGTGTTTTCCTTTGTAAAGGGAAAAAACGTGAAGCTGAGACAACTTTATCCCATCACTAAATCAGACATGAGATTAAAAATTAAGCAGGTTCCGTTTCTTGAAAATATGTCATACGTTATTAATCTTCCCGTAGTTACAATGATTTTCTAGATTGGACCGAGTTATTATTACATTTGTGTGAGACCATTAGCTACAAGATTTTCTCCGTTAGATCCTTGATATTTTCTATTAATTTGTATAAATTTCCCTCACAAACAATTTACTTGCATCCTTTCAATTGAACTGTCAGCAAAAACATAAAATGGACAGGAGTTACAAGGACGAAAATTTTAGTTACAATTCACAATCACCTTAAGGTCATGGAGTTTTATAAGTTTTTTGGTCATTCGATTGATACAAAACTCGCCAAATACTTCCTTGGGAATGCTATTGCGTTTGAAAAAATATTTATGACTGGTGGGTCTACACGATTCCCTCAAGAGTGCAAAATTTTTGAAAGAAAATAGAATGAGAATATCATCGAGGAAAGTCGCAAGGTTATTTGCAACAAGATTACTTTCTCAAGGAGTTGCTTTGCAGATTAATTGATCATGTTCCTTGAAGAAAATTTTATTGCTTGTAACGCTGCACTGAGTCGAAAAATCATTCTTGAGTTCATCTTTGACGTGATTTGGGTCTTTTGATGTTGATTCTAAACTAACTGTGTAATCTTCTGGAGGCCTTAAAATGGGGCTAGTAATTGGGTAATTTCTTCTTACAAGTAAAAATGTTTTGTCAAAGTATGTGAACCAAGGGTGCCTATAAGTTATACAACATATATAATGTTCGCATGTTTTTGGGTAAAACTTGGCCACGTTAAATGCAAAATTAACTATCTAAAGCAATATACTAATCATGTGTTCACATGTTCTTGATTGTCAATACATGAGTAAACTCATTACAACAATGCACTGATTATAAACATCTATAGATACCTCTTTCTTTAACTTTTCCTGCGCAGGTATCGCGAATACTTCGTTTAGTATAGACCGAAGAAAATATCTCCCTGGTCTTGCGGGTTTTCTAAGGCTATCATATGTTCCTTGAATGAAGTAGCTGCTTTTTCCCTCTCACCCACCTCTCCAAGCTTATCGAACACGATTGCCATCAAGTAGAAAGCTTCAGCCACCAACTCATGATACTGTTGCATTAAATCACGTTAACTTGCTAAAAGCATTTTTAGAATGGCAAACAAAATAAAAAATAAAATAGCTAAACAACAACAAAAGCAAAAAAGAAATGGCAGAAAAAAGTGGCACTAAAGTTGGCTCTATCATAGTTAAAATTATCCAAAAGCCAATGATTCAACGACTTGTGAAATGATGATAATCGTGGCTGTACAATATGTGAAACCTGAATCATTGATAAGATTCTTTTGGAGATTTTTCACTGATGAAATGAACATCATTTTTTTTTAAGAAGAGAACTGACTACTGCTCCAGATCAAAAATTTCCCAAACAATTTTATCCTTCTCGATTTACTACACACAACCCTCCTAAGATTGTTATGTTTTACACAAAGGTACTAGCAGTAAAGGAAACAAAAGAAGGAAAAGGAAGATATAAAAACTGACCCCTAAACACTGAAGCTCTTCAGCAGCTTGTCGTAATGGGTCAAGTACAACCTCTGGATCTTCAGAAACTGGGAATGAAGCAAGAAAAAGTAGCTGTCAGTAGCTAATAGAGGTTCATAACTGTAGGAGTGATGGTAGGCAAACATTACATTGTGTTGGCATAGTCTCATACTAGTAAACGTGCCCACCCGGTGTGTGTGCCATGTGCAGTTATAATACAAAGAAAGAAAATAAAAATTAAGATTTTTCTAGGGGTAATTGATAAAAGTTGAGAGAAGTTGAGGGTTTAAAATAAAAAGAAATAGAATATGAGACAATATGGTAATTTGTAAAAAAGAATAGGGGCACTTTGTGAAATTTTGGTATCTTTAGCAGCCTCACCCAACTTTTGGGTTTGCTTATTATAATAGATGCATACTCATTTGAAAATATGTAACCATAAAAATGCTTCACAATTACAAAATTGCACTAGTAATAACAAAATTGTTATTGCCATCCCATTTTCAACATACAATTTTTATGTATATAAATAAGATTTGCATGCATATCTATTTATATAGAAGTACCTGAGAAATCTGTGTCAGAAAGATAGCATTTTGCTTCAGCAATAAAAGCCCGAGCACGTAGCTCCAACCCTCCATGACCAAGAATTGCTGGAAAAGAACCATGTAATAGATTTAAACCCCGTTTGGCATGGCTTGGTCCAAGTAAAAGCCACAATTCAGCTAATGTGAGTGTTGCCGAGGCTTTCAGAAGATCCAAATTGAAGGATTGACAAAATGAAAGACTAGCAAGAGCATATGGAATTCCCAAAACAGCATTTCCTGATTTCTGGTCACAATAGAGTATTCAGATAAATTAACTACTCAATCTAAACTAAACACATGCACCAGTCAAATCTTGATGCTAATTGCTAACTAAAGCTTTAGCCCTTTATAGAGTTGGAAGAAATAAGTAAATAACCTATGCTGCGGTGATACATGGTTATCATATAGAATCCGATCCTAATACAGAGCACAAAAATTAGGATACGATACAGTCAAGATACAACATTTATTTATTAAAATATTATATATGTATGCTAAATGCCTAAATCTAGATGATTTTTTGAAAGTTATAATTTTAAAGGAAAGTAATCAATTTCATGCATGTTAGCCCAAAAGAGGTGGCTCGGAGGCGTTGAAGTGAGCTGTCGGTCAACTTTTCTGTCGGATAGCCTTGAATGACTTATCTTCTCTTCGATTTATACATTGAACAGTTAATCTTTTTAGTTTTTAATATTTAATATATATAAATAATCATAATTAGACCCCCAATATAAAGTTCATTTTGGCCAAGTACCAAAATTGGATACTCTCAAATAATTTTTCTGGAGAATCCATGTTACATAGGTAATAACAGTATTCTACGAGATCTTCATTTCAGTCAATTAATACTTACCATCACTATCATAACAACATTATCATTTATTGACAAACAAATGAGCCATTAGTAAATGAACCTTTTCATTACCTTGTGAATCTCGGCAAGCAACAAAAGAACGGTTGTGTTTTCAACTTGCATATTGAACTTGTAACACATACTGAAAAGGGAGTGAGCTACTGCAGCTGCCTGAATACGGCTAGTAACTTCAGATTTACTCACGAAAATCATCATAAAAAGCAGAAAATAATTTCTTTGTTATTTTGTAAGAAGATAAAGTAGACCTGGCTAAATTGATTTGCAGAGAGCAAAGTCCGTGCAAGGCGAGAACTAGCTTCTATCTTCAGCTCCATATCCATACCAGCCACAGAAGAGGCCAAAACTCCAAGCTCATCGCACAATTGCTGAGCCTTTTTCAAATGTCCACTACAAGATATGTCTTAAACAATTTACAAACTCGAAGATGGATAGCAGGTTATTATTGGTGATGCTGAGAGAAAATTCACAATAAATAGACTTACCAATGTAAAGCACGCTCATGGAGTAATTGCAATTTTAGAAGCAGAAATCGAGATTTCGAGACGGCCAAATACTTCTCTTCTGCTATATTAAGTGCGGCAAAGGCTTCTGCAGATACAGCCACAATTTTATTGCAGAAATATGAGAGAAAAAGAGACATGTGTGCCGAGATAATAAAAGAAAATAGAAGACAAGAGAAGGGAATACACATTTTTCATTTTAAATTACTTTGCCGTTCGTTCCCTTTAAAACTGTTTTCATGTTTGTTTCCTTTTCTATTTGAGATCAATAGAAACTTAAAAGACAAATATTGCAAAGTAAGTCTGAAGAAAACTAAAATAAACAAGAGAGGAGCTACATTCCTTTAAATAGGAGCTACTGGCCTAGCATACGATTCAATGACTAAGATAGCTGTCGAATAAGATTTAGGGTTAAATTGTATACATATAGGAAGGAGATAAGCAACTAATTCATTTTTTTTTTCCAAATAAAAAGCAACTAATTCTTAATGTCAAGCCTTTTGCATAAATTACGTAGAGATGAAATAAGCAGCATAAATCATCAAAAGGTAGAAAACCGAGGCTAATAGGAAACGTTATACCGACCTTTGTACCCTTTGTATACAGCTAGATATTGGATAAGCTTGGAATATGCCAATGCAGCATCAGCCAAACTGGGCAAGTCACAGAAATAAAAGGAGATAACAAAGAGAAATTATGAATAACACTAACAATGTTTTTATTTTCAAAATAGAAAGCGACAAACAGGGCCATAAAAGAATAAAGGCTCGGAGTAGCTCTGCAAATAATTACCTCGATGAGTCAGTAAAGCAAGTTGCATGAACCAAAGCATTTATTCTGACAAGCGGTGCACTAAGGAAATGCAAAAAAAAAGGTATTGTCATCTGATTGCAAAGATTGGACTATGTCATTGAAACAATTTACAGATAAACATATCTCAACATGAGCAAAAATATTAAGCACAAACATAGATAATTGCGATCCTGGAAATATACCTGCCATATAACTCCCACGTGGTTGCACGAACCAAGCAGGTAGAACCCATTAATTGCAGAACAGACCCAGGAATAGAATTTGGTTGTGTAATGAAACGAAAAGAATCCATTTTTTTTCCAGATACATTCTCTTCAGAGAAAATTGAAGAACCTAATGGCTTCTGAATATTTTTAAGCCATGCTGTACTAAATGTGCCATCAGTTATCATTGTAGAATTTTCACTGCTATATTCACTAATCAAACGAGAACTGAGCCGCAATTCCTGCAGTAGTCATACCAAGATTACTGACATATGACTGCATATATTTTTTCGTCCCTAGAAGCACACATGCATAAAAATTGCGAGCCCTGTAGACTATAAATGGAATATTTCAAAAGAAAAAAGTCATATAAGTGGAAGCTACCTCGCAAACATTGGCTGGGAATGTCTTAAGCTTTATGGAGGCTTTGGGACCAAAAGAAAGCAAAGGTCTTTGAACATGCTGCAAATAATAACAAACATATAAAATCTGTTTCATAGTAAGGTTGTAAGGTGACAGGTAAAGGAAATTAAATTGTGGGATGAAACCATATCAATATCCCATAATTATAAGGATGAAGAAAATAACATAAACTAAAAAATTTACTCGGCAAATGTACTTCTCAAAATCATTTGCAAAATTTATAGTTTACAATATACTTTTCAATTCAATATTACACCCCACCCACATTCAGCGCACCGGTTCCTGTGGTTATTCACAACTAAAACAAATCCCCATGGAAGACAAAATCTGAATCATATTATTCAATGAGAATTTATATGCAGATTGTTGCCGTGTCTCATAGACTTTGAAATTTACTACTGAAAATGTCGAAAAGATAAATGCAAGTAGTGAACAACTAGTTCAACTTATAGGCAACCGTAGAGTGGCCAATTTTCAGACCAAAATATTCCAACTGAACAACCAATATACGTTCCTTTTCTACATTGTTGCAAACAAAAATAACTTGTATGGATTTTTTTAATGTTTCAAAGCTTTTATTCAAGCGATTGGGTAAAAGTTTATCGTTTGCCAAATTGTAGTCAAATTAAGTAATGCCTACCAGATATTAGGCAGCTAGTATAGAAGCACAGGATCTCTATAAGAAGATTTAGACAAACATCTAACTAAAGGTTTGTCTGGTTGCAGCTTTAAGTAAAATAATAAGATTTTTGTGGTTCAGAAGAACGAAAAACTAGGTTCATCCAGTCTGGAGTCTCTAGCCTTTTTCCGACCAAAAATTTGGAAAAAGTTAAGCGTCAAGTCTTGTCAACTAGATCCATCCCAGATTTTAAGCTAAAAAGGAAGAAATCTGAGTTTAAAAGCTGCAACCAAACAAGGCTTTAATGCACCTAGCAAAGCAACCCATTACAAGTTGCTACTATCAGATTAATTACAAAAAAGATCCACAAAGTTTAAGTAATGCACCATAACCCCAAAAAATAGTTTAATTTTTATTACCGTTAATTCAAATCTAGCCATTAATAAATGACCGGAAGCAACCAGCCTCTTCAACTTCAAACTTTCGGCCCTTTTTAGAGATCTCTTTAGCAACAAAAACAATTGTTGTTGTATGGACACCGAAGTGCCATCATGAGTCACTGGTGAGTAAGATGATCCAAGAACACCAGACATGCCTGATATACCAACTTCAGAGAGAAGATTACATATAACTGCTAAAGTATAGGCAAGACATGTGTCATCAGCGTGCTGCACAATAAATGAGAAAAGATGAATAAAACATTTAAATGATACATGGTATAATTCATAATTCACAACTCTGTAAAGGGTAAATGTGGACATTGACCATGTTACATGAATGTTTTGCAAATAACTTCCCTGTATCATTGTAACTATCAATTAATCCCAACGAACTATCTATTTTTTGCACATCATCTATATTAAAGCATATTTATTTGATGACTTTTTTGGATAATTGTTCATTCCATGTGTATTTTGTAAATATGTATGCATGTAAGATAGCGATTGATGAAAAAGGCCAAAACATCGATAATAAGCAAAAGAAATCGTTGCACTGCACGTTTTTTACAAAAGAAAAAAATGCTATGACATTGGCTATTTGTGGTACATAAATCTCAAAAAAAAAAAAAAAAACAGAAGAGAAGAGAAGAGAAGACTGAACACAAGGTTATGTCACGTCAAATTTGGATACAGAGTTGATTGCAAATTTTATTAAGTAGAAGGGGGAAGACGCAAGCCATGTGGGAGGCGGTTATTTGCAAAACACCTATGGTACACATCTTTATTTGCAGTTCATCCGTTCAATCAAGCTGCAACGAGGAAGCAAAATTTCTAGAAATAACTATATAAGACATAAAAGTATAAGTATGCCTGAACCTTTAAGAGGAAATCACTGAGCCATGCCTTCACTTTTATATATTTATTATTTTGTTTATCTTTTCTTTTTGCATAAATTTGTATAATTTGATAATGTCTTTTTAAGGAATTCCTTTTCCCCCCTATTTTCTTGGATCTCCATCGTTTCATCGATTTTGTTCGTATCCTCCGTTTCTTCCGAGAAAAGGGAAGAAGAAGGAACTTCTTCAGTGGGTCCCTCTTGTTCCTGTTCAGTCCTCTTCGTTTCCTAAATTGTTTCTTTTTCTACATCTCTTTCTTCCGTTTTTTAGGTTTCTTTCCATGCTGCAAAACTACATCTGGATCACACACCAACCCAAGAACAATTGCATAACCAGAAACTCTGGGATAAAGCAGTGGAATCATTCTATAAACTCAAGTCAAAAGAAAATTATTTTCTTCTTTTTGTCCTATATTTTAGGGAAATCATAGTTCTTAACATCTTAGATTTAGTTGAAATTCTATACAGAAATAATTATGTTAATCTTACAGACAATAGTTAGACCCAACTAAAAGCTGTGACAGAAGATATATCAAGATTTTTTACCACGTGTAAAGATATAACTTCTCAAAGGGGAAAGAATAAACAAAAGAGCAAAATATATAATCATGAAAAGAAACAATGTCTAAAGAAAGTTTACCTCTAGTGAAACTCGAACAGCCTCAGTTAAGACCTAAATAAATGAAGTAGAGTAATTGAGAATATGATAAATTCCACATGACCAGAAGCAAAATTTGATGGAAAAGAAGCACTTACCTCCAAAGCTAGCTTAGGGTGCCCAAAGTGAAAGTGCATCATTCCCAAACATAACAAAGCACATTCATATCTTCCATCGTTTTTGAAGTCAGGTGTTGAAGGTGGAAAAGAATTTAATCCTTCAATCCCTGCACTTTTTAAGTATAAAACTTGCACATTAGAAATTTAAGTAATTAAGGAGTTAGACAATGGAACTTTAATATAGATACAAGAAACGTAACACTTTGTGCAGCTGAGTGTTGAAAAGTAAAGGAGAGTGGAAGAGAAATATCTACAGTGAAAAAGATCTATCTCACACTAATAAACCAGCAACTAAAAAAGGAAATAATCACTCAGGGATGAAACATGACAAGTCTCACTCGTGGAATACAGACCTTTAGTTGTCAAAACTTTCACTGGATGGTTTGTCCACTCACAATTAGGTCAAATACTAGTGAAAAGTCGAATAAATAATTTGTTAGTTTTTAGTATCTGAAAAAATGCATGAACGACAGATCCAGGCGTAAACAAATGGGTTATCCCCCATTAGGAGTCAATGTTCTAGTGTCTTGTGGATGCGCTTTTAAGTAAAGTCCTTAAGTTACCTGTAATCAAAATAACGATGAAGATTCTCCAAAGCTGCTGGATAATCATCATGATACAGGCTATTCAGATAGCGCAAAAAATGAACCTGTAAGAAAGCAAACAGAGATAAAAATAAATCATCACTAAATAAAATCAGTCAGGAACTGATGGAAATAAATCGATGGCAACCCAACGACTAAAAACAAGCAGGCTTTCTTACACGATGTAGTTCTGGTGCAAGCTTCTGTATCTTTTTTAGAAGAGAATCAAAGGCATTCAAAGGAAAAGAACTTCCATTTCTGCACACACACAAAAATCACATCTCTTGATATAAAAAATCCAGGAATTGTTTATGATCACTTACTTTTCAATTGAATCAGCTTGCTCCAGTAGGTATCCCTGAATTTGCAAATTTGATCGTAGGTTAACCCCAGCAGAGGGATGCACAACGTCCAATGAAGCAATTGAAGGGCTAACTTGTCTTTTTCGTTTGTCACTCTTCTTGAGTCCAGGACTAGTAAAAACCTCACAATCTGTAAGCAAAACACCCTTCTTTACCATCAACCGTAAACATTCACCCAACAAACAGCTCATTTTTTAAAAGATAAGGACCATATGAGGTATACTAATTAATGCCTCGTTAAAAATTATCTTGCATTTTGAGCCGACCTAAAAATGATCTAATAGTTAACTTATTTTCTAAGGAAAGCACAGCCCCAAAATAAAAGGCAACTGTTCACAAACACGGTATTATCTATTAAGCTTGTTGATATCTTTCTTTTTTTTGAAAATGGCATCTTGACATCTTCGTTAATATAATATGGTCATAACTATTATCTTATTAATGTACCTTTAATCAACCCAATTAGCTGTTTTGGTGCATGGGAATGAAATGATATTCCTCTATCATTCACTTCTTCAATAAGTTTGTCAACACCTAAATCGTCTAAATCCATGTCCTCATACTCCAATAATGGTTCCATTGCATGACTAGGGCCATCCATACAAGTAGGCTCTTTACAGTATGTTTTTAAACTAGTCAAAAGGTGGCAAACACCCTGCAAATTAAGTTGAAAAACAAAATTATATAATACTAGATATACATATAAACATCTCTTCGTCAGCTTTTGCCTATTGTGTTTCTTAATTTAATTTAACTGTAACAGTACAGAGCTTGTTATCTTCTAATATTCGTGCAAATTTCTTTGATATGTTATTTTATTTTTTTTAAATGAAACAAGAACTTTCTACCTACATTTAAGATGTTTCCTTGGTCACCTCTTCCATTTCATCTCATAACCCTCTCTTTAAGAATTTTAGCTCTTTTGACGTAACAAAACAACACTAACTGTGCAACAATAAGAGATAGATTGAGACAGTCTTGTTAGTTTACAAAAATTAGAATAGTACCTCAAAAGATAGATGATTAAAAACAAGTATTGAACGGCGAACAAATATTCCAAGATTGCTGTTTGGATCCAAAATAATTTGGTCGTCATCCAAAGCACTTGAACCAGGGTCACCAAGGAAACCTGATCAAGATCATGAAAGGAAAAAGAATCATTTGGACATGGAAACAAGAATATAAGAACAAAAATTACATCTATGAAACAGCAATAAAAACTGGGAAAACTAAGAACATAAGAAGATCGAAAAAACAAACCTCGTAAGTCAGTAAAAAAGTTAAACAAGTCGTCGGGAAATGATAGTGAAGACAGTCTACTGGTTAATTGATCAGTTAACCAGTGACTCAATTCTTCAGAAACTTCACTCAATTGTGTGATTAGTTCTTGTAGATTTGGTTCTATGATGTCGTCGGAAGACTACAAAATAACAATAATTGCACCAAAACATTATAATAAGATCTAGTATCACAAAGAAAAGAATAAATTACATTATTGAAACAAATCATATAACATGGTTATACTGGCACTAGCTAGGTCTAGCACAAAACAGAAAGCAATTCCAAATACAGTCATTTGAAGAGTAGCTGATTTAATAGCCGGATTAGATCCATCTGTACAAAATTGAAACTACAGTCTCCCGAACAAATTCAATATTATAATTTACTGCTATTTCCTCATTTTCCACATCACAAGTCTATTTAGTCTACCTTTCATTCTCCTCACTCTTTTCTTATGCCGTCCAACTATTATAAGATGGAATAATATGAAATGAAATCTTTAAAGATCTGCAGTTGAGCTATAAAAAACACATATTGCTGTTACGATAAATATATGTCAACAAGACACTGTAATTAGCACCTTATAAAATAGGATGGAGTAGAATGCTGAGAAATTAATCGACATGTGCACATTGTTATTATGCAGATGAGTGACGTGGTGTACCAGATGACTCCATACAAATTTCAAAATGAGACAGATGGCCTAATTATTACTTATTAGTATCTCATCAATAACAATGAAAAGCAAACTGATTCAGAGCCCTAATTTTCCACAACACAATTAAACCGAACAAACACACATTGGATTTAACATGCCAGTAATTATTAGTACTATCTCGATTCTCATCAATAATATTGGAAAGTAGAAGAAACTTCAGAGCCCTGATTACCCACAACATTGCAAAAAACAGCAATTAAATCAATAAACAAAAAAATGGATTTAAAATGCTAGTAATTAATAGTAGTATTCTCATCAATAATATTGGAAATTATAAATAAATAAAAAAACACATCCAGAGCCCTAATTACCCACAACATTGCAAAAAAACAATCATAAAATCAATAAACACGAAATGGGTCTAAAACGCTAATAATTTTCAGTAGTATCTCATCAATAGTATTGGAAAGTATAAAAAAAAAATTCAGAGCCCTAATTTCCACAACAATTAAACGGAATAAACACAAAAAGAATTTAAAACACTAGTAATTATCAGTAGCATCTCATCAATAATATTACAAAAGTATCAAAAAAACTGATCCAGAGCCCTAATTATTACTTACTAGTATCTCATCAATAATATACGATAGTATAAAAAAACTGATTCAGAACCCTAATAATTAGTATCTCATCAATAATATCAGAAAGTAGTATAAAAAAAACTGGTTCAGAACCCTAATAATTAGTATCTAATCAATAATATAAGAAAGTAGTATAAAAAAAAAACTGATTCAGAACCCTAATAACTAGTATCTCATCAATAATATAAGAAAGTAGTATAAAAAAAACTGATTCAGAACCCTAATAATTAGTATATCATCAATAATATCGGAAACTAATATATAAAAAACTGATTCAGAGCCCTACTTATCACTTATTAGCATCTCATCAATAGAATTCGAAAGTAAACTGAACTGAATCGGAGCCCTAAATTGGAGAGTAAATAAATAATAGAAGTAGTAGTAAAAGTGAGAAAGGGAACCTTAACTGATTCGGAGCCCTAATTATGAGAATAATAAAAAAGGAGAGTGTGAATAAATAATAATAATAAAAGTGAGAAGGGGGATGAACCTTAGAGAGAGAGAAGGAAGAGGGAGAGAGAGTTCTGTTGAGAAACGGAGGTGAACGGGAAAGGCACCGTCGTGTGAGCTGGCAGAGCGTATATCTCTATTAATATACATAGCTCACCTTGTACGGGGTCATCGTTAACCCTCCCATATTCTCCTTCCACATTTCTGTATCTAACTATGTATGTATTTATTACCAATCACTAATTTCACACAGCATTGCAAAAAACAACAATAAAACCAAATAAACACAAAAGGGATTAGAAAGTATGGTTTTGAATAATCAGAGGCTAAATATTGGGGTTATATCTACAAATAAAATCGATTAAACAACACTAGTACAACAAAACATTTCTCCACACCCTTAATTCCCTACAACATTGCAAAAACAACAATTAAACCGAATAAACACACAATGGATCTAAAATGCTAATAATTATCGGTAGCATCTCATCAATAATATTGGAAAGTAGTATAAAAAAAACTGATTCAGAGCCCTAATTATAAGTGCACTTAATAGTATCGCATCAATAATATAAGAAAGTAGTATAAAAAAACTGATTCAAATCCCTAATTATTACTTAGTAGTATCTCATGAATAATAATAATGGACAGTGGTAAAAAAACTGATTTAGAGCCCTAATTATCACCTAGTAGTATCTCATCAATAATATCGGATAGTAAACTGAATCGGAGCCCTAATTAGAAGAGCAATAAAAAAGGAGAATAAGAAAATAAATAATAATAATAAAAGCGAGAGAGCGAGACGGGGGCAAACCTTAGAGAGAGAAAGTAGGAAGAGGGAGAGAGAGTTGTGGCGAGAGACGGAGGTGAACGGAAAAGGCACGGTGGTGTGAGCTGGCGGAGCGTATATCTCTATCAGTATACATACGCTCACCTTGTGCGGTGTCATCGCTAACCCTCCCATATCCTTCCACATCTCTATCTCTATATTCTGTATGTATCTATGTATCTATCTATATATCTATCTGTATATATGTATCTATTTATCAATAGCATCTCATCAATAATAGCGGAAAGTATAAATGGAATAAAAACCTCATTCATAGCCCTAACTTTCCACAACACTGCAAAAACCAACAATTAAACCGAATAAACATAGAATGGATTCAAAATGCTAGTAATTATCAGTAGCATCTCATCAATAATATTGGAAAGCATAAATAACTGATTCTGAGCCCTAATTTCCACAACAATTAAACCGAATAAACACAAAATGGATTTTAAAAAAAACTATTAATTATTAGTAGTATCTCATCAATAATATTGGAAATCATAAAAAAAAACTCATCTAGAGCCCTAATTTTCCACAACATTACAAAAACGAGGGCTGGGTTCGGTCTGGTTCGGTTCGGTTTTTAGCAAAACCGAAACCGAGCATATTTTTCGGTTTCGATTTTTTTTGGTTTCGGTCTTTTTATTTTTTGAACCGAACCGGACCGGTTTTTTTCGGTCCAATTTCGGTTATTTTTCAGGTCTCGGTCTTTTTCGGTTTGGTTATCGGTCCGGTTCGGGTTTTCCAGTTTTTCGCCCAGCCCTAACAAAAACAACGACAAAACCAAATAAAGTTCTAACAAAACCTTATATTGGCGAATCGGCTAGTGATTTATTTCTCACGGATGAAAAAAGTAATCTAAAATGATTGGGAGCCCTAATAAGAAGAATAATAGAAAGGAGAGACTAAATAATAATAAAAATAAAAAAGTAGTAGTAAAAGTGAGAAAGGGGGGAAGAACCTTAGAGAGAGAGAGGAGGAAGAGGGAGAAAGAGTTGTGTTGAGAGACGGAGGTGAACGGAAAAGGAACGGTGGTGTGAGCTGGAGGAGAGTATATTTCTATTAATATACATACGCTCACCTTGTGTGGTGTCATCGTTATCCCACCCATATTCTCCTTCCACATTTCTCTCTCTATATATATATATTCTCTCTCTATCTATAATCTATGTATGTATTTATGTATGTATCTATTTATTTAAACTCTCTCACTATGAGTTGGGGGGAAAGGGTTTCAAATGACGGAAAATAAAGGGGGCGATGGTTTTCTAGTGTAATTGCATCGGTGCCCCTTATATTTTAATCAATACCCACGTTTACGAGATCCACATCCCAATATGCAATTTATTCAATAAAAACAAAATCACATCTTTTTTTATTTTTGTTTTTATTTTTACCTTTATCTGTCTGTTTATTTTATTCTTACAAAACAAACCTACCACTGTTAATGATAAAAAAAAAATATTGTCTGACTGATATTTTCGTTAATTTTATTTGAACTATATGTTGCGTGATAATTATTATTAGGATTTTTTTTGTCATATTGTCATATTGTCAAAATGATTAGAAGCTTTTTTTTTCCTAAATTTATTTATAATTTGATTAATAATTGAGACTTTTGTTTTTCAAATTTTTAATTTTTATCAACTGTAAAAATTGTGGGTTGAACGTGGTGTGGATGTGAAAAAATAATTATATGAATCCGGTTCACTATTATTTAAGGTGTATCAACCAATAGTATTTTTTAGTTTTAATTTTGAATTAATTTTAGAATATTTATATTTGAGTTTATTAATAGTTGTTGAGTTTTTAGCGGGTGTCACACACTAAATAATAATTGACCGGATTCACGGTAGTGTTACTCGTGAATGTGGGTATGATTCGCTAAAAAAATAGTATGAGTGAATAAGGATTTATATGTTGTATTTGGTCTTAGTTTGCATCGTGTTCCAGTGTCCATTAAGATATAATCTGATGGTCATGCTTGATTTATTTTAGCTTCCAATAAAAAAAATATTGATTTATTATAGGCCAAGTTGTGAGATTAGTATGGGGATAAATAAAGTAGGTTCGATTTGAGAGTGGGATTCGAAATGAAGTTCGGATTAACAATTATGACTAATCTTTCATGGTATTTATTGCAAATACACCGAAATTGCATCGTTTGTTGTTCGGAAGATACTAATAGTCCGGGAGCACTTTACGTCACCAAACACATCATTTATGGCCTCGATAGGATTTCTAGTCTAATTCCCACCTTCAAATGCTGCAAACAAATAAGACCATTATAGTATTAAATTACTCAACTAAAACAGAGATTGACACAAAAATTAGAATAGAGATTGTACTGCTTTTATGAAAGCCTCATCGGTGCCTTAATTCCGCTCCAGTCGTTTGCACAATGATCAAACATTTTACTATAACTACACTTTTTTATTTATAAAAAAAAAAACTAATACCACTTTTTATATATTTTTAACAGCTCAGCTTAACATTCTTTAAAATCTTATCATCTTATATTCAATATTTTTTTTTATTCTTTATATATTTATATCATAAATACATTTATTTTATATATTTTTATCGCACTGCCTATTACGCCGCAATGTGTATGACACATTAGTGGTTTTTATTATATACACTAACTCCTGTCGTATTTGTTGGAAAATCAGAATCATAAAAAATCAAATACACAGGCAACACTATTGTACTACTACTCGTTTGCTTAATTACAAAAATTACAAAATGAGACTTGTATTTACAGGTATTTACTGTTACACTACTCGTTTGGTTAAAATTGCAAAAGTTGGTCAATTATCTATACAAACAAAATAAAATAAGTAAAGTAGGTCTCACTCATAACATCAACGTAACGTCTCCTCTCTCTCTATCTCTCTAAGATCCAGTTACACTTGCTGGTAATTCACTTTTCCTTTTATAATTTTTTAACTCGATCTGCCACACTTCTTTTCAATTCTCAACTTTTTCCTGATTTAATTTCATTTTTTTTCATATATGGTATGTGTTTGTATATTTATATGTTTTTATTTAAACAGGGTCCAGGGAAGTAGCATTTTGGTCATATTTACATATGTTTATATAATATACATATATTGGTGAAATTATAATAAATATATGTTTGGAGGGGGTCTCAGCCCGATTCTTCGAAGAACCGGTAGCAGATCTGTCGTCCCTGATCTCGGTATTTTTTACCCCCTTTTAATACCTTTTTTTAATATTTTAATATGGATTGATTATAATTTATATTTATATGCACACTGTTTGTAAATACTAATAAAGATAGCTCATAAAGTGAGAAATTTAAAGTACAGATCACACGCTCTGCGTTAGAAATTATGCGTTTTCGTTTTCGACCATGTTTGTTGCGTTTAGAAAAGGTGTGTTCTTTGCATTTAAAGTGGGGTTTTTACGGTTTTGTATCTGTCTTTTTGGATACCAATTTTATAATTATACCCATTTACCATGTTTTTGTGTTTTAGTGCTTAATTCCCTTACCTAATGTACAGGAACTAATACGATTCCTTTCGTTTAACTTAGCGGAATACTATAACGTGGTCAAGCGTTTTCTATTAGTTACCAAATTTTAGTGCATTTTCCTGAGTTTAGGATACGGAATTGGGGGAAAATATGACAAGCTAAGGGTATAAAAAATGTTAAGTTTTAAAGTTGTGAAGCTGGCAAGATGCGTTATTTAAATACCAAAATGACATAAAATGTGTTATTTAAATACCAAAATGTTGCAATGTGTTTTAGTCTTGGTTTACTCTTCTGGTTAAACATTTGCATATAAACTACACTTGAGGTTTATTTGGCTATGGGTATTCAGGCTAATGAACTGGAGTACTTCAATCTACAATTTCAATTCCCTTAATGTTGAAATATGCATTAACCAAGCTCGGAAATATATTTCTTACACTTGTTCAGTCGTACTTTTCAGTGTTTTGTGGGTTAAAAATATATGTATTGCAAAAGTTCGATGGGATGCTAAAACCTTGGAGCCTTTTGCAAATTTGAAATGGGAAGGGAGTTGGAAAGTTGTGGAGAAGTCAATTTGAAATTACCGGGCTATGTTCAAATTTAGTTAAGACAAACATGGGTTATGTATTTAAGTTATCTTTAGTCTATGTAAGTACTATTTTTTGAGTTGTATACATGGATGGCATATACATCACTTAAGCATGTAGAGGTGGTGTCAGGGCTGATGTTACAGTAGTTCTTACTTCTTAGTGTGTTCAAGGCTTAGAAGAAGTTAGTTATTCAACTACGATTATTAGAGAAATAAAGAGAGGTCGTCTCATTGCATTTCTTTTCTTTAGTAGCATTTTGTTTTTTTGTCAAATTTTGCTATTGACTCCAGCTCTGTATCTTTCTCATGTCATAAAATTCTTCCACAAATGGAAACTTGTGCATTATCTGTATATATTGCACATGGTATGTATACTTAATAGTTGTACCATATTTGCTTATAGCAGGTGAGTTAGGAAACAGCGCTGAGGATAGCTTACTCCATTCATCAGAGGCGAATCAAATGAAGGGTGGGACAACTCCGTTGAGCAGTACAGCATTCGTGCCATCACCTGTTTTTCTTTGGAGATTCAAGGTCTGATTTGTTTTAGTTTTTATTAAATTCGAATGAAATGAGTAGGCATTTGATGTCCCGGAAAATGTAAAGAAGAGAGATTTAATTTTAAGATTTCAGTTTTATTTTCCTGTAGGAGTAATATTAGTTTTTCAATGAGTGGATTATAAGTCATTTTATCGAAGATGTTAAGACTGCATTTGTTGCTTTCGGCAATTTTGGATGGTAGTTCCTAACTGTATTTTATCCTTTAATTTGTGTTGACTGGGGACCAATTATTTCCTCACTGAGTTAGAATGTTATGGTACCTAGTTCAGCTTTGGTTTTTATCTGTCTTTACATTCCTTGAAATCATGTGTTCGTCTGAAATTGCTTGCAAAAGAACCTATCTAACCAGGTAGTTATAATTTTTCCATTTTAGAACGTCTATAGTGGCTATAATTATGTTCTGTCTGCTTGCTCAGGCCGCTATCCTTTTCAGATATGATATGGCATTGTGAGATCCGAACATATGGCTACCCTTGTCTGTCATATCTTTACCAAGTGTTAATGAAATTACCAAAGTAGTTCGTCTGGTATTTAGAGGGATCATCCTTTGCTTTTAAAGCTAATATGCTTCATGTTTTTCTTTTTAATCTATTTTTGGTTTAATATACGAGCTTATACTAATTTAAAGTTTATCTTTCTTTTGGATTCCGTACTTTCCAAATTGATTACGGGTTTTGTCTGTCCAGGTGCTATTGTTTTTCGCTTGGGGCTTCATTTGTATGAAGGTGAGAATAATTTTTTCGATTACTTCTGCACTGTCTGCTAAAAAGTTGTTACTCCCTCCGTTCCCAATTAATTGTCCTCTGCGAAATTACATGCAGTTTTGATCGGCATATAACATGTATCAAAATTGTCGAAATGAAAAATTTCAAAACTAAATCATATAATTTAATGTTTGAACTATATGATTAACTTTTAAAAATTTTCATTCCGACAATTTTGATACAATTTATTGACCGGTCAAAATTGCACGTAGTTTCATAGTAGACAATTAATTGGGAACGAAGGGAGTAAAATTTATATTTTTGGCTTTCCATTATGACGACTAAAAATTTGTATTTTGATCTTCAGATAGGATATGATTCTGTAATGCGGATGAGTGTGGAAGTACGGGATCTATTTTTATATGAAGTTTTTCTATATTATAACCCTCTTCTCCTTATAGTAAGTCTATATTTTTTATGTGTTTTTATTTCGTGACGATCTTACCTTTTGGGAACCTCTTCTTCTTCTTATCCTTTTTGTTTTGTTTTCTATTTTAATGCAGGCTATGATGGTTTGGCTTTGGGGAGTAAACTTATGGGTCTTTGCTCAGGGCAATGTTAATTATCCTAAAATTTTTGATCTTGATCAAAACCATCTGACTCACAGAGAAATATGGAAGGTAAAGTACCTGGAAAGTTGCACAATCTCACATGAAAGAATTACATTTATAAAGTTCTAGGTCTATTTATGCCCGGATCTCCACCCCCCCCCCCCTCTCTCTCTCTCTCTCCTTCTGCAATTTGCAACTATATTTTATGGGAAAAGACTATTAATACTTAAATTCTCTTTGATCACCATGAGATATCAAACTCATATACGGTTTTTCCCCCGGCAGAGAGCTTATTAGTTAACTATTATTTTGTTGGAATTTTTTTTCACATACTGCTAGGATTATTCATACTTATCATGTCATATTTACAGTGTGCTACCTGGATGACAATCATTGTTCCTTCTAGCATGACAGCCTATCTGTACCTATACTCGCATGGAGAAGTTTCATTAGCTGCCTCTCAACCTGTGTAATAGATGCTTCCTTTCCTCTTTATTCTATTTTATCCTTGTCATAAGATTGTTCACTCTCACCCTGTTTACATGCTTTATATTGGTTTGGCTTTCTAAAGGTAGTTATTTATATGTGAAAAGAGTAAATTGCAGTTAAAGATTTGTTTTCTCGGTGGCGCCTGAAGACAACTTTTCGATGAGTTGCCTTGTGTGTTGTTGCTTTAGAGGGTTTTCAAACCTTGTTGAATAACGATAAAACCCAACCTGAAAAAACTAGTTTGTCATTTTACTCAGATCCTTAACAGTCTGAAATAAGTGACTCGTACAATGACTAAAATCTGGAACCGTGACAGTTTGTTACCTTTTGTGTGGGTATTCAATGGATGATATATGAGAAGATAAATGGATTGTTAAAAGTTTCTAAAAAAATCACCTATTCATTTTGTTGGTTTGGCAAATTCCTGTTATTTTTTAAGTGATATAACTCAGTGAGGATATGAAGGGGAAGTCATGATTGTTTTCTGACATGAATGAAGTGATTTGGTGTAGTGTTGTTAAAGTAAATGATAAGATCATAAGAATATGGACAAATTCACTTCAGCCTTATAGGTAGGGATTATATAGAGCTTTTAGCCTTTCGGGGAAGTATATAAATGTATTAGTGCTGATATATTTGGGTCGACACATTACTCAATGGAAATTATAGGTGCATGTTGGGTTTTAGACCATTACTCAAGTATTAAGCTTAGTTATATATATATGTAGATCTGTTTGCTAGTAACATATTGTAAGATGTAAGCTTTAGTTCTAAATGAAGTCTCATATTGTGACTTTTTAATATACTGCAGGTGCTACTCTATGCTGCTGCTTCAATGCTTCTGATATCTCCTTTTGACATTTTTTATCTCTCTTCTCGTTACTTCTTACTGAGAACTCTTTGGCGGATTGTGTTCCCTGTGCAGGCAAGTTTATTGCATTTTTTTTACCAATCATAGGAAAGCAACAAGAAGTTACTTGATAAGTACTTTATAAGAGTGCCAGCCATGGTATATTGACCTTGGTTATTATGCTGTTTCCACTTTCCTTTACTACACTTTTTAGACAGTTTTAGCGATTTCTCTTATCTCTGAGTTTTTTGGTTGAATGTAGGCTATATCATTTGCCGACTTTTTCTTGGCAGATATATTGACCTCAATGTCCAAGGTAGATTCATGGTTTATGTTCCTTTACTTCGCTTTAACTCGTTCATAGTATATGATAGTTTTTTGCCTTTGTATTTACACAACTGAGTGTGTACTTTTTAAAAACATCTATATAGTGAATAGCCGCTAGTTTTCGATAAATCTTCTATTTCTGTTGGTTGTGCTATTTTCTCGCTAGGCTAATCCAACTTAAAGCATCTATCTTCTTCAGTCTGAGAAGCCATAGACACTAAGCTTTTAAGCTGGTAACCAAACGCATTCCAACTTAAAAGAAAAAAAGCAAAAATGCTGAGATTATAAACTGTAACCAAACAATCCCGTAAGTCTTTTTTAAGTAAAGACGACACTTCTTATTCGCTAGACGTTTTTAATCGTATTTGAAGTGCAGGTATTGTCAGATCTGGAGCGTTCAGCCTGTAGAATGGTCCATCGTCAGGTTAGTCAAATTCAATTAATTATAGTCTATGTTAACAATCATAACTTTGACCTCAAGAGGTTTTTATTTATTTATTTTTAACATTGTTTTATATGTATGTAGGTTGCTACTATAGCTTGGTTCGAGGCTGATTCTGTTTGTGGTAGCCACTCAGTTGCCATTCCTATTGTCCTTGTGTTGCCTTATCTCTTTAGGTTTTTCCAATGTCTTCGACAATACAAGGATACTGGGGAGAAAAGCACACTTTTAAATGGTAAGGCTTCAATTTTCTTGTCAAAACAGAGGGGGTGCGGTGTCTTGTGCAATATTTAAATTTGAATTTCTAATTAGTTGTTTAGGAACAGTGACACTTGAAAAAAAAATGTAAAATAAATATTTATGTCCCACAATATTTTTTGAAAAACATAACCAAAAATGTCATCTACATTTGTTTTAGGCAAAATGTTTTTTCCCTGCTAACTTAACAGCTTTTAATAATAAGTACACCATCCTATTAAAATCATAATTTAGACATCGATCTAAATAATATCAAACAATTAAACCTATCGAACTTCTCAATTTAGGATTGCTGAAATGTTCAAATTTCCCGAGTTGGTGTACCAATCGTTTCATTCTGTGTAGGTCGGTCTATAAGTTATGAATTTTGATAGTATGGTGGAGTTACTGTTAAATGCTGACAGGCTAGTCTATTCTGTGTAGTAAATGATTGTTTCTTGTGCATGTTGCCCGCTATTCTTTAAGTGATTCCCAAAACGTTTGCAATTTTGTTTGCGTTATAAGTTATAATTAGTAATAACCATATTTTATTTTTGATTTCAGCTTTAAAGTATTCGACTGCAGTGCCCGTGATTTTTCTTTCAGCCCTTAAATATCATGTTCTTCCTGACAATTGGACAAACCTCTACCGGCCTATGTGGCTTCTTTCCGGTGTCATAAACTCTATGTATTCTTTCTACTGGGATGTAACCCGAGATTGGGATTTGAGGTATATTATCCCAACCCATTTATTCATATTTACTGGGTGTTATTTTTTTTTTCTTCACTGATTTTCAGTAAAATTATATATGCTTGTTTCCTATCGATATTGCATTCTTTTTAGATCATAATATACATGTTCCCGAGTACTTTTATTTTCATGTGTTCTCTCTTAATTTCTACAGCCCTTCTGTTTCTCTTTTGTTTCATGTGTTATGTGTGTCAACAATAGAAATCGATCAACACATTTTTTTCTCGAATTTGATAACAATTTTGGATGAGAGTCTGAGTGAGTTATTAAATGGGCAATGTGCCCGCTTTAAACTGCTTGACTCTGAAACTTTTATATGGTTTATTTACTTTTCTAGACTATTCTATTTCCACATGGCTATCACACACATAACTCTCATTACATACTTCTGATGTAGCCTTTACCTTCTTCTGTACTTGTCAGTTGCTTCACGCGAATTTTCAAGTTCAACCGACCACATATCTTCACTCACTTGTTATACGGACGAACATGGGTAAGTTGACCTGCTCTGTTTTGGAGTCCATTATATTTTCCGTGGTTGAACTTTGAACAATATGTGATTATATACGTTTTCATATTTGAAGCATGGTGTTCTCTTAACTTCCTTTTTTTTTATCACCACATGTATCTTTGTTGGTTTAGCCATAAATCGTAATGCTTCTTCTTAGTTTAGCCTTTGAATCAAGGTATAGATAATCCATGTACTACTTTAACAATATGCTGATTGTTGTTGTCTTGCAAAATTTTGCATTTGGGATTGTGATAGTAACCTTTTCAGTAATTACATTTTCTACTTCTTGCGGTGGTTTCTTTTACTCTAGCTTCAACGGTTTTTATTCTTTTTTAATTCACAGGTATACTTTTGGGTGATTGGAAGCAATTTGATCCTTCGATGCACATGGACATATAAACTATCAGCTCATCTTCGGCATAACTACCTAACCGTTTTTGCAATTACAGCCATGGAGATGCTCCGACGCTTTCAATGGGTGTTCTTCCGGGTAGAAAACGAGTGGAACAAAACAAATCCCAAATCAAATGTTCAACTTTCTATGATGGATATGGCCAATGAAGAAACAAAGTTACTTAACTCTAATAATCACAATGTATAACATAACCATACAAGATGGTATATCTATTATCTCAATTTTGATGTTTACTACGGGTGTTTTCTGATCAATCAGCTTAAGAGTTTATTCATACCATTGCATTTACTTTTTATCCTGTCGATAATATTGAAAGACCATTTTGACCATATCTGCTACACATATAAAAAATACCAGAATTTTCTTCCAGAGTTTTGTACTAATTAGGATTTGTGTGACTGCAGCTTTTGTTAAAATAATCTGTTTTTTTATGGGACTGGGAACAAAAGGCGAGTCTGTTGCATTTGACAGTTAGAGCATAAAAGCTTAGCTTTTGAGATAAGGAACGAATGCACTGAAACGCATCATTGAATATGCAAATAACCGGAGCTTAAAAGCTGTTATGACGAGCGATTAGCTGAGGGGATTTGGAACAAGAAGTTTAAAGCGGAGTTTATTTTCGGTGTATCAAAGTAGTGGCATTATATATTCTGATAGAAAGATTTTATTCATATGGAAAGAACAAAAAACTACATAAAAACATCTCCACCAATTGCACTTGATGTTGTCACTCACACAATCATTTCAATAGTCGAAAGTACTTTTCGCCATGAAGGCCTGTTGCTAATATCATCCCACCAGACGCTCACATTCTCTCTCTCTTTAACCATGTAATCCTTCTCCATTTGATTCACCAAGTAGTGTAAAAAGGGGAGGTGGCTAAGATCAGCAAGGCTAAAGAAGTCCCCACCCAAGTACTTGCTTTTTGACAGCCTCTCCTCGTAAATGTCTAACACTTTCCCGAGCTTTATTTCGCTCTCTTTGATTAGGCTTTGGTCTTGTGGCAAACCAAGTTTTGAGTTGAACAATAATTGCATGGTTAGATTGTAAATAGGAGGGTGAAAATTATGTGCCTCAACCTCGAGCCATTGTTCCACGAGGCCACGCTCTTCGATGGTCTTGCCTAGCAGATCGGTCCCTTGAGACTTGTATTTTTCTGCAAAGTACCTTATGATGGCTCGCGACTCTGTAAAATAAGAGGGGATAAAAGGTCAGGAAGAGAGAAATTTGCTGAAAGGAAGCTATTATTAAGGACAAACAAAGGTCTCTTTCATGTTTTCTAATTTTTCTATTTTTTTCCCCTGGTAAGTACGCATTTCTATTAGCAAAAGAACCAGATATTAAAATAGCTGGGCACAATCTCATTGCTTATGAAAGCAAAAGCTATCATTTAGGCCAAAGAGAAAAACCTAATCCTACTGACATAAATTTCTCATCTTTGACATCATTGACTGCTCGGTAATATAAACCCAAAGCCCAAAATCCTAAAAATGATAGAAGAAATTGTGTTTTCTTTAAAGCAGAGTCATGGTTTCCAGGTATGGAATGAGACACACAACGATAAGTTAACGAGTGCTTGATCTGATGATCCCAAGGCTGGTTAGAGGATTTTTCCTAAAAAAGATCGTATATTGCCCAACTTGATCATCAAAGGGAAAAATGGCACAAGATTTATATTTGAAAGTTATGTCATTCAGGCATAAAATCGTCTACAATTGAGAACGAGAACAAGATCATACTTTACTGATTTAACAAACTAGCCCAATGGAAAAGGATAAACAGTAAAGAAGCAGGGGAAAAAAAAAGCAAAATTAAAATACTTTACCAAATAAAGTGTAATCTACATCTTGAATTACTGGAACAACACCAAAGGGCTGCCAATAAAAAAAACAAAAAACATATAAACAGTCAATTAGAAGCGATCAGATAACTGTTTATAAGTTGCTTTACGTCTGGATAGAATTTCTATCGATCCAACTTTTGGTTCATTATAAAGATCCTGCGTTTTTTACAATCCTGAAGTTCAGAACTGACCAGATACCACATGTTTACAATCCTGTCTATATAGAAGTTATTAGAAGTTAGAACCAATTATAGAAAAACTTGTTTAGGCGCTAATGAGTTTTGTAAATCTTCGTTTTGGTCGGCATGTGTCATTTGGTACCTGGATCTTGAGGAAGTCCAGACCTTTATGCTCTCCTTGAAAGACATTAACGGGAACTGTTTCAAACTCGATGCTTTTTTCAATCAAACAGACTATAACACGCTTTGTTGATGCACAACCTGGCCCGTACACCTTCACCACCATTGTTATTAACTAAAAACAACTCTTACTCTCTTGTCTAGTGAAATAGTATTTTGCTACTCTAAATTCTTTTCTTGGTAAGTAAAAAATTATAACTGATACAATATGATTATTATTGGGTTACCATATATTTATAATAGATAGATATTGTGATTCAGTGACTGTTGACACTTTGACAAGTATGCATGCTATCAAGAAAGAAATAGCAAAAGGTAAGAGTGAGTGGTTGGTGAATTAGCTAGCATGCCTTTATCTCCTATTGCTTCTAGTGTGTAAGAGTTGTACACGGATCTAACTTTGTGGTCCATTTAGTCATGCTTGAACTTGAACAATTATTTTTTTAGGTCACTCTATTTGTAAACAATAATTATTTTATTAAAACAAAATAAAATATATTAACTAACTTTTCTTGGAGGCATATAAGGTTCATTTTCAAGGCCTTTCAAAAAAAAAAAATTCATTTTCAAGGAAGGAGCGATGTCAGCCCACAAAGGGACCCATTTCTTTATTTTCTTATTAATTTTTTATTTGTTGGATCGTTGCTCAAACATCCGCATCTGATACCTCAAAACATATTTTTTCTTAAAATTTGATGATTATGGTATAAAAAGTGTCATGCATCAAAAACCTTATAAATTCTCTAAATTTCAGGAAACACAAAATTCACCTTATAAATGAGAAATGTATAAGATTCTATATATGAATATAATAATAAGAAACTATCATATGATCCACATTTATGTGGTTGAAGTATTGTTATGATTATTAAATGATAATAAAAAAAAATAAAAAAAATAAAAGATTATTATAATAAAATTAATAAAAAAACTGTAATTTTATTTAATATAAACGGTTTCTTAAAAAAGGTAAAATGGGTTAGATTTAAAAGAAATTTTCAATTTGGTAATGGGTCGCTCTGTGTTTTAGTTTCCCTATTCTATTTTGTTAAAACTAAAAGCGAATGGGACTTGAGAGTGTTTGTTTTGCTATTGACATGAGTGGGGGTATGTATCTCTTGTGAGTGGCGGGTAGGCAACAGACACTATTTTCATTTATTAGTATTCATCGAAAAATAATATTTGATTTAGTGAGAGTCAAAAGCTGTCACAAGTCTGTCACTAATTTAAAAAGCTGTCACAAATCTGTCGTAAATTAACTAAACTGTCACAAAGCCGTTACAAAAACCGTCGCTAATAAGCTCGTAACAAAAAATACCGTCACTAATACCATCGCTATTTGAGTATTTTTTTTAGTGATTCTTTCAAAAAGTTTTTTTTTTGTCTCTACAATTTGTGCTTTTATAACTTAGAGAACGAGTTTAGGTTGACGAACGCAAACATTGCTTGAAGTTCTCGGATTTGCACCGTTTTTCAGCAAATTAGGGTGAAGATTAATCCATCCGCTAGCTTAAGTTTTCAAGTAAATTTAGGTCGAGCAAAAAATTTGGTTCATTTAATTAACATGTAGCTTCTAGCATCTTTTCACCAGATATACTCAGCTTTAAGGTTATCAACCAAACATAGTTTGACATTAAAATGAAAAAAAATGAGATCAAAAGCTGTTATCAAATTAATAAGACCAAAACAAGAGTATGAATTCCTATTATTTCCATTAAGTTTTCCGTACTGCCCGATACAAAGCGGTGGTTACTATAGTAATGTATTACACTGTATATCTTCATTGAGCATTCTCATCGAAAGGACACGAAAAAACCCATTATATCTATAAATTTATACAATAACATCAAAATCACTACTCAACAGCTCCTATATACGGCTAAAAATTATATAAATTTATAATTTTTTAGAGTTTCTTTCTACATGTAAATAGATTTGAAATAAAAATATATGGTCAATTTTAACATGTGGCCTATCATACAAACACTACAAAATAATTTTTGATTTAATGAGAGTTACTAATTTAAAAAGCTGTCACAAATATGTCGCAAATTGACTAAACTGTCACAAAACCGTCACAAAAACCGTCGTTAATAAGCTCGTAACAAAAGATACCGTCACTAATTCCGTCGCTATTTGAGTATGTTTTTGTAGTGAAAACCCTTTCCTACTTATTTTACTATCATTTCAAAAAAAATTTCTCTCTCCATGCATTCTCTCCCCAAATTCACATGAGCATCCATCATATCCTCATATCTCGTCATCACCGTATCTCATCTTCTCCTTTTCACATGTATCTTTTCTTCTTAACCTCCATTTAAATCGAATTTAGTTTTTTCCGGATTTTTAAATTACAAAAAAAAAGCTCACAAGTCATCATCCACTTTATTTTCGATCTATTTATTTTCTTCCTCGATCTTTGGCCTTCTTACTGAAATATCAAAGTGTGTTCCTTGATTCTCTTCTCCGATTGAGTTCTTATATTTGTTTTTTATTGGTATGGTGAGGTGGAGAAAGAGTTTGTGATGTTATTGAGATTTATGGAAAGTAAATGAGTAAAAATAATGAAAAATATATATTTTCCCCCTTTATAGAAGACAATGTATATAGGACGTATGTGCACTTCGCACTATTATTGTCCTATCAACCTATATACAGCTATAGTTACACACGTACATAAAATTTATTCTCATTGTTGAGAATGCTCTTAGAAGTTAGAGCAACTATATTGAATTGCTTAACTGCTCTTTTTTCAGTTGTTACCTAAACAATAAAATTGTGGTAACATTGAACTTGTTAGTATACATGTTAAATGGGTTTAGTCAGCAGAGTTCGCAATTGGTATAATTTTATAAAATAGTAAAAGGGAGGATCCGAAATGGTAATTATGGGATTTTGGAGTAATTTTGCGTTCAGTTCTCTTATATATATTCTACTTACACTTCTTATAAGAGCAGTGAGGATGAAAACCGTTACAAGACAAACTGCTCTCACAAGAACGGTAAGAAAAAGTGTAAAAGGGGTGAAAAATATATTTGCTCAGAATTTTGGACTCTGAAACTTGAATTACCAAATTGTCGTTTATATATGGTAGAGTATTTAATACAATTGAGTTTTTCTTAATACAGTCTGAACTTCGTTATTTGGAAAACATACTCGTTATTCATAAAGCAAACTCGTACTTCGAAACTACGAGGGTTTGACTTTTTTGAATTTTTTGGGTATTTTCTTAGTTTCTTTTTTCTTTTCAAATTAGACATTGTGAATCAGGGTTTCAACCCTTTGAAGGAATGTGGCGTATTCCCCCATATATTTTCACATAAATTAAAATTATATCCGAACAGATAAGCCTAAATAATAGCTTACTATTGTAAATTCTTCTAATAATTAACACACATGATTACACAATATATCAAAAGTGTTGTAAGATTATTGGACTCTTGGGCTTTTACTTAATGGGCCCAGAAGGGCTTGTAACCCTAACCCTCTATCTATATAAAGAGGGCTAGGGGTCTTATATTTGACATTCCATTCATATTCATTCATTAATAAAGATCCTACTGTTCTCCCCTCTCTCTACTTCTGTCTCCCTATATACGTAGCTAATAGTGTATTACAACACGTTATCGGCACTTTGCTCGCAGAAATAAAATATACGTTCGCGGATATTGGAGATTTTGGGTAAACACACGGATATTGAGTATGTATAAATCTTGAGGTTTATCCGGGTTTTATTGGGTTCGTTTCGACCTTCTACAAAATACCCGGCGTACGGTACACTATTTATTTATTTATACCTTTGGCAGTAAAAATAAAAATAAAATAAAAATTGCATGCTAGTATAAATAAATTGGACTGTTAAAGCTATTTTGCCTCTGGTTATCACATGTTTAGAATCGTAAGTGATATTGGTATTGTATGATCCTCCCACATGAATTTAATTATGCTATATGCACATATGTATGTAGCCTCTGTACAGTTATTGAATAGCCATGTGTGTATGTTGTATGAATGTACATAATAACTATATTGGATAGTATATAAATTTATTTGGTAGCGCATGTAGAGAGCTAATAGTGTTTCTTTAAACAATTTAGTTAATAACCACATGATAGATAAATTGCAATGAAGGGCTATTGCATACTGAAACTATATTTGTTGATAACAGAAATTATTGCAAGCGTATATAATTTGGTTGAGTACGGTTATATAAACTACATGCCTACCCACTGATATTGTTTAGTGCACCTATATGTTTGGTTGATTTCCATAAAGAAACAAAATATCATATGCCATGCACTGCCAATTGATATGTTTCCATGTAAATTTAACCCCTTTGCATGTTAAAATATTTTTTTTACCATATATAGAATTGATTGGTAAATTAAAAATATATTGCTTGCTTCCATGTTAGAACTACCATGTATAGAATTACTTATATGGCAATAAACCGTAGATAATTGATTGATATCTTATTAGTATAATCAACATATCTTTTGATATTACCATAGATATAAATATACCATATGGCAGTTAATTGATTTGATTTGATTTGGTATGATATAATTTGTGTGATTGATAATCCTGAATTGATTTAGTTTATCACCAAATCTACTGCATGATTAGATATATATCATGAATATATTTTATACTGCCTTGTATATATGTGGTTATCTAGAAAAGATATACCTGTTATTTATTGCGAAATCATATATATTCACATTTAAGTTGGAAAAATTATGAACCTTCCCTAAATAGGCTCACCTATTTGGATACGATGTCTAGGAAAGATATAGGCGGAAGTCGATATCCTAATGAGGTCGGGTTTTAAGTGGCATTCGTGCCCTCCACCCTCACCGTCTTTCCTGGTCGTTTTTCAAATAGAGCTACCGAAAGGGGTTGACTAAATAATAATTTCCCCGAGTGTGTTTATATAGTGATGTATGTTTCGCCGAATTGGTGTTTCAGTATCGACCCGTCGTTCGATCAATGAGAACCGATTCACATGAGAAGCAAAACTAATGTTTTCGAACCTGTCGTTTCGAAATAAAGTTTATGCTTGTGCAAACCATAAACATATAAACCAGTCGTTTTATATGATAAATAATCCAGAACTCCCAACACATGTTGGATGCCATCTATGATGAGAAAAAATCGTAAAACATACTTGCGAAATGACTGTTTAAACGTTGATTTTAATCCGTCACCACATGTTACTCACCCTGATGTGTGAAAATGTGATGCCCAAATTTTTTTTGGATGCCATCTTTGATGAGTAAAACACGAGTTTGTTGTTACTCACCCTCGAGATGAATGCTAAGGCGTTGATTTTATTCCGCCGCCACATTTGAGACGCGATGACGTCTATGGTGAACAAATGTCTGAAATTGACATATTGGAGCTATCCTTCACCAAAATACTAGCTTGGAAATTGTATTCCATAAGCAGTATCGTGAATTTATATTCACCATATTCCTTTATCGCCCATCTGTTATTGGATAAAAAAAAATTACCCCGGTGAGTAGTTTTAATCCTATTGGGTCAATGGCAAATTGTTTGCCTGATATTAATGCTCTTCGTGTATATTTTTTTTTCACGAATCGAGAACCGAGACAAGTGTTATTTGCCTCGAACTGTCGCGATCCCGATGAATCGCCTAGCCAAGCGAGATTTTAGACAATCGTCAAAATCTAAAACCTGTGGCTCCAAGACAGTAATTGAAAGGAACAATATGGCCCGTTGTCACAAAGCAAGAGATAATGCTCAAGGCAACTCTATGCTATTAAGACAAATGTCATGCACGGTTACTCCTTAAATAGTTCACAACTATTATAAAGGTGGAAAAACCGATGCTAATGTGGTTAAAGTTAATTGAAAGGAAACTATTGAGACCCCCGATTTTGTGGCTCAAATGAGTTTGATACCTTTCTTTATTGATTTTGATAAATCATTGAGCCATTTTTTCGCTCATCTGGATTATGTTTTTCCATTTGGATTATGATTTTTCCATTTGGACATACTTTTGGATTATGGTTTGCCTGTTTACGAAATTTCTCGAAATAATTTAAAGTGTTTTGAGCAAATTCCTTTGACAAATGTGACCAAACTTTAAATTATGAAATTTTAGGCAATACTTGTGGTGTAGTTGGTTTTCTGGAAATAGTGGGTAACAGTGTACCACATAATTTCACCAACTACTTGCCTAAAAGAGTACTCAGTGACAATGATTCTGGACCTGTCGTTCCAAAAATCAAAATCTTTGGTAAAACCAAATTGATTTGTCAAATATGAGGTCTTATACTCATGTAGGTCCTGCCGTACCTTGTTGAGTTATAAAATATTCGAGAAAACCAGTGTTATCTGGTAATAGCTCATGAAAAAATTAAATTTTTTTTACATAGCCTCCATTCAATACGATCAAAAGCGTATTTTAGAGGAGTTGAAATGTCTTTCAAGTGGTTGCTACCACATTCTTTTAAAGCATTTAAAGCTATCTTATCATTTCGCCTGTCGTCGAAATGATAAATGATTTAGATGCTAAGACATGATTGTCTATACTATCATTCGCCTGTCGTCGATTGATTAGAGTATTTTAATATTGTGGCATTGACCGGATGAGATATTCCCGGGTCAAAAGACGATGCTTGATTTATAATCGCATCGCATTTGGATTCTCTCTGAGAATATATTTCGCGATTAATCCGAAATTCATGCCATTAATGCTCACTTTGAAAGACTAGTATGTGTAAAGATCACGAAATGAACTCGTAAAATTCTTGTAAAGAATTGAAGGAGTTATTGTGGACTTATCCAACCATAAGACGGACCATAAATATAAATGGTTATGGTTGATGCATCGACAATTTGGTCACATTTTAATGTTGTCCACATAAATGCAGCACTTTCCAAACTTTTAGCCCTATCATTAAGTTGATGGCTCATGATCCGGATTATCCTGAAAAGTCTAGTCGACTTGATAATTCCGAAGAGTAATAATCGAAATTTCGATTTGAATTACCTGAGTTTGGAAATTGAAATTGAACATCCTGTCGATTATGTTCAGACCCAAATGGACTCACGGAAAGTTTGATGATGCGACTGCAAATGATTGCACGCATTTCTTGGTCTTGCGCACCAAGATTTATATTTCCGTGTGGGGTTATGCTATTTTGCTGCATTGGTCCGTTATGAGGCCCATAGACACTCAAACACCATATGCGTACCAGCTGGTTACTGGTTATGAGCCAGAAGTCTCATATTAACGCGTGTTTAGAGTGATTAATTAATATTTTGATTGAGCCGTTCTAGCGTTCAAAATATGGACCTCTGAAGGGGACATAAGTCGATTATGAATCTCCTGCCTATCATTTGATAGAGTAACCTTGGCAAGCGATCTCTTTACCGCATGATATGCGAAAGTGACATCACTAAGACTGTTCTCCCCGTCGTTAGGGGGAGATTTGCACGTTACCGTTGATAAGGAACGACGTGAAGTAACGTGGCATAACCCACTCAGTCTTAGCTTGATCCCAAAACTGCACTTAGTGATAAGTAAGTGCATAGACTCCCTCAAGTCTAACTAAATGTCAGACGCATTTAATGACTTTATGAGATGTCACGAGATCATTTATACCTGCTGCAAAATGCTTGCAAGGATAGACGTCCCTGTCGGACGCCGTGTTCCTGTCGTAACACGTTGCTTTGGCCGAACCCACCAAGCAAATGACGCTGCCGTCGGCCGTCAGTCTATCGTCCTTCCTAATATATGAGGAAGTTGACCGGTTCTTAATTCGTTCAGCCCCAGAGATGGTGAACTGAAACTCGTTTGTTGCACGAGATTATAAAGGATCAAGGAGATGTGTGATTTCCTCCTCATCCTAAGAATCTCGAAATATCTGTCGATCATGATATCTTAGACGATATTGAAGCGAAACGAAACTGTCATTGATTATTTGTTCATATATTCGGTGACGACTGATAATATGAACAAATTATGACAGAGAACCATGTACCGTTGCCTGAAGTCAACGTAGAATAGACTGTACTAATGGAAACTTGCAATCCAAGTAGACTCCTTAGCGAAAGTGTGTTCGGACCTGTAGTTCCAACACCACCAATGTTAAACGAGTTCGTTTATTTGGTTATTCGTAAGGAAAAGTGATGAGAATAATGAGATTGTAGAATGCTCGCCTAGTAGCGCAAGGCTTCTCTCACACCTTGGAATTGATTACGAGATGGTTAATTTTCTCGTAATGGACATTATAACAGTCCCCTACTTTACCAGTTTAGTAGTTTCCGAAAAACTGAGTATGCAGCCATGAATGTGGTCACAGTTTTATCTCTATGGGGATTTAGACAAAGCGATATAGATGAAGGTCCCTGTGTGACTTCATAATGCTTAAATCAAGTAGTTTCTGACCACGGAACACGATCTCAATTGACTGAGACGTTCACTATATGGATTAATATAATCCGAGCGGATGTGGTATACCGCCTAAGTGAGTACTTGATTAGCTTGGGATACTTGAACAAGTATTATGCCCTTGCGTGTTCTATTACGCGATCCATTTTTGGATTTGCCTTCGAGATGAAGGATCTTGGGAAGACACGGTAGTGACTCAACCTGATGATTGAGTCCCGTAAAGATTGAATCTAAGTCCATGATTCAGACTACACCCAGAAGGTGTTATGACGTTTTAGTCATCATGACGCTAAGTCGTCAGATTCTCCCATGATCGTTCGATCACTAGACATTGATATAGACTCAGTCCGTCCCTGATGAGACGATGAAGAGATATTGAACCATAATGTTCATATCTAAGTACAATAAGCGCATCATTGTACTTGGTCTAATGTGCTAGGACGAACATCTCGTCTGTTGTGAATGGTATAGCTCGACACAACATCGCGCTAACACGCTGTCATCGAAATGGCACTAAAGACACATTCCCTTACCTTATGGTAATTTTGGAAGTGGGCTAGTTTATCCCATTTGCGTCATCGAGTGTACCTACCCCCTTCGGTACTCGAATTAACGCAACCCTTTTTCGGTTATACCGATGCCGGTTACTTATTAGACCCGCATAAGGGATATTCCTAACATGGTATGTCTTTACCATTAGGAATAAGGCGACATCTTGGAGGTCTTGGAATGACTCCAAGTGAATCACTCTGTTCTATTCGTGCTCTATGAGACGACTAGAGAGTGTATATGACTTCGAGCTAGTATTAGTCATATTTGAATTACATATGTTCTGTCTCACGATCCAGATAAAACACTTGTCATAGAAGACAACTTGTTGTTATTGATCAAGAGAGACATGACTACATTATGCTATTTAGCATTTCTCGCCGAAATTAATCTTCACAAATGAAGTTTAAGAGCATCCAGTTGAATGCTCGTTCTATTCCACATTAGATTTTCTTGCATCCAGTCGTATGTAAGTAAATGAGGCATCCAGTCGAATGCTCGTACTCTTTCCTGGAATATGAAATCTTTGCACCCAGTCGTGTGCAAGTGAGGGGGAGCATCCAGGTGAATGCTTATTGCACTAATTACCACTTAGTCGAAATCTTCGCACCCTGTCGTGTGCAAGTGAGGGGGAGCATCCAGTCGCATGCTCGTGTACTCTTTTTGTCCTTAGACCAAGGTTTTTTCCCATTGGGTTTTCCTTGGCAAGGTTTTTAGCGAGACACGTTCCTATCATATCTCACTTAAGATTGCCGAAATTAGGGGGAGTATCCTGTTGTATACTTCTTACCACTGTGTACTCTTTTGTCCTTCGACTAGAGATTTTTTCCCACTGGGTTTACTCTAGCAAGGTTTTGATGAGGCACCTGTTTTGTGGTTGATCCCTACTACTACCATTGTTGCACTCTTTTTCCTTCGATCAGAGATTTTCCCATTGGGTTTGCTCTGACAAGGTTTTGATGAGGCACACTGTTTTGTGGTTAGTTACTTACATGATATTTCGGCCTATATCATTCGGCTACACAGTTTCTCCTAGGTACCGGTTTTGTCCCACACTGGGTTTTCCGGCCTTAAGGTTTTTATGTGTTTAGCACTGCGAATGAACTCGACTCAGATCGACTGCATGAAGACGAAGAATTCAAGACGTCCAAAGGGGGAGTGTTGTAAGATTATTGGACTCTTGGGCTTTTACTTAATGGGCCCAGAAGGGCTTGTAACCCTAACCCTCTATCTATATAAAGAGGGCTAGGGGTCTTATATTTGACATTCCATTCATATTCATTCATTAATAAAGATCCTACTGTTCTCCCCTCTCTCTACTTCTGTCTCCCTATATACGTAGCTAATAGTGTATTACAACAAAAAGGTAATTGTACATGTACCGTATATATTACAGCTAAAAATAATCAAAATATGCAATATGTTGGTCCGTAGGTGTCTAAACCTTAGAGGGGGTGAATAAGGTTTTCGTACGTTTATCGCGGAATAAAAACTATGGGTTATTAACTAAGCAAATTAGTGGTTTTTATAACTTAAACAATTTCGTTAACAAATAATTGCTAATTTAATCTATGCAAGCAATGAATATAAGTAATAAATAATTTGCGAAAAGTAAAAGTTGAGGGAAAAGAAATAACACAAGAGTTATAGAGGTTCGGCAAAACGCGCCTACGTCCTCTCCTCGGTATTCACACTACCGAGTGTTCTACTAGAATCTTCGTTCCAAGGTTACACCCTAACGAGCTAATCTACCGATTAAACTCCCCCTCACTTTATGAGTATCCCGAATAAAAAACCTAGAGCTTTTAAGCTACACTTGCTTGAAAAGTCTCTACCCGATCACTCGCTCACAAATGAGTTTATAAAAATACTCTTTTACAATATTGAATTGAATGAATCACTCACTAACAAATATTATCTCGATGTTTATAAGAATACAATAATAATATACTCGAGAATATTTTATGAATACAAGTGAGAAAATTTAGTAGTATAAGCTTGTATGATCTTTGAATTTTAAAGCTTGAAGTTGTGTGAATTGTTAGGTACCCTTCAACAAAGGATTTGAGGCTTTTTGTAGAGTAAAAAAGGTCCATCAATTAATGCATGACCGTTGGCAGTTGTTGAGTAGATTAGTTACTAGTTTGCAGCAGTTCGCCCAATTTTCAGGATAAGCTGAAAAGCTGGAATTTTGAAATTCTACAGAAACGATCGGTCGTTTCTGAAAAACGATCGGTCGTTTTTCATCTGTGCTCACTGGAAGAATTCCTACTTAAAACGATCGATCGTTTTATGCTTATGATCGGTCGTTTTTGTTCTTTGCTCACTGGAAGAAATAAGTTCATAAATGATCGATCGTTTAGCCTCATGATCAGTCGTTTTTTGTTCTGGCAAAGTTTCGGTTTTCTCGACATACTTCGAAAGCCCGTAATTAGTCCGTTTCAAATCCGATTGAGGTTCCGCTTGAACCGTTGGCTTCGTATTTACGTAATCTATCATTTTGAGCCTTTAACATGCTAGAAAAATGATTACAATACGCAAAACGAGCTTTTATTATGTTTTACAAATTTTGTTATCATTAAAATAATCGATTTGAAGAACATCGTTCAACACAATAGAATTGAGCTAAGTTTGCAAAAGCCTTATTCAGGATAATTATTTGATTATGAAACTTCTAACAACCCTTTTTAGTTTTTTTACATATTTTGCCCAAATTCAAAAAAGCCAAGACTCGGAGTTCCGAAATACGAGTTTGTTTTCAAAAGTATGAGTTTGTTTTTCAAATAACTAAGACTGGATTAAGAAAACTTGGCTGTATAAATACGCTACATTTATATATGCTGTGAAATAATTGGTTGCTGTTTAAATTTGAAAACGTTAATGTGAAGTTACAATTAACTTGTACATGTGCGAGCTTAAGTTTAATTTTTTGCTTATGTGGCATTTTTAGCTAAGCAACTCCATAAAATCAATACACCTGATTTACTCTTTTCGTACTATTTAGTACACCTTCGTATCTCTTTACAAAAAAAAAAAAACAACAACATAAAACCAATATAGTTGTTCTTACAACTTCTCAGTTGTATGTTATGATTTAAATTATTTAACGATCTATGTAAATCGAGACTGAACTGCCAAGAAAATACTCACGTACTTCTACTTGTCTTGGTCTTTTTTGCTGTAAATTATGAGATACAAAATAGATGGCTATGACTTATAATTAAGATGCACAATGTGCCACATTTGACGATACAAAGTTGCCGTAATTTCCAATGCTCATTTTCTACAAAAAGGACAAAAATATATACAGTACAGACACTGTCCTAAAGGACACCAAAAGTACAAAAAAAAGAGAAACTATATTTTCACGCTTAATTGCCTTATGGTCTTGAGAGTTTGATAGATCATTTCTATTTGGTTATTGTACTTTGTGCTATATTATTAATGTCTAAGTTTTATTAGAAAAAAAAAAAACTTATTAAAGAGTATCAATGCATGTTACCCTTGGTCCTCTATAAAATTCGAATCTTATACTTCATGTTAGAGATTGCGAGTTGTGTACCACTAAGCTAGCCTAGTGGGTTAATAATGTCTAAGTTGTAACGCATAGGTAATTTTGTTTATTTTGTAGACAACCCGTCATTTGTCATGACAAAATTCGAACCAAATTGACCCATGCGACTATATTTAAAGGGTTTTTATTGAAAGTTTTTTGTAGTCTTATAAACAATTATATATGTGGCCAAATTTTCTTACTATTGTAGTTGTTTTAGTAGAAACTATGAGGATTTCTTTTGATAGTGTAATTTATTTTAAATTTCTACCACTTGAGCATCGTCCAAGTATGGGATAGCAACAACGCATCACTTATTACGATAGAAACAAACAACTCTTTCATAAAATAAATTTTTAATGACTTGTTCAATTTGTGGCCTTGTTCCTTTGAATGGACACCATAGTTTTTGTTAAAGTCTTTTTGGTTTTCTTATTTTACCCTACAGAAAATGGGGAAAGATAAGTTGCTTGGTGGTGTTTGATTTGCTTGCGATCTGAGAACCATATCCACTTCTATTGCTTAATCATAGATTACCTACACTAACAAGTAACAAATTGATAGTTTCATATAAGTTTCATATTTCTTAAAATAAAACCAGCATTAATATTCTAGCAGGCTGCACCCTTGTTGGAGCACGACGAGTCAATTGCCACTCATAGTTTGGCAGAAAAATAAAAACAAAAAACTTTGAGAGTGCCCTTCAACAAATATATTTCAATAGAGTAATATTTTACAATATATATGGTTTAATGTTTTTGGAGTGCCCCCAAAATTAAAATCAATCAAAAGTACCAAACCATAAATTTACAACCTCCAACAAATCCTCATATCAAAACATATTTTCTCATCCCAAACTTCAAATCTCAGTTAACGGGAAACCCATCTTCCGTTTCTCATTTACCGTTTCCTATTATTTCATATGTAATTTTTTTTTCCATATTTGTTATTTTTATTTTCCGTTTTGTTTCCCAACTATGTTCGTGTTAATTACTGCTAGACATTACAAAATAATGTCACATCGTAAAAGAAAATAATGGAAGATTTATTTTCCAACGAGTTAATCGGAGACGGCATAACACCATATTCATTTCAATTATAGAGATAAATATTGTTATTTAACGATAGATTTACAACAGATTTAGACATGCCGGGTTAGTTTTTTTTCTAAGTGATGGTCCAAATTACTAAAATTAGCAAATTGACAAAAAAATAATCGCATGTGCCTCCCACGAGCAGCTGATCCCACCATGCAACTATCTTCCAATTCTTCTCTCCAATGCAAACCACCCATTTTCTCCTCAACCTACTTATTAGTTCTAAATTTCTAATATATATATAAATATGTACACACAAATGTATATAGACAGGAAATTATGTGAGAGAAAGCATACCAGCTTTATTTTCCATATATTCCATCACTACTATACTAATACTACTATTATAAATATTTGCTTTTTATTTTTCAATTCTAACCAACCAAACATTTTTTCCATACCAGTTTTGCAATGTCTACCATGTGTTCTTCTATGAACTGCCATCTGTTACAAAATCCAAAACAGACCAAATTTAAATCAAACTCAGCTCATTCAGTGGTATGCCGTAGCGCGAGTTTTCCTACTGTGACGAGGACTTCGGAGGAGAGGGTTTACGAGGTTATCATGAAACAAGTCGCTCTAGTGAGAGAACAAGGGATTAAAGAGAGAGGCGGTAATAATAGTACGAATATTAGCACTAATACTAGTAGTGGTAGTAGTATTAGTGGCAGTGATTTATTGGGGGAGGCGTATGATCGATGCGGAGAGGTTTGTGCCGAGTATGCCAAGACTTTCTACTTGGGTAAGTCCTGTCTTTTTTTAAAATTTAATTTCAAGGTTTTTTTTGTTAGGTTTTGATAGTTATGGGGGGTGTTGGGAATTTGTATAAAACTACAATGGGGAATTTTGTGCTTTTTTGGAATGCCAACTTTCTACTCCTTGGGTAAAATATGTCTCTCTCTTTTTTTTATTACTTTAGGGGCTTCATTTGTTAAGTTTTGATAGTTATGGGGGGTGTTGAGAATTTGTATAAACTACAGTGGGCAATTTTGTAATAACATTCATTACTGCTCTTTAAAAATGTCAAGATTTTATATTTGGGTAAATCCTCTAATTTTCCTAATTTTGGGGCTTGATTTGTTAAGTTTAATAGTTAGGGGGGGTGTTGGGAATTTGTATAAACTGCAATGGGTATGCAAAACGTTTATTACTGTTTTTTGAAAATGCCAAGACATTCTACTTGGGTAAGTCCTGTCTCTTTTATTAATTTAGGGGGTTATTTTGTTAGGTTTAAATAGTTATGGGGGTGTTGGGAATTTGTGTAAACTACGATTGGCAATTTTGTAAGAACACTCGTTACTTTTTTTTTTTTTTGGAAATTGAAGTAAGCAGTAATTTTGATTATCCAAAAAAAAGTAAGCAGTAATTTAAACAATTCCTCAAAGCTTTCAACTTAATACACTGAATTACACATATTTGTTGACAAGCTGGTGACATATAATTTGGCATGTAACACAAACAATACCCTTTTCCATAAAGAAAATTAATTAATGCGAACCGAAAAATTGGAAAAAGTTTAGATCGATGTACTATGTAGTTAGCACACAAAATTTAAAAATCTTGTAAGTTAAATATAAAAGATTTCATTCGACTTGGCATGTGTACTTGAGCAACAACAATATTGTTATTGTTTGAAACTGAAGTTAGTTGGACTAAATAGATTTACTGTGGAAATTATATCACCAATTGTCTTAATTATGGGTATTATTATTTACTCATGCCTTTAAGTCTGAAAGCTTGATTTTAAACATTAAACCTACACCTAAAAACTTACCTAATGACGTAAACCATTATAAGTAATTTGGTCAACTTTGTTCAAGAAATTTATTAACGTTATTTCTTTCCTGTCTGGTCCTGACTAATTGAATATTAGTTTTATTAGTTGCAGATTTATGAATAATGAGGTTTTAGAATGTTATCTGGAAGATGAACTGATCTGATTGTTTATCATTTCCTATTTTCAGGAACATTACTTATGACAGCCGAACGACGCAAAGCTATTTGGGCGATATATGGTATGTTTTTGCAATTTTCTTAGAAATAATGTCTATCGTAGACTAAAGAATTCGTTTCAGAAAAAACACACACTAAAGAATGTTCTTTTTAATCTTTAGAAGAGAATGCCAGTTTTATGTTAGTGTGAGAGTAGTAATCTTAGAGCTTTATTAAGAATTGGCTATTTAGTAAAAATTACTATTGCCTTTTCCTTTTCGAATCTTTAGGATTGGCATGTTCGACCTGGGTTAAGGTAAATAATTTTTGACTGTGAAACCTAAATTACTTAGTAAACTCCCTATGCAACTTCTCCCTCAGTCTTAATTGTAGCCTACTATGAAAATACATGCATTATTGGGATGCAATTTTTTTGTATCTCAATTGCCGGGATGATTTTTTATATATTTAATCACGTTTTGATTAAACTATTCAACTATTTGATCCAATTTGAAAATGTTCATTTCGGCAATTCAAATTCGAAAATTTGCACTCCAAGATTGCAGATTTTTAGTAGCGCGGACAGTTATTTAGGGTCAAAGTGAGTATAATTGAAAATGAGATTATGAGAGTAAATCCATGTACACCCTTATATTTAAAGAGGGCAGATTTCAAACGAGAAAATGTCAAAATGTAAATTTACAACATAAAAACCTACTATGGGAAGGTTATAAAGCACATGAAAGATACATACACAAGTAACATGTTACAATTTGTTGAAACTTACCCTTTTTTAAACAATGAAATGGCAGTTTGGTGCAGGAGAACAGACGAGCTAGTTGACGGACCCAATGCCTCACATATCACCCCAAAGGCGTTAGACAGGTGGGAAGAAAGATTAACCGATCTTTTCCTAGGCCGCCCTTACGATATGTATGATGCTGCTCTATCTCACACCGTCTCAAAATTCTCTGTAGATATACAGGTATCCACAGCCTCATCATAGCTAAATAAGAGAAATTACCATCAACTGGCCTATCTTGAACTTTATTCCTACTCAGTGTGAGGGACAAAAACTTGTTTCTCACTTAGTGCTACTAGTAAATGTCAATAAAAAGTTACAACCAGCAATTGATGGAAAAGAAGTTCAAAACACGTCATTTGATGAGAATTTCCCCGTACGATTCTTATCATAAAATTTTCTTGTTTTGTGCAGCCTTTTAAGGATATGATAGATGGAATGAGGTTAGACTTGAAAAAGTCGAGGTACAAGAACTTTGATGAGCTTTATATGTACTGCTACTATGTTGCTGGTACAGTGGGGATTATGAGTGTTCCAGTTATGGGGATTTCAGCCGAATCTAAAGCCTCCACCGAGAGTGTTTATAATGGTGCGCTGGCGCTTGGTATCGCTAACCAGCTTACTAATATACTCAGAGATGTCGGAGAAGAGTAAGCTTATTCTTAACTTTTAAACTTATTGTTACTGACAGCCTAATTAAGAGTTAATATCAGGGCCAGTCAAAGAGGTTTAGATGCCGTTGTTTGGCTTTCAACTTTTTTGAAAAATTAAGTTATGAAGGGTAATTATATTATTCAATCCTTTTAGAAAATGAATTCTGTGCTAGTAAGGCAAGGGGAATTCACGTTATGGACTTCCTCGGTTCCAATTTATAAGTCCACTACGGAATTCCCCCAATTTAATGGGACATCAGGATTAGCCTACAAAGTATTATCTAAAAAAGTGCCAAGTTTTAAACAAGTTCATCTTCTACCCACTCTTCAAGTAAGCCATTATTAGCTTACAAAACTTAATTAGTGAACTAATAAGCTTAAATTTGATGGAATTTAACCACATCAAATGATTTCCGAGAATAGATGGTGTCTAACACCCTATAAGCTTAAATTTGATGGATTTTTTAACCAAGTCAGATGATTTCTGAGAATATATGGTGTCTTACACCCTAAATGCTTAAATTTGATGGAATTGAATCAAGTCAAATGATTTCCGAGACTATATGGTGTCTAGCACCCTATAAGCTTAAATTTTGGATTTTTTAACCAAGTCAAATGATTTCCGAGAGTATATGGCGTCTAACACCCTACAAGCTTAGATTTGATAGAATTTAACCAAGTCAAATGATTTCCGAGAATATATGGTGTCTAACAACCTATACTCAATTTTTTACAATATGTAAGGTGTAAAAATTTATAGCTCACTTGGAATATGCTCTAATGGGGTAGGCTGCCTAAGGCTATTTACCTTTCTTAGCAGCCCTAAGAGTTATGATGAACCCAAATAAGTACGAAGTAGTATTAAAGTGAGCATAAATATTAAAAAATCTGGCCTAATATTTGTCACGATCATAGATGTTGTGTTTTATTTACTCGCTAACCATAGTATTGGTAGTGCTATTTATGATGCTAGCATTTTCACAGTATATATGGTTTATTTTTGCTGCTTTTAAGCTCATTTTTTGCTCATATAGCACGGGGGGTCATGAGTATAGCTATAAGTCTTGAGCTGAATGTACCTAATTAATTTTTCTAAACCTCAAATAAAACCAGCTTAGTTGCTATACAGATCCACCTAACAAGCATATAACAGTTGTGTTTAATTAAGATGTTGTAAACCAAAGGTTTTGATGTAATTTTTCATTTCTATATATAGCGCTAGGAGGGGAAGAGTATATCTACCACAAGATGAGCTGGCAACTGCTGGCCTAACAGACGACGACATATTCCGAGGCAAAGTAACTGCTAAATGGCGTAATTTTATGAGAAAACAAATAAAACGTGCGAGAATGTTTTTTGACGAGGCTGAAAAAGGGGTGACAGAGTTGAACTCAGCTAGTAGGTGGCCGGTTTGGGCATCGTTATTGTTGTATAGGCAGATTCTAGATGAAATTGAAGCCAATGACTACAACAATTTCACAAAGAGGGCTTATGTGAGTAAAGCTAAAAAGCTTGTTTCACTTCCTTTGGCTTATGGAAAGTCACTAATGGGGCCTTCTTCTACACCTACTAATTTGGTGACTAGATGAGTTGTTCTTATTTAGGGACTAATCTGATAGTATAAGTTATGTAGATTGTTGAGTCATAAAAAAATTAATTAAATCTGGGAAAACCTTATATTTATATGCTCAGGCATTTGTAATTCAACATTGTGTATAATTTCTAGAATCTGGAAGTCTAGACAATATTGTCATTATGAACTTGATATTGTGATCTAGTATATACCTATAAGGAAAATGATCACAACAAAATTATATTGCACTTGAATTGGTTATCTAGAGCTTATCTTGATCTCAACTTTTAATTCAGAATTGTTATTACTTTTGTGTTTTACTCTTAAATGCACTAGTTATCAAGATTATACCAATTGGTGAAAGTTTTGTGAACTAGGATACGTATTAATTAAACACCAGAGTGATTTGAATTGTACACTCGTGATTCAAATAAAGGTTTATCCCGAATCACGAGAGTCACAATAGCAGGAATCACGACAATCACAATAGCACGAATCAAATTCGTAATTACGTATATAATCACCTTAATTTTTCGGAGAACCATTTTGATAGTGAATACACTGAATAATCTTCTTTATTTTTTGGAGACCATTCTGATAGTGAACACACTGAATTTCTAAATCCTCATTTACTAATGATTCTCCCAAGTCACAGTCATTTGTCCCTAACTTTTGTAATATTTAAAGTTGGAAACCTTTTTAGTTTCTTGTGGTTCAGCCAATCAAGCCAAGGCGGGTGGCATAAATCAGCTTGGAATTCATCAGTACCACGATAGTGGCAGATGACTACAGCTTGTTCGGTTGCGAATGCTTTTTAGCTATTTTTTGACGTTAAACTACGTGTTCATAGTTGGTTGACCAGATCAAATTGATCTTTTCGGGTTTTATATAGCAAAGAAGATATAGTACGAATGAACTCAATTTTTTTCTCAGCTTCTATCGAGCGCCTATTTGCACAAGAGATTAGGTTGAACAAACCCAATATTAATGTTTAAAAGATAGGAGGGCGTTCTGCAAAGGTTCCTAATTAATCTATTATTCTTCAAACATGCTTACATATGTGTTTTCATTGATCCATTGTTTAGTTTGTTTTTTTAGCTAAAGTTTTCTTTAATCCCTTTACTATCTTGCCAAACCACATAACATTCAGAACAAAGAACACTGTAGGAGCAACTATAGCCAACATCATCCCCTGGGTCCTTATCTGCTTAACCTGAAAAAAAGATATATAATTAATCCTGTTATCAAAAGTTTCTGAATGTGAGCAAATATGATACATATACATTTCCAAATTTAATTTATAGGGGAACTTGTTTGATTGTGGGTTGGTTTGATTGTATCCTATTTAAGCAAATACGCTGGTTAATTTATGGCTAAAAGAGCGACTCTCATCCCGCTTAAAATTTGAAGGACAACCAAATGCACCGCAGTGAATAAGCAAAAGAAAAGCCAAGTTTGATTCAACCAAACCGACCTGACGCCATTGGACAGTATAAAATTAGCTCTAAGAATGGATTAACTAACATTGAATTAACTGCTATCATATAGACAAGTACATCACTTCACCGAAGATAATTATTTTAGAGCTTTTCCTACAAGGCGCATGTAAAAGACACTCCGTGTCTTTCTTCCATTTTAAAATAACCAAACAGATGCATTTACTTATTCCTTTCCTCCTTTTTGAAGAAGGAGAACTAAAAGTAAATGAAGTTCTTTGCTAAACAAAAATTGTTATTACCTGATCAAAGTGCCAGTAGAGATTGTAAAATATGTAGATAAACAATACTATTCTGGCAACCTGCCACAAATATGACCAAGTAAGTTTGTTGAAAGAAAAAAGCATTCAGAATTTTTAGGAGAAATTTTTCCTAGACTATAAATGTAATGTTAATTTAAATTTTTTCTAGACTACAAATGAAATGTTAATTTCAACAATACTATTCTAGCTACAAAGATTCTAAAGGAAGATTGTTGTTCGAACACTATGTTGATTCTGTATTTAGGAGGAGAAGAAATTCAAGTTCAAGGAAAGAATTTCCTTCACGAATTGGGATTATATAGAGAACTATGGGACTAAAAACAACAGAAATTGATACGAAATTCAAGCTGCATTTTCTAATCAAATCTCTGTTAGCTGGTTTAAGCTGCCTCTCGTTCTCCCATGTAGCTAGTCTGCATAAGTCTTTGTCGTAGTTTGAAATTAATCAATAAATATTAAAAATACATGCCCTCAAGAGTTTTATTACACTAACCATCCAAGAGATGAACATTCCGACACCATTGATTACGTATGCTTTTGTGTTCTTCATTCCAGCAGTATCAAGATACCTTACAACCAAAACATTACGATAAATGAGAAAATACAAAATTGTTTAATAATAACCGTAAAATAAGTAGTTGATGTGCGAGTACGGTGTACCATCTCAAATTTATCCCTGGAGTTGTAGCTTCGGATATTAGAATCATGAAGGGGTAGATCTGACCCTCCCCAGTTAGCATTGGGTACATAACTCCATATAAAGAAACAAGATGATGAACCACCTGATATAGAACAATAGACCAGTTTAACTATATACCTTCACATTTTATTTATAATATATTCTCCTCATGTTACTTCAATCTTCCATAATACCAATATGGTGAGGAAAAAAAAAAGGGTAGTTAAATAGGCTGATGTTGTACTTACATATTCTATCCCCCCAATAGAAGGATAAAACCAAAATATTAAGGCAAGGTCATAGATGAAGTAACCAGCAGAAACCTATATGAGCGGTAAACTTGTTAGATTTACAAGTACAAAATTAAACATAGCTTCTAAAAACTAAAATTTATTGCAAATATATGGGTCATTTTGTTTACGTCCGTTGTGATATTTACGCAGATGAAAAGAAAAGAAACAGTGAGTGACAACAAGAAAAGTGCCAAATGACCTCAAACCAAAAACACGTCCAATCTAATTTCCAAAAAAAAAAACACGTCCAATCATGATTACAGATTTAAGTAAAAATAGAAAAGAAATCAAGTCTCCAGCTGTTTTGTTAACTGGTTTTTTATTTTTTTATTTTAATATAAAACTGTTGCACTATGCATATTCATTGGTTGTTACTAATGAAAGTCTAAAACATGTCATATAGTCTATCAAATCTGAAAAGTTATCTACAAGTCTAATCACGAAAATGTTAAACTTTAAGTCTATGTAAATGGGTACCAATTAACTTAAAACATTCTAAGGATAAACATATTTACCCCCAATACCGAAGTGGTTAGTGAAGAGCTACGCAAAGACACAGGGCTAGCGAGCTGATTATTAGAAAAGAAATCTGACCAGAATGTGAAATACAATGCCATACTTGTTATGTATATGGCATGGATAGTAGACACCCCCCTGTATCATAGTCAAGACCATAAAAGAAATAAGTATTATAGTAACGACACGGGAAAGAGGATATCAATATATCAGATATAGAAATGACCTGTCATTCCACTCGATTTTTTTAATTCTGGAGAGGCAAAGATAGCTCTTGACATAAGCTGCACTCGCGGTGTGAGTTATATCATAAATCTAAGGGGAAAAAAGTGAAGGTGAGACAAGCTAAGAAGTTTTAAAAAAGGCACTTTAAGCTTCTCCTAAGGTTTGTTTGGATGTAGATTATAAACAAATAAACCGACTTATTTGAAACTGGAAAGTAGATGGGTGCATTCAGCTTTTTTAGCTGGCAAGAAAACCGAACAGAAATCAGTTTTAAGCTGATCAACCTTATGGAAAAAAACTACTGGACTTGAAAGAGACGACAAAATTAGCGATTGTTTTTACAAAACCATTTCATTTTAATGGTTTCTGAACTCTCCTAATTGAGCCAGGACATTGATAGAAAAGTGATGTAACATTTAAATAATTTTTATTTGAATTTTTACATACCATTTTACAAGCGAATAAACCAGCTGCAATGGAAGTGTATGGAATAAGCAAAGGATCCTCAAGGAGAAGGTCAACTTTGCTTTGGTTAACTAGTCTTGAGAACAAAGTTCCTTCACCTTGCGACATTGTATCCATTTTCCCTATAAATTTTGACACCAGTCATGATAGTTAAAAACTACAAATGAGTACTTCTTGTGAAATGTTACTGAGCATGGTAATCTTAATATTTAAAGACTAGTATGTCAAGCAATATCTCGAAAGATCTAGACTAATGAAAATGAACATGTCCTCTCGAAAGTTTCATATTGACAAATCATGAATGTATGTCTCCTTATTAACTGAGCTTTTACAACATGAAACACCTCAGAACTGTTTAGTCTCACATAATATTCATTCAATTCGCAACCCATGGTCCGGATTTAGGGCCCGACTCATTGCAATTGTTTTTTACAGAGCTGCTATTATTTGTAAATAAGTATTTTCAACAAATTCCAGACTCTCACAACCCCATAATAGTAATTCTGGTTTCTCTTGACAAAGAAAGAAAGAATTCGACTTTTCACAGTATAGTTTTAGTCAAAATCTTTAGTAGCGCCCGGAGGATGACTAATAATCACAGAATTTTAGTCACAGAATTTTTAAAAATAAATATAAAGAAATAAAAATTGCGTGACTAATAATCACTATTTTTAACAAATTCATTAAATGATGTATTTTTTATAGTTGCGGACAGCACTGCCCTCGTGTAGTAGTTACCGGAAAACTCATTTCTCCTTTCACTAACCACGTTGCCATTGTCCGTTTCCCGCTTCTCTTTTCTTGTTTCCCGTTATTGCACGTGCTAATTTTAATAAGAAAATCATTTTTTCCACCTTTGACTTTTCTTTTTTCCGTTTTACTTCCCGCCAGACGCCAGGAACGAAAAATGGGGGTGCCGAATTCACATAAAAACGAATGTTAAGAGAAAACTAAACCATGGGCTGCCAAATTATCATTTTTAATAAACTTTGGTGAAACATACATGATAAAAATTCGAAAAAACCATAAACCTAATGATCTCTACTTAGCTTCACGCTGCTTCCCGAATCCGTTTCCCTTCATGGAAAACCATGCTAGTGTCACACTTTTTATTTTATTTTTCTTGATCACCGTCTTTTTGAAAAAGTTTAATTGTAGTTTTTTTTTAAAGATAAGTTTCATTGTAGTTACTACCTATAGTCTTTAATCTTCCATTATTTAGGCTTTCTTGCTAACGACTATTAAAAAATAAAGGATTTCAGACCCTCACCAGAGTAATTTTCTTGTTATGTTTACTACTAACTTGTAACTCAAGATATTTATCTCTATTCCTCTGTTTCAGTAACTAGAAAATAATAATAACAATAAAACTATAAAAAGGGTATATAAACTTACCTTTGCTAGATATTTTTCCGCGGGAGATTTTCCAGAAAGAAGGAGAAGATGGAGAGGGAGAGAGAAGATAGAGAGATAGTTTCGTGTCTTAAAAGGTTTACCAAAACCACAAGAAAGGTTTAAGTACACTTTACTAACAAAATAACGTTCTAGCAACTCTTAATATTCTATAGTATTTGTTTAATTAGAGTTTCTTTTATTCTGTACCCTTTGAAATTTTTGTTACTATTATTGCCGTACCCTACCAGCTTGTAATATAACTGAATTTCATTATCACTATCGTTATCTTTGTATACCATACTTTTGGTCTACCACAAGCTGGTAAGATAATGGTATTGTGCCAATATAAAAAATAATTTGACATATAGAATGTTTTACCACATATATTGCAATGAAAATAATTAATCAACAAGAAAACTTAAGTACAAGAGTAAAAGATTATGCCAGTGAGTGTACCACCCGTAGTTGTCAACTTGAGAAACGGAAACGGGAAGCGCTACAGGATTGAGGAAACGGAAACAGAAACGGGAAACATAGCCTAAATTTTTATAGGAAACGCATATGTAGTTAAAAATTTAAAATAAAATATAAATGACACTTTTATGAAACTAGTTTATATGGATTCCATGATAATAATCCGAAAAAATACTAATTTCTTATATTTCATGAGATATAATAGCTAAAGTTTGAGTAAATAAACAAAAAATTTGTTTATATATTATATATTCTCTTGTAGCAACTTGATTTTTTAATGTTGTAATGCATTTTTTTTTTCTATTTTATCACAAAAATGGTATTGAAAAACTTCCTTAAAGTTCTAATAAATTATAATTTTCATATAATTATTAAAGCTATGAAAAAGTTTTATTTAAGATTTTACAATGTTTCATTTAAGTTTTCTTGCTCCAAAATTTTGAATGAGTACCTTTTTTTTTTTTTTTTTCCGAAACGGGTTTTCGGAAAAACACATTTTCTAGCTAAATAGAGTTTTTTTGGTAACTATGGTATCACCTTTAATTTTCAATACATTTCCAAAAGGTAAACACTAAAATCAACATTTTAGAACCCGATCTGGTCTACAAAATGTGAGTTATACAAACTCCTGAAAACATGTATGCGATGTTGGGAATAGAAAATGTGGCATGTGGGTAGTTACACGGGAGATAGAAAGTGCATGGCCGTCGATGGTGCGCATATTGCTTAGTATAACGACTAGTCAATAAGTGCATGCAAGATTTTGAAACTGTGTAGGTAAAAAAAATTCTTATACATTAAAAAGTATAAATTTAATAACTTTACTACGGTGCGCCTAATGCTTAGTAACGACTGGTCATTTTACTACGGTAGGCTTACATATTAACTACGGGAAACGAAATAAAATTTTCCCAACATACCTATTCTGTAGAACAATAAATATATTTATTTAATTAATTAATCAAAAACCAAATTTTCCAATCTTAAAATACATTATTTTAGAAAGTATTAAAGTTTTTTCTTACACAAAATTTCAAAAAGTATAATAATAAAAAGATTAAAATCGTTCTTTTTTTTATTGTAGAAAACAATTTTTTATTAAATAGTGCAAGCTTTAAAACAAGAGTGACTAAAAAATTGTTTTAACCTTAAAAAATCGGGTAATCGGGTGTAACAGGGTAAATATGTTAAGGAAAAGTTTTTTTGGGATGAAAAGTAATACTTCCTCCCGTCATTAAACAAATGTCACCTACTAAAATACGTGTAATTTTGATCGATAATTTTTTCATATATAGATTGCTCGAAAAAATACTTTCAAAAGTTAATCAAATAGTTCATAGTTAGAACTCTATGGAATTTTTAATTTTTTCATTTCGGAAATTTTAATATGAAAAATTTAATAGTAAATGACATTTGTTTAGGTACGAACGGAATACGCTATATTGAATGGTATTTATAGGAGGAAGAGATAAAAGATGGGAAGTTAATAAGGACGGATATTAAGTGATGTTGATTTTTTATGAGCAATGTACACTTCGAAAGATAAATATTCTAATTTTTATTACTTTTTTGCTTTCATATCAAAGTACAAAATGATTTCGTGGCTGATCCCAAAAATCTTGTATTGGGAAATGGGAGAAAATTTATTTAAATATTTACATCGGCTACCTACGACTTAACAATAAAATAAATTTCCATGCGGTACAACTACAGATTACCTACGGAAGAGGAAATAAATTTTTCTCAACATACAACAATTATATTTTGGACTTTATTAAATATATTTATTTGATTAATTAACCAAAAAAATATTTTTATCTCATGTTAAATAACACTAATTTATTTTAGAAAGTATTATAGCTTTTTTTACACATAAAAGAAAATTTCAAAAAGTATAATCATAAAAATATCAAAATTGTATTTTTTTTATTGTAGAAAACAATTTTTTTTTTGTTTAATAATGCAAGCTTTAAAAAAAGAGTGACTAAAAAAATTGTTTTAACCTTCTAAAAGAGGGTAACTTGGTGTAAAAAGGATAAATATTTTTTAGAAACGTTTTTTTTTTTTGATGAAAAGTAATACTCCCTCCGTCACTAAACAAATGTCTCATACGAAAATGCGGGCAACTTTAACCATCAAAATTTTCATATCAAAATTTCCGAAATAAAAAAATTGAAAATTCTATCATATAGCTTTAACCATTAACATTATGTGATTAATTTTTGAAAATATTTTTTTTGGCAATGTAGATATGAAAAAATTATCGATCAAAATTATACGTATTTTTGTAAGAGATATTTGTTTAGTGACGGAAGGGAGCATAAATTATAGGAGGAAGACAGGAGAGATAAGAAGTTAATAAGGACGAATATTAAGTGTACCATGTTGAATTTTTATGAACAAAGTACACTTGCGATTATGCGAAGACAAATATTCTAATTTTTATAACTTGTACCAATGATATGAATTGTCATATGAAAGGCGGGAAAATTTATTTAAATATTTAGATGGGTTTACCTACGGCTTAACAACGAAAAGTCAACTTAAATTAGTCGGATATTTAGCCGTAGGTAAATAATTTGTAGGTAATATTTTATTTTATATACGGTGTTACAGCGAAAAGTCAATTTTAATTATTGAAAAAGCTATACGTAGGTAATCGGTAGGTAATTCATCGTTAATGACTCGTTTATTGTACCCATTTGTTTGCCTTAGGTATAAAGTTATCCGTATGCTACGGCTTGTTACCGTAGATAAAGCTGTGTAGATAAAAGTATCTTTTTTAGTTGTGGTCTTAGAAGTAGGTTAATTAAATTTTAATAACATATATATTTTATTTTTGTTTATATGTATGCATGTGTGGTAACGTATAAATTAAAAATTCGTAATGGTATTACTGTTGGTTGTTACAATACAAAATTTCAGTCCCATGTTTTGATAATAATAATAATGTATTATGTATTCCAACCTTTTTTGATTAATGTGGGGGTGGTAATTAGAGCTAACTTCTAACATCCTATTTCCTTTGTGATAAGAGTTTGTGATTATTCATTTCGGTAACCACTCCCCACATCCCATATTTTATGTCAGATTTTCTGGATAAATGTCAGTTAATTATATCATAATAAAAGTAAACTGTTATTTTGGGACGACTAATGCTTGTGATTTGTAAGATTTTGCAGAATATGAGTATAAAAATTAAATATTAATATAAAAAATAGGATTTTACTCCACAAATCAAAGTTTTTCCCGATATGATCGCGTTATATATATATGTACGAGTAGCATACCAAAAATTCACCACCATCTCCGACCACCACTGATCTTTGGCGACCTTCTTCGCTCACCTGCTTCTACGACCAAGGGCGAATGATCTGACACGCGACTGAGGCAAGCTTAGTGCAGTGAGAAACCATGAATTAGATTGATCTAGCATGAGGTTATGGATTCAATCATTGTTGTCACACTTTTAAATGTTTTATTTTGTTCTTTCCTTTTTTTAACATTTAATAATGCTTACTTTTTTATTCTATTAAAAAATTTGGTAAAAATTAATATTTTCATAAATTGTACTACCATTAATTTTCACACCCCCTTTCCTTTAACATTTAAGATTACTCGTTAGGGGAACCTTAACTATACTTTTTGTAAAAATTCAAATAGAGTCAAATATATCGATCGACAACTATCTTACTATTAATGTGGGTAAGCTCACCTCCATAGCTCATCATACGAAGCATAAGATCATAACACGTGTATTATTTCTAATCCAAAGGTCCACAACGGTTTTGTTTATTTCTTACTTAACAAAAGTTTTCTTTTTATTGCATTTTTTTTTTTCATTTCTCGTTAACTAACTGAAAATACATGAGATTACAAAAGAAACAAAAAAAAAACAAACTAAATACACATGCATGAAGCTAAATTTTTAATAGAGAGGTGACTTATGTTTTACTATTATTTTCCTTAACAAACAAAATTGATTTTTCCAAATCAGATTTGGGTTTTAAATTGCATATGATAAAATCGAATGCAATTTGGAAACCGGATTTGGGTTTTGAGCGGTATTACCATTTTATAAAATAGCTTTGAAAATTAATAGACAACAATTAAAGGTTACACAGTTATTTACAATAATATAAATTGGATCTGACTAGTAAAAGAGGATTTTTTTATATTATACATAATATTGTTTGAAAGATTGATTTCTAATTTCCTATCTTGGACAGAAATAAATTTAAGTTAGAAGAGAATTTATGGACCGTTAGATTAAAAATAATACACATGTCATGATCTCATGATATGTATAAATGAGTATGAATGTGATCTTTCCCCTCTTAATGTTCACATGTTTTCTCTTTTTTCCTCCCGCATTAGCTCTCAACACTCTTTTCTCTTTTATTCCATTGGAAGTATCAATAAAAATCAAATATCTAAATAAGTTTTCCTCTTTATTAGTTTTCCTATACAATTTTGCTCACATTTACCCTAAAATCTTAGATGCGCCTATATGTCCTCATGAATACTTAATTATTTAACACGTTCTTAATTAATTTCGTCCTTTTGGTGACACTACAATGGCGCTATAACTGGTGTGCCTTTATCCTCGTTGATAGTATGTCCCGTATAGGTGGAGGCTTCGAGGTCTGAACCTTTTAGTGGATTTTCAATAAAGTTTTCAATCAGCAAAGAAGGGACGTTAAAAGGTTAAACGTGGTCTCCAAAGAGGAAAGAATAGTGATCGGTGAAAGTGTTTTAATCATAGTTGTCAACTTGGAAAACGGAAAGGAAGCAGTACGGAAAGCACAACATACAATTGATTTGAAATGGAAAATGCGGGTAGTTAAATATTTAGTATAAAATGTATATGAAACTTTTGTAAAGCTTCATGAGTATATGAATTCAACAAAAATAATGAGAACAAATACCCAATTTGTTAAATGTTATGAGATATAAAACTAAAAAATGAAGTCGGTATGTAATGTGCTTTTAACGGTTATTTATCAATGTTTTTTTTTTCCTGGTAATCTTTATTTAATCAAGTTAATTTTTGCATTTTATTGATCATTTGATTCATATTGAGCCTGGCCATGACCTGTTTCAGTACATTTAGTTAACAAGATTTGGCTCAAAATTGAACTGGTATTTAAATTTATCACTTGGAGGTTCCCGTGATGACTTGAGCTCAAGTCTGCTCATGAAATCATTGGTTCATTATAAGTTATAGAATAATAGATTTGGTTTACTTTGAAGTCTAATTTACTTTTCTTGACTTAAAATATTGTTATGAATATTGGGTTGAAAGTGGTATATATTGCAAGAAAATTGAACATTTGCCATGAAATTGTCACCACTGACCAATTTAAAGTTAATACTACCAAGTATTTGTTGGAAAAACATGTGAAAACATGGGTGTTTTCGAATGGTCACTGGACCAACTTCGAGTCATTTTTTCGTGTAACAGCGCTGAGTTGTTTATACCGTACTCAACGTGGTTGAGTAGCCCGTGTGACGAGCTTCGTAACGGTATATCACATGACCTATTCGGAGAATGGGTGTGAATACAAATTGGCTTCAAAGTTGGTACCTCGGGAGCTCAAATCTGGAAAATCTGGAAAACCGAAATGGTAATGGAAAAACCATTTAGTATAATCCCATATTGAAAGATTAAGAGTTAATTTTACAATATATATACCATACCAACCCATGTAGTTATTAAACTAACATGTCCACATACACCTAAGAGTATTAGTGTGTATTGGGCTTGGGCTTGGGATTTGGGATTTGGGGAATGTCTCGGGTCTCGGGTCTTGGGTCCAAACCCGAATAGGGAGTTTTGTATAAAATACAAAAGGAGTCCCTAGAGTTTCCAGCAAGAGAAACGTCAGCAATGAATGAGATTAAATGCTGCGGTTTCAGAATTAAATTGAGCGGATTCTGTGGGTGTAACTCCCGGAATTAATGACCACAATTATGGCTGCGGTTTCTATAGAGCCTATAAAAGGCATCCCTCCCCCTCTCATTCTAACACACCTTCATACACACAACTCACAGCATAAGCATACACTTAGTGAGAGAGAACCGCACCACCAACAGCTCGACCTGTGGTTCGGTGCCAGTTTCCATACGAGCCACTCTGAGATAGAAGTTGTACCTTGGGAACAAAGTCCCGAAACCAGAAACCTTTAAAGGTGGTTCGGGAAATATTGTTTAAGGGAAACTGCTCAGCAGTTGCCTCTTCTTTTAATTTCTGTTATTTATTTTTCAGTCCTTTATTATTCTGTCCATTAAATTTCAGTACTGTTTCCCTTCTGTATTTTTCTTTCCAGTACCTTTAGTTTCTGTAATTTACATTTCAGTCTTTCCTATTCTGTAATTTACTTTCCTGTACTTTAATTTCCAGTATTTACATAACAGTCCGGGCAGTTTATTTAATAACAGTCCGGGCAGTTTTTTATTTGTTAAAACCAGTCCAGTTTGTTTTATTTACAAAACAGTCCGGCAGTTTTTTATTTGTTAATACCAGTCCGGCAGTTTGTCAAAACAGTCCGACAGTTTTTATATTGTCAAAACAGTCCTGCAGTTTTTTATTTGTTAAAACCAGTCCGGCAGTTTGTTAAAACAGTCCGGCAGTTTTTATATTGTCAAAACAGTCCTGCAGTTTGTTTTATTGTCAAACCAGTCCGGCAGTTTGTTTTATTATCAAAACAGTCCGGCAGTTTGTATTATTGTCAAACCAGTCCAGCAGTTTAATTTAAATTCTGTACGAGTCAGGAATTGTAATTCATATTCCAATTGTGAGAAATAAAGTGTTATTTCCATTGCGTTCCTGTCTTTTACTTTATTGTCCTTTCAATTATCGTATTCGAAATAGTACCAAAACCAACAATTTTAAACAATATTATTATTTGGTTTTACTATTTTCGAATAGAAAAGGACTTTTGTTTTTATTTTATTGTTGTTGACGTCTCGGTTTTATTCTTGCAAAATCATTGCTAGTTTACTAGAAATTGAAATTTGCAAATAGAATAAAATCCAAATTGGTTTTAATCTTTTAATTCTAGAATATAATAAAGAATTCTTAGTGAAATCAAAAGTGATTTGATTTTCATGCTAGAATATCTTTTTATTGTTTTATTCTTTTGAAGCAATCTAATTAAGTTATAATTAGTATTTGCGATTAAGAATTTTAGCTTTCTTGCGAGAAACTAAACGGTTTTAAATTTGTCATTTCAGATGACTAATGAGGATCAAACACCCATCGATCCTTCGGGATTCGTGCAGGGCGCAGTTGTGATTGGCAGTAGCCATAACATTGCGAGCGCTGCGAGTGGGGGGCCCCAGGCTCAGGCACAGGCTGAGGCCGAAGCTGCTGCGACAAAGGCTGCGGCCGACGCCGCTGCGGCAGAGGCTGATGCTATGGCTGCGGCTGCGGCCGCAGCACATGCTGCTGCTAAGGCTACGGCCAAAGCAGCGCTTGTGGCAGCGGCCAGGGCAAAGGGCAAAGCTCCGGCAACGCCGGCGATGCCAATGTTGCCAACCTCTCAACTGGAGAGACCGGAAAAGTTTAGGGGCAGCAACTTCAAACGTTGGCAGCAAAAGATGCTGTTTTATTTGACTGTCCTTAATCTGACCCGTTTTCTTAAGGAGTCTGCACCCGTCCTAAGCGAGGACGATGAGGACGTGAAGACGGTTTCGGCGGTGGAAGCGTGGAAACACGGCGACTACCTATGCCGGAACTACATCCTGTGTGCTCTGGATGACACTCTCTTCAGTGTATTCGAGCCCAAGGCTTCTGCAAAGGAGCTTTGGGAGTCTCTCGAACGAAAGTACAAAGTGAATAACGCTGGCGCAAAGAAATTTGTCGTCACGGACTTTCATGAGTACATGATGACTGATGGGAAGAGTGTCATCGAGCAGGTTGAGGAACTCCAACTCATATACCATAGGCTTGAGGTTGAAGGGTTAGTTATCAACGAACCTTTCCAAGTGGCATTAATGATTGAGAAACTGCCACCTTCTTGGAAAGAATTTCAAAACTACCTGAAACACAAGCGAAAGGCTATGACCTTGGAGGGACTCATTGAGAGGCTCAATGTTGAGCAAAGCAACCGCCGATCCGGAAGGAAAGGCGGTGGCGGAGCAGGCAACGCGGTTGCCAAGGCCCATGTGGTTGAGGACGCTGTGTCTAAGCGGAAACGCTTTGACAGCGGGGTCGGTGCCTCTCTCAAGAAGAAATTCATGGGAGACTGCTTTGTGTGCAACAAACCGGGCCATCGTGCCGCGGATTGTAAGATGGGCACCGACAAGCCCAAACCCCCCCCCCCCCCCCCCAAAGAGGAAGTTCCAAGGGAAAGGGAGGAAGAGGGCACCTGCTCAGGCTAATGTGGCTGAGGGAGGAGATGATGCTGGACAAGACTACATGCACCTGAGTGCTGTGGTTTCTGAAGTGAACCTGGTGGGGAGCAACCCAAAGGAATGGTGGCTGGACACAGGCGCCACTAGTCACATCTGTGCCAGCAAGTGGATGTTCAAGACCTATACGGCCGTGGACAATGAGAGCTGCTTCATGGGGAACTCGGCTACTTCCAAGGTGGAAGGAAAAGGAACCGTGCTGCTGAAGATGACATCGGGAAAGGAGCTCACACTGAATGGCGTGCTCCATGTGCCGGAAATTCGCAAGAATCTGGTTTCCGGGTCCGTGATGGTGAACAAAGGATTTAAACTTGTATTTGAATCTGCAAAAATTGTAATCACTTTGAACGGAATGTATGTAGGCCGTGGCTATATGACCAACGGCATGTTTAAATTAAATGTTGGTACTCCGGCTCCTAAAGCCGAGTTAGCTATTGAGGGTACTAAGGCTGAGGCCAGTACCAAGAATAATGTAATCGTGAATGTTGCCCAAGTGGCCAATAAAACTTCGTTTGCTTATTCTTGTGATTCATTTAATTTATGGCATGGTAGATTAGGTCATGTGAATTCTAATTCTATGAAGAAATTAATATCACTGAATCTACTACCTAATTTTGTATTTGATAAACAACATAAATGTGAGGTTTGTGTTGAAGCAAAATTAACCAAGTCTTCGTATCAACATATTGAACGAAGTACTGAACCTCTCGGTCTAATACACACGGATGTATGCGACTTAAAGTTTATACAAACGCGAGGAGGGAAAAAGTATTTCATCACGTTTATAGATGATTGTACTAGATACTGCTATGTCTACTTAATGAGAAGTAAAGACGAAGCGGTAGAGAAATTCGCTCTTTATAAGACCGAAGTAGAAAATCAACTCAATAAAAAGATTAAAATGTTGAGGAGTGATAGAGGCGGTGAATACGAGGCACCGTTTGCGCAGATATGCGCAGAAAATGGTATTATACATCAAACCACAGCCCCATACTCTCCGGAGCAGAATGGGGTTGCTGAGCGTAAGAATAGAACGCTCAAGGAAATGATGAATGCTATGCTAATAAGTTCTGGGTTACCCCAGAACATGTGGGGGGAAGCGCTGCTTTCCGCCAACTATGTATTGAACAAGCTACCGCATAAGAAGCGTGATAAACCACCTTATGAACTATGGAAAGGCCATAGGCCGAGCTATAAATTCTTAAGGGTTTGGGGTTGTCTCGCGAAGGTCCTTGTCTCGCTTCCGAAAAGAACGAGAATAGGGCCAAAGACGGTAGACTGTGTGTTCATAGGATATGCACAAAACAGTAGTGCTTATCGCTTTCTCGTGCACAAGTCGGATAATTCCGATGTGCATGTAGATACTATCATCGAAGCTCGAGAAGCTTCTTTCTTCGAGGAGATCTTTCCCCGCAAGTCTTCCATAACTGTAGAGACTGAGGAGTCAAACAGTGAGGAAAATGTGGGGGCAAGTGAACCGTTGGAGGAAGAAGAAGAAGAGCCTCGACGTAGTAAAAGGGCTAGAAAGGAAACGACTTTCGGTCCAGATTTTGTAACCTTCATGATAGAAGGCGAACCGGCGACATTCAAACAAGCAATGTCATCCCCGGAAGCCCAATATTGGGAGGAAGCGATCAACAATGAGGTTGAATCGATATTACAAAATCACACTTGGGAACTAGTGGATCTACCACCCGGGTGTAAGCCACTAGGACACAAGTGGATCTTCAAGAGGAAGAGAAAGCTCGATGGAACAATCGAGAAATACAAGGCGAGGCTTGTAGTGAAAGGTTTCAGACAAACCAAAGGTGTCGACTATTTCGACACCTATGCTCCTGTCTCTAGGAAGACGTCAATCCGGATAGTCATTGCTCTCGCAGCACTGTTCGACCTGGAAATACATCAAATGGATGTTAAAACGGCGTTCTTGAATGGTGAATTGGAAGAGGAAATTTACATGGAACAACCGGAAGGGTTTGTGGTTCCAGGTAAAGCTCACAAGGTGTATAAACTTGTGAAGTCCTTGTATGGACTTAAACAAGCACCTAAACAATGGCACGAAAAATTTGATAGAGTGATGCTATCAAACGGTTTTCGGATAAACGAATGTGACAAATGCGTCTACGTAAAAGGAAATGAAAAGGACTACGTGGTAGTCTGCCTCTATGTAGATGACATGATTATAATAGGGAGTATTGATAACATCAACTCCACTAAGAGAATGCTGTCACAAAAGTTCGAGATGAAGGACTTGGGTGTCGCTGATGTAATACTTGGTATGAAAATTACCAAGACATCAGACGGATATGCGTTATCTCAAACTCACTATGTCAAGCAGATGCTTGACAAATTGATAAAGATAGTAGAGCTACATCCAGAACTCCGATAGAGATCTCAACCACCCTGAAAAAGAATTTTGGGGAGAGTGTGAGACAATTGGAATATTCTCGAATAATAGGCAGTCTGTTGTACGTTATGAACTGTACTAGACCAGACATAGCCAACTCAGTGAGTAGACTGAGTAGGTACACCAGTAATCCCAATGAGGAACACTGGAAGGCCATCATGAGACTTCTCAGATACATGAGATACATAGCAGACCGAGGGTTGCATTATACCAGATATCCAGCTGTACTGGAAGGGTATTCTGATGCAAACTGGATCTCGGATTCCAACAGTACACGATCCACTAGCGGATATGTGTTCGTGATGGGAGGAGCAGCTGTCTCATGGAGATCATCCAAGCAGAAGATCAACTATGGAATCCGAGTTCATAGCATTGGATCTAGCAACAGAAGAGGCTGATTGGCTGAGAAGCTTTCTGGAAGGAATTCCAATGTGGCCGAAACCTGTCCCAGCAATAAGCATGCACTGCGATAGTCAGTCGGCTATTGGACGGGCGCAGGATCATATGTATAATGGAAAGTCCCGACATATTCGTCGGAGACATAAATCCGTAAGAGAATTGTTAGCTAACGGTGTGGTGTCATTAGATTTTGTGAGATCTAAAGACAATATAGCGGATCCATTTACAAAAGGCTTAACTCAGGTAGGAGTTGAAGTTTCATCGAGGGGAATGGGGTTGAAGCCCATCAAACTGGAAACCTCCTCAGAGGCAACCCAACCCGAACTGGATTCTCCAGCCTCGGGTTCAACGGGAAAACCGAACTGTGGGGGTGACCGAACAAAGCACTCGGGAACTTAAGTTCCCAGCCCATTTCTAGGATGAAAGAGTGATAGACCTAGACCATCTTAAGGGTGAGCATGAGGCTCTTAATGAAAACAAGTATCTCGAAGATCGAGAGGGGTGAGTCAGGACACCCTTGACTTGACATCACCTATGACGAGTGTGTATGACCGATACTATGTGATGAGCCATGGGCTAAATCACTAGAGCACTCGGTTGAATTTTGCCAAGGCAGTCCACGGCCAAATATGGACAACAACCAAAGGGCTTAGTAAGTGGTGTAGAAAGGACACTGTGTGCGCATTACCCTGGTATGCACAAACGCTAAAGGGTTCAAGGCTTAAAGGCTACCCAATAGTAGCATATCAGATTTTACGTCACTACGGCAGGTTCAAAGCGCGCGCTACCTGTCCTTATGCAGTGAACTCTTGCGGTTCTCTCGTATGCATTTAGGAGCATTTTATTTTCAGCCAATTGCATTCATGTGGGGGATTGTTGGAAAAACATGTGAAAACATGGGTGTTTCCGAATGGTCACTGGACCAACTTCGAGTCATTATTTCGTGTAACAGCGCTGAGTTGTTTATACCGTACTCAACGTGGTTGAGTAGCCCGTGTGACGAGCTTCGTAACGGTATATCACATGACCTATTCGGAGAATGGGTGTGAATACAAATTGGCTTCAAAGTTGGTACCTCGGGAGCTCAAATCTGGAAAATCTGGAAAACCGAAATGGTAATGGAAAAACCATTTAGTATAATCCCATATTGGAAGATTAAGAGTTAATTTTACAATATATATACCATACCAACCCATGTAGTTATTAAACTAACATGTCCACATACACCTAAGAGTATTAGTGTGTATTGGGCTTGGGCTTGGGATTTGGGATTTGGGGAATGTCTCGGGTCTCGGGTCTTGGGTCCAAACCCGAATAGGGAGTTTTGTATAAAATACAAAAGGAGTCCCTAGAGTTTCCAGCAAGAGAAACGTCAGCAATGAATGAGATTAAATGCTGCGGTTTCAGAATTAAATTGAGCGGATTCTGTGGGTGTAACTCCCGGAATTAATGACCACAATTATGGCTGCGGTTTCTATAGAGCCTATAAAAGGCAGCCCTCCCCCTCTCATTCTAACACACCTTCATACACACAACTCACAGCATAAGCATACACTTAGTGAGAGAGAACCGCACCACCAACAGCTCGACCTGTGGTTCGGTGCCGGTTTCCATACGAGCCACTCTGAGATAGAAGTTGTACCTTGGGAACAAAGTCCCGAAACCAGAAACCTTTAAAGGTGGTTCGGGAAATATTGTTTAAGGGAAACTGCTCAGCAGTTGCCTCTTCTTTTAATTTCTGTTATTTATTTTTCAGTCCTTTATTATTCTGTCCATTTAATTTCAGTACTGTTTCCCTTCTGTATTTTTCTTTCCAGTACCTTTAGTTTCTGTAATTTACATTTCAGTCTTTCCTATTCTGTAATTTACTTTCCTGTACTTTAATTTCCAGTATTTACATAACAGTCCGGGCAGTTTATTTAATAACAGTCCGGGCAGTTTTTTATTTGTTAAAACCAGTCCAGTTTGTTTTATTTACAAAACAGTCCGGCAGTTTTTTATTTGTTAATACCAGTCCGGCAGTTTGTCAAAACAGTCCGACAGTTTTTATATTGTCAAAACAGTCCTGCAGTTTTTTATTTGTTAAAACCAGTCCGGCAGTTTGTTAAAACAGTCCGGCAGTTTTTATATTGTCAAAACAGTCCTGCAGTTTGTTTTATTATCAAAACAGTCCGGCAGTTTGTATTATTGTCAAACCAGTCCAGCAGTTTAATTTAAATTCTGTACGAGTCAGGAATTGTAATTCATATTCCAATTGTGAGAAATAAAGTGTTATTTCCATTGCGTTCCTGTCTTTTACTTTATTGTCCTTTCAATTATCGTATTCGAAATAGTACCAAAACCAACAGTATTCGTGGCCATAGGGGCAAGTTACATAAGCAGTTATAGTTGATCAGCTCACTTTCCTTGTGAGTTGGCCAGTACTCTTCTCTTTTCTCGGGTGGGAATTATAATTAGGCAATTTCCTAATAGCCTAGTTAAGCTTGCTATCTATATAACACAAGTAGTAATATTTCACGAGGAGCTCACTTTCCTTGTGAGTTGGCTAGTACGTATATACAGTATTTTTTTTTTTGCATTTTTTGTACGTATATACAGAATAGTTAGCATTTATTATAATTTTTTTTTTTTTTGGAAGTTATTAGAAAGTTGATGTATCACAATTTTTGTTTTTTATCACTCATTTGGAGATAAAACCTGCGAAACTTCGCAGACGACATGTTTCGAACCCTGACGGTGAGCGTGGTATACTCGGGTAACAACCATATGGCTACCAACCACACGTCCGTGAGCATGGTATCACAATTAGATAATTTTTTTGTAGCCATAAAGCCCAAGTGTAGGGCCGGTTCTAGGGTTTTATGGGCTCTAGGCCACCATAAACATATGGCTTTCTTTTTCATCCTAAACTAACAAAAATATTTTAGTTAAATATTTAGTATTAGAATATAAGTACACGTAAAGAACAAGACAGCAATACCAAATAAAATTTTATGCAAGTTTCGCAACAAAAAAAATGAAAAAAACAATATCTTAACAAAAAGAAATTAGTTTTTTTCGAGATAAAGACTGTTTTAGTTAAATAATTAGGATTAGAATATAAGCACATGTAATCAACAAGACAACAACCCCAAATAAAATTTTATGCAAACTTCGCAATAGAAAACAAAAATAAATCATATTAACGAAAAGAAATTAACTAGCTTTTTTCTAGATAAAGGACCAAATTTGTTATTTTTTTTTTTTAAAATTCCCATTTATTATGCATTAAATATATTAGATTTGAAAATTCCGTACTTGAAAGTATGGAGATCTTCAATGTAAAAAGATGTGTATTAAAGAAAAAAGGTCAAAATCAATTAAAACTGTACTAACAAAAATAGATTGATTAAATCTGTTATCTTTAGGGAAAAAACGAACCCCTTTATGATGTGTGTAATATATAGGATCAGAAAGTACATTAGTTAAAACTATAAATGCAGGTTCGATCCCTGCTGATTGCTCTGTGATTAAATCATGTAATTATTACCCAGCAGAACCTTAGCCCTCTTTTGTTAGCCGTTATTGAGAATGGAGATAAGATTCTATATACTGTTGGCCCCTAATGTTATGTTGTCAAACTTGTTTAACATGTGATTAGAAATGCTGTTTCGGACAACAAATTCTATTTTTAGGAATATATGAAAAACCACTATGAAGATGGTATTATAGGATTATTTTTGGCGTCTTTAATTTTTTAAGACAGTCTGTCATACTTATAATCACAACTATTACCAGCTAAATTTTCAGATCCATTTATGTCTTTGGTTTTAATGTTTTGTAATAAACACCGAACGAGTAACATTATCGTAAATTCAGTCTACTATTATTTAGGGTATGCCACATACTAAAAATCTAACGTCTATTTATGAAACGAAAAATATATACCCTAAAATTAATTCAAAATTAAAACTAAAAAATACTAAAAATCTAACACAGGATAATGAACCCAAAAATATCCACCATAAAATTAATTCAAATTTAAAACTAAAAATACTTATTGGTTGACATACACTAAATAATAGTGTATCAGGTTCAAACAAACACTGCTTGCAATACCAATGTAAACAAACACTGCTTCGGATTAGTCATCCGAACTAGAAATACCATCATCATTTGTTAACCGTCGGGATTAGTAGTCCCGGGACTACTAGTCCCGTTCCCAAACGAGGCCATAAGCTCTGGCCGCCAACCAATTGGCCAAGTGCTTAGGTAATTTTATATAATGAACTTATAAATATATAATCTAATTTTTGTTACAAAATTGGGGATCTAAAAAAAAAAAATCGGTTTTTGGAGGGTTTTAGGCCCGTGGTTCTTGGACCTAACCCAAAAACCGACCCGGCCAAAGTGTAAGGTGCTGATCACTGCTTATTTCTAGTTAGAGATGTACCTACTTACATGAACATTTCATACAGTCGTTAAGAATGCATTAGCACTACAGGACAGGTGTATATATAAATATATATATATAAAAGTAATCGTACCCCATGCGTTGTTGCGTGTCGTATGCGTAATGAAATAAAAATATAGAAGATTTGCTGTGTTATATGCTAGTTAGACTGCTTGATTAACCAATTAAACTAGTAGAAATGTAGAATAACAATTATGTCTTTCTTTGTGTTTTTCAAACAACATTATATTCCCATTTATGTAACTTCCATATACCTACGTGAGCTACGAAGTTGATTGGCCTTTTGTATCATTTTTATTGCATTTAGGTTTCAGTTGGCGGTTCTTACTAGAAAAATGTAACATAAAATAAACTCTTCATAAAAGGTCATGGATTCAAGAAAAAACATTTATTTTTATCATATTTTCTAGAAAAAATGGCTTACAACAAACACAGCCTTGGTGTAGTTGAACCCGAATGCCCTAGAACTTGAACTATAATATTTAGACCAGAGCCAAAACTTCCACTAGTCAGAGCAATAGAAGGCGATTCTAAATTAGCATGTTTGCTGGAATAATGCGGATATACAAGCGGGAAAAAAAAACTGAGCCACAAACCACTTTTCTGCACACATCAGCAAATAACTGGCAATTGACTTCGATGCCTTTGGTCATAACCAAAGTGAATTTAGTTTCCTGAATAGCATCATTTTTAATATTTGATGTTATTCTGGAAGAATTTTTTAAAAACAATGCAACCCAAGTTTTGTTGCTACTTGCTAGCATCACACCATGTGTCGGAAAATTAAATTCCATGGCTGCACCTGTTGAATCACCAATGCTGGGATGTTTGGCTACTTTCAAGCACAAAACTGATTCTAGAGACAGAAAAAAAACACTAGCTTCCTCCATTCAAATAAAACCTTTTTCCTTTTCTAGCCAGAAACAAAAATAGCTAAAAGATAATAAGTTGATTAACCTAATACGTGCAACTTAAAGAGGAAAAAACGAGCTTATAAGCTTGCACGTATGTGAACAAGCAAAACCGGAGACGAGTACCCCTGTTGACAGAGTAAAGTAATAAACCCAATATATCTTAAACATATTTGTGCATCTAATAATAAAACCTTGACTTCACAGTGTTTGTGGTACAAATATAATGGTAACGTCTGAAGTCCTATTGCTAGACACTAGGTTATCTTTTTCTCTAGAATGATAAATCTAATAAGAAACTCCTCATCAACTTTGCTTCTCCAGCTGGCTCGTCAAGATATAGGCCGCATAACCCTCTCAACTCTACGCCAGATGGGATAATTCAATCCACTTCATCTAAGGAAAACTTGATTGGGGTTAATTCCAGTTGTTTGCAGTGGATCGGACGACTCCATCAAGTAATTTTCAAGACTAACTACCACCATGAGGCCACACAAAGGAATCTCCTCTAGGGGCAAAATATACCCTTGCGCCTGAACTATTATCAGGCCCAGTTGGACGTTTTTTTCCTCGCCCACGATCATGGAGTGAATGGGGATGAAAATCAGCATCTCCTCTAGGGGCAAAATATACCCTTGCGCCTGAACTATTATCAGGCCCAGTTGGACGTTTTTTTCCTCGCCCACGATCATGAAGTGAATGGGGATGAAAATCAGAATGGTTAGGTTCAATATGTACCCCAGTGCCTGTATCATTACAAGCCCCAGTTGGACGATTATGACCTCGCCCTTTATATGGATGTGAAGGGGGCTGAAAATGATCATGATTCGTTCGAACCCTCGTGCCAGAATTATAACCACTTCCAGTTGGACGAATTTTCCTTCGCCCTTGATATGAGTGTGAAGGAGGCTGAAAATGACCATGGTCTGATTTACTGTAGAAGAGTGACTTGAGATAATTCACATTCATTCTTTTAGACCCCTCTGGTCTTGATTGGTCAATTTCAGTTGCATTTAACCCTGATGTTAATTGGTCAACAGATTCCATAGGAAATGCGAGCTCTGATAGTCCATCAAAAGATAGTGTACATGCTATAGCATGCATAGATGCTTCAAGAGATTGAGGAAGGAAAATTCTTGGATGTCTTACCTACATAATAAAAATTAACATAAAGTTCAGAACAAAGAGTTATTAATTAGCGAGAAAATTCAATTTGGTTCCCACAGTTTCATTTGGAACATTTTTGGTCTTCATAATTTATAAGTAACAGCAGAGGTTTGCATAGTTTCATTTACAACACAACGGTTCCCCATGGTTTCAGTAAGCTACACAAGTTTGTCCTTACAGGGACAAATAGTATTATACAGGGGGCCATTTGTATAACCGATTTAAAACCTGAGGACTATTTAGCCTAACACAAATAAACTATTGGAATCAAAAGTATTTCAATTGAAACCATGGGGACCACACTATCAAATAAGATGCGAAGGGTTCGAGTCTTGTTAAGGGGGTAGGTGTGAAATCCCTTGATCCTCCTTAATAAGATTTTAAAAAGGGAAAAAATAAAATAAAAAATATTAAGCTGAAGTATAGAATATGGGGACCAATTGCAATGGAAATTTGATTAAAGGTACGGACACTATTTCTAGAAACTCTTTCTAGACACTATCGCAAGAAATAAGAATGATTACTTTAAAAAGGGCAGTGGCGGATAATCTCTCTCTAAGGCAGTATATTTGAGCAACATCAAGAGCGGTCGTCTCATAAGAAAGCCAACGGTCAATTACAACCTTAACCACATTATCAGGTTTAGACATGATTTTAGCACCTTTTTGTTTACCCAACTTATTTTCATCACTTTCAATCCCATCTTCCCAATCACTATCAAAATCATCGCCCACACTTTCCTGAATAGGAGCCACTGCCATCTCAGTTGCCAACAACAATAACGGAAGTGGACCAACAACACTACAATTCCTAACATGTAGACCACCATCTCCACGGGTTATTTCGTTATACATAATCAAAGGCCGACACTTAGTTTCTTTTTCTTTTAAATTGAAATTAATAGAACCAGGATGAAGTCGCACTTTATCACCGGCAGCAGTTTCTATCATAGGTCGCCTTCCGTTTTGCAAAGGTGGTAAAAGTCTCCCAACCATCGGATATAACCCTGAAACAAGGACGGCCTGGATTACACCAGGATCATGTGCATTTAAGCTACAACTAGATACATCTTCTGGGATAAACCCTTGTCGAATTAGTTCGTTTTTTAATTGGTTTCTCATTCCAGAGATCATAGTCATGATACTTGGGGAAACAAAATACTGAGAGCAAAATCGAGCTTCATTGCCTCTTTGTCTGGCATTGCTCCAACACTGAAATGCAGCTACAACGGCTAATTGATCACTGTTCCCTCCATAAAGTGAACCCAACTCAGCTTTAGCATCTGCAGCTTTCTTTCTATCATTTGGTAACATGGGAAGAGTAAATGGATCTCTATACTCAGAGGCACATGCTAATGTCAAGGCTGGATCAAGGCAATTTAATAATATGGCAAAAAAAAGCATTTTGCTAATTAATGGGTGGACGGGCAGAGATCCAAGCTGCACCCCAAGGTCCGTGAGTTCATTATCGGACGATAAAGCCCCAATATCTTGTAGAACATTTATTGCATTGCGTGTAGTTTCATAAACCGGAGGATCCAATGTTTTGGAGAGGAAGTCTTCAATTTTGCAATTCGGATCGAGTAGCTTAACCTGTCAATGATACAAAATTTTCAATATATTTTTTCAAATCATTATACAAGAAAATCAAAAGATTTAAGTCCTATGTGATCATCGAGCCTAGACTTGGAGGAAGAAGTCAAGCAAAAAAGGAGTACTAATCCATGTTTTAAAGTTGCCGTTTTCTTGGGTTTAACCGTCTACAATATGATTGCCAATAAATAAATGCCGTGTGAACTTGCACAGAATTAATGCACCGAATGACCTGGCATGTGCTGTTTGGTGGCTGAGGAACTTCTTAATGATTTTGGGTAAGTTCATGGTGCAAAAGTTTTATACAGTGTGGGGTAATTTTCGTAGTATTCCCCATGTATATATAATTATATATCGTTGCTCATATTCTATATATCTATACATACATTTTTAGATAACCGTGACCCTGCTTTTCTTTGGTTTTATGAGGAAACAATTTGTGAACCCACTTTAATAGTATTAGACAAAAGAAGTGGCAACTGGCTGGACTCTGGAGACATCTGGTTCATACATTTAAAATATTGCTCAAGCTACAAATGTATGTAGTGATGGGTATGAATCTGAAGTATTAAGAAAAAAAAAAGTGCAAAAACCTGCTAGTGACGAATTGAAGTGTAAAGACTACACAATTGATCCGAGCTTAAAAACAAGAAAACGTGTTCCTCCTAATTCTATCTTTTTTAAAAGGATCTTTAGTTTCTCAGAGTTTTAAGAATATATTGAATAGCTAGACGAAAAATTCCATGCCACAAGACGAAATTTGGATGAAGATGTATGTCAATGAATTACAATATATATTTTTTCATTTATAAGAATCAGTTTGTCAGGAATGCTTACGCATGCAAAAAAAGCTTAGAATATGTTCAATCCCAAGAAATTCATACAATCATGTATCCCCCAAAATTTCCGCTAGTTTACGACCATACAACATTCAAAGACCCAAAACTGTTAGTTAGCAATCATGTAATTATGTTCCATGGGGAAGATGATTCTCTCTACACTTAACTTTTAAACCAAGCAAGCAAAGATACAAATTACGAGCAAATAAGTAAATCTGAAGCTCGAGCTTCCAGAAATCACCGATACACTAAAAACATATGATATTTACCTGCAAACAGAGTTCCTCCATAGGAATCCTTCGAATTTCAGGTATTTGAAAGTCTGGCAACGAAGCCGCCCGAATCTTCGAGTAAAGATGATAACAAATGCCAGGCTGGCACCGTCCTGCCCGGCCCTCACGTTGCTTCGCACTCGCTTTCGAGACCCACGAAGACTGAAGGGTCAAAACATTGTTATACGGATCATAGTTCTTCTCTTTCATTCTCCCACTGTCTATAACATAAACAACATCATCTATAGTGACAGCAGTTTCAGCAATATTAGTCGAGAGTATAATTTTCCGACACCCTTGTGGGACCTGCTGGAAGACTTTCTTCTGTTCTCCGGATGGGACCATAGAGTGAAGAGATATAATTAAATACTTAGAAGAATTTTTGAAAAGACGGCTTGTAGATAATTTCTCTTTTAATTTATTGATTTCGTCCCAGCCAGGAAGGAAAACGAGTATAGCTCCTTGAATCGTATCCATACATATCTTTATCAGTAATTGCTCTATAAGCACTATATCTACCATTTCAGGATTGGTAGTCAATAGGTATTTGCCAAGTGTTTCTCGATCCTCGTCGGAGGTGGCATTGACCTGTTTCTTAATAATTTCAGCAATTTCTGTATGATTTTCCCATTCGGCCCAGTCTAAAGCGGTAGTTCCATCACTGTCTCGCAAATTGTAATCTGCACCAAGAGAGAGAAGCATGCAAACTTCAGCTACTTTACCCTTTCTCGCAAACACCATAAGGGGTGTTACTCCACCCGACGAATGCTGGTAATTATAAGCCTTGAGATTTCCTTCAGAAGAAATTATATATTGGAGTGTATCAAGCTCGTCATTGAGCCAAGCTAAATTAATAGCTTCATCAAGAGCAGATTTGTACTCCTCTGTCAGTTCTGGCACATCAATTGTTGTATCTTCTGATGTAGTACGATTATCTACTTGTACTTTTAAATATTTGAGGGCATCCTCCAAGTAATAAGTTTTGACCTGAAATAATTATTCAGAAATATCACAAAAGTCGACCATGGCTATAATATTGGCGTTATAAGATAAAAGAGGAAATCTTTTTACAGGATAGGTGAAACCGGGAACACGGATAATAGAGCATCCACCAAAGTATTGTGAAAATCGTTCGGCATCAAGTGTAGCACTCATTAATACCTGTTGTATACATGTATAGTATTAGTTCCTTTAACTAAGAAAAAGTGCCTAATTTGCTCCATGCTCGTATCTATATATGCTAAGGGGAAAATTTAACTGTGCAGGAGAATATTGAGCAGCAATCAATACTATAACATATAAAGAATGGACATCGACAGATACTAACCAGGCGTAGCTGAGGATAAGAGGGAAGCATATCTCTGCAATTCAAAGGAAACGTAGCATCACCTTTAGCAAACTAAAAGAGTCGAAAGAAGCAATAAAAACAAGGAACTTATTGTATTTGAAAGAAAAAGAGTGTTCATGTACTCGTCGTAAAAAATTAGAACAGAATGCCACTACCTATTTAAGGCTTTAACATGGCCAACAAGAGGAAGCCACTCAGTAACCAACACAGTACTACAGGAACTTTAAGACGAATACTTATTATGTGATGTTCACGATCCAAGAAGGCGACATATAGGATGAAATTACACAGTAGAGGAACGAAGAACCAAAATTTCAGTCAGAGCAGTAACACAACATATAACCTCAAAGAAAAAATAGAATTCCAACGCTTAAAACACACAAATAGTGTATTAGAACACAAATACGCATGCGAATGGTGTATGCATTCTCATACAAATACGGGATCCACACATTTTGAGAACTTTCCTGATGACAGCAATTAACAAACAGTAAATACGTGATATGTCTTCTCCGGGTTTTACTTCTCCTAATATATATATTTTTTTCCTGTAAATCTGGGGTTCCATATAAAGTTGAAGATCAAGGAGACAATTAGCATAAGCTTCCGTAAAATCGCAAGCTCAACAAGTCTTTAACTTATTAGGCATCAGTTTACCCACAACCTTTTAGAAAGCTGCTATTCCAGACTCTTAATGATAGCCAATATTCAACTAGCTGAGAGAAGGGGTTACCCATGTAAAAACAGTATACTAGAATGCTAAGCCCTGAACCTAGAACACCATAAATTCAAAAAATTCTTCAACTAGCTGAGAGAAGGGGTTACCCATGTAATGAAGCATATACACTTCAATAAAATAATGAGATGTAACCATATTGATGTAAAATTGAGAATAAGTTTTTATTATGTAAAATAGGCAATCACCTGAGTATGGCAAGCATGAAATCCGAGTAGCGATCCCTTTCATGAATTTCATCCTACCACATATATAGATACATGATCAACAAAGCTTAAAAAGAAAAGAAGAAGAATATATAGCATCTTCATTGTAAATATATTCTGAAGTCAAGTTACAAATGTAGCAATAGCATACAAGCCAAGGATAGGAGAAACAAGTACCACAATGATGTGTGTTATGTTTGAAAGGACATCATTGGCTGAAGTTTTCAATGTTTTTCCCTTCGGACTTTTATCGCATTTTGAGACCAGTACCCTCAATAGAACACCATTTGTGCAAAAGACTATTGACGACTGTTTGCTTCCTTTGCTCTCTAAGCGTATCTAGTTTCGCCGAAAGTGTTAGTAGACGATAAATATGTCCTAGTGACTCACTATGAATAAAGGAAACTAAAAAGTCAAGATTCCATGTTTAACTTTATATGAAAATGAAATCCACGACTACCATTGTTGCAAACAATACAAATATACAAAATTGTTTCCAAAGACGTTTACAAACCAACGATTTTTCCAGAACTTAATATACAATATCCTGCTGAGACCCATGCTTCCAAAAAAAGAGAGAATCAAATGTATCTAGTAAAAAGGGATCTTTTAGTTCGAAACTGTGCTGCTACGTAACCTTAATTTAAAGTAAGTTTTCGAAACCACAATGGGTCACCAAAGTTTTTTTAATGATTTCACTTCGTTATGCATAGAGAGGTTTCAGCAAACATACCATTGGAAAATAATACATTTTTTTATAATTGTTTGAAAAGAATACGCTATATAGGCAAACTTTTTCAAGGTTAAACGTTCTTGAAAAGATTAAGGTTCTTCCCTGATCTCAAAGGGCAATCGATAAATTTCAAACCTATGACACAATAATTCAAAATTTAAACAAATAATGGTCAAGGACAGCGCTATTAGATGTAGCAATTGTCTTAAAGAGAGGGTAGAGGATCTGGACTCCTTAATCAAAGGTATAGAAAGTGAGTCAAAATCGTCTACCCCTTAATATGCATTCTTGTTCATCATGGCTCAAATTTTCTTATGACTACAGATGTCAATAAACTGTCATATATATATATATATATATGGGAGATGTTATATGAACATCAACTTAGACATTTTTTTTGTAAAAACGCTCCAAATCAAGATTTGGCTAATGCAAATCTCCACGGTTTCACGACGGGAACACAAATATGCGTCTTGTTTTTTTTTTCCGAGATGTATAATGACATGTTTTGAATTTTTAAATTTTACCATAATTTCCAGAACTCGAGAAGATCTTGTTTATATTATTTGTTTAAAGAAAAGATTCCAGGTAATAATAAAATGGGGGCATGGAAGGGGGCATATTTAGGAGGTAGATGATCCTCACTGATAAAAAGTAAGAAAATTCAGATCTCATTGCTTGATTTAACGACGTCTTTTGCTTGTAATAATTGGACTTTGAAATATTAGATTGGACTCTCCCCTTTTTTTCTTTTAAACTAGAAAAGATCCAGTTGCTCATGGGTTATTAAAATAGGTTGTTTCCAGCGGCCAGTTTCAAAGAAATTTAGACAAGTATTTGTAATGCAGCGTTACTTGTTATAAATGGGTTGATTTTTATTCTCAAATCAGGTAGACCAAACAGTTGGGTGTGCTCTCTACGTCTCGTAATTCCTCTCCTTTCTTTATTAAGTTGTACATGGAAACCATGTTTTATAATTCCATATTATTGGAGCCTATTAAACACTCCCAAGGTTTTACAAAGAGGGAGCGTAAAAAACTTTTAAACGCTCCATTAATAGGACCCTATTAATTTTTTGAAATCACTGGACTTGAAAAGTAATCCAATGGAGACAATGCAAGAAATAAACAGTAAGTATTACCTTGTATCCAACACTATCTCCAACGGTTTCACCTCTTTCAGAAGAGATCCTATCAGCAACTAGAATTGAAAAGTGAAACGGAAAGTAAGCATTTCTAATTACTTTTCAGCTAAAAGTAGGAAGAGATGGACCAGAAACAAATAGAATTAATATGAACCTGATATTGCTGATATTCTACGTGGTTGTGTGCAGACTATTTTACAAACCTTGCCTTTGCCCCACATGTGGTCCAAAAGAAACTGTGGAACCTGGAAATGTTGACACAAAAAATGTCAGCGTTAAATATCTACCATGGAGGAGTTTGCTCTACCAAAAAAGTCAACGTCAAAATATAAGCAGTTAGTCAGCAAAGAACTAGCGTGTCAAGAAAGAAACTTAAGAACGAAATGAGAGATAAAGGCAGAGAGCTAACCTGTGTGGTCTTCCCACATCCAGTCTCACCAGATACAAGCACAACCTGCTCCAAATACATAACACAAAGAAATATGTTAACCTTGTTTGCAGTACAAGAGAGAGTATATGATTATCTGTACTGTGGTCCTGCGGACGATCTTTTTACTGTGTAAGGGGGTATAGCTAGCTATACCCCTTCTGGTAACTACTGGCAAAATACTATACCCCTTTATACTATACTACAAGTCTACAAACTACCATGGCCTATGAATATGCGAATACAAATCAAAAGAACTTCAGACCAATGGACTAAGATTAGCCAGCTTTTCAGGAATCAACATCACTAGATATCCATTTTTTTATGACTAGAAAAGAGATTTCAACCCTCTATCCAAATTGTTGCTCTGTGTTAGCCTCTTCAGCTTCATATAGTAATTACTTATTTAATGCTTTCTACAATACTGTTATTCAGGAAATTGACGTCACTAAAATTAAAGGAACATACAATCCTTTACACTCAACCCAAAGAGACTAGGAATAAAAAAGCAGATTGAAAATAAAAATCCAGAAAATAATCAATTGCCTAAAAATTTCCGAACCTGATTAGATTTTATAGTCGATGTAATAGCATCCTTAAATGATGCAATTGGAAGTCTCTCCCTTGCTTCAGCTATCTGCACAAAGTAAAAATTAAAACACAGCTCTAAAACAATTACAAGAAATAACACTTTCTATACAAGACTACCAACCGAAATGAACTGCAGGTATACAATTACACTGCAGATTCAAATTAAAAGAAGATGAACGAGTGAAGGTGAAAGCCATAATCAGCTAAACCTGCTGCAATTCTGGGTCCTTTTCAGTCCTAAATATATGCTGTTGCAACTTTACCCCAATTTCGACTCTGCTGAATGTTGGTTTACTAAATATATCCTCTCTACTTTTTCGAGTTTTAGCAGCTTTTCCAGAATCAATTCCAGCCAGATCCTCCCCAAAATTGCAATTATCAGGAGGATACTGAGTAAACAAGTCCTGTAATACCATCTTCGCCCCTTCCGAAAAAGAAAACTTGGCGAGATTATTTTTCTTTTTTAATTTTGGGAGGTTTTTTTCCTTTTTGTTCACGTTTCCGTTCTTTTGAACTTTGAAAACAGATAGTCTCCTCTGATCTCCTTTCCTACATAAAGAATAAATAAATTGTCCAAATGAATTATTAACCATAGGATCTATAACCCCCACCCCCCTTTAATAATAGGTCTTGAGAGTATAATAACACTGCTTACTCACCCTGAACTTTTGGATTTCATTCCCATCTTTTTGGATAGTCGATGGGCAATAGCACGTTCTTGATTTGTAAGGCCAGCTTCAAAAGTGTAAACTACACAAATTATAAAATTTCAGAATCTTATTGATAAAGAAAAATTTATAAAACAAATAACGTTTACACACAAAGGATGGAAACAAGCCAAAATGTATAAACTTTTATACATAATTATTGAAAGGCAGAAAGCTACTCAATGATGCATTCTCAAGAACGACGACTAAAGGGAGAGAGTACAAACTTCTTGTCTCAGATAATTCACTTAGATTTGTATATGATTGGTCAAACCTTACAAGATTTGACTCCAATATTTTTTTTATAAGGTTGTGAGGCTGTCTGGTTAAGAGCTCAAACTCAGTTTTTTGAGTAATAAAATGAGAAATTTGTTTAGTTGTAGGTTTTGCTTCTAGTTTTAGAAATACCCATAGCTTTATAGTTGAAAATTCAACTGTAAGATTTTTGAAAATAAATGAACCAATCCTTCCACACACGTGACTTGTCTATAACACATCCTTCCCTAAAACCATTTTAGGCTTTTGGTGATATTTTCAAAAGTAAATAAATACCAGTTCTTTTTAAACCACAGCTTCTAAACACTTTGGATTCCTGTAAATCTAAATTCCCGCAAGACCTTTGAAACTAGAAGTTGTTTCAATCCCTCTATCTTAATTATGACTTGCTAAACAGCTTTTAATTTTTCTTGGATGCTTGGTTCCGAATTGATCTCAAAATACTTCACAACTAATCGTCATCCTAATTAACTTGCTAAATAGCTTTTATTTTATTAGTGCCATTACCAGCTACTAATTAACAGTATTGTGACACAGCTTATTCTAATATAAATAAAAAACATGCAAAACAACCAATTACATTTTTCACAGCATTAGGATGATAAACCTAGTATTTTCCTAAGCCCAATTTCACTTAATTATTTTAGTGTAATAACCAACTAATTGACAGTGTTACGGCACAGGGTTCGTTCTAATCTATAGCTAATTATTATTTTCCCAATCCCTAATTTTTAATTCTATAATTTTAGTGCTATCACCAGCTAATTTAACCGCGTCCATTCCAATCTAAATAATAACAAAAAACTGCATAACAAACAGTTTAGGTAAAAACTTACCGATGCCAGTAAAAAAAAAAGCCAGGTAAATACATAAATTTATTTATAAGCTGGTAATGGCGCTAGGATGATAAATCTAGTATTTTACTAAACTTAATTTCATTTTATTATTTTAATGTCATAACCAACTATTTTAACAGTGTTATGACTTATGACACAGTTCGTTCTAATCTACAGTTAATTATTTTCCCAATCCTCATTTTAATTCTATTTTAGTGCGCCATTACCAACCAAAAAGTTACCGATGCCAGTAAAAAAAAGAGGGTAAATAAATAAAAAAAACGTTACCGTCATCATTAGAAAACAGTTAATTACTAATTAACAATGTTATGTCACGGAGTTCGTTCTAATTTACAGATAATTACTATTTTCCCAACCCTAATTTTAATCCTGTTATTTTAGTGTCAGTAAAATAATATAAAGTTACCGATGCCGGTGAAAAAATCAAGGTAAATAAGTAAATAAGTTAACCAACTTAATTAAAAATATTTCCCTTTTGTTATGAAACAGAGTTTGTTCTAATCTACAGCTAATTACTATTTTTCCTAACCCTAATTTTAATCCTATTATTATTTTAGTGCCGGTAAAAGGTTAAAAAAAAAGGTAAATAAATAAATAGATAAAATAAAGAATTTACCGTCATCATTAGAAATGCGAAATAACTCAAGAGTTTGATCGATTATAATCCGAAAGCTTTCGTCAACGACTTTCTTCTTCTTTTTGCCTTTACACGTGGCATCTCCTGGTTTCATCTCTTTTCTCTTACACATATACTCTCTCTCTCTCTCTATATATATATATATATATATATATATTGTTTTGCAGAGTTATAAATAAATATAGATTTTAGAGAGAGAAAGTTAGTGTGTGTGTGTGTGTGTGGAGGTACGGCGGCGCTCGAGGATACATTATATGTGTGTGTATATATATATATATATATTTGGCAATTGTGTATTATATAGTTTACATACCCTGTGACTTTATGCTAGATTCACTTTAGTACCTGTGTGCAATTGTTTTTTGAAATTAACCCTTCTATATTTATTCATTATATATTGGTGAGATAAAAATAGGAATACAATTAAACTACTTATGTATGTATCGTCGGTGAATAAGTCGCATAATCTATTAACGTGTGAGCAGGTATATTCATATTTCAAGGAATATACGTGAATAAACATGAACGAGGGTTAGGATTGATACTATAGAGAACAACTAAAACTGTAATTTTTTAGCTATAATTAAAATAAAATAAAAAAGATAGGGATTTCACCTCACTTAATTGAACACATCAAATCAAACAAATAAGCCAAGGAATTTGCCGATATATCCACGAGCTACTATCTTTTTATTGGGTTTCTTTCTCTATATGATAAATAAGTAGCTACTTAATAATAATAAAAAAATGTTCATATATAATTTGTTATTTATTCAGAAGATATAATAAAAATGGCGAAGGTAAATGTAATAGAAACTCAAACCCTTAGCAATTTTCAAATCATCCAATCGTACAAAGAAATGGGTTTTAGTAAAAGAATTGATGGAAAATAAAAGGGAAAAAATAGGTTTATTACCTCAAATATCAGCCATTAACAAAATGGGAACTAAACTACTAACATTAATAGTTGAGTTACCGAACTAAATATTTTTTTCTATCAATTTAACTGAACAAAAGTTAATATTAAATTTTATTTCAGTCCCAAATTTTATAAAACATATGAATTTAACCCGGAAATTTTATAAATTTATATTTTTAACATACTCATAACAAATAGTTACATATACATAAATACAAAAAATACAAAAAATACCCAATTTATATATCTATATATAAAACGTTTTATAAAAAAATTAACTTAAAAAAACAACTTTTTTTTTAAAAAAAACCTTTAAAAAAAAACTTATAACTTATTTTTATTTTTAAAAAAACACTTCAAAAAGTGCATACCTTAATTTTTTTTAAATGTATGCACTTTTTGAAGTGCTTTATAAATTAAAAAAATTAACTTTTTAAAAAATGTATGAGTATGTATATAGATATATAAATTGTGTATTTTTTTTTATTTTATGTATATGTATGAGTATGTATATGTAACTATTTGTTTATGGGTATATCAAAAATGTAAATTTATAAACTTTTCGAGTTAAATTCATATGTTTTATAAAATTTGGGACTAAAATGAAATTTAAACTTAATTTTCATCCAATTAAATTGACGGATGTCCAGTTTAGAAAAAATATATAGTTCGATAATGTTAATAGTTTGGCCCCAATTTTGTTAATAACTGCTAGTTGGGGTAGTAAACCTATATTTTTCCGAAAATAAAAAATGAAGAATTTAGAATTTAATAAAAATATGAGATGTAGTGTTTTATTGGAGGGTAAGATGAGTTTTAATTGTGTCGATAGTGTGTTTACTATCTCTTTTTCTCACATTAATTTTCCTATATGAGTGATTAATTATATACTTTAATCACATGTGGATCACATTAGATATTACCCATTGATTTTATTTTATTTTGATCTAATGGGTGAGATTGATTGCAGTCATGGTTGTCCTTTATAATAACAGTCATATTCCCCGTTCCATAAATAAACCACACCCTACCGAATTTAATAAAAAAACAATGTTTTCGTAAAATGAGAACTATTCGAACTTGTGTTGTTCAGCTCGTGTATAACATTTAATTTATGAGTAGACACTCTTTGAATTTGAAAACTCTTTTTCGCCATTAATTGAACCCATATTGTAATGACAGTGTTTCAGTTGCCTTCACATAATAGTGACCATTTAGCCTTGTTGCATATACATCTGTGTGCATTTTAATTTAGGGACCTTAGCTATTATTTAAATGATAATTTTTAAATATTTTAAATGAAAGTTTAAAATATATTATCAAATTAGGTTGTGTAGCAGTTTATTTATTTTTTATTGTTAACGAGTTTATTTGAATTAGCTATTTTAGTGCCCTCATACTTTAAAAGAAAATGAGTTTGAGTATTTAAAATTGATAAGCAAATTAAAAAATCTGCTACGAGTCTCTTAGTTATGAAAAGTTCGATTTATCGACCTTATCTTATTAATATAAGTGATTTGGTGATCCCAGTTAATTTTTTGGATGAAAAAGGTTAGACATAATTTCAGAAGTTTTAAACATTTACATTCCAAACTCGATAGTTTAGATCAGATAGTAACAAATCAGCCAGAAAATAAAATTGACAAAATTAACCATTTTTTGATTTTATTTTATTTTGAAAGAGACATTTTTAATTTAAAAATCTTTTCTTGAAGAAAAAAAAGCAAATTTTCAAAGTTTTTTCTTGTAAGAAAATGCGAGTCTTTGTTAAAAGGTAGGATTAAAAGAAGTACTTAAAATTTTCCCTTTTACCAATATAATGTTTGTTTAACATTTTTTTTTGAATTGTTTACTTAAAGAAACTTTCCTAGCTAAATAAAAAAAAGTGACCTTGAAAAGAACTTGGATTTTCAGGAGTTCTTTTTCTTAGATAAAGAAACCTTTTCTTAGGACTTAATTTATAGTAGAAAGAGATTTCCATACAAAACAAATTTTTCGGAGAAAAAAACCTTTCTGTAAAAAGTATGATTGTTTTGTAATTTTAATATATATTTTTTTCTAAACATTAGTAGTTTTAAAAAAATTTGGAAGTATTTAATACATTTTTTGCTAAAATAGTAAATAAAAATACATGCTTTACAAGCTTTTGTTTCAAAGTCATTTTTTTTTGTTAATTGTGTTAAAAACAAATAAGTTGAATATAATATTTTAAACTATATGGATTAAATTGTAATTTGTAAATTTTTCCATGAAGAAAAGTTGACAGTAGGTTACCAAATTAGTAACGTTGATAAACATAATAAAACCGTCGGTCATTGATTTTGCAATGAAAACAAGTTGTAAGCGAGAGTCTCAACTGGTCATTGCTTTTGGAGTGAAAACAAGTTGCAAATATAGTTATTTCTTAACTACATAAAAAGTGGGCTTCCGCTCATGCTTATGACCTTACCCCTTGCACACCATTAGTCTATCACCAACTTGCCGCTTTGCACAATATATACTATATAGTATATACAATGGAATTTGCCATATTTTTTTAAAAGATGTAATTTAGTAAATCGGATTAATTAGTATCTTATTTAATAGCTAAACTTATGAATGAAATGTTTGTTAACTAAATCTTTATTTTCCCATTTACAAATATTTACTCCGTACATTTTAAGTGTAATTAAGGCTCTGTTTGTTTTGTTGTAAAATGGGGGTAAACAAATATTTACGGATAAAATAGATTTTTCGGCTGATTGGTTTAACGTAAAACATTTTTTTTGGGAAAATTTTTCCCACATATCCAGTAAAATTGGGGGAAATGATTACCCCGCAAATAAAGTTGTAAATGGTTTACGGAGCCTCTCTCTATATTCTTTCTAATACTAGTATTATAACTATTATTAATTATAGGTCTATTCTTTCAAAATTATTTAATAATTAGTCCAATTCTATCTACTAACCAATAAAAAAAAGGAAAAAATACGAAAAATTCTAAAAAATAACAAAAATGGAAAAAATTTTCCGAAAAATCTAAAAAACCCAAGAAAACTTGAAAAAGCTAAAATATAATTAACCAATAAAAATATAAATAAATAGGAAAAAATCTAAAAAATAACAAAAAAATGGAAAAAATAAAACAAAAGACAAAAAATTCCGAAAAATCTAAAAATCCCAAGAAAATTTAAAAAAGCTAAAATCTAATTAACCAATAAAAATATAAATAAATAGGAAAAAATCTAAAAAATAACAAAAAAAATGGAAAAAATAAAACAAAAAATTCCGAAAAATCTAAAAAACCCAAGAAAATTTGAAAAAGCTAAAATCTAATTAACCAATAAAAATATAAATAAATAGAAAAAATATAAAAAATAACAAAAAAATGGACAAAATAAAACAAAAAACAAAACATTCCGAAAAATCTAAAAAAGCCAAGAAAATTTGAAAAAGCTAAAATCTAATTAACCAATAAAAATATAAATAAATAGGAAAAAATCTAAAAAATAACAAAAAATGGAAAAAATAAAACAAAAAATTCCGAAAAATCTAAAAAATCCAAGAAAATTTGAAAAAGCTAAAAAAAGTCAATAATATCTTCTATACTTATAATTTTATGAGTTTATATGTTGAAAAATTATAAGTTATTATAAGTGACGTATATGAAATAAAATATGTGTTTAGGTTAAGTTTCCTATACATGTTGACGAAGTTCCTTTAAGAAAAGTAGACGAACTTTTAGCTTTTTTCCCGTCAAAATAATTGTGATTTTAATCACTAATGTTTTTAAACTTTCACGAACTTATTCATTTTTGTGACTTTTAGTTAATTTTTGTGACTTTTAGTTAATTTTTGTGACTTTTAGTTAATTTTTGATGTTTTTCATCTTAAAATATTTTGTTTAAAGTATGAACAATGTTTATTTATTTATGCATCGAATTTGTCTAATTTAAATAACTAATAGATTTTTGAATTTCAATAGAATTCCCATGGAAAACCTTTGACGCACCAAACACCCGTAAATAAAATGCAAACAAAAATTTACACCGTAAAACTTTACCTGAAAAATATTTTTCCTCCGTAAATATTTTACTACGAAACAAACAGAGCCTAAATGTTGGAGATCAGAAACATTTCATTCCCTTTGAGATCCTTTACTTCGGGTTAACATGTAATAATAGTGTAAATTAATATTACTACATATACAAATATATTTTCTTAAATAAACTAAATAACATATAAGAAAGTAACTCGTCCATGTATTAGCCTTCCAATTTAAAATCATACAAGACAAGTTTTAAATTTGAGGAGGAGATAAATTAGTTCAAACATTCGACGCTATAATTTATAATTCAAGTTGAATACAAGTTTAACACAAGTTTAACGAAATGTAACATATACGGATTGGTGACTTTGCCTGAGTTTGCCCTCGTAGATTAATATATTAAGAATTAAATTTATAGAATCACTTCAAATGACAGGGAAATTAAACGTATTCCATATCATACTCGAGAACAAATAAACATATGTTATTAACTTTAAATCATACAGTCTCCCATCTTGCCGGCCGGGCTTCCTTGCTAGTACTTTCAAAATGTTTAACAATTGTTCCACCTGGCTCCTACAATCAATTTCATTTCATTTTAAATTTGGGAGCACAATTATAAATTATGTATAGTTTTTTATACTTGACACATTGTCATGAATTTGATCTTTAATAGCTTCTAAAATTGTTTGTATGGTGCCACTAGTTTCATAAAGATTTTGCAACTTCTATTTGCGGTTTCTATAAGCTGGTCCCAAATGCATGCCATTCTAGGTAAGTTAATGGAGGATGGTTATGAATACTGTTCTTTACGGAATTATTGTAAAATGACCCTCAACATATATAACTATTAATCTTAAAAGTATAATAAAATCTTTTTGGTACATGAGCAATTGGTGGGTAAAGATTTTGGTGCAATATTTATCGGAACATTCTCACATTATAACTAAATGCGAAACTTTTGTAAAATGAACCTCAATTATTCTCTAGATGTCTTTCATATTAGCTGTTTTTCATGATTCCTCAGTTTTCAAATAACCGCAATAGTCAAATTCAGACGAGTTGAACATGAATGAGTAAGTTGAGAACCCTAAAACTAAGATTGTTTGTTTCCACTTTTGATTAATCATTTTTATCAAACTACGCCTTTATCCCGAAAAATTAGAAATCGGATATATGAATTTTTTTGAGAATTTATTCATGTTTGAAACAATGAATTTTTCTCCACCATATGTTTCTATCCAAAGATATTTATTCATCAATTTGTCTTATGTTCAAATCATTACGAATGACTTGAATGCAAGTTTTTAACGGTCTACCTCTACCTTTATTTTGATTTCCTGTACTAATAAATTCGCTCTTCCTAACCGGAGCACCTATAGGCCTTCTTGTCACATGCCCAAACCACCTTAAACGGCCCTCTCTCATTTTATCTTCAATCGAATCCACACTTAGTCTATACCGGATATCCTCATTCCTAATCTTATCTTTTCTAATCTTACCATACATGCATCTTAGCATTCGCATCTCTGCTACCCTCATTTTATTTTCATCAACTTTTTTAATCGTCCAACACTCACTATCGTATAATAAAGCTGGTTTATAGCTGTTTTATAAAATTTACCTTTAAACATTAAGGGCATACTACGATCACATAAAAAATCCGACATGCTCCTCCACCTCATCCATTCTGGTTGGATTCTATGGTTGACATCACTTTCTATTCCGTCATTGTTTTAAACTATTGACCCAAGACAACAAAAGGTATCGATTTTTGGTACTACCTCACCACCTAACTTAACTACAAACGGATCTACCTGCACTTCTACAACTAAGCTACACTCCATGTATTCGGTCCTTGATCTACTTAACCTGAAACCCCGAGTCTCTAAAGTATATCTCCATAATTCTAACTTATCGTTCACACATGTCATAGTCTCATCTAGTAAAACTATATCATTCGTATACAACATGCACGAAGGTACATCTTGTTGAATATATCTAGTTAGTTCATCCATAACTATAGCAAACAATAAATGGCTTAAAGTTTATCGTTGGTGTAACCCTATTGTAATATGAAAACTATCTGTCATGTCACCAGCTGTCCTAACATTCGTAGTTACTTCTTCATATATATTCTATATGTAAATCTTTTTTCCCATTACCAAAAAAAAAAAAAAACTTTCTTTCCCGTCCTATATTTCTCCACTATTTTCCTAAGTAAATTTGTTGTTTCTGTAGTCAAACGTCCTGGCCTAGTCTCCTTGAGGAATTATATACTCACTTCGTTCCTATTTAAATGTCCACTATGAAACTACATGCAATTTTGACCGACCATGAAGCTATTTAATTGTATCAATATTTTCGGAATGAAAATTTTCAAAAGTTGATAAGTTGATCATATAGTTCAAATGCTAAATTTTATGATTAGATTTAAAAAAAATTTATTTCGACAATTTTGATACAAGTTGTAAGCTAGGTAAAATTGCACGTAATTTCGTAGTGGACAATTAAATGGAAGCGGAGCGAGAAGAAAATTAGATACAAAAGAAGGGGAAAATGAGATCTATAAAATTGCTAGAATGAGGGAAAAGAAAAGTAAAGATATAAATGATGTAAGGTGTATTAAAGATATACACAATAAGGTGTGGGTGAAGAATGATGAGATTAAATATCTGGAAAGATTATTTAGAGAAGCTTTTTAATGAAGATAAAACTAATAACATAAGTGAGGTCAAAGTAGAAAAGATTAACTGTGATTTCATTTGTAGAATTAAGGTATGAGAAATGAGTCCAAATCTTCTACCCCATTTTTCTACCCTCTTTCGTGTCCCCTTGTTTATTTTATCCAAAAAAAAATCTAAAAAACTTGAAAAAAATTGTACAATTACTATAATACATGTATCAATACATTTCAATAATTATTTTTAAAAGAAAATCCACACAAAATTTATTTTGGAATAAATGTATAAATTAGTGTAAATTAAACATTGAATATTAAAAAAATTGTCTAAAACAATATTATGTTCAAATGTTTTAAAATTTGAATACAATATAATATAAAAGTTTATAAAGTTGCGGTATAAGCTGTGAAAATTTAAAATTTGAGTGAAAATAAGCAAGGGGGCACGGAAGAGGATAGAGAATAGGAGGTAGAAGATTTGGACTCATGAGAAATTCAGAATGTATTAAATAAAATGAAAATAAGGAAAACACTAGCTGCGGATGAGATTCCTATAGAAGTTTGGAAATGTATGCTGGATGTAGAGATAAAATGGATAACAAATCTTTTTAACAAAATTTGGCTAACAGAAAAATACGTGATGAGTGGAGAAAAAGTTGTCACGCTCCAAATTTCATAAACACGGATATCGAGGCATGACCTTTTTAAATAAAAAAAAAGTGAAACCTGTTGGTACGAAATTAAATTTTTTAAAAGAAACACAAGCGAGCTAAAGGAACAATTAATCAATTTAATAAAAGTGTTTGCCAAACGCGGCTACAAGACGAGATAAAATAAACGAATGTAAATTTCCCGTAGGCTACAACCTCAAAATATAATATAAATGAAAAGAAAGCGGAAGCCCTAAACCCTCTTATCCAAACATGCCAACCTAAGTGGTACCTGAAATACAAAATTATAACGGTGAGTCCCACGCACATAACTAGACGGGACGGCACCACCAAATACCGTCACTCCATCCCATAAATGCAAGAGCTCACAAATTCTACAACTACGATAATCGACGTATAAAAAGAAATATGATAACATTCTACAACTGAATAAATTAAATAAATCAAATAACGTCAACACAAATCTATAGCAAACATGGACCTCTCATGCCACCTACTTTAGTCTGTAAGGTAGGTCATTCCCTATCCCCTCGGCCGTCTTCTGTCCCCGGAATTAGGAAGAGACAGAGACAATTGCTAACATAAAAGTAGATTTAAAGTGCGCACTTGGACCTCTCATGCCACTCGTCCCAGTCCGTAAGACGAGTCATTTCCTATCCCCACGGCCGTTTACTGTCCCCGGAATTAGGAAGAGACAGAGACCATAGCTAACATAAAAATAAATATAGTGCACACTAGGACCTCTCATGCCACTCGCTCCAGTCCGTAAGACGAGTCATTCCCTATCCCCTCGGCCGTCTTCTGTCCCCGAAATTAGGAAGAGACAGAGACCATTGCTAACGTATAAATATTAAGGCCTCGGCCAATAATATTATACTATTCATATAACACAATCTCATACGTATAAATATTAAGGCCTCAGCCAATAATATTATACTATTCAAATAACACAATCTCATACGCCACTTAACGTAATACAACATAATCCCAAAAGCATAGGTGCTAGATTCACAACTAGCCAAACAAGTCTAATCAACATAAAAACTCATTCAGACATTTTAACAAACACCTTGTATGCGCAATATAAAACTCATCTTTATTTCAACAATAATTTACCCAATTCTATCAACAAACATAATAATACATAATCAACGCATATAACACGCAACCCATTAATATTATCATTAATCCGAAATCAAAAGACTAAATCCACAACTAATCCAAAATCAAATAAGTGAATTAAAAATATAACAACTAAACCGCAATTAACAATTTAAGAACATAATTAATATAAAAGGCAAAAACCCCCAATTCATACTAAACGTAAAACCTAATCCTAACATACACCCTCGTCTAGTCGCAATGGATAACCCCCGTTACCTTAGTGCGTAGAGGATATGCTTCTGGTATGAACCCGCTAGTGGTGGTTTCCTCTTCTTCTTCTTTTCTCTTTTCTCTCTTTTTCTCTCTTGTTTTTGGCTGATTTTTGGTTTTGTGAATTGAAAGTGGGCTGATTTTTGGTTTAGAAAAAACTGTTTTTAGATAGTTTGTGGAAGCGAACTATTTGGTCCCCAAAGTTCTACAAGCTAACTCTTAATCCAAAAATATTGTTTTACTACTCAAAAATAACAAATCTTTAGAAACAAATCTATTGGGTCCTTTTTATAAGTAAAACTAGTAACAGGTTTTTAAAATAAAGTTTTTCGGAAGAGTTTCGGTTTTTGGCTAAAAATTAGTCGAGTGACCGGTTTTTGGTAAAATTTTGTATAAAACGTTTTTGGATAAATTAAATCATAAATAAAACCATTTATATGGGATGTTACAAAAGTACTTTGGTACCGTTATATAAGAGTAAGGGAGATATACAAAATTGTTCTAACGAATAAAACTTATGTGTCATACAATGAAATTATGAGAGAGGGTAATTGAGTCTACGTTGAGTCGTATAGTTGATATTTCGGAAAAATAGTTTGGGTTTATGTCAGGACGTTCGACTACAGAAACAATAAATTTACTTTAGAAAATAGTGGAGAAATATAGGACGGGAAAGAAAGATTTACATATGGTGTTTATTGACTTAGAGAAGGCATATGATAAAGTTCCCAAAGAAGTGATTTAGTGGGTATTGGAAAAACGATTTGTGTCTATTAAATATATAAACATAATTAAGAATATATATGAAAAAGTAACTGCGAATGTTAGGACAGCGGGTGACATGACATATAGTTTTCATATTACAATAGGGTTACACCAACGATCAACTTTAAGCCATTTCTTGTTTGCTATAGTTATGGATGAACTAACTAGACATATTCAGCAAGATGTACCTTTGTGCATGTTGTTTGCGGATGATATAGTTTTACTAGATGAGACTAGGACATGTGTGAACGATAAGCTAGAATTATGGAGATATACTTTAGAGACTCGGGGTTTCAGTTTAAGTAGATCAAAGACCGAATAGATGGAGTGTAGCTTTAGTTGTAGAAGTGTGGTAGATCCGCTTGTAGTTAAGTTAGGTGGTGAGGTAGTACCAAAAATCGATAGCTTTTGTTGTCTTGGGTCAATAGTTTAAAACAATGGCGGAATAGATCATAAAACTTAGCCCTATCCTCTCGAATAACTTTCTTTACGAATCTCCTATTATCTTTATACCTATTATAGCGTTGACCATCCTTACACTTTTTCAACGCCTTATAACCTTCTCTTTTGTTCTTGACTGCGGTTCTTACCTCCTTGGTCCACCAACATGATTCCTTTCTACGAGGCGCTCTACTCTTGGATACTCCTAGTGTGGCATTCACTACTCTATGTGCACAACCCATCATTTTTTCCCATATTGTATTCACATTTCATCACCTTTCCAATTAGCCTCTTTCACCAACCTATCTTCAAATGCTACTCCATCCGTCCCTTTTTAAGTATAAATTATTTTTTATTGGTCTGTCCCAAAATAAGTGTCTACTTTCTCAATTTGGTAATTAAAAAGTAACAAACTTGCTATTTTATCCATTAAATAATATTAAAATAAAAAAAAAGAACATAAAAGGAAATAAACATAATAATGTGACAGACTTACCATTCATGGGGTATTCCATCGCTATAAATGAATTTAATTATTTTTTTAATAAGGGCAATATAGATAGTTTATATATCAAATTTTTAACTATTAAAAAGTCGAAATTTTCAAATGGAACACTTAAAGAGGGACGGATGGAGTATCATTTCTGCCCCATTTAACTTCCACCATTTAATTTTCGGATGTTCAACTTTTACCTTTCTTTTTTACCCAACTTTTTACACGAATATCTAAAAGTAAAAGTTTATGTTGAGTCGTGACGCTCTCCCTTCAAATAACTTTACGATCCTTACAAAATCTTATATCTATACTCCTAGTCAAGAAATAATCAATTTGACTTGAATATCCACTTCTATACGTCACCAAATTCGTTTCTCTTTTCTTTAACCAATTATTTACAATTTTTAGATCATAAGATCTAGCAAACTCTAAAGTACTATGTCCCACGCTATTTCTATCTCAAAAACCATAACCCCATGAACATGCTCAAAACCATCTCGAATTTTACCCACATACCTATTCAAGTTCCCTCCAATGATTATTTTCTCTCCATTCGGCATATTTTGTATCTGCTCGTCTAAATCTTTCCAAAATTTCTTTTTACTAGAGTCATCTAACTCTACTTGCAGTGCATAGACGCTTAGAATATTTATAATCTCCTCTCCTAATATTAGTTTAATAGATATAATACTATCTCCATTTCTTCTCACTTGAACGACTTATTTTTGTAAATTATTTGTTACCATTATTCTCACCCCATTCTTATTTCTCTCCCTACCGGTATACCATAACTTATAGCCCTAAGACGCTACTTTCCTATATTTTCCCCCTACCCACTTAGTCTCTTTTAGACATAAAATCTAATTTGAGGCGAGAGAAATAGTGTCTTAGATTATTCTGCTAAATTTAATTAGCGTGAGCATGTTTTAAAGTGTTCCTTTTTTGGGAAATTGAATAGTGGAACAGATAAATGCAAGCAAAAATAACTACTAATGGGGAGTTGTATATATAAAGATAAACGTGACTATCTTGACAAGGTGAAAAGATCTTATATGTACACCGTTTACCAACTTTACATAGATTTATATCAAGCTAGAACATCCATCAAACCCGAATAATTAAAGTCATGTTACGTAACTACCCAATCTGAAGTTCTATCTATAACTTTACCATTTATTTTCACTTATGGAAATAAAATGTATGATTTTTTTTGGACGCTATACCACACAAATCACCTTGCTTTATTTTAAGAGCCGACGTGCCAATACTTAGTGATTCATAGTATGTATTTTTTTTTGTGTGAAAGTTGGTGGTCTTACAGTTTCACTACTTGGATGACACCGAGGTTGAGCGAGCAATTCTATAGTCTATGAACACGAGTGAAAAAGATTCAAGCAATGGACGATTGTCGTACTTCAATTTCTTTCTATAATTGGGTACTTTATGCATTGAGCAATGTTTGCACAGATAAAGATGCTAATTATTTGAACAAAGCAACCGTATCAGCATCGTTAACCATTTACTCAAATCTAACACATTTTATATCTTTTAACCAACCTGATAAAGCATAGACTTTGTTCGGTTAAGTCGTGCTTTTCAACAATAGTGATTAGGATGATCGATAATAATAAATTGGACAATGTTATCTTTCTTTATTGATCGGGTAAATCACGAAGTTTTATTACAATAGTTTCATAATGATCGGGATATATTCTCAGGATTTGACTTGACTTTTCGATGAGGTGTACTCTTAGTGAGATAAACTCTGGAAAGTCTCTGTAATGACGTATACTTTTCTGTTTGGAAGTCAGATGATCCCATTGTACTACTATTTGACTCTATTTATAGGGGTACGTGCTCCATAGGATGTTGATAAGTGTCGCTTTCATCTGTCAGATCATGAGCTTTTTATGCAATAGGCTTCGCTAATTTGAGTTCAACCCAATGGGTAATTACCTTTCCTATTATAAGAAGGAAATGACCTCCTTATCCTTACTCCAATTATACTCCTTATGGTAAAGTGATGGATTCTCATGAAAAATATATGGGTCGGGTTACTATCGAACGTCGCTTAACGAGTATTATTTTCATGTCGTATCAAGTGCTCCCTGACTTTTTCGTTGTGGTATCCACGACAAGAGAGTCATCATGTTTGGTTTTTATGGACTTCATCTCGACCTTGTTGTTCCCTCATGTTTTCTCGAGAAACGTAATCGTTTGATATCTCTGTTTACTTCACTGCAATTAATGACATTGGGAAGTCTAGGCATGTTACCTTGTTTCGATGAAACTCTTGATCTTCCCATTATCTATCTATTATAAAGAGGACTCCTTACTACTTCCATTTTCATATCTTATTATTACAACTTCTTTACGATATCATGGCTCATTCTAATGGATCTAGTGGAGACAACTTCTTTGAATACCTTGCTTATCTAGAGTGCGAGGTCAGGAAGGCTCATGCCCTGAAGAGAAGGTTCGTCTTCTTGGTGAGGGAAGCTGTTAAGGTGCCTGCCCTAGAGGAAAGGGTGGTTACCTTGGATGCAGCCCACCACGTGGCTTTGGCTGATCGGGATTGGGCCCTCGACCGGGTCAAAAGACTTGAGGTTTCTCGGGACAGGCATAAGGCGTACACGAGGGCTTACAAACTGGCCCTAAAGGAGTTGCATGCCTGATCCAAGAAAGGGTCGGATGGCGGTGAAGCGGATTCTGTAGCCGATTAATTTATTTCTTGTAATGTCTTTTTCTTTTTATTTGAAGATGTAACGCGTCTATGTAACCGAATTCCTGAATTTAATAAAATCTTCCTTTATTCTCATCATTTATCCATTATTGGCCTTTTAATTGTATTGTATTTTCATATTATTTTTTCTTGCCACGTATTCTATGATGCTATGATGGATTTTATTGAGCCATGTGCGCGTATCTATCCAAATTTCGAAAAGATTGACTTTGTGCATGCTTTGTCTTTTCCATTCTTCTAAGACTGTTGCACTTTCCCAAGGTGACACGTGTGTAGTGGCTTTTCCACATATTTGTATTTATCCAATATTGGCATGAATCCAAGAGTCTCCTTGATCAGATGCGTCTCTTCAATGCACACGTTTCTTAGAAATTTTTTGGCCAACGGTCGCGATTCCCCACTTCATGCCTTTCTTAATCCCTATATAAATACCCCCTTTTGTCATATTTTCTCTTCATCATCTCTCAATTGTTTTCCATCTTGTTACATATTCTTTTACAAATTTGCTGGTTTTAACATGTCTGTCCCTTTTATCAGATCAGCTCTAGCCCTACAAGTGGAGGCCTTTGAGGCTTTCTACAATAATGTGAAAAGGATGCTCCGGGATGCTAAAAGAGAGTTGCAAGTGATGCAATATTACCATACTGAGATGGTAAGGGAATTGACTTGGTTGAGGGCCGAGTTGGATTATTGTAGGCGTGCTCGCCAGACTTTGGTCTAGGAGAACAACATTCTAAGGGGGAATTCTTCGTTTCAAAATACTGCAAATTTGGCCAGACCATCTCATCGATACAGATCAACTTCGCCCGAACCACCCTAATTTTCTTTTCCTTTTCCTTTTTGTTCTGCTTTGTCCCCTGATGTAATAACTTTCAGTGTAACCCATCTTTATTAGTGAAATGAATGTTTACCTTTTCTCTCATTTCCAATGTAACCCATCTTTATTAGTGAAATGAATGTTTACCCTTTCTCATGTTTCTTTTGTAACCCATCTTTGTTAGTGAAATGAGTGTTTACTCTTTTTATTATTTCTTTTTGTACTTGTTGTTCTTTATTTACTTGATTATATGCCATACTGTCAAATATTTTTCTTACTTTTTTCTCCTTTTTATGTGCCCAGGTGATCTCTGTACCATGACTGACGTTTCATCAGTCAAACATGCTCTTATCTTACTTGTTTGTCAGTGCTTTCCAACTAGTTTTGCTTTCTATGCTCTATAAATACATTGCCCCCAACCCACTTCCTTCTCATCTCTCCTTGTTATATGAATTCCCCCTAGTGCTTTGAGTATATCAAATTAGTCAGTGGGTCTATAAATGGCCGATCCTAGGATGAACGATCAAGCCCGTGTAAGGGACTTGGATGAGTTGCTGTTTCAGACTCGTCATCGTATGATTAGGGCTGAGAGGGAGTTCGGGGTATTAACCCTTGGGCATTCTGCTTCTCCCAACGATGAATTATTACGGGAAAAGAGGGCTGAATGTGATGTCTTGTGACGTAGGTTAGACGAGCTCCTACTCGAGAGAGAGCATCAGATGAATGTTTGGCCTGAGGTCGAGGAGATGTGGGAGTATGCCCAGGATGAGTTTGATAGTGGTCCTCAGGGGTCGACTAGTTTGACAGTTGAGAATGCTCGACTAAGGGGTGAAATTGCTGCTCTTAGCTCGGCGAACGATGCTCTTGCCGAAGAAAACTCCTAAAGTCGAGGTCGGCTTGTGGATAGTAGGTCTTCAAGCCGCCAAGGGTCTTGTTCGCATATAGGGGGCTCGGTTTTTCCTCCTAGTAACCCTTAGTCTTTTGGATTTTTGCTGTTTATTAATCTTTAAATGTACTCTTTTATTATTGCTGTCATCTTGTTTGTTTACTTTTGAATCGATACACGTGTATGGCTGTAATTTGTGCTTTCTTTTGATTTTGGACTATTGTATCGCTTCGTTTCTTGTGCCTCTTCACTTTCTATATAAATACTCCATTGTGTTTCTCTTCTTTTTCACATAATTTCTTCATCTCTCTTTTCTTCCCTCCATATTATATATATATATATATATATATATATATATATATATATATATATATATATATATATATATATATATTGTGAGATGGCTCCCATTACAAGATCTGCTGCCAGGGTCCAAGTTTTCTTTGAAAACGAGCCCACTTTCATGCTGCTTGTTCGTGTTCCTTCAGAAGGTGAGGAGGAATTGACCCCAATCCAACTGCTTGAGATTGACATCAAAATCCTGAAGACGAAGCTCATGACCTCTAAGACCGACGGTAAGAGGTGGAAACAGTATTGGGAACAAGAGAAAATTGCTCATTATGAAGCCGAGAAGAAGTGTAGATCCCCCGCCTATTCTTTGTAGCAAGCGGAGATTGGCATCTCTCACATACTGAGGGAGAATGAACGTCTTGATGAGCTTTTGGCTGAAAGGACTGCAGATGTGGGTGGTAGTTCTAATGTTTTCAAATAAGGGGAGTTGTTTCTGTAATTTTCTTGTTTTTATGGGATTTTAATCAGTTGTAATATGTTTGTTTTTCCTGCGGTGGATGAATAAAAAAAATAGTCATTATCTGCTTTTCTCTTTCTTGTTGCTTATTTTTTATTGCTTTTCTTCGACGTGACGAGTATGTTGATATCGGGCACTTGTGGGTTTTTAGATGTGTGGATGAGATGTTCGATTCTTGATTTTGCTGAAGTATTGATTGTGTATACTCGACTTATTTGTCCCTCGGTGTGGGTCACCGGGTTTATCCCCCCATAGACCATTGTTAGAAAAATTTGATTGTTTTGTGGTCGATCTAGTGACGGTCTGCGCCGTTTTTGTACGGTGACCCTTATTGTTTATGGATTACTGCTCGTCTTTTTGTGCATTATTGTTGATGACGTATGTTTAAATTTTTTCGAGGTGGAGTTCACAGGCCGTTTATATCAGTTCTAGGATGTGACCTTCATGGGGTAGTGTGATGTACCATTCTACGTGGCATGATATGGGGCATTGATTTTGAAAACAAACGACGATTATTGACTTTTCTGTGGCTGAAAAAAGAGGGAAACTTCTGTCATACGAAAGGACGATTATTATTTTATTCTTGTTTATGTGCTACCACTCCTTTATCTTCTCTGAGTAATTATGTTTGTTCTTATCTCTCTTTTAACATATATATACTTTCTGGTGATACTGTTCTTATCTTATAGCCTTCACAATATATCCCACTTCTTTTCTCTCTCTAGGGTTTGACTCTCTCTAGAATTTCCGCCGCTGCTATACTCATTTTTCTCTCCTCCTTATCATCATAATGGGTGTAACTGTTTCCATGACTTATGTAATTATCTTGTATACGTTTTTGGTGATCCTCTTTGATTTATGTGTCTTCGTTTGCATATATGTACTGTGTTGATGGTGTTTATCATTGAGGTTATGCGATTTGTTTGCTGATCTTCATCTTTTTTGTTCCATTGTATATTCTTGTTTCGCTTTATTGTTGGTGGATTTTCTTTTGTTGGGTTTTGTGGGTAGACTAGGCTGTTGCTTGATTGCATTACTTTCTCGTTTGTGATTGTCTTTGTTTTGCTGTTTACGTACCCTAGGTCGTCCTTGTAAGTAGTCCTTACTTTGGCTTGTTTTGATTGTGCTATCGTTTGTTGTTCTCTATTCTTTTTATTATACTTAGGCTGTGCTTTTTTGACTTTTTTTCTAGGAATATTTGCCTCAATGCCTTGCCCAGCTTGGGCAATTTTCTGAGGATGAATTTAAAAGTCATGCAAACATTCCCGCCGATGTGTATGTGCATTTACCGACCACTGATGTGGAAGTCTTGGGTGAGGTACCCGAGGGGGAGGTGGCTATTCGGGCGTCAGCCCTTTTGACGGGAGGTTTCACACTCCCGTTTTCTGATTGGGTTGCCTCGTTCTTTGAGGCAGTTCAAATACCTCCTTGCCAGCTTGCTCTAAATAGCTACCGTATTTTAAACGATGTGAAACGGATCTCTGACCTGGTCGGGGGTCAATTTGGAAACAAAAGATGTGCTCGTCGTCTATAGCTTTCATTTCGATACCCGTAGCTGCTATCTGAGATTGTTGCGGACCTTTACTCGGCCTATGCTCGATATTCCTGATACGAATAAGGAGCATAAACTTGACACTTTGATAGTGTCGGGTAACTGGTGTCCCTTTTGGTCGGATCATTCCCCGGCCTGCTTTGATTGCTCCTGCTTCTCCTGCTCTCGGGACTTCCGATGTTGACAAACTTTTGACTTTATGGAAGTGGTGGGGCCTGAATAGGAAAGCTGAGAACCGTGGTTCGTCCACGCTACTGGGGTATGTTGCTGACCCAGGGAACAGGTGTGCCTATGCCTCTGTCATCCTTCCCGAGACTGATGATGACTTCCTTGGTATTGTCAGGGCCAGGGCTTTGACCCTTGGTGGGAAGAGGTCTTCCCGTCCTAGGCCAAGGTCTGTGGCCATGAGTGTGCCTTTAACTGAGAGGAAAAGTGGTCAGAGATGATCGGACGAGCTGGTGGAACCTACCAAATGCCGTAAGAGGCCGATGGTAGCACATATTCAGCCTGCAACGGTAGTGAAGGCCTCGGTGGGGAAAGAGGTAACACATGTTCAGCCTGAGGTTAAAGAGGTAGATGGTTTTGGAGAGGTTGGGGGAGGGTTGCCGTTGGCGGTTCACTCGTCGTTGGGAGATCTTTCTTCTCTTCTCCCCCTGAGGCGGGTGCTGGTGGTCTTCAGTTGAAGGTTATACATTTTTCTTCTGCTTAGTGTAATTTTTATCTTTATCGGTGTGTTATTTTTCCCTTATTGGTTATTCTTATCTTTATCAGTGTTCTCCTTCCTTACGGGTTACCCTGGCCCTTGCTCGGTATATAGGTATTGTTTTGTTTCAGGGGCCAATTGAGGATATGTTCGACTATTGCAATTATCAGGCAATGGTTGATAAGACCTTGGATCTTCCCGACATCTCTCCTCCCCATGCTAAGGTTGGGAGCATCGAACGTTTGGCCCCTGATGCAGTGGATGTGGTTATGACCGAGGTTGTGGGTGAGGAATCTATGGTGGAGAGAGAGGTTGTCGAGGAGAGGAAGGTGGCTGCAGAAGAAGAGGCGGTCGGGGAGGGTACTTCCGAGGTGGGGGTTGAGTCCGTGGGAGTGGATGAGGTTTGTATGAACCGGTACGTTTCCCGTTGTGGGGTTAAGTTGCTTCCAGAGGCTCGTTCCTCTATGATGGCTTATATTGCTGTCCTCCCGCTTGCTTACGATGACATGGAGGGGCTGGCTCATAGAACCAACCATGATGCCTTTAGGGAGACCAGTGATGGTCTTCTTCGGGTATGCTTTGTTATTTGTCGTTTGTTACTTTAATTATTAGTATTATCTTCCTCTCTCGTTTAATGTCTTTGCATTTATTCGTTCCTTGTAGACTTTCCTCTCGTCCATTGATTTGCGAAAACGTCTTTCGGTGGCCCAAGATGTTGAGGCCGATTTAAAGGCTCAAGAGGCGGCTGTAGAGGCGGAGAAATAGCAGTGGATGGAGGAGAAAAAGCTCTTGTTGGAGGAGAATGCTCAACTCGTGGCTGAGAAGGCTCAAGTGTTGGCCGAGAAGGAGAATGTTGAGGGGATTCTTGCTCTTAGTAAGGAGAAGTACGAGGAGAAGGTGTCTTAGTTAAGCACGACGATCGCCGAGGCTGAGGATAAGAGTGTTGCGACTCCTTTTTTTGAGGATAGCCAATTTCCATGCATACAGCTGCCATACTCGGGCATTAAACTCGGCTAGAGTACATCTCTCTCATACCGCGTGGGGGTCTTTTGCTTATCCTGCCTCCCGAGTGGTCCCTCCACTTCTAGAGATGAAGAGCTCCCCGTGCTGCCCGGTCATCCGGTCTCTTTTACGCCTCGTCCTGGTATTGGATCGGCCTCTTCCACTCCCCGACATTCAACCGGCCCGGTATCTTCTACCCCCTCCCCCCCTTGGACCTTCGCAGGTTAACCTCTGAAGTTTTGTATTTTTATTTTGTGGACATTTAGTTGAATTTTTTTGCCCGACTTGTGGGCCTTCTGTTGATCTCTCTTGTAAATTTTGCACTTTGTTTTAATTGTGTCTTCCTCTTTTTCCATTTTCTTTCTTGGCTGTTTTTTGCACATTTTTGTATGTTGAAGGTAGTAACATTATGTTAGGTACCGGTTAATCCTTTGGCCGAGGTGGTCTTGTCCCAGCCTATTTGTAGGTTATGTGATGAGCCTATTTGTGATATGGTTAAGGCTGAGGGGCCCAGTTCATCTCGTGCTTATGCATTAAACCCTGCTCGTCGTGAGATCGATGACCTTAATATTCATATTTTGAATTTATCGACTCGTTTACGCAATTTGGGTGATGAATTTAGTAGAAAGACTTCCCTTTACACTGCGAATAAGGGAAAGGCGAAGGAGATTCTAAGTGAACTTCGTCGATCTCGCGACGATGCTCGGGGCCGGGTTACTACTTTGCACTTGGTGCTGGAGGCCGTTTTTGGTGATGCTGATTTACTCCTCTCCTTTGTTAAAGCTCATTGGGCCCGTACTAGGGCTCTAGAAAATATGAGTATGCGAAGGGTACCCGTGGTGTAACCCGTGACGAGCGCATGGTTAGTGCCATGACCCGTGTTGATGAGGCCATCATTGCTTTGACTAATATCGATCATGAAGTAAAGAGGCGTGGGATGTTCATTTTGCCGATGCTGGTGTGAACTCGGTGTCTCCCGATGACCCTATTGCTCCTTTGTCCGACTAACTTAGATTATGATTCTGACTTGTATTCTGACTGTTTTTTTTTTTGAGATGTAACTTGTATAAATGTCGATGTTTCTGATTTCACTTGTCGATTTTATGACTTTTATTGATGTATTTTTTCTTTATCTTATAGGCACCTGCTACTTTGTTGCATCAGACTGGTTGTCCGGCCTTTGTTAATCTTGGGTAGGGACCTACTGGTGTTGCCTGGGTTGGGGCCTCATCTGGTGCGGCGAATGAGGCTCATGCCAGTTGGCTCTATGTTGAATTGAAGGGGAAAAATGATAAGCTTCATGCTGAATGCATCCGTCTTAAGGAAAAATTAAAGGTCCGGTCGGCCTCTTTCAGGGACTATGTGAAGCGCACCGAGCATGTTTTTGTGGTTTAGGAGCGTCTTTTAGATCGGTATTGGCGGTTGAAGGACAAGTGGCTTAATAAGTTGAAAGCATTGGTGTCCCGTGCTAGTGCTTTAGTGAAGTATTTCCATGCTTCTTGTGCTCAGCATGATGCGTTTGCATCCTTAGGCCAAGTTCGAGCATTACACCTTGATAACGATCGTTGAGTTGCTGCTACTGATTTCCATAACAGGACCAAGGCAGCGGAGTTTACTGCTCGACTATCAATGGCTGACCTTGTGGGATCTCATACCACAAGTTTTGATTCTCTCATTCCTCATGAGTTGTTAGAAGGTGAGGAGACTAATGAGGATACCTCCACTGATGACGAGGCGGTCGATCTTGGTCAGGTCCCCTCCTATTCGTCGTGTGCCAGTTCGTCGTCGAATTAGGCCGTTTTATTTTTCCTTGCTTGTTTTATTGGCTTTTGGTGTCTTTGATTATTTGTCTTGAACCTTGTCTTGAATCTTGTCTTATTGCCTTCGTAACGTGGGCTCGCACTATATATTTTTTGTTTTAGCTATGAATAGACATTCTTTCTTGTATTTCTTGTTCTCTCTTATGGAACTGTGCTTGTGTATCTTGAGATTTTTATTTCAGTTTGTTCTTTGTAATGTGTTTCGTCATGATATATATTTGAGCGGATTTAATCCTGAGTGCCTTCATTTCGCCGACAGTATATATATATTTAAGTGGACTCTTTGTTAGGGACTTTAACCCAGTTGCCTTCGGTTCGTTGAAGGACTTTCTTTTGTTAGGGACTTTAACCCAATTGCCTTCAGTTCGTTGAAGGACTTTCATGCCTTCGGTTTGTTGAAAGACTTTCTTTTGTTAGGGATTTTAACCCAGTTGCCTTTGGTTCGTTGAAGGACTTTCTTTTGTTAGGGACTTTAACCTAATTGCCTTCGGTTTGTTGAAGGACTTTCTTTTGTTAGGGACTTTAGCCTAATTGCCTTCGGTTCGTTGAAGGACTTTCTTTTGTTAGGGATTTTATCCCAATTGCCTTCGGTTCGTTGAAAGACTTTCTTTTGTTAGGAGCTTTAATCCAATTGCCTTCGGTTTGTTGAAGGACTATTATGCCTTTGGTTCATTGAAGGACTTTCTTGTCTTCGGTTCGTTGAAGGACTTTCTTTTGTCAAGGACTTTAACCCTGTTGCCTTCAGTTCGTTGAAAGACTTTCCTGCCTTCGGTTTGTTGAAGGACTTTTTAGGGACTTTAACCCTGTTGCCTTCGGTTCGTTGAAGGAATTTCATGCCTTCGGTTCATTGAAGGACTTTTTTTTGTTAGGGATTTTAACCCAATTGCCTTCGGTTAGTTGAAGGACTTTCTTTTGTTAGAGACTTTAACCTAATTTCCTTTGGTTCGTTGAAGGACTTTTATGCCTTTGGTTCGTTGAAGGACTTTCTTGTCTTCGGTTTGTTGAAGGACTTTCTTTTGTTAGGGACTTTAACCCCGTTGCCTTCGGTTCATTGAAGGACTTTCTTTTGTTAGAGACTTTAATCCAATTGTCTTCGGTTCGTTGAAGGACTTTTATGCCTTCAGTTCGTTAAAGGACTTTCTGGCCTTCGGTTCGTTGAAAGACTTTCTTTTGTTAGGAATTTTAACCATGTTGCCTTCGGTTTGTTGAAGTTCTTTCTTTTGTTAGGGACTTTAACTCAATTACCTTCGGTTCGTTAAAGGACTTTCTTTTGTTAGGGACTTTAACCCAATTGCCTTCGGTTCGTTGAAGGACTTTTATGCCTTCAGTTCGTTGAAGGCTTTCTTGGCTTTGATTCGTTGAAGGAATTTCTTTTGTCAGGGACTTTAACCCTGCTGCCTGTGGTTCGTTGAAGGACTTTCCTGCCTTCGGTTCGTTGAAGGACTTTTTAGGAACTTTAACCCTGTTGCCTTCGGTTCGTTGAAGGGCTTTCATGCCTTCAGTTCGTTGAAGGACTTTCATCCCTTCGGTTTGTTGAAGAACTTTTTTTGTTAGGAACTTTAACCCAATTGCCTTCCGTTCGTTGAAGGACTTTCTTTTCTTAGGGACTTTAACCCAATTGCCTTCGGTTCGTTAAAGGACTTTCTTGTCTTCGGTTTGTTGAAGGACTTTCTTTTGTTAGGGACTTTAACCCTGTTGCCTTCGTTTCGTTGAAGGACTTTCTTTTGTTAGGGACTTTAACCCAATTGCCTTCGGTTCATTGAAGGACTTTTATGCCTTCGGTTCGTTGAATGACTTTCTTGCCTTCGGTTCGTTGAAGGACTTTCTTTTGTTAGGGACTTTAACCCTGTTGCCTTAAGTTCGTTGAAGGACTTTCTTTTGTTAGGGACTTTAACCCAATTGCCTTCGGTTTGTTGAAAGACTTTCTTTCGTTAGGGACTTTAACCCTGTTGCCTTCGGTTCGTTGAAGAACTTTCGTACCTTCGGTTCGTTGAAAGACTTTCTTTTGTTAGTAGAACTGTTAATAATAGGACTGTTAATAATAGAACTTTCAATAATAGAACTTGTTTCATTGTTGGGATAATTGTAAAGGGTACCACATGTCGGTAGCCTTTGTCTACTTTATACATAGTGTTTTTTTTAGGTTAACTACATTCCATGAGTTTTTTTCTCCTTGGCTATTTTTGAATTGGACGCTTTTGATTTTGTATGACACTGGACTTTTTTTCTTTATAATTTCATACGGTCCTTACCAATTTGGGCTCAGCTTGCCGTGTATCTCGTTTCTGGTGTAGACGGTGACTCGTCATAACACCAGCTCCCCAATTTCAAAAACTTTGGAGCCTTTAACCCTTTGATCATATGTTTGCTTTACGCTTTGCTGGTACTTAGCTAGGGTTAAGGCAGCTATTTCCCATTTTTCGTCCAGTATGTTGAGCTCTTCTCTCATTCGATCTTCGTTCAGTCCTTGCTCAACTACCGTTGTTCGAAGCGTAGAGAGTCCAACTTCTGTTGGGATGACGGCCTTGACACCATATGGTAGGCTGAATCTTTTGTTCCTGCTTTAGGTGTCGTTCGGCATGACCATAGAACATTGATAGTGTTGAACTGCTCCCTCTCTAGATTGGAGGACAATTCCTGCTCCTGAACCATCTTTGGTAGCGGATCCATCGCCGTGAATTTCCCAATGTCATTGTCTTGATATTGTCGCTGGTTCGTCGTAATCTTCGGTAAACTCTATAACGAAGTCTGCCAACACTTGTCCCTTTACCGTGTTGGGTATGAACTCGATATGAAATTAGGAGAGTTCAACCCCCCATGCGGCCACCCGGCCACTGATGTCTGTTCTCCTCAGTGATTATTTGATGTGGAATTTGGTGTACACTTGGACCTGGTGGGCGATGAAGTAGTGTGGTAGCTTCCTCGTTGCTATTACCAGTGCTAGGCACAGTTTTCCAGGGGCAGATATCTTGTTTCTGCTTTGACGAGGGTTTTTGTTACAAAATAGATTGGAAATTGTTCTCGAGCTTCTTCTCTTAAGATGACCACGCTTACAGCTGTTTCTGACATTGCCAAGTAGCATGCCAATATGTCTCTTTTTTTGGTTTTACTAATAAGGGCAGTGTTTTTAAGTATTCTTTTAAGCTGTGAAAAGAAGTTTCGCATTCAGGGTTCCATATGAACTTCTTATCTTTTCTAAGCGTTTCGAAGAAGGGCGTTCTTTGTCCGCCGAACGGCTGATGAATCTGCTTAGTGTGGCCATCATTCACATGAGCTCTTGTATTTGATTTTTGCTTTTAGGTGCAGCGAAGTTTCTTAGGGCCGTTATTTGGTCGGGATTTGCTTCGATTCCACTCTGGCTTACCATGTGCCCTAGGAATTTTCCTTTGCTTATGCCAAACGCGCACTTTGTGGCATTGAGCTTTAGCTTATGCTCGCCCAAGGTTTGAAATACGTCTTTTATGTCTTGCAAATGGGAGTTGGCCTTTTCGCTTTTGATGACCATGCCAAACCTCCATTTTCTTCCCGATTTTCTTTTGACAGACGTTTGTTATCATTCTTTGGTATGTAGCTCCTGCGTTTCTTAAGACGAACGACATAACCTTGTAGCAGTAATTTCCTAAAGGTGAGATGAATGAGGTTTTCTCCTGATCCTCTTGGGCGAGCGGAATTTGTTGGTACCCCGAGTATGCATCTAGGAAATTCATCATTTCTTCTCCTGCTGTTGCGTCCACTAGCTGGTCTATTCTCGGCAGTGGGTATGGATCCGTTGGGCAAGCCTTGTTTAGGCTAGTGAAATCTATGCATACCCTCAGTTTCCCATTTTTCTTCGGGACTACTACCGGGTTGGATAACCACCTCGGGTACATCACTTTTATTATAGATTCAGCCTCTAGTAGCTTTCAAACCTCCGCTATAATTGCCTCTCTGTGCTCGACTGCTATTCTTCTACTTTTCTGAGCGATTGGCTTATATTCGGGGTTTACGCTTAGCTTATGACATGCTATCTTGGGGTCTAAACCAGGCATGTCGCTAGGGCTCCAAGCGAATTTGTCGTAGTTTTCAAACAAGAAACTCTCCATTTCTTTTGCTTCATCTTCGGGAAGGTTTTCTCCTAATAGGAAGTAGGGTTCTTCATCCATCCCCGGGATGCTTACTTTCCTTAGCTTCTCACCCGCTTGCTCTTCGATAACCCTCTCTTCCTTGGCAATTCTGTTGACCAACTTTTTCAGGCTGGTTGGTTGTTCTACTATGACCAATTGTTTCTTTAGGGCCGCCGTTATATCCTCACATTGTCTTGAGTCCTCCTAATATCCCCATGCAATTTCGACCTCTCCTTTGCCGTTTGGGTATTTGACTTTCTGGTGGTAGGTCGACGGTATGGCTCATATATCATGTAGCCATGGTCGGCCTAAGATCGTATTGTTGCCTGAGTTGTCGTTTACCACCATAAATTTTACCGGTACTGACACTGTTCCCGTTGTTACACTCAAGAACTATTTTGCCAAGAGGATTTGTTGTTTCCGAGATAAAGCCTATCATGGTTATATTGGTTGGTTGTAAGTCTTGTAGACTTAATTCCATCTTATCAAATAGTTCCTTGTACATGATGTCGCACGACGCTTCTTAGTCGATTAAGACTCTGCTAACCGTGTTGATTCCGATTTTAATGCAGAGGTTGATAGCATCACTGTGTGGATAGAGGACCCCTTCTTTGTCATAGTCGGAGAAAGAGATTGGTGAGTGTCTTTGTTGTAGGCATTGCCTCTTGGTGGATGAGGATGCTTGGGATGCTTTCGCCACTTGACCGAAGTGTGCGAGTTGCCTTTGTAGAGTTCTTTCTCCTCTTGCGGTTTTGGGTCGAGCTAGGTGGACGACGTTGATCGTCTTCCCTCTTCTATTTTTTGGTCCCTCAAGAGCGGGCTGTTTGTCTTTGTTCATGCTGCCCTTGATGAACTTGTTTAGATAGCCGTCATCTGCCCACTGATTCATCCTCCACCAAAGATTCCTGCAGTGTTCGGTGAGGTGGCCGTGATCTTCGTGATAAGCACAGAAGAGTTTGGAGTCTCTTTGGTGGGATGGTGATAGGAGTGGCTCTGTTCCTAAATATCAGCTTTCTCTGCAGATGTCTTTGAGCATGTCCTCTGCAGAACGGTTAAAGTTGTATTTGAGTATGACCGGTTCAAAATTTATTCTCCACTCTCTTCCTTGTACGGGCTCTTGTCGAGATGGCCTATTTGGGACCTGTTATGTTAGATGATAGGGTTTTTGTTCAACTTCTATAGAGCGCTCCATCTTTTTCTGATTTTCGGGCCTTCGGTACACGTTATCCTTCTTCGTCAGCTTGATTGCCTCTCCTTGGTTGCCCTTAGCTTTCTTGCGCTCTACCTGTGTTTCTCTAACCGACTCTCTTCTGGGTAGAGACCGGTTGAAGTTTCTTATTTCTTCATGTTTATCTGTCAGGTGGGTGCAATAAGCGAAGAGTACATCAGTAGTTGAGAAGCTCTTGCCGAAAAAAATTCCTCTGAGCCCAGTACCCCCTTAGGATGGAGTTGATGAAGTTTTGAATGGCGATGTTGCTGCCGTATTGGGGAATTTGATTTGCCATGTCTATGAAGTGTATGTAGTAATTGTTTAGCCTCTCGTTTGGCGACATGGCCATTTTCAGCAAGGTCTCGATAGTGACCTTCCTTTTTCTATGAGAGGCATACCGGGTTCAGTAAGCTCTCAGAAGTTTGGTCCAGCTTCCTATGGATCCCCTCTGTAAGTTGTGGTACCAGGTTGATGCTTCCTGACCTAGACTGTTTTTAAAGAACTTGTACATTAGTGTGGAGTTGTCGCCCCGGGCCACAACTCCATCCTTGTTTTGTAGTGCCTTAGATGGTCTATCGGGCAGCTTTTCCCGTCATACAGCTTAAACTCTGGGATGACGAAACCGGGTTTCGGCACCGTGTTATTTGCTTGGTACACGGTGTTTCCTGGCAAACATACCATGCTTGCTGGAAGACTTCATCATGTGTTTGATACTGCGGTGTGTATTCTCCGCTATAATTTGTGTGAATGGAGGCGTAGTGCTCATGTGCTCCCCCTATTATGTTGTTACCATATCCCCTACTTCCCGGGGTTATGCCGTATGACTGTCCAGCCTGAGTATTCTGGAAGCTGGGTCTTGGTGCGAAAGGTTGTAGTGGCATCCTTGGTAGCAGTTCCCCTTGTTGGAATCTTCCTGCCTCTCGTTGTCGGCCTGCCACTTCCATGGCTGCCCTGCACGTGGCGTCTTCTATTTGCTCGCTTCTTGGGAGCTCTTTTTGAAGGTCGGGTGCTTGTTGTATTGGCATTCTTATCCCTGCAATTGCCAAAGCTGTCATGCACGCTGCTAGCTGAGCTTGTATTTGGACATGATAGCTTTTATCGGTCCGAGATATTACGGTCGTGTTTCCTATTGGCGGTATCATCGATTGAAATTCCACGGTAGATGGTGTGATTATTTGTGGAGGAAGGATCGGTTGTTGAACTGTTTGTTCCTGTGTGTCGTAGGTGGCATCCTGTATTGGAATGCCATTGGGTTTGTCGGTAGTTGTTGGGTTTGTCGGGTCTCCTCGAGCTAGTTATCTTTAGATTGGTGTTCCCTGATCTCTTCGTCATCGAGTTGGAATCGGGTGACCCTTCCTCGGTGTGAGCTGGAGTTGGCCGACGTAGTTGCCAACTGTTGCCTGGAGCTTGGTCTTGTTGTACTTACTGTGAGCACGATACTGTCTAGATGTCGTGTTATTTCTTGATGTCTTCTTGTCTGCCTTGCCGCGGATACGGCTCTTTCCTCTTCAGAATCGGATAGATTTTCATCTATCAGTCCGTCGATCATTGGAGGTTGGCCTTGAAGTTGTGTATGCTCGTTAATGAGGTTGGAGGTGAGTGCTTGGTATCTTTGCTTGATGCCTAAAAGTGCTTCTAGCTCGTCTTGGTGGATGCGTATATTGTTGTTGTTGTTCGGGGTTGTTCCCACCTCCTCGGTACGATTTTCCTCTAGGGTGGTAACCATTTTGCTCGACTGGTAAAGTTGTTTGTTCGACTTCGAAACTAGTTGACACTAGATGAAGCTTAGAGACGGCGCCATTTGATAAAGCATAGACTTTGTTCGGTTAAGTCGTGCTTTTCAACAATAGTGATTAGGATGATCGATAATAATAAATTGAACAATGTTATATTTCTTTATTGATCGGGTCAATCACAAAGTTTTATTACAATAGTTTCATAATGATCGGGATATATTATCGGGATTTGACTTGACTTTTCGATGAGGTGTACTTCTTAGTGAGATAAACTCTGAAAAATCTCTGTACTGACGTATACTTTTCTGCTTGAAAGTCAGATGATCCCATTGTACTTCTATTTGATTCTATTTATAGGGGTACATGCTCCACAAAATGTTGACAAGTGGCGCTTTCATCTGTCAGATCATGGGCTTTTTATGCAATGGGCTTCGCTAATTTGAATTCAACCCAATGGGTAATTACCTTTCCTATTATAAGAAGGAAATGACCTCCTTATCCTTACTCCAATTATACTCCTTATGTTAAAGTGATGGATTCTCATGAAAAATATATGGGTCGGGTACTATCGAACGTTGCTTAACGGGTATTATTTTCATGTCGTATCACAACCATTTACATTTACATTTACATAATATTTCAGCTTCTTTATTAATTTTCTTATAACAACGTTATATTATTTTTTTATTTGTTTATTATCATTTAATAGTCATAACAATATTGCAATCATAAAAATATGGACTACATGATAGTTCATTACTATTATATCCATCTAGAGATTCATATACATTACTCATATATAAGTTGAATTTTGTGTTGCCTGAAATTTAGATAATTTATAAGATTTTCAATACTTGTCACTTTTTATAACATAATTCTCAAATTTTAATGAAAATTATATTTTGAGTTATCAGATATGAATGTTCTGAAGATCCTATAAATATTAAACTTTTGGCATATGACATATTTGGTGCTCTTCATGTAAAGTTTATCTTTGTAATCGTAATAATGTTTTCTACGATTTGGTCAAAACACAGATTTGGTCAAAACACGTGAGAAGACCCGCCATCCTTTCGACGGGGCAGACATACTAGTCATGTTAAAAACCGGTTAATTCTTGATGAACCTTAAATATGTCAAAACAGATTACCATTCTAGTTGTAAAATCGTGCAAAGTGACTTTTCAAATTATATTTTATATTTCACACGCAACATATAAAATTCAATTCCAATGTGATAAATTAATAAGACTGACTTGCTAGGGCCGGCTAATAGTATATTTTGTATACTACTATTAGCGACATCTAATTAATTAAAAGGTAAGCCAGACACATATAATGGTGGAGAAATACTGCATCTTCAAGCAAAAACTTGGATAATCATATAATTTGTTTCTAGTCAAACATGACCTACTAAAAAAAGTCATTTTCTTTGTATTAAAAAAAAGCATGTGTTCGTTAATAAAAGAAGAAGTCTATATATGCTTGTCTATAGAAAGAAGAAGTCAACTTCTAATTATTTCACATCCAACAATTACAACAATAACTGAAATATGTAAAAAAAAAAATTAAACAACCAGCGAAATGTCCTGAGATGCTCAACATTTAAAGTTCGCCTTAATTTTGGTATACTTATTCAGATCTTCATCCATTCATTTAACAAAATATACATAGACCCAACTAAATTACGAAAAACATAAATTGAAAAGTTTGATTATAAAAAATAATCTTAATTAATTAATGAAATTAATTAATAAAAAGACACTAAAAAATGGTATGGATTTAGTAAATAAGGGTATGAACTTGAAAGATGTAAAAAACCTCGAAAAAATGGGTATAAACTCGAAAAAAACGGGGTATGAATTCGAAAAAAAAAGATATAAACTCGAAAAAACGGGGTATGAACTCAAAAAAAAGGGATATGAACCCCCAAAAAAATGGTATGAACTCTAAAAAAACGGAACACGAACTTGAAAAAAACGGGGTATGAATTCGGAAAAAAAGGCATGAACTCGAAAAAAAAGATATAGATTCCAAAAAAATGGGGTATGAATTATAAAAAAAACGAGGGTATGAACTCGAAAAAATATGGGTATGAATTCGGAAAAAAAAGGTATGAACTCGAAAAAGAAAGTATGAACACGAAAAAAGGGGTTAAGAACTAGGAATAAAAAGGGATATAAACTTGAAAAAAACGGGATGTGAACTAAAAAAAAAGTGTAAACTCGAAAAAAAATGAACGAACTCAAAAAAAAGAAATATGAACTCGAAAGAAACGGGATATAACTTGAAAGAAACGGGGCATGCACTTAGAGAAAAAAGGTAGGAGACTATAAAATTTGCGACTCAAAAAAATTACATTAGTTAAATTTTAAACATGCAATTTTTGAATATAAAAGATAAATATTAATATATTTTGTCAAACTAAACAATTGAATATAATATCAAACTATATATACTACGTAGAAACATTAAAAGAAAACATAGTCGCTAACTTTTGTATTATCAACAAAAGGGACCAAAACTATTTAAATTAATAAAAAAGATTTCAATTTGAATATTCATACAACTATTGAGAATAAAAACAGAAAAATATAAGTGAAACAACTAGATAGAATTACTAAATCGAGAATCATTGATTGATGCATACTTTATAACTTAATATCAATAAACTCGAATATGTGTTTTTTTTTCTTAATGATTGGTACATATCCAATTTTTATATACCAATGCACCCCTATCATTAATTCCCAAAAAATATATATTAGTTTCTACCTTCATTTTTCAATAACCCTTAAATAAAAATATTTCAAATTTAAAATCTCTTAAATTCATATTTAAGTTCATAGAGAAAACAAAAGGAAACAAATAAGTTCATGAATAACATTTTGTTTAAAAAATAAGAAACGTCAAAGAAAATTTTAGATAGAGTAAAATAAAATAAAATAAAATCAAGAGTCTATTATAGTATTGGACTAGATAATTCTATGCGATATTCACATCATAATTACCTTATTATGTTTATGGCCTAAAACACGGTAACTTTGTATGTTTTAGTTAAGTATTATTTTATCCATAAATGGCAAGTTTTTATTATACTTGCATATAGAACAAGAAAGAAGAAAGAGATGATGAGTTGTCATTAATTTTAATGGTATAAAAGGATTAAATAAAATAGTATGCATCAATATTTAAGATTATTTTAAGTTTCGAGTTTTCTATAATTAAATACCACTTATATATATACATTTTAGTCATTTTTTCTTACTACAAAAACAGAGGACTCAATAAATAATTTAGAAAAAAAAACATCATCTTCTTCCTTTACATACTCCTCACAAAACCCAATATGTGAATTTACTCACAATCAAACGTGTTATTTTAATACGCGAAAGCCTTCCATAGTACGAGGGTAGTACGAGGGTAGTAGTAGTATTTCTCAGTTAATCGTTTGAGTAACCATGTGGTTGGCTAAGTTCTACTCTTACGCGTGTAATATTATAATTTATTAACTAAAAAAATAATGAGGAGAGTGTTAGCGGTTAGATTGTCAATCTAATAGCTCGATTACTCTAACTTTAAAACTAAAAACTCAGTTTATGAAGGTTTCTTTGGGTGGTTTTTATGTGACTAACTTGTTCGCATGCAAAATCTATGATTAATAACTAGCTTTTAATACGTTATTAATACGTTTTAATGATTAAACATGGAAGTTACTCAAGATTTAAGGTCCATATTGCTGCAAATTGAAATTAATCAAGCAAGATAAACAATGGAGATTAAGATTAGCAATGATATATTGCAAGTAATATGAGAAAACTTATAAAACATGATAAAAAACCAAGGATTTATACAAAACAACTTGTATTTCTCTCTCTCTTGAGATTTGAGTTAAAATATAAAAAAATGCTGAAAATAATGAGAAAAGCGTCTGTACAACTCTAAAATAATTGTGTTTATATATGACCTACAAATTTAACTCTAATTATGAAATTAGCCGCGGTCTGACCGGTACCGGTCAGGCTAACCGGTCAGTGTGACCGGTCAGATCTGCTTTCAAAATGTTATTTTGTGATGACTTCTTTGGTATTCGTTTTGATCCATTTTTGACTTCTCTTGGGGGTCATTCATCTTCTGCTTTCTTCTCTTTTGGTCCGTCATTGGGTTTTTTTGCGTGTTTGTTTCACTTTTATGTTAATTACATGCATTTTCCTGTAAAAATATAAAAGTGTGCAAGTAAATTGGTAAGATACGAAAAAACACTAAATATCGCTTAAACAAAATAAATACCAACAAAACAATGCTAATTACTATCATTTTAACCCATAAAAATGACCATTTGTTGTATAATCATGAATTCTTCTAAATCTTTCAAATTGAACGATTTTACTATAAAATTTACTATTGTAACAACTGATATCTGCAATTTTTAATCAATTTGACAATTTCACCGTAACGGTGGTGATTTTTCGCAGTGGATAGACAAAGAGAGAGAGATACAACATGGGGAGAGAGAGTAAACATAGAAGGGATAGAGAGTAAACAGAGAAGAATGATATATTTTATCGCATACTTTATGTTTTTGATAACCAAAACTAATTGGGTATGTTTTTGTTAATTTAGTTTAAAAAGTAGTATGTTTTGTTAATTATTCCTTTTAGGAACAGAACTATAAAAATGGAGAATATAAAATATAAAGAAAAATATAAATAAAAGAACTGTTCAAGAAAATCTGAAATATGAAAAAGATAAAAATAAAAATAAACAAACATAACATTAGCAAAAATGCAAAAGAGATTTGATTCTCTTAATTTTAGACATTTGTAATTATATTTATATATGATATGGAAAAAAATGATTTGACCTTAGGTCAGGCCAGGACAGACCACTGCCCTAATCATGATAGATCACAAGTCACAAGTAGAGTTGGATATGCTAACTAATATACATGCTATTAGAACATACATATCAATTACTCTATAATTCTCTTTTGTTGCGAGTCTTATTAACTCAGTATATATATTATATAGGAGACATAGAGAGAGTGAACAGTAGGTCTTTATTAATCAGAATGTATGAATACAAGTGGACCCTAACCTTCTTTATATAGTAGAGGTTAGGGTTATACAAGGTAGAAAGCCCAACTTAGGCCCACTATGAGTAAGGCCCAATAGTCCAATAATATCCTACAACATCCCCCCTTTGGACGTCTTGAATTCTTCGTCTTCGTGCAGTCGATCTGAGTCGAGTTCATTCGCAGTGCTAAACACATAAAAACCTTAGGGCCGGAAAACCCAGTATGGGACAAAACCGGTACCTAGGAGAAACTGTGTAGCCGAATGATATAGGCCGAAATTCCATGTAATTAACTAACCACGAAACAGTGTGCCTCATCAAAACCTTGGCAGAGCAAACCCTATGGGAAAATCTCTGAATGAAGGAAAAAGAGTACAACATTGGTAGTAGTATGGGATCAACCACAAAACAGGTGCCTCATCAAAACCTTGCTAGAGTAAACCCAGTGGGAAAAACTTCTAGTCGAAGGACAAAAGAGTACACAGTGGTAAGAAGTATACAACAAGATACTCCCCCTAATTTCGGCAATCTTAAGGGAGATATAATGGGAACGTGTCTCACTAAAAAACCTTGCCAAGGAAAACCCAATGGGGAAAAAAACCTTGGTCTAAGGACAAAAAGAGTACACAAGCATGCGACTGGATGCTCCCCCTCACTTGCACACGACAGGGTGCGAGGATTTCGACTAAGTAGTAATTAGTGCAATAAGCATTCACTTGGATGCTCCCCCTCACTTGCACACGACTGGGTGCAAAAATTTCATATTCCAAGAAAGAGTATGAGCATTCGACTGGATGCCTTATTTACTTGCACACGACTGTATGCAAGAAAATATAACGTGGAATAAAATGAGCATTCGACAGGATGCTCTTAAACTTCATATGTGAAGATTTATTTCAGCAATAAATGCTAAATAGCATAATCTAGTCATGTCTCTCTTGATCGATAACAACAAGTTGTCCTCAAATAAGGCAAGTGTTTTATCTGAATCATGAGACAGAGCATATGTAATTCAAATATGGCTAATATGAGCTCGAAGCCATATACACTCTCTAGTCGTCTCATAGAGCACGAGTAGATCAGAGTGATACGTTTGGAGTCATTCCAAGGCCTCCAAAATATTGCCTTGTTCCTAATGGTAAAGACATACCATGTTAGGAATATCCCTTATGCGGGTCTGATAAGTAACCGGCATCGGTATAACCGAAAAAGGGTTGCGTTAGTTCGAGTACCGAAGGGGGTAGGTACACTCGATGATGCAAATGGGATAAAATAGCCCACTTCCAAAATTACCATAAGGTAAGGGAATGTGTCTTTAGTGCCATTTCGATGGCAGCGTGTTAGCGCGATGCTGTGTCGAGCTATACCATTCACAGCAGACGAGATGTTCGTCCTAGCACATTAGACCAAGTACAATAATGCACTTATTGTACTTAGATATGAACATTATGGTTCAATATCTCTTCATCGTCACATCAGGGACAGACTGGGTCTATATCAATGTCTAGTGATCGAACGATCATGGGAGAATCTGACGACTTAGCATCATGATGACTAAAACGTCATAACACCTTCTGGGTGTAGTCTGAATTATGGACTTAGATTCAATCTTTACGGGACTCGATCATCGGGCCGAGTCACTATCGTGTCTTCCCAAGATCCTTCATCTCGAAGGCAAATCCAAAAATGGATCGTGTAATAAAACACGCAAGGGCATAATACTTGTACAAGTATCCCAAGCTAAACAAGTACTCACTTAGGCGGGTATACCACATCCGCTCGGATTATATTAATCCATATAGTGAACGTCTCAGTCAATTGAGATCGTGTTCTGTGGTCAGGAACTACTTGATTTAAGCACATGAAGTCACACAGGGACCTTCATCTATATCTCTTTGTCTAAATTCTCATAGAGATAAAACTGTGACCACAATCACATGCTGCATAATCAATTTTTTAGGAAACTACTAAACTGATAAAGTAGGAGACCGTTCTAACGTCCATTACGAGGAAATCAACCATCTCGTAATCAATTCCAAGATGTGAGAGAAGCCTTGCGCTACTAGGCGAGCATTCTACAATCTCATTATTCTCATCACTTTTCCTTACGAATAACTAAATAAACGAACTCGTTTAACATTGGTGGTGTTGGAGCTACAGGTCCGAACACACTTTCGCTAAGGAGTCTACTTGGATTGCAAGTTTCCATTAGGCCAGTCTATTCTACGTTGACTTCAGGCAACATTACATGGTTCCCTGTCATAATTTGCTCATATTATCATTCGTCACCGAATATATGAACAAGTAATCAATGACAGTCTCGTTTCGCTTCAATATCGTCTAAGATATCATGATCGACAGATATTTCGAGATTCTTAGGATGAGAAAGAAATCACACATCTCTTAGATCCTTTATAATCTCGTATGACAAACGAGTTTCAGTTCACCACCTCTGGGGCTGAACGAATTTGGAACTGGTCAACTTCCTCATATCTTGGGAAGGACGACAGACTGACGGCCGACGGCAGCGTCCTTTGCTTAGCGGGTTCGGCCAAAGCAACGTGTTACGACAGGAACACGACATCCGATAGAGACGTCTATCCTTGCAAGCATTTTGCAGCAGGTATAAATGATCTCGTGACATCTCATAAAGTCATTAAATGCGTCTGGCATTTAGTTAGACTTGAGGGAGTCTATGCACTTACTTATCACTAAGTGCAGTTTTGGGGATCAAGCTAAGACTGAGTGGGTTATGCCATGTTACTTCACGTCGTTCCTTATCAACGGTAACGTGCAAATCTCCCCCTAACGATGGGGAGAAAAGTCTTAGCGATGTCACTTTCGCATATCATGCGGTAAAGAGATCGCTTGGCAAGGTTACTCTATCAAATGATAGGCAGGGGATTCATAATCGACTTATGTCCCCTTCAGAGGTCCATATTTTGAACTCTATAGCGGCTCAATCAAAATATTAAGCACTCAAACACACGTTCATATGAGGCATCTGGCTCATAACCAGTAACCAACTGGTACACATTTAGTGTTTTGAGTGACTATGGGCCTCAGACGGACCAATGCAGCAAAATAGCATGACCCCACACGGAAATATAAATCTTGGTGCGCAAGACCAAGAAGTGCGTGCAACCATTTGCAGTTGCATCATCAAACTTTTCGTGAGTCCATTTGGGTCTGAACATAATCGACAGGATGTTCAATTTCAATTTCCAAACTCAAGTAATTCAAATCGAAATTTCGATTCTTACTCTTCGGAATTATCAAGTCGACTAGACTTTTCAGGATAATCCGGATCATGAGCCATCAACTTAATGATAGGGCTAAAAGTTTGGAAAGTGCTGCATTTATGTGGACAATATTAAAATGTGACCATATTGTCGATGCATCAACATTAACCATTTATATTTATGGTCCGTCTTATGGTTGGATAAGTCCACAATTACTGCTTCAATTCTTTACAAGAATTCTACGAGTTTATTTCGTGATCTTTACACATACTAGTCTTTCAAAGTGAGCATTAATGGCATGAATTTCGGATTAATCGCGAAATATATTCTCAGAGAGAATTCAAATGCGATGCGATTATAAATCAAGCATCGTCTTTTGACTCAGGAATATCTCATCCGGTCAATGCCCCGATATTAAAATGCTCTTATCAATCGACGACAGGCGAATGATAGTATAGACAATCATGTCTTAGCATCTAAATCATTTATCATTTCGACGACAGGCGAAATGATTAGGTAACTTTAAATGCTTTTAAAAATTGTGGTAGAAACCACTTGAAATACATTTCAACTCCTCTAAAATACGCTTTTGATCGTAATGAATGGAGGCTATGTAAAGAAATTTTAATTCTTTCATGAGCTATTACCAGATAACACTGGTTTTCTCGAATATTTTATAACTCAACAAGGTACGGCAGGACCTACATGAGTATAAGACCTCATATTTGACAAATCAATTTGGTTTTACCAAAGATTTCGATTTTGGAACGACAGGTCCATAATCATTGTCACTGAGTACTCTTTTAGGCAAGTAGTTGGTGAAATTATGTGGTACACTGTTACCCAATATTTCCAAAAAAAATTAACTACCCCACAAGTATTGCCTAAAATTTCATAATTTAAAGTTTGGTCACATTTGTCAAAGAAATTTGCTCAAAACTCTTTAAATTATTTCGAGAAATTTCATAAACAGGCAAATCATAATCCAAAAGTATGTCCAAATGGAAAAATCATAATCCAAATGGAAAAACATAATCCAGATGAGTGAAAAAATGGCTCAATGATTTATCAAAATCAAAAAAGAAAGGTATCAAACTCATTTGAGCTATAAAACCGGGAGTCTCAAGAGTTTCCTTTCAATTAACTTTAACCACATTAGCATCGGTTTTTCCACCTTTATAATAGTTGTGAACTATTTAAGAAGTAACCGTGCATGACCTTTGTCTTTATAGAATAAAGTTGGCTCCTTGAGCATTATCTCTTGCTTTGTGACAACGGGCCATATTGTTCCTTTCAATTACTGTCTTGGAGCCACATGTTTTCGATTTTGACGATTGTCTAAAATATCGCTTGGCTAGGCGATTCATCGGGATAGCGACAGTTCGAGACAAATAACCCTTGTCTCGGTTCTCGATTCGTGGAAAAAAAATATACACAAAGAGCATTAATATCAGGCAAACAATTCGCCATTGACCCAATAGGATTAAAACTACTCACCGGGGTAATTTTCTTATCCAATAACAGATGGGTGATAAAGGAACATGGTGAATATAAATTCACGATACTGCTTATCGAATACAATTTCCAAGCTAGTATTTTGGTGAAGGATAGCTCCAATATGTCAATTTCAGACATTTGTTCACCATAGACGTCATCATGTCTCAAATGTGGTGGCGGAATAAAATCAACGCTTTAGCATTCATCCTGAGGGTAACAACAAACTCGTGTTTTACTCATCAAAGATGGCATCCAAAAAAATTTGGGCATCACATTTTCACACATCAGGGTGAGTAACATGTGGTGACGTATTAAAATCAACGTTTAAACACTCATTTCGCAAGTATGTTTTACGATTTTTCTCATCATAGATGGCATCCAACATGTGTTGGGATTTCTGGATTATTCATCATATAAAACGACTGGTTTATATGTTTATGGTTTGCACAAGCACAAACGTTTTTTCGAAACAACAGGTTCCAAAACATTAGTTTTGCTTCTCATGTGAATCGGTTCTCATTGATCGAACGATGGGTCGATACTAAAACACCAATTCGGCGAAACATACATCACTATATAAACACACTCGGAGAAATTATTATTTAGTCAACTCCTTTCGGTAGCTCTAATTGAAAAACGATCAGGAAAGACGGTGAGGGTGGAGGGCACGAATGCCACTTAAAACCCGACCTTATTAGGATATCGACTTCCGCCTATATCTTTCCTAGACATCGTATCCAAATAGGTGAGCCTAGTTGGGGAGGGTTCATAATTTTTCCAACTTAAATGTGAAAATATATGATTTCGCAAATTACCATATTGTACACATGGCAGTGATTAAGTAATTATTTAGATTGTAGCTTCTTGTAGTACATATTATAACAAGATATTCTAAATTACACTTAGCAATATCTAATACAATACATCAATCTAAATTTTATTCATGGTAATTACGACATGCAGGGGAGCAGTATATTTAATTACTAATTTACCATATCACATACAGGGAGGGCAAATTTTAATTATCGTTATACAATTTACATGCAAGTTCTATACATGCTAGTTTACTAAATACACTATATCATGCAAGAAATCAAATTATTATGGTAATTACCGAATTACTTAGCAAGATTTATCTCATAAATATTCATATACCTAAGTATAAATTATATTCATGGTAATTACAACATGCAAGAAACAAACAGTAGGTTATGGTAATTGTCTAATTACAATATCAAATTCCAAGTTATCATGTAGGGACCAAATCTATACAGACTTATACATATGTGCAGCTCTGTAAATAGGGTAAACTATTGGGTTTACATGTGTAAATTAAGCAATATTGACTCATCTCAGTTATAAATTTATTACACAATTAGTCCAGGAAAACTCATAGGTTACAGTGAGGTCTCATATATTAATAGAACAATTCATAGGTTACAGCAAGTTTCAAACTAATCCATATTGCTTTCATAGGTTACAACAAGTTTCAAACCAATCCATATTGCTTTCAGTAGCTGACATAGTTTAATAGTGACGAAACACACAATAACGCAGACATAATTAGCATGGCCAGTTTAAATTTTATTTAGGCATGCAATTTTCTAGTATGTGCCTGTACGAATAAACTATAAATTCAATCACATATGCAGTAGGTGGTTTTATATAACATGTAATTTTCAACATTGACCTCATGCAATATATACATATATGGAACGCCTGTTACAGTAAAATAGATACCTTTCGCAACGTATGTTGAAGAAGCTCGATATAGCAAAATATTAAAAACCCGGATAAAGCTCAAGATTTATATTGTATACTTAGAACCCTAGCCGTACTCCGATCTTCGAGAGTCGTGCTGATAACGTGTTGTGAGTCTTATTAGCTCAGTATATATATTATATAGAAGACATAGAGAGAGGGAACAGTAGGTCTTTATTAATCAGAATGTATGAATACAAGTGGACCCTAATCTTCTTTATATAATAGAAGTTAGGGTTATAAAAGGTAGAAAGCCCAACTTAGGCCCACTATGAGTAAGGCCCAATAGTCCAATAATATCCTACAACATCCTTAAATTTATAGTAATTATATAACTTTGTTAACTTTACATATCTTTCTTAGGTTTCAATTTCTCTATAGGAAAAAGATATTCACACAACTTTGTCACTCCCTTACACACTCCCTTACATGTATTGCACACTCTCTTACATGTATAATAATATATTTTTGTTAAAAAATACATTTTTATCCCTCAAAATATACATGTATGGAGTGTGTGAGTTATATATATACACACATATATATACATATATATATATATATATATATATATATATATTAGTAATACTAGATTTAATAATTTTTCTTATTTTTAATTAATATTTAAATTTAGGGTAAGCTCAACTAGGGTTCTACAATATTTTTATTTGAGTTTTTAGTAGGTTGAATTTTTATTATGTTGAATATTTATATTTTGGTTTATCAAATTATAGATTGTGTTTTATGTACATTTGGAGGGATACATATGTATTTACTTAACTAAAAGAGTGTGGGAGTTGTGTGCAACTTGTGTGTATAGCATCACCCTTCTCTGTAATATTCTTCTAAAAATATTAAATAATTAATACTACGTACTTTTCAATTCTAAATGGGTGGCTGATCTTGTATTTGTAGAGGAAAATTAGGTTAGACTTGACATTTAATGTTTTTTTTATTTATAAGAAGAGGTAATTCTACGTTGTAAATAAGGAGACATTTACCAAAATGTTAAAATGAGGGAGTCTTATGGTAATTGATGCATGCTACATATAAAGGGTATTTATGGTACTTATAATCTTTGATTGTCCTAAATTAAGGACTCACATATAATTATAGAAATAAGTGCACTGACGTGTTTTAGTATCTTATCAGGTATCAAAAGTCAAAACCCCATGATGTATATATATCGATCACCACCCCTTTCACTTTCATTCTCAAATATTACTAATTAGAATGGTGTCGTATTACATCACCTTTTGGCTTGCCACATCTGCCCTCTTCCTCATCACCACTCTCCTTCGCCGCAAGAAAAACGCCAACCTGCGCCTCCCTCCCGGCCCAAAGCCATGGCCTATCATAGGAAACATCAACTTAATCGGCTCACTCCCTCACCGCTCCCTCCACGAACTCGCCTTAAAGTATGGACCTCTCATGTATATTCGGCTTGGATCAAAAGACGTCGTTGTGGGGTCCTCTGCGGGTATAGCGAAAATCATGCTCAAAACACTAGACACGACGTTTGCAGACAGGCCTCACAATGCGGCTGGAAAATATACAACTTATAATTATTCTGATATTACATGGTCGCATTACGGGCCGTATTGGCGGCAGGCAAGGAGAGTGTGCTCAATAGAGCTGTTTAGTGCTAAAAGACTTGACTCATTGGAGTATATCCGTGTGGAAGAGACGAAAGCTTGCCTAAAGAAGTTCTACATGTTAGGGGCCGATCAAGAGTTTCTGGTCAAGGATTATTTGTCAACAGTTAGCATGCATGTTATAAGCAGGATGGTCTTGGGAAAGAGGTAATATTCGTTTATTAAAAAGTTTGAAAACAAAAGAGAAATTAGCATATTTTAGTTACGTTCATTTTGTTTGCTGAAGAGTAGACAAAAGGGAAATCTCTTCATCTGTATCCGCGCTTTTAAGGCCGTTAACGGTTTACGGTTTTTAGCATAGCTTTTGTAAAAAATGCTTTAGGTAAGATTTTGCTTATTTAAAACACTGATCACGATGAATCAAAACTTAAGGGCAGCAGTTGTCTTAATTTCCTTTTATTTTGGTTTATGTTCAACTATACATGTATTATTTACTTACAGTTTGTTAAATTCTTCACAATTTACCATTAACCTAATTATGTATAAATGAATAATTTCAGTAGCATTTTACAGTATATATATGAATAAAAAACCCCCCTAAAAATGTTAAATTATGGTTTACCACCTAGGCCTCCTTAGGCTTTACCTATCACCTAGGCCTCACTTCCTGCCTCCTTTGGTCCGCATGTCGACTTTTAAAACTCGAAAAAGAGAAGTCATATGTTTTTGAAATTAGACGTTTTGTATGGAAATAAGTCACTTTTAAAAATGAAGTATCTATTTTAAAGTAAGTTACATTTTACAAAATAAGTTACTTTTTCTTTTTGCAATAATTCACATGTTGAAAAAAAAGTATTTTCTAAAGAAAAAAATCATGTTATAATGTTATGTACTTATGTCTAACCAAATGCTTTAGTGGAGAGCTTATAATTAAGAAACCAAAAACATCTTTTTCCGCCCTCTGAAAAACAGCTAATAAGCTATACGGAACCAAGCCTACATATCCTTTGATAGATTAAGCTTGAGAATCAAGCGAGAGCGCTCTCTTTGACAAGACAACTAGAGTCATATTTTTTTTACAAATTTCTACTGGTATATAAACAAGGTTCTTCGCCATAACCATTCTATTTTTGTAATTCTTTTTTGTATTTGTTGTCGTATGAACTTGTGTATCCAACATAATTTATACAGATACTTGGACGAAAATGCAAATCCAGTTGTAAAACCTGTCGAGTTCAAGGAGATGTTGAATGAGCTTTTCTTGCTTAATGGAGTGTTTAACATTGGAGACTCGATCCCGTGGCTAGCATTTTTGGACTTACAAGGCTACGTTAAGAGAATGAAGGCTTGCGCTACAAAGTTCGATAAGTTTTTGGAGTACATGTTGGACGAACACAATGCCAAAAGGAAACAAGAGGGGGAAAACTTTGTGGCGGCCGATTTGGTTGACGTCTTGTTGCAAGTTTCCGATGACCCTAATCTTGAGGTCAAGATTGAAAGGCACGGTATCAAAGCTTTCACACAGGTAAAGATAACGGTGTCAGCGATAACTGAAAGGATCTATAATTTTAACAAGGAGGAAATAAAATATGAAACAACGATAATTTGTGTCTAGTTTCACCTCGGCGCATATTAAAACTTAATAGAAATTACTATCGAATTCTTGACACGCGTTTTATTCTTTCATGCACTAAATAATTTTTAGGACCTGCTAGCTGGTGGAACAGAGAGCTCTGCAGCGTCAGTAGAATGGACACTCTCGGAAATGTTGAGGCAGCCTGAGACATTTGAAAAGGCTACCGAAGAGCTAGACCGAGTCATTGGAAGGGAGAGGTGGGTAGATGAGAAAGACATGCCAAACTTACCATATATTGAATCCCTTGTCAAAGAGACATTTCGTATGCATCCTGTGGCTTCTTTGCTTTCCCCCCGGGTTTCCCGAGAAGATTGCCAACTGGCAGGGTACGACATCCCAAAAGGTATACCACGATAAGCCTTTTGGAAAATAAATCAAATACTTCATAGATGATTTTCATTTCTATGTGCTAGGGTTTTCCACAACCCTGGCCGTCTTCCTTAGCCTTGTCCCTCGAGTAAAAAGATCAATGTAACCTAACATGTATTACATGTATATTCACAGTCTTACTAGCTGATGCTAGCATCTCCATTCTAATTTGTGTTGCAGAGTTGCATTATCCTGATTATTAAATTCAACATGTCCTATACTTAGTAACAAAAAAAATAAATTAAATTGTAATTGGTAGCTGTATACACTTGTCCCGGAACAATTGACTGCTTCGGTACAATATTCGGAGTTGTGCTTTCATCTCAGCGGAAAATAATAATTTGATAGCTAGGTAGAATTATATTATATTCTTTTTTATTTGTAGTCAAGAAAAGTTATATGGCTAAATTGTGCTTCCTTTGGCTCTTTAAAGGAACTGAGATCTTCATTAACGCTTGGGCAATCGGACAAGACCCGAAAGTGTGGAAAAATCCAGAGGTGTTTTCTCCGGAAAGATTTATTGGAAGTGATATCGATGTGAAAGGGAACCATTTTGAGTTGTTACCGTTCGGTGCAGGAAGGAGAATGTGCCCGGGCTATGTGCTGGGGCTGAAGGTGATCCACTCGACCTTGGCCAATCTTTTACATGGGTTCAAGTGGAAATTACCCAGGCATACGAAGAAAGAAGATTTAAACATGGAAGAGGAATTTGGACTTACGACGCCAAAAAAGGTACTGCTATCTGTTGTGGCCGAGCCTCGACTTCCCCTTCATCTCTATACGGACCTCTGAAAAGTTGTATCGGAGTGCTTGCACTACTAAATAGTGGTTATTTTAAATAAACAATATATAAGTATGTAACCATTTAATAATGTTACCAAAAGCAAGGGTTCGATGCTTTTGTTTATAGATATTCCGTGTTGTAATGCTTTTGTGAAACTCTGTCGCGTTGGTTAAGTTATAACATTTAAATTATTGTATACTCCACATCCAAAGTATTTTTTTTCCATACCTTCTTTTACCTTTTTCCTTATTCAGCTACAAATCTAACAGACTCTTAAAGCCTTACAACAATTTTGATATATCCGGATCTACCGTTAAAGAAGATCAGAAGGTGAGTTTTTCGTATAATTCGTAGGGCTGGCATCGGTTCGGTACCGAACATTTTTGCTATACTCCAAACTTAAACCTGTTCCAAACATGTTTGATTTGCGACGGAAAAAAGTTATTGGATTTTAATTATAGTGTATGTAAATTTCACAGAAACGATAGAATAATAACTTGCAGACAGTGTTCGATCATACATGATCTTCTGTTGTATTTTCATTATATGTATTGACTTCTTAGAGAGGTGAATTATCAAATTGATAGTAAACCAAACTCTAGCATCTGAGTTATGAGATGTGTAAAATATTTATAGGCTACAAAAGAACATAGTGCACAATAAGAATTATAAATTACCTAGAACTCTAACCTTAATTGGATTAATACTTTATTAATAAATAATATATAAATTTATTGATAAAATTAATATAAAATTATCAAATTAATACTTTCTCAACCCTAGGATATTCAATCTATACATTATATTCATTTCCATAAGAATAATATAAATGTACTCTATTTCATTACCAAATAATATTTGAAAGCACGTTATGAAATTCTATGTTCTCATTAAGGGTAAAAAAATTAATGATAATTATTTACTTGGCATATTATGTACTCCACCTAATCACTTCTTTGATGTGTCAGATTCAAAATTTACTTACAAGATTTGACATAAACAAAACATATAAGTTTATCGAGCTGATATCATCAATACTTGTTAAAGATTTTCTAATATTTGAGGGGGTAAAGCTAACAAGTGCTCCTTAGACAATAGATAAGAAATCTAATTAATCTAACACATTTAACAACTAGTATAAATTATTTAATATTTATAATTATATAGGGAATTAGTTTTTGGAGGAACATTCGAAGGGAATGTATATAAATCTATAGTGAATAATTTTAAATCTATAGTGAATAATTTGTTAAGTAAATGAATGCATCAATATTTTATTTCATTTATTTCCATATTTCAATTCTAAATATTGTTAGAGAGAATCTTTTTTAATTTTAGTATAGTTTCAATTAGAGTTCTATATTTTTATTTGGCCTTTATTGTGTTGAAAAAGTAGTTTATAATTTTTTTTTAGTTAGTATTTAATTTTATATTAGGTTCAACTAGGGTTCTATATTTTTATTTGAGTTTTATTGTGTTTAAAAAGTAGTTTTTAGTTTACTAAATTATAAAATATATCAATTGTAAATATTATTATCATAAACTATTAATTGAGAATTTTTAATAGTCATAAATAACTATATGAATTTAACTTATAGATAATACTTATAGTTTACTAAACAATGCCGGAACATTTGTTAGCCCAACGGATATTTGATATCATAAGATTCAATTTTCCCTCCTATTTCCCTTTCATCATCGGTTTGAATTCCACATTTTATGCCAAAATTAATTCGTAATCAAAATCCAGCACACATTTCTCAAAATAAAATTCGAAATGAAATCATAACCACAGTAACTGGCAGCAATGGAAATATTTATATGTTGTTCCGAACCTTCCATATGCTCCCATTATTAATAAATTGCAGCTAACAAAACAAAAACATTAAAAAAAACCAAATAATACTCGATAGTTATCACTTTTAAACTTATATTCCCTTTATATAGCTACTATAATTTACATTCCCCATATTTAACATATTTTATTAGTATATATACCCTTAATAATCTAATTTCTCTCACTGCGTCTCTCTTTCTCTCTCTCTCTTTACATCACAGATCAACTCTCTCAAAATTGGTCATATACATGAGGCAGAGATCGATTCTCCTCCGACCTCGTCAATTGCAGCACGATATCATCGTCTCCGGCGATGCTGTCTCCGACGAGCTCAAGCGGCAACGCCAAGCTGCTCATCTCCGACGAACTTCAAGGTTATGTCGCTGAGACAATCCCTCTCCCTCTCTCTATATATGTATGTATAGATGGAGAAAAATTAGGGCAAACTAACTCAATAATGGATCGATCATAAAGTGATTGTCTGAGTATAGATCGAGATGGAATGTGAGAAATTAAGTAATATTAGGTTAGATTGATGACGAATTAGGGCTTTGGAGGTTTTTATTTGTTCTTTCAATACAAAGGGCGGAGAAAAAAAAGAAATATTTTTTGTCAAAAACAAAAAAACAAAAAAACCTTGCATTTTTCATTCCCAGGATTTATTTGATTTGATTCCATATTCTTATCCCAAAACAATGAATTGAATTTTGATAGGCATTTTGGATGCTGCTATTGAAATTGCGATGATTCATTATGTATGTACATTTATGGAAATAATGCAAATGGAAACATAAACATCTCCCCAAAGCGCTTTTTCATATGAATTCATAATTTTTTTTCGATATTTTTTCGTAAATTAACGTACTATTTTATTTCTAAAGTGTTTATGCAAACAAATCTGTAAATTTTAACATTTTATATTTATTTAGGTATTTATTAATATTACTACCATATAAATTGTCAAACAAACAATTAAACATAAAAAAATATAAAAGGTCAAATTTTACGGATTTTTTTGAACAAACACTGTATAAATAAAATAGTACATTAATTTACAAAAAAATCGATTTTTTTTTATAAATAAATATGAAAAAACCAAAAATCTGATAAAAATCTAACCATTCGAACTTGATAAAATTTAAACCCAGTTGTGTTGGACGTTATGATAAACCTAGAAATGGTGAATAGTTTTAACTAATTTCTAAACTATTAATTTAATCGTTTGTTTTGGACTATCCAACTATCATCGACCAATAAACCGATCTAGGCATTTTCTTCGAATTTGATCAGCTCTGAGCCAAGATATAGTATTAATCAAGTCGTATGAATATGTATATGATTATACTAGGACTTGAATGTAAAGGTAAGGTAAGGAAATACTTGACGCAAATATTAATACAGGTTTGACTCAAGAGACTATGTTATGTCCCCAAGTTCAAACCGAATGTTTAGATTTATTCTAACTTCAATGAACTTATTTTTAGGCAGTGTACTCTTCACAAACGCTCCTCCTTATTGGCAGAGCAACCCTAGATGTCTTAAGGGCAGAGTGAGGAATTCAGCCGGGATACAACGGGGACAAAATTTGATTTTTTGTTTATAATAAAAATATGAGTCGAATGATGCAACTTTTTAGTATATAGTTTTATGGTGTTTGTATATGAGGTAGTATATCCCGACTGAACATTTTTGTCTCTTAAACCCTTTCATTAAAGATTTTCTAAGATAGCTGAAAATACGGTTTTAAAATTTCACAAAGTATTTATTTTAAGCATAAAAAATTGGTTTTTGAACTATGTATTGAATAAGAAAAATCACCAATTTGCCAATTGTTGAATATGCCAATGGAAAAAAACAAATAAAAACCAATTTATCAAAAACAACTATTTTATACTAGGAAAAGAAGACAAATGATAATAATCATGCATTAAATGGTTGTAATTATATAAGATGGCAAAAGTTGAAAAAAGAAACAAACTTACCGGGATGGTGAGGTTCGAACCTGGCTGAGTGACATGGTGGCCAACTGAACTAAGCGAAAATTTAACTAAAATATGCAGTATATATTAATTGAGCTGAATTCAGCGGGTCGGGGGCGCACATGCTCGTTCCCTATGTGTCTCCGCCATTGGGCGTCTTATTCCTTAATGAGCAGAGTTATCTACAATCACTTCAATAGGTATACAAGATAACAAATAAATATACTTGTTGTACACAATTGGTACTATCAAAAAGTTAAGTATCAACCTTGTTCAAAATTTACTATCTATGTGCTCAAAAGTATGAATAAAGGCCGAAACACACACATTCAAATGTATATAAATTCTTACCATTGTTTTCCCAATCTAAACTCACTTCCCCCTTTCAATCTCTTCATCACCAAGATGAAGATAAAATCTCCTCTCGAATACATTAATACTATCGAAAGGAATAGAGTGTCCCATTATTGTATAATAAGATATGTCGTGGTGGCAAGCTGGCCTTCATATGACTAATTTTACAATTACCAATACAACCATACTCCGAGTACACAAATTTTTAGCCTCAATTATCTTTGCAAATTGCAATCCTTGTTGTGAAACAAAAAATCTAATGAAATCTAATAGATGGCTGTTGAAGCATGGGAGAGATGATATTTGCATCTTTCTAACTCTTTCTTAATGGAATTATATTGGTGAACTTATCAACATGAAACCACATGGTTTGGATGCTATCTTTACAATTTTTTACATACCACTTACATTTTAATAACTTGATGCTACGTTTTGTTGCTCGATTACTGAGGTGCATCCCATATTGTTGGTAAAAACAATCATCAAGTTTATGACTATATCCACGTACTAAGTCTCCTATATATGATCAAGCACTTGGGTACTGCGAATATGTACGAGTCATTAAGTCTTATCTTTCAACTGTATTCCTCTTTGTTTTGTCAGAATCGACCACCTCATGCCGCTTTTATAAACTTTTCCCACCTAACATTGGGACAATTTTACAAGAATGGGCTAAAACGTTATACCCGTACAAACTAGCAATTAACTATCTTCAAAAACCGTGCACACACAACCGTGAAAAATGTGGATATAGAATCCAAAATAAGTTCTTAAATAATCCAAAAAGCTGAATACACAATTCACCAAATATGCGTACATAATCATTAAAAATGTGTATACACAATCGAGAAGAGTGTCTATATAATCCGAAAAAGTGTGTACACAATCTATAAAACTTTATACACAATCGAGAAACAAATGCATAAATAATACAAAAAAATACATGTAAAATCAAGTGGATACAAAATTTGAAAAAGTGAATACATACTCTTTAAAAGAGCATAAACTGTCACGCCCCGAAATTCGAAAAACGGATATCAACGCGTGACCTTTTGAACAAAAAGAAAAAGAACCTGTTGGTATAAAATTTAACTTTTAAAGGAAAACAATTTGCGCTAAAGGAACAATTAAACGAATGAACTAAAAATGTTTGCCAAACGCGGCTACAAGACAATATGGTTTTTAATAGATTTATAAAAGAAAAAGGTACCAAACGAATGTAATTTGCCCGTAGGCTACAACCTCAAAAATGGTCTAAGTAAAAAGAAAGCGAAAGCCCCGAACCCTTGTGATGCATCGCTAATGCTCCTATCCAAACGTCTCAACCTAAGTTGTACCTAAAAGACAAAACTGTAACGGTGAGTCCCACGCACATACATAGATTGGGCGACACCTCACATGATACCGTCACTCCATCCAATAAATGCAAGAACTCACAAACAACAACTAAAATAACAACGTATCAAAAGAAATGTAATAGCATCATACACAATCGATGAAAATGTTTACACAATACGGAAAAGTGTATACACAATCGAGAAAAGTGTATGCGCAAATTAAAAAGTGGATACACAACCCCAAAAAATGCATAAACTATCCAAAAAAAATACATACACAATCAAGAAAAATATATACACAATATAGAAAAGTTTTTACACAATCGAGAAAGTACATACACAATCAAAAAAAGTTAATACATATTTTAGAAAGAAAAAACATTCGAGTAAAGTGCATGAATAGTAGAGAAAGTGCATACACAATGAATAAATTACATATTCAAATCCAAAAAATTGCATATAATTTAATTGAAAGTAAAAAATATATCAAATCCGGATGGATTCGAACCACTAAACTAATCTCTTGAACCCAAGTTTGTTAGAAAATTTGTGTTTTTCTTTAAATGAATGCTATTAACTTTGTGGTTATAAAAAAAACATTTATTCCTCCATTTATGTCGGTCTTTTATTTGTAAAAGGAGTTACAAATACAATGTTAAAAATGAATGGTCTTGTTACATTTTTTACACACTTTTTCAAAACAAGTTTCATACATGGCATATACACATTCACACACATTCACATATACACATTAAATGTCCGGAATACAGTGGGTGCTGGAACTGAACAGAACATTGTGGGTGCCGGTGTAACTCCTATTAATTTTGCATGAGTGCATATTAATGACGGTGGTTACAAATTCGAAATCACCATTATTAAAGACACTAATGTGCTGATATAATGGGTGGTATCCTTATTAATTGTGATGTACTGCAATTTAATTTAGAGGGTTTGTAACGGTAATCATTAATGAGATTAATAACGAGTATTTATAACTTTTTATTAATTGTAATTAATGGCAATTTAATTTGGAGAGTTATGAAGTATTGTAATGACAGTTATTGTCGGCATTTATGGAGAGCTTTATTAGCTAACTACGAATTGCAATGACGAGTCGGTTACTTATTTGGATGAAAGGTTATTTAATAACCAAATTTGTTCATCAAAGAGAAACTAATTTGATGATTAAACAAATTATAAATTGTCGTTGAGTTTTATTTTAATAATAAACATATATCAGTTAATTTATTAATTTGTTGTAATAACATCTTATTATTTTATTGAAAGAACATTTAATAATTTGTTAATATAACTTCTTATTAACTTATTGAAATAACATATTATTAATTTGTTAGTAAAACATATTGTAAATATGTTGAGTTTGCTATTATTCAGAATATTAATTTAGTAATATTATATTACTATTATTGGGGGAGAACCCCAAGGGTCCCACAAATATGGTGGTAACCCGTTGATCCTGTAGATCGAGAATCTAACCGTACCCCAAAGCGCCTAACAAGTGCAAGCATACAAATCTGAATCATGACTAGTGGTTTTTGAAACCTAAAGGGCAGTAGCCTTTCGGTAGCCAAAACACTAGGATCAAATTGTGATAAGTTTGCTTGTTTGTCGCAATACATGAGTGACTATTTGTTCAAAATGAGCATTTTAGTCAATACTCTTGTGGTCAATAATGATATATTGAGCTATTCAACTAATTCACTGATTTGACATGATATAGTAGGTCATGAAAATATAAAACCATAAATGTTTTATTTTTCTAAATCTATTATTTAAATTGAAACACAAATATGAGTTTGTGTTCGAAGCAATGTATTGCTAAGTCTTCAGTTCGAAGTTTCGAACCGAGTACATAACCTAATGGTTTGATGCATTTGAGATGCGTGCAAACACAGAAGGGGTTAAAAGATATTTCCTCATTTTATTGATGGTTGTACTAAACACTGATATGTCTACTTGATGAGAACTAAAGACAAATCAGTCAAGATTGTAACATCCCGTATATTTTATAAGTAGTTTTATTTATGATTTAATTTATCCAAAAACGTTTTATTCAAATTTTACCAAAAACCGGTCACTCGACTAATTTTTAGCCAAAAAACAAAACTCTTCCAAAAAGCTTTATTTTAAAAACATGTTACTAATTTTACTAATAAAAAGAACCCAATAGATTTGTTTCTAAAGATTTGTTATTTTTGAGTAGTAAAACAATATTTTTGGATTTAGATTTAACTTTTAGAACTTTGAGGACCAAATAGTTTGTTACCACAAACTTTCTCAAAACAGTTTTTACATCTTCAAATCAGCCCACTTCTTTCAAAACAATAACCTAAAACAAGAGAGAAAAAGAGAGAAAAGTGAGAAAAGAGAGAAAAAGAAGAAGAAGAAGAAGAAGAAGAGGAAACCACCATTAGCGGGTTCTTACCGGAAGCATCTCCTCTACGCACTAAGGTAACGGGGGTTATCCATTGCGACTAGACGAGGGTGTATGTTAGGATTAAGTTTTGCGTTTATTATAAATTGGGGGTTTTTGCCTTTTATCTTAATTATAAATTGGGTTTATTTGTTGTACGTCTAATTCACTTATTTGATTTTGGAGTAGTTGAGGATTTAGTCTTTTAATTTCGGATTAATGAGAATATTGATGCGTTGCGTGTTTTATGCGTTGATTATGTGTTATTATGGTTGTTGATAGAATTGGGTAAATTATTGTTGAATAAAAATGAGTTTTATATTGCGTATACAAGGTATTTGTTAAAATGGCTAAACTGAATTTTATGTTATTAGAGTTGGTTGGCTAGTTGTGAATCTAGTACCTATGCTTATGTATGTTGTTGAATTGCGTCAAAGTGACGTATGAAAATGTGATAATCGAATGGATTTATATATTTGGCCGAGGCCTTGTGATTTAGATTAGTGGCAATGGTCTCTGTCTCTTCCTAATTCCGAGGACAATAGACGGCCGAGGGGATAGGGAATGACTCGTCTTACGGACTGGGGCGAGTGGCATGAGAGGTCCTAGTGTGCACTCTATTTATTTTTATGTTAGCAATGGTCTCTGTCTCTTCCTAATTCCGGGGACAGAAGACGGCCGAGGGGGATAGGGAATGACTCGTCTTACGGGCTGGGACGAGTGGCATGAGAGGTCCAAGTGCGCACTTTAAATCTACTTTCATGTTAGCAATGGTCTATGTCTCTTCCTAATTCCGGGGACAGAAGACGGCCGAGCTGATAGGGAATGACCTACCTTACGGAATGGGGTAGATGGCATGAGAGGTCCATATTTGCTATGAATGTGTGTTGGAGCTATTTAATTTATCTTGTTGTACGACGTTATTTTATTTCTTTTTATATGTTGCTATCATAGTTGTTGTTGTGAGTCTTGCATTTATGGGATGGAGTGACGGTATTTTGTGGTGCCGTCCCGTCCATGTATGTGCGTGGGACTCACCGTTACAGTTTTGTCTTTCAGGTACAAATTAGGTTGAGGAGTTTTGATAAGAGCATTAGCGGTGTATCGCATGGTCTCGAGGATTCTTTCAGTTGCATTATTTTAGTTAGACCATTTTCGAGGTTGTAGCCTACAGGCAAATTATTCGTTTGGTATTATTTTTCTATAAATCTATTAAACCATTTTGTCTTGTAGCCGCGTTTGGCAAATATTTCTATTTAGTTGGTTAATTATTGCATTAGCTCGCAAATTATTTTTCTTTAAAAGTTAAATTTTGTACCAACAGGTTCTTTTTTCCTTTTGTTTAAAAAGGTCACGCCTTGATGTCTTTGTTTTACGGATTTTGGGGCGTGACAAAGATGTTCATTCAAGTAAGAATGAATATGTGTTGAGGATTAAGGCTTGTCAGAAAACATGTTTAATCATGGGTGTTCTGTTGTGTTAATTTACCAACTTTAATCCAATGATTAAGTGTTAATCATTAAATGATAGACTATTCTTGGACGTGTTAGATATTGTTTAACTAGTTCCGAAACGGTATATTTACATGGATATGAATACATGGTCAGTGTAGATGAAACGATGAATATGAGACGCCATTCACACAATTGTTGTTGGAATGGCACCAATCGTTAAAGAACGACTTATTATGCTCTCGAGTAAAAATGTAGTTCTTAAACGATGAATATCATGTTGATAAGTTCAGGGTAAAACTCTGAATTTGTGCGGGAAGTGAGCTTTCCGCAAGCTATGTGTTGAATAAACTACCGCTTAGGAAGTTGGACCAAACAGTCAGAATTATAGAAGGTATGGTGCCTGACTATAAGTTCGTGAAAGTTTGGTGCTACCTAAGAAAGGTCTCAATCTTGCTCCTTGAAGGACTTGGATAGGATCGAAAACGGTAGATTGTGTGTTCATCGGATAAGCACAAAATATAGTGCTGATTGGTTTCTAGTGCATAAGTCAGATGACTTTAAGGTGCATATAGAGTTCTATGTCCGAGAAGCATATTTTCTAAAAGAGAAGCTTTCCCGCAAAACTCTAATGTCTGGCGAGTGTGATTAATACATTGAGGGTTCATAGTATTACGCTACCCAAGACAAGTGAATACTCAAACGGTGTTGGAAAAGTGGGGGCAAGTGAAACTTTTAAGGAAGATGAAGTGCCTCGGCGTAGTAAAGAGTGAGAAAAGAAACTTTATTCGACCCTTGACCTTCATGAGTAAAGGTAAATCGATGATATTGAAATAATAAATATTATCCATATAATGTGTATATGGGAAGAGACCATCAACAATGAGCTTGATAGGCGCGTGAGACATATAGTCAATGAGTATAAGTAAATTGACGATGTTGATAATTTCAATAGTTATACTCCAGTCTCATGAAGGTTTTTGTATAAACCTGCATAGTTAGAGAAACTGTAGAGTTAGAATTTATAACGTTGAATCAAGCTACAGAAGAGGCAGATTGGCTGAGAAGTCTTGGGAGGTATTTCAAGTGGCCAAAATCTATTTCTGCAATAAACGTGCACTGCTGCAGTCAGTCAGTTATTAAACGGGATCAGAATAATTTGTATAATGGAAAGTCCCGACAAAGTCATGACATATTCGTCAGAGACACAAATTCGTAAGAGGAATTGCTAGCAAAAATTATGGTATCCATAGACTTTGCAAGGTGTAAGGATAATAATACGGATCCATATACAAAATGCTTGACTCGTGGAGGAGTCGGAGCATCATCGAGGAAAATAGGGTTGAAGCCCAATAAATTGGAAACTTTCACATAAGCTACCAACCTGTACTGGAAACTCCAGTCTCAGGTTCAATGGCAAAACTGAACTATGCGGGTTACCGAACAAAGGACTCGAGAACATAAGTTCTTAGCCCATTTCTATGATTAAAGAGTGATAGACCTGTACCATTTTAAGGGTGAGCATGAGGCTCTGAATGAATCAAGTATCTCGAAGGTCGAGTGGGGTGAGTCAGGACACCTTTGACTTGAAATCACCTATAACGAGTGTGTATGGCCGATACTATGCGATGATCTAGGGCTAAATCACTAGAGCACTCGGTTTAATTTGCCAAGGCAGTCCAGGGCCAAATATGGGCAACAACTAAAGGGCCTAGTAAGTGGTGTAGAGAAGAGGCTGTGCGGTATTATTTTGGTATACATAAAACATTGAGGGTTCAAAGCATTACGCTACCTAAGGTAAGTATATACGAAAGGTATATCGCTATGGCAGGTTCAAGACGTGCGCTACCTGTCTTTATGCAGTGAATTCTCGTGGTGCTCTCGATTGCATTTAGTTGCACGTTGCATGTTTTAGATCGCATTCATGCGGGGGATTGTTAGAAAATTTATGGTTTTCTTTAAATGAATGCTATTAACTTTGTGGTTATAAAAAAAAACATTTATTCCCCCATTTATGTGGGTCTTTTATTTGTAAAAGGAGTTACAAATACAATGTTAAAAATAAATGGTCTTATTATATTTTTTATACACTTTTTCAAGACAAGTTTCATACATGGCATAACACATTCACACACATTCACATATGCATACATATACAGAGAGAGTACCGTACCACTAACGGTCCGACTGTGGCTCGGTGTCGTTTCCGTCGAGTCACATGTGATAGACGTTGTACCTTGGGAACGAAGTGCCACATTTAGCCAGAAACAGAGGTGGCGGGGCAAATATCGTTTCAGAGAAACTGTTTGTAGTTAACTCGTCTCGGATTTTAGTCCATTTCGGTATCATTTACATTATTTTATGTTAAATCTTGTATTTGATATTTATATATTTGAGGAAACCATTTTTTATCTATTTGTTCATTTATTTTCCGTAGAAATTATTGTGTTTATTTACAACGTACCCAACAATTTCGAGATCAAACGCTCTTACCATTTTGAGCTTACGAATCTAAACAACCGCTAAACAAAACATTCAATTATATTTTGTCAACACGTTATGAACACCCAAAAGTTCACATTAAAAATCATTTTTAACATGAACTAAATTAAAATATCAAATAAAACATAGAAAAAAAAAGGTATAAATAATAATATTAAACCATTTTTTCAAACTAAATATCCATAATATAAACTTAAAATCAAATAAAAAATAGGATAAAGTCTACAAAAATAACATTAAATAAATAACAAACTCAAATAATATATGATATATAATCGAAAAACTAACATTTCAAAAAATTCTCAAATGAAAAGTCATAATCCAATTATATTTTTTAAGTAAAAAAATTAAACAAAACCCAAAAAAATTTCCACAATAAAATAAAGAAATAAACAAAAAACTTCAATGCTTATATGTATAGTAACCAAAAGTCACTAATTGATTATTTAAACACATAAAGCCATTTTTATCAAACAAAAACTAGATTTTTATAAATCCTAATTCGGCTGAATTTCATTTTAGGTAATATACGAAACTCTGGTGACTTAACTGACCATACCGATCGATTCAGCAACCTCAAAAACCACCAATTTTATATAAAATTCGACCTAATTGGTTCGGATCTCTAAATCGAAGTTTTCTCCCAAAAATCACCATTGAAACAAAAATCCGAGTAAACTATCACCACATCATCTATGGAGATAGATAGATACATGGTGATAGATGCTGGGAGATATATAGATAGAGATACGTATATATAGAGAGAGTATAGAGAGATTTTTTTGTAACGAAAACTTTGTATTTTTGTTAATTGTAGTTTTTAGGAATAATTATTTTGTAATTAACTTTTTGATAATTAGAGTTGAAAAATTGTATTTATCGAAACTATTCTGTTATTATTTCTATCCCACCCCATCTAGGTAGCTGAAAAAAATCCCACAAATTTCTCTCAGAAGTATATCCATTAATTTGCTTATTCTATTTAATATCTCTCAGCATAGAATCAATCTATAACATACTTGGTTTTGGGAGAGTACATAAGCTGACAATAATAAATTTTGAGAGGAATAAAACGAAATTGTTCTAACAGCATACAAAAGCTAACTGTAAAATATTTTTAGAAGATAAAACTAAATTAATTTAACTAGAATACAAACATAAATCTGAGAGGATACATCAACTAAATTACTTCACATAATGCATGTAAGCTAATGATTTTGAGAGAATACAACGACAATTTTGAGAGTATACAACTAGACTACGTTTTCTACAACATATAGTTACGACTTTGCACACCCACTTACATGTATAATAATATATTTTTATTAAAAAATATATTTTTATCCCTCCAAATATAGATGTATGGAGTATATGAGTTATATATATATATATATTTAACATAATAAATATTAAACCTACTAAAAGTTCAAATACAAATATAGTAGAATCCTAGTTGAGTTTAGCCTAAATTTAAATATTAATTAAAAATAAAAAAATAATTCTAGTATTACTAATATATATATATATATATATATATATATATTAGCATGTTAATAGGAAAATGTGTTTAATGCCATTTCGATGGCAGCATGTTAGCTCGATGCTGTGTCGAGCTATACTATTCATAGCAGACAAAATGTTCGTCCTAGCACATTAGTGCAAATATAATGACATGCTTATAGTACTTAGATATGAACATAATAGTTCAATATCTCTTTATCATCTCATCAGGAACCTACCGGGTCTATATCAATGTCTAGTGATCGAATGATCATGGGAGAATTTGACGACTTAGTGTCATGATGACTATAACATCATAACACCTACTGAGTGTAGTCTGAATCATGGATTTAGATACAATCTTTACGGTACTCGATCATTGGGCCGAGGCACTACCGTGTCTTCCTAAAATCTTTCATCTCGAAGGACAAATCCAAAACATGTATTGTTTCAAAACACGCAAGGGCATAATACTTGTTCAAGTATCTCAAGCTGATCAAGTACTCACTTTGGCGGGTATACCACATCCGCTCGGATTATATTAATCCATATAGTGAACGTCTCATTTAATTGAGATCGTGTTTTGTGGGCAGGAACTACTTGATTCAAGCATTATGATGTCACAGAGGGACCTTCATCTATATCTCTTTGTCTAAATCCCCATAGAGATAAAACTGTGACCACAATCACATGCTTCATAATCAGTTTTTTGGAAACAACTAAACTGATAAAGTAGGGGACTATTATAACGTCCATTACGAGGAAATTAACCATCTCGTAATCAATTCCAAGGTGTGAAAGAAGACTTGCGCTGCTAGGCGAGTATTCTACAATCTCATTATTCTCATCACTCTTCCTCACGAATAACCAAATGAACGAATTCATTTAACATTGGTGGTGTTGGAGCTATAGGTCCGAACACACTTTCGCAAAGGACTCTACTTGGATTGTAAGTTTCCATTAATCCAGTCTATTCTATGTTGACTTCAGGCAACGGTACATGGTTTCCTGTCATAATTAGCTCATATTATCACTCGTCACCGAATATATGAACAAGTAATCAATGACAGTCTCATTTTGTTTCAATATCGTCTAAGATATCATGATCGACAGATATTTCAAGATTCTCAGGATAAGGTGGAAATCACACATATCATTGATCCTTTATAATCTCGTGCGACAAACGAGTTTCAGTTCACCACCTCTGGGGATGAACGAATTAAGAACCGGTCAACTTCCTCATATTTTGGGAAGGATGACAGACTAATGGCCGAAGGCAGCGTCATTTGCTTGGCGGGTTCGGCCAAAGCAACGTGTTACGATAGGAACACGACGTCATCCTTGCTAGCATTTTACAGCAGGTATAAATGATCTCGTGACATCTCATAAAGCCGTTAAATGCGTTGGTCATTTAGTTAGAATTGAGGGAGTCTATGCACTTACTTATCACTAAGTGCAGTTTTAGGGATCAAGCTAAGACTGAGTGGGTTATTCCATGTTACTTCACGTCATTCCATATCAACTGTAACATGCAAATCTCCCCCTAGCGATGGGGAGAACAGTCTTAGCGATGTCACTTTCGCATATCATGCGGTAAGAAATCACTTGCCGAGGTTACTCTATCAAATGATAGGTAGAGGATTCATGATCGACTTATGTCCCCTTTAGAGGTCCATATTTTGAACGTTATAGCGGCCCAATCAAAATATTAATTAAGCAGTCTAAACATGCGTTAATATGGGACTTCTGGCTCATAACCCGTAACCAGCTGGTACGCATATGATGTTTGAGTGTGTATCAGCCTCATGACAGACTAATGCAACAAAATAGCATAACCCCATACGGAAATATAAATCTTGGTGCACAAGACCAAGAAGTGTGTGCAATCATTTGCAATCGCATCATCAAACTTTTCGTGAGTCCATTTTGGGTCGGACAATAATCGTCATGATGTTCAATTTCAATTACCAAACTCAAGTAATTCAGATAGAAATTTCGATTCTTACTCTTCGGCATTATTAACTCGACTAGACTTTTCAAGATAATCCGAATCATGAGCCATCAACTTAATGATAGGGCTAAAAGTTTAGGAAATGCTTCATTTCTGTGGCAACAATAATCATGTGACCATACTTTCGATGCATCAACCATAACCATAAATTTTTTATGGTCCGTCTTATGGTTGGATAAGTCCACAACAACTCCTTCAATTCTTTACAAGAATTCTACGCATCCATTTCGTGATCTTTACACATATTAGTCTTTCAAAGTGAGCATTAGTGGCATGAATTTCGGATTAATCATGAAATATATCCTCAAAGAGAATCCAAATATGATGCGATTATAAATCAAGCATCGTCTTTTGACCCAAAAATATCTCATCCGGTCAATGCCACAATGTCAAAATGCTTTTATCAATCGACGACCGGTGAATGACAGTACAGACAATCATGTCTTAACATCTAAATCATTTAACAATCGACGATAGACGAAATGATAAGGTAAATTTAAATTATTTTAAAAAATATGGTAGCAACCACTTGAAAGACATTTCAACTCCTCTATAATACGCTTTTGGTCGTATTGAGTGGAGGCTATGTAAAGAAATTTTAATTCTTACATGATCTATTACCAGATAACACTGGTTTTCTCAAATATTTTATAACTTAACAAGGTACAACAGGACCTACAGGAGTATAAGACATCATATTTGACAAATCAATTTGGTTTTACCAAAGATTTCGATTTGGAACGACATGTCGATAATCATTGTCACAAAGGACTCTTTTAGGCACGTAGTCGGTGAAATTACGTGGTACATGGTTACACATTATTTCCAGAAAACCAACTACCCCACAAGTATTGCCTAAAATTTCACAATTTGTAGTTTGGTCACATTTGTGAAAGGAATTTACTCAAAACACTTCAAATTTTTTCGAGAAATTTTGTAAACAGGCAAACCATAATCCAAAAGTATATCCAAATGGAAAAAAACATAATCCAAATGGAAAAACATAATCCAGATGAGCGAAAAAACGGTTCAATGATTTATCAAAATCAATAAAGAAATGTATCAAACTCATTTGAGCCACAAAATCGGTGGTCTCAAGAGTTTCCTTTCAATTAATTTTAACCACATTAGCATCGGATTTCCATCTTTATAATAATTTTGAACTATTTAAAGGGTAACTGTGCATGAACTTTGTCTTTATAGCATAGAGTTGGCTCATTGAGCATTATCTCTTACTTTAGGACAACATACTATATTGTTCCTTTAAAGAACTGTCTTGGAGCCACGTGTCTTCGATTTTGACAATTGTCTAAAACCTTCCTTGGCTAGGCGTTCGTTGGGATTGCGACAGTTTGAGATGAATAACACTTGTCTCGGTTCTCGATTTGTGGAAAAAAAATCAACGAAGAGCATTAATATGAGGCAAACAATTCGCCATTGACCCAATAGGATTAAAACTGCTCATCGGGATATTTTCTCATCCACAAACAGATAGGCGATGAAGGAACATGGTGAATATAAATTCACGAAATTGCTTACGGAATACAATTTCCAAGCTAGTATTTTGGTGAAGGATCGCTCCAATATGTCAATTTCAGACATTTGTTCACCATAGACATCATCACGTCTCAAATGTGGTGGTGGAATAAAATCAAGGCCTTAGCCTTCATCTTATGAGTAACAACAATCTCGTGTTTTACTCATCAAAGATGGTATCCTCAAAATTTGGGCTTCACATGCTCACACATCAGGGTGACTAACATGTGGTTGCGTAAATTGCGTAGTATGCTTTGCGATTTCCTTATCATAGATGGCATCCAACATGTGTTGCGAGTTCTGGATTAGTTATCATATAAAATGACTGGTTTATATGTTTATGGTTTGCACAAGAATAAACTTTGTTTCGAAACGACAAGTTTGAAAATAGTTTTAGTTTTGCTTTTAATGTGAATAGGTTCTCATTGATAGAACGACAGGTCGATATAGAGACACCAATTCGGAGAAACATACATCACTATATAAACACACTCGGAGAAATTATTATTTAGTCAACCCCTTTCGGTAGCTCTACTTGAACACGACCAGGAAAGACGGTGAGGGCGGAGGGCACGAATGCCAATTAAAACGCGACCTCATTAGGATATCGACTTCCGCCTATATCTTTCCTAGACATCGTATCCAAATAGAGTTACATATGCTAAGAAAGCACAAGATAGGCTCAATAGAGTAAGGTCCAAGATGGCCAATAATATCCTACAACAGTAACGACCTTATTACAACTTAAATCAAGAATGAAAATTTTGATAATATAAAAGCCTACAGTGCTAATAAAAAAATAAAAAAATCATACTTTCATATCTTGTTCTATGCACTTCAAAATCTTGTAAATTTTCCACATATTGTGGCATCAATTGAGTATCTTTTGTGATTTGAAACTTTTATGTTCAATAAACAGAAGATTGATTATGACAATTTTGTTACCGTCAATCAAATCAACGTCAATTTGTTTGTAATAAAAACCTTGGTTTCACCCTATCTTTGGTCTGAACGAAACCTTCAAAACTTCATCAAATAGTGCAGCGAATCGGTATTTTTTTTGGTTGGAAATAACCCGTGGAGCTCCGTGAATCACATCGCAGCAAAATCTCATCTATCGGGTCTAAACTTGTGAACTGAATAGGAGAGATGAGAAGAATTAGATCTACTCTTTTCAAACAATAGTAGCACACTATTGGAAGGTGGAGAAAAGTAGGAGAAGAAAATACATACGAAAAAAATCCGGATCCAAAGAGCCAAAGATGATCGCAGTACTGCGTTATAAAGCACATGGATAGAGGGGCGCTGAATCACCACCCCTACCACAAGACAGGCGGCGACTAGGGTTAGAGGTAAATAGATGGTTTTTTTAGAGAGATAGATGGATACTCATTGATCGGGTTAAAAGTGTGTAATTTAAGAAAAACACTTTCTACCTAGCAAGTATACTAAGCCCCGATGTAGTAATAATAATTTATAAACTGGTAAGAACAAGTTCGTCCACAAATATGACGTTAAATAATATTATTATAATTAAACACCATTTTTCTAGTTTTTATTCGATAAAGCTCGCGCTATTTTTTCTTTGAATTTGGTTTTGTCCTAAAGTAACTTGCAAATTAATGAGATTAAGATCACTCAAATAAGTTGCCATGACTTATCTAAGTAACACCAACCATAATATAATAAAGAACCACAAATAATTATGTTTATATGCTAGTAAACAATTAAAATAAAAAGATTAATAATTGATGTTACCGAGCAAGCAAATTTATGGAGAAGAAGTACTATAAAGGTCAGTAGACACTCTTCTACAAAGAGGTCTTATTAGAGAGAGGTGTAAGTGAATATGTAGAAAGAAAAATAATAAAAGAAAAAATAGAGAGAGAAAATTATATTTAAAATAGCTTTGCCCGTAGGCTAGGTCTCTATTAATTCATACAGACTCTACATATTTTTAGTGTTTAACTTAGAAAATTTCGTAATTTAATTACTTAAAAGCCCTGATCGGATGAAAAATGACTTCATTAGGATCAGATGACGTGACCCAATCAGAAACTGACACGTCGTCAGATTATTGGTGAGTGAGATGCTGATCCGGATGACTTACGAGCTGATACAGATGAAAACTGGGGAATTAGATTTTCTTCTATTATTTGGCGATTTTTTCATATCTTTCATATATTGTTGACTTGGACCCGAATATAAACTTCTAAAATCAACTTTTCAAGTCCTTTAACTTACCCAATTTTCCATCTTTAACTTACCCAATTTTAGGACCTGCTAGCTGGTGGAATAGAGAGGTCTGCAACGACAGTAGAATGGGCAATTTCGGAAATGTTGAGGAGCCCAGAGACCTTTGAAAAGGCAAGTGAAGAGCTAGATCAAGTCATTGGAAGGGCGAGGTGGGTAGATGAGAAAGACATGCCAAACTTGCCATATATTGAATCCCTTGTAAAAAAAGACATTTCGTATGCATCCAGTGGGTTCTTTTCCCGCCCCTCGTGGTTCCCGAGAAGATTGCCAACTGGCAGGCTATGACATCCCAAAAGATATACCACGATAAGTCTTTTTCAGAAACTATTAAATACTCCTTAGATTATTTTCTTTTCTCTGGACTGTCATGCTAGTGTTTCCACAACCCTGACGGTCTTCCTAAGCCTTGTCCCTTGAGTAAAATGATCGATGTAATCTAGCATTTATTACATGTATATTCACGAGTCTTACTAGCTGATGTAAGCATCTCACTTATAACTTGTGTTGCAGAGTTTATAAGTTAATTCAACATGTCCTACTTTATAGAAAAAGAGAATGCGCGCATTCAGATGTTGTTTGATGGGTAGCGGTTAAACTTGTCCCATACATTTGACTGCTTCGGTACAATATTGAATATTCGGTGTTGTGCTATCATATCACCTGAAAACATAATTTGTTTGAGAGAGTTACATCATGTTGTTTATTATAATTAAGAAGTCTTGTATGGCTAATTGTGATGTTTTCCTTTGGTTCTTAAAAGGAACTGAGATCCTCATTAACGCTTGGGCAATCGGACAAGACCCAAAAGTGTGAAAAAATCCAGAGGTGTTTTTTCTGGAGAGATTTAATGGAAGTGATATGGATGTGAAAGGGAACCATTATGAGCTGTTACCATTTGGTGCAGGAAGGAGAATGTGCCCAGCCTATAAGCTCTTGCTGAAGGTGGTCTACTAGATCTTGGCCAATCTTTTACACGGGTTTAAGTGGAAATTACCCAGTCATATGAAGAAAGAGGACTTAAACATGGAAGACGTATTTGGGCTTTCGGCGCGAAGAAAGGTACCGCTTTCTGTTGTGGCCGAGCCTCGACTTCCCCTTCATCTCTATACTGGCCTCTGAAAAGTTTTTTTTTGTGTGGAAATTTGGCCTCTGAAAAGTTGTAACCACCTAATAATATTTCCAAAAATATGGGTTTTAATGCTTCTGTATTAATGCTTTTGTGAAACTCTATGGTGTTGTTTTTCTGTGTTAACTTCTTTTCTTCATTTTCTATCATTTAGTTCCAAACCCAATCTTCAATTATATTGGATAATATAAGTCCCCTTGATATACTTAGGTGCTGTTTGTAAATCAAGTGCTTCCCTAAAAAGTGTTGTCTGAAAAAGTGATGTTGAAAAATGACTTATATAAAAAGTACTTTAGAAAAAATTAGCGTCTGGTGGAAAATTGTTTTTGATTTTTATAAGTTTTGTCTGTGTTTGATATGTATAAGTTCGAAATGACTTAATACCACAATAATTCATATACTACGAAAACACACATAAAAATATACTAATAAATTTTGTATCACTTTAAAAACCAAATATTTATAAACAATTACAAAAATAAAAAAACATCGATAAAAGCATTATTGCTAAATAAATATGCAAAAACAACCTACTACGAACAATAATTTTATTTTAAAAAACATTTTTAACAATTGTTATAGGATGAAAGAATAAAATTTGCAATTGCAGCGGTGGAAAAGAATCTGATGGAGGTCGTCTGCTCTTGATAAGATCTACGAAATTCAACATCACGTCGAAAAAGACACGGTAACTTTGTGTGAGAAGATAACTACTGATTTATAAAGATAGAGGGGAAAATTTTAAGAATAGATTAAGGATTGAGAACAGATAAACAGAAATTCTACCGGACGAGAGAGAAAATAGTTATATTAGTATAAGAGAGAGAGAAAAAGGACGCACTATATTTTTTATTTTGACTTTATGAGGAAGTCTATTTTCAGAAGTGTAAAAAAACAAGCTCTCCCAACTGGGCTTCTAATGCTGGGAAGTGGGTTGCTTTTACTTACCAAACACTCATAATTTTGCTAGATGGGCTTCTGGACCTAGGAAGTGCTTCCAATCTGTCCGCCAAACACACCCTTAATCATGCCTTTACAGCACACTTAAACAGTTAATTAACATAAAACACAATTTACGGAATCTTCTGATCGATGAGAGATTTTGCGTACTTAGTCAGTTACTTCTCTGTTTGCAACGGAGGTCGCGTCTGAATCTATGTAGCGGGGAGTTAGGACCAAATGTTTGGCTTTGTAAAAATAGAAGACAATAATATTTTTCAAAGTGTAAAGAACGGAAAAACTGGATTTTTTTTTATACCCTTATTTCTTAATTTTTCTTTTTTTTTTACCGGGTTTCTAGTTTTTTTTCCTTTGGTCAATTTTAACTTTCTTTTTTACACTCTAAAAGAAAAGCCGCAGCAGTTTTAACTTTCTTTTTCTGTCACGTGCCGAAAGTTCCACCATTTGAAAACTGATCAAAAATAAAATAAAAATTAGAAATCAAGGTAAAATAAATAAAATTAAGAAAAAAGAAAGGTATGAAAAGGAAAAGTATGAAGAAACAAAGTTAAAAATAAGAAACCGAGCTATATTAAAAGGAAATATATGAACAAATAAATATATAAAAATATTAAAAATTTGGAAAAATAAAACATATACTATTAAATACTCAAGTTCATATATACTCACATTGCATCGATATATACGAACAACCAAATATATTATACTATTAAATAATCAAATTCACATATACTTACTTTGTATCGATATATACGAACAACCAAATATATGTTATACAATTTCATTGTACTTTGCATACAAACTACGAAAAGTTTTTTTAAATTTTAAATGCAATCCCCACTATATGTTGTTGTTATTATTATTATTATTATTATTATTATTATTATAGTTTAATTTTTTCAAATATACGTGTCACGTATCAACTTGATATATAAGTTAGTGTCACAATTTATTTCAATTGTTTGTTACTTTTAAGTAGTACCAGTAGGATAAAATAAAAAGTCATATTATATTATTGGAGTAAAATATATAATTTTGAAAGCGGTTGCTAAAAATAATATTTAAGGGTGAAATAACTATAAAAGGTAAATACTCTAATATGCAGTTATGCAGGTTTAGTTACAGGTGAACTTCAATAGATTTAGTTTTCAGTGGCAACTGAAACATGATCTTACTTTATAGTTAATAGGTCACAAACGTAAAGGGTAAATATAAATTAATGAACACTAAATGTTTGATGACGGAGTTCGACCAAATCTATTTCTCCGGAGCTCTTTATCAAATTAAAATACCGCAAAGGTTTACAAAGTGATATTTAAAACTTACAAAGCATATGATTCCCTCACAGTTTATGCATATGACACTATTGATCTTACCTCTCAACTATTTAAAACGTAAAGACCATTTAATTTTCGATATCTCCTATCTTTTTTAATGAAACTATGCACTAAGAACCTTGAAATTATAAGAAATGAAATAAAGTATAAATGAAACTTGTAAAAAATGTAACATATATAAATAAAATAATTTAATTTTATAACGTACCCAACGTACCCACCCTTCCCATACCGTACCGAATTTTTTAAATTTTTGCCATATCCTTGTACCCGTATCGTACTGGGTACAATATTCGTATCCGTACCCGTGCAACCTATCTTTGTAGGAATAGATCTGAATTCTAAGGAGTAAAACACTCAAGTTATGAATACCTAGTTAAGAGAATTACTAAGGAACAGTCAGCCTATATGACTGGTTCTCAATCCGTTTGTATAAAAAAGTGTCAAATGGATAAAAAAAAATTAAATTTTAATTAATATTTAAGTTTAGGCTAGGCCCCCTAGGGTTCTATATTTTTATTTGGGTTTTTAGTGTATTGTACAATTTATTTTTAATTTATTAAATTCTAATTTGTTGAAAATAGAAAAAATAAATTAGTTATTGAAAAATATTATCTAATTATCCATTTTCTAATCTAACGGTGGTTAAAGTGACTGTACAATAAACAGTCATATAAGATGACTGTTCAAAAGAGACACTTCCTAGTTAGCCCTAAGGCCCAATAGTGCGTTTATATATCACGCTTACAAAATAGAAACTGTTGTGTGACATATTAGCTCACATATATATGTATATAGATATATGGAGATAATATAGAGAGAGACAACAAGACGAAGTGTTTATTCATTAATATGATTATACAGAGAGATACATCAAGAGACCCCTGACCCTCTTTATATAATAGAGGGTAGGGTTACATATGCTAGAAAAGCCCAATATAGGCCCAATAGAGTAAGGCCCGAGATGGCCAATAATATCCTACAACACTATCCCTTTGGACGTCTTGATTTCTTTGTCTTCATGCTGTCGATATGAGTCGAGTTCATTTGCAATGCTAAATACCTAAAAACCTTAGGGCCGGAAACCCAGTGTGGGACAAAACCGGTACCTAGGAGAAACTGTGTAGCCGAATGATATAGACCGAAATATCATGTATGTAACTAACCAGAAAATAGTGTGCCTCATCAAAACCTTGTCAGAGCAAACCTAATGGGAAAATCTCTGATCGAATGAAAAAGAGTGCAACAATGGTAGTAGTAGGGATCAAGCACAAAGCATGTGCTTCATCAAAACCTTGCTAGAGTCAACCCAGTGGGAAAAAAATATCTAGTCGAAGGACAAAAGAGTACACAGTGGTAAGAAGTATACAACATGATACTCCCCCTAATTTCGGCAATCTTAAGTGAGATATGATGGGAACGTGTCTCGCTAAAAACCTTGCCAAGGAAAACCCAGTGGGAAAAAACCTTGGTCTAAGAACAAAAAGAGTACACGAGCATACGACTGGATGCTCCTCTTCACTTGCACACGACAGGATGCGAGGATTTCGACTAAATAGTAATTAGTACAATAAGCATTCACCTGGATGCTCCCCCCTCACTTGCACATGACTGGGTGCAAGTATTTCATATTTCAAGAAAGAGTACGAGCATTCGACTGTATGCTTCATTTACTTGCACACGGCTGGATGCAAAAAAATTTAACGTGGAATAAAACGAGCATTCAATTAGATGCTCTTAAACTTCATATGTGAAGATTCATTTCAGCAAGAAAAGCTAAATAGAATAATCTAGTCATGTCTCTCTTGATCGACAATAACAAGTTGTCCTCAAATAAGACAAGTGTTTTATCTGGATCGTGAGACACATCATATGTAATTCAAATATGGCTAATACGAGCTCGAAGCCATATACACTCTCTAGTCATCTCATAGAGCACGAGTAGATCAGAGTGATTCGTTTAGAGTCATTCCAAGACCTCCAAGATATTGCCTTATTCCTAATGGTAAAGACAGACCATGTTAGGAATATCACTTATGCGGGTCTGATAAATAACCGGCATCGGTATAACTGAAAAAGGTTGCATTAATTCGAGTACCGAAGGGGGTAGGTACACTCGATGACGCAAATGAGATAAATTAGCCCACTTCCAAAATTACCATAAGGTAAGGGAATGTGTCTTTAGTGCCATTTCGATAGCAACGTGTTAGCGCAATGCTGTGTCGAGCTATACCATTCACAACATACGAGATGTTCGTCCTAGCACATTAGACCAAGTACAATGATGCGCTTATTGTACTTAGATATGAGCATGATGGTTCAATATCTCTTCATCGCATCATCAGGGACGGACGGTCTATATCAATGTCTAGTGATCGAACGATCATGGGAGAATCTGACGACTTAGCGTCATGATGACTAAAACTTCATAACACCTTCTGGGTGTAGTCTGAATCATAGACTTAGATTCAATATTTACGGGACTTGATCATCAGGCCAAGTCACTACCGTGTCTTCCCAAGATCCTTCATCTCGAAGGGCAAATCCAAACGTGGATTGCTTCATAACACGCAAGGGCATAATACTTGTTCAATCATCCCAAGCTGATCAAGTACTCACTTAGGCGGTATATCACATCCGCTCGGATTATATTAATCCATATAGTGAACATCTCAGTCAATTGAGATCGTGTTCCGTGGTCAGGAACTAATTGATTTAAGCACATGACGTCACACAGGGACCTTCATCTATATCTCTTTGTCGAAATTCTCATAGAGATAAAACAGTGACCACAATCACATGCTGCCTAATTAGTTTTTGGGAAACTACTAAACTGATAAAGTAGGGGACCGTTATAACGTCCATTACGAGGAAATCAACCATCTCGTAGTCAATTCCAAGATGTGAGAGAAGCCTTGTGCTACTAGACGAGCATTCTACAATCTCATTATTCTCATCACCTTTCCTTATGAATAACCAAATAAACGAACTCGTTTAACATTGGTGTGAGCTACAGGTCCGAACACAATTTTGCTAAGGAGTCTACTTGGATTGCAAGTTTACATTAGTCCAGTCTATTCTACGTTGACTTCAGGCAACGGTACATGGTTTCCTGTCATAATTTGCTCATATTATCAGTCGTCACCAAATATATGAACAAGTAATCAATGACAGTCTCATTTCGCTTCAATATCGTCTAAGATATCTGATCGACAGATATTTCGAGATTCTTAGGATAAGGAGGAAATCACACATCTCCTTAATCCTTTTTAATCTCGTGCGACAAACAAGTTTCAGTTCACCACCTCTGGGGCTGAACGAATTAAGAACCGGTCAACTTCCTCGTATCTTGAGATGGACGACAGACTGACGGCCGATGGCAGCGTCCTTCGCTTGGCGGGTTCGGCCAAAGCAAAGTGTTACGATAGGAACACGGCATCCGACAGGGACGTCTATCCTTGCAAGCATTTTACAACATGTATAAATGATCTCGTGACATCTCATAAAGTCATTAAATGCGTCTGGCATTTAGTTAGACTTGAGGGAGTCCATGCACTTATTTATCACTAAGTGCAGTTTTGGGGATCAACCTAAGACTGAGTGGGTTATGCCACGTTACTTCACGCTGTTCCTTATCAACGGTAACGTGCAAATCTCCCCCTAACGACGGGGAGAACAGTCTTAACGATGTCACTTTCGCATATCATGCGGTAAAAAGATCGCTTGCCAATGTTACTCTATCAAATGATAGACAAGGGATTTTCAGAGGTCTATATTTTGAACGCTTTAGCAGCTCAATCAAAAAATGAAGTACTGAAACGCGTGTTCACATGAGGCGTCTGGCTCATAACCAGTAACTAACTGGTACGCATTTAGTGTTTTGAGTGACTATGGGCCTCAGACGGACCAATGCAGCAATATGCAATATATTGTGACCCCACAGAGAAATATATATAGGTACGCATCACCAAATAACACGTGCAATCATTTGCAACCGCTTAAAAACTCTGTGAGTCCATTTTGGGTCGGAACATAATCAACATTATGTTCAATTTCAATTCCCAAAGTCAAGTAATACAACCCGAAATTTCGATTCTTACTCTTCGGCATTATCAAGTCGACTAGACTTTTCAGGATAATCCGGATCACGAGCTATCAACTTAATGATAAGGCTAAGAGTTTAGAAAGTGCTGCATTTATATGGACAACAGTTAAATGTGACCATATTGTCGATGCATCAACCATAACCATTTATATTTATGGTCCGTCTTATGGTTGGATAAGTCCACAATAACTCCTTCAATTTTTTACAAGAATTCTACGAGTTCATTTCGTGATCTTTACACATACTAGTCTTTCAAAGTGAGCATTAGTGGAATGAATTTCGGATTAATCACGAAATATATCCTCAAAGAGAATCCAAATGCGATACGATTATAAATCAAGCATCGTCTTTTGACCCGGAAATATCTCATCCGGTTAATGCCACAATATCAAAATGCTTTGATCAATCGACGACAGGCGAATGATAGTATAGACAATCATTATCATCTAAATCCTTTATCCATCGACGACAGGCGAAATGATAAGATAACTTTAAATGCTTTTAAAAAATATGGTAGCAACCACTTGAAAGATATTCCAACTTCTCTAAAATACGCTTTTGGTCGTATTGAATGGAGTCTATGTAAATAAATTTTAATTCTTTCATGAGCTATTATCAGATAACACTGATTTTCTCGAATATTTTATAACTCAACAAGGTACGGTAAGACCTACATGAGTATAAGACCTCATATTTGACAAATCAATTTGGTTTTACCAAAGATTTTGATTTGGGACGACAGGTCCAGAATCGTTGTCACTGAGTACTCTTTTAGGCAAATAGTTGGTGAAATTATGTGGTACGTTGTTACCCACTATTTCCAAAAAAATCAACTACCCCACAAGTATTGCCTAAAATTTCATAATTTAAAGTTTGGTCACATTTGTCAAAGGAATTTGCTCAAAACACTGTAAATTATTTCGATAAATTTCGTAAACAGCCAAAACATAATCCAAAAGTATGTCCAAATGGAAAAACATAATTCAGATGAGCGAAAAAATGGCTCAATGATTTATCAAAATTAATAAAGAAAGGTACCAAACTTATTTGAGCCACAAAACCGGGGGTCTCAAGAGTTTCCTTTCTGTTATCTTTAACCACATTAGCATCAGTTTTTTCACCTTTATAATAGTTTTGAACTATTTAAGGAGTAACCGTGCATGACCTTTGTCTTTATAGCATAAAGTTGTCTCCTTGAGCATTATCTCTTGCTTTGTGACAATGGACCATATTATTCCTTTCAATTACTGTCTTGGAGCCACAGATTTTCGATTTTGATGCTTGTCTAAAATCTCGCTTGGGTAGGCGATTCATCGGGATCGCGACAGTTCGAGACAAATAACACTTGTCTCGGTTCTCGATTCGTGGAAAAAAAATGTACACGAAGAGCATTGATATGAGGCAAACAATTCGCCATTGACCCAATAGGATTAAAACTACTCACCGGGGTAATTTTCTTATCCAATAACAGATGGACGATAAAGGAACATGGTGAATATAAATTCACGATACTGCTTATGCAATACAATTTCGAAGCTAGTATTTTGATGAATGATTGCTCCAATATGTCAATTTCAGACATTTGTTCACCATAGACGTCATCACGTCTCAAATGTGGCGGCAGAATAAAATCACCGTCTTAGCATTCATTCTTAGTGTAACAACAAAATCGTGTTTTACTCATCAAAGATGGCATCCAAAAAAAAATTTGGACATCACATTTTTACACATCAGGGTGAGTAACATGTGGTGACGGATTAAAATCAACGTTTAAACAGTCATTTCGCAAGTACGTTTTACGATTTTTCTCATCATAGATGGCATCCAACATGTGTTGGGAGTTCTGGATTATTTATCATATAAAACGACTGGTTTATATGTTTATGGTTTGCACAAGCACAAACGTTTTTTCGAAACGACAGTTTCGAAAACATTAGTTTTGCTTCTCATGTGAATCGGTTCTCATTGATCGAACGACGGGTCGATACTGAAACACCAATTCGGCGAAACATACATCTCAATATAAACACACTCGGGAAAATTATTATTTAGCCAACCCCTTTTGGTAGCTCTACTTGAAAAACGATCAGGAAAGACGGTGAGGGTGGAGGGCACGAATGCCACTTAAAACCTGACATTATTAGGATATCGACTTCCGCCTATATCTTTCCTAGACATCGTATCCAAATAGGTGAGCCTAGTTGGGGAAGGTTCATAATTTTTCTAACTTAAATGTGAAAATATATGATTTCGCAAATTATCATATTGTAAACATGGTATTAAATAAAATAGTACATGACAGTTATTATTGTACCGGTTTCATGATTAATAATTCTAACATGGTAGCACATATTGCTAATAAGAAAATTAATTAAGGTTATCAATTTAAATCTACCAAATTACACTAGCAAGATATAACTCAATCTTTTATTATTTCTATCGTATGTGTATATTTTATTAATGGTAATTACAACATGCAGAGGTGCAGTATATTTAATTACTAATTTATTTACCATATCACACGTAGGGAGGGCAAATTTTAGTTATAATTATACAATATACATGTAAGTTCTATATATATGGTAATCTTTAAATCATTGATTACAGGTTATGTAACTACGTACAATATTAGACATGAATTACATATGTACTATTCTTTTAAATACCCATCAACTATTACGAGCTAAATTACACATGCAGTACATATTTAATAATCTGTAATTCATAGTACCAATTAATATATGATATTACCCTATATTGAATTTATAACATTCAGTATAAACAAGATATATCCGGTTACAAATGGGTTCAATAAACCTAGTTTGACTTTTCAAAGTCATTAACAATCACATATATACACGCGAATTTCATAGCAAACGTTTTATACATGTGGAGATTGCTAAACATATTATGCAATCATACATATTCCTTTTATATATTATGTACCATTCACACAGTATTTTGGTGAATGTCGATATAACAATAATCCAATTAAATCCGGATAAACCTCAAGATTTATTGATACCCAGAATCCGTGCGTTTACTTAAAATATTCAATATCCGTGAGCGTATATCCTATTCTTCGTGAGCAAAGTACCAATAACATGTTGTGTGACATATTAGCTCACATATATATGTATATAGATATAGGGAGAGAATGTAGAGAGAGACAACAAGACGAAGTGTTTATTCATTAATATGAGTGTACAGAGAGATATATCAAGAGAGGCCTGACTATCTTTATATAATAGAGGGTAGGGTTATATATGCTAGAAAAGCCCAAGATAGGCCCAATAGAGTAAGACACAAGATGACCAATAATATTCTAAAACAGAAACTAAATTTAAACTTTTCTAGTTTAATTTAATCTAATATGTATCTTTAATCTTCAATTATTTGACTTTTGCTCAATGAATCTTCTCACAATAATTTTCATTCCATCTTTCTGGTATCTCATACGTTTACTATTTTCAAAAGATCCTTTCTTAATTAGCAAACTAATTTAACAGAATATTTTGACGATGTTATCAAATCTTTCAGTTGCACTCGTGAGGTACTGTTGAAAGTGTAACTTATATAAGATTATTAGTAACACATATAAATATATATAAGTAAATAAATAATAAGTGTTGTTTGATAATAAAATGACAAAAAACAGTAATTATTAAACCCTATAAACTATGTCCTAATAAAAGGATTGCCAGAATACATTATATTTTTTGAAAAACACTACTAAAAAAAATTAATCTTTACAAATTGTGGGATTGCGATGACAATCCTTTGTTACGCGATTGTTCCCCCTGAACTTATGTTTAACACCTAAGATCGATAATGGAAACCAAACCGATTTTCTTATTCGGTTTACATAAAATCAAACTGAACCAGACCGGAAACAACCCTATGTTTGGCAACAGTTTAATTTTGTCAAAAATATGATTTATTAAATTTGTGACTTTGATTTAAAAAAAAAATGCAAGCATTAGGTCGTTTAGCAATAAATACAAAATCTAGATTTTATTATAATCTATGTCAGGTTGAAACCTTTTGATTTAAGATTTATTTATCATAAAAAATAACAAAAGTATCAACTTGGAGATAAATAAGTATGTCACCAGTTATTTTGCATTTGTTTTTTCAAATCTTTTAGAGGACCTAAACCCTTTGTTTGCTTCACATCTTTGCTACATTTACAAGTAGTAGTGTTGAGATTCGAGCCACAGTAGGGATACAAACCTTTGCACATTGTATCACATACCGAATTAAAAGTGATCTCAATAAGCACAGAACCGGCTCTAGAGTCAAATGAGCAAAGCAGTGAGTTTGATCCACAATTTCCCAAGAGGCCTCCAATTGAGTTAAACATGACCTTATTATACTCGGTATGCATAAATTTGTAAATATAAATGTTTTATTACTGGACATGGCTGAAGTGCATGGGCAGACTTAAGCTTAAGTTTGACCTAACATGAGTTTAATTTTTTTACTACTTTAGTGAGGTGACAAATAGTAAAGTTCTTGTGTTGGCATATACTAAAAATTTAATGTAATTAGATGAAAATATGATTCATAATAAGATTCATTAAACATAAAATAATGCGATATTTTTTCTAACTTTGTACATGAAACTTGCAACGTTTTTCTTTTCATTTCGCAAACTAAATAATTATTTGTACCAAATTGTATTTTGTGCTGTTTCTTTATCATTTGGAAATAATTTCTTTAATATCATGTATGATATGTCATTTAATTAGTAGGTTTAACCATCTTAATTAGTAGTAAGAAAGATTGATATTGGAAAAACCATTTTCTCAATTTTTTGATTCAAGAAAAATAGAGATAAAAGGGCCTCGTTAATCAAGTGTGATTTGGCCTCCAAAAAGATGAAGATGGCACTGCACGTGCAACAAGTCTCTTATTGGCTTAGAAATATCGATAATTTTTTCTTCAGCACTTCGCAAGAAACTCATCTTTGTTCCCCCTTACCAGTCTCGGTAAACCTTAGCGATAATGGTTACAGTAAATGAGTATGGTAATAGACGAAGTAAAAAAACTATCGAAAGCAACTATTTCTTTAGACGAAGTCAAAAACAATCATACTCAGAATTCTGATCATCACGAGGCAATCTAATCAGCTCATAAACCTAATCCAATACTAAACTCAAAGTTCTAAATGGTATCTCGGAAATAACGACTCCATCAGACGAAGTCGAAGACGACCTTACTCAGAATTCGGGTAATGACATCTAGAGCTTAGTATACTAGATTTCAGTACCTCATATATACCAAACAAGCCCTTTCACCATCGCCGACATAGCCAGTTCAAACCCACTTAATATCAGATGCTAGAATCCCATATTATCTGCCAAGCGGTAAACTGTGAAAGCTGCCAAACACCAATCTCCACTTAAACTAGATTAAGGTTCAAAAAATAGGAATCACACAAAATAATAAATAAATCACAAAGTGGTCTGAAAAATGCTAACATAGTGACAAATCATATGAAAACATCAATATATTCAATCCAATGTACACAACCCAAAGATCAATTAAGTCCCCGGTCTAGTGTACAAGCGCTAAAAGTGAAAATAGCTCAAGAGGGCAAAACAGAGGTGATAGCGAGAATTTTTCACCGGACTCAAATTGAAAAATATTGTTTGTTAAAAGCCGTTAGTTACAAGGAAGTAACGAATTGGGGATTTGGGGTTAACAGTAAACCCACGGGATAGCCAAAAGAAAACAACAAGTCGGACTAAAACCGTGAGTGTGAGGAGCGATTTTATGTGGGTCCCGGGGTTAAAGAAGTCTCTTCTCCGCCCCCATCAAAGTATATAGAGAGAGGGGGGAGATGGTGAGAGGCGGAGAAAAGGCGAAGGGTGAGAAGGACAGTAAAGACGGAGAAAGAGAGAGGCGGTGAGGGAAGGGATGGGAAGAGAAGGAAAGGGATCGGATTGCCCGGGGCAGAGGCGGCCGAAGGCCCCTACTCAACCCCCGGCGGTGAAGGTTGGTGATTAGGGTTGGTGGCGGCTGTGTATTTTAAGAGAGAGGCAGTCCTGTTTTTGTGTTTTTTTTATTAGTACTTCCATTGTTTTCTTTTCTAATAACCCTTAAAACTAAAATTTTGTACATTTCGCATTTTGTTTATGTTAGCGTGGGAATGAATGCCAGAAGGCGAAACATGTCTAGAGAAAGAACGTCCCAGAGAGAAATCACTTAATTCTTCCCCCATCGATTACCACCGACATCCTCCTCCTCCATACTATCCTACTCTCTAACTCTCTTCGTAGACATCTCTAACAAAGGAGATTTTCCTATTTCGGCTGCTTCTCAATACTCATCGGATGCCTTATCGTTTGATGAGTATGAAGGGTATTCGGATCTCTACACATCACCTGACTCGATTACCCCGCCTGAATCTATGTCGGTCTTAGAATCTAACCTTAATTCTGAATCCATTACCCCCCTCTCTCTAGTGAGGGATCGTATGGAGGAAATTAGGGAAAATTATAACCCCATAGATTCGAGATCTTTGGTACCTAGAGGATCAAATCAAACAACTCCCCTGATGTTGGAGTTCAATTTGAATCCCCCTGTATTAGTTGGCACCTTGATCGTAGATCTGAACACCCCTTCGCCCTACTCCATAAAAGAAGGTGAAGAACATGGGACTACACCCACTCAAATTTACTCAAAAGCGATGAATTTGGCTAGTCCTCTAGTTACGAGTCCGATCTCTCCCTATGATGCTAAAGGTTGGGCTTTGGACGCAGAACTGGAAGATGTGAGGACTAGTTTGAAAATAACTCAAAACTTCAAGGGGAAAAGTATGGGGACTAGTAAAGAGGATTATCTAAACTTCAAGGGGGAGGACTGTCTTTTTGCTATCCATTATCCGTCCTCAGGCAAACTTCCTTTGGACTTTTCTGATAATAAGGTAGAATTTAGACTCTGTTTGGAATAAAGATATTATAACTAATGGTAGTAGCTAGCAAACTTACCCCTTAGATTTGTGAAACCTAATCCTAATGGCACAAAACTTCCACCCGGTACTGCTGCCTTTGGTGCTAAACGATGGAGGAATACCTTAATTGGCTACTTTTTAGGGAGTTCCTTGCCTATTCATGTTATCTTTAAACAAGCGCAACTTAAATGGAGTAAGTTTGGGTTTACTAGAATCATCCCCGATGGTAAAGGGATTTATCTGTTCAAGTTTGATGATGAACTTGGGCCTACTATGGTTCTTGATAAAGGGCCATGGCACTTTTTAGGCAAGCCAATTCATTTGAAAGCTTGGACTGCTGACTCTGATTGCTTAAAAGACAGCTTTAAAATTTCCCCATTTGGATCAATATTTTTGGTCTTCCACTAAATCACTGGAATGAGACTGGTTTTAGTCATATTGCTAGTCATATTGGGTGCCCTTTATATGCGGATGAGTTGACCTCATCTCTCAACAAAATTGACTATGCTAGACTTTGTGTTGAAGTAAGCATTGACAGCAATTTTCCCTGTGAAATTGAGTTTGAAGATGAGTTTGGTGAACTCATCAAGGTCAGACTTACTTATAACTGGATCCCTAAGTAATGTACCAATTGTGGGGAGTTTGGCCACCTCGCTAAATTTTGTCCTAGTTATACTAACCCGAAGGACCTAAATCTCATTTTGAACCCTAATAAAAATGGAGACTGGTCTACTGTTAATGGTAAAAAAAATACCTATAAAAAGTCTAATAGAATGGTTAGCTTTATGAGCAATGCTAACAGTATTATTGATATGGTAGAGAAGACACCTACTTTAACTAAGGGAAAAGAAACTCAAATTTTGACTACTGACCTTCATTGCATTAAATTGTCAAATGTATTTGAGAAACTAATCCCTAGTGCTAAAAGTATGGATGTAGTTCCCAATCAAACTGCTGAAGACAACTCTGAGCTTACCAGTGCTTAGGACACTTGTATGAGTAAAATTAAAACCCCTGAGCAAGTCGCTCAACTTATTCCTTTATTTATGAATATAGTTGAGAATATTGGCAAAGGGGACACTGGTGAAAATAATGATGCCTCCACAGCTTGCGAGCCTATCAACAATGTTACTATTAATGCTAATAAGAACAAGGAAAATAACATGCTTAAGAAACTCAGGAAAACAGATAACAAAAAGCTTAAGAAGCTTGCGAATGAGAGTACTGCAGATGCCCCATCCAAATATCTTTTATAATGGATTTGAACACTATAGGTTGTTGGAATGTAAGGGGTTTTAATAAAGTTTGTAAACAAAATGTTGTCAAGCTACTCATTAAAAACAACAAGATTTCTTGTATGAGAATTCTTGAATCTAAAATTCCTGCTCATAGGGTGTCCGCTATTGGTAACTTTGCTTTCCCTAATTGGAGCTATGTTGATAATACTAGCAAGGCTCCTTTTGGCAGAATACTAGTTGCATATAACCCTGCTATTTGGAATTACACTATCATTAGTTCTAGTTATCAATACATTCACTGTAACTTGACTAGTATTAACTCTAATGATTCTTGTGTTGTTACTTTTATTTATGCGGCCAATCTTCATAAAGTTAGGGCTAAGCTATGGGAAGATTTAGTTAATATTTCTATTAACTCCCAAGGCTGCCCTTGAATTACTATGGGTGATTTCAATGAACTTAGAGACCCTCATGATAATAAAGGTGGTAGTAAAAAATGGCCTCCTCATTTTAATGATTTTCCTGAGTGTATTAACCGTGCTGCTTTGGTTGATCTTAAATTTAGTGGTCTTAACTACACTTGGTGCAATAACTGGGCTAATCTCCTTATGCTAAGGAAAATTGACCGAGTGCTTGTCAATGACCATTGGTTGTCTTGTTTTAAGAATTCCAAAGATACCTTTCTCCCTCATGATATTTCTGATAACAACCCCATAATTGTTAAATTTGGTAAAGTTTTTGTTTCTGGGCCCAAACCTTTTCGATTTTTCAATTTTTGGGCTGAATTTGATGAGTTTTTAGATACAGTTACTAAAGCTTGGAATATTCCCTTTAATGGTAATGCTATGTTTATTGTTTGCAAGAAGCTGCATGTGACTAAATTGGCTCTTAAAAAGCTTGCTATAAGTAAAGGGAAGGATCTTAAAACTAATATTACCAACTCTAGAGATGTTCTTCATAAATCTCAAACTTTGTATGATAAAAATGACCCATCTATCTCTCTTGACACTATCTTAACGGTTAAGAAAGAGCTTGTTAACTTTCTTAATTACGAGGAGAGTCATGCTAAGCAAAAGAGTAGAGTTAATTGGCTTGAGAATGGTGACCTTAACACTTCTTACTTCTTTAAGGCCATTAGCCAAAGAAACAATAGGAACAGAATTGCTTCCATTACCGATGACAATGGCTCAATCCTCGCCAACCATGCTGATATAGTGCTAAATATTACTAATTACTATGAGAATTTACTTGGTAGTGTTACTTACAATGATTACCCTGGTAAACAGGCTCTAAGTGAGTATGTCAAGCATGTCATTTCCCATGAGATGTCTGACTTTATGAACAAAGTGTTTACGGATGAGGAGATCACTAGCTGCATGAGGTCATTGAGCCCGAAAAAGGCTCCTGGCCTTGATGGCTTTAATGGTTTATTTTTTCAAAAAACTTGGCATATCATTGGTCCTGATGTTTTATTAGCCATCAAGGAGTTCTTTGCTAACAAGTCTTTACTTAAGCAAGTTAATAGCACTTGTGTTGCTCTTATTCCTAAAGTGGCTAACCCTTCTAGCGTTAAGGATTACAGGCCTATCTCCTGTTGCAACACCATTTACAAGTGCATTTCTAAGTTGATTGCCAACAGAATTAAGCCTTTTATGGATTCTTTGATTGCTAAAAACCACTCGGCCTTTGTTCAAGGTCGGTCTATAAGTGATAATATTTTACTTGCTCAGGAAATCTTAAGTGGTTATCATCTTAATAAGGGCCATCCTAGAATTACTTTAAAGGTGGATTTAATGAAAGATTTTGACACGTTGAATTGGAACTTCATTTTCGATGTAATTGATTTAATGGGGTTTCCCAGCTTTATGAAAAGTTGGATCAAAAAACGTGTCTCGACCCCCACTTATTCCATCATGGGGAATGGTGGGCTAGAGGGCTATTTTAGAGGAGCTAGAGGCATTAGACAAGGGGACCATTTGTCTTCTTCTATTTTTATCATTTGTATGAATGTGCTCTCCCTTATTCTTGATAAACTCTGTGGCAATGCCGGGTTCTCTTATCATAGCAAATGAAAGAATCTCAAGCTTAATAACTTGTGCTTTGCTAAAGATCTCCTTTTATTCTCCAAAGGTAACCCTCATCTGTCAAAGTCCTCATTGAATCTCTTGAGCTTTTCGCTAAATTCTCTGGTCTCATCTCTAATCCTAATAAAAGTAATTTATTTACTTGTGGAGTTGATGATGATGACTTAGAGGAGATTAGGAACCTGCTTAATTTCAATGAGGGAAACCTTCCTGTTAGATATCTGGGGTTACCTTTACTTTTCTCTAGGCTTAAATCCATTCATTGTAAAGATATTATTGACGAAATCACTAATAGAATTACTTCTTGGATGAGTAAGTTCCTCTCTTATGCTGGTAGAGTTCAACTTATTAAAAGTGTTCTTTGTAGCATTAGCATTTTTTGGTGTTCCCACTTCATCCTTCCTGTGGTTATTATTAATAATATTAATAAAATTTTGGCTAACTTTCTTTGGTCCAGCACCTCTCTGAACCCTCACAGGGCTAGAGTTGCTGGGACGGATGTTTGCTATCCTCTTAAAGAAGGTGGACTTGGTTTTAAAAATTTAAAAGAATGGAATTTTGCTCTTACTACCAAACTTTTATGGAGAATTTGCGACCCGTCTAGCAGTTCTCTTTCGAGAACTTGGGTCTATTCTAACATTCTAAAAGATAGAAGCATTTGGGTTGTTAAAGAACCTTCTTCTTGTAGCTATGCTTGGAGGAAAATTCTACAAGCTAGGTATGTTCTGAAGAGTATTTTATTTTACAAGGTGGGCAATGGTGAAAATATTTCTCTCTGGTACGATAACTGGATTGGTACCGGCTTTATTTTGCCTAGAGACCGTGTCAGAACTTTACTTATTGATACTGGATTCACCCTTAGTGAGAAGGTGGCTGCCATTATCCACAATAATAATTGGATCTGGCCTCGTACCGAGAACCAAGTCATTATTGATATTCAAAATAGGGGTCTTCCTACTATTCACAATGGTTGCTTAGATAAGGTGGTTTGGACCTTATCTAGCAAAGGTTTTACTGTAAACCTTATGTGGGAGCACTTGAGGAAAAAAATAGTTGTTGAATGGCATTCAATTGTTTGGTTCAAACACAAAGTGCCTAAATGCAGTGCCATTTTATGGCAAGCTATCCTTAAGAGACTTCCTACTGGGGAAAGAACCGCTAAGTGGGGCATTAATTCTGTCACCATTTGCTATCTTTGCAAAAACCATAATGAAACTATTGACCATCTTTTCTTTAGTTGTAATTTCTCAAGAAGAGTGGTTTTGGTTTTATTTGCTAAAGCTGGTTTTTTTGGTTGCCCTAATAATTGGAATGAGTGGGTTCAATGTGCTATAAGAATGTTTAACAGCAAGAGTTTATCTTCTACTTTGGGTAAACTAATTTTTTCAATGGCCACTTACCTTATCTGGAGGGCTAGAAACGATTCTAAGCATGAAAGAGTTGTTGAAGTGAAAGCTATCACTATTCAAGCTGAATTTATGATTATGGTTAAGCTTAACCAAATGAGGAATATTCCTACCAATAATAGGAATCACTTCATTTTTAGAAATTGGAGCCTTGACAGAAACATTTTTAAGAGTGATGATGATGTTTAAATCTGAGCTTAACTTCTTATTTAGTCACCATTGTGTTCTTTGCAGACTCTATAAGCTGGTAATGATTAGTTTAAAGTTCTCCTTTTTTAATTTAATTGGTTTTAGTTACGACTTTGATGATACTAGTGAGGATGAAAAGAGAAGAGCAAAATCACTTTCAGGTGATCTGTTTTTCATACTTATTTACTTCACCTACAATTTTTGTTTTTGTCTCGTTTACTGCTGTTATTTTATCCTCATTAGCAGGTCCGCTAGTTGGTCTTACCACCAATTAGGACAAACAGAGCTACTAGGAGTGACGAATGCACGGTTCTCTTTTGTTGGCCCGCGTGCTAACCTTAGAGGGGGGTGAATAAGGTTTGGCCCGCGTGCTAACCTTAGAGGGGGGGTGAATAAGGTTTTGGCGATTTTCGCCTAATTAAAATTCTAAGCAACTAATCACCCAACTAATGCAATTCTAAGCTTAAGCGTTATAACAAGAGTTAAAGAATTGCTAAAATTACTTAACGCAAACAAGAAAATAAGCAATAAAATAAGTTGCGTAAAGTAAAAGTAAGGGAAAGGAATTGACACCGCGATTTATAGAGGTTCGGCAAACGCGCCTACGTCCTCTCCTCGGTACTACCGAGTATTTCACTAAAAATGTTCTTGCGGATATTACAAATCCTATTGAGCTCAATCGACCGATTGGCTCACCCTCTACCCGGGGTTCCTACTCTTGATACAAGTGCAAGAGAACACGTCTAATGAGTCAACGACTCCCCCTCAATTTATGAGTACCCGAATGAAAAACCTAGAGCTTTTAAGCTTCACTTGCTTACAAAGCCTCTACCCGTTCACTCGCTCACAATTGAGTTTATAAAACACTCGATACAAATTTAGTTACAAAAATGTAACTTCGCTCACGATTCTAATTGCTTCTTAAAAAGCTAATTGGTGAGTTGTTGATGATGATCGAGCTTGAATCTCCTTTTCTTTGATTTCCCTCTTTCTCGAATATATTCACCAAAAATGGTGATTTTTGGGTTTTTATGAGATAGGTTGAAGGATGTTAATAGATATTGTAATTGGTGATTTAGGAGAGAGATTGGAGTGGTTTATATAACAGCAAAGTCTGTTTTTCTGGGTTATGACCGTTGGAAGTTTTAACAGCTCTTTTCCAGAATAAGCTGAAAAGCTGTTTTCGAAAACTGCAGAAAACGATCGGTCGTTTTCTACAGTCGATCGGTCGTTTTACAGAAAACGATCGGTCGTTTTCTGAAAACGATCGGTCGTTTTTATACTGGACTCACTGGAAGAAATTGGATCAAAAACGATCGGTCGTTTTTGTCCAGTCGATCGGTCGACTGTAATCCTGGTCCCGTAAATCTTCGAATGCTCATAACTCCTTCGTTTTAGCTCCGATTTTGGTTCCGCTTGAACCTATGGCTTCGTTATCGAATGCTCTATCATTTAACGACCTGAAATGTACATTTTCTCTTCTTTGGAAAAGACAAGCATTATATCAATGAAATAGAGAAATAGTAAAATCATTAAAACATAATCAAGGTTATAATCAAAATCATTATTGAACTCATGTTCAACATCTTTGATGAAAAGATGCATGATATTGATGTTTAGTGATGATGAATGGCTGAAGTATTGGTATGCTGAAAGTGGGACTTCAAGACCATGTTCGACTCAAATCGGAAATCAAGAAGTGAAGTTTGCTTTTTACACCTTGTCAAAAAATTGTTGTGTTCGTATTTGTACAGTATCTCCGGCAAATACAAATCAAAACACGTTCCCTTTGAGTAAGCATTATTGTAAAGTGTAAAGTAATTTGTCTGTTAAACGAGCTATTTGTTATAAGCTCTTAAGAGGCTATGCCTCATATACATGAGTTTTCCTTTATTTATTCTTATTTACAATTAGATGAACAGAAATGTGTTGTGATACATTAGTTTAGTCAGCAATCTGTGTTGTCAAGCTTAATTTTCCTTTTTTAAATGCAATTCAATTTTCAAAAAAAATATATATATCTTATATTATTTTTTATAAATTTATTTATTTTTAGAAAAATATCTTTTATATGTAAGCTCTATATAAAAACAATCTCACTATATTAATAATTTTTGTAGTGCCGACGATATGACTATACATACGTTACTGCACTACAATCTAGAGACTACAATATCAAAAGGGTTTTCAAAATTATAGTTAAAAGAAATAACATAGCAATTAACCGAGGTCATATAAGTTGATCAATGTGGTTCTTCAAATTCACGCATAATAAATATGAGAAACACAAAACAAAAAAAAACAAAAATTTCTTGAGCACATAGCTTGGAATACACATATAGAGAGAGATAAAGATAAAGCGAGACATAGTTGAAAATTTCCATGATGTATGGTCCAAAATTTCTCAATAATCATTAGGATCTTGTAATATGCTAGAAAAAAGAAGGTAATCTCACTAAAAGATTAGGGGTATTTTTGTCCATATGTATATATTTCATTTAACTTCCTAAAAAGGCGTTAAAAGCCAAAAAAAATAAAAAATCCACCAAATAGTTGGGTTATTAATTAATAGATTGCAAAATAGAAAGTTGGATTATTAAATTTTAGCTTTTAAGGATTATTTTGGCCAAAAATAATATCTATCTATCTATATATACATATACAAATAATATATCTATCTATTTATACATCTATATGTATATATATCTATATATATATATATACAGAACTCCGGCGACAAGACAGGCGTCGAACCACGGCTTCCGTCGTCAATGGGTGACCTAGAGTATGTCGTCGTCGATGGTGATGTGGCGTCGTCAATGGTGACCCGCAACTCTGGTGTCACGCCCCAAATTCCAAAAACACAGATATCGAGGCATGACCTTTTTAAATAAAAAGAAAACGAAACCTGTTGGTACGAAATTTAAATTTTTAAAAGAAATAAATACTAGCGAGCTAAAGGAACAATAAATCAATTTAATAAAAGTGTTTGTCAAACGTGGCTACAAGACGAGATACAAGACCAAAAGCCTCAACCTATAATGTACCTGAACAACAAAATTGTAACGGTGAGTCCCACGCACATAACTAGACGGGACGGCACCACAAATACCGTCACTCCATCCCATAAATGCAAGAGCTCACAAATTCTACAACTACGATAATCGACGTATAAAAGGAAATATAATAACATTGTACAACGGGATAAATTAAATAAATTAAATAACGTCTACACAAATTTATAGCAACACATGGACCTCTCATGCCACCTACCCCAGTCCGTTAAGGTAGGTCATTCCCTATCCCCTCGGCCGTCTTCTGTCCCCGGAATTAGGAAGAGACAGAGACCATTGCTAACATAAAAGTAGATTTAAAGTGCGCACTTGGACCTCTCATGCCACTCGTCCCAGTCCGTAAGACGAGTCATTCCCTATCCCCACGGCCGTCTTCTGTCCCCGGAATTAGGAAGAGACAGAGACCATTGCTAACAGAAAAATAAATAGAGTGCACACTAGGACCTCTCATTCCACTCGCCCCAGTCCGTAAGACGAGTCATTCCCTATCCCCACGGCCGTCTTCTGTCCCCGGAATTAGGAAGAGACAGAGACCATTGCTAATGTATCAATATTAAGGTCTCGGCCAATAATATTATACTATTCATATAACACAATCTCATACGTATAAATATTAAGGCCTCGGCCAATAATATTATACTATTCAAATAACACAAACTCATACGTCACTTAACGTAATACAACATAATCCAAAAACATAGGTGCTAGATTCACAACTAGCCAAACAAGTCTAATCAACATAAAAACTCATTCAGACATTTTAACAAACACCTTGTATGCGCAATACAAAACTCATCTTTATTCAACAATAATTTACCCAATTCTATCAACAACCATAATAATACGTAATCAACGCATATAACACGCAACCCATTAATATTATCATTAATCCGAAATCAAAAGACTAAATCCACAACTAATCCAAAACCAAATAAGTGAATTAAAAATATAACAACTAAACCCCAATTAACAAATTAAGAACATAATCAATATAAAAGGCAAAAAACCCCAATTTATACTAAACGTAAAACCTAATTCTAACATACACCCTCGTCTAGTCGCAATGGATAATCCCCGTTACCTTAGAGCGTAGTGGAGATGCTTTCGGTATGAACCCGCTAACGTGGTTTCTTCTTCTTCTTCTTCTTCTCCTTTTTCTCTCTTTTCTCTCTTGTATTTGGCTGGTTTAGGTTTAAAGAATTGAAAGTGGGCTGATTTTTTGTTTAGAAAAAACTGTTTTTAGATAGTTTGTGGTAACGAACTATTTGGTCCCCAAAATTCTAAAAGTTAACTCTTAATCCAAAAATAATGTTTTACTACTCAAAAATAACAAATCTTTTGAAACAAAACTATTGGGTCCTTTTTATTTATAAAATTAGTAACAGGTTTTTAAAATAAAGCTTTTCGGAAAAGTTTCGGTTTTTGGTTAAAAACTAGTCGAGTGACCGGTTTTAGGTATAATTTGAATAAAACGTTTTTGGATGAATTAAAACATAATTAAAACCATTTATAAAAATACGGGATGTTACAACTAACCCTCCTTAAAAGAATTTCGTCCCGAAATTTCCTCTCTAAACAACCATACCCAGAAATATTGAACTTCTATAAACAAGGCCATAAGAATTTTAAACGTACAATTCGTGACATAATTAAAGAAATAAAATACGCAGGGTTCACAACCCGTAACAACTCAATAACTCAAATAAGATAAACTCCAAATAATGCACCATGTAAGAATAACCGCCTGTATACAATATCTAACAGAATAAAAGAGAACAATGTAAAACAAGCGGCTGCAACATAAAAGTCAATAAAGTAAACTAAGCTGACATGGTTCTACCTCAACAACTCGATACATCTACAAATCCCAAATATGGTAAACAACTATATGCAATATCAAACATAATAAAAGACAACTCAACAACTCCGTAAACTCTAGGCGTTATAACAAAAATAAACTCCAAACTCTAGGCGTTACAACCCTTCCCCGATAAAGAAATTTCGTCCCGAAATTAGAATTCATCTAAAGAAAAGTACCTAAAGAAAAGTCGAGATTAGGATATTTTCTCTTCATCTCATCCCCGCGTTCCCAAGTTGCCTCCTCGGCCCCGTGGTGTTTCCAAACCACCTTTACCAGTCTAATCGTATTTCCTCGAAGTTCTTTCTCTTGCACGTCGATAATCCTCATAGGTCCCACTTCGTAGGTCACATCCGCACTAACCTCAATGTCCTCAAAGTCCACCACGTGTGAAGGGTCGTGATGATACTTTTTCAACATTGACACATGGAACACCGGGTGAACTCCCGCCAACTTTGGTGGCAAGTCCAACCGGTATGCAACTTCTCCAACTCGGTCCACGATCTCAAATGGTCCGATAAATCTCGGGCTCAACTTTCCTTTAGAGCCAAACCTCATAATCCCCTTCCTTGGCGAAACTCGCAAAAATACTTGATGCCCCTTTTCGAACTCCAAAGGTCTCCTCCTCTTATCTGCATAACTTTTTTGCCTACTTCGGGCCGTCTCAAGCCTTTGTCGAATCAACTTAATCTTTTCTGTCGTTTCTTGAACCAATTGCGGTCCTAACATTTCCGCTTCTCCCACCTCGGTCCAACACACCGGAGACCTACACGGCCGCCCGTATAAAGCCTCAAAAGGTGTCATGCCAACACTAGCTTGAAAGCTATTATTATACGCAAACTCCACTAAGGGTAGATGGCTCTCCCAGCCTCCCTTGAAGTCATTCATGCATGCGCGCAACATATCCTCTAGCACTTGGATAGTCCGCTCCGATTGTCCATCCGTTTGGGGATGGAACGCCGTACTCATTGTCAACTTGGTCCCTAAGGCATTTTGCAATGCGCCCCAGAACCTCGACACAAACCTCGCATCTCGATCCGATACTATCGAAATTGGTACCCCATGAAGTCTAACAATTTCCTTGATATACTTCTGTCCCAAGATTTCCACCGAATTCGTCATCTTGATTGCAATGAAGTGTGCGGATTTGGTCAAACGGTCGACCACAACCCACACAGCGTCATTCCCACCTACCGACTTAGGTAAGTTGGTCACAAAATCCATTGCTATCCTTTCCCACTTCCATTCCGCTACCGGTAAAGGTTGGAGCATACCCGCCGGCCTTTGGTGTTCCGCCTTCACTTGTTGGCAGGTTAGGCACCTGCTAACAAATGAAGCTACATCTCGTTTCATTCCGGGCCACCAAAATTGTCTCTTCGCATCGTGATACATTTTCGTCCCGCCGGGATGAACGGCTAATCGGGAGTGGTGAAACTCCTTTAATACCTCGTTCCTCATGTTTTCTGTCACATAAGTCTTTCCCTTAAAACGTAGTCCTCCATCGGTTCCTTTCGTCCAACCCTCTAATCCTTCGCTCGAACTTATCTGTTTCTCAAAGTTCTCCACTTTCTCATCCCCTTCTTGTGCTTCCAACACCCTACTCACAAGTTCCGGTTGTACCACTATTGTGTACAAAGTCCCCGCATTAACATGTCTCAACTCCAAGTCAAACTCGTTCACTTTTCCCATCATCCTCCATTCCTCGATCGCCACATGCGCTAAGGTCGCATGGGACTTTCGACTCAAAGCATCTGCCACTACATTGGCCTTTCCTGGATGATAGTGCAAGTCGTAGTCGTATTGTTCCAAATATTCCATCCATCGTCGTTGTCGCATATTTAGATCACGTTGGGTAAAGATATGCCCTAAGCTCTTGTGATCCGAGAACACTTCGAACTTTTCCCCGAACAAATAATGCCTCCATATCTTCAATGCATGAACTATTGCCGCTAGCTCTAGGTCATGAGTCGGATAGTTCTTTTCGTGAATCTTTAGTTGTCGCGAAGCATACGCGATAACCTTTCCGTCTTGCATCAAGACGCAACCCAAACCTTCCTTCGAAGCATCGCAATACACTTGATAACCATTCCCTTGCTCGGGAATAACTAGTATGGGAGAACTAGTCAACCGCTTCTTGAGCTCTAGGAAAGCTTTCTCGCAAGTCTCACTCCACACGAACTTCACCCCCTTCTTAGTAAGGTGAGTCATTGGAGTTGCTAACTTCGAGAAATCCTTGACGAACCGTCGATAGTATCCCGCTAAACCCAAGAAACTTCGAATCTTGAACACATTTTTCGGTTGTGCCCATTTCGAAACTGCCTCAATCTTCGTCGTGTCCACCTTTACCCCTTCTTCCGAGATCACATGTCCAAGAAATTTCACCTCATTTAGCCAAAACTCACATTTGCTAAATTTTCCGTAAAGTTGGTGCTCCCTCAACGTGAGCAACGCTAAACGGAGATGTTCCTCGTGTTCCTCTCTTGAACTCGAGTAAATCAAGATATCGTCGACGAAGACCACCACGAACTTGTCGAGATACTCCTTAAAAATCCGGTTCATTAATTCCATAAATGCCGCCGGCGCATTAGTCAACCCGAATGGCATGACCACAAACTCATAGTGACCATACCGAGTCCTAAAGGCCGTTTTTGAAATATCATCATCTTTCACCCTCAATTGGTGATAGCCTGATCGTAAGTCGATTTTTGAAAAGAACGTTGCTCCCTTTAGTTGGTCAAACAAATCGTCAATTCGAGGTAGTGGGTACTTATTCTTAATAGTCACCCTATTTAGTTTTCGATAGTCGATGCACATCCTCATCGATCCATCCTTCTTTTGCACAAATAAGGCCGGTGCCGCCCACGGTGACGTACTCCGCCTAATAAACCCCTTCTCTAGCAGTTCTTCTAACTGCTTACTTAACTCTTTCAACTCTGCTGGTGCCAAACGGTACAGGGAAATGGCTATTGGTGCCGTTCCCGGTACCAATTCGATATAAAAATCTAACCCTCTTTTCGGTGGTAACCCCGGTAGATCCTTCGGAAACACATCTCTAAAGTCGTCCACTACGCGTGGCCATATTTCCACTTCCTCGTCGTTCTCCACTATCGAGAGACTAGCCAAAAGACAAGATAGGTTTCCCACAACCCGCTTGGAATAATAAGGAATAGAAGAAAGGGTAGTGTCCCTTTCCCCACGAAAGAACACCTCATCTCCGGATGAAGTTGTAAGGAAAATTTTTCGTCGAACACAATCGATGAAAGAGTTGAAATGAACCAACCAGTCCATTCCAAGGATCACGTCGAATCCTGACATCTCGATGACAACTAAATCATATATAAACACGCTAGGGTATAAAACGTGTCTCTACGTATCCCAAGCCGATCAAGTAATCACTTAAGTGGGATAACACCCCTTCTTGGATTTTATAATCCATATAGTGAATGTCTCAGTTAATTGAGAACATGTTATGTAGTCAGGACCTTCATCTACATCTCGTCTAAATCCCCATGGATTTAAAATATGACCACATTCATGGCTACATACTCAGTTTTTCGGAAACTACTAAACTGGTAAAATAGGGGACCGTTATAACGTCCACTACAAGGAAATAAAGCATCTCATAATCAATTTTAAGGTGTGAGAGAAGCCTTGCGCTAGTAGGCGAGCACTTCTACAGTCTTAGGTGGTCTTAGAACGACAGGTCCACACATGCTTCGTTCGCTAAGAAATTTGACTTGAAACGTAAGTTTCCATATAAGCCAGTCTGAACTTCATTGGCTTTTAGCAACGATATGTGGTTCCATGTCATCAATTACTCATATTATTAGTCGTCACCGAATATATGAAAAAGTAATCAATAACAGTCTCGTTTCACTTCAATATCGTCTAAGATATCATGATCGGAAGATATTTTGAGATTCTCAGGATGAGGAGGAATCACACATTTCTTAGATCCTTTATAATCTTGTGCGACAAGCGAGTTTCAGTTCACCTCTTCGGGGGCTGAACGAATTAAGAACCGGTCAACTTCCTCGTATCTTGGGAAGGACGACAGACTGGACAGCCGACAACATCGTCATTTGCTTCGTCGGTTCGGCCATAGCAACGTGTTACAATAGGAATATCGCGTCCGACAGGGACGTCTTTCCTTGCAAGCATAATTGCAGCAGATATAAATGATTTCGTGATATTTTATAAATTATCAAGTGCGTCTGTCACTTATTTAGACTTGGGGGAGTCTCCACACAAACTTATCACTAAGTGTAGTTTGGGGATCAAGTTAAGGCTGAGTGGGTTATGCCACGTTACTTCACGCCGTTCCTTATTAATGGTAACGTGCAAATTCCCCCCTAACGACGGGGAGAACAGTCTTAGTGATTTCGCATATCATGCGGTAAAGAGATCGCTTGCCAAGGTGACTCTATCAAATGATAGGAAGGGGATTCATAAACGACTTATGTCCCCTTTAGAGGTCCATATTTTGAACGCTATAGCGGCTCAATCAAAATATTAACTAAGCATTTCAAACACGTGTTAATACGAGGCTTCTGGCTCATAACCAGTAACCAGCTGGTAAGCATATGATGTTTGAGTGTCTATGGGCCTCACAACGGACCAATGCAGCAAAATAGCATAACCCCACAGGGAAATATAAATCTTGATACACAAGACCAAGAAGTGCGTGCAATCATTTGCAGTCGCATCATCAAACTTTCTATGAGTCCATTTGGTTCTGAACATAATCGACAGGATGTTCAATTTCAATTCCCAAACTCAAGTAATACACATCGAAATTTTGATGTTAACTCTTCAGCAGTATCAAGTCGACTAAACCTTTTAGGATAATTCGGATCATGAGACATCAACTTAATGATAGGGCTAAAGGTTTAGGAAATGCTGCATTTCTGTGGACAACAATAATCATGTGACCATATTGTCAATGCATCAACCATAACCATAAAAATTTTAATGGTCCGTCTTATGGTTGGATAAGTCCACAACAACTCCTTCAATTTTTTACAAGAATTCTACGAGTCCATTTCGTGATCTTTACACATACTAGTCTTCCAAAGAGAGTATTAATGACATGAAATTCGGATTAATTACGAAATATATCATCAAAGAGAATCCAAATACGATGCGATTATAAATCAAGCATCGTCTTTTGACTCGAGAATATCTCATACGGTCAATGCCACAATATCAAAATGCTCTTATCAATCGACGACAGGTGAATGATAGTACAGACAATCATGTATTAGCATCCAAATCCTTTATCAATCGACGACATGCGAAATGATAAGACAACTTTAAATGATTTAAAAAATATGGTAGCAACCGCTTGAAAGACATTTCAACTCCTCTTAAATACTCTTTTGGTCATATTGAATGGAGGCTATGTAAAGAAATTTTAATTCTTTCATGAGCTATTACCAGATAACAATGGTCTTCTCGAATATTTTATTGCTCAACAAGGTACGACAAGACCTACATGAGTATAATGTCTCATATTTGACAAATACTTTTGGTTGTACCAAAAATTTTGATTTTTGGAATGACAAGTCCATAATCTTTGTCACAAAAGACTACTTAGGCAAGTAGTTGGTGAAATTATGTGATACACTGTTACCCACTATTTTCAGACGACCAACTACCCCACATGTATTGCCATAAATATTGATAATTTAAAGTTTGGTCACATTTTGAAAGGAATTTGCTCAAAGAACTTTAAATTATTTCGAGAAATTTCGTAAACAGGCAAACCATAATCCAAAAGTATGGTCCAAATGGAAAGAAAGAATCCAGATGAGCGAAATACCGGCTCAATGATTTATCAAAATCAATAAAGAAAGGTACCAAACTCATTTGACCCACAAAATCGGGGGTCTCAAGAGTTTCCTTTCAGTTAGCTTTAACCACATTAGCATTGGATTTTCCACATTTAAAATAGTTTTGAACTATTTAAGGAGTAACCGTGCATGACCTTTGTCTTTATAGCATAGAGTTGGCTCCTTGAGCATTATCTCTTGCTTTGGGACAACAGGCTCTATTGTTGCTTTCAAGGACTGTCTTGGACCCACAGGTCTTCGATTTTGACAATTGTCTAAATCTAGCTTGGCTAGGCGAGCGTCAGGCTCATGACAGTTCGAGACAAATAACCATTGTCTCAGTTCTTGATTCATGGAAAAAAAAAATGTCCACGAAGAGCATTAATATGAGGCAAACAATTCGCCATTGACCTAATAAGATTAAAACTGCTCATCTGGGCATTTTCTCATCCACAAACAGATGGGCGATAAAGGAACACGGTGAATATAAATTCACAATACTACTTCTGAAATACAATTTCCAAGCTAGTATTCTGTTGAAGGATCGCTCCAATATGCCAATTTTAGATATTTGTTCACCATAGACGTCATCACGTCTCAAATGTGGCGACGGAATAAAATCAACGCCTTAGCCTTCATCTCGTGAGTAACAACAAACTCATATTTTACTCATCAAATATGGCATACAAAAGAAATTGGACATCATATTTTCACACATCAGGGTGACTAACATGTGGTGACGGAATAACATCAACGTTTAAACAGTCATTTCACAAGTATACTTTGCGATTTCGTCATCATAGATGGCATCCAACTTGTATTCGGAGTTCTGGATTAGTTATCATATAAAACGACTGGTTTATATGTTTATATTTTGCACAAGCACAAAGTTTGTTTCGAAACGACGGGTTCAAAAATAATAGTTTTGCTTTACAAGTGAATATGTACTCGTTGATCGATCGACGGGTCGATACCGATGTACCAATTCGGCGAAACTTACATCACTATATAAACACATTCGGGAAAATTATTATTTACTCAACCCCTTTCGTTAGCTCTAATTGAACATGACCAGGAAAGACGGTGAGGGTAGAGGGCACGAATGCCACTTAAAATCCGATCTCATTAGGATATCGACTTCCGTCTATATATTTTCTAGACATCGTATCCGAATAGGTGAGTCTATTTAAGGAAGATTCATAATTTTTTCAACATAAATGTGAATATATATGATTTAAAAAATGAACATATTATAAACATGGCAGTGATTACATATATAAATGTTGCAATTTCTGATTAACCAATTAGTATAAATCAGATTTACACAATGTATATTAGCAATATCTAATCAATATCTAACAAGCATTGCCTTATATGTAAATTCTATTCATGGTAATTACAACACGTAGGAAAGCAGTATATTTTAATTACTAATTTATCATATCACATGTGGATGGCAAATTTAATTAGCATTTTACAATCTACATGCAAGTTCTATACATGGTAATTTTTAAATCCATTTTACCAATTACACTAGAAAGATCTAAATTAATATTATACAAATCTATTGCTTTTATGAGTAAGTTTAATACATGATAACTAAATCATGCATGTTAGTAATATATTTTATTTACCAATTTACAATATATACACAAATAATATAATTTCACACAAGAAAATCAATTTATGACATAGTGATCATGTTAGACAATACTAATACTAGTAATTAATTCATCATGCAGTGGGATTCTTTACGCAACAAATACAAGCAGCATGTAATCCTTCTATATGTAGTTAACTAGCTTCCAAAGTTTATTCTAACACATGCTAACATAGTTAACTAGCTTTTTTTTACGCATATCTTTAACATATATTCAGTAGTTCCATGTCAATATGATGATATGGTAAGCATGTTAGTATGGGGTCCATTAATTTGACTTTTAAACATACATCAAACATGCATGCATCAATAAATCGTAACCTAGTAATTTAGTTTGGGTAAGTCATGGTTTCTGCGAATAGTATATGTTTGTGGCTAGTTATACAAAAAAAACTTTGTTTACCGTGATTCTGATAGTTTGGGTAGTCCATATGTTTATAACCCAATATTTGAAAATGAACCCTGATCTTCAAATAAATAACCCGATCTTGCTTTTACTATAATTTTCGTGAGCAAATTGCTGATAACGTGTTGTAAATACAACTATTAGCTATATGTTAGAGAGACAGAAGTAGAGAGATTGAGGAAACAATATATTATTAATGAATGAATGTTCAAGATAAAAGACCGCTAACCTTGTTTATATAGATAGATAGGTGGGGTTACAAGCCCACTTGGACCCAACTAAATTCCATAAAGCCCATAAAACCCAAGTTCAATAGTCCAATAACATCCTACAACAAAAACAACGTATTAGACTTTCATTTTTATATTTCTATTATATTGTCATTTTTGTATTACAATGTCATTTTTTTTCAAAAAACAGTTTTTTATATTAGATTGTCAAAAATTTTGAGTATTAGATTATTAAAATTTTTGTATTAGATTTCCAAAAACCTTAAAAATTGGTTATAAACTTTAAAAATTGGGGGATCAACTTGAAAAATTGGGATATGAACTTGAAAAATAAAGGTATAAACTTTAAAAATTGGCGTATAAACTTGAAAATTAAGGGTCTTAACTTGAAAAATGGGGTTATGTACTTGACAAAATAAAGGTATGAACTTGATAAATAAGTGTATAAATTTTAAAAATTGGGGTTTAAACTTGAAGAATAATGGTATAAAAATTAAAAAGTGGTGTATTAACTTGAAAAATAAGGCCTAAGGTTATGTCATTTGTGAATTAGGGTATAAACTTTAAAAATAAGGGTACACACTTTAAAAATAAGGGTATGAACTTTAAAAATTGAAATATTGACTTATAAAAAATAAAGGTATAAACTTGAAAAATTGGGATATGAACTTGAAAAATAAGGTTATAAACTTTAAAAATTGGTGTATAAACTTGAAAATTAAAGGTATAAACTTGAAAAACAGGGGTATGAACTTGATAAAATAAGGGTATAAATTTGATAAATAAGGGTATGAACTTTCAAAATTAGGATATGAAATTGAGAAATTGGGGTATAAACTTGAAAAATTGAGATATAAACTTAAAAAATAAGGGTATAAATTTTAAAAATTAGTGTATGAACTTGAAAAATAAATGTATGTTATTTATGAATTAGGGTATTAACTTTAAAAATAAGGGTATGAATTTAAAAATAAGGTTATGAACTTTAAAAATTAGAATATAAACTTATAAAAAATAAGGGTATGATCTTTAAAAAGAAACTGGAATTTTCGACTACAATTTTTTTTTCACGCCAAAACCGTTATTTCAAAATACAAACTGTAATTCAGAATTACGGTTAAAAAAAATTTTCTGTGAAAAAAAATATTAAAAAGGTAAACCGTAAATCAGAATTACGGTTTGTAATTTGTATTTACGGTTTTTGTGTAAAAACAGAATTTGTGCAGTCGAAAAATCCAGCCTCCTTTAAAAATTGGGGTATGAAATTTAAAAATTGGGTATGAACTTGAAAAATAGAGATATGAACATGAAAAATAAGGTTATAAACTTTAAAAATTGGTGTATAAACTTAAAAATTAAGGGTTTGAAATTAAAAAATAGGAATATAAAATTTGAAAATTGGGGTATTAACTTGAAAATTAAAGTTATAAACTTGATAAAATAAAGGTATCAACTTGGTCAAATAAAATAAGGGTTTGACTTAATAAATAAATGTATAAACTTTAAAAATTGAGGTATGATCAACTTTAAGTTTATAACTTTTTTTTTCGAGTTCCTATCGCATTTTTTGAGTCATACATTATTTTTTGAGTTTATACTCTTTTTTATCCAAGTTCATACCCTCTCTTTTTTTAGTCCATAGCTCTATTAGTCTATCCAAAAACAATGTATATTAGTCTATACAAAAATAATTAGTCTGTCCAAAAAAGATTATATTAGTGTGTTAAAAAAAATGTCTATTAGTGTAGCCAAAAAAAATGTCTATTAGTCTATCCAATAAAAATGTCTATTAGTCTGTAAAAAAAACGTCTATTATTATGTCCAAAAAATAAGGGTATGCATTTTTTTTAAAAATAGGTTTTTTATAAAAATTTAATATGTTTTTTTCCCGATTTTTAGAGTTCTTTTAAAAAAAATATGAGTTCATTCCCTTGGGGTATGAACTTTAAATATTTGTGTTTAAATTTTAAAAATAATGGTATGAACTTTAAAAATATGGGTATAAACTTGAAAAATAAGGGTATAAACGTTTAAAATTGAGGTGTAAACTTGAAAAAAATGAGTTATGAACTTTAAAATTTGGGATATGAACTTGAAAAATAAGTGTATAAACTTCAAAATTGAGGGTATGAACTTTAAAAATAAGGGTATAAATTTTAAAAATTTGATAAGAACTTAAAAAATAAGAGTTAGAAATTTAAAAATTGGGGTATAAATTTTACAAATTATGATACAAACTTGAAAAATAAGGGTATATACTTTAAAATTTGGTGTGTAAACTTGAAAATAAGGTATGCACTTTAAATTTTGGGGTATGAAATTTAAAAATAAGAGTATAAATTTTAAAATTTGTGATATGAGTTTGATAATAAAGGTATAAACTTGAAAGTTTGGGGGTGAAAACTTGAAAAATAAGGGTATACACATTAAATATAAGGGTATAAACTTGAAAATAAGTGTTTGAACTTGAAAAACTGGTGCCTGAACTACAAAATTAGGGGTATAAACTTGAAAAAGAAGTATATAACTTTAAAAATTTAGGTATAAATTTGAAAAAAATAAGTGTATTAAGTTTAAAAATTGGGATATAAACTTAAAAAATAAGGGTATAAACTTTAAAATTTTGGGGTATGAACTTTAAAAAATAAGGGTTGAACTTTAAAAAATTGGGGTATAAACTTGAAAAATAAATGTATTATTTTAAAAATTAGGGTATAAAGTTTAAAAATGAGAGTATGAACTTAATGTTTATGGCTATTAATCAAATATGATACACATTTTTAAAACTTCATACATTCGTTTTTTGAATTCATACCCTATTTTTTGAAGTTTATACCATATTTTTTCGAGTTGATACCCTCTTTTTCTAAGTTTATACCATTTTTTCCAGTTCATATCATCTCTTTCAAGTTCATACCCTTTTTTCTGAGTTCATAACCTCTTTTTTCAAAAAAAAAATTGTATTAGTCTGTCAAAAAATTATATTAGTCTGTAAAAAAAACTGCATTAGTTTGTAAAATAAAAAGTGTATTAGCCTGTTAAAAAAATTGTGTTAGTTTGTACAAAAAAATTGTATTAGTGTGTCAAAAAAAATTGCATTAGTATGTATATTAGACTATCAAAAAAAAGTGTATTAATCTTTCCAAAAAATTTGTATTAGTCTGCCAAAAATATTTGTATTAGTCTGTTAAAAAATATATTAGTCTGTCAAAAAAATTGCATTAGTTTGTCTATAAAACTGTCAATTAGTTAGTAAAAAAAAAGTATATTAGCCTGTTCAAAAATATTGTATTAGTCTGTGAGAAAAATTATATTAATCTGTCCCCAAAAAAGTCTATTACTCTGTTTAAACAAAATGTCTATTAACCCGTCAAAAAAAATGTTTATTAGTCTGTCAAAAAAAACGTCTATTGGTCTGTATAAAAAAATGACCATTAGTCTATCAAAAAAAAATGTTCAGTAGTTTGTAATTTTTTTAATTTAAAAAAACTTTAATTTAAGAAAAAAAAAAATTTAATTTAAAAAAAATCTTAGTTTTTGAGTTTTTGTTGTAAAAAAAATATATTTTTTATTTTTAAATATTCTGGATTTTTAAAATTTTTATAGTTTTTTTATTTTTTTATTTTTTGTTCAACGTCCGTTGTACGACGGTCAACACCGGAGACCGTCAATCAACGTACAGGTCCGACGGTCAATGCCGGAGAGCGATCAATAGTCTTGATCAAATTTTATTTGACATAACGTGTTGGGCATATATATTTTACAAGTGGTCATAATTTGCAATGATTATCTTAAAAGTGTTACAATTTCTTAAATAAAAATGTTAACGTGGTACTGCCCCAAAATTACCCATGCTATTAATGCAGTTATATTAAAAACTTTTGACAACTATGAGGGCCTAATCGATTTTATCCTATTTTAATTTTCGAATGCCTAACAATATCTTGGGAACGACCCATTAATGTTAATTACCATATGCAAGTCCTTAATCGAATTAATTTATTATGAATCACATCTTTTTTTTTTAGCACACTCGTTTCCCTTAATTAGTAAATAGTAATATACTCACGTAATTCTATATTGGTGACATGTACTAAAAATTCAATTCTTTCCAGAACACGAAAAATATTCACAAATATAATAAAATTAGAAATTTATAAAATAAATACACCTTATTATGTAAAGAGGTAACACCTACTTGTTAGTAGATGGCACCACGTCAATCTCCAACTCAAGCTTCCTTGAGAGCAGTCTTAACTAATTTTATCACATGTGTCTATCTAATAAAACAATAATAAAAAATAGTTGGATTATTAATTAATAGATTAGAAAATAAAAAGTTGGATTATTAAATTTTAGCTTATTTTGGGCAAAAATCTGTATTTTTAACAGCACAAAAATATCACAGACCAAACACCTATGAATATTTAATATAAAAATCAATCTAAAAAATTGTTCCTAATTGGGCCCATGCTCATTAATTTTTGCTATTCCAGGGACAACACTGGTAATAATCAAGTCTTATAACTTAGGACTACAGGAAAAATTGTCAACAAAAACTTGCCGACGAAACAAAAATTTGTCGGCACAAATCGATTTCAGCCGACGAATGTAAAAACTTCGTCGGTCAAAACTTCAGCGCGAAATAATGATGTCTCTGTCGACAAAAATCTACCGACGAACAAAGTGTTTGTCGGGTAAAATTAATTTTAGCCGACGAAGGTGAAAAATTTGTCGGCAAATATCGATTTAAGCCGACGAATTTAAAAATTTGTCGGGTAAAACTTCGGCGCGAAATTATGGGGTCTCATTCGACGAAAATCTAACGACGAACAAGGAGTTTGTCGGGCAAAATTAATTTTAGCCGACGCATTTCTTAACTTTGTCGGGTAAAATCAATTTTAGCCGACGAAATTCAATATTTTGTCGGGCAAAATCTTGGCGTGAAATTGTGGAGTAGGATAAACTTCAACCGATGAAACAGCGACGAATTACTTTTGTCGCGTCAGTTCCCACCAACGAAATTATTGTTTTTTGTCGCCCTATAGAAAACAATTGGAATCCGACAAATAGTCTAAGACATATTTGGTCGGGTGAGGTATTGCCTGAGGTTAAAAATTGAATTTGATTTGGCTATATGGTGTCTACTATTATGAGATTCAATTATAATAATTCATGTAGCAAAGAGAATTACTAATGAGATTATGAGAGTGGATAATGTAATATCTTGTGACATATAATCAATTTAAGTCAATTATCGTTTATTCGATTGCGAAGTTAAGTCTCTAAACCATTATAATCAAACAAAAATAAACTATTTTATCACCGTTATAACATTGAAGTAAAACAAAATGACTCGTGTCCTCTAAAATAAAATAAAAACAAACGGGACAGTAAAGTTTTTATTTTTGATTAGTTTAATGATAGTTATTATCAGGGCTTCCCATTATGTGTTGGATTTTAATTGGTTGACATTCACCATTATAAATAGTAAACTGAATTTATATAAGTGTTACTCGTTAGTCAATATTTTTATTATGAAATGTATATTTTAGCAATTATAATTAATTATATATTAAAATATTCTATAATATAATTTAACATTTGAACTATGTATAGAAATTTTAAATTTTAATTTTTTTGGTTTCTGCAATCTAGATACATGTTCAAAACCGGTAAAAATTGCACGTGTTTTCGCATAACACTTGTAAAGTGGGGTAGAGAAGGGTATTATTTACTGACTAAGGAATCTGAAAATTTTCTAATTAAATGAGTTTTTCTCATATCCTCTTGTTTTCTAAACGAGTTATATATTCTTAATTCATTTAGAAAATTAACGAATATGACTTATTATGTTACGATCTCAATGCAACACTTTTGACTAAAAAGGTGAGTCATTATTATCCCTATTTTCGCTTTATAATTATTTTGACATTTAAAACTGGTTTTAAGCAACCATAAAATATAATTATAGAATAAAAGCAAATTTCAAAACACAAGTTCACAAATTTTTGGATTTCAAGCTAAAAACACCACTCTAATACTAAGGTAAGATGGGAGGAATTTGGATGAGTTTGAATTTTCGGATAAATACTAGGGCCGGGCGAAAACTCGGAAAAACCGACCTGAACCGAAAAACCGAAACTTTTTCGGGTCGGTTTCGGCATATAATAAAACCGAACCGAAAAAAAACTAAAAAACCGAAAAAACTCAAAACCGGACCGAAACAAAACGGTTCGGTTTGGTCCAAAAGATAAAATTAGTGAAAGCGAAAAAAATCTAACTGAAAAATATGCTCGGTTCCGGTTTGTCAAAAACCGTACCGAACTCACTAAATACTGTATTTTTTCACATATTACCGCTTTTTTTTTGCCGCTTCTTTTATTTATCAGGCGGGAATCCCAAAAAATTTCCCACCAACTGATCCTATCACACGTCTCATATATTCCCACTAATTACTCTCCCTCGATCCTCTCTCTTTCTGCAACTGAATTTCTCAAAGGTTAGTTTTATGTATTTTCTCTTAACTATTAGTCTATTATAGATGTTTCAGTGATCTGATCAAATAAACTAAGATTTTCCAACCATATTCGAAAAAAATTCTCCTCATGGAGAATTTTTAATAAAATATGCTTATGGTCTATGAAGCCTACTGATAAATATTCTTTTAATCCCATTGAGTTCAAAAATTCTTCAATAAACTCAATCTTAGGTCTCACATGAGTAAATTTCCCAATTAGGCAGTATTTGTAAGGATCTGAGAGCAAGATTACCTCTTCATGTGAGAATCTAACTGCAGCCTCAGCTCTATGTTTTGAGAATTTTTTAAGAGAAAAGATTGGATCTTTTTGCTTACAAAGAATCTCCGCAAATGAGGTGTTCGCCGATGCAGGTTTCACTAAGATATGCGGATTAGAAGAGGGGATTTTGATACCATTTTGGGGAGTAACATGAACATGATTGTCCATTTTTTTTAAGGTTTCATCGCCCCTGTATCTCTCTCTCCTTTCTGGTATCCCTTTAATTTATTAGACCAGTCTCGAGTTTTCTAATGGTTGATTATCTTAATTTTAGTATTTTTTATAAGAAACAAAAATTATCGGTAGTTTAGATACCAAAATTCAGGTTGATGATAGGAATTTATTGAGTTCAGTATTTTTGTGCAATTGAGATACGACGTTTATGTTTGATGTCGGTTTCTACTTGGTTCTTAATTTGATTTCAATTATTATGTAAATCAATTTGGAAGTTTTGATTGGAATAGGCTGTTTAAGTTGGCTTTACTTCCTTTTCCAATTTGTGGTCTTTCATATGTCGATTAATTAATTTTTGTCAAACCCAATTGTGCTTAAAAGTTGCAACCAGAAAATGCCTTTTTTCCCTGAGTCAATATCATTAATATACAACTTTGTACACTACATATCATCAATGTTGTAAATATAGTGTACAATTTTAGAATTAAGCGTGCCGCCGCATGTCAAGATTGTTGAAAGTGCTTTCATGGAGTCAATTGTTAAATTTTGATTGATGGACTTATAAGCCTCTAGAGCTCGTTAACAATACTTCTATTCGAAAAACATCAGAGGTTCGCTCCTTGGATAATCTTTAAAAATTCGCAATCCACAACTGTATTGTTGTTGCCCTTGTTATTGTTATAATATCTATTCGCAATTGCTTTTCGCGAATTCAAAAATGAGTTGCACAAACTTCCATTTATTAATTGATTTAGGTACTATGGTAGAAGAAGGCAGGTTAGTAGTTATATCTATTGTACTCATTAGTTTCTACACCCATTTACTCACCTTCAATTACAATAACGAAAACAACTTTTAAATTAGGCCTTTTAATCGGTTTCGGGCGTCAATTGCAGGGGTTATCTTTTGATAATTGGGTTTCTACTTTGTCAGCTCCCATGGGTTAATGTTATTGATTGTCGTTGTAATTGCCATCGCTTGCTAAACGACTCCCAGTGTTGGTTGTAATCTCTTTTCCCTTTGCTTTGGATCTTATTTCATACTTTAAGACCTTTATGATTTATAGTAGCTTTTATAGTTTTATCTTAAACCCTGTTAATTTGTTTGTAAAACTTTTTGCTTTTGGTTTTTCTTATCATTAAATTGACCTTTGCATTCAGCTTAGTAACTATTTCGTTTATCGCCTAAGTTTTATTATGTATTTTCATTTCTGTCAAGTCTTTTAGTCTTAATATAACTAACTATAATTGTTTTTATTAGTTCATTTGTTTGATTATTCATGTTACTTAGGTCCCTTACCTATCTGCTGCTAGTGAGTTGTGAAACAATTAGATTTTTGATAAGATGGTTGAATTCATCAATAAAAGTTACACAGTTAATTACTAGTTTGTAGTTTCTTGTGGCAATTTTCATAACTTTCCTAGCATCGTTAGCAGACCTATTAGAGAATAGTTCACATAAGTTTTTAGTTATCGTTTTAAGTATATGTAAGTGGACCACTTCACCCTAGTTACATTCTCGCTGAACCCAACTCTTATAAGATGCAATTGAACATTTAGAATAGTATTGTATCAAGCCTATGTTTTTAACTTTCAGGTGTAGTAATGTAAAATTAGTTCTCTTCTTGTAGTCGCAAGTATTTGTAAAACTATTAAAAGAATGGATTTGGTAACTTGTAGTTATGGTTAAATCTTATTAAGATGCTTTGTTTCGGTTACCAATAGGTGATTAAAAGATAGAAAACAAAAGAATAAATCATGATGTAGTTTACTCGTCATTACTTTTATTTGTAAGAATAACTGGCATATAACTGAGTGCGGAATGCAGTCTTGTTTTTATGAAATTGCCTGTGTTTCATTAATTTTTTGTTCAAACTCACCATTGTCATGTTAGTAGTCGGGGTTGGTGACTGATTTTGGCTAAACTCGCCACTGTCATGTTAAACTCCTTGTGTGCCTATTTCTCCTTATGTACTTAAATATCGTTTTCATATTTTTTTATGTATGATTAGCAACAATTCATAGTTTGTGGTATGTGGATTTTTATTCGATTCTTTAAACTAAATGCAGATGTTCTAACCTGGAACAAAAACAATGGGTACCTGGGAAGGAAGGGGGTTTTATAGGTTTAGTACCCCAAACTATCTGCTTTTAACGATTTGGGTACCTACCTTTCAAATTTCCCAATTTAGGTACCACACTATAATAAATTTCCAATTTAGGTACCACCGTTTTAATAAATCACGAAATTATGTCACGTGACATTTGACAAACATTAATTTGATATGCTAATTTGACAATTTTGCACAAAAATATGTCATCCTATAAAAATATTTTCCCCAATTTCACAAATAACAAAAATTTGGATTATATGCTAAAAGTTTTTATAGGATGGCATATTTTTGTGCAAAATTGTCAAATTAGCATATCAAATTAATGTTTGTCAAATGTCACGTGACATAATTTCGTGATTTATTAAAACGGTGGTACCTAAATTGGAAATTTATTATAGTGTGGTACCTAAATTGGGAAATTTGAAAGCTGGGTGGGTACCCAAATCGTTAACCGTACTATAGTTTGGGGCAGTAAATGTATTTTTTCCCGGGAAGGAAGTGATATTTACGAGAACTTCGATATTGATGAAGCCGGCGTTCAATAACCCGCAACAATTATTTATCAGGTCACATTTGCTGCTGATCTCTCCCCTTCTTATGTTGCTTATTCTTAATTTATTTAATAGATTGAGTTTCCCATAGAAAATTAAAAAGTTATGACTCCTTTCATTCGCTTCTAGCTCCATTCATGCTTTATGTTTTTTAGATGATTATGTCCCTTTTCAATTTAGATTTTGCAGTTCTTAAAATTCGCTCATGTTTGCAGCTCTATCCAAGTTGTATTTCTTTTAACTGCAGAATTTCGATGGCATATAAATTTGAGTAAATGGGACAGAATCTAGGCAGGGCATCCATTTTAAGCATCAAAAATATTGATTAGTATGTTTTTACATGATTATGTTTTTTTAATGTAACCTTTTTCATTCTTTGTATAGATAAATCTTAATTTTTTCATCTACCATTAAAATTATATCTTCAAAGTTATAAAAATTATGTATGAGTATAAATTTAGCACCGAGCAGTTTCTTTCATTTTATACTTCTGATGATTATTAATGCTTAATTTTTATGTGTGCTTAGGAGGAAATGATGTCCCAAGCAACAACATTACTCGAAGAATTCGCTGTTGGATATCCGAAGGTACAAAAGTTGAGAAAATTATTGTTACCGCGGATGCTGGTCAAAAAATATTAATGAAGACGCTAGGTACAAGGGTTGGAAAGGAAATTCATGGGATGGGTTTCGGAAGGTATCGAGACCCTGAGTCATCTAAAACCACACAAGGCGGTACATCATCTCGTATCAATGAGTTAGAGCGATAATTAGCCGATGAGAAAACTACTAGGAAAGACACAAAACGACGCCTGCATGCATCGGAAAGAATGACCTACGCGTTAGCAAAATGTTTTTACAGTCAAGGGTTTACACTTGCAGAAGAAAGGTTCAAAAAATTATAGGGGATAAGCACGATGATAGCAGTACATCTTCATGATAGACGTTTCATGTTTGTATGATTTAGAATTTAATTCATTTCTATTACTCGCTTTGTAAATATGTGTTTGCATTTTTGACATAAATTTATTTTATTAATTGTTTTTAATAATATCGATCTAAATATTCGTTTAATCAATTATTAGAGAAAAATATATTTTGTAATGATTAATTTTAATAATAAATTATAGATAGACCAAATTATCGTCGATAAATTATTTTTCCAAAATCGAAATGAAATGTTGTATAATAAGACTTGTGCCGACAAATCTTTTTTCAAACAGTGTTAGATTCGTCGTTAAAATATCTTTCTGTCGACAAAATCTTTGTCGGGAAATCCATACTTTGTGAACTTATGATTCACATCTAGCGACGAAATTTTTCGTCGGTATGCCTATAGCGACGAACATCTTTTTGTCGCCCAATTCGTCGGCAAAAGTGAAACTTGGCCGACGAATTCAATTTTCGTCGCTCTGTTCTGGCCCGACAGTTAATACGCGACGAAGATTTAGCGACGAAAATTTTGTCGGCAAAATGTTTAGGCGACGAAATTTCGGCTGTAGCGACGAATGTTTTTTGTCGGCATAGAGTATATATTTGTGAGCTTATTTATAAAAAGTTTACCTTTGTTTATAAAGCAAAAAAAAAAAAAAAATGTTTACTTTTATAAAAAGTTTAAGAAGCATAGGAAGAGGTGAAAAATAATGTTAGTAGTGTATTGTTGTTGAAAAGTATAATTATTCTCTATAAAAAATACAAGTATAATTTTTTTCATGTGTTAACCAGACAACTTATGTATTTACTGTTGATATTTATAATTAAAAATACGTTGAAAACATTGCATGCCAAACAAGGCTTCATTAATTATAGATTTTATAGGGTTTTTCTTTGTGCAGTCAATTAATTAGTCGTTTTGATTAATAATTAAATTTAGAATAGTATCCCTTAGGGTTCTATATTTTTATTTGGTTTTTTATTGTGTTGTAAAATTTGTTTTTAATTTATTAAAGTCTAATTTGTCTAATATATAATAAAAATTAAAAATTTAAATTAGTTATTGAAAATTTATCATGTAACCCTTCATTTTTTTAATTCAATAGTCGTAAAATTTATTGTATAATGAATTTACTTATCTTGTAGGTGCAAGTGCTAGTATGTAGTTATATTAAAAACTTGATTATGGGGGCCTTTGCTAGTATGCATTTATATTAAAAAAATTTGACAAATATGGGGCCTAACCCATTTTATCCTATTTTAATTTTTTAATAACTAATAGTATCTACAATAGTTATATTAAGTTACTTTTTAGATAAAAATTTTAGTTAACAACCAAAATTTATTTCACATTAGTTATGTTAAACCACCCATTAAATTTAACATTGTTAAAAAAATTATTAAAATTAACAAGGTTTTTAATTAATATTGTGTTAAAAATACATAAACCACTAACAAAAAATCAATTGCTGGACCTTTTCCTCCGTATATATTTCCTGCACGCTAATGTAAATGGCAGTTTTTTTAATAGTATATCTATTAAACAATTAATTTTAATTAAAAAGTATATAAATTTTTAAAAGTTTAATACTGATGTGAGTTCTAAAATTAACAAGTAAACGTGTCATTTAAAACATATTTAAATGATGATGTGGCAAGATTTAACAAAAAAATTATAACAAAACTAATGTAAATGCTTTAACAATATCTTGGGAACGATCCAAGAATGGTAATTGTCAGATGCATGTCCTTAATTGAATTAATTACTTATGAATCACATCTTTTTATTTTAGCACACTCGTTTCCCTTATTTAGAAAGTAGTACTATACTCACATAGTTCTATATTGGTAAGATGTACGAAGAATTCAACTCATCCCAAAACACGAAAAATATTAACAAATATACTAAAATTAGAAGTTTATAAAATAAATACACCTTATTGTGCAAAGAGTTGGTAACACCTGCTAGTTAGTAGATGACACATAGCCACCACGTCATTCTCCAACTCAAACTTCCTTGAAAGCAGTCTCAATATTTTTTATCACATGCTCGTAGTAAAAGCAGAGGGGGAGCCAGACTATACATTTAGTATAGTCTGGGAAACTCTCCTCTGTGGCACCATTGGATCAACAGTAGGGGCCACAGACTGTTTGATCCAATGGTGTCACAGAGATAGTTTTCCAGACTATACTAAATGTATAGTCTGGGGCACCTCCTCCTAGTAAAACACTAACAAAAATATTGTAGATACTCTAACAATATCTTGGAAACAATCAATAGTGGTAATGGCGAGATACAATTCCTTAATCGAATTAATTCTTTATGAATCACATATTTTATTATATCACACTCGTTTTCCTTAATTAGTTCTCTCTATACTCACGTAGTTCTATATTGGTAGCATGTACAAATAATTCAACTCATTCCAAAACATGAATGTTTATGGGGATGTATATTACGTGGACGAAAGTGTAATTAATATATATAGATGATCAATAGTAAAAGATTCAAAATTTATTCACAAACCAGTATCAATGAGATATTGAAAGCTCTCGAAAGAATGTCAAATATTTCTTTAGAGAGTCAGGATATGCCCAAGTGGATCTTCTTACGTACTCGAGGACTCGATAATAAAAAACTTATAAATGTATATTTTTGTAGAGAGTATAAAATCAACAGTTGATTAGACTACAAATTGGTATAATTTATGGGTTAAAACGATAACTATTAAAATGGTTTTGTTATCCTTTTGGTAAGATTAACTCTCTCTAAAATAAAACTCTACGTCTACCCTAACCCTAGCGGCCACCCGCCTCCTGGTAGGGATGGTGATTCTCTACCCCCGGGATTCATAACATGCTACTTCGATCATTTCTCACTTTTCGAATCTATACTCTTTTTAGATGTGTTTTTTCTTTTTCAATTTTCTTCACCTTTAAACGGTATGCTACTTTTGTCTGAAATAAATACTGTAGATATAATTCTCACCGGCTCTCTTATCCCGTGACTTATAGGTTGGGGTTTATAATTAAAAATACACGAAAACTTTGCCTTCCTAACAAGGCGTCATTATTTATAGACGTGGTAAGTCATAATGAATTTACTAATCGTGTAGGTGCATTTGCTAGTGTGTAGTTATATTAAATACTTTTGACAAATGGATCAACAACTACCCTCTAATACATCTAAAATATTGTTGTTATCTCTATTTATTAACTAAAATACTTAGCTAACAATACATTTTTTGTCTGTATTAGTTATGTTAAATCATATGTTATCTTTATAAATGTTAAAAAAAATTGTTAAATATAACAATATTTTTAATGTTGTTAATTGATGACGTGGAAAAATACAATTAATTAAAATATGAACTCTATTTCAACTACTACTATTTTAGTTCCTATATTAGTGAGAATTTACAAAATGACTAATTAATGAGATTTCAATTAATAATTAATTTTAATTAAAATTAGATAACTGTTGTGTGACATATTAACTCACATATATATGTATATAGATATAGAGAGATGATATAGAGAGACAATAGACGAATTATTTATTCATTAATATGAGTGTATATGGATACCTACAAGAGACCCCTTAACCCTCTTTATATAATAGACGGTAGGGTTACAAGCCCAACTTAGGGCCCAAGCAGGATCCATAGAACTAAGGAGAAGTCCATCTAGAATGTTTTACAACACTCCCCCTTGGACGTCTTGAGTTTTTCGTCTTCATGCAGTCAATCTGAGTCGGGTTCATTCGCAGTGTCAAACACATAAAACCTTAGGGCCGAAAAACCCAATGTGGAACAAAACCGGTACCTAGGACAAACTGTGTAGCAGAATGATATAGGCCGAAATTCCATGTAAGTAACTAACCACAAAACAGTATACCTCATCAAAACCTTGTCAGAGCAAACCCAATGGGAAAATTACTGATCGAAGGAAAAAGAGTGCAACAGTGGTAGTAGTAGGAGATCAACCACAAAACAAGTGTCTCATCAAAACCTTGCCAGAGTAAACCCAGTGGGAACAACCTCTGGTCGAATGACAAAAGAGTACACAGTGGTAAGAAATATACAACATGATCATCCCCTTAATTTCGGCAATCTTAAGTGAGATATGATGGGAACGTGTCTCGCTAAAAAACCTTACCAAGGAAAACCCAGTGGGAAAAACCTTGGTTTAAGGATAAGAAGAGTACACGAGCATGCGACTGGATGCTCCCCTCACTTGCACACAACATGATGTGATGATTTTGACAAACTAGTAATTAGTGCAGTAAGCATTCTTCTGGATGCTCCCCCACATTTGCACACGACTTGGTGCAAAGATTTCATATTCTAAGAAAGAGTATGAGCATTCGACTGGATGCTTTATTTTTACTTGCGCACGACTAGGTGCAGTAAAATTCAAATATGGAATAGAACGAGCATGCGACGGGATGCTCTTGTACTTCACATGTAAAGATTTATTTTGGCTTGAAATGCTAAATGGCATAATGTAGTCATGTCTCTCTTGATCAATAACAACAAGTTGTCCTCAAATAGGATAAGTGTTTTATCTGGATCATGAGACAGAGTATATGTAATTCAAATATGGCTAATACTAGCTCGAAACCATATACACTCTCTAGTCATCTCATAAAACACGAGTAGATCAGAGTGATTCGTTTGGAGTCATTCCAATACCTCCAAGATATTGCTTTATTCCTAATGGTAAAAACATACCATGTTAGAAATATCCCTTATGCGGGTTTGATAAGTAACCGACATCGGTATAACTAAAAAAGGGTTGCATTAATTCGAGTACCAAAGGGGGTAGGTACACTCGATGACGCAATGGGATAAGACAAGTCCCCATCCACAGTTACCTTAAGGTAATAGGAAAATGTCTTTTATGCCATTTCGATGGCAGCGTGTTAGCGCGATGCTGTGTCGAGCTATACCATTTATAGCAGACGAGATGTTCGTCCTAGTACATTAGACCAAGTACAATGATGCGCTTATTGTACTTAGATATGAACATCATGGTTCAATATCTCATCATCGTCTCATCAGGGACGGACTGTGTCTATATCAATGTCTAGTGATCGAACGATCATGGGAGGATCTGATGACTTAGCGTCATGATAACTAAAACGTCATAACACCTTCTGGGTGTAGTTTGAACCATGGACTTAGATTCAATCTTTACGGGAATCGATCATCAGGCCGAGTCACTACCGTGTCTTCCCAAGATCATTCATCTCAAAGGAAAATCTAAAAGTGGATCGCATAATAAAACACGTAACGGCATAATACTTGTTCAAGTATCCCAAGCTAATCAAGTACTCACTTTGCCGGGTATATCACATCCGCTCGGATTATATTAATCCATATAGTGAACGTCTCATTTTATTAAGATAGTGTTCCGTTGTCAGGAACTACTTGATTCAAGCATTATGAAGTCACACAGGGACCTTCATCCACATCTCTGGTCTAAATCCCCACAGAGATAAAATCATTCTACAATCACATGCTGCATAATCAGTTTTCCGGAAACTACTAAACTGATAAAGTAGGGGACCGTTATAACGTCCATTATGAGGAAATAAACCATCTCGTAATCAATTCCAAGATGTGAGAGAAGTCTTGCGCTACTAGGCGAGCATTCTACAATCTCATTATTCTCATCACTCTTCCTTACGAATAACCAAATAAACAAACTCGTTTAACATTGGTGGTGTTGGAGCTACAGGTCCGAACACACTTCCACTAACGAGTCTACTTGGATTGCAAGTTGCCATTAGTCCAGTCTATTCTACGTTGACTTCAGGCAACGGTACATGGTTTATTGTCGTAATTTGTTCATATTATCAGTCGTCACCGAATATATGAACAAGTAATTAATGACAGTCTCGTTTCGCTTCAATATCGTCTAAGATATCATGATCGACAGATATTTCAAGATTCTCAGGATAAGGAGGAATCACACATCTCCTAGATCCTTCATAATCTCGTGCGACAAACGAGTTTCAGTTCACCACCGCTGGGGCTGAACGAATTAAGAACCGGTCAACTTCCTCGTATCTTGGGAAGGACGACAGACTGACGGCCGACGGCAGCTTCCTTTGCTTGGCGGGTTCGGCCAAAGCAACGTGTTATGACTGGAATACGGCGTCCGACAGAGACGTCTATCCTTGCAAGCATTTTGCAGCATGTATAAATGATCTCGTGACATCTCATAAAGTCATTAAATGTGTTTGGCATTTAGTTAGACTTGAGGGAGTCTATGCACTTACTTATCACTAAGTGCCGTTTTGGAGATCAAGCTAAGACTGAGTGGGTTATGTCACATTACTTCACGTCGTTCCTTATCAACGGTAACGTGCAAATCTCCCCCTAACGACGGGGAGAACAGTCTTAGCGATGTCACTTTCGCATATCATGCGGTAAAGAGATCGTTTGCCAAGTTTACTCTATCAAATGATAGACATGAGATTCATAATCGACGTATGTCTCCTTCAGAGATCCATATTTTAAACGCTATAGCGGCTCAATCAAAATATTAAGCACTCAAATACGTGTTCATATGAGGCGTCTGGCTCATAACCAGTCACCAACTGGTACACATTTAGTGTTTAGAGTGACTATGGGTAGGGATGGCAATTGGGCCGGGTTTCTCGAAACCCGACCCGACCCGACCCGGTACGGGTTGGATAAAAGTGCAAGATTATTTGGGTCGGGTTGGATTGTGTTACTTTGCACTTTTGTGCAACTTTGTGCAAGTTAGAAATAAGTTAATATTCGATATATGTATCACTTTTTAATTATTTATTTTATTTACCAAAACGCCATACACATATTTCATAAAAAATGAAAAAAAAACACATAAAATTATATAAAATGCAAAAATGAAAAAAAAATGAAAAAAAAATCACAAAGAAATAAAAAAATCACAAAAAAATTATAAAAAATAAAAAAATCACAAATAATCACAAAATTTTAAAAAAATTACAAAAAAAATAAAAAAAATTATAAAAAATGAAAAAAATCACATAAAATTATAAAAAATAAAAAAAATCACAAAAAATCACAAAAAATAAAAATAGAAATCACAAAATCACAAAATTTTAAAAAAATTACAAAAAAAATAAAAAACTATTTTTTTGGGTTTGTAGAAAAATAAAATATATATATTATATTTTTGTTTGTATAACAATTTAGTAAATAAACTAAATAATTAAAAAGTGGTACGTATGAGGAATGTGAACTTATCAAGATATCTAGGAGTAATATAAGTTGTTATGAGTTGCTTAGAGGGAATTACCCCGTAATAAAACACAACCCAACACACACACATGACACATCTTCTCTCTCTAACATATACACAGATACATACATAGATACACACATAGATACACTGTATAAAACATATGTGCCTAGTGATGAAAAGATGATAGAAAGCTAATTATCAACGATAAAATATTAAAAGAGACTCAATCACCAAATTAATTAGTCATCTCTCTTGTGTACTAGCTTTCTCTTATTTTTGTCGGTTTTTTTCTTTTTATTTTTTTGGGTATTGTTGTAAAGAATAATTTAGATTATTATAAATTTTTACCAGGTAAATATGAAAAATTTGGAAAAAATAAGATTTTTAGGCTTTTCTAATTTAATTAAATGGTTATTGTTACATGCTTAATAATGATTTGCACTTATTTGGCTTATCAAAAAAAATTCGGGTCAAACGGGTCGGGTCGGGTATAAACGGGTCGGGTCGGGTTATGTGCGGATTGATGTGCGGATCGGGTCGGGTCGGGTCGGGTTTCGAGAAACCCGGTCCAATTGCCATCCCTAACTATGGGCCTTAGACGGACCAATTCAGCAATATGCAATGTATTGTGATGTGACCCCACAAAGAAATATATAGGTACGCATCACCAAATAACGCGTGCAATCATTTGCAACTGCTTAAAGTTTATGTGAGTCCATTTTGGGTCGGAACATAATCAACATATGTTCAATTTCAATTCCCAAAGTCAAGTAATACAAATCGAAATTTCGATTCTTACTATTCGGCATTATCAAGTCTACTAGACTTTTCAGGATAATCCGGATCATGAGCAATCAACTTAATGATAAGGCTAAGAGTTTGGGAAGTGCTGTATTTATGTGGACAATAGTAAAATGTGACCATATTATCGATGCATCAACCATAACCATTTATATTTATGGTCCGGCTTATGGTTGGATAAGTCCACAATAACTCCTTCAATTCTTTACAAGAATTCTACGAGTCCTTTTCGTGATCTTTACACATACTAGTCTTTCAAAGTGAGCATTAGTGGCATGAATTTCGGATTAATCACGAAATATATCTTCCAAGAGAATCCAAATGCGATGCGATTATAAATCAAGCATCGTCTTTTGACCCAGGAATATCTCATCCGGTCAATACCACAATATCAAAATGCTCTTATCAATCGACGACAGGCGAATGATAGTACAGACAATCATGTCTTAGCATCTAAATCATTTATCATTTCGACGACAGGCGAAATGATAAGGTAACTTTAAATGATTTAAAGAATGTGGTAGCAACCACTTGAAAGACATTTCAACTCCTCTAAAATACGCTTTTGGTTGTATTGAATGAGGGTTATGTAAAGAAATTTTAATTCTTTCATGAGCTATTATCAGATAACACTGGTTTTCTCGAATATTTTATAACTCAAGAAGGTACGGCAGGACCTACAAGAGTATAAGGCCTCATATTTGACAAATCAATTCGGTTTTACCAAAGATTTCGATTTGGAACGACAGGTCCAGAATCATTGTCACAAAATACTCTTTTAGGCAATTAGTTGGTAAAATTACGTGGTACACGGTTGCCCACTATTTCCATAAAACCAACTTCCCTTCAATTATTGCCTAAAATTTCATAATTTAAATTTTTGTCACATTTGTCAAAGGAATTTGCTCAAATTACTTTAAATTATTTCAAAAAATTTCATAAACAGACAAAGCATAATCCAAAAGTATGTCCAAATGGAAAAAAACATAATCCAGATGAGCGAAAAACCGGCTCAATGATTTATCAAAATCAATAAAGAAATATATCAAACTCATTTGAACCACAAAATCAGGGGTTTTAAGAGTTTCCTTTCAGTTAGCTTTAACCACATTAGCATTGACTTTTCCACCTTTATAATAGTTTTGAACTATTTAAGGAGTAACCGTGCATGACCTTTGTCTTTTAGCATAGAGTTGGCTCCTTGAGAATTATCTCTTGCTTTTAAACAACGGGCCATATTGTTCCCTTCAAGAACTGTCTTGGAGCCACATGTTTTTGATTTTGACGATTGTCTAAAACCTCGCTTGGCTAGGTGATTCGTCGGGATCGCGACAGTTCGAAACAAATAACAATTGTCTCGGTTCTTGATTTGTGGAAAAGAAATGTCCACGAAGAGCATTAATATCAGGCAAACAATTCGCCATTGACCCAATAGGATTAAAACTACTCACCGGGGCAATTTTCTTATCCAATAACAGATGGGCTATAAAGGAACATGATGAATATAAATTCACGATACTGCTTACGAAATACAATTTCCAAGCTAGTATGTTGGTGAATGATCGCTCTAATATGTCAATTTCAGACATTTGTTCACCATAGACGTCATCACGTCTCAAATGTGGCGGTGGAATAAAATCAACGCCTTAGCATTCATCTTGAGAGTAACAACAAACTCATGTTTTACTCATCAAAGATGACATCCAAATAATTTGGACATCACATGATCACACATCAGGGTGACTAACATGTGGTGGCATAAAATATCTCGCCTAAACATTCATTTCGCAAGTATGATTTGCGATTTACTCATCATAGATGGCATCCAACATGTGTTGAGAGTTTTGGATTAATTATCATATAAAACAAATGGTTTATATGTTTATGGTTTGCACAAGCATAAATTTTGTTTTGAAATGACAGGTTCGAAAATAGTTTTGCTTTTAATGTGAATATGTTCTCATTGTTCGAACGACAGGTCGATACAGGGACACCAATTTGGCGAAACATATATCACTATATAAACACACTCGGGAAAATTATTATTTAGTCAACCCCTTATGGTAGCTCTACTTGAAAAACGACGAGAAAAGATGGTGAGGGTGGAGGGCATGAATGCCACTTAAAACCCGACCTCATTAGGATATCGACTTCCGCCTATATCTTTCCTAGACATTGTATCCAAATAGGTGAGCCTAGTTAGGGAAGGTTCATAATTTTTTCAACTTAAATGTGAAAATATATGATTTCGCAAATTTAAATATCATATACATAACAGCAGTAATAATATTACATGGCAGTGATTATTATCATGACAATTCACTAATTAATTCAATTAACAGACAATTTATATTCACTTGACTTTTAATTATTTTACATGCATGTGGGTTGGTGTATATTGATTGAATATTTGTATTTATCAAACATATTAACTGTTTTGCATACAAGTAATTATTACAGGACCATACATGTAGTTTCAGTAAACTATTTATTAGTTACAACATTATTACATATGGAGTCCAGAATTATAAGAGTGTTTCAGTGTAGTCTCTAGCGTTTTAAACAGAAACAGTTTTAATACTACATGTTTTATCAACGACATATGTACACAAATCACATGGTCAGATATACCAAGGAGTCACGTAGCAATATTTACAATATTATATGAAATATTAGTTCTATTCATTTCAATGACTTATATGTGGTGGTTATTAGTACAAACGTATTGATTTGCATAACACTGATATATTATCATAGCAAAGTCTCATAATTTTATAAGCAGTGAACATATAAGCACACAAATTATATGGTTTTGGCTACGTTTTTCATACATGCGAATTCAATTTAATTTACACACGTGTATCACTAATATTAACATGCAATTTTCAACAGTGACATCGTGTAATATATACATACATGGAAACGTCTGTTACGGTAATAAAGAAAATCGATACCTTTCGCAACGTATGTTGGTGAAGCTCGATATAGTAATAATCCAATTAAACCTGGATAAAACTCATGGTTTATAGATACCAAATATCCGTGAGTTTACCCAAAATCTGCAATATCCGCGAGCATATATGTTAGTCTCTGCGAGCAAAGTGCCGTAACGTGTTGTGTGACATATTAACTCACATATATATGTATATAGATATAGAGAGAGGATATAGAGGGACAACAGACGAAGTGTTTATTCATTAATATGAGTGTACATAGATACCTACAAGAGAGTCATTAACCCTCTTTATATAATAGAGGGTAGGGTTACAAGCCCAATTTAGGGCCCAAACAGGATCCTAGAACTAAGGATAAATCCATCTAGAATGTTTTACAATAATAACTTTGTTAAGTTAATATACTAATATAAATGTTAAATTTAAGTTACATATGTGTTATTTAAATGATGATGTGTCAAATTTAACATCGTTAAAATTAACACAATTAGCGTCGATGCCGTAAGGGACTTACCTATTTTATCCTATTTTCAAATGACTAGCATTATCTTGGGAACCACCTGATAATAGTAATTGCGAGATGCAAGTGTGGATGCCATGCCGTAAGGGACTTTACCTATTTTATCCTATTTTCAAATGCCTAGCATTATCTTGGGAACCACCTAATAATAGTAATGGCGAGATGCAAGTCCTTAACCGAAATAATTCCTTATGAATGACATATTTTTTTATTTTATCACACCCGTTTCCCCTAATTGGTAAGTAGTACTATACTCACGTAGTTCTATTGGCAATTTTTTGTTGTTGTTAATATTCTATTTGTTATCAGAAGATATGTACATGAAGAATTCAACTCATCAACATGTTGGTTTTTTTACTATTTCGAATACGATAAAGTAAATGACAATAAATTAAAAGACAGGAACGCAATGGAAATAACACTTTATTTCTCACAATTGGAATATGAATTACAATTTCTGACTCGTACAGAATTTAAATTAAACTGCTGGACTGGTTTGACAATAAAACAAACTGCCGGACTGTTTTTGACAATATAAAAAACTGCCGGACTGTTTTGTAAATAAAACAAACTGCCGGACTGTTTTTAACAAATAAAAAACTGCCGGACTGTTTTAAACAAACTGCCGGACTGTTTTAACAAATAAAAAACTGCCGGACTGGTTTTAAACAAACTGCCGGACTGTTTTTAACAAATAAAAAACTGCCGGACTGTTTTGTAAATAAAACAAACTGTCGGACTGTTTTAACAAATAAAAAACTGCCCGGACTGTTATGTAAATACTGGAAATTAAATTACAGGAAAGTAAATTACAGAATAGGAAAGACTGAAATGTAAATTACAGAAACTAAAGGTACTGGAAAGTAAATACAAAAAGGAAACAGTACTGAAATTAAATGGACAGAATAATAAAGGACTGAAAAATAAATAACAGAAATTAAAAGAAGAGGCAACTGACGAGCAGTTTCCCTTAAACAATATTTCCCGAACCACCCTTAAAGGTTTCTGGTTTCGGGACTTTGTTTCCAAGGTACAACTTCTATCTCAGAGTGGCTCGTATGGAAACCGGCACCGAACCACAGGTCGAGCTGTTGGTGGTGCGGTTCTCTCTCTCTATATGATGCTTATGCTGTGTTGTGTGTTCTGGTGTGTTGAAATGAGAGGGGGATGGCTGCCTTTTATATGCTCTACTGAAACCGCAGCCATAAATGTTGGTCATCAATTCTGGGAGTTACGTCCCCAGAATCCGCTCCCTTAATTCCTGAAACCGCAGCATTTAATTTCATTCATTGCTGACGTTTCTCTTTGCTGGAAACTCTAGGGACTGCTTTTGTATTTTATACAAAACTCCCTATTCGGGTTTGGACCCGAGACCCAAGACATTCTCCAAGTCCCAAGTCCCAAGCCCAAGCCCACACCCGAGACCCGAGACACGAGCGAGCGTGTTTGGTACACACTAATACTCTTAGGTGTATGTGGACATGTTAGTTTAATAACTACATGGGTTGGTATGGTATATATATTGTAAAATTGACTCTCAATCTTCCAATATGGGATTATACTAAATGGTTTTCCATTACCATTTCGGTTTTCCAGATTTTCCAGATTTGAGCTTGCGAGGTATCAACTTTGAAGCCACTTTGTATTCACACCCATTCTCCAAATAGGTCATGCGATATACCGTTGCGAAGCCCGTCACACGGGCTACTCAACCACGTTGAGTATGGTATAAACAACTTAGCGCTGTCGCATGTAAAAATGATCCGAAGTTGGTCCAGCGACCATTCGGAAACACCAATGTTTTTCACATGTTTTTCCAACAAAACATGAATGATGATGGGGATGTATATGTGATTCTGTGAACAAAATTATAATTAATATATATTGGTGATCAATAGTAGAAGATTCAAAATTGTTTCACAAATTGGTATCAGCGAGATTATTGAAATCTCTCGAAAGAATGTCAAGTCAGTTCTTTAGAGAGTCCGAATATGCCCATGTGAATTTTCTTAATTTAGTACTGAAGGAGGACTCGATAGTAAAAAAATTATAAGTGTCGGCGCAATATATGCTCATGGCATATAATAGATATTTGAACTACTTTGTAATATGCTATTGCTAAAACATTTCGGAAGATTATGAAGTTCCGAAGTTGGAACCCTAGTTAGTAGTTAGTCATATGTATTAGCGAGGGTGATCCATAGCCAAGGCTGAAACTCCGCGGGGGTACTCTCATCTACGAAAATTTTGTAAATACGTCTATGTGGTAGGTTGTTTATATACTTGTAGTAATTAAGAACATACATAATGTCTGGGAGCATCCACGTATATATATATCCCCTCACCATTCCCTTCACTTTCATCCTCAAAAGATCTTCAGTTTAAAACTATTACAAATTCTAATGGTGTTTCTTAACATCACCTATTGGCTCGCCATATCGGCCCTCCTCCTCATCACCACTCTCCTCCGCCCCAAGAAAAATGCCAACATACGCCTCCCTCCGGGCCCAAAACCATGGCCCATTATCGGAAATATGAACCTAATCGGCTCACTCCCTCACCGTTCCCTCCATGAACTCGCCCAAAAGTACGGTCCTCTCATGTATCTACAACTAGGCTCAAAACGCGTTGTTGTGGGATCATCTGCCGATATAGCAAGAACCATGCTCAAAACATTGGATGCCAATCTTGCGGACAGGCCTCTAAATGCGGCTGGAAAGTATACAACATATGATTATTCAGATATAACATGGGCGCAATACGGGCCGTATTGGAGGCAGGCAAGGAGAATCTGCTTAGTAGAGCTGTTTAGTGCTAAAAGGCTCGATTCATTAGAGTATATTCGTGAGGAAGAAATGAAATTTTGCTTGAAGAAGATCTACTTGTTAGGGGGTGATCAAGATTTTTTGGTCAGGCATCATTTGATAACAGTTAGCTTCAATGTTATTAGCAGGATGGTCGTGGGAAAGAGGTATATTTGTTTCTTAAATACTCCTTGTTTTGAACGTTAAAACAATTATACTTTAAATTGTAATGTCATATTGTGCGTTTGACTGGGAAAAGAAAAGGGAAATCTCGTAATTTGTATCAGAAATGATGAAAAGTTATTTGCAAAACTTCTAGTATTCACACTTGCCGAAATCCTTTTGTTGTTTGTTCAAGTACAGAAAAATTACACTTTTCTACTTTAAACTTATACAACAAATTCGTTTTTGTACCCTAATTAACGTTATATTTTCTATTGTTAGTACTCTAACCTAACGTAAGCTCACTAGTTAGTTAGTTTCCGTATCAAGGTTAACTAGTATCTTAATTTTGTGGTTTTCTTTAGAAAAAAGCAATGGTATCCACTTATTTATGCACACTTTTCTTCATCTCACTTCTGTTTCTTGCTTAACTTTTGTTTTATTTTTTGAAATTCCCATACTTTTTGAGTTCCCATATGTGTGTACAAGTACTAGCAGTCTTTTTTTAAAACTTACATGGAACTAGATTGCCCAGAAAGTTGTGATCTGAAGAGTACAAGTACTTACTTAAGAAAGGGTAATAAAAGAAATCGAAAACAAATAAATTTATGAAGTAAATATAGATAGAGAATGTTAAAAAGAGAACATACTGTGATAGCACCCTTGATTTGATCATTTTTCAGTTTAAGTGCTTGGTTTGAATCTTTTTGTAACATGAGTAACACATCAACAAGGTCCACATGCTCATGAATTTCTCTTTCAGGGTTCAAGTGCTCATCCAACACTTCGTCATAATATGTGTCCAATTCCTTAAAAACTCTTTCTACCTTAGCTTCAAACCCATTAAATTTGTTCCACCACTCCATCTTTGGGAAAAAATCAGACAAGCAAAATCCACCTAACAAGGTTTGTACGTCCTCAGAAATCTCCAGGAGGTTTCTCTTCCCTAATTCTTTTTTGTTCCCTTGATCACTAAACATTACCATACGTGCAATATTATTTGTCATCCTGACTGTTAGCTCACTTAGATTGACCGTGTCAAGGGATTTTGCTATATTTTCAATCATGGTTGAAATTTCTCGATCACGTACATTTTGAAATGATAGTACCCTTTTATTGCTTAGCAACTCAAGTATAGAAATTTTTCTGAGTTCCCTCCAATACTCTCCATGAGGTGCAGAAGCCATGCCAGCGCCGTTATAGCTAAATCTATTTATCGCGTATGTTGTGGGCCGGCCAGAGAACGCTATATCATGGTTTTTAAAAACTTCTCTGGCTATTTCAGCAGAAGATATGACCAGTGTTGGCACTAACCCGAGTTTTAAAAACATAAGCGGACCGAATTTTTCGGCGAGGTGTTGGAAAGCCAGATGGGGTGCGTTACCAATTTGGTGCAAGTTTCCTATAATGGGAAGTTTGTTAGGACCCGGAGGAAGGATTGTAGCATTAGTTCTTTGCTTAAAAAAGAGGATAATGAAGATGATAGTGAGGAGAATGGGGCAGAGGATGAGAGTATATTGGGAGCTCATTGTCATGTGGGTGTAGGATTTTTGTTGAATTTCTTTCGTTTGGCTCTTTGATAAACTGACTATATATATAGAGCCATACAGGTACCGTATAGCTAGCTTCCCTGCTGTGTGTTCAAGAAGTGGAAATAATTTTGTCAATAAATTAGCCAATATTTATTGTTTGATTTATGTAGTAAATTAAATGAGCGATGTTTACAATTTTTTTTAACGAGGTGACAGATCGACCACACTCTTTGTTATTTAATTAATCTTTTATTATTTTATTTACTAATTTTTTTTAATAATTGGTCATTATTAATAAAGAAGAAGGGTTAATTTCGGCCTAGTACGCTATAAATATAAACTATAATTAAGGACATGTGTCTCCTCTTTCAACCCTATTTAAATATTAGTAAAATTTCACTTAATTATCCAATAAAAATAAAGAAAATAACAAAACTGGGAAAAATCAGAAAATTCAGGAAAAAAAACCTGAAAAATCTGAAAAAATTCATAAAAGTCAAATTATGTTTATCACTAGTAAGAAATATTATGTTTATCACTGGTAAGAAATATTTAAAGACAAATTTTCATTACAAAATAATGTTTGATTTAGTGAGAGTCAAAAGCTGTCACAAGTCTGTCGCTAATTTAAAAAGTTGTCACAAATCTGTCGCAAATTGACTAAACTGTCACAAATCCGTCACAAAAACCGTCGTTAATAGGCCCGTAACAAAAAATACCGTCACTAATCCCGTCGTTATTTGAGTATTTTTTTGTAGTGTTTGATTGTCTTTAATCTTACTAATTTTCTTATAGCTAGTGTACTAATTTGATTTACACGGATTTCTAATTCGTCCAAGCATGCACTAAGTTAAAAATATCCAAAAAAAAAATGCACTGATTTCTTTTTTATTTATCTGAAAACTTATGTCAAAAGTATTAAGGTGTATTTTTAAAATTACACTTGCAACTTTACTTTCATTTTCTATGCGACAGATTAGTACCGAATTACTATCACTACAAAATTATGATTAAAAATAAATTATTTAGAGTCAATCAAAAAAATTTGTAAATAATACTATTAAGAATTAAAATATATATTTTGTTTAAAAATCTAATTTTTAGTGACCAAAATTTTAAATAGAAATCTCTAAATAGAATTTCATACAACATAAGAAGTCAAAGTAAATTTGTTCTCAAATCTATTTTGACAAAAAAAATAGTTTTCCTCTCATGTTGATATAGGAATGTGAATCAAAATTAACTTTTAGTGTAGAGAGAGAAACATGATGGCGGTGGCTCCTAGAACCCAGTGGCAGAGCTTATCTCAGCCTCCTCTATAAAGCCTGTTGCTAATCCTCCATGTTCTGACCCCAATTTATACCATCTGAACCGCTATTCTCCAAGAAATTTGCTTTAATCATGGCGAGTCAAACAGATGGTGACTTTTTAATATTAAGTAGTGATAAATAATCGTTTAAAAAATTGTTAAATGACACGTAAACATATTAAATTTAATAAACACATTAGTTTCACGTTAATAATGTTATCAATTTTTAATTAATCATTTCTTTTTTATTTTATTGGCAACTATTATTATGGGAAGAATTTATAGCAGATAATAATGTTAATTGTGAACTGTGTTTGTCACGTCAACAGTTACAAACATTAAAAACATTGTTAATTTTAACTATTTTTTTAACATTTATAAAGATAACACATAATTTAACGTAACTAATGGAGATAAAAAAAAATGCATTGTTCGCTAATTATTTTACTTAACAATAGAGATAACAACACTACTGGAATGCTATAACCTTTTAAATTTCTCTATTTTTTGCTAGATTTTTGTTTTTCTGCTTTAGGCCATTTGAACTTCTTATCAATGAAAAATGAAATAGTGGATTTCTCATTTTTAATTACAAAAAATATATAGGAATGTATTTGATGACAATTTCTTTTATAAATAAAATAAATATTTTTTATCAATATCGGTATGTTTTGAATTTTATTAGGTTCTTATCAATTCGGTTGACACATATAATTATAGATCGGTTTTCCTCTTATCAGTTTAATTCGGTTTGATTAATTAGTTAGTCGGTTTAATTCGGTTTGATTAATTAGTTAGTCGGTTTAATCGGTTCTACTCGGTATTACACCAACTTTGGTTGGACACATGGCTTACAAAACTTTGAATTGATTCTTCCACTTGAGTGATGAGTAGGGCTGTAAATGAGATGAGCTGTTCGTGAAATTGTTCGTGTTCGGCTCGGCTAATGCTCGGTTCATGTTCGTTCATTTATAAATGAACACGATAATGAACAAGAATATAGTGTTCGTCTATTAAGTGAACGGAACATGAACAACCCTCTGTTCGGTTCGTCTAAACTCGTGTTCGTGTAACTATATATAAAGTTTGATAAAATAAAATAAATAAATCTATTAAAGATGTAACAAAAATTAATATCACTAAACAATTAATAAACTTATTTATGCTATAATAATATAAATGATATGTTTGTATTATTTTGAACTTATTATGTTAATTTATATCATCATACTATAAATACAGTCACCGATTTTATCGTTAAGTATTCAACTCGTTAAAGTAATCATACGTATGTAAAAAAGAATTTATACAATATATAAACTTAAATTATATGTGAAGTAGTTTATTCTAGTTAACAATATAGTAATATATGATAAAAGAAAAATATATTTTAAAAAGAAAGAAAAATATATATTTTTTTCAATTATTAAATGTTTTGGAAGAAATTAGATGTTCACGAACAACTCGTGTTCGGCTCGTCAAATGTTCGGTTCATGTTCGTCAAATGTTCGTTCGTATTTAAATGAACATGAACCGAACATGAACAAGAGTTTTAGTTCATGAACTGAACATGAACAGAGGGTTGTTCGGTTCGTTTCGTTTCATTTACAGCCCTAGTGATGAGTTGTTCACCTGTCATTAAAGATTTTTGACAGATATAATCATAAAACTAGGGGTATTGATCAAAACTATAAACTATTGATAATTAATAAAAGAAAATCTACAATTTAAAACAAAATTTAAAAATTTGTACACATACTTGCATATAATGGTACTAAATATACTACATGATCTACTATTTTTTATATTTTATTTTTAACTTTGATACTTACCGTAACAAATCTTAAATAAGAGTTTAAAGTGTAGATTTTCATAAATTGAGTAAGTTTTTATATAACAGTTAGGTACACTTTAGCTCACTAAATGAGTAACTTATTTGCCATTATATATTGTGGCAATATTATTAGGTTAATCTTGATATAAATTGGTGATTTTAATAGTTTAACTTAGTTTGTTTCACAGATTATCATCTCAGTTACAACTGTAATTTCAACTCAGATGATGAATAGATATTACATTTTAAGTTATAACTCATAGCTCTTTCTTTCTTTATTCTAAATTGATATTACACTTTATTTATGTTGCAAAAAATACTCTCTCTTTCCTTCTTTATTTGTGTTCACAGATTATCATTTAATCGTTTAAGTTCGTGTTTTTCACAAATTATCATCTAAGTTAGTGTGTTCCAATCAATAGATATTACACTTTATTTATGCTTCAAAAAATACTTCCTTATTTATTTTCATAGCTCTTTCCTTTTTCCTCTTTCTTTTTTTATTCTAAATTGATTAGAATTTTATATTTTGGAGAATATTTTCTGATTTAATTTAATTCCTTCTATTAAGACCACAAATAAATCCTTAATCACCAAAATTCGAAAATCTATGTTGACAGAATCTTCTCAAGTAATTCGTTATAAACTCAGTTATATATAAGTTATAACTGAAAGTGTAATATTCATTCATCATCTGAGTTATAATTTTATTTAACTCTCATAAAAATATTAGACATGATATCATAGAAAGAGAAAAATACACGAATGATTATTGAGAAAAAAATCATAGACTTAACTATAGAGATAATGTATAAATTGTGAGATGTACAGTTAGACATATAAGGTTGAGTGTTTTAACTCTCAAAACTCGCTAGTGTACTTGACATATCAATAAATTACTAGATGATGGTCTTAGATACATAGATCTAACACTAAATCGAACTCCGTAATCAAAGTTGTGTGTGTTCAGTTTCTTTACTATTCTAGACGAATTCAGTTATAACTTGAGTTATAACTGAGACTTGAATTATAAGTGACTTTGTAACTGAAACGCGTAACAATATCTTGAAAATTCGGTAACGTTTCTTACAGAAAAAATGAATGATTCTCCCATATAACTATTAACTATATACTAACATATTTTTCTTTCATAATTTAAGAAATGACACTTAAAAATATGTGCCAAAAAAAAAGACACTTAATATATGAGTTACCCAAAATAAATGGCATAGACTTTGAAAAATGAGGAGGCATACATCACATTCTTTTGCCAAACCCTAAATCTGTAAGTTGGTTTGATATCTAGGCAACTATCACTCTATTCTAAAAAAGAGATTGTAGGACGGCATACTCGTTTAAAAATGACCCACATAATCCTAGTGCAATGTTAGGTACTTAAGAGTTGCGCTGTTAGTCCACGAGCTAGTTGGAGGCTAGCCTTAATTTTTTTCTATTAATGTCCGCCTTCGGTTGACTGGGGTTCTCCCCTTTTTTAAAATATAGTTGGTTCACTTTTCCTTTTCTCCTTTTTAAAAGAAGAGCCTTCTCTTCTAAAAATGAATAGGCATATATATATTACACTGCTTTACCAATTCCCTTATCTATAATCCGGATTAAATTCTCTACAGTGAAAAAGTTATAATAGACTCATCTTTTTGACAATTCAATCTAACGTTTAAAATAAAAGTAATACAATGGTATAGATTTAGACATGTGTTTTGTAATTGTTTTTATATAATTTTAATATATAAAATATAAATTATGATTTTGTAAATTAAAACGAACTTTACAACACAATAAAAAACCAAATAAAATTATAGAACGCTAGTTGAGACTAGTATAAACTTAATTATTAACATAATATAAATGGAAATAACAGATCTCCACGAATAACAAAAATGCTACGCAGATTAAGCGGGGCCTATGTAGTAAAACCTTATTTTAACATTTTTGGAGTTTTTTTTTTTGGATTTTCATTTGACATATATGTTGTAAATTTAATCAACAACCTATATTAACTATTTATAGATCATTAGTTTATCGGTATACTATCAAAAATTTAACAAAATGTACGTAAATAGTTTATGTACAGTTGAGCAAAACCAAAATATATATATATAAACAAATTTATTCAAAGACAAATTTTAGGTGCAAATCTTGATTAAATATCAACATGTTTTTTTTTTGGTAATAAGCATTTATAGATTTTTTTTGTTAAAAATAAAAACCGCTTGTTCCGACCAAGTTGACCGGTTAGACCCGGGTTTGATCATATCAAAGCGTATTGTATTAACCGGGGCGCCATACCAGAAATGGCGCCTAGACGGTGATTAAGAGGAGTAAGACGGAGACTTTTGAAACCCTGATTGTATTTACCGTTGGATAAGATGACTGTTTTAAAAAAATAAAAATTGTCTAGGTGCTAGTCCACAAATTGATCACGTAAAATAAATTTTGGAGCAATTGGTAGCAGAACAAGAAATTTCAGTCAATGTCGGATATTAGATGAGTCACGCTGCAAGCTGACGAAGTTGATGTAATCCAAGTTCCAAAATGTAGTCATGCTTCTACGTGCCTAACCGTGAGAGGACTTTTGAACGATTGATAACCTTTCTGAGCTGATTGGTTGCATTTTGATTGGGAAATAAGCTGTTATTTGGTGAGAATTTCTGTAGTAACTGTGTTTATATAAAACTTGTTTTCAGTGTCTTCGTAATACTTTGATGGGTTTGAGTGATCTCTGTTTAGAAAATATGCTAGAAATAGATTGAAGTTTTCAGCTGTTAAAGAGTAAAAATTTGGTAAGATAGGACGCCAAACGCCTGATAAGGGAAAAAAAGATAGGCTATGATTATATATGAAATTCACATTTCTATGATACTAGGAAAAATTATTCCACCATGGTTCAGTAGCAAATAAATAGCAATCCGTTTATAATGAATGAATAAGTTCATAGTTACCATTTTCGGCATTTCAGGACCTTCGAAAAGGCTATCATTTTTTCTTCAATAAGTTGGTCTTCGGTTAACTTACTCCACTTTATGCATATTAATGTTTATATCTGATGAAAATAACACGAACACTTTTCATTACCATTGTCTTATTTTTCTTATTCTCATTCTACAGTTGCAGAATGAAAAGGAAAGTAAAAGGTAGTTTTCTAACTTCATTTAGTTGCAAACACCTTCCCAGCCACACAAATTCATCATTAATACCTTACCAGATGACCAGGATAAGAGGGTACTGAGAAATACAATGGACCAACGATGTTATGCAGAGCCATCGCAAGACAAAAAGGATGCAATGTTGCTGAAGAGAAGGCAAAGGTACGCTGAAAAGAAAGGACAGATGGAAGGCAGGCATACCACAGGTAATTACTACTAGAAAAGTCATCAATTAAGGCCTTTTTTATTAAGACGCTAATGTAATGGCCTTAATTGAATGTAACGTTAAAAGAATATAATTAGAACCGGCTCAATAGACTCTATTTTACCGCCTCAATTGTAATATTATAATTTGCGCGGACTTAACTGCTAGTTTTTCCGCCAAAAATTCTCTCCACTTTCACCCACTAATCACACGATCAGACTCCTAATCTAACACAATCCTCCTCCTCCTCATCTACTAATCTCCTAGTCTGATCAGAAATTCAATCAACCTTACAACTCTCCCTTTCCTTAATGCTATTTTGTTGCATGTGGGATTGATTACAGTTTTGCATAATTCTCCCAATCTCTCGTTCAGTTTTGCATTAAGGTACCACTCTCTTTCTATGGTTACAAACTCTATTGTTGGATTCGATTTATTAATTAACTGTTTTTATATACCTGGATGAAGGGTTATACCCATTTGCGTATTTAAACTGAATCTATTTGTTTATTAAGCGTTTTTGGGATTCAATATGGGTGTATCCTTTAGTGATTGATGATGTTGAATTTATATAAATTGAACTAGATGCATTGGATACTCAACACTATTTCAACGCATATTTGGGATTTTTTTTTAATAAAACTTCAACCTCTTTACTCAATTTGTTTATACTGCTACCTTTGCTTTTTTACATCTAATATATCTATTTATGCTATTATAGTACCATAGTTCTAGGAAATTAAAAGCAATTGAGCCATAAATCTTCAATATAACATGCACATATAATATGCATAGACCTTTTCAATGAATTTTGGATTTAGGTTTGCACGCAATAAACTTAAGTTTTATTGAATGTTTGTTAAAATAAATGGGAAAAAAATAAAATTTTATCATGAAATTCCTATCCGCTGTTCTAGTTGCAGTTTTGCAGTTAGGTTCCAATTGATGTTGCAACCACAGTTGAAACCTAAGTAAAAATAATGGACAGAACTGAATAAAGTTAAATGTACTTGAAATAAATCGCACGCACATTTAACAACGGAGTTCACCTAACTAGGCTACGTCTCCGGGGCACTTACCCAGATTATGATATTATAAAAAGCTTACAATATAGGATTTAAGTCTTAATGAAAAAGTCTCAGGCTCCCTCTAGGTTTTTCTGCTTATCTCTATATTGCTCCTACCTTATAATATCAATTATAAATCAATGACATCCCACCATTGTTTTATTTTAAAAGCTCTTTGTGTATTCTCTCTAGAATGAGTTCTTTATAATTTAGAACACACCCTTTTTACAAGCTAAGTTATCAACTATATAAGCAAGTAAAAACAATCTTCTATCTTCAATGTCTTTTGTGATTGCTTTTTGACTTTATTGATTGACTTCAATCTTTCGAAACATTACGTGATTCTTCAGCGTGGATTGACTCCAATCATCATTGGTTAATACCTGTTTAATAACTAGCTTGAAAATAGGAGTTAGTCTTTTCCTGTAACAAGGAAACATATTGGATAATATCTTTTAAAGATAATTTCTTTAAATATACATATGAAACATTAACTCCATATTTCATTCAATCTTAAACATATCATACTGAATTGATAAGGAACAAAAATTGAAACAAGTGATAAAGATTTGCATAAGAATAGAGATATAGATTTATCTATGTAAAGAAAACATAACTTTATAAACTAATCTCTTTATATTTTTTTAGGAAATCTTTCCATACCACTTTAATATTCTCAATATAGACGAACTAAACCTTTAAGAGCATATGAGAATATATCCTGCATACTTTAAAATAAATAATTACCATTAAAGAATAGTTATGCAGATTTACAAAACTAGACAGAATCCTGCAGAACAGCAGGTTGGAACTGTGTTTGCAACTGAGGTTGCAACATTACTTGAAACCACCAACGCTGTCTTAGCAGGTTGTAACTGAGGTTGCAACATTGCTTGAAACCTATCAACACTTGTCTTAGTAGGTTGTAACTGAGGTTTCAACATTGCTTGAAACCTAACAACACTGTCTTAGTTCATAATAAACAGATAGGATAATTTAGTGAAAAACAATAGACAACAAATAGAATTTAGACCAGAAATCTGGTCCTAACAATCTCCCCCTTTGTCATTGGTTTTGACAAATCATCTAAGTTTATAAACACATCAATCCACCTGTAAATACAATTCAACACAGTCTTTTACTGTGTATCTTTTATCAATGCTTTTGTTACAACTATTTAAGCTCCCCTTGCAAGTTAGAATAGCAAGCATCATATAAGCACAAAATATATCCATTCAGAGTTTCAGAACAGATTCAATTTCAAAGACAGTCATACTTCAAAAAGAAATTGCAAGGCCAAACAATGCTGGCACAGAATAGTCTTAATACAGCAATTGTAACTGAAATTTAAAAACAGCAACATAAAGTCTTGAAATTGAAATTAAAGCTTGAAACTGAAAACATTAAACTGAACCATAAACTTCATCTCCCCCTATTTGTCATAAGCCAGACAAACTAGTCACGAGGTATGTCTGAGTAAGGTGCCTTTTCCCTTAGAGGTGGATCTCTGACCACCTCTTCATCTTCTTACTCACTACTTATGGAGAAGCCATCATCACTGTGAGTAGCATCACTATCACCATCATCCTCACTCTCTATGAGATTCACCAGTAGCTTCTTGATTTGATAATCATCAGCATCCAGTTCAGTTCTTCTTTCTTGATTGTAAGCCAACTTTTATTGCAGATACCACCTCACACCTTTCTTCTTTTCTGAAGGAGCACTAGAGGTCTCCTTTTCTTTTCCTTTTTCTCCAGAAATGTCATTGACATGCCCTTCCTTTAGCAGTTTTGCAGAAATATACAGGGCAGAGGGACAATCTGTGATTGGTTCAGTGGAGATTCTAATAGGAGAAGTTCCAGATAAATGTGAGACTTGAGACAGAATCACTCCAGTGATTAAACAGGGAAAAGGTAGCAGAATGGAAGGTGAATTAGTATCACTGAAATCTCTCATGAGATTGAAAACATGATTACCAAAGTTAATTGGCAATGAAGACATGATCTTATAGAGAAAAATGGCCATTTCTTTGTTCACTTTAGAGGGTTGTTTGGTAGGAGTGCAGTTAAACCTAACAATTTTGTGTAGCACAGCAGCACACAATGTGAGAGAGGATGTTTTGATGGAAGTGCCATCAAATCTATTATTCTTTCCAGTGAGAACAAGAGCAAGGACTTCCATGTCATAATCAATATTATTCACAGAAGGATTGGGAGCACTTAGGAATTCATTGATTAACTTAGGGGTAAAATCTAAAGTTACACCCCTCAAAAATACTCTACCATATGCAGGGTTACCCTCATCAAAGACATTGCTACTTAGATTAGCATAGAACTCCTTAACAACAGCAGGGTAAAAAGAATCAGCATAGCAAATCGTTTTATCTAAGCCAACAGCAGACAACAATTTTTCAACATGCACCTGTATATGTGGATAACTGACCAAATTAAGCCTCATTTCACAGTGAATTTCCCTACTAGCCAAAGCCCTAAACCTCCTATACATTTTCTTACTCCAGAACCTAGGATCAACCTCATTAAACTTAGGAGTATAAGTAAAACCAACAGAGATAGGATCATCCTCTAAGTTTCTCCTAGCACGTTTCTTAGATGAGGAAGACTCACTTACCTTTGCTTTTGAGCCTTGACTGGTTGTAGATGTATTCAAAAAATCCCTAAGAGTACAGTCATCATCAATGTTGAGATTTGGGTTATTAGGTGAGTTGGAAGACATGGTTTCAACTAATGTTGCAACTGGACTTAGAACACCGCAGTGGGTTTTACAGAGAACTTAAGGTTTTTGTTTAATAGAAAGAGAGAGAATAATTCTGATAATTGTGTTTGATTTGGGATATTAAAAAGAGGTTTGTATAAATAGCAATAAAGTCCAAATCTTTTTGTAATTGGAAACAGATATATCAAATCAATTTTGAAACAGATTTTGCTAAAATAAAGGAAGTAATTTTGCAACAGAAATTTGAAAAAATAAATCACAATGAAATCACAAAGGAAACAGTTTTCAGTAAGATAAATCCAGCAAATTATATAGATAAACAGATTTCTGTTGAATATTAAGAAGTTGAAGTTCTTTAGGAAACTTGACTTGTTTCAACAAAAATATAGCAGTTAAATAAAATATAGGACGTTAAAAAACAAGAATCTAGCCATTTACTCAAGAAGATACAGTTATCATTGAATAACTTTAATAGAAATTAGACTTTAAGAGCTTAAATTGAGCAAATTCATTTTCACCTCTACACAAAAACTAGTTTAATGATCTCAGCAAGGAAAGAGTATAAGTGATGTCAAAACAAAGACTTAGTCTTGGCTTTTTCATTTTAACAGATAACTATGATGTGAATCATAGATGCTGTAACAACCTTTGGACAATCACTGAATTTTCAGTATTATGAGCATGTGGTTTCAACTGGTGTTGCAACTGAGCTTACAACCAGTATTATAAGCATGTGGTTTTAACTGGTGTTGCAACTGAGCTTGCAACCAGTATGTAAAATATGCACTTTGTGCTTGCAACTATATTACCAGAGAGGTTTTAAGACAAGTTACCTCACATCTGTTTTTGAGACACCAAATAGCGGCTTTTTCAAGATAAAAATTTCAAAGCTCAATTAAGACTTACCTCTAGAAATAAAAAGTATTAAAGGTACTCAAAACAGACATACATAGCAAGAGTATTCAATTAGATCCATAGTGACATACCCCTATGTCACTCCTTAAAGATTCAAATTTATTAGTATCAAGGGGCTTTGTGAAAATATCAGCTAATTGTTTTTCAGTTGAAACATGTTCTAAAATTAAGCTTTTTCCTTCAACCAGTTCTCTGATAAAATGATGCCTTAGATTAATATGTTTAGTTCTGGAATGTTGAACTGGATTCTTTGCTAAATCTATAGCACTTTTGTTATCACAAAACAAAGTTAATATTTCTTGCTTAACATTATAATCATTTTGCATCTGTTTCATCCAAATAAGTTGGGTACATCCACTTCCAGCTGCAATATATTCTGCCTCAGCAGTAGATAAAGAAATGCAATTTTGCTTTTTACTAAACCATGAAACAAGGTTGTTCCCAAAATAAAAACAACCACCAGAAGTACTCTTTCTATCATCTATATTTCCTGCCCAATCAGCATCACAATAGCCAACAAGAAAATGATTTGTGTCTTTAGAATACCATAGGCCTAGGTGAATTGTACCTTTAACATATCTTAAAATCCTTTTGACAGCTAGAAGGTGAGGTTCTAAAGGATTTTCCTGATACCTGGCACAAACTCCTACACTTAAGCAAAGATCAGGTCTACTAGCAGTTAAATAGAGGAGACTTCCAATCATGGACCTGTAGAGACTTGGACACACATTTTTACCCTTATCATTTTTGGACAGTTTTAAAGTGATACTCATAGGGGTTCTTTTCTCTTTACTCTCACTCAGACCAAACTTCCTAACAAGATTATCAGCATACTTACTCTGGCATAGAAAAATGTCTTTTTCATTCTGTTTAACTTGCAATCCTAGAAAGTAAGTTAATTCACCTCCACCACTCATTTCAAATTCATTCTTCATATCAGAAATAAATTCAGCAATCCTATTATCAGAAGTGGAACCAAACACTATGTCATCAACATAGATTTGAGTAATGATTATATCCTTTTTAGTTTTCTTAGTAAACAGAGTTTTGTCAACTCCCCCTCTGTTAAAGCCTTTTTCAATCAAGAACTTGGTTAATCTATCATACCAAGCTCTGAGAGCTTGCTTTAGACCATACAAGGCCTTTTTCAGCAAATACACATGTTCAGGAAATTTAGGATCTTCAAATCCCTTAGGTTGACACACATAAACTTCTTCATTAATCACACCATTCAAAAAGTCACTCTTAATGTCAAGTTGAAATAATTTAAAATCATACAGACATTCAAGAGAGAGAAGCATTCTAATAGATTCAATTCTAGCTACAGGAGCAAAGGTTTCATCAAAGTCAATTCCTTCAATTTCTGTATAACCCTGAGCTACTAAGCTGGCTTTATTCCTAATTATGACTCCATCTTCATTACTCTTATTTCTAAAGATCCATTTAGTCCCTATAACATTTTTATTAGAAGGTCTGGGTACTAAGTCCATACATCATTTCTCTCAAACTGACAGTTCATCTTGCATAGCTAAAATCCATTCACTATTTTCTAAAGCTTCTTTTATATTCTTAGGTTCTAACTGAGAAATATAACAAGCAAAGTGAACAACATTATTTCTTTTACCTCTGCTTTTCATACCTGAAACAACTTCTCCTATGACATTGTCAATAGAATGATTTTTCTAAGTCATTACATAGCGAGGCTTGCTGGTAGATTGAACATGAGAACTCTCTTCTTCTTCTTCAGACTCAGCAGTATTCTGGGTTTCAACCTCAGTTTCAACCTCAGTTACAACTTCAGTTGCAACTGGACTTCCAACCACTATTGGACTGCTTGTTTGCTGAATTTCTCCTTCCTCTTTTTCTGTGATTTCAGATTCTTCATCATCACCTGTAATCTCATCAACAGCTTTTAAGTCATCAAATATCACATTAAAAGATTCCATAACACAATTTGTCCTTAAATTAAAAACTCTAAAAGCTCTGCTGTTCTGAGCATAACCAAGAAAGATTCCTTTATCACTCTTAGAATCAAATTTTCCAAGATGTTCTCTATCTCTAAGAATATAGCAAACGCACCCAAAAACTTGAAAATACTTAACATTGGGTTTTCTGCCTTTCCATATTTCATAAGCAGTCATGGAAGTGCCTTTAGTAATGTAAACTGTATTAACTATATGACAGGCAGTATTAACAGCTTCAGCCCAAAATCTGTTGGCAAGTTTCTTAGAATTAAGCATGACTCTAGCCATTTCCTGAATGGTTCTATTCTTTCTTTCAACTATGCCATTTTGCTGTGGAGTCTTAGGTGCAGAGAACTCATGACTAATACCTAAGGAGTTGCAAAATTCTCTAAACTTACTGTTTTCAAATTCTGTTCCATGATCACTTTTGACCCTAGCAATATTACCACTGGTTGAACCTTTTTCAAGTTTGAGTTTTAAGCACAGAGTTTTAAAAAGACCAAAAGTTTCAGACTTATCTTTTAAGAAAATTACCCAAGAGTATCTAGAGAAATCATCTACAACTACCAAAATGTACTTCTTGCCACCTATACTAGCAGTTTGCATAGGACCCATTAAGTCAATATGAAGAAGTTCTAGGACTCTCTTAGTGTAGATTTGACTTGTACTTTTGTGAATACTCTTTATTTGTTTGCCAACTGCACAGTCACCACAGACACTTTGAGTTTTAGCACTAAGTTTAAGAATACCTCTTATTAATTCTTCTTTAACAAGCTTATCCAAGGTTTTGTAATTCACATGACCAAGCCTTTTATGCCAGATATCAATATTATTAGTAATGACTTGATTACACCTATTCCGATGCAATTCTTTTTCAGCTTCTTCAAAAACATAGTAGCTGTTTGCTGATCTAACTCCAGTCATGACCAAATCATTGTTAAGATTAGTAATTAGACACCTATCTTTGTTAAACTTAACAATCATCTTGTTGTCACACAATTGACTAATACTAATAAGATTAGCTTTTAGGCCATCTACAAGAAAAACATCATCAATATCAGGCATTTCAGGTTCGTTTAAGGTACCTTTACCAACAATTTTACCTGTATCTCCACCTCCAAACACAACAGTGTTTCCTGTGAGACTAATGACATTTTTTAGAAAGCTTGCAGTACCTGTCATGTGCTTAGAACAACCACTGTCAAAATACCAATCATTAGAAGTAACAACATTTAAAGAAGTAATAACTGCTTTGTTATTAGCAATTAAGGTAGATTTTTCCTTAACTTTCCAGACCCAGTTCAATTTTTTATTGACAGAAGCCAACCAGTTTTTCTGAGAAATATACTTTCTGTTCCTCTTTAAATAACACTGGATTTCTAAATGACCAGATCTTTTACAGAAGTTACACAGTTTAGTTCTAAAAGTAGATTTAACCTCAAAGCTATTCAGTTTTTTCTTGGTTGCAACTGTACTTCTAACATCTCTCGTTGCAACAGTACTTCCAACCTTATCGTTAATAACATGAGTTTCAGCTTTAACAAGAGCTTTAAATAAGGTGGTTTTTCCAGTGTTTTCATAGCCATAATAACCTAAGCCACTGTTATCTTTAGAGGCTCTAGAATAGGACAGCATGTTATCTAATTTTTCTTAAGCAGAAACATTCAGCAGTTTTATTTTCTTTTTAGTTTCAGTAAGTTCAACTAGCTGTTTGTTAAGTTGCTCAGTGAGACTTTTAACTTCATCCTTTAGATTAACATTAAGTTTGTTCAAGATCAAGGATTGCTTACTCAGGCATTGATACTTTTCATAAAGGACAAGATATTGCTGAGTAATGTTTTCATCAGAAGGTTCTTCCTCATCACTGCTATAGGTTTTAAGAGCAGTTGTAACCATGGTTGAAACAGACTCACAGTCACTTTCATAAGTAAGTTCTTTTTCAGTGATTATTCCCATAAAATTAACAAAGTTAGAATCATCCTCTTCATCACTGTTGCTCTCAGAATCACTATCACTGTGAGTGGTTATATAAGCATTTTTGTTCCTTTTTAAAGTATTTGCACACTCAGACTGAATGTGACCAAAACCTCTACATTCCCTGCATTGGATTTCTCTAGGCTTGTAATCTTTGTTATCCTTCTCTTTAGAATTCCACTTCCCTATAAAATTATTGTTAAACCTAGATTCTGACTTAAATTGATTATCCCTTTTCTGAAAGTTTTTGGATGTTCCAGTATCATCCTGTTTTTTCTTATAAAACTTTTTGTAAACCTTTTTAGCAAAGAAGGCTAGCTGTTTTTCATCACTCACTTTCTCACAGACCTTAGATTCAGATTTTTTAGCTTGAAAGGCTATTACTTTTTCTGGTCTCTTTTGTTTGAAGAATTTTAGTTCATGAGTACTTAGATTTCCTATAAGTTCTTCAAGTTTAAGATTATCTAAGTCTGTTGATTCTTCAATAGCAGTAACCTTAATCTCAAACCTTTCTGGAAGTGACCTTAGAGTTTTATTAACAAGTTTGGCATAACTGTATTTTTCACCTAAGGTTCCAGCTTGATGGGCAATATGACAAATTCTACTATTAAACTGTTCAATGGTTTCATCTTCCTCCATTCTTAAGTTTTCAAATTGAGTGGTTAACTGTTGGAGTTTAAAAGCTTTAACTTTAACAGTTCCTTCAAAGGTTACTTGTAAAATGTCCCATGCCTCTTTGGCAGTTTCACAATGAGAGATATACCTGAACATACTGAGAGTTACACCAGCAAAGATCAAGTTTATTGCTGTAGAGTTTGAACTTGATTTTCTGTCCTCATCAGCAGACCATCTGTCTTCAGGTACATAAACCAGTTCACCTTCACCATCAATTGCAGTTGGAAGCTCCCAACCATACAGCACTGTTTTCCATGCTTGTTCATTTTGTTGTTTGATGAAAGATCTCATTCTTATTTTCCACACTCTATAGTTAACTCCTCCTTCAAACAATGGTGGTTTGTTGAACGCGTTTCCTTCCCTCATTAAGTCCATTTTTACCAGAAAACAGGATCCACACTAAGTAAGGTCTAGTGTGAAGCTCTGATACCAATTGAAATTCCTATCCGCTGTTCTAGTTGCAGTTTTGCAGTTAGGTTTCAAGTGATGTTGCAACCACAGTTGAAACCTAAGTAAAAATAATGGACAGAATTGAATAAAGTTAAATGTCCTTGAAATAAATCACACGCACATTTAACAACGGAGTTCACCTAACTAGGCTACGTCTCCGGGGCACTTACCCAGATTATGATATTATAAAAAGCTTACAATATAGGATTCAAGTTCTAATGAAAAACTCTCAGACTCCCTCTAGGTTTTTCTGCCTATCTCTATATTGCTCCTACCTTATAACTATCAATTATAAATCAATGGCATCCCACCATTGTTTTCTTTTAAAAGCTCTTTGTGTATTCTCTCTAGAATGAGTTCTTTATAATTTAGAACACACCCTTTTTACAAGCTAAGTTATCAACTATATAAGCAAGTAAAAACAATCTTCTATCTTCAATGTCTTTTGTGATTGCTTTTTGACTTTATTGATTGGCTTCAATCTTTCCAAACATTACGTGATTCTTCAGCGTGGATTGACTCCAATCATCATTGGTTAATACCTGTTTAATAACTAGTTTGAAAATAGGAGTTAGTATTTTCCTATAACAAGGAAACATATTGGATAATATCTTTTAAAGATAATTTTTTTAAATATACATATGAAACATTAACTCCATATTTCATTCAATCTTAAACATATCATACTGAATTGATAAGGAACAAAAATTGAAACAAGTGATAAAGATTTGCATAAGAATAGAGATATAGATTTATCTATGTAAAGGAAACATAACTTTATAAACTAATCTTTTTATATTTTTTTAGGAAATCTTTCCATACCACTTTGATATTCTCAATATAGACGAACTAAACCTTTAAGAGCATATGAGAATATATCCTGCATACTTTAAAACAAATAATTACCATTAAAGAATAGTTATGCAGATTTACAAAACTAGACAGAATCCTGCAGAACAGCAGGTTGGAACTGTAGTTGCAACTGAGTTTGCAACATTACTTGAAACCACCAACACTGTCTTAGCAGGTTGTAACTGAGGTTGCAATATTGCTTGAAACCTATCAACACTTGTCTTAGTAGGTTGTAACTGAGGTTGCAACATTGCTTGAAACCTAACAACACTGTCTTAGTTCATAATAAACAGATAAGATAATTTCGTGAAAACCAATAGACAACAAATAGAATTTAGACCAGAAATCTGGTCCTAACATGTCATTTTTTGACAGCATGCAAAGACGTAAAATCCGGATTTGCCAGACAATTGCTTAAAGGCTCATGGATACAATGTCTAGAGACTGTAATACATACATATATTACATATATAAGTATGTATATATATGTTTGTATGTCTGTATGTATATATACAGATATATAGTATAAGTATAAGATATGTGCATGTGAATAAATTGATTAATACAGATAGTTTAATGCTCTAAATCTAAGTTGTTAATAACGTTTGGATTAAGCATTGTGATAGAATCTCAAAACCTTGAACAATCTCAACTAATTATTCAAAGATTAGCATAGCAGGAGTGAGATCTTATGCCAACTTAAGTTTCATATTCTTATGTAAAGATACTTTAAAAATTAGTTACAGTTCAATTTGTTTATAATTTAGTGACAGTTCATGTTTTGGATTTCAAAATTGGCGTTTATGTATTAGTTTGTGTGTGTATGTGTTTTGAGTAGTTATTTTGTATGAAAGGGGAAGATATATAAATTTGTATTTTTTTTCTAGCTTATTGTATATTTTAGTATTTTTCTTTCTTTATTCCTTTCTAGAGAGTTTTGAAAGGCATTGTTATGACAACAGGAACAGATTTTTTATAAATTAAACTAATTACATTTTCTATTCAAAAATCCCAAAGTTTTGTTTTTTTATGTGCCCTAATTGGCTAAGAGCCGCCTCTGGCCTGCTTCTATTGCCCTCTATAAACAAGAATCAATGGACTTGTTTGAAAAATTAAATAAAAATATACCTCTTTTATAATCAACTAACTAACTAGTACTTATATTTGGTTAGCACACTTTAAAAACTACACTTGTTTATCCCTTCCAACATAATAGAGGCAGGAACAAAATATATTTCTAAGTATCTTGGTCCCCAATTTTCGAAAAATGTGATTTTCATTTACTTTTGCATTGTAGTAACTATTTTACATTCTCCCTGTACAAATAAGTACTAATAGATTGGTATTCTTATGAACACTATTGTAAAAAATAATTCACATCATTAGAAAACCACTCGTTCGTCGTATAGGATGCACAAAATTAGTTCATTAACTTATCAGTAGAAAAAAAAGCTGTAGAATTATCTAAGAATTGCATAAATGTCACTGCTTGCAATAAATATACGTTATTAGGTTTGTGTAGAACATTCCTTTCATATTGAAAATACTACGCATTAATAATTATTCTATTTAAGATAATCCGTAATTGATTTGTTGAATTCTTAAAAAAGTTTCACAAAGTCAAATATTAAATTAATGAATTCCGTGTGGTGTGCGAGAATAAAAAGAAAAGCAAAAAATATGTATTTTTCAATAGGTTAAAATATTTAGTGTAAAAAAATACAGGTAGATCTGCAGTCAACTATGGCGACCATACTATGTTAATTTGTACTAAACAATAGGTTGCTTGTATATCACCAATGTATTCCAGCGTGTACCTACTGATTTTTTTGGTAATGCAATTAAGTTGCAAAATTTATTATCATTGATTTTCTTTTCATCATGTAGTCTGACCATTACATGATTCGTGATATTTTATGGGATAATGAATTGCTCTTTCGTATATTGGAATTTTCTTTTATTCGTTAATTTTGGGTACTTCAAACCACTTAGATGCTACAGACGATTCTCCAAACCAACCCTCAATGAAAAGGAAAAGAGGTACGGCTAGGCCTTATAAGGATTGGGGTACGGGTAAAAAGCTTGAAGTCCAGTTGAATCGTTACAATCAGCCTATTGGGGATAATGCATCCAAATTGGCAAGTCATTTAGGCACGATAGCTCGTGTAACGTCTCGGAAATTTTGTACTTTATTATTAATTTTAGTAATAAGATAGTGATATTTAGTTTTGTGGGTGACTACGTATTTGTGTAAAATATACACGTGTAATATGAAATTGGGTGTATATAATAGTTGTGTGGGTGATTGGTATCGTGTAGTTAGTAAATGGACTAATTAGTAAATTAGTAAATACTAATATATAGATAATACATATTACATATATACATAGATACATATATACGGAGAGAGATATATATAGAGAGAGACCTGTGACGAGATATATATAGAGAGAGAGACGAACGCCGGAGAAGGGTTAGGTCGCCGGAAAGGGGCTGGTCAGGCTGTGGTGGTAGGTGGCGGTAGTGGGTGCGGTTTAGAGTTTTAGGGCAGCGACTTCGGGAGCCGATTCCGAGGTCATCGGGGGTCCGTTTTCGACGATCAAATATGTTTTCTTAGCCTATTTTTCGAGAGCTATCTATCCGTGTAAGCCGTTTCATCTGATTTTAACTTTTATAAAAACCCATTTTTAGGGTTTCATTAATAATCCGAATTTACATCAAGTTTATTGATCCGTAGCTCGTTCTAATTACGTTTAGGGACTACTTGAGGGCGATTAGTGGGCTGTCCATATCTAGCTTTGATTGTTCGGTGGGTTTTCGGTTCGAGGTTGGGATATTTTTACAAACGAGCTCTCGTTTGTATAGGTAAGGGGGAAGAATATGATTTCGCTTTAAAGGCAGTTTTGTGTGTTGTTTGTTGTATGCTAAGCTATGTAAAATGGTTAGTGTGTATTGCATCATGTTATTGCATTTTGTGTGTGTAACGGCTTCGCATCGTTATTTTTATGGTAATTATATTGTGTATGACGATTTTACTATTTTTATTATAAAATGAATTATGGAGAATAAAATGATTTAAATGTGTTATTTAATTAAATCTTTTAAAATCATGAAAGTGGTGAAAGTGTGTTGGTGGTGATATCGTGTATACTCGTGTGGTGATACCGTGTATATTTTTGTGGTGATATGTTTATCTAATTACATCGAATATTATAAAGTGGGTTTTATGTTTTATTGTGGAGTTTATTGTTTTCGTGTTTGGGTATTCGGACTCTTTTATATTTATTTTAGGGATTGCAGTACCAAGTGTTAAGGCGGAGCTGTGTCAGCTTACGGTGAGATCCCGGAAACTTGCACAAGGATTAGGTATATCGGTATCATAGGGTTAGTCCCCTTAAAGCCGGCCCCATATCGTTTGGTCACATATTAGTGTCAGATTATGGGTGAGGGAACCATTGCACTTTGGGTCCTAGAGCAGAGTGGCTCTAAAAGTGGGTACATGTGAGGCAATCCCGACTTTGTGTTTTGTTGAGTCTTGTTTTATTTTGTTTTGTTTTATTTTATTTTGTTTTATTATTAATTCAGTTGATCTTGATTATATGTTCATTTACTTGTGTTGCGAGTTATATTTGTTGATGTGTTTTTCGTGCAATTACCTTTGTCATTATTTGCCAGATATCATATTTGCCATGTTAGGATTGTGTGTGCGTGCTTAGTAGCACGCGCCGTTTTTAATGCGAGATTGTTTTCTTACCTCCTTTCTTTGTTTTCTGTACATTTTGTTCACGATCGATGTACAGGTGCTGGCGTAGATGGTGGCGAAGTTTAGAGTGCTTGCATGAAGCTCATTATCAAATTACACGTGATTGCGCGCACGCTAGACTTGTTTTTTGTCATCTTGGCATTATCTCATTTTGAGACTTGTTGGCCTAGTAAGCGTTTAACGCGAGATTAATTTTCTTTTGGTTGGAGTAACTTATCTTGTGCACTTGTATATTTTAGATTACGCTATTTTATAGAATGTTAGTTGGGTTGGATTATTTGGTAATCGCGTTGCGATTCTGTTATGTGTTGTTTCAGACAGGTCTAATTTATTAGAAACAAATAGATACGCGAAGCACATGCCGAAATTTTCTAAAGCGTATTGTCTTGTTTGTGTTGTCACATTTGAACACCGTTGGCTACCCTTAGGCCAATTTAGTGAATCAAATGTGATTATCGGCATGGCCTGAAGTATTTATTTGGTTCTATTGATTGGCATATTATCGAATGGCTTTCCGCATGTTTCGTTATTTTAACTTTTCCCCTTTTTATTTTAATTTTCATTCACGACCCGGGTTTACCCAAATCCGGGGCGTGACAGCTTGGTATCAGAGCTAACCGGGTTCCGATTACCTTGGTTGCCTGTTGGGTAGGATAGACACACACGGATGGGTTGGGTAGTGGAATAAGATAGTACTACAGTCTTTCATGAAAACCAGCAATTGTTGATAATTGTGCACACTTTCTTTGTGACATTTTTGGTTCTATACTTTTGCTTGAGTGACTTATAGAGCGGGACATATGTGTGATGACGTTGTGTGGTAAACAAAAATCTTGTTATTTACGTTTTAGTGCGATAGCTTTTTAATTTCAATTTTCTTTTCGCTATGGTTATGTGTAGTTACTGATGGCTCCTAAGCGAAAACCAACTCGCGGTACGGGCGGTAAGAGTCTGGGTCCTATACCTACTCGTGCTCGTACTTTTAGGGGTCGGAATCCTGCTCCTAAAGAGGCATCTGGGAGTGGTCGTATGGCAAGTCGAAATTGTGGTGGCGGTCGTAGTGGTGGTCGAGGGAGGACTGGTCGTGAGGTTCCACCCGAAAACGTTCGTAATAATGCCCCACATGAGGTTCATAATTTGGAGGATGAAGGGGACGGAAATCCGATTGGAGATGGGAATGATAATGTCAACAACCCTATGATGACCCAGTTTATGAGGGCTATGGCAGAGACTATGCGACACATGGGTTCAAGTTCTCAAGGCTGGTTAATTGGTGGGGAAACAGAAGCTTCAGCTGCTCAAAAGCATTTTCAGCGTATGGAACCTCCTATCTTTTATGGGGGTGTCGACCCTGAAGTTGCCGAGACTTGGTTATCGGATGTGGAGAATATTTTTGAGTCGCTTCAAATCACGGAAGATAAATTAAAGGTGGTTTGTGCTGTCCGCTATTTGAGGGACGATGCGGGAGTGTGGTGGAAGAGCCGAAAGGAGTTGTTTGGTTTGCGAGATATTAGTTGGAAGGGGTTCAGGGAGATGTTTCTCAAGGAGTATTTTCCTCAGCCTATGCGAGATTCGAAGAAAACCGAATTTCTAAAGCTTATTCAGGGTAATATGAGTGTGCGTGACTATCAGCTGAAGTTCCAAAAGTTATCGACGTATTATCCAGAAAGTATAAGCACTGAGGAGCTTCATTGTCAGCGATTTGAGCAGGGATTACGTCCTAAGATTCTCAGCAGTCTAGCATCACATGTGTTTACATCTTTCGATGTCCTTGTAGAACGTGCGCTGAAAGTCGAGGCGGCAGATGTTGAGGAAAAGCGTATTCTAGCTAAAAAGTCACATACGGCCCATTTTCCTTCTTTGGATCATGTCTCTGGTTCTCGGTTTCAGTCAGGAGGGACTAACCGTAAGTTGGGTAATAGTGGGGGTGATCGTAAGAGGCCAAGGGAGGCTGACTCTTCTTCTGGTTTTCAAGAGCATTTCCAGCCTAGGAGTTATTCGAGTACGGGTTCTGTGTCTTCTGTTCCTCAAGCGAATTCTGGATGCTATAGTTGTGGTTCTCAGGCTCATAGGGTTCGAGACTGTCCTAGGGTCAAGTGTCATAAGTGTGGTGGTTTAGGACATCTTCAGAGTCAGTGCATGTCAAGAGGAACTAGTGCCATTTCCTCAGCTCCTATTCGTACTACTCCAACTACTCAGAACTATTCGATTGCGCCTTCGTATTCCGGTTCTAAGGCTCCTATTCCTCATAATTCTATGGCAACTCGCGGTGGTTTTCAGAGTTCCCGTCGTGGTGGTTATCAGCAGCACCAGTCTTCTCAATCTTCTCAGGGTACTCAATCTCGTGTGTTCGCCCTGCCTCAAGTTAATACTGACATGAGTGAACCTTCAGTTATTCGAGGTACCTTACTCGTTTGCTCTTCTTGGGCTAATGTATTATTTGATACTGGCGCTTCTCGTTCATTTATTTCTTCTCGTTTTGCGTCATCTATGGATTTATTATTCAGTATTCAAGATCCTGCTATTTTGGTTGAAACTCCTATTCATGGTAGTGTTCCGCTTAATCGAATATGTCGTGACTGTGTGATTTATATTTCTGAACACCCTTTTGTGTTCGTGCTTGAGATAACTAGCTTTGATGTTATTCTTGCCATGGACTGGTTATCTTTCTTCCATGCCATTATCGATTGTGAGCGTCGACGTGTATCTTTTATTACCCCTTCTGGTGATCGTATTATTTTCTCTGGGGACCGATGTATTCGTTTTTCCCCGTCATGGAACGTGGTTGATGATTTGGGTGGTTTATTAGCTAGCTTATCGGTTAGTGATGAAGTGTCTACTGACGTCGAGCTACCTCCGGTGGTGTGTGAGTTTCCCGAGGTGTTTCCTAATGATCTTATCGAACTTCCTCCTCAGCGTGAGGTGGAGTTTTCCATAGATTTAGCACCTGGGACTGCTCCGATTGCTATGGCTCCTTATCGTTTAGCGCCAGCTGAGTTGAAAGAGTTAAAAGAACAGTTGGATGATCTGTTAGGTAAGGGTTTTATACGTCCTAGTGTGTCTCCGTGGGGCGCGCCAACATTATTTGTCCAGAAAAAGGATGGTGGTATGCGTATGTGTATTGATTATCGTAGGCTGAATCGAGTTACGATAAAGAATAAGTATCCCCTGCCACGAATCGATGATCTCTTCGATCAGCTGAAAGGGTCGAAGTGGTTTTCAAAGATTGATCTTCGCTCAGGGTACCATCAACTTCGAGTTCGTGGGGTGGATATTCCTAAGACTGCGTTTCGTACTCGGTATGGTCACTATGAGTTTCTAGTGATGCCATTCGGGTTAACAAATGCACCTGCTGCTTTTATGGACTTGATGAACCGAGTCTTTAGAGATTTTCTGGACAAGTTTGTCGTGGTGTTTGTGGACGACATTCTGGTGTACTCTTCATCGGAGGAAGAACACATCGAGCACCTTCGTGTTGTGCTTAATCTTTTAAGAAAGCATAAACTGTATGCTAAGTTCTCCAAGTGCGAGTTTTGGATGTCAGAAGTGAAGTTTCTGGGCCACGTAGTGTCTGCGGATGGAGTGTCGGTTGATCCTTCTAAGATTGAGGTGGTGACTGATTGGGCTCAACCAAAAAGTGTGTTCGAGATCCGTAGCTTCTTGGGACTAGCAGGTTACTATCGAAGGTTCGTGCAAAATTTTTCTCGTCTGGCGGCTCCCCTAACTCGGCTTACGAAGAAAGATGTTAAATTCGAATGGGACGAGAAATGTGAACTTTCTTTCCAAGAATTGAAGCGTCGCTTGACTTCTGCCCCTATTCTCATCATCCCAGAACGAGGTATGGAGTATAGTGTTTATTGTGATGCCTCGAAAGAAGGTCTCGGCGCTGTGTTAATGCAAGAGGGCAAGGTGGTGGCTTATGCTTCTCGGCAGTTAAAGGTCCATGAGAAGAATTATCCCACTCATGATCTCGAGTTGGCTGCAGTGGTGTTTTCTTTGAAGTGTTGGCGGCACTACTTGTTTGGAGAGAAATTCAACGTGTTTTCGGATCACGAGAGTCTCAAGTATATTTTCACCCAGCGTGACCTAAACTTAAGACAGAGAAGGTGGATGGAGTATCTCGAGCAATATGACTTCGACTTACAATACTATCCCGGTAAAGCAAATATGGTGGCGGACGCCTTGAGTCGCAATACTAGGTGTTCTTTGGCATGCGTCGCTATTCGTGAATGGGGAATGCTAAATGTTCTTAACGAGTTCGACTTGGAGATGGGGGAAGAAGAAAATTCAGCTGTGTTGTTCTCGGTGAAGGTGCAACCGTCATTAGTCTCGGGAGTAATTAAGGCCCAACAAGGGGACGAGGAATCTAGGGAAGTACGCGTTAAAATCTCGAGTGAGATGGGACTCGACAGATGAAAGGTGGGCTCAGATGGCGGGGTGAGATTTATGGAACGTCTGTTTGTACCTTTAAGTATGCGTGTGGATGTCATGAGAGAATTCCACCACTCTCGATTGGCATTTCATCCTGGTGGTACAAAGATGTACCATGACTTAGCTCGACAGTTTTATTGGAGTGGAATGAAAAAGGATGTGGCGGACTTTGTTAATAAATGTCTTACTTGTCAGCAAGTGAAGATAGAACATCAGAAGCCGGGAGGGTTGCTTAAACCTTTACCTATACCAGAGTGGAAGTGGGAACGTATAACTATGGACTTTGTAGTGGGGTTGCCGAGATCTAGTAGGGGGAAAGATGCGATATGGGTCGTAGTGGATCGGTTGACGAAATCGGCCCATTTTCTCCCGATGCGTGTTAGCGACAAAGTCGAGCAACTATGCGAGCTTTATGTCTGTGAGATTGTTCGCTTACATGGTGTCCCAGTTTCTATTGTCTCTGATCGTGATCCTCGCTGTGTCTCATTTCTTGCAAAGCCTTCAGAAGGCGTTAGGGACGAAACTAGATTTGAGTACGGCATATCACACTCAGACCGATGGGCAGTCGGAGAGGACTATCCAAACTTTGGAGGATATGCTTCGTGCGTGTGTACTTGATTTTGGTGGGGGTTGGGAGAAACATGTGGCGTTGATTGAGTTCGCTTATAATAATAGTTATCATTCCAGCATTTAGATGGCCCCTTATGAGGCCCTATATGGGCAACCTTGTAGATCTCCTGTGTGTTGGACGGAGGCCGGTGAATCGTCATTGTTAGGACCAGATGTGGTTCGAGAGACTACAGAGAAGATTCTTTTGATTAAACAAAAGCTAGAGACAGCGAGAAGCCGTTTAAAGAGTTGCGCGGATAGACGAAGGCGACCATTGGAGTTTGGGGTGGGTGATCATGTGTTCCTTAAAATATTGCCGCGTAAGGGCATTATGCGTTTTGGGAGGCGTGGGAAGTTGTCACCGCGGTTTATTGGACCTTTCTTGATTTTGGAGAGAATTGGTGATCTGGCCTATCAGTTAGCTTTGCCACCGCAATTGGCGAATGTACACCCAGTGTTTCATGTTTCGACGCTCCGGAAGTACGAGCCAGACCCATCTCATATTCTGAATTTTTCCGATCTTCGAGTACAGGAGGACGTTTCTTATGTGGTTCGTCCGGTCCGTATACTTGATAGACGTGAGCAGGTACTACGAAGGCGCGTTATTCCTTTGGTGAAAGTATTGTGGAGTCACCATGGGACCGAAGAGGCAACATGGGAACGTGAGCTGGAGATTCGTGCTAAGTATCCAGACTTATTTATTGATTCGGGTATGTGTTTAATTTCGGGACGAAATTCTTTTAAGTTGGGGAGAATGTAACGTCTCGGAAATTTTGTACTTTATTATTAATTTTAGTAATAAGATAGTGATATTTAGTTTTGTGGGTGATTACGTATTTGTGTGAAATATACCCGTGTAATATGAAATTGGGTGTATATAATAGTTGTGGGGGTGATTGGTATGGTGTAGTTAGTAAATGGACTAATTAGTAAATTAGTAAATACTAATATATAGATAATACATATACATATATACATATACATATTGCATATATACATATTACATATATACATAGATACATATATACATATATACGGATACATATATACATATATACGGAGAGAGATATAGAGAGAGAGACCTGTGACGAGATATATATATATAGAGAGAGACGAACGCCGGAGAAGGGTTAGGTCGCCGGAAAGGGCTGGTCAGGCTGTGGTGGTAGGTGGCGGTAGTGGGTGCGGTTTAGAGTTTTAGGGCAGCGACTTCGGGAGCCGATTCCGAGGTCATCGGGGGTCCGTTTTCGACGATCAAATATGTTTTCTTAGCTTATTTTTCGAGAGCTATCTATCCGTGTAAGCCGTTTCATCTGATTTTAACTTCTATAAAAACCCATTTTTAGGGTTTCATTAATAATCCGAATTTACATCAATTTTATTGATCCGTAGCTCGTTCTAATTACGTTTAGGGACTACTTGAGGGCGATTAGTGGGCTGTCCATATCTAGCTTTGATTGTTCGGTGGGTTTTCGGTTCGAGGTTGTGATATTTTTACAAACGAGCTCTCGTTTGTATAGGTAAGGGGGAAGAATATGATTTCGCTTTAAAGGCGGTTTTGTGTGTTGTTTGTTGTATGCTAAGCTATGTAAAATGGTTAGTGTGAATTGCATCATGTTATTGCATTTTGTGTGTGTAACGGCTTCGCATCGTTATTTTTATGGTAATTATATTGTGTATGACGATTTTACTATTTTTATTATAAAATGAATTGTGGAGAATAAAATGATTTAAATGTGTTATTTAATTAAATCTTTTAAAATCATGAAAGTGGTGAAAGTGTGTTGGTGGTGATATCGTGTATACTCGTGTGGTGATACCGTGTATATTTTTGTGGTGATATGTTTATCTAATTACATCGAATATTATAAAGTGGGTTTTATGTTTTATTGTGGAGTTTATTGTTTTCGTGTTTGGGTATTCGGAGTCTTTTATATTTATTTTAGGGATTGCAGTACCAAGTGTTAAGGCGGAGCTGTGTCAGCTTACGGTGAGATCCCGGAAACTTGCGCAAGGATTAGGTATATCGGTACCATAGGGTTAGTCCCCTTAAAGCCGGCCCCATATCGTTTGGTCACATATTAGTGTCAGATTATGGGTGAGGGAACCATTGCACTTTGGGTCCTAGAGCAGAGTGGCTCTAAAAGTGGGTACATGTGAGGCAATCCCGACTTTGTGTTTTGTTGAGTCTTGTTTTATTTTGTTTTGTTTTATTTTATTTTGTTTTATTATTAATTCAGTTGATCTTGATTATATGTTCATTTACTTGTGTTGCGAGTTATATTTGTTGATGTGTTTTTCGTGCAATTACCTTTGTCATTATTTGCCAGATATCATATTTGCCATGTTAGGATTGTGTGTGCGTGCTTAGTAGCACACGCCGTTTTTAATGCGAGATTGTTTTCTTACCTCCTTTCTTTGTTTTCTGTACATTTTGTTCACGATCGATGTACAGGTGCTGGCGTAGATGGTGGCGAAGTTTAGAGTGCTTGCATGAAGCTCATTATCATATTACACGTGATTGCGCGCACGCTAGACTTGTTTTTTTGTCATCTTGGCATTATCTCATTTTGAGGCTTGTTGGCCTAGTAAGCGTTTAAGGCGAGATTAATTTTTTTTTGGTTGGAGTAACTTATCTTGTGCACTTGTATATTTTAGATTACGCTATTTTATAGAATGTTAGTTGGGTTGGATTATTTGGTAATCGCGTTGCGATTCTGTTATGTGTTGTTTCAGACAGGTCTAATTTATTGGAAACAAATAGATACGCGAAGCTCATGCCGAAATTTTCTAAAACGTATTGTCTTGTTTGTGTTGTCACATTTGAACACCGTTGGCTACCCTTAGGCCAATTTAGTGAATCAAATGTGATTATCGGCATGGCCTGAAGTATTTATTTGGTTCTATTGATTGGCATATTATCGAATGGCTTTCCGCATGTTTCGTTATTTTAACTTTTCCCCTTTTTATTTTAATTTTCATTCACGACCCGGGTTTATCCAAAATCCGGGGCGTGACAGCTCGTAATGGGGTTTACTGTCCTATAACATATATAGACTGGAGGAGTAAAGAGCTTCGGACATATAAACAACGTGTTTGGGAAGATGTCACGGTAATTTAGCATTTTATTTCAAATATAGTGATGATGTTGTTCTATAATCAGTTAAATTTTACAGGCAAATTGCAATATATCAGCCTTTTATAAGACGAATTGCTTGATGTCTGTTGGAAAAAAATGGAAGAACTGGAAAGAGCAATTAAAAAGAGAACACTACTCTAAATTTGAGAATGACTAAGAGAGGCTGGAAACTGTACCAGATGGCGTGGATCCCAACCAGTGGAAGATATTTGTTGAATACCAGGGTAGTGAGATTGCAAAAGTGAGAACAATTTTTTAAAGAAATTATTATGTCATTATACTTGTGTTAATATGCATTTTATTTATGAATTCCTGCGTTTTCCCCTTTTGGAGAATGAATCTGGTGAATTTGATAAACTAGGTTAATAATGTTATGAGTCAGTTGCTTTTTGGTTATTTAGTTGTAGTCAAAAATGAGTTTAAATTTGTTTCCTTCACTAATAACAGGAGCGCAACAAAATTAATCGAGAGAACCAAAAAAAGAAAGCGATGGCACATACAAGTGGGAGAAAGTCCCACGCAGCTGTGCGAGATAAGGTATTTAGATTAACCCTTTTTATTATAATTCTTTTTGGTACAGAAATCACTAAATTATCTTCTTTTTTTCACTGAAGATGACGAAAAATGGCAAAGAACCTGATAGGTTAGAAGTTTACATAGTAACTCATGAAAAAGCAGATGGTTTACCAGTTGACCAAACCGCGGCTGTAGTACTTGTATGTATCTCAAAATAGTAATTTTTTTTTTTAGAAATATTATGTGATGGGAAGACTATAATTTCAGCTTTCGTCATTTATTTGTGTTTTTTTAAGGCTGCTATGAAGGCTAAGTTACTAACTATTCCAGAAGCTTACCACACACCAGAATTTCGAGAACAAGTATTTACAGAAGTACTTGGACCTGATGGGCATGGCCGTGTTCGTACGTGGGGTTCAGGTCCTTGCCCGACTGAAGTTTTCGGAAACAAAAACAATGAATCTTACGAGAAACATACTTGTGACATGGAAAACGACCGAGAAGAAATTCGAGAAGAGGTCCGTGAAGTGGTGAGAGGAGTCCACGAAGAGTTACATGAAGTGGAACGGAAAGAGGTGCGAGAGGAGTTGCAAGGATCAATCCGGGAAGAAATTTATAAAGAGATTCGAGAAGAGTTTAATGGCAAATTGAAACATATAGAGCGACAATATGCAGAGTTGGAGGTTCAGGTTCGTGTTGGGGGAAATACAGTCCCAAAATCTCTTATCCGAAAATCTGCGGTAGGAAAATCAGTACCCGTTCAGGTAATTGTTTAAAAGCTTGGTATAAAGTTACAGATTTTAGAAAATACTGTAACTACAGTGAATTAAAAACCAAAAAAATTACAAGTTTACACCAGGGGATAAGAACTACATATACATGTGTGTCTTTAGAAAATGTCTCTTAGTATAAATAAAACATATAAATTACACATAACATGGTGCTCTTCCCCTACCCATTTTCGGAGAACCTAACGAATACACTAGTTGAATCTGAAAGATGCAAATGTGAGTTTCAGTCTCATACCTGCACTTTTTTTTATATTGTTTTTATTTATGATTCAGGAAGTTTCAGATGCTCGAAGTTTTCACGATCAATCTGGAGATCCTACAGATCTTCTTAAGGTACTTTAATATATATAGTAACTTTATTATTATTATTATTATTATTTTATTTTTAGATGATTTATGACACTGATAATTGTGCTATTGGGATCATTTTAAAGGTCGGAATGGCCATACGTCTCCTTAATGTTACTCGGCCATGAAAGGTTGTTGCTGAGCCTATTTTAATTTCGAAAGACCCAAACTAAGAGTTAGATGGTATGCAACTAGGAAATGGATTTTGGGTAGGACGCATAAATAAGTTGATACTACCTCAACAACCTTTATTGATCCCTCGAAGAAATGTTCACACAATGGAACACGCCCTTAAGAAGCAGATTTTTTGGCGTACCATTGATGTGAGTGAAGAGCTACAAAATATAAGAACTATTCTTAGTTTCGCATTAGTATTTGAAAGATCCATATTTATGTGATATTTAGTTCTAGTTACATTATGCTAACTTATATTGTTTTTTTTTTTTGCTTTTTCCTTGTAGATCAAAGGAAAGAGAAGCGGTTGAAGCTTGCAGTTGACCTCCGAGACGATTTATGTGTTATTTATGTTCTGTGTTATTTATGTGTTCTTGTAAATCTTCTGTGATTCAAAATGTAGGTATACATATATATGTGTTTTTTCCTTTTTACGTATTGGGATCTGGCTGACTTATATTATGTCGTCGTTGTTTAGATCATGACTTCAGTTAATGGAGCTTTTGTATGTGTATATTTTTGTTTATATTCTTATGACAATTAGTTATATTCGGATTAATATGTGAACTATATGATTTTAAATTTTCTTATTATATAAGCATGTTAATATGTTATGGTGTAATCCATTTAGATTGAGTTAATATTTAGCTAAAAGAAAGGCCTTTAAAAAGTTATTTAATGCATTTTAAATGTATCTATTGAGGCGCTTCTAGTGCAAATAATTCAAAAATTTGGGTCCCTTTTGAAGCGGTCATAAACCGCCTTAAATATGGTCAAAACCGCCTTAGACTTTTTGAGGCGGTTCATTACCGCCTCATAACCTTTTGCAACCCTTACAGATAAGCCTCTTTTACATTTGCTACGAAGACCGCCTTAAATAGTATTTGAGGCGGTTTTACTATTTTTCTAGGCGGTTTTAAACCGCCTTAAAAGAGGTTGTTTGGCGTAATAATGCTAAAATCCAGCTCCTTCTATTCATTCTCAACACAGACTAAACCTTTATATGCTATTGTTTAATTAACAAAGCTGGATAATTATAATTCTTCTTACAATCACTGCAAGCCAGGGATGCAATTACAAGGTAACCTCTAGAAAAGAAAACTCACTTCATCCCAGAGTTACCGCAACAGAAAAACGATGCAATGCTACTTAAGAGAAGGCAGAAGTACGCTGAAAAGAAAACCATGACCACGCCAACGGAGACCAAACTAAACAGCAGATCTCATGAAGTCGCACCCTTACTTGAAAGAAAGAATGAGCTCAACCAATCCACAGGTACCAACGCGGAATTTACAGAATTTATTTAATTCTCCACCGTCACGCAGCTCTTCTTATTTACAGTAGTTTATTACTACTTTTTTATATTTTAATTCATTCATTCTTCCTTCGTTCTTTTACAGTTTCATAAATATATAATTTTTCCAGGTCCTTGTCATCAACACCTACCCTCTTCGTAGTTTTTTGCTGGCACTAGATACTTTAGAATGAGGGTAAGAAGCTTCATCAAAATTACATAATCTTCCGCAGCTATCATACTTCTTCCACATTTTGTGCTCTCTTCACTTCAGGCCATCAGTTGTTTTTTTTTAATAAATTTACTCAAACCATTACCTATTGAAGTGGACTGAATTTATAGAACTATCCAAAACTCTCTCTCATGTTGAAATTTTGTTTAATTGGGTGTAATTTGTGTTTATATATATATATATATATATATATATATATATATATATATATATATCTAATTACTAAGCAATTCAGCTAAAATTATTCTCAATAATGAAATAATCATTTTTATGAACCTAATACGTATAGCTACAACTAGGCTTCTGGGATTTGAATGTTGATGAAAAAAATGTGAACAGTTACATACATCATCATTTCTTTTTCTCATTGTTATATAAGTGGATATCATGCATCACCTTTTATATGAATCACATTATTCAAAACTTTTGCTACTGCTACACCTTGTTTGGTTATGCTTTTAAGCCTTCTGAGGTTTTTGGACTGAAAAGATAATTATTGACTTAGAAAAGCTAACATACTAAACACCTTTGAGCTTTTTTTAGCTTTTTTTTTAACCAAAAAGCTAAGAGGTGTTTAGTGTTCAATTATACATTTTCTCTCTCTATATATGTATATATCTATAACTCTTCTGCAAACTTGAGCTTTTCACTACTATCCAATAATATTACTAATTGATCGAAAAATGGTTTCTTTTATTACCGTGCTTATTTTTTATGAATATATTCATGTCAACTCAAACGAAAAACAAGATAGACAACACCATACTCGAGACACCACCACCAAAGCGCCGGAAAAAGACATCTTGTACTCGACATCGCTGGCACCAATCATCTAGGATTCATGGTATGTAAAACCCAATAAACTCTCAAATATAATAACTGTCATAAACATTCTATCAAAATTTTTTACTCATCCATTACCACAGAACATGTTCTGGATAAAATCAACAACCCCAATCGTTATAGCAGCTGCCATAGAATCTTATTTACAGATTGCGGAAAAATTTACAATTTCCTACGTTGTAACCAAGATCAAGTTGTAGCAGAACCAAGGTTACATTCCTCTATATTTTTCTAAAATTTCCATTTTAAATTTTCGTAGCCCACTCATTGTATAACTGTACAATCCCATCATCACTAACAGGTGTCGAATCGAGGTCAAGTTTCGCGATGCGATCAGGACTTTAAAAGCTGATTGTTTCGGGAATAATACAGAGAAGTTGTTCAACATCACCGACACAGACCTCAAAGAAAAATCAGACAAGCTATCTCTTCACATCAAATATTAGCTAGCAAATATAACTCAACTGTTTCCATCACATACTGTATTATTGAAATTCCGGCAAAAAAAAAGGGATTCTTGAGTTATTTTCCCTTTGTTTCAATTTTTGAATGAATCTGCTCATGTAAGTACCCTTTTTAAATATAAATTCATTCTTAAAAAAATCTATCAAAAGGTTGAATAATTTTCTATAGCCAAGTCACAGTTAATCCTAGGTTCACTCATTAACATGCTTCTAAAATATTAACTTTACATCTTTAAGCATTGTTGTCGTCATTCTAGAAAAAATAATACACCGGGATAATTAAAAAACAAAAGCTTTATAATACCTTCAAATCACCAACACTTTCTAATTCATGCCTTCAATTTTATAATATCTTCAAATTATCAAATCTTTTGGCAACTACTTAATATCTTCAGCTAATCAAAGTTTTGGGCAACTCCTCAACAGGATGGTGTGATTGATGAAACCAATCTTGCAGCTATCACCTCAACAAAAAATCATCTGGTGCTACTAAAATATTACGAGAACCAAACTTCTCAGCAAGCCTAGAGGAAATTAACGGTCGTTGCGGTCGAGATGAATAAGCGGAGGCCGAAACCGCTGAAAGCTCGAAACCATCGCATAGTGTCGCAATCTCAAGTATATCTATGTAAATATAAAACTAAACTCTCCTAATTATTATTTTGCAACTAAACTCAAGTCCAAAAAGGCACCCCATGCAATTATTTTGCCACGACACAAATAATCGATCCTTTATTCTGACTCAACAAAACGGTGTATGTATCTAAATAACTAACTTATGGTCTCTATATGTATGTATATTGCATGTGCCTAAATCGAATATCGGCCTCTTATTTTGCGTTTAGAAAAAACTTAATAATATGTAATAAACTGTTCAGCAGATATCGTAAAGTCGGTTCTACATACTATATTTTGCATGAAGTAGAGCATGGTGTTTATGTATATATATCGAATATCTGGCTAATGCTACGTTTGTTTTGTCCCAATTAAGAACGATCGATATCTATTTTGGAATGTTAAAAAATTAAGAACAATATTATATTAACATATCTTCGGCGTGAAGTGGGGGGTCTCCTTGATAGTAATATATTAGGCGGCCGTTTGAGCTGCATGATTGTGATTTATCGTTGTGCGGTCCCATGTTTTTCGTCCGTTCACTTTGTGTTTTTCTACAAGTATTATGGGATTTTGCATCGTAACAGTCAATCACACCGTCACACTGTCCAAGTTAAACACATGACACGCTTCATATTGCATTCACACGTGTCCTCCAACACAAACAACTCACCGACTCCACAACTTCTTCAGTTTCACCTTCTCTCATTTTCTAAACTCATATAAGAGAGAGAGAGAGAAAATTGCACATCTTCTTCACTAGCAATATTTTCCTACCAGGTAACGATTCGCTAGCTACGAGTTCAATCATCCCGCTTACTATTAAATTTAATCAGTATATTTTATATATCTATACCATACCGCTAACTTAATTCTCTTAAATTTGTCCTTTTAATTTGCATGTTTCAGAAAATTATTTTATCAGATTCATTTTTCTAATTGATTCTTTGATTTTTAAGTGTTTGTGATTTTGAGCTGCTTCTCCGATTCCCTATCTTATAGTTACTCTTTTTCCTGATTATTGTTACCAAACTATTGGTAAAAAATATTGTACTACAGTGAAATTAAAACCAAAATCCCCAATTATGTTAAATGTTGCTATTTATTTCGACTCAATTCCGCTTCACTAGGTTTTTTTTTCTATTTAAATGGCTGGTTATGTGGTTTTGGGTATATCATATTTGTCAGTTGGGAATAATGGTGATTATGTAACAAAAAAATACCATAAATGATGATATCATCTTTTTTTCATATGCGCTTTGAGTTCAGAGAAGTAAGAATAAGAGAGCTACAATAGTGAACTATGAGAGCTAAGATGGTGAACTATGTACTCTAGCATACACTATGAAGAGAGAGGAAATAGTAATAAAGTTATTTTAAATTAGTTTTGTTGTTTTGTATAGAAAACATGGCTTTAAGGCTTCACATGTTATCCTGTTTATATAAACATAGATTTATAACTTCATAAGTGGTGTTTGCCCCTTATTTAGCTAATGTTCAGTCTCTTCTAACAACTCTTCTTTCGGTTCAGTTTGATACCTATCATGTGTAGGGTTCGTTTGGTTGTAGTTTCTTAGCAAATGAGCTGAATTTTCTTATATTGAGAAAAACCTGGGTTAAATCCCGGTTGCAGATACTAACTTACGAGTCCAGTTGCGCAAAATGATAAATGGTACAACTGTTTTACTTGAATCATTCTTTGTGAGTTGGGTGAAGTATGTCATGTAACGTCTCGGAAATTTTGTACTTTATTATTAATTTTAGTAATAAGATAGTGATATTTAGTTTTGTGGGTGATTACGTATTTGTGTGAAATATACTTGTGTGATATGAAATTGGGTGTATATAATAGTTGTGGGGGTGATTGGTATCGTGTAATAAGTAAGTGGACTAATTAGTAAATTACTAAAACCTAAATATCTACATATATACATATACATATTACATATATACATAGATACATATATACATATATACGGAGAGAGATAAGAGGAGAGAGAGACCAGCGGAGTTGACTTAGAAAGAGAGAGACGAACGCCGGAGAAGGGGTTTAGGTCGTCGGAAAGGGGCTGATCAGGTCTGATCGACGAGTTTGGGCAGCGGTGCATGGGTTTTTCTCGGGTTTCGGGCATCCGGGGTTTGATTCCGTTTCGGGTGCGTTCGGACTCCGTTTTTCACGATTAAATACATTATTTTGATCTACTCTTCGAGTCCTATCTATCCGTGTAAGCCGTTTCATCTTATTTTAACTTTTATAAAAACCCATTTTTAGGGTTTCATTAATAATCCGAATTTACATCAATTTTATTGATCCGTAGCTTGTTCTAATTACGTTTAGGGACTACTTGAGGGCGATTAGTGGGCTGTCCATATCTAGCTTTGATTGTTCGGTGGGTTTTCAGTTTGAGGTTGGGATATTTTTACAAACGAGCTCTCGTTTGTATAGGTAAGGGGGGAGAATATAGTTTCGCTTTAAAGGCGGTTTTTATGTGTTGTTTGTTGTATGCTAGGCTATGTAAATGGTTAGTTGGTTGGTTAGTGTGTATTGCATCATGTTATTGTATTGTGTATGTGTAACATGCTTCCATGGTTTTATTTATGCTAATCATATTGTTTATGGTGATTATGTTATGTATGGCGATTTTACCATTTTTATTTGAAAAAGAATTGTGAACAAAAATGTGACGGTGGTGATATAGTGCGTGATATTTATTTTATTTTCGTTTGGTGGACTTTACCATTTATGTTTTTGGGAGTCTTTTATATTTATTTTAGGGATTGCAGTACCAAGTGTTAAGGCGGAGCTGTGTCAGCTTACGGTGAGATCTCGGAAACTTGTGCAAGGATTAGGTATATCGGTACCATAGGGTTAGTCCCCTTAAAGCCGGCCCCATATCTTTTGGTCACATGTTAGTGTCAGAATATGGGTGAGGGAACCATTGCACTTTGGGTCCTAGAACAGAGTGGCTCTAAAAGTGGGTACATGTGAGGCAATCCCGACTTTGTGTTTTGTTGAGTCTTGTTTTATTTTGTTTTGTTTTATTATTAATTCAGTTGATCTTGATTATATGTTCATTTACTTGTGTTGCGAGTTATATTTGTTGAGGTGTTTTTCGTGCAATTACCTTTGTCATTATTTGCCAGATATCATATTTATCATGTTAGGATTGTGTGTGCGTGCTTAGTAGCACGTGCCGTTTTTAATGCGAGATTGTTTTCTTACTTCCTTTCTTTGTTTTCTGTACATTTTGTTCACGATCGATGTACAGGTGCTGACGGAGACGGTGGCGAGGTGTAGAGCTCTTGTCTGAGGATCATTGTCATATTACACCTTATCGCGTGCACGCTACTCTTTTGTTTACTTTTTTGGCGTTTTCTTATTTTGAACTTTGTTCGCCTAGTAAGCGTTTGAAACGTGTATGTTTTTCTTTTGGTTAGAGTAACTTATCATATACATTTGTATATGTTAGATTGCGTTATTGTATATAATGTCAGCTGGGTTGAATTTGACTTAATCATGTTGAATTAGTGATAATCGCTTTGCGATTTTGTTATATGTTTTGTTGTCAAACAGGTCTAATTTATTGGAAACAAATAGATATGCGAAGCTCATGCCGAAATTTTCTAAAATGTGTTGTTTTGTTCGTTTGTCACATTTGAGCCTCGTTGGCTACCCTTAGGCCAACTCAGGGAATCATATGTGATTATCGGCATGTCTTGAAGTATTTATTTGGTTCTATTGAATTGCATATGATCGAATAGTTTTCCGCATGTTTCGTTATTTTAACTTTTCCCTTTTTATTTTCATTTATATTCACGACCCGGGTTTACCCAAATCCGGGGCGTGACATGTCATGTTATCCTAGACTGGAATTTATATTTATATATCAGTTGCATGATTTCAGATTTTACTTATTATTCTTTTTTATAAACATTGTGGTTGCTTCAATCGCACACTTTAGATCAAAGTTTCAGTTTTACCCTTGATTGTTTCAAATTTGTTTCATTATGCATGGATCCTAGTTGATGATTTTCCTTCAAAGAAACTAATTGTTATTTATCATTATTTCTGGAATTGATATGCTATTCATTTGTATGGATTCAGTTAAACTGATCATATATATATATATATATACATACTTAATTTTATCTCATCTTAATTGAAGTTGATATAAAAATTTACACCCAAGTTTTTTTACAATTAGACAAACAAGTTAAAGATATGATAACCATATACCTATGCCTTACTATATTATATTTAGAATAGTGATCGAATTATATTTAGAATAGTGATCGATCCCTCGGAGTTACATTCGTAACAACATCTTATGGGGGGGTTCCCCTGTTGTCCCTCTGAGGCTGGAAGGAAGAAGCACTTCTGCTAGAGTGTTCGAGCCAGATAAAGTAGGCGCTTTATCCAGCCATGAGGTAGATCAGCGGCTATTCCTCCAATACGCAAATATTTATGCACTTTTCGGATCTGGCACCTGCTCCCGACCCTATATATTCATACTTAATTTTATCTCATCATAAGTATATGATATGTTTAACTTGTTTGTCTAATTGTAAAAAAAGTTGGGTGTAAATTTTTATATCAACTTCGATTAAGATTAATTTTGGATTGCATGCGTTTAATTCAAATTTTCCTTTCAGTTCACAGTTTAATCTTCTTTTTCGTTAAATTATATATTGTTTAAATTAGTTTCATTCGAATTTTTTGTGTTGGCAGTGTTTGAAATGGAAGAAATGCGAGATGTCTGTCTTGTTGAAATTTTTGTGACCTTGAATAACAAAGGTATGAATAAGGGGACCATCACTACCATCACCTCCATTCTTCTCCGATCTATATCAAAGTGAAAAAATCTGTTTTTTTTTTTACTGCCTGCTTTCAACATTTTATTGAAGTATGTAACATAAATTTGTATGAAAATAGCGGAAGTAAAAATAATGTTTTCCTGTTTTTCATATAGAAAATATGGATTTTAAGGTTTCACATACTTTCTTGTCCAAATAAATATGGATTTATAATATCATATTTAATGGTTGCTCTTATTTAGTCGATGTTTCGTCTCCTCCTATGATAATATCCCTTTCAGTTCATTTACGATACTAGATATAGGGTTCATCTGGTTGTAGTTTTTTAGAGAATCAGCTGAAATGTCTGATGTTGAGAAAAGAAAACAGGATTAATCCTGGTTGAAGTTTCTAGCTCTTCAGTTCAAATGCTCAAAACGAAGAAACATGATAAATCGTATGAGTATTTTAATTTAAAGTTCCGGTTCCATAGCATATACATTAGAGAATCAGCTGAATTTTCTTATGTGGAGCTTCTAGCTTTTCAGTCCAAATTCGCAAAACGAATAATATTATAAATGGTACGATTTTCATCGTAGAACTTCTAGATTTTCAGTCCAAATTCGCAAAACGAATAATATGATAAATGATACGAGTGCACTTTAAAGTAAAACACACATACGAGCCAACTAATATTTATTTTCCTTGAACATTAGAGTCGTCTTATAAGGAGGATATATGTGCCTTGTGAGTGAACTTAGTTTTAAGCACTTGATTGGACTTCCATCTTTTTTAGTAAGTTGCGTATTAACCATTATAATCAAATTAGATATGAAAACTATAATTTGATGATATTATTATACTAGAATGGGTGAAACATTGGAGAAATGCTGAAGGGCCAGATCGAAAGAAATATGTTTCCTATTTTTCTAATTTCTTTATATAGATGAAATATTTATGGACCATTGATTTTGTTCTATGAGATGCATACAATCCGGATCTGAGGAATGGAGAGTTTAGGTTGGTCTTGGTGTTGGTCTTGAGGTGAGCTCATTCCTTATTATTCTTTTTTACCACATAATATTAGGAAAGAGAATCCTAAGTTTTTAAGGATAATTTTTTGTGTTTCTTAGTAGTTTGGATGAAAATGATTACTTAGAGTGGAAATTCAGAAATGGAGTCCGCCCTGAGAGAGAGACGCACAACACACGAGAAGAACCAACATCTCACCTTTCTAGTTGATAATGAAAGGTCATAAGTGGCTCACTTCAAGTACACAAGTAAATAATAAAATTCCTTTCTATAAAGGTTTTGTCCTCGGCCTGTTTCTTTTTGAGTTATGGAAGTGCAAATATACTCTTATGCGATGAGTCCATTTAGTTGCTGCAAATTTTTGTGTGCCAATAAATCTTGTGGTCCGTTTTTGTATAATTTTGGTGTGCTCTGGCTTTCCGTAGCGTAGGCGTCGTACTTTACATTTGTAGATTAGAGGAACGAATCCATGAAATTTACACGTTGTATTATACCGTAACAGGGTATGTAATGACATTGTAATCCAACTTTTTTATCTGTGTAATTTAGAAGAATAAAGTTACGAAAATTACATGTTCTATTCTACCATCTACCAGTACTTGCAGTGATTCTTATTCTATTTAATTCCACCTTGTTTCAAGTTTGCGCGGGTCTCGTTGCTAGTCTATATATATCCACCTAACAAACTCATGAATAGACATGGAATGGTTCATGCGCATACTTTAATTAAGATGGATGTGAGCGTTGATCATTGGGAAGGAGGAAAAGTATGTAAGTTTCAGAAAAATCAAAAACTAAAATACTTTATATGTTAAGTAGCTTTTTTATAAGTCTTATCTCAAATTTTCTCAATTTTAGAGTTATATGGAGACTGAAGAGTATATGATTTGAGATAGTATATAAAAAAATATTATTCCCCTTAGTTTTGAATAATATTAGGAAAAGTATGTAAGTTTCTTGTTATAAAAAAAAGTTTAATTATTTTTTTGATACGTTTGCAAAAATATGTACTCTTTTTTATTTAAAATTATTTGGATTAAATTTAATATTTATATATTATTGTAGCATATTATTGGTCATATTGGACCTTAATCTATGAGTTTTTACTTGTGTTTTCCTAACATATATAACCATATCCTCTATTATATAAAAAGGGTTAGGGGTTTTGATTTATTTCTGTACACTCATATTAATCGGGTATTAATGTCTCTTTGTACACTCATATTAATAAATAAATCATCCGTCTTTGTTGTCTCTCTCTATATCTCTTATATAATCTATACTGATCTAATAAGACTCACAATATGTTATCGGCACTTTGTTTGCGGAGATTGGAGTAAAACGTAGAAGATTTGGATATTTGTTCGAATAACAGGGTTTATCTTGAAAATAAGGATATATGTTTGGGGATTGATTTATAAAAAAAAGACAATGAGGGTTTGCTTGTTTTTGTTCTTGATCAATCATCGGAGAACTTGGTAATACGGTACACTACTAAATCCGTTCTTGCTATATTAGTTCTTCGTCTAATTGCATGAATAAATTGTTCTTAAATCAAAATTGATTCGGATGGTATGTGTTACTGCCTATACCTAGAAACGTAATAGGTTTGATATAACAAAATTCCATGTTGACATAGTAATATATATTGATATGGATTGATATTACGTACATTAGTTACAATACTGTCCTCTAATAACGAATGTCTTGTTAATGACTTGAGAAATCAAACTCTGATAACGAACCATGTGTCAGTGTATGTCGGTATAAATTTGCTTTAAGTGTGTTTGCTAAATGTGTAGTAATCAAGGCCTAGCTACGTGTATACATGTACTCATTAAAAAGAAATCCTAGTTACAGTTAGTAATTAAGTGGTTAACTTACATGGACACTTGTGTAGATTACAAACAGAAACACTAGGACCAAAATTGTCTCATTTAATGAGCAGTAGGTTAAGTCAAAAACCCATCTATCCATATATGTAGGGTTAAATGAGATGTTTGCCTCGACTAATATTCGGTTCATATTCGTTCATTTATCATTTATTTATAAATGAAATAAATGAACACGATAATGAACAAGACTATAGTGTTCGTCTATTAAGTGAACTGAACATGAACATGTCTATGTTCAGTTCGTCTAAACTTGTATTCGTGTGACTGTATATAAAGTTTGATAAAATAAAAAACTAAATCTATTAATGATGTAATAAAAACTAATATCATTACACAATTAATAAACTTATTAATACTATAATAATATAAATGATATGTTTGTATTATTTTGAACTTATTATAGAAATTTATATCATTATACTGTAAATACAGTAACCGATTTTATCGTTAAGTGTTCAACTCGTTAAAATAATCATACGTGTGTAAAAAATAACTTATACAATATATAAAGTTAAAGTTATATGTGAACTAGTTTATCATAGTTAACAATATAGTAATATATGATCAAATTAAAATATATTATTAAGAAAAAAAGGTTTTTTTTTCAATTATTGAATGTTTTGGAAGAAATTAAATGTTCACGAACAACTCGTGTTCGGCTCGTCAAATGTTCGGTTCATGTTCATCAAATGTTCGTTCATATTTAAATGAACATGAACTGAACATGAACAAGGGTTTTAGTTCATGAACTGAACATGAATAGAGTCTTGTTCGGTTCGTTTCGTTTTATTTACAGCCTTATATATATATGATATACTGTATAAATTAATGGGCAGAATCTGTAATTAATCTGAAGCTGGATATAGTTTATTATAATTACACTTAGATCCTTGTAATATTTACATGACATCTAAAACAGTATATAATTGTACCACATGTTGCATGCTACTATTTAATACTGATCAGGTATTGATGTTTATATGTAACTGTATACTCTAATGTGAACCTGGTACATTTATTTGAACTCGGTATATATTGCTGTTTAATTGATGTTTATTACTGCCATGTATATCATATGCAAAATTTGCGAAATCTTATTAACCTTCTTCAACTAGACTCATTTATTTGGATACGATGTATAGAAAAGATAGTTGCTATCCTAATGAGGTGGGTGTATGCCGACCACACTCACCGTCTTACATGGTCGTGTTTAAGTAGAGCTACCGAAAGGAGTTGACTACATAATAATTTTCCCTAGTGTGTTAATATAGTGATGTATGTTTCGCCGAATTGGTGTCTCAGTATTGACCTGTCGTTCGATCAATGAGAACCTATTTACATTAAAAGAAAATTTATTTTCGAACCTGTCATTTCGAAATAAAGTTTGTGCTTGTGCAAACCATAAACATATAAACCGGTCGTTTTATTGATAACTAATCTAGAACTTACAACACATGTTGAATGGCATCTATGATGAGAAAACTCGCAAAGCATACTTGCTAAATAACTGTTTATGCGTTGATGTTATTCCGTCACCACATGTTAGTCACCCTGATGTGTGAAAATATGATGCCCAAATTTTTTGGATGTCATCTTAGATGAGTAAAACACGAGTTTGTTGTTACTCTTGAGATGAAAGTTAAGGCGTTGATGTTATTTCACCGTCACATTTGAGACGCGATGGAGTTTATGGTGAATAAATGTCTGTAATTGACATATTGGAGCGATCCTTCACCAAAATAGTAGCTTGGAAAACGTATTACATAAGCAGAATTTATATTCATCATGTTCCTTGATCACCCATTTGTTACTCGATGAGTGATTACTGGTCCTATTGGGTTTATGGCAATTTTATACCTGATGGTAATTCTCTTCGTGGACCTCGTACTCGAATTGAGAACCGAGACCAGATTTAGCCGTCTCGAACTGCCAAGAGCCTGATGCTCGCTTAGCCAAGCGAGTTTTAGACAATTGTCTGAACCGAAAACCTGTGACACCTATGCAGTTTTGAAAGGAACAATTGGGTCAGTCATCCCAAGGTAAGAAACATTGCTCAATAAGTCAATTCTCTTCTATAAATAACAAAGGTCATGCAAGCCTATCCTTAAATAGTTCTAAACTATCATAATGGTGGAATAGTCATCGCCAATGTGGTTAAAGCTAATTGAAAGAAAACTCTTTAGATCCCCATTTTTGTGACTTAATGGAAGTTGTGTACCTTTGTTTATTGATTTTGATAAATCATTGAGCCGATTTGTCGCTAATCTGGATTATGTTTTCCATTTGGATTATTATTTTTCCATTTGCACCATACTTTTGTATTATGATTTTCTTGTTTCTTAAAATTTTTTCGAATTAATTTAAAGTATTATTTGAGCAAATTGTTTTGACAAATGTGATCAAAGTTTAAATTATGAAACTTTAGACAATACTTGTGTGGTAGCCGATTTTCTAAAAATAGTCGGTAACATGTTACCACATAATTTCACCAACTACTTGCCTAAAAAAGTTCTCAGTGACAACCTGTAACATCCCGTATTTTTATAAGTGTTTTTAATTAGAAATTAATTTATCCAAAAACGTTTTATACAAATTTTACCAAAAACCGGTCACTCGACTAATTTTTAGCCAAAAACCGAAACTCTTCCGAAAAACTTTATTTTTAAAACATGTTACTAATTTTACTAATAAAAAGGACCCAATAGATTTGTTTCTAAAGATTTGTTATTTTTGAGTAGTAAAACAATATTTTTGGATTAAGAGTTAGCTTTTAGAACTTTGGGGACCAAATAGTTCGCTTCCACAAACTTTGTAAAAAACAGTTTTTCTAAACCTAAAATCAGCCACTTTTCATTCTTTAAACCTAAAATCAGCCAAGAGAGAGAAAAAGAGAGAAGAAGAAGAAGAAGAGAAACCACCATTAGCGGGCTCATACCGAAAGCATCTCCACTACGCTCTAAGGTAACGGGGGTTATCCATAGCGACTAGACGAGGGTGTATGTTAGGATTAGGTTTTACGTTCATTATAAATTGGGGGTTTTTGCCTTTTATATTATTTATGTTCTTAAATTGATAATTGGGGTTTAGTTGTTGTATTTTTAATTCCATTAATTGAATTGTAGAATTTGAGACTTGAGACTAATTAATTTCGAATTAATGAGATTATGGATGGGTTTGCATGTTTTAAGCGTTGATTATGAGTTATTATGGTTTTTGATAGAATTGGGTAAATTATTGTTGAATATAGATGGATTGTAGTTTATGCATACAAGGTGTTTGTTAAAATGCCTGAATGAGTTTTATGTTGTTGAAGTGATTGGCTAGTTGTGAATCTAGCATCTATGATTATGGTTTATGTTGTATTACGTTAAGTGACACATGAGTTATGTTAGTTGAATAGTATAATATTATTGGCCGAGGCCTTAATATTTATACGTATGAGATGGTGTTATTTGAATGATTTTATATTATTGGCCGAGGCCTTGTGATTTAGCTGTAGTGGCAATGGTCTCTGTCTCTCCCTAATTCCGGGGACAGAAGACGGCCGAGGGGATAGGGAATGACTCGTCTTACGGACCGGGGCGAGTGGCGTTAAAGGTCCCAGTGTGCACTATATTTACTTTTATGTTAGCAATGGTCTATGTCTCTCCCTAATTCCGGGGGCATAAGACGGCCGAAGGGATAGGGAATGACTCGTCTTACGGACTGGGACGAGTGGCGTGAGAGGTCCAAGTGCGCACTATAAATCTACTTTTATGTTGCAATGGTCTCTGTCTCTCCCTAATTCCGGGGACAGAAGACGGCCGAAGGGATAGGGAATGACCTACCTTACGGACTGGGGTAGGTGGCGTGAGAGGTCCATGTATGCTGTTGATGTGTATTTAATTTATTTAATTTATCGTAGTTGTAGAATGTCATTATATTTCTTTTTATACGTCGATTATCGTAGCTGTAGAATTTGTGAGCTCTTGCATTAAGGGATGGAGTGACGGTATTTGTGGTGCCGTCCCGTCTAGTTATGTGCGTGGGACTCACCGTTACAATTTTGTATTTCAGGTACCAATTAGGTTGGCATGTTTGGATAAGAGCTGTTGCATTGCAACATCATGGGTTTGGGGCTTCCGCTTACTTTTCATTTTTATTATATTTTGAGGTTGTAGCCTACGGGCAAATTCTTTCATTTGTTATTTTCTTAGTTTTATAAAACTTGCCATGTAGCCGTGTTTGGCAACATTTTTATTTATTTGTCAATTGTTCCTTTAGCTCGTAATTTATTTCTTTTAAAATTTTTAATTTCGTACCAACAGGTTATCTTTTCTTTTCTTTAAAAAGGTCATGCCTCGATATCCGTGTTCTATGGATTTTGGGGCGTGACACAACCATTCTGAATATGTCGTTTCAAATCGAAATATTTGGTAAAACCAAAGTGATTTATCCAATATGAGGTCTTATACTTCTGTAGATTCTGTCGTACCTTGTTGAGTAGTAAGATAATTCGAGAAATCCAGGTTTATCTAGAAATAGCTCATGAAAGAATTGAGATTCTTTTACACAACCTCCACTCAATATGACCAAAAGCGTAATTATGAGGAGTTGAGATGTCTTTTAGTGGTTGTTACCACGTTTTTATAGCATTTGAAAATTACATTATCATTCGCCTATCGTCGATTGATAAGAGGTCTTAGATGCTGAGACATGATTGTCTATATTCTCATTCGCCTGTCGTTGATTGGTAAGAGCAGTTTGATACTATGACATTGATCGGATGCGATGTTTGAGGATATATTTCGGATGTGATGTTTTTTAGGATATATTTCGTAATTAATCCAAAATTCATGCCACTAATGGTCTATTTGAAATACTAGTATGTGTAAAGATCACGAAATGGACTCGTAGAATTCTTGTAAAGAATTGAAGAAGTTATTGTGGACTTATCCAACCATAAGACAGACCATTATAAGGTTATAGTTGATGCATAGACAATATGGTCACATGATTATTGTTGTTCACATAAATGCAGCACTTCCCAACTCTTAGCCTTATCATTAAATTGATGGCTCGTGATCCGGATTATCCTGAAAAGTTTAGTGACTTGATAATGCCGAAGAGTAAACTTTAAAATTTCTATGTGTATTACTTGAGTTTAGAAATTGAAATTGAACATCATGTTCATTATGTTCAGATCCAAATGGACTCATGGAAAGTTTGATGATGCGACTACAAATGATTGTACTCGTTTCTTGGTCTTGCACACCAAGATTTATATTTCCGTGTGGGGTTATGCTATTTTGCTGCATTGGTCCGTTATGAGGCTCATACACACTCAAACACCATATGCGTATGGGTGGCATCGGTACGATACCGATTTTTTTGAATTCATACCAATACCGTACCGAAGTAGTTTGGTTTTCAAAAATTACTACCATTACCGAACCAAACAAATCGGTATACCGACTTTAGGTATACTGACAATGTCGGTCGGTATCGGTTCGGTATCGGTTTTATACCAAACATGTAATAATTACAAAAAAATAGAAACTCAACTCCTCAATGACTCATGAAGAAAAAGAACATTAAGTTTCAAAATCAAAATCAATATCTTATAAAACCAACAATGAAGTTTTCCCAACATCAAAATAAATCCCAAAAACAATAAAAATTAAAAACTCAGAAATAAAAAAAACGACAATATTCCAGTAACTTGAAACATTAAAATGAAGATTGTAAAAAAATAAAAAAGTCTCTTCAGCTTTTATTCTCGAATGTCATAAACCGGTCTGACCTGACAATTTTGACACCGAATGCTTAAAATTCCTGGTCAGATATCTGCAATCTCACACAAATACAATACAAATAGATACTTCAGTTGTATATACTACAAATTCTATAAAACAATAATGTTCATACAGATATACTATGAGTCTAACAGATAAGTCAACATGTTCATATTGGAATTCTTTAAGTCTTTATTTAACGGGAAAAATGCTAAAATGGTACATAACCTATCAGCTTTTAGTGATTTGGTACCCAACCTAACAAACTTTCTAATTTTCTACCCAACCTAACACTTTTTCTAATTCGGTACCCAACCTATACGTATACAGTCCAATTAAGGGACTCAATCTGTCTTCGATCATCGGTTTTTAACATCTAGGTTGGGTACCAAATTAGAAAAAAATGTTAGGTTGGGTACCAAATTAGAAAAAGTGTTAGGCTGAGTACCAAATTAGAGCGAAATGTATAGGTTGGGTACCAATTTAGAAAGTATGTTAGGTTGGGTACCAAATTACTAAAAGTTAATAGATTGGGTACCATTTTAACAATTTTCCCTTATTTAACATGTCAAGCTAAACAGTAAACATCTAACCAACTTAAAGATAATTGACTTAAAAATATACCCGTAGATCCGGATGGATTTCTGCGCTCAAATGAAGTACTACTTTCAGTTGGGGTCTCCACGGAACTTGATCATAAACTCTCTGCAAAGATATAAAATAATTCATAAAGGTATAAACTACATTGAACAAAGAATAAAATAAATCAAGAATTTAACAATTTGACACACCCTTTTTGAATTTTTTCAGCGAAGTATAAAACTCGAGCTCATCTTCAGTGGATTCTTATAAAAGTTTACCTCTTCACTTCTTAGCCAATCAGAGCTGCAAACAAGTTCTTCAACCATTCGCGGAGTTAAAGATGCTCTAAACAAATCAACTATTCTAGACCCCAAAGAGAAGCCATTTTCTGATGCCACTGTTAAACAAGGAATGGCAAAAACGTCTCTTACAAGACATGCAAGTACCAGATAAGTTGGAGCATCAACCTTCCACCAAGCAACTATGTCAAAATCCTTCACAAATATGCTAACACACTTGTCCGAAAGGTATTGGTCTACTTCATTAGATATGATCTCACTCTGCCCATCAAACCTTTCTTGCATACACTCAGCCATAATGTCATCAATCTCATCTATATCTAAACCACGTTCAACCACACATTGTGCTTTGACTCCCATCTAGGACGATGGAGAAGTAGAAACTTTATACTCTTCATACATGCTCATCAGAATTCTTTTTAGCCCCGTTGTTATCGCAGCAATATTTTCATTACTCACTCCAACTTTCTTCATTGCTTTGCTAAGATATTGCATCTTATATCTTGGGTCCAATACATTAGCAATAAGTATAAGTTTGTTAATATCTTCAAACTTCAACCAGTACTCACAAATCTTTTTCTTCATGCTACCAGCAACTCTTTTTATAACAGGATCAGATGGTCTCATCTTATTGTCTATCATATTGTAGCTCAATCATCTCAGCAAACACCAAGTTGGCGATGACCGACTTCCAAGCACTCAACTTAAGAGTAGAATCATAAAACTTTTTTTAAAAAACTTCAAATGCAGAAGCATTTCTCTAATCTTCTTCTATCGGCGGACCAACCCTTGGATTCCCATGCTTGTCAGTTTTAGCAAAGTAATTGTTGAACTGTGCATCTTCACCAACCATTCTTGTAAACACATTATCGTATTTCAGTGCAGTCTCTAACATCAAATAAGTGCTATTTCACCTTCTCGCCACATCAAGAGGAACGTTTGAATTAGCCCTCATATGTTCAAGCATGGGAAATTCTCTAAACTTGTCAAGTCTTTGAGGTGAACTTCTAATATACTTCACACAATTCCAAATGGCTTGAATCCCAGATTGCAGCTCTGCTATTCCATCCTTAACAATCAGGTTAATAATGTGACAAGCACACCTAAGATGCAAATACTCCCCATCAAGCAACAACGTCTTATAAATCGTAAACCTCCTTCTAATATAATCAACTGAAGTGTTATTTGCACTCGCGTTATCAACTGTGATTGTATAAATGTTATTGATTTCCCATTGCCTCAAAGACAAATCCAAAACCTTGCCAATATCTTCGCATTTGTGACTGGTTATCACACAAAAGTTGATGATTCTTTTATGTAATTTCCAATCATCATCCATAAAGTGAGCAGTAATGACAAGGTAGTTAATGTTCTGAATCGAGGTCCATGTATCCGTTGTGATTGAAACCCTTCTCGAGTTTAGCTGACTAGCTTTGCTTTTTCAAATTGGTATTTCTCCCACACTAACTTAGCAATTGTTTTTCTACTTGGAATTTTAAACCTAGGCTGCAACTCATGACTATAAGTTTTAAACCCAGCTCCTTCTACAAATCGAAATGGAAGCTGATCTCGAACAATCATCTCCACACACCTCTCGACGCATCTTTTCTGATTAAATGGATGGTACACCATAGCTCAAGAAACATTATCCTTGTTTAGCGTACTTTGATTTTTATCAACTGTCAAGTACAATGGACACAAATTACATTTTCTAACATGTGCCCACATAGAAGAATTCTGTTCTTTTTGTGGCAAGAAACTACTTCTTTGCAGTAATTACAAGTGCATCTGGCATTGTCTATTGTTTTGTCGGGATTTTCTACTTTTTCAAAGTGATTCCAGTTTTTTGACCAACTTTGGTTTCACTTGAAGCATCAGTAGGTGGAGGAGGAGGGGGGGGGGATAGTTGAATCTTGTGTTGAAGTCAGACTGCTCGTACATGTAGACTCCATACCTGATGTAGAAAAAAATTATGATTATATGACAAAAAACTAGCAAGATAATATCAAATCTCAATTCGGTCGGTTACTAAAATGTTAATTATATAAAATAAAACTTTGCTACTTAGACAAAAACAACTCAATAAACCATGATGGAAAAGTTAGTTCACAGCACATCCGAATAGAGAACCCAAATATGTATCTTAGTTGAAACATGGTTGGATATATAAAAACACTAAGGTTTTACTAAACTAGGTCTGCATAATGGTTGGAAATGATACATGATTAATTTTTAATTATTGAACAACTAGGTAAATAAAACTAGCAGCTCTAAAAGAGAACCAAGTGAAAACTAAACATCAAAATAATTTGCCAAACAGACTCTAAATTTCAGAGACTTAGCTAGAATTTATAAACACCATCAACTTATATTAAACCTGTTTTTAGAACTAAAAATTTATTAACTAAAACTAAGCATGGAGTTTTTATTTGATATTTATAATCCAATCCAAACATGAGAACTTTTTAACATAAATACCCTAAAATTATGAAACCAATTGCAGTAAGCCAGTAACTATCTTGTAACCTTAAGGGTGAGAATTAAGTGAGTAGTCAAACAAGGTTTAACTATCAACTACTTGTAGTGAAAACTAGTGAGACAATTGAAAACTACACACGCCAACTTTTCATTTAAAACATAAGCCAAACAGAGTCACAAACACACCATTTCCACTGGATTCTTAGTGAACAAAGTTTAAAATATTGCAAGTTACACAACTAAACTTGTTCGGAAAATAAATTACAGATTTTATAGTAGGCCTGAGTTCTAAAACTAATCTAACGGATGAGCGTGGTTTTACTAAATTAACAACAACACTCTTGCTTTGGAAAAGTAGAACCGTAATCCTTGCGACAAGTTTAAGTACTACAAACAAAATGATATGGATTTCTCTGTGTCAAATTTATGTGGATATGTACAAAGTTTTGAAAACAAATTTCAACTAGTTGCAGAACATGTTTATCTAATAAAAACATATTAATATTGAGGATAATACTACTCACACAACTCAACTCAAATCAAATTTCAAGCTAAATTTTAGTTTTTAATCTTAAAACGGGTCACCTAAACATGCTCTTCCGATATACAATAGAATAAATCAATAAATAAAAAAATTAAAATAAAAAGAGAAGTAATGAAATATGAAATCTCACCTTTGTCTAGCAGTAGCAGCTCATACTTTGAGCAAAGAAGTGCTAGATGTTAGATAATAAAACCCAGAAGTATATATGGGTATATATATAGGAAAAATTTGACCAAATAAAATGAATTTAGTAAAAGATCACATTTTTTTTTAACATAGAGAGAATGTCTGAATAATTTATAGAATACATGGCAATGTTTTTATTTTGTGAAAGATATGACTCCTGATTTACTCAATAAGCTTGAAATATATGTGATTGACTGACAGGATAATACATGGCAATTACTTATTTATATTTTATCCGCATGTTTATATACAGACAATATAAATTCGGTTCAGTACGGTATAGTATCGGTATAGTTAATTTTGTACCGGAACCGAACCGGTTTATTCAAAGCAGTACGGTACATCCGAACCAAAATTTTGGTATATCGAAAATTCGGTACCGACTGGTTCGGTTAGAAAATCGGTCGGTTGGTACGAATCGGTACAACTTAGCCACCCCTACATATGCGTAGCAGTTGGTAACTAGTTATGAGCAGAAGTCTCATATTAACGAGTGTTTGGAGTACTTAATTAATATTTTGACTAAACCGCTATACCGTTTAAAATATGGACCTCTGAAGAGTACATAAGTCGATTATGAATCCCATGCCTATCATTTGATAGATTAACCTTTGCAAACGATCTATTCACCGCATGATATGCGAAAGTGACATTGCTAATACTGTTTTTCCTGCCGTTAGGGGAAGATTTGCATGTTACCGTTCATAAGTAACGATGTGAAGTAACGTGGCATAAACTACTCAGTCTTACCTTGACCCCAAAACTACACTTAGTGATAAGTAAGTGCATAGACTCTTCCGTGTCTAACTAAATGACAGACGCATTTAATGACTTTATGAGATGTTTATGAGATCATTTATACCTACTGTAATACAGTTGCAAGAATAGACGTCCCTGTCGGACACCGTATTCCTGTCATAACACGTTGCTTTGGCCAAACCAGCCAAGCAAAGAACGCTGCCATCGGCCGTCAGTCTTCCTTCCCAAGATACGAGGAAGTTGGCCGGTTTTTAATTCGTTCAGGCATAGAGGTGGTGAACTGAAACTTGTTTGTCGTACGACATTATAAAGGATCAAGGAGATGTGTGATTTCCTCCTCATTCTATGAATCTTGAAATATCTGTCGATCGTGATATTTTAGACGACATTGAAGTTAAATGAGAGTGTCATTTATTACTTGTTCATATATTTGGGGACAACTGATAATATGAGCAAATGATGACAAGGAACCACATACTGTTGCTAGAAGTCAACAAAGAGCAGACTGACCTAATGGAAACTTCTAATCCATGTAGACTTCTTTAGCGAAAGAAGTGTTCGGACCTATAGCTCCAACACCACCAATGTTAAACGAGTTTGTTTATTTGGTTATTCGTAAGGAAGCGTGCTCAGAATATTGAGATTATAGAATGCTCGCCTAGTATCACAAGGCTTCTCTCACACCTTGGAGTTAATTACCCAATGACTCGTTTTCTCGTAATGGACGTTATATGTTCCACTACTTATCAACTCTAGTAGTTTTCAGAAAACTGAGTATGTAGCTATGAATGTGGTTATGTTTTATCTCTATGGGGATTTAGACAAAAAGAAGTAGACGAAGGCCCCTCTATGACTTTATGTGCTTGAATCAAGTAGTTCTTGACGATACAACATGTTCTCAATTAACTGAGATATTCACTATATGGATTGTAAAATCCGAACGGAGGTGATATCCTGCTTAAGTGATTACTTGATCTGTTTGGGATACATAGAGACACATTTTAAGCCCTTGCGTGTTTTATGACGCGGTCCACTTTTGGATTTGCCTTTAAGATGAAGGATCTTGGGAATACACGGTAGTGACTCGGCCTGATGATCAAGTCCCGTAAATATTGAATCTAAGTCCATGATTCAGACTACACCCAAAAGGTGTTATGACGTTTTAGCGATCATGACGCTAAGTCGTCAGATTCTCCCATGATCGTTCAATCACTAGACATTAATATAGACCCGGTCCGTCCCTGATGAGATGATGAAGAGATATTGAACCATGATGTTCATATCTAAGTATAATACGCACATCATTTTACTTGGTCTAATGTGCTAGGACGAATATCTCGTCTGTTATGAATGGTATAGCTCAACACATCATCGTGCCAACACGCTGCCACCGAAATGGCACTAAATAGTGTATATGGATTTTCAAGTGTACCTGCCCCTTTTGTACTTGACTTAACACCATCATTTTTTCGGTTATACCGATGCGGGTTACTTATCAGAACCGCATAAGCGATATTCCTATTATTGTTATGTCTTTACCATTAGGAATAGGTGATATCTTGGAGGTATCGTTAAGATTTCAAATGACTCACTCTGATCTACTCGTGCTCTATGAGATGACTAGAGGTGTATATGAATTCGATCTAATATTAGCCATATTTGAATTATATATGGTCTGTTTCACGATCCAGATGAATCGCTTGTCATATTTGAGGACAACTTGGTGTTATCGATCAATAGAGACATGACTAGATTATGCTATTTAGCCTTTCTCATTGAAATAAATCTTCACATATAAAGTTTAAGAGCATCCCGTTGAATGTTTATTCTATTCCATGTTATATTTTCTTGCATGCAATCGTGTGCAAGTAAATGAAACATCCAGTCGAATGCTCATACTCTTTTTTTGAATATGAAATCATTATACTCAATCGTGTGCAAGTGAGGGGGTGCATACAAGATAAAACTTATTTAATTACTATTTAGTTGAAATTCTTGCACCCTGTCGTGCGCAAGTGAGGGGGAGCATCCAGTTGCATGCTCGTGTACTTTTTTTGTCCATGGCAAGATTTTTAATGAGACACATTCCCATTATCTCACTTAGAATTGTCAAAATTAGGAGCAGTATCATGTCATATACTTTTAACACTGTGTACTATTTTGTCCTTCGACTATAGGTTTTTCCCACTAGGTTTACTCTAGCAAGGTTTTGATGAGGTACTTGTTTTGTGGTTGAACCTCTAATACTACCACTGTTGCACTCTTTTTCCTTCGATCAGAGATTTTCTCATTAGATTTGCTCTGCCAAGATTTTGATGAGTCACACTGTTTTGTGGTTAGTCACTTAAATGTTATTTCGGCCTATATCATTCGGCAACACAGTTTCTCATAGATATCGGTTTTGTCTCATACTGGGTTTTCCAGCCCTAAGGTTTTATGTGTTTAGCACTGTGAATGAACTCGACTCAGATAGACTGCATGAAGATAAAGAAATCAAAAAGTCTAAAGAGTGAGTGTTGTATGATATTATTGGCCATCTTGGTCCTTACTCTATAAGATTTTACTTGAGCTTTCTTAGCATATGTAACCATAGTCTCTATTATATAAAGGGAGTTATGGGGTCGTGATGTATCTCTGTACACTAATATTAATAAATAAATAATCCGTCTTATTGTCTCTCTCTATATCTTCTATATAATCTATATTGAGCTAATAAAACACATATTTTTTCCATAACATTATTAGTATTGGTTGTATCATCTACAAGTAAATTACTATAAATCTAAACTATATAGGTAATCCATATCATTATTATTCCCAGTTGAAAGTAAAAAATAAAAGAAACAAATAATGCCCAATAGGTATCACTTTTGAAATTATATTACTTCTACTTACCTCCATAATTTCATATTACCTATAGGTACCACTTTTTAATTATTTACTTTATTTACCAAAACGTCATACACATATTTCATAAAAAATAGAAAGAAAAACACATAAAATTATATAAAATGCAAAAAATCTCAAAATAAATGAATAAAAATCGCAAAAAATTGTAAAAATAAAAAAAATTGTATTTTTATTAAAAAAATAAAAAAAAATCACAAAAAATAAAAAAAAAAATAAAAAAAAATCACAAAATCACAAAATTTTAAAAATATTACAAAAAAATAAAATAATTTATAAAAAATGAAAAAAATCACAAAATATTATAAAAAACAAAAAAAATCACATAAAATTATAAAAAATGAAAAAAATAACAAAATATTATAAAAATATAAAGAAACTAAAAAAAATCACAAAAAAATTATAAAAAATGAAAAAATCACAAAAAATCACAAAATTTTTAAAAAATTACAAAAAAAATAAATTTTTTTTATAAAAGATGAAAAAAATCACAAAATATTATCAAAATATAAAAAAATAAAAATTTATAAAAAAATCACAAAAAATCACAAAAAATATTAAAAAAAGAAAAAAAGAAAAAAGAAAAAAGAAAAAAAATTCACAAAAAAATCACTTTTATTGAACTTTATGCGCTTTCGACTGTACTAGATGCACTTTCGACTTAAACAGATTCACTTTTAGCTAAACTATATGCACTTTCGGCTGAACCAGATGCACTTTCAGCTGAATCCGATGCACTTTTAGTTGAACCAGATGCAGGTTTACAGAACGATATGCACTTTTATTGAACTAGATGCACTTTTGTCTGAACCATATTGCTGAACTTAGAGTTCAATAATAGATTTTGATTATAACTTTGATTATGTCATTAATGATTTTACGATTTCAATGATATAATGCTTGTCTTTTCCAAAAAGATAAAATGTAAATTTCAATACGCCAGAAAGATAGAGCACAGAAAAACGAAGCCACAGATTCAAGTGGAACCAGAATCGGAGCTAAAACGAAGGAGTTATGAGCTTTCGAAGAATAGCGAGAAGACCAAGAAACTGCCAGAGAAAACGACCGATCGACTGGATAAAAACGACCGATCGTTTTGGTCCAAAATTCTTCTAGTGAGGTCGTCTGAAAAACGACCGATCGTTTCTCAGAAAACGACCGATCGTTTTCTGAAAACGACCGATCGACTGCAGAAAACGACCGATCTTTGTCAAATCTTCTAGCTTGTCTACAACTCCTATTCCGCCTATACAAAAGGTTGTTTTTGCACAAAGGAGCACTTCAAGAGTTTTGCCAAACTCTTGTAATGATAGAAGAGGTTTAGGTTTTCAAACCAAATCCGCTCATCAAACTTCTAAAACTTCCTACAAAAAGTCGTATAGCTCTCGTTATACGAAAAAGTTTTTGCATTGTGTACATTGTAGTAGAAATGAGCATATTTCTTCTAGATGTCCTTATCGCTTTCATGTTAGTAGAAGGGATTTGAAATGGGTAGTAAAGACCCAAGTCACTAACAATGTCGGACCCAAAAGAAATTGGGGACCAAAGGACAAAACTTCTGTTGTAGGTATCTCCGTTCAAAAGGAGAAAATCAACAAGTGGTTGACAACACCGGCAAAAGTCGTGGAAGTCAATAAAATCGACTCCACATCAAAAATGAAGTCCCATTGATCGACAAAGGTTGAAGGCATACCAACAAATGGTACCACCTATTTGGAATTGGAAACGCTGAATGCAAATGCCATTAGAGAGCGGACTCAACATCGCATATTCGGTATACTCTACTCTATAATATTTATATAGTGATTAGTTGGGTAATATGCATCATAATAACATTTTTCATGTTTTGGTTTTTCTTTGAAAACTCTCCACATAACCCCATATTTTTTTTATTGCATTTTGATAATGCCAAAGGGGGAGAAAAATGATATTTAGAGGATATGCGTTTTGTTAAAATGGAGGAGATATTTTTCTTGTAAAATCATCATTAGTTTGTCATAATCAAAATGGGGGAGATTGTTGAACTTAGAGTTCAATAATAGATTTTGATTATAACTTTGATTATGTCATTAATGATTTTACGATTTCAATGATATAATGCTTGTCTTTTCCAAAAAGATAAAATGTAAATTTCAGAATGCCAGAAAGATAGAGCATAGAAAAACGAAGCCACAGGTTCAAGCGGAACCAGAATCGGAGCTAAAACGAAGGAGTTATGAGCTTTCGAATAATAGCGACAAGACCAAGAAACTGCCAGAGAAAACGACCGATCGACTGGATAAAAATGACCGATCGTTTTGGTCCAAAATTCTTCCAGTGAGGTCGTCTGAAAAACGACCAATCGTTTCTCAGAAAACGATAGATCGTTTTCTGAAAATGACCGATCGACTACAGAAAACGACCGATCGTTTTCTGCAGATTTTGAAAACATCTTTTCAGCTTATTCTGGGAAACAGCTTAAAACCATTGGATAAAAGTCTTAAACCACTACCAACGGTCATATACAGAAAAACAGACTTTGTTCTCCATATAAACAACCCCAAATAACTCTCCCAAGATATCCATCATATCCATTCATACATATTCATCATCCTTAAATCTCTCTCAATCATAACCCTAAATATCACCATTTTGGTGAAAATATTCGAAAAAGAGGGAAATAAAGGATAAAGCGATTCAAGCTCGAACAACATCAAAGACTCACAAATTAACTTATTTAGAAGCAATTAAAATAGTGAGTGTAGTTACATTGTTGTAACAAATTTTGTAAAGAGTAAATTTATGAACTCATTTGTGAGCGAGTGATCGGGTAGAGGCTTTGTAAGCGAATGTTGCTTAAAAGCTCTAGGTCTTTTCATTCGGGATACTCATAGAGTGAGGGGGAGCTTAATCGGTCGATTAGCTCGTTAGGATTGTAATATCCGAAAGAAGATTTTTAGTGAAATACTCGGTAGTACCGAGGAGACGACGTAGGCCGTTTGCCGAACCTCTATAAATCACGGTGTCAATTTCTTCCTTAACTTTTACTTTCCGCAACTTATATTATTGTTTAATTTCTTGCTTGCGTTTGGATTGTTTAACGATTATTAATGCTTAAACTTAGAATTGCAAAAAGTTGGGTTGTTAGTTGCACTTAAGTTTAATTAGGCGAAAAGCGCCAAAAATCTTATTCACCCCCCCTCTAAGGTGTAGCCGCACGGGGCCAACACATATGCACTTTCAGCTGAACCAGATACAATTTTAGCTGAACCATATGCACTTTTAGTTGAATCAGATGCATTTTTAACAGAACTATATGCACTTTCAGTTGTACCAAATGCACTTTTAGTTGAATCAGATGCATTTTTAACAGATCTATATGCACTTTCGACTGTACTATATTCATTTTCGACTACACTATATGCACTTTTAACTTAACTATATGTACTTTTCACTACATTAGATGCACTTTTAGCTGAACCAAATGTACTTTCAGCTGAACCAGATGCACTTTTAGTTGAACTATATGTATACTCACTTTTATTGAACTATATTTACTTTCGACTGAATTGTATGCACTTTCAACGGAACTAGATGTACTTTCAGCTGAATTGAATGCAATTTTGACTCAAATTTATGCATTTTTGACTAACTATATACATTTTCGACTGAACTATATGCACTTTTATTGAACTATATACGCTTTTGACTGAATTATATGTATTTTTGACTGAACTAGATGCACTTTTAGCTCATTTATATTAAAAAAAGTCACATTTATCATGGGAAAACAATTTTTTTGTATATATAAAAAAAAATCACTTTTCGGTATAAAAAGTGTTATAATGACAAAAAAAAAATTATATATTTTTTGTAATTTTTTAAAAAGTTTATGATTTTTTAATTTTTTTATAATTCTTTTTTTTGTGATTTTTTTTCAATTTTTATAATTTTTATAATTTTTTGAGATTTTTGTTATTTTTTTATAATGTTTTGTGATTTTTTGTGATTTTTGTTATTTTTTTGTGATTTTTTGTTATTTTTTATATAATATTTTCGTTTTTTTGATTTTTTGATTTTTTATAATTTTTTATAATTTTTTGTGATATTTTATAAGTTTTTGTCATTTTTATATTTTTTTTGATTTTTCGGTATAAAAAGTGTTATACTGACAAAAAAAATTATATATTTTTTTTGTAATTTTTTAAAAAGTTTGTGATTTTTTTCATTTTTTGTGATTTTTTGTAATTTTTTGTAATTTTTTATAATTTTTATAATTTTTATATTTTTTTTTTGTGATTTTTGTATTTTTTTAATAATTTTTGGTGATTTTTTTTATAATTTTTTGTTTTTTTTTGTTTTTTTTTTATATTTTTTGTGATTTTTTACATTTTGATAATTTTTTTGTGTTTTTTTTATTTTGTTGTAATTTAAAACTATTTTTTTGGATTTGTAGAAGGATAAAATATGTATATTATATTTTGGTTTGTATAACAATTTAGTAAATAAACTAAATAATTAAAAAATGGTATCTATGAGGAATGTGAAATTATCAAAGATATATAGGAGGAATATAATTTGCTAAGAGATACTTATAGGGAATTACAAATAGAGCGACTTAGTAGTATTATTAGATTGGCGAATAAAATAGTGAACAACAATCAATTAATGAACATGTGTATCAAAATGGAAATTTTATATTTGTGATCGCCAACTGCTAACTTATGTCATGCCTAAACGTATTAGCGTAAATTCTAATTCAATCCATTAAAAACAAATTCAAACTTTTTGAATCCAAATCAAACCAATCATAGTTGCAATCCAAACCAGACCAAACCAACAGATCGGTTCGGTTTGGTGCGGATTTACATATTCGACTGTTTGTATCGGATTTGGATTGAATTCAGATTTATAAAATGATAGATTACAACATCAGATAAATATATTATAATAACAAATCGTCACTAAAAGAAAAAGTTTATTTAGCATCATAAAACTTTTTGACTTATGTTGCTAAAGTGGTTATGGCTAAATTTTAGCAACAGATTAGCAAACAGATTAGCAACAAATAGCAACATAATCGTTCTTTTGTATCTTTACTAAATTAAGTATACAAAAAAATATGAGCCTTTTTCGTTTGGCCAACATGCCACCCTAGTATATAAATGGGATACGGTTTCTTTAAATAGTTCTAAATAATATATGCTAGTTAATTGTACCATAAACTCCTAATTATTTTGTTTTAAATGAATAACTTATCTTTAAATGTTTGAAATTATAAATTTGATCATTTATGTAAATATTTGTATACACCAAAGGAAATGTGAGATAAAGAGGGGTAAATAGGTATATATAAACTCATTAGGGCTAGCCTAGTAGGCGAGAACCCGCACTCTCAACTAAGAGGTGTAAGGTTTGAGTTTTATGAACGGGGTATCTGTGATAGCATTTTATCCTTCTTAATAAGATTTTTTTTTAGAAGGTATATATAAACAAGTATGTATTAATCTTTAAACTTGTAATTTTAATGATGAGTTTCTTTGAATAAGTACTCATCATGTGTAGTATCCATACTTTTCTAAAAGCCACACTTAATGATTTGGTTCCTCCTTCATGAAAAATTAAATTAAACTACAATCTACTAGACTTATTCAGCAAAAACAAATGTATTCCATCTTTCTTTCACTTTAGTCAAAATATTTCTTTTACTTAGGTCAATATAACCAAATTCAAATAAAAAAACTACCAAATTCAACACAAATAATATAGTAGTATTTGAAAATAATATGATTGTAACAATATAGTAGTATCAGGAATAAAAATAGTAGTATAAAAAAAGAATATAGTAAAAATAAACAATTTAGTAGTATTTTTATTGAATAAAAAGCCACTACCAAATTCAACAAAATATATAGAAGTATCGGAAAATAATATAGTAGTATCGAAAAATAATATAGTAGAATCGGATAGTATCAATTAAAAAAATAATATAGTAAAAATAAATAACATATTAGTAATTTTATGGAATTTGGTGTAATTCTATTAGAATTAGTATTATTTTTATTACAATTAGTAGTATTTTAAAATTACTTTGGTAGATTTTTTTATTGAATTTGGTAGTACTTTTGTTATTTTGGTAGTATTTTTTTAATTTGGCATTATTGATCTAAGTGAAAATAAGATTGAAATACATTTGTTTTTGCTGAATGGCATGTCCATGTTCCGATATGGACTATTAAGTTTTTTTCCTATATAAGTTGGTGGGGATACTCACTATTTCATTAAAAATAATCAATAGTCGAAACGAGCTTATTACCGCAGAACTCAAATTAAAAAAATAAAAATTTATAGGAATTATTATTAGTGCTAAAAAAGTAAATTAATTTTCAGTCCTTCTACACAATCTATATTCTTATTCCAACTTTTTCATATATTGTGGCAGAAAATGTTGATGTCGCCATTTTTTTTTACGAAAACTTTATTTTTGAGAGAGAACTCTCATCGATTAAAAATAACTAGCAATTTTGGATCGCTAATTTAACTTGACTAGAAAAGGGCAATTGAGGGCTTAGATATATATCCAATCGACTCACAGTAAGATCATTCGGGGTGCCAACACACTTTAAACTCGTAAATATGCATTCGGTATCGTCTCCAACTTAATACACTTTTGGATATTATTCTCTCTAATTTGCTCAAGGGCTTTTAATAAATTCACCTTTCAAAAGAAGGGCCAGCTAACCCCTCTTCGCCATGAGAATTTATTGTGTCCTCTTAATGACTCCAACACTAACAGCGCACTCCACATCACCATATATGGGAGCATTATTTTATTTTATATAAGCGGAATCCGCAGAATGTGTTACAGTAAGGATGTTAAAGGATATACTATTATATAATGTAAAACTTTTAATGATAAGCAAATTGGTATTGCTTCCATGATAAGTTGAAATACATATTCATTGGTAGTGTCACCTCGACTCCAAATATTTAGAAGTGAAACAAAAAAAAACCATAGACTTCTTCACATGCGTTTCATTCTTGCGTGCACTGAATAATTTCTAGGACGTGCTAATTGGTGCAACAGAAAGGGCTCTGCAACAACAGTAGAATGGGCAATTTCGGAAATGATGAGGAACCCAGAGACCTTTAAAAAGGCAACCGAAGAGCTCGACCGTGTCATTGGAAGGGAGAGGTGGATAGATGAGAAAGACATGCCAAACTTACCATTTATTGAATCCCTTGTCAAAGGGCCATTTCGTATGCATAATGCATCCATTGGGTTTTTTGCTTGCCCCTCGTTCTTCCCGAGAAGATGGCCAACTGGCAAGCTATGACATCCCAAAAGGTATACCACGATAACGTCGATAAGTCACTCGAAAACTATCAAAAACTTCTTAGATGATTTTTATTTCTTCGTGATGCATGCTAGCGTTTCCACAACCTTGACCATCGTCTTTAGCCTTCTCCCTCAAGTAACAAAGATATAACCTAACATTTTACTACATGTATATTCACGAGTTTTGCTATTGGCAAAATATTATAATTTGTGTTGCAGAGTTGCATTATGCAGCCAAAGCCCAAGATCCGTCTAAGAAAACCAAGATGTTGCAGGCATCAAGTTTGTCTCAACCTTGATATGTTGAGAGTCCCAAAAAATCTCCTTCCAAATACCTTAAAAAAAACGTTTTAAGCTATGGCTTAAAAACACACCAAAGGCCCCTAAAATAACTCCATCATGACAATGTAGTAGGCCTCCTACTTTGAGAATCCATTAACGTTTAACTTGAAATTTCCGTAATATGTCGGATCCAAGAGACTAAACGAATGGTAAATACTCTAGGAATAAGGACACTGAGTCAACTAATTAGGTTTCAAGTTTTGTTTGTCGAATTTGGGAATCTAAAGAAGAAGATAAGTTAGTGGTCAAGCATGTTGTTAAAAAAAAAGTATTAAGAACCCTCATTTGTTGAGTTCCGCGTTCTTTGTTTTGATATTTTCGGTGTTAGGCTTTCGGTAATTTTATCGGTTACATTTAGAGTTAATTAATAAATATTTTAAGTTTAGTTTATCTTTGGTTTTCATTAATTCTATTTCGAGTTTTATTTTTTTATTCTCCGCAATACTTTTTGTGTTTCTCTGTTTCTGGTCTTTTGACGCTCCTTGATTCTTCATTTTTTTTTTTCAATAGTCATTTCTTGTGTATCGCGTTTTTAATATTTTTCTTCTAAGGTATTAAGGATAGTTACTTTTTCTTTTCTTTATTGTATCTTATGTTGCTCCAAGGTGCTCTGTTGATCCTATGTTGAATTATATTTTTTTTTCATATCAATGCTATGTGATATTACGGTGATGCTATTTGATGACATTGCTCTATGTTAAACAACTTTTCAATATATATGTAGTTATTTTTCTCTTGTATATATATTATTCAACTTTCTTCAATTGATGCTTAATGATGCTATTTTTTTTTTTAAAATGTCACGTCCCAAAATCCAAATCCGTAAGACGGATATCAAGGAGTGACCTTTTTAAAAAAAAGGAAAGTGAAAACTGTTGGTACAAAATTTAACTTTTAAAAGGAAATAATTTGCGAGCTAAATGAACAATTAACGAATAAATAAATACAAATGTTTGCCAAACGCGGCTACAAGAAAAGAAGATTTGAGAAGATTTATAAAAGATAACAAACGAAAGTAATTTGCCCGTAAACTACAAGATCAAAAACTAGTCTAAGCGAAAATAAAGCAACTGAAAGAATCCCCGAGCCCATGCGATACTTTGTTAATGCTCCTATCCAAACGCCTCAACCTAAATTGTACCTGAAATACAAAACTGTAACGGTAAGTCCCACGCACATACATAGACGGGACGACATCACAAAAAAAAATACCGTCACTCCATCCCATAAATATAAGAGCTCATAAATAACAACTACGATAATCAACGTATAAGAAGAAATAGTAATAATATCGTACAACGAAATAAATTAAATAAACATCTATAGCAAACATGGACCTCTCACGCCACCTACCTCAGTCCGTAATGTAGGTCATTCTCTATCCCTCGGCCGTCTACTATCCCCGGAATTAGGAAGAGACAGAGACCATTACTAACATAAAAGTAGATTTAAAGTGTGCACTTGGACCTCTCATGCCACTCGTCCCAATCCGTAAGACGAGTCTTTCCCTATCCCCTCGGCCGTCTATTGTCCTCGGAATTAGGAAGAGACAGAGACCATTGGTAAAATAAAAATAAATATAGTGCACACTAGGACCTCTCACGCCACTTGCCCCACTCCGTAAGACGAGTCATTCCCTATCCCCTCGGCCGTCTATTGTCCCCGGAATTAGGAACAGACAAAGACCATTGCCACTGATCTAAATCACAAAGCATCGGTCAATAATATAAAAACATTCAATTATCGCATTCTATACATCACTTTAACGTAATTCAACATAACCCTTAACTATAGGTGTTAAATTCACAATTAGCCAAATAAGTCCAACAACACAAAAACCCATTCAGGCAGTTTAACAAACATTTTGTATGCATAAACTACAATTCATCTTTATTCAACATAAATTTACCCAATTTCATCAACAAGTATATAATTACATAATCAACTCATAAAAAATACAAACTCATCCATAATCTCATTAATTCGAAATTAATATGTCTAAAGTCTCAAATTCTACAATTCAAATAATGGAATTAAAAGTACAACAAATAAACCCTAATTAACAATTTAAGAACATAATCAATATAAAAGGCAAAACCCCCCAATTTATAATAAACGTAAAACCTAATCCTAACATACACCCTCGTCTAGTCGCAATGGATAACCCCCGTTAACTTAGCGCGTAGACGAGATGCTTCCGGTATGAACCCGCTAATGGTGGTTTCTTCTTCTTCTTCCTAACCTTTGGTTTCTCTTTTTTTCTCTCTTTTTCTCTCTTTTCTTTCTTGTTTTAGGTTACTTGTTTGAAAAAGTGTGCTGATTTGAAGATGTAAAAACTGTTTCGAGAAAGTTTGTGAAAGCGAACTATTTGGTCCCCAAAGTTCTAAAAGTTAACTCTTAATCCAAAAATATTGTTTTACTACTCAAAAATAACAAATTTTTAGAAACAAATCTATTGGGTCCTTTTTATTAGTAAAATTAGTAACAGGTTTTTAAAATAAAGTTTTTCGGAAGAGTTTCGGTTTTTGGCTAAAAATTAGTCGAGTGACCGGTTTTTGGTAAAATTTGTATAAAACGTTTTTGAATAAATTAAATCATAAATAAAATCATTTATAAAAATACGGGATGTTACACAAAGATTCTTGATGCCCTCTATTTTTTTTCTTCAATTGATTTTTTGGAATCTTCTTTAAAAAAATTCATTTTTTACACATTTAAATTCCAAATTTCAGAAAGTTTTTTGTGAAAAAATATAAAGTCAACATGTAAGTAGGAGAAAAAGAATTAAAAGTGAGAAATTTAAAGGAAGGGCATTTTAATACATAACATTTAAAATATATTAAAAGTTAAATTACGAAGAAACCCAAATTTTTGTTTCTTATTGTTAACCTTATAGTATGGTAGCATTTTAGCAAACACAAATTCTCTTTTTATATATATAACTACAAAGAATTAGACATTGGAGAATGCGGTTTCTCTCATGTATTTCTATGTTCGGGTTTGAAGTTTGAAGTTTGAACTTTCTATTTCCTATTTCAGTGTACTGGTTGGGAAAAAGACAATGAATCTTATCCTTTATAAATATAAAATTTTCAGGACTTGTTCTTTGCGGGTACTGACCTTCGTCCACCATACTTGTATGGATAATGACAGAACTCATCAAGCACCCTTCAGTAATGGAAAAGGCCCAAAATGAAGTTCATGCAATAGGTAATGAAAAGCCAAAAATACAATAAGCTGATCTCCTAAATCTCTCTTACATGAAAATGGTTATAAAAGAGGGACTAAGGCTACACCCTCTGCTCCCTCTACTAGTCCCTCGTGAAACTACTGAAACTTGCACGATTGGAGGATTCATTATCCCAGCAAAAGCAAAAGCATTTGTTAGTGTGAAGTCCATAGCAACTGACCCTAAACATTGGGAAATTCCAAATGAGTTTAGGCCAGAGAGGTTTTTGGATAGTTCTATTGATTTTTGTGGGCAACATTACGAGTATTTACCATTTGGAGTAGAGAGGAGGAGTTGTCCTGGGATTAATTTTGGTCTTCTCGTAGTTGAACTATCGCTTGCGAATCTACTCTACAAATTTAATTGGTCATTGCCACAAGGGATGGAGGTTGAAGATATCGATATGGAAGATATATTTGGGCTTGCAGTACTTAAAAAGGTTCCTCTTTGCCTGGTTGCACTACAAGAATTATGGTGTTTGGTGACGAATTTTTTTATGTTCTCACTAAATGTATCTATTTTTAGTGACGAAAAATATACTAAACGCCACTAGTTAAAAAATAATCGAGATAGTGACGAGAAATCGAGAAATTATTTTCGTCATTAATTATCAGTATATTTAATTGCTAATTGTCGTAGAGATAGGTTTTTAATAGATGTTTGACGGTTAAGGCATAATTGTTGGTGACCAGCCGAATAGAGTTTTATTGGCCGTCTTGATGCACGGTTTTGCGTAGAAAATTAACTTCCTCACATTTTAATACAACAGTTTGTTTAATTCAATAAAAAATGAATAACATGAAATATAAATAACATATTTTTTTATAATATTTTAAATTAAAATATTTGTTGTCACGATTGTACATTTGGACCAAAACGCGTGAGACATGGAAGGAAAATAGTTTATGCTCACTCCTTGTTATTTTAAATCACCTTTTTCACATTGTTAATACTGTTTTACACTATGCTTAAAACATCGAGAATATTAATGTTTCTCACTCCTTCTCTATCCTCCTCCGTATAAATCACCGCAGCTCAATCGTATAAATCACCGCAGCTTCACCATATAAATCACCGCAACTCCACTGTATAAATCACCGCAGCTCCACGGTGGAGATCACCGGAGGCACTCAAAGAAGATCACCGGTCTTAATTTTCTCTCTCTAAAAGCTCAATCATCTCTAATCGGTATTTAATTTAAACACTAACTTAAAATCAAGTGAATTATTGCTTATATATTCGTAATCAAAGCTAATTATCTCTAATCGGTATGTAATTTAACTCAATCATCTTTAATCGTTGTATTTGATTTATGATAAGTTGGTTGTTTATTGGTGGTCATATATTCATAATTTTAGATTTTGAGCTCAAATTGTGGTTAATTACTTAGAATTTGGTTATTTGTAAAAAGATATAACTTATGTATTACCGGTCTTTAGAATTATTATCTTTTGATGAAATTTGTTAATTTTTTGTTAGATTGAGCAGATTTTTAAGTCGCTTGTTGATGTTATGAGACTAGTAGAATTTGGTTGTTTATTGAGCAGATTTTTACTCGAATTAGGTTAATTATTTGATTTCATGTTTAATAAGTGGTTAGTCAAATATATTTGATCTTTAAGTCGCTTGTTGATGTTATCACAACTAAAATTTTATTCGTATACTTGACGTGTTACTTGCTCGTTTAAATATGATATTTTAAAATTTTATTAAAAAAATGTCTTTTAAAGTTATTTTGATTGAAAAGGAAAAAAGTTATTAGATAATGCCAAAAATCAATATGTTAATAAAAGTTAGTTTTTTTAAGTTTTTGTCAAACACTCATGGATATTTTGAAAGGCAAGTTTTTTTCCTACTAATTTCTGAAAGCAGCTTTTTGACTGAAAAAGATGACGCCAAACGGACTTAATATATGAAATCAAAATAATCCAATCGTTCATTTAAAACTCAAATAATAAAAAATAAATATATAAAACTTTCAAAATAAATAAATAAACAAAGCGGTAGATGAATTATATTAATGTATATAGAGTTTTTTTTTTTAAATTATGTATAGAGAGATTTTTTTTGAAAATTATATATATATATAGATGTATATATATATGTATAATGACCATGAATAGTTTTTTTCTACTTTATATTTTTATTTAGTTGAGTTTTAAATGAACGATTAAATTATTTTGATTTCATATAATGTATATAAAGAGTTCGAGTTCGGGTGACTCTGAGTTACCCCACTTTCGGGAAACAGCCTGCATACTTTATTTAAAACCAATAGTATTCATCCACATGAATTCATAACAATAGCAAGTTTCTCACAAAAATATTTTAATGTGTATCAATTCGTATCAATTCATTCCTTTGTTATGTACTATCTCAAATCATATACTCTTCAGTCTCCATATAACTCTAAAATTGAGAAAATTTGAGATAAGAATTATAAAAAAGCTACTTAACATACAAAGTATTTTAGTTTTTGATTTTTCTGACATTAAAATTTTATTTAATGGAAGTATATCATCAAAATCACCACTTTTAAAATATAAATAACAAATTTCCTCTCTAAATAAGTATCATCAAGGTTGTATTGACTCTGTCTAATAAATATTTATTTAAATCAAATTATAAAGTGTTAAGAAATAATCGCGGCATATATATATATGAGTATTATATTCATTTTGTATAATGTTTTTTTCCTCGTGAGTGATAATTTACAATAACTTAATGTAGAAAAGATGGCAAATCTATCTAGACAATGATAAAAAAAAATCAATAAGTTTTAGGATTAATCTCTCAAACCTTCAAATCTTGAAAGCTGAAAAGATATTCTCCATATAAATAGTTTCTTCATTTACATTTTCAATAGTAGTATTTTTGTGTATAATTTAAAACTTAAAATAGAAGATATGTAGAGATCTTTTTTAGACAACTTGATCCCTGTTGTAGAATATTATTAGACTATTGGGCCTTACTCATAGTGGGCCTAAGTTGGGTTTTCTACCTTGTATAACCATAACATCTAGTATATAAAAAAGTTTAGAATCCTCTTGTATTGATACATTCTGTTTAATAAAGACTCTGTTGTGTGACATATTGGCTCTATACCTATACATATCTCATATATATATATACCGAGCTAATATGTCACACAACACGTTATCAGCACTTTGCTTGCAAAGATTGGAATAAAAGATAGGAGATTGGGATATTTGTTCAAAGAATATGGTTTAAGCTCGGATACTGTGTTATAAACATACGGCAAAATTTTGAAGTCTTTTGTTCAATCGGCCTTCACCAAAATACCAGAAGGAATGTATAATTTTTTTTATCACTGTGATGGTAGAAAATTGCATGTGTAATTAGATTTGCTACTACATAAAATTGAACCACCATGATTTATATATAAAATATGGATATAGTACTGTTATGGTAGTGTTATTGTATTATCTGCATGCTACGAATCAAAGACTATACACACATTATTAATCAACCATATGATTGTACTACACTAAATTGAAAATTGATGTAGGGTTATATACTTATATGGTAGTTTGTCTTTACCAAGCGTTGCTACTGTTTGTAGTTCTTATGCGTTACCAATACATGGTTGTATGATTTAAAATTCACACATGAAAATCTATATGAAACACATAGTTAACATCACAGATTAAATTGGTATAAATTGAATTGCTTACCCATGTTAAGTATAAAATTTATGTAATCTGATGGACTGAATACGTAACAAACTGAAACCCGTATGACCAGTTTATAACTCACTGTAAATTATGGAATGTTCTGTTAAAACAATGAAGGACCATACTGAAACATTCCAGAAATTTTGAACTCTATATGTAATAACACTAAAACTGAAAGTATTAGTTTACTGAAATTACACGCATGGTCATGTAGTAATTACATGTATAAAAACAATATATATGTGTTATAGAAGTCAATATTCGGTCTATAAATATTCACCCACATGCATATAGATATTTATTAAAAAGGCAAGTGCATTAAAATTGCATGTTAATTGAATAAATTGATATGTTTCCATGTAAATTTAACCACTTTGCATGTTAAAAATTACCATATATAGAATTATTTGGTAATTAAAAATATATTGATTGCTTGCATGTTAAAACTATAAGGTACAAAATTACTTATATGGCAATAAACCATAGATAATTGATTGATATCTTGTTAGCATAATCAACATATCTTTTGATATTACCATAGATATAAATATCACATATGTCAGTTAATTATTTGATTTGATCTAATTGATTTGATTTGATTTGATATGATATAATTTGTGTGATTGATAATCCTGAATTGATTTAGTTTATCACCAAATCTACTGCATGATTAGATATATATCATGAATATATTTTATACTTCCTTTTATATATATGTGGTTATCTACAATAGATATATCTGTTATTTATTGCCATGAATGGTAGAATTACGAAATCATATATATTCACATTTAAGTTGGAAAAATTATGAATCTTCCCTAAATAGGCTCACCTATTTGGATACGATGTTTAGGAAAGATATAGGCGGAAGTCGATAGCTTAATGAGGTCGGGTTTTAAGTGGCATTCGTGCCCTCCACTCTCACTGTCTTTCCTGTTCGTTTTTCAAATAGAGCTACCGAAAGGGATTGACTAAATAATAATTTTCCCGAGTGTGTTTATATAGTGATATATGTTTCGCTGAATTGATGTTTCAGTATCGAACCGTCGTTCGATCAATGAGAACCGATTCACATGAGAAGCAAAACTAATATTTTTGAACCTGTTGTTTCGAAAAAAAAGTTTGTGCTTGTGCAAATCATAAACATATAAACCAGTCGTTTTATATGATAAATAATCCAAAACTCCCAACTCATATTGGACGCCATCTATGATGAGAAAAATCGCAAAAGATACTTGCGAAATGACTGTATAAACGTTTATTTTAATCCGTCACTAGATGTTAGTCACCCTGATGTGTGAAAATGTGATGCCCAATTTTTTTTTTTGGATGCCATATTTGATGAGTAAAACACGAGTTTGTTGTTACTCTCGAGATGAATGCTAAGGCGTTGATTTTATTCCACCGCCACATTTGAGAAGTGATGGTATCTATGGTGAATAAATGTCTGAAATTGACATATTGGAGCGATCATTCATCAAAATACTAGCTTGGAAAGCGTATTCCATAAGCAGTATTGTGAATTTATATTCACTATGTTCATTTCCTTAATCTCCCATCTGTTTGCTGATGAGAAAATTGCCCCGATGATTAGTTTTAATCCTATCGGGTCAATCGTGAATTGTTTGCCTGATATTAATGCTTTTTGTGGACATTTTTTTTCATGAATCGAGAACCAAGTCAAATGTTATTTGTCTCAAACTATCACGATCCCGATGAATCGCCTAGCCAAGCGAGGTTTTAGACAATCGTCAAAGTCTAAGACATGTGGCTCCAAGACAGTTCTTGAAAGGAACAATATGGTGTGTTGTACCAAAGCAAGAGATAATGCTCAAGGAGCCAACTCTATGCTATAAAGACAAAGATCATGCACGGTTACCCCTTAAATAGTTCAAAACTATTATAAAGGTGGAAAATCCGATGCTAATGTGGTTAAAGCTAACTGAAAGGAAACTCTTGAGACCCCCGATTTTGTGGCTCAAATGAGTTTGGTACCTTTCTTTATTGATTTTAATAAATCATTGAGCCGATTTTTTGCTCATCTGGATTATATTTTTCCATTTGGATTATGATTTTTCCATTTGGATATACTTTTGGATTATGGTTTGCCTATTTACGAAATTTCTCGAATTAATTTAAAGTAATATTTGAGCAAATTCCTTTGACAAATGTGATCAAACTTTAAATTAAGAAACTTTAGGTAATACTTGTGGGGTAGTTGGTTTTATGGAAATAGTAAGTAACATTGTACCACATAATTTCACCAACTACTTGCCTAAAAGAGTACTCGTTGACAACGATTCTGGACTTGTCGTTCCAAATCGAAATCTTGATAAAACCAAATTGATTTGTCAAATATGAGGCCTTATACTCATGTAGGTCTTGCCGTACCTTGTTGAGTTATAAAATATTCGAGAAAACCAGTGTTATCTGGTAATAGTTCATGAAAGAATTAAAATTTCTTTACATAACCTCCATTCAATACGACCAAAAGCGTATTTTAGAGGAGTTGAAATGTCTTTCAAGTAGTTGCTACCACATTCTTTAAAGCATTTAAAGTTACCTTATCATTTCGCCTGTCGTCAAATGATAAATGATTTAGATGTTAAGACATGATTGTATGTACTATCATTCGCCTGTCGTCGATTGATAAGAGCATTTTGATATTGTGGCATTGACCGGATGAGATATTTTCGGGTCAAAAGACGATGCTTGATTTATAATCGCATCACATTTGGATTCTCTTTGATGATATATTTCATGATTAATCCTAAATTCATGCCACTAATGCTCACTTTGAAAGACTAGTATGTGTAAAGATCACGAAATGGACTCGTAGAATTCTTGTAAAGAATTGAAGGAGTTATTGTGGACTTATCCAACCATAAGACAGACCATAAATATAAATGGTTATGATTGATGCATCGACAATAAGGTCATATTTTATTGTTGTCCACAGAAATGCAGCATTTCCTAAATTTTTAGTCCTATCATTAAGTTGATGGCTCATGATCCAGATTATCCTGAAAAGTCTAGTCGACTTGATAATGTCGAAGAGTAAAAATCGAAATTTCGATTTGTATTACTTGACTTTAGGAATTGAAATTGAACATAATATTGATTATGCTCGACCCAAAATGGACTCACGGAAATTTTAAGCGGTTGCAAATGATTGCACGCGTTATTTGGTGATGCGCACCTATATATATTTCTGTGTGGGGTCACAATATATTGCATATTGCTGTATTGGTCCGTCTGAGGCCCATAGTCACTGAAAACACTAAATGCGTGCCAGTTGGTTACTGGTTATGAGCCAGACGCCTCATATGAACGCGTGTTTGAGTGCTTAATATTTTGATTAAGCCGCTAAAGCATTCAAAATATGCACCTCTAAAAATCAGGGACATAAGTCGATTATGAATCCCCTGCCTATCATTTGATAGAGTAACCTTGACAAGCGATCTTTTTACCGCATGATATGAGAAAGTGACATCGTTAAGACTGTTTTCCCCATCGTTAGGGGGATATTTGCATGTTACCATTGATAAGGAACGACGTGAAGTAACGTGGCATAACCTACTCAGTCTTAGCTTGATCCCCAAAACTGCACTTAGTGATAAGTAGTGCATAGTATCACTCAAGTCTAACTAAATGCCAAACACATTTAATGACTTTATGAGATGTCACGAGATCATTTATACCTGTTGCAAAGTGCTTGCAAGGATAGACGTCCTTGTCGGACGCCGTGTTCCTGTCGTAACACGTTGCTTTGGCCGAACCCGCCAAGCAAAGGATGCTGCCGTCGGCCGTCAGTCTGTCGTCCTTCCCGAGATATGAAGAAGTTGACAGGTTCTTAATTCCTTCAGCCCCAGAGGTGGTGAACTGAAACTCGTTTATCGCATGAGATTATAAAGGATCTAGGAGATGTGTGATTCCTCCTCATCCTGACAATCATGAAATATTCATATATTCGGTGACGACCGATAATATGAGCAAATTGTGGCAAGAAACCATGTACCGTTGCCTGAAGTCAATATAAAATAGACTGGACTAATGGAAAGTTGTAATCTAAGTAGACTCCTTATCGAAAGTGTGTTCGGACCTATAGCTTTAACACCACCAATGTTAAACGAGTTCGTTTATTTTGTTATTCGTAAGGAAGAGTGATGAGAATAATGAGATTATAGAATGCTCGCCTAGTAGAGCAAGTCTTCTCTCACACCTTGAAATTGATTATGAAATGGTTTATTTACTCGTAATGAATGTTATAACGGTCCCCTACTTTATCAGTTTAGCAGTTTTCGGAAAACTGATTATGCAACATGTGATTGTGGTCATGATTTTATCTCTGTGGGGATTTAGACTAGAGATGTGCATGAAGGTCCCTATGTGACTTCATAATGCTTGAATCAAGTAGTTCCTGACCACGGAACATGATCTCAATTAAATGATACGTTCACTATATGGATTAATATAATCCGAGTAGATGTGGTATACCCGCCTAAGTGAGTACTTGATTAGTTTTGGATACTTCAACAAGTATTATTCCCTTGCGTGTTTTATTACGGGATCCATTTTTGGATTTGCCTTCGAGATGAAGGATCTTGGGAAGACAGGGTAGTGACTCGGCCTGATGATCGAGTCCCATAAAGATTGAATCTAAATCCATGATTCAGACTTCACCCAGAAAGTGTTATAACCTTTTAGTCATTATGACACTAAGTAGTCAAATTCTCCAATGATCGTTCGATCACTAGACATTGATATAGACCCAGTTCGTCCCTGATGAGACGATGAAGAGATATTGAACCATGATGTTCATACATAAGTACAATAAGCGCATCATTGTACTTGGTCTAATGTACTAGGACGAACATCTCGTCTGCTGTGAATGGTATAGCTCGACACAGTATCACGCTAACACGCTGCCATTGAAATGGCATAAAAGACATTTTCCCATTACCTTTAGGTAACTGTGGATGAGGGCTTGTCTTATCCCATTTTGCGTGATCGAGTGTACCTACCCCATTCGATACTCGAATTAACGCAACTCTTTTTCGGTTATACCGATATCGGTTACTTATCAAACCTGCATAAGGGATATTCCTAATATGGTTACGTCTTTACCATTAGGAATAAGGCGATATCTTGGAGGTTTTGGAATGACTCCAAACGAATTACTATGATCTACTCGTGCTCTATGAAACGACTAGAGAGTGTATATGGCTTCGAGCTAGTATTAGCCATATTTGAATTACATATGCTCTGCCTCACGATCCAGATAAAACACTTGTCTTATTTGAGGACAACTTGTTGTTATCGATCAAGAGAGACATGACTACATTATGCTATTTAGCATTTCTCGCCGAAATAAATCTTCACATATGAAGTTTAAGAGAATCCATTTGAATGCTCATTCTATTCCACGTTAGATTTTCTTACATCCAGTCGTGTGCAAGTAAAGGAAGCATATAGTCGAATGCTCGTACTCTTTCTTGAAATATGAAATCCTTACACTGAGTCATGTGCAAGTGAGGGGGAGCATCCAGGTGAATGCTTATTGCACTAATTACTACTTAGTCAAAATTCTCACACCCTGTCGTGTGCAAGTGAGGGGGAACATCCAGTCACATGCTTGTGTACTCTTTTTGTCCTTAGACCAAGGTTTTTTCCCACTGTATTTTCCTTGGCAAGGTTTTTAGCGAGACACGTTCCCATCATATCTCACTTAAGATTGCCGAAATTAGGGGGAATATCTTGTTGTATACTTTTTACCACTGTGTACTCTTTTGTCCTTCAACTAGAAGTTTTTCCCACTGAGTTTACTCTAGCAAGGTTTTGATGAGTCACCTGTTTTGTGTTTGATCCCCTACTACTACCACTGTTGCACTCTTTTTTATTCGATCAGAGATTTTTCCATTGGTTTGCTCTGGCAATGTTTTGATGAGGCACACTGTTTTGTGGTTAGTTAATTACATGGAATTTCGGCCTATATCATTCAGCTACACAGTTTCTCATATGTACCGATTTTGTCCCACACTGGGTTTTCCAGCTCTAAAGTTTTTATGTGTTTAGCACTGCGAATGAACTCGACTCAGATCGACAGCATGAAGATGAAGAAATCAAAACGTTCAAAGGGGAAGTGTTGTAGGATATTATTGGACTCTTGGGCCTTACTCATAGTGGGCCTAATTTGAGTTTTCTATCTTATATAACTCTAACCTCTAGTATATAAATAAGTTTAAGGTCCACTTGTATTGATGCATTCTGTTTAATAAAAACTCTGTTGTTGTCTCTCATATATCTCTCTTTATATCTATACATATCTCATATATATATATATATATATATATCAAGCTAATATGTCACACAACAATCCCTTTTTATTAGCTTCCTTTTTCCTATATGAATGAATTCTAGAGGTGATTATTGGTAGTATGCAGCCAAAGTCTGCTTTCCCTAATGCAGCCAAGTCGTTCACTTTTGAAATATATGTCGTTTTTATATTTATTTTTTTGATATTTTGGTTTTTAAAAATTTCACAAAATACAACTAAATCCAAAAAAGTTATAAGAACGTAAAACTTTTCGAAACTAAAAATAGTAGCATATAACTTGTGTATGTATAGTATGATTTGATAAAAAAAAAATTAAAAATATATTTCATGAGGTTAAAATTTTGGAGTGTCACAGAACATCTTATTTTGAAGGTGTTAGCCCCCTTCCTCCGGATGATCAACTCACACATCCATCTTAATTAAAATATGCGCATGGACCATTAATGCTCATCAATCTCAATCAAATTAGTAATGACCATAGAAATGTGTCTCTATAATTTATCCTACATTGACAATTTGACATATCAAACTAGATTTTACGGATTCAAATTTTTTAGAGTATATAATGGACTCACATACTCTAAAATTCAATCTAACATGTGAAATAAAAATAATTGTTGTGAGATTATTGGACTCATGGGCTTATACTTTATGGGCCCAAGTTGGGCTTGTAACCCTACCCCTCTATCTATATAAAGAGGGCTAGGAGTCTTGTATTTTACATTCATTCACATATTCCTTCATTAATAAAGATCATGTTGTTCTCCCCTCTCTCTACTTCTGTCTCCCTATATACGTAGCTAATAGTGTATTACAACAATAATCAAGTTGTCTAGATTTATACGTGAGTTTTGTAAAAAAAATTATATAATTTTAATATACAAAATAAGATATATTAAAATCATTAACCTTTATTTATTTATTTATTAATAATTAAGTTTAGGCTAGTTTCAACTGGTATTCTATAATTTTATTTGGTTTTTTATTGTGTTGTAAAGTTAGTTTTAATTTACAAGATCATAATTTATATTTTATATATTAAAATTATATAAAACAATTACAAAACTCACGCCTAAATATGGACCATTGAATTGTTTTTATTTTATACGTTAGATTGAACTGTAGAGAATTTAAATTCAGATTAATTATAGATAAAGGAATTGGTAAAGCAGTGTAGTATATATATATATATATATATATATATATATATATATATATATATATATATATATATATATATATATGGGAAATGTTATATGAACATCATGAAAAACACCCAAGTGGACACTTTTTTTCAAAAACGCTCCAAATCAAGATTTGGCTAAGGCAAATCTCCACGGTTTCATTATACATCTCGGAAAAAAAAACAAGACACATATTTGTGTTCCCGTCGTGAAACCGGGGAGATTTGCATTAATCAAATCTTGATTTGGAGCGTTTTTGAAAAAAAGTTCCACTTGGGTGTTTTTCATGATGTCCATATATCCTCCCCCATATATATATTGAGAATATATAGGTGTTAAAGAATGCAAATTGCTTAAAAGATATATGAAGATTAGTTTAGAAGATATTGTTTCTTTTATTGTGTAACTAAATATCTATTATTATGCAAAGTATTTATCACGAAATGCAATCTATGTGTTTACAAAATCTGTCATGATGCAATTAGATTGAATGCTATATAGAGTTATGGTTTCAAAATATATTAAGATTTTATCTCTAAAAGATATTATTTTATATGTTCATTGTTTAAAAAAATAGTAACTGCTATTGTCTAGCAAGTTATTAACAGGTATTGATATGAAAATTGAGATCAATTAAATGCAACAATATCTCGTGCAAAGATGGAAAGATTGAGATCAATTAAAAGAGGCCAAACAATCAACAAGATCTTAAAGAAAGAAGATTGTTTTACTCTTTAAATAGTTAATAACTTTACTTGTAAAAAGTATGTGTTCTAAATTTTAAATAACTCACCTTTGAGAGAATACACAGTGAGCTTTTAAAACAAAAAACAATGGTGGGATGTCATTGATATTTTGAGTGATAGTTATAAGGCAGGAACAATATAGAGATAGGCAGAAAAAGCTAGAGAGATTCTGAGAGTTTTTCATTAAGACTTGAATCCTATATTGTAAGTTTTTATAATATCATTAATTTGGATGAGTATCCCGGATACGTAGCCTAGTTGGGTGACCTCCGTTGTTAAATGTTCTTGTAAATTAGTTCAATTACATTTAACTTTACAAGTTCTGTCCATCATTATTGTGACGACCCAGATTTCCATGTAGGAAATTCTGTGGTGCGGTGTTGTGTGTCAGTCACACATCGCCCAGATGTGAGAGTACTCGTGTGGTATATGAGATTAAAGATCCATTTCCTATCAACGAGACCTTTTAAAGTCGTGCGGCACAATAGCGAGGACGGAACTCCACAGTTAAGCGTGCTTAGCTTGGAGTAGTACCAGGATGGGTGACCCCCCTGGAAAGTTGTGCCAAAGCGGACAATATTGTTGATACGGGCGTAGCGGTTCGGTCCGTAGGACCGGGTCGTTATAGATGGTATCAGAGCCTCTATCTGGCCGGAAATGTGGGGACTAGCACGTGTGTGTGGATCCCTGAAGGACAACGTGCCCGACGAGGACGTCGTGCCTAAAGGGGAGGGTGATTGTGACGACCCATATTTCCAGGTAGGAAATTCTGTGGTGCGGTATTGTGCGTCAGTCCCACATCGCCCAGATATGAGAGTACCCGTGTGGTATATGAGCTTAAAGATCCATTTCCTATCAACAAGGCCTTTTAAAGCCGTGCGGCACAATAGCGAGGACGGAACTCCACAGTTAAGCGTGTTTAGCTTGGAGTAGTACCAGGATGGGTGACCCCCCTGGGAAGTTGTGCCAAAGCGGACAATATTGTTGATACGGGCGTAGCGGTTCGGTCCATAGGGCCGGGTCGTTACAATTATACTTAGCTTACAACTGTGGTTCCAACTGTACTTGAAACCTAACTGCATAACAGCAACTAGAATAGCATATAAGAATTTCAATTGGTATCAGAGCTTCACACTAGATTCTACTTAGTGAGGATCCTGTGTTCTGGTAAATATGGACTTAATGAGGGAAGCAAATGCGTTTAACAAGCCACCATTGCTTGAAGGTGGAGTTAATCATGGAGTCTAGAAAATAAGAATGAGATCCTTCATAAAACAGGAAGATGGACAAGCATGGAAGTCTGTACTCTATGGTTGGGAAGTTCCAACTGTCACCGATGATGAAGGTGAACTAGTTTATGTGCCTGAAGATAGATGGTCTGTTGATGAGGACAAAAAGTCAAGTGCAAACTCAACAACAATAAACCTAATCTTTGTTGGTATAACTCTAAACGTGTTCAGGTATATCTCTCACTATGAAACTGCCAAAGAGGCATGGGATATCTTACAATTAACCTTTGAGGGAACTGTTAAAGTAAAAACTTATAAACTCCAACAATTAACTACTCAGTTTGAAAATCTAAGAATGGAGAAAGATGAAACTATTGAACAGTTTAATGGAAGAATTTGTCATATTGCCCATCAAGCTGGAACCTTAGGTGAAAAATACAGTGATGCTAAACTTGTGAAGAAAACACTAAGGTCTCTTTCAGAAAGGTTTGAAATTAAAGTAACTGCTATTGAGGAATCAACATATCAAGAAAACTTAAAACTTGAAGAACTTATAGGAAATCTAAGCACTCATGAGTTAAAATTATTCAAACCAAAGAAAACAGAAAAAGGGAATAGCCTTTCAAATTAAGAAATTTGAACCTAAATTCTGTTATAATATGCCTGATGAAGAACAGCTGGCCTTCTTTGCTAAAAATATTTACAAAAAATTCTATAAGAAAAAGCATGATGATACTGGAATCTCTAAAAACTTTCAGAAAAGAGAAAATCAATTTAGGCCAGAATGTAGACTTAATAATAATTCTAAAGAAAAGTGGAATGCAAAAGAAAAATATGACAGAGAGTATCAGTCTAAAGAAATTCAATGCAGAGAGTGTAGAGGTTATTGTCACATTCAGGCTGAGTGTGCCAACACTTTAAAAAGAAACAAAAATGCTTATATAACCACTCACAGTGATAGTGAATCTGAAAGTAACAGTGATGTGGAGGATGAATCTAATTTTGTTAATTTTATGGGAAGAATCACTAATGATGAACCTGTGTATGAAAGTGATTGTGAGTCAGTTTCAACCTTAGTTACAACTGTACTTAAAACCTATAGTAGTGATGAGGCAGAACCTTCTGAAGAGAATATTACTCAACAATATCTTGTTATTTATGAAAAATATCAAAGTCTGTACAAACAATCTATTATCATCAATAAACTCAATACTAATCTAAAAGATGAAATAAAGAACCTCGCTGAACAACTCAACAAACAACAATTTGAGTTAAAAGAAACCAAAAAATAAGAAAATAAAATTGTTGAATGCTTTAGCTTCAGATAAATTAGATGATATGTTGTCCTATTCTAGAGGCTCAAAGGATAACATGGGTTTGGGATACTGTGGTTATAAAGACAGTGGAAAAACTACTTTTGTTAAATCCTCTATAAAATCTGAAACTTATGATATTGACAGTAAGGTTAGAAGTACAATTGCAACCAGAAAAGAGTTGAAAGTTCTTAAGGCTAAACCTAGACTTAATCCTAAATTGTGTAATTTTTGCAAAAGACCTGGACATCTAGAAATCAGGTGCTACTTATAAATGCACAGGAACTATATTTCTCAGAAAAACTGTTTGTCTTGGGATGAAAAGATGAATTGGGTTTGGAAAGTTAAGATTAAAAATGACTAAATTGCCAACAATAAATCTGTCATTACTTCTCTAAATGCTGTTACTGCTAATTATTGGTATTTTGACAGTGGTTGCTCTAAACATATGACAGGTAATGCAAGTGCTCTCAAAAATGTCATAAATCTTGCAAGAAACACTGTTGTGTTTGGAGGTGGAGACACATGTAAAATTATTGGAAAATGAATCTTGAATAAACCTGGAATGCCTGAAATCAATGATGTATTTCTATTAAATGGTTTAAAGGCTAATCTTATTAGTATTAGTCAACTGTGTAATAATCAGATGTTTGTTCAGTTTAATAAAGATAGATGTCTTATTACTGATTTAAATGATGATCTGATCATGACAGGAGTTAGATCAGCAAATAGCTACTATGTTTTTGAGAAACTGAATAAAAGTATTACCTGAGAATAGGTGGAATCAAGCTGTAACTAATAATGTTGATATTTGGCATAAAATGCTTGGTCATGTGAATTATAAAACTTTGGATAAACTTGTTAAGAGAGAACTAATAAGAGGTATTCCTAATCTTAGCCCTAAAACTCAAGATGTGTGTGGTGATTGTGCAATAGGAAAACAAACAGAGTACTCATAAAAGTACTAGTCAGATCTATACTAAGAGAGTCTTAAAACTTCTTCATATTGATCTAATGGGTCCTATGCAAACGGAAAGTATTGGTGGTAAGAAGTACATTCTGGTAGTTGTAGATGATTTCTCTAGATACTCTTGGGTGGTGTTCTTAAAAGATAAAACAGAAACCTTTGAACTTGCAACTTGAAAAAGGATCCACTATTGGTAATATTGTTAGTGTTAGAAGTGATCATGGAACTGAATTTGAAAACAGTAAGTTTAGCAACTTTTACAACTCTCTACGGATAAGTCATGAGTTTTCTACACCAAAAGCCCCCACAGGAAAACAGTGTAGTGGAAAGGAAAATAGAACTATTCAGGAAATGGCTAGAGTCATGGTTAATTCTAAAAAACTTGCCAAAAGATTTTGGGCTGAAGCTGTCAATATTGCATGCTATATTGTTAATATGGTCCATCTTACTAAAGGTACTACTATGTCTGCTTATGAAATTTGGAAAGGTAGAAAACCAAATGTCAAGTATTTTCAAGTATTTGAGTGTGTCTGTTACATTCTTAAAGATAGAGAACATCTTGACAAGTTTGATTCTAAAAGTGATAAAGGAGTATTTCTTGGGTATGCTCAAAATAGTAGGGATTTTAGAGTCTATAATCTGAGAACAAACTGTGTCATGGAATCATATAATGTGATATTTGATGATTTAAAAGATGTGTATAAGACTACATGTGATGATGATGAGTCAGGAATCAAAAGTAAAGAAACAGAAGAAATTCAAAAAAATTACAGTCCAGTAGTGGTTGGAAGTCCAGTTGCAACTGAGGTTGAAACACAGAGTATAACAGATTCTGATGAAGAAGAAGATAGCTCTCCAATCCAAACTGGAAGCAAGCCTCGTTATGTAAGGACTCAGAAAAATTACTCTCTTGAAAATGTCATAGGAGAAGTCAATGCAGGTATGAAAAACAGAGGTAAAAGAAGTAATATTGTTCATTTTGCCTGCTATATCTCTCAATTAGAACCTAAAAATATAAAAGAGGTATTGGAAGATAGTGAGTGGATTCTAGCTATGCAAGAGGAACTGTCTCAATTTGAGAGGAATGATGTGTGAACATTAGTACCCATGCCTAATAGTAAAAATGTTATAGGTACTAAATGGAACTTTAGGAATAAAAGTAATGAAGATGACATAATTGTTAGAAATAAAGCTAGACACGTAGCTCAATGATACACTCAAATTGAAGGAATAGACTTTGATGAAACTTTTTCCCCTGTAGCAAGAATACAATATATTAGAATGCTACTTTCTCGTTTTTGAGTGCTTTCTTAAATGGAAATATTAAGAGTACTTTCTTAAATGGCAATATTCAAGAAGAAGTCTATGTTAGTCAACCTAAAAGTTTTGAGGATCCTAAGTTTCCTGAACATGCTTATTTTTTGAAAAAGGCCTTGTATGGTTTAAATCAAGCCCCTAGAGCTTGGTATGAAAGATTGACTAAGTTATTAATTGAAAAAGGTTATAGCAGAGGGGGAGTTGACAAAACTCTTTTTACTAAGAAAACCCCTAAGGATATTATTGTTGCTCTAATTTATGTTGACGACATTGTGTTTGGTTCTACCTCTGATAATAAAATTTCTTAATTTATTTCTGATATGAAACATGAGTTTGAAATCAGTGGTGGAAGAGAATTAACTTACTTTCTAGGACTTCAAGTTAAACAGAATGAAAAGGCATTTTTCTATGCCAAAGTAAGTATACTCACAATCTTGTCAAGAAATTTAGTTTGAGTGAGAGTAAAGAGAAAAGAACAGCTATGAGTACCACTCTAAAATTGTCTATGAATGATAAAGGTAAGAGTGTTTGTCCTAGTCTCTATAGGTCTATAATTGGAAGTCTTCTCTATTTGACTGCTAGTAGACCAAATCATTGCTTAAGTGTAGGAGTGTGTGCCAGATATCAGACAAATCCTCTAAAATCTCATCTTCTTGCTATCAAAAGGATCTTGAGGTATGTGAAAGGCACTACTCACCTTGGTCTATGGTATTCTAAATACACAAATCATTTTTTGGTTGGTTACTGTGATGCAGACTGGACAGGTAATATAGATGACAGAAAAAGTACTTCTGGTGCTTCTTTTTATTTTGGGAATAATCTGATTTAATGGTTTAGTAAGAAACAAAATTGCATTTCTTTATCAACTGTTGAGGCAGAGTGTATTGCAGCTGGTAGTGGATGTACTCAACTTATATGGATGAAATAAACGTTATCTGATTATAATGTTAAACAAGTAGTGCTAAATTTGTTTTGTGATAACAAAAGTTCTATAGACTTGGCAAAGAATCCAGTACAACATTTCAGAACTAAACATATTGATCTAAGACACCATTTTATCAGCGAATTAGTTGAAGAAAAGAGCTTAATTTTAGAACATATTTCAACTGAAAGACAATTAGCAGATATTTTCACAAAACCCCTTGATACAAACAAGTTTGAAACTTAAAGGAGTGATATTGGGGTATGTCAATATACATCTAATTAAATACTCTTGCTATGTATGTTTTTCGATGAGTAACATTAATAAATTTTGTGCTTAACGTAAGTCTTGATTGAGCTATGAAGTTTTTTTCGAAAAAGCCGCTAAATGATGTCTCAAAAATAGATGTGGGATAACTTGCCCTAAAACCTCTCTTGTAATAGAGTTGAAACACAAAGTGCAAATTTTACATTCAGTTGCAAGCTTAGTTGCAACCACAGTTGCAAGCTCGTTCTGAATTACATACATGCCAGTGACTATCAAAAGAAAGCCATATTTCTTATGATCAAATTCAGCACAAAATGTTGTTCATAGTGCACTTATATTAATAAAAAGCCAAGACAAAGTCTTGAAATTTTTGGCATCAGTTATACTCTTTACTTGCTGAGATAATCAAGCTAGTTTTTGTGTAGAGGAAAAACAAATTTGCTCATTATAGCTCTTAATCATAATTTTTATTGTATGGATGTCCTATGATAAATATATATTCTTGAGTAAGTTGTTAGTATCTTGTGTTCAAAATTCTATACTATATATTATTGCTATATTTATTTTGAAACATGTCAAATTTCCTATATTTCTTCAACTCCTTAAAATCAGAATAATTAGATAAATCTGTTTCAAATTGGAATGTAGATCTTTATTCCTTGCTGAATCTATTTTTGATAAAAACAGTATCTTTTATGCCTAATACGAAAAATTTGAATATCTTTAAAAAAGAAGAAGATAAGTATCTATTTTTGGGGAAAATTGGTTCAAAAATAGATTTGGGTATATCTTTTCTTAATTTAAAAAGATTTGGGCTTAATTGCTATTTAAGCTAGTGCTTATATTTAACTAACAACAACAAAAATCAGAATTACTATCTCACTCTGTATCAACTTAATCACTCTGTTTTTCTGGAAAACCCTATTTCACGTGTTCAAAGTGTAGTTGCAACCTCAGATCCAACCATGTCGTCTTCTCCTCATAATAATCCTGGTTTAAACTATGAGGACGACATTACTCTTGGTGACTTTGTGAATCTGTCCAAAACTCGTACAGGTTCTAAGACAAAAGTAAGTGAACCTTTTTCTACCCAACCTAAAAAATGTAGGGCTAAAAAACGTCCTGACAGAAATACACAAAGAGACCCTCTCTTTGTTAAATATACCTATGATACTCTTAATAATGAGGTTGATCCTAGGTTTTGGAATAAAATCATGTCAGATAGGTTTGTTGAGCTTGGTCATAGGAAAATACATTCTGAAAGGCAACTGAATCTGGCTAGTTATAGGAATATTTAGCTTCATGTTGAGAATTTGTTGAAAGAAGTTGGTCTTGACAGAACAATAAGTTACCCTGAATCTTACTATTCTGAACTAATTAGGGAATTCTATGCTAATCTGAATGATGGGGTGTTTGATGAGGGTGATATGGCTTTTGAAAGAGTGTTTGTGAGGGGTCATACTCTTGATTTTAACCCTGAATTGATCAATAAGTTTCTAGGTACTGCTAGTCCTCCTGAGGGTGATCTTGACTATGATATACATGTTGTAGCTCTAGCAATTACAGGAAAAGAAAATCAGTTTGATGGTAATTCCATTAAAACTTCAGCTCTTACTCTTAGTGTAGCTATTCTACATAGAATCTCTAAATTCAATTGGACACCTACTAAGCAACCCTCTAAACTCACCAAAGAGATGGAAGTATTCATCTATAGAATTATGTCTAAAATTCCTATCAATTTTCGTGAGCATGTGTTCAAATTGATCAAAAAGTTTGCTGATGTCAAAGCTAACTCTGTCTTGCTTCATTTTCCTTGCCTAATTTCTGAATTTCTTCTTTCTCAAGTGGATCTTGTGCCCTCCTCAAATGCTAATCCTCTGATTCAACCTTTTGAGAAACCTACCAAATACTCTTCTGCTCTCTATATTTCTGCTAAACTTCTTACAGAAGGTCATATCAATGATATTACTGATGAAAAGGGAAAAGAAAAAGAGTCTACTAGTGCTGTTCCTAAGAAGAAGGGTATTAGAAGGTATATGCTACAACAACTAGCTCCAAATCAAGAGAAAAATGCCGAGTTAGACACTCATGACTATGACCTCAATAGGCTGCTCAAAAACCTCAAGGAAAGTGACAATGAGAGTAACAGTGACAGTGACAGTGGCTACTCCTTAAGCAGTGAAGATGATGATGTGGTTAGGGATGACCTTGTTTCCTCAAGAGCCCCTAGACATTGATGTGTCAAGTAAGAACAACTAGTTTGTACTGGCTATGACAAATAGGGGGAGAACTTTGAAGACTTTATGTTATGTGTTTTACTTCAATTTCTGTAAATTCTGTGTTAAAACTATTATGTGCCAGTCATTTTGGCCTTGTGTATTGTTTGCAACATATTTCTTAAATACTGTTTCTTAATGTTTGAATAAGTTGTGTTCTTGGTGAAATTGATGAATGAATGTTTATTTGAGTTATATTGTCTGCAATTCTAACTTGCAGGGGGAGCTTAAGTGTTTAACTCAAAATCACTTGCAATGTTCGGTAATTTTAAAAAACAGGGGAGACTGTATGTGCTAACATAATTTACAGGTGGAACTGTTTGTATAAACTCATATTATTTGTCAAATCCAATGATAAAGGGGGAGATTGTTAGGACCATATTTCTGGCCTAGTAATTCTTTGTTGCCAATTGATTTGAACAAAATAATCTAAATTGAATGTTAAGAATTAAGACAGTTTTATGTTTACATGTGAGCTTGCAACCTCAGTTGCAATTACAGTTCCAACTTGCCAATACGCATGATTCTGTCTAATTCTATCTAACGACATTACTTAATCTTTAAACTCTTTTATTTGAATTAAAGTATGTAGGATATATTCTCATTTGTTTAAAAAGATTTACTTTATATATATTGAGAATATTTAGGTGTTAAAAAATGGAAGTTGCTTAAAAGATATATGGAGATTAGTTTAGAAGATATTGTTCCTTTTATTGTGCAACTAAATCTCTATTATTATGCAAAGTCTTTATCACGAAATTCAATCTATGTGTTTACAAAATCTGTCATGATGCAATTAGATTGAATGCTATATAGAGTTATGGTTTCAAAATATATTAAGATTTTATCTCTAAAAGATATTATTTTATATGTTCATTGTTTAAGAAAATAGTAACTGCTATTGTCAAGCAAGTTATTAGCAGGTATTGATATGAAAATTGAGATCAATTAAATGCAACAATATCTCGTGCAAAGATGGAAAGATTGAGATCGATTAAAAGAGGCCAAACAATCAACAAGATCTTAAAGAAAGAAGATTGTTTTACTCTTTAAATAGTTAATAACTTTACTTGTAAAAAGTGTGTGTTCTAAATTTTAAAGAACTCACCTTTGAGAGAATACACAGTGAGCTTTTAAAACAAAAAACAATGGTGGGATGCCATTGATATTTTGAGTGATAGTTATAAGGCAGGAACAATATAGAGATAGGCAGAAAAAGCTAGAGAGAGTCTGAGAGTTTTTCATTAAGACTTGAATCCTATATTGTAAGCTTTTATAATATCATTAATCTGGATGAGTATCCCGGAGATGTAGCATAGTTGAGTGACATCCGTTGTTAAATGTTCTTGTGAATTAGTTCAATTACATTTAACTTTACAAGTTCTGTCAATCATTATACTTAGGTTCCAACTGTACTTGGAATCTAACTGCATAACAACAAGTAGAACAGTGGATAGGAATTTCAGTTATAACCGGGGGACTTCCAAAATTGGTAATAAATTTTCCTTATAAAGATTTGATGGAGGTTAAAAATTAGGCTTAGCATCATGCGACATTTAATACATGCGGTCTGAAATCTAGCAATTAAGACGGAGTTAATAAGCATTTAATGACCCCATCGAGAGGAGCACATAGGGTTCTGAACACGCTTTGCTCGTCGAGTAGCTTATCAGCGAAATAAACTCTGAAAGATACTCATATATTTAGATAATCCAATCAGATAATCATGGAATAAAAAAACACCAAATCTATGTAGACATATCTAATAAATATAGGATCAACCCCTTAAATATACATTAATTAAGCACAAATGAAAGCGTATCCGTCAGCGAGACTAGAAGATTGGCGAGGAGCCCACGTCAGTGCCTCATCGCCAAGTGATATTCGACTATCCGAAAGGATAAACCTACGATATCAACGCCTTCGAAGGCTAATAAAAGAAAAATGGTCCCCAGGAGAGATCATCTCGTCAGCGGGTAGAAGTGGCGTCATCCGTTCGGGCTAGCAAAGTCGGTGGAAAGATACATGAGATATAGCAAAATATATCTCAGCATGTAATTAGGGATATACGAAGATATAAAGCATATATAATATAGATATGATAAGATAAACGTTATCGATAAGATAATATTTGTTGAAGTCAAAAAATATGTTTGGACCAATCCGTGAATGTCACGTCATATTTTTATCCTATATAATATAGGTATGATAAGATAAATGTTATTGATAAGATAATATTTATTAAAGTCAAAAAATCTGTTTCAACCAATCCGTGAATGCCACGTCGTCTTTTATCATATATGAATATGATACATCCTATCCAATTATAACCATCTCTCAAAACAAACACAAACACAAACACTTTTAAAAATTACTGTAATCTTTATTTCATAAATTTCTAACTCAAAATAAAAATGAGTTATAACGGTGAATATGACGACACTTCTCTTTTAACTATAACTACATTGATTCATCAAGTAGTTCAAATCCGGAACTAACCGACTACATAGAATTTTTTAACAACGTCGATGATTTGTCTTGGGATAAGAGGGCTGACATGACTACTGACATTGGTCAAGATTTAGGTTTTTTCCTTTCGATCTGTAGGTCTTGGGGGGGGGGGGAGGGTGATTCGAGAAGAGCAGCGTATGTTGAGCAAATGTGTGATAAGTCGGATATTTATTTTGATTTGTTTGAAAATCTTGCTTCGGAAGGTTTTGAATATGATTATATTCTTGAGAGTTTGAATTGGGGTGAGTTCAACACTAATTTTGCCCCTCTCGATAGGGGTTTAAAGATTCGCAACACTATTTATTTACCTATTTACTCCGAGTCTCGTCAATGGAGATCTTACATCCCTACTGTAACGGTGTTCGTCAACAACTGCCATTATGCTTAAGTTGTTCCTAAAGACGAGAACTTTCCGATGCCAGAAATTGTGAGTCGGTGGGAGAAAGTACACACTCAAGATGTTGATCAATGGAAGAGGCTTTTTCGATCAAATTTCAGCAAATACAAAGTGTTACAAAAGAGGGAAAACAAATCTCAAATGAAACACCATACTACGTAGGCGATTAGTTATTTATGTAAGGTACTCTTTTATGTAATTAATGTAGTATTTTATGAAATTTATGTAATGTTTCATGTTGAGTTAGTTTCTTTATTTAATGTTTCATGTACATTTAATAACTTATTCGAACTCTATTTCGTTGCTTCATTCAACAACATTGGCAACTACAACTAATAAATGAATTTATACACACAAAATAAGATAGCTAATAATCAGCCCAGAGTACCATATTAAAACGATCGTAAGTATCTTGTATGTACATGAAAAATGCATTTTGTCAAGTGTTATACATTCCTTGTATGATGGACTAAATATCTGTAAAAATACTCAAACTAAAAAAATCACTAAATCACAATATATTTGCTTCACAAAAACGCAAAATAACCAGCAAAGTGTAAAAAAACAGTCATGATACAATATTGCAACGGTCGTAAAGCTCTCGTATGTACATGAAAAAGTATGATTCCAAGTATTACACATTTCTTGCATGACGTACTAAATACTTGTAAAAAGAATCAAACTTAAACAACCACTAAATCATAACTTATTTGCTTCACAAAAAAGCAACATAACCAGGCAAATGTAAAAAAAAACAGTCATGATAGAATATTGCAACAGTTGTAAAACTCTCATATGTATATGAAAAAATATGATTTCAAGTGTTACACATTTCTTGCATGACGTACTAGATACTTGTAAAAATAATAAAACTAAAAGTATCACCCACAACTTATTTGCTTCACAAAAGGCAACATGACAAGCCAAATGAAAGAAAACAGCCATAGTATCATATTGCAACGGGCGTAAAACTCTCGTATGTACATGAAAAAGTATGATTACAAGTGTTAGCCATTTCTTACATTACAGACTAAATACTTCTGAAAATAATCAAAATAAAATGGTCACATAATTACAATTTATTTGCTTCGTTAAATGGCAACATGACCATTTTGTTTTATATAAAAGAAAAATTGTGATTTTTTTTACGCAGAGGCAGGAAGGTAATTTACCTTCCTGTAAACCGTACTTTCAAAGTACGGACCGTACTTTGGAAGTACGGACCGTACTTTGGAAGTACGCGTACTTCGGAAGTACGGTTTTCAGAGAGCTTTAAACCATAGTTTCCAGACTACGATTCGTACTTTTAAAGTACGGTTTGTGTGTGAAATAAAATTATTTGTATTAGAAAAATGCAGCCTATTTTACAAATAATTATACTTTTGAGCAATATTATACCAGTATCAATTATTTCTCACCACTCTCCATATAATTATTAAACTTTTTCCAAACAAACTCACAAATACTTACTTCATAAGTATATTAGTAAGTATACTTTTCGACTTCAATAAAAAAAGTACACTTTTGTACTTATAAAATCCAACAAAACGAAGCCGAAATATTTAGGTCTTAAGTTATAAGACTTGCTAATTTCACGTGTTATTATTGGAATGGCAAAAATGAGCTAGGTCGTTTAGGAACAAATCGTTTAGGTTCATTTTTTTAATCTGAAAAATCCATGTGTTTGGTTTGTAAGATTTTTTTGATTTTTAAAAATCCAGATGTTTTGCCAAAATAATCCTTAAAAGCTAAAAATCAATAATCCAATTATTTAGTGGAAATTTGGAAAAAAATTTCTTTATTCACCATTTTTTTAGGGAGTTTAATGAAATATTTACGGGCGGGTAAAAACACTCCTAATCTTTTAGCCAAATTACTCTCTTTTTTCTAGCATATTTATCTCCAAGCGGTATGTTGTCATTTTTTATAAAAAAAAAATCTTGAATCAAAAAGTTGAAACTAGACAGAAATTTTAATAAACTCTGGAATTTTGTATTTATTGCCAAACGTCCTAATGCCTCTTTTTAAAATCAAGACTTTTGGTCACAAATTTTATAAATGAGATGTTTGACCAAAAAAATATGTTGCCAAACATGCTGGGCATGGCCTGATTTGGTTTCGTTAATTTTGGTGTACGGAACCGAAGAAAATTCTCGGTTTGATTAGGTTTCAATTTTTGATTTAAGGGGAAGTGGACCAAAACCACACCGACTCGGTTTAGGTCTGTTTTCAGTTATATTTCGGGTTTTTTAGACAACCCGGGTCAAGGTTCACTTTGGATTAAAAAAAACGCATTTCGAGTTGTTTTAGTTGCAATAATTAACATTGGCATTACACCTTAAATGATTGTAGGCCATTCAGCCGTCTCCAAGAATTTTGAGACCCGAAACAAACCTCAAATGACAACAACCTTTGGTGTGAAATATTTTTTTCATTAACGAATAGTATGGCCGATAAGTTGTTTGATGACAAAGTCCAAAAGCGTCTTTCTATTTATTAAAAAAAATGAATAATTTTTCATAACCCATCAACACACAAGCTACCCGAGTATATCAGGTTCACTATCAATGTTCGAAATCTACCACCTGCAAAACAAGTTTACCTCAAAAGAGGGTTACTAATTATAAAAAGAAATAAAAAATATACACACAAACATATATATATATATAGACATATCACATATGGGAAGGTTATATGTACACCATAAAAAAATACCAAAATGGCATTTTTTTTGTAAAAACGCTCCAAATCAAGATTTGATTAATGCAAATCTCCACGGTTTCACGACGGGAAAACAAATATGCATCTTGTTTTTTTTTTCGAGATGTATAATGAAATGTTTTGGAAATTATGGTAAAATTTAAAAATTCAAAACATATCCTTATACATCTCGCAAAAAAAACATGTCCCGTCGTGAAACCGTAAAGATTTGTATTAATAAAATATTGATTTATAACGTTTTTAAAAAAAAAATATTCAAATTGATGTATAAATTGATATACATGTAACCTCTCATGTGTATATATTATATATACATATAGCGTACGAGAAATAAATGTTGGTGCCCCCATACCTTTGATGCCTTGGTCAATCACATCCACACCGACTGTCCTTAATAGTACAATTGAAGATTAGATTTGAAACTAAATGATGGTAGAAAATAAAGAAAAAAAGTTAACACAGAAAAACAACCCCACAGAGTTCACAAAAGCATTACAACCGATGCTTTAAAAAAAATTGTTAGGTGGTTACATACTCACGTATTGTTTATTCAGATAACCACTATTTAATAACGCAAGCACTCTTATACAACTTTTCAGATGCCAGTGTAGAGATGAAGGGGAAGTCGAGGCTCGGCCAGAACAGAAAGCAGTACCTTTCTTGGAGTGGAAATCCCAAATACGTACGTCTTCCATGTTTAAAGAAACAGATTATTATTTCAGGTGAGATGATAGCACAACACCAAATATTTTACCAAGCAGTCAAATGTTATGGGACAAGTATAACAGGGGCGCACCGGCTTTGAAAAATGAGGAGGCATACATCACATTCTTTTACCAAACCCTAAATCTGTAAGTTGGTTTGATATCTAGGCAACTATCACTCTATTAGTATATCACCTAAAAAAGAGATTGTAGGACGGCATTGTTAGGTACTTAGAGTTGTGCTGTTAGTCCACGAGTTTGTTATGCTCTTGTAATGTCCGCCTTCGGTTGACTGGGGTTCTCCCCTTTTTTAAAATATAGTTGGTTCAATTTTTCTTTTCTTTTTTCTAAAAACAAAAAGGGCCTTCTCTTCAAAAAAATGAATACGTGTGTATATATATATATATATATATATATATGGGGAGGATATATGAACATCATGAAAAACACCCAAGTGGACACTTTTTTTCAAAAACGCTCCAAATCAAGATTTGATTAATGCAAATCTTCCCGGTTTCACGACGGGAACACAAATATGTGTCTTGTTTTTTTTTCCGAGATGTATAATGACATGTTTTAGAAATTATGGTAAAATTTAAAAATTCAAAACATGTCATTATACATCTCGGAAAAAAAAACAAAATGCATATTTGTGTTCCCGTCGTGAAACCGTAGAGATTTGCCTTAGTCAAATCTTGATTTAGAGCGTTTTTGAAAAAAAATGTCCACTTGGATGTTTTTCATGATGTTCATATAGCATTTCCCTATATATATATATATCCCCTCACCACTCCTTTCACTTTCAGTTTTAAACTATAAAAAAATTCTAATGGTGTTTTACTATAACATCACCTTTTGGCTCACCATATCTGCCCTCCTCCTCGTCATCACTCTCCTCCGTCCCAAGAAAAATGCCAACCTGCGCCTCCCTCCGGGCCCAAAACCATGGCCCATCATCGGAAACATGAACTTAATCGGCTCACTCCCTCACCGTTCCCTCTATGCACTCGCCCAAAAGTACGGTCCTCTCATGTATCTAAAACTAGGCTCAAAAGGCGCTGTTGTGGGATCATCCGCCGATATAGCAAAAACCATGCTCAAAACATTGGACGCCACGTTTGCGGACAGGCCTCAAAACGCGGCTGGAAAAATTACAACGTATAATTATTCAGATATAACATGGTCGCAATACGGGCCGTATTGGAGGCAGGCAAGAAGAATGTGCTTAGTAGAGCTGTTTAGTGTTAAAAGGCTCGATTCATTGGAGTATATTCGTGACGAAGAGACGAAATCTTGCCTAAAGAAGTTCTACATGCTAGGGGGGGATCAAGAGTTTTTGGTCAAGGATTATTTGTCAACAGTTAGCTTGAATGTCATAAGCAGGATGGTCCTGGGAAAGAGGTATATACGTTTCTTAAATAATTCGAAGGTGAAAACAATTATGCTTTTTTTATTATGTTGTTATAATATTGTGCGTTTGATTTAAAAAAAAAAGGAAATCTCGTAATTTGTATCAGAAATGATGTAACTTTTTATGTAACACAAGGAACTATATATATGTACTCTGTTGCTGAAAACCTTTTGCAATTTTGTTCCTGTAAGTACACTTTATAAAAATATTCAATGGTTGCTTATCCAAACGAGTGCACAGACAAAAGAATTTTTCAAAGTTGTACTTTTTACTAATATAGTCTGTTTTACAGCACTTGGGGACTGCCCCATTTCTTTTCCAATTTTATACCTACTTATAAACAAGGTTATTCTTATTCTAATCGTACTTTTTAAAATTCCTTTTTCCTTTTATAATGTATAAACTTGTCAATCTGACATTATTTATAAAGATACTTGGACAAAGATGCAAACCCAATTGTGAAACCTCACGAGTTCAAGGAGATGTTGAACGAACTTTTCTTGCTTAATGGAGTGTTTAACATTGGAGACTCGATACCTTGGCTGGCATTTTTGGACTTACAAGGATATGTTAAGAGAATGAAAGCTTGCGCTAAAAAGTTTGATAAACTTTTGGAGTATGTGTTGGACGAACACAATGCTAAAAGGAAACAAGAGGGTAAAAACTTTGTGGCAATTGATTTGGTTGACGTCTTGTTGCAACTTGCTGACGATCCCAATCTTGAGGTCAAGCTTGAAAGGCATGGTGTCAAAGCTTTCACGCAGGTATGCATAGTTGTGTAGTAATAAGTAAGCGGATCCATGATTTTAACAAGGGGAAAATGAATGGGAAAATAATAGATATGTGCATATAATTGGTACTTAATTGGAAAAAAAACTCCAATGCTATATTATATGCGTAAATAGTATAACATGAAGTTTTTAAAGATCAATTATGTTATATTATATGCCTAAATAATTGGTACAGTAGTAAAGATCGGTACAAACTACTTCATATATACCAATAATACTTTTTTTGTTACACACCTCATCCTCTCTTTCCACTACATGTTATATTATATTTATATGCGTAAATTATAACTTTCTTATGGCTCAATCAACTTCAGTCGCCTTATTAAGGATCAATTATGATATTCCCCAGCTTTAATTCAATTTCGTATAAATTCATCACAATGGATTTAGAGAGAGAAAATAGTAGGTTCGCATACTCAACAATCTCTATATACTATATAGCATAGTAAGGAGCAAATTGGTCTTGCTGCCACGAGAAAATCGAGATACATATTCATATAACCTCAATTCTTGACATGTGGTTCATTTCTGTGTGCTCTAAATCATTTTTAGGACCTGCTAGCCGGTGGAACAGAGAGCTCTGCAACGACAGTAGAATGGACACTCTCGGAAATGTTGAGGAGGCCAGAGACCTTTGAAAAGGCCACCGAAGAGCTAGACAGAGTCATAGGAAGGGAGAGGTGGGTAGATGAGAAAGACATGCCGAACTTACCATATATCGAATCTCTTGTCAAAGAGACATTTCGTATGCATCCCGTGGGCGCTATGCTTGTCCCTCGTCGTTCCCGAGAAGATTGCCAACTGGCAGGCTATGACATCCCAAAAGGTATAACATAATAGTATTTCAGAAACCTATCAAATGCTTTTGCTGCTTATCCATAACCCCGAGCGTCTTCCTCAGCCTCGACTCTCTGAATATTTTTTTTGTAAATAAACATTTACTACTTATGTCTTACCGGTTGGTGTGCTAGCTGTTAGGATTTGATAATCTTTTGTAGGATAAACAAGATCACTATTTAAACTCAATAGAATGAAGTAACACAATGGGAAAAAACGGACTAAACTACTCTTAGATTAGTAAATGGTAAACTAGCTAACACCAAAGTATGCACAACATCATTTGGGCTGCAAATCAACCGAACCATTCATGAACAAGCTCGTGCTCGGCTCGTTAAATGCTCAGCGCGTGCTCGTTCATTTACTAATGAGTCGAGGCTTGACAAAATAATAAGACTTGTGAACAGACTCTGACTCGTTTAACTTCTTTTTTTCATATATGTTCTTTTTATTTATGTAAAATTTATCAAATATAATGTTCATGGTCAATAAATATTATTCAATTCATGTAATAATTTTTTTTTAAACTAAATCTAATTTAAACTAAAACTCACAATCATTAAATGTATTATTGCTTATATTAACATTAATTTAGCTAATTAAAAAATATTTATAAGAGAAACGATAATAAATCTGTATGAAAACGTGTTCAGTCAGGGTTCGTGAATAGACTCGTCTGTAATCGAACCGAGTACGAATAAGATTTTAGGACTGATTTAGTAAACGAGTCGAGTTTGAACAGAGATAGACTCGGCTCAGCTTATTTGCAGCCCTAAACATCATATAGTATGCAAACACTAGCATCTCACTTGTAACCTGAGTTGCAGTTGCATTATATTTGTGTATTAGAGTATATTTTAGCATGTCCCCTCTTGTCTTATAGAGTAGTATCATTGAGCAAAAGAGAATGCAGCTCACTTTTTTCTAAATTGGGTTGTCCCATATAACACTTGACTGCTTTATAATGCAATATTTGGTGTTGTGCTATCTTCTCACCTGAAGAATTAAGTTGTTAGTGAGAGATATTATATTAAAAGTTATAATCAAGAAGTGTTGTGTGGCTAATTGTGTTATTTTCCTTTGGTTCTTAAAAGGAACTGAGATCCTCATTAACGCTTGGGCTATCGGACAAGACCCGAAAGTGTGGGAAAATCCAGAGGCGTTTTCTCCGGAGAGATTTATTGGAAGTGATATCGATGTGAAAGGGAATCATTTCGAGTTGTTACCGTTTGGTGCAGGAAGGAGAATGTGCCCGGGCTATATGCTTGGGCTGAAGGTGATCCACTCGACCTTGGCCAATCTTTTACATGGTTTCGAGTGGAAATTACCCAGCCATATGAAGAAAGAGGATTTAAACATGGAAGATGTATTTGGGCTTTCGACCCCAAGGAAGGTACCGCTTTCTATTGTGGCAAATCCTCGACTTGCCTCTCATCTCTATACAGCTGACCTCTAAACAAATGTATTAATTTGCTTATGTTTTTAAATGGTGGTTGTTTAAATAAACAATATGCAAGTATGCAACCGCTTAATAATGTTTCCAAAAGCATGGGTGTTAATGCTTTTGTTTAATAATTGTAATTTGTGTTGTAATGCTTCGTGAAACTCTGCAGTGTTGGTTAAGTTACACTTGAATTATTATTCGCCAAGTATATTTCACATCAATAAAGAAAAAGAAAAATCATACTTTTCTAAATTTCACATCACGGGCAAGACCACCTGTGATTATTGTTAGCTACTATATAATTTTCGCAGGCTAACCGGTGGTCGCAGAAAAGAGTACAAAAGTGTACACGAAAGGCCTAAGATCTACTCAGTAAATCACAATAAAACATCATCAAGGTGTCAACACACTAATAAACCCGATCAAAAAATAAGACAACTGAGACATGACCCAAAAAGTCAATCCAACACCTGCAAAAACTCTCTCATAAACCAAAATAGAAGTCATAGTCCAAAATGTAGTGGCCATAATCGCACAATACTAAGAAATATACATATGAAAAAGGCTCATCTCAGAGGACCAAACAACTAAACTGTAACATCCCGGATTTTTATAAATGGTTTTATTTATGATTTAATCTATCCAAAAACGTTTTATACTAATTTTTAGCCAAAAACTGAAACTCTTCCGAAAAACTTTATTTTAAAACCTGTTACTAATTTTATAAATAAAAAAGAGCTAATAGTTTTGTTTCTAAACATTTGTTATTTTTGAGCAGTAAAATAATAGTTTTGATTTTTAGTTAACTTTTAGAACTTTGGGGACCAAATAATTCGCTTCCCCAAACTCTCTCAAAACAGTATGCTAAACCTCTTTTCAGCCCACTTTTCAAAACAGTAAACCTAAAACCACCAAAAGCAAAGAGAGAAAAGAGAGAGAAGAGAGGTTCCAAATTTTAGGAAGAAAACGAAGAAACCACCATTAGCGAGTTTTTACCGGAACCATCTCCTCTACGCATTAAGGTAACGGGGGTTATACATTGCGACTAAACGAGGGTGTATATTAGAATTAGATCTTTCGTTTTTAAAATTTAGGGGTTTTCTTTTATCTCATATATATTCTATTAAATTGTTAATTGGGTTTTATTTGTTGCTCTTTTAATTCATTTATTTGAATTTGAGAATTGGTAATTTAGACATATGAATTTTGAATTAAGGAGAACATAGATGGGTTTGTGTGTCTTTATGAGTTGTTATGTGTTATTATAGTTGTTGATAAAATTGGATAAATTTATGTTGAATAAAGATGAGTTGTAGTTTATGCATACAAGGTGTTTGTTAAAATGTCTGAATGAGATTTTATGTTGTTGGACTTGTTTGGCTAGTTGTGATTCTAGTACCGATGCTTATGTGATTTTGTTGGGAATTGTGTTAATTGAATGGTTTAATATCAATAGCCGAGGCCTTGTGATTTAGTTATTGGCAATGGTCTATGTCTCTTCCTATACCGGGGACATAAGACGAGCCATGGGGTATAGGGAATGACTCGTCTTACGGACTGGGGCGAATGGCGTGAAGAGGTCTAAGTGTGCACTTTAAATATTTACATGTTAGCAATGGTCTATGTCTCTCCATATACCGGGGACATAAGACGAGGCGAGGGGTATAGGAAATGACCTACCTTACGGACTGTGGTAGGTGGCGTGAGAGGTCTATGTGTGTTATTTTTATATGTTAGCAATGGCCGATGTCTCTCCCTATACCGGGGACATAAGACGAGCCGAGGGGTATAGGGAATGACCTACCTTACGGACTGGGGTAGGTGGCGTGAGAGGTCCATGTTTGTTATAGATGTGTGTTGGAGTTACTTAATTTATTTCATTGTATGATGTTATTACATTTCTTTTTATCCGTTGTTATTGTAGTTGTTGTTTGTGAGTTCTTGCATTTATTGGATGGAGTGACGGTATCTTGTGTGGTGCCGCCTCGTCTACGTATGTGCGTGGGACTCACCGTTACAGTTTTGTCTTTCAGGAACAACTTAGGTGGAGACATTTGGATAGGAGCATTAGCGATATATCGCATGGGCTCGGTGCTTATTTCAGTTGCTTTCTTTTTACCTAAACCATTTTTGAGGTTGTCGCCTACGGGCAAATTACATTCGTTTGGTATTCTTTTTATATATATCAGTTAAAACCATTTTGTCTTATAGCCGCGTTTGGCAAACATTTTTATTTTATTCGTATAATTGGTCATTTAGCTCGCTAGTTGTTTTCCTTTTAAAGTTAAATTTTGTACCAACAGGTTCTTTTTCCTTTTATTCAAAAGGTCACGCCTTGATGTCTGTTTTTCGGATTTCGGGACATGACAAGTTGGTATCAGAGCTAATCAGGTTCTTGTATATTTTGGGACGACGGGAAGATGGGTAACCATTGGACCAAGATCCATCGTATCATTTTCACAAAACTTTTCCAAAAACTCAAACTTTTTTCTAAACCGGGGGGTTGCATTTAGCTTAGGACATGTAGCTAGAATTTAGTAGTATTTGATGAAAGGAAAGTCCACATGTGAGGCAAGTTGGGGACAATGAGGACGCTTGTTGATCCCAGCTCGCCAAACTAGTGGGTGGACCCCTCGTCGGTAGGTGTGAAGGAATACCTTAGCGATTTGGAGTTCTAGAGCATGCGAGGACGCTCGAGTGCTTTAGTATAACGTATCGTGAGGGGTTATCTCTCGCACTTTTGTGTTCTTTACATGTGTGTGAATATTGATAAAGTGTGTATGAAGTATAAGTTGCAATGGCAAGTAGTAGTGAAGTATTAGAGTGCGAGAATTGTGAAGTTGATGGTCTTATGTAAGGTGTTTTTAAAATTTTTAATTTGTGTGTGAATGAATATTATATGCGAATGGATGTTGATCGTAAAAATGTTGTGGACTAGAATAATGAAGTTGTGTGATATGTTCCATGTAAGGAATTTACAAGTGTTGAGAAATTTTACGTTTTTGAATCATTATTTTCTGCCGAAAAACGATTGGTCGCTTTTTTTTAGTATTATTTCGATCAGTCTCATTTTTCAGACCTCTCTGGTCAGATTTCGACCAAAACGACCGGTCGTAATTATTATTTCGATCAGTCATCTTTTTCTGACCTCTCGGGTCAGATTTGGACCAAAACGACCGGTCGTTTTGTCCAAAACGATTGGTCGTTTTCTGGCAAATTTTGCGGTTTCTCGCTAAACTTCAAACGCTCGTAACTCCTTCGTTTTTACTCCGCATTTGGTTTCGCTTGAACCGTTGGCTTCGTATTTCAGTGCTCTATAATTATGAACCATAGAAATCTTAATAAAATTATTAGCATGCAAAAAGAACTTTTATCATGTTTTACATATTTTGTTGTTATCAAAACACTCAACTAGAGAGATTTAGCGGAATTTGAAATTTTTTGGTGGATTTTGTTAAGTGTTGGGAGTCAACACGAACAAGTAGAGTAATCATGTATGAGTAGTAGTGTCGAGTTAGACAACTAAAGTGTCGGTTTAAAATGTTTGTAGTCATGGCTATTACCACAAGGACTGGTGGACGAGGAACAGGTACACGCGGGGGCGCACCACCATCAAGCGGTGTGACTACCCGAGGTGGGGCAAATGGAAGAGGAAGAAGAGCTCTAAGGGGGAGGGGAGCAACTAAAGGGAGAAGGGCTGCTAGAGGTTGTGGGGGGAGGGGTAACGTTAGGGCCCCACCACCTGAGCAACCCGAGGAAGAGGAAGAGGCTGAGAATGTGTATGAGGAGGTGAATGAGGAGGTGAATGAGGAAGAAGAAGAGAGTTACACAGCTGAACCGGAGCCGGTAAACGCTAAACGCTAAGCAAGTGATGACCGACCTTCAGAAGGTGGTGCAAATGATGGTGCCGAATGCACAAGCTGGGAGTTTAAGTAACAATGGATTGCTTAACTTCACCCGATTGGGGGCTCCAACTTTCGATGGGGTAGGTGAACCATCCATAGCTGAGGGATGGGTGGACTAAATGGATAAATACTTATCGGCAGCGGGAATAGTAGATGGGGAACAACGGATGAATATGGCTCAGTTTCACCTAAAGGGTGAAGCACGGAAGTGGTGGCTGGGGATCGTGGATACTTACGACTTAAGCGACTTCGAATAGAACGAGTTCATCGAATTGTTTAATCGGCAGTTTCTTCCAGATTCTTATAAGGATGAAATGAGGAGGCGCTTCGAGGAACTATATCAAGGAGGTATGACCGTTCAAGCATACCAACTAAAGTTTACCTCACTCTCGAGGTATGCCCCAGACTCGGTTCTAGGGGGTACAGAAAAATGTAGGAGATTTATGAAGGGGTTGAATCCGACCATCACATTGCAATTGACATCAGTATGTCAACTATAATGAGTTGGTAAAATCAGCTCAAGCTGTGGAGAGAGCTCTACTCCATAGCAAGAGAATCTTAGAGAAGTCGAAAATCGGAAATGCTCCGAGGGAAGAGAAGAAGCGGACTTGGGATATGGCGAATAATTCACGGTTTCAACAACAGGGAAGAGGAGATATGGGTTTTAATCCACTACCGACAAACGCCGTAGTGAGGGGGGCAGCATGTTACAATTGTGGAGATGTGAACCATCGACAATTCGAGTGCCCTAGAATTCAATGTAGGACATGCAACCGATTTGGACATACGGCAAGGGTTTGTACCAGGGGACAAGGAAGAATCGACACCAACCAGTCTTTTAACCAACCTAGGTTGCCACCACCACCACCAAGAGGACCGGAATTTGTGCCACCATACCAATTACCTGGGAACCAAGGGGGAGGGTTTCGAGATAACCACCAAGGAGGAGGAAACCGTGGAAACTACCGAGGAGGCCATCAAGGCATGGGGAACCGAGGAAATAATGGGGGAAATCGAGGACCGCAAGGAAACCCACCAGCTCAAGCTCGTCTATATGCCTTGCCACAGTTGCAAAACCTCGTCTATATGTCTATATGCCTTGCTCATGAATCATTATCGTGGTGTCAACACACTAGTGATACCCGATCTAAAAATGCATATAATAGCGAAAACCCCCAAAAATACCTCCAAAAATCAATACCCTCACAAAAGTCCAGCCCCAATCGAAACCTAAGAATCCCAAAATATTAGAAACCCCACGCAAACCAAAAGGCCCAAAATCAAATATCGAGAGTGGTCATCGAAGGCTCTATAGTATACAGGTGAGCATTTAAAAGGAGGGGTAACGGGTGAGAGAAAAGAAAGGAGAGAGAGGTGAGAGAAAAGAAATGAAGGAGGGGTGAGATAAGAGAAAGGTGAAGAGGGGGGTTAGATCTCCGCTACCGTCGACGACGGAGATGACAAGATTAGGAAAGGAAGTGGATGGTTGGAGTAGCGTAAGAAATGAGGGAGATGATGACAAGGGGATGAAGAAGAGGTGATTGTAAATGGCCGGGGACAGGAGATCAGTGTCGCCGTCCCCCGTCCCGGATGACGGCGGATGCAGAGGTAGGGTTTGAGGTTTTATTTGGGGGAAAAGAGATTAGAGAGAAGCTTTGTTTTATTTGAGGTTTTTCGCAAAAATGCTTCTGTTGAACTCTGTATATTAGTACAGTGGTTAAGTTCAACTTGAATAAAAAAAAAATTAACTTGAATAATATACATTAAAAGTATTTTTTTTATATATGTTCCCATACTATTTACACTATTTTGCTTTTTTCTTTGTTCATACACAAATTTCAACAGACTATCAAAACAATACTACAAAATTCATTTATTGAAATTTTCAACAACAACAAATCACTATATGTGTATAATTCACATTTTCCATGAGCAAGATCACCGGTGATTATTATCCACCAAATAAACCTTCTCAATGATACAAAACTTTTATCTAGGCCCAACTTAAAATCTCAACACTATTGTGTGTATAATTCGCTTTGTCTTCAACTGGCCATCAAAGGCTCATCATAATCATCGCAATCCGATCATTAGTAAGGGGTTCGCATTCAAAACTATTTTTATAGTCTTGTCTTTGTACTGTTACAACTAGACCACTCATAGTCATATGTCGTCACTTGTCGTTGGAGTCTTATATTTCATCTCATCTTAACACATATATACGACTTGATAAATTCTCGATTCGTACTCAAAATCTAGAGAGAGAAAATGAGAAATTATAATGAAATCAGATATTTTCATTAATTCGTAAAAATGAGTACATGCTTATATATAACCGCCTGTAACTAACTACCAACTCATCACAGCTAACAACCAATCACATAATTTCTCATTATTACAGAATCAATACACTGACAAGAGAAAGTAACAACTAAACTCCAAACTATTTACAGCTTGACCTATATCAATATTAAAACATGACATTTAACCCCAGCATTCTCAACATGCCCCCTTAAGATGGAGATTATTCAGTTGCTAAATTCAAAACTCCCATCTTGGACAATAATAAATGAAATATTATGTAAGAAAGTGGCTTGATCATAATATCTGCTAACTGGTGAGAAAAATAAGCATGTAGAAGATGAATTAGACCAAACTATACTTTATCTCTAATAAATTGACAATCTATTTCTACATGCTTAGTGCGCTCATGGTTTACAAGATTAGCTACTAAAGCGACAGCTGCATTACTATCACTGTACAATAAAACATTTCCATTATGCACCACTCCAAAATCTTTTAACAACCAACCTAACCACACCATTTCACAACTAGCAAGTGCCATGATGGCTCCATATTCTACTTCTGCATAACTACGATATATTGTTGCTTGCTTCTTACATTTTCAAGAAATCAAAAAATCACCCAAGTAAGTACAATAACTAGTAACAGATCTTCTAGTAACTATACAGGATGCCCAATTTGCATTACAAAACCCCTTCAAAACTAGATTATTCTGAGAAGAAAAGAATAAAACTTGAGCAGGGCTAATTTTAATATATATAAGTACTCTTAGAGCAGCAATATTATAGTGGTTAACACAAGGTGCACTAATAAACTAGCTCAAAGTGTTCACCACATAAGCTATATCAGGGCTGGTGATAGTCAGATAAAGTAATCTCCCTATCAACCTCTTGTATTCCCACATATTGAAAAGTAATTTGCAATCATTTTTGGCAAGTTTAAGATTAGTTGCTATTGGGAAAGTAACTAGTTTACAACCCAAATGCCATGTATCTTCAAGAAGTTCTAAAGCATACTTTCTTTGGCATAGGTAAATACTTATATCTGGTCTAGCTATTTATAGACCCAAAAAATACTTCAATTATCCCAACTCTTTAATGTTGAAACTTTTATTAAGGAACAGATTCACATCATTTATCAATTTTAAAGATCCACTAGCCAAGATAATATCATCCACATACACTAAGAGAATAACATAATGTGACTCTTGACTGTATGTGAACAAATAAGTGCCAGCATAGGACTGCTGAAAACCAAAACCCACTAGATCACTAGAAATCTTGCTAAACCACTGCATACTTGCTTGTTTGAGCCCATAAATAGAGTTATGTAGTTTATAAACCTTTTCAGTATCTTTTTGTATATAACTAGGGGTGGATACGTATACACTTCCTCTTATAAATCACAATGCTGGAATGCATTGTTTACATCCAACTGTTCTAGTTGTCAACCCTTTGCTGCAGCTAATGCTAACAAGCATCTAACACTAGTAAGCTTCGCTACTGGGCTAAAAGTTGCATCAAAACAACTCCTTCTAACTGTGTGTAACCTTTACCCACCAGTCTTCCTTTAAATCTTGCTATAGTGCCTTCTGCTCTATGTTTTATCTTGTAGACCCACTTACAACCTATAGGTCTTATCCATTTAGGTAAATCAACCGAACACCATGTCTCATTGTCTTCTAGAGCCTTAATTTCTAAATTCATAGCAACCATCCATTGAGGATTTTGAGCAGTAATTGTAAAAGAAGAAGACTCTATTTAAGAAGAAATAGCGCCACAAAAGTTCTTATAAGGAGTAGAAAAATTGTGATAAGAAAGATAGTTGTGGATGTCATAAGGGTGAGATTGTACATTCACACCACTAATAGCAGCACAATGATAGTCTCTCAACCAACTAGGCTTAGTTCGAGCTCTATTGTTTAAGAGCATGTCATGTACCATTTGCACTTCTGTTTCCTCATGAACAACATGTTCTGAATTTGATTCACTAGAAAAGGACATATCACTCTCATTGGTATGGGGATAAAGTAGTGATGGAATATCAGTATTCCCAATATTCTCAATATTATCAATATTATCAGGTCCAACATTCTCAACATCCCTAGACATAAAAACTTTACTAGTACTTAAATCCATTAATTTATAGCGTTTAGTAGTATAGGCATAACCTAAAAACACACATTTTTAGGCCCTTGTATCAAATTTACTCCTACCTCTAGACAAAGTAGAAGCATAAGCCAAACAAGCAAACACTCTAAGGTGTTGATAAAAAGGTTGCCTATGAAAAAGTACCTAAAAAGGAGACTGCCCATTCAACAATGTAGAGGGAAGTCTATTTATTAGATAAGCTGCTGTCTATACATATTCACCCCAAAAAGTTAATGGTAACTGTGACTACAAACGTAATCCTCTAGCCATATTCAACAAATGTATATGTATCCTTTCCACTATGCCATTTTGTTGTGGAGGGTCTACACAACTCGTTTCATGTATGATCCCTTTATTATTATAGAATGAAAGCATTATGAACTCCATACCATTATCTGTTCTAATGATCTTCACTTTCTTATCAAACTGAGTATTAACCATTTTCACAAAACTAATAACAAGAAAATTAGTTTCATATTAATTTTTCATAAGAAAAATCCATGTACATCTTGAGAAATCATCCACAACCGTCATAAAATATGAATAAGCAACATCATTGTTTTACAATAGGGTTCACATATATCCATGTGAACCATTTCAAACACACCAGTAGCTTTAATGCTGCTTAAAAAGAAACTATTCCTATGTTACTTAGACAAATGGCATATTTCACAATGTTTCTCGTAAGCTATTGTATTTACACATGTATCTTTACTACACAAAAGAGACATTACTTGAAAATGAGCATGTCATAGTCTTTGATGCCATGGTGGAAAAGCCATGGCAGGTGTTGCAAAAGTAGTACCCTTATTATTATGTACAAGTACATCAATCTCTAGAATATGAGGCCCATTAATTTGTTTCACCATCCCAATCATTTTCCAAGAAGCTAGGTCCTGCATAACACAATGAGTAGCATAAAACATTAGACAATAGTGGAGATTACTACTCAACTTACTAGCTGAGATTAAGTTGAACCCAAAACTAGGTACACATAGTACATTTTCTAATTCCAATCAAACTTAATTGTTCCAATATGTGTAGCAGCAGCGGCATTTCCATTAGGCAGCAAAACTAAATATTTCAAACTTCTTGTTATAGTAGTCATATAAGAAATGGATTGAACCATATGTTAATTAGCACATGTGTCTACTAACCATTTAGAGCTAGAAGACTTATATTCAGAAATAGCATTTAATGCTATACAATGATTAGAGCTTTTACCAGCCACACCAGTGTGAGATTAGAGCAAACAGGTGAGTCACTTCTAATAGTGCTCAGAGTTGCTTGTGACTATAGCATTTTGCACAAATGTTGAAATTGCCCTTCAGTAATAGGCATTTCTTCATTAGTACAAACTTGATTAGAAACAACATATCATGGCCCACCATTTTTAGACTTCCATGCTGGTAGATAACCATGTAATTTCCAACATTTTTCATTAGTGTGCCTTGTTCTACCACAGTAAGTACACTTCAGAAAACTCTTTTAAGCCTTATTATAACCAGCAGCATTGGCATTAGGGGAAATAGCAGCTAAGGCAACATTCTCATTATATAATTTTCCCACATTTTCTATGGTCCTTTACTTTTCTTCTTGCATAATCAAGTGATATATTTCATTGACAAGAGCTACAGGTTTCATCATTAGTATTTGCCCTCTAACAGCAACAAAACTCTCATTTAACCCCATCAAAAACAACATTTTGAACAATTTATTCTTCATTTCATATATCCTTTCAATGAATTTACACTCACATCCAGCAACTATCCCACAAGTACACCCAGGTACATGACATGCTAGACTCAAATCATTCCATAAACCCTCTAATTTCATAAAGAATTGAGACACTTTTGCTCCCTTGATTCAAAGAATGTAAATCTTGTTAAAGTTCAAAAATTCTAACCTCATTTTCTTGTGCAAATCTAGTTTCTAACAAGGACCAAATTTTAGCAGCAGTTTCAGTGTATAGGATAGATTGACCAATTTCTGGGGACACTGAATTAATAATCCAAGATTCTACAATTAAATTGCATCTTGTCCAAGGTTGATACAAATGATCAATAACACTGTTTGGGCATTTTAGAGACCCATTAACAAAACCTAGTGTATATTTGGCTCCAAGTACTATTTCCATACCCCTTTTTCATGTATGATAATTTGTACCATTTAGCATATGGCTCACTAGTGCTACACTATTTGTATCTGCAGGTCCAATATAATATGGCGTAGCAGAAATATCCATGAACAAACTATAATTGCTAGTTCCAAAATTAGGTATTCGAGTATTAAAATTATTTGAGTTATTAGGGGTATTTTCCATTTTCTTAAACAAAATTCACCAGAAAATTCAATTCTTAGCAAATAACCAAATTCTCGAGAATAGTCCCCAAATTATAACCTAACAACTAGATTATCAAGTTGAAATTGCGATAATACGTGAGTAGGAACGATATTACCTTCAAATTGTAATAAAAAATCAAAGAATATCGAACAAAACCCAGTAGAACGAACAAAAAACCAATAGAAGATCAAAATACCCAAATACGATGAAAAAACAGCTTAATAACACCTCTTTTAAGCTTATAATCGCAGCAGAACTGAGCTTTTAAGCTTTGATGGCATGATAAATTCTCAATTCGTACTCAAAATCTAGAGAGAGAAAACGATAAATTAGAATAAAATCAAATATTTTCATTAATTGGTAAAAATGAGTTACATGCTTATATATAAATGTTTGTAACTAACTGTCAGCTCATCACAGCTAACAACCACTCACATAGTTTCTCATTATTATAGAATCAATACACTGACAACAGAAAGTAACAGATAAACTCCAAACTAATTACAGTTTGACCTATAACAATATGAAAACATGACATTTAACCCCAACATTCTCAACACGACTCAAGATGAATTTCTCAGAGAAATCTTTCATGTTGCTCTTTATCTTGGATATACACACACAAATGAAATATGCATGTGTTCGTACAATTAAACTGAACTTTCTCCAAATGAACTTTTCAGTCTGATCTTTAATTGAAAAGTTGGATTTTATTCAACTCAAACAAATTCAAATCTAAAGCCACCATTTTGATGGGAGTCGATTCTAGCGTGACGATAGTTGGGTGTGATGGTGGCACAGGTTGGACGAAGGATTTACGCAAGGATTGAGCTGAGACAGAAAAAATTTGTTTATAATTAGTTGAGTTATACTAAGGTCTAAGACTTTGGCAGTATTGTTTTAAAGTTTGAAGAGGTTGAAATGCTTATTATTTTAAGGGAAAATTTATGTTTAGTACGATGCTATCATTTTAATGTTGGAAAACACAAAACTTGTTTCATATTTAAAATTAGATACATTTTAATTTAGAAAGTACAAAAATAACCCTTCTCTTAAATCTCTCCATATTCTCTTTCCTCCATAAATATTGAGCTTCTCAAATTTGAATAAACTATTACTCCATTTTTTTTAAAGATCAAAAGACAAGAATATTCCAAAAAGTTTAAAAAACAGAAAACATATAAAAAAGATAATGACTTATAAAGAAAAATTTAGAGAAAATTTAGAGATTTATAAATAAAACATATAGGATCATATAGAATCAAACAAACAAATAAAAAATCAAGAACGGTGATAAGTGAGAATCGTATAGCATCGATGAAAAAAATATTAGATCATTTTAAAGCAACATATAACATTATAGAGAATCAAACAAACAAATAAAAAAAATTAAGAACAATGCTAAGCGAGAATCGTATACCATATGGAAAAAAAGCAGCATATAGCATAATAGAGAATTAAACAAGCAAATAAAAAATAAAGAACACTGATAAGTGAGTATCGTATAACATTAATGGAAAAAATATTAGAGTATTATAGAGCAACATATAACATCATAGTGAATTAAACAAACAAATAAAAAATCAAGAACAATGAAAAGTGGGTATCATATAGCATCAATGGAAAAAATATAAGAGTATTTTAGAGCAACATATAGTATAAAACGAATAAAACTTGATAATTTTTACCGGAAAAATAAATAAAAAATCAAACACGCAAGACACTAAAAAGTACAATAAAAATAGAAACGTTATAATAAAACATAGAGAAACATAAAACATCAATGATGGAGATAAAAAAAAAAAGCAACATGGAGCATCAAACGTTAGAAACGGGAAATAATATAGATAATGACGGATGATTAAAGCATTTTATAGTAACATATAGTATAAGGTGAGTAAAAATAACAACATTAAAGAAAATAAATATTAACGAAGAATCAAATTAGGAAAAGAAATATAAATAAAATATATTATATAGTATTCAGAGAACAAAAAGGAGGAGAGGGAGAATGAAATTTACGCTGGAAAGGTTAAAGTGAGAGAGATATGTGGAATGCAGAGGAGAAAGATAAGTAATAATTTAAAATATTGCTAAAAGTTTGGAGTTAGTTAATTAGGAGAGGGATGAAGGTTTTTTAAAGGGTATATTTGGTATTAAAATGGAGCATCTTATTGAGTGTCCGTTTGTTATCAGTTTTTTCAGTCAAAAAGCTACTTTCATAAATCAATAGAAAAAAAAGCTTGTTTTTCAAAATATACATGGGTGTTTGGCAAAAATTTTAAAAAAACTAACTTTCAACATATTGATTTTTGGCATTAGCTAATAACTTTTTGCTTTTTCAATCAAAGTAATTTAATAAGACATTTTTTTGATAAATTTTTATAATATCGTATTTAAACGAGTAAGTAACACGTCAAGTATACGAATAAAATTTTAGTTGGGACAAGATCAATATTTATTTAAATTCTTAAAATAGTGGCGATAAAGCTACCAAAATCTCCAAAATATGTGTCTTTTTTTACTTTTAGCTTTTCTAATTATATTTCACTAAAATCTAGATTTTTAAAAGCTAAAAAACCAGTGATACCAAACGCATGTGGCTTTTTAAAATCAAAAAGCTAAAAAAGCTAACAAAAAAAAGTTGATGTCAAGCATGCACTAAATATGTATAAAGATTTTTATGTTGTTTTTTTACTAAATAAGAGCATCCACAATAATTTTGTTAACTTTTTATTGTTAACTAGTGACACATCATCATTTAAAAAGCTATTAAATGACACATATGTATATTAACTTAAACAATCACATTAGTTTTAACTTTAACAATGTTATCTATTTTAACTAAAAATTAATTATTCAAAATATAGTACTATGGATACGTGATGGGAGAAAATAAATAGCAGTATGGTAGAGATATAAAAGATATACGTGAGAAATAACAGTTAATTGGAGTAATTATATGCACACACTCTGTGCACTCCCGACCACAGTAATACAGTCAGCAGACTGGTGTGGCAGGATCTCTCTGCAATTAACATAAACTTCAAAATTACAGTAGCATTTTCTCAAAAAAAAAAACCTAAAATCCAGTCTCTTTCTCTATCTCTCTCTTCTCTGTATCTCTCTAACACATAATATGACTATATCTCTATCTCTATGTGGCATGTGTGTGTGAATGTGTTACGAACCTCTGGTCAAATTAGCCCAAATTTCATTTGGTCAGTGAATTGTTTTCTCGATCCCTTTATTATTTATGTATGCATCTAAATTCGATTGCTGATTTTGAAAATTTATATATCTTATAATACAAGTTTCTAACTTAAGGTTTTGATTTGGGGTTCTTATAATTTAGGGTTCTTATGATTCAGTTTTTACGTGGTTTATCATTCGTGTTGCATATAAGTGATTGTTATAAGAAGAAGAAAATGACATATAGTTGTATTTTACGATTCTTATAATTCGGGTTTTTTTATTTAGGTTTTATTAGGCTTTTTTTGTACAAATTTGTGTAAAGATTCTCATAAAACATATTGTCTTTTATTCAATTTAGTTGTATATTGCCTTATACCCTTGAAATTGGGACTTTTGATGTATATGCAGTTGGGGATTTTGGTAACCTTTGGGTTTGAAATTTAGTCTTGTACATTAATTTCAAAAGCTAACAAACCCAGTACTTAAAAAATCACTTCTTCAAGTTTTTTATTATAATTTGCTTTTTAGCTATTATGATAGGTGCTCTTGTATTAGTCAGCTTTTAAGCTCGAAAGTTTACATTTTTTGCTTTAAAATCCTAAAACATTTAATCTTACTTCATTGAGTTTTTTTTTTCCTACTCTGAATTAAACTATTTTAGTTAAGTATACAACTATTTTGGCTATACAATTTGTATAAAAGAACCATAAAACCCAGAAAATACGAGTGCTTGACAATCATATTGTAAAGTGAGAGTGTTTTCTTGTATTTTGTTTTGTCTATCCGATTGAAATTGGTTTATAATTTGACTTTGTATAAACTAACTTTTAAGCAGAAAAACAATGAATTTGAGATTATCAACTCAAGCCAATACAATTACTTTCTTAAAAGCCAAAAAATCCCATTTTTATATTAGAAAATAGTTATATTTGAGACGACGGTAAAAAAATTGTTACATTAGTTTATTCATAATACAATACAATTTGAAGTCAATACAACTTTTGAGCTTATAAGATGAAGCTAATACAATTTGTTCTTTTTTATGGTTGTGAGTAATATTTTTGTATGGTTGTGAGAAATATATTTAAATCTTGTACTCGTAGATTATGGAAACAGGGAAGCAAGTGGAAGATGAGCATTTGCCACCAGAGGTTGAAACACTATTTAATTCGCTAGATGAGGCAAAGCAATGCTTTCGTGCTTATGGCGATTCAACGGGTTTTGGTGTTGTTACAAAAAGCTCCAAGACAGAAAACGGTGTAAAATATCATGTAGTTTATGCTTGTCATCGTTCAGGAAAGCCTAGGTCAAAGGATCGCATCCGATTAATCCAATGCAAATAGGGAAAATGGAATGTAACGTCCAGATGTGTCTATCTCTCAAAGTAGATGGGAAGTGGATGTTAAACTCAATTAAGCTCAAACACAACCATAAATTGCTTGAACCTGAGAAAACCAAATATTTATGTTGTAATAGATCAATCCCGATATATGCGAAAAGGACATTCGAATTGAATACGGTAACTGGAATACGACTTAATAAAACTATGACATCATGCATCATCGAAGCTGGAGGTCCTGATAATCTTTCTTATACAGAAAGAGATATGAGAAACCTTATGGAGAAAGTGAAACGTCACAAACTAAAATAAGGAGACGCAGATGCAATGATGAAATATTTCAGAAAAATGCAAAAAGAAAATAGGGATTTCTTTTATTCGATCGAACTTGATGAGAATGATAGATTAAAATATGTCTTTTGGGCCGATGCTCAAAGCAGAGCGGCATACAAGGAGTTTTGTGATGTAGTTACTTTTGACACAACTTATCTTGTCAATAAGTTTAGTATGCCATTCGCCTCTTTCGTGGGAGTCAACCATCATGGATTTTCTGTTTTGTTCGGTTGTGGGTTGGTAACACGAGAGGACACAGATTCTTTTGTATGAATGTTTAAAGCATGGTTGGAGTGTATGCTTTATATCCCACCTAAAGCCATTATTACAAACCAATGCAGGGCCATGCAAAATGCAATACAGATAGTGTTTCCAAATGCTCAACATTGTTGGCGTTTATGGCATATCATGAGAAAAAATCCTGAGAAGTTCAAAGAATATGAAATTGGCATATACAAAGCTATTAAATTCAAACTTAAGGTTGCAGTATATGATGCATTGAGTTCAACTGATTTTGAACAGACTTGGGAAGAAATCATCAAAGAATACAAATTAGAAGAGAATGAGTGGTTAAGTGGTCTGTATGAAGAAAGAAACCGGTGGCTACTGGCTTTGGTGAAAGATACTTTTTGGGCGGGTATGTCAACAACCCAAAGAAGCAAAAGTATTAATGCATTTTTTAAGGAGTACGTTAAAAAAAGTACTAGCTTACAAGAGTTTGTCGAGCAATATGAGAATGCGTTAGCTGATACTTTCGTTGCACTAATGTACAACTTGGTAGAGTCTCTCCTTATCGGTTCGAAGAACAATTTCGGGAAGCATATACACTTCTAAAATATGCTGAAATCCAATAGCAATTCAATCAAATGATTGGATGTAACTTGGCTGTAGGGCCTATTGTGGATGGCATTTCAGTATTTTTTATCACACATGAGATGCTTGTTGGTAACAAACATCCGATAGAAAAAAAAATTATATACACTGCCCATTATAATGAAGAGTCTTATGAAACAAAGTGTAATTTCCGTTTGTTTGCGAGCAAAGGATTGGTGTGTGGGCATATGATGTGTGTCTGGGATCACAAAATGCTCGTAAATACACCAGATGCTTACATGTTAAAGAGGTGGAGGAAGAACATAATGCGAAGTCACACCAACGTGAAAATAAGCTATGAAAATTGGAAAAAAAAAAGGACGAATGGCATTGATTTGACAAAATGTTAAGTGTTCACCGTGAGGTTGCTGAAAAGACTATGCATTCGGATGCGAAAACTGCTATTGTATTGGCCAAATTGAAAGAGGTCTCCGAAATGATTGAAAAATGAGTGATGATGAATGCATAAGTAGTGGGCCGATTATTAGTAAGGAAATTAGTTGTCATAAGGTCGTTGGAGACCCGACTAAAGCTCCTCGTCCAAGAAAACCGAGGGAAAAGAGAATTAAGCCACAAAGCGAAAAAATTAGTGAGAAAATGAGTAAAAAGAGGAGTAAAAGTGGCAAACCTGGAAATTACGTTGATAATGATATATCCGAATGCTATCGTCCAATTTTAACTCAAGAGAGCTCGAATCATGTAAGTATAAATATCCTACTATTTTATTGTTTCCTTTTATGAGTTAACAATTATTATAAAATTTTCTTTTTTACTTTTATTTTGTTTAGCAATGGGAAATGAGCATGATGCTGGATTTCACTCCACATTTTATCACCGACACATTCCTAAGCAATCAATATAGCTCCAGGTCTTGTTTGCTGTAACTTTTAAATAAATATGGTTTAGCTATGTTTTAAGTGCAAATGGAGTTTCTAATAAGTCTTGTTTCTGCAGATTTTAAACAATTATGGAGTGATGAAGCCGAGATCGTGATAATAGCAAAGATGTAGCTATGGAAACTACTTGGTGAAGCGGATGCCATGTATCTATTCCGTTTTTATCTTTCTTTTTTGTTTTTGGATCTCGAGAGTACCGAGATTTTGTAATTTTTTTGCTTCTCAACTATTCTGGAAAGCAACGATTTTTAAATATTCAAAACAGTTCGCCACTAAATTCTTATATTTTAGTTCAATGTGTGAATGATATCTCGAATTCTCCAATTCATAGTATAGATAGTGAACGAAATCATACATAAAGCTGCAGACTGTTGGAAAAATGAAAAAAAAAAAAAACTCAATACGATTTACAACATGATTGCATTCATATATCTTATAGAACTAGAAAAACTTCGCGATAAAACTGAATTTATTCAATAAAACTAAATTCTATAATAACACCGTCAGAATATCCTTACAAATCCTTCTCAAATTAATAAACTTCGCCATAAAACTAAATTTATACAATAAAACTGAATTCTATAATAACATTTTTTAAAGATAGGCAATTGAGCTTTTCACAGTTAATGATGTCGTAGACCGGGTTTCATAGGATTTACTCATGTGATCGATGATGTTTCTTCATATTGTGACAAGCATAATGAACATGTCACTTAACTCTTATATTTTCTTTAGAGCTTTTTTAAAGCCTAAACGGAATGACATGATGTAAGAATTACAACTTTGAAACGCTTTGTCAATTGAATCTTATAAGGATGCAACTGTATGTTCTTATACCACGTTCATGTTTCACCTCGCATCATATCAGAATATTGTCGTTCTTTTGTTTCATGATCCTATAAAACAAAACAAAATTATTCCAAAAACTTAGTAAACCAAGGTTAGAATGTTGCTTTCAAGCCGAAAACATTAATTGTACGAGTTTAAAAGCTGACTAATTAAATATTACCTATCAATATAGCTAAAAAGCAAACAAAAGCCAAAAACTTGAAGGAGTTATTTCCAAGTGCTCTGTGAGCTTTTGAAACTAAAGTCCAAGACTAATATTCAAACTAGATGGAGAAAACCCAAACATATCAAATCCCCAAGTGCAAATACATCAAAAGTGTAACCAATTTCAAATGTAGAAGATAAAATAAACGGTAATTGAACTAAAGTTGATATCTTTTATCAGCATTTTTACACAATCTATACCGCCAAACACCGAAATCAATGCCCTAAATCTTAAAGTGAAAAGTATTAAACATGAGACCCTAGTTTTTCAATAGCAGTAGCAAACACTCTCACTTTACAATATGATTGTCAAACACTCATATTTCCTGAGTTTTATGGTTCTTTTATTGAAATTAATGTACAAGACTAAATTTCAAACCCAAAGGTTGACAAAATCCCCAACTGCATATACATCAAAAGTTCCAATTTTAAGGGTATAAGACAATATACAACTAAATTGAATAAAAGACAATATGTTTTATGAGAATCTTTACACAAATTTGTACAAAAAAAAAGCCTAAATAAAACCTAAATAAAAAAACCCGAATTATAAGAATCCTAAAATACAACTATATGTCATTTTCTTCTTCTTATAACAATCACTTATATGCAACACGAATGATAAACCAGGTAAAAACTGAATCATAAGAACCCTAAATTATAAGAACCCCAAATCAAAACCTTAAGTTAGAAACTTGTATTATAAGATATATAAATTTTTAAAATCAGCAATCGAATTTCGATGCATACATAAATAATAAAGGGATCGAGAAAACAATTCACTGGGCAAATGAAATTCGGGCAAATTTGACCAGAGATTCGTAACACATTCACACACACATGCCACATAGAGATAGAGATATAGTCATATTATGCGCTAGAGAGATACAGAGAAGAGAGATATAGAGAAAGAGACTGGATTTTAGGTTTTTTTTTTGAGAAAATGCTAATGTAGTTTTGAAGTTTATGTTAATTGCAGAGAGATCCTGCCACATCAGTCTGCTGACTGTATTACTGTGGTCGGGAGTTCACAGAGTGTGTGCATATAATTACTCAGTTAATTGTGGGTGTGGAGAGACTTTTTTGCCATGTCATCAAGTAATAACAATTAAAAAGATTGTTATCTTTAACAATGTTTTTAACAGCTATAAAGTTAACATACACTTTAACACAACTAATGAGGAGATAAAATTGCATTGTTTTTCTTTATTCTAAATCAGTCAATAAAATAAAGACTCTTTTACTATGTTGATTTATATTTTTCTAGGATTATCTAAATATTTATGTTGATTTAATAGTAACACTATAAAAGGTAGAACAATTTCCTTCTTATTTTCCACTAAATTGAAAACTGGTAATAAACCCCTTAGGTTTGATAAAAGTTTTACCAGTAGAAGCTTTCTACAGCAATAACATCATAACCGCGTATTCTTATAAAGAGTTTATTACTAAGTACACGCTGATATATAAAAAAATATTTAAATAAATATTTCGCATAATAAAATTTATATGTGTACCTAATTTAACTAATTAGCATAAATATTTAAGAGAAAAAATATATATATATATATGTGTGTGTGTGTGTAACAAGTCAAACAAATAAATTCAAAAGAGTTGTAAAGTCACGAAACTAGCATATTCATGAATTTAAGAAAATTGAACTAAGTACGTATGGATTTGGAAAATTAAGTAAATGTATTTAGAAAAGTGAAGAGTCATCTAAAAGTTTATTTAAAACTTTTTTTTACATGTATAAATACTATGTATAATTTTACACGTATTTTAAATCGTTTTAACTTTAATGTAAGTACATATATATAATTTTACACATTTATGTAATTTATTCTTATATGGAGACAAATTTGTTAAAGCGATACCATAAAAAATCATGCAATATTACAATATATAGGTTATTTTTATTTTGAACTGGGTCGAATTGGAACCGAACAGTTTTAATCCTACAGGGTGTTTATTTCTACATAGAGTATTAGTATATGGAGGTTCTGCTCTCTCTCCAAAATGTGTATTAATATGAACTAAGAAAAGTGATTCTTTGGAACAGTCAACTTATTTGATTATTTATAAAACAGTCAGCTTAACCACCATTACATTAAAAACTGAATGGTTATATAATGTTTTTCAGTAACTAATTTATTTTTTCAATTTTCAACAAATTGGAATTTGATAAATTAAAAACAAAATGTACAACATACTAAAAATCTAAATAAAAATATATAACCATATGGAGCTCTACCCTAAACTTAAATATTAACCCAAATTTATTTATTTTTATGCATTTAATAATTTTTTATACTAACGATTTGTGAACCAGTTATATAACTTTTCGATAGTAATTCCCAATTAGGAACCGGTCTTTTTCAAAAGATTAATTATGTTACCAACTTACAATGGAAGAAATTCCAATTTTGGAATTGACCAAAAATGACACTCTTCTGACTTCTCAACACTTGGTCCAAATCCATATAAACAAATTTACATCATTATATACAAACATACATGTATCGAAACCGCGTATTACTAGTAAACAGAGAAATTACGGCAAATTCAAAGTCTTTGATTCCCAACAACAAACAATTTCTTCTCAAACTCAGCACCAAGACCCGGACTTTTATTTCCATTATATATTTTTTCATTTACATAAATATATGCATTTATATACATATACCATTTCTCTTTCCCTCTCTTTGGGTTTTTGTTTTGTACAATTTTCTATTTCAGTTAAAACTTTTTTGTTCTCACACTACAAATATTCTTGTTCAATCAGAATTAGATTATAAAACCCATATCTCCCCCATATCTTTAAATTTTCAAGAATTGATTTTACTCAATTTTCTTAAAAAAATTAAGAACTAGAATTCTTTGAAAAACCATTTCAAGCTTTTACCTATAACTCGATCAAAGGCTTGAACTTTCTCAGTTTCTTTTACTAAATTCAAAAAAGCCTTAGTCTAAATTCTTATTCAACTTGAGCTTGATTTTCAAACCCACCAATCTTTTTCAAGAAAACTCAATAAAACAGCTAATATTACCAAATATTTGTTTACAAAAAAATGAAGAAAACAGGACTCAAGCTCTTCTTCATCATATTAGTATCATTTTGCCTTTTGAATGTCTATCTATTTCATCTGGGCATCCTCGAATCGCCACGTCACTCCGACTATGCGCCAAAATTACCCGAAAACCCTATTCTTAACAATCTTAATATCGATAATTCCTTAAAACTCAACCTAAATCACCGTTCTATCGACCCAGAAACATCCATGTTGGAGTCAAAAACCCGAGACTTGGTCCGAATACAAACCCTCCACAAGAGAATCACCGAAAAAAAGAACCAAAACGCTGTTTCAAGGCTCAAGAAAGACGAAAAAATGAGTATCTTGCTTCCTTCTTCGCTGCCCGTGTTTTCCGGTCAGCTAACCGCTACCCTTGAGTCAGGTGTTAGTCTCGGGTCTGGCGAATATTTCATCGATGTTTTCATTGGTACGCCACCTAAACACTTTTCCTTAATTTTAGATACCGGTAGTGATTTAAATTGGATACAATGTGAGCCTTGTTATGATTGTTTTGAGCAAAATGGTCCTCATTATAACCCAAGTGACTCATCATCATATGTAAACATAAGTTGTAATGACCCTAGGTGTGACTTGGTTTCTTCACCTAACCCTCCACTTCCTTGTAAATTTGACAACCAAACATGCCCTTACTACTATTGGTATGGTGATAGCTCGAACACGACTGGTGATTTTGCCCACGAGACGTTCACGGTTGATTTAACCACACCTGACGGGGGATTAAATTTTCAAAAAATTGAAGATGTTATGTTTGGATGTGGGCATTGGAATAGGGGACTTTTCCATGGGGCCTCAGGTTTATTAGGGCTCGGGAGAGGACCTTTATCGTTTTCTTCGCAAATACAATCTGTATACGGTCACTCATTCTCGTATTGTCTTGTGGATCGAAATAGTAACTCGAGCGTTAGTAGCAAGTTGATTTTAGGAGAGGATAAGGGGTTGTTAAGCCACCCGAAGTTGAATTACACCTCGTTGGCTAGCGGAAATGACCGTTCGATAGATACATTTTATTACGTAGAAATAAAATCCGTCGTGGTAGGGGGCGAAACTGTAGATTTACCTGCAGAGGTTTGGGATTTTTCGAATGAGGGGTGTGGCGGTACAATTATAGATTCCGGTACTACTTTAAGCTACTTTGCAGATCCGGCTTACGAGGCTATTAAGGAGGCTTTTGTTGACAAGATTAAGGGTTATCCAGCTGTAGATGATTTCCCCATTTTAAGCCCTTGTTATAATGTCTCGGGTGTCAAGAACTTGGATTTGCCATCATTCTCGATACTATTTGATGATGGGGCGGTTTGGGATTTTCCAGTTGAAAACTATTTTATCAAGATTGAACCCGAAGATGTTGTATGTTTGGCAATGATGCAAACACCTCGTTCGGCTATGTCGATTATTGGGAACTATCAACAGCAAAATTTCCATATATTGTACGATACGAAGTACTCGAGGATCGGGTTTGCACCAATGAAGTGTGCCGAAGTATAACATTTTATCAAGAAAATTTTGATAAGTGGAATGGCGATAAATAGTATACATTTGGGGATACTGAGGAAAGTTGTTTTTCATTTTTTTTTTTCCTAATCTTTCATTAGCAAAAGCTAATAACATGCAAGACAGAACCTGTATTCTTTTTCTAATCCATTTTTTATCAGGTGAGTATATAAACAAATTTATATGATTCCTATACAAAACCAATATAAATAAAAAGATCACAGATTAAGGACTTTGTTATTTGTTAATGTAATGTATTCATAATTAATAGGAGTAGTTCAGTCTTTTTTTTCTCTTCCTGAAAATGTATGATATACAAATTCCTAAATTTATCAAAATAATTCTTGTATAATGATGTTTCATTCAGTTTGGCAGTTTTGTGAATGTTTTTTTTTTTTTTTAATGATTCGGCTTGTTGGGCTCTGCATTTGGACATAAATAAGCTAATGGAATTATGGAAGACTATAGTGGTTGTTTTTTTAAATTAACTACTGTATCATCTATTCATCTTATTCGAAAAAGAACTAATATATAGCAGCATGGTGTTATTTTATATCATCTTGATTTGTTTATTTGATGCCTGCCGTTTTTGACTACTTTTGTTCTTTCTTATGACTTGTTCCCATTTTCTGCTGGCTTTGGTGCTCAAAATAATATTTATCAGCCGTTTAACAGAATATCATTAGAGAAATTGATAATCACGTCACGGAAGTATACTAGTGTTTTGTAAATGGCTTCTAATTTTTTCATATATATACATTAGAATACCAATTCGTCTAACTGTATACGGCCTACACGTCTAAATATTTTGCAAATTCTTGTTTTCCACTTTATGATATCAAATTACAAGTCGCTCAAGGTGTGCTTGGATACAAGGGTTGTTATTTGTTCAGTACTTATAGATTCTCAAGGCTAACATAGCGCATCAAAAATAATACTCAAAAAGAATAATGATATGCAAATATTTTGTTAATTGGTGAGACAAAACGAAGTAATGATTATTATGTTATAAAATTGGAAGTTTAATTATAGTGAGAAATTTACAAAATCTGAAGTATGAAGGTACGTTGCCGAAAATTAAAATGAATGAAAATGAACGATTTGAAAGATAATAGGATAGCAGTGTAGATGACATTATTTACAAAAAAAAAAAAAAAAAGTCTAGAGAAGGTTTAAGTATGTAATCGGAGGCATAATTTATTTTAAACCAAACAAGTACTCTTACTTGGAAAAAATTTTAGTTTTTTTTTCCTTTTCTTAATTAGACACTAAATCTTCATATACGAGTTTCCAGGAGTATAACTTTCTAAAATCCGTAATTTCTGCCTCTGAAAATAGTATACATAAAAAAAATAAAATTGATCAAGTATACATAAAAGGTTCTTCTATGGGAACGTTTCATTTAAATTTTAGGCCTTAAAACTTTCAGAGTCATGAGCAAATAAAAAACTCTCAAAGTCCAGGTATGAAATAGTTGAGGGATTCACGTGTATGCATAATTTTCGAAAAAAAAGTCATGTTTTGCACACTGTTGAAAGTCGGAACAACACAACTATTCCAGTGTTTGGAATCCAAGTCATCAAAAAATGTAATCCTTTTTTCTTTCATATCCTTGAATTTGTCATTTTTTACTGGTACATTGAAAATTTAAATGTGTTATAGTATTCCAATAAAACTTGTTCTTTTACTTGCACATGTTATATAAATATTTTCCCTTGCAATTGATCGACTTCTTGCACCCTCAAATTTAGAGAATTTGTTAAAACAACTCGTGACGGGATTACAGGGGTCGTTTGTTTAATTGGTCATATTAGCTATATATTTTGATGTTTTTTTATACGACACCTGGACTACTTTTTTCTTTTCGCAAAATACATTGATGGCTTTAATTGTATATTCTATAGTCAGCTAAGTGACGATATTACAAAATGGAGTTTATATTACTCCATGTGGTACATTTCAATGAGAATACATCGATTAATTATGACTTACGCATATCATCTTACTGTGTCTTCATCTAACATTAGATATTGTTTTATATAAACATTTTTATCTATATACTTCCGTAATAGTTATGAAAACTTAGAAAATATTGGGGGCTTGTAAGATACCATTGAATTTTCTTATAAAATTTTAGTACCTTTAATTTTATTTTAGATAAAGTGTAAAAAAAATAAAAAAAAATAATGCTCCTTATAACTGGTAACTCATAAATAATTCCAAATGAAAACACAATACATGCTTTTAAAATTAAGGTGGAATCTCTATATATATCTCAAACCAACTTATATTCCTTTTATATACCTCAAAAAGTTCACATTCCCCTTACGTAACACTTTTTAATTATTATATTTATTTACCAAAACGTCATTATACAACCAAAACATAATACACATGTTTTATCTCTCTAGAAACCCAAAAAAAATAGTTTTAAATTACAAGAAAATTCTATAAAGCCGAAAAATTTACAAAAATTGGAAAAAAATGACAAAAAGTTATAAAAAATGGAAAAATTATAAAAAAATATCAAAAAAATTATCAAAAAAATTATAAAAAACGGAAACAAAATCACAAAAAAAAATGTATATTTGTAAAAAAATCAAGAAAATTGTAATTATTAAAAAAAAGTCAAATAAAATGAAAAAAATAACAAAATTTTATTTTTCTAAAAAAATTCACAAAAAAAATTATAAAATTATAAAAATCACAAAAAAAATGTCTTTCGATAAAAAAACATATTTTTTTTTAAAATACACAAAAAATGAAAAAAATGAAAAAAAACACAAAAATGGAAAAAAAAATCATTAAAAAATCAAATCATATGCACCTTCAGCCGAATTACATGAATTATATGCAATTCCGACTGAACAATATACACTTTCGACTGAACTAGATGCCATTTCAGCTGAACTAGATGCACTTTCAGTTGTACGAGATGCACTTTCAGCTGCACTAGATGTACTTTCAGCTTAACTGCATGCACTTTTATTGAACCAGATGCATTTTCGACTGACAAGACCGAACTAGATGCACTTTCATTTGAAATAGATGCACTTTAAGTTGAATCACATGCAGTTTTAGCTGAACCACATGCACTTTCAGCTGAACAGAATGCACTATAGCTGAAAGTGCATCTTGTTCAGCAGAAAGTGCAAGTGGTTCAGTTGAAAGTGCATCTAGTTCAGTCGAAATTACATCTAGTTCGGTTAAAAGTGTATTTAGTTCAGTCGAAATTTCATAATGTTTGACATAAAAATAATATAATTCATCACAAATTGCATATATTTTACTTTAATATTAAAAAAAAAATTGGATGAATTCGAACCACCAAACTCTTGAACCTCAGTGTTGGTGGAAGCGCTCTTACCATTTTGAGCTTACGGATATTTATAGTCACTAAACAAAATCATACAAAGATTTACACCTAAAAATTATACAAACTCAACCAAACAAGCATTACGCATGCCAAACAAACAATGAAAATAACTAACTCCGACTCAAATGAATTTACCAAACATGTCAAACTAGTTCAAGTTGCAAATGTTAACTAACAAACTAGTTCTTGTTAATCCAAAAATAGGCACGGTCTTATTCAAAACTTAGTTGCAGCCTTAATCAAAAGCATGACAGGTCATAGGCATCACGAAAATGTAAATATAACTCATTGATACAATAAAAAATAAAACCAGCTGCGCTTTAACACCAAAATGAGTTTGTTCCAGTCCCGAAACGACCTGCGTTTCACCCCCAAAACGACCTGCGTTTCACCCCCAAAACGAGCTATACTTCAGTCCCAAAACAAGCTCGTCTCAGTCCCGAAACGTGCTCTATTTTAGCCGCAAGACGAGCTCCATTTCAACCACAATACGAGATGCGCTTCAGTCCTAAAACAAGCTCATTTCAGCTCAATAACGAACTCTGTTTTATCCCCAAAATGAGCTGCACTTCAGCTCCAAAACGAGCTATGTTTTGGCCCCAAAATGAGCTGCGCTTCATACCCAAACGGACCTAAATCGGTATCTGTTTCAGCCTGAAAACGGGTACAATTTCAGAGGCAAACAGTTATTTAGCACTATAAAACTCCATAAAATAAACCTTCCAAAAAACACAAATTTGCACCTGTTAATGACCAAATGAAGTAATATTTCACAAAATGGATATTTTTACCGCCGAATCGAGGTCTATTTCAGCCTCAAAATAGAGCTTAATTTTAGCCCCAAACAGAGCTTAATTTCAGCCACAAACGGACTCCGTTTTCAGGCTCGAATCAAGGTCTATTTAAAACCCATAGATGTCTTATAGCTCATTTAAAGACAAAACGATTCTAAAAAATCAATTATAATTTTATACTCTCAAATCACAAATACAAAATCAAAATCTAATTAAATAAATGAAATTAGTATCCAGTTAAATATGAAATTAAAGACTATAAAAGCCTAAATTTCATCAATTGATTTTACTCATGATGATGGCGACTATCATCGCTGAGCTATGAAATCCTTCAATACGCTAAACAAAAAATATCGTCGGAGAATCTTACTTGAGACAAGATCGACAACGGTGGTAGATTAGGTCAGATCGTTGATGGAGAGAGATTGTCGAATAGTGAGAACGGAGAGAGATTCGTTAGGTTGTTTTCAGATCTGGCAAACCTATACATCCATCGCCTCCGCTAAACACAGGCAGAGAGATAGAGTATTACGGCGGAGCAAGGTCGTTGTCGAAGGTGTAAGGTCATCAGAGATCGTCATTGATGGCTACGGAAAGAGAGAAAGATAGAAATTTGAAAAGGACAATAAAATAGACCGACGGGTAAAAAAAAAACAATGGTTTATATACTTTTAAAAAGTGTTACCTAGTAGGAATTCAACTTTTAATAGATAACTTGTGGAAATTAAAATTGAAAAAGGATACTTATTGAGCATTAAAGCTAAAATTAACCGCTAATACTATAGAATATACTCTTTGATCTTAACGGAAACTTAAAGTTAGATTTAGTTTAGTTTTTGACGGATTTGTTAATGCATCTATAGTTTCAAGACAGTATAATGAAGAAACTTGAATATATTTTTATTTTTTTTAAATAAGAATTTTTTTTATCAGCACAGAGTCGTTGTATTAAGAAATAAGGGCGACATCCTTTTGGTACCGAACTTTTTGATTACATACTGATACCATACCAAACTAGTTTGGTTTGAGAATTTTTATATAATTATCAAACCAGAAAATTCGGTATACCGAACTTTCGGTATACCAAACTATTCGGTTGGTTCGGTTCGGTTTTATTTTTATACCAAATTTTAGAGTTTACAATTGATGATAGAAAAATGGCGCGTTTTGAGGAAAAAAACATTGTATAAAGTTTTAAAATTATTAAATTAAAAATATATATTTATTTACATTATCTTTACATTTCTTATTTTTTGGCATAAAAGATTAAAAACTACTAAACCTTTCTAGTAAAGGTTATAAATAAAATAAAATGTTATAAGTATTCACTAGAAAAAGTAATATAAGTATATTATAACAACATTAATAATTAAGTGTATATAACTCTTTTTAATTTATTTGTCTATATAGTATATTTTAATATTTCGGTTTGAATCGGTAGCATACCGAACTCACCAAACGAATACCGAAACCGAACCGATTTTTAAAGATTGGGTCGGTTGTACCGTACCGTAATGTCGGTATACCAAACTTTTGATACCGACTTGATTGGTTCGGCTCGAAAAGCGGTCGGTTAGTAAAAGTCGATAAAAAAAGGTCATCCCTATTAAGAAATAAAGAGTTTAGTTCATGGGCTACGCCTATGAAAGCTATTCCGTTGTGTTGGCCCGAGCGGCTAAACCTTAGAGGGGGTGAATAAGGTTTTTGGCGTTTTTTGCCTAATTAAAATCTAATGGCAACTAACAACCCAACTTTTTGCAATTCTAAGCTTAAGCGTTTTAATAACGTTAATGAAATGCTAGAAGTCCTAAACGCAAGCAAGAAAATAAGCAATAATATAAGTTGCGGAAAGTAAAAGTTTAGGAAAATAAATTGACACCGCGATTTATAGAGGTTCGGCAAACAGCCTACGTCCTCTCCTCGGTACTACCGAGTATTTCACTAAAAATATTCTTTCCGATTTTACAAATCCTATCGAGCTCAATCAATTGATTGGCTCACCCTCTACCCGAGTTTCCTACTCTTGATACAAGTGCAAGCGAACACGTCTACGAGTCAACGACTCCCGCTCACTCTATGAGTACCCAAGTGTTTAACCTAGAACTTTTAACCAACACTTTGGCTTAAAAGCTTCTACCCAAACACTCACTCACAAATGAGCTTATAAAATGCTCTTTACAAAATTGTTGAAATTAAAATAACTCTCATAATTTGATTGCTTCTAAATAAGCTAATTTGTGATTTTGATGTTCTTTGATCTTTGTTTGAGCTTGTATCGCTTTTTCTTCAATTTCCCTCTTTTTCGAATTATTTCACCAAAATGGTGATTTTTAGGGTTTTGATTTAGAGATGTTGAAGGATGATGAATGTGTATGAATGTATTTTTTTGGAGAGTGATTGGGGTGGTTTATATGGTCAGCAAAGTCTGTTTTTTTGTAATATGACCGTTGGTAGTGGTTGAGGGCTTTTATCCATTGCTTTAAGCAATTTCCCAGAAAAAGCTGAAAAGCTGTTTTTGAAAACTGCAGAAAACAATCGGTCGTTTTATGCAGACGATCGGTCGTTTTCTGAAAATGATCGGTCGTTTTCTGAGAAACGATCGGTCGTTTTTCAGACGACCTCACTGGAAGAATTTTGACCAAAAATGATCGGTCGTTTTTGTCCAGACGATCAGTCGTTTCTTCAGTATTCACGCTTTACTTCGAATGCTTGTAATTTTTTCGTTTAAGCTCCGATTCTGGTTCCGCTTGAACCTGTGGCTTCGTTTTTCTGTGCTCTATCTTTCTGACGTGAAATTTACATTTTCTACTTTTGGAAAAGACAAAGCGTTATATCATCGAAATAGAGAAATCGTAAAATCATTAAAAACATAATCAAACTTATAATCAAAATCAATTATTGAACTCTAAGTTCAACACGTTGCAAAACGGTAACAAAATAACAAGTCTAATACAAAACACGACTAAAGGAATCAGATTTACATGGTCTGGTAAACTAGATAACAGAATTAAAAAAACCTTCTATTAAAATTTAAAAACTTCCAAGTTTAAATCAAAATTTGGCTATGATGATTTACCCCTTCTCCTTATACCTCATAACCTTATGTCTCCCAACAGATGATCAAGGTGATATAAGCAGCAAATTCAAGAGTCAAATCTCAATTTAAGATGAGATTTTACCATGTTAATGAAAGGTATAAACCCATTTTCATAGTCAACTACAAATACAACAAAGTTCATGAAGCAAAAGAATGCTACAAGAAACCATATAGCAAAAACTTCACTGGACTCTATTTCATCTTCATGATGAAAACTTCAAAATGTGCTCATTTTAAACCGCCTTTTTACACCATGTATATCTTCCATTTTAACCAAAGTGATAGAGTATATTTTTATTCATTGGCCACCCCGGGAGCTCGTAATCGCTTCAGCCTCCGCTGTATACACCTAAACACTTGAATGCATAAGGCATGCTAGTTTTCAATATAGAAAAATGTTGGGTATGCTGTAAATAAACACAATAATTTCTACGGAAAAGAAATGGACAAATAAACAGAAAAATGGTTTCCTCAAATATATAAATATCAAATACAAGATTTAATATAAAATATTGTAAATGATACCGAAATGGACTAAAGTCCGAGACGAGGTAACTGCAAGCAGTTTTCCTTAAACGATATTTGCCCCGCCACCTCAGCTTCGGGCTAAATGGGGCACTTCGTTCCCAAGGTACAACGTCTATCACATGTGACTCGACGGAAACGGCACCGAGCCACGGTCGGGCCGTTGGTGGTGCGGTACTCTCTCTCTATATGTATGCATATGTGTTTGTGTGTGAATGTGTGTATGCCATGTGTATTTCTTTTATTTTTCTTTTCTTGTCTTGGAAAAAGATAGATATCTGCATGTTTTTACCAAAAAACATATGAAGAGTTACATGTCAATAATGCCATAAATGGGGGGCAATTAACATTGTAAGTTACACAAATAAATTGCATTCACTTACAAAAACCGTTTCGGTTTTCCAACAATCCCCCACATGAATGCAATCAACTGACATGCAACGTGCATCCTAAATGCAATCAAGAGAACCACGAGAATTCACTGCATAAGGACAGGTAGCGCGCGCCTTGAAACTGCCATAGTGATGTAAAATCTGATATGCTACTATTGGGTAGCCTTAAAGCCTTGAACTCTTTAACGTTTGTGCATACCAGGGTAATACTCACACAGTGTCCTCTCTACACCACTTACTAAGCCCTTTGGTTGTTATCCATATTTGGCCCTGGACTACCTTGGCAAATTCAACCGAGTGCTCTAGCGATTTAGCCCTAGCTCATCACATAGTATCGGCCATACACACTCGTTATAGGTGATTTTCAAGTCAAGGGTGTCCTGACTCACCCCACTCGATCTTCGAGATACTTGATTCATTAAGAGCCTCACGCTCACCCTTACAATGGTACAGGTCTATCACTCTTTCATCATAGAAATGGGCTGAGAACTTATGTTGTCGAGTGCTTTGTTCGGTTACCCGCACAATTCAGTTTCCCATTGAACCTGATACTGAAGTTTCCAGTTCAGGTTGGGTTACCTATGCGAAGGTTTCCAATTTATTGGGCTTCAAACCCCATTTCCCTCGATGATGCTCCAACTCCTCCACGAGTCAAGTATTTTTGTATATGGATCCGCATTATTATCCTTACACCTTGCAAAGTCTAATGATACCACACTGTTTGCTAGCAATTCCTTTTAGGGACTTGTGTCTCCGACGAATATGTCATGACTTTGTCGGGACTTTCCATTATACAATTACTCTGATCCCATTCAATAACTGACTGACTTTATCAGTGCACGCTTATTGAGGGAACAAATTTTGGCCACTTGGGAATACCTCCCAAAACTTCTCAGCCAATCTGCCTTTTTTTTTCAGTGTCTACAACATTATGAATTCTGATTTCATAGTTGATCCACGTATGCATGTCTATTTTACAGACCTCCATGAGACTGCAACCTCTTTAAGTACAAACATATCCACTCGTGAACCTTGTACTATTAAAGTTCGAGATACTTGGTATCAAAATACCCTCTAAATATTTTGGACTTCTCGTATAATGCAGTTCATGATTGGCAGTATACATAATGTATCTGAGAAGCCTCATTGGCAAACCTACCCGGTATGCTCACTGAGTTGGCTATATCTGGTCTAGTGCAGTTCTTGATGCACAAGAGACTATATATGATAAGTTAGGTGTTTGTTTTAGTCCATATAGTGACTTAACAAATTTTTGCACCTTGGCTCACTTTACACGGAACCACGACCCAATGAGTTGTTCCTAATTCTCTAGATCTCCATTTATGAAACACATGTTCTCATTAATTAATGATGCGTCTTTTCATAGAGATTAGAGTATAGACATTAAAATTATCAAAACCGTCAGTTTACTTAAAGTAATTGACTTTATTTCTCATGTGCCTATCAACCTCATTGTTGATGGCATCTTCCCATATACACATTATATGGATAACATTGATTATTTCAATGTCGTCGATTCACCTTCATCAAGGGACAAAGGAAGTTTCATTACTTACTCTTTTACCATGCCAATGCACTTCATCTTCCTTAAAAGATTCACTTTCCCCATTTTTTTCAGCACCGTTCGAGTGTTCACTTGTCTTGGGTAGCGTAATGCTTTGAACCCTCAATGTATTGGTCACACTCGCCAGGCGTTAGAGTTTTCCGGAAAACTTCTCTTTTAGAAAGTATGCTTCTCGGGCATAGAACAATGTTCTATATGCACTTTAAAGCCATGTGCCTTATGCACTAGAAACCGATTAGTGCTATATTTTGTGCTTATCCGTAGAACACACAATCTACCCTTTTTTGATCCTATCCAAGTCCTTCAAGGAACAAGATTGAGACCATTCTTAGGTAGCACCAAACTTTCACAAACTTATAGTCATGCACCACCATGCCTTCTATAATTCTGACTGTTTGGTCCAACTTCCTAAGAGATAGTTTGTTCAACACATATCTTGCGGAAAGCGCACTTCCCGCACAAATTCAGAGTTTAATCCTGAACTTATCAACATGACATTCCAACCCCACAATTATGCGAATGGCGTCTTATATTCACCGTTTCATTTACACTGATCATGTATTCATATCCATGTGAATATACCATTTCGGAACTAGTTAGACAATATCTAACACGTTCAAAAATAGTCTATCATTTAATGATTAACACTTAATCATTGAATTAAAGTTGGTAGATTAACACAACAGAACACCCATGATTAAACATGTTTTCTGACAAGCCTTAATCCTCAACAATAGAATTCACGTATTCATTCTTACTTGAATGAATATCTGGACTGATTTGTCTTTACTTCTCATCAAGTAGACATATCAGTGTTTAGTACAACCATCAATAAATTGAGTAAATACCTTTTAAACCCTTCTTGGTTTTGCACGCATTTCAAATGCATCAAACCATTTGGTTATGTACTCCGTTCGAAACTTCGAACTGAAGACTTAGCAATACATTGCTTCAAACACAAACTCATATTTGTGTTTCAATTTAAATAATAGATTTAGAAAAATAAAACATTTATGGTTTTATATTTTCATGACTTACTATATCATGTCAAATCAGTGACTTAGTTGAATAACTCAACATGTCATTATTGACCACAAGAGTATTGACTAAAATGCTCATTTTGAAAAAATAGTCAATCATGTATTGCCACAAACAAGCAAACTTATCACAATTTGATCCTAGTGTTTTGCCTACCGAAAGGCTACTGCCCTTTAGGTTTCAAAAACCACTAGTCATGATTCAGATTTGTATGCTTGCACTTGTTAGTGGATTTCCAAACGTTTAAAACGTTTCCACACATTAACGCCCCCACAGTTCGTGCATTCCCTTTTGTCCTCACTCCGAACATGCACACTGTTATAGAGAAACTTAATCGATTTCAATGTGGTAAATGAAACGATATCATTTATTTCAGACGTTTTAAGTCCATACCACTGAACCGTTAGGTTTTCCCCACTCGCCCGTAGGCGCTTTTGGGTACGTTTAGATTCTCAATCTACATGATCGACGAGTTACCCCCACATTTGTGGGACCCTCGGAGTTCTCCCCCAATAACGTAATATAATATTACTAAATTACTATTCTCAATAATAGCAATCTCAACATATTTGTAATATGTTCTTTAAACAACTTAATAAAATGTTATTTCAATAAATTATTAAATGTTATTTGAATAAATTATTAAATGTTTTTTCAGCAAATCAATAAGATGTTATTTCAACAAATAATAAAATATCCGATATTTGTTTATTATTAAAATAAAACTCAACGGCCATTTATAATTTGTTTAATTATCAAATTATTTGCTCTTGGATGAACAAAAATGGTTATCAAATAACCTTTCATGCAAATAAGTAACCGACTCGTCATTGCAATTCGTAGATAGCTAATAAAGCTCTCCATAAATGTCAACAATAACTGTCGTTACAATAATTTATAACTCTCCAAATTAAATTGCGATTAATCACAATTAATAAGAATTTATAAATACTTGTCATTAATCTCATTAACGATTACCGTTACAAATTTTGTAACCCTCCAAATTAAATTGTAATAAATCACAATTAATAAGGACATCAGCCATTATATCACCACATTAGTGTCTTTAATAATGGTGATTTCGTATTTGTATTCCCCATCATTAATATGCACTCATGCAAAATTAATAGGAGTTACACCGGCACCCACAATGTTCTGGTCAGTTTCAGTACCCACTGTATTCTGGACATTTCCCGCATGAAACTGTTTGTTATCTCAAATAACAAACACGTACAATCTAATTTCCGAAAATAAAACTAAAACTCCTCCTTCGTAAACATCAAATTTCTATAACCACACATGGTTTTAAGAAACTGATTTTGCAAGAGTATTTTAGTTCATTACCGAAAAAAATTATCAAATTCTGAAAGATTTATTCAGCCGTAAACACCAGATAAATCTGATTTTACAAAGAATAATCTCATAATTTAAACAAGTTTTGTCGTAAGCCCCAAATTCTGAAAAATCAGAAAAAGGTTTTACAAGAACTATTTCGAAACCAGTTATGTCGTAATCCCCAATTTAATGGCTTTTACTAGAACTGTTTCGAATAATCACCGATTATCCAATTCCATTATAGAGATCATATGTCGAAATGGACGAAATGGACTAAAGGTAACAGTCAAGTGAGATCCATATAAGACTTTAAAGCACATTAATATACCACGTAATATAACTCTCAAATAGTTAATCCAATGAATAGATTCACTTTGTTTTCCCACGTGGAAAATCTTCACATTAATATCAATAAAATACATGTTACTATACAAATACCTTATGTTACTAATAAGCCGTCCACTTTGTAATTGAAATCCAATTACTAACAGTTTTAATAACAAATACCAACAAAGATATAACTGTTGTAAGATATTATTGGACTATTGGGCCTTACTCATAGTGGGCCTAAGTTGGGCTTTCTATCTTGTATAACCCTAACCTCTAGTATATAAAAAAGGTTAGGGTCCCCTTGTATTCATACATTCTGATTAATAAAGACCCTGTTGTTGTATCTCTCTATATTCTCTCTCTATATCTATATACATATATATGTGAGCTAATATGTCACACAACACGTTATCGGCACTTTGCTTGCGGAGACTAGGATATACGCTCGTGGGTATTGGAGATTTTGGGTAAACGCACAGATATTGGGTATTTATAAAGTTTGAGGTTTATCTGGGTTTTATTGGGTTCGTTTCGACCTTCTACAAAATACCCGGAGTACGGTACATGGATATTTACCCCCGGCAAATAAAATATAAATTGCATGTCTATTTAAATAATAACCTACTGCCAAACTAGTTGAATGCCTATACCTTGAGAATTGTTTGGTCTTATTGTCTGTTATAGGATAAAAGCGTAATCATGCGTTAAGTTTGACTTACCTGCATATTTGTTAATTAAAGATTGGATGTACTGATAATCTATTAGATTAAATCTTTAGCAAGTGAAACACCCGGGACTAAACTGCATCTTGCATATACTTTAGGACCGATTCTGCAATAATAGCATGGACTAGGTTGAAACTCACTGAAATTGTGGACTGCTCATGTAATAATAGTGTAATTGACTACTAGTTTATTGTAATTACATCCTTACTCCTTGTTATTAACCCTCAATACATAACAGTACATGCGTTTGCCTATGACTTATGTTTGGTTTATATATGTTAAAACTTAGAACTTGAAAGTGTAAAATTGGCATTACCAGAATATAATAAATTGACCTCCTGCATGTGATATGCTAAATTAGTAATTAAATATATTACGTACATGAATGATTTAGTTACCATGTATAAAACTTACACATATAGCAATAGAATAATAAAAGATTGAGTTACATCTTGCTAGTGTAACTTGGTAGATTTAAATTGATAATCTTAATATCACTTCCTTATTAGAAACAGTACACATATAGATACATTACATCTAGAGAATATTGAGTGTTAATCTATGTACTGCCATGTTGCGATTATTTGTTAAGCATGGAAACAGGAAACATATTGATATTTATTTACTGCCATATACATATATGTACAACATGTAAATTTGCGAAATCATATATTTTCACATTTAAGTTGAAAAAATTATGAACCTTCCCCAACTAGGCTCACCTATTTGGATACGATGTCTAGGAAAGATATAGGCGGAAGTAGATATCCTAATGAGGTCGGGTTTTAAGTGGCATTCGTGCCCTCCACCCTCACCGTCTTTCCTGGTCGTTTTTCAAGTAGAGTTACCGAAAGGGGTTGACTAAATAATAATTTCCCCGAGTGTGTTTATATAGTGATGTATGTTTCGCCGAATTGGTGTTTCAGTATCGACCCATCGTTCGATCAATGAGAACCGATTCACATGAGAAGCAAAACTAATGTTTTTGAACCTGTCATTTCAAAAAAAACGTTTGTGCTTATGCAAATCATAAACATATAAACCAGTCGTTTTATATGAAAAATAATCCAGAACTCCCAACACATGTTGGATGCCATCTATGATGAAAAAATCGTAAAACATACTTGCGAAATAACTGTTTAAACGTTGATTTTAATCTGTCACCACATGTTACTCACCCTGATGTGTGAAAATGTGATGCCCAAAATTTTTTTGGATGCTATCTTTGATGAGTAAAACACGAGTTTGTTGTTACCCTCAAGATGAATGCTAAGGCGTTGATTTTATTCCGTCGCCACATTTGAGACGTGATGACGTCTATGGTGAACAAATGTCTGAAATTGACATATTGGAGCTATCCTTCACCAAAATACTAGCTTGGAAATTGTATTCCATAAGCAGTATTGTGAATTTATATTCACCATGTTCCTTTATCGCCCAGTTATTGAATAAGAAAATTACCCCGGTGAGTAGTTTTAATCCTATTGGGTTAATGGCGAATTGTTTGCCTGATATTAATGCTCTTCGTGTACATTTTTTTTCCACAAATCGAGAACCGAGACAAGTGTTATTTGTCGCGAACTGTCGCGATCCCGATGAATCGCCTAGCCAAGTGAGATTTTAGACAATCGTCAAAATCGAAAACCTGTGGCTCCAAGACAGTAATTGAAATGAACAATATGGCCCGTTGTCACAAAGCAAGAGATAATGCTCAAGGAGGCAACTCTATGCTATAAAGACAAATGTCATGCACGGTTACTCCTTAAATAGTTCAAAGCTATTATAAAGGTGAAAAAAACCGATGCTAATGTGGTTAAAGATAACTGAAAGAAAACTCTTGAGACCCCCAGTTTTGTGGCTCAAATAAGTTTGGTACCTTTCTTTATTGATTTTGATAAATCATTGAGCCATTTTTTCGCTCATCTGGATTATGTTTTCCATTTGGATTATGATTTTTCCATTTGGACATACTTTTGTATTATGGTTTTCCTGTTTACGAAATTTCTCGAAATAATTTAAAGTGTTTTGAGCAAATTCCTTTGACAAATGTGACCGAACTTTAAATTATGAAATTTTAGGCAATACTTGTAGGGTAGTTGATTTTTTTGGAAATAGTGGGTAACAGTGTACCACATAATTTCATCAACTATTTGCCTAAAAGAGTACTCAGTGACAACGATTCTGGACCTGTCGTTCCAAAATTGAAATCTTTGGTAAAACCAAATTGATTTGTCAAATACGAGGTCTTATACTCATGTAGGTCCTGCCGTACCTTGTTGAGTTATAAAATATTCGAGAAAACCAGTGTTATCTGGTAATAGCTCATGAAAGAATTAAAATTTCTTTACATAGCCTCCATTCAATACGATCAAAAGCGTATTTTAGAGGAGTTGAAATGTCTTTCAAGTGGTTTCTACCACAATTTTTAAAAGCATTTAAAGTTACCTTATCATTTCGCCTGTCGTCGAAATGATAAATGATTTAGATGCTAAGACATGATTGTCTATACTATCATTCGCCTGTCGTCGATTGATAAGAGCATTTTGATATTGTGGCATTGACCGGATGAGATATTCCCGGGTCAAAAGACGATGCTTGATTTATAATCGCATATCATTTGGATTCTCTCTGAGAATATATTTCGCGATTAATCCGAAATTCATGCCATTAATGCTCACTTTGAAAGACTAGTATGTGTAAAGATTACAAAATGAACTCGTAGAATTCTTGTAAAGAATTGAAGGAGTTATTGTGGACTTATCCAACCATAAGACGGACCATAAATATAAATGGTTATGATTGATGCATCGACAATATGGTCACGTTTTAATGTTGTCCACATAAATGCAGCACCTTCCAAACTTTTAGCCCTATCATTAAGTTGATGGCTCATGATCCGGATTATCCTGAAAAGTCTAGTCGACTTGATAATTCCGAAGAGTAAAAAAAAAAAATCGAAATTTCGATTTGAATTACTTGAGTTTGGAAATTGAAATTGAACATCCTGTCGATTATGTTCAGACCCAAATGGACTCACGGAAAGTTTGATGATGCGACTGCAAATGATTGCACGCATTTCTTGGTCTTGCGCACCAAGATTTATATTTTCGTGTGGGGTTATGCTATTTTGCTGCATTGGTCCGTCATGAGGCCCATAGACACTCAAACACCATATGCGTACCAGCTGGTTACTGGTTATGAGAGACAGAAGTCTCATATTAACGCGTGTTTAGAGTGATTAATTAATATTTTGATTGAGCCGCTATAGCATTCAAAATATGGACCTCTGAAGGGGACATAAGTCGATTATGAATCTCCTGCCTATCATTTGATAGAGTAACCTTGGCAAGCGATCTCTTTACCGCATGATATGCGAAAGTGACATCGCTAAGACTGTTCTCCCCGTCGTTAGGGGGAGATTTGCACGTTACCGTTGATAAGGAACAACGTGAAGTAACGTGGCATAACCCACTCAGTCTTAGCTTGATCCCCAAAACTGCACTTAGTGATAAGTAAGTGCATAGACTCCCTCAAGTCTAACTAAATGCTAGACGCATTTAATGACTTTATGAGATGTCACGAGATCATTTATACCTACTGCAAAATGCTTGCAAGGATAGACGTCCCTGTCGGACGCCGTGTTCCTGTCATAACACGTTGCTTTGGCCCAACCCGCCAAGCAAATGACGCTGCCGTCGGCCGTCAGTCTATCATCCTTCCTAAGATATGAGGAAGTTGACCGGTTCTTAATTCGTTCAGCCCCAGAGGTGGTGAACCGAAACTCGTTTGTCGCATGAGATTATAAAGGATCAAGGAGATGTGTGATTTCCTCCTCATCCTAACAATCTCGAAATATCTGGCGATTATGATATCTTAGACGATATTGAAGCGAAATGAGACTGTCATTGATTACTTGTTCATATATTCGGTGACGACTGATAATATGAGCAAATTATGACAGAGAACCATGTATCGTTGCCTGAAGTTAACGGAGAATAGACTGGACTAATGGAAACTTGCAATCCATGTAGACTCCTTAGCGAAAGTGTGTTCGGACCTATAGCTCCAACACCACCAATGTTAAACGAGTTTGTTTATTTGGTTATTCGTAAGGAAAAGTGATGAGAATAATGAGATTGTAGAATGCTCGCCTAGTAGCGCAATGCTTCTCTCACACATTGGAATTGATTACGAGATGGTTGATTTCCTCGTAATGGACGTTATAACGGTCCCCTACTTTATCAGTTTAGTAGTTTCCGAAAAACTGATTATGTAGCATGCGATTGTGTTCACGGTTTTATCTCTATGGGGATTTAGACAAAGAGATATAGATGAAGGTCCCTGTGTGACTTCATGTGCTTGAATCAAGTAGTTCCTGACCACGGAACACGATCTCAATTGACTGAGACGTTTACTATATGGATGAATATAATCCGAGCGGATGTGCTATACCGCCTAAGTGAGTACTTGATCAGCTTGGGATACTTGAACAAGTATTATGCCCTTGCGTGTTTTATTACGCGATCCATTTTTTTGGATTTGCCTTCGAGATGAAGGATCTTGGGAAGACACGGTAGTGACTCGGCCCGATGATCGAGTCCCGTAAAGATTGAATCTAAGTCCATGATTCAGACTACACCCAGAAGGTGTTATGAAGTTTTAGTCATTATGACGCTAAGTCGTCAGATTCTTCCACGATCGTTCGATCACTAGACAATGATATAGACCCGGTCCGTCCCTGATGAGACGACAAAGAGATATTGAACCATGATGTTCATATCTAAGTACAATAAGCGCATCATTGTACTTGGTCTAATGTGCTAGGACGAACATCTCGTATGTTGTGAATGGTATAGCTCGACACAACATTGCGCTAACACGCTGCCATCGAAATGGCATAAAAGACATTTTTCCATTACCTTAAGGTAATTTTGGAAGTGGGCTAGTTTATCCCATTTGCGTCATCGAGTGTACCTACCCCCTTCGGTACTCGAATTAACGCAACCCTTTTCGGTTATACCGATGCCGGTTACTTATCAGACCCGCATAAGTGATATTCCTAACATGGTCTGTCTTTACCATTAGGAATAAGGCAATATCTTGGAGGTCTTGGAATGACTCCAAACGAATCACTCTGATCTACTCGTGCTCTATGAGACGACTAGAGAGTGTATATGGCTTCGAGCTCGTATTAGCCATATTTGAATTACATATGCTCTGTCTCACGATCCAGATAAAACACTTGTCTTAATTGAGGACAACTTGTTATTATCGATCAAGAGAGACAAGACTAGATTATTCTATTTAGCATTTCTTGCCGAAATGAATCTTTACATATGAAGTTTAACAGCATTCAGTTGAATGCTCGTTCTATTCCACGTTATATTTTCTTGCATACAGTCGTGTGTAAGTAAATGAGGCATCCAGTCGAATGCTCGTACTCTTTCTTGGAATATGAAATCTTTGCACTCAGTCGTGTGCAAGTGAGGGGGAGCATCCAGGTGAATGCTTATTGCACTAATTACTACTTAGTCGAAATCTTCGCACCCTGTCGTGTGCAAGTGAGGGGGAGCATCCAGTCGCATGCTCGTGTACTTTTTTTTGTCCTTAAACCAAGGTTTTTTCCCACTGGGTTTTCCTTGGCAAGGTTTTTAGCTAGACACGTTCCCATCTTATCTCACTTAAGATTGCCGAAATTAGGGGGAGTATCCTGTTGTATACTTATTACCACTGTGTACTCTTTTGTCCTTCGACTAGAGATTTTTTCCCACTGGGTTTACTCTAGCAAGGTTTTGATGAGACACCTGTTTTGTGGTTGATCCCCTACTACTACCACTGTTGCACTCTTTTTTCTTCGATCAGAGATTTTCCCATTGGGTTTGCTCTGGCAAGGTTTTGATGAGGCACACTGTTTTGTGGTTAGTTACTTACATGATATTTCGGCCTATATCATTCGGCTACACAGTTTCTCTTAGGTACTGGTTTTGTCCCACACTGGGTTTTCCGGCCCTAAGGTTTTTATGTGTTTAGCACTGCGAATGAACTCGACTCAGATCGACTGCATGAAGACGAAGAATTCAAGACGTCCAAAGGGGGAGTGTTGTAAGATATTATTGGACTATTGTGCCTTACTCATAGTGGGCCTAAGTTGAGCTTTCTATCTTGTATAACTCTAACCTCTAGTATATAAAGAAGGTTAGGGTCCCCTTGTATTCATACATTCTGATTAATAAAGATTCTGTTATTGTATCTCTCTATATTCTCTCTCTATATCTATATACATATATATGTGAGCTAATATGTCACACAACAATAACGTAATAGATATTAAATCGAAAACTCTTGGAAACATGGGTAGAGTTACTAAGTCATCACACATAGAAACAAAACAACATAAAGGTAATTAAATATTCTCTGCAACCACCATGGGTTACTCTGGCAAGAGTTACAAGTCAATACAAGTTCTAACTCCTTGAATACACATTATAATAAGTATTAAATTACCCGTTTCGTTTATCTGAATTTAGTGACAATATGCTATGTTAAATATGAGACATGTTCATGTAAAGCCCATATTACGAAACACACATATAACGTACATGATAATGTGCTTGCAATAAGCCACCAATGAAAGTATATAATGTACACAATTACTCATTGGAAATTGTTAGTCCTTTATTAACATGAAAATAATAAACATATATAAATCGGCTAACAATATAATTAATCTGGTCTCTAACCAAATTATAGCTCATAAATAAAAATAAATGCTACGTTATAATATAATACTCATAATTTATTATTGTAACATTCCAAAACCTTGAATTGCTTCTCCCAAAAACAGCATAAGAAATTGATTCTCAACAATTAGGTTCAAAGGTACCAAAGCAGCAACAAGAAACAAAATCGTTGCAGGAACCTTAACCTTCCTGGGCTGTTTTTCAACCCATCTGAACACAGCATTCAAATTGACAATTCTGCTCGTACCCATGGGGAAAAACTATCGACCAATTTTCTAAAAAAAATTTTCCTTCTACTCTTTTTTTGTTTTCAGTTACAAAAGTAGAGTACAATCAGGAAAAGTGAGAAATTGACAGTTAAACAAATGAGAAAGGAATCAGCGCCTTCAGTGGTATTAGATTAAAAACACCTTTAACAAGACCAAGAATAATTAACAAGTCAAAATATCTTCAAGTTTCACAAACACGAAAACCACAAATCAAAATATTCATTGACTCCTTATTCAAGCATGTTTCTGGACAAAACTCACCCATATCCAAACAACCAAAATGTGCATGTAACAAACAAAACACAAGACATACATGTTTCAGAAAAGAGCAAAACTCATGTCAATAACGAAATAGTAACAAAATAAATCATGTGAAGACACATATATTAACGCTTTCGACAATTCAACCGGAAACACCAATTTCTTAAAACCAATGTTTGTTAGAAAAAGATTTTCCAAAGAACTGTCTTAGCTACGAAAATAATTTTCTATTTATCCAAACAACAAAATTATTGTATTAACGTACGAAACATAAAATATCGTTTAAGATTGTTGGATACGCTGTAAATAAACACAATAATTTCTACGGAAAAGAAATGGACAAATAAACAGAAAAATGGTTTTCTCAAATATATAAATATCAAATACAAGATTTAATATAAAATAATGTAAATGATACCGAAATGGACTAAAGTCCGAGACGAGTTAACTGCAAGCAGTTTTCCTTAAACGATATTTGTCCCGCCACCTCTGCTTCTGGCTAAATGGGGCACTTCGTTCCTAAGGTACAACGTCTATCACATGTAACTCGACGGAAACGGCACCGAGCCACGGTCGGGCCGTTGGTGGTACGGTACTCTCTCTCTATATGTATGCATATGTGTTTGTGTGTGAATGTGTGTATGTCGTGTGTATTTCTTTTATTTTTCTTTTCTTGTCTTGGAAAAAGATAGATATATGCATCTTTTTTACCAAAAAACATATGAAGAGTTACATGTCAATAATGCCATAAATGGGGGGCAATTAACATTGTAAGTTACACAAACAAATTGCATTCACTTACAAAAACCATTTCGGTTTTCCAACAAAAAAATATGCTTCAGAAAATATCATAACTAGCATAATCAAGAGAGAGCCAAAAAAGTAAGTGTTGAACATAGAGTTCAATAATGATTTTGATTATTACTTTGATTATGCGTTTAATGATTTTACGATTTCGATGATATAACTCTTGTCTTGTCCAAAAATAGAAAACGTATATTTCAGGTCTTTAAATGATAGAGCATTCGATAACGAAGCCATAGGTTCAAGCGGAACCAAAATCGGAGCTAAAACGAAGGAGTTATGAGCATTCGAAGTTTTACGGGACCAGGATTACAGTCGACCGATCGACTGGACAAAAACGACCGATCGTTTTTGGTCCAATTTCTTCCAGTGAGTCCAGTATAAAAACGACCGATCGTTTTCAGAAAACGACCGATCGTTTTCAGAAAACGACCGATCGTTTTCAGAAAACGACCGATCGTTTTCTGTAAAACGACCGATCGACTGTAGAAAACGACCGATCGTTTTCTGCAGTTTTCGAAAACAGCTTTTCAGCTTATTCTGGAAAATAGCTGTTAAAACGCTCAACGGTCATAACCCAGAAAAAGAGACTTTGCTGTTATTTAAACCACCTCAAATCTCTCTCCAAACCAACCAAGCTTAACAATCAATCATCCAAATACCTCTTTCAATAAAAACCCAATTTATCACCATTTTGGTGAAAATATTCGAAAAAGAGGAAATCAAATAAGAAAGCTACTCAAGCTCGATCAACAACCAAGACTCACCAATTAGCTTATTTAGAAGCAAATAGAATAGTGAGTGTAGTTACATTTTTGTAACAAAATTGTATCGAGTGTTTTATAAACTCAATTGTGAGCGAGTGAACGGGTAGAGGCTTTGTAAGCAAGTGAAGCTTAAAAGCTCTAGGTTTTTCATTCGGGTACTCATAAATTGAGGGGGAGTCGTAGACTCGTAGACGTGTTCTCTTGCACTTGTATCAAGAGTAGGAACCCCGGGTAGAGGGTGAGCCAATCGGTCGATTGAGCTCAATAGGATTTGTAATATCCGCAAGAACATTTTTAGTGAAATACTCGGTAGTACCGAGGAGAGGACGTAGGCGCGTTTGCCGAACCTCTATAAATCGCGGTGTCAATTCCTTTCCCTTACTTGTACTTTACGCAACTTATTTTATTGCTTATTTTCTTGTTTGCGTTAAGTAATTCTAGCAATTCTTTAACTCTTGTTATAACGCTTAAGCTTAGAATTGCATTAGTTGGGTGGTTAGTTGCTTAGAATTTTAATTAGGCGAAAATCGCCAAAACCTTATTCACCGCCCCTCTAAGGTTAGTAGCACACGGGCCAACAGTAAGGTTTTAAAAAAGTTTATAAGACCAATTCAATATTATCAACACATCAAAGGAGAGAGAAATTATCAACAGTTGGCTTCAGAGTGACCATCATTAACTAAAAACACACCAAAACCGAGAGATACGTCAAACACAAAGGGTTTTACCCCTATAGTAAGGGGTTTCTTTTTGTTCTAACACATGTTAAATGATATTTGACTTGATAGCAAGATAGGGTATAATATATCTCAAATTTACGATAGCATCAATCAAGAATCATCACCATTATTCTCTCCATATATGGATGATTTGGTGATAGTTAGATATCTGTTTTTAATGCTCTAATCTTCTGAATCATCACCATTATATATATGTTAGCCATGTACAATAGAATACACAATTCAATCAATATCAATATTTCTCCTTTTATTTCATCTTTATATTTATAATATGGTCTAACATATGCATAGCAAAAACTTTCTTAGGCAAAAAAATGGGGGAAAACGAATTTGTGTGTATATATATATATATATATATATATATATATATATATATACATGTGTGTGTGTTTTCATTTGAGTGTTTACTTTTTATATAGCCTAAGGAACACGTTTTTGTAGTTTGAGTCTTTTTCTATTATTTTGTGTTCATTATATTAGCACAATTTTAATTCATATCTAATGTATGTTGTGTTACTTAATTAAAAAGATTAGATTTCATTATTTTTTGTGATTTAATCTTTTACTTTCTAGACAGTATAATGAATACAGTTGTGTACTTTGAGTGTTTTATATATTAGACTATATATTAAATTGTCTATTAGATTATCTATTAGACTAGACTGTACATATTAGACTGTGCGTGATTGTGCATTGCAGTGTCAGTTATACTGTCCATTAGATATTGTTATATTGTCTATGAGACTGTTCTTAATGTATTAGGATGTTAATTAGACTTTATGTTAGAATAATGTATGTTATATTGTTCATTAGAATGTCATTAGTTTATTATACTGTTTGTTAGACGAATGTCAATGCCAATCGATAATGAAGTCATTAAGTCAACACTCAAGTCGGACAAATAACGTCGGAGACCGCTGAATCGTGTTGGTAAAACATTGTTTGGTCAAAGTTGTTTGTTGAAATTGTTATATTAATTAGTTTGTTTAAATGAGAAACACTCGCTAAGTAGAAATGGTAAAGGGATTACCAATCAAAAACTTTAAAAAAGCTGTACACTATTCTAAAGCAACAATGTTAGGTGCTTAGGTGTGATGATATATAAGTATAATGTTAGGGTCATCGATATACCTTGATTAAATGATGTTCAGTTGGTTCCAAGATCAAAACTAGCTAATTAATACACTTGTTAGATATAAAAAAAAAACTTATATATTGTTGTAAGATATTATTGGACTATTGGACTTGTACTTTATGGGCCCAAGTGGGCTTGTAACCCTATCCCTCTATCTATATAAAGAGGGTTAGGGGTCTTCTATTTGATGATTCATTCATACATTATGATTAATAAAGCCTCCCTTATTGTTGTCTCTCATACCTCTCTCTATATCTATACATATCTCTATATATATCTATAACGAGCTAATATGTCACACAACACGTTATCGGCAATTTGCTCGCGGAGACTAGGATATACGCTCGTGGGTATTAGAGATTTTGGGTAAACGCACGGATATTGAATATCTATAAACCTTGAGGTTTAACCGGGTTTTATCGAATTATTGTTATATCGACCTTCACCAACATACCGTGAGGACGGTACATAAAATCCTATTTTTTTACTATATAAAACTAATACCAGAGCATCTAAGTAAAGGTTACATGAAATACAAACATGACTGTGAACATAATTGTCTGACCGTGTGTATAATTTATTGCATATAAATAAATTGCTTGTATCGGTGTACACTTGAATTAAAAAGATTCTGGAATTGGCCCATATATACTGTAAAAATCAAACCATGTATTATTGTGAACATAATTGGCACGGCTTGTCTGATTATTACTATAGTTTTTAAAAAAATTTACATAGTACATGTAGTAAACAGTATGACTGAATATGTAGTAAACATGTAGTACATATGGCTTGTCTGATTAATTGTAAACATGTAGTAATCTGCCGAACTGAATATGTTATATACTGAAAACAGTATGACTGTTTTGTAATTCGCTGAAACTTGTCTGAAATTATGGACTGAAACTGTAATAATGCTGTAAATAGATATATAGTTTGCTGTAATTACACGGATAGTCCCTGTAATATATTACATGTATAAAAACAGTATATATGTTATAAAAGTCAATATTCGGTCTAAATATTCACCCACATGCATATATATATATATTTATTAAAAAGGCAAGTGAATAAAAAATTGCATGTTAATTGAATAAATTGATATGTTTCCATGTAAATTTAACCTTTTTGCATGTTAAAATATTTTTTTACCATATATAGAATTGATTGGTAATTAAAAATATATTGCTTGCTTGCATGTTAAAACTACCATGTATAGAATTACTTATATGGCAATAAACTGTAGATAATTGATTGATATCTTATTAGTATAATCAACATATCTTTTGATATTACCATAGATATAAATATACCATATGGCAGTTAATTGATTTGATTTGATTTGGTATGATATAATTTGTGTGATTGATAATCCTGAATTGATTTAGTTTATCACCAAATCTACTGCATGATTAGATATATATCATGAATATATTTTATACTGCCTTGTATATATGTGGTTATCTAGAAAAGATATACCTGTTATTTATTGCCATGAATGGTAGAATTGCGAAATCATATATTTCCACATTTAAGTTGGAAAAATTATGAACCTTCCCTAAATAGGCTCACCTATTTGGATACGATGTCTAGGAAAGATATAGGCGGAAGTCGATATCCTAATGAGGTCGGGTTTTAAGTGGCATTCGTGCCCTCCACCCTCACCGTCTTTCCTGGTCGTTTTTCAAGTAGAGCTACCGAAAGGGGTTGACTAAATAATAATTTCCCCGAATGTGTTTATATAGTGATGTATGTTTCGCCGAATTGGTGTCTCAGTATCGACCCGTCGTTCGATCAATGAGAACCAATTCACATTAAAAACAAAACTATTTTCGAACCTGTCGTTTCGAAATTAAAGTTTGTGCTTGTGCAAACCATAAACATATAAACCAGTCGTTTTATATGAAAAATAATCCAGAACTCCCAACACATGTTGGATGCCATCTATGATGAGAAAAATCGCAAAACATATTTGCGAAATGACTGTTTAGACGTTGATGTTATTCCGTCACCATATGTTAGTGACCCTGATGTGTGAGCATGTGATACCCAAATTATTTGGATGTCATCTTTGATGAGTAAAACACGAGTTTGTTGTTACCCTCGAGATGAATGCTAAGGCGTTGATTTTATTCCGCCGCCACATTTGAGACGTGATGACGTCTATGGTGAACAAATGTCTGAAATTGACATATTGGAGCAATCCTTCACCAAAATACTAGCTTGGAAATTGCATTCCATAAGCAGTATCGTGAATTTATATCCACCATGTTCCTTTATCGCCCATCTGTTATTGGATAAGAAAATTACCCCGGTGAGTAGTTTTAATCCTATTGGGTCAATGGCGAATTGTTTGCCTGATATTAATGCTCTTCGTGTACATTTTTTTTCCACGAATCGAGAACCGAGAAAAGTGTTATTTGTCTCGAACTGTCGCGATCCCGATGAATCGCCTAGCCAAGGGAGATTTTAGACAATCGTCAAAATCGAAAACTTGTGGCTCCAAGACAGTAATTGAAAGGAACAATATGGGCCGTTGTCACAAAGTAAGAGATGATGCTCAAGGAGCCAACTCTATGCTATAAAGACAACGGTCATGCACGGTTACTCCTTAAATAGTTCACAACTATTATAAAGGTGGAAAAACCGATGCTAATGTGGTTAAAGCTAATTGAAAGGAAACTCTTGAGACCCCCGATTTTGTGGCTCAAATGAGTTTGACACCTTTCTTTATTGATTTTGATAAATCATTGAGCCATTTTTTCGCTCATCTGGATTATGTTTTTCCATTTGGATTATTATTTTTCCATTTGGACATACTTTTGGATTATGGTTTGCCTGTTTATGAAATTTCTCGAAATAATTTAAAGTGTTTTTTGAGCAAATTCCTTTGACAAATGTGACCAAAGTTTAAATTATGAAATTTTAGGCAATACTTGTGGTGTAGTTGGTTTTTTGGAAATAGTGGGTAACAGTGTACCATATAATTTCACCAACTACTTGCCTAAAAGAGCACTCAGTGACAACGATTCTGGACCTGTCGTTCCAAAATCGAAATCTTTGGTAAAGCCAAATTGATTTGTCAAATATGAGGCGTTATACTCATGCAGGTCCTGTCGTACCTTGTTGAGTTATAAAATATTCGAGAAAACCAGTGTTATCTGGTAATAGCTCATGAAAGAAATGAAATTTCTTTACATAGCCTCCACTCAAAAACGTATTTTAGAGGAGTTGAAATGTCTTTCAAGTGGTTGCTACCACATTCTTTAAAGCATTCAAAGTTACCTTATCATTTCGCCTGTCGTCGAATGATAAATGATTTAGATGCTAAGACATGATTGTCTGTACTATCATTCGCCTGTCGTCGATTGATAAGAGCATTCTGATATTATGGCATTGACCGGAAGAGATATTCCCGGGTCAAAAGACGATGCTTGATTTATAATCACATAGCATTTGGATTCTCTCTGAGAATATATTTCGCGATTAATCCGAAATTCATGCCATTAATGCTCAAATTTGAAAGACTAGTATGTGTAAAGATCACGAAATGAACTCGTAGAATTCTTGCAAAGAATTGAAGGAGTTATTGTGGACTTATCCAACCATAAGACGGACCATAAATATAAATGGTTATGGTTGATGCATCGACAATATGGTCACATTTTAATGTTGTCCACATAAATGCAGCACTTTCCAAACTATTAGCCCTATCATTAAGTTGATGGCTCATGATTCGGATTATCCTGAAAAGTCTAGTCGACTTGATAATTCCGAAGAGTAATAATCGAAATTTCGATTTGAATTACTTGAATTTGGAAATTGAAATTGAACATCCTGTCGATTATGTTCAGACCCAAATGGACTCACGGAAAGTTTGATGATGCTACTGCAAATGATTGCACGCATTTCTTGGTTTTGCGCACCAAGATTTATATTTCCGTGTGGGTTATGCTATTTTGCTGCATTGGTCCGTTATGAGGCCCATAGACACTCAAACACCATATGCGTACCAGCTGGTTACTGGTTATGAGCCAGAAGTCTCATAATAACGCGTGTTTAGAGTGATTAATTAATATTTTGATTGAGCCGTTCTAGCGTTCAAAATATGGACCTCTGAAGGGGACATAAGTCGATTATGAATCTCCTGCCTATCATTTGATAGAGTAACCTTGGCAAGCGATCTCTTTACCGCATGATATGCGAAAGTGACATCGCTAAGACTGTTCTCCCCGTCGTTAGGGGGAGATTTGCACGTTACCGTTGATAAGGAATGACGTGAAGTAACGTGGCATAACCCACTCAGTCTTAGCTTGATCCCCAAAACTGCACTTAGTGATAAGTAAGTGCATAGACTCCCTCAAGTCTAACTAAATGCCAGACGCATTTAATGACTTTATGAGATGTCACGAGATCATTTATACCAGCTGCAAAATGCTTGCAAGGATAGACGTCCCTGTCGGACGCCGTGTTCCTGTCGTAACACGTTGCTTTGGCCGAACCCGCCAAGCAAAGGACGCTGCCGTCGGCCGTCAGTCTGTCGTCCTTCCTAAGATATGAGGAAGTGGACCGGTTCTTAATTCGTTCAGCCCCAGAGGTGGTGAACCGAAACTCGTTTGTCGCACGAGATTATAAAGGATCAAGGAGATGTGTGATTTCCTCCTCATCCTAAGAATCTCGAAATATCTGTCGATCATGATATCTTAGACGATATTGAAGCGAAACGAGACTGTCATTGATTACTTGTTCATATATTCGGTGACGACTGATAATATGAACAAATTATGATAGGGAACCATGTACCGTTGCCTGAAGTCAACGTAGAATAGACTGTACTAATGGAAACTTGCAATCCAAGTAGACTCCTTAGCGAAAGTGTGTTCGGACCTGTAGCTCCAACGCCACCAATGTTAAACTAGTTTGTTTATTTGGTTATTCGTAAGGAAAAGTGATGAGAATAATGAGATTGTAGAATGCTCTCCTAGTAGCGCAAGGCTTCTCTCACATCTTGGAATTGGTTACGAGATGGGTTATTTCCTCGTAATGAACGTTATAACGGTCCCCTACTTTATCAGTTTAGTAGTTTCCCAAAAACTGATTATGCAGCATGTGATTGTGGTCACTGTTTTATCTCTATGGGGATTTAGACAAAGAGATATAGATGAAGGTCCCTGTGTGACTTCATGTGCTTAAATCAAGTAGTTTCTGACCATGGAACACGATCTCAATTGACTGAGACGTTCACTATATGGATTAAATCAAGTAGTGACTCGGCCTGATGATCGACTCCCGTAAAGATTGAATCTAAGTCCATGATTCAGACTACACCCAGAAGGTGTTATGACGTTGTAGTCATCATGACGCTAAGTCGTCAGATTCTCCCATGATCGTTCGATCACTAGACATTGATATAGACCCAGTCCGTCCCTGATGTGACGATGAAGAGATATTGAACCATGATGTTCATATCTAAGTACAATAAGCGCATTATTGTACTTGGTCTAATGTGCTAGGACGAACATCTCGTCTGCTGTGAATGGTATAGCTCGACACAGCATCGCGCTAACACGCTGCCATCGAAATGGCATAAAAGACATTTTCCCATTACCTTAAGGTAACTGTGGATGAGGGCTTGTCTTATCCCATTTGCGTCATCGAGTGTACCTACCCCCTTCGGTACTCGAATTAACGCAACCCTTTTTCGGTTATACCGATGCCGGTTACTTATCAGACCCGCATAAGGGATATTCCTAACATGGTATGTCTTTACCATTAGGAATAAGGCGACATCTTGGAGGTCTTGGAATGACTCCAAGTGAATCACTCTGATCTATTCGTGCTCTATGAGACGACTAGAGAGTGTATATGACTTCGAGCTAGTATTAGTCATATTTGAATTACATATGTTCTGTCTCACGATCTAGATAAAACACTTGTCATAGAAGACAACTTGTTGTTATTGATCAAGAGAGACATGACTACATTATGCTATTTAGCATTTCTCGTCGAAATTAATCTTCACAAATGAAGTTTAAGAGCATCCAGTTGAATGCTCGTTCTATTCCACGTTAGATTTTCCTGCATCCAGTCGTATGTAAGTAAATGAGGCATCCAGTCGAATGCTCGTACTCTTTCTTGGAATATGAAATCTTTGCACCCAGTCGTGTGCAAGTGAGGGGGAGCATCCAAGTGAATGCTTATTGCACTAATTACTACTTAGTCGAAATCTTCGCACCCTGTCGTGTGCAAGTGAGGGGGAGCATCCAGTCGCATGCTCGTGTACTCTTTTTGTCCTTAGACCAAGGTTTTTTTCCCACTGGGTTTTCCTTGGCAAGGTTTTTAGCGAGACACGTTCCCATCATATCTCACTTAAGATTGCCGAAATTAGGGGGAGTATCCTGTTGTATACTTCTTACCACTGTGTACTCTTTTGTCCTTCGACTAGAGATTTTTTCCCACTGGGTTTACTCTAGCAAGGTTTTGATGAGGCACCTGTTTTGTGGTTGATCCCCTACTACTACCATTGTTGCACTCTTTTTCCTTCGATCAGAGATTTTCCCATTGGGTTTGCTCTGGCAAGGTTTTGATGAGGCACACTGTTTTGTGGTTAGTTACTTACATGATATTTCGGCATATATCATTCGGCTACACAGTTTCTCCTAGGTACCGGTTTTGTCCCACACTGGGTTTTCCGGCCCTAAGGTTTTTATGTGTTTAGCACTGCGAATGAACTCGACTCAGATCGACTGCATGAAGACGAAGAATTCAAGACGTCCAAAGGGGGAGTGTTGTAAGATATTATTGGACTATTGGGCTTGTACTTTATGCGCCCAAGTGGGCTTATAACCCTATCCCTCTATCTATATAAAGAGGGTTAGGGGTCTTCTATTTGATGATTCATTCATACATTATGATTAATAAAGCCTCCCTTATTGTTGTCTCTCATACCTCTCTCTATATCTATACATATCTCTATATATATCTATAACGAGCTAATATGTCACACAACATATATAATTTTCTTACCGATGATCTTTCCTACGAATTTGGAACTATAACCCTCCACATGTGTGTGGCAGTACCAGGTGAGCCAAATCAGGATAAAAATATAATAAGATTGGTTACGAACAAAAAGAATGCAAAGACAACAAAACAAGACAAAAATGTGCACAAATTATGCAAGGTTACTCAACCCCCGTATCCCGTATTTTTGGGTACAAAACGAGCTTGAATAGTGAGACCTTTCAATAATTGAATTTTTATTTCTAATTAAATCGTAATATGATTTGCAAACATCTAAATTATTAGTATCCAATATATGAATCAAATAAAAAATAAATAAACTTTAATCTAATGCATACTATTAAATGTAAAATACAAATCATAATCATTATGTAAATATTTAAAGAATTATTTTGTTGTTTTTCTTCTGTGTGTTTGATATTTGAGTTTATTGATAAGTAATGAAAACTTTTATCTTCTTTCATAGTTTTGTGAATGTAAATCAATTACGGCCGGTGAAAAATTCTGAAATCCCGACCCGTACCCGATCCGAACATGTCGGGTTTTGTCCTGACCCAACACACTACAAGAAAATTTTCATTTAGCATTATAAAATTTTTTGAGTTATGTTGCTCAAATGGTTGTGACTAAATTTTAGCAACAAAACCGAAACAAAATTATGATGCTAAATGAACTTTTTCTTGTAGTGACAAACTTCGGGATCGGGATTGGGTGGCGATTTTGATTTCGTCAGGTGTCCCGACCCGACCCGATTTTTTAATTAAAATGTAAATTAATTTATATCAAATACAAGTGATGAGAATTGAACCTTATAACTCTAGCATGTAATGTAAGCACTCTACCATATGATATATAATCTTTTTTGTTTCATTTATTAGTTATAATTACATAAGTATAATATAAATTTGTAGTTTTGAATATATTAGACTATTAAAATAAAAAATATACTTAAATTAAAAAGTTATATTGTTACTTCAAAAAAGATAAATAATTATTATTTTCTGATTATAAAAATTATAATGATAATGTATCTCATTTAGTTTGATAATTGTTGTTTGTGTGAATAAAACTAAATAATAAAACAATTTGATAAAAAACGTATCAATTTTTTTATCTACTCCATTATTTGTAATTTCACTCTATTTTTTCTACTACATGTTAATTTCTTTTTTCATTTATTAGAAATGTTATTTTTAAACTAAGATTATTTTTCGTATTAATAACATGTTTAGACTTCTCGAATGAAAATTATTAATAAAAAATGACGTTGTCGTAAAATAAAAAAGATATGTCGAGAGATTCGGGATAAACATATCCCGACCCTACAGAATCCCGAAAATTCGGGTCCCGAAAAAGTCTGGTCCCGACTTTTGTCGGGTCGGGACCGAGATTTTTTTTTCACTTACAAAAGTAATCGGATCGGGACACGAGTTTATTATAATAAACTCATCCTAACTCACCCCTATGGTCAATAGAAACTTTATATTAATATAAATCCGTCGATGTGGTATGTGGGACCACTCACTCCATCGACAATGTTGTAGATGTTGCACAATGGAGTATTATGATGAAAATTTTACTTAGTTTTCTAAAATTAATGAGTATATAGTCCATCCATCCCATTTATAAGTTTTATACGGAATCATGTGCAATTTTGATCATATTTAAATATTTAACTAATTTGTTAAAACGTAAGATTTTAATTTTTTTTTATATAGTTCAAACTTTAAATGTTAAACTATATGATAGAATTTTTAAAAAAATAATTTCGATAATTTGGATACGAATTATTTACCGATTAAATTTACGCGTGTTTTCGTATAAAACTTATAATATGGGAGGAATAAAGTAGTACATTAGAGTTTCTCAAAATTAGTGAGTCATGTAGAAAGGCAGGTCCTAATTCTATGCTTCAACAATTGGGTATTAATTCCACTTGTTCCGAGTTTACTGCAACATACGTACACAACAAACGACACTTTCCCGACCCAACTCTTCAGACATGCACAATTTGATCAAACAATGAAAACAAAATTATACTATCAAACTTATGAACACTTAACAAGTTTGCACATATTATTTTGCTCCATGTGACAATCAATTGTGAACTTTTCATTTTTCATTTTCCAAATACGTCTTCAATTTCCATACACCTGAATTAATCGGGTTTATTATTGTAATGACCCGGTCCTTCGACCAGACCGTCACCATCTGGTTCCTACCACCAATATTGTCCGTTTTGGGCCAATTCCGCCCTCGCTTCTCGGACCGTACGACTTTAAAATGACTTGGTAATAAGAAAGATGATACTGCTATCTTATATAGCATATAGATACTCACATATCTATGTGATTTAGGATAGCTCACTTCTCTTTACCAGGGTATTTCACTACGGAAATCCGAATTGTTACACTCTTCCCCCTTCAGGCACGACGTACTCGTCGAGCACGCCGTCCTTCCGGGGTTGTCAATGCCCACATCGGCTATATAAGGCTCTGATACCATGTAACGACCCGGTCCTCCGACCAGACCGCCACAATTTGCTTCTTCCACCAATACTGCCGTTTTGGCCCAATTCCGTCATCGATTCTTGGGACTCACGTCTTTAAAATGCATTGATGATAAGAAGAAGGACACTGCTAACTTATAGACCATATATGTACTCACATATCTAGGTGATGTGTAATAGCTCATTTCTGTTTACCACGCTATTTTCCTACGGAAATCCAAATCGTTACAATTCTGCATTTTAACTATTAACTATTACGTATTTTCGGTTTTAAACCATGAACCATCACTCTTTACTTTTCGTACCATGAACTAACAATTTATTTTTGCTAAATAATTAAGAATGAAAGTTCAAAACATCAAAAGAGATATTATAAATCTTATTATCAATTGCATACTATAAATGATAACAGCATACCTCTTAAATTGGAATTTTTATGATTTGAACACTATTAAGGCTCTTACTCCAAAGAAAAAAAAACTACAGTAGTGAAGTGGTGTAACGACACGGCCCCACGGACCGAGCCGTCACGCCCGTATCAACAATATTTCCCGCTTTGGCATAATTTCTCAGGAGGGTCACCCATCCTAGTACTACTCCAAGCTAAGCTCGCTTAACTGTGGAGTTCCGTCTTCGCTATTGTGCCGCACGGATTTAAAAGGCCTTGTTGATAGAAAATGGATCTTTAAGCTCATATACCACACAAGTACTCTCATCTCTGGACGATGTGGGACTGACGCACAACACCGCACCATAGAATTTCCTTCCGGGAAATCTGGGTCGTCACAATCACCATCTCTTTAGGCACGACGTCCTCGTCGGACACGTCATTCTTCAGGGGGTCCACACACACGTGCTAGTCTCCATATTTCCGGCCAGATAGAGGCTCTGATACCACCTATAACGACCCGGCCCCACGGATCGAACCGCAACGCCCGTATCAACAATATTGTCCGCTTTGGCACAACTTCACAGGGGGGTCACCCATCCTGGTACTACTCCAAGCTAAGCACGCTTAACTGTGCAGTTCCGTCCTCGCTGTTATGCCGCACGGCTTTAAAAGGACTTTTTGATATAAAATGGATCTTTAAGCTCATATACCACACGGGTACTCTCATATCTGGGCGATGTGGGACTGACGCACAACACCGCACCACAGAATTTCCTTCCGGGAAATCTGGGTCGTCACAAGTGGAGTTTGTATCCTAGTGAAAAAATTAAGTTAAATACTGATGAAACTTTTAAAAAGCCAACTACGTACTACAAATGGAATTGCGGGATTAATTAGAAATAAAAAAGGAGGTTTTATAAAAAAAAAATTGTGATATGGTGATTGTTTCTCGAGTGTTGAAGTTGAAGCTAAGGCTATTCTTGTGGGTTTTAAATTAGCAAATTCAGACAATATTAATACCGGAAGTGTAGAAGTATGCACATTAAAAAAGTATGTATATTAAAACTTTTATTGTATGTACACAATACCAGAAGTATAGAAGTGTATGTACTTCACGAATTGATGTACATACACTTCAAATATAGTATTTGATACACTTGACATTGAAGTACATACACTTCGAATATATTTTAAGAGTATTGCTATTTCAACCTATAAAACTGAACTGAAAAATCCACCTGCTGAGTTGAATCATCTTAATCATCCTTTCATTTAACACCATGTCGTACATTCCTTAAAGAGTAACAAAGACAATTATGTCTAGAACATTTAAAGACCAAATTATTTTCTGGGTAAATTTTGTATTGATAACTTATCTGCAACTTAATTAAAATTTTATCCATGAAACTAAAACTAATTAATTATTGGTCTATTTCCCTTAACAAACCAATAACAAAAAAAAAACGGAAAAAATGGAAAATTTTCAAAATTAAAAAGAAAAAATAAAAAAAATCTGAAGAAAAAAAACCATAAAAGCTTAAAAAAAGACAAAACCTTGAAAAAACACGAATAAAATTTTTAAAATCCTAAAAAATCTAAAATCAACAAAAAACCAAAAACGCAAAAAAATATATAACAATCTGAGTCATTTTAAGTCATTTTAAAAACAGTTTGAGTAATTTTAAAAATAATTTGGGTAATTTTAAAAACAGTCTAAATCGTTTTAAGTCATTTTAAAAACAGACTGAGTCGTTTTAAGTGATTTTAAAAATATTCGGAGTCATTTTAAGTCATTTTAAAAATAGTCTTAATCGTTTTAAGTGATTTTAAAAATGGTCTCAGTCGTTTTAAGTCATTTTAAAAACAATCTGAGTCCTTTTAAGTCATTTTAAAAACAGTCTGAGTCATTTTAAAAATAGTCCGAGTCTTTTAAAGTCATTTTCAAAACAGTCTAATTAGTTTTAAAAACAGTCTAAGTCGTTTTAAAAACATTCTGAGTCATTTTAAATCATTTTAAAAACAGTCTGAGTCATTTTAAAAACAATTTGAATCATTTTAAGTGATTTTAAAAACAGTCTGAGTCGTTTTAAATCATTTTAAAAACAGTATAAATTGTTTTAAAAACATTCCGAGGTATTTTAAAAACAGTCTGAATCATTTTAAGTGATTTTAAAAATAGTATAAGTCGTTTTAAGTCATTTTAAAAGCAATATGAGTCATTTTAAGTCATTTTAAAAATAGTCTGAGTTGTTTTAAGTCATTTTGAAAACATACTGGGTTGTTTTAAAAACATTCTGTGTCGTGTTAAATCATTTTAAAAACAATATGAGTCGTTTTAGGTTATTTTAAAAACAGTATGAGTCGTTTTAAAAATAGTCTGAATTATTTTGAGTCATTTTAAAAATAGTCTGAGTAATTTTAAAACTAGTCTAAGCCATTTTGAGTCATTTTAAAAATATTCTGAGTCATTTTTAAGTCATTTGGAAATAGTGTGAGTCATGTTAAGTAATTTTAAAAATAGTCTGAGTTATTTTAAAAAACATTTCGATTAATTTTAAAAATAGACTGAGTAATTTTTAAGTCATTTGAATTCATTTGTAAACAATTGTAAGTTATTTTAAAGTTTTTAAGATTTTTTGGACTTTTCGGCTTTTTCGGAATTTTTTTCATTTTTAAGGCTGAGTTGAAATATAAAGTTCATTGGTAATGTTTTTTCTTCTGTACAAACGGGTGTCACCAAGCACACTCGTCCAACTTTCCAAGTACAGTATTTATCTTTGTAGTCAAGAATATGATAGTAATGTTGTAGTTTTCTCTGTTTCTCCTCTCTTGTCGATTGTTCTCTTTCTTTATCTTGCTATTGTTTTTTTTTGGCTACCGTATATTACAATATGGGGTATTAATATATACTACTAAACTAAATAACGAAACCCTACTTCCTAGAGAGAGAAAGAGAGAGACGACTAGGGTGAATAACCCTAGCCGTCGATGTCTGTCTTTGATTCTTCTCCGGTCAGAGATAAAACCACAACTATAAAACGAAATCCCCAATGTATGTCTCCGGATCCACCTCCAATGAAGTCTTTTGCATCAATAGTAAGTTCGCAGCCAAAGAAACCTAAAATAACGTTGAAAGAAGTAGGAAGTTATAAAGGTGAACCCCTAATTAATTTATCTATGGACGACGTAAAACAGCTATCGGAACCTTTTAAGTATACTCTAGTAGGAAAATTTACACATGGTAGACCAGAAGTGGAGGTGATAAGAAAATTGTTTGGAAAGCTTGATTTAAAATAAAATTATAATATAGGTGTATTAGACCATAAACATATATTGATTCGATGCTTTCATGAAGAAGATTTTACGAGAATCTGGCTAAAAAAAATCTGGTATATAGAGAACTACCCTATGCGTGTCTTTAAGTGGACATACGATTTTGATCCAGATTTTGAGACCCCTGTAGCACCTGTCTAAATTAATCTTCCTAAACTTCCTATACATTTATACAATAATTCCAGTATTTTTTCTATAGCAAGGGCCTTTGGAAATCCTTTAAGGGTAGATGAACCTACTTCAAAACTTACAAGACCTAGCTTAGCAAGGATTTGTGTTGAGGTTGATCTTAGTGAGGAGCTAGCTGAAAGGGTAAGGATTGGTTATGGTGAAGATAATGATGTGGGGTTTTGGCAATATTGTGAGTATGAAGACTTACCTACTTACTGCAGCTTTTGCTATAAGCAAGGTCACACAATTAAATTATGCAAATTAAAGAATGCTAAAAAAAGAAAGCAAAACAGAAGAAGCAAAGGCGACCAATGAGATAAAAAGCAAAAAAAATTAGTGTCAAATTGAACAACATTAGCTTCAGAAAGAAAGAAAGTACAAAAGACTGGGTAGCAAGAGCATTTCAAAAAACCAAAGAAGATCCAAAAGAAGCTAATGGTGGTTTAAGCAATGCTCTGTCTCCCAAAAAAGCAGTTCCTACAAAAGAAGTTGTGACTGTTAGTGAAGGAAAAAATAAAGAAGATACTATAGATGAAGAAATAATTTGTGATAATCCACAAAAAGTAGTGCTAATTGAGGACAAAGAAGAAGAAAATCTCTGCATCAACCAACACAATCAAGAGCTAATTATGGTCAGTTGCAATAATGTCAATAGAATCCAACTGCTAAGCAAAATTATTGGTATCACTGAAATTGAAGAGTATGTAGACGAAAGAGAAGAAGGAAATATTATATCTATAAATGAGAATGAAGAAATTGAAGAAATCTGGAAAGAAACTCTATCCAAAAGTCAGAAAAAGAAGCTTCATAAAAAAGAAAATTCAAAAAAACAGCAAAAACAGATGAACTTAAGATCATCCTCTAATGTGGGTGAAAGAAAAAGGTATAATATATGATTACATCCTTAATTTGGAATGTTAGAGGGTTAGGCAATGGAGCAACCTCTAGAAGAATTAAAAAACTGTGTTTGGTGAATAAAATTAATATTCTTATTTGTATAGAGCCTATGGTGGGTTGTGAAAAGTTAGAAAGGTACATAATTAAGTTTGGGTTTGATAAAGCTTTGGGTCATGAGGACAATAAAATTTGGTTATTTTATAATGAAGGAACAGAGATGAAAATAGTGAGGCAAATGGATCAATGTATGCATATGGAAATTCAATGGCAAAATAGGCCAATTTTTCTATCTTTGGTGTATGCAAAGTGTACTATGGGAGAAAGAATAGCTTTGTGGGACTTTCTGAAGCAAAATTTTACTCTAAACCCTTGGTTTGTCACAGGGGATTTCAATACAGTTTCTAAAGAAGAAGATAAAGTAGGAGGTCTACCTATTAATATCAGAGCTGCTAATGATTATCTAAACTGTATGGATGGAATTGGGGTGTCAGAATTGAAGTTTAGTGGATCTAAATTTACTTGGTGGAACAAAAGAAGTGGAGATGGTACTATATTTGAGAGAATTGATAAAGTTTGTCTTAATATTGCAGGAGTTAATTTATTCAATAATGTTACTCTGGAGCATTTGAGTAAGACTAATTCTGATCATAGTCCACTTCTTCTGTCCATGAAATCAGAGTTTGATAATAATCCTAGAAGATACATTTTTCAAAAGTTCTGGACTAAACATCCAGATTTTATCAATGTGGTCAGAACAAATTGGAAAGTGTTTACTAAAGAGAATACTTTATATTCTTTGGTTGATAATCTAAAGTACCTGAAAAAAGTGCTTATAAAATGGAATAAAAGTACCTTTGGGAATATTTTCCAATAGGTAATTGATGCTGAAGATGAGTCTTTGAGAGTGGAAAAAATCTTTGAAGATGACCCAAGCCCTACAAATAGAGAAGTGTTAATGAAAGCCAAAGCAAATTTAACTTATAGGGTGAAAATTGAAGAAGATTTCTGGGCTCAAAAAGCCAATCTAAGATGGGCTAAAGAAGGCGATGCCAATACTAAATTTTTTCATGGAGTTGTTAAAAAGAGAATATATAAAAGTCTTATTACCACCATTTTAAATTCTGAAGGAGATTCTTTGATAGGAAAACAAGAAATACAAGATGAAGCAGTATCTTTTTTCAAAAGCCTTCTTACTTCTAACTACACTCCTAATAGTTACAATTACAAAAGCTTAGAGTGTGTGACTAAGGTTATTAATGATGAAGACAATGATAATCTCTCAAAAGATCCTACTTTTGAAGAAGTAAAAAGTGCTATTTGGGGGTTAAATAAGAATAGTGCCCCAGGTATTGTTGGTTTTAATGGACATTTCTTTACAGTTTGTTGGGATATTATTAGTAAAGATCTGTTCCAATCTGTTTTACATTTTTTCTTAGGATCAACTTTGCCAAAAGCTATGACTATTACAGTTATAGCCCTGATCCCAAAATCTAATGATCCTATTTCTTATGCTGATTTCAGACCTATAAGTCTGTGTACATTTTTCAACAAAGTTATTTCCAAAATTATGTGCACAAGACTCTCAGATATTCTGCCTAGTATCATTTCAGAAAATCAAAGTGGTTTTGTGAAGAAAATAGATATAATAGATAATATTCTTCTATCTCAAGAATTTATCTGTAATTTGGATAATAAAAGCAGTGGTAGCAGTTTAGCTTTAAAGCTAGACATGAAAAAAGCCTATGATAAAATTTCTTGGCATTTCTTAATTTCCACTCTAAGAAAAATGGGTTTTTCAGAAAAATGGATAGACAGGGTTTGGAGACTTATCTCTGAAAATGGTGTGACTGTTCTGGTCAATGGTGCTACAACAGGATACTTCTATCCAAAAAATGGTTTGAGGCAAGGTGATCCTTTGTCTTCAAGCCTATTTATTATTTGCTCTGAAGTTCTGTCAAGAAATTTAAATGAATTAGTACAGAATAGAAGGTGGAAAGGGTTTAAAGCTCCAGTTGGAAGTCCTATTATTGCTCATTTAGCATTTGCAGATGATTTCATAATATTTTCAGCTGCAAATACAAGTTCAGTCAAGTGTGTGAAAAGTGTATTGGACATGTACAACAATGATTCTGGTCAAGAAATTAGTATTGATAAGAGTTTTGTTTATATATCTAAAGGAGTGAGTCATACACAGAAAGATATAGTGAGCAAGTTATTAAGTATTAGGTGTAAAAAACCACCTTTTACTTATTTGGGTTGCAAAATATATTCTGGAAGGAAAAAATGCATTATTTATCATGAATTGATATTGAAAGTCAGGAAGAAGCTATCTGGGTGGAAAGTACAGTATTTAAATATGGGAGGCAAGTTGATAATTAAGCATGTTTTAAATTCTATTCCTATTTATACAATAGCAGCAATGAATCCTCCTAAAAAGGTTATAAAGGATATAGAAAGAATAATGGCAATTTTTTTGTGGGGGGAAAAAGATGGAAAAAACAAGCATCACTGGGTCAAATGGGAAAATATTTACAGAATAGAGGAAGAAGATGGTTTGGGAATAAGAAGTATGAAAGATATTGCAGCTACTTATTCTATGAAGCTATGGTGGAAACTTAGAACTTCAAACTCTTTATGGGCTAATTTTACGAAAGCCAAATACTGTAAAAATGTTCATCCTGTTGAGGCTAAAGCTAGAAAAGGGAATAATACTTGGAGTAGAATGCAGTCAATAAAGGAAAAGGCAGAAGAAAGCATGCAATGGATTGTTGGGGATGAAAATATTTCTGTAAACCTAGACAATTGGCTGGGAACAGGTAAAATAAATGATGAAAACATCAACAATAGTCTAAGGGTTAAAGATGTGCTGCAAAATGGTATCTGGGATAGACAAATTATTAATGAGGTAATTCCTACTCATCTTAGACATTTGTTTAAAGAAGAATTCAAAGTTAATATATATGGAAAAGATGAAATTATCTGGAACAAGGAGGTATTGGAGAATTTTTCTTTTAGGTCAGCATGGGAAAATACAAGAATTAAGTATGAAACAAGCTGGTTTAACAAGTATAAATGGGATAAAGCTTTACCACTGAAAATTACATGTTTTGTGTGGAAACTCTTCAACAAATCTCTACCCCTAGACTCTACAGTAAGAAAATTTGGGATTCAGTTAGCTTCTAAGTGTGAGTGTTGTGGTGTAAAAGAAGAAAATAGTGAACATTTGTTTAGTTCAGGGAAAATAGCAAAAGAAGTGTGGTACTATTTTGATGGCTTGTTGGGTATCATTAATACTAATTACAGTATTAAAGGGAGATTCTTAACATGGTGGTCTTCATCAAGAAAAGGGAAAAATAGAATTAATTCTTTTATGCAAAAGGTTTTACCATCTATTATTGTTTGAGAGATTTGGAAAGCAAGATGTAACTACAAATTCAACAACAAGGAGATGCAAGCTACTGTTATTTGCTCTCAAGTTATTGATATATTATATTTAAATTTCAAAAATAATAAAAAATTTCCACAGATTTGGAACATAAATGATATATTAATTAAAGAAAAAGTTGTAAATCCCAGGAAGGTTACCATAGTGAAATGGTTAAATCCTCCATCTGGGTATGTGAAATTCAACACTGATGGGTGCTATAAATCATCTTCGAATTCTAGTGGTGTAGGAGGGTTAATTAGAGGATTTAAAGGTAATTTTATCTATGGGTTCCAAGCTATGGTGACAAGTAAATCAGCTATAGAAGCAGAAGCAAAAGCAATTTTATTTATGCTACAATTAACGAATATGAATGATTTTATTCTGGAAATTGATTCGCTTCAATTGGTCAATATTATCACTAATAATATATCAGCTCCTTGGCATATTAGACTGGTTATAGATGCGATCAAAAGCAAATTAGAGGGAAGAAATCACCTGATGAAGCATGTAATTCGAAAGGCCAATTGTGCTGCAGATAATCTTGCAAATAATGGATGCAAAGAGGGTTTCAAAGAATTTTTTAAAAGGGAAGGTCTGACCCAACAGGTGAAGAACATCATCGATTTGGAAACCAAATGGCTACCAAACCTCAGATTTTGATGAAAGAAAGTGAGTTTGTAAAGAAGATAATCAGGCGAAGAAGATGAAAGTCTCTCTCTCATCACAGTGACGTTTTTCATTCTAAGGAAATGAATTGGGGATTTTATTACACGTGTACACCTGGTCTGAGTTATAACACAGGCCAGTTCATATTTGGTCCTTCAAGTTTTAGTTTAATTAAATAGCAGTCTATCAAGTTGTAAGGTTAACTTGTTAACTTTCAAAGTTTCATTTATTGTAAATTTAGTGTCAACGTTTGTAATGGTACTTGGAATCATTTCTATTAATAAAAATGTGGGTAATTTCCCACAATTTATTTTTTTTTAAAAATGGGGTATTAATATATTGGTATTTTATTTTTAATGTGTCCTCAAATCTCCTTTCCCACATGCAAGTGTATGCAAAGACTGTGCCGGTTAGCATGTTCACTATTCAGAGAAGTCAGGATTTATTTATTTTTGTATTTTTCGGTTTTTCGCTCTAACAATATCTTATGCTATATATCTTGTTTAAATATCTACAGAAAGACATCCCGAATAGATGTAAGACAACCTGTTCTTTGATTATAGGGCGTGACACTTTATCCCTTATTTCATTTTCACATCAAGTATCAGAGAGCGTGAAAGTTTCGATTCATGTTCACATAAATTGCATGTTTGCTTACATCAATTACTCTACTTTTACGAACTTAAAATTATATTATTATAAACAATATGAATATATGGTGTATTGAAACATAACCATCTATTCAAGTTGCTGAAAGTAAATTATCAATCAATCGAATAATGTACAGAGGATTCCGAGGCACGAAGACACTATACATTTATCCCTGAACAACACCCTTATTACCTGACCGGGAAACTAATACTAAACAACTGAGTAGTCTAGTACACATCACCCTTTTGATTATCGAGAGCAATAACTAGTCCTAACAAGTATAGAACTATATTCCTGAGAGACCCAACAGGATCCTTCTCAATACTCGACTTCTTTTTCATCGTCGAAATTATCGTCATGATCCTCACCACTAGTAGGTACCTTATATTTTGGAAAAGCTCGAAGACATATAATGAAATAAAAGAAGTTAAGGAAACCAATAAAAGCAATAAGCCAATAGTAATAATCTACATGACCCTTGTTGATATTGCTAGCTAACCAACTTATTTTCCCAACACAACTGGTAACCTTATTCACAACATTCACCAAAATAGCACCCACAAAGCTAGCAACCGCTATCTCAATCGTTAGTAACGCCATCGCCATACTCGACATACTTTTAGGGAGGCGGATGTAAAAATACTCAGCCTGAGTGGTCGAGTTTATACCTTCCGCTACTCCCATTAACATATATTGCGGGGCTAACCACATAACTGACATGTCAACCGCGGCATATGGGTCATCATTCAACCCTTTTTCAACAACCAATTTACGCCTACGCCCCTCGACAAGTGCTGAAACAACCATTGAGACTATGGATAATATGAGTGAAATGGCTATACGTACCTCGGGGCTAAGCCCACGAGGATTTCCCGTATATTTAGTTAATATTGGGAGTATTGCACGGTCGTAGAAGCTAAGCCATAGTACGATTGAGATAAGCATGATCAAGCTAATTGATGCTGCAGGTAACTCGAAGCTCCCGATGATGTGTCGATTCATACTTTTTGCTTGTATTGTAGCGAATGAATTTTGGTACATGCTCAATATTAGTATCACACCGGTGGACCACATTGGGATGAGTCGAATAATAGCCTTTAGCGATTCTACTTGCTCGACGGTACATAAACTCCACGGATTTGAAGCTGATCCGTCAGGGTTTAAGTCTCGCTCAGGGTCCTCAATTATGCAAGCTTTATTTAAAAACCTAAATAAATAAAAGAGATGTATTGTTTATCGTTTGCAAGAAGTGGTCTATGATACTTCCCTCGGAGCTTGATTAACTGCAGCTGCGTTTATATAAATTTCATCCTAACAAAATAAGATCACGATAGAATTCCAGAAAATATAGCTGACAACTAATACTCACTGACACAAAGCTTAAAAGGTAGGATATAACTAATGTAAAGAGTTTAAAATTTGGAAAAGAAGAATGTGATGATACTGTAATACTGATAATAAGTGATAGTACCTTTGACCATTGGTTGGTATAGAAAGCTTTGTTTGCGGTGTTTGATGGTATAAATCATCGGAGAGAACAGGTGGAAGCTCAAGATTTCTCTTTTTAAAAGCAACAACTAAAACTTGTAGGAGTCCCGTAAACAAGCTTTTGCTAGGCTTGACATGTACGTATAACTTATAACCGAGCAAAATAGTTAGAGCAGAGACGAGCATAAGAAGGGCCGGGACCGCAAAACCAACTTTCCAACCAAATTGATCTTGTATATACACAATCACAGTTAGAGCAAAAACCGATGCTATTGAGATCGATACGTAGTACCAACCAATAAAGCTTTGCAATAGCCTTTTATTATCGGCATCGTGTTTATTCTCTAATTGGTCGATGCCAAATGCAAGGGAACATGGCCTAATACAACCCGCCCCAATGGAGATTAGTGCCAAACAGAATACCAAGAAAGCAAATTGAGCGGCGTTTGGAGGGTTGCAATTATTAGAATTGATAGCTTCAGCACAACCTTCGCCTCTTAATTGGGGGAAAATTGCTGTTAACCAAATCCCGGTCATTCCCTATAATCACAATTTAACTAGTACGCTTAAAAATATAAACTTCCCATGCATTTGGCATAATATATTTTTCTTATAAACAATACGGTAAATTTCACAGTTCTACCAAAACTTCTAGTAGAGCTTACTTGGAGTTTCTTGTTTACATATATATTGAATTTCATAGGCACATAAGCTTTAACAAATAAAGAAGCAACAATACTCGTTTACAAAGAATAGAACTTAGTTATACGTATGATTTAAGGAACTAATGTAATTGTAACCAATCCTTCTCGAGGGTAATCTATTTTTAATATGTTAACTAACGTATTTTATTTTACACAATTAAACTAGTACGAGTGAATAAAAAGATTTCTTTTAGTGCATTTAACTTATCTGTGTTAACTGTAATTAAAATTGTAAAACACCCTAAATGGAGTTTCATTGAACTGAACTGAATTTCATACGAAAAGGAATAATATATTTCCTTAAAGTATAAACATCATTTTAAAAAGTTTTTTTTAAAAGCAAAAAAAAAAATAGCACAGGCTATATCTTCTGTTGATGTGTTCAAAATTGAGAGCTTGTTTGTGCAAGTCTAATTTAAATTAATGCATTGGATTTTTACAGTTGAGAAAGAAGTTCAGTTAATCCACATAGCTCCTAGCTGTTTCAGACCAAAGAAACCAAAAAAGCTGAACCTTTATCTTGATCAACCAAATGCATTCCAACTTTTAAGCAACAAATTTAATAAGATGAGCATGAAGATTCAAGAAATCAATCTCTGAACTCTTTTATAAAATCAGCTAGATATATTGAGTCTCAGAGTTAGGTAGCCAGTTTAAAGCTTCTAGTTTTTTCAAGCTAAGCATCCATAAAACTCGTACTATTAAGATGGCCAACTAGATAAAATACATTTTTAAACAAAGAAAGCAAAAAAAGTTCTAAGATTACAAGCTACATCTAAACTAGGTCTAAGAAGAAAGAAGACTTGATGGAACACAATCAAAATTAACTGAAGTATTAGACAGGGAACTAAAATAATTAACAATTCCTTTTTAGAAATTAAATTAAACATAACTTGCTGACATATATTAATATATAACGATATTAAACTTACAGCAAGGCTAGAGAAGGAACCGAGGACGATGACTCGGAATCTACCAAGGTATGAGTCGGCAATGGCAGCTCCAAAAATGGATAAACCATTTGAGAGAGTAGACCACAAAGAGAAAATTGTTGAAATGAGAGTGAGTTCCATGTGATAATTGTCCATCAAGTAAAATACCATGTTTGGTGTTAAACCAATGCTGGCAAGTCTCTCGAATGATTCATTTACTACAATTTTGGAACATATTTTTTTTTAGGAAAACATGGAAAAACTGCAGCAATTCGTGTTTTTAAGAGAAATAAAAGAAGTTATACGTCAAACATGTGATTTGATCCAAATATAAGGACATATTTCATTACATTAAGTTAAGATTTAGGTGTTGATTTCCAAAATTCAAACCCGGGAAAGCTCAATTACTCATTAAGGCTTTGATTGGTTGCAACCTTTAAGCGAACAAAATAGATTATATGCGGATGGGAATAAATTTGGATCATCTAGCCTAAATTTTGTAGCTCTTTGAGACCAGACACCCAAAAAATCAGCTTATAATCTGACCAACTAAATACAGTCGAATTTTAAGCAAAATTCACTCAGCTTAAGCTTAAAAGCTGCAACCAACTAAGGCCTTTATAACAAAAATTAAAAATAACTCTAAATGTAACTACTTAAACAGAATTAAACTAGGTAGGCTTTCAAAGAAGGCAATAAAAGTCCCATGAAGATTCTTCGTTATTCATGAAAATCCATTAATTAATACAGATCATCATTTCAAGAAATTGTTACTCACATCATATTTTTTTTCCCACCAAATTGCATACAAACTTATCGTTTTTTTTTTCCTTTTCCTATAAACAAGACTATAGTTGGTTGATCAGCATAAAATCTGAGATTCTCTAGTTTTTTAGCCTAAAAAAATAATAAGTATTGAAAGGGAAGACTAAGAACAAGAACTCAACTCGTTTCTCAACCTGAAAAGGCTTATTTGTTTAAAAGCTACAACTCCTATACAGGGAAGGAACTATGTAGCGACAGTCGGGGGTTGCAACCCTCCTATTTTGAAAATTTTTGATGAAAAAATAGATTTTTCCTATGTATTTTGATCAAAACATTTAAATTTTAGTGTTTCAGCCCCCATTCCGTAAAATAATTTCATATGAGGTATAATTTTTTATTATAGAAAATCCTGGTTCTATCGACAACCAGGTATAATTAAGTCCACTCCCATTTTCGGGATAATCCATTTCCCTTCACCGCTCCTATATAAAAAAGAAGCAATTGGCAACTGAGCATAATTAAGTCCACTCCCATTTTCGGGATAATCATCAGAATAAAATTCTTACATATACAAGGGCTTTCTTGCCTGCAGCTTTTAATCTCGATTTTTTGTTTGTTTTTAAGTATCATGGTGTATTTCATATGGTTGGACAACATAAAAACTTAGCATCTTGTAGTTCTCTCATAAAAAATGTTAAGATAAGTCTGGTTGATTTGTTCAAAATATGCAGCCAAATGAGAGGAAGATCAGTTTTGGATTGTTTGGCTTGAACTTTTTCTTAAACTTTTAAGGTCAAGAAAAGTTGGGTTCATTTAGGTCAATATTACTGTAGTAGTTTTCTTGAAACAAGCAAACTGTGTTTTTAAGCTCGTCAATCAAATGAAATATTGCAACATTACTAGCAGATAGAAAAAAGACAGATATTAAAAAGTGTAATGTAATATAGTATGCTCTTACTGATGATGAAGGGTATGGTCCTGAGACCGCCTTTTGTGGGTAGAGTATCGAGACCGGGTACGAGTAAGACCTCTTCTTCGACTTGTGAATCCATCTTTCTCTCTAAAATTTCAAACTTAGAGAAGTACAAAGCTCGTAAACAGCTACTCTTTTGTAACTATTATATATAGAGGTATCAACTATCATGTATAATACGTAATAGACAAAGAATGTGATCATTTCAATGATATTTAGAGTAATCTTACACCCAAGGCAGGATAGATATAATGTCCTTTTTTGTGGTCGTGTTAAAAGGACACGATGAAATATTTTATTTTTCAAGAAAGATACTACTTCTACATCTACTCTACTTTTATATTGTTATGTACACATCAATCACCTTGTTTGGTAACCATTTACTTTTAATTTTACTTTTACTTTTACTTAAATATACTTATAAGTAAATAAGTAAATTATTGTGTTTGGTAGTCCATTTTTAAGCATACTTTTATGAAAAGTAAACCAACAAAAAGCTTACTTAAAATAAGTATTGATTTTAATACTTGTGAAATAAAAGTATAAAAAGGTCACTGATAGAACATAAAAATTGAACCCGAATATGTCTATTCGGGTATTGATCGATCCACCCGTTATTAGAGGCTATCCAATGCTTAGACCCAAAAACTCATGGATTGTGAGAGCTTTCCTAACAGGCCATTATCTATAAAGGTCGTAGCCCAGTTATTAAAGGTCCACAAGGGAAAAGCCCATGAAGTGACACCTAAGATGGCGACATTTGTCAACATCTTAGGAGGCATAATTGCCTATAAATAGCCAAGTACACCCCTAAAACCAGGACCAGAAAACATACCTCAAAAATATAGAGAGAATGAGAGAAAACATAAAAACTTGTCAGAACTTATCACATCAATAGTCAAACCGAGCAAGGTAAAGAATCGAGCACCGAAGAGAATAGAAAGATCACGTTCATGATCAAACAGCGAATCCGAGCATAAGTATAGTGATAGAATTGTAGTCCGAACAATGACAATTGCCGAATAATAATAAAGATCAAGAAGTGTTCATCGTTTATTGTCAATTCATTATATAACATTGTTGAAAAGCCTAACGCCACCGAACAAAGTTATGGGCAGCACCTGTAGGTCCTAGCCCCGGACTAACTAGGCATGGAGAACTAGCCTGGTGCGACGTAGTAGCATGTGCCTATAAAAAAGAAATGGGGAAGAAGGGAAGCGATGAATATTCATCCGCAAGAAAAAGAAAAGACGGAATTAGAAAAACGAAGACTTTAATACTAGATACAAATAAAATGACAATACTCAATCATTAATCCGATAACCCATCAACAGACGCTGAGGTCTCTACGGCATCAGCGAAATGAATATCTCGCAACGAGACAATTTGCGTCCCCAAACGTTCATGTATGACCGCATCCATTCGGTTCAAGGCAGCCGTAGTCTCAGTTACCCCGGCTGTAGCATCAACCATGCGCTCTGCCCGTACAACACCACGCATTCCTTTTACATGCTCGAACACCTCTAATGCGCGACTTCGGGCCCAATACGCTTTGGCGAAGGATAGGAACAGGTCCGCATCTTTGAAAATGGCCCCTAGAACCAAGTTCAAGCTCGTCACACGGCCTCGGGCTTCATCACGAGAGCGCCGAAGTGCACCAAGAAGCTCTTTGGCCTTACCCTTGTTTGCCGTATAGTAGGCGGTCTTCTTGCTGAACTTCTCTCCCAAGTCGCGTAATCGAATCGACAAGTTTGAAATATGAATATTCAGGCCCTCGATTTCACGACGAGCAGAATTCAATTCAGAAGTTAGGGATGCCTTAGTTCTTTCAAGACCATCTATAACATCACCTACACTACGACTAGGCGAGGTCCAGACCACCATGGCAAGGGGGTTAATAGGTACCTGACAATATTTTGTTTTTACATCCTTCAAAAGACGACAACCCACAAACAGGGAAATTAACTAGGGAAAGCCAAACAGAAAGAAAACGCATCACCTATATTATCACTGCCCAAAAGAATATCTTTCTAGATACAAAAGAGGCCCACAATTCGGGTACTAAAAGACCCTACGCTAAGCTACACAGAAAAGACAAGTAGATGGTCAAGGCTCCACCTAAGGGGATGCGGGTGGGGGAGTAGCAGCAGCAGCAGAAAGAGGAGTAGACGGGGCCGACACGGAATCAGGACGGAGCGTCGTCGAAGTCGTATGCCCCGGCAGTCGGGGGAGCTCCTCATCCCGAAGATTAGCCCAATCTAGGGGTTTCAGCGGTGCACATTGAGGACAAGGATACACCAATTCCGACCATGCCCGGTCTGACAAAGGTACCTTCGCAAAATTTAGGGCTCGAACATGAGCGCAAAAGACGGAAAAGTTAGAAATCATTGCAAACTTTGTCCGTTCCTCCGCTTGCGCCGTTTTCAGTGCAGCAACCTCGGATTGTTCGGCCTCCACGTCCTCCGCCATGAGCAAATTATCGGCCTCTAATAAGTCGTACTTCTCGACCATAAGCTCTTTTTCGGCCTCCAACTTCTCAATCTCCTCAGTCAAACGTCGGTTATCCCCCACCATCCGAGCTTTCTCCTCTGCCAGTGCTTTATTATCAGCAATCAGCTTCTCTTTCTCAGCCTCTATCACTGTCAGCTGATCCCTTATCACCACGGTACCCACGAAAGCATGTAATGAAAAACATTAGATACCAGCCAACTAAGGGCATAGCACACTATATAACAAAAGACGTGCGAAACATACCCGAAGCACATCATTGTTGGCCTGCTCAATGACCGACACTATAGGCCGAGCAGCCATTTCCTTTGCATCCTTGTAAAGAAGGGGCTCAAGAGCAGTGTACCCCATCCTTAAAGCTCGGAGTTGCTCCAGTAACTTACCCTTACACCGATCAATGTAACGGGTCATAGCGACCCCGTCCACCAACACCTTTTCAGGTTCCTCGGGAACCTCATCCTCACCACCCATCACAACCTCCACGGCAGTCTCTTTGCCGGCTTCCACCTCTACCTCCTCCATCACCTCCTTCTCCGAAGGACCAGTCTCAGGGGCCCCGCGCTCACTCACATCCTCAGTACGGATGGGCGATATGATAGGCAGGCTCATTGTGTCCTCGTTCATGTTCACCAGGAGGTTGAGATGTCCGAATATGTTATCGAACGACCCCTGAAACACAATAATACCCATAGACCGGGCAAGAGCAAGGGTAACCAATGAAGAAGTCAGTAGCTGAAACAAGATAGCAAATAAAGCAAAGAACAAGAGAATCAAAAGACAACAATCAAAAGACAACAAAAGAATCAATATATATATATATATACACGTACATCGACATGCGTAGAAGCCTCCTCGGTGGTATCACCCTGGCAAGAAGCAACCAACGCCACACCCGTGCCAACATCGGCAACCTCCTCACTCACCGATGTCTCTGCCCCCCTAGCCCTCTTTGGGGTCCCAACAACGGCGTCCGATGCTCGGCGCTTAGGAAGAACAGCCTTTTTCCCTCCCCGATAAGCGCTTCGAGCCCTGACAATTTTGAGGAATTCCTCCTCAGTCTCTTTGGGATCTCGGGCGCAGGATTACCCTTGGTCACTGGCCCCGCAGGGTAACCTAACATTATGGGAGCAGTACGGATTGCCGGATCTTTCGTCGGTCCAGGCCCCCACCATTTCCAAAGGGCTAAGAGAGCTTCAACATTGGGAGCACCGAGGTCTGGAATATCGGGAGCCATGGTAGCAGGTCCAGGAATCTGGTGTCCCGCACAACCCCACTCACCGGAAGCAATCACGATACCAAGGTTGTGCTCCTTGTTGGTATCCGGCAGACCGGTGACAAGCCGAGAGAAGGAGCGCATTGTCTTCAAATAAGAGTTGCGACGCTCAAAACTCAAACTATAGACCCCGAATACATCTTTCAATTCGACATCTATCCCCGATAACTCCGACAACCTTTGAATACCGTTCAAGGTACGGTAACCATTCAGAGCCAGTTGGGCCGGAGCAATCTGGACGGCCTCAAAGAACGAAGCCACCAATCAGTAAAAGGAAGTCTAAGACCCCTAGTAAAAAATGCCGAAGAACGGACAGCTCTTCGCCAGCAGGAACAAATCCCATCACCTCCTCGTCAGAGACAGACAGCTTCTTAAAGGCCTCTTCCACAAATGGGCCAACTTGGGCCAGGCATTGGGTCAAAATTTCCTATCCAAACATCATCAAAACCCCATCAATATACTAACCAAAAAACACATGACACGACGAGAGCCCCCCCCCCCAATTACCAAAAACCCTAAGTTTTACCACCAACCCAATAAACGGAAATCCTATACGTAAAGAAAAACCATCAACCACCAACCTAGATAGACATATACAGGCAAACAAGACCATATATCAACGCCACATACATAACCACAACAACAAATCAAATACAGACCCTAAGCACAGAGGTATACAAAAAACCCCACAAAATACGAAAACACTTACAGTCATATTTAAAAGCAGGCAGAAGGGAGCAGCAGCAAATCTATCAACAATCAGATGAAACCCTAGATAGAGAGGCAGAAATTTTTTTGGCGGGAAGAACAAACCCTAGAGAGAGAGAAAATAAGAGATATTTTGTTTCAGCAAATTATGAGATAAAAACAAAAGGGATTACTTAGCATAGTTAAAAGGAGTGAAGCCACAGAAAGAATAAAATAATAACCGTCCTTTTGTGTGACAGAGGTTTACCTTTTTTCCACCTATAAAAAAATCCACAACTGCTGCTATTTTCAACAAATCAACGCTCCATATCTGGCCACGTCAGATAATGTATCCCACTAACCAATGCAGTTCACGTCATTACACCTATATAAACGGCCAATGGACCCTACCACGAAAAGCTTACAACATACGCTACCAATATTACTACACCGAGTATGCTCCCCGATTAAGTTCTTTGACGAAGACCGTTCCTAGCTCGACAGCTTTTAAGCAGCCAACCTAGCAACGCTCTCTGGGGGGATAACCACTATGCCCTGCACTTTGTTCAGTATGGTTTCAACATGAAGTCAAAATAAACAGTAAATGAATTGTGAAATTGCGAAAAGAGGGTACAACTTTTATTCATCCACAAAGGGGAAAACAACCAGTTACAACGGGAAAAATAAAAATTACAAAAACATCAACAATAAAGTACTACTTTATTTCTGAACCCTAGAACTACCCCCTTCCTCGGCGCCCCTCTTGGCTAAGAGCTCTTTGAGATGATCCCTCTCCTTAATCAAGCGAGAAATACCTATCTCAGCCTGTTGCAAGGCAAAAGACTGAGACTTGCATTTCTGCTCGGCTTCAAAACGAGCAGTACCCTCCTCATCCCAATACTGTTTAAACCTCCTGACTTCAGTCCGAGCACATTTGAGATCGGCTTTCAGCCACGACATCTCGATCTCTTTCAACTGAAGAGGAGTCAAATCCTCTTCCCCAAAACCAGGGGGACGGGGTAGCATGAAAGTAGGCTCTTCAACAAGGGTCTTCTTTTTGGAGGCAGATCTGGTGATGGGAGCCATCTCAGATAAGTGCTAATTACAAAAAACAGGAGTTGAAAACAGGAGAGAGAGAAAGGAAGAATTGATACTGAAGTACAAACAATATGGAGAATTTATAAGGAATCAAAGGGCACAAAGTACGAAAAGGCGCCAAAAACGAGGGGTTGCAAATGGTTCAATATACAGAAAGGCACGGAATATGAAAAGGTACAACTGATCAGAAACAGAAAAGAGAATACAAATTACAAAATGGGAAATACATCAGAAAACTAGCACAATCTAACTAAGGATCAATGGGCGGAAAAACCGAACTACCAGACCGAGAAAAAGCCACCCGAGCTGTGCCATTTAACCGAGCTCGATAGGAATCATTCATGACAACCAAGCACTCATTCTGCGTGGAGAGATCGGTGTTCTCCCTAGTAAGAACCTTGATGCGCCCCTCAAGCCGAGCATTCCTAACTGTCATGCTAGCTAGGCCTTTAGGGGAGTTATCGAACTCACCCTGAGCATGGTCCCAAATCTCTTCGGCATCATACCATGAGTGGGCCAGATGATTTCTCTGTAACAACAACTTATCAAGCTGACGACTCAAGGCCGAAATCTCAGTCCACTTCATTGTCTCCTCGGGATGAGAGTCGAACAGACTCAAGGCCAAGGCGCCATACTCCTTCTCGAGTCTGGCCATTCGATGACGGACCCGAGATACCTCAGCATCCAAGACTTTCATCTGAGCATGATATCTCACCACGGGCTCAGACATTCTGCGGAGTTGTTATAGTGCGGAAGGAAATAGGGAAAGAGGGAGAAGCAAACAATAGGAGTGTGAAAAATGATAATTACTTAAGAAAATATGAGTATTTATATAGCAAAGATAGTATGGCATTGACTGACAATGCTGGGGAAAGTGCATATTCGCCTGACAAATACTTGGGAACATGCATATTATCTGACATTACATGGGAGCCTGCATCCGATACAGGCCTCAGACGTCACTCGGCTACAGTACGACAGGAAATAAAGATGCAAAATATTGAAAGATCCACATTCCAGCAAAACTACAAACCACAAACGCGACATAAAAAGAAGTGCAATGTACAAGGGCAAAGGTAATTTTCATTAATAAAGATGGGATACATCACTGTTCATTACATCAGAGGACAACATCAAAAGAAAGTCTATTACATCAGAGGACAACGACGAAAGAAGATCCACTATATCAACGAGCCGAGCGAACAGGAAACACGAAGAAAAGAAGCATAAAAAAGAAGAGGAACATAAAGAAGAAAAGAGAAACACAAAGAAAAGAAAAATAAGAAAAAGGAAAAAAGTAGAGAGAACAAAATATAAAAGAAAAAGAAAAATGACAAAAACCCTAGGGTGAGTACGAAAAAAAGAAAAACTGAAAGGTATAGAAAGAAAAGAGTGATGGGATAGAAGATGAAGAAAAAGAAAGGGGAAGCGCAGAAGAAAAAAAAAGAGATGAGAAAAGATGAAGAAATGAAGAAAATTGAAAAAAATAAAAAGAAAGTAAAAGGGGCGAGGCTAGGGGGAAGTCGATCGGTATCGATGAGAGGGCCCGGCAGAGACATTCCTGTCTCGAAGCGTCGGGTTCCCCCTCAACACCTCATTCTCTTCGACCAGAGCCTGACGAGCACGTCGGCAATAATCTAGCTCGGACCTTAGCCAAGTTAATTCCCGAACCTTCTCGGTATGGTGATAACGCATTACCTTTAACTCCTCCTCAGCATCCTTCAACAGCTTTAGTGCATGGCCATATGAGGCTTCAAAAGCCTCCACTTGCAAAACCAATGCAGATTTGGTGAAAGAACCAGCCATTTTAAGAGGGTTATGGGATAAAATTCTATATATGGTAAGGAGAGATAAAGAAGAGATTATGAATAAACTCATATCTTGAGAAGGTATTTATAGAAAGATTAAGGATGGTTTAATGTGGGGAATTGCAACCGTTCGTCAAAAGACTCTGGAAAACATGGGTAATTAAAAGATGCTCCTGTTGAGAAGAAATTAAAAGTGAGGAGTTGCAACCATTCGTTATTAAAAGATGCATCTATTAAGAAGAAACGCTTGAATTCATGCCCGTATTTAAAGAGGGTAAATTCCAAAAAGCTTTTGCACGTGTCTCTCTAGGAAAGTGCAACAGTGTTAAGAGATAAAGGATAAGATTTGTGCACAGGGCTCAAGAAATCCCATTAGTTCCTAGATACAAAGATTCAGAAGATTCAGTGGATAAGGTCAAGCACAAGGCCCAAGAAAAATCATTAATGAAGCCACAAGCATGCGCAGTCAAAATTAATTGCATTGGGAGAATAATTCAGATAAAAACAAAAAAAAGAAGTCTTTATTGATTGATTGAAACTTCATTACAGAAGAGGCAGTCAACATAAAGGAAATACAATAAAAAGAAAAAAAATTCATTTCGTAGAAGGGCCTACTTCATCATTCGGCTTCCTCTTCAACCGAGCATACACTTCCTTAAGGGCTAGTTTGTAAGCCCTCTTGGAAGCAATGTGTCTGTCTCTAGAGCTTTCGAGCTCTTTGATCCGAGCACGCACCCAAATGTTATCAATCAAAGACCTCTGATATTCACTCTCCATGGCATCCAATCGCTCGTCCATTTCAGCAGCCCGACGAGCTTCCATGGACAAGGAGGCAACCTTCCTCTCAAGAATACGCGCCTTTCTCACCTCCTCCTCGAGGTGGGCAACATACTCAGACAGGTTGTCACCACTAGTTTCACGAGGGGAAGCCATTTGATTCGTTAATAAGGGGAGTTATACAAAAAGATAGGTACAGTCCCCTTTTATAAGAAGAAATAATGGAGAAGATCAAAGGTCACCTCGAAGAAAGACTAACTCTGTTGAACTTCCCAAAGACATTTATCGCTAACTAACGACAGTTCAAGTCCAATTGAGTCATCTAATGAGGTATTAAGGAAATAAACAGACAGGAATGAAAATAGGAAATATTTTATTAATATTTTCAATAATTCGATTACAACTTGGTGATGATATCCAATACAAAAGAAATCAGAAAAGTTAATTATTCCGAGGAAGAGCTTGCTTCAACGTCATCCGACCCCGGCTTGGACCGATCATGCAGCTCCTTAAAAGCAAGCTTATAGGCCCTTTTTGCTGCCATTTGTTTAGCCAGAGAAGTCTCGAGCCTCTTTATACGCTCAAAGGCCCAATCCAGACCAGCCATCGTCAAGTGATGAGCCGCGTCCATATCAGACAACCTTTTTGTCACGTCCGCCAGTTTCTTTTTCATGACGCGAGCCTTCTTGACCTCATTCTCCAAGTAAGCGACGTAATCTGAAGAGTTCTCTCCAGTAGAACCATTGGGAGAAGACATTGTGTCACAGTCGAAGTAATAATAAATGGGATAATGGGGGATGGGGCGCTTCCTTTTATAGTAGATAAATGTTGGGAAGATCAAGGGTTTTCCTCGAAAAAATGTACCAAGATAGGACTTCTTAATGACCTCAAATGGGCCCCAGGGAACAGTCATAACTCTATCGCGTTTCTCGATGTAGCCTTGGGAACAACAAGACCGAAGCAATATCCTCGACAGACCGATCATGACTCCCTCGGCGAGGAAACCACACCGAGGAAGTCAGGGAGCACTTGATAGAACATAAAAATTGGACCCGAATATGTCTATTCGGGTATTGATCGATCCACCCGTTATTAGAGGGTATCCAATTCTTAGACCCAAAAACTCATGGATTGTGAGAGCTTTCCTAACAGGTCATTATCTATAAAGGTCCTAGCCCAGTTATTAAAGGTCCACAAGGGAAAAGCCCATGAAGTGACACCTAAGATGGCGACATTTGTCAACATCTTAGGAGGCATAATTGTCTATAAATAGCCAAGTACCCCCCTAAAACCAGGACCAGAAAACATACCTCAAAAATATAGAGAGAAGGAGAGAAAAGATAAAAACTTGTCAGAACTTATCACATCAATAGTCAAACTGAGCAAGGTAAAGAATCGAGCACCGAAGAGAAGAGAAAGATCACGTTCATGATCAAACAGCGAATCCGAGCATAAGTATAGTGATAGAATTGTAGTCCGAACAATGACAATTGCCGAATAATAATAAAGATCAAGAAGTGTTCATCGTTTATTGTCAATTCATTATATAACATTGTTGAAAAGTCTAACGCCACCGAACAAAGTTATGGTTTTATCAGTCACTGTAGAGTGTAGTCCATCTTCGTTCTTTTTCTTATTAATATAAATTGGGAATAAATATTTGTTGGGTCAGATAGAACTCCCATGTTATAGGGCATAATAATAAAGATCAACAAAGTTATAGAACATATTTTTGATGGGCAATACAACTTTGAAGGCTAGCATCCTATCGTTATTCTGGTTGATCGTTATACAATTTAAGGTACATAATGGTTAAAAATTACAATTTTATTAGTATATATTAAAATTACGTTCTGGGATTCACTTTTTGTAGATATAAAAAAGTAATTTTATTCGGTTTGTGTATTTTAATAATTTTTTAAAATTGTTTTCTTACAACTGTTATGTATAAAATTCGACTTTGACTTATAATATTGCTTTGTATCCTTTAATTCCTAGTGTAAATGTAAGATGAATTTATAGCAGTGTAAAAGTACTTTATAACAAATATATAGAAGTACATAATTTTATACCAAACAACATTTTTCTTTAAAAATATACTTTTACCTTGTTAACAAAACAAACAACACTTTACTTATTATATTTTTTTATATTCATTAAATAAGTACACTTTTATAGATGTACGTAGGGCTGGGCGAAAAACCGGAAAAACCGAACCGAACCGATAACCGAACCGAAAAAAACCGAAAAAGACCGAAACCGAAAAACCGAAAAAATTTCAGGTCGGTTTCGGTTTTCAGTAAAACCGAACCGAAAAAGACCGAAACCGAAAAAAACCGAAAAAAACCGAAAAAAACCGAAAAAACCCGAAAAAACCCGAAAAAGACCGAAAAATCAAAAATAAAACCGAAAAATAACCGGAAAAAACCGAAACTGGACCGAAAAAACCGGCCCGGTTCGGTCCAAAAAATAAAAAAACCAAAACCGAAAAAAACCGAACCGAAAAATATGCTCGATTTCGGTTTCGGTTTTGCCAAAAACCGAATCGAACCGGACCGAACCCAGCCCTAGATGTACAAACAAGGACCAAATGGGTATTTGATTCATGTTATTTTTAGAAATAATGGTATCTTCCTAGGCACTCCTAAAATATCAATTAGTGTTGGTCCCATGGGGACTTTCTGCACGGCACGTCGATATTGATACAGTCATTGGTCTACTCACTACAATCATGTTTACCGAGACTCCTAAAATATCAATTAACCGTTCTATTTCTATTTAATCCTACCTTACGAAATTATTTACAATTTTAATCGGTTTAAAACTTGTATCAAAATTATCGGAATAAAAATTTCAAAAGTTGATCATATAGTTTAAATGTTAAATTTTATTATTAGATTTAAAAAAAAATTATTCCGATAATTTTAACACAAGCTATAAGACAGAGAAAATTATACGTAGTTTTGTAATTAAAATACGTGGGAACGGAGGCAGAGTGTTTATTCGTACGGACACGGTTCTCTGTATATTTCTTTTTATCAACACAGTAAAAACACAAATTTTTGTAGCAAAGACTTCTGTTAAATTAAAACCAATCAAAACAGACACCAAATGAGAACCCTTTACCATTAAAGGGTAAATGATGGTTTAATACACTTTTATATAAACTTATTTATCAAAAAAACTTAGTTCAAATCTTTATATAAGTTTAGTACATAGCGTCTAAAAAATACCACATTAACTGCCCTTTAATTACTATAAGCTTAACTAACTCCTAATTTTTAGCAACTTTTAAATATCTCATATCTTTTCTCTCTATAATCTATCGCACTGTCATCCTTTCAATTTACGGCTGCGTAAACTTTTATCACCACCTTGTCTCTCACTTCCGTCTTATTATATTTCTTTTAATCTCATTCTCTAATATTTATTTTCGCTGATGTTATTATTTTCCTTTAGTATGTTGCTCTAGATTTTTATTTTATATACAGTAAAACCTCTATAAATTAATAATATCGAGACAGTAGAAATTTATTAGTTTAGAGAGCTATTAATTAATGGATAATTTAATATTTATTATTTTAAATAGGTTTTATTGATTGGACGATTAATGTTCATCAAACGACAATAGCAAATTGTTTTCAATACTGCAAAATTCCTTCGGTCAATGAAGTTTCAATTCATAGATGAAACCACAATTGAGAAATATATTTTTGAACTTAAAAAAAATGATTGATGATGCTGGTTATCGCAATCAAACGGATGTCAATGACTTGTTGGATTATCTAGATGAAAATGATACATCTTAAGACTTAAAGAGACTCAAACCTTATAAGAAATTATAAATAATGTATTTGGTAACAATAAAGAGAGTGATGTTGAACATGATACTTGAAAATGATACCAAACTTTTGGAACTAGTCACGCGAAACTAAACATTTATCGCGTTTATAACTGTTTTTTGGTGCAGTTTGAAAAGACTACATTTGAACTTTTCAATGCAATTAGAAAATTTATAGATGAGATTCAAATATATTTAAATTTTAAGAAAAATTAAACGAATATAGAGTCATACTTTATTAAGTCGTCCTAGTAATGTTTGTTATTTTGAAAAATTATTAATTTATAATTTTATCGGGACCAATATTTATTTAAGGATTTTCAGAAAATTTATTATCTTATTAATTTATCGAAATTGGTGATTTTTTACATTGGCCCAAGTCGGGACCTGAGGAAATTATTATTTTAGAGAGTTTATTAATTTATCGAGTATTAATTTAGAGAGGTTCTACTGTATTCTCTCATCGGTGCTTTGTGTTACTCCATGTTTATTCATAACGTTTTCTATTTTTATTGTACTTTTTAGTGTGTTGGGTGTTTGGTTTTTATTTAATTTTTCGGTAAAAATTATCAAGTTTTACTCTTCTTATGCTATATGTTGCTCTAAAATACTATAATATTTTTTCATTGATGCCATACGATGCTCCCTTATTATTGTTCTTGATTTTTTATTTGCTTGTTTGATTCTCTATGATGTTATATTGTGCTCTAAAATACTTTATTATTTTTTTCACTGATGCTATACGCTGCTCTTTTATCATTGTTCTTGGTTTTTTATTTGTTTGTTTGATTCTCTATGATGCTATATATTGCTCTAAAATACTCTAATATTTTTTTCATTGATGATATACGATGCTCCCTTATCATTGTTTTTTATTTTTTATCTGTTTGTTTGATTCTATATGATACTATATGTTGATCTAAAATGCTCTAATATTTTTTTCATTGATGTTGTAGGATGCTCACTTATCATTGTTTTTTGTTTTTTATTTGTTTGTTTGATTTTATATGATGCTATATGTTTTCTCTATATGTTTTTTTGTAAATCTTAAATTTTCCTCTATATTTTTCTTTATAAGTCTTTATCTTTTTATATGGTTTTCTATGTATTTTCTAAAAAAAAAATTAGATATTACAATTGTCTTTTGATTTGGAAAATAAATAAATAAGAGTAGTTATTTTGAATTTAAAAACACTAATATTTATGGACAGATGCAGAATCAGGAGCAAATGAATGTGCTTGCCATAATTAATAGAAGCAAATAATATTTTTTAAAATTATAAACACGCAAAACCCGGATTTTTTTTACCCCCTTTACCATATTTTTTTTATTTTTTTATCTTATTTTTTTGATTAAAATGTATTTGATTTTTTTTCTTTTTTTCTCTTTTACTCAATTTTGACAAGTTCGACTTTCTTTTCAAACTCCAAAAAAAGGGCACAACAACAATAATGTCATGTGCACGTGCAGTCATGTGTCGAAAGTTTAAGCGTTTTAAAATTGACTAAAAAATTAATAAAATAGAAAGCAAAAATATACAAAAGATAAATTTAATAAATAAAGGTATAAAAAAGTAAAAAAATTAAGACACGAAGGTAAAAAAAATATTAAAAAACCTGAAAAAACCAAACTTATATTAAATACTAGATATATACGAACAATCAAATATCTATTACACAATTTTATTATACTCGCTTCAATTAAAATACAAACCACCAAAAATTTTTTTATAAATTTTGTTTGCACTCACCACTATCTGTTATTCTAATTATTATTTGTATGTTACGTGTCAACATGATAAGTTTGTGCAAAATGTATTTTATTATCACTTGCCTATGTTAGTTTTTTTAAATACTATTACTTATATATTATCAGCACATACAAAATCATTGTACATTATTACACTAATAATATATAATTTTGAGAGAAGTTGTCAAAAAAAAATTAGGGAAAACCGTATATATAAATTATTATGAAAAACACTAATAAAATAAATTATTTTTTGAAATTATGGGTTGTCGTGGGAACCCCCGGTCAGATGACACGTCCATGTTTATGGAGGAGAGCCAATACGAAGAGATTCAACATGAGGGTTATTTTTGTACTTCCCAAATTAAATGTATCTAATTAGGGCTGGACGAAAAACCGGAAAAACCGAACCGAACCGATAACCGAACCGAAAAAGACCGAAACCGAAAAACCGAAAAATTTTCGGGTCGGTTTCGGTTTTCAGTAAAACCGAACCGAAAAAGACCAAAAAAAAACCGAAAAAAAACCGAAAAAGACCGAAAAATCAAAAATAAAACCGAAACTGGACCGAAAAAACAGGTTCAGTTTGGTCCAAAAAATAAAAAGACCGAAACCGAAAAAAAACGAACCGAAAAATATGCTCGGTATCGTTTTTTCAAAAACCGGACCGGACCCAACCCTATATCTAATATTAAACAAAAAACACATTTTTTATTTTTTTCAACATTAATAAAATAGTATCGTACTAAACATAAATTTCCCCTACAGAAATTAATAAAAACCCGACACATAATTCGGAAATGTTTGAACTACCACGTTAAATTACATAATTCCTCCGATCTACTACGAAACTATGTACAATTTTGACTGGTCAATAACTTGTACCAAAATTGTCGGAACGAAAATTTTCAAAAGTTAATCATATAGTTCAAACATTAAATTATATGATTTATTTTTAAAAAAATTTATTTCGACAATTTTAAAATTTGCATACATGTTTTAAAAAGATTAACCCGATTGGAGGAAATTAAGGATTGATCCATCAAAACAAATCTATTTAAGGATCGATCATCCTATAAAATTTAATTAAGAATTGGTCCATTATTTGTAAAACTAATTAAGGATTGGTCACCCATCTAATTACCTAATAAAAATAAAATGGAAAAAACTAGGAAAACCTCAAAAAATAAAATTAAAATCTGAAAAATCAGAATTTTTTTTAAAATTAACGAAAATACAAAAAAAAACTGAAAAAACCTTTTAAAAAAAGTCGAGAACCCGAAAAAACGCTAAAAATCCAAGAAAAATCCAAAAAACAAAAATCACAAAAAAAAAGAAAAAAAGTTCAAAAAATTCGAAAACCCAAAAAAACAAAAATTGATAAAAAGTTAAAAAAAACCTAAAAAATAAAATAAAATCCAAAATCACAAATCACAAATCACAAATCACAAAACAGTGAAAAAACGTTCAAAAAAGTCGGAAATCCGAAAAAAACCTGAAAAATGGTAAAAAAAAATTAAAAAAACGTTCAAAAAAGACGGTAACCCGAAAAATGGTAAAATAAACCAAAAAAATTCAAAATCACAAAAAAAATTTGAAAAAACGTTCAAAAAAGCCGAAAACCCAAAAAACCCCGTAAAATGGTAAAAAATTTAAAAAAACCAAGAAAAATCAAAAATCACAAAAAAATGAAAAAACGTTCGAGCTATTTTTTAAAATGACTCAAACTGTTTTTAAACTTACCAAAAACGACTCATACTGTTTTTTAAATGATTTAAATATGACTCAAACTGATTTTCAAATGACTCATACTGTTTTTAAAATTAATTAAAATTACTCCGACTATTTTTAGAATAACTTAAAATGGCTTAGAATATTTTTAAAAGGAATCAGACTATTTTTAAAATCACTCAGACTATTTTTTAAAATGACTCAAAATAACTCAGATTGTTTTTAATATTACTCACATTGTTTCTAAATTACTCAGACTATTTTTAAAATGACTGAAAATGACTCAGACTGTTTTTAAAATAACTTAAAATGACTCAGACTGTTTTTAAAATAACTTAAAATGACTCAGACTGTTTTTAAAATGATTTAAAACGACTTACTCTGTTTTTAAAATTACTCAAACTGTTTTTAAAATAAATTAAAATGACTCGTACTATTTTTAAAATGACTTTAAACGACTCATATTGTTTTTAAAATGACTGAAATCGACTCATACTATTTTTAAAATGACTTAAATCGACTCATAGTGTTTTTACAATGACTTAAAAAGACTCATACTGTTTTTACAATGACTTAAAATGACTCAGATTGTTTTTACAATGACTTAAAACGACTCAGACTGTTTTTAAAATGACTTAAATCGACTCATACTGTTTTTAAAATGATTTAAATCGACTCATATTGCTTTTAAAGCGACTTAAATCGACCCATACTGTTTTTAAAATGAATTAAAATGATTTTTTTTGCCTTTTTGCCTTTTTGGATTTTTGTTGATTTTAGATTTTTTGGGATTTTTATTTATTTTTGGGATTTTTAAAATTTTATTCGTGTTTTTTCGGGGTTTTGTTTCTTTTTATTTTTTTTATTTTTTTTATTTTATTTTTCATTGTTCCATTTTTATTTTCTTGAATTTATTCATTTTTTCTTATTTTTTTACATTTTTATTGGTTAATTAGGGAAAATAGACCAATACTTAATTGTTTTCCGAATTGGTCACGAGCCCAAAAGTTTCGTCAAATTCCATACGAAGAATCTAAAGTTTAGACTCCGTACTCAACTGGTTTGATTAGCTTGTGTGACAAGCTTCGAAACGGTATACCGCATGACCTATTCGGTGAATGGGTATGAATGGAAATTGGCTCCGAAGTTGAACCATGGAGAGACGAAATCTGGAATTTTGGGAGAAGAAGTGGGAAATCAAATGGATGGGGAAGCCACCTAAATGATTATCCCACATCAAAGAGGAAAACTATTTTGAATAGTTTATATAAATATTCACCACTAGAGAGTGGTAATAATGTGTAGCATCATACGTGTGTGTGTGTAGGCAAGTGTACCACACGCTCGCTCGGTCTCGGTCTTGGGCACGGTCTAGGGTCTCGGGCTTGGGACTTGGGAAATATTCCGGTTCCGGTTCCGGTTTCAAGAAAGTCTGAGAGTTTTGAATAATAACAAAACAGTCCCAAAAATTCCAGCAAGCTTGTAACTGATGCAATTAAATGAGAATAATTGCATCATTAATTCAGCAGTTTCGAATACTGAATTAAGTGACCATTATGAATGAGATTTCAGTTTAGCCTATAAGTATGCAGCTCTCTCCCACTCTTTAAACACAACATTTTTACATCATTCTGAAATACTGCACATTTTTTCCATAGCATATTAGAAAGAGAGATAATCACCCACCAACAGCTCGACCTTGACTCATCGCCAGTTTCCGGCGAGTCATCCGAGACGATGTACCTTGGGATCGAAGCGTCAACGCAACCAGAAACCTTAAGGTGGTTGGGCAAATATCGGTTAAGGGCAAACTGTCTAACAGTCGCCTCGTCTTTTAATTTTTTCTGTCTTTTTCAATTCAGTATTTAAATTCTGCAATTTACATTTCTGTCTTTTATATTCAGTCTTTTAATTTGTTGTACTTAGCTGTAACTTTCAATTCTGTTTTTTACCCTTCTGTAATTTCTTTAAAATACTGTTTCTGTTCTGTAATTTCAATTCTGTAATTTAATTCTGTAATTAGAATAGTTTCAATTCAGTCCTGTAATTTCGAGTTCAATCAGAACAGTCCGGTTGTTAAGTTTATACTTTCCAGTCCGGCAGTTTCTATTTATTGCAATTCAGTACATCAGATTATTAATTGATAATAATCTGAATAACGTTTGCTTTAATTTCTATTCAGTACGTATATGTTGTAATCTGTAATTTCAGTTTCAATTATGAATTAATAAAGATTGCACTGGTTTTTTATTATTTCTTTTTAGTCCTTTATTATTGTTTAATTGTTATTTCGTACACGGAAACCAACACGGTTGTACCGCACCGTAATGTCGGTATACCAAACTTTTGATTCCGACTTGATTGGTTCGGCTCGAAAAACGGTTGGTTAGTACAAGTTGATAAAAAAGGCCACCCCTATTAAGAAATAAAGAGTTTAGTTCATGGGCTACGCCCATGAAAGCCATTCCGTTGCAAAACGGTAACAAAATAACAAGTCTAATACAAAACACGTCTAAAGGAATCAGATTTACATGGCCTGGTAAACTAGATAACAGAATAAAAAAAAACCTTCTATTAAAATTTAAAAACTTCCAAGTTTAAGTCAAAATTTGGCTACGATGATTTACCCCTTCTCCTTATACTTCATAACCTTATGTCTCCCAACAGATGAACAAGGTGATATAAGCCCCTTCTCCTTATAACTCATAACCTTATGTCTCCGAACAGATGATCAAGGTGATAAAAGCAGCAAATTCAAGAGCCAAATCTCAATTTAAGATGAGATTTTACCATGTTAATGAAAGGTATAAACCCATTTTCATAGTCAACTACAAATACAACAAAGTTCATGAAGCAAAAGAATACTACAAGAAACCATATAGCAAAAACTTCACTGGACTCTATTTCATCTTCATGATGAAAACTTCAAAATGTGGTCATTTTAAACCGCCTTTTTACACCATGTATATCCTCCATTTTAACCAAAGTGATAGAGTATCTTTTTATTCATTGGCCACCCCGGGAACTCGTAATCGCTTCAGCCTCCGCTGTATACACCTAAACACTTGAATGCATAAGGCATGCTAGTTTTCAGTATAGAAAAACATATGCTTCAGAAAATATCATAACTAGCATAATCAAGAGAGGGCCAAAAAAGTAAGGTTTTAAAAGAGTTTATAAGACCAATTCAATACTATCAACACATCAAAGGAGAGAGAAATTATCAACAGTTGGCTTCAGAATGACCATCGTTAACTAAAAACTCACCAAAACCGAGAGATACGTCAAACACAAAGGGTTTTACCCCTATAGCAGCAAGGGGTTTCTTTTTGGTCTAACATATGTTAAATGATATTTGACTTGATAGCAAGATTGGGTATAATATATCTCAAATTTACAATAGCATCAATCAAGAATCATCACCATTATTCTCTCCATATATGGATGATTTGGTGATAGTTAGATATCTGTTTTTAATGCTCTAATCTTCTGAATCATCACCATTATATATATGTTAGCCATGTACAATAGAATACACAATTCAATCAATATCAATATTTCTCCTTGTATTTCTTCTTTATATTTATAATATGGTCTAACATATGCATAGCAAAAACTTTCTTAGGCAAAAAAATGGGGAAAAACGAATTTGTGTGTATATATATATGTGTGTGTTTTCATTTGAGTGTTCACTTTTTATATAGCCTAAGGAACACGTTTTTGTAGTTTGAGTATTTTTCTATTATTTTGTGTTCATTATATTAGCACAATTTTAATTCATATCTAATGTATGTTGTGTTACTTAATTAAAAAGATTAGATTTCATTATTTTTTGTGATTTAATCTTTTACTTTCTAGACAGTATAATGAATACAGTTGTGTATTTTGAGTGTTTTATATATTAGACTATATATTAAATTGTCTATTAGATTATCTATTAGACTAGACTGTACATATTAGACTGTGCGTGATTGTGCATTGCAGTGTCAGTTATACTGTCCATTAGATATTGTTATACTGTCTATGAGACTGTTCTTAATGTATTAGGATGTTAATTAGACTTTGTGTTAGAATAATGTATGTTAGATTGTTCATTAGAATGTCATTAGTTTATTATACTGTTTGTTAGACGAATGTCAATGCCAGTCGATAATGAAGTCATTAAGTCAACACTCAAGTCGGACAAATAACGTCGGAGACCGCTGAATCGTTTTGGCAAAACATTGTTTGGTCAAAGTTGTTTGTTGAAATTGTTATATTAATTAGTTTGTTTAAATGAGAAACACTCGCTAAGTAGAAATAGTAAAGGGATTACCAATCAAAAACTTTAAAAAAGGTGTACACTATTCTAAAGCAACAATGTTAGGTGCATAGGTGTGATGATATATAAGTATAATTTTTTTGGCACACATTCTTGAAAAAGCTCACTGAGGGTCATCGATATACCTTGATTAAATGATGTTCAGTTGGTTCCAAGATCAAAACTAGGTAATTAATACACTTGTTAGATATAAAAAAAAAAACTTATATATAATTTTCTTACCGATGATCTTTCCTACGAATTTGGAACTATAACCCTCCACATGTGTGTGGCAGTACCAGGTGAGCCAAATCAGGATAAAAATATAATAAGATTGGTTACGAACAAAAAGAATGCAAAGAAAACAAGACAAGACAAAAATGTGCACAAATTATGCAAGGTTACTCAACCCCCGCATCCCGTATTTTTGGGTACAAAATGTTGGTTTCCGTGTACGAAATAACAATTAATAATAAATAAAGGACTAAACAAAAATTAAACAAAACCAGTGTAATCTTTATTAATTTCCAAATGGAATACAGTAAACTGATTACAACATGTAGGTACTGAAAAGTAATTAACGCAAACGTTATCAGATTATTATTAATTAATAATCTGAAGTACTGATTTGCAATTAAAAGAAACTGCCGGACTGGAAAGTATAAACTTAACAGCCGGACTGTTCTGATTGAAATTGAAATTACATGACTGAATTGAAACTATTCTAATTACAGAATTAAATTACATAATAGTAATAACAGCAAAAACCATAACTTTAAAGAAATTACAGAAATGTACAAACAGAATAGAAAGCTACAGCTAAGGACAGCAAATTAAAATACTGAAATAAAAAAGACAGAATTGAAATGCGTAAATGAAATGGACAGAATTAAAGGCGTAAATGAAATGGACAGAATAGAAATAAATTAGACGAGGCTACTGTTAACAGTATGTCCTTAACCGATATTCGCCCAACCACCTTGATGTTTCTGGTTGCGTTGGCGCTTCGATCCCAAGGTACAACGTCTCGGATGACTCGCCGGAAACTGGCGATGAGTCAAGGTCGAGCTGTTGGTGGGTGGTTCTCTCTGGTTCTAAAATGTAATGTTGTGTGGAGAGATGATATATGCTACTGTGTTTTTTTTTCAGAATGTTGTGTGTTTGACATGTGGGGGGTCTGCCTATTTATAGGCTTGCTGAGTATCTCAGCCATTAAAGTCACTTTACTACTGTCAGTTTTCGAAATTCGAAACTGCAGTATTAACTTTGCAATGAATTCATATTTATTGCAACAGTTACAGCTTTGCTGGAAGTTTTTCCCGAACAGGCGCGCTTTTCCCGAAAAGGAACACTTTTTCCCGTCGAGCTGAAAGCCCGCCCGACGAGCAAGCCCGCCCGACGAGCAAGCCCGCCCGACGAGCAAGCCCGCCCGCCCATGTGTGGTACACAATACACACATGTGTATGTGGACACACTACTTAATATCCACATGGGATACCTTAGTATATATATTGTAAAAATCACTCATTATTTTCCAATGTGGGATAACCCTCATGGGTTAAATCCCATTTCTTTTCTCATTTTCCAGCATTGGCTTTATTGCCTCTTTCGAGTACCAACTTTCGAGTCCAATTATCATTTACACCCTTCCTCCGAATAGGTCATGCGATATACCGTTGCGAATCTCGTCTTACGAGCTACTCAAACGCATAGAGTATGGCCTCAGAAAACCTGAGGAGTCACATCTAAAAATTGGCTCAAAGATGGTCCCTGACCACTTTGGAACAACCATGTTTAAACATGTTTTTTTCCTTCCTTTTTCCAACACAAAACGAGCTTGAATAGTGAGACCTTTCAATAATTGAATTTTTATTTCTAATTAAATCCTAAGATGATTTGCAAACATCTAAATTATTAGTATCCAATATATGAATCAAATAAAAAAACAAATAAACTTTAATCTAATGCATACTATTAAATGTAAAATACAAATCATAATCATTATGTAAATATTTAAAGAATTATTTTGTTGTTTTTCTTCTGTGTGTTTGATATTTGAGTTTGTTGATAAGTAATGAAAACTTTTATCTTCTTTCATAGTTTTATGAATGTGAATCAATTACGGCGGGGGAAAAATTCTAAAATCCTGACCCGTATCCGACCCGAACATGTCGTGTTTTGTCCTGACCCAACACACTACAATAAAATTTTCATTTAGTATCATAAAACTTTTTGAGTTATGTTGCTAAAATGGTTGTGACTAAATTTTAATAACAAAACCGAAAAAAAAATGATGATGCTAAATGAACTTTTTCTTGTAGTGACAAACTTCGAGATCGGGATCGGGTGGCGATTTTGATTTCGTCGGGTGTCCCGACTCGATCCGATTTTTTAATTAAAATGTAAATTAATTTATATCAAATATAAGTGATGAGAATTGAACCTTATAACTCTAGCATGTAATGTAAGCATTCTACCATATGAGATATAATCTTTTTTGTTTCATTTATTAGTTATAATTACATAAATATAATATAAATTTGTAGTTTTGAATATATTAAACTATTAAAATAAAAAATATACTTAAATTAAAAAGTTATATTGTTACTTCAAAAAAGATAAATGATTATTATTTTCTGATTATAAAAATTATAATGATAATGTATCTCATTTAGTATGATAATTGTTGGTTGTGTTAATAAAACTAAATATTAAAACAATTTGATAAAAAACGTATCAATTTTTTTTATCTACTCCATTATTTGTAGTTTCACACTATTTTTTCTACTACATGTTAATTTCTTTTTTCATTTATTAGAAATGTTATTTTTATACTAATATTATGTTTCGTGTTAATAACATGTTTAGAATTCTCAAATGAAAATTATTAATAAAAATTGACGTTGTCGTAAAATAAAAAAGATATGTCGGGAGATTCGGGATAAACATATCCCGACACTACGGGATCCCAAAAAGTCGGGTCCCGACTTTTGTCAGGTCGGGATTGAGAATTTTCTTTTCACTTATAAAAGTAATCGGGTCGGGATACGAGATACGAGTTTATTATTTACGGATCGGTTTCCGACACTAACTCACGCCTATGGTCAATAGAAACTTTATATTAATATAAACCCGTCCATGTGGTATGTGGGACCACTCACTCCATCAATAATGTTGCAGATGTTGCACAATGGAGTATTATTATGAAAATTTTACATAGTTTTCTAAAATTAACGAGTATATACTCCATCTGTCCCATTTATAAGTTTTATACGAAATCATGTGCAATTTTGATTGAATTTAAACATTTAACTAATTTGTTGAAACGTAAAATTTTAATTTTTTTTATATAGTTCAAAGTTTAAATGTTAAACTATATGATAGAATTTTTTTAAAAATTATTTCGATAATTTGGATACGAGATATTTTCCGATTAAATTTACGCGTGTTTTCGTATAAAATTTATAATATAGGAGGAAGGGAGTAGTACATTAGAGTTTCTCAAAATTAGTAAGTCATGTATAAAGAGCATGTCCTAATTCTATGCTTCAATAATTGGGTAGTAATTCCACTTGTTCCGAGTTTACTGCAACATTAGAGTTTCTCAAAATTAGTAAGTCATGTATAAAGAGCATGTCCTAATTCTATGCTTCAATAATTGGGTAGTAATTCCACTTGTTCCGAGTTTACTGCAACATACGTACACAACAAACGACACTTTCCCGACTCAACTCTTCAGACCATGCACAATTTAATCAAACAATGAAAACAAAATTATACTATCAAACTTATGAACACTTAACAAGTTTGCATATATTATATTGCTCCATGTGACAATCAATTGTGAACTTTTCATTTTTCATTTTCCAAATACGTCTTCAATTTCCATACACCTGAATTAATCGGGTTTATTATTGTAATGACCCGGTACTCCGATCAGACCGTCACCATCTACTTTCTACCATCAATATTGTCCGTTTTGGGCCAATTCCACCCTCGTTTCTTGGGTCGTACGGCTTTAAAATGACTTGATAATAAGAAAGATGATACTGCTATCTTATATATCATATAGATACTCACAAATATATGTGATTTAGGATAGTTCACTTCTCTTTACCACGGTATTTCACTACGGAAATCCGAATCGTTACACTCTTCTCCCTTCAGGCACGACGTACTCGTCGGGCACGCCGTACTTCCGGATTTGTCAATACCCACATCGGCTATATAGCGGCTCTGATACCATGTAACGACCCGGTTCTCCAACCAGACCGCCACCATCTGCTTCCTAGCACCAATATTGCCGTTTTGGTCCAATTCCGTCATCGATTCTTGGGACGCACGTCTTTAAAATGTATTGATGATAAAAAGAATGACACTGCTAACTTATATACCATATAGGTACTCACATATCTAGGTGATATGTGATAGCTCACTTCTCTTTACCACGGTATTTTCCTACGGAAATCAGAATCGTTACAATTCTATATTTTTACTATTAACTATTACGTATTTTCGGTTTTAAACCATGAACCATCACTTTTTACTTTTCATACCATGAAGTAACAATTTATTTTTGCTAAATAATTAAGAATGGAAGCTCAAAACATCAAAAGAGATATTATAAATCTTATTATCAATTGCATACTATAAATGATAACAGCATACCTCTTAAATTGGAATTTTTATGATTTAAACACTATTAAGGCTCTTACTACAAAGAAAAAAAAACTACAGTAGTGAAGTGGAATTTCTATCCTAGTGAGAAAATTAAGTTAAATACTGATGAAACTTTTAAAAAGCCAACTACGTACTACAAATGGAATTGCGGGATTAATTAGAAATAAAAAAAAGGTTTTATAAAAGTTTTTTTGCGATATGGTGATTGTTTCTCGAGTGTTGAAGTTGAAGCTAAAGCTATTCTTGTGGGTTTTAAAGAGTAAATTAGTTTTTAGTGACCTGGGTTTTGGCCTATTTTAGGATAAGTGACCTAAGTTTTTTTAATTTCGGTTTTGTGACCTAAGTTTAACTTTGTTAGCATTTAGTGACCTGCCATCCTATTTTTCAAAAAAAAAAAACATATTTCTTGCTAAAAGGACGAAAATACCCTCATTAAACTGAAATTTTCCTCCAAAATCTGAGGGTATTTTAGTCCTTTTAGCAAGAAATATGTTTTTTTTTTTTGAAAAATAGGATGGCAGGTCACTAAATGCTAACAAAGTTAAACTTATGTCACAAAACCGAAATTAAAAAAACTTAGGTCACTTATCCTAAAATAGTCCAAAACTCAGGTCACTAAAGACTAATTTACCCGGGTTTTAAATTAGCAAATTCAGACAATATTAATACTGGAAGTGTAGAAATATGCACATTAAAAAAATACGTACATTAAAACCTTAATTGTATGTACACAATACCAGAAGTATAGAAGTGTATGTACTTCACGAATTGACGTACCATACACTTCAAATATAGTATTTGATACACTTAACATTGAAGTGCATACACTTCGAATATATTTTTAGAGTATTGCTATTTCAATCCATAAAACTGACCTGAAAAATCTATGTGCTGAGTTGAATCATCTTAGTCATCCTTTCATTTAACACCATGTTGTGCATTCCTTAAAGAGTAACAAAGACAATTATGTCTAGAACATTTAAAGAACAAATTATTTTTTGGGTAAATTTTGTATTGATAATTTATCTACAACGTAATTAAAAATTTATTCATGAAATTAAAACTAATTAATTATTGGTCTATTTCCCCTAACAAACCAATAAAAATCAAAAAAATCGGAAAAAATGGAAAATTTTCAAAATTAAAAAGAAAAAATAAAAAAATCTGAAGAAAAAAAAAACATAAAAGCTTAAAGAAAGACAAAAGCTTGGAAAAAGCACGAATAAAATTTTTAAAATCCTAAAAAATCTAACATCAACAAAAAACCAAAAACGCAAAAAAAAAAATATAACAATGTAAGTCATTTTAAGTCATTTTAAAAACAGTCTGAGTAATTTTAAAAATAATTTGGGTAATTTTAAAAACAGGCTAAATCGTTTTAAGTTATTTTAAAAACAGACTAAGTCGTTTTAAGTGATTTTAAAAATATTCTGAGTCATTTTAAGTCATTTTAAAAATAGTCTTAATCGTTTTAAGTGATTTTAAAAACGGTCTAAGTCGTTTTAAGTCATTTTGAAAACAGTCTGAGTCATTTTAAGTCATTTTAAAAACAGTTTGAGTCGTTTTAAAAATAGTCCGAGTCTTTTTAAGTCATTTTCAAAAAGTTTAAGTAGTTTTAAAAACAGTCTGAGTCGTTTTAAAAATATTCTGAGTCGTTTTAAAAATATTCTGAGTCGTTTTAAAAACAGTCTGAGTCATTTTAAAAACAATTTGAATCATTTTAAGTGATTTTAAAAACAGTCTGAGTCGTTTTAAATCATTTTAAAAACAGTATAAATTGTTTTAAAAACATTCTGAGGCATTTTAAAAACAGTTTGAGTCGTTTTAAGTGATTTTAAAAACAGTACGAGTCTTTTTAAGTCATTTTAAAAGCAATACGAGTCATTTTAAGTCATTTTAAAAAACAGTCTGAGTTATTTTAAGTCATTTTAAAAACATACTGGGTTGTTTTAAAAACATTCTGAGTCGTGTTAAATCATTTTAAAAATAGTATGAGTCGTTTCAGGTTATTTTAAAAATAGTATGAGTCGTTTTAAAAACAGTGTGAATTATTTTGAGTCATTTTAAAAACATTCTGAGTCGTTTTTAAGTCATTTGGAAACAGTGTGAGTCATATTAAGTAATTTTAAAAATAGTCTGAGTTATTTTAAAAAACATTTCGATTAATTTTAAAAACAGTCTGAGTAATTTTGAAGTCATTTGAATTCATTTGAAAACAATTGTAAGTTATTTTAAAGTTTTTGAGATTTTTTTGACTTTTCGGCTTTTTCGGACGTTTTTTCATTTTTAAGGCTAAGTTGAAATATAAAGTTCATTGGTAATGTTTTTTCTTCTGTACAAACGGGTGTCGCCAAGCACACTCGTCTAACTTTCCAAGTACAGTATTTATCTTTGTAGTCACGAATATGATAGTAATGTTGTAGTTTTCTCTGTTTCTCCTCTCTTGTCGATTGTTCTCTTTCTTTATCTTGCTATTGTTTTTTTGGCTACCGTATATTACAATATGGGGTATTAATATATTGGTATTTATTTTTAATGTGTCCTCAAATCTCCTTTCCCACATGCAAGTGTATGCAAAAACTGTGCCGGTTAGCATGTTCACTATTCAGAGAAGTCAGGATTTATTTATTTTTGTATTTTTCGGTTTTTCGCTCTAACAATATCTTATGCTATATATCTTGTTCAAATATCTACAGAAAGACATCCCGAATAGATGTAAGCCAACCTGTTCTTTGATTATAGGGCGTGACACTTTATCCCTTGTTTCATTTTCACATCAAGTATCAGAGGGAGCGTGAAAGTTTCGATTCATGTTCACATAAATTGCATGTTTGCTTACATCAATTACTCTACTTTTACGAACTTAAAATTGTATTATTATAAACAATATGAATATATGATGTATTTAAACATAACCATCTATTCAAGTTGCTGAAAGTAAATTATCAATCAATCGAATAATATACAAAGGATTCCGAGGCACGAAGACACTATACATTTATCCCTGAACAACACCCTTATTACCTGACCGGGAAACTAATACTAAACAACTGAGTAGTCTAGTACACATCACCCTTTTGATTATCGAGAGCAATAACTAGTCCTAACAAGTATAGAACTATATTCCTGAGAGACCCAACAGGATCCTTCTCAATACTCGACTTCTTGTTCATCGTCGAAATTATCATCATGATCCTCACCACTAGTAGGTACCTTATATTTTGGAAAAGCTCGAAGACATATAATGAAATAAAAGAAGTTAAGGAAACCAATAAAAGCAATAAGCCAATAGTAATAATCTACATGACCCTTGTTGATATTGCTAGCTAACCAACTTATTTTCCCAACACAACTGGTAACCTTATTCACAACATTCACCAAAATAGCACCCACAAAGCTAGCAACCGCTATCTCAATCGTTAGTAGCGCCATCGCCATACTCGACATACTTTTAGGGAGGCGGATGTAAAAATACTCGGCCTGAGTGGTCGAGTTTATACCTTCCGCTACTCCCATTAACATATATTGCGGGGCTAACCACATAACTGACATGTCAACCGCGGCATATGGGTCATCATTCAACCCTTTTTCAACAACCAATTTACGCCTACGCCCCTCGACAAGTGCTGAAACAACCATTGAGACTATGGATAATATGAGTGAAATGGCTATACGTACCTCGGGGCTAAGCCCACGGGGATTTCCCGTATATTTAGTTAATATTGGGAGTATTGCACGGTCATAGAAGCTAAGCCATAGTACGATTGAGATAAGCATGATCAAGCTAATTGATGCTGCAGGTAACTCGAAGCTCCCGATGATGTGTCGATTCATACTCTTTGCTTGTATTGTAGCGAATGAATTTTGGTACATGCTCAATAGTAGTATCACACCGGTGGACCACATTGGGATGAGTCGAATAATAGCCTTTAGCGATTCTACTTGCTCTACGGTACATAAACTCCACGGATTTGAAGCTGATCCGTCAGGGTTTAAGTCTCGCTCAGGGTCCTCAATTATGCAAGCTTTATTTAAAAACCTAAATAAATAAAAGAGATGTATTGTTTATCGTTTGCAAAAAGTGGTCTATGATACTTCCCTCGGAGCTTGATTAACTGCCTCTGCGTTTATATAAATTTCATCCTAACAAAATAAGATCACCATAGAATTCCAGAAAATATAGCTGACAACTAATACTCACTAACACAAAGCTTAAAAAGTAGGATATAACTAATGTAAAGAGTTTAAAATTTGGAAAAGAAGAATGTGATGATACTGTAATACTGATAATAAGTGATAGTACCTTTGACCATTGGTTGGTATAGAAAGCTTTGTTTGCGGTGTTTGATGGTATAAATCATCGGAGAGAACAGGTGGAAGCTCAAGATTTCTCTTTTTAAAAGCAACAACTAAAACTTGTAGGAGTCCCGTAAACAAGCTTTTGCTAGGCTTGACATGTACGTATAACTTATAACCGAGCAAAATAGTTAGAGCAGAGACGAGCATAAGAAGGACCGGGACCGCAAAACCAACTTTCCAACCAAATTGATCTTGTATATACACAATCACAGTTAGAGCAAAAACCGATGCTATTGAGATCGATACGTAGTACCAACCAATAAAGCTTTGCAATAGCCTTTTATTATCGGCATCGTGTTTATTCTCTAATTGGTCGATGCCAAATGCAAGGGAACATGGCCTAATACAACCCGCCCCAATGGAGATTAGTGCCAAACAGAATACCAAGAAAGCAAATTGAGCGGCGTTTGGAGGGTTGCAATTATTAGAATTGATAGCTTCAGCACAAGCTTCGCCTCTTAATTGGGGGAAAATTGCTGTTAACCAAATCCCGGTCATTCCCTATAATCACAATTTAACTAGTACGTTTAAAAATATAAAGTTCCCATGCATTTGGCCTAATACATTTTTCTTATAAACAATACGGTAAATTTCACAGTTCTACCAAAACTTCTAGTAGAGCTTACTTGGAGTTTCTTGTTTACATATATATTGAATTTCATAGGCACATAAGCTTTAACAAATAAAGAAGCAACAATACTCGTTTACAAAGAATAAAACTTAGTTCTACGTATGATTTAAGGAACTAATGTAATTGTAACAAATCCTTCTCGAGGGTAATCTATTTTTAATATGTTAACTAACGTATTTTATTTTACACAATTAAACTAGTACGAGTAAATAAAAAGATTTCTTATAGTGCATTTAACTTATCTGTGTTAACTGTAATTAAAATTGTAAAACACCCTAAATGGAGTTTCATTGAACTGAACTGAATTTCATACGAAAAAGGAATAATATATTTCCTTAAAGCATAAACAGCATTTTAAAAAGTTTTTTTTAAAAGAAAATAAAAATAGCACAGGCTATATCTTCTGTTGATGTGTTCAAAATTGAGAGCTTGTTTGTGCAGGTCTAATTTAAATTAATGCATTGGATTTTTACAGTTGAGAAAGAAGTTCAGTTAATCCACATAGCTCCTAGCTGTTTCAGGCCATAGAAACCAAAAAAGCTGAACCTTTATCTTGATCAACCAAATGCATTCCAACTTTTAAGCAACAAATTTAATAAGATGAGCATGAAGATTCAAGAAATCAATCTCTGAACTCTTTTATAAAATCAGCTAGATATATTGAGTCTCAGAGTTAGGTAGCCAGTTTAAAGCTTCTAATTTTTTCAAGCTAAGCATCCATAAAACTCGTACTATTAAGATGGCCAACTAGATAAAATACATTTTTAAACAAAGAAAGCATAAAAAGTTCTAAGATTACAAGCTACATCTAAACTAGGACTAAGAAAAAAGAAGACTTGATGGAACACAATCAAAATTAACTGAAGTATTAGGCAGGGAACTAAAATAATTAACAATTCCTTTTTAGAAATTAAATTAAACATAACTTGCTGACATATATTAATATATATAACGATATTAAACTTACAGCAAGGCTAGAGAAGGAACCGAGGACGATGACTCGGAATCTACCAAAGTATGAGTCGGCAATGGCAGCTCCAAAAATGGATAAACCATTTGAGAGAGTAGACCACAAAGAGAAAATTGTTGAAATGAGAGTGAGTTCCATGTGATAATTGTCCATCAAGTAAAATACCATGTTTGGTGTTAAACCAATGCTGGCAAGTCTCTCGAATGATTCATTTACTACAATTTTGGAACATATTTTTTTTTAGGAAAACATGGAAAACTGCAGCAATTCGTGTTTTTAAGAGAAATAAAAGAAGTTATACGTCAAACATGTGATTTGATCCAAATATAAGGACATATTTCATTACATTAAGTTAAGATTTAGGTGTTGCCTTCCAAAATTCAAACCCGGGAAAGCTCAATTACTCGTTAAGGCTTTGATTGGTTGCAACCTTTAAGCGAACAAAATAGATTATATGGGGATGGGAATAAATCTGGATCATCTAGCCTAAATTTTGTAGCTCTTTGAGACCAGACACCCAAAAAATCAGCTTATAATCTGATCAACTAAATACAGTCGAATTTTAAGCAAAATTCACTCAGCTTAAGCTTAAAAGCTGCAACCAACTAAGGCCTTTATAACAAAAATTAAAAATAACTCTAAATGTAACTACTTAAACAGAATTAAACTAGGTAGGCTTTTAAAGAAGGCAATAAAAGTCCCATGAAGATTCTTCATTTTTCATGAAAATTCATTAATTAATACAGATCATCATTTCAAGAAATTGTTACTCACATCATTTTTTTCCCCACCAAATTGCATACAAACTTATCGTTTTTTTTATAGGCTTATTTCATTACAGCTTTTATGCTGAGTGTTTTTTCTTCCTTTTCCTATAAACAAGACTATAGTTGGTTGACCAGCATAAAATCTGAGATTCTCTAGTTTTTTAGCCTGAAAAAATAATAAGTTTTGAAAGGGAAGACTAAGAACAATAACTCAACTCGTTTCTCAACCTGAAAAGGCTTATTTGTTTAAAAGCTACAACTCCTATACAGGGAAGGAACTATGTAGCGACAGTCGGGGGCTGCAGCCCTCCTATTTTGAAATTTTTTGATGAAAAAATAGATTTTTCCTATATATTTTGATCAAAACCTTTAAATTTTAGTGTTTCAGCCCCCATTCCGTAAAATAATTTCATATGAGGTATAATTTTTTATTATAGAAAATCCTGGTTCTATCGAGGTATAATTAAGTCCACTCCCATTTTCGGGATAATCCATTTCCCTTCACAGCTCCTATATAAAAAAGAAGCAATTGGCAACTGAGCATAATTAAGTCCACTCCCATTTTCGGGATAATCATCAGAATAAAATTCTTACATATACAAGGGCTTTCTTGCCTGCAGCTTTTAATCTCGATTTTTTGTTTGTTTTTAAGTATCATGGTGTATTTCATATGGTTGGACAACATAAAAACTTAGCATCTTGTAGTTCTCTCATAAAAAATGTTAAGATAAGTCTGGTTGATTTGTTCAAAATGTGCAGCCAAATGAGAGAAAGATCAGTTTTGGATTGTTTGGCTTGAACTTTTTCTTGAACTTTTAAGGTCAAGAAAAGTTGGGTTCATTTAGCTCAATATTACTGTAGTAGTTTTCTTGAAACAAGCAAACTGTGTTTTTAAGCTCGTCAACCAAATGAAATATTGCAACATTACTAGCAGATAGAAAAAAGACAGATATTAAAAAGTGTAATGTAATATAGTATGCTCTTACTGATGATGAAGGGTATGGTCCTGAGACCGCCTTTCTTGGGTAGAGTATCGAGACCGGGTACGAGTAAGACCTCTTCTTCGACTTTTGAATCCATCTTTCTCTCTAATATTTCGAACTTAGAGAAGTACAAAGCTCGTAAACAGCTACTCTTTTGTAACTATTATATATAGAGGTATCAACTATCATGTATAATACGTAATAGACAAAGAATATGATCATTTCAATGATATTTAGAGTAATCTTACAACCCAAGGCAGGATATGATGTCCTTTTTTGTGGTCGTGTTAAAAGGACACGATGAAATATTTTATTTTTCAAGAAAGATACTACTTCTACATCTACTTTACTTTTATATTGTTATGTACACATCAATGACCTTGTTTGGTAACCTTTTACTTTTACTTTTGCTTAAATATACTTATAAGTAAATAAGTAAATTATTATGTTTGGTAGTCCATTTTTAAGCATACTTTTATGAAAAGTAAACCAACAAAAAGCTTACTTAAAATAAGTATTGATTTTAATACTTGTGAAATAAAAGTATAAAAAGGTCGCTGTAGAGTGTAGTCCATCTTCGTTCTTTTTGTTATTAATATAAATTGGGAATAAATATTTGTTGGGTCAGATAGAACTCCCATGTTATAGGGCATAATATTATTTTTATTACTAGATACAAATACTAACCAAACTATTATAGAACATATTTTTGATGGGCAATACAACTTTGAAGGATAGCATCCTATCGTTATTCTGGTTGATCGTTATACAATTTAAGCTGCATAATGGTTAAAAATTACAATTTTATTAGTATATATTAAAATTACAGCAAGTGTTCTATTACTACGTTCTGGGATTCACTTTTTGTAGATATAAAAAAGTAATTTTATTCCGTTTGTGTATTTTAATAATTTTTTAAAATTGTTTTCTTACAACTGTTATGTATAAAATTCGACTTTGAGTTATAATATTGCTTTGTATCCTTTAATTCCTAGTGTAAATGTAAGATGAATTTATAGCAGTGTAAAAGTACTTTATAACAAATATATAGAAGTACACAATTTTCTACCAAATAACATTTTTCTTTAAAAATATACTTTTACGAGTACAAATCATGTCACGTAATAAAAATTCAAGCTACTAAAAACTCAAATAAATATATTATAACTCTAGTTTGAGTATATACTAAATTTAATTAATATTAATTTATTTTATTTTATTTTAATTTTACTTTTAATAAATTGAGTTTTTATTACGTGGTGTGACTTATATTCCACACCACTAATACTCCTAAAATATCAATTAGTGTCGGTCACATGGGGACTTTCTGCACGACACGTCGATATTGATAGTCATTGGTACCCACGACAATCATGTTTACAGTGACTTCCTAAAATATCAATTACTATTTTATTATACATTACCAAACTACGTGCAATTTTAATTGGTAAAAAACTTGTATTAAAATTGTCGGAATGAAAATTTCAAAAGTTGATCATATAGTTCAAATGTTAAATTTTATGATTAGATTTTAAAAAAATTCTTTTCGACAATTTTAATACAAGTTATAAGCCGATTAAAATTGTACATAGTTTCGTAATTGACAATTAAATGGTAACAGAGGCCGGAGTGTTTATTGTCCGGACACGTTTCTCTATATATTTCTTTTTATCAACACAGTAAAAACACAAATTTTGTAGCAAAGACTTCTGCTAAATTAAAACCAATCAAAACCGACACCAAATGAGAACCCTTTTAGGCTGGATTTTTACACTACAATTTTTCTGAAAAAACGCACAAACCGTAAAAAAAAATTACAAGCCGTAAATTTTCAATGCAAGCTGTAGATTAAATGTACGGTTTGCTGCTTTGAAAATTTCAGTGCAAACCGTACATATTATCTACGGTTTTCATAAATTTTCAGAAATTACACTCTTGGTCTCTGTGTCATTTAAACAGAAAAAACATATGCGACATAATGTATAAAGATCTCTTCGAGAAGATGGAACTCACGCTGCAAGACTTACAACCAACCGACGTAACATTGATAGGATTTATCTCGGAAACGACTAAATCTCTGGGAAAGATAGTCCTCAACATTACAACAGGGACCGTGTCAGTTCCCGTAAAAATTTTAGTGGTTAACGACAAATCAGGCCACAACGCGATCTTAGGCCAAACATGGCTTCACGCTATGCGCGCCATACCCTCGACATACCACCAAAAGGTAAAATACCCAAATGGTAGGGGTGAGATCGAGATAGCCCGAGGCTGCCAAGAGGACTCAAGACGCTGCGAGGACATAACTGCGGCCTTAAAAAAACAGTTGGTCATCGTTGAGCAACCAACCAGCATAAAAAAGATGGTTGACCAAATTGCCAACACGGAAAGGGTTGTGGAGGAGCAAGTAGGAGAGAAGCTCAGAAAGGTATACATCCCGGGAAAGGACGAGGAACACTACTTCCTAATAGGAGAAAACCTTACCGAGGAGGAATCCAAGGAGTTGGAAACTTTCCTATTCAATAACATAGACAAGTTTGTCTGGAGCCCCAAAGACATGCCCGGCCTAGACCCCAAAACAGCATGCCACAAACTGAGCGTCAACGCCGACTATAAGTCGATAGCTCAAAAAAGCAGAAAAATAAATGTTGAACACAGAGAGGCAATAATAGCGGAAGTTCGGAAATTGTTGGAAGCCGGGGCCATAAGGGAGGTGATATACCCGAATTGGTTGTCCAACCCAGTGGTCGTTCCCAAGAAAAATGGGAAGCTGAGAGTTTGTATAGACTACATCAGCCTAAATAAAGCCTGCCCGAGGGACCCATTCCCCCTTCCAAGGATCGATCAGTTAGTGGATGCAACAGCAGGGGCAGAAAGAATGACTTTCCTGGACGCATACTCGGGATATCATCAAATCTCACTCGCCCAAGAGGACCAAGAAAAGACCTCGTTCATTTCACCTTTGGAAAACTATTGTTATAAGGTCATGCCGTTTGGGCTACGCAACGCAGGAGCTACCTACCAAAGGATGATAACGAACGTCTGTAAAAAGCACATTGGAAAAACAATGGAGGTATATATCGATTACATGCCCACTCTCCGTACATCATTAGTCGAACAGGGAAAAAATGAAGAAAGAATGAGGGAAGTGCTTGACATGCTAGACGAAAAATGCGAGATAGCAGCCCTCATCCTGGAAAAATACCAACAAAGCGTAAAGCAAACCTATGACAAGAAGGTGAAGGGGTCCAAGAAATTCAAAGTAGGAGAACTGGTGCTGCGACGAGTAACGTCTTATACAAGAAACGAGATACACGGCAAACTCAGCCCCAACTGGGAAGGACCATACAAAATCATCAAGAGAACAATCCCGGTTTCATATAAAATCAAAAGCGTTCTGTTTGACAATAGCATAGGAGAGAAAAATTCATGGAACGTAGCTAATATTAAGAAGTACTACCTGTAAAATAGTTTAACGCTACAGGTAATACCGTACCTCTTTCTTTGTAATGAAATTTTCTTTTTACATAAATAAAGCGAGTTTTTATTAACATGTCTAAGAAAAAGAAAAAGAACAAGAAAAAGTCCTCTAACGAACCGGAGGCAACAGGGTTTAAGTCCCGAAAAAGTCCTTTAACGAACCGAATGCATGTCTAAGAAAAAGAAAAAGAATAAGAAAAAGTCCTCCAACGAACCGGAGGCAACAGGGTTTAAGTCCCGAAAAAGTCTATCAACGAACCGAAGGCATGTCTAAGAAAAAGAAAAAGAACAAGAAAAAGTCCTTCAACGAACCGAATGCATGTCTAAGAAAAAGAATAAGAAAAAGAAAAAGTCCTCCAACGAACCGGAGGCAACAGGGTTTAAGTCCCGAAAAAGTCTATCAACGAACCGAAGGCATGTCTAAGAAAAAGAAAAAGAACAAGAAAAAGTCCTCCAACGAACCGGAGTCAACAGGGTTTAAGTCCCGAACAAGTCCTTCAACGAACCGAAGGCATGTCTAAGAAAAGAAAAAGAACAAGAAAAAGTCCTCCAACGAACTGGAGGCAACAGGGTTTAAGTCCCGAACAAGTCCTTCAACGAACCGAATGCATTTCTAAGAAAAAGAAAAATAACAAGAAAAAGTCATCCAGCGAACCGGAGGCAACATGGTTTAAGTCCCGAACAAGTCCTTCAACGAACCGAAGGCATGTCTAAGAAAAAGAAAAAGAACAAGAAAAAGTCATCCAACGAACCGGAGGCAACAGGGTTTAAGTCCCAAACAAGCCTTTCAACGAACCGAAAGCAGGTCTAAGAAAAAGAAAAAGAACAAGAAAAAGTCCTCTAATGAACCGGAGGCAACAGGGTTTAAGTCCCGAACAAGTCTTTCAACGAACCGAAGGCATGTCTAAGAAAAAGAAAAAGAACAAGAAAAAGTCCTCCAACGAACTGGAGGCAACATGGTTTAAGTCCCGAATAAGCCCTTCAAGGAACCGAATGCATGTCTAAGAACAAGAAAAAAGAACAAGAAAAAGTCCTCCAACGAACCGGAGGTAACAGGGTTTAAGTCCCGAACAAGTCCTTCAACGAACCGAAGGCATGTCTAAGAAAAAGAGAAACAACAAGACCAAGTCCTCCAACGAACTGGATGCAACAGGGTTTAAGTCCCGAACAAGTTCTCCAGTGAACCGGAGGCATGTCTAAGAAAAAGAAAAAGAACAAGACCAAGTCCTTCAATGAACCGGAGGCAACAGGGTTTACGTCCCGAACAAGTCCTTCAACGAACCGAAGGCATGTCTAACAAAAAGAAAAGGAAAAGAACAAGTCCTCCAACGAACCGGAGGCAACAGGGTTTAAGTCCCGAACAAGTCCTTCAACGAACCGAAGGCATGTCTAAGAAAAAGAAAAAGTCCTCCAACGAACCGGAGGCAACATAGTTTATGTGACGACCCAGATTTTCAGGGAGGAAATTCTGTGGTGCGGTGTTGTGCGTCAGTCCCACATCGCCCAGATACGAGAGTACTCGTGTGGTATATGAGCTTAAAGATCCATTTCCTATCAACAAGGCCTTTTAAAGCCGTGCGGCACAATAGCGAGGACGGAACTCCACGGTTAAGCGTGCTTAGCCTGGAGTAGTACCAGGATGGGTGACCTCCTGGGAAGTTGTGCCAAAGCGGACAATATTGTTGATACGGGCGTGGCGGTTCGGTCCGTGGGGCCGGGTCGTTATAGGTGGTATCAGAGCCTCTATCTGGCCGGAAATGTGGGGACTAGCACGTGTGTGTGAGCCCCTGAAGGACGACGTGCCCGACGAGGACGTCGTGCCTAAAGGGAGGGTGATTGTGACGACCCAGATTTCCAGGGAGGAAATTCTGTGGTGCGGTGTTGTGCGTCAGTCTCACATCGCCCAGATACGAGAGTACTCGTGTGGTATATGAGCTTAAAGATCCATTTCCTATCAACAAAGCCTTTTAAAGCCGTGCGACACAATAGCGAGGACGGAACTCCACAGTTAAGCGTGCTTAGCTTGGAGTAGTACCAGGATGGGTGACCCCCCTGGGAAGTTGTGCCAAAGCGGACAATATTGTTGATACGGACGTGGCGGTTCGGTCCGTAGGACCGGGTCGTTACAGTTTAAGTCCCGAAAAAGCCCTTCAACGAATCGAATGCATGTCTAAGAAAAATAAAAAAGAACAAGAAAAAGTTCTCCAACGAACCGGAGGTAACAGGGTTTAAGTCCTGAACAAGTCCTTCAATGAACCGAAGGCATGTCTAAGAAAAAGAAAAACAACAAGACCAAGTCCTCCAACGAACCGGAGACAACTGGGTTTAAGTCCCGAACAAGTCATTCAGTGAACCGGAGGCATGTCTAAGAAAAAGAAAAAGAACAAGACCAAGTCCTCCAATGAACCGGAGGCAATAGGGTTTAAATCCCGAACAAATCCTTCAACGAACCAAACTATTATAGAACATATTTTTGATGGGCAATACAACTTTGAAGGATAGCATCCTATCGTTATTCTGGTTGATCGTTATACAATTTAAGCTGCATAATAGTTAAAAATTACAATTTTATTAGTATATATTAAAATTACAGCAAGTGTTCTATTACTACGTTCTGGGATTCACTTTTTGTAGATATAAAAAAGTAATTTTATTCGGTTTGTGTATTTTAATAATTTTTTAAAATTGTTTTCTTACAACTCTTATGTATAAAATTCGACTTTGAGTTATAATATCGCTTTGTATTCTTTAATTCCTAGTGTAAATGTAAAAGATGAATTCATAGCAGTGTAAAAGTACATTATAACAAAAATATAGAAGTACACAATTTTCTACCCAACAACATTTTTCTTTAAAAATATACTTTTACCTTATTAACAAAACAAACAACACTTTACTTATTATATTTTTTTATCTTCATTAAATAAGACAAGGACCAAATGGGAGTTTCTGCACGACACGTCTATATTGATACAGTCATTGGTGTCCACTACAATCATGTTTAAGTGACTTCCTAAAATATCAATTACGATTTTATTATACATTACGAAACTACGTGCAATTTTAATCGGTAAAAAATTTGTATTAAAATTGTCGGAATGAAAATTTCAAAAGTTGATTATATAGTTCAAATGTTAAATTTTATGATTAGATTTTAAAAAAATTTATTTCGACAATTTTAATACAAGTTATAAGCCGATTAAAATTGTACGTAGTTTCGTAATGGACAATTAAATGGTAACGGAGGCCGGAGTGTTTATCGTACGAACACGGTTCTCTATATATTTCTTTTTATCAACACAGTAGAAACACAAATTTTGTAGCAAAGACTTCTGTTAAATTAAAACCAATCAAAACCGACACCAAATGAGAACCCTTTGAGACTAGATTTTTACACTACAATTTTTCTGAAAAAACGCACAAACCGTAAATTTTCAGTGCAAACCGTAGATTAAATGTACGGTTTGCAGCTTTGAAAATTTAAAAACTGTTTACAAGATGTTTAAAAAACAGCTTAAAAACTGTTTAAAAACAGCTTGTAATACATCGATGTGTTTTTAAAATTTTGTTTACATATTCTTATAATAATTTTGCGGATTACAGATAGTCTGACAGTCTTACGGGAACATCGATAACTATCCGAAATATTGCACGCGGGGTCGTGATATGTGCCATTGTTGCGTTCCGCTCATTTGTAATGAAAAGATTGAGTTCCATCCCGCGGAAAGGTTCATGAGACAGCTTGGTTTTGTTCAGGTTGTCCCTATAAATATTTGGAAACCCAAACAGGGTCACGGCAAGGATAGAAGATATGGGAATAAATCTGACCAAAAACACGATTGGCCTGAACTTTTCCGAGAGTTTATAACCGTGTGTAATAACCGTCACAACCGACTAATTAATTGCGACTTTGGTACGGGGACGTTACCGAATTACTTGGGATGGTATAGAGAAAGAACGCGCATCTTCATAAATTCACCTGAACTTAGCCTGCCATCTCACGGTTTTCGTGAGCATGCAGGTGTGCTGAATAAGATGGTAACAAGTAGTTAAAGTTCAATAATATATGTTTGTCATTTTTTTGTTTGAATGTCTCAATACTAATAAATTATATTTGTTTGTTATTTTTTTTTTGCAGAAAGCGATGTTGCGCCGCAGTTTCAAATCTTTTAAACGGCTAAAATCTAAACAGGATGTGGATTTATTACGTTCGGAGTTTACTGAACTAGGAATGAATCCATACGGGTCGGTGATGAACAGTCGGATGAGGAAGATGACGATGACGACGATGATGATGACGATCAAGGTTACGACGATAGTACTTACAGATACGAGAGGGCTACAAGTTATCGGCGTACCGAAAGAGGAAGATGGGAAGGCGGGGGTACAAGAATGGGTGGAGGTAGACGCACGACTACAGATCAGGGTGAAAGTTCAAGCGGTCATCGGCATGCTTCTTTTGGAGAGTCGTCCTACTTACACGATAATGTCTAGTACAACGCCGAGACGCCAGATTTTTTTCATAGACAGTCATTTGGGTCGTATGATTATCATCCTGATCAGCATTCAACAGACACCTGGGATCGAGGATTGACAATTACATCACACGAGCATACTCCGCATCCAGAATCGCAGTATAGAGATGGACGTCGTCCGGAGCTAAACAAGATTGAAGAGTCCAGTGAGCCGTCATCGGACAGATTAACATCGGCCGGAAAGATGCTCCCTAGCTATGTCAAACTTTAAAGGGTTTAGTCGTGCCAAAACAAAATAAGTTTTGATTTGTTTAATTTAATTTGATTTGTATGTTGAATTGTAAGTTACTGAACTGGGTTTATATGTTATATTTTTAGCTGGGTTGGAATATTATAAGATTGTCATTTATGTTTTTTACAGGTTAGTTATTATGGTAGCACAAAAAAACAGTAAAGGTCATGTCAAAATTTTGAGTTTTTTCATAATATAAAATGACAACCCTATCCGAAAATGACTTCATAATTTTGAGTTTTATTTTAAATAACGAACCATTAAAAAAATACAAACCGTAAGTTAAATCTACGGTTTGTAGTGTAAACGCCATTGGATACCCTATCCATAAAAATCATCCAACAACACTTACTCACTTTTAAAAAATTTTGATTGATTTGACAACAAACAGTTCGTCTTTATTATGAAATGACAACTCTATCCGAAAATGACTTCTCAATGTAGGATTAAAGATTGAAAATGACTAGACATGATTTTTTTTTTTTGAAATTGCATATAAATATGGTATATTTTTACCAATCCTAACCATCTCTCAAATTAAACACAAACACTCACTTAAATCTCTTCAAAAATACTCATTTCTCCAAACAAAAATATACACAAACACTCTTCGAAAATGAATTACGATTATAGTTCTGACAACAACCAATGGAACTACAACTATGTTGATTCCTCCAGTAGCTCAAACGAGAAACTAACTGACTATACAGAACATTTTGAAGTTGATGATTTGACTTGGGATACAAGGGATGAAATGCTTGCTGATCTTAGTGATGTGGCTGGAAATTAGGATTTTATTCTTACGATCCGTAGGTTTGGGGGGTGATGGGAGAAGAGCACTGTATGTTGATATTGTTTGTGATAAATCGGGGGTTTACGAAAAGAAGAAGCCGTCTTCCACAAATTCAGGTACCAAAAAAAAAGATTGTTCATTTTTCATTAAGGGTTACGTAGTTAATGATGAATGGATGTGTCGTGTAGAAAATAGACATCATAACCACCCATCTCCCACTTACCTTCAAGGGCAAGCACAACGTGCTCGTTTAACACAAGAGGAAAAAGAAATGGTTAAAACTTTAAGGCAAAATAGTTTTAACGTTAGTGCAATATTAGAGGCCACAAAAAATCGAAATCCTGACAATGTATTCAACACTAAAACGATACATAATTATTTGGCCGGCCTGAAAGTTAAAGAGAGAGATGGTAGAAACCCGATACAAGAACTGTTTAATTTGTTAGATAGACATCGATATAATTTCTTCGATAATATGAACCCAACAACTCATAACCTAGATAACTTGTTTTTTTCCCACCCCGATTCTATAAGGATATTCAAAGCTTTTCCTGATGTATTGTTAATGGACTGTACATATAGGACAAACCGTTTTAATATGTCATTTCTAGAGGTCGTAGGGATGATATCAATGAAGCAAACATATTGTTTAGGTTTTGTTTTCATGAGGTATGAGACTCAGAAAAGTTATATATGGGCTTTGGAAAAATTTAAAGAAACATTGAAGGGTTGTACGCTACCTAGGATGTTTGTCACCGACAGAGAAATGACCTTGCTAAATACTTTATCCGTTGTTTTTCCCGATTCTTATCATATATTGTGCACTTTTCATATTGCCAAAAATGTTTTGAGAAAGTGTAAAAAAAAATCCCAGACGAGGAGTGGCAAACGTTTCTAGATAATTGGGGTTTATTGGTTGATGCTGAGACGATAGAGTGCTAGTGCTAGTAGAGATAAAGGGAAAGGCAAAGCGGAAGAAACACCGGAGGTAAAGGTAAACCCAACTAGGAGGCCGCGAAACCAAACAAATAAGTCCACCACCACTAGGCAAAGCTTCCCGTACAGTGACCAAATATGGGTCATGTTACATAATTATATCGATACGGTTTATGATGTGCGTGGGGATGGTAACTGTGGGTTCCGAGTAATTGCAAAGGTCATGGTAAAGAACATGGGGAAAATGACTGGTACGCAATTAGATGTGAGTTGTTTCAAGAGCTACAGCAAATGAAATGTGTTTATTATGATCTGTTTGAGAATCTCGATTTTGAAGGTTATGATTATATTCTATCCAGTTTGAATTTTTATCATCCTACAAATCTTGCCTCTTTTGAAAAATGGATGAGATTTCCAGATTATGGTTTTTTAAAACAAACATGGACTGAGGCTGCTGAGCCATGGAAGAAACTTTTTCGAGCAAATTTCAACTTATACATGGCGCTAGAAAGGCAATCGGGAAAGCAATTACTAAATGAAGAAGATGCTATAAACGTATCAAGTCCATAATTAGTTTTTTTTTATTATTATTTTTATGTAGAGTACTCTTTTTTCCAAGTTGTTGTAAACTGATTTTGATGAGACTCAAATAAAATTATGTGATATATCATGTTTAACTAATATGCTTTATGAAATTTAGTTAATGTTTTCATATTGACGATTGCCACCAAATTTACGATTTAGTTAATCTTTCATATTGAGTTATCCAAGTGTTGAAAAACAAACCAATATTATCATATTGGAGCTCTAAAAACTATCCCGTATGTATATATGAAAATGTATGATTTCAAATGTTTCGTATTTCTTACTTCACCTACTAAAACTTGCAAAAAGAGTGAAATTAAAAGGATCAATAAATCTCAACTTATACACTTCACCAAAAGGTAACATGATGAACCAAAAACGTGAAATTTGTAAAATCAACTTTTTTGGGGTAAATTTGTCTAAATTTTGTATTTATTTTGAGAGATTGTTATAATTGACTAAATTATATATATATATATATATATATATATATATATATATATATATAATCATGTCTAAAAGATTTAGTATTTTATAAAAAAAATTAATTTTATTTTATGTATATTGTTAAGAATAGGGCATTTAGTTTTTTATAAAAAAAATTCATCTTTAATTAAAAAAAATCGTGTTTAATTTTTAAAATTGGAGTATTTTTATTGATATAAACAATATTACAACTCTAATAAACTAAAAAAAACTATCAACTAATTATAAAACATTCATGTCTAAAATTGAAGTACTTTAATTGATATAACCAATATTTCAACTAATTATAAAATATTCATGTTTAAAAAATTTAGTATTTTATTAAAAAATATTTTTATTTGATGTATATTTTTAAGAATATGTCATTTAGTTTTTTATAAAAAAAATTCATGTTTAATTTTAAAAAAAATATTCAGTATTTTTATTGATAGGACTAATATGCAGTTTTTACGAAATGCAGGGACTGTTCTGTAATTTCTGAAAATTTCAGTGCAAACCGTAGATAATATGTACGGTCTGCACTGAAATTTTCAGAGCTGCAAACCGTACATTTAATCTACGGTTTGCACTGAAAATTTACAGTTTGTACAAAAAATTTACGGTTTGTACGTTTTTTCAGAAAAAGTGTAGTATAAAAATCCAGGCTCGAACCCGGAAATGATGGTTTAATACACTTTTATATAAACTTATTTATCAAAAAAACTTAGTTCAAATCTTTATATAAGTTTAGTACATAGCGTCTAAAAAATACCACATTAATTGCCCTTTAATTACTATAAGCTTAACTAACTCCTAATTTTTAGCAACTTTTAAATATCTCATATCTTTTCTCTCTATAATCTATCGCACTGTCATCCTTTCAATTTACGGCTGCGTAAACTTTTATCACCACCTTGTCTCTCACTCCGTCTATTATATTTCTTTTATATCTTTTAATCTCATTCTCTAATGTTCCTTTTTATTTTCTCTAATGTTATTATTTTCCTTTAGTATGCTGCTCTAGATTTTTATTCTATATACACAGTAAAATCTCTATAAATTAATAATATCGGGACCGTAGAAATTTATAATTTAGAGAGGTATTAATTAATGGATAAATTCATATTTATTATTTTAAATAGTTTTTATTGATTGGACGATTAATATTCATCGAGCGACAATAGCAAATTGTTTTCAATAATTTCTTCGGTCAATGAAGTTTCAATTCATAGATGAAACCACTATTGATGGTCTCGATTGTCGCAATCAAATGGATGTCAATAATACTTAAGAGCCTCAAAGCTTACAAGAAACTATGAATAATATCTTTGGTAACAATAAAGAGGGTGATGTTGAACATGATACCGAACTTTTGGAACTAGTCACGGGAAACTAAACATTTATCGCGTCTATAAATGTTTTTTGGGAGATGTTATATGAACATCAAGTTAGACATCAACTTGGACACTTTTTCGTAAAAACGCTCCAAATCAAGATTTGGTTAATGCACATATTCATGGTTTCACGACGGAAACACAAATATGCGTCTTGTTTTTTTTTCCGAGATGTATAATGACATGTTTTGAATTTTTAAATTTTACCATAATTTCGAAAACATGTCATTATACATCTCGAAAAAAAAAAAAAACAAGAAGCATATTTGTGTTCCCGTCGTGAAACCATGGAGATTTGCATTAACTAAATCTTGATTTGGAGCGTTTTTACGAGAAAATGTCCATTTGGGTGTTTTTCATGCTGTACATATATCCTGCCCCATGTTTTTTTGTGCAGTTTGGAAATACTACATTTGAACCTTTGAATGCAATTAGAAAAATTATTGATGAGATTCAAATATATTTAAATTTTAATAAAAAAAGCAAACGAATATAGAGCCATACTTTATTAAGTCGTCCTAGTAATATTTGTTATTTTGAAGAATTATTAATTTATAATTTTGTCGGGTCCAATATTTATATAAGGATTTTCAGAAAATTTATTATCTTATTAATTTATCGAAATTGGTGATTTTTTACATTGGCTCAAGTCGGGACCGGAAAAAATTATTATTTTACAGAGTTTATTAATTTACCGAGTATTAATTTAGAGAGGTTCTACTGTATTCTCTCATTCATGCTTTATGTTACTCCGTGTTTATTCATAACGTTTCTATTTTTATTGTACTTTTTAGTGTGTTGGGTGTTTGGTTTTTATTTAATTTCTCAGTAAAAATTATCGAGTTTTACTCATCTTATGTTATATGCTGCTCTAAAATACTATAATATTTTTTCATTGATACAATACAATACTCCCTTATTATTGTACTTGATTTTTTATTTGCTTGTTTGATTCTCTATGCTATTATATGGTGCTCTAAAATAATTTAATATTTTTTTCATTGATGCTATACGCTGCTCTTTTATCATTGTTTTTGTTTTTTTATTTGTTTGTTCGATTCTCTATGATGCTATATCTTGCTTTAAAATGCTCTAATATTTTTTTCATTGATGTTATACTATACTCTATTATCATTGTTCTTTATTTTTTATTTGTATGTTTGATTCTATATGATACTATATGTTGCTTTAAAATGCTCTAATATTTTTTCCATTGATGTTGTTCGATGCTCACTTATCATTGTTTTTTATTTTTATTTTTTTGTTTGATTTTATATGATGCTATATGTTTTCTCTATATGTTTCTTTGTAAATCTTCAATTTTTCTCTATATTTTTCTTTATAAGTCTTTAACTTTTTATATGTGTTTTCTAAATTTTTTTAGATATTACAGTTGTCTTTCGATTTGGAAAATAAATAAATAAGAGTATTTATTTTGAATTTAAAAACACCAATATTTATGGACAGAGGCGGAATCAGGAGCAAATGTATGAGGTTGTCAAAATTAATTTTATCACATAATATTTTTCAAAGTATAAACAAGCAAAACCCGGATTTTTTTTAGCTTTTTTACCGTCTTTTCTTATTTTTTTACGTTGTTATCTTAATTAAAATGTATTTGATTTCTATTTTTTTTCCTCTTTAGCTCAATTTTGACAATTTCGACTTTCTTTTCAAACTCCAGAAAAAAGCACGTGCAGTCATGTGTTGAAAGTTTAAACATTTCAAAATTGACTAAAAAATAAATAAAATAAAAACCAAAAATATAAAAAGGTTAAATTTAAGAAATTAAGTTATAAACAGTAAAAAGATTAAGACACGAAGGTAAAAAAAATTATAAAAAAACTGAAAAAACCAAACTTATATTAAATATTAGATATATACGAACAATCAAATATGTATTACACAATTTCATTATACTCAATTCAATTAAAATACAAACCACCAAAGTTCTTTTATAAATTTTGTTTGCACTCACAACTATCTGTTATTCTAATTATTATTTGTATGTTACGTGTCAACGTGATAAGTGGGTGTAAAATGTATTTTATAATCACTTTAGTTTTTTTTATGTTATATTACTTATATATTATCAGCACATACAAAATCATACTATTTTATTGCACTAACAATATATAATTTTGGGAGAAGTTGTCAAAAAAAATATTTTAGGGGTTGCCAGAATACCGTATATATAAATTATTATGAAAAACACTAATAAAATAAATTATTTTTTGAAATTGTGGGGTTGTCGTGGCAATCTCAGATCACATGGGTATGTCGTCCCTGTTTATGGAGGAGAGCGAATATGGAGAGATTTAAGCTGAGGGTTATTTTTATACTTACTAAATTAAATGTATCTAATATTAAACAAAAAACACTTTTTTTATTTTTTTCAACATTAATAGAATAGTATCGTACTAAACATAAATTTCTCCTAGATAAAATCAATAAAAACCTGACACATAATTCGGAAATGTTTGAACTAGCATGTTAAATTACAAACTTCATTTGTTTCCAATTAATTGTTCACTACGAAACTACGTGTAATTTAGACCGGTCAATAACTTGTACCAAAATTGACGGAATGAAAATTTTCAAAAGTTAATCATATGGTTCAAAAATTAAATTATATGATTTAGTTTTGAAAATTTTCATTTCGACAATTTTGATACATGTTATAATGCGGTCAAAATTGCACGTAATTTCGTAGTGTAAATTAATTGTAACAGGAGTGGGGGTGTCAAAAAGACCCGAAACCCAAAAACCGCATCGTAAATACCCAAAAACCGTAAGAACCGACCCGTCACGAAATCGTTTTTGGGTCTACCCATCCCGACCCCGCTGGTTCTTGAGGCGGATATGGTTATCAACTATATATTGTGGACCCGACCCGCATATCCGAATTATAGAACCGCAATATATACCTATATTTTAAAAATATATATAAATATTATGTATGTGTAATAAAAATTGGATAAATGCACGGGAAAGGACAGAAGAAAAACTCATATAACGACGAGTGAATAAATATGAAACATTTTTTAATATGTGCGAAGAGACGGTTGGAGATTTAACATTGAACCATCAGTTTTTATGATATTTTTATATTTGTTTTATTTTTTATTAGTTGACGCTAATTTATTTATTTTCTTTTATGTCTTGAAGGGTTTTTTTTCCCTATTTTTATATCTTTATAATTAATAGTATAAAAATATGGTTTTTCTCCATCATTTAATTGAAAAATAGTTGTTAATCTTTGTTGTGATTACAAGTTTTACAATTTATTTTAATTTAGTCTATCTTTGTTAATAATTTAGGAAAATCATTAACAATAAAATGGGTAATTAAGAAAATGAAAAATGGAACCATTAGTTTGTAATGTTCAAGTGAATGTGTAATGTTTACGTGATTCAGTAATCAACCAAACACATTGTTAACCAATATGAAGAAAACAAAATGATAGGAACTCGTTACTTTATTTATTTTTAACAAGTAAGTTAAGAAATAATTTGAAAAATATATCTATTATCAATATGTAAAAATATCATTTAAAAAAGAATATCTAGAAAAGTAGAATAAATTTTAAGAATTTTTGGTAATTGGGTAAATAACCACACCGAGAACCGTTATACCCATTACAAATACGAGTATGAGTCGGGTAAAATAAGTAAAAAAAAGTTATATAGATCCGACCCAACCCGATCCGTAGATGATGAGATAACCGCTAAAACCGTTACCCGAATAACCAAAAATCGTTGGATCGGATCGGGTAAATTGACACGCGTCACATACTAAAAATCTAACACCTATTAATGAACCCAAAAATATCTATCCTAAAATTAATTCAAAATTAAAACTAAAAAATACTAAAAACTTAACAAATGTTATTGAACCCAAAAATATCTAGCATAAAATTAATTTAAAATTAAAACTGAAAAATATTATTGGTTGACACACCCTAAATAATAGTGCATTTTGGAATGAACACCGAACGATTAACACTATCATAAATATAGTCCATTATTATTTTAGATGTATCAGATAATAAAACATACGACGTATTAATGAAAGCAAAAGTATCTAAATAGATAAATCACGTATTAAACGTATCTCTTCCGGATTAGTTTTGGGTGCATTCAAAAGTCAGTACACGCTGCATTGAATTTTTAAACGCAGCCAAAATCAATCCCTCTCTCTCTGCTCGTTGTCTTCTACAACTACACCAATAGTATCTTATCTGGATTTAGTCAAATGCTATGTGCTGATCAGATGAGAGCTAGATAATTCTGGTGAAAGCTAGTTAAACACAATTGGGATGAAAAATAAATAAATTATTAATTGGGGTGAAAAAAGAGAGGCTGTTTTATTATACAGAATAAAAGACTCGTGAGTATAAATAACGATGACAATTTCGCGGGTTTTAATCCGATCCGAACCGACCATTTTGACCCGTTTTTAAAAATAAAAAAATTCGCTTTTAAAAAATAAATATCATAAATGTCAAATATTTCAAAGAAAATTTGTTAGGTAGAGTAAAAAATTATTTTATTTAGAAATATAATCTAAAAATACTATAAAATAGAGAGTTTAATGTAGGGTTAATTCATGTTTTCTGTACCAAACTATCGCTGTTTAACAATTTGCATACTCAACTATTTTTTTTAACAATTTACATACTAAATTAACAGAAATCAATCAATAAGCATACTATTGGTGACATGTCAGCAATTAAACACACAGTTGGCAAAAATTTGCTTACGTGGGATTTCTGGCCTATATTTGGCGCCAAAATCACTTACACCCCAGAACTCATTACACCCAGCCAATTCTCTCACTAACCCAAAACTCATAACCCTAATTTTCAGACAGCCATTCTCTCACTAACACTCTCTTCAATGGACTACCACTGCCATTGTAGGAAAACCACAAAACTAAACACATCATGGACTGCAGAAAACCCAGGTCGCAGGTTTAGAAATTGTACAACCAACTCTTGTTCATTTTTCTTATGGGTTGATCCCCCTATTTGTGATCGTGCCACAAAAATAATACCAAGTTTATTGAAAGGAAAAAAGACCTTGGAAGCTGACATGAAAGAAATGCAAATAGAGAATTCAAAAATGAAGAAACAAATTAATGAATTGCATAATGAAAAAGCTTGTCTAATGCAGCTGGTTGAAGAATATGAAGGTGCGAAGAAAAAAGATATGGTAAAAAACATGAAGCAAGTGAAGAAGAAAAAGGGAAAAAATAGTAATGGTTGTATACTTGCTGTTTTTGTGATTTTAATTATTGTCCTGTCAATGGTGTACCTTTTTGAGGAAGAAAAAAATACAGGTCTAGAGCTTATTTGAAAAGAATGTTTAATGTAATGGTTTCATGTAATGCTATGTGTATGAATGAATGAAGGGTTAATTCATGTAATGGTATGAGTATGAATGAATGAAATTTGTTTTTGTGTTGTTTGATGATGCTAAATTTCTGATATCACAAGTACCCAAATCTCAGTCAAAAAATGAACTATTCCGAGTTCACAAAATCCCCATTCTGAGATGGCTATAAATGGACAATAATCAGTCCAAAAATTGGTCAATTCTGAGATCATAAATATCCAAATCTCATCATAAAATGGACAACTCAGAGATGTTTTCATAAGAGCTCAGAAATACCGAAATCTCATCTCATTCTGAGTTCATAAGAGCTCTTTCTGAGTTCATAAGAGCTCTTTTCTGAGATCAAAAAAGACTGTTTGTAAGATCAAATTACAGAACAAAACTATAACATCTCTTAGTACAAAAACATCATTGAGATGTCAACATTTGTAAGATCACAATGGTCATCTCTCAGTACAAAAATATCATTGAGATACCAACATTTCTAATATCACAATGGTCATCTCTCAGTACAAAAACATCATTGAGATGACAACATTTACTATACAAACTACTCAATAAAAACAGTAAATCAAATTACTATAGAAACAAAATAACACCATTAAATTGCCAAAATAGATACTTCATTCATAGGACAGTAACAAACACCAAAGTGTTACTATTCATACAGTAGCAAAGCCATTATAGGCCACCAAAATAAAAACAAAAGCAATAAGTACATTACATGTCATTCAATTCATTAGCAGGTCTTCTCAAACCAAGAAAAGAAAATTAAAAGTACTTTGAAGTCTAATTAATAAAATATTTCTTACATAAATGTAGCTTACTACAAATTAGGGCCAGATTGACTCTGTTTTGCTTTCCATTGTTTCTTAAGCTCCAACTCAAGTTTAAGAGCAGCAGGTGTGAGATACATCTTACCATCCTTATAAATATGTCCCTTTGTTGACTTTCCACCACCTTTTGTTTTGTTTAAGATGCCAGCATGAAGTGTGTCACTGCCACTCTCACCATACTTGGTTAAATCCTCAAAATCCACAACAACAGGCCCTTTTTTTGGTGAATTTAATATTCTCATGCTTCTTCTGATCTTTAAACAATCAATAAAAATAGCAGTTAGAATATATTAGCACAAAAGCTACTAATAAAAAACAATAATGGTTTTAATAAAATAAGAGAATTTACTGGTATTTGAGCTCTCTTTTTTCCAGTAAAGCCTCCCAAAGGTTGACTGGACACTACTCTTGATGTTTGACCCATTTCATCCTGTTTTTCAGCTATATCATTTGCACTAAGGACCACATTATCACAGAAATCACCACTCTCATTCTCTCTCACAGTAGCAGGGCCTTTTTTTGGTGAATTTATTATTCTCATACTTCTTCTCACCTTTATACAGTCAATAAAAATAGTAATTAGAATATATTTTACAGTACCTAAGAGTAATAAAATAGCAATTAGACCAAAAACCACTAATAAAAAAAGTAAATGTTTTATGAAATTAAGAAAACTTACTGTTATTTTAGCTCTCTTTTTTCCAGTAAAACCTCCCAAAGGTTGACTAAATACTACTCTTGATGTTTGATTCACTTCATCCTGTTTTTCAGCTATATCATTTGCACTAAGAACCACATTATCACATAAATTATCACTCTCATTTTCCCTTTCATTACTCACACCATTTCCACCATATCCCACACCATCATTTTCCATCATATCTTCCAGCACATTAGTTTCAACACCATCATTTTCTACCATATTTTCCACCACAGTTTCAACACCATCATCATCTTCCTCATCCATACCAAAATCATCATTGTCATTGTTACCTTCATCAACTAAATGTGGAATTGCCTTTGGTTTTCTCTGCCTTGTTCCTCTCTCCTGGCTTTTTTCTTTTGGAGGTTTACCACATGTTCTGGAGTTATGACCAGCTTTTTTACACAGTGTGCATGTAATTATAGTACCAACCCTACCTATCTTATGAGAGGGTGTCCTAGGCTCATCTGCAGCTCTTTTTCTATTCTTTCTTGGTCTACCAGGTTGTGCAGTAACCACTGGTGGTAAAATTACTGGTTTGTTGGTTTTGGGCCATAAATCAATTCCATTAATTGGTACCAAAGTGTTACTATAGGTTTTGAGGTAAGTTTCTCTTGTATAACAACTATGTATATAATCCTCTGGTTTGAGACCTTCACAATTCATGGCACAAATACTATGAACACATGGTATCCCAGCTAACTGCCATACATTACAAGCACAAGTTTTCCTACCAAGGTCTACTTGATAGCAAGAATGACCACTATCAACCTCATAAATGAGATTACCATTCGAATAAGGTATATAATTATGTGATCTAAGTTTAAAACCTTCAAGTTTTTCCTGAATTTTAGGACATATGTGAAGTGCATTTTTCTTTTCCATAGCAGTTTTTTTTCTCATAACTAAATCCATGAGATACTTCCTCATATCCTCAAGCATACTCAAAATAGGTTTTCCCCTAGCTTATATTATGCAAGCATTAAAGGATTCACACAAGTTGTTTAATAGAATATCTGATTTTGGTTGAAAACAGAAATGAGACCTAGACCAGTTCTTACCTGGTTTGGATGACAACCAAAGATAAGCTGGTTCATTAAGGTTTTTCATCTCTTCTAGGGCTTTGGTAAAGTATTCCTTAGTGCTAGCTCTAGCACATTTCCAAAGTAGATTCTTTAATGCCAACCCTTTGTGGTCCTTTTTGAAGTTATTGTAGAGATGTCTTACACAAAACCTGTGCTCCACACCAGGTAGCACTTCCTCCATGGCAGCAATAAGACCCTACAGAATAAAATTAAAAAATAATGACAAGTTATTGTTGCAAATTAAATAAATGATAAATTAATAAATGAAAATTTTAATTACAAGCCTAACCTTTTGTTTATCAGAAATGAAGGTATAGTCAGCTGCAGACTGAATGTTTAGGTCCTTAGAGAGCAACCTCAAGAACCACCTCCAAGTAGATTGTTTTTCTTTCCCAACAACTGCATAAGCAAAAGGATACATGCAGTTGCTGGGGTCTATTGCCACTGCAGTCAACATTATACCCTTGTGTGTCCCACTTAGATGACACCCATCAACACCAATAACTGGTCTACAACCTTCTAAAAACCCTCTTTTCAAGGCCCCCCAACAGATATAAATCCCTCTGAACACATATGGAGCATCTAAACTTGGTCTATTCTTGGTTTTCACCAAAAAAGTACTACCTGGGTTAGTTCTTTTTAACTCAGCAATATAGTCCCAAAGTAGTTTGTATTGGTTAGCAGAAGTGCCCTCAATTTGAATTTTTGCAAGGTCAAAAGCCATATATGCTTTGGCAATAGTTACCTTACACTTTGTTTTTCTTGCCACAAACCTTTGAAATGTTTTTGCATCCCACTTAGGATTCTCTCTAATATCCACTTCAAATTTTTGAGCAATGTATTTTGGTGTAAGATTTGAATTCACCAGTGTGCTAGAACATGTGTGTCTGTCCACAAAAGTTCTTATCTGTACTGTCTCTTCCCATCTCATTCTTGCACCATATATCAACCAAGGACATGGGTTATCAGTACTTCCATTTCTATAAATACCATACATTTTTAACTTGCAGTTCACATTCAAATAAACATCCTTTTTCTTTGAATTGCATATTCCCTTACAGCTTTTCTAAACACAGCAGCACTAGGAAATTTCATTCCAAGTTTAAACTCTATAGGTTTATCTAAGTCTGCTTCACCAAACACTGAATAACTAACTTTAACTCTACTTTCATCCTCATCAGACCCTACATCACTATCAAATTCTGACTGTGACACATAACCCTGATCCATGTCCTCATCATTACCCACATTATTGTATGCAGCTGCAACTTTAGATTTCATAGTGACACTAGCTTTGTCTTTAGCCTTACTAGTACCAGAACCACTAGCTTTGCCACTGCTGTGGTCCACAGTAATGTCAGTGTCAACTAAAGTATCATCTTCCCCACCAATATCATCATCAGTACCAAAATTATTTTCTAAATTAGAACCAACATCATTTCCAACTTCAAATTCATCACCACTACTGTCTAAGTCTGAATCTATTTCATTGTTATCACACTCAGCATATACTTCCACAACTCTAGTAGCGCTATCAACATAGTTAACAATATGATAAGCATCCCTATCAAATCTAATCTGAAATTCAGTTTCCTCAAATGAAGTCCCCCCTTTTTTACAGTACAACTTGTTAACATTTAACCAGCCTAATTTGTAAGCCATTCCGACAAGTGCTAGATAATTGATCTCTTTTTCATCACAAAAATCAAAGTAATCAACTCTACCATTCAAATATTGTGTTATGTTACCTCGAGACATTATACCATCATGATGATAGGCTATGGTGAACATGAAATTGTTATCTGCAATTTAAAAAATATACATAATTAAACCCTACTACTCAAATTAACCACCACTAATTAACAATATTTAACCATAATCCCTAAGTACGTAAACTGAATAACTCATCTAAATAAATTGATAAAAAAACCCTAATTTCAAAATTAATTAATATACAATTAAAAATCTCTAATAATTAAAAACTCGAATAATGTAAACTGGATAATCCAAAAAAACAAAATGATAACAAAAACCCTAATTATAAAATGAAGAAATATATAATTAAAAAACCACTAATTATAGATAGATAAAGAAATTGACTTACCATATTTTGGAGGGTCTGTCCCATCACGAAGCATCCAACTCATGTTTAAAAATTATTTATTTCAGTAATTGTTGCTTAATTTGGACGTTTTCTGAGAGAATTATACGTATAGACAGAGTTATACGTATAGAGAGAGAATGTTTTGGTTTCATAGGCACTTGTTCGTTCCTTTGCTGCCGTGTAATATTGATAAGCCCACGTAAGCAAATTTTTGTCAACTGTGTGTTTAATTGCTGACATGTCACCAATAGTATGCTTATTGATCGATTTCTGTTAATTTAGTATGTAAATTGTTAAAAAAAATAGTTGAGTATGCAAATTGTTAAACAGCGATAGTTTGGTACAGAAAACATGAATTAACCCTTTAATGTATACGAGAGAGGAGAGAGAGAGTATTAAATTGCACTTTTTAAATTGCACTTTTACCCATTTAACCTATAACTACAAAATAATGTTTGATTTAGTGAGAGTCAAAAGTTGTCACAAACTTATCGCTAATTTAAAAAGTTGTCACAAATCTGTGCCAAATTGACTAAACCGTCACAAAAACCGTCACTAATAAGCTCCTAACAAAAAATATCGTACCTAATCTCGTCGCTATTTGATTTTTTTTTTTTAGTGTATAAAAAAGATAGTTTAATTTATATGAGAGAGAGAATAGAGAGGGTGTTAAGTTACACTTTTTAAGTTGTAATTTTATCCATTTAAATGTATGTTATCTGTTATTATAGGAGAGATAGTTTAATGTATATGATTGATATAGAAGTTGGAGAGTGTTAACTTTCACTTTTTAATTTACATTTTTTTAAGTTGTATTTTTACCCATTTAAATCCAACCCGAATAGAATTACACTTTTACCCTATCCGCGTCGGGTCGGGTCGGGTTGAAACCCGTAAAATTATCATCGCTAGATATAAATAACAATATGCACAACAATACTTGTATAGATTCTCAAATAAACTATTAATTGTTAAAATAATTAGTAAAATCAACTTTAAACCATGTATTTTAGTCGTTTCAACACGTACGTAACATCGATCGGTAAGTCTAATTAGAAAACAAAGTTTCAGTTGTTCGTTCGGAAGATTTAGTGTGAGAGATAAAATAGCGGATCATATGTGGCGGTAGGGCAAAAATCAAGAAAAATGTGAAGGAGATAAAACCAAAGTTTTGGTTCATTACACTAATTACAGTAGAACTATTATACAGTCGTACATTCGGAGCAGGAAAAAAAATTATTATAAAGAGTTTATTAATAATGAAGGTTCATATATAAAAAAAATAAAAAATAATTTAAATATATATTTGGACAGTACAATATTTACATAGACATATTTAACTAACTAGAATAAATATATGTATACTAGTAATCGTGTCTCACGCGTTACGTGTGTGGCGCGTAATGCAATAAAAATATAGAAAATATGTATAGTTATGATATAAATATGTGGATAATACAAAAAAAAAAACATAGTTTAATATTTAAAAGAATGTTTGGTTGTTAAATATGGATAAATCATTTTATTAGTTTTTACTTTTTATATTTTTATGCGAGTATGATATTATGGTAATTAATATAAAAGTGTATGAGTATTTTTTTTAAAAATGGCTAAATTGGACAGGCTCATTTAACTTGGATTGACTTATTATAATAGAATGATGAGACAAGTACATTAGTTCATTTAACCAGCCAAACATGAATATTCTAATACAGGGAAAGTCATTGTAGATACGTATTTAGAAATCGAATTAATACATATATCTAGAAAGGTGAAAAATTATATAAATTTTATCTAATACTTTTTTTACATGTATAAATACTATGTATTAATACATAGATTTTCATTTGGTTCATATAATATTTTTTCTACTTCAACCAAGTTAACAATGGCATCCAAATTGAAAAACATACTCAAATTACAAAAAAAATCGAGTCGAGTTGAGCAAAATGAAAGTAACAAACCTCACATGGACGAGCTATATATTACGTACACGTAAATTAAACGATATGGTAGCGATCCGAAAATTTAGGTCATCATTGCACTTATATAAATATTTTAAACCGTCTTAATTTTCATGCAACGTTATATATAATTTTGCAGTTTTATGTTATATATTACTATACAGAGTTACATTTTATTAAGTCGGGACCATAAAAAATTATAAAATATGATAATATGCAGATTATTTCAATTTAAAATTATAAAATATGATAATATGCAGATTATTTCTATTTATAACTAGTGTCGAGATGTGATCGAATTTTTTTATTTCCATAGAGAGTTTATTACTATAAGTCTATATATACGTGGTATTGTTGAGAGGTTCTATTATCACACAACCCTTCTTGAGGATGCATGCAATTTTTCATTAGTCTCTAACAAAAAAGTCTGTTTCTGTAACAAAAAAGTCGGTTTCTGTAACAATTTCATGAAATACCATTGTTTGTTGAGAGACTTGGCTACCATTGTTTTCTTTTATTCATAAGGTGGAGTATCGTTAATTGCAAGTTTGTAACCATTGACTTCCAATAATTGAAGGTTTGATCATCAATATTTTATAATAACCGTAGAGTATAAAACAGGTAATTAACCAACTAGTTATTATACAATACTTTACTAATGGCTAATGAACAAGCAAAGTATATGCTGTACATATAATTATTTTATTCTACTTATAAGGTCATAGGCTACAGTTATGATTAAGTAATAATAAGACATACTAGATTAGAGACGGTGAAAATTGAAAAACTGCAGAAATGTTGGCCTTGATTAAGCTCATCAAGCAATATTAATCTCATTACGTGTTCCGCTTGTTTAGTAAAAGGAAATTAGAAATTATTGTTAACCTATAATTTCAATTCAAGCTTAAAAAACCTAGCAAAAAGACATCAATTTAATTTTGATTTAGAAGTTTATCTCTCTCCGTAGCTAGCTAACCGATTATAAGGCTCGAGCTTTTATCACTTACGAGTTGGTGAGAACTAGTATCCTTAAAAACACTCAAATAAGTTGATACTAGCACTACAAAATAATATTTGATTTAATAAGAGTCAAAAGCTGTCACAAGTCTGTCACTAATTTAAAAAGTTGTCACAAATCTGTCGCAAATTGATTAAACTGTCACAAAGCCGCACAAAAACAGATATGATCTCGCAATTCTACCATTCATGGCAATAAATAACATATATATCTATTCTAGATAACCACGTATATATTCAAGATAGTATAAAATATATTCATGATATATATCTAATCATGCAGTATATTTGGTGATAAACTAAATCAATTCAGGATTATCAATCAATCCACAAAGATTCTAACATATCAATCAAATCAATTTAAGATTATCAATAAATCCATAAAGATTCTAACATATCAAATCAAATCAATTAGATATAATCTAATAATTAACTGCTATGTGATATTTATATATATGGTAATATCAAAAGATATGATTATGCTAACAAGATATCAATCAATTATCTATGTTTATCGCCATATGAATAATTCTATACATGGTAGTTTTAACATGCAAGCAAGCAATATATTTTTAATTACCAATCAATTCTATATATGGTAAAAAAATATTTTAACATGCAAAGAGGTTAAATTTACATGGAAACATATCAATTTATTCAATTAACATGCAATTTTCTGTTATCAAAAACATGTAGTACCAGTAACATCATGGTTAACATGCAATTTTTTTTATTTATTTATCACTAATAAAATATTTTTACAAAACAGTACGTGTAAAAATCAAGCAATATAGCATGCAATTCTAAATCAAGCAATAAAATAGTTTTGCTGGTGTTACATGTGCATAGATACAGTAAACATATATGTGCGTAGATACTGTGTAATCATTGCATAGATACAGTAATAACATACAAACAGGTACAGTAGCATACAAACATGTAATTCATGCATAGTACCATACAAACATGCAGTATCAGTATAACTATTACTGGAATTGTAATAGTTGTACAGTTCAAACAAAATATTATATCCGGGTACCTTACGTACGGTATGTTGGTGAAGGTCGATATAGCAAAATCCTAATAAAACCCGGATAAACCTCAAGGTTTATAAATACCCAATATCTGTGCGTTTTCCAAAAATCTCCAATATCCGCGAGCGTATATCCTATTCTCCGCGAGCAAAGTGTCGATAACGTGTTGTGTGACATATTAGCTCGTTATAGATATATATAGAGATATGTATAGATATAGAGAGAGAGGGAACAGTAGGTCTTTATTAATCAGAATGTATATGAATGGATGAATAAATACAAGACCCCTAGCCCTCTTTATATAGATAGAGGGTTAGGGTTACAAGCCCACTTAGGCCCAATAAGTAAAAGCCCAAGGGTCCAATAATCTTACAACACTCCCCCTTTGGACGTCTTGAATTCTTCGTCTTCATGCAGTCGATCTGAGTCGAGTTCATTCGCAGTGCTAAACACATAAAAACATTAGGGCCGGAAAACCCAGTGTGGGACAAAACCGGTACCTAGGAGAAATTGTGTAGCCGAATGATATAGGCCGAAATATCATGTAAGTAACTAACCACAAAAAACAGTGAGCCTCATCAAAACCTTGACAGAGCAAACCCAATGGGAAAATCTCTGATCGAAGGAAAAAGAGTGCAACAGTGGTAGTAGTAGGTGATCAACCACAAAACAGGTGTCTCATCAAAACCTTGCTAGAGTAAACCCAGTGGGAAAAACCTCTAGTCGAAGGACAAAAGAGTACACAGTGGTAAGAAGTATACAACAGGATACTCCCCCTAATTCGGCAATCTTAAGTGAGATAAGATGGGAACGTGTCTCGCTAAAAACCTTGCCAAGGAAAACCCAGTGGGAAAAAACCTTGGTCTAAGGACAAAAAGAGTACACGAGCATGCGACTGGATGCTCCCCCTCCCTTGCACACGACAGGGTGCGAGGATTTCGACTAAGTAGTAATTAGTGCAATAAGCATTCACCTGGATGCTCCCCCTCACTTGCACACGACTGGGTGCAAAGATTTCATATTGCAAGAAAGAGTACGAGCATTCGACTGGATGCCTCATTTACTTACACATGACTGTATGCAAGAAAATATAACGTGGAATAAAATGAGCATTCGACAGGATGCTCTTAAACTTCATATGTGAAGATTTATTTCAGCAAGAAATGCTAAATAGTATAATGTAGTCATGTCTCTCTTGATCGATAACAACAAGTTGTCTTCTATGACGAGTGTTTTATCTGGGTCGTGAGACAGAGCATATGTAATTCAAATATGGCTAATACGAGCTCGAAGCCATATACACTCTCTAGTCGTCTCATAGAGCACGAAATCAGAGTGATTCGTTTGGAGTCATTCCAAGACCTCCAAGATATCGTCTTATTCCTAATGGTAAAGACAGACCATGTAAGGAATATCCCTTATGCGGGTCTGATAAGTAACCAGCATCGGTATAACCGAAAAAGGGTTGCGTTAATTCGAGTACCAAATGCGGTAGGTACACTCGATGATGCAAAATGGGATAAGACAAGCCCTCATTCCAAAATTACCATAAGGTAAGGGAATGTGTCTTTAGTGCCATTTCGATGGCAGCGTGTTAGCGCGATGCTGTGTCGAGCTATACCATTCACAGCATACGAGATGTTCGTCCTAGTACATTAGACCAAGTACAATGATGCGCTTATTGTACTTAGATATGAACATCATGGTTCAATATCTCTTCATCGTCTCATCAGGGACTGACTGGGTCTATATCAATGTCTAATGATCGAACGATCATGGGAGAATCTGACGACTTAGCGTCACGATGACTAAAACGTCATAACACCTTCTTGGTGCAGTCTGAATCATGAACTTAGATTCAATCTTTACGGGACTCGATCATCAGGCCGAGTCACTACCGTTTCTTCCCAATATCCTTCATCTCGAAGGCAAATCCAAAAATGGATCGCATAATAAAACACGCAAGGGCATAATACTTGTTCAAGTATCCCAAGCTGATCAAGTACTCACTTAGGCGGTATACCACATCCGCTTGGATTATATTAATCCATATAGTGAACGTCTCAGTCAATTGAGATCATGTTCCGTGGTTAGGAACTACTTGATTTAACCATTATGAAGTCACACAGGGACCTTCATCTATATCTCTTTGTCTAAATCCCCATAGAGATAAAACAGTGACCACAATCACATACTGCATAATCAGTTTTTGGGAAAACTACTAAACTGATAAAGTAGGGGACCGTTATAACGTCCATTACGAGGAAATCAACCATCTCGTAATCAGTTCCAAGATGTGAGAGAAGCCTTGCGCTACTAGGCGAGCATTCTACAATCTCATTATTCTCATCACTTTTCCTTACGAATAACCAAATAAACGAACTCGTTTAACATTGGTGGTGTTGGAGCTACAAGTCCGAACACACTTTCGCTAAGGAGACTACTTGGATTGCAAGTTTCCATTAGTCCAGTCTATTCTACGTTGACTTCAGGCAACAGTTCATGGTTCCCTATCATAATTTGCTCATATTATCAGTCGTCACCGAATATATGAACAAGTAATCAATGACAGTCTCGTTTCGCTTCAATATCGTCTAAGATATCATGATCGATAGATATTTCGAGATTCTTAGGATGAAGAGGAATCACACATCTCCTAGATCCTTTATAATCTCGTGCGACGAACGAGTTTCAGTTCACCACCTCTGGGGCTGAACGAATTAAGAATCGGTCAACTTCCTCATATCTTAGGAAGGATGACAGACTGACGGCCGACGGCAGCGTCCTTTGCTTGGCGGGTTCGGCCAAAGCAACGTGTTACGACAGGAACACGGCGTCCGACATGGACGTCTATCCTTGCAAGCATTTTGTAGCAGGTATAAATGATCTCGTGACATCTCATAAGTCATTAAATGCGTCTGGCATTTAGTTAGACTTGAGGGAGTCTATGCACTTACTTATCACTAAGTGCAGTTTTGGGGATCAAGCTAAGACTGAGTGGGTTATGCCACGTTACTTCACGTCATTCCTTATCAACGGTAACGTGCAAATCTCCCCCTAACGATGGGGAGAACAGTCTTAGCGATGTCACTTTCGCATATCATGCGGTAAAGAGATCGCTTGCCAAGGTTACTCTCTCAAATGATAGGTAGGGGATTCATAATCGACTTATGTCCCCTTCAGAGGTCCATATTTTGAACGCTATAGCGGCTCAATCAAAATATTAAGCACTCAAACACGCGTTCATATGAGGCGTCTGGCTCATAACCAGTAACCAACTGGTACGTATATGGTGTTTGAGTGTCTATGGGCCTCATGACGGACCAATGCAGCAAAATAGCATAACCCCACATGAAAATATAAATCTTGGTGCACAAGACCAAGAAATGCATGCAATCATTTGCAGTCGCATCATCAAACTTTCCGTGAGTCCATTTGGGTGTGAACATAATCGACAGGATGTTCAATTTCAATTTCCAAACTCAAGTAATTCAAATCGAAATTTCGATTCTTACTCTTCGGAATCATCAAGTCGACTAGACTTTTCAGGATAATCCGGATCATGAGCCATCAACTTAATGATAGGGCTAAAAGTTTAAGAAGTGCTGCATTTATGTGGACAACAGTAAAATGTGACCATATTGTCGATGCATCAACCATAACCATTTATATTTATGGTCCGTCTTATGTTTGAATAAGTCCACAATAACTCCTTCAATTCTTTACAAGAATTCTACGAGTTCATTTCGTGATCTTTACACATACTAGTCTTTCAAAATGAGCATTAGTGGCATTAATTTCGGATTAATCACGAAATATATCCTCAAAGAGAATCCAAATGCGATGCGATAATAAATCAAGCATCGTCTTTTGACCCGGGAATATCTCATCCGGTCAATGCCACAATATCAAAATGCTCTAATCAATCGACGACAGGCGAATGATAGTATAGACAATCATGTCTTAGCATCTAAATCATTTATCATTTCGACGACAGGCGAAATGATAAGCTAACTTTAAATGCTTTAAAGAATGTGGTAGCAACCACTTGAAAGACATTTCAACTCCTCTAAAATACGCTTTTGGTCATATTGAATGGAGGCTATGTAAAGAAATTTTAATTCTTTCATGAGCTATTACCAGATAACACTGGTTTTCTCGAATATTTTATAACTCAACAAGGTACGGCAGGACCTACATGAGTATAAGACCTCATATTTGACAAATCAATTTGGTTTTACCAAAGATTTTGATTTGGAACGACAGGTCCAGAATCGTTGTCACTGGGTACTCTTTTAGGCAAATAGTTGGTGAAATTATGTGGTACACTGTTACCCACTATTTCCAAAAAAAATCAATTACCCCACAAGTATTGCCTAAAATTTCATAATTTAAAGTTTGGTCACATTTGTCAAAGGAATTTGCTCAAAACACTTTAAATTATTTCGAGAAATTTTGTAAACAGACAAACCATAATCCAAAAGTATGTCCCAAATGGAAAAATAATAATCCAAATGGAAAACATAATCCAGATGAGCGAAAAAATGGCTCAATGATTTATCAAAATCAATAAAGAAAGGTATCAAACTCATTTGATCCACAAAATCGGGGGTCTCAAGAGTTTCCTTTCAATTAACTTTAACCACATGAGCATCGGGTTTTTCACCTTTGTAATAGTTTTGAACTATTTAAGGAGTAACCGTGCATGACCTTTGTCTTTATAGCATAGAGTTGCCTCCTTGAGCATTATCTCTTGCTTTGTGACAATGGCCTATATTGTTCCTTTCAATTACTGTCTTGAAGCCACAGGTTTTCAATTTTGACGATTGTCTAAAATCTCGCTTGGCTAGGCGATTCATCGGGATCGCGACAGTTCGAGACAAATAACACTTGTCTCGGTTCTCGATTCGTGGAAAAAAATGTACACGAAGAGCATTAATATCAGGCAAACAATTCGCCATTGACCCAATAGGATTAAAACTACTCACCGGGGTAATTTTCTTATCCAATAACAGATGGGCGATAAAGGAACATGGTGAATATAAATTCACAATACTGCTTATGGAATACAATCTCCAAGCTAGTATGCTAGTATTTTGGTGAAGGATTGCTCCAATATGTCAATTTCAGACATTTGTTCACCATAGACGTCATCACGTCTCAAATGTGGCGGTGGAATATCATCAACGCCTTATCTTTCATCTCGCTAGTAACAATAAACTCGTGTTTTACTCATCAAAGATGGCATCCAAAAAAAAAATTGGGCATCACATTTTTCACACATCAGGGTGAGTAACATGTGGTGACGGATTAAAATCAACGTTTAAACAGTCATTTCGCAAGTATGTTTTACGATTTTTCTCATCATAGATGGCATCCAACAGGTGTTGGGAGTTCTGGATTATTTATCATATAAAACGACTGGTTTATATGTTTATGGTTTGCACAAGCACAAACTTTTTTTTTTTTCGAAACGACAGGTTCGAAAACATTAGTTTTGCTTCTCATGTGAATCGGTTCTCATTGATCGAACGACGGGTCGATACTGAAACACCAATTCGGCGAAACATACATCACTATATAAACACACTCGGGGAAATTATTATTTAGTCAACCCCTTTCGGTAGCTCTACTTGAAAAACGACCAGGAAAGACGGTGAGGGTGGAGGGCACGAATGCCACTTAAAACCCGACCTCATTAGGATATCGACTTCCGCCTATATCTTTCCTAGACATCGTATCCAAATAGGTGAGCCTATTTAGGGAAGGTTCATAATTTTTCCAACTTAAATGTGAAAATATATGATTTCGCAAATTACTGTATTTTACACATGTGTACATGGTAGTAAATAAATACATAGATCGTACCTGCTTGCATGATTAAATAATATAGCAGTAGCATGGTAGTACATATTAGCACAATCTAAATTTACCAATTTACACTAAGCAAGATATTACTCAATATTTAATTATTCTATGGCTATATGTGTAAGTTCTATACATGGTAACTAAATCATTCATGTACGTAATATATTTTATTTACCAATTTACAATATACACGCAAGTTACATACATGGTAATTCACAAGATTCATTATATCATGAAGGGGATCAAATATTAACTCATGGTAATTGACTAATTACATTAACAAGTTCCAATTTCGCATGTATTGACCAAATATTAACAGATTCGAGGATATATACTGTTGAATAGGGAGGAAATAAACTACAGGGACTAAACATGTAATTTTAAGTTTAAGGGAGTATGCTGTTCTAGCGATATTACAAGTCAGTCCATCAGTTTCAGTGGATTTCATACTAGTCGAACAGTTTCTGGTAGTTACATATTCAGTCCATCAGATTAAAACATATGGGTTTTTTTTTCCAATTTTCAAGCATGTTTAAGAACTTTCATACGTAGTGAATTCTTACAGTGTTAAGTCTTACCAGTTTGAGATTTATCAAAGAATTATTTTCATATATTGCATGTACATATATTTTTGATAATAATTACAGTGACAATTTTAAACATGTGATACTATATCAATTCAATCACCATCAACATGCATGGTTGTACATTATTTACGGTTGGTATATTATAAAACACAAGTTCTATTTTATTTGTTGCAAGCATATTTTCAATAGAATCATACAATCTTATCATGCTGCTTATATACATATCTACCGAAACAATTAATTGTACAGTTGTTTTTCTTTTCTTCATACAACAGTGATTGAAATATGGTGATATAAGAATGCAGTTATTTGAGAAAACTTATACCGTACACCTCGTATTTTGTAGAAGATCGAAACGAACCCAATAAAACCCGGATAAACCTTAAGGTTTATTGATACCCGGAATCCGTGCGTTTACTCAAAATATTCAATATCAGTGAGCGTATATCCTACTCTCTGCGAGCATCGTGCTGATAACGTGTTGTGTGACATATTAGCTCGTTATAGATATATATAGAGATATGTATAGATATAGAGAGAGAGGGAACAGTAGGTCTTTATTAATCAGAATGTATATGAATGGATGAATAAATACAAGACCCCTATCCCTCTTTATATAGATAGAGGGTTAGGGTTACAAGCTCACTTAGGCCTAATAAGTAAAAGCCCAAGGGTCCAATAATCTTACAACACTGTACATATAATTATTTTTTTTCTACTTATAAGGTCATAGGCTACAGTTATGATTAAGTAATAATAAGACATACTAGATTAGAGACGGTGAAAATTGAAAAACTGCAGAAATGTTGGCCTTGATTAAGCTCATCAAGCAATATTAATCTCATTACGTGTTCCGCTTGTTTAGTAAAAGGAAATTAGAAATTATTGTTAACCTATAATTTCAATTCAAGCTTAAAAAACCTAGCAAAAAGACATCAATTTAATTTTGATTTAGAAGTTTATCTCTCTCCGTAGCTAGCTAACCGATTATAAGGCTCGAGCTTTTATCACTTACGAGTTGGTGAGAAATAGTATCCTTAAAAACACTCAAATAAGTTGATACTAGCACTACAAAATAATATTTGATTTAATAAGAGTCAAAAGCTGTCACAAGTCTGTCACTAATTTAAAAAGCTGTCACAAATCTGTCGCAAATTGATTAAACTGTCACAAAGCCGCACAAAAACCGTCGCTAATAAGCTCGTAACAAAAAATACCATCACTAATCCCGTCGCTATTTGGCTATTTTTTTTGTATTGTAGAGTGTTATCGATCCTAACTAAATCAGAAAAAAAAAAAAAAAAAAAAAAAAAAAAAAAAAAAGGAACAACAGTCTATGTGACAACTTTTTTCTCTTCGAAGATAATCTATATGACTACTTTTCTTGCTTGTGGGACTGCTGAAAACCACAAGTTAGAACTAGTTAAAAAATAAACCCTGGAGAGAGACGACTAGGGTGAAAAACCCTAGCCGCCGAAAACATGGAAAAACCCGATAAAATCTCACCGGAAAACGTATTGAATAGACAGCTAATGCCGCCAGACCCTATTCCGACGAAATCCTTTGCGTCGGTAGTTAGCGCCAACAAAAGTCGAAATAGCATTAAAAGAAGTGGGTTCTTATAAAGGTGAACCTTTAATTCAATTCTCTATGAAAGATATAAAGCAACTCGCTGAACCTTTTAAGTATACTATAGTCGGAAAATTTACTCATGGAAAACCAGATATAACTGTCATAAGAAAGCTATTTGGTAAAATCGAATTAAAAGCTAACTGCAATATAGGAATTTTGGATCATAAACATATTCTAATTCGATGTTTTCATGAAGAAGACTTCACCAGAATCTGGTTGAAGAAAATTTGGTATATAGAAGATTATCCTATGAGAGTTTTTAAGTGGACTTATAATTTCGATCCAGAGGTAGAAAACTCATTAGCTCCTGTGTGGATAAATCTACCAAAACTGCCTATACATCTATATAACACGTCTAGCATATATTATATAGCAAGTGCCTTTGGAAAGCCTCTAAGGGTGGATGAACCTACTTCTAAGCTTACAAGACCTAGTCTACCCTGTATATGTGTTGAAATTGATCTACAAACAGAACTCTTTGAGCGTGTTAGGATTGGCTATGGTGATGATGGGGGATTTTGGCAGTACTGCAAATATGAAGACCTACCAGCATATTGCAGGTTCTGTTTAAAACAAGGTCATATAGAAGAAGACTGTAAATTCAAAAAAACAGAACTCCCACAAGATAACAAGAAGGGTAATAGAAAAGAGGAAATTATTACAAAGCAACATAAGAATAAGGGAAAATAGGCCTCATTATACAAAACTAATAAGGAAATAACTGGGAAAAAAGAGACTACAAAAGAATGGGTGTACAGAGCTAAATTTCACACTCTTCAGCAACCAAGCACATCAGTAGACAAGGAGAACAATGCAAAGGGTAACCCTGAAAAACAGAAATAAGAAGCAGTTATAGTTCATATAGAAGATGAAGAAGAAAGAGATGAAGAAGTTGATGAAGAGATTATATGTGATAAGTCTGGTCTAAACAGGCAAGAAGATAATGGTAATAAAATAAATAAGGAATCTAAGGATGTTATTGAAGGGCATGTGAATGAAGAAGAAGGGAGAATGGCTATAGTGTCTTACCAAGATTACAGCTCTGTAAACAGTAGTTTTGTGGTTACTGAAATTGTAGAAATAAGTCCAAATGATGATATTGAGGAAACAATATGTGGTAAAAAGCAAGGAGAAGGACAGGAGCTACAAATTATGGATGAGGAAAAAGAATGGGAAGTTCAATTAACCAAGAGCCAGCAAAAAAAGAAAAAAAAAGTAGAGATGGCTAAGAAGAAGAACCAAGAACAAGAAAAACAAATGCAGCTAAGATCATCCTCTAATGTAGGGGACATAAAGAGGTATAATTAATGATTAAAGTCCTGGTCTGGAATGTGAGAGGTATTGGGAATAATGCTACATTAAGAAGAATAAAAAAAATTATGTCTAATCAATAAAATAGTGCTATTGATCTGTATAGAACCAATGGTGCAGCAAGATAAAATTGATCTGTATAAGAGAAAAATTGGATTTGATAATGCTATTAATCAAGCAGAAAATAAGATTTGGGTGTTTTCTAATGATGATTTAGAAATTACAGTGGGCAATGAGAGCTGTTAGAGTATTAATTTTGAAGTAAAGATGTGGAATCATGTGGTTCATATCACAACTGTTTATGCTAAGTGTACAGTACAAGAAAGAAAAGAACTGTGGCAATTTTTAGAAACCTCTAAAACTAATGACCCCTGGTTAATAGTTGGAGACTTTAATACTGTTTCTAGAGAAGAAGATAAGATAGGGGGTTTGGATATCAATGTAAATGGGGCAAATGACTATTTGGAGTGTTTGGATAAGTGTGGGGTTTATGAATTGAATTTTCTGGGCTCAAGGTTCACTTGGTGGAATAAAAGGGAATGTGATAATTTAATAATGGAGAGAATTGATAAGGCTTGTGTGAATGATAATTGCTCAAATATGTTTCACAGTATTGCTTTAGAGCATCTGTCTAAAGTCAATTCGGATCATAGCCCTTTGTTAATTACCTTTAATAATGAAGGGGATCATAATATCAGAAGATTCGTATTTCAAAAGTTTTGGCTATCTCATCATAAGTTTAAGAAAGTGATGACAGATAATTGGGTGCATTACAAAGATGGTAATGCCTTGTTTTCTTTGGTACAAAATTTAAAAAGACTCAGGAAGATACTGTCTAAATGGAGCAAAGTTACCTTTGGTAACATTTTTCAGCAAGTGATTGATGCAGAAGACTTGGTTATGGGTGCAGAGCAACAGTTTGAGTATGATCCATCTGCTGAAAAAAGAAGTGAACTTAGCAGGTTAAAAGCTGAGCTAAATTACAGGCTTAAAATAGAAGAAGTTTTCTGGAAACAAAAGGCAAATTTAAGGTGGGTTCTTGAAGGGGATGCTAATACCAAATTCTATCATGGTGTAGTTAAAAAAAGGAGAAAAAGTATTATTCACTGCATTATTGATGATAATGGGCATGAATTAACAGCAAAAGAAGACATTCAAAAAGAAGCCATAAATTATTTCCAAAAGCTTTTAGCAACCAATAATAATAGTCGCTACAAGTATAACTCTCTAGATATTATTCCAAAGTGTGTTACAGATGAAGAAAATGAAGAGTTAACTAAGGATATTACTCTAGAAGAAGTCAAGACAGCAGTGTGGGATTTGAAGAAAAGCAGTGCTCCAGGGTTGGATGGGTTCAATGGATTCTTCTTTACACACAATTGGGATTTTATTGGAGTGGACTTATTAAAATCAGTGCAGCAATTCTTTGCTGGTCATGAAATTCCCAATGCAATAACTTCTACTCTTATTGTGCTAATACCTAAGAAGGTTAATGCAGAGAAGTATTCAAACTTTAGACCTATTAGTTTATGTACCTTTTGCAACAAAGTTATCTCTAAAATTATGGCAACTAGGCTGTCTTTTGTATTACCTAATATTATCTCAGAGAACCAAAGTGGTTTTGTTAAAAATAGAGATATTATAGATAACATTCTTCTGTCTCAAGAATTTATCTCTTCTCTCAATAATAAGAACAATGGTAATAATATAGCTTTGAAATTGGACATGAAAAAAGCTTATGATAAGATTTCCTGGCATTTTATTGTTAGTGTCCTTAGAAAAATGGGTTTTTCAGAAATTTGGATAGACAGAATATGGAGAATTATATCTGATAATGGCATTTCTATTTTGGTAAATGGTGCTCCTACAGGCTACTTCAAGCCTACTAATGGATTAAGACAAGGTGATCCATTATCCTCAAGTCTGTTTATTCTATGTACAGAAGTTCTGACCAGAAATCTCAATCAACTAATCAGCAGGAAGAGTTGGAAGTCTTTTAAAGCAGCTATAGGTACTCCTATTATTACACACTTGGCTTTTGCTGATGATATCATAATTTTTAGTGGAGCAGACATCAAATCTATTAAACATATTCAAAGGGTTCTACAACAGTATAATACAGACTCGGGACAAGAAGTAAATAGAGAGAAAAGCTTTATGTACATATCTAAGGGGGTTACAGACAAGCAGAAAGAGGCAGTTAGTAAAATTTTGAACATTGCAGTTAAAAGGCCTCATTTTATCTATCTAGGGTGTAAGCTTTATTCTGGTCATAAAAAGTGTCTGCTATATCATGAACTTATTTTAAAGGTAAGAAGCAAGCTATCAGGGTGGAAAACTCAGTATTTAACCATGGGTGGCAAATTACTACTTGCCAAACATATACTCCAAACTATTCCTATTTATACTATGGCAGCTATGAATCCCCCAAAACTGGTTATCAAAAAGATAGATCAAATAATAGCAAATTTTCTCTGGGGAAATTCTAATAGTAAGAATAAATATCACTGGGTTAAGTGGAGTAAAATCTGTAGACCAACTTCTGAAGGTGGACTAGGGTTGAGGAGCTTTAAAGATATTTCTGAAGCATTTGCTATTAAACTATGGTGGAAGTTTAGAACTAAAAATTCTATATGGGCTCAGTACATGAGAGTGAAGTATTGCAAGAAGAAGCATCCAAATGAGATTAGTAGTACTAAAGGGTCTAACACATGGTCCAGAATGTTGCAAGTTAGGGAGATTGCTGAAAAAATCATTCTTTGGTTGATTGGTAAAGGAAATGTCTCAGTTAATCTAGATAATTGGGTTGGAAGTGGACCACTACAGGATCAAAATATTGATAATAAGTTGTTGTTGTCAAGATTTATTTTTAATAATGAGTGGAACTATGAAGCTATTGCTGAAATTATTCCTATTTCTCAGCAAGGTCTGTTTAGCCAAAATTTAATCTATCAAGGAAAAGAATTAGACCAAGCTATATGGATGGAGGATACTAATGGGGAATTCTCATTTAAATCTGTCTGGGATACTATGAGAAAGAAAGGTACAAAAAGTTGGTTGTATGAAATGTTATGGGATAGAATAATACCTTTGAAGATCTCTTGTTTTGCATGGAAGTGTTTTAATGATGCAGTGCCAGTGGACATTGATGTCCAAAAAATTGGGGTCCAATTAGCTTACAGTTGTGAATGCTGTAAAAAGAATGAAGAAAGCTTAGAGCATTTGTTATGTTCTAGTGATATTGCTAAGGAAGTATGGAAGTATTTTGCACAGTATTTGGGGGTAAATCATAATGTCTTGACATTGAGAGGAAGATTTATTTCTTGGTGGGTACATGAAGATAAAAGAAGTCAATTACCAGAGCAAAAGATTATCAAGGTACTACCTGTGTACATTATTTGGTGTATTTGGAAAGCACGTTGTGGTAGTAAATTTGATAATAAAAAAATGAATGCTCAAAATATCATTTTAGAAATTATTAGATTAATCGAAATTTGTTCACAAGTTGATAAAAGGTTTCCTAAAAGGTGGAACTGGAAAGATATAAATCTATTGCAAGCAGTCAAGAATAGCAAAAAAGCTATGGTTATAAAATGGGAAAATCCCCCAACTGGATTCATGAAATTGAATACATATGGGTGTTTTAAAAGCTCCACCAATTCTAGTGGCGTAGGTGGAATATTAAGGGATGAACATGGCAAATTCATGCAAGGTTTCTATGGCAAAATTATTAGCAACTCAGGTATCGAAGCAGAGGCAAAAGCTATATTACAAGGACTAACTGTGGTCAATATGACAAAGATAATTATAGAAAGTGATTGTCTACATCTAATAAACATCTTGTCTGATAAGAGCAAGTGTCCGTGGAAGATGAAACTTCTAATCTATAATATAAAGGAGAAGATGAAGAAAGGGACTTATCTGTTGAACCATGTGGAAAGGGAAGCAAACTTAGGAGCTGATCTATTGGCCAATCTGGGTTGTGTATCTGATCATCTAGTTTAAGAAGATCTTGCAGTTTTTTCCAGTAAATTGAGAAATATTTTGAAGTTGGAAGCCAAAGGTATCCCTTATCTACGTTTGGGATTTGGGGAAAAGGCTTCAGTTTCTCTCTCTATTTTGATGATGAAGATAAATGGACAGGAGTGAAGGAGAAGACCAGATGAAACGGTGGACTGTGGATAATTACAACTTTGGTCCCTCAACTTTGGAAGTGTTTTATTATCTATTAAGATTAAGTCTGAGAGTTTCATATATATTTTATCAAGCCTTGTAATTTTCAGTTTTTTTCTTACCTACTACACTGTTTTATTTTCGTGGGGTTTTTCATCCACTTTTTTACATCTATTAATAAAAGAGTGGGTTTTCCCCACCATTAATACAAAAAAAAATACTACTTTTCTTGCTTAGACATGTACTAAAATGGCTCTTTAATTATGTCCATTATCATATATGGACAAGTTTTGTAGCTAATACTATTTATTTATTTTTGGCTTTACACAAAACTAAAAAATATTCCCTTTCGTCTCACAATCAATAGGTCCATCCTTGTATTCACAACTCCACAGGGCAAATTACATACTCCATAATTTTCCTGGGATGAACCATCCTTATATTCAGCGACTTGTTACCTTTTAGTGGTCTCATTCGATATTTCGATGGAGATAACCCACATTTAAACAACTAGATTTCTTTTTTCTTAATAGCCCCATCACAATTGTCAATTAATATGGTTTTTGTACATCACACGTTGGTAGATCTGGTTGAAAATGGAAGTAGATGCTGAATGTGGATGTCCTTGAAAGAGCTTGATATGGACATTAATGCTGAACTGCAGATCTAGACTTCGAAAAAGGAGAGAAAATATAACTAATTAAAGTGAAAATAACAAGATTACATTTCTAATGTAACTTATTGTGTATAAAATGTTAGGCAGCCTAATTAAATATACACGTTTAAGCCATATATGAGATCTAATATTGGCTAGACTATTAAGAGTGCTCTAAATACGCTCTTAAGAGCATGTATAACATAGAAGACTCGAAATGTGTGTTATGTAATCAAAAATTGGAAAGTGTAAGTCATTTATTTATAGAGTGCTCACTTGTTAATGATTTATGGGCAAATTCGAAATGGGCACTATAAGTTCGCATAATGATAGATAAAACGAGTTGATAAATCCTTTCCTGGATCCGTGTTCTACAAGAGTTTCAACTTTTTGGAACTACTGTTTTCGATAGTGTGTGGTCTATCCGAAATAAAATCCTTAAAAGTGGCGTGACGGAAAAATATGAAATGGTTAGAAAAGTTGTGTTGGCCTGGGTGAACTACAAGGGTAAATTACAAAAACAAAATTTGAAAAGAATCCTAGCAAACAAGAAATGGGTTCAAGTTAACGAAGGTCAAAATTTCATAGTTTGGAACGCGATGTAACGGTATGTAACAATTTCTCCTTTTCGGTAGTTATCACACGAGGTCAGAATGGACGAATTATTGCAGCCAAAGAATATAAAAACACAGGAGTAGATGTGTTTAAAGGGGAATTACATGCGTGTTTGCTAGCGAGCGAATTAATTAACATTTGCTTGTCAATGGGAATTACATGCGTGTTTGCTAGCGAGCGAATTAACACTTATTTTTCGTTAAGACTCACAGTTGGTGATGGACTCTTTTAACCATTCACAGACTTGTGCAGATTTGAAGTATTCAGTCGTCGATAATAATTGTCGACAAAATTTTTGAAGTTCGTGGAAAGTGGAGAAAATTAACAGAATTTCAAACTATTGGGCTCATAATGGCCTCGTTTGGTCGCATCTTTTATGTTCAAAAGTATACTTTTTGTAAGTGGGTTGAAAAGTATACTTTTTATGTTTACTTTTTAGTTAGTAAATGCTGTTTGGTGAACGCCGTAAAAGTATACTTTTCATTAAAAATGTTGTTTGGTAAAATATGTTTACTTTTACTTTTTGAGTGAAAATGTATTGTTTATTCAAATAATGCACAATAGGTACCACTTTTGAACTTATATTACTCATAAGTACCTCCATAAGTTCATATTCCCTATAGGTACTACTTTTTAATTATTTACCAAAACGTCATATACATATTTCATAAAAAATGAAAAAAAAACACATAAAATTATATAAAATAAAAAAAATCTCAAAATAAATGAAAAAAAATCACAAAAACTGAAAAAAAAATAAAAAAAAATCACAAAATCACAAAATTTTAAAAAAAATTACAAAAAAAATTACAAAAATTAAAAAAATCACAAAATATTAAAAAAAATAAAAAATATATAAAAAATCACAAAAATCACAAAAATGAAAAAAAAAATCACAAAAATCACAAAAAAATTATAAAAAATAAAAAAATCACAAAAAATCACAAAATTTTAAATAAGTTACAAAAAAAAAAAAAAAAAAAATTTAATTTTTTGTGATTTTTTATAAGTTTTTGTGATTTTTTATATTTTTTTTGATTTTTCGGTATAAAAAGTGTTATATTGACAAAAAAAATTATATATATATTTTTTTAATTTATTTAAAAGTTTGTGATTTTTTATAATTTTTATAATTTTTTTGTGATTTTTGTATTTTTTTAATAATTTTTGGTGATTTTTATAATTTTTTATGATTTTTTGTGGTTTTTTTTATAATTTTTTGTTTTTTTTTTATATTTTTTGTGATTTTTTTCATTTTTATAATTTTTTTGTGTTTTTTTTTATTTTCTTGTAATTTAAAACTATTTTTTTGAGTTTGTAAAAAGATAAAATATGTATATTATATTTTGGTTTGTATGACAATTTAGTAAATAAACTAAATAATTAAAAATTGTTAACTATGAGGAATGTGAAATTATCAAGTTATCTAGGAGGAATATAAGTTGCTATGAGGTACTTATAGGGAATTACCCCTTGTTTATTTCGATTAATAGAATAATGCAAAATAATTAACTAGCAAAAAAACATTTTATTATTTAAAAATTAAAAAATACAAAATTAGGAAAATATAATGATGATAGGAACTAGGTTTTGAACTGTACTTTAAAAGCACATTCAGATTAAAACCTATTTAAAAGTATCATCAAAAGTAAAAGTATCATCAAAAGTACTTTTAAAAAGTATCATCAAACTTACTTTTAAAAAGTCTACTTATAGACATTTACTTTTCACCGAAAGTATACTTATGAGATGACGGCCAAACAAACTAAATATAAGTAAAAGTAAAAGTAAAGCCAAAAGTATAATTAATGGTTTACTTTTATATAATTAAAGTTTAAAAGTGGCAGCCAAACAAACATACCATAAAAGTAAAAGTAAAAGTAAAAGTAAGCAAAAAAGCTTGCAACCAAACAAGGCCAATATAGCTTTTTAGGTCACTAGTAACAGTTGGGTTGGTTGCATTCCACATATTTTATTACAAGTGATCCAGTGGTGGTAGGGGCGACCCAGTATTGTTACTTGCTCAAATCACAGTGCAGTTTTTTTTTTTTGGCCAAGATCCATTACCATAATTTTATTTTTTTGCCCCAATCCAATTTTTTTTACCCCAGGCCCAAGCCTTACTGGACTTTAGTCTAAGCCGCCCCTGAATGATGGCATGATGATTTAGACCCTCGTTCGTATAAAAGTGAAGCGAGTAAACAACAATGTTAGGACAGTTTTTTTTGTTTCATCTCGAATTTCTATGGCCTTTGTGTTTACGTCTTTCATATTACTTTGTTGAAGAATTTTCACTCTGGAGATGTATCTCTTTGCAATGAATTTTTTCTCATAAAAAAATAAATAGAGTTCGATTCGTGACGCCGTCAAGTAGAGGTTAATTATCATTAATTAATTAATAAAGGATCCTTTTTTGAAAGATGAGAAACTTGAATATTCAAAATCGAAACACCTTGAGCTGAATGATAAAAAAGGCTAAACTTCATGGTTATTATGATAATAATAATAATAATATACTGTATTAAAAAAAACTAAAAATAATAATGATCTCTCTTTCTCTCTCAGCTCTGTTAAACTTGATACATATCAGTTGCAAACCCTAACTTTTGTCTCTCTTTTATTAGTACAAAGACAAAACAGCTTAAACTCAAAAGAGTTGTTCCAATTTCTAAACCCAAAATTAAAAGGTATGTTCTTTATTGTTTATTTTAGTCATTTATGCACAATTTATTCTTATACTCATACAGTCATTTATAAATGGTTATCAAATTAATGCTTGCCTTACATTCATTTCTCTTTTAAAAAGAACTTCTTTTAAGTTGAATAATATTTATCTGAAAAATATGGGTTCCCATTGCTGTGTGATAATTGTGAATATTTCAGTAGTAAAATTTTAGGGAAAAAAGACCTGGGTTTGGCAGGGAACTAGTAGAAGACAGAAAATTTATTTATTTTTCTATATAACTTATCTAAATGTTTTATTATATGAGGGTATGAATTGGGTATTGTTTTCTTGTTCGTCGTTATGAGATAGCGAAAAGGGTATAATCGACAAATTTTCGGTATTTTTTTGTGTATGAAAATTTAAAAAAAGAAACGATTTTTCCCGATTATATTGTTTTTGCCACCTTATAATAACAATAAAGAAAATCAAACGAAATCCCCTCCCCCTCTCGATTTGTGGATCCTTTTCCGCTAATGGGGTTCGGATAGTTTCATGACTTTGAAACTCCATCCTGAGCTGTTAGTGTTAATATCTTATTTGACAGTGCTGAAAGGGAAAATAGAGTTTACTACCTTAAGTGGTATGTAGTTTTGCGATATTTCATTTTCAGTTCTGAAATGTCGGTAGAGTAGTATGGAGTTTGAACTTTGTGAACCTGGCTTTTGTTGGTGCCAATGTCAGCCTGGAAAACATTACATTCTAATCTTTGTAACATTATGCAGACCATTTCGAGACGGTGGGCAGCATTTATCAACAAAAACCATTTTCTGCTCGATGTTGTGGTGTTTTACTACAAAACTAGGGTCATTGACAACATTAACAAATGTATTGCACATATTTTTGCAGCTCAATACGTAGTCGATAGTAGCCTTTGAAAATTTGAAGAACTAACGACGTGAAGTAGTGATAAATTCTTACTTGATGCTTGGGGATGCTTTATATCAGGAGTGTATTACCCTGTACAGATGGATTCTGATTTATTTATTTTCACTTTAAATAGGATCCTCGTTCTTTTTTGTGACTTAAGTTTTGATTTAACCATTAGTTAGTTTTAGTCCTTGAAAGAATAGTAATAACTTGAAACTTATTCTTTACTAAAATTTTGAAGGGTTATGGATGACTGTATATGGAAGTACCATGAATTGAGGACAAATGGCAAATGTTGTGGAAATGAGTAGTAGTATGGTTGTGTGTGTGGATCAAAGGCAAGATAAGGACGGATCTACTAGTGAGACCCTTAATGCGAATGATATTAATATTCAAGGAGATGGTGATTTTGAGCCTCGGAATGGTATTGAATTTGATTCCAATGAGGCGGCATATTCTTTTTATCAAGAATATGCCAAATCTATAGGATTCACAACCTCGATAAAAAACAGCCGCCGATCGAAAAAATCAAAAGAATTCATCGATGCTAAATTTGCGTGTGCTAGATACGGAGTTTCTCCCGAATCTGATGGCAGCGGTAGTAGACGACCTGTTGTGAGAAAAACAGATTGCAAAGCTAGTATGCACATAAAGAGGCGCAAAAGTGGAAAATGGTATATACATGAATTTATAAAGGAGCATAACCACGAGCTTTTACCTGCTCTAGCGTATCATTTTCGGATTCATGGGAACTTGAAATTAACTGAAAAAAATAATACTGATATCCTGCATGCGGTAAGTGAAAGGACACGGAAAATGTATGTCGAGATGTCAAAACGTAGAGGAGGGTATCAAGGTGCTAGTGGTGAAACTTCTCGGAATGATACAAGTCACGAGCTTGATAAAGGACGGTACTTAGATCTTGAAGAGGGAGATGCTCAAGTTATGCTTAATTATTTCATGCACGTACAAAAGGAGAATCCTTCTTTTTTCTACGCGATTGATTTAAACGAAGACCAACGACTAAGGAATTTGCTCTGGATCGACTCTAAAAGCCGAAGCGACTATAAAAGTTTTAACGACGTTGTGTTCTTCGACACTAGTTATATAAATAGCAACGATAGATTGCCCTTTGCTCCTTTTGTGGGAGTTAATCATCATAATCAACTTATGTTACTTGGATGTGCATTGGTTGCTGATGAAACTAAGGCGACGTTTGTTTGGGTAATTAAGACGTGGCTTAGAGCAATGTTTGGGAAAACACCTAAAGTGATATTAACTAATCAAGACAATAATTTAAAATCAGCGATAGGATTTGCTCTCCCCAATTCACGGCATTGTTTTGCTTTGTGGCATGTGCTAGAAAAGATCCCCGAATCTCTTGCCTATGTAATTAATCGGAACGAGAGTTTTGTAAAAAAAATCCATAAGTGTATTTTTCACTCATGGACAGATGAGCAGTTTGATATGCGATGGAGGAAAATGGTAAGAAGATTCGAATTACAAGAAGATGAATGGGTTAATTCGTTGTATTTGGATCGCAAAATGTGGGTCCCAACTTATATGAGAGATACATTTTTTGCGGGTATGTCGACGAACCAACGTGCCGAGAGTATCAACTCCTTTTTTGATAAATACATGCACAAGAAAATCTCTCTGAAGGAGTTTGTGAAGCAATACGGGACTATTCTTCAAAATAGGTATGAAGAAGAAGCAATTGCTGATTTCGATACGTTACATAAACAGCCTGCGCTGAAGTCTCCTTCACCTTGGGAAAAACAAATGTCAATGTTTTATACACATGCTATATTTAAAAAATTCCAAGTCGAGGTTTTGGGTGTGGTTGGGTGCCATCCTAGGAAAGAAATTGAAGACGAAACTAATATAACATTTAGAGTCGATGACTGTGAAAAGGGTGAACATTTTATAGTTTTATGGGAAGAGGCAAAATCGATCATCTCGTGTTCATGTCTTTTGTTTGAATATAAAGGTTTTTTATGTAGGCATGCAATGATTGTTCTCCAAATGTGTGGTCTTTCTAGCATACCATCTCACTATATACTGAAGAGGTGGACAAAAGATGCAAAAAATGGTGGATCCATTATCGAAAGGACAGATCGTGTCGATAATAGGGTGCAAAGGTATAATGATATCTGTAAAAGAGCTATTGAGCTGGGTGAGGAGGGAGCTTTAAGTGAGAAGAATTATAATATTGCATTTCATGCACTTATTCAAGGCTTAAAAGATTGCGTTACTCTTAACAATAAAAGAAGGGAAGTGGAATCGAGCAACAGTGGTGTTTTTTTTCGTGACCTCGAGGACAGGAATTTAGGAAACCTTGTGGTTAAATCAACTAAGAAAAGAGCGGCAAACAGGAAGCAAAAGGTTAGCCTACGTCTGATTACTGCCTTGTTTGGTTGCAGCTTTTAAGCTCAGCATTTTTGCTTTTTTGAAGAACCAAACTGTATATGGTTGACCAGCTTACTTGCTTAAAAGCTGAGTTTTCTAGTCACTTGATTTAACAAAGCTAGAAGCTTTAAGCTTGATAAACCATGATTTCTTCTGAAATCCAAAAATTCAGAATATTTTCTTAAAAGCTGCAACCAAATAAGTACTACGTGTCAATAAACCATTTCCTAACTTGAGGATTGGTCCTGAAACTAGTTTTTTAAAGTATCACAAGCGCACTAAACTAATTTTATTTTTTTCCGTTTCAGGTGCAATCTGACCCCGAAACTATGATGATTGAAACCCACGACAGCTTACAGCAAATGGTTTGTTCTGTTATCCGTTCATTAATACTTACCAGTTACCACTTAGCACCTTATTATGTGCTCTATATCACACTTAAGAAGACTGATATATCCTAGCTTGTAACTTTTCTAAAAGAGAAATGAAACAACTATGAGTGAACTCTTAAAATATCCGTCTAAGGTGCTTCCTTTTTTTTGTAGGGCAATCTAAGCCCAGATGGCATTTCTCTTGCTGGCTATTATGGTTCCCAACAAAATGTTCAAGGACTGGTACTGTGTTTATCGTCAATAATTTAATGAGATTTAGCCGGGATTTCATGTTCATATTGGATGAGCGCCTATACATGTCTTTAACTTTTTCCAACTGATGCTGCTTGCAGTTACAGCTAAACTTAATGGAACCACCCAACGACGGTTACTATATTAATCAACAAAGCATGCAGGGGCTGGTATGTTAAGATTTTTTGTTCTGTATGCAACTTGTGTATGAAGAACTAAAGACTATAAGTCTATGGTTGCAGTTTCATACTAAAGAGTTTAGCTCTCTGTCTCATTCATGGTTTTCTGGTTTTATTAACTAAATTGATAAAATAATACTACTCTTTTTCAATTTTGTCAACTTTCTTACGGAAAAGAATACTAGCATGAACTGTGAAGGACCTTTTCCGAGAGAAATCTCCAAGAACTATTGAATTATATTTTCAGAACCAGAGAAAGTACTTACAGATCATATCGAAAAACAGTTTTAACTTCTGTAATCTGCTGTTTGGTTCATAGGGCCCACTAAGTTCATTAGTGTCAGGACATGATGGGTTCTTTGGGGCTCAACAGACCATGAATGCGATGGTACAGTTCTTTTCACCCCCCTTCGAAGACAGCATTAACGATTGTTCCTTAATTGTTAGTGTATATATAAGTGGTGAAATTCTAAATATTCGATTACTTCTAGGGGCATTTGGATTTTAGGGCTTCGACTAGTTTCAGCTACAACTTGCAGGTGAGTCTTTGACTTTCAAAATTAATGCAATTACATGCTAAACTTTTTGTAATTATATGTATTATGTACACATATTCTTGAAAGTCATTTAAAATAATGCCAGGATAATCCAAACTTGAGAAACAGTCAGTGATGGTGCAAGACATGCATGATACAGTGAGATAGATAAATTGCCGATTAAAGCCAAGTTGATGTTGAAGTTATATAGTCTAGTTAGGTGGAGTTAACTCTGTACAAGCGTGTGCCTTTTAACTTGTGCCGAAACACAAAACTTGAAGTTAAAAAGCACAAGCACAAAAAGGGTGGCAAGTAAAGCAAACATTTAGCTGATGGCTTGGTGTTATTATCATCCTTCCCAGCTTCTGCAAGAACTCAAAAGGACGTTATCAAACCAAATGCTATCCATTTAACTAATAGCGCTACTGTGCTGCAGTAGCAAGGACTTCTGTAAATTGTTAACCGGAAGTTGTGCCAAGTGAAACGCTGCCTTGACTTAGCTAACTTGCTATGTAGAAACAAGAGTAGCATTTCTTTGGCTTGTTGTTACCTTTGGTAGTTCACCGGTTTTATACAATTGTAGAAATTCATTTTGTACCACATAGATATACAGTTTTCAACTGCGAATCTCTAGCATCTATCAGGTCTATTTATGGTGTTAATTTTCTTCTTATATACTCTCTCCGTTCCAAAACAATGTTATACTATCATTATAATATGCCTACATAATTCAAGAAAGGGGACTAAATATATGGGACGGATGGAATATGTCTTTGTTCTTCTTATTTTGTCTATTTCCAAATTATTGCGCCCATCACCCACATCAGGTTTCGTGCAAAGTGCAGTTATGTGAATCATCCTTTATTATAACTGGTAACTTGTTTGTATCATACAAGTATTTGTTTGTTTGATCATTAAGTTGAAATAAGCACACGCTTTTACGCCAACAGGTTTTTATGCGAACAGACATGTTTATGTTAATCGTCTTATCGAAAAGGTCACAAGTACTCAACACAGTGGAAAGTCTTTCTTTTGAAGGAGATAAAAGTAGAATGTCTAAATACGAAAACTTTCTAACGATTTCCAGTCCTTCCAAGTTACTCCCGAGTGTAGTTGTTTATTACACCCTCTTCCAAATATAAAAACATAGAGCACCTCACCGCTCAAATTATCCCTAAATACAGATAAAGAAGAAAGAGAGAATAATAAGATTAAATCTATTATACTACTGCATTAATGTAATTCAGAAGTATGCTCAATAATTTCCATTAAAAAAAGTATTGTCATGTGATACATGATTGCGCTAAGTTGTAAATTAATGCATGCATTTGTTGGAAACATTTTATTTATGCATGGTGTTTCAAAGTGGTCATGGACCGATTTTGAGCTAAAATTGTGAGTGCATGCCACTTGATTTGGTACTGATCTCAATTTATTTGAGAAGTTTGTGCAACGAGTTTCAAAACGGTATATACGCTTGACATAAACGATGAGTCGGTATGGATATAAATTGTCTTCAAAGTTGAAGCAAAAATTGTTACAAATTTGTTGGATGCGAAGTTGCAGAGTTGCGAATACATAGAGTATTTAATCACACATTAAGAATATAATACTATTTTTTTATGGTTTATATACACCAACACTACAACACTACATGTGAATGGTAAAGTGTATTACCACATAATTGTGTGTTGACAAGAGCATCACACGCGCGCGTTCGGCTCGACGCGGGACTCGGACGTCTGATTTGCGCTTTCTGCATTTTAATCGTTATGCGGTTAGTGTTGTGGTTGCAAAATTAATTACGGGCGGATTTCAAGGGTGTAACTCCCGAAATTAAATGATCATTTATAGCTGCGTGGGCCTTTGAGCTTATAAAAGGCAGCGTCTCCCCTCAATCTCAAAACACAACATTCACGCCACACAACTCACTTGCATACATAGCATATTATAGTGAGAATCGCACCACCAACAGTTCGATCTGTGATTCGGTGCCGTTTTCATACGAGGCACTCTGAGACAGACGTTGTACCTTGGTAATGAATTCCGCTACAAGCAGAAACATAAAGGTGGTTGGAAAAATATAATTTAAAGGAAACTGTTCGTACTTATCTTGTCTTTTATTTCAGTACTGTTTTTTTAATGTTTTACATTCTGCAAAGTTAATTTTTCAGTACTATTTACTTTCTGTATTTTATTTTTTTCAGTACTGTTTACTTTCCGTAATTTACTTTCCAGTATTTTCTTTTCTGTAATTTATTTTCCAGTACTGTTTACTTTTCTATAATTTATTTTTCCTGTAATTTACTTTCTATAATTTTTATTCTGTAATTTACATTCAAGTACTGTACTTCCTTTTATTTACATAACAGTTTGGCAGTTTAGTTTTTATACTATTCTGTACGACAGTTTTAGTTTATTACAAACAAGTTCGGCAGTTTAATAATTATATTAATTCTGTCCGGAAGCATCTGTTATTTACTTTCAGTTGAGTTGGAATCTTGTAATCGAGTTATATTGCTTTCAGTGAAATAAAATTGCTTATTTTCGGTTCTTGTTTTTTTAATTATTTTTTTTCGATAAAGTAAAAACCAACAATATTTTCCACAACTTAATTAAACCTCCCCTAATTTCCATTCTACTGAACAGTGCTCAATAATTGCAGTAAGTTGCAATGCATACATTTTCCGAGCTTAATAAAACTAATCGTTGTATGATCTATGTCAGCAAAGTACTAAAGCGAATGTATAGATTTTTGTACTCTCATAACCCTTAATTTTCTTTTTTCCACGTAGTCATGACTCAAGGTCACATTGAGTCAGTAATAAACAAAAATGTTAACTACGTCACGAGACAACCTTTTTTTTTTTCGGTAAGTGTCCACTTGTTATTTTATAAGTTAAAAGCTGGGTGGAAGTGGAACAGCCCTAACAGCTAGCTATATGGTTCCAAATTTTATAAAAAAAAAAAGGTAAAAGAATGGGGTCTATTTCACATCTTTTTAAATTCTGAAATCTCAACGTGCTCAATAAATGGTTATGATATAATACTTGCCCCATAATAAACCACAAAAAGTTATTCAATACTATGTTTTTCCTCATTTTATGTCAAATATATCTTTGTCATACTAAATAAACATATGCTTAATTGGCTTACGGAATATTAGTTGTTGCAACTAAATCTACCAAAACAGAAGAGAAATCTTGTTGCAACTACATGAACCGCTAGTTGCCAATTGATTTCGACAAAAAGCTACAGTGGGAAAACTAACGACAAGACAAGTCGCCAAGTCTAAATCAATTAGGAACCAGAAATTATAATTTTACTTCTCCAAATTGATCTCTCATACCACTAGAATCCGTATTTATATATATATATATATATGGACGACACATTAATTTATAGACACATGTCTGAATTCCAATGATGTAAATTGTGAAGTATAACATAAACCTTCTCACTTTTTACTTAGCATTTCTTTATCACGCTTTTTTTTTTGGGTCAGGAACCTCTCCACTTTAATTTATGCAATTTATATATATTAAACGAAGGGCCACCATCCCACCAAAAGTCAACAACTTTGAACAAACAAATCTTCTCCTCTAAGCCTGCCCATAACCAGAAGCCCATCCTCATTTTCTTCCCAAGTTTTTTCTTTGTGAATTTTCCTTCCCAAGCTTCATTCATAGAAAGTAACTTACTCAAAAATATTAGTCAAAGAGTATAAATATTACCATACCAAATGGCTTGTAGTAATACTCCTAGTGGATCATGGGTTGATCTTTATAACCAACAAAACTATCCTCTTCAAAGCATCACGTCATCAGCGACACGTGGTGCAGTCACGGATGCAACTGTGGTCTCGACCATTACGGATGCAATTTTGGTTCCGAATCAAGTTTCGAGGCCTATAAGGAGAAGGCCGAGAGCATCTAGGCGAAACCCTACCACGGTTCTCAACACCGACCCTACAAACTTCCGAGCCATGGTTCAACAGTTCACTGGCGGATATGCTAACACCACTTCACCTTATCCAATGCTTTCGGGCTCCTCCATGTTTAATTTACATGGTGGTACTGGAGTAACAGGGCAACAAAACATAGCTTCTGAGGCGGTTTATCGGAATTTTCCACAACCACAACAACAACAGAGACAAGATGGTCCAGACTCTAACGATGCCTTTTTAACGAATATGATGATCCGCTCAGGGTCTGAAGTACTGGAAGATGGTGAAACTTTTGGACGTTGATTACCAGGCATTATTGCAACTTTAATCTGAATTATTTTCGCTAGCTGCTTGTAATTTGTTATGCATTTGGTTGATCATATTAAATTTTCTGTTGTTCTGCTTTTTATGTCAGGAAACTCTATAAAGTTTATAACCGAATGTACCCAAGTTCGTTTCCCTTAAATATGCCAGCTTATTTACTCAGTTGATACTCAGAGAAGCACTTATTATAACCAGTTTATTTTTTATTTAGTACTATTATTAGAAAATTTATCCTGCTCATATATAATCATGATGTCTGTAGCCAGTTTCACTTTCCCAAAAAAAAATTCACTATCCAAAAATTAAAATGAGTTTCTTTTCATATGTTTGTCAACATACTTCTATCAGATTATGACAAATAAATATAAGTGGACATCCTTCTTTTTTCTCCTTAATTTCCTAATGTTTCTCCTGATATTTAGAAGTCTTAGACAGAGTAAGGAGTTTATCCAACTTGTATGATATTGTGATCTTGGTCATAAAAGAGAAAAATATGGTACCAAATTGTTTTCCACAACCAGGCTCATGCATTTAATTGGTCAGTTTTTGTTACAACATCTACTTCTTGCCTTTCCTCCAACGACGTTTTAGATGCAACTAACGAGGATATGCAGCATTAATATATCGTTCTCTACAAGAATCGGATCAAGTTCTATCTTAGCTACTATTGTCAACTGCTTCGGTTTGTTTAAGTTTGTACAGAATAATCCTGAGTTTGCACTTTCGTTCATTTTGTTAATTTCCTGTTCACTTTAAATAGAACACTGGATAGTTTTTCTTGACATTCTGTGTTGAGAAACATATTAATTAGGTACATTTCTTCAATACTCTCTTTGAGAGAATTGAAGAATTTCACTCCTAAACCCATATAGTAATTTGAACCCGCATACTAGCCTATCCCCAATGGTTATGTTAGTACATTTTTCAACACTAACCCCTCATATGCTTAGATTCGGTTTACTAATTTAGTTTTCATTGTAATCTAAAATTAAGTGAACGATCATTAAATGTATGAAACGTAGCTTAAGACTTACCATCACTTATAGCCTTATTAAAATATAATTCTTCTTGTATGAATAAAAACGACATTGTCAACAACTTACCCAAGAAAAATATATATATAAAAAAAAAAAGAGTTTTCAAAACACAAAGGTCAACAATATTAGGCGAGAGTGTCGACATTCCACCATAGAGTACTCATTGTAAATACTTGTCGACATCCCACCATTAGGAGTAATTTATTCAAACCATCAATAATTCAATACACACGTTTATATGATTTTATTTAAAAGGTTGTATTTCCACATCAAATATTTTGCGAGTATGCTAAACGGATATCAGATATTATAAGTGCTACAGATTGACAAGACCTAATTTGCTCACACCCTTTAGGTTATTTGTCTGAGAAGTGGCATAAGATCATGGAACACGTTTTTTATAAATCTTAAGATGTGTTATATAAGTAATCCAACTGTTTTTTACCGCAATGAGGAACACTCGTCAAACAAGCCTCCACATTTTAGTGACAATGGTATCAAACGTGTATCTTTTTTTTAAAGCATTGCATAAAGAAACTTAGGAGATCTTTCGATGTGGATACACTCATCCTCAAGAGAAAAACTATCTTGGAGAGAAAGACAGAAATATTTAGATGACAAGAGATTATAGAAAAAATATACGTTACTGAGTCCGGACACCTTCATTTGTATTACAGATCCAAGCAATTAGAACATGATTCAACTTGTTCTACCGCAAAGGTTACGTGGGGCACATTAGAGATTTAGAGGTTATGCATTGAGGCATCTCACGAGTAATTTTGAACAAATTGAAGATGTGTGTTAGTGTGTACATGACGACGTCGTTTTTACCTAGATTAACAAATCTTAACAGTGGTCGAAAGCTCTCAGTAAGATGCTCTTTAAAAAATACCGTGTTGTTTTGACATTTTGGAGAAATGTGCCGCGTGAGAGTATGCCAAACTACATGACAGAAAAAAAGCCCTTCATCTCAGCGGTTTTAAGTTCCATAAACTAGCCAGTTAGTTGGTTACTCATGAGTTTTATTAAATTTGAGCTTCTTCATCCTGCTAAATTATTTGAACTCTTAGTTGGTTACTCATGACATTTTATGATTTTAGCTTTTTCATTCTGCAAAATTTTAAACTCTTTCTAATGATAATAACGGTGCTTATCAAAGAGGTTTATAAACATAAAAAACATTTGGAATTATTCGATGAGATGTTTTTCTAAACAGCTATACAATTGTAGCAACTAAGTTTATGGACTAAAGTAGTCATTACGAACATGGTATATATGGTCGCTTAAGTACTTCTCTAGTTGAGAATGGATTTTGAAGGCAACCTCAGATATAAAACTATTCTTTAACAAGGAAAATGACCTGATGTTAAAACATATATATGTTGGCAATATCATACTTGGTGTTGCCAACAAGACATGCATGCTGCATTTTTGGATATCATGATGTTAAGGAGAATCCAAAATGAGCATGAACATTTCACAGTTAATTAAACTACTTTCATGCACTGCAATTGTAAAAATATGCAAAATGAACAAAGGGACATTGAAAATCAAGAGAATCATGCACACAAATGATTTACAGAAAAGATTTAAGACGACGGCAAAGGGAGATCGATCCAACACCAGTGAGTGCTAATAGAAGGATTAATACCAACGAGTCAAGCGAAATGTATCAACGAAAGACTCGAGTTCATGTAACTGCTAGAAAACCGAAGATAATGTTTCGTATGTTTATGTCCATAATATTAATTGGTCCTAGTGAGTCTTGCATAACACTGGTTAATTGGATATTAAGATACTTTGTCAAATATTTCAACTTAGGATTATTCTACATAGAGACACCCACTTAATACAACTCGTAAGATATTTGGGAGCGCCTGATCGACTTTGTCGGATTTCATGTGTATATATAATGTATAAGTGGCACTGGTCACTTTCTTTGAACAACTAAGTTTTCTATGTATACTAAAAACAAAACTCAAGTGCGAAGTGGATTACGGAACAATTGGGTTATTATCGTCAAAATTTTATGACTGAGGAGCAAAATATATATAGCCGTCCAGCTGTGGCATACTTTGGCTACTCTTACACTTTTGCTTACAAAAATACAATTTTGCATCTTGTGCCATTGTCCTCACTCACCGTACGGTACGGAACGTGTAAGGAGAAGCGTGAAAAGAGCCAACATAGCAATAGCATTGCTCGAAAGAACCACAATCATAGTCGAGTGATATTTAGGACTTCTTCTAGGGTGTAGTTAAGGTCTTAACAGTTGATTTACAGACAAAAATAAAAATTAAGGGAAAGGGTTCTTTCTCGATCCCTAGGTTAGTTTTAATGCGGTATGTGGCGTGTTTAGAATACGTAAGGATGAGGAATTTTACATTTGATTGTTGGGTTAATTTGCAGTCCCATACTTAATTGAGTATAATTTTTTCCTTACAAAAGCTCATTATTAGAGAAAGTTAGTGTAACGAGTGAATTGATCAATATCTCAAGGTTGTCAGCATTCGTAGTCCCATACTTAAGTTCATGCATTATATAGTAATCTACAAACATGTATTTGATGGAAAAACCAAGTGTCATGGTGTTTTCCGAATTGCTCACGAGTCAAAAAATTTGGTCAAATTTCATGTGAAAAATCTAAAGTTTAGACTCCGTAATCAAATGGTTTGAGTAGCTTGTGTGACAAGTTTCGAAACGATATATCGCATGACCTATTCGGTGAATGAGTGTAAATGGAAATTGGCTCCGAAATTGAATCATGGAGAGACGAAATCTGAAATTTGGGAAGAAAAAGTGGGAAAACAAAGGGATGGGGAAGCCACCCAAATGTTTATTGCACGTCAAAGAGGAAAAACTATTTTGAATAGTTTATATACATATTCACCACTAGAGTGACAATAATATGTAGTCTCATAGGTGTGTGTAGGCAAGTGCACCACACACGCGCGCACTCGTTCGATCGCGGGTCGCGAGACGCGGGACTTGGGAAGCGGGACGTGGGACTTGGGAAGCGAGAAGCGGGACTGGGGACTTGGGGCTTGGGGAATGTTTCGGTTCGTCGCCAGCTCGATCAACAGCTCGACCTTGACTCGTCGTCAGTTTTCGGCAAGTCATCCGAGACTTTGTAGATTGTGATCAAAGCGCCAATGCAAACATAAACATTAAGGTGGTTGAGCGAATATCGGTTAAGAGCAGACGGTCTAACAGTCGCCTCGTCTTTTTAATTTCTGTCTTTTAAATACCGCTATTTAAATTCTGCAATTTATATTTCTGTCTTTTAAATTCAGTATTTTAATTTGCTATACTTAGTTGTAATTTTCAATTCTGTCTTTTAACTTTCTGTAATTTCTTTAAAGTACTGTTTCTATTATGTAATTTCAATTCTATAATTTAATTCTGTAATTAAAATAGTTTCATTTCAGTTCTGTAATTTCAATTTCAATCACTAAAAAAAACAGTTAAACGGAGACGGAAATTCGCTATGGAAATTTTGTTACACTATATAACGATGGAGTTGCTACGGATTTCCGATGGATTTTGATTTGTTAAATTTTAATACAAATCTGTGACGGATTAACTACGAAAATAAATGAGTTGACCGAATGTCGCTGGGTGTTGAAAATAATATATAATTCTCAAGCTATTCCGTAGCTATTCTCTCTGCATAATATTTTGAAAAACAAAATATTTAATTGATTTAGATAAATTCAACTAGGTCTCATTGGTCCACAAGTGTCGTAGTTATTTATTCGCTATTTCATAGTTATTTCAATTGTATCGATAATTAAGACAACAAATTTAATGGTGCTAAATGTTAATCATTATACATTTCCATATTTTTTCAAATATTTCGTATCACTTATACATTGAAAAATATTAATCATTAATTACATACCATTTTAATAGTGATGGGCTGAGATAAACATAAGTCAATTGCAATTAGAGAAAATTAAGGATTGGTCCACGAAAACAAAAGTATTTAAGGATTGGTCCGGCTATAAAATTCATTTAAGGATTGGTCCATTATTTATGAAACTAATTAAGGATTGGTCCAATATAAAAGCTCTTCCAAATCTATTTATCTAATTAATCATTCTCTCTCTAAAAAAAAAACAGCTTCCAAATAAAACATTTTATCCCCAAATCTCTCTCTCTACATACATACCCACATACATACATACCCACATAATATATATATATATATATATATATATATATATATATATATATATATATATATCAACCGTATAGATCTCGAGGATTGGAAAAAATATCGGGGTATTGATCTTAACACCTCAGTAACTATATCAACACTCCATTGGTGTCTAATAATATGAGTTTGCGTAATTGTTTGAGTATCGAAAGGTTTGTTGTGGATAATAACTGCTAGCACTTGATTTACAAGTGAAGTTTTACTACGATTCATAGGTTTCATAGGTTTTTTAATTTTTCAGACTGTTTTTTTTAATTTTTCAGACTGTTTTTTTTTTCAGACTGTTTTTTAATTAATTTATTTTTCAGACTGTTTTTTTTTTCAGACTGTTTTTTAATTAATTTATTTTTCAGACTGTTTTTTATTTAATTGTTTTATTTTTTATTTTTCAGACTGTTTATTTTTCAGACTGTTTTATTTTTTATTTTTCAGACTGTTTATTTTTCAGACTGTTTTTCAGACTGTTTATTTTTCAGACTGTTTTTTATTTAATTTATTTTTTAATTGTTTTTGATGACGTCAGCAATTTTTTTTAATGATGTCACTAAATGGACCAATCCTTAATTAGTTTCAGTTTCATGGACTAATCCTTAAATACTTTTGTTTTCGTGAACCAATCCAAAATTTACCCTTGCAATTATTCATAATTAAATATATAATTCAATAATAACGGTGTTAGACAAATGTAATTTTCTAAAATAAAATTTCAAATACAGTTTTACTATGTTATATTAAAATAATGGTGTTGGACAAGCTTATATTTCTTTTTTATTTATGTACTGATATTATAAAGAACAAATTAAAGGCAAAATTCTCATTGAATAAAATTATTATTTTTTAATATAAATAGGAAATATAAATGAAACAGGCATAAATGAAATAGGCATAAAAATATTGACGCAAATTTTCGTTCCTACTTTTTTTTCTTCAAAATTTCGTGAAATTGCAAAACGAAAATTGGTTCCAAACAAAAACTCTAACATCTGTTTGCTATTTGGCCGCCATATATATATATATAGAGAGAGAGAGGGAGTATATATGGACACCATGAAAAACTTAATTTGTATCTAAGATCAATGCTCTCTCTCTCAGAAAAAATACCCAAAACAGACCGCACCAGATCTCTCTCTTAAAAATAAATCCCAAAATCACACCGCATCAGATCAATATTCTCTGTCTTCGAGGTATTCTACACTCCATCTCTCTCTATCTCTTTAATTTTGTGTTATAATTCAAATTCTTATATATATATATATATATATATATATATATATCTGATTTAATTAACACTGGAGTTGTTTTTTTTTTTTTTTTACTTTTGTGGGATTAAATGATTAGCTGTGTCTAGTACTACTTGCATTTCCTTTTATTTTGCTATGTGATTTGGAAAATAATTGATTGTATTGATTTGGAAAATAATTGATTTATTTCCTTGTAAAATAAATATTAGTAATGACTTGTTGTAAGTAAAACAAATTATTAAGGAAAAGATTTCCCCTAAATACTTAAAAAATGGGTACACAAATCCTGTCAAATAAACACTGTGTTTAGGTAGAGCTTAAATTTCTAATTTTTGGGTAGAGCTTAAATTTCTAATTTTTGTAAACTATGTGTGTGTATTTATATATGTAAACTGTATGTATGTGTGTATATTTTTATAGAGTCCACTAGTTTGATTTAAAAAATTTATTTATTTTCATTTGAGTCCCTCGAATTTGGTTGATTGATTCATATGAGTTCTTCTATTTTTTGTTTTGACAAGTCAAGAGGTTTAAAAATGTATCTTTGTGTACTCCACCAATAGCATGTTCCTTATTAAATATATTATTTGACTCAATAAAGTTACTTCAATTGAATTAAAACTCAATTGTGCACAGTTTATGGCTTTATCTATGATTTGTAATTGGCTCTAGTCTTGTGGACCAGATTTGACAGTCCCAGTTGAAATTTAAATAGTAACAAGTTAGTCATTGGCTTAAAATAATGTTAAAGAATGATTTGAGAATGTGAAAAGGGGTCAATTGTTTTATTAATATTATTCTGTATGTTCTTAGCTACTGTAAATAAACTTATAATGGTAATTTACTCATATAATTCAGCTAAGATCCATTAAGGTAATTTCTTGTTATGCTTATTTGGATCTGAAAATTCAAACCTTGGTATTGGTTGGCAAAACTTATCAGTGAAAGAGCTGCCTTCTTTTTATACCGAGAAGAAAAGTAATTTATTAACCATAATACTTCTAATGTTTTTCATGCCACTGAATAGTCAATTCTTTGTTTATGGTTTAAACTGTTAGCTGGGAATGTACTGAAAAATTATACTCCACTAAGAAAGCGATAGTTTTTAAGTTGGCATGTTCGTAGTCATTTTGTCGTGTACGATTCTCTGCCTATTTATTTGGTCCTTAGACTCCAGCCCCAAATTTTAAATTGCCACTCATATGTTCAGCTATCTACTTATATAGTGCAAGTTTTGATAGAGCTTATTTTCTAGTCTAGTTTTTCTTTTTTTGCTTCTAAGCTTTTTATTTTAATGTAGTCTCTATCTTTTGCATTAAAAATATTGGTCTTGAATAAGCTTTAGTTTGTCTGTGTTACAAGATTGAACCCCAAATCATAATGAATCTTTTGTCTTGTTTCTGTATGTACATGAATAGGAGTTGTTTAGGTTGAGAAAAGATTTTCGGGGTTGGGAATATAGGTGGGTTCACCAGCTTGCTCATTTTTTTCAAGAACTGCAAAAGGTATATTATTTGGCTTCTCAACTAAATATAGCATATCTGGTAAACAAAAGACATATTATTTTACAAAGAAACTTAGTTGTTTGTAAAGAAAGATAGTGGTTTGCAAAGAAACATAGTTGTTTGCATACAAAATTGAAATTGTGCAGCTTCTTTCTAAAGCTAATTCCTTGCTACTATTTCTCGTTTTCAATGCAGATTACTAGGCCTGGCTATTCTCTCTTTGGCAGAGGTAGAACCTCTGTTAGCGTAGGTGGCGTTCGAGCTTATGGTCGTGGTTGTGAATCACATGATACTCCTATTTCTCGACAGCGTTTTCACTCTTATCCCGAAACACAGCGTTTTCACTCTCGGCAGCTTTCGAGCTTAATGTTGGTGTCTATGCTGATGCTTAATATCTATTATGTTTAATGTTATTATGTTATGGTAGTACGTGAACTTATCCTAGTAGGTTATGACTAATGTTTTGGGAATGTAATCTTGTAAGTATCGATAGCGTTGATATTTAATTGGTCATGATAGTATGTGAAACATCTGAGTAGGTTATGACTTTAGTATTTTGGGCATGTAATCTTACTAGGATCGGAACGTTGATGTTTAATCGGTCATGGAAGTATGTGAACCGTTTAAGTAGGTTATGACATTTTAATATTTTGGGTATATAATATTTGTTAGTATCAGTACTGTTACGTAATATGAATTCTGTTAAATTTTGTTTATGATTATTATAGCATGTTATTTGGCTTGTGGATTAGTTTTATTTATTCTTTATTTAATTAATAAAATTAATTCTGTTAATTGTATTAAAATATTTTTTTATTTAAATAATCACACTAGTGTGACGGAATTGGCACGGGTTTGTCATATTGATAAATTTCTAATATATATTAAATTAAATATCAAAATAAAATATATATTATAATAAAAAAAATTGCGACGGAATAGCAATGTATATTCGTGGGTAACTACTCACTTTTATACTATATTTATATTGTAATTTATTTTATATAATTGGTTTTTATGAGACATTTGCTACGAAATTTCGTAGCAACATCAAAACTTAGAGACGAAAAATCCGTCGCTAAAATGTCACTAAATAGCTACGGAATAAGAATTCCGTAGCAAACATTTAGCCATAAGCACTTTAACTACGGATTTCAGAGACGGAAATTTTCGTCGCAAAGAGGCAATTTGTGACGGATTTCACGTTTTAGCGACGAATATTTCTGTCTCTGTATTACTGTTGTGTTGTAGTGAATCAGAACAGTCCGGCTGTTAAGTTCATACTTTCCAGTCCGGCAGTTTTTATTTATTGCAATTCAGTATATCAGATTATTAATTGATAATAATTTGAATAACGTTTGCTTTAGTTTCTATTCAGTCCATACATGTTGTAATCTGTAATTTCAGTTTCAATTATAAATTAATAAAGATTACACTGCTTTTAATAAATTTTTTTAATAATTTATTATTGTTTAATTGTTATTTTATACATAAAAAGAACATTATTCTCTCATAAGAAATTTATAAGAGAAAAACCTCACAAACTGAATGAGTCTTGCATGGGCCCCAAAATAGAGAAACCCTCCAATCGAAGACAATTCCATGAAAATAAAAAAAACACAAAGCTCCATTTATTATTATATTGTGAACACAGGAACTTGAAGAAATAGAAATAAAACAAACTTAAATAACATTTAGGTAAGACGTAAAGGATCCAAGATCAATAAAGGTCTCCCCACGTTCCAGAATTGACCGGCATGGCGGCATGATGCGAATTAACCAGGGCAACACACCATGCACGCATCCTATTTGGAGGTTGTATAGAAAACAGGTACCACCTTTAGTATCCCTGCAGTCTACGGCCTGACCATTAATGCCACTTCGCCGGTAACCTCCTCCATATTTGACATAATCTAGCCCATTCGCACTTTCCGCTTCATATGATAAAAATAATACACTGCTTTCTAGAACTAAATTTGCATGAAAAGTATCATTACAAAATAATAAAGGAACGGGTTACTGAGCGATTTGTGACGGGAAAAATCATTTTCAAATTTGTGAGGGGATTGCGATAGCTTTACTACAGTAATTGTGTCTATCTTTAATTGATGTCAGAACTAAATTTGCATGAAAAGTATCATTACAAAATAATAAAGGAACGGGTTACTGAGCGATTTGTGACGGGAAAAATCATTTTCAAATTTGTGTGGGGATTGCGATAGCTTTACTACAGTAATTGTGTCTATCTTTAATTGATGTCAGTAACCATTAATTATACTATATATATATTTGAGATTTTGTTACTATAATCATGGTTTGAGATATACCCAAAATAATAATCCCTTAATTGTTGGGAAAACAAGTTTTACACATGAGTGTTCCGAATGGTCACATGACCAACTTCGAGTCGATATTACATATGACAACATTGAGTTGTTAATGTCATACTCAACGCGTTTGAGTAGCTCGTGTGACGAGCTTCGTAACGGTATATCGCATGACTTATTCGGAGAATGAGTGTGAATATTAATCGGTTTCAAAGTTGGGTTCTCGAAAGAAGGGAAAAACCTTATATATATATATACAAGTTCAACCCATGTAATTATTAAACTATTATCTCCACATACACTTAAGTGTATTAGTGTGTACCACACATGCGCGCTCGTTCGGGTCTCGGGCCTGGGTCTTGGGTCAAATCTGAAAAGTGGGTTTTGTATAAAATACAAAAGTAGTCCCTAGAGTTCCAGCAAATTGAAACGCCAGCATTCAATGAGAATAAATTGTAGATTGAGTGCTGCAGTTTCAGAAATTGAATGGGCGGATTCTGGAGGTGTAACTCTCAGAATTAAATTGACCATTATGGCTGCGGTTTCTGAAAAGCCTATAAAAGGCAGCCTTCCCCCCCATTTCAGACACAACGAACACACACAACACATCATACATTGCATCATATTAGAGAGAGAATCGCACCACCAACAGCTCGACCTGTGGTTCGGTGTCGTTTCCACGCGAGCCACTATGTGACAGAAGTTGTACGTTTGGAGCAAAGTACCGAGAACCATAAACATAAAGGCTGGTTCGGAAAATATTGTTTAAGGAAAACTGCTTGCAGTTGCCTCTTTTTTTAATTTCAGTTTTTACATTCTGTTTATTTTTATTTCAGTCATTTACATTCTGTTCATTTCATTTCAGTACTGTTTACATTCTGTAATTTACTTTCCAATCTTTTAAGTTATGTAATTTACATTTCCAGTACTGTTTAATTTCCAGTCTTTTCTTTTCTGTAATTTACATTTCAGTTCTGTAATTTCTTTTATTTACAGAAACAGTCCAGAAGTTTAGTAATCATACTATTCTGTATGGCAGTTTCTTTTAATTGACAAACAGTCCAGCGGTATAGTGTTTATACTATTCTGTTAGATAGTTTCGTACAATTACAATTCAATCAAGCAGTTTAATAATTTATATTAAATCTGTCTGTAATTTAATTATTGCAATTTAAATTTTGTACGAGTCAGGAATTTGTAATCGAGTTATATTCCTTTCAAAGTGAAATAAAATTGTTTATTTCCGTTTCAGTTCTTATATTTTACTTTATTGCTTTTCGATATAGTAAGAACCAACATTAATTACCCATTCCAATTTCCTCCCTTAATTATAATTAATTTACTCAATCCTTTCATTATAATTTATTTTCGTCTATATCATCAATTAGTCGTCTGCAATTCCCTTGATCTGTGATAAGGTATGGAATCTCACATATTACCTTAAATAAATATTCCAATATTATTTAGTTAATTTATTGCATTAATTTGTGAAATTGTAGGAAGTAAGGCTTATTTTCTAACCTGTTAATCATCCACACGCTCCATTTATTTAATCTTCAGTCCTCATTGTTGGATCAAAATAATTCATTATATTTCAATCATTTGATCAAAATGTATGGTAGGTTTTGAATATAGATTATCTACCGCTGCTGAACAGTTGGAATAAACTTTAGGTGATGCTATACACACAACTTTGCACACAACTCCCACACTCCCTAGTTAATGAAATACATATATATCCCTCCAAATGTACATAAAACACAATATATAATTTGATAAACCAAAATATAAATATTCAACATAATAAAAACTCGACCTACTAAAAACTCAAATAAAAATATAATAGAACCCTAATTGAGACTACCTTAAATTTAAATATTAATTAAAAATAAGAAAAATTATTAAATATGATATTACTAATATATATATATATATATATATATATATATATATATATAACTTACACACTTCATACATGTATAGGGATAAAAATGTATTTTTTAACAAAAATATATTACTACATATGTAAGTGAGTGTGCAATACATGTAAGGGAGTGTGTAAGGGAGTGCGAAAGTTGTGTGAATATCTTTTTCCATAAACTTCAGCTACTTCATACTCGAAATTGTGTTTATTCTAATTTAATTCTAACTTATTTTGATAGTAAAATTAAATTGTTGTAATTTTAATCCATAGTAGGGAAGTCACATATTTAGGTAAGGTTTGCTATTAAGTTAACGGAATAACTAAGAGAGAGAAGAATTTTTTTTAATGTGAGGTTCAACCGTATACTGTTTTTGAATTAATGAGTTTTTGGATTGCTTTGTAACTATTTTTTTTTAATCTGTGTAACTGCTATTTATGGGTAGTTTTAATATTTTAAAAAATTATAGGATAATTTTGTAATTATTTAAACATACTGTATTATTTACAATCTTTCATCCCATGTTAGTAATACTTTTTTCTATTTTTTGTTATTTGTTTTCATCTTCAAATTCGGTTTCACCAATAAATACATATACATGTATGTCTTTTCGATCATTGTGTTTGATAATTAGTATTTTTTCAACCAAATATATAAAAAATAAGCATTCACAATTTATTCATTATCTTTGAACGCAACATGTTCTTCACCGGTAGTTCTATCAATTATCGATAGTACGTCAATAATTGCTCTAATTTTGATGGTGCAAACTTTTATTGATTTCAAATATTTACCAACTTATTTAGTGATCCTTTAACGAGATTATTAATAAACGGATTCTCAATATTTTTTGGGTTATGTGAGGGTTTATTGACATAATTAATTGAATATATGGGGAAAACATATATGTGGTTGTGTTAGTTTGTGGATATAAAGATAAATATATTGATATTGGATATTAAATTATTATTTAGCAATCAAAAATTAGTTGGTAATATACTAACTAAAAGAGCAAACATTGTTAACCCGGTTGGTATTTACCAACTAACAATTGTTTGTTAGTAATCAATTAGTATTTAGCAACTGAATTTTTTTAGTTAGTGATCAGTTAGTATTTAGCAACTGATAATGTTGTAGTCACCAATTAGTTAGTAAATATTGGTATTCAGTTACTATATAGCAACTGAAATTAATGTAGTTACAAATTAGTTAGTAAATATTAAAAATATGAAATTTAGTTAGTAAATAAATTGGTATTTACTAACTAACAAATAAGTTAGAATTTTTAGTTAGTATAGTGTCATTTTCTTGTAGTGTTTATTTCAAGCGTTCATAAGGCATATTCACATAAATAATAGTATGATAGTATGATGAATTATATTGTTATATTTTTAGATATTTATTTTTACACCACCAAAGCTCCTTTATTCTATACGCTATTAGTTATTAGTGTATCTCTGGCAAAAACACTATATGTTGGCGATAGAACTTTTAAAAGCATTGAGCACAGTATCACATAACTGCCTATACTTAATCTTTTAAGTTAAATTATTTACGTTGTTTATTACTCATTCTTTGCAATTTCCTGAAGGGTTTGCTTTTTGTAGTCTGAATCAGAAACCAAAGCTAGAAGTTTAAAACTTAATGAGCCCAAATGATTCCACTTATCTGCTAAAAAAATCTACAAGCATATCGACCCCATTGAACAACAATAACTACAATCTTAAGTATCATCACAACTAGCATTAAGGCGAATTGCAGACTTAATCGGAACAAACAACAAATTTGGTAGTGGAAAACTACATCAATCCGCTTCTTAACGATGGTATACCAAACTACTTAACAAATCATTTTCAAATCAAGAATGCGCCGATATTGTTCCGGCCGAAAATAAACTTTTGAAACAAACTTGTATTAAATCACAGAGATTTGTTTAGGATTTCATGGATGAAATGTCCTAAAGCACCGTAAGAAGACCCGCCATCCACCATCGTCCTTTGACACTCCTCTTTCATCGCCTTTACTTTCTTCCAGATTTCCTCATTACCGCTTTTTTCCATCAATAGTCTGATCCCTTTCGCGATCTCTTCCGCAGTTAATATAGTAGGGTTATCAAGTAAATGATAGTCTAGCTTGATTTCTATTGCAAGACCCAACTCTTTAACCATCTCAAAAGCATTCAACCGTTGCTCAGCATAAAGAGGCCACATGGCCATGGGTACTCCGGACGACAAGCTCTCAAGAGTAGAATTCCATCCACAATGGGAGACGAACCCTCCGACAGACGGATGTGACAACACTGCAACCTGTGGGGCCCACCCTATCACTTTCCCTATTTCTTTCGTCCTATCAAGAAACCCTTCTGGCAACACGTCGTTCAAGTTATCGTATTCCGACGGAAGTTCCACAAAAGAATCCAACTTGCTTTTCGGCGGGGGCCTTCGTAGGGCCCACAAGAACCGATGCCCACTTTTCTCTAGAGCAAGGGCTATCTCTACCACTTGTTCCGCCTCAAAAGCTCCCTTGCTCCCAAAACAAAGGAACACAACAGATGTCAAAGGCTGGTTGTCCAACCATTTCTTGATTGTATCGTAGAGCACAGTGTCGTTTTCGTCATTATTCCACTTGAGCATGGGACCCACCGTGTGGATCGGTGGTACCCTTTTGTCTTCGGACATACACTTGATTGCATAGGATTCAAGCTTCATGTAAGTATTGACCAAAATACCCTTAACATTTCTTAGATTCCTTGAAGAATCAAGGAAAAAAGCGAACCCGCCATTTTCTTTAGTGAGCATGATAGACGGCAGGATCTTAGCAGGGACTGGGTGCACGAAACCGGGGATAGACAACTCGGTTTCAGACCCCTTGAACTCGGTTAAATCCTTGTTCTCGTCATCATAAGCTGACTGGAGATAAAACAAGAAGCCTAGGAAGTAAGCATTGCTGGTTGCAAAAGCGTAACACGGTGCCCCAAACTCCTCCGCCACGTCAGCAAAGTGAGTGCAAAACATGTCCACAACGAAAGCAGCGGGTTCTTCGGAAGTGTAGAAGTTTTTGACGCGCGGCATGTTTATGTTAAATAGCTCGGTCATTTGGTCGGGACGAGACATGGAATTGAGGCGGTCCGATGAGGGTTCGTCTAAAGCCAGATAAACGAACCGCACACGTGGCGGAGGCTGATTGGATAGAAGAGATTGAGTGTAGGAGTTGAGCTTGGATTGGAATGGATCTTCCATTATGAAGATTGTTACAGACACACGATCGTTTCGGCTGGTTAGCGATTTTCCTAGCTCCACCATCGGTGTGAGATGACCGGCTCCCAAGCCAGAGATCAATGCCAGCTCAGCTCTCTCCATTTTTGTTGTTCACAATCTTTTAGTGTATACTGTGGTAGTAGTTAGTGTAGTTCTACTAGTTGAAATAGGAACAAGAGGAAGACTTTTGTTGACTTATAAACTACTACTAAGGTGCTGAATGTTCCAAAATACTATTACGATGAACCATTGGATTTAAATCCAGAAATCAGATACTTGATTCTAATGTACTTCTACTTGTATAAAGCAGGTGTGCAATCTTAAAAAACATTGTTAATTTATACTGCGGGACCAAACAATTACATAGGTGATCGAATTTTACTAGTAAGTAACGGCATACCCAACTCGTTTACTTGTAGGCTGGGGCGGGTGGGTATTTCGGTTGATCGGAACCACAATACCTATATTTGAAAATATACATATATATCTTATTTTTTTGAATATGATAAGCTTATCGTACATGATGTTTCCTACTCTTCAATAACACCTCTATTGATTGATTATATTAATTGTGCACATATGACATTTTTTTTCGATTGCGTTTTGACAAATTCAGACAATATATTTTAGTTGCATTTAATACAATTAATTAAATAAAAGTCTTCTATTTGTTTTTAGAAACTATAAAATATTTTTAGAACAATCATTTTACTGTTAAAATGTAAAACTAGAATGTTATGCAAGCAAAATGTTAATTAAAAAGAAATGTTATAAGTATAAACTCATTACCAAATGTAAGGATCAAATAGTTTCAATTTTTATTTTATTTTAAAATCTTTCGAAAGCTAAAAAAATATAAATTCATCTAAAAAATACACAAAAATTATTGATTATAGATTTGAACTTATGACCAAAGGGACGAGAAAACTTTAAAAGTCAACACTTTAACTCATAGGCTACAAATAATAATAGTTCAAAATTTAGCGGGGTTTTAGCCCCCACTTGACGTACACTGGCTCCGTCCTGCTTCTAGGCTTTTTTCATTTCATATGCCATTATTTTACTTACGTAATTTTTATTTATAGTTGACGATTGATAAATATTCTTTATTTTATATAGTGAATTTGTTTTTTTCAAATTAAATCAGTTTATATTGAAGCACACAAAATTTATTTATGCTATGCATTACCTTAACATATGTTATAGCTAATTAAAAGAGCAATTTTAAGCTAAATTATTTTAGACGTGGCTGAACACATGAATAGGCTCGGCTCAATCTCATATAAAATAGGGGGTCGGGTCTAACAAATTTTAAGACTTGTTTGGAAATTAAGCCGATGTTGAACCGTGATTCAACTCAGCTCATTTGAAGTGCTAGTGTCGTTGCCATTTGTATTACTCCATCTGTTCCTATTTAATTGTCCACTAAAAAAATACGTGCAATTTTGACCGGTCAAAGACTTTTATCAAAATTGTCGGAATTAAAATTTTCAAAAGTTATTAATATAGTTTAAATGTTAAATTTTATGATTAGATTTAAAAAAAATTCATTCTAACAATTTTGATAGAAGTTATAAATCGTTCAAAATTACACATAGTTTCGTAATAAATAATTAAATGTAAATGGATCGAGTATTAATATCTAGTTCTTCACTCCAAATTAATCAAGGTTTACTAGTGAGAGTACTAGAAATATGGATTCTAAGATTTCTAGTACTTAGTTTGAGTGACCATTAGCATAAAAAAAATGTAATTCTCCTCTTTGACTTTGACTGCTTCTTATAGTGCTTTTGTTGCGACTTGTGAACGTGTGATTGTGTGACACGCCTCCAATTCATTTTCGACCTCTTGTTTGTGTGACTCCGTTACTCAATATACTCTTTCCTTCCGCATTATAAATTCATATGAAATCTGACTTTAAACATGTAACTATATAAATTTTTTTAAAATTATTTATAAATAATTTAAAAGTTAAATTATATAATAGAATTTAAAAAAAAATATTTTAACAATTTGGATGTTATTTGCGTGTGCAAGTTGCCATTGTTTAGCACGTAGGAAGGGATAGAATGTGAACGAAAAAAATTGACGTCATTGCTTTGCTGGCGTGGGGATCCCATTCCAATAATTATCGAACACTAGAATTTACTAAATAACGTGAAGAAAAATACCTTCATCAAAGCTGAAAAATACCATCAGCAAATTAATTGGTGCATACATTTGAAAGATGATTCATTTGTAGATCGATATAAATTTAGCGATTAAGCTCCAAATTTATGGATGTCTAGCCGATATAAATTTGTAGCTTGTTATAGTTTGTATGTTTGTTTCCCGTTTGGGAGGAGACATTGTCTCTTTTTGATATTATGGTACATTTAATCTTTAAATAAAAAAGATAATTCATTAATGACGATGAATATAACGTATTCCCTTGTTAATTATTATAAAATATATATTGAAAAAGAATGATGAAATTAAACAGCTTTGCTGCTTTATTTTATGATTTTATTATATTAACTCCGTTTGTTTTAAAAGGTTTTCTAAGGAAAAATATTTACGTGGAAAAGTTTTCCGGTAAAAATTATTGTTTGTTTTTCATTTACGCACGTTTGGCGTATAGGTTTTCCAAGTTAATTTTTTTTATTGAGATTGAAAGTTATGACAGTTTTTTTTATATAAAAAGTTGTACACTTGTATGTATATATAAAAAAGTATATTCAAAAAAAAATATTTTGTTTTTTTATTATTGTACTTATTAATTTTTTTGTGCCAAAAGAAATAGATCTTGTTTTACCACGATCAAGTATTAAAAAAAAGTTTGAAGGATAAGAATGTTTAAATTTAAGTAGTCATGGAAATATGGTTACAAACCGTTATTATTTGTAACCGCAGCAAGGGGGAAGCTAAGTGGGGACGATCGGGTGCCACAGCATCCCCCATAATTTTAGAAATCCCAAGTGACGCAATTTTTTTTTAGTACAATTTCTTTTTAGGTGTAGATTTGGCACCCCATAAAAATATGTTACTTGTACATATATTTTGGCATCCTCCATTTACACATCCTGGCTTCGCCCCTGAGGTCCGCAGCCTAATAATATAGGTACTGACAATTATAAGTGTTAATTAAAATTTAACTATGTGCAATTTTGATCGATAAATAACTCATATCTAAATTGTTGAAATTGAATTTTTTAAAAGTTAATCGACTAGTTCCAATGTTAAACAATATAAACAAATTTTAAAAATTTACATTTCAAGAATATAAATATCTCATAGCCGTGTAAGTGATAATAAGTACTATATATACACCTATTGGTCATGAGGTTGGATTTTTATACTACACTTTTTCTGAAAAAACGCACAAACCGTACATTTAATTTACGGTTTACAGAAAATATATACAAACCGTACATTTAATGTACGGTTTGCAAAAATACACACAAACCGTACATTGAAAATACCAAACTACATTTAAATGTACGGTTTGTGTGTATTTTTGCAAACCGTACATTAAATGTACGGTTTGTATATATTTTCTGTAAACCGTAAATTAAATGTACGGTTTGTGCGTTTTTTCAGAAAAAGTGTAGTATAAAAATCCAATTTGATTGGTCATCATAGATTAATATAAAAAGGTAAGGAATTTATACTATACACCTGCTTTGAAGTGAATGAAATTGTTTGGTCAATTCACTTCAAAATATTGAAGTGAATGAACATTTTGTTTATTTGTTTGTTCATTCACTTCAAATTTTTGAAGTGAATGAGGTTTTTTTAATATTTTTTTTTGAAGTGCATAAGCTTTTTTTGATAAATTCACTTTAAAATTTTGAAGTGAATTGATATTTTTTTTTTGGTTGGTCATTCATTTTAAATTTTTATTTTTGAAATGAATGAGATTTTTTTAATATTTTTTTAGAAGTGAATGAAATTTGATTGGTCCATTCACTTCAAAATCTTGAAGTGAATGCACGTTATTTTGTTTTGTTTGGTCATTGACTTCAAATTTTTGAAGTGATTGATTTTTTTTATGTATTTTTTAATTGAATGAGCTTTTTTTAATATTTTCTTTAAGTGAATGAAATTTGTTTGTCCATTACTTCATAATCTTAAAGTGAATGAACACTTTTTAAAAAAAAAATCGTTTTTTAAATATTTTTTTGTAATTTTTCTATCTTTTATTTTGGTTTTTTTTCATATTTTTTTGTATATTCACCGAGGTGAATAGGATATTAGCGAAGGGAGTGAGATAAAAATTACAAATTAATTTTTAGGACTAGCAATTAAAAGGAAATAAGTTTTATTTTATATACTAAAAGGGAATTACCCCTATTTATTTTACTGGTAAATATTTGTTTCCCCCAGTTTTATTTCAAAACAAACACAGCAAAGACATATATAATCACAAAATAATGGATCTTCATTATTCACTAATAGGAGTATAATTTAAATTCACGAGTTTCAAAAGTACATAAAATGTCTCAATCACTGTGAACAATAAAAAGTACATTACATGGAGCACAATTAGTGTTTAAAAATCGTGCAACGTTACACAATGAATCGTGTTATACCGTTAATCGAAACAAAAACGCCTATTCAATTTCATTATAGATGTGGGGAAACATAAAAAGCGCGACTTAAGGGACTAAAGTAAAAAAAAATGCGCTATTTTAGGCCACATAACCTAAAAAGTGAGATTTTTTTAAATATTTTTTTTATAAAATTGGGACAAAACTACCTCGTTTTGAACAAAGTATCAATAATTCAAAATGTTCTTTTTTCAAAGCAACAAATAAAAATCAAAACCCTAGCCTGAATCATTTGCAAGATTATTTGTAGCATTGTATTAATATTATAATATTGTATTGGACTATTTCAAGATTGTAATGTTGTATTAGATTTATATTGTAATATTGTATTAGATTTATATTGTTGTCTCTCATACCTCTCTCTATATCTATACATATCTCTATATATATCTATAACGAGCTAATATGTCACACAACACGTTATCGGCACTTTGCTCACGGATATTGTAGTATAAGTTAGGATATTGAGTAAAATATTATTACTACGGCATATACGCTCGTTGAATGGGTTATAAAGACGGCTAGCTTTTGCTCGTTCTTGTTCTTATTCAATCCATGGAGCACTCGGAAAATCGGTAAAATTACTCGATCCCTTTTTTTTTTATAATATGGCTGGGTGAATATTTGGATGTGTACCGCCATGAATTAAACAAACTACATGTACGTAATAGATTATAAGAATCCCAGTAATTTCAATTGATTGTCTGGTTACTTGTCTAGATAATTAAGTATGAAACAAAAGGGTATGCATGTGTAGACACTTATTCCTGTGAATTATAATACATATAATATGCAAGATATGCTTATATATCCACCACATACAAGTTACATGCCCAGGTGTATAATCACTATATATGCCCCTGATAATACGTGTGTTAATTACATACACATGGTAGTATTTGTTATGAAATTTGCTATGTATGAAACTATTGTATGTAGTACTATATATGTTTACATGCATAAAACTGTAATGTTAATTATAAGGACCAAACTGTAACTTGCAAGAAAATATGGACTGAACATGTAATAATGTTGTAAATTGTAATAAGGACTATACTGAAATTACACGCGTGATCCTGTAGTATCAATTGCATGCAAAACAACATACATGGTTAATAAATAGCAATATTTGGTCTATAAATATTCATCCACATGCATATATATATATATATATATATTTATTAAAAGGCAAGTGAATAAAAATTACATGTTAATTGAATAAATTGATATGTTTCCATGTAAATTTAACCTTTTGCATGTTAAAATATTTTTTTACCATATATAGAATTGATTGGTAATTAAAAATATATTGCTTGCTTGCATGTTAGAACTAGCATGTATAGAATTACTTATATGGCAATAAACCGTAGATAAATTGATTGATATCTTATTAGTATAATCAACATATCTTTTGATATTACCATAAATATAAATATACCATATGGCAGTTAATTGATTTGATTTGATTTGATTTGGTATGATATAATTTGTGTGATTGATAATCCTGAATTGATTTAGTTTATCACCAAATCTACTGCATGATTAGATATATATCATGAATATATTTTATACTGCCTTGTATATATGTGGTTATCTAGAAAAGATATACATGTTATTTATTGCCATGAATGGTAGAATTGCGAAATCATATATATTCACATTTAAGTTGGAAAAATTATGAACCTTCCCTAAATAGGCTCACCTATTTGGATACGATGTCTAGGAAAGATATAGGCGGAAGTCGATATCCTAATGAGGTCGGGTTTTAAGTGGCATTCGTGCCCTCCACCCTCACCGTCTTTCCTGGTCGTTTTTCAAGTAGAGCTACCGAAAGGGGTTGACTAAATAATAATTTCCCCGAATGTGTTTATATAGTGATGTATGTTTCGCCGAATTGGTGTCTCTGTATCGACCTGTCGTTCGATCAATGAGAACCTATTCACATTAAAAGCAAAACTATTTTTCGAACCTGTCGTTTCGAAATAAAGTTTATGCTTGTGCAAACCATAAACATATAAACCAGTCGTTTTATATGATAAATAATCCAGAACTCCCAACACATGTTGGATGCCATCTATGATGAGAAAAATCGTAAAACATACTTGCGAAATGACTGTTTAAATGTTAATTTTAATCCGTCACCACATGTTACTCACCCTGATGTGTGAAAAAATGTGATGCCAAATTTTTTTTTTGGATGCCATCTTTGATGAGTAAAACACGAGTTTGTTGTTACCCTCGAGATGAATGCTAAGGCGTTGATTTTATTCCGCCGCCACATTTGAGACGTGATGACGTCTATGGTGAACAAATGTCTGAAATTGACATATTGGAGCTATCCTTCACCAAAATACTAGCTTGGAAATTGTATTCCATAAGCAATATCGTGAATTTATATTCACCATATTCCTTTATCGCCCATCTGTTATTGGATAAAAAAAAATTACCCCGGTGAGTAGTTTTAATCCTATTGGGTCAATGGCGAATTGTTTGCCTGATATTAATGCTCTTCGTGTACATTTTTTTTCATGAATCGAGAACCGAGACAAGTGTTATTTGTCTCGAACTGTCGCGATCCCGATGAATCGCCTAGCCAAGCGAGATTTTAGACAATCGTCAAAATCGAAAACCTGTGGCTCCAAGACAGTAATTGAAAGGAACAATATGACACGTTGTCACAAAGCAAGAGATAATGCTCAAGGAGCCAACTCTATGCTATAAAGACAAAGGTCATGCACGGTTACTCCTTAAATAGTTCACAACTATTATAAAGGTGGAAAAACCGATGCTAATGTGGTTAAAGCTAATTGAAAGGAAACTCTTGAGACCCCCGATTTTGTGGCTCAAATGAGTTTGACACCTTTCTTTATTGATTTTGATAAATCATTGAGCCATTTTTTCGCTCATCTGGATTATGTTTTTCCATTTGGATTATTATTTTTCCATTTGGACATACTTTTGGATTATGGTTTGCCTGTTTACGAAATTTCTCGAAATAATTTAAAGTGTTTTGAGCAAATTACTTTGACAAATGTGACCAAACTTTAAATTATGAAATTTTAGGCAATACTTGTGGGGTAGTTGATTTTTATGGAAATAGTGGGTAACAGTGTACCACATAATTTCACCAACTATTTGCCTAAAAGAGTACTCAGTGACAACGATTCTGGACCTGTCGTTCCAAATCAAAATCTTTGGTAAAACCAAATTGATTTATCAAATATGAGGTCTTATACTCATGTAGGTCCTGCCGTACCTTGTTGAGTTATAAAATATTCGAGAAAACCAGTGTTACCTGGTAATAGCTCATGAAAGAATTGAAATTTCTTTACATAGTCTCCATTCAATACGACCAAAAGCGTATTTTAGAGGAGTTGGAATGTCTTTCAAGTGGTTGCTACCACATTCTTTAAAGCATTTAAAGTTACCTTATCATTTCGCCTGTTGTCGAATGATAAAGAATTTAGATGCTAAGACATGATTGTCTGTACTATCATTCGCCTGTCGTCGATTGATAAGAACATTTTGATATTGTGGCATTGACCGGATGAGATATTCCCGGGTCAAAAGACGATGCTTGATTTATAATCGCATCGTATTTGGATTCTTTCTGAGAATATATTTCGTGATTAATCCGAAATTCATGCCACTAATGCTCACTTTGAAAGACTAGTATGTGTAAAGATCACAAAATGAACTCGTAGAATTCTTGTAAAGAATTGAAGGAGTTATTGTGGACTTATCCAACCATAAGACGGACCATAAATATAAATGGTTATGGTTGATGCATCGACAATATGGTCACATTTTAATGTTGTCCACATAAATGCAGCACTTTCCAAACTTTTAGCCCTATCATTAAGTTGATGGCTCATGATCCGGATTATCCTGAAAAGTCTAGTTGACTTGATAATTCCGAAGAGTAAGAATCGAAATTTCGATTTGAATTACTTGAGTTTGGAAATTGAAATTGAACATCCTGTCGATTATGTTCAGACCCAAATGGACTCACGGAAAGTTTGTTGATGCGACTGCAAATGATTGCACGCACATCTTGGTCTTGCGCACCAAGATTTATATTTCCGTGTGGGTTATGCTATTTTGCTGCATTGGTCCGTTATGAGGCCCATAGACACTCAAACACCATATGCGTACCAGCTGGTTACTGGTTATGAGCCAGAAGTCTCATAATAACGCGTGTTTAGAGTGATTAATTAATATTTTGATTGAGCCGTTCTAGCGTTCAAAATATGGACCTCTGAAGGGGACATAAGTCGATTATGAATCTCATGCCTATCATTTGATAGAGTAACCTTGGCAAGCGATCTCTTTACCGCATGATATGCGAAAGTGACATCGCTAAGACTGTTCTCCCCGTCGTTAGGGGGAGATTTGCACGTTACCGTTGATAAGGAACGACGTGAAGTAACGTGGCATAACCCACTCAGTCTTAGCTTGATCCCCAAAACTGCACTTAGTGATAAGTAAGTGCATAGACTCCCTCAAGTCTAACTAAATGCCAGACGCATTTAATGACTTTATGAGATGTCACGAGATCATTTATACCAGCTGCAAAATGCTTGCAAGGATAGACGTCCCTGTCGGACGCCGTGTTCCTGTCGTAACACGTTGCTTTGGCCGAACCCGCCAAGCAAAGGACGCTGCTGTCGGCCGTCAGTCTGTCATCCTTCCTAAGATATGAGGAAGTTGACCGGTTCTTAATTCGTTCAGCCCCAGAGGTGGTGAACTGAAACTCGTTTGTCGCACGAGATTATAAAGGATCAAGGAGATGTGTGATTTCCTCCTCATCCTAAGAATCTCGAAATATCTGTCGATCATGATATCTTAGACGATATTGAAGCGAAACGAGACTGTCATTGATTACTTGTTCATATATTCGGTGACGACTGATAATATGAACAAATTATGATAGGGAACCATGTACCGTTGCCTGAAGTCAACGTAGAATAGACTGTACTAATGGAAACTTGCAATCCAAGTAGACTCCTTAGCGAAAGTGTGTTCGGACCTGTAGCTCCAACGCCACCAATGTTAAACTAGTTTGTTTATTTGGTTATTCGTAAGGAAAAGTGATGAGAATAATGAGATTGTAGAATGCTCGCCTAGTAGCGCAAGGCTTCTCTCACATCTTGGAATTGGTTACGAGATGGGTTATTTCCTCGTAATGGACGTTATAACGGTCCCCTACTTTATCAGTTTAGTAGTTTCCCAAAAACTGATTATGCAGCATGTGATTGTGGTCACTGTTTTATCTCTATGGGGATTTAGACAAAGAGATATAGATGAAGGTCCCTGTGTGACTTCATGTGCTTAAATCAAGTAGTTTCTGACCATGGAACACGATCTCAATTGACTGAGACGTTCACTATATGGATTAATATAATCCGAGCGGATGTGGTATACCGCCTAAGTGAGTACTTGATTAGCTTGGGATACTTGAACAAGTATTATGCCCTTGCGTGTTTTATTACGCGATCCATTTTTGGATTTGCCTTCGAGATGAAGGATCTTGGGAAGAAACGGTAGTGACTCGGCCTGATGATCGACTCCCGTAAAGATTGAATCTAAGTCCATGATTCAGACTACACCCAGAAGGTGTTATGACGTTGTATTCATCGTGACGCTAAGTCGTCAGATTCTCCCATGATCGTTCGATCACTAGACATTGATATAGACCCATTCCGTCCCTGATGTGACGATAAAGAGATATTGAACCATGATGTTCATATCTAAGTACAATAAGCGCATTATTGTACTTGGTCTAATGTGCTAGGACGAACATCTCGTATGCTGTGAATGGTATAGCTCGACACAGCATCGCGCTAACACGCTGCCATCAAAATGGCATGAAAGACATTTTCCCATTACCTTAAGGTAACTGTGGATGAGGGCTTGTCTTATCCCATTTGCGTCATCGAGTGTACCTACCCCCTTCGGTACTCGAATTAACGCAACCCTTTTTCGGTTATACCGATGCCGGTTACTTATCAGACCCGCATAAGGGATATTCCTAACATGGTATGTCTTTACCATTAGGAATAAGGCGACATCTTGGAGGTCTTGGAATGACTCCAAGTGAATCACTCTGATCTATTCGTGCTCTATGAGACGACTAGAGAGTGTATATGACTTCGAGCTAGTATTAGTCATATTTGAATTACATATGTTCTGTCTCACGATCTAGATAAAACACTTGTCATGGAAGACAACTTGTTGTTATTGATCAAGAGAGACATGACTACATTATGCTATTTAGCATTTCTCGCCGAAATTAATCTTCACAAATGAAGTTTAAGAGCATCCAGTTGAATGCTCGTTCTATTCCACGTTAGATTTTCCTGCATCCAGTCGTATGTAAGTAAATGAGGCATCCAGTCGAATGCTCGTACTCTTTCTTGGAATATGAAATCTTTGCACCCAGTCGTGTGCAAGTGAGGGGGAGCATCCAGGTGAATGCTTATTGCACTAATTACTACTTAGTCGAAATCTTCGCACCCTGTCGTGTGCAAGTGAGGGGGAGCATCCAGTCGCATGCTCGTGTACTCTTTTTGTCCTTAGACCAAGGTTTTTTCCCACTGGGTTTTCCTTGGCAAGGTTTTTAGCGAGACACGTTCCCATCTTATCTCACTTAAGATTGCCGAAATTAGGGGGAGTATCCTGTTATATACTTCTTACCACTGTGTACTCTTTTGTCCTTCGACTAGAGATTTTTTCCCACTGGGTTTACTCTAGCAAGGTTTTGATGAGGCACATGTTTTGTGGTTGATCCCCTACTACTACCATTGTTGCACTCTTTTTCCTTCGATCAGAGATTTTCCCATTGGGTTTGCTCTGGCAAGGTTTTGATGAGGCACACTGTTTTGTGGTTAGTTACTTACATGATATTTCGGCCTATATCATTCGGCTACACAGTTTCTCCTAGGTACCGGTTTTGTCCCACACTGGGTTTTCCGGCCCTAAGGTTTTTTATGTGTTTAGCACTGCGAATGAACTCGACTCAGATCGACTGCATGAAGACGAAGAATTCAAGACGTCCAAAGGGGGAGTGTTGTAAGATATTATTGGACTATTGGGCTTGTACTTTATGGGCCCAAGTGGGCTTGTAACCCTACCCCTCTATCTATATAAAGAGGGTTAGGGGTCTTCTATTTGATGATTCATTCATACATTATGATTAATAAAGTCTCCCTTATTGTTGTCTCTCATACCTCTCTCTATATCTATACATATCTCTATATATATCTATAACGAGCTAATATGTCACACAACACACATATTGTTGTTTTTAACTTTTAAGTGTCGTAACATAATTAGCATGATAAGTCTCACTTTTTAAACTTAATTCCTAATAAATCATATATAAGATCATTATTCCCATTTGGTCCCCTAAAAATTTTATTTTTTATAATTGCCCTCATATCTTTCTTTCTCACGTGACCTCTTTCTCTCACGCGAAAAATATCTCTCTCTAAAATCTCCATTGGAATAGTTGAGCTCCTCACCGGATCTCTGTCTGTCAACTCCTGAGACTGGAGGTGACGACACGTCTGTAAACGGTGGCGTGGCTGGACGATCTGGCTGCAGATGATGTGAATGGAGCTGTTTGAAGGTATATATATATATGTGTGTGTGTATATATACATATTTTGTATGTATGTATATATATATATGTTGTGTTAAATTTTCCATCTAAAATATGTTACAGATTCTTTTAGATTAGTAGATGAAACAAATATTGATGTAATTTATTTTATGTAACCTGATCTATATTTGGCGAGAGTTTTAATCCTTGTTATGTATGCATTTAGCCTTTGCTTTTTGTTTGGGGATATATTGGTAACATGGTTCTGATTGTTTCTTATGGCTTTGCCAATATTATCATCTAAATCGGTTTTGTAATAGTCGAATAAAATCTACTCTAATTTATCATAATTGCATAAATTTGGTTCGTATTTGTTTGGCTGGATTTATACAACCGTGCGTCTAGGTATGGTTGCACAAAATTGTACCCGCAACATGTTCGATGAAATGTTCGATAGATATATTGTTATGAAGTGTATACGACAATATATGGAATTATATTGTTACTTCTTTGCTTGTTTTACGTTGTAAAATGTATACTTTTGATAAGTGAGTATATAGATCTATAAGCTTAAAATGACAAGAACGCTTGAACCAGACAGTTCAAGAGGTTAGTGGTTCATATCCATCCGGATCTTAAAAACTATATGGAATTTTATGTATTTTTTATTGACTCATATGCTACTTTTATGCAACTTTATTTATCCGTATGCACATTTTTATGTATTTTTTGATTTATATGCATTTTAAAAGCATTTCTATTAACTCGTATGCACTTTTATACATTTTTTATTGATCCGTATGCATTTTTTATTTACTCGTATTCACTTTTATGCATTATTTTATGCATCTTTTATGCACTTTATGCATATTTTATAAACTTTTTATGCACATTTTTACATTTTTTATACACATTTATTCATCTTTTATGCATATTTTATATATTTTTTATACACATTTATGCACTGCTTATGCATAATTTATACATTTTTATACACTTTATGCACAATTTATGAAATTATATGCACTTTTTATACACTTTATATGCACATTTTTTGCACATCTTATGCACTTTCTATGCACTTTTATCGATCCGTGTGCACTTTTTATGCATTTTTTATTTATTTTTTATACACTTTTAATACACTTTTTATTGATTCGTATGCACTTTTTATGCCTTTTTATGAACTTTTATACATTTTTTAATTCATTTTTTGCACTTTTATGCATTTTTAATGCACTTTTTATTGACTCATTGGCACTTTTATGCATTTTTTATGCACTTTATATACACATTTTATCCACATTTTATGCACTTTTTATATAATTTTATGCATTTTTATCGACCCGTGCACACTTTTATGTACATTTTATACATTTTTTATGCACTTTTTATGCACTTTTAATCGACATGTATGCACTTTTATGCACTTTTTATGCAATATTTATGTGCTTATTATGTACTTTTTATGCGCTTATTATGCACTTTTTATACACTTTTATGCATACATATGTACTTTTTTATGCACTTCTATGCACTTTTTATGCACTCGTATGTACTTTTTATTGATCCGTATCTAGTTTTAGGTATTTTTATGCATCTTTTATGCACATTTTATGCATTTTTTATACATATTTATGCACTTTATATGTATCTTTTATGCAACTTTTATGTATCGTTTATGCACTTTTTATGCATATTTTATGCACATTTTATATTTTTTATGCACTTTTTATGCATATTTTATGCACCTTTTATATTTTTTATGCACTTTTTATGACCAGAATGCATTTTTTATTGACTCGTATGCATTTTTTAAATTTTGAATTTTTTCAAATTTTTCTTTTTTTTTTTTTTGGATTTTTTCTATTTTTTAAACATTTTTTGTGATTTTTTTTTTGTGTAAAAACTTTTTTTTTTTGAAAGAAACTATTTTTTTGTGAAATAAGCTATTTTTTTATGAAAAAAGTAAGTTGATTTTTATTTTTATACATTTTTCCTCATTTTTGTTATTTTGAAAATATTGTTAATTTTTTCATACGTTTTTTTTTTTAGATTTTTAGAGAGAGAGAAATTATAATTTCTAGGTTAGAATAATGACAATTTTGTAATTTGGTTGAATTTTAAAAAAATATGACGTATTGGGGATGAAAAAATTGAGGTGTGACCTTTTAGTGATAAAATATCAAAAAGTGTAACTGAGAAATTACCTCTGTATTTTTACATCACAAAGCGATTTTATGCTAGGCTATTAGCGTATCACTGGGAAAAACAGTACGTAGCAATAGCACTTTTAAAAGCATCGAGGACAAGCATATATTGAACAACAATAGCTACAATCTTAAGTATCATCATAACTAGCATTCGGGCGAATTGCAGACTCAAATACTAGACAAGAACAAACAATAAATTTGGTAGTGGAAAACTACATCAATCCACTTCTTAACGATTATACCAAATTGGTTAACAAATCATTTTTCAATCAAGAATGTGCCAATTTTGTTTCGGCCGAAAATAAACTTTTGAAACAAACTTGTACTGAATCACAACGATTTGTTTAGGATTTCGTGGATGACATGTCCTAAAGCAGCATAAGAAGACCCGCCATCCACCATCCACTCCAAAATAATATTTGATTTATTAAGAGTCAAAAGTTGTAGCAAGCCTCTCGCTAATTTAAAAAGTTGTCACAAATCTGTCGCAAATTGACTAAAATGTCACAAAACCGTCATAAAAACCGTCGCTAATAAGCTCGTAACAAAAAATGTCGTCACTAATCCCGTCGCTATTTGGGTATTTTTTTTGTAGTGACCGTACACTCCTCTTTCATCGCCTTCACTTTCTTCCAGATTTCTGCATTACCACTTTTTTCCATCAATAGTTTGATCCCTTTCTCGATCTCTTTCCTAGTCAATATAGTAGGATTATCAAATAAATGATGGTCTAGCTTAATTTCTATTGCAAGACCCAACTCTTTAACCATCTCAAAAGCATTCAATTGTTGCTCAGCATAGAGAGGCCAAGTAGCCATCGGCACTCCGTAGGACAAGCTCTCACGAGTAGAATTCCATCCACAGTGAGAGACAAACCCTCCGACACACGGATGTGATAACACTGCAACCTATGGGGCCCAACCTATCACTTTCCCTATCTGTTTTGTCCTATCAAGAAATCCTTCTGGCAACACGTCGTTCAAGTTCTCATATTCCGACGGAAGTTCCACAAAATCATGCAACTTGCCTTTCGGCGGGGGCCTTCGTAGGGCCCACAAAAACCGATGCCCACTTTGCTCTATAGCAAGGGCTATATCTCTACCACTTGTTCCGCCTCGAACGCTCCCATGCTCCCAAAACAAAGGAACACAACAGATGCCAAAGGCTGGTTGTCCAACCACGTCTTGATTGTTTCATAGCGGACAATGTCGTTTTCGTCATTGTTCAAGTTGAGCACGGGACCAACCGCATGGATCGGTGGTATCCTTTTGTCCTCGGACATACACTTGATAGCGCAGGATTCGAGCTTCGTGAAAGTATTGACCAAAATGCCCTTAACATTTCTAAACCTCCTTGAAGAATCGAGGAAAAAATCAAACCCGCATTTTCTTTAGTGAGCACGATAGACGGCAGGATCTTAGCAGGGACTGGGTGCACAAAACCGGCGATAGACAACTCGGTTTCAGACCCCTTGAACTCAGTTAAATCCTTGTTCTCATCATCGTAAGCAGACTGGAGATAAAACAAGAAGCTAATAAAGCAAGCATTACTGGTTGCAAAAGCGTAACACGGTGCCCCAAACCCATCCGCCACGTCAGCAAAGGGAGTGCAAAACATATCCACGACGAAAGCAGCGGGTCCTTCAGAAATGTAGCAGTTTTTGATGCGCGGCATGTTTATGTTAAGTAGCTTGGTCATTTGATCAGGACGGGTCATGGAGCTGATGCTGTCCGATGAGCTTTCGTCTAATGACAGGTTGACGAACCGCACACGTGGTGGAGGCTGATTGGATAGAAGAGATTGAGTGTAGGAGTTGAGCTTGGATTGGAACGGGTCTTCCATTATGAAGATTGTAATAGATACACGATCGTCTCGGCTGGTTAGCGATTTTCCTAGCTCCATCATCGGTGTGAGATGACCGGCTCCCGGGGCAGGGATCAATGCCAGCTCAGCTTTCTCCATTTTAAAAAGAAATAAAAATATCTCAGGATATATTCTGGTAGTAGTTGGTGTAATTCTATTAGTTGAAATGGGCATGCACAAGAGTATTGAGTTTTATTCACTTATAAACCTAGATTGGACCAAGTGGAGATAATTAGGGGTTGTGAACCCTCATGTATACTTATTGATGAAAAAAAAAAGAAAAAAAAAGTGCTTTTATGTTTAATCTTCAAAAAATACCGATTCAAGCCCCATTTAACAAAAGTAGTATTTTAGCCTCTCCTCTTTATGTTTGTTAATTTGATGCCGTTTTTGTTGTTACTTGTGAACGTATGATTGTTTGACACCCCCATTTCATTTTCGACCTCTTATTCAATGCAGAATGTTAAAGCCAAAAAATTTGACGTAATTGCTTTGCTGGCGTGGGGATCACATTTCAACAATTATTGAACTATTGAAACTAGAAAGAAAGTACACTTGAAAGATGATCTCAAAAACATAAAAGAATTTGAAGGAGGATGAATATAATGTTATATGGGTCCCTCCATCCATTCCCTTTTAATTATAAATTACAAAATTACGTATAATTTTAACCGGTTTATAAGTTTTATCAAAATTGTCGAAATGAATTTTTTTAAAATTTAATCATAAAATTTAACATTTGAACTATATGATTAATTTTAAAAAATTTCATTCCGATAATTTTGATACAAATTTTTAACCGGTTAAAATTTCACGTAATTTCATAATGAATTAAATGATGTTTGACTTGTTTGACTGTTTGGTGTCAATTTTTAATTTTATGGAGAATGCAAAAATATAGCGATTAGCATTTGTTACAGTATAGTTGTAAAGCCAACTTAATGAATTCACAAACGCAAATGTTGTAACGACAACTTACTGAAAATAAAGAAAAGTTGCAAAATGATATCAGAAGGTGTAAAATGCAAACGCTCAAATAACAGTTATCAAAATTTAGTCTTGAAGTAATTTCTCCTAATATGTTGAATCATTCTTGTAGTCGTTTAGTTTATGGAAATCCTTTATGTTTGCTAAGAGCTTCGTACTGGATTCGTGTTTAATTATCAAGAAGAGTTCGTTAAGACTTCATCGATAAAATGTCCCATAGCCATATAAGAAGACCCGTTCTCAACCACTGCCATCCGACTCTTCTCACTCATTGCCTTCACTTTCTTTCGAATTTCCGCACCGTCACTACCTTCCATCAGCTGTTTTATCCCTCTCTCTATTTCGTCCGCAGTCACTATCTCCGGCTTTTCTTTCCTGTAGTCCATTTTAATCTCGACCGAGAGTCCTAAATCCTTAACAAATTGGAAAGCGTTCAACTGTTGCTCTGCATAGAGCGGCCAAGTAGCCACTGGCACACCGCACCATAAACTCTCTAGGATAGAGTTCCATCCGCAGTGGGAGACAAACCCTCCTACAGACTCATGTGACAACACTGCAACCTGTGGGGCCCACCCTATGACCTTCCCAATTTCCTTTGTCCTATCCATAAAGCCTTCCGGTAGGACCTCTCTAAAGTCATCGTATTCCGATGGAGGCTCCATTTTGCCCTTTGGCGGGGGCCTCCGTAGAGAACACAAGAATCGGTGCCCGCTCTGCTCTAGACCTTTGGCGATTTCGATGACCTGCTCAGCCTCAAACGATCCCATACTCCCGAAACATAAAAACATGACAGATTCCATAGGCTGAGTGTCCAACCATGTCATAATATCCTTGTATTCATGCATGTTGGTGTTAGTCTCGGGATCAAGTCTAAGAACCGGTCCTACTGGATAAAGAGGCGGTACCCGAATATCTTTGGATAAACATTCTATCCCATGGGGTTCTAATTCTGTGAATGTATTGACCAATATCCCCTTGACAGTCCTCAAACTTCTCGGAATTGGTAGGAAGTTAAGGGATCCCGTGCTATCTTTCTCAAGCACCACCCAAGGCAAGACCTTAGCGGGAACCGAGTTCACAAATCCAGGAACACGTAACTCGATGTCCGAATCTTTGAACTCAACAATATCGCGATTCTCATCATCGTGAAGGGATTGGAGGTGCAATAGAAGACTCAAAATACCTGTTACAATGTAGAGCAATAATCAGGAGACATTATATACAATTCTTCAACGCACACCACTACACCAGCAAACTATATACTCCTTAACTTGAACTTGAAGAGTTTTTTTTATTTCGGCTTCTTCTTTAAGAATGACAAGATTGGTCATCAAATGTAAAATTCCTTGTGAATGGAAAAGATATATGACATCCATTTCTACTTTTTATAATCTAACGGGTCCTTGAAGCTAGTCCAGTTTTTTTAGAGACGTCCTTCATTACTTGTATATATTTTTGAGTTTTATTTGGCTGCAACCTGGGTATCTCGGTTTTCCTTTATTGTAGGATCATTGTAACAAAATTTTCTTTTCTCCCTCCCATTCTTAAACTCCTTCCCTTTAATTAGTTAAATTAATAGGTTATTCACATCACTTTCCAATGAATGATATTGCTGCCATTAAACACAGCTTTTCAATGTCATATATATTTCAGTTTTATTTTTCTGACTTGTTCAAACAATTTTGCTTTGTTATTAGAGGTAATTACAGTTCCATTCGGTATTAGGTAACCCAATAGCGATCCGTTCGGTTTTGAATTTTGACGAAAAAAACAGAAAAAAATTAAGATTATATACTTGGATAAAAAAAATTAAATGCAAAAACATAATAAATTCGAGTTACATAATATTCATAAATAACGACTATGACAAGCAAAACAACAAACACTCAACACTAGTCTAGAAAAAATGGTTTTTATATATATTATGATTTTTTCGATTTTCGTTTTGGTTTACAAAGTTATGAACCGAAAAATAAACCGGATGAAACTATTTCAGATCGGTTTTAAAACTTTTTAAATTTTAAAATCTAAACCGAACAATTATTAGGTTTTCCCAAAAAAAAACAACCCCAGCCTAGCTACTGATTAGTATGAAAGAGGGACGTGATAACAAATAGTCAATCATTTTTCCATATGACGAATTGAAATTATGATAATTATATATAATTTTATTAGAATCACAGAAAAGTGAGTTATACTAGTACAGTAGTACATATTTATTTATCCATATTTTCCCTTCATTACTCTTTGAAAAGCTATATAAATATATTTACAAAGCAAGCTCTATGTTTCACCAAAAAATTGCATTACCAAGCCCGGAAGTGAAGAACACATAAGAAGGCACCCCGAATTCGGCCGCTACTTCCCCAAAGGAAATACAAAACATGTCCACAACGAAGCCCACTACAGGACGAGTTGACTCATAAATAAACTCTTTCACTCGAGGCTTGTGGATTTTGACTAACTCAGGAAAGATTTGCCCACGGGGCTTGGTCCGGATATGATCCGATGCGGCCTCGTCTAGGGTAAGATGGACAAACCGTATACGTGGTGGTGGATCGTTGGATAGTAGGGATTCGATGTAGGAATGGATCTTGGATTGGAAAGGTGGGTTCATGATAAAGACTGTGATCGAGATCCGACTGTCACAGTTAGTCAAGGCTTTGGCGAGCTCTACCATCGGCACCAGGTGACCAACACCCGACGCCGGGAGGAATACTAGTTCTGCAGTATTCTCCATTTTTTTTCTCTCTTTTTTGGATTCTTCTTCTCACGCTTAAGATGTCTAAAAATCTAAACGTTTATAAATGTAACTAAATTGTGCATTGGCGTATGAATACTTGTAAGTGAATTGTTTTATGGAAGTGGGATCAAATGTGGTGAAGTTTTTCATGACTCGTTACTTCTAGAATGGTTTTTCTTGTGAAACTATGCTTCTAGAATGGTTGAACTTTACCATGAAAATTGAAACTGATGTCACTGCGTTGCTGGATAAGATTTGTTGATCTTTGTTTGGAAGTTAATATTTTGTTTTTTATATGTTTTCCTAAAAAAAATTCGATTTATTTTATTTGTAAAGTGTTTATTCAAAAAAACCTGTAAAATTTGATTTCTTATATTTATTTTTGTTATTTATTAATATTATTATATTATAAATTGCACAAAACAAACAATAAATACCAAAAAATATATAAATTCAAAATATAAATATTTTTTTTAACAAACACTTTAGAAATAAAACAAAACAAAACGTTAATTTAAAAAAAAAAATTACCAATACATATAAAAAAAAAACGATAACATAAACTTAAAAACACCATCGGTATGAAATTTGTTTGGGGTTAAGATTCATTTTCATATATAAACTAATATCTTAATACTAGCACCGAAAGTGTATACCAAAAGATTATAATTTACTCAAAAGTGACAACAATCAACTAGTCCTGACTGTGGACCGCAAGTCATATACTACCTGATAAAAAACCATTTAAATTGATCAATATGTGGTTTCTACACAAACCATAGACCAAATATATTGAACGTGTATATTCTTTCTGGAAATTCATTAATTTGAGGACGACAAAAGTGTCACGTTTACACCATAAAGATTCGTCCACACATTTTGACTGTACGTAATAAGCTTTTCATATGTACAGAGAACCAAGCTTTTTATAGAGAACACACACAAACTTTAAGACTAAGAGCACATGCATAATGTACATCAACTATTTTACTTATATTGTGGATTTTAACATTGAAAATCTTTTACATCAATAACCAAGTCGTGTCCTCAAATTAACTTTATCAGTTCATTCATCTCAGATACCTGTGAAGAATTCCATATCTCAAAAATAAAATAATGTTTTCAATTCATCACCCTCATTTTTCATTTAAGTAAAAGATTTTCTGTCTTCCACTATACAAACTACAAACCTTCCCGCCACCATCAACACTATATGTGTACTCCATTCACTCTTAGATTATTATTTATTTATTATTAAATGAGAGAGAATATTTTAATTAGTATAAAAAATACTAAATAGGAAAGTATATTTCAGGAGAATTGATGTGTAACGTAATTGGTTAATCTCACAATAAACAAGTGCAAGATACATATTGTTCCTTACTATCCAGTTTTAACGGCTGACTCAATATATTGTAGATCAAACTAATAAGACATATGTATCATGCATGCATACATTATATTGTAATTAGGATTATTATTCTTAATTTGAATTTAAAATACTTAGTAAATATTTGATAAGATACTAATTTTGCCGGCAATTTTTTTTCTCTTTATATACAGCAAATTTCCTATGTCATGGTAGTAATATTAACCACTATGTTTTATTTCGAGTCACCCAACAAATGGATGTTGGAAATTTAGTATAGCACAATGGCCTTGTTTGGTTGCAAGCTTTTTTGCTTACTTTTACTTTTACTTTTATGGTATGTTTGTTTGGCTGCCACTTTTAAACTTTACTTTTATAAAAGTAAACCATTAAGTATGCTTTTGGCTTTACTTTTACTTTTACTTATATTTAGTTTGTTTGGCCGTCATCTCATAAGTATACTTTCGGTGAAAAGTAAATGTCTATAAGTAGACTTTTTAAAAGTAAGTTTGATGATACTTTTTAAAAGTACTTTTGATGATACTTTTACTTTTGATGATACTTTTAAATAGGTTTTAATCTGAATGTGCTTTTAAAGTACAGTTCAAAACATAGTTCCTATCATCATTATATTTTCCTAATTTTGTATTTTTTAATTTTTAAATAATAAAATGTTTTTTTGCTAGTTAATTATTTTGCATTATTCTATTAATCGAAATAAACAAGGGGTAATTCCCTATAAGTACCTCATAGCAACTTATATTCCTCCTAGATAACTTGATAATTTCACATTCCTCATAGGTAACAATTTTTAATTATTTAGTTTATTTACTAAATTGTCATACAAACCAAAATATAATATACATATTTTATCTTTTTACAAACTCAAAAAAATAGTTTTAAATTACAACAAAATAAAAAAAAACACAAAAAAATTATAAAAATAAAAAAAATCACAAAAAATATAAAAAAAAACAAAAAATTATAAAAAAAACCACAAAAAATCATAAAAAATTATAAAAATAACAAAAAATCACCAAAAATTATTAAAAAAATACAAAAATCACAAAAAAATTATAAAAATTATAAAAAATCACAAACTTTTAAATAAATTAAAAATATATATATATAATTTTTTTTGTCAATATAACACTTTTTATACCGAAAAATCAAAAAAAAATATAAAAAATCACAAAAACTTATAAAAAATAACAAAAAATTAAAAAAATAATAATTTTTTTTTTGTAACTTATTTAAAATTTTGTGATTTTTTGTGATTTTGTGATTTTTTATAATTTTTTTGTGATTTTTGTGAATTTTTGTGAATTTTTTTTTCATTTTTGTGAATTTTTTCATTTTTTATATATTTTTTCATTTTTTAATATTTTGTGATTTTTTTAATTTTTTTAATTTTTTTTGTAATTTTTTTTAAAATTTTGTGATTTTTTTTCATTTATTTTGAGATTTTTTTTATTTTATATAATTTTATGTGTTTTTTTTTCATTTTTTATGAAATATGTATATGACGTTTTGGTAAATAATTAAAAAGTAGTACCTATAGGGAATATGAACTTATGGAGGTACTTAGGAGTAATATAAGTTCAAAAGTAGTACCTATTGTGCATTATTTGAATAAACAATACATTTTCACTCAAAAAGTAAAAGTAAACATATTTTACCAAACAACATTTTTAATGAAAAGTATACTTTTACGGCGTTCACCAAACAACATTTACTAACTAAAAAGTAAACATAAAAAGTATATTTTTCAACCCATTTACAAAAAGTATACTTTTGAACATAAAAGATGCGACCAAACGAGACCAATGTCCTGTTTAGCATTGCTACTTCCTTAGAGGATGTTTAGTTGTTTCGGTTGCATCAGACTAAACATCACTGAAAATGACGGATCACCTTTATCGGTTTCAGATGCGGTTCCGTTACTGCAGTCGGTTCCGCCTTTTTTCCCTCTAGTTATTTCTCTTACCTTCCTCCTTTAGATTTCGTTCAAGAAAAAATATGGACAGTTGTTAATTAAAAGAATTGGTCTCTATAATTTCAGAAAATTACAAATCAACCCCTCAACTGATAAAAAACCGTAAAAAAAAAAAAAAAAAAAAAACCAAATTTTGAAATTTTATAAAATGGTCTAAATAACGGCTTGTTTTATTTTTTTGGTTCCAAAAGTTTTAACAAATTAAAATTTGACATCTATCTCTTTGCATAAATTCATACCTAATTTCAATTAACACGCAATTTACTTATTTATATTAACTTTTCTGTATCATTATATAAAGGGATAGACTTACTCATACAAAAGGCCAACTTTCATAGATAATAACAAAAATTTATATAACCCAAGTTTTTGTCACCCGATAATCCAATATGTTAACTCCTTCAATTTTATGATCAACATTTCCCTCATCGGTCATCTCAACCTTCAAAATTCAAACCCATGATAAAAGTGAGAAAGTGTGGATAGAACTCAAAGATAATCAACTTTGCAAAACTTACATGCCCATATATATATATATATATATATATATATATATATATATACTAGTAATCGTACATGATGCGTGTGTGACGCGCAATGCAATTAAAATATAAAAAATAAGTGTAGTTATGATACAAATACGTGGATAATACAAAAAAAATAGTATAATCTTTAAAAGAATGTTTGGTTGTTAAAGAGAGTACATAGTGTTATTAGTTGTTATTTTTTATTTTATTTTTTTTATGTGAGCATGATATTATTGTAATTACTAAAAAAGTATAGGGGTATTTTTGAAAAAAATTGGTTAAATTGGACAGGCTCGTTTGACTTGGGTTAACTTATTATAATAGAATGATATATATCCACAGATAGGATCTTTGACAATTTTATTTTTTTGGTTTATTTTTTATTTTTATTTTATTTTTAAATACGGTGCTAAATCTTCCGCTATGGCGTTATTGCCAAAAAATACATGTCAATAACAACCGCGAGTTATCCAAGTGTTGGGTTTGTAATTGTATATCGGGAAACTTGCGTCGCCATTTTGGCGGTTTGAGTTAGAGGGTGAAGCAAGTTCACACACGGTATTAATACGAGTTAATTAGGTAACAAAGCGGAAGAATCAAACAAAAGGGAATTACTAGGTAACAGTCAGATTATATGACTGGTTCACAACCCGTTAGCATAAAAATATGTCAAATACATAAAAAAAAAATGATTAATATTTAAGTTTAGGGTAGGCCTCCCTAGAGTTTTATATTTTTATTTGAGTTTTTAGTGTGTTATACAATTTATTTTTAATTTATCAAATTATAATTTGTTGAAAATATGAAAAATAAATTAGTTATTGAAAAACATTATCTAACCATCCATTTTTTAATCTAACGATGGTTAATGTGATTATTCCATAAACAGTCAAATAAAGTGACTGTTTCCAAGGAGACAGACACTCAAACAAAATGTTGTATGATTCAATAATAGGTATTCTCTCTCTCTATATATAAACTCTTCGTCAAATAATCATTTGTTTTAAAACAATCAACATTTTATGTTAGAGTAATAATTTTGCGGAACTCGCTAGTTACAATTATACGGGAAATAACGTATAAAAATCCAACAAAAATGGCATGCCATAATTCAAAACACCCTAAGAAATAAAATAATAATGCACGTGGATCAAGATCCACTTAATATGATATCGACCTTGATGACCACGTTGACACTGAAAATGCTCGGTATTGGATAAGTTAGAGAAGGCAAAAGGTAAGAAAGAGGTAAAGACGTCTGTTTCTCAAAGCTAACTTTTAACATTCACTATGATATTGGAATTTCTAGCATTCTATAAGCGGATGAAATTGTGAAGTATAAATGATCGATTAGCAATTTGTTAATAATAGCGGATACAACTGATAGGAAATCGTGTGCACAACTTATTTCAATAAAAACGCAGATTATTATTATGTATCCTAATGATAAGATAGAAGGTTTTGGATCTTCAACAAACAAAATGAAATTGTCATTTAATTTTTGTAACTTTTTCTTAAATTTGGTTTTTTTTAATAAATATTATTTTCTCTTTTCATTGATGTAGTTTTTTTTAACTATTGTAATGTTTTATCAATAGATAAAACCATTGTTTATGTTTATATTGTTTATATTATACTTTTTAGCATACATGGAAACTGAAAAGTACTTCTAAACACACACTCATAAACTTACTCAGTCATTTCTCACGTACGAATCAACAGTCACCTCCCATTTAAACCAACACTTCTAATCCAAAATCCATAAACATGTCATCCATACCTTTGAGATAGCAATACGATTGTGGTAATTCCCATTGTGATAACTCTAGCACAACTTATCCTTGAATAAGCTAGAAACTCGATCACTGAGTACATGTGAAATCGTCAAAGATATCCGTTAAATCAAAATTAAAGTTCATTTGATTGTATGTTTTAATACATAGCCTGGAATAACAATTATTTTTTCAAAGATTTGTGTCTATAAGACATGTATAATATTAACCATCAACTAATTAAGTAAAGTTTTGATTGCAACATAATGAATAAGAAAGTATACAGGATACAAAAAGATGGTTTGGTTTTGATACTTTCTATCCATTATAAACAGGAAGTTCATAAAGAATTTACCGATTTAGAGGATCCAGAGAAATAAATATGTTAGATATGTTCACCTACACACTTGTACCATATATAGTTACCGGTATGGGAAACGGAATGGAAACCTGAAACGTGAAAAAAATAAAATAAAAAATCTAAATTTTACACGTGAAACGAGAAGCGGGAATCGAGAAACGAAAAGCATGACATTTAAAAGGCAAATAGTGTTTCCCCGTGACATATCCCCGGTAAAAATAAAATACCAATGCTACATATAATATTTGAGTCTAAAAGATTGACTTTCAAACCACACATCCCCGACATACGAAATTTCATTTTTTGAAAGCTCGTGTAGGGATTGGGCATCTTAGAGAAAAGTGCAGCATATACAGTTTATATAACTTTATATTATTGTAGCAGGAAAGAAAAATATCCATTGCATTTTGTCCTCATTACTCTAAAAATCTAACTCACGGACTAGATAGTAGCAAAAAGCTATGCCACCCCCCTTTATCGTTCATTTGGACCCTAGCAAGATTGAATATATTACCCCACTGCTTTATCTAAAAGAAAAGGTAAGGTATAAAATACCGACGAAACCAGAAAAAAATGGAGTATTCTTGTCTTATTTACGTGGCTTTAATCAAATCAAGAAATGCCTTTCAATCAGCAATAGTAGGGTTTCAAACTTGGCACCCTTAGATAATAGTAATTTGTCACAGTCTAGTTTTGTTTTGGTCTAAGTTTACTGATTGAACGCAGAAGCGTATTTCTCCTTAACTAATTCATGAAAATGATAGATAAAATTGTAAAGATTTACATAAACATGACAAAGTTTAAAGGGAAAGTCGCTTTTTCGCGTTAATTCCTTATTAAGGTACAACAATCTTTACAACGTTACGGTTCTCTACAAGTTTTAGTCATGGTCGGTGTTTCGGTTGTCGTTTCGCCATTTCAATTTGTTTGAACTCGTGTATAGTTTCAAGGTACGGAGAACCATATGAAACTACCAGTTCTAGCATTTTTAGCACCCAAAAAAATCAAGGAAGAAAGGTTTGTCAAGCTGCACCAGTTCTTTTATGCTACCTTCTTTTTGTAGTCTATCAATGAACACAAGTATTAAGAGTGCATGTTTGCATGCGCTAGTTATTTTGCTTCCTTTCTTTCAATCGTTGTCAACTTGTCATGTTACTAACTTGAGCTTTCCCATTTTTTTGAACCTAAATAAGCTAGAAGCTTTAAGCCAAGATTAATTTAAGTTTTCCTTGGGTTTGAAAAAAACTACTTTATTTTCCTAAAATCTATATAACAACTAGTAAACAATCACCAAGAAAAATACTCCATTGGTCTTATTGTATAACCCCCCCCCCCCCCCCCCCCCCCCCCCTCTCTTGCCTTCTCTATTTATCTCCTAGCCTCTATATATATAAGTAAGAGCCATGCTAAATGGTTAACAAAGCAAGCTAACTCTTGAGAGTACACAACTACACTCTCCCAATACCAATGGGGAAACATAATGTAGCAAGTCTCTTGATCTTTCTACTCCTTAACTTGGGTACATTACTAAACACTTCTCTTGCTTGGTCTTGTCCATATTGCCCATTCCCAACTCCTCCTACTACACCAACATGTCCACCTACCCCGGTTACGAAACCGCCGTATATACCAAAACCACCTGTTACAAAACCGCCACCACATATCCCCCACCCTCCCATTGTCAAACCACCACCACATATACCAAAACCACCCGTCACAAAGCCACCACCGCATATACCAAAACCTCCAATTAAACCACCACCTTACACACCAAAACCACCGATTGTGAAACCGCCACACCTTCCAAAACCACCAATCGCAAAGCCGCCACACGCACCCAAACCACCACACATGCCAAAACCACCCCATGTACCAAAACCACCTATAGCAAAGCCTCCCCACATACCAAAACCACCCTATGTACCAAAACCACCTATAGCAAAGCCTCCCCACGTACCAAAACCACCGGTTTCTAAACCACCACCTATCCCCAAACCACCCGTTGTACCGAAACCACCCATTACAAAACCACCACCTTATGTACCCACACCACCTATTGCTAAACCGCCACCGTATACGCCAACACCACCTATTGTAAAACCACCACCATATATACCCAACCCGCCAATTGTAAAACCGCCACCTTATATGCCAACACCACCTATTGTCAAACCGCCACCTTATACGCCAACACCACCAATTGTTAAACCACCACCATATATACCAAAACCGCCGATCGTTGAACCACCACCTTACATACCTCTACCACCACCACCTGTTGTCCTGCCGCCTGTAATGCCAGTGCCATGTCCACCGCCGCCTCCAAAACCAGCACAACCAACTTGCCCCGTCGACGCTCTCCAACTTGGTGCATGCGTAGACGTACTTGGAGGCCTTATTCACATAGGAATAGGAGGCAGTGCTAAAAGCACGTGCTGCCCTTTGCTTGGGGGGCTCGCGGACTTGGATGCGGCTGTTTGCCTTTGTACCACCATTAAGGCTAAGCTTCTCAATATTTATATCCTTATTCCCATTGCTCTTGAAGTTCTTGTGGACTGTGGGAAAAACCCTCCTCCGGGATTTCAATGCTCTGATTATTAAGGTACTTATATGGGACTCGTTTTATAAAAATTTGTCTTTTGTAAATGTACGTGTAGTTACATATTTTAGTACGTGTATTTTTTTTTCCGATTCCAAGTAGTGAGAACTAGGCGATTGTAGTGTAACTAAAAAAAATGTGTTTTTTTTTTTTACTTTAAACTGGCTGATGTTACTAAAGAAATATCTATTATACATTTACACTCTTATTTCTCAAAGTAAAAATAAGTAGTACATTTCCGTTTACTTCAACATATGTACCAAATACAGTTCCTTACTATCAAGGCATAGCACATTGTAGTATACTTGTGTGCAATAACCAAACCTGCATACTGTAGTGGTAGCTAGGTGTAGAACTATAAAAAACCAAAATCCAATGGAAAGTTTAAGGGGGAAAACCACAAGGTAGAGAGTTTGGAGTATACTTGTGAACGATACGATAAACAGACTTGATCGATATTTACATCGATCTGGAATTATAAATTCTAACACTCTCCCTCGCTGGTCCGAAATTTCAAGAGTCCAACAAGCGGATATAATGAACGGGTGGAGGTAAGAATCAACATCGATAGCCCGCTCTTATATCATATTAGATCTCATATAACTTACTATTAAAATGGCTCGTAATGATAAGGATAAATAACTTTTTATAAACCACGAACTTGATCGATATTACATCGATGTGGGATAATATAAACTCTAACGATATTATTTTGCACGAACCTTTTTTTTGTGTATAACCACACATTGGCTGGTGATCTATTAAGTTGACTTTTTTTTCTTTTCTAAAACAAAGCTAGAAGATTTAAGCTAGGAAATGTACAATTTGCTTCTTAATTTCGGAAAAACAACTGGTAGTTTTTTTTTTCTCAAATACAACTGAACAACCCAAAAATCAAATTAATAAGTTGATAAGAATAACAGAAATCAATCTTTTATTATGGTCATTGGTTTAAGCATGTTGATCTATAGTACAATACATAACGAAGGACTGAAAGTGTAATTTAAAAACTTGGATATTAAGCCTTCCGGGATATATTTGGGAAAAGCTTCTGAGCAAGAAGACGTATTTCCATCTTGAATATGACATATGCTTATTATAACTAATACATTGCTTTTATTTTTTGTCTATCATTCTTTTACATGAAAGGCTGTTTAATATATGCAGGACATGCCAGAGTTTTGCTTAATATGAAGATATAGACGCCCCAAATGAAGCATCAGAAATGATTGAGTGGAACTACCTACTTTATATATTATTCCCAGCATGGAAATTGGTTCTAAAGTCCCGGCATCGTGTCCTCGTTTCGTATGAGTTTTAGGTGATAATTAGTTCGATTTCAAGTTATCAAGATGATCAGTAATAAAATGACACATAATTAAGTGTCCGAGATTCTAAATTCTTGTATGAGTTTACCTTGGACGGTGTAGATGTTAGGATGTGTTTGCAGACTAATATAGTACTGTTTAGTATGCTGTTTGGGTTTCGTCTATTAAATTTTGTTGCATTAAATCAGATCTTTATTAAAAAAACGCCACTCGATATTTGGTATGATCATGTACGCCTATTGTCAGGGGAAGCTAAGTGGGGACGATCGGGTGCCACGACACCCCCATAATTTTAGAAATCCCAAGTGACGTAATTTTTTTTTAGTATAATTTCTTTTTAGGTGTAGATTTGGTATCCCCATAAAAATATGTTACTTGTACATATATTTATAGCTAATGTTTGAACCCAAAACACAATAATTAAATTTGGGCCGAAAGACCCAATTATATTTTTCTTTGATATTGGACTGTTTAAGATTTAATTAAAAAAAAATAACATCAACAACACTTCTCTTCGTGCGTGTCAGCGTGTGTATCAAAATAAAAAATAAAGTTGAAAAAAGAAAAACTCCACTCCTCTGTGCTGTTGTGCACCGCATTGATTGGGGTTAGATTTAATTAAAAAAACATCAACAATTCTATACTTCTGGCTCGGCAAGGTATACTCTTCTATTTATTTTTTCTTTTAATATTCTTCTTTTTATTATATGTATTGATGTTATGTTGCACCATAGGTGTTTGATTAAAGTACTCAAAGGGAAAAAAAATAGGCTATTAACTCTTAGAGTTTTAATCTGCAGATCTGGTATCGCTAATATTTTTATCGAGTATAAAATGGGAAAGACATCTAAAATAAATTCGTTCTTTAAGAGAGCTAATGTTTCTCCGACGGAAGAGAATGTTGGTAGTAGTGTTGATCACGTGACAATCGATACGCCTAGTCCTCCAACAAAAATTCAAAGAATCGACACAGTAGAATTTGATATTAATTCGCTAGAGCGTGATCCTGGATTACGTAGAAAAATTTGGGAGTATCCTGTTAATAGGCGTGACGAAGTTCGTAGGGCGTACATAACTCTACATGGTCCAAATCGTCCCGATTTAGGAAAAAAATATCCGTATACTCTTGCATCCGCCAAGGCTCGTCCTCGAAGATTTCAAGCTCCGTGGTTTGCTTTATTTTCGTGGTTGGAATATTCAGTGGCCAAGAACAAGGCTTTCTGTTTTCCTTGTTTCCTTTTTGCGCCTCCGGATGGGTCTAGTTTTGCAGGACATAGTGCATTTGTTGTTGAAGGTTTTGATGGTTGGAGGAAGGTCAATAGCGGGAAAACTTGTTCTTTTCGTTTGCATGAAGGTGTTAATTCCGATTCTTGTCATCGAACCGATGAACATAAATGGAAGGAAATACAAAACCCAACTCAAAATATTGAAAGGGTGATTGTAAAATTTTCTGCCGAACAAGTTTTTAACAATCGCATTCGCTTAAAAATTTCTATTGACTTGGTTCGAAGATTGGCCTTTCAAGCTATGCCTTTCAGAGGGCATGATGAGAAATCAACATCAAACAACCGTGGTAATTTCCTTGAGTTTTATGATTTATTAGCATCATATAATGAAGAAGCCACCAAAGCATTGATAAATGTTCCAAAGAATGCCACTTACAAGTCGTCTGATATTCAAAAAGAAATTTTACATATCTTTTCTATAAAAGTGAAAGAGGCGATTCGAGAAGAAATTGGACATGCTAAATTCTGCATTATAGTGGACGAAGCTCGAGATGCGTCAAAAAAGGAGCAGATGGCAGTAGTTATAAGATTTGTTGATAAAAATGGTGTTTTACGGGAGCGTTTTTTTGGTATTGTTCATGTTCCCAACACTATGGCAGTGACACTAAAAGATAGCATATGCTCAGTTCTCAATCACCACAATCTCGATATTCGGAATATTCGGGGATAAGGATTTGACGGTGCAAGTAACATGCGGGGTGAGTTTCATGGACTACAAGCTTTGATATTAAGTGATTGCCCATATGCTTATTATGTTCGCTGCTTCGCATATCGATTACAATTAGCATTAGTGGCATCAGCAAAAGAAGTGCTTCCAGTCGACCGATTTTTTGCTAAATTGCTTCGGATCGTGAATATTGTTAGTGCATCATGCAAGAGAAATGATGAGTTGAAAGCTGCCCATGCCGATGATATTGCTTTCTTAATTTCCATTGAAGAGGTTGAGACTGGAAGAGGATTAAATCAAATTGGTAATCTGCAACGACCTGGTGATACTCGCTGGAGTTCTCACCTAAAGTCTGTTTCTAGCTTGATAAAAATGTATAGTGCTGCTTGCATGGTTTTACTTAATATTTATGAAGATGGACCTACTTCTCTAAAGGGAGAAGCTCGTTCAACACATAAGGCATTAACTTCCTTTGAATTTGTCTTTATACTTCATCTTATGAAGTCAATGTTAGGAATCACGAATTCTCTTTGTCTAGCTTTGCAATCTAAAACTCAAGACATTCTTAAGGCTACTTCAATGGTTTTATCTACTAAAAGTCTTCTTCAAAATCTTAGAGATGATGAATTCGATGATTTGGTTGCTACCGTCAAACTCTTTTGTGAATCATGCAACATTGATATCCCAAACTTGAATGCAAAATATTCTTCGAGGTATGATCCCACTCGTGATAACTTTTCAGTACTTGACCGCTATAGAGTTGATATTTTCTATCGTGCTATAGATTCTCAAATTCAAGAACTAAATCGTCGCTTTGATGAGCAAGTAATGGAATTGTTAGTTCTTAGTTCTAATTTGAATCCTAATTATCACTCTTCAATATTCAAAATTGATGATATTTGTCTACTTGTTGACAAATTTTATCCGGAGGACTTTACGGAGTTTGAGAAAAGTAACTTGAAATTGGAAATTCGACATTACGAGAATTGTGTTATTTCTCTTCCTGAATACAAGAATTTATCATCGATTTCCGAGCTTTGTCAATGGTTGGTAGAAACAAAATGGTCTACAACATATCAGCTTGTTTATAGAATTGTGGTTCTCGTGCTTACTCTTCCCGTTTCTACCGCCACCGCAGAAAGATCATTTTCAGCTATGAATATCATCAAAACTAGTATTCGTAATAAAATGGAAGCCGATTATCTTGAAGATTGTATGATGATGTATATTGAGAAAGATATTGCTTCAAAATTTAGCACGGAAACTATCATTGATGCATTTGCGAATGCGAGCAGCCGTCGGGTTCATTTCTTTTGATTTTATCAGGTATCATGTTAGTTATTTGCAATAATTTTTGTGTTTATGCTTTGGTATTTGTTCAACAACACTTAAATGGGGTATATAGATTATGGGTGAGTATGAAAAATTATTATTTTAAGTTGCTTTTTTTTTGGGTATATTTTGGCACCCCCATTTACACATCCTGGCTTCACCCCTGCCTATTGTTAATGAGTTGAGTCGCTTCAGTTTAAAAATAAAAGGTCGCATATTTGTGGGACTCCTTGATTGGTTAAACAGATATATTAAGGTGTTAACCATGTTGGACAAGCCACTTCTATGTTGCTTGACAAGTAATCTTGATACATTAATTACAAGATAGTAGAAAGTCTGGTTCCTATGAGGGGAGGAATAAGCATGAATAAACTAGGGACAGCGGTAAATTATTTATATAATTTTCGGGAATTAGTCATGGATATACCACTTCAACATTTGAGCACTGATATTTACAAATAAGTTTTGCATTTAATTTTTTAAATAACTGGTGGGAAAAACCCATATTTTATTAATCAAATAAAAGGTGGGGGAAAAACCTCACAAAACAAAATAGTAGCAGTTGATATGAAACAATTACAAAGCAAAACTTGAAATCCAAATTAGACAACAACTTCTGGACCAAACCAATAATTAGAATTCCACCTCTTTTCTCTCCGTGCGATATCACCTCTTCACCTGGACCAAGAAAAACATTTTCGTTTCTTAGTGAGAGAAAACCCATCAGTTCCTTCAATACATCATCTATCTCATTCATTTGATTCGCAAATATGGAATTCCCTTTGCTTCAATAAGTTTTGCATTTAAACTTGCACCGAACCATGCAATAGAAGAATGCATGTATATACTTTATTTCCCATCATAATGAAATTGTATTGATTATATATTTTTGTTGCTACATTTGTTATTTTATAAGTTGGACTAACATGTTACATTTCAGGATGACAGGATCTAATTGTATAACTTTTGATAATATATTTAAACTGTCAATTTATGTAATTTAGGGACCTGTTTGTAATCAAGTTTGGACTGTATATAAAGACATGGAGAAGTCAATTGTAAACAATTTTTACCATTTCATATTAATAAAAATCCGATTCTCTCTCTCTATAGTATGGCGATTTTATATTACTGATATATATATATATATATATACAAAATTGCATACGAAACCACCAGATTGTGGTTTCTACATGGTATCAGAGCAATAAAATCTCGTTATTCCACTGCTCAAGAGATAGATTTGGAGTTTAGTTTCGATTTCCGCAGAATTGGGGATCATTGAGTTTGGGGTTTTCCGTTGTTGGTTAATTCGTGATTAGCTTGTAATTTCTGGTATTGATTTCTGATCTATTTCTTTATTTTTGAATCGATATATCTCTCGGAATAGAGAATTAGAGTTCTAATAAAGTTTGGTTTTTCTTTAGGATTGGGTCTATTTGGTTTATCTGATTGATTAAAGACAGATCTAGGTTATATTAGTTGATTGATTGGTAAAGTTACTGCAAATTAGGATTTCTTGATTTCTTGATCAATTTTTCTGATCTAGAGTTTCTTTTGATTTTTGAATATCTTATATGTGCAACGAAAATTGGATAAATGCACGAAAAAGAAAACAATAAAAACTCATACAACGGCGAGTGAAGAAACATGAAACGTTTTTGAATATGTGCGAAGACAATGTTGAAAATTTAAAATTGAACAATTAGTTTTTATGATGTTTTTATACTTGTTTTTATTTTTTATTAGTTGACGCTCCTTTACTTTTTTCCTTTTATGTCTTGGGGTTTTTTCCCCATATTTTTATATGTTTATCATTAATAATATAAAAATATGGGTTTTCCCACCATTTAATAAAAAAATAGTTGTTAATATTTATTGTGATTTCAAGTTTTACGATTTATTTTTAATTCAGTCTATCTTTATTAATAATTTAGGAAAATCATTAACAATAAAATGGATAATTAAGGGAAAAAAAATGGAACCATTAGTTTGTAATGTTTACGTGACTATGTAATGTTTACGTGATTCAGTAATCAATCAAATACATTGTTGACCAATATGAAACAAAAAAATTGATAGTACCTCGTTATTTTGTTTATTTGTAACAAGTAAGTTAATAAATATCTTGAAAAAATATATTCATTATCAAAATGTAAAAATAACATTTAGAAAAATACATCTAAAAAAATAGAATAAATTTTATGAATTTTGGGTAACTACCCGCACCGAGAACCGTTATACCCATTACAAATACGGGTATGAGTCGGGTAAAATAAGAAAAAAAAAGTTATATAGACCCGACCCGACCCATAAATGATGAGAGAACCGCTAAAACCGTTAATCGAATACCCAAAAACCGTTGGGTCGGGTCGGGCCGGGTAAAATTGACACCTCTAATAGTTATCTATATATATCTCGAACAGAGAGGTCAGAAAACACACCATTATTCTAGAGCTCATTTGAGTCTAAAAAACATTCTCTCTATAGTTTTTCCATTTTTAATATATTGTGGATACATTATATCAATTTTGTTAATTACGGCAAGGCCGACTTTGAGGTTAGGTACTTTTCTTTTATACTTGCAATATTTTTCAGTATATATATGTGGTTTTATCATGTGATTGGATATTTGTTTTATTTAGTACTTTTGTCTATATTTTTGTATGTTTAGGAATTAACGGCTTCTTATCTGCATAATTTAGATTGTTAGGAACACTCACTTAATTGAACACATAACTTGAATTTGCTAGACATAAACGAGTTAGGATTGACACACCCTTCATGTTAGTCATTACCAAATTAGTTTAGTTAGTAAATAATATATTCGTTGAATATAGAGAAAAAGAGAAAACGCAACGATTAACCCAAAATCTAGGATTTTAAATAACTAATATTGAACTTGGTTAATCACTTGTGGATACGACTCCGAACTTCCAGTATTTGTATTCCAACAGCACTCGTACTCTTGCGAGGCTTACTTACATAGAAAAAACACGCTTGGAGGTAGTCGATTATCCTGACGCACTATTTTTGCTCTAAACAAACTTATTTATATATGAGATGATAATTTTATTTATTTTCTCCATAAACTGTACATAGTTTTAATATCTATAACACTTTTTATGATGTTTTTTTATCTAGAAAAAGTATCTACTCGCATGTGGTTTTGGCTCCAAGCAAGTTTGTAAAAGTCGCAAGTCGGTGACTAAATGGTGAGCTCCGACTTGCCGATTTTACAATTAGTCGGAATTAGTCGCTGATCAGTCGGTTGGACTAAAAGTGTCACTTTTTTTTAATTTTGGATCTATTTGTAAAATTTTTAAGTTTTTCTATCACATATAGAAAACAGTGGAAATTTTTAATAAGTTTAATTGTAAATGGACTTTTTTGTAATAACATCAGAACTCTAAACAAAAACTTTAACAATCGCAATTTAAGCACCGCATTTATCTTTCTCTCTGTTTTTTCTCTCTACTGTAATTTTTTTCTAAGCCCTAATCCAAATTGAGTTTTTTTATTTTGCTTGTACAATGATCAATTCCTCCCACCACATATCAATTTGGCCTTAGAATTAATCGTATATGCTATCAATTGATCCATTTTGGCCGAAATTAAGGTTTTCTCCAATTCAACGATTTTTTTTCACCGACTTGTACTAATCCAATTGGTCTAGGTCCGACTTCTGACTAATCGCCGATTAGTCAGATGACTAGTCGCGACTTTTAGAACATAGGCTCCAAGTCACAAACCAGCACACAACCACACATGTCATCATAGTAAAGTTATACTATTGTATCAGATGTCCTCCCTTTCGAAGGAACAATATATCAAATTATTGTCAGTTGGGTTAATATTTATAAGGTTAGTTTAGATCATATGTTGGACCTGTAAGATCCCAGACCCGATGGGTGTCACACGGCTGAATAACACGTGTGGCGGCACGTGCTAAACAAAGCCTAAATAGAACAACTATAAAAATCTCACTAAATTACTCATTAAATCGACTCAAATTTCTATCAAAACTTTCATTAAATATAATCTCGAAAATTACGTTCATTACAAGAACTTAATCTATTACAAGCTAAAATAAAAATGTAATCGCGCGGAATTAACACATAATCTTAGAGGTCTGTCTGGTCCCCAAACTGACTCGATATCAACTCTAACCTGAAAACATTTTAAAAGGGAGGGGTGAGCTAAACGAGCTCAATGAGAGAGAATGTCTTACAATATAATATAAGGGACATGAATAAGATTTTCCTATTTTTTTCTTTCAAATTAAAAGTTTTCTTTTAAGTAAAATTCCCAATGCAATTTTTTAGAAATCACTTGAACAAATTGAATGAAATACAAATAATCTTTTTCTTATTTCTTATCATGATGTTCACAAATATGAAAGTATCATGTTACGGTAACAAGCTCGATTGACTTACTCAATCTCTTTATCGTCGATCTTTTTCTCAGGTGTATAAACCATACGTGCACTACGTAATTAAGGTCACCACAGGATGACGGCTGAGTCTATTCCTTAAAACGTTCCGGTTGACGAAGCTATGTACAATCGCTAAGTCAACCGTTGAGAACTAAACTCATTTGTTTAGTTGCCAACGTCACCCACTGATGGGCTTCGAGGAATCTCCGTTGGACTTCTCTCTCATGATACCAATACAAAATCATAAGCACACCAAAAATAAACTGTCTTTAATATAAACTTTCACTTCATAAAATTACCTTTCTTTCAATATTTAATATAAATACAATTATATAATAATACTGTTTTGTGAATAATCACTGAAAATCTACAAATACTTTGTCGTAAAAATGCAATAGGATACTTGTAGTAGAAAGACAAAACCCACTCACCTGATTCCCGGAATAACCGAAAAACTTTACTACTACGGATACGCTACTGGAAAACTGTTAACAAGATTTACAACCCGACTTCTCATTAAATCCTTCCTTGGCGTCCCTCGTTTCAGTAGGAATCTCCTAACGTTATATATATATATATATATATATATATATATATATATATATATATATATATGTGTGTGTGTGTGTGTATATATTCTAATATAGTCTCATTAGGTTTCTATCTCTGTATACGTGAATGTATCATATGTATGAATTAACATTAAAAAAAATGGGGCTGGAAGTGACTTAGCAGAGACTTGAATATGACTAGCAATTCACATTTATACTATGGAAATTTATTATTTCCGTTTCAAACTCTCTGTTATCTAATATGTATGTGTGTATTTGTAGTAAAGCAATAAAACTCTTCCATATAAATGTAATAAAAACATAACTCCTAGTTAAACCAACATTCATAATTATTACCAATTATATGTTTATGTTACAAAACCAACCATCTGCTTAGTAAAATATTCATAACTGATACAATTAACTATTCATATAAAACTTAACACTACTAATTCATTAACAAGTATTAATTCATAGGAAACATACGGATAGTATTGTTTTCACAATTTATTGACAATGACATAAAATTCACATTTAAACAAAATCAAGGCCACTTATTAATCATAACTTAAAATTCCGTAACTTACATCATAAATATTACAACGAATGTTCAATTTCAAAAACTCCTAAAACTGATTAATACTAATAACCTATTCCTTCGGGAATTAAATTACATAATCATATATATATATATATATATATATGACTAATACATATAACATGGAGGGAGAAATAAATGAAAACGTGACTACATACAAATCAATGTGTATATCCAAGTTAATTAAGAGTGTTCTTATATCATTACTAGCACTTAGTAAACAACCTTCTCGGTCCTCTATTTTTTACAAAAACTAATCCTGATCCATAAGTTTATAAAATTAACACGTCCTGCCAGAATAAAATAAATGTAAAATACGGGATTTTACAGGACCCTAATGTTACTTGCATGTTACAAGTCAGTCATTTTTTCAATTATATTTAACATGGAAAATATAAAAGAGTTACACATAGCCCATAACAGTTGGCACATTAAGAAAAAATATGAAAACACAATGATTCGAAAAATTAGCAACTATTTAATTAATTAGTCCTAAACAGCTCACATATCACCTGAAAAAAGAAAAAAATACTCACAAATAACGGTTATAGTAATGATGGGCCCCACTATTTTTGTTCTAGACAAACTTAATTACATTATGAGATAACAATTTGTTTCATTTTCACCATGAACTAGAGTTTTAGTATTTCTATAAAACTGTTTGTGATGATTTTTCATCTACAAAAATTATCCACTGGCATGTGATCTTAACACAAATCACTAACTAGAACACAACCACACATGTTGTCATAGGAAAGTTATTATCTGTTGGGTACGTTGTAAATAAACACAATAATTTCTACGGAAAAGAAATGGACAAATAAACAGAAAATGGTTTCCTCGAATATATAAATATCAAATACAAGATTTAACATAAAATAATGTAAATGATACTGAAATGGACAAAAGTCCGAGACGAGGTAATTGCAAGCAATTTCCCTTAAACGATATTTGCCCCGCCACCTCTGCTTCTGGCTACATGGGGCACTTCGTTCCCAAGGTACAACATCTATCACATGTGACTCGGCGGAAACGGCACCGAGCCACGGTCGGGCCGTTGGTGGTGCGGTACTCTCTCTCTATATGTATGCATATGTGTTTGTGTGTGTATGTGTAAATGATGACATGTCTTTCTTGTCTTGAAAAAGTGTTCTAATGTTACAAGACCATTTTTCCTTTTAACCTTGTCTTTGTAACATCTTTTATCAATAAAAAGACCTCACATAAATGGAGGAATAAATGGTTTTTTATAACCACAAACTTAATAGCATTCACTCCATAAAACCATTAGTTTTTTCCAACATTATCTAGTATCGGATGTCTTATCAAATTATTATCAAATCGATTAGTGTTTATAAGGTTAGTTTAGACATGTTTGGAACTTAATGTCTTTCTCATGTTATATTTGGTTATTTTATCAAATGAGTGCAACTACTTATTTTGTATTTCACATAAAATATATAGTTACACATAGCCCATATGAGTATCAAAGTTAGCAATAGATTAGAAAAAAAGAAATACACAATTATTTGAAAGCTTACCAATTATATAATTAGTTTTAACCGGCTCAAATGTCAATAGAAAATAGAAAAAAATACTACTAACAAGTATCCATTGAACCACATTTTTTCTCTAAACAAACTTACTTACATATGAGATAATAATTTTGTTTCATTTTCTCAATGATTTGAAGTTTTAATATCTATAAAACTATTTCTTATAACTTCAATAAAAAAAAATGTTTCTTATGTTTTTTTTTATTTATAAAAATTATCCAATGGCATGTGACTTGGAACCAAATCACCAATTAACACAACCACACATGTCGTCATAGAAAAATTATAATATGTATTGTATGTCCTCAAATTACGAAGGCACAAGTTATCAAATTATCCAAATGGATTAATGTTTATAAGGTTTGTTTATGGATTAATGTTTATAAGGTTTGTTTAGACATGTTGAAGTTTAATGTTAACATGCACATTATAAAACATTCGATAATGAAGCCAACGATTGAAACCAAAGTAAATTGAGAGTTCGAACAAGAAAATTACAAACATTCAAAAAAACTTATACCAAGCACTAGTGCTATTTAACCAAAAACCGATGCTTGTCATGTGTGAGAGCAATAAGGAATATAAAACGGTACTTCATGGTCCCAACAAAACCTTTAAATAGTTTTAGAATTTCGACCAAACACCAAACACCAAACACCGTTGCTATTTATTCAAGCACCGAATCTAAAATCCGGTTTAAAAAATCCAACGACAACTACACTTTTCAATATTTAGATTCTTTTAACTTTTTTAACACAAAACATATTCTTTTTATGAAAGGGAAATGATTGTTCCACTCAGGGGCGAAACCAGGATGTGTAAATAGAGGGTGCCAAAATATATGTACAAGTAACATATTTTTATGGGGGTGCCAAATCTACACCTAAAAATAAATTGTACTGAAAAAAAATTGCGTCACTTGGGATTTCTAAAATTATGAGAGATGCCGTGACACCCGATCATCCCCACTTAGCTTTTCCACTTAAATTTCTCTATTTGTACACCACCGGCAGATTTTTATTGGGTTGTTTATGGTTATATATACAAGTGAGTGAAAAGACTAAAGACAGTTTTTTTTGTGTCATTTATGCAAATTGTAATTGTAAATATTACTAATCTTTTATAAATTAATGAATCCGACTCCTCAATTGCCCCCACTGATTTTAAATTAAAAACTCCAACCCTTTCCAGATTCATCTTAAAAATATTACTCGTAATAAATAAAAAAAGAACCTTATAAATTCAAGCCCTTTCCTATCCCCCCTTCTCTCTCTCTCTCTAAACCAAGCCCTAAGTTTGGCGACGAACAAACCAAAAACATGCCCTTATTCCTCACCGACGACGAGCTCCTCCTCCTCTCTGGCGACGGTGCCGCCGTCGCAACAAAGGCGGATGAGTTCATCAACCGCCTCTCCGACGAGCTCAACACCGTGCGTGCTCAGGCGGACGCGACTGCGATCACCGCCGAACAGACTTGCGCCGTTTTAGAGGGGAGATTTGTTTCCCTCTCCTCTGAGTTCGCTAGGGTCGAGTCGCTAAACTCCAATTTATCGGCTTCGGTTGATCGGAAGGAGTCTGAACTTGCGAGTGTGAAGGAGGAGAATCAACGAATCCGTATCGATTTGGTAATTTTTCTATTTATTCCGAATATAGTTTAGCTTGTTTCTGTTAACAGTATTTAGGTTATATGTGTATTTATTTATGTATGTATCAATGTAATCTCCAGAAATTTGATAACTGTATCGATGTCGTAATTTTTCTATTTCTATGAATTTTATTTAACAGTACTATTTAGGTTCTCAGTGTTGTATATATATATATCTATGTATCTATATACACATTTTTTGTCCAGAAATTAGATTGTATTTCACTTTCTCTCTCTACGATACAAATTAGCTTGTTTTGTGTTTAACAGTATATAGGTTATAGGTTTATATATGTATTTATGTATATACACATATCTTCTCCAGAAATTAGGCCTTAGTTTGCCTTCTCTCTCTACGATACAATCTCCGTGTTTGTGTGTGTATCTTGTTTTGTGTTTAACAGTATATAGGTTATAGATGTATGTATCTATGTATATAATCATCTATTTTGTGATAGGTTTTAATTAACTTGTTGTTATTAGCTGATATTAGTTTTAATTAGGTGAAAAATATGTTTGCGAATTGGAAATTTTGATAAATATGATATCGTAATTGAAAATTTCACCTTCTCTCTCTACAATACAATCTGCGTGTGTGTGGAAGTGTGTAGCTTGTTTCGTGTTTAACAGTATTTAAGCTATAGGTGTTGTATGTATGCATACACACATTCTTTTCTTCAAAAATTAGATTGTAATTTACTTTCTCTCTACAACCGCCTCTCCGACAAGCTCGACACCGTCCGCGCCCAGGCTGTGCTGTTTTAGAGGGGAGGTTCGTCTCTCTATGTCCTCAGAGTTTGTTAGGGTCGAGTCGGCGAACTCCGATCTCTCCCCCTCGGTTGAGGGGAAGGAGTTCGAGGTTGTGAGTGTGAAGGAGGAGAATCAAAGAATCTGTATCGATCTCGTAAATTATCTGTTTTTTATTAATTTCATTTAGCTTGTTTTGTGCTTAATAGTATATAGGTTATAGGTGTATGAATATAAGATATTATGTATGTATGATGCATCTATCTATGTAATCTCCAAATGTTTTGATATGTACTTGAAATAAGTTGAGAAACTCAGATATCTCCACTTCCGTTGATCGATGAGAATCAAAGGATCCGTAATTTTTCTATTTCTATGAATTTCATTTACCAGTACTATTTAGGTTCTAGGTGTATGTATCCAGGGGCGGAACTAGTGGGGGTGAAGGGGGTGCCACCGCCACCCCAAAAATTTTAAAAATATTTTTTTTATATAGAAAAATTCGTAGATTTAAGGTTTTATACATTAATTCCCCCCCCCCCCCCGAGTAAACATATAGTAACTTACTTCAAATGGTAAACATAAAGTTTTTGTGTCCACAAGGTCGTAAATCGAATCCTGTGGTTATTTTTTACTCTTCATTTAATTAACATTAACTTACCTTTTGACTTCTCTATTAATTAATTGCATCTTTAAGGTACTATTACAAGATTTTATAAATAAATGTTTTTGTGTAGTTTCATAGTCATATTACAAAAAAGTTAATAAATTCGTATTTGTAGTCAATTTTTCTGCACCATTTTAAATTTTTGAATCAATGGACAAGTCAACTAAGTTTTAAGCTCCAAGTTTTTTTATACCGTTTATTGTTATTGTACTAAAAAAAAAAAAACTTCAATTGCCCCCCAGAATTGAATCCTGGTTCCGCTACTGTATGTATCTATTTATGTATGTATGTATGTTATGTATATGCATATCTCCTCCAGAAATTAGATTGTATTTCACTTTCTCTCTTTGCATTTCAATCTTTTTTTTTTTCGATTTCTCTTTCATTTAACAGTATTTGGGGTCTAGGTGTATGCATGTATGTATCTGTGTATATACGTATTTCTACTTCAGAAATTAGATTGTATTTCACCTTCTCTCTCTACGATGCAATCTGTGTGTGTGTGTGTTTAGCTTGTTTCATGTTTAACAGTATATAGGTTATAGGTATATGTATGTATGTATGTATATACACATTTCTGGTCCTCGAGCTGAGGTTCATCTCTCTCTCTTCCGACTTCGCAAGGGTCGAGTCAGTGAACTCTGATCTCTCCGTGTTGGCTGATCGGAAAGCGGCCGAGCTTGCTATGCAGAAGGATGAGAACCAACAAATCCGTATCGATCTCGTGTTTTTTTTCTATTACTCTTAATTTTATTTGACAGTATTTAGGTTCTAGCCTTCTAGGTGTGTATATGTATGTATATAAGTATGCATGCAAGTATGTATATAAGTTGTGAATGAGAAAACTATGATTGACGATACTTTTGAAATCTAGATTAGTTGGTTACCCAAATAAAAATCAACAGTAGTAGGAGATGAGTAAAACCAATAATATTAGTTAAAGTAAAACTTTATATCTTGAAATGCTATACTTTTTCGAATTCATGGTGTGCCATCATACATGTAATAACATAAGTACAAAAGGTATACATTTTTGTGTTTAAAAACCCGTCACCTTCAAAGTGGTGGTTGCAATTATTTAAAAAAACTGACATTATTATTCAACTTTATTTATTCAATTGCGCAATATATGTAGATTGCGAAGGAGGGAGAGGTTGAACGAGCATGTGCTGAGACTTTGGAGCTGCAAAAGTCTAAGAGACAGATAACTGAATTGCTGTTACAGAAGGATTCAGAAATAAGCGAGAAGAATGCTTTGATCAAGTCGTATCATGATAAGATTGTAAGTATTTTATCTTCTTGGATTTTCTTTCCATTTAAATTTATTGTCTTCCTATACTTGCTCTGGTGTAGAGCTTTTGAAAATGTTGGTAGGATGTGCATCTGATGAGAAGAGCGAGTAGTTTTGGGTTTTTGAAATTTTCTCCGTTGCCAGAGCGTTAGAAAAAACATGTTCACGTTGCAAGGATTTTAACCATTCTAGAAAAAGGAACACACATGAAACCTAGTTGAGACATTAAATGGTAGAGCCAGAGGTAACAGAATGATACTTGTGGAAAAAAACTAGTAGATGAGGAAAAAAAATTGTCTCTGGACGGAATGGAGAAAACGAAAAGTGAAGAACAACTTGATGATAATGATTTACATTACGTGGTAGGACTAGATATCGTTTTGTTTGATTCTTGGTCCTTGCAGTGCTATACATCTTTGTAGATGCAATTGTCCGCTGAGAAGATACGCTTCACGCAGCCTTACTCTTGAAATTTTGAATGCACATTAAATTTTGGTTTAAGCATGAATTACCTTTGTAGTACGGTGGAACATGTATGATCTTGAGCCAAATGTAGTAAATAAACTAGTAGATTAGGTGAAGATTTTAAATAATGTGCAGTATTAGCAAAATCAGAAGTTTTAAGACAAGTGTATTAGGCATGGTTTGCTTACCTTGGCGATTACGGCGATTTTATTCCTTGATTGAAGGCAGTATCGTATTTTGTTCTTGTACTTGGTGACATAGTTACTACTAGACATGGGTGCAGGGGCGTTGGCTGTGCATACGTACAAATTTAGTTCTCTGACAAAAAAAAACCATATTTTCAAAATTATTCACTTAGCTCATACAGGAAATGTACAATCATAAAAGAGAAAATGATGACAAAGAAAAATAGTTAGGAAGTAGAATTTAAATCGAAACTAATGGCCTCTCTCTGACAGGAGCTTAGTCACTCATTTTGATTGGCCATCTGAAGTAAGGTTTCCAGCATTTGAATGAACGACTTTTTTTGGAGAGGAAGATAATGAATTTTGGGGTTCGATTGAGCCGGTGATTTATGGGTAGGGGTAGTGATGAGTGGTTACTGTGGATTTGCATTAGTGGGAGGGTTTACTTCACTTTTTTGTCAATGATATCAACTATATTGAAGTTTATCTTATTGATATTGATAGTTTATGGAGAGATTTTCCGTTCAAATTTTTTTATCGACTGAGATTTTAATTGGTATTGCCTTAAACTGTCAGGGGTTTTGTCATTAGGTGCTATCAGTACATGATGTGTCCTGAGGAGTTATTGTTTTGTGAATTGAGCTCTTGTTAAATTTAATGTATTTATGAATACGTTTGTGCAGCCGTGGTTTCTTGTAGGCCTATAGATGGGTTAAATTATGGTATTTAATGAGTTCACTTGATGAATTTGACCACATAATCAACAATGTTAGTAGAAACAGTCAAAAAGTCGATTGCTGGTGTGAAAATGGTGTGAAAAGAACCTTCTCCTTCCGAATAAAAAAGTAGAACCATCTGTTTAGAAAAGAAACTAGAAAATAAGCAGAACCATCTATACACAAACAGAACATGGCGATTGACTCTGCTACCCTTGGTTAGCGTAAAACAGCTGTTCTTTTTGGGGTTGTGTTTTAAAGTTTCAAAACTAGTTGAATAAGTTCTAAAATTTTAGGAGATGCAGTTCACATATTGTACAAGTGGTTACAATCTGCCGGTCAACGGGTCTGCACCTACAGTCTACAAACTTCAGTGAAAGGGATTGGTTTTTTGTCACGATTTATCTATAAACCCAATTTTAAGTTGCTCATGTGTACAGTTGAATACTTGTTGAGAGTTGATGTGTCATATTTAATCACAATTTCTCATGGACTGGTTTGTTATTGTATATGTTATGTGCTAAAATCTGATACATCTTTTTTTGTAGCTTAATCTGGTCGAGACTGGTTCATTAAGAGAGTCTCGTTTGAATGAAGTTGAGGCAGATTTGGCGCGCTCCAATGCTTTATGTACCCGTTTATCGCAGGTACTATCACTCTTATTCCTGTGATTTTTATCTTTGTTCGTTATATGCATACTTGCTAAGTTGAGAATTTTAGTATATGCCGTATTTTTCCAGCACTATTTGCCACATAAACATTTTGTTGTTTTTTGTTATTGTTCAAACAAACAGAAATAACATCTTCTATTTTTATGTTAAATTATGTGGGAATTTTGTATCTATCACAGTTTCCCTCTGGAGACCAGAATGTTTAGACTTTAGAATCATTTTGCATTGCCTCCTTCCAGCCTCCAGCTTGGACTCATGTGACAGCTTCAACTGATCAAAGTATCCATGTTAATAATGTAGCTGTTAATGATTGACGAGTGCATGAAATATAATGACCAACTACCTTTAATGGTATACACGTTATTTTACTTTGTAAACCACCTAATGATGTCATAAGATAGAACTAATGATGACTAAATTATTAATAACTAGATTCAAGTGAACCAAATGCACCAAGTTGTGCGTCTAAATTCTATAATGAGCATTCGTCAAAACCAGAAAATTATAACCCCGTTTTATTCGTTTTCTCCAATGTTTGGTTTCTCATTCTCCACTGTCTTAAACCACACAATTTATTTAATATTGGCGTTGCATGTTAGGAAAAAGAGCTGGTGGAGAGGCATAATGGTTGGCTTAATGATGAGTTGACAACCAAAGTAAAGAGCCTCATAGAGTTGCGGACAGCTTACGGCGAACTTGAAGAAGACTTGTCATCTAAGATCTCAGTTGTAAGCATGTTTGATTTCTATGCTTGTTTAACTCCTTGAGTTGGCCTTGTGGGCAATGTACCACCTTCCCCTTGGTGGTTGTGGATCTCATCACCTCCCCTCTTCTATTGTAGCTTTAGCATGTCACTGGTGCTGCACAAGTGTCACAAAAATATGTCTGAAACCATTAGCTGAGGCTTTGGCTTTTTTGGACTTTGGAAATATGCATAAGATTTTTATAAAGAAAATGTAGCTGTTTCCAAAATTGCAAGTTGTAGCACAAACTATGCCCTTACATACACCGCTTGATCTTCCACACTTACTGTAGCAATTTCACTTGAATAGAATCTGAAATGCAAATCATTCCTCCCTCTATTGACCAACTTAGTCACGAGTTCCCTTCCACTCTTAGAAACCTTTGTTCTTTATATTCAACTCCCAACAAATTTCAAGTATTCTTAAGAACAAGGGTATCAGTTTAAAAAGTATGAGAAGAAACTCTAGTTTGGTTGTTACTGCTTCATCAAGTAGAATCACATTTTAACAGGGAGATTTCATTAGTGAAGAAAATAACCTACATTCATTTGGTTCTAATTTTGGCACACCAGTCACCTTGTCCGTTGGCTACTAATATTTTTATGATTCATAAGCTATGACTATTCTGATTAAAAAAAGGAGTTTGTTGTTATTTAGCAGTTATCATGTATATAACCTTTTTATCATCTTTGCAAAGAGTAAATGTTGAAATTACTAAGTTAATTTAAGATTTAGAAAGGTTTTAAGTATTACTCTATGTTTTGTTGTCATCCTTGTATTTTTTGTTTATTTATTAAATAAAAAAAGCAACTGGCTAAGATCAAGAGATGCGGTTATAAAGCGTGATAAAATGTAGCAAGGCATATCACTGCTCTATATAGGAATTACTTAGAAATAGATGATAAAGAATTAGGTTTGTTGAATTCTATGACATGTAAATTACAAACAGACAGTTATGTAAGTTATCATTTCCAGCTACTTTTCTCATATAAAGCTACATATAGAACCTATCAGAAATAAAAAAAATTATGCCGAAACAAAAAAAAAAACATATAGAACTAGAAAAGCATATAATAGTATTTAGAAAGAAGTTAGACAGGCGAACCAGTGCAGGTTCTGAATGTTGCAATATCGGCATTCTGCCGAGCTTTATCATCTAAACAAGAATTTATTTAATTAAACATTTAACAATTTAATTTTTGTTTTTTTCCGTTGGATCTTTCTAGAAATCAGTTAAACTCTTTTCATTCTCTGCTGTTAAGTTCAGCCCATTCCTCCTTTGCAGCTCGAAAAAAAATTATGTGAAAATTCAAGCTCCTTGAAGTGGGACAAGGATAAAGTGATGGAACTAGAAGATAAACTTAAGTCGGTGCAGGAGGTTTGACTCATTTTGCATGCTCCTTTATTTTATGGGTTTTGTGATCCGTTTTTGCTTGAACTGGTAGCTTTTATGAATTATAAGTTTATTTGACCGTGAAGGAGCTGAGCACTTGTCGAGATACTGCTGCAGCCAATGAAGAGCAACACTATACAGAAATGGCAACAGTAAGGCTTCAGAACTACTTATAGGCTATGATGCTAATATAGTACATTATAAGTTCATATTGATTTTTTTTTCTATGTATAAACACTGCAAGCTCTACCATAGTATCTTTGACTATTTTAGTTTTGGGTCTTTCCAGGGTTCTGGTCTGTTATTATTATAATGATATAATGTTCTAGTATTGTTGGTTTTCTTAATTTATGTGAGTTTTATGTATGTCTCCTTGGCCGGGATGGGATTGAAGTTGTTTTTGTTCATATAGTTTCTATTTGTTAGTGTTTGTGCTTGGCATTTGAAATGTAGCAATGATGAGCAGTTTTAGGTGAACTGTAATTGGTTTTAAGTCCTTTTTGACTTTGTACTATATAATGACAATGGTGATTTTAGAGAGACGGAGGGTGGGAAGGGATTATAATATTATGGTAATGGTGACCTTTTCTCTGCCTAACTTCTCGTTTGTAGGTATCGGTTATGACTTGATCTGCTCATCTGACTGGCATTCTTCTCATATATTCAAAACCATTTTGTATTAGAATACCATTTTTAATAATATTATCCTTGAATCTTCATATTTCCTGTACTAATATTTTATTAGACTTGACTAACCTTGTTGCTATTTCATTTGCTAGGTTAATAAGCTTGTCGACTTGTATAAAGAGAGTTCTCAAGAATGGTCTAAAAAAGCAGGCGAGCTCGAGGGAGTGATCAAAGCTGCAGAGGTGAGATAGCGCCTCTTGTTAGGAACCTTCCTAGCACTTGTTTTTTACTAGTACATATTAATCAATTACTCCTTACTTTTTAGACCGTCAGATATCTCGAGCAGAAATGACTTTTTTTTTGCTGTACATGTGTATGTATGAGATCTTCAGTCATCTAAGGAGTGAGAATTACATCTTCAAGGCACTTTCTAACTCCATTTTATTATTTGGGTTATTACTATTCTTTTATTATTCCATCCGTCCCAAATTGATAGACCACTTTGTTATTCCATAAAGATTAAGAAAGCTTGCTAATATAGTTGGAATCCAACTTTTTCTGCTAAACTACCTGTATATTAGGTTTCCTTAAAGCTCAATTATGATAAAATAATGTGATCGGTTATTCTTGTTGTACTCGATGTAATGTCTGAAGTTGGTTAGTGCGGCTTTAAACTACATAGAAAAGAGCGCATAGTTAAATACTTCTTTAAGTCTTATTGACATATACCATTGTTATATGATGGCATGAATAATGGTATTTGTGTTTCTTGATTCCCAAGAGTTGTTAAGGGTATACGGGGAGGCTAAAAAATCAAACCGTACTTTTAAAAAAGGAAACTGGACTATAATTTTGGACAAACTAAAAGGCAAACATGAACTGTCTTTTTCGCGAGAGAACAGTAAGTTGTATATTCCGCTTTTTTCCTCGCCTCGTGCAAATGCTTTTAACTGCTGGCTCCTAGCTTTCACATATTGTTTTCTCCAGTTGAGTTTTTTACCATTTGATTCAACTGTTTGACAGATTCATTTGGGTCAAGTCGAAAATGGTTATAAAGAGAGGTTTGATAAAGAGCTATCTGCAAAAAAAGAAATCGAGAAGGTAGGTCGAGTACTGTTTCCCCTTTTGGTTGTGCTACACGTTCAGTTCTTCTGTTTACAGTGTTCTATATATAAAACTTTCTTTACTATGTAACAACCAAATTTCTTGGATCAGTATTTTGAACAAGTGGAACAGTTATTAGAGTTTGCAACTGGGTCCAAATCTCTTAGTAACTTTCGCTCCCATTCAATTTCCATTACAAGATAAAACAATTTAAATGAAGGGTGAAGGGTGATACTGTAAAATAGCTAAGATATCAAGTGAAACCATGAAACATGATTTCCAAAGGAGCAAAAATTATTAGAAGATTTGAAATATTAGAAGTCTTGTTGTTTTTCCATTAGTCTGTTTGTACTAAATTGTGTTTGGTCAAACTGTATTCTACGATCAGTATATGTCATTCATGGTATATGTGGTCTACTTAAATTGACCTAGTTTAGCTAGGTTCTCCCCGAAGTCGATCTTAGCGAGGTCACTCTTTTCAGAAGAAAAAAATCACTGGACACCTTGAGAATTAAGTATCCACCAACTTAATAATTTGTTTACTAACAATCAGGTACCCATTTCTCTTTTTTCTGGGTATCTATGTTTCGTTTTTTTAAACTGTTTTGCTGATTGAAAAGATTTACACACGCATAAATTTCATCTTGCTTTCTTGGTCTTTACAGGAGGCTGCACTGCTGAAGGAAAAACTTGAAAAGTCTGAAGCTGAGGTTGGGACCAGCAAAAGAGCAACTGATATGGACCTGCTTCCTTTGAGCACTTCTAGTCTTGAAAAGTACGACAAGTTTTTGATTTAATGAAATATTTCAAAAACTAAGAAATTGACACTTTAGTCCAAATGTTTAATTGTGATTAATTGACAATTAGTTGAAAAACCGGCGTGTGGGGGTAACTGATTGTTATTTTATTTCTGTTTTTTACAAGCTTGCTTGATTAATTAGCTTCAAGGAGGCTATTGCATTTTACTACTGCAGTAGCTTGTAATCTGATATAGTAGCGTTGTCCATTTCACATTGAAAAAAAATTAGCCGGTTCTCTAGATAATTCTTGCAAGTTATTTCATTTAGCTGACTGGTTTTCGTTGCAGTTGGGGGGATTCTCTTCATGAGAATGACATGGACAGCGACTGTCAAATGGTTGTTCCTTACGTTCCCTCTGGTGTTTCGGGAACAGCATTAGCGGCTTCTCTTCTACGGGATGGTTGGAGCGTAAGTTTTTTGTTTCAACTTAATTTATTTAGAGAAAAAGGTTGCTAATTTTGCGTCCTCTCTCTCATCGGTAGTTATTTTTCTCTTCCTTATACTTTTATCATTTAGCTCGTTAAGATGTACACCAAATACCAAGAGACTGTTGATGCACTTCGCCATGAACAGTTGGGCCGGAAACAGTCTCAGGCGATACTGGAGCGGGTATGCGATTTTAATTTATTTTCACCCCTTATTCACTTCATGACGTTTTATAAAATTAGGTTATTAAGTACGCTAGAATATCAAATATGCTTAGGCATTGCACAGAATCAGATTAATTAAGTATGATTAGAAAATCAATTATCCCTAGGCTTTGCACGGGGTTTGTTTAGTTAGCCACATTATGTTTAAAACAAAGATTTTATCTTGTTAAGTTTGCATGTCTTAGAATCGTCCTCCATCCATAATTTGGTCAGCTGTATCCCTTAAATCATTTGAAGTTGCTATTTTCAATAGCTTTTTCCTAGAAGAAAAGGTAATGAGCGATTTATCTTGGATTTGACGTGGAGCATTGAAATTGTTTTCTTGTTTTTCTGCTTGATAAATGGCATGAACCAAAAAAATAGAATTACCTTACCTTAGTCACATAAAATGTCACATGAGTTGCACACATTTACTCTTGGTTTCTTACCATTTAAATCAAGGTTTCAGAATATCTTTTTCACACCCAGGCCCTGCCTCCACACCTTAAGCCCTCTTAGTTCCTTTTGGAATTTGGTTTTAGATGCATCTGATATCGCAGTTGAGATATTAAATTAATTGTGAGTCATTTTTTTTGTTTTCCGTTGACTGTACAAGTGATGCCATTTGTTTTGCAGGTGTTGTTTGAAGTGGAGAAGAAGGCTGGTGCTATCATGGATGAGCGAGGTATCTTCTATTTATGGATTACTTGTTTCAACGCTGAACATTTTTTTTAGAGTCAGATATGATGATTATTCTTTATGATTATTCCATTGTACATACGGACATTTTATTTTTTTTCTTGACTTTTGGTCATGCAGTCCTTGTTTTTCCTACGTTGGGAAGTGTCATGTTAAATTTACCAGGTAGGGTAACTAGCAGAGCACTTTCAGTGTTCTATTTTGAGGAAGTATACATTGCCAAAGGATGTATTTATGTTGGAAATGATCGTTTCATGGAGTGGAACTGTTATGTTATTCACTCTTGTAATGGCAATTAAATTGCATATTTATCTTTGTCGCAGAGGAACATGAGAGATTTGTTGAAGCATACTCTGTAATGGACCAAAAGCTGCAACATTCTTTTTCTGAACAGAATAACTTAGAGAGAACCATCAGAGAATTAAAGGTTTGTGGTATTGTGAGTGTGGTTAGGGATTTGGCTCTTTCTTTGCAATGTTTTTAATTGTTTGCTTTACAGGCTAATTTGAGGAAATGTGAACGAGACAACTCCATAGCTCGCAAGGAAGTTGTTGATCTTCAGAAACAGGTATGAGGTTGAGAATATGAAACCAAAATCGTGAACACTCGTGCAGTTACTGTTGTGACTTTAAAATTTCTGGGAGATTTCATTTTCGCGTTGTGTGGTTTTGTAAAAGTCTATGCCTTAAGAGGACTAAGCTACTTAAAATAGATGCAGGTTTCAGTTCTTACTCCCTCTTTTCCAAATTGATGGTCCAGTTTGATTTTTCACGAAGATTAAGAAAGTAGGTTCATTATAGTTTGAAATTCAAACTTGATATGTTTTCTCCTACATTTTTCCATTCAACTATATTGAACTAACTTTTTGCAGAGTCACTGCATTATTTTTCTTTTTATGAGCACTTACGAATATGAAAAATCCTGTAACAAAATCATTCACAATGGATGTATTGAACAGTTAATCGTGATATGACAATGTTAATCGTGTTTGTTGATCACAAAATATATTAAATAAGGGTTCAATTGGATACTTGAAAATATACCTTGAATTTAAAATAGAAACTGGGCCATAACTTTAGACATCCCAAAAAGGAATGATGAACCGTCTTTAAATATAGAGGAAATATATTTAGAAAGGGCTACACTTTTTCTGTAGTCATGTCTATATTGTCTTTTCAATGTAATTCAAGTATGGTAGTGTTTAAACTGAAAATATTGTATGTCTTATCAACTTATATCCACTTTTCTTTCTTTACTCATTTGTTAAGGTAACAATCCTGTTAAAAGAATGTCGGGATGTACAACTTCGATGTGGATCTGAATATGATGGCTTTACCAATGACAATCTCAGCTCTATTGTTGAGCTAAATGCTGAGAGAGACGCTGAAAACGATATATCTGGAAGACTGGTAAGTTCTCGTGCATTTTTCTCTTCATTCTATGTGAGTCTTGTCTTTAATTTAATAATTTGTTTCAATATTCATGCTTGTGACAGTTGTCCTACACGGATATTCATGGATTAGTTGATCAGAATGTCCAGCTGAGAAGTCTTGTTAGAAGGCTTTCTGACCAGATAGAAAGCGTAGAGATGGAGGTGAAGGTTGTATCACTTTACTCTCTTTTCTTGAATATTCCTCCGATCACACTACGGAACTTCTGCACATGTCCTGAATTTGTTGTTTTGCTGACCGCTGTCATAAATGTAAGCTTTACTAAATTTGTATGGTGATCTTCATTGATTTTCAGGAGAAATTTGAGATCGAACTTCAGAAACGGGATAATGAGGCTGTTGGTAAAGTTAATGCAGTTTTAGCGAGAGCAGCAGAACAGGAAAAAATGATTGAGTCTCTCCATACCTCTGTATGCGTTCTCATTGCTTAAGAATCTAGTTGATATTTGTGCGGCTTTGTTATTTCTATCAACTTTAATCATCTGTTCTCGTATTTGCTTTGATAGGTTGCAATGTACAAACGGCTATACGAGGAGGAACACAGGCATAGATCACCTTTTCCCCACACCATAGAAACTAATGAAGGTTCACTCTCTCTCTCTCCAGTCTCCACACATTTTGTGTTTTTATGCAGATTTTTCTTTCCAGTAATCCTGTAATTTATCTTTCTTCATACAGTCTCCTCTCCCTGAAATCGCCATAAAGGCTCTCTAATTAAACTACCTTCATCTAACCTTCTGAATATCTTACTATTTTACATGATTTCTGCAGTATTTACTATTAATGGCATTGTAAACTAAGTGTTCCCCTATTTATAACCTAGGGTTCGATTATATTTTATATTTGGTACCTGATTTGCAATTCGCGTTGTAAATTCTTGTTAGATAAGCATAGAAAACCAAGGGATACAATGTTTCTTGTTTGTTCTATAAGCTTTAGACATTCTTCCGGTTTTCTAATTTTTAGACTTGTTTTATACAACGTTTTTATTTTATAAGCTTTAATCATCTTTCCGGTTTTCTCATTTTAGACTTGTTTTCAAATCTCTGACCTATTCTGGGAGGGTTAGTTATAATATGGTGTTTGGTTCAGCTGGTCAGGTGTATTTATTTGTTGTGTGCTAAATACTTTTCACTCATCAAATGAGTTCGTTCATAGTTTGCTCCAAATCTTTAAAAAACTGAAATTCACATTCTCAAGTGCAGCTCAAAAAATTTGTAGCCGTTAACTAGCAGTCGTTGACCAAGTTGGTATGTATGCGAGTGAATTGAAGTTTTTGTGTCTTCTTTCTTGTTATAAACTATGTTTATATTGTGATCTTACATCACAGTCGTGACTTTTGAAATGTTATTATTTTCACATACATTTGGTTGTCCTTTAGAAAACTCGACAGGCCTGCCGATTTTGTAACATATCAATGGCAACTATGAAAAAATAATTCAAAGAACATTTGCTCGACTTCTCCCTGTTCCAGCTTTCCCTACCTTATTATTATTTTTTTGTTTTGCTTTTTATATTATTCATTCTGCAGATGGTGGAAGAGAAAAGGTTATGCTTCTGCTTGAAAGTTCTCAGGTATTCATCAAGTTGCTTGATAATACTCTTTTTCATTGCAAGTTATGTTTTAACCCTTTTTTATGTTATAGGATGGTAAACAAAAGGCCCAAGAAGATGCTACTAAGCGTATCAGATGTTTGGAAGATGACTTGGATAAGTCAAGGTAAATTTGAATTTAATTATTATCTATGTCAATTTTTTTGTTTATTTTCGTTATGGATCTGGAGACAGGTCATATCAGTAAAAGAGTTAAAAATGTTTATTTCATGGTCTGTTACTTGGGTGTATATGCTTCACAAAATCGGATAAGTAGGTATCTGATTTGTAGTTGTCTAGAGTTTTTTGGATTTACTCCCAAAAAAACTAAAAATCCACCTTTTCCTTTCTATGCATTTTATTGTAATTTATTTTATTTTTAATAATCCGATTTAGTTTTTAAGTTTCATTAGCTTAACATACTCGTACTTATGATACATTATGTAAGTGCAAATTACATTAGTATTTCTCTTTTGTGAAGGCAATTGAAGCTTGCGTTTAGTTATTAACTTTTTGTGGTAAGTGCAAAATACATCAGTGTACTTGTATATACTCAGAAGTTAGAAATTTTAAACGCTCCATGTAACCTGTTTATTAGATAGCCTTTTTCGCTTGGTGAATGAAGCCGTTACTAATAATGTTTAGCATAGTAGAAGATTCTACTATAACATGTGCCATGATTTTTTTTCCTACTTATATTGAAATTCACGTGATATCCGTGCTTCCTAGATGACTAAAGTGAGACCCAAACTCTTGGGTTTCTATATCATTATCCTTGAAATTTATGGAACACCTATTGCACCAGGAGCGAGATAAGGTCATTACGGTCAGAGCGTGACAAGTTGTCCATGGAAGCAGAATTTACAAAGGACAAACTTGACAGGAATTTGAAGGAACTTGAGCATCAGGTGATACTGATACTTTCTCTTTTAACAATGTCATTAAACCCACCCCCACAAGATTAAAAGCACAAAAGCAAGAATACGATGCTTGCATATTTGTAACTTGTAAGTGCTGTTTCCTAACATTTCTTATGCTAACCCATTTTTGGTGGATGGTATGGTAGAGGAATGAAACCAACGCTGTTATATCGAGAAACGTCGAGTTTTCCCAATTAATTATCAACTACCAAAAACAGCTACGAGAGAGTTCTGAATCTCTGCAGGTTGCAGAGGAGTGTTCACGGAAATTAAATATGGAGGTGTGTCCTGTGGTTTTATACATACATACATATATATACATATATAGACACACACACACACACACACACACATATATATATATTTATTTATTTTATACAATATTACATAATCTACTCATTGAGTTTCCTATTTCTCCACAGATGTCTGTCTTACAGAATCAAAAAGAGATGATATCTAATGCAGAAAAGAGAGCATGCGATGAAATTCATAGTTTGTCTGAGAGGGTTTATCGTCTGGAGGTTCTTTTTTCAATTATTTCTTGGAGTTCCTAAGATGTTTGTAACTTTCCAAAGTGTATCATTCAGTCTGTTAAACTTCTTTTTCTTCTAATTTGTGTTTATGTATTTCCTATACAGGCTACTTTGAATAGTATCCATAGTGCAGAAGAATCTCGTGAGGTAATTGTTTTTGCAGTTTTGCATGTAATCTTTATGTCATTAACAAGTTAATTCGTTACGGTTTTATGGTAATTTTTAGGAGGCCAGTAGGGCAGAAAGAAGAAAACAAGATGATTATGTAAATCAGATTCAGGTTTGCGACTGCTATTGAATGCTACTGTATTCATATTGTTTGCGTCTCTTTCCCATTTTTTTAGAGATTATTTTGAATCTAAGTTTGAGGGCTTACCTTGTTGCAGAAAGAGTGGGCTCAGGCTAAGAAAGACCTTGATGAAGAGCGTGGAAAAGTTCAACAACTCACACATGACCGTGAAGAGATTAGGAAGAGTTCTTTTCTACAAATTGAGGAAATGAGAAAAGATCTATCTTCATTATCAACTGCTCTTGCTGCAGCTGAGGCCCGTGCTGCTGCCGCAGAGGTCTGTCTACAAATTTTATAAGATTTAACTAATGCTTATTTCTATTAGCTGCCTGAATATGGTCTCATGTAGCACTTGAAAAATTGTTCTATCTCAGGGACAGTCTACTGATATGGAGAATATTAGATCTTCTGGAGAGCTGGTAAAATCCACAATGATTTTTTCCTTGTTTACCTTTTTTTGTTTGCTTTTCTTGGCGGTTTACCATTTATTTGATATTTTTTGGGATTTTGGAGTACATTCCCTGTGTTTCCTTTAGCTTACTATGCTGGTTAAGTATTTGCGATTTAAACTGTTAGGCATCTTCTCTGATCCAGATTGCTGAGAGAGGTAAGGAACTCGACGTTTCCTTAACAAGCGCCAACGAGGTGAGTGTCTTCTCGAACAGTTTGCACTTTCCAACTTAGTATTACGATGTTAATAGTGTAATAATTTCTTCATGTTCTGGTGTATATACTTAGTCATCATTTCTCATTGCTAAAGCTGGTATATGTAGGCTAGTTATTATTTTGCATATAGTGTGGAGTTCGCAACATACACATCCATTTTGTACACTTTGCAGTCTGGTGTAATAGAAATGTGTCTTTTTTGGGCAAATTTTATGTAGGCACTTACTGAGTTCCGCATTGCAAAAGAGGAACTTGAAAATTTAAGAGAGGAAGCCAAAATCAACAAGGCCCATATGTTGCAGGTGTATATGTTATGGATATGTTTTTGATATACTATGTATCTCTGTGTTTGATGTGCTAAGTTTTAATCGTTTTGCAGTACAAGAGCATAGCACAGGTGAACGAGGACGCACTGAAACAGATGGAACTGGCTCATGAAAACTTCAAAGTTGAGGTATTAATTGCAAGTTTCTTTAATTTTTGAACTCAGTCAATTGGTATTGTAGCGATAGGCTAGAAGCTAAAAGGCAAAAATATTTCGTAATTCATATGGTACCTGTGTTTTGACATGTCTTGGACACACGCATTGCATGTGGTCACATGTCGCACTTTTACTTGGTTATTATCTTCTCAGAACTAAGTTATGATGGTGGAGTGTGGACACCTATCAGCCTTTTCAGAAACTTTTCCTTCACACATAAATATACTGTCAAAGGGTCCAATAGTACGATTAAAGTAGTAGATCCCGTTGTACAGAAAAATAATTTATAATGTGCTGAACAGTTCATAATATATGTATAGATCTTTGCATGGTCATAGCATATCAGAAGTTACAATTTTTGCTGTGTCCCTAGCGTCACCTTCTCAATTTATTACATGCTAGTTTTCCGGTGTTTTCATGTTGTGTTATGCACTAACCTTTTTGAATTATTAACATAGGCGGATAGAGTGAGGATGTCAGTTGAATCCGAACTTGCTTCAATGAAAGAACAGTTTCGTGAACTTGAATGTGAATATAGTTCAAAGTTCAAAGAAGCAATGTCTTCTGGTGCTGCGAGAGAAGCTGACTTTAATTCTGCTTTGTCAGAAATTGAACATCTGAAACAAGAAAATTCAACAAAGATGTGAGATTTCTGGTTCTCGATTATTTTATAAGCTGACACAGAAGGAATAATTTCTTTAGTTGTTGTCTTAATGGCTGCAACTGCAAATATTTCCTTTTTTATAGGGACCAGAAAAATATGTCTGAAGTTTTAAGTCAGATGTTGTGCTTAGTCATATTAAAAGATTGGTATAAGAGGGAACTTTTTCATGTATCAATTCACAGAGTAAAGGATTTTGATACCTTGTACAGTACTGTAGCATCTCATGTATTTTCTGAATTCAAAATTATGGCAAGATTTGGAAGCTTTTTGAAGCCCGTTAAATATTTTGAATATTTTCTGTTTGTTTGTTTGGTGACTCAAACCTGTCACCTGGAATGAAAATTAAAATACTTCGTGTTGTGTAGTGTGATGTTATAAGAATATTCTCAGTTGTGTACTTATAATTTGTCGTATACAAACCGACTATATAGGAAAATCTATATTTTTTTCTGATACGAATATAACTTATAATTTGTCGTATACAAATCGACTATATAGCAAAATCTATATTTTTTTCTGATACGAATATTAAAGTGTCTCATCTATTTGTTTCTTTTAAATCAAGGTCTCAAATTGCTGTACTTGAAGTCCAAGTATCCGCTTTAAAGGATGGTCTGAATGAGGAGAATAAGAGATGCCGTGATGCTCAACGTAATTTTGAAAGACAGGTATTTTCTAAGTTATTGACTTTGGTAGATTGGTCATTCATGTATTCGTATTTGCTGTGTATGAGTGGGCATAAATTTGTAGTTGAATTTTTATTTTTATTTTGGCATATATTACTTCAGTCTATTCACTTTTCTCGTATTCTTGATATCTTCGTTCAGACCTCAGGGCTGATGATAAAGTGGATATATGAACTTGGAAGCTAGTTTGTTTGTTTTGTTGTTCTATCAGTGTTGCAAGTATTTGTTACCCAGAAAAGTTTGGTCTGAGAAATTGTTGCAAGTTTCAGCGTAACTGGATTTATATTTGAATAAAATTTGACTTTCCCCTCACCAGAGCTTTACGCTGTTAAGAGAATTTGACTTTTTTACTTTATGTCTTCTTTGAGATCTCTTAGATTTCCTGACTATGCACTTCGGTGGCAATTTAATTGTATTTTGATGGTTTTTTTATTTCCTTTGAACTTTTTCAGGTTATACTGCAGTCTGAAACAATCCAAGAGCTGACAAGAACATCGGAAGCTTTGGCTTTGTTGCAGCAGGAAATATCTGAGTTGCGTAAACTGTCTGATGCTCTCAAATGCGAAAATGTAATTTTGTTTTCCCCTTCTCTCTGTTTTGTGCATGCAAAGCTTTACCTCTTTTTTTTTATCCTTGCTAACAAGGCGTAACTGCTGCTATTGGCATGAAAAATATCTCATGATGTTTAAGTAACAAGAAGTTTTTATTGTTTCTTATCAATTTTGGTACTGCTCTTTTGTATGCTTATTTCCTTAATTTAACTTTTGAATATTTATTTCCTTAATTTAACTTTTGAATGTTTATTTCCTTAATTTAACAGAGTCAGCTAAAATCCCATTGGGATTGTGAGAGATCAATGCTAGAAGAAGCAAAAAATGCAGCGGAGAAGAAGTATAACGAGATTAATGAACAGGTTAATCTAAATTTAATTTATTCTTCTGAGTTACGACTGCCAACAGCCCAACCCAAATTAACTTGTAAAAGCATCTATCGTGTCACACTTTTGCTTTATAACTTACCTACCTATGTTTTTTTTTAAGTTTTTTAGGTGGTCGAATTTTCCAAACTTCAACTCAAGTATTGAACCTGTGTTGAGAGGGTTCTGTTAGTAAAAAAAAAAAGTAGTCAATCCCTATAAAAGACAGAAATTTCAAACATGGACCGCAGAATATAATTGGTAACTATTTGGTAAATCCATTGCACTGAAATTAGTGTGCCAAATCAATAAAAACACATCAAGAAGAGTTATGTTAGTTAAAAAAAAATTACTCCTCCCCTTAAAACCCATAGAAAAGGCCCACATAATAGACTAGCTATTTGGTGGGGCCACCCTAAAATAAAAGAAAATCTTGAATTAGTACGATATCATTGGCTTGGTGTACTGTCTTCAAGGATTTACACGGTCTACACATACTTTGCCCACAGTATACGTTGACCGGTTTCCCTCTTTCTCATCTGTTGCTTCATATCCTTCATTATTTCTTTAACCTTTATCATGTGTGGACTTCCAAAAAATTTCAGAATAAGATACTACACAGCAGACTTGAGGCTTTACACATTAAAATGGCCGAGAAGCATTGTGACTATGCAGGGATATCCTCAGACAGTGCCGATCATACACTATCTGACGCTGGGTTACAGAATGTTGTAAATTATCTACGTGGATCTAAGGAAATTGTAAGTATTATTCAGAATCAAATAATTTTTCATTCATTACATGTAATGTTTCGTAAGGTTTTTTGACCTTTATTTGACAACCACTTTACAGGCGGAAACAGAGATTTCATTGCTAAAGCAAGAAAAACTTCGATTACAGTCACAGGTACTGTGGCATCAGTTTGGAGTTTAGTTTGCTACTTTCTTTCATTTCATCTTTGTTTTCTCAAATCATGTTCACAGAAAGTAAATTTTTGCTAGGATTAGTTTCTTGGTAGGATCAATTTTATAGGGTTGCCATCCGACTAAAGTTACCTGCTTTCTTATTAAGTATAAAATTCACCTTTTCATTTGATTGACATGTATTTACTGTTTTCCTAATTATGAATTGTTCTTGGTTTATTAAGTATGTTTTTACTTTTATTCTTACATTTACTTTTAAAAGTTTGTTTGCCTATATGCATCATCATTATCATTTTGCATATAATTCGTATTTTTCTTAATTTATTGAGTTAAATTTTATCAGTTTATTTGTGGATCTAGCAATTAAAAATTTCTCTGAGAACTTTACCAATATGGTTCTTCTTAGGGTTGGGAAAAAATCTCAGAATCCCGACCCGACCCGTGTCCCGACCCGCACCTGACCCGAAATTTCCCGACCCGAAAACGTCAGGTTTTGTCCCGACCCGACAAATTTTGGGATCGAGTGGCAATTTTGATTTCGCCGGGTGTCCCGACCCGACCCGATTTTTAAATTAATTTTCTATTTTATATTATATAACATGATTTTTTTTATTTAACACTAAAATGTAAATTAATTTTTATCAAATGCAAGTTATGAGAATCGAACATTGTACATCTAGCATGTAATGTAAGCACTCTACCATATGAGCTACAATCCTTTTTGTTTCATATATTAGTTATAATTATATAAGTATAATATAGATTTGTAGTTTTGAATATATGAAACTATTAAAAGAAAAAATATACTTAAATTAAAAAGTTATATTGTTACTTAAAAAATTAAATAAAAAAGATAAATGATAATTAATTAAAAATTTAAATGTTTCTGTTATTAGTCATGGAATCTAAGAGAATTATGGGCGTATAAAAAGGCTTATATTTTTTTGAAGTAATGTACTTAATTACGATTAACACAAATTCAGGCCTCTTGTGTTATTTTGTTTCTTTAGAGAAATGGCTAAGCACCATGTATTGCTTTAGGCTAATTACATAATATATTATATACACACACACACACACACATATATATATATTATACGCATTTATTAAATATACATCCCTCCACACACACGTATAGGAAAGACACTCTAAAGGTTGAGTGAGTGGTGGGACACGATTTTTGTTTTCGGCAGATTCCCTTTCTTAGAATCTAAGTGCAGTTTTCTTCGTCTCTATATTAATATTCCTTCCTAACTGAAGGCAGGAAATATCTATATACCATATTAACAGATAACTATCTTGCCCTTCGATCATAGTCATCTCAGATTGCATCTGTAAAATATTGACCGAGTACAGTCGCATGTGCATGCATGTATGTAAATTGGATGTTGATAATGTGTTTATCTAACCTGTTATCGGTTTGTAGAAGCTGTTTTTGGTATGTGTTGGTTTTAGTCTGCCTATCACTTGTTTCAAATTGTGGCATTATTTTAAATTGACTACTAGCAAATACTGTGATACTCAAAGCCTTTTCTGATTATTGTAGCTTGAGAGTGCTTTGAGGGCCGCAGAGACTGCCCAGTCATCACTTCAGGCTGTGCGGGCTAATTCAAAAGCAATGCTATTCACTGAGGATGAATTTAAGTCTCTACAACTTCAGGTTTTTATACTCGTTGCATATTTTTCATTTGATTTTTTCTTGCTTTGCAAGATTGGTTTTATCCTATATTCCTATGTCCTTAAGGTAGCTACAATTTGGGCTGTTAAATGGAAAAGGAAATGTCGTCTTTGTGAGATCAACTTTTCTATTGGCAGAGAGCTGTATAGAGGTCCAGTTGGCTCTTTATTAGATATTTGTTTTCTGTTGGCGGTTTTTAAATGAGACAAATAAATGAATTCTATTTTCGCCAGACTGGCTCTTTTAGTGCAAATTGTTAATGGCTCTAAATTTGAGTTAACTGTGCAAAAAGAAAACATAACAATCCACTAGCACTGTGACGGGCAAACTACCAAGGTTCTGAGTGTTAGACAAAACAGATTTTGTTGACAGTTTTGAGAATACCACTGATTTGATATCACTGGTCATTCTTTAATTAGGTTGCTGTAAAACCTGTCTCCCCTATCAATAACGTAGGTATTAGTCTCTCTTTTGCCCTAATAGTATAAAGCTTTTATTGCATTTTTGTTTACATTTGAGGTATCAAATGTTACACACTTGTAAAATCAACTTATACCATGGAAGTTGTATACAATTGTTGACATTTTGGATAATTTCTAGGGGAAATTGATTCAAAGCTATTCCACATATTTCATTTGTAGTCGAGGAGATGATGTTTTTGTCATATATTGAGCAGAAAATGATGTAATATTTTTGTCTTATGGGAAATATTCACTTACTGGATTCGCAAATGTCCACTGCAGGTCAGAGAAGTGAACTTGCTCCGTGAAAGTAATATTCAACTCAGGGAGGAAAATAAGCATAATTTTGAGGAGTGCCAGGTCTCACTGGATGTCATTATTATTGTGATTTATATATTTGTAAAGTAAAAATGATTTGAGTTGCTTATTTTGGAAATGTGTGAAATCTGTTAGAAATCACGAGAACTCGCCCAAAAGGCAAGAATGGAAACCGAGAAGCTAGAATCTTTGTATACGGAGAAGCAGATGGAGTTGGAAGCTTTTCAGAAAGAACATCAAATGCAGAATTCAGAGAAAAATCAATTGGAAAAAAAAGTCGAAGAGGTATTGCATGTTGCTCATTCTTTCTTTTTGTTATTATTAAACAAAGAAGAGAGTGTTTCCCTATCTAAATCAATTTAAATACTGTCATTTGTTGAAGTTGCTCGAGAGATGCCGAAAAAATATTGATGTTGAAAACTACAATCGCATGAAAGCTGATGTAAAACAGATGCAGGTGAGATATTCATGCCTATTTAACTATGTTAAAAATATTTTTATTCTAGTAAATTTGTCCAGCTACCTGTCGCGTTGATAAAATTTTTGTAGCGGAGACGATTAGTTTATCCTTGCTTGAGAGACTAGTTTTTCATTGACCTATATAAGATGGCTTTATTGGGTACTTGTTTAATTACTATGAATGGTTTACTTACCCAGTATCACAGGCTTTTGGACTAAAAATTACCTGCTATTTACTTGCTTAACCTTGTTTTTAAAATGTATCCTACATTATGAGTCCGGGTTAGCATTCTTAAATAACCAATCTCACTGCTTCCTTTATATATTACTAATGTGCTATTTACCTAGATCTTTTGCTTTTTACAGTCAAATTTAAGTGAGAAGGACAAACTGTACGAAGAAGTCAAAAAGCTTGTTTATGAAAAAGATGAGGTCATATCACAGTTGGAGAAGGACCTTGCCAAGACCAGAAAAGAGTTGAGTGAGAAGGAAAAAGTTGTGGTAAGTTAATTTCCTATAGTGTACAAGTACTTCAAAGCTGTTACTTTATTTAGACTGATTAATCTGAGTCATCATTTTCTGATGTTTTTCAGGTTTCTCTAAAATCTGAGATAGAGAATCAAAAGAAATTTTTGGCCAAGGTTAAGGGTATCCAGGTATGTGTCTGTCGTTAAGATTTATTTGTTCTGTATATAAACCTTAGGCACATTATATTTAAGCCATAATTCATTTTCCTTCTCCTTTTAATACCATCATACTGCAGAAAAAAATGGATGTCTTAAGCAAGGAAAAGGAGGATTTGCAGAAGCAAAATGAAGCTCTTTCCAAACAAAACGAGGATTTGAAGCAAGGTTCTGAGCCTTAATTCCATAACTGTAACTGCATCAGTTCATCTTGCTAATTCCTTTTTGTTAATTATTATAATAAAAATTGCAGGAAGGAAAAGTGTAGGTGGTGCAGGTGGTGATCACGTAATGAAGGAAAAAGACACCAGGACACAGGTTTGTTTTGCAGTGCTTAATGTTGGCTCTCTACTATTCATTGTTTTAAATTTCTTGACTAAACGCTATCTACCTTTCCCCCTTTTCTCATGTTCTGCAATGCTTTGAACATAAAGATGCTAGAGAAAACTGTAGAGAGGCAAAGAGATGAACTGAAGAGAGAGAGGGATGAGCTCAAAGCGGAAAAAGGAAAGCGTCAGAAGACGATGGATACTATCATAGACTCACTAAAAACTGTCAATCAGGTCCAGACCATTATCATTCCCATTTTCTATGTGGATTATTATATGTTTTCTTTATGCAATCAATTATGCATTCGAGTGAATTAAGACTGATTATGTCCCTGTTTTTCCTTTTGTGGCCTGCGTAAATTTTATAGTGGGGATCATTCATTGGGTTCTTTCTTTCTCTTTTCTTACTAATCTTAGAAGTTAATAGCACACAAACACACATGGTGCACTAAAACTACAGAAAGGTATCGATAATTTGAGCTGGACCAGAGTTTTAAAGGTCAAATAATCTTCAGGGTGTAGTATGATGATAGTTTGGTTGGATGCTTTAATATTTAACAGTAGATTCTTCTTCTTATGCCCGTCAGTGTTTCTGTGAGTTGCGGACACGAGTCGGATACCGTCTATGTTCTTTATTCACCTTCATGAGGTCTTTATATTATACTGTTTGATCTCGCCCTAGGAGATAAGGTTTCTTGTTCATTCAGATCAATTTGTCATGTTTTTTTTCTTTTTATTGGATAAATCTATGACTGGAAATTTTTCACAATTACATTATTTTGTTGGTTTATTTAATGTTGTCTTTATTTGGTTTATAGTATTAAGGTTGTCGTGCTAAGCCCCATTTGGACATGATAATCATAATATCTATTGTTTTGCTTCTCTCAAGCTGCGAGGGGTTATTTTTGCAGAGTTCTCATTGCTCTTGTCTTTGTTCCATATCGCCGAATTATAAAGGCCATACAAAGACACGATCTTGTGTGTATTTATTCTAAAATTTAATTTAATAGCAAAATTTGAATAGTATAATACTCTCTCTCTGGTTTACTTGACTTTCTCATTGGTGGTAGGCTAATTTTGTTGTATTTGTTACCGTATATCCCCCTGTCACACGTCTAACTCTCCAGGTCAAGGCTTTGCCTACTTTATTTTGGTATTACATTCTCTTTTCAGAAAGTATTCATTAATTAACGAGTACTTCTATCATTGTACAGGATAAAAACAAATTAAATGACGGGCTTCAAAAGCATAAAAAAGCACTAGAAAGATTGGCTGACGAGGTTGAAAAGGTTAAGCTTGCCAAAGACAGTCTTCCAGAGGTAATATGAATACTAAGAAGATCGATCATCTAATCACATGCCCTTTCTCTGTTTTTATTTTTCGGTTTATATATTGTTTAGCATGAGTTCATTGCTTCTTGAAAAAAATATTATTTTGTTCGTGGCTTTTTTTCTTGCGTACTGTTTAAAATGTTAAACATGCAACTTAATTGTTGTTGAAATTAAGAGTATACAAAGATCTCGTAGAAAACCTTGTAAAATTGTAGAACACGAACACCCCAATTTTATTTCGTGACTTTTTTGGTTTGGCTTACTTTTTGAAGATTCAGTATGCAAGCTTCATTGTTGTTAAATAAAGAGCAATGATAGCACTGGGATAATAAATAGGCAAGGGTCCACCATTTGTAATTTATTTAATGCTGAGAACACACCTCACTTTCTTTTATGAACTTTGCTGTCCAAAGATTTTTATGCCTGTCATTCCTCTGAAATAGAAAAAGAACTTCGTAATTTTAATGACCTGCTTGTAATGACTTCTGCTACTGAAGCAAACAGCTTTGCATTGATTGATTTGTAGAAATGATTTCAAGGTGTCGTCTTCCATTGCCTAAGTTGATTTATTTTTTAGGGCGCCTCTGTGGTTCAGATTCTCTCTGGGGGACTTCTGGATGACCTCTCTGCTGCCTACCAGTTGGCTATAGAAAATTTTGAACGCCTAGCTCAATCTGTTTCTAACGAACTCGGAGGGCCTGCTGCTTCCCACATTTCTTCCGTCGATGATACCTCTTCATCAGTTACTTCAGGTCCTCTCTCTCTCTATACATATACTATATATGTACACATTTATGTGTGTGTGTGTGTATGTGGTGATAAATAAAGTAGGCAGTTTAGGTCACACATTGCTATGTTTTGCCAATATGAGCTCGTTCAGGGCATTTATGCTAATGATAGACCCATTTCTTTGCTTCCCTACAGGTCAAGCACTTGCACTGCAAACTCCTTTAGTTGCTGCAAGCACCAATACCAATTCCTCTCCAGCTAAACATGTGGAAGAACAAGCAAAGAAATTAATTATTTCGACGACACGTGTTGAACCTCGCAAAATGAAGAGACCAATTATTTCTCGTCCAAAGTTAACCGATAATTCACAGGTAGATTCAGGGAAACCAGAGGCTGAGCAATCTATTAATGAGAGGCCTCTATCTTCTCGCAACATAGAAAGTAGAGAAGCACCTTCACGACTTGTCCAGACGTTTATTCGCAAACGCCTTGCTCCTTCGCTCTCTTCTGAACCACGAGATGACTCCATTGTTCAACGTGGTGCTGGCTCAGATATGGAACCGCACGTACAGAAGAAAATAAAAAGCTCGGATTCCCCACCAGAGATATTTGAAGGTAATGAAACTGCTATTTCAGATAATCTGGAAACTGTGAAAGAACCATCTGATGTTATTGGTGATGGACTACAAACTCCGATTGAGGATCTAATGGATACCGAGAAGGATGATGGTGAAACTGGTGGGGAACAAGATGGGGGTAAGTTGGATGCTACAAACCAACCAGATGTACAGAGTCGCGATATGTTAGAAGAGTTTGATGATTGGCAGAAAGCTCAGGCTGAAGAAGAAATGCAGCAGTCTGTGATTGAATCCGAAAGTGAGATAGAAGAGAGAGAAGAGGGTGAGCTTGATGAGATGATTGATGATCAAACCGAGCCTGCTGTACCACCAGTTGGCTCCCCATTGGGTGACGACGACATTGTGGATCCTACCGAAGCTACTGCTTCTCAAGCTTCAATCGGTGAAGCTGATCTTACAGTAGCTAACGAAGACGAAAGTGCTGATAACTTGAATGATGATGGCAACAACAATCAGGCTGAAACAGATGGAGAAACAGAATTGGATCAGAACCCTGACGCCATGGTCTCAGATATAAGCGGTGAACCAAAGAAAGAGGGAGACCAAAATGCTGACACGGTTTCAGAATTAAGAGAGAGAAGTCCGACAGAAGGTAGCTCTAGTGTTGGACAAGAGAGAGAAATAAGACAGGCATCTCCTCCTGTTGGAAGTATCTCAACGACTATTAATTTAACAGAAAGGGCAAAACGAAATTCTGCGATGAGGCTGGGTCGGGGGTCTACTCTTCCACCGCCAAGAGGAGGTCGTGCTAGAATTGCCCGTGGGCGTGGTAGAGGTGGCCCGAGTTCTGGTGGAGGAGGAAAGGGTTAACTGGTTTTCGGAAAAGTGCAAATTTCGAAAAATATGCATCTTTTTATACTTGCTGCAGATGCTATATAGGGTAGCCTTTTTGTATGATCTGATTGGAACTTTTCTATTGTCCAAGTTTGTAAAGGATTCTCTGATCGTTGTTGTGCACAACCGGTACAAAAGTTTGGAATTGTGTATGTTCCTAGGTGGCAATGTTGAGCATTATTTAATTGTTACAGTTGCGTGGTTTATTAGAATAACCACACCAAGGTGGTTACAATCCTAGCTATATTTTACAAGGAACAAGTACTTCATCAATTATTTAGCCATTTTACACATCCTGAATATATCACCCTCTCTAAAATGGATCTCTATTAAATTAAATAATAATTTATCTTTAAAAAGTAAATGACATGAAACTATTACTGAATAGTTCTTCGAACAAACGACCCCCAATACATAGCACGTCAAAATTGATATCACAATGTAGAATAAAATGCCAGAAAGCACATCAACCAAATGAAAATTCAATAATTTTAGGCCGATTTTGTCTAACAATGCGACTGAATAACAAAAGATTCATTCAGTTTAGTATTTGACTCGCTCAGACGTTAAACTGAAATTCTGTTTTTTGTATAAAGACGACTTAATAATTTTTAAGCAAAATCATCAATATCAATAAATGGTTAATACTTAATAATTTTGTATACAAATCTTGATCACAATTACTAAATAAAGGCAATCAATATATCGGATCAGTTCATACAATTCCTAAATTGAAAATAAATACACTTAGGAAAAAAGGAAACGATTCATAATCAAACAAGTGGTCAATACTCACCCAGTTTAGTGTCTAAACGGCTAAACCCCACCTTAAAAGCATTTACAGCTGAATTTGTAAAATCATCATCTATTTTACATATTTACAGATTTTGTAAAACACATGTTTCCGTAGCAGATTTTCTAAAATACAGTTTCGGTTTACAAGTTTTTCTCTCCAACAGATTTTCTAAAATGATTTTTTTCCATACTTTTTATAATTAAACAATAAAATACGAGATAACGACAAAAAAATAACAAACTATTTCCAAAACTAAATTTGTTCCATTCCATTAACGGGGTCCTATTATCTTGTCATCCATTTTAAATTTGTTCCATTCCATTCTAGAAACAATATTGTAGTATTGTTAGGATTAGCTTTAAAGTGGGGGATTTACAGAAGGAAAATATTTTTATGGTAAAGTTTTACGGTGCAAACTTTTGTTTGCATTTTATTTACGGGTGTTTGGTGCGTCAAAGTTTTCCCATGGAAATTCTATTGAAATTCAAAAATCTATTGGTTATTGAAATTAGACAAATTCGATGCATAAATAAATAAACATTGTTCATACTTTAAACAAAATATTTTAAGATTAAAAATATCAAAAATTAACTAAAAGTCACAAAAATTAACTAAAAGTCACAAAAATGAATAAGTTCGTGAAAGTTTAAAAACATTAATGATTAAAATCATAATTATTTTGACGGAAAAAAAACTAAAAGTTCGTCTACTTTTCTGAAAGGAACTTCGTCAACATGTATAGGAAACTTAACCTAAACACATATTTTATTTCATATACGTCACTTATAATAACTTATAATTTTTCAACATATAAACTCATAAAATTATAAGTATAGAAGATATTATTGACTTTTTTTAGCTTTTTCAAATTTTCTTGGGTTTTTTAGATTTTTCGGAATTTTTTGTTTTATTTTTTCCATTTTTTTTTTATTTTTTTAGATTTTTTCCTATTTATTTATATTTTTATTGGTTAATTAGATTTTAGCTTTTTCAAATTTTCTTGGGTTTTTTAGATTTTTCGGAATTTTTTGTTTTATTTTTTCCATTTTTTTGTTATTTTTTAGATTTTTTCCTATTTATTTATATTTTTATTGGTTAATTAGATTTTACCTTTTTCAAATTTTCTTGAGTTTTTTAGATTTTTCGGATTTTTTGTTTTTTCCATTTTTGTTATTTTTTAGAATTTTTCGTGTTTTTTCCTTTTTTTTATTGGTTAGTAGATAGAATTTGACTAAATTAAATAATTTTGAAAGAATAGACCTATAATTAATAATAGTTATAATACTAGTATTAGAAAGAATATAGAGAGAGACTCCGTAAACCGTTTACAACTTTATTTGCGGGGTAATCGTTTCCCCCAATTTTACTGGATACGTGGGAAAAGTTTTCCAAAAAAAAATGTTTTACGTTAAACCAATCACCCGAAAAATCTATTTTACCCGTAAATGTTTGTTTACCCCCATTTTACAACAAAACAAACAGAGCCTTAATTACAAATTTATGGACTAGTTGTTAAGAGTAACGCATTAACAAGGAGTAATACTTTTTTTAAGTCAAGTAATACTTTTTTCTAAGTCATAGGATTTAAAAACAATATATTGAACTTCCATTAACAATTTTGTTCCACTCCCATAACATTTAGTCTTCTAACTGCCTTAGAACAGGTTTAACGGGCGTGGGTAGCTGTGGGTGAAGATTTGTGCGGTGGTACAGTCATTTTTATTAGTGGTAAGGTGTGCCTGTTGTGGCAGTTTCTTCTCCTCATTTTCTTCTTTTGCTTCTCTCATTTCTCTGTATATCAGCTCCGTATGTTTAATTACATTGACTGATCTTTATATTAATTACAGACCAGTCCATGTAGTTTTAAATGTATTTAAAAAAAACTTATCGTTAATAATTACTCTGTTGGTCCCTGTAGTTTCAGATTATTACAATTTGGTCCTTATAACGGTAATAAACGGTAAAATTAGTAATTTATTTGGTCCCTAGAATTTTAAACTATACAAATAGGTTCTAAATAACGGCTAGTTATACTTTTTTCAGTCCAAACTGTTTTAAAAAGTTAAAATTTGACCCATGCCTCTCACTGTATAAACTCACACTCATATTCATTCAAACTACACTATTCTCTCACTTTTAGGGAAAAATGCATTTAGTGTACTGTAATATCTGTTTTTAACGATTGATGTACCAGACTACCAAAGTTAACAATTGACGTACTGAACTATCATAATATTCACAATTCAGGTATTGCCGTTAATTTAGTTGGATGAAAGTTAGTTTCACTTTTCATTTTGGTCATATTTCTTTGTAACTTATATAAATTTAATCATGTGTTTTCGAAACATTATAATTTACAATGTTTCTATTAAAACACACATATATATACATGCATAATAAGTATCTCAGTTTAAAAAACATATTATTTGACTAGATTTTCTTTGAATTTTTTTCTAAAATAAATTTTTTTTTACACTTTCTCTAAAATAAAAATTAAGTAAGTTTTAAAGTAACGACATTCGAGCAAAAATTATTTCAGGTAACATCACTATTTGAATACTTTCATGAAAAAACGGTAAGAAAATTGTTATTTTTTTCAAAAAAGTATTTATTTTTTATAAATATAATATATTTGTTAAGTATTTATAATTTATTTTTACACACAAACATCATCTATAATTTACATTATTTGCAATAATATGTATACATGCGTTATATTATATATATTTTTATACATACATTAATATAGCATATATATATATATATGTGTGTGTGTATTATATACATATATATATATATATATATATATGATATAATTATATATTTTTGAATTTATACTAAAATAATACATTTCAGAAAATTAAGTTTTAGATTTATACAAGTTACAAAGAATATGACTAAAATGAAAACTGAAACTAACTTCCATCCAACTAATTTAACGGGAATACCTAAATTGTGATAGTTCATTACGTCAATTGTTAATTTTGTTAGTCCGGTACCTAAATCGTTAACAACATGTAGTACAGTACACTAAATGTATTGTTTCCCCTCACTTTTACTAGCTTTCATATACCATTAAACACAATTATTCTCTACAAATGACCAATTTGGGTGGTGATAATTAATTTCAATTGCCCAATAAACCCCAATGATGAAACGTGTCTTCCCCCAATACAATTCCTCCCACTATACATATGACGACTCACCTCAATATTTAATGCAACCTTTCCAACCTCAATATTCTCAATCTTCAAAGTACAAATCAAGAAAAAAAAATCAAACTCAAAGTAAAACTGATACGGTTGATCGGAAAGTGTGGACCGAATACGAAGATACGCGAATTTGCAAAAGTTGGTGTAATATATCAACTAATAGGGTTGTTGGTAATGAACAACCTAAAGTGCAATATTGGATGAAAATTCATGTCGATTACCACCACGAGTTACCGGTTGGTTGGGTTTCAAACCGTTCATCGGAAATGTTATGCCACCACTTTGGGAATGCGAATAAAAAGGTTAAAAAATTGCAAGGATGCTTTAACCATGAGGAGAGGAGGCAAAAAAGCGGTCGAGTCGACAAAGATGTAGTATGATTTTATAAACTTTTGCATAATTTTTTAATTATTAATATAAATTAACTTTTTAAATTATCAACTTCTTTATTTAGACTAATTACAGTAATTTTTTAAACCTTGATAGTATAAAGCTGCGGAACTCGATTTTTACGACGATACGGGTAAATACTTCAAAGATCATCGTTATTTTGTCGTTTTGAAAGATCAACTAAAATGGCACACCCATATTCAAGATAAAAATGTAGAAGATAAAACGGTGAAAAAACAAAAAAAAAATAATGTAGCGTGTGGATCAAGATCAACCGATGTTGATATGGGTGATAACGACATCGAATAAATATCGGTTTCGGATAAGTTAGAGAGGTCAAAAGGTAGAAAATCCGTAAAAGCGGAGGCCTCTAGAAACTCTAGTTCATCATCTAACATGATGGATTTTATCGCTTCTCATAGAGAGAAACAAAGTGCGAGGTATCAAGTATCAGCGAGCGAGCAACATGTCGGGAATGGCGGCTGCAGCAACAGAGAAAGCGGCTGCAGCTACAGAGAAAGCGGCTGCAGCTAAAGAGAAAGCGGTTACAAGAAATCGTGTGCACAACTTTGGAACATGGAAGAAAGGATTATGTGATTGGATCCCGATGATCCGAATGTCACGACAGCTAGAAGTAATTGGATTATAGCAAAACAAACTGAAATCGCACAAAATCTTTCGGTTTAATTGATGCAGTTTTAATTTTTTATTTAATGTAATTTTTATTTTCAATTGTTGTAGTTTTTATTTTTAATTGGTGTGATTTTTATTTTTAATTGATGTAAAAAAATTTTATTGATGTACTCTTTTATTAATTAATGAAATTAATGTTTATTTTTCTGTTATTTAAATTTTACTAAACTTTTTAGTTGTTGATTACAATTATAACTGGTATCACCTACTTGCAATAACATTGAAAACTGTTATGATATTTTTAGTAATTAGAATAACATTCAAACTTTATATTATATTATTTTTTTAAAACTCAAATTAAATAAACATGCTAAACTAACGCACTAATAAACTTAAACTCAGCTTCCCGCGAACCAACGTTCAAAGGTTAAAGTTTAACAACCAGTTTAAACCATTACTAAGATAAACATGTCTTAAATTTTTTGATATGTAAAAAACAAAAAGTCATCTTCTCTTTTTATAATCCAAATAAATTTTTTGTTGCTGTGATAATTATGTTTTCTCTTTGATTGCTAAATGGATCTGCAAACGGGTAGGTAGTTGATTGGAGTTTTAGGTTTTCATTTTTCTGATTTGTGGACTATATATATTCTTGATTATCGTATTGAGTTTTATTTGCTGAAATAGATAGGATATAGAGCAATTTCTCCTCAATTCGCATGTATGGTTAGCATTTAGGAAACTCTCCTCACAATATCATATAAGGGAAAACACCACTTTCTCTTTTGTATTTTAAACTGAATTTCAATAAAATATTGCCTATTTCACTTTTTTTTTAAAATCTATTTAATTTTCCTACTAATAGCTTGAATCTAGTAATTGTCCTGAAATTGTTTGTTTTGTGTAATTAAAAAAGTCATGTACTTATAAGCGAAGAAAGTAAGTGCCCAAATTTTGATTCAGCTTTTGTTTCCCTCTCGTTTTGTTAATGGAGTTGAAGACCTATTAAAAACCTAATCTCTCTAAATAATGTTTAAAAGCAAGCTAATAACATGTATTGTAAGATTTTTCCCCCATCTACTTCCTGAATACGGTATAAAGGAAATCCAAGTTAAGAAAACAATATGTATGTATGTTGTTAGATTTTAACATATTTTCAAAAAAATTTGTGTTCTAGTTAAGTGTATAAATTGAAGTAAAATTAGTTCAACCAAAAAAGTTTCATTTATATGGGCATAATTAGAGGTTAGTATTATATAAATTACATTTGGGAATTGAGAGTACATCCGTAGCATCCACAGATGTACTCAGATTGGTACTCCATTATGCAAAGACCCAGTAATTTTTGATGGTTTAAGTACATGAACAAATTGGTTGAGATCATGCATTTGAATCTGATTTCTAACGTGTGCTCCTAAGTACTTTAGTTTTTGCTTCTTAACTTTTGACTCTTTTCACTAATTTTCTTCCCGAGGGATCATACTTGATAAGTTTTAAAGTTCAAGGAGACTCGGACGAGGGCCCAACGTTTCAACTTTACTTGAGGTACTTGTAAGTTATAACAGAACTTCTCATTGAACTGATATATCTTTTAGAAAAGTGTGTTAAATTAAGTTAACAAAGATGGATGGTTCATACTTCATATGATCCATGCTAGCCTATGGAACAATAGCTAATCCCCTAAACAAAAGACATTGATACATTGAAATATCTCTCAACTCAATAGGCACCAATAGTATGTTTGTCTGTGTGGTCTATGAGATTTGACCGATGTCAAAAAAAGATACGGAAAGTTGGTGTAATTGATTTTTCTTCAAATAGTTTTACATATACCTACTTGAATTATGTCTACAATAAGTTCTTAACCCCGCGACACCCTTTAGACACTTCAAAAACATTTTTCATTGGCCTTTATATGGAAGGTTAGTTTTATCTGCAAGTTCTCTCCTAGTACAGCTCAAAATTAATGGTAACATTCAGAAGTCAGTTTTCTTAGCACTACAAACAGTGGAAGATGTTTTATATTCTTAGTTAGAGAGTTTCTGGTATAATTTTCATGTCCTCTTCATTGTTGGATTTAGCTGTTTTTGGAGCTTATATTCATAAAGAAAAGTAAATCATTACTCTGCACAATAGTATACCGTACTTTGATAATGTAAATTACGTTTTTTGTTGAAGTCATGTACCGGAAATAACCATCAGTTATCTGAGAACCAAAATACGCAACCCAATAAAAATCCTTCATGTCCTCTTCGTTGTTGGATTTTACCTCTTGTTCTGGGGCTAGTATTGTTTACGTTGCTTTCCGTGTACGAAATAACAATTAACAATAATTAAAGAGGACTAAACAAGAATAAACAAAAACCAGTGTAATTTTTATTAATTTCGAATTGGAATATAAATTAACGATTTCAACATGTAGGTACTGAATAGTAAATAAAGTAAACGTTATCAGATTATTATTAATTAATAATATGATGTACTGAATTGCAATAAATAGAAACTGCCGGACTGGAAAGTATAAACTTAACAGCCAAACTGTTCTGATTGAAATTGAAATTACAAGACTGAATTGAAACTATTCTAATTACTGAATTAAATTACAGAATTGAAATTACAGCAAAAAACAGAACTTTAAAGAAATTACAGAAAGGTACAAACAGAATAGAAAAGCTACGGCTAAGTACAGCAAATTAAAATACAGAATATAAATGCGGAAATAGAAATAGACAGAATATAAATAAAATTAGACGAGGCTACTGTTAACAGTATGTCCTTAACCGATATTCGCCCAACCACCTTGATGTTTCTGGTTGCGTTGGCACTTCGATCGCAAGGTACAACGTCTCTCGGATGACTCGCCGAAAACTGGCGACGAGTCAAGGTCGAGCTGTTGGTGTTAATATGCTCATTTAATTCTGGGAGTTACATCCCCGGAATCCGCCTCCATAACTGCTGGAGTTTCAAACTTTCTGGAACTTTAGGTACTTCTCTTGTAAATATACAAAAGTTTTTGTGGTACACACTAACCCACTCATGGGTATGTGGACTTGATTAGTTTAACAACTACATGGGATGGACTTGTATATATAGTGTAAAAATCACTCTTGATTTTACAATGTGGGATAACCCTCATGGTTTAATCCCACTTTCTTTTCCATTTTCCAGATTTGGTTTTATTACCTCTTTCGAGTACCAACCTTCGAGTCCAATTATCATTCACACCCTTCCTCCGAATAGGTCATGCGATATACCGTTGCGAAGCTCGTCGTACGAGCTACTCAAACGCTTTGAGTACAGCTTCAGAAAATATGATTTGTCGCATCGAATAATGACTCAAAGATGGTCCCTGACCACTTGGAACAACCATGTATAAAATACAGAGTAAATTAGTTTTTAGTGACCTGGGTTTTGGCCTATTTTAGGATAAGTGACCTAAGTTTTTTTAATTTCGGTTTTGTGACCTAAGTTTAACTTTGTTAGCATTTAGTGACCTGCCATCCTATTTTTCAAAAAAAAAACATATTTCTTGCTAAAAGGACTAAAATACCCTCATTAAACTGAAATTTTCCTCCAAAATCTGAGGGTATTTTAGTCCTTTTAGCAAGAAATATGTTGTTTTTTTTGAAAAATAGGATGGCAGGTCACTAAATGCTAACAAAGTTAAACTTAGGTCACAAAACCGAAATTTAAAAAACTTAGGTCACTTATCCTAAAATAGGCCAAAACCCAGGTCACTAAAGACTAATTTACCCTAAAATACATGTTTTCCAACATTTTTCCAACAGTTTACAGGCACTAATGCATTACGTTGATGTTTTATATTTTGAGGGTTCCGTGACATAATATAATGGTAGTTTTTTCACTTTGCTAAGTCTTTTTCTCTACTTCTGATATTAAGTCATTGTAAACACATTATACCCTGACCTCATTTTGTTGTGGAACAAACTTGGTTTATAATAGGAGAAAAAACAAATCTCTGTGTAGTTGTACTTTATATGTTCTGAGTAACAGTTGTCATTGATGTGAGATTATAAACATTGATGTTGTTCTCAGATTAACAAATTGAAACATTGAAACGACAGATATAGGCAATGAGAGGATGTCCGTGGAAGACAATAGTGATGGAGATGAGCATGCAATGGATGATGGAATAGCCGGCGCTGAAGGGAACAAAGTCGGTCGATTATGACGACCGTGTCATCTATCTTCTAAGTTATTGTTACTCCTCGCCATTGAATACAGATTTGATTTATCTTTTATCTTTTGAAAGTTTGTACATAGGATGGATAGTTTTTGAAAGTTTGTACATAAGTTGGATAATTCTTTTAGTTTTTGAAAGTTTGTATGTAAGGTGGATATATTTTTTATTAATCGTAATATTGTTTGTTAATAATTTTATTTAATTTGAAATATTATTTGTTAATTAAAATAATGTGATTTAAAAAATCAATATTATTTTAATTAGAAATGTTCTTATTTCTTTGTTTAATTGGCGACGCAACACCCATGCAACCCTGACGGAAAATCTATACTTTTTTTTAAAAAGACAATAACTAAATTCGTGACGGAGCGGTAACGAGTTAGCAACGTAGTTGTAACGGTCATACAATGACAACTCGTTGCTCATTTAGTTACGGCTTTTCCGTCGGCATTCCGTCATCAATGTTAGTGACGCATCTCCTAGCTATCACTATTTTAGCGACGGTCGATTCGGGAACATATTTTCTACTGTTACTATGTCGTTGCAAACATAGTTTAGTGACAAAATCGTAACCAATATTGGCGTAGATTATTTTTGTAGTAGAGAGACGTAAAAATAGAAGGAAAGGAGATAAAAAGCCAAACAGTCCAAAAAGAAACAAATAAAATTTTCAAATGAATTTTATGAAATTATCCCGGGTGTGATACAAATAATGCCATAATTCTTGTGGAAATATAGTTTGAAAAACGTGAGTATGACCTTTTTTGTGAAAGAAATATTTACCAAAACTCATGATGAGAGAGTATATTATTTTGATAATCTTGTAAATAAAATAAACAAACAAGATCAGTCATGTATAATTAATTTAACATCGAAATTTGACTTTCAGAAACACCTGCAGTGCTACCCACTCAGACAATATCATGTTATGTCACTTATTTTTTTATAACACAAAGTGCTGCTCACGTATATGACAGTTAAACACAAACGGACCCAAACTAGTACTTAAATCAGTTATAAGACTCTCTCCATGTAAACAATCTATATCATAGTTTAAAGATTTAACAACAACAACAACAACAACAAAAAAAGGAAAATAATGAAGTATTTCTCCTTTGTATTTCTCATCCTTATTCATCAATGCTTATTAGAATCTGTCATGGGTAATTTCGAGGCAGATAATGGACTTTCGCACACTTACTATCAGAAATCATGCCCAAATGTCGAAGGTATTATACAGCGAAACGTGAATGCTTGGGTTAAGAAGGATCCCACCTTGGCAGCTAGCATTATCCGTTTGCACTTTCATGATTGTGCTGTGAGGGTATGTAAACTATGCATCATTAAAGCTTGTTACAAAAAGAAGTTGGTTTTCATATATTTTTTCTGTGCATGTATCACACGTTCGAATTTTCTAAAACTATGTCGGGAGTCTTATGCACTGCTTCATCTTATGCATCAGAATTGATGTTACTAAAGCAAAACAAAGCAAGCATACTAACCGTCACTAAATAAAGGAAGATATAAGTATATTTTAAGGCTCCCAAAATTTGAAATCTCTCCGAAACTGTCAGTCATACCACATTTGATTTGCAATCTGTAGCTACTGATTGGTGATTGCTTAGCAACAATTCACATTAAATTGTAATTTTTTAGATTGAGGGTGTTTAGCAGCAGAACATGTCGCCACTAATAATCTCCTATATCTAATACTTTTGGATACAGAGAGACTTTACTTTATATCGGAAGTTTATCGCTAAATATTAACCGATGAAAGAACGTGCCGAATTTATCTACAAGCATTATGCTATAGAAATTAACTTTTCCAACAACATCTTTCTTTAGCAACTTTGCACACAGCTAAAGGTATTAAGTTTTTTGTTTTTAATAGTTCTGGGAGTAACACTCCAAAGCGCATTTGCTAGTACTTACAAGCTATATATATATATATACTCGCTCCTCCCCGCTGATTATTAATGATTCAATCCCTGCTTAAAATAGCTGGACACATTCTATCACCTTCTTTTGACTACCTTAAAAGTGTTTCATATAATCTTATGCTAATTCATGTCAAGTTTGTTGCGTATGATGATACGAGCTTCGGAGCTTATTATTTGTGAAATTTTTGGTGGGTAAGTTACGAACCTATATAGTTTCCAAAACAAATAAATTATGAACCTATATTTAAGAGAATTAACTCGGTCTTTTGTTTTATTATTATGATTCTTTATGGAAAGCGGACATAACTCTTTCAAATAAATTTTCATATACTTGTAGGGATGCGATGGATCCATATTGTTGAATCACAAAGGTAGCGAGAGGAGGGCTCTAGCTAGCATGAGTCTCAGAGGATTTGACTTGATCGACAAGATAAAAACTGAGGTGGAGAAAGAATGTGGCCCTAAGATAGTATCTTGTGCAGATATCTTAACTGCTGCATCTAGAGATGCAACGGTATACGCAGGTGGACCTTTCTGGGAAATCCCATTTGGCCGAAAAGACGGAAGATTCTCAATATCGAAAGAAGCCAACGCTCAGGTCCCCCAGGGTCATGAAAACATCACTTCGCTGATCGATTTTTTCCAAGCTCGTGGGTTAACTCCTCTCGACTTGGTTATTCTGTCTGGGGCACACACTATTGGAAGAACTGGTTGCTTTTCCATAAAACCAAGATTGAACCTAACTGCTGCACCGATTGACTCTAGGTACTTTTTTATTTTATTTTATTTCATCAAAAGAAATCTCAGGTTATTTGCACCTACCTATATGTGACTTGTTCCTGAGATATTGATCTCAGGAAACTGCTATATCATCCAGTTAACCCTTTATTTGATTCAAGGTACTTACATTCAGTAAGGAAGCAATGTCGTAAGAAGTGGTACAGTTCTCAAAATTTCGTAAATTTGGATGGAACAACTCCAAGGACCTTCGACGAGGTTTATTATAAGAACTTGCAGAAGAAAAAAGGACTGTTGCTGACAGACCAGCGGTTGTACTCTGATGAAAGAACATCGCCTATTGTTGACGCGCTAGCATCTCAATCAGAATTGTTCTTCAACCAATTTGCAGTATCTATGATAAAGCTCGGTAATGTACAAGTGTTAACCGGTAAATGGCGTGAAGAACACAATCTAACATAGTATGAGGTGGTGGGCAGGGAAATATTAATTAAATGGACCAACAACTTACGACCCAATATATCTTAGATTCATACACCCAAGTCGAAATCTTAAGGTAACTTGAATGAAAGTGACTTAGCAGATGGTAAAACTGAGCCCAATATTTCACTATTAAGTTGGAGAAAAAGGTAACATCCTTTAAAATTTAAAAAGAAAATTTGCAACACTAGTGATATTCCTCAGAGAAGACACGTCAATTAGAAGGAGTGGTTTATGGTCAAAACTAACTTAAATAGAAGTATTCAAGCTTCGTGTATTGATATGAGAATGGTGGTGTGGCCGTCAATGCCGAACATGTTGCGATTATTCAGAATATGGCATGCGTTCTTTTACAGGAATAAACAGGGAAAAAAACAAAGAAACCAAATCCTTAAAAAGCACAAGACATCCCCACCAAAAGAAGGAAGGTAAGACGTCATACAAAAAAAGGAACTTGATGACGAAATGTCCTTTATAACTAAATAAAATCATCACAACTCTATCTTAAGATTATTGTAACTGTCAAATAAACAAGTATTTATAATGTCAAAGAGATCAAAAGAGAACCACTGATAACATGTATATACTTGGGTGCTAAGTGCAATAACGTAAAAAACATTACCAAAAACCGAGTCCCTGACTATTCCAACGGAAACAAGAGCAGCTTTTCCTTTGACGATAAAATCTTGAATGGACTCTGGTTCGTCAGGTGTACAACCTGGAGGTGTAACTGGCAATATATCCTGAAAAGGTGTAGCATTAATTTCCATCAATATCAAGCTCCTTTAAGAAACAACCAACAAAAGTGGTTAGAGCAAAAACCTGTTGCATGACTCCTTTATACATAACTACCAAGGCCTTTTTCCCGTAAGCACTATCGTAATTATAAGCGCTAAGAGATAGTCCAGCCCTGTAACATAAAAATAACATTGATACACGTTATAGTGGAAGAACAAGAATTACATTTAGTATTTACTATTAGCTCGGTTATAAAAGCAAAATTAAATCCAGCTTACCGACGGTCTCCCTGTGTTAGTGCTCCAAGAGATTCTAATCTCTTAGCAACTATCGAGGCAAATCGGCGTTCACCGCCAAGATTTGTAAATAGTAACCTACAAAAACATAAGAACAAGAACATGATCAACTTGTTATGAATATAAAAATCTATTAACAATCCATAGTCAAGCCAATGGTTGACATTAAATATAATGCAAGCGCAGAAATGTAAAACTCTCTTCATAATAATGAAGTGGTATATGAACATGCATCCACCCTCCCAAAGAAAAGAATGACTGTACGGATTAGTCCCAACTCTTTCTTTTCTCTAACTACCTAAGACATGCTGTTAACAAGCGATAATTGCACAACTATTATAAGGTTTCCATGACTAATTGGTCTATTAAAGAGTAAGTCCTGCACCTGTGGACAAATATTGTCCTTCTCAGCGCAAGTGCCAAATCTTTTCAGACCTTGGCTTGGTATCTTTTTAGCATATTGTTCTTTTCCATTTAAAATTTTTATGTCAAGGTAATATAAACAAGACTAACAAAATTAATCGTGCAAGAAAGAACTGATAACCGTATCAATTCTGATCCAAAAAAGAAAGTACTCATAATGATGCAAAAGAAGAAAGGATGCAAAAGATGATTGTGTTACATTAGAGCTCTTAAATGGTCTCCAAAAAACATGCAGATTTACAAATATTAAGTATGACCAAACATGTAGCTCTATACGGATGACATTAATGAGTCTTAATAGTTTTTGATACTAACAAATAAACAAAATGATGCAACAAAGCATGACAGGTTAGAAGATGATTGAACGAAAATACCAAACAAACCTATATTCAGGTGCGGAAGCTTGGTTTGATCGATGAGTTCTACCGAATTGTTGAATGGCTCGGTCTGCACTCCAAGGCAGTTCTAGAGTTACATGAACCCTTCTCCTCTTCCCAAAATTAAAGAAGAAATATCAAAGAATGAACGCCAAGCAGAATACAGCATGTTCAGGTTTCTCTTTCGCACTAAAAAAAAGTGAAAAATTAATTACCTGATTTATAGCCCTTCTATCTGCTTGCAAAGAAACACCGGCAGAACCAGCTTCAGAAATGATAGCAATTAGTTTCTTCCCATCCATAAACAGCTGCTTCTCATGCATATTCACCATTTCCATGGTCACCTCCTTCCTGAAACAGAAAATGACAATATTAAGCCACTACACATAAAACCGAAGTTTTGTGTGTCAGTAAAGCCTTAACTCACGTGTTTCGAACTTGATAAATGACACCTTTTCCACCAGAGTTCCTGACAAGCATCCCTCGCCTCCCTGTCATCTCTGCAACTTTATCAGGACCTCCAAGCTGCACAAGATTCAAATTTTATGAGAAGTTTCGTGGAAAAGATAGATAATTCACAATTTACGATTTCCAGACTGATAAAACAAGAGTCCACAAAAAGATGTAATGAGACTGAATGGAGAAACAAAACTCATCCATTTGCAGTTACCTGATCAATAATGTCATCCAGGGGATTGTTTGGGAGATCGAAAGATCGAATTATCTCGAGAATTTTTGTTTTGCGTTCCATAGCTCCTTCATACCTATATTCACAATGTGTTGGCGATATTAGTGTTCTTAACTTAGCAAAATTAGGTTGGAAAAAATGTCATAAAAGCTGCACTTGAAAATTGCCATTAGCCATTTTCATAATATACAAAAATGGAAATGAACAAGAACAAGAATACAAGTAGCCTGTCCGTAAAAGATACACAATTAGGGAGAGATGGTGAAGGGAACTGGGTTACAGAATCATGGTCATCTTCCCACAGCACTTGCATACTTATTAAACGCTAAAGCAATTGTACAAAATATCGGACCAGACAAAGAATAAGGAACCAATAAAGTATCCCCTAGAGCAATAAGACCACCTATGAACATCCAAAGCGAAGAACTCTAATTTAAAAATCAACAGTCTCTTATTCCAAATGGTTAATTAAAAATGTAGAGTTACAAAAATTAAGAAAACCTTTTCAACAATTCTGCAGCATAGGCTTGTTTTGCTAGGAGATACTCTTCTGTTTTCTCCTTGCACTTGTGGCAAGACCAATCACTTGACACTGGGCCTTCCACTGGGGGAACTAAGCACGCAGAGTGTAAAAGCTGACGACAACAAGAACACTGGAGCAGTTTCTTTCTTTCCTGCATGAAACAATAATGAATATATATTGAAACAATGAGGTTTTTAAAAAATATATAATGTAATAAAGTTGTTCTTCGTCTTGGAATATTTGCAATTGCTTTTCTCTAGTTTGGAATAATTGAAATCTTAAAAAGACCCGACACTACGGACTATATGCTTTGAAGATATTTGCAAGATATAGAGAATTGAGAACTATGTTTGAGAAATATACTCAACACCTCTCCTTGTCGATTCATTAATTTCTATTTTCTTCTTCAATGATCTAATTAATGTTTGAATGACGGATCTGTTAACTATTTCTGTAACGCTAAAAATATTTTAGTAATTATTTCTCTTCTTAGTTCAGCGACGACGTATATCTTTCCCCACTCACTGCACTAGATTTTCAAAGACACTTGAGCAACCTGAGTAGTGATTATATCCTCTTGTCCTCGTATACTTTTTGCTCCATGGTGGTGTTGTTTACAAAGATTCAATAAAATAATAAAATACAAGTTCACGATGTGTAAGATGCCAGGGTTGATTGCAGTGAGCCAGTGACATCCTTTTAAATAAAAAACCCAAAAACTGTGCCAGTGTAAGGTCCTCTAGCATGCATATATAGAGACCTGAAATTGACAAATGACCTTTCTGAAGTACGGGATTGCTCCCTCACAACTTTAGTGAAGAACAAAAATATCCGAAGTCGAGGATCTGAACGATCTTTAATGTTGCTTATCAACAAAAGTCAGACATAGCCATATATATATGACTAGTGACTATGTTAAGTAACAATGCATGAAGGACTTGAGTTTTAGTTAAGTGAAATAAAGAACAAAGAAACTACTCTCTCCATCCCATCTTGTTTGATCTCTATTTGCTTATTTGGATATTCCGAAATGTTAGGTCACTTGCCTAAAATAGTAAACCACTATAGAATATTTTATATATTACCCTGATACAAAACGTGATAAACCTGAAGATATATTTTCAGAGAAATGGAGAAATACAAGAATAATACGAAATAAGTTTATTATATTAATTTCATGATTATTATTTACAAACTAATTTCGTTTTATTTAAACATATTCACTGGACAGTTATTTACGGAAAAGTCGTTACCTAAGTATTTATTTTGAGTGTCAAAAGTTGTAACTATTAGGGATTGAAGGGATGCAACCCCATAGTTGAATAGTTGTAAACTCTGACATTAAATAGTCTTGTATATACGTTGTAAAACTCAGTTTAATGTTAATGATAAAAGAATATATAAAGATTTGTTTTCCCCATAGGTTTCTTTTTCTCCTTGTCTTGTTTCTCCGATTCTACACCAGTACGCCATCTAAAATTGGCCCTTGCTTGGACATCAACTACTTCACTGACTTAGAAGAGCAGAAAGGGAAACTCAAAAGTAGCATAATGTTGTGGTCTTGTAGATCATTTTCAGAAATGAGTCAATGACAATTAAAATGAACCATCTAAAAGAAGAATGAAGAATTAATAACATGGCGAAATTAGTTCCATCTTTAGGATAGAAATAAAGTTCGTATCTAACGCCAATGTTTCCTTAGACTTTCCTAGCACGTCAAACTACTCTTCTCCTTAGAGGTATAATTAAGTCACCATTAGAGAAAAGGTAAGAATGGCAAATGTATAGAAATACCTCTTCGGAATTGCAGACCGCGCAAATCTGAAACTCATCATCTGATTCAGCCGATTCAGCTCCAGAATCAGCTGCATTGTTCAATAATACATCAGCCGATAATGACAAAATAACAGTGGAATATGCAAACCAACTTATATTCATAAAACTAGTATTGCATGACAAAGCCCCATAATGACGAAGAGAAACACAAACCATGTTCCTTCTACCAAACAAGTTAATTATTCTTTCTTTACAGAATCATGACATAGACACTATGCCACAAAACTTGAGAACATATAATTCGAGAAGAAAACAAAGAAAATCCGATCATATATTTTAGACGTTATTGTATCCTCCATTTTATTTTATTTCCCAAAGTAATGTATCATGTACCGTGTAGACTAATAAACAGAATCTCACATCAATTAGTCAAGATACTTACTCTCGGCTTCTTCTTCATCACTTTCAAAATCACTTTTAACTCCCCAGTTAGCAATTTTCCTAACTCTTCCTTTGAAAGAAACACCACGATTTGACAAGTCCCTCTTTTGAGGAAGTCCATTTGCATTTTCCTCTCCTGTAACCAGTAACCAGTAACCACGATACTAAATTAACATGATTTTGAAATGTTAAGCATAAGTTGACACGACGACAGGTGAATAGACCCAATGTAAACCTGTAAGTTCTTCGGGCTCTTCAGGCAATGGATAATTTTCTTCAACAAATTTAAGCAAAAGCTCTCTAGGTCCCGAAACAAAATCATCAAGTTCGAGACCCTGTGTATCATTTAGGTCACAATCAAAAAGAGGAAAGAAAAATCATGACCGCCATGAAGGAAATCGCAATCACGTATATACACACATATATATATTATACTATATATACACATACATATACATATGAAATGGATACGGCGTAAAAACTTAAGCCGACACACCACATATCAGCTGTTGATCATATAAGGATCAAAGGACAAGATCGAACATCAAATACTCAATTCGTCTCGTTCCTTGATATTTATTTAAATCAGCCGCTGAGATGTGGTTTCTCCACTAAAATGTTTACTTAAGTAGCGGGAGATTCGGCCTTACATACACACACACACACATATATATATATAGAGAGAGAGAGAGAAAAGCTCACATGTTTTGTCACAGCTTCCTCTGTCCGTGCCTCTCCAGTGCTTTGAAGGCCAACGACAATACACTTATTTTCCATCAGGGCTTGCTTAGCGAGTCTCACGACAGCAGGCACCTTTGCTGACATACACATGTGTCCAAAGAAACGCTAAAAGTTGCCAGTAGAACAACCACAAATGAGTAAATTAAAAAAAACGGCACAAGGAATTAGAAGTTTTAGACTGATAATATTAACTTAAAAAGAACAAAAGAAACCTGATGACTCGCCCAGTACAATCGCCATAACTGGCTAGAGTTTGGCTTCTCGCTAGGTAGAAAGGCACTGGCAGATAGTAACTCCACCCGCAACTCTGCCCAAAATTCTGCAGCTTTTTTGTATATTTCCTAAGAAAATAGTTATCTCAAGTTGAGAACCAACAAACTAAAATAAATTCAAAAGACAATAGTCTTTAAATGGCTGGGAGGCCAATTTTCTTTATTATTTATCGTTCTGCGTGATTTCACTTGATATGCTTCCATATATCAGAGGTCAGTAAAGACTACAAATTCATCTTGTTTCCAGTTTCGTATCTTAATTTTGATCAAATAATAACTCTTGCTAGGTGTATCATGTATGGTGTCTATATTGTATTCAGATGTTCGGAAAGGTAAAGATATCAGTAATATCTAAGCAAAGCAAAACTCAACTGCGGGGATGTAAACACTTGAAAATTTCTAGACTATTATATGATTTACTATACTTTCAACATGGTATAAAACGATGTCAAAAAAGGACATGATAGATTGTATTCTGAGATTCGAAAGGGTAAAGTCATCAGTGATATCGAGCTGCATAACTCATACTGGATGATGCAAACACTCTTGTTAATTTCTCGACTGTTACATGATTAATTATAATTAGAGAAAACCCTCTGTAACAGAACCTGTTTGCAGCACCCCAAGTATAATAGTATCCTTTCAGTAATATACTTAAATACCTTCCAAATTAACTTCCCTTCTTAAAAAACATTCTCACAGATAGTTGTCGGACTACACAAATGGGGAAACCTATATTTGTATGGCCCTCTTTCACGCAGTGCACCAACAAACTTCTTAAATAGTTGAATAGGTAGCGACACTGGGGGGGGGAGAGAGGGAGAGAGAGGGTCCATACCATCATTTTAGGTTCCAAGGGAACTTCAACAACGTCAAATTCAGCGCCTTTGTAACTAAGAGTTCTACATACGTACATTCCCCTGTAACAGAAGGATTACCAATTTAGAATGCAACAAGACTCCACAGAAAAACCATTCACTAAAAAAAAGTTCATTATCCCACAACCTCGCTTTCATGTCCATTGCCACCAGTTCTAGTGCTCCAACACCTCCTTTTTCTAGAGCACCTGCATTAATACCGAATAAGCGTCTACTTAGCTAATCGTACATTATATGGTTCAGAGTGCACACACTCAGCGAAGTTGCCAACAGAACTTTTTTCATACTTAAAAATAAAATAAAATAAGGAAAGAAAACGAGAGGTGCTTTTCAACAGTTTTGGTTCAGTCTCTCAGTAATCCAGTTCTGTAAAGGGTGCATTCCCTTTTATATAGCTCTTCTTCTAATATTGTTTTTAAGTAGCAAAGAACCTTACTTAAAAATTCACGAAAATTGGAGAAACTTGTGCCAGTTCCCCAAAGACCAAGCCTAACCATATAACCCATATTGCGTGGTTCTGATGCCCCAGTTGCTGAGCAATAAATAACACGAGATTCAGGAAGCTTTGCCTGTAATGTGAAGTTATGGAACCGTAATTAGAAGCAAAAAGAACTCCATGGAAAACTATCTTGCAGTATGAAACACAGAATCTGATTTTTCCAAACAGGTAAACCCCAAATTGGTAAATCCTAAGGAGATGTATAAATTTACCAAATTAAAAAGGGAACAAATTATAGCTAGCTACTTTAATTGATCCAGCAAGCAAGGAAGAGGAGTCATTAAAACTTTGGACACTTCAGATTGTGCAGGCTGGGGCCAGTGAAACAGGTAAATACCAGAAGGGTACCCACAAGCAATGGAAGACACAGAATGATTAGGTAAAGAATCAAGGATGAGAACAGATAAAGGAACAGCCAATAAAGAGAAAGAAACAAAACAGGTCAGAGATTTTCTTACACATAACTCTATTCTAAATCAGAGTTAACAAATACAAAAAAGTGAACCTACATTTACCTACCCCACAAGTTTTTTCAATCATGAAATCCTAATTGTCGGTATAACTCAGACACAAAAAAATGTAGAGAATTCTTTTTTATTTTCTTCTTTTACTAAAAAAAAAAAGAAATATAAGCTGCATGATAGAAAACATATTAAAGACAGGCAGAAATTTAGTGCCGAGAAAAACCTGGAGGCGTTTCCTTTAAAAATATATGTACCAATTAACAAGGGGATATTTTAAAGAAAGAACGTCTCGCATATTATAATTATTTGGTAAGTTCAAATTTGACAAAAGGATCCACAGTTGAAGGGAAGCCCATGTACAAATGGTACAAAAAAAGACCAGGCAAATGGTAGATGCGTGTTTACAACTTAAGCGAAAATTAAGAGTCAACTGAGTTCAGAAAGTAGGGTAAAAAAAACATTGTTTTAAATTTGATAATTATTCATTACCTATAAAAATGACGATGATTCAACCATAGAATTAACATATATCAAAAATTCAGTCAAGAAAAGGACCTGAATTTCAAGTACAGCTTCACCTGTCCGAGTTGGTTGACTTCCAGCTTCAGGTACCAAATTTTTGGCTTTATGGCACTAGAAATGCAGCATAATATCTGTGTCGTTAAAGGTAAAAGAAGAAAGGCCACTCTGGGAGAGTTCTAGCAAATGGCATTTTATTTGTTTTAAGAATTTACCTCGTCAAATATGAGAAGGCCATCATAGCCTGCCCCACACCACTGCACAAGTTGCTGTAAACGAGTACGGCCTCTTTCTGAAGAGGCTATAAGGCTATTGTATGTCAGAAAAATAACTCCCTCTTTAATCCCAACAGATCTTGAATCAAGCTTCGAATATGTCAGCTTGTTCAATGCATGAACTGCAGACAGAAACAAACTACAACTAAGTAATTCCGTCAATGTCAAACCAAGGTAAGGTGCGCAGAGACAAAAGAAGTGTTGAAGCCCGTCCATTCCCCACTAAAAGGCCTAATAGTAGGGAATGAGAGGAGCATATATTAATACTTGGCTATAATAATGCTTAAGCGATGTGGGACAATTCCAACAGTAAGCAATGAATAGTTCATGTATATCTCACTATCTGACAACGACTTAATTCTTCATGTTAATAGACTTGTATCAAATAAATCAATAAATCTTTGCTCGAAACCATTTTCCTGACCATGCTCAAATAAAACTTGAATTGAAGTTTTTGAGCATGCCAGTGATTTCAATAAACCATTATATACATTTAAAATGTTTTGCATGCATAAAAGAATAGCAGTAGGAATTTAAACAGTAGTACGACTTTTTAAAAAACTTTGGGGTAAAACAGGCAAGGAGATAAGGAAATTAACCACAAGCACATCAAAGTATCTCACATAGTGATACATACTGCCAAGGCAAGTACCACTATCAATCCGAAAGCATAACAGGAAGAAGAGAATTTTATGACTGATTTTATTAAATAGACTGAGTCATTTGTGGCGTATTTTTGTAGCCAAATAACTGCCATCCCATTTTTTAACTTGGTCACGGTGAGACTTCAACCCACATTTACCTACACTAGAACCATTTAAGTCTAACGATACCATATTGTTAGCCAGGCAGGTTAAATAGATAATTAAATTCAATACATATGTATAGCTTATAAAATAGAGGAGAGTCAAGAGAATAAGGCAATCTCGCTGTTCAATGTATAAGCGTAGGACATATGCTACATTAGATTAAATCGGACATAAAATGTCATCTTCGAAAATATATAATCATTTTTACCTTCAACGCATCCAGCACCAACATCATCCAAATCTCTTCTAGCATCAAACTTCAAATCCGAACCTATAGAAATCCACCTGTGCATGAGAATTAAAAAGAGAACAAGGAATAAGAGAACATACAAATCCAGTGACCGAAAAACCAAATCAAAGATGTGAAAAAAATTCTGCAAGCAAAAAACTCCAATGACCAGAGTATTACAATGCTTTTCTCCTCCCAAGGTGCCAATTCTCCCAAATAAGCCCTGCAATTGTTCTTCCTTTGCCTACACCAGCACCATCTCCAACAAAAAAACCAGCCCGAACGCCGCTCTCAAGGTGTTGAAGGTGTCTCTGTCATACAAATAATTTGTTAATGTATGAATACTGAACAACACAGAATTGGGAAGTACCAAGTTAGTTTTTAAACTCACCTGACAAGCATAAATCAATGTCTCAATCTGCAAACATGACAATACTTTTGAACTTTCCAGTTCATCCTTGATTTCAAGATCATATGTTGGTTCAGGTGGTTGCACCGCTGATAAACAAGATGTCTCTACCACGGGATCTGGATGAGGAGGACCAATAGATATTTTAGGAGGGCGCTGCAGAAATTTTAAATTGCGGAAATAAGGCTCGTCAGATGCATACCATGAGTGCATTCAAAATCTAACAGATTATAGAAACAGGACGCTTACATAGTCTGTAAATGTTTCTCCCGCAACTCCACCTTCATCTTCTTCACGTTCTACTTCAACAGCTACCTGAAAATTTACTCGTTAATATAAATCAAGTGTAAAATGTTCTTGATGCTTTCGCTTATTGGATCATGGTTAGTGATAAAGCATAGACTTTGGCCGGTTAAATCGTGCTTCTCAACAATAGTTATTTAAGGGATTAAAGATGACAATATAGACGAGCAGATGTATTGTATTGATTATTAAACAGTTTATCGATTACAGATCACTCTGGTTACAATATAATCTCCTCTGTCTAATGTTCGGTATAATATAAGTGTCTTCTTCTTCGGTATTAGTCTTCGGGTTTTGACTTAACCTTACATGCATGTGTATTTTCTAGTGAGATAAGCTCTGAAAAGTCTCTGTACTTATATGCCTTTTCTGCTATGAAAATCAGATCCTCTATTGTACTGCTATTTGACTTTATTTATAAGGCTACGTGCACCGCAGGATGTTGACATGTGGCGCTTTCATCTGTTGATCATGGGCTTTTAATTTAGTGGGCTTCTATCATTTGGAGCCTTGGAGCCAGTCCAATGGGTCCTTGTCTTTCCTCTTTTATGAAGGAAAAGACCATTATAGCCTTATGCTGAGTATGTTACCCATATCTGGATACCCGCTTTAATTATATGGGTCGGGTCATTGCTGAATACCACTTATCGGGTATTATTTTCATGTCGTATCAGTTAGCTTAACAATCTTGTAATAGATTAAAGTTGCTCGACAATGAATACTCACTTAGGTCCACCTATAGACCTCTGGTTACTTCATTCTGTTAGTTAGACAATAATAACAAGAACAGGAACTTCAAATTAAAAATAAAATACTGTTTATAAATTTGTTAAGTTGTAAACCAACAGTTTTCATAATTCGTAAGTTATTACAGACTATAAATAACTATCTTTAACACACCCAAACACATGCAATTTCACTTGATAACCCAGCTAAAAGTTGCAACATTTTTTTGAATGTTAGGCAGCATGGAGGGTGAAACTGAAAGCCTCTGCTTGCTCTAAAACGTATTACTACTATATTAGACTGCAAACTTCCTTCTCATCTATAGACTAAGCTGCTAGTGAGCCAATAATATTTTCTCTCCTTAGCATAATGAATGAAAACATCACAAAAGATGAAAGAGGGTAAAACAAAAAAAAAGACAACACTTTGATTAGCATTAGACAAGCCACACGAAACAGATTGTTCCGTCCTATTTAGCAAATCAAACATTTAACCAATTACCTATACTTGACATAATCACCTGAACAGTTATTACATATAGATTTACGTTTGCCGAACTAACTAGTCAAATAAGCTATCCTACCATATTTTCACCGACCCAATTATAAGTTTCACTTCTACTAGCAAAACAACAACAATCAAAGTTGCTTATCAGAAAAGAACAGCCACTAGAACATCTTGTCCAACTCCCCCACCAACATAGTCCATCGACAAGTCAATACTAGACAAATACTACAAATACGAACAGGATTATGCCATTTGCATCAGCTGTATGGCAAGACATCAAACATTGATTTCATTTCTTTATCCCTACTAACATATTCCGCAGAAAGGAAAAAAAAAAAAGGAAGAGGCATAGGCGAATCTAACTTATGGCAAGAGTAGGCACTTGCCCACCCTTAGTTTTCCAAAATGTGAAATTACAAATTTACCCAAATACTATTTTAAAAGGACAAATCATATTCAAGTTACATAGACTAAATCATCCCTTAACTAGTTATATCCTTTTCTTTGATTTTTTTTTATTTCTTAATTAATCGGGGGCATGCATGTTATTTGAGTTTTTTTTTTATGTAGAAATAATGTTATTGCAAAAGATCTTCGTAATGTTGAATGTTGTTTTATTTAGTTGCATATGTGATGTTGTTTGCGGGAAAAAATATAAAAAACAACAGACTAACCTAATTTTCATATACATGCCTACAAAAAAATAAAATAATTAGACCTATAGTATGAGAAGTCTAATCTTCGAAAAATGCCATGAAGATTCTCCTATTTAAGTCTTTGCCCCCCTTACTAAAAATCCTGGATTCGCCACTGGAACAGGTAGTTGAGGCAAACCTGTTGTAACATTCTTATTAATGTGATACTATATAATGCAAATATAGACCCTGACTCTGGCTGGTCAAATCCATGAAATTTGTCTGTCGATAACCACCTAGATTCTAAGCTTCTTGATCAATTCTGTCTACTTCAAAATTTAAAAAAAATGGACTCATTTTGAAGCTATAATTACATGAGCTTCAACGGCATGTTTTTCCACAGTGGACACTTAAAGTGGAAAAAGGAAGTGATTTCTAAACCTATCATTTTCCAATTAAATTAGGGTTCCGAAACCAAAATTTTACATCCCAAAGTGGACCGTTTTTCCATAGTGGACACTTAAATTAGAACCCAGGGAGTAATTTCTAAGCCTATCATTTTCCAGTTATATTAGGGCTCCAAAACCAGCTTACTCAAATAACAATAAATATACACATACAACTACATAATCCACACACACACACAGTGTAGTAATTTTCTAAGCCTATCATTCTCCTATTATAATTTCTAATTCACAAAAACACACTGACACACATAGTGTAGAAATTTGGAAGCCTATCATTCTCCTATTATAATTTCTAATGCACTCATAAAACACACACACAGTGTAGTAATTTTCTAAGCCTATCATTCTCCTATTATAATTTCCAATCAACACACACGTCATACTATTATTATAAGCAAATCCAATAATTGGGTGAGGATGCCAAATTTTACCAACAGTTTTCCAAAAATACCCTCACTCTATTTTAATAATTACCAATGTACCATAACTTAATTAACAATGTGTCCTCAATCTATTTTCTTAATTATCGATGTAACCTAATTTAATTAACAATTCGTTTTAACCCGCATAATTTCAATTAAAGATACTTAATGCGAATATTGTGTTCACAGTAAAACACGTGACAAGTTAATGTCGTTACGCATCGCGTGGTCTACCGTTACTAGTATATATATATATATAATGACGGTCAGGATGGAGTAATTTCCAAAACCAAAATTTTGCATCCCAAAATGGACCAATTTTCCATAGTGGACACTTAAATTAAAACCCCGGGAGTAAATTCTAAGCCTATCATTTTCCAATTACAGTATATTAGGGCTCCAAACCCAGTTTACTCAATATACAATAAATACACACACGCACGCACACACACATAATGACAGGGACTGAACCTCACTAATTTCCTCGGGCGGCGAAGGAGGAGGCGCAGGCAAGGCAGGTAACTGCTTAACAAGCTTCTACATAATCCACACACATGCATATATACATATATATATACATACGCAAAAAAAACACAATCTCCTATTATAATTTCTAAGCCTATCATTCTCCTATTACAATATCTAATCCACAAAACGCACACAGATAGTGTAGTCAGTTTCTAAGCCTATCATTCTCCTATTAAAATATCTAATCCATATTTACACACACATATATATACAGATAGAAACATGTAGTGACAGGGAGTGAAGCAAACCTCGTTAACTTCCTCCGGCGACGGCCCCAGGCAGAGTAAATTTCTCATTCTCCTAAATCCTAATATAATTTCTAATCAACTTACACACACACACACAAAGTGTAGTCGGTAGTAATTTCCTAAGCCTGTCATTCTCCTATTACAATTTCTACTCCACACACACACACACATATACACACACACACATGCTGTTGCAGTTTCTCATTCTCCTATTATAATTTCTAATCAACACACACACACACACACACATATATACACGCACGGTGTGGTAAGTTTCTAAGCCTAGTATCATTCTCCAATTATAATGTAAATATACACACATGCCAAGTGAAGTAATTTCTAAGCTTATCATTCTCCTATTATAATTTCTACTTCACACGCACATTGCGCATTGCGCATTGCACATTGCACATTGCACATTGCACATACACATAGTGTAGTTCTCCTATTATAATATCTAATCCACAAACACACATATACTGTACTAATTTCTAAGCCTATCACTCTCCTATTATAATTTCTAATCGCCAAACCCACACACATTTACACACACACACTTATATATAGAATTAAATTAACAATAGGAAGTGAAACAAACCTCGTTAATCTCCTCGGGCGGAGGCACAGCAGGACCCCCAGGAGGAATCTGCTTAACCAGCTTCGAGACGTCCACCGCAAGCTCCACGCCACACTGGGGACACGAGAACCTCCCCAACCCGTGCGGCACATTCAGCACTGCCTTACACCTCGCACACGGAAGCTGCACCTTCGTCGGATCTATCCCCTGTGCCGGCAACGTCCTTGCTGGAGCCAAAGGCGGAGTCGTCCTCGTTGTTGTCATTGGAGGAGGAGGGAGACGGAGAAGTTCGGGAGGGAGCATCTGAGGGAGGAGGCAGGAGGGGCAGACAAACTCGGTGACGCCGGTGGAGACGGTGAGGATGGTACGGCAACCGGCGCACCTGACCTGAGGACCAGGCGGAGGAGGATTTGAGTGGGGGGTTGACATCGTCTTTCTCTCTCTATATATCGCTTTCTCTCTCTATGTATCTATGTGTGTGTGTATAGTGTGTGTGGTTAGGTTAGATTAGGTTAGGGTCGTGGGGAGAGGGGTTACGGGGGGTGTGGGTGTAGTGGGTCTTTAGACACCCCCTTTGCACATTGCTTACTTTTACTTCAACTTGTTTGTCTATTTACCTGTACTGACATACAGTAAATTATTTAATAAACTGTCTAATATAATATTTTTGACCGGTCCCGACTCGGGGATAGGGTGCTAAATTAATAATTCGCTAAAATTATAATATAATACATTTTTGATAATTTCTTTAGACCCCATATAAAATATAAATTAATAATTCCTTATATATAGCATATTACATGAATGATTTACGAATGTTTATTGAAAAATGACTCAATTGTTTTTTGTTTTTTGTTGAAATCAATTTCCCCTTGAATCTCGTCTCTAATTTTCCTTAGCATGGTAATAACTTCTGGTGTTGTTTTCTCATAGCTCAACAAGAAATTGTTCAATGTGATTGCCGCTTTAATAGCTTCGTTTCGCGAATGGGGCTCCATTGTAGAACTTTCATCATATTCTTCATCGAAAAGTGATGAAGAAGATATTTTGATCTTGTATTTATATATAAAATATTTTTAATGTCCATAAAGTGATACATTGAACACAAGAAGCATAATAAGGTGGGAGATTGAAGGTTTCTTTCAAATTGGGCCCTTCATTTGATATACATGCATTGTATACAATAATTAAGTGGAAGCTTGAAAGGTGTTTGTAAACTAAGTATTTTACTATAAATTAATAAAATATTAATTAATATATAAATTAATAATTATTAATTTATCGATTAATTAATAACTCTTTTAATTAATAAATTTTGGTGGTCCCAAGTGTATTATTTTATAGAGTTTCTAATGTACTTAATTACGTTTATCATTTATATTATTAAAATAAAAATATAAAAAATTATATTTATATATAAATACGTGGATAATATAAAAAAAACATATTTTAAATAAAAAGAATGTTTAGTTGTTAAGGAGGGATAAATAGTTGGATCAATGCCCAAAACATACAATGGCATAAATTAATATAAATGTGAGTGTGTTAGTAATTTTTCCTAAATTAGTTTTATTAGTTTTTATTTTTTATATTTATATGTGAGTATGTTATTATTGTAATTTATAATAAAACTAAAGTAAAAAAAAAATATGACCTTCAAAGTTACAACACGATAAAATCCCTAATGCAAAACACTCATTTTTTTTTTAGTATTTTTTTCAGCTTCAATGGCTCATATTCTTGTCTAGAAGCTTAATGGTTAAAATGTTAATAAAAAAGTAATAGTATTTTAAATATACAGTAACCTTGTACTTACATTGGTAAGTTGATGATAAAGTTAGATATAAGGGATCAACCAGTCATACAAGAGCAAATATTGGGAATTGGGATACATCCCTAAAACTAAAGGAAATATGCTGACGTATATGCTGAGTAGTTGCTCAGCGTTCTTCCTAAAATAATTATTGTGTAGTCTCTGGAATTTCTTTTAGCTTTGATTAAGTCCCCTAACTGTCAGTTTATGTTAACTTTCTGCCTTTGATTCCTTAGAACGCATAAATAAGGGTTAGCTTGACTTTTTAAAATTACATGTAAGGTCATAACGGCTAGTTTTTAATTAATTTAAGTTCACTCTTATATTTAGAAACTTAAATTTTTACGTCAAGTACTCCTTATATAAGCGCACGCCTATTTTCATTATAAACACGCAACTTGTTACCTTAATTTCCTCAATCATTCAGTTCACTTACTCTTTAAATATGACAAACTCCAGTGACAATTTTAGAAATTCATAATAACACATAAATTTCAATAATTACCAAATTTACCTCGAAGATGCTTTGAGTTTTATAAATTTGTTGCAATATGTTGATAGCCTTGATTTCTATGCTTTGAGTTTTATAAATTTGTCGCAATATGTTGATAGCCTTGATTTCTACTCAACCATAATCTCCTCAACACTTTCTCAGCCTTCAAAATTGAACAAAAAAACAATCTACCAAACCCTCTCCAGAAGTATTGACTGAAATGAAGATGTGCGTCTTTACAAGTCTTATATTTCCATATTCAATAGAGATTTAACTCGATATAATTTTCTATAATAGTTTATAACTATATTTGTAATTATATTTAAGATATATAAAAATATTTATATATGTATATAAGTAATTGGTTCGGCTTGCTTCGGTTTTGAAACCACCGAAATCACAATGTGAACCAATTAAATCGGGTTTTGAATTTTTAAGTCAAAACAAACCAATAGTTAATCGGTTTGGTTCGGTTTATGATTGGTTCGGTTTTTACTCACCCTAATGGACAAATCTTATGAATGCTCGTACTTAACAAAAACACTCCATTAATAATAAGGAACCAACCCACGAAAATCTCTACACCCCACTTAACCGTTTTTATATATATGGACTAGTATTTTATTCCAAAAATTGAATTCCCACCATTTTTGCCACATATCCCACTGCACGTTTCTTTTTTAATTTTTCAAACTTAACTTAGATTTATTGTTGAATTTACCCCAACCCAGGTTAATACTGTTTTTTTTTTTGTAATTTGAAGTTTATTGGGAGACGATACCATTACCGTTTCAATTAAAAATATATTTTAGTTAACATTTTTAAAATTTTAGTTAATATTTAAGTTTATGGTAGTTTCTATTAGGTTTTTTTATTTAGTTATTTTTTGTTTTTATTGGGTTGAAAAGTTAGCGTACATTACAATATCCCGTTTTGATTATAAAAAGTTATATTCAATATTCTTTAAATTTTAATTTATATTTAAATTTAGGCCAGTACTTGGTTAGGTTTCTCCAACAAAAATTTGGGTTGAAAAGTTAACAACCGGACAATGTTCTGTTTTGATAAAAATATATTCTAATTAATTTTTTAAAATTTTAATTAATATTAAGTTTAGTGTAATTTCACTAGGGTTCTCCATTTTATTTTATTTGAGTTTTTATTCATTTTATTTTATTTAAGCTTTTATTGGGTTAAAAAGTTAATTTTTAATGCCCATATTAACCAAATTATTAAATACCTTTTAAATAATTTTAAAAATATTACACATTCTATAAAGTGAAAGAATATAAGGAAAAAAAAATGCGTTGAGGATAGAGATAAATAAAAAATGAAACGTTATTCAAATTTCAACAATATCTCCACCATTTTACCTGCTTCAAATTTAATTAAGAAATTGCTACTGTCTTAGTTCATGAGATATCTCATTTTTAATTGAAGTTGGGTGCTGTTTTACACACAGTAAGTAAAAAAGGATTCAAATTTGATTAGCTCAAAATAGTTTCATTTACACTTTGAAAAAATAATTTTGATTAGGTTTATTTATTTGCTACTGTTTATATGTATAGGCCTTTGACTGTAATTCATGGTAATTAATGAAAAATAGGATTGCACGTACACTGTTTGTATATATGCTTAAAGGAATTTTAGCTCATATTTTTAAAATAAGATTTTTTCCGTTAATTTTACTTCAAGCTTAAACCTTTTTCATTATTAAGATATTGGTAAGAGTATATTTGGTTGCAGGTAATGTTTTTTCCTTGTGGATATATAGTAGAAGTGGTTTTTTTGTAATAAAATCAATGTAAGCTTCGCTCTTGATTTTTTTGTAATAAAAATGAAGTTTTTGTTATTGAAGGGCAAAAGAGTTGAGCAAAAAGGATTTTTTCGTTAATTTTACTTCAAGCTTAAACCTTTTCCAATGTTAAGACATTGGTAAGAGTGTATTTGGTTGCAGGTACTTAAATAGTAGTAGTTTTTTGTAATAAAATCAATGTAAATTTTGCTACCAAAAAATGTTACGTTTGATATCCTTGCTATGGTGATCGGTGCATGCTTCACCTTGTTAATATAGTGGAAAATGTTCCATATGCTTTCGTATAGCTGAGAAAATGGTATGTAACATGGTGATTGATCACATTTATGTTCCATACTGGAGACTTATCTTAACTGAGTAGTTAACTGCAAGGTTATATACAGCTTAGTAGTTGCAACGCTTCAGTATTATCATTGTTGATAGATTCATTGATGATATATATGAAAGTCTCCTTAATTTCTTTTGATTTGAATTTTCAACATTTTAGATGATTTTTTGATGAAAAATTATTATCTCTGATCTTTTTACTGAAATTCTTTAGCGAAGCAGCTTTTCGCTATTTAAAGGTGGATTCTTAATTCTTACATGCTAATTGCTATGCTTAGATTACAAAAGAAGAAAATATACGGTGTTGCTCTGTTTGAGGCATTGTGTAAGTACGTATGTACTTCTAAAATTATTCTTGTCCTTAATTATGCCAGAAGTGTAGAACAGCATTTCCTTTTCAGAGTCGAAATACTCTTTTTGTGTCTGTGTTGCCGTAACTAGCTCTTGTTTTGTTTTTGTTTACAGGTGGAATGACGGGAGTGTTAAATGGGAAAATGGGTAGAGAAAACTCTGTTGCGTGACTGAATGAAAAGGTTGATTGGTTTGATTGCTTAATATGGTTAGCTGCTAAGAGGGAAATTAAGAAATAAGACTTGGCTCCATTGAATGAGAAGTTCCTTTAATCTATGTGGGCTAAACAAAGGAAAACAATGTTCTACCATAAAAGAGGGACAAAAAATCCCTTCAATAATGATCGCTTTCTTGTGGGTATAAGAAACAAAAGCACCACCCCGTCTTCTAATAATGCTTCTGAACCTAGAAATATCTTCCTAGTAGCTGCTGTTGTCGAAGCGCTATCAGGAAATGAAGGAATTCAAATTTTGGAAAAGAACTCGGTTCCCATTTGTGATCCCCTTGTCCTTAAAGTACTTCGAAGGAGCTCTCTTGATGCATCAAAAAAAATGATTTTTTTTAAATGGTGTTCTAAAAAATTAGATTATAAGCACTCGGCCTCAGCCTACACCCAAATGCTTAAATCCATTTGCCGCAGTGGCATTGACCACCATCACGAAATCATTAATCTATTGAGCTCAATGAAGAGAGACGGGCATGCTTTAGATTCTAGGACCTTTAAGCTATTGCTCAACACATTTTTCCGTTTGGGAAATTTTGATTTTGCTCTTGAAATTTTGGATCATATGGAGGAAGACTTAGGGACGAATACCAGCTACTTCAATCCTGACTTGTACAATTCGATGCTTATTGCGCTTATACGTAAAGAGCAGATAAGCGAGGCCCTGACCATTTTTTTTAAGATTTTAGAATCTTCTAATGAAAGTGACTCTTTCGTTAGTGATGTTGTGTGTAATGAGCTACTCGTTTCTCTTAGAAAGGCTGGAATGAAGGTAGAATTCCGAAAAGTTTTTGACAAACTAAGAGAGAGAAGAGGATATGTGCTGGACCTGTGGGGATACAATATATGCATACATGCTTTCGGGTGTTGGGGTGACCCAAGCATATCTCTGAGCCTCTTTAAAGAGATGAAGGAAAATGGGGGTTCATTTGGTCCAGATCTGTGCACTTATAATAGCCTTATCCATGTGCTTTGTTTGGCTGGGAAAGTGAGTGACTCTCTCATGGTTTGGGAGGATCTTAAAGGCTCTGGTCATGAGCCAGACGCGTTTACGTATCGCATAATTATACAAGGGTGTTCTAAATCGTGTAAGATAGATGATGCAACGAAGATTTTTAGCGAGATGCAATATAATGGGTTTCTTCCAGGTACTGTTGTGTATAACTCTGTTTTAGATGGGCTGTTCAAGGCTAAGAGAGTTACGGATGCTTGTCAATTATTTGAAAAGATGGTTGCTGATGGGGTGAGGATTTCATGTTATACATACAATATATTAATTGATGGGTTGATAAAAAACGGAAGAGCTGCAGCTGGGTATACACTTTTTTGTGATTTAAAGAAAAAGGGTCAATTTGTGGATGGGGTTACATATAGTATTATTATTTTGTGTTTTTGTAGAGAAGGTCAACTCGAGAAAGCTTTTCGATTAGTTGAAGAGATGGAAGCTAGAGGCTTTATTGTCGATCTAGTGACTATAACGTCTCTATTGATCGGGCTATATAGGCAGGGTCAGTGGGACAGGGCGAATAGACTTATGAAGCATATCAGAGATGGAGACCTAGTGTTGAATGTTCTCAAATGGAAAGCTGGTTTAGAGGCTTCTATGAGTGTCCCACAGAGCAATAAAAAGGATTATACTCCTATTTTTCCATCTAAAGGTAACTTTAGCGACATAATGAATATGATAAGTTCACGAGAAGGTGAGGAGTTTAATTCGCAAAACACCGACCCATGGTCATCATCCCCCTATATGGATTGGTTGGCCAAGAAAACAAACTCAAATGACCAATATTTCCAAAAGTTTTTGTTATTGAAGGGGAAAAGAGTTGAGCCAAAAGGCGTAGACTCTTTTGATATAAACATGGTGAATACGTACTTGTCGATATTGCTAGCGAAAGGAAAGCTCAGCTTAGCGTGCAAGATTTTTGAGATTTTCACCGAGATGGGTATCAATCCAGTGCGATATACATACAATTCAATGATGAGTTCATTTGTCAAAAAGGGCTATTTCAACGAGGCTTGGGGTGTTTTTCAAGAAATGGACGAGAAGATATGTCCAGCAGATATAGCTACGTATAATCTGATAATTCAGAGCCTAGGGAAGATGGGGAGGGCCGATTTAGCTAGTATTATTTTGGATAAGCTAATGAAGCAAGGTGGTTATCTTGATATTGTGATGTATAATACTCTGATTAATGCACTAGGAAAAGCTGGGCGTTTAGATGAAGCAGAAAAGTTTTTTGATCAGATGAGGACAAGTGGGATAAATCCTGATGTTGTGACTTATAATACTTTAATTGAAGTTTATAGTAAAGCAGGTCAAGCAGAGGGTGCTTACAAGTTTCTAAGATTGATGCTCGAGGCTGGTTGTCCTCCTAATCATGTTACAGATACGACTCTGGAGTTTCTCCAGACGGAGGTTGAGAAATTAAAAACTAAAACTCCAAAAACACAAACCTAAGGCACACATTTCCCTCATGATAATATCACTGGTTAGTTGGGGTGTTGCTGGTCCAGGCCAGTAGCACACGAAACCATATGGAGAACTTACCAAGGTAAAATGTCGAAACCACCATCATATTTCTGATATATTTAAATTTTTGAGAGGTTGACCAGAATGACATGTACGAGAAAGAAGGAAACTTGTTGCTGCATAACTGTGTTTGTAATGCCTAAAGGATAAACTGTTTGCATGATACAATCTCCAGAAATTACGCCTTAGTTTGCCTTCTCTCTCTACGATACAATCTCCGTGTTTGTGTGTGTATCTTGTTTTGTGTTTAACAGTATATAGGTTATAGATGTATGTATCTATGTATATAATCATCTATTTTGTGATAGGTTTTAATTAACTTGTTGTTATTAGCTGATATTAGTTTTAATTAGGTGAAAAATATGTTTGCAAATTGGAAATTTTGATATATATGATATCGTAATTGAAAATTTCACCTTCTCTCTCTACGATGCAATCTGTGTGTGTGTGGAAGTGTGTAACTTGTTTCGTGTTTAACAGTATTTAAGCTATAGGTGTTGTATGTATGCATACACACATTCTTTTCTTCAGAAATTATATTGTAATTTACTCTCTCTCTACAACCGCCTCTCCGACAAGCTCGACACCGTCCGCGCCCAGGCCGTGCTGTTTTAGAGGGGAGGTTCGTCTCTCTATGCCCTCAGAGTTTGTTAGGGTCGAGTCGGCGAACTCCGATCTCTCCCCCTCGGTTGAGGGGAAGGAGTTCGAGGTTGCGAGTGTGAAGGAGGAGAATCAAAGAATCTGTATCGATCTCGTAAATTATCTGTTTTTTTATTAATTTCATTTAGCTTGTTTTGTGCTTAATAGTATATAGGTTATAGGTGTATGAATATAAGATATTTTGTGTGTATGATGCATCTATCTATGTAATCTCCAAAATTTTTAATATGTACTTGAAATAAGTTGAGAAACTCAGATATCTCCACTTCCGTTGATCGATGAGAATCAAAGGATCCGTAAATGTCATAATTTTTCTATTTCTATGAATTTCATTTACCAGTACTATTTAGGTTCTAGGTGTATGTATCCAGGGGCGGAACTAGTGGGGGTGAAGGGGGTGCCACCGCCACCCCAAAAATTTTGAAAATATTTTTTTATATAGAAAAATTCGTAGATTTAAGGTTTTATACATTAATTGCCCCCCGAGTAAACAAATAGTAACTTAGTTCAAATGGTAAACATAAAGTTTTTGTGTCCATAAGGTCCTAAACCGAATCCTGTGGTTATTTTTTACTCTTCATTTAATTAACATTAACTTGCCTTTTGCCTTCTCCATTAATTAATTGCATCTTTAAGGTACTATTACAAGATTTTATAAATAAATGTTTTTGTGTAGTTTCATAGTCATATTACAAAATAGTTAATAAATTCGTATTTGTAGTCAATTTTTCTGCATCATTTGAAATTTTTGGATCAATGGACAAGTCAACTAAGTTTTAAGCTCCAAGTTTCTTTGGTTTTTTATACCGTTTATTGTTATTGTACTAAAAAAAAAAAAACTTCAATTGCCTCCCAGAATTGAATCCTGGTTCCGCTACTGTATATATCTATCTATGTATCTATTTATGTATGTATGTTATGTATGTACATATCTCTTCTCCAGAAATTAGATTGTATTTCACTCTCTCTCTTTGCATTTCAATTTTTTTTTTCGATTTCTCTTTCATTTAACAGTATTTGGGGTCTAGGTGTATGCATGTATGTATCTGTGTATATACGTATTTCTACTTCAGAAATTAGATTGTATTTCACCTTCTCTCTCTACGATGCAATGTGTGTGTGTGTGTGTGTGTGTGTTTAGCTTGTTTCGTGTTTAACAGTATATAGGTTATAGGTATATGTATGTATGTATATACACATTTCTGGTTCTCGAGCAGAGGTTCGTCTCTCTCTCTTCCGACTTCGCAAGGGTCGAGTCAGTGAACTCTGATCTCTCCGTGTTGGCTGATCGGAAAACGGCCGAGCTTGCTATTCAGAAGGATGAGAACCAACAAATCCGTATCGATCTCGTTTTTTTTTTTATATTACTCTTAATTTTATTTGACAGTATTTAGGTTCTAGCCTTCTAGGTGTGTATATGTATGTATATAAGTATGCATGCAAGTATGTATATAAGTATGCATGCAAGTATGTATATAAGTTGTGAATGAGAAAACTATGATTGACGATACTTTTGAAATCTAGATTAGTTGGTTACCCAAATAAAAATCTACAGTAGTAGGAGATGAGTAAAACCAATAATATTAGTTAAAGTAAAACTTTATATCTTGAAATGCTATACTTTTTCGAATTCATGGTGTGCCATCATACATGTAATAGCATAAGTACAAAAGGTATACATTTTTATGTTTAAAAACCCGTCACCTTCAAAGTGGTGGTTGCAATTATTTAAAAAAACTGACATTATTATTCAACTTTATTTATTCAATTGCACAATATATGTAGATTGCGAAGGAGGGAGAGGTTGAACGAGCATGTGCTGAGACTTTGGAGCTGCAAAAGTCTAAGAGACAGATAACTGAATTGCTGTTACAGAAGGATTCAGAAATAAGCGAGAAGAATGCTTTGATCAAGTCGTATCATGATAAGATTGTAAGTATTTTATCTTCTTGGATTTTCTTTCTATTTAAATTTATTGTCTTCCTATACTTGCTCTGGTGTAGAGCTTTTGAAAATGTTGGTAGGATGTGCATCTGATGAGAAGAGCGAGTAGTTTTGGGTTTTTGAAATTTTCTCCGTTGCCAGAGCGTTAGAAAAAACATGTTCACGTTGCAAGGATTTTAATCATTCTAGAAAAAGGAACACACATGAAACCTAGTTGAGACATCAAATGGTAGAGCCAGAGGTAACAGAATGATACTTGTGGAAAAAACTAGTAGATAAGGAAAAAAAATTGTCTCTTGGCGGAATGGAGAAAACGAAAAGTGAAGAACAACTTGATGATAATGATTTACATTACATGGTAGGACTAGATATCGTTTTGTTTGATTCTTGGTCCTTGCAGTGCAATACATCTTTGAAATCTGAGGTAGATGCAATTGTCCGCTGAGAAGATACGCTTCACGCAGCCTTACTCTTGAAATTTTGAATGCACATTAAATTTTGGTTTAAGCATCAATTACCTTTGTAGTACGGTGGAACATGTATGATCTTGAGCCAAATGTAGTAAAGCAACTAGTAGATTAGGTGACGATTTTAAATAATGTGCAGTATTAGCAAAATCAGAAGTTTTAAGACAAATGTATTAGGCATGGTTTGCTTACCTTGGTGATTACGGCGATTTTATTCCTTGATTGAAGGCAGTATCGTATTTTGTTCTTGTACTTGGTGACATAGTTACTACTAGACACGGGTGCAGGGGCGTTGGCTGTGCATACGTACAAATTTAGTTCTCTGACAAAAAAAAAACCATATTTTCAAAATTATTCACTTAGTTCATACAGGAAATGTACAATCATAAAAGAGAAAATGATGACAAAGAAAAATAGTTAGGAAGTAGAATTTAAATCGAAACTAATGGCCTCTCTCTGACATGAGCTTAGTCACTCATTTTGATTGGCCATCTGAAGTAAGGTTTCCAGCATTTGAATGAACGACTTTTTTTGGAGAGGAAGATAATGAATTTTGGGGTTCGATTGAGCCGGTGATCTATGGGGAGGGGTAGTGATGAGTGGTTACTGTGGATTTGCATTAGTGGGAGGGTTTACTTCACTTTTTTGTCAATGATATCAACTATATTGAAGTTTATCTTATTGATATTGATAGTTTATGGAGAGATTTTCCGTTCAAAATTTTTTATCGACTGAGATTTTAATTGGTATTGCCTTAAACTGTCAGGGGTTTTGTCATTAGGTGCTATCAGTACATGATGTGTCCTGTGGAGTTATTGTTTTGTGAATTGAGCTCTTGTTAAATTTAATGTATTTATGAATACGTTTGTGCAGCCGTGGTTTCTTGTAGGCCAATAGATGGGTTAAATTATGGTATTTAATGAGTTCACTTGATGAATTTGACCACATAATCAACAATGTTAGTAGAAACAGTCAAAAAGTCGATTGCTGGTGTGAAAATGGTGTGAAAAGAACCTTCTCCTTCCGAATAAAAAAGTAGAACCATCTGTTTAGAAAAGAAACTAGAAAATAAGCAGAACCATCTATACACAAACAGAACATGGCGATTGACTCTGCTACCCTTGGTTGGCGTAAAACAGCTGTTCCTACAGTCTACAAACTTCAGTGAAAGGGATTGGTTTTTTGTCACGATTTATCTATAAACCCAATTTTAAGTTGCTCATGTGTACAGTTGAATACTTGTTGAGAGTTGATGTGTCATATTTAATCACAATTTCTCATGGACTGGTTTGTTATTGTATATGTTATGTGCTAAAATCTGATACATCTTTTTTTGTAGCTTAATCTGGTCGAGACTGGTTCATTAAGAGAGTCTCGTTTGAATGAAGTTGAGGCAGATTTGGCGCGCTCCAATGCTTTATGTACCCGTTTATCGCAGGTACTATCACTCTTATTCCTGTGATTTTTATCTTTGTTCGTTATATGCATACTTGCTAAGTTGAGAATTTTAGTATTTGCCGTTTTTTTCCAGCACTATTTGCCACATAAACATTTTCTTTTTTTTTGTTATTGTTCAAACAAACAGAAATAACATCTTCTATTTTTATGTTAAATTATGTGGGAGTTTTGTATCTATCACAGTTTCCCTCTGGAGACCAGAATGTTTAGACTTTAGAATCATTTTGCATTGCCTCCTCCCAGCCTCCAGCTTGGACTCATGTGACAGCTTCAACTGATCAAAGTATCCATGTTAATAATGTAGCTGTTAATGATTGACGAGTGCATGAAATATAATGACCAACTGCCTTTAATGGTATACACGTTATTTTACTTTGTAAACCACCTAATGATGTCATAAGATAGAACTAATGATGACTAAATTATTAATAACTAGATTCAAGTGAACCAAATGCACCAAGTTGTGCGTCTAAATTCTATAATGAGCATTCGTCAAAACCAGAAAATTATAACCCCGTTTTATTCGTTTTCTCCAATGTTTGGTTTCTCATTCTCCACTGTCTTAAACCACACAATTTATTTAATATTGGCGTTGCATGTTAGGAAAAAGAGCTGGTGGAGAGGCATAATGGTTGGCTTAATGATGAGTTGACAACCAAAGTAAAGAGCCTCATAGAGTTGCGGACAGCTTACGGCGAACTTGAAGAGGACTTGTCATCTAAGATCTCAGTTGTAAGCATGTTTGATTTCTATGCTTGTTTAACTCCTTGAGTTAGCCTTGTGGGCAATGTACCACCTTCCCCTTGGTGGTTGTGGATCTCATCACCTCCCCTCTTCTATTGTAGCTTTAGCATGTCACTGGTGCTGCACAAGTGTCACAAAAATATGTCTGAAACCATTAGTTGAGGCTTTGGCTTTTTTGGACTTTGGAAATATGCATAAGATTTTTATAAAGAAAATGTAGCTGTTTCCAAAATTGCAAGTTGTAGCACAAACTATGCCCTTACATACACCGCTTGATCTTCCACATTTACTGTAACAATTTCACTTGAATAGAATCTGAAATGCAAATCATTCCTCCCCCTATTGACCAACTTAGTCACGAGTTCCCTTCCACTCTTAGAAACCTTTGTTCTTTATATTCAACTCCCAACAAATTTCAAGTATTCTTAAGAACAAGGGTATCAGTTTAAAAAGTAAGAGAAGAAACTCTAGTTTGGTTGTTACTGCTTCATCAAGTAGAATCACATTTTAACAGGGAGATTTCATTAGTGAAGAAAATAACCTACATTCATTTGGTCCTAATTTTGGCACACCAGTCACCTTGTCCGTTGGCTACTAATATTTTTATGATTCATAAGCTATGACTATTCTGATTAAAAAAAGGAGTTTGTTGTTATTTAGCAGTTATCATGTATATAACCTTTTTATCATCTTTGCAAAGAGTAAATGTTGAAATTACTAAGTTAATTTAAGATTTAGAAAGGTTTTAAGTATTACTCTATGTTTTGTTGTCATCCTTGTATTTTTTGTTTATTTATTAGATAATAAAAGCAACTGGCTAAGATCAAGAGATACGGTTATAAAGCATGATAAAATGTAGCAAGGCATATCACTGCTCTATATAGGAATTACTTAGAAATAGATGATAAACAATTAGGTTTGTTGAATTCTATGACATGTAAATTACAAACAGACAGTTATGTAAGTTATCATTTCCAGCTACTTTTCTCATATAAAGCTACATATAGAACCTATCAGAAATAAAAAAAATTATGCCGAAACAAAAAAAAAACATATAGAACTAGAAAAGCATATAATAGTATTTAGAAAGAAGTTAGACAGGGGAACCAGTGCAGGTTCTGAATGTTGCAATATCGGCATTCTGCCGAGCTTTATCATCTAAACAAGAATTTATTTAATTAAACATTTAACAATTTAATTTTTGTTTTTTTCCGTTGGATCTTTCTAGAAATCAGTTAAACTCTTTTCATTCTCTGCTGTTAAGTTCAGCCCATTCCTCCTTTGCAGCTCGAAAAAAAATTATGTGAAAATTCAAGCTCCTTGAAGTGGGACAAGGATAAAGTGATGGAACTAGAAGATAAACTTAAGTCGGTGCAGGAGGTTTGACTCATTTTGCATGCTCCTTTATTTTATGGGTTTTGTGATCCGTTTTTGCTTGAACTGGTAGCTTTTATGAATTATAAGTTTATTTGACCGTGAAGGAGCTGAGCACTTGTCGAGATACTGCTGCAGCCAATGAAGAGCAACACTATACAGAAATGGCAACAGTAAGGCTTCAGAACTACTTATAGGCTATGATGCTAATATAGTACATTATAAGTTCATATTGATTTTTTTTTCTATGTATAAACACTGCAAGCTCTACCATAGTATCTTTGACTATTTTAGTTTTGGGTCTTTCCAGGGTTCTGGTCTGTTATTATTATAATGATATAATGTTCTAGTATTGTTGGTTTTCTTAATTTATGTGAGTTTTATGTATGTCTCCTTGGCCGGGATGGGATTGAAGTTGTTTTTGTTCATATAGTTTCTATTTGTTAGTGTTTGTGCTTGGCATTTGAAATGTAGCAATGATGAGCAGTTTTAGGTGAACTGTAATTGGTTTTAAGTCCTTTTTGACTTTGTACTATATAATGACAATGGTGATTTTAGAGAGACGGAGGGTGGGAAGGGATTATAATATTATGGTAATGGTGACCTTTTCTCTGCCTAACTTCTCGTTTGTAGGTATCGGTTATGACTTGATCTGCTCATCTGACTGGCATTCTTCTCATATATTCAAAACCATTTTGTATTAGAATACCATTTTTAATAATATTATCCTTGAATCTTCATATTTCCTGTACTAATATTTTATTAGACTTGACTAACCTTGTTGCTATTTCATTTGCTAGGTTAATAAGCTTGTCGACTTGTATAAAGAGAGTTCTCAAGAATGGTCTAAAAAAGCAGGCGAGCTCGAGGGAGTGATCAAAGCTGCAGAGGTGAGATAGCGCCTCTTGTTAGGAACCTTCCTAGCACTTGTTTTTTACTAGTACATATTAATCAATTACTCCTTACTTTTTAGACCGTCAGATATCTCGAGCAGAAATGACTTTTTTTTTGCTGTACATGTGTATGTATGAGATCTTCAGTCATCTAAGGAGTGAGAATTACATCTTCAAGGCACTTTCTAACTCCATTTTATTATTTGGGTTATTACTATTCTTTTATTACTCCATCCGTCTCAAATTGATAGACCACTTTGTTATTCCATAAAGATTAAGAAAGCTTGCTAATATAGTTGGAATCCAACTTTTTCTGCTAAACTACCTGTATATTAGGTTTCCTTAAAGCTCAATTATGATAAAATAATGTGATCGGTTATTCTTGTTGTACTCGATGTAATATCTGAAGTTGGTTAGTGCGGCTTTAAACTACATAGAAAAGAGCGCATAGTTAAATACTTCTTTAAGTCTTATTGACATATACCATTGTTATATGATGGCATGAATAATGGTATTTGCGTTTCTTGATTCCCAAGAGTTATTAAGGGTATACGGGGAGGCTAAAAAATCAAACTGTACTTTTAAAAAAGAAAACTGGACTATAATTTTGGACAAACTAGAAGGCAAACATGAACTGTCTTTTTCGCGAGAGAACAGTAAGTTATATATTCCGCTTTTTTCCTTGCCTCGTGCAAATGCTTTTAACTGCTGGCTCCTAGCTTTCACATATTGTTTTCTCCACTTGAGTTTTTTACCATTTGATTCAACTGTTTGACAGATTCATTTGGGTCAAGTCGAAAATGGTTATAAAGAGAGGTTTGATAAAGAGCTATCTGCAAAAAAAGAAATCGAGAAGGTAGGTCGAGTACTGTTTCCCCTTTTGGTTGTGCTACACGTTCAGTTGTTTACAGTGTTCTATATATAAAACTTTCTTTACTATGTAACAACCAAATTTCTTGGATCAGTATTTTGAACAAGTGGAACAGTTATTAGAGTTTGCAACTGGGTCCAAATCTCTTAGTAACTTTCGCTCCATTCAATTTCCATTACAAGATAAAACAATTTAAATGAAGGGTGAAGGGTGATACTGTAAAATAGCTAAGATATCAAGTGAAACCATGAAACATGATTTCCAAAGGAGCAAAAATTATTAGAAGATTTGAAATATTAGAAGTCTTGTTGTTTTTCCATTACGTCTGTTTGTACTAAATTGTGTTTGGTCAAACTGTATTCCACGATCAGTATATGTCATTCATGGTATAGGTGGTCTACTTAAATTGACCTAGTTTAGCTAGGTTCTCCCCGAAGTCGATCTTAGCGAGGTCACTCTTTTCAGAAGAAAAAAATCACTGGACACCTTGAGAATTAAGTATTCACCAACTTAATAATTTGTTTACTAACAATCAGGTACCCATTTCTCTTTTTTCTGGGTATCTATGTTTCGTTTTTTTAAACTGTTTTGCTGATTGAAAAGATTTACACACGCATAAATTTCATCTTGCTTTCTTGGTCTTTACAGGAGGCTGCACTGCTGAAGGAAAAACTTGAAAAGTCTGAAGCTGAGGTTGGGACCAGCAAAAGAGCAACTGATATGGACCTGCTTCCTTTGAGCACTTCTAGTCTTGAAAAGTACGACAAGTTTTTGATTTAATGAAATATTTCAAAAACTAAGAAATTGACACTTTAGTCCAAATGTTTAATTGTGATTAATTGACAATTAGTTGAAAAACCGGCGTGTGGGGGTAACTGATTGTTATTTTATTTATGTTTTTTACAAGCTTGCTTGATTAATTAGCTTCAAGGAGGCTATTGCATTTTACTACTGCAGTAGCTTGTAATCTGATATAGTAGCGTTGTCCATTTCACATTGAAAAAAATTAGCCGGTTCTCTAGATAATTCTTGCAAGTTATTTCATTTAGCTGACCGGTTTTCGTTGCAGCTGGGGGGATTCTCTTCATGAGAATGACATGGACAGCGACTGTCAAATGGTTGTTCCTTACGTTCCCTCTGGTGTTTCGGGAACAGCATTAGCGGCTTCTCTTCTACGGGATGGTTGGAGCGTAAGTTTTTTGTTTCAACTTAATTTATTTAGAGAAAAAGGTTGCTAATTTTGCGTCCTCTCTCTCATCGGTAGCTATTTTTCTCTTCCTTACATATACTTTTATCATTTAGCTCGTTAAGATGTACACCAAATACCAAGAGACTGTTGATGCACTTCGCCATGAACAGTTGGGCCGGAAACAGTCTCAGGCGATACTGGAGCGGGTATGCGATTTTAATTTATTTTCACCCCTTATTCACTTCATGACGTTTTATAAAATTAGGTTATTAAGTACGCTAGAATATCAAATATGCTTAGGCATTGCACAGAATCAGGTTAATTAAGTATGATTAGAAAATCAATTATCCCTAGGCTTTGCACGGGGTTTGTTTAGTTAGCCACATTATGTTTAAAACAAAGATTTTATCTTGTTAAGTTTGTGTGTCTTAGAATCGTCCTCCATCCATAATTTGGTCAGCTGTATCCCTTAAATCATTTGAAGTTGCTATTTTCAATAGCTTTTTCCTAGAAGAAAAGGTAATGAGCGATTTATCTTGGATTTGACGTGGAGCATTGAAATTGTTTTCTTGTTTTTCTGCTTGATAAATGGCATGAACCAAAAAAATAGAATTACCTTACCTTAGTCACATAAAATGTCACATGAGTTCCACACATTTACTCTTGGTTTCTTACCATTTAAATCAAGGTTTCAGAATATTTTTTTCACACCCAGGCCCTGCCTCCACACCTTAAGCCCTCTTAGTTCCTTTTGGAATTTGGTTTTAGATGCATCTGATATCGCAGTTGAGATATTAAATTAATTGTGAGTCGTTTTTTTTGTTTTCCGTTGACTGTACAAGTGATGCCATTTGTTTTGCAGGTGTTGTTTGAAGTGGAGAAGAAGGCTGGTGCTATCATGGATGAGCGAGGTATCTTCTATTTATGGATTACTTGCTTCAACGCTGAACATTTTTTTTAGAGTCAGATATGATGATTATTCTTTATGATTATTCCATTGTACATACGGACATTTTTTTTCTTTTCTTGACTTTTGGTCATGCAGTCCTTGTTTTTCCTACGTTGGGAAGTGTCATGTTAAATTTACTAGGTAGGGTAACTAGCAGAGCACTTTCAGTGTTCTATTTTGAGGAAGTATACATTGCCAAAGGATGTATTTATGTTGGAAATGATCGTTTCATGGAGTGAACTGTTATGTTATTCACTCTTGTAATGGCAATTAAATTGCATATTTATCTTTGTCGCAGAGGAACATGAGAGATTTGTTGAAGCATACTCTGTAATGGACCAAAAGCTGCAACATTCTTTTTCTGAACAGAATAACTTAGAGAGAACCATCAGAGAATTAAAGGTTTGTGGTATTGTGAGTGTGGTTAGGGATTTGGCTCTTTCTTTGCAATGTTTTTAATTGTTTGCTTTACAGGCTAATTTGAGGAAATGTGAACGAGACAACTCCATAGCTCGCAAGGAAGTTGTTGATCTTCAGAAACAGGTATGAGGTTGAGAATATGAAACCAAAATCGTGAACACTCATGCAGTTACTTTTGTGACTTTAAAATTTCTGGGAGATTTCATTTTCGCGTTGTGTGGTTTTGTAAAAGTCTATGCCTTAAGAGGACTAAGCTACTTAAAATAGATGCAGGTTTCAGTTCTTACTCCCTCTTTTCCAAATTGATGGTCCAGTTTGATTTTTCACGAAGATTAAGAAAGTAGGTTTATTATAGTTTGAAATTCAAACTTGATATGTTTTCTCCCACATTTTTCCATTCAACTATATTGAACTAACTTTTTGCAGAGTCACTGCATTATTTTTCTTTTTATGAGCACTTACGAATATGAAAAATCCTGTAACAAAATCATTCACAATGGATGTATTGAACAGTTAATCGTGATATGACAATGTTAATCGTGTTTGTTGATCACAAAATATATTAAATAAGGGTTCAATTGGATACTTGAAAATATACCTTGAATTTAAAATAGAAACTGGGCCATAACTTTAGACATCCCAAAAAGGAATGATGAACCGTCTTTAAATATAGAGGAAATATATTGAGAAAGGGCTACACTTTTTCTGTAGTCATGTCTATATTGTCTTTTCAATGTAATTCAAGTATGGTAGTGTTTAAACTGAAAATATTGTATGTCTTATCAACTTATATCCACTTTTCTTTCTTTACTCATTTGTTAAGGTAACAATCCTGTTAAAAGAATGTCGGGATGTACAACTTCGATGTGGATCTGAATATGATGGCTTTACCAATGACAATCGCAGCTCTATTGTTGAGCTAAATGCTGAGAGAGACGCTGAAAACGATATATCTGGAAGACTGGTAAGTTCTCGTGCATTTTTCTCTTCATTCTATGTGAGTCTTGTCTTTAATTTAATAATTTGTTTTAATATTCATGCTTGTGACAGTTGTCCTACACGGATATTCATGGATTAGTTGATCAGAATGTCCAGCTGAGAAGTCTTGTTAGAAGGCTTTCTGACCAGATAGAAAGCGTAGAGATGGAGGTGAAGGTTGTATCACTTTACTCTCTTTTCTTGAATATTCCTCCGATCACACTACGGAACTTCTGCACATGTCCTGAATTTATTGTTTTGCTGACCGCTGTCATAAATGTAAGCTTTACTAAATTTGTATGGTGATCTTCATTGATTTTCAGGAGAAATTTGAGATCGAACTTCAGAAACGGGATAATGAGGCTGTTGGTAAAGTTAATGCAGTTTTAGCGAGAGCAGCAGAACAGGAAAAAATGATTGAGTCTCTCCATACCTCTGTATGCGTTCTCATTGCTTAAGAATCTAGTTGATATTTGTGCGGCTTTGCTATTTCTATCAACTTTAAGCATCTGTTCTCGTATTTGCTTTGATAGGTTGCAATGTACAAACGGCTATACGAGGAGGAACACAGGCATAGATCACCTTTTCCCCACACCATAGAAACTAATGAAGGTTCACTCTCTCTCTCTCCAGTCTCCACACATTTTGTGTTTTTATGCAGATTTTTCTTTCCAGTAATCCTGTAATTTATCTTTCTTCATACAGTCTCCTCTCCCTGAAATCGCCATAAAGGCTCTCTAATTAAACTACCTTCATCTAACCTTCTGAATATCTTACTATTTTACATGATTTCTGCAGTATTTACTATTAATGGTACATGATATTTTTTTAAAATATCTAGAATTGATAATCTTGAGGCATTGTAAACTAAGTGTTCCCCTATTTATAACCTAGGGTTCGATTGTATTTTATATTTGGTACCTGATTTGCAATTCGCGTTGTAAATTCTTGTTAGATAAGCATAGAAAACCAAGGGATACAATGTTTCTTGTTTGTTCTATAAGCTTTAGACATTCTTCCGGTTTTCTAATTTTTAGACTTGTTTTACACAACGTTTTTATTTTATAAGCTTTAGTCATCTTTCCGGTTTTCTCATTTTAGACTTGTTTGCAAATCTCTGACCTATTCTGGGAGGGTTAGTTATAATATGGTGTTTGGTTCAGCTGGTCAGGTGTATTTATTTGTTGTGTGCTAAATACTTTTCACTCATCAAATGAGTTCGTTCATAGTTTGCTCCAAATCTTTAAAAAACTGAAATTCACATTCTCAAGTGCAGCTCAAAAAATTTGTAGCCGTTAACTAGCAGTCATTGACCAAGTTGGTATGTATGCGAGTGAATTGAAGTTTTTGTGTCTTCTTTCTTGTTATAAACTATGTTTATATTGTGATCTTACATCACAGTCGTGACTTTTGAAATGTTATTATTTTCACATACATTTGGTTGCCCTTTAGAAAACTCAACAGGCCTGCCGATTTTGTAACATATCAATGGCAACTATGAAAAAATAATTCAAAGAACATTTGCTCGACTTCTCCCTGTTCCAGCTTTCCCTGCCTTATTATTATTTTTTTGTTTTGCTTTTTATATTATTCATTCTGCAGATGGTGGAAGAGAAAAGGTTATGCTTCTGCTTGAAAGTTCTCAGGTATTCATCAAGTTGCTTGATAATACTCTTTTTCATTGCAAGTTATGTTTTAACCCTTTATTATGTTATAGGATGGTAAACAAAAGGCCCAAGAAGATGCTACTAAGCGTATTAGATGTTTGGAAGATAACTTGGATAAGTCAAGGTAAATTTGAATTTAATTATTATCTATGTCAATTTTTTTGTTTATTTTCGTTATGGATCTGGAGACAGGTCATATCAGTAAAAGAGTTAAAAATGTTCATTTCATGGTCTGTTACTTGGGTGTATATGCTTCACAAAATCGGATAAGTAGGTATCTGATTTGTAGTTGTCTAGAGTTTTTTGGATTTACTCCCAAAAAAACTAAAAAACCAACTTTTCCTTTCTATGCATTTTATTGTAATTTATTTTATTTTTAATAATCTGATTTAGTTTTTAAGTTTTATTAGCTTAACATACTCGTACTTATGATACATTATGTAAGTGCAAATTACATTAGTATTTCTCTTTTGTGAAGGCAATTGAAGCTTGTGTTTAGTTATTAACTTTTTGTGGTAAGTGCAAAATACATCAGTGTACTCGTATATACTCAGAAGTTAGAAATTCTAAACGCTCCATGTAACCTGTTTATTAGATAGCCTTTTTCGCTTGGTGAATGAAGCCGTTACTAATAATGTTTAGCATAGTAGAAGATTCTACTATAACATGTGCCATGATTTTTTTTCCTACTTACATTGAAATTCGCGTGATATCCGTGCTTCCTAGATGATTAAAGTGAGACCCAAACTCTTGGGTTTCTATATCATTATCCTTGAAATTTATGGAACACCTATTGCACCAGGAGCGAGATAAGGTCATTACGGTCAGAGCGTGACAAGTTGTCCATGGAAGCAGAATTTACAAAGGACAAACTTGACAGGAATTTGAAGGAACTTGAGCATCAGGTGATACTGATACTTTCTCTTTTAACAATGTCATTAAACCCACCCTCACAAGATTAAAAGAACAAAAGCAAGAATATGATGCTTGCATTTTTGTAACTTGTAAGTGCTGTTTCCTAACATTTCTTATGCTAACCCATTTTTGGTGGATGGTATGGTAGAGGAATGAAACCAACGCTGTTATATCGAGAAACGTCGAGTTTTCCCAATTAATTATCAACTACCAAAAACAGCTACGAGAGAGTTCTGAATCTCTGCAGGCTGCAGAGGAGTGTTCACGGAAATTAAATATGGAGGTGTGTCCTGTGGTTTTATACATACATACATACATTCATACATATATATACATATATAGACACATACATTCATACATATATACATATATAGACACACACACACACACATATATATATATATATATTTATTTTATACAATATTACATAATCTACTCATTGAGTTTCCTATTTCTCCACAGATGTCTGTCTTACAGAATCAAAAAGAGATGATATCTAATGCAGAAAAGAGAGCATGCGATGAAATTCATAGTTTGTCTGAGAGGGTTTATCGTCTGGAGGTTCTTTTTTCAATTATTTCTTGGAGTTCCTAAGATGTTTGTAACTTTCCAAAGTGTATCATTCAGGCTGTTAAACTTCTTTTTCTTCTAATTTGTGTTTATGTATTTCCTATACAGGCTACTTTGAATAGTATCCATAGTGCAGAAGAATCTCGTGAGGTAATTGTTTTTGCAGTTTTGCATGTAATCTTTATGTCATTAACAAGTTAATTCGTTACGGTTTTATGGTAATTTTTAGGAGGCCAGTAGGGCAGAAAGAAGAAAACAAGATGATTATGTAAATCAGATTCAGGTTTGCGACTGCTATTGAATGCTACTGTATTCATATTGTTTGCGTCTCTTTCCCATTTTTTTAGAGATTATTTTGAATCTACGTTTGAGGGCTTACCTTGTTGCAGAAAGAGTGGGCTCAGGCTAAGAAAGACCTTGATGAAGAGCGTGGAAAAGTTCAACAACTCACACATGACCGTGAAGAGATTAGGAAGAGTTCTTTTCTACAAATTGAGGAAATGAGAAAAGATCTATCTTCATTATCAACTGCTCTTGCTGCAGCTGAGGCCCGTACTGCTGCCGCAGAGGTCTGTCTACAAATTTTATAAGATTTAACTAATGCTTATTTCTATTAGCTGCTTGAATATGGTCTCATGTAGCACTTGAAAAATTGTTCTATCTCAGGGACAGTCTACTGATATGGAGAATATTAGATCTTCTGGAGAGCTGGTAAAATCCACAATGATTTTTTCCTTGTTTACCTTTTTTTGTTTGCTTTTCTTGGCGGTTTACCATTTATTTGATATTTTTTGGGATTTTGGAGTACATTCCCTGTATTTCCTTTAGCTTACTATGCTGGTTAAGTATTTGCGATTTAAACTGTTAGGCATCTTCTCTGATCCAGATTGCTGAGAGAGGTAAGGAACTCGACGTTTCCTTAACAAGCACCAACGAGGTGAGTGTCTTCTCGAACAGTTTGCACTTTCCAACTTAGTATTACGATGTTAATAGTGTAATAATTTCTTTATGTTCTGGTGTATATACTTAGTCATCATTTCTCATTGCTAAAGCTGGTATATGTAGGCTAGTTATTATTTTGCATATAGTGTGGAGTTCGCAACATACACATCCATTTTGTACATTTTGCTGTCTGGTGTAATAGAAATGTGTCTTTTTTGGGCAAATTTTATGTAGGCACTTACTGAGTTCCGCATTGCAAAAGAGGAACTTGAAAATTTAAGAGAGGAAGCCAAAATCAACAAGGCCCATATGTTGCAGGTGTATATGTTATGGATATGTTTTTGATATACGATGTATCTCTGTGTTTGATGTGCTAAGTTTTAATCGTTTTGCAGTACAAGAGCATAGCACAGGTGAACGAGGACGCACTGAAACAGATGGAACTGGCTCATGAAAACTTCAAAGTTGAGGTATTAATTGCAAGTTTCTTTAATTTTTGAACTCAGTCAATTGGTATTGTAGCGATAGGCTAGAAGCTAAAAAGCAAAAACATTTCGTAATTCATATGGTACCTGTGTTTTGACATGTCTTGGACACACGCATTGCATGTGGTCACATGTCGCACTTTTACTTGGTTATTATCTTCTCAGAACTAAGTTATGATGGTGGAGTGTGGACACCTGTCAGCCTTTTCAGAAACTTTTCCTTCACATAAATATACTGTCAAAGGGTCCAATAGTACGATTAAAGTAGTAGATCCCGCTGTACAGAAAAATAATTTATAATGTGCTGAACAGCTCATAATATATGTATAGATCTTTGCATGGTCATAGCATATCAGAAGTTACAATTTTTGCTGTGTCCCTAGTGTCACCTTCTCAATTTATTACATGCTAGTTTTCCGGTGTTTTCATGTTGTGTTATGCACTAACCTTTTTGAATTATTAACATAGGCGGATAGAGTGAGGATGTCAGTTTAATCCGAACTTGCTTCAATGAAAGAACAGTTTCGTGAACTTGAATGTGAATATAGTTCAAAGTTCAAAGAAGCAATGTCTTCTGGTGCTGCGAGAGAAGCTGACTTTAATTCTGCTTTGTCAGAAATTGAACATCTGAAACAAGAAAATTCAACAAAGATGTGAGATTTCTGGTTCTCGATTATTTTATAAGCTGACACAGAAGGAATAATTTCTTTAGTTGTCTTAATGGCTGCAACTGCAAATATTTCCTTTTTTATAGGGACCAGAAAAATATGTTTGAAGTTTTAAGTCAGATGTTGTGCTTAGTCATATTAAAAGATTGGTATAAGAGGGAACTTTTTCATGTATCAATTCACAGAGTAAAGGATTTTGATACCTTGTACAGTACTGTAGCATCTCATGTATTTTCTGAATTCAAAATTATGGCAAGATTTGGAAGCTTTTTGAAGCCCGTTAAATATTTTGAATATTTTCTGTTTGTTTGTTTGGTGACTCAAACCTGTCACCTGGAATGAAAATTAAAATACTTCGTGTTGTGTAATGTGATGTTATAAGAATATTCTCAGTTGTGAACTTATAATTTGTCGTATACGAACCGACTATATAGCAAAATCTATATTTTTTTCTGATACGAATATTAAAGTGTCTCATCTATTTGTTTCTTTTAAATCAAGGTCTCAAATTGCTGTACTTGAAGTCCAAGTATCCGCTTTGAAGGATGGTCTGAATGAGGAGAATAAGAGATGCCGTGATGCTCAACATAATTTTGAAAGACAGGTATTTTCTAAGTTATTGACTTTGGTAGATTGGTCATTCATGTATTCGTATTTGCTGTGTATAAATTTGTAGTTGAATTTTTATTTTTATTTTAGCATATATTACTTCAATCTATTCAATTTTCTCGTATTCTTGATATCTTTGTTCAGACCTCAGGGCTGATGATAAAGTGGATATATGAACTTGGAAGCTAGTTTGTTTGTTTTGTTGTTCTATCAGTGTTGCAAGTATTTGTTACCCAGAAAAGTTTGGTCTGAGAAATTGTTGCAAGTTTCAGCGTAACTGGATTTATATTTGAATAAAATTGACTTTCCCCTCACCAGAGCTTTACGCTGTTAGAGAATTTGACTTTTTTACTTTATGTCTTCTTTGAGATCTCTTAGATTTCCTGACTATGCACTTCGGTGGCAATTTAATTGTATTTTGATGGTTTTTTTATTTCCTTTGAACTTTTTCAGGTTATACTGCAGTCTGAAACAATCCAAGAGCTGACAAGAACATCGGAAGCTTTGGCTTTGTTGCAGCAGGAAATATCTGAGTTGCGTAAACTGTCTGATGCTCTCAAATGCGAAAATGTAATTTTGTTTTCCCCTTCTCTCTGTTTTGTGCATGCAAAGCTTTACCTCTTTTTTTTATCCTTGCTAACAAGGCGTAACTGCTCTGCTATTGGCATGAAAAATATCTCATGATGTTTAAGTAACAAGAAGTTTTTATTGTTTCTTATCAATTTTGGTACTGCTCTTTTGTATGTTTATTTCCTTAATTTAACTTTTGAATTTTTATTCCCTTAATTTAACTTTTGAATGTTTATTTCCTTAATTTAACAGAGTCAGCTAAAATCCCATTGGGATTGTGAGAGATCAATACTAGAAGAAGCAAAACGTGCAGCGGAGAAGAAGTATAACGAGATTAATGAACAGGTTAATCTAAATTTAATTTATTCTTCTGAGTTACGACTGCCAACAGCCCAACCCAAATTAACTTGTAAAAGCATCTATCGTGTCACACTTTTGCTTTATAACTTGCCTACCTATGTTTTTTTTTAAGTTTATTAGGTGGTCGAATTTTCCAAACTTCAACTCAAGTATTGAACCTGTGTTGAGAGGGTTGTGTTAGTAAAAAAAAAAGTAGTCAATCCCTATAAAAGACAGAAATTTCAAACATGGGCCGCAGAATATAATTGGTAACTATTTGGTAAATCCATTGCACTGAAATTAGTGTGCCAAATCAATAAAAACACATCAAGAAAAGTTATGTTAGTTAAAAAAAATTAGTCCTCCCCTTAAAACCCATAGAAAAGGCCCACATAATAGACTAGCTATTTGGTGGGGCCACCCTAAAATAAAAGAAAATCTTGAATTAGTAAGATATCATCGGCTTGGTGTACTGTCTTCAAGGATTTACACGGTCTACACATACTTTGCCCACAGTATACGTTGACCGGTTTCCCTCTTTCTCATCTGTTGCTTCATATCCTTCATTATTTATTTAACCTTTATCATGTGTGGACTTCCAAAAAATTTCAGAATAAGATACTACACAGCAGACTTGAGGCTTTACACATTAAAATGGCCGAGAAGCATCGTGACTATGCAGGGATATCCTCAGACAGTGCCGATCATACACTATCTGACGTTGGGTTACAGAATGTTGTAAATTATCTACGTGGATCTAAGGAAATTGTAAGTATTATTCAGAATCAAATAATTTTTCATTCATTACATGTAATGTTTCGTAAGGTTTTTTGACCTTTATTTGACAACCACTTTACAGGCGGAAACAGAGATTTCATTGCTAAAGCAAGAAAAACTTCGATTACAGTCACAGGTACTGTGGCATCAGTTTGGAGTTTAGTTTGCTACTTTCTTTCATTTCATCTTTGTTTTCTCAAATCATATTCACAGAATGTAAATTTTTGCTAGGATTAGTTTCTTGGTAGGAGCAATTTTATAGGGTTGCCATCCGACTAAAGTTACCTGCTTTCTTATTAAGTATAAAATTCACCTTTTTATTTGATTGACATGTATTTACTGTTTTCCTAATTATGAATTGTTCTTGGTTTATTAAGTATGTTTTTACTTTTATTCTTACATTTACTTTTAAAAGTTTGTTTGCCTATATGCATCATTATTATCATTTTGCATATAATTCGTATTTTTCTTAATTTATTGAGTTAAATTTTATCAGTTTATTTGTGGATCTAGCAGTTAAAAATTTCTCTGAGAACTTTACCAATATGGTTCTTCTTAGGGTTGGGAAAAAATCTCAGAATCCCGACCCGACCTGTGTTCCGACCCGCACCTGACCCGAAAACGTCAGGTTTTGTCCCAACCCGACAAATTTTGGGATCGGGTGGCAATTTTGATTTCGTCGGGTGTCCCGACCCGACCCGACTTTTTAATTAATTTTCTATTTTATTTTATATAACATGATTTTTTTTTATTTAACACTAAAATGTAAATTAATTTTTATCAAATGCAAGTTATGAGAATCGAACATTGTACATCTAGCATGTAATGTAAGCACTCTACCATATGAGCTACAATCCTTTTTGTTTCATATATTAGTTATAATTATATAAGTATAATATAGATTTGTAGTTTTGAATATATGAAACTATTAAAAGAAAAAATATACTTAAATTAAAAAGTTATATTGTTACTTAAAAAATTAAATAAAAAAGATAAATGATAATTAATTAAAAATTTAAATGTTTCTGTTATTAGTCATGGAATCTAAGAGAATTATGGGCGTATAAAAAGGCTTATATTTTTTCGAAGTAATGTACTTAATTACGATTAACACAAATTCAGGCCTCTTGTGTTATTTTGTTTCTTTAGAGAAATGGCTAAGCACCATGTATTGCTTTAGGCTAATTACATAATATATTACACACACACACACACACACACATATATATATATTATACGCATTTATTAAATATACATCCCTCCACACACACGTATAGGAAAGACACTCTAAAGGTTGAGTGAGTGGTGGGACATGATTTTTGTTTTCGGCAGATTCCCTTTCTTAGAATCTAAGTGCAGTTTTCTTCGTCTCTATATTAATATTCCTTCCTAACTGAAGGCAGGAAATATCTATATACCATATTAACAGATAACTATCTTGCCCTTCGATCATAGTCATCTCAGATTGCATCTGTAAAATATTGACCGAGTACAGTCGCATGTGCATGCATGTATGTAAATTGGATGTTGATAATGTGTTTATCTAACCTGTTATCGGTTTGTTGAAGCTGTTTTTGGTATGTGTTTGTTTTAGTCTGCCTATCACTTGTTTCAAATTGTGGCATTATTTTAAATTGACTACTAGCAAATACTGTGATACTCAAAGCCTTTTCTGATTATTGTAGCTTGAGAGTGCTTTGAGGGCCGCAGAGACTGCTCAGTCATCACTTCAGGCTGTGCGGGCTAATTCAAAAGCAATGCTATTCACTGAGGATGAATTTAAGTCTCTACAACTTCAGGTTTTTATACTCATTGCATATTTTTCATTTGATTTTTTCTTTCTTTACAAGATTGGTTTTATCCTATATTCCTATGTCCTTAAGGTAGTTACAATTTGGGCTGTTAAATGGAAAAGGAAATGTCGTCTTTGTGAGATCAACTTTTCTATTGCCAGAGAGCTGTATAGAGGTCCAGTTGGCTCTTTATTAGATATTTGTTTTCTGTTGGCGGTTTGTAAATGAGACAAATAAATGAATTCTATTTTCGCCAGACTGGCTCTTTTAGTGCAAATTGTTAATGGCTCTAAATTTGAGTTAACTGTGCAAAAAGAAAACATAACAATCCACTAGCACTGTGACGGGCAAACTACCAAGGTTCTGAGTGTTAGACAAAACAGATTTTGTTGACAGTTTTGAGAATACCACTGATTTGATATCACTGGTCATTCTTTAATTAGGTTGCTGTAAAACCTGTCTCCCCTATCAATAACGTAGGTATTAGTCTCTCTTTTGCCCTAATAGTATAAAGCTTTTATTGCATTTTTGTTTACATTTGAGGTATCAAATGTTACACACTTGTAAAATCAACTTATACCATGGAAGTTGTATACAATTGTTGACATTTTGGATAATTTCTAGGGGAAATTGATTCAAAACTATTCCACATATTTCATTTGTAGTCAAGGAGATGTTGTTTTTGTCATATATTGAGCAGAAAATGATGCAATATTTTTGTCTTATGGGAAAATATTCACTTTCTGGATTCGCAAATGTCCATTGCAGGTCAGAGAAGTGAACTTGCTCCGTGAAAGTAATATTCAACTCAGGGAGGAAAATAAGCACAATTTTGAGGAGTGCCAGGTCTCACTGGATGTCATTATTATTGTGATTTATATATTTGTAAAGTAAAAATGATGTGAGTTGCTTATTTTGGAAATGTGTGAAATCTGTTAGAAATCACGAGAACTCGCCCAAAAGGCAAGAATGGAAACCGAGAAGCTAGAATCTTTGTATACGGAGAAGCAGATGGAGTTGGAAGCTTTTCAGAAAGAACATCAAATGCAGAATTCAGAGAAAAATCAATTGGAAAAAAAAGTCGAAGAGGTATTGCATGTTGCTCATTCTTTTTTTTTTTGTTATTATTAAACAAAGAAGAGAGTGTTTCCCTATCTAAATCAATTTAAATACTGTCATTTGTTGAAGTTGCTCGAGAGATGCCGAAAAAATATTGATGTTGAAAACTACAATCGCATGAAAGCTGATGTAAAACAGATGCAGGTGAGATATTCATGCTTATTTAACTATGTTAAAAATATTTTTATTCTAGTAAATTTGTCCAGCTACCTGTCGCGTTGATAAAATTATTTGTAGCGGGGACGATTAGTTTATCCTTGCTTGAGAGACTAGTTTTTCATTGACTATAAAATGGCTTTATTGGGTACTTGTTTAATTACTATGAATGGTTTACTTACCCAGTATCACAGGCTTATGGACTGAAAATTACCTGCTATTTACTTGCTTAACCTTGTTTTTGAAATGTATCCTGCATTATGAGTCCGGGTTAGCATTCTTAAGTAACCAATCTCACTGCTTCCTTTATATATTACCAATGTGCTATTTACCTAGATCTTTTGCTTTTTACAGTCAAATTTAAGTGAGAAGGACAAACTGTACGAAGAAGTCAAAAAGCTTGTTTATGAAAAAGATGAGGTCATATCACAGTTGGAGAAGGACCTTGCCAAGACCAGAAAAGAGTTGAGTGAGAAGGAAAAGAGGCTGAATGAAGTTTCACAAGTTGTGGTAAGTTAATTTCCTATAGTGTACAAGTACTTCAAAGCAGTTACTTTATTTAGACTGATTAATCTGAGTCATCATTTTCTGATGTTTTTCAGGTTTCTCTAAAATCTGAGATAGAGAATCAAAAGAAATTTTTGGCCAAGGTTAAGGGTATCCAGGTATCTGTCTGTCGTTAAGATTTATTTGTTCTGTATATAAACCTTAGGCACATTATATTTAAGCCATAATTCATTTTCCTTCTCCTTTTAATACCATCATACTGCAGAAAAAAATGGATGTCTTAAGCAAGGAAAAGGAGGAATTGCAGAAGCAAAATGAAGCTCTTTCCAAACAAAACGAGGATTTGAAGCAAGGTTCTGAGCCTTAATTCCATAACTGTAACTGCATCAGTTCATCTTGCTAATTCCTTTTTGTTAATTATTATAATAAAAATTGCAGGAAGGAAAAGTGTAGGTGGTGCAGGTGGTGATCACGTAATGAAGGAAAAAGACACCAGGACACAGGTTTGTTTTGCAGTGCTTAATGTTGGCTCTCTACTATTCATTGTTTTAAATTTTTTGACTAAACGCTATCTACCTTTCCCCCTTTTCTCATGTTCTGCAATGCTTTGAACATAAAGATGCTAGAGAAAACTGTAGAGAGGCAAAGAGATGAACTGAAGAGAGAGAGGGATGAGCTCAAAGCGGAAAAAGGAAAGCGTCAGAAGACGATGGATACTATCATAGACTCACTAAAAACTGTCAATCAGGTCCAGACCATTATCATTCCCATTTTCTATGTGGATTATTATATGTTTTCTTTATGCAATCAATTATGCATTCGAGTGAATTAAGACTGATTATGTCCCTGTTTTTCCTTTTGTGGCCTGCGTAAATTTTATAGTGGGGGATCATTCATTGGGTTCTTTCTTTCTTCTCTTTTCTTACTAATCTTAGAAGTTAATAGCACACAAACACACATGGTGCACCAAAACTACAGAAAGGTATCGATAATTTGAGCTGGACCAGAGTTTTAAAGGTCAAATAATCTTCAGGGTGTAGTATGATGATAGTTTGGTTGGATGCTTTAATATTTAACAGTAGATTCTTCTTCTTATGCCCTTCAGTGTTTCTGTGAGTTGCGGACAAGAGTCGGATACCGTCTATGTTCTTTATTCACCTTCATGAGGTCTTTATATTATACTGTTTGATCTCGCCCTAGGAGATAAGGTTTCTTGTTCATTCAGATCAATTTGTCATGTTTTTTTTCTTTTTATTGGATAAATCTATGACTGGAAATTTTTCACAATTACATTATTTTGTTGGTTTATTTAATGTTGTCTTTATTTGGTTTATAGTATTAAGGTTGTCGTGCTAAGCCCCATTTGGACATAATAATCATAATATCTATTGTTTTGCTTCTCTCAAGTTGCGAGGGGTTATTTTTGCAGAGTTCTCATTGCTCTTGTCTTTGTTCCATATCGCCGAATTATAAAGGCCATGCAAAGACACGATCTTGTGTGTATTTATTCTAAAATTTAATTTAATAGCAAAATTTGAATAGTATAATGCTCTCTCTCTGGTTTACGTGACTTTCTCATTGGTGGTAGGCTAATTTTGTTGTATTTGTTACCGTATATCCCCCTGTCACAAGTCTAACTCTCCAGGTCAAGGCTTTGCCTACTTTATTTTAGTATTGCATTCTCTTTTCAGAAAGTATTCATTAATTAACGAGTACTTCTATCATTGTACAGGATAAAAACAAATTAAATGACGGGCTTCAAAAGCATAAAAAAGCACTAGAAAGATTGGCTGACGAGGTTGAAAAGGTTAAGCTTGCCAAAGACAGTCTTCCAGAGGTAATATGAATACTAAGGAGATCGATCATCTAATCACATGCCCTTTCTCTGTTTTTATTTTTCGGTTTATATATTGTTTAGCATGAGTTCATTGCTTCTTGAAAAAAATATTATTTTGTTTGTGGCTTTGTTTCTTGCGCACTGTTTAAAATGTTAAACATGCAACTTAATTGTTGAAATTAAGAGTATACAAAGATCTCGTTGAAAACCTTGTAAAATTGTAGAACACGAACACCCCAATTTTATTTCAGGACTTTTTTGGTTTGGCTTACTTTTTGAAGATTCAGTATGCAAGCTTCATTGTTGTTAAATAAAGAGCAATGATAGCACTGGGATAATAAATAGGCAAGGGTCCACCATTTGTAATTTATTTAATGCTGAGAACACACCTCACTTTCTTTTATGAACTTTGCTGTCCAAAGATTTTTATGCCTGTCATTACTCTGAAATAGAAAAAGAACTTTGTAATTTTAATGACCTGCTTGTAGTGGCTTCTGCTACTGAAGCAAACAGCTTTGCATTGATTGATTTGTAGAAATGATTTCAAGGTGTCGTCTTCCATTGCCTAAGTTGATTTATTTTTTAGGGCGCCTCTGTGGTTCAGATTCTCTCTGGGGGACTTCTGGATGACCTCTCTGCTGCCTACCAGTTGGCTATAGAAAATTTTGAACGCCTAGCTCAATCTGTTTCTAACGAACTCGGAGGGCCTGCTGCTTCCCACATTTCTTCCGTCGATGATACTTCTTCATCAGTTACTTCAGGTCCTCTCTCTCTCTATACATATACTATATATGTACACATTTATATGTGTGTGTGTGTGTGTGGTGATAGATAAAGTAGGCAGTTTAGGTCACACATTGCTATGTTTTGCCAATATGAGCTCGTTTAAGGCATTTATGCTAATGATAGGCCCATTTCTTTGCTTCCCTACAGGTCAAGCACTTGCACTGCAAACTCCTTTAGTTGCTCCAAGCACCAATACCAATTCCTCTCCAGCTAAACATGTGGAAGAACAAGCAAAGAAATTAATTATTTCGACAACACGTGTTGAACCTCGCAAAATGAAGAGACCAATTATTTCTCGTCCAAAGTTAACCGATAATTCACAGGTAGATTCAGGGAAACCAGAGGCTGAGCAATCTATTAATGAGAGGCCTCTATCTTCTCGCAACATAGAAAGTAGAGAAGCACCTTCACGACTTGTCCAGACGTTTATTCGCAAACGCCTTGCTCCTTCGCTCTCTTCTGAACCACGAGATGACTCCATTGTTCAACTTGGTGCTGGCTCAGATATGGAACCGCACGTACAGAAGAAAATAAAAAGCTCGGATTCCCCACCAGAGATATTTGAAGGTAATGAAACTGCTATTTCAGATAATCTGGAAACTGTGAAAGAACCATCTGATGTTATTGGTGATGGACCACAAACTCCGATTGAGGATCTAATGGATACTGAGAAGGATGATGGTGAAACTGGTGGGGAACAAGATGGGGGTAAGTTGGATGCTACAAACCAACTAGATGTACAGAGTCACGATATGTTAGAAGAGTTTGATGATTGGCAGAAAGCTCAGGCTGAAGAAGAAATGCAGCAGTCTGTGATTGAATCCGAAAGTGAGATAGAAGAGAGAGAAGAGGGTGAGCTTGATGAGATGATTGATGATCAAACCGAACCTGCTGTACCACCAGTTGGCTCCCCCTTGGGTGACGACGACATTGTGGATCCTACCGAAGCTACTGCTTCTCAAGCTTCAATCGGTGAAGCTGGTCTTACAGTAGCTAACGAAGACGAAAGTGCTGATAACTTGAATGATGATGGCAACAACAATCAGGCTGAAACAGATGGAGAAACAGAATTGGATCAGAACCCTGACGCCATGGTCTCAGATACAAGCGGTGAACCAAAGAAAGAGGGAGACCAAAATGCTGACACGGTTTCAGAATTAAGAGAGAGAAGTCCGACAGAAGGTAGCTCTAGTGTTGGACAAGAGAGAGAAATAAGACAGGCATCTCCTCCTGTTGGAAGTATCTCAACGACTATTAATTTAACAGAAAGGGCAAAACGAAATTCTGCGATGAGGCTGGGTCGGGGGTCTACTCTTCCACCGCCAAGAGGAGGTCGTGCTAGAATTGCCCGTGGGCGTGGTAGAGGTGGCCCGAGTTCTGGTGGAGGAGGAAAGGGTTAACTGGTTTTCGGAAAAGTGCAAATTTCGAAAAATATGCATCTTTTTATACTTGCTGCAGATGCTATATAGGGTAGGCTTTTTGTATGATCTGATTGGAACTTTTCTATTTTTGGCTAGTGTCTGGGGTCCAAGTTTGTAAAGGATTCTCTGATCGTTGTTGTGCACAACCGGTACAAAAGTTTGGAATTGTGTATGTTCCAAGGCGGCAATGTTGAGCATTATTTAATTGTTACAGTTGCATGGTTTATTAGAATAACCACACCAAGGTAGTTACAATCCTAGCTATATTTTACAAGGAACAAGTACATCCTGAATATATCACCCTCTCTAAAATGGATCTCTATTAAATTAAATAATAATTTATCTTTAAAAAGTAAATGACATGAAACTATTACTGAATAGTTCTTCGAACAAATGACCCCCAATACATAGCACATCAAAATTGATATCACAATGTAGAATAAAATGCCAGAAAGCACATCAACCAAATGAAAATTCAATAATTTTAGGCCGATTTTGTCTAACAATGCGACTGAAAAACAAAAGCTTCATTCAGTTTAGTATTTGACTTGCTCAGACGTTAAAATGAAATTCTGTTTTTTGTTTAATGACGACTTAATAATTTTTAAGCGAAATCATCAATATCAATAAATGGTTAATACTTAATAATTTTTTATACAAATCTTGATCACAATTACTAAATAAAGGCAATCAATATATCGGATCAGTTCATACAATTCCTAAATTGAAAATAAATACACTTAGGAAAAAAGGAAACGATTCATAATCAAACAAGTGGTCAAGAAGAAAATGAAGGAGAAGAAACTGCCACAACAGGCACACCTTACCACTAATAAAAATGACTGTACCACTGCACAAATCTCCACCCACAGCTATCCACGCCCGTTAAACCTGTTCTAAGGCAGTTAGAAGACTAAATGTTATGGGAGTGGGACAAAATTGTTAATGGAAGTTCAATATATTGTTTTTAAATCCTATGACTTAGAAAAAAGTATTACTTGACTTAAAAAAAGTATTACTCCTTGTTAATGCGTTACTCTTAACAACTAATCCATAAATTTGCAATTAAATCCTAACAATACTACAATATTGTTTCTAGAATGGAACAAATTTAAAATGGATGACAAGATAATAGGACTCCGTTAATGGAATGGAACAAATTTAGTTTTGGAAATAGTTTTTTTTTTTTTTTTGTTATCTCGTATTTTATTGTTATTATAAAAAGTATGAAAAAAAATCATTTTAGAAAATCTGTTGGAGAGAAAAACTTGTAAACCGAAACTGTATTTTAGAAAATCTGCTACGGAAACATGTGTTTTACAAATTTTGTAAATATATAAAAGTGGACTAAATATGTAAAATATATGATCATTTTACAAATTCAGCTGTAAATGCTCTTAAGGTGGGGTTTAGCCGTTTAGACACTAAACTGGGTGAGTATTTTGCTTCTCTCATTTCTCTGTATATCAGCTCCGTATGTTTAATTACATTGACTGATCTTTATATTAATTACAGACCAGTCCATGTAGTTTTAAATGTATTTAAAAAAACTGACCGTTAATAATTACTCTGTTTGTCCCTGTAGTTTCAGATTCTTACAATTTGGTCCCTATAACGGTAATAAACGGTAAAATTAGTAATTTATTTGGTCCCTAGAATTTTAAACTATACAAATAAGTTCTAAATAACGGCTAGTTATACTTTTTTCAGTCCAGACTGTTTTAAAAAGTTAAAATTTGACTCATGCCTCTCACTATATAAACTCACACTCATATTCATTCAAACCACACTATTCTCTCACTTTTAGGGAAAAAATGCATTTAGTGTACTGTAATATCTGTTTTTAACGATTTATGTACCAGACTACCAAAGTTAACAATTGACGTACTGAACTATCATAATATTCACAATTCAGGTATTGCCGTTAATTTAGTTGGATGAAAGTTAGTTTCATTTTTCATTTTGGTCATATTCTTTGTAACTTGTATAAATTTAATCATGTTTTTTCGAAACATTACAATTTACAATGTTTCTATTAAAACACACATATATATATACATACATAATAAGTATCTCAATTTTAAAAACATATTATTTGACTAGATTTTCTTTGAATTTTTTTATAAAATAAATTTTTTTTACACTTTCTCTAAAATAAAAATTAAGTAATTTTTAAATTTACGACATTCGAGCAAAAATTATTTGAGGTAACATCACTATTTGAATACTTTCATGAAAAAACGGTAAGAAAATTGTTATTTTTTTCAAAAAAGTATTCATTTTTTATAAATATAATATATTTGTTAAGTATTTATAATTTATTTTTACACACAAACATCATCTATAATTTACATTATTTACAATAATATGTATACATGCATTATATTATATATATTTTTATACATACATTAATATAGCATATATATATATATATGTGTGTGTGTGTATTATATACATATATATATATATATGATATAATTATATATTTTTGAATTTATACTAAAATAATACATTTCAGAAAATTAAGTTTTAAATTTATACAAGTTACAAATAATATGACTAAAATGAAAACTGAAACTAACTTCCATCCAACTAAATTAACGACGATAACTAAATTGTGATAGTTCATTACGTCAATTGTTAATTTTGGTAGTCTGGTACCTAAATCGTTAACAACATGTAGTACAGTACACTAAATGTATTGTTTCCCCTCACTTTTACTAGCTTTCATATACCATTAAACACAATTATTCTCTACAAATGACCAATTTTGGTGGTGATAATTAATTTCAATTGCCCAATAAACCCCGATGATGAAACGTATTACGTGTCTTCCCCAATACAATTCCTCCCACTATACATATGACGACTCACCTCAATATTCAATGCAATCTTTCCAACCTCAATATTCTCAATCTTCAAAATACAAACCAAGAAAAAAAAATCAAATTCAAAGTAAAACTGATACGGTTGATCGGAAAGTGTGGACCGAATACGAAGATACGCGACTTTGCAAAAGTTGGTGTAATATATCAACTAATAGGGTTGTTGGTAATGAACAACCCAAAGTGCAATATTGGATGAAAATTCACGCCGATTACCACCACGAGTTACCGGTTGGTTGGGTTTCAAACCGTTCATCGAAAATGTTATGCCACCACTTTGGAAATGCGAGTAACAAGATTAAAAAATTGCAAGGATGCTTTAACCATGAGAGAGGAGGCAAAAAAGCGGTCGAGTCGACAAAAATGTGGTATGATTTTATAAACTTTTGCATAATTTTTTAATTATTAATATAAATTAACCTTTTAAATTATCAACTTGTTTATTTAGACTAATTACAGTAATTTTTTAAAACTTGATAGTATAAAGCTGCGGAACTCGATTTTTACGACGATACGGGTAAATACTTCAAAGATCATCGTTGTTTTGTCGTTTTGAAAGATCAACTAAAATGGTACACCCATATTCAAGATAAAAATGTAGAAGATAAAACAGTGAAAAAACAAACAAAAAATTAATGTAGCGTGTGGATCAAGATCAATCGATGTTGATATGGGTGATAACGACGTCGAATAAATATCGGTTTCGGATAAGTTAGAGAGGTCAAAAGGTAGAAAATCCGTAAACGCGGAGGCTTTAGAAACTCTAGTTCATCATCTAGCATGATGGATTTTATCGCTTCTCATAGAGAGAAACAAAGTGCGAGGTATCAAGTATCAAGTATCAAGTATCAGCGAGCAACATGTCGGGAATAGCGGTTGCAGCTAAAGAGAAAGCGGCTGCAGCTAAAGAGAAAGCGGTTGCAGATAAAGAGAAATCGTGTGCACAAATTTGGAACATGGAAGAAAGGAATATGTGATTGGATCCCGATAATCTGAATATCACGACAGCTAGAAGTAATTGGATTATAGCAAAACAAACTGAAATCGCATAAAATCTTTCGGTTTAATTGATGTAGTTTTAATGTCTTATTTGATGTAATGTTTATTTTCAATTGTTGTAGTTTTTATTTTTAATTGGTGTGGTTTTTATTTACAATTGGTGTAAATTTTTTTTATTGATATACTCTTTTATTAATTAATGAAAATAATGTTTATTTTTCTGTTATTTAAATTTTACTAAACTTTTTAGTTGTTGATTACAATTATAACTGTTATCACCTATTTGCAATAACATTCAAAACTGATATGACATTTTTAGTAATTACAATAACATTCAAACTTTATATTATATTATTTTTTTAAAACTCAAATTAAATAAACATGCTAAACTAAAGCACTAATAAACTTAAACTTAGCTTCCCGCGAACCAACGTTCAAGGGTAAAGTTAAACCACCAGTTTAAACCATTACTAAGGTAAACATGTCTTAAATTTTTTGATATGTAAAAAACAAAAAGTCATCTTCTCTTTTTATAATCCAAATAAATTTTTTGTTGTTGTGATAATTATGTTTTCTCTTTGATTGCTAAATGGATCTGCAAACGGGTATAGAGCTTTATTTGCTGAAATAGATAAGATATAGAGCAATTTCTCCTCAATTCGCATGTATGGTTAGCATTTAGGAAACTCTCCTCAGAATATCATATAAAGGAAAACACCACTTTCTCTTTTGTATTTTAAACTGAATTTCAATAAAATATTGCTTATTTCACTTTTTTTTAAAATCTATTTAATTTTCCTACTAATAGCTTGAATCTAGTAATTGTCCTGAAATTGTTTGTTTTGTGTAATTAAAAAAGTCATGTACTTATAAGCGAAGAAAGTAAGTGCCCAAATTTTGATTCAGCTTTTGTTTCCCTCTCGTTTTGTTAATGGAGTTGAAGACCTATTAAAAACCTAATCTCTCTAAATAATGTTTAAAAGCAAGCTAATAACATGTATTGTAAGATTTTCCCCCCATCTACTTCCTGAATACGGTATAAAGGAATTGACTATCCAAGTTAAGAAAACAATATGTATGTATGTTGTTAGATTTTAACATATTTTCAAAAAAATTTGTGTTCTAGTTAAGTGTATAAATTGAAGTAAAATTAGTTCAACCAAAAAAGTTTCATTTATATGGGCATAATTAGAGGTTAGTATTATATAAATTACATTTGGGAATTGAGAGTACATCCGTAGCATCCACAGATGTACTCAGATTGGTACTCCATTATGCAAAGACCCAGTAATTTTTGATGGTTTAAGTACATGAACAAATTGGTTGAGATCATGCATTTGAATCTGATTTCTAACGTGTGCTCCTAAGTACTTTAGTTTTTGCTTCTTAACTTTTGACTCTTTTCACTAATTTTCTTCCCGAGGGATCATACTTGATAAGTTTTAAAGTTCAAGGAGACTCGGACGAGGGCCCAACGTTTCAACTTTACTTGAGGTACTTGTAAGTTATAACAGAACTTCTCATTGAACTGATATATCTTTTAGAAAAGTGTGTTAAATTAAGTTAACAAAGATGGATGGTTCATACTTCATATGATCCATGCTAGCCTATGGAACAATAGCTAATCCCCTAAACAAAAGACATTGATACATTGAAATATCTCTCAACTCAATAGGCACCAATAGTATGTTTGTCTGTGTGGTCTATGAGATTTGACCGATGTCAAAAAAAGATACGGAAAGTTGTTGTAATTGATTTTTCTTCAAATAGTTTTACATATACCTACTTGAATTATGTCTACAATAAGTTCTTAACCCCGCGACACCCTTTAGACACTTCAAAAACATTTTTCATTGGCCTTTATATCGAAGGTTAGTTTTATCTGCAAGTTCTCTCCTAGTACAGCTCAAAATTAATGGTAACATTCAGAAGTCAGTTTTCTTAGCACTACAAACAGTGGAAGATGTTTTATATTCTTAGTTAGAGAGTTTCTGGTATAATTTTCATGTCCTCTTCATTATTGGATTTAGCTGTTTTTGGAGCTTATATTCATAAAGAAAAGTAAATCATTACTCTGCACAATAGTATACCGTACTTTGATAATGTAAATTACGTTTTTTGTTGAAGTCATGTACCGGAAATAACCATCAGTTATCTGAGAACCAAAATACGCAACCCAATAAAAATCCTTCATGTCCTCTTCGTTGTTGGATTTTACCTCTTGTTCTGGGGCTAGTATTGTTTACGTTGCTTTCCGTGTACGAAATAACAATTAACAATAATTAAAGAGGACTAAACAAGAATAAACAAAAACCAGTGTAATTTTTATTAATTTCGAATTGGAATATAAATTAACGATTTCAACATGTAGGTACTGAATAGTAAATAAAGTAAACGTTATCAGATTATTATTAATTAATAATATGATGTACTGAATTGCAATAAATAGAAACTGCCGGACTGGAAAGTATAAACTTAACAGCCAAACTGTTCTGATTGAAATTGAAATTACAAGACTGAATTGAAACTATTCTAATTACTGAATTAAATTACAGAATTGAAATTACAGCAAAAAACAGAACTTTAAAGAAATTACAGAAAGGTACAAACAGAATAGAAAAGCTACGGCTAAGTACAGCAAATTAAAATACAGAATATAAATGCGGAAATAGAAATAGACAGAATATAAATAAAATTAGACGAGGCTACTGTTAACAGTATGTCCTTAACCGATATTCGCCCAACCACCTTGATGTTTCTGGTTGCGTTGGCACTTCGATCGCAAGGTACAACGTCTCTCGGATGACTCGCCGAAAACTGGCGACGAGTCAAGGTCGAGCTGTTGGTGTTAATATGCTCATTTAATTCTGGGAGTTACATCCCCGGAATCCGCCTCCATAACTGCTGGAGTTTCAAACTTTCTGGAACTTTAGGTACTTCTCTTGTAAATATACAAAAGTTTTTGTGGTACACACTAACCCACTCATGGGTATGTGGACTTGATTAGTTTAACAACTACATGGGATGGACTTGTATATATAGTGTAAAAATCACTCTTGATTTTACAATGTGGGATAACCCTCATGGTTTAATCCCACTTTCTTTTCCATTTTCCAGATTTGGTTTTATTACCTCTTTCGAGTACCAACCTTCGAGTCCAATTATCATTCACACCCTTCCTCCGAATAGGTCATGCGATATACCGTTGCGAAGCTCGTCGTACGAGCTACTCAAACGCTTTGAGTACAGCTTCAGAAAATATGATTTGTCGCATCGAATAATGACTCAAAGATGGTCCCTGACCACTTGGAACAACCATGTATAAAATACAGAGTAAATTAGTTTTTAGTGACCTGGGTTTTGGCCTATTTTAGGATAAGTGACCTAAGTTTTTTTAATTTCGGTTTTGTGACCTAAGTTTAACTTTGTTAGCATTTAGTGACCTGCCATCCTATTTTTCAAAAAAAAAACATATTTCTTGCTAAAAGGACTAAAATACCCTCATTAAACTGAAATTTTCCTCCAAAATCTGAGGGTATTTTAGTCCTTTTAGCAAGAAATATGTTGTTTTTTTTGAAAAATAGGATGGCAGGTCACTAAATGCTAACAAAGTTAAACTTAGGTCACAAAACCGAAATTTAAAAAACTTAGGTCACTTATCCTAAAATAGGCCAAAACCCAGGTCACTAAAGACTAATTTACCCTAAAATACATGTTTTCCAACATTTTTCCAACAGTTTACAGGCACTAATGCATTACGTTGATGTTTTATATTTTGAGGGTTCCGTGACATAATATAATGGTAGTTTTTTCACTTTGCTAAGTCTTTTTCTCTACTTCTGATATTAAGTCATTGTAAACACATTATACCCTGACCTCATTTTGTTGTGGAACAAACTTGGTTTATAATAGGAGAAAAAACAAATCTCTGTGTAGTTGTACTTTATATGTTCTGAGTAACAGTTGTCATTGATGTGAGATTATAAACATTGATGTTGTTCTCAGATTAACAAATTGAAACATTGAAACGACAGATATAGGCAATGAGAGGATGTCCGTGGAAGACAATAGTGATGGAGATGAGCATGCAATGGATGATGGAATAGCCGGCGCTGAAGGGAACAAAGTCGGTCGATTATGACGACCGTGTCATCTATCTTCTAAGTTATTGTTACTCCTCGCCATTGAATACAGATTTGATTTATCTTTTATCTTTTGAAAGTTTGTACATAGGATGGATAGTTTTTGAAAGTTTGTACATAAGTTGGATAATTCTTTTAGTTTTTGAAAGTTTGTATGTAAGGTGGATATATTTTTTATTAATCGTAATATTGTTTGTTAATAATTTTATTTAATTTGAAATATTATTTGTTAATTAAAATAATGTGATTTAAAAAATCAATATTATTTTAATTAGAAATGTTCTTATTTCTTTGTTTAATTGGCGACGCAACACCCATGCAACCCTGACGGAAAATCTATACTTTTTTTTAAAAAGACAATAACTAAATTCGTGACGGAGCGGTAACGAGTTAGCAACGTAGTTGTAACGGTCATACAATGACAACTCGTTGCTCATTTAGTTACGGCTTTTCCGTCGGCATTCCGTCATCAATGTTAGTGACGCATCTCCTAGCTATCACTATTTTAGCGACGGTCGATTCGGGAACATATTTTCTACTGTTACTATGTCGTTGCAAATATAGTTTAGTGACAAAATCGTAACCAATATTGGCGTAGATTATTTTTGTAGTAGAGAGACGTAAAAATAGAAGGAAAGGAGATAAAAAGCCAAACAGTCCAAAAAGAAACAAATAAAATTTTCAAATGAATTTTATGAAATTATCCCGGGTGTGATACAAATAATGCCATAATTCTTGTGGAAATATAGTTTGAAAAACGTGAGTATGACCTTTTTTGTGAAAGAAATATTTACCAAAACTCATGATGAGAGAGTATATTATTTTGATAATCTTGTAAATAAAATAAACAAACAAGATCAGTCATGTATAATTAATTTAACATCGAAATTTGACTTTCAGAAACACCTGCAGTGCTACCCACTCAGACAATATCATGTTATGTCACTTATTTTTTTATAACACAAAGTGCTGCTCACGTATATGACAGTTAAACACAAACGGACCCAAACTAGTACTTAAATCAGTTATAAGACTCTCTCCATGTAAACAATCTATATCATAGTTTAAAGATTTAACAACAACAACAACAACAACAAAAAAAGGAAAATAATGAAGTATTTCTCCTTTGTATTTCTCATCCTTATTCATCAATGCTTATTAGAATCTGTCATGGGTAATTTCGAGGCAGATAATGGACTTTCGCACACTTACTATCAGAAATCATGCCCAAATGTCGAAGGTATTATACAGCGAAACGTGAATGCTTGGGTTAAGAAGGATCCCACCTTGGCAGCTAGCATTATCCGTTTGCACTTTCATGATTGTGCTGTGAGGGTATGTAAACTATGCATCATTAAAGCTTGTTACAAAAAGAAGTTGGTTTTCATATATTTTTTCTGTGCATGTATCACACGTTCGAATTTTCTAAAACTATGTCGGGAGTCTTATGCACTGCTTCATCTTATGCATCAGAATTGATGTTACTAAAGCAAAACAAAGCAAGCATACTAACCGTCACTAAATAAAGGAAGATATAAGTATATTTTAAGGCTCCCAAAATTTGAAATCTCTCCGAAACTGTCAGTCATACCACATTTGATTTGCAATCTGTAGCTACTGATTGGTGATTGCTTAGCAACAATTCACATTAAATTGTAATTTTTTAGATTGAGGGTGTTTAGCAGCAGAACATGTCGCCACTAATAATCTCCTATATCTAATACTTTTGGATACAGAGAGACTTTACTTTATATCGGAAGTTTATCGCTAAATATTAACCGATGAAAGAACGTGCCGAATTTATCTACAAGCATTATGCTATAGAAATTAACTTTTCCAACAACATCTTTCTTTAGCAACTTTGCACACAGCTAAAGGTATTAAGTTTTTTGTTTTTAATAGTTCTGGGAGTAACACTCCAAAGCGCATTTGCTAGTACTTACAAGCTATATATATATATATACTCGCTCCTCCCCGCTGATTATTAATGATTCAATCCCTGCTTAAAATAGCTGGACACATTCTATCACCTTCTTTTGACTACCTTAAAAGTGTTTCATATAATCTTATGCTAATTCATGTCAAGTTTGTTGCGTATGATGATACGAGCTTCGGAGCTTATTATTTGTGAAATTTTTGGTGGGTAAGTTACGAACCTATATAGTTTCCAAAACAAATAAATTATGAACCTATATTTAAGAGAATTAACTCGGTCTTTTGTTTTATTATTATGATTCTTTATGGAAAGCGGACATAACTCTTTCAAATAAATTTTCATATACTTGTAGGGATGCGATGGATCCATATTGTTGAATCACAAAGGTAGCGAGAGGAGGGCTCTAGCTAGCATGAGTCTTAGAGGATTTGACTTGATCGACAAGATAAAAACTGAGGTGGAGAAAGAATGTGGCCCTAAGATAGTATCTTGTGCAGATATCTTAACTGCTGCATCTAGAGATGCAACGGTATACGCAGGTGGACCTTTCTGGGAAATCCCATTTGGCCGAAAAGACGGAAGATTCTCAATATCGAAAGAAGCCAACGCTCAGGTTCCCCAGGGTCATGAAAACATCACTTCGCTGATCGATTTTTTCCAAGCTCGTGGGTTAACTCCTCTCGACTTGGTTATTCTGTCTGGGGCACACACTATTGGAAGAACTGGTTGCTTTTCCATAAAACCAAGATTGAACCTAACTGCTGCACCGATTGACTCTAGGTACTTTTTTATTTTATTTTATTTCATCAAAAGAAATCTCAGGTTATTTGCACCTACCTATATGTGACTTGTTCCTGAGATATTGATCTCAGGAAACTGCTATATCATCCAGTTAACCCTTTATTTGATTCAAGGTACTTACATTCAGTAAGGAAGCAATGTCGTAAGAAGTGGTACAGTTCTCAAAATTTCGTAAATTTGGATGGAACAACTCCAAGGACCTTCGACGAGGTTTATTATAAGAACTTGCAGAAGAAAAAAGGACTGTTGCTGACAGACCAGCGGTTGTACTCTGATGAAAGAACATCGCCTATTGTTGACGCGCTAGCATCTCAATCAGAATTGTTCTTCAACCAATTTGCAGTATCTATGATAAAGCTCGGTAATGTACAAGTGTTAACCGGTAAAGGTCAAGGTGAAGTCCGAGCCAACTGCAACTATATTAATCCTAAATTCAACAGACGGTCCAGATGGGCTACAAGCAAGAGCCTTTGATGTTATCAGAACTCATCCAAAGTTCAACGTTTTGAATTTGTACCCTTCTCCAAATCTCATTCTATTTGCTAAACAATAACTTTTTTCTTTATACTTTATTTACCTACCTTTTTAATTTGAATATAAAGAGGGGTGTAGCTATGTGAACATAATTGGTATTTGATTGGTATCAAATTCTGTTGTATACAATGCTAGAGATTGGTAGAGTATATAATCTTTTGAGGTCGATAAAAAGCATTTGTAAGAGTTCTTCCGAGTTTACACTACAATTCTATAAATACCAATTATTTTATATACAAGTTCAGATTAAATTTCTTTCAGGAAAATTAAAAACACTGAATTACGAGGTCATCAATTTCTTTTAGCATGGCTCAACTTAACAATTATACAAATTGATATGATAATCTCTAGCTACGTCATCAAATTCTGTTGTATTCAGTGCTAGAAATTGGTTGACCATACAATCTTATGAGGTCGATAAAGCCATTGTAATAGTTATTCTGAGTTTACACTACGATTTTATAAATTTTATATACAAGTTCAAACTGAATATCTTTCAGAAAAAAGAACACACTGAATTACTACGTCATCAATTTATATTCCGAGCAACAGTATGGCTCATCTTAACAGTTACACAAATTGGTTATGATGATTTTCTCTAGCTACATGTATTCTACCCTTAAGTGATATGTCCTAGATACAACATTGATAAAAATATCAAAAATAGTTCATACAAAATTTACATGCCAACATATGTCAGCCTGAACAGTAGCCTCCATGTTGTACTTGCAGAGGTAATATTTTCAGAATCGAACAATTTGACTTTTCTTCAACTTCAGACCCAGCATCAGAGGTGTTTTCCTCATTTTTTCTGGGTTATAATTCTTTTCTTCAAACTTTAACCAATATGGTCAAAGCCATATAAAAAGGTTTTCTTACCCCATTCATTTAATCATTCATCAATATCCTGAACCCATGCCAAATCTGCCAAAAATGAGATTGGTTAAGAGTTAATACAGAGGCAGGAATCTCCAGGATGATGATTCAATGAAAAAGTCTTGAACATAGAAGGATGGTGAATACTATCTATCAACAGAACAAGAAAAAGGTGAGAGAGACTGAAGAATGCTGTCAATTCATATAATTGTAGAACATGCAAACAGTGAAAGATTGTTTTTTCAGGTAAAATTACTACGGAGTATTATTACCTTTTCTATGCAGTGAAAGGTAAGCAATATCCAAGAGATATAAACTAGTATGCTGTGTGTGTGTGAGAGAGAGGGAGATAGAAAGAGGCAGAGAGACTGACTGACCTAGAAGCACAGATTCAACTGCTGCATTCGGGATCAGAAGCCCCACAATTCGCTTATCGTCATTTGTGGTCTCGATACGAACAACTCTGAGACGTTTATGGCTTTGCCGGGCCTGTAGAATACCATTTTAGGATTACCGTGATTATAACTTGCAACAAATAATAAGGCAACGGTTGCCAATTAGATGCCAATACTTGCATCTAATGGTCAAAGTTACCAAACTCTTCTCAGTTGGTGCCTTAAAAGTACGAAGAAGAATTCAACATTAGTTTTGCGACCATAAGTAAATGGCAGTATGAAACACAACCAAATCCTAAGAGATCAGTTAATCATCAAATAACTTGCCCAAAAAGAAAAAAATTAACGAACAATCTTACCTGCTTAGAAAGAGCTTTTTCAATAGTTCCCCAAACCGGAAGAATAAGACCACCCAGAACATTTACTTCCTGCAGTCGTTTGCCTACTGTGCAGTAGTCACCAAGCTTGCATTTCGGACCATGCATGCACTGCATGAAGAATTGAAGAAAAAATGTCCAGAGTCACAACTAGCCGTTCATCTAACATTTCATAAAGGTACGAAAGATGTGATCCGTCTTTTTATTGTGCATGATTGGCTACCTGACCTAGTTATGAACTCTAATTCAACATGCATTAGAATGAGCTTCAGACCTTATTCAAGCCTATTTTCAGAAAAAAACAGTGCTTAATTACCAACAAATGCCACAATATATGTAGATTTAAATATAAAAAAAACAAGTAAATTTTTGGAGCTAGATCGGTAGAGTTACCAATATTGACTTTTACCACTAGCCATCACTGTGACATAGGCCTTAATTTAGAGTTATTGTAAAAATCTCTATAAATTAATAATGCCGGGACTGTGATATTTTATTAATTAATAGAGTTACTAATTAAACAATAATTTATTAATATATTAATATAAATAGTGCCATTCAGTGTAGTGAACATAATTATATAAAGAACATAAAAATAAGACAAAAATTAGTTCATTGTATCGACTATTCAAATAATGTTCATCGAAAATATGACTAAAAGATACTTCAATCTACGGGGTTGTTGTACTAGACCTAAGTGTATTTAACGTGTATAATTATAAATTATGAAATCATGAAAGGAACCACTATTTAAACAATACAAAATGATTCTGCTCAATTCCAAGAAAAAACAAACCACAATAGAATCATGTTTTACTAAATTATTCTAATTATGTTGCTAATTCTAAAGAATTACCAATTTATGATATTGATGGGACCAAATATTTATATATCAAAAAAAATTATGTTATTATTTAATCGAATTATTTGTTTTTACACATCGGCCCATGTGGGGACTGGAAGAAATAATTATCTTAAGAGAGATTATTATTTTATTGAGTATTAATTTGTGGAGGTTTTCCTGTATGTCTTAAATGCAGGCTATTATCTCTAATCAGCAAGTTCACAACCAATATGTATCACAGCCAGAAGGCCCAAAAATGCGAATGATACTTCAAAACTTAGGCCCTTCAAGCTTTCCCTGTATCGGTAGCGGATAGTGTCCGTATACTCAAAAACTAACTTTTGGAGTCTCTATGCTACATGGGTTTAAACCAAGCAAGTATAACCCTCATATAGCGAAGGGAACAAGTGCTAATTAAAATATGTTCAATGGCTTTACAAAGAAGTGGCACGTAAAAAAAACATTGTGCGTATCTGGTACTTTACCTGCTTAGAAGAAACCTCGTATTCATCTTCCCAACCAGAGCGCGCTTTCTCTAACGCAGAAATTTTTCTGTATTTAGTCTTTAGTTCTGATAAAGGCATTTCCCTGGAAATATGAAAGAAATTAAAACAGTAAGATAATGTTATCGAATTGTTCACCCGATTGCATGTGAGACTTGCTCCATAAATGAACGAAAAGAAATTCTAGATCATAGTAACCATTATTAAAGAAATTATTACTAAACCGCAGCTCATAAAACATATTACCTTACTGACTCGCCAACTGTAGGGCGGAATATCTTATACAGTCCAGAAGCAGTGCTGGAGCACAAGAGACAAAAGATAATGAATGTTAATATTTTTCAAAGATGAGACTTCATTGTCCATTCATGCAGCACTCAACATTAATGAACTAAGTGGGATTTCAAGGTACATTAGGAAAAGCCAAATGCACAAACAAAACCAAAAAAGAAAAACATGGACACTCCAAAAAGAGTGCTTCTATGACTAACATGAGGTAGCAATGATGAGGGATTCTACTAAAAGTTGGTTCTACTGAATTTAGATATAAAGTGTATATATATGTACAGATTTTTCATAATGGTAAAATTATTAACACGATAGAAGATGGAGATCGATAAAATGTGAAAAATTACCGACTCTTACTGATAATTGTACAATTTATACATGTTGAATATTACATCGATGGGTAATAGCCTGTGTTTAATATAGAATCTTCCTCCTCCTTATTGTTAGGCATTTAAGAAGGAAGTGTATGGGGTCTAACAATACAGAAAGATAAATTAGAATTAAGTTAGGAACTTCTTTTTAAAGCTTCTGGATTTTAGTTTATTAGGGGTTCTTATTTATTTCTCAAACCGTCATCTTCTTCATGATCACCTATATTGTTTTATAAGCTTCACAAAGATGCTACCTTGGAACAATTGCGCTAACTAAGGTGGCAATAAGACAGCACTTGTAATACTAAATTATAAACTTACCCTTGAAATGCTAAACAAAAGTGTCTCCTCCCTAACCATTCTCTCTTTGACTCATAGAATCCATCATTAGGGGAACCAAGCCCATCCTTTTGCTTCTCATCAAGCAAGGCTGACGCAGACTACATATAAAATGAATAGCGAACGTCGATAACTAGTGAGAGAAAGTAGATGACAATGTATCTATCTCCACTCGTATACTTTTTTCTGTTAGAATTTAATATGATACCTGCCATGTGATGCCACGATCCATTGTAAAAGTAAATAAGACAGTGGATGCGCCAGACAATTGATCAACAAAAACGGTCTGCAAAAACATAAAGTACATAAGAGCAGCCAAACATTTAGCGTTAATAAAAATAACCCGTTGGGAGAAGCATAACCTTTGGAGTCTCTTTTAATTCAATGGTATTAGCTTTCATATCTACAATCCCAGAGTCAAAATGCCCCTCGGTGCGTGCATTTTGTATGAGAAGTTCAAGGATGTTGATAAATAACTCGAATAGTCTGTACAGCAGTTCAAGAAATCAGTACTCAAGCAAAAAAGACAGCAAATATATCAGAGTTTAAGCAATAGGGCGGAAAAAGTGCAGACTTATTTTGAATGTCGGGCGGCAATCCCAAAAGTCGATTAAGAAATCGTCCAACATCATGCATGTCTGAATCGACTATACGGCCATTAAACTTCGTTGAGTCCTTCCCATTACCTGTATACAAAACACCATTAGCAAACATTATTCTTGAATTTCTGTTGCTATCTAATTGTTATACTGGCCACTAAGAAACCAATTTTTTTTAGTTTCAATATCGCCATTGATATCTCACTTCAAATGTATTTGGTTCAGTTATACTTGGGCTATTTTAAGTTTTTAACTTTACTTAATGTCAAATGGCGTGAAGAACACAATCTAACATAGTATGAGGTGGTGGGCAGGGAAATATTAATTAAATGGACCAACAACTTACGACCCAATATATCTTAGATTCATACACCCAAGTCGAAATCTTAAGGTAACTTGAATGAAAGTGACTTAGCAGATGGTAAAACTGAGCCCAATATTTCACTATTAAGTTGGAGAAAAAGGTAACATCCTTTAAAATTTAAAAAGAAAATTTGCAACACTAGTGATATTCCTCAGAGAAGACACGTCAATTAGAAGGAGTGGTTTATGGTCAAAACTAACTTAAATAGAAGTATTCAAGCTTCGTGTATTGATATGAGAATGGTGGTGTGGCCGTCAATGCCGAACATGTTGCGATTATTCAGAATATGGCATGCGTTCTTTTACAGGAATAAACAGGGAAAAAAACAAAGAAACCAAATCCTTAAAAAGCACAAGACATCCCCACCAAAAGAAGGAAGGTAAGACGTCATACAAAAAAAGGAACTTGATGACGAAATGTCCTTTATAACTAAATAAAATCATCACAACTCTATCTTAAGATTATTGTAACTGTCAAATAAACAAGTATTTATAATGTCAAAGAGATCAAAAGAGAACCACTGATAACATGTATATACTTGGGTGCTAAGTGCAATAACGTAAAAAACATTACCAAAAACCGAGTCCCTGACTATTCCAACGGAAACAAGAGCAGCTTTTCCTTTGACGATAAAATCTTGAATGGACTCTGGTTCGTCAGGTGTACAACCTGGAGGTGTAACTGGCAATATATCCTGAAAAGGTGTAGCATTAATTTCCATCAATATCAAGCTCCTTTAAGAAACAACCAACAAAAGTGGTTAGAGCAAAAACCTGTTGCATGACTCCTTTATACATAACTACCAAGGCCTTTTTCCCGTAAGCACTATCGTAATTATAAGCGCTAAGAGATAGTCCAGCCCTGTAACATAAAAATAACATTGATACACGTTATAGTGGAAGAACAAGAATTACATTTAGTATTTACTATTAGCTCGGTTATAAAAGCAAAATTAAATCCAGCTTACCGACGGTCTCCCTGTGTTAGTGCTCCAAGAGATTCTAATCTCTTAGCAACTATCGAGGCAAATCGGCGTTCACCGCCAAGATTTGTAAATAGTAACCTACAAAAACATAAGAACAAGAACATGATCAACTTGTTATGAATATAAAAATCTATTAACAATCCATAGTCAAGCCAATGGTTGACATTAAATATAATGCAAGCGCAGAAATGTAAAACTCTCTTCATAATAATGAAGTGGTATATGAACATGCATCCACCCTCCCAAAGAAAAGAATGACTGTACGGATTAGTCCCAACTCTTTCTTTTCTCTAACTACCTAAGACATGCTGTTAACAAGCGATAATTGCACAACTATTATAAGGTTTCCATGACTAATTGGTCTATTAAAGAGTAAGTCCTGCACCTGTGGACAAATATTGTCCTTCTCAGCGCAAGTGCCAAATCTTTTCAGACCTTGGCTTGGTATCTTTTTAGCATATTGTTCTTTTCCATTTAAAATTTTTATGTCAAGGTAATATAAACAAGACTAACAAAATTAATCGTGCAAGAAAGAACTGATAACCGTATCAATTCTGATCCAAAAAAGAAAGTACTCATAATGATGCAAAAGAAGAAAGGATGCAAAAGAAGATTGTGTTACATTAGAGCTCTTAAATGGTCTCCAAAAAACATGCAGATTTACAAATATTAAGTATGACCAAACATGTAGCTCTATACGGATGACATTAATGAGTCTTAATAGTTTTTGATACTAACAAATAAACAAAATGATGCAACAAAGCATGACAGGTTAGAAGATGATTGAACGAAAATACCAAACAAACCTATATTCAGGTGCGGAAGCTTGGTTTGATCGATGAGTTCTACCGAATTGTTGAATGGCTCGGTCTGCACTCCAAGGCAGTTCTAGAGTTACATGAACCCTTCTCCTCTTCCCAAAATTAAAGAAGAAATATCAAAGAATGAACGCCAAGCAGAATACAGCATGTTCAGGTTTCTCTTTCGCACTAAAAAAAAGTGAAAAATTAATTACCTGATTTATAGCCCTTCTATCTGCTTGCAAAGAAACACCGGCAGAACCAGCTTCAGAAATGATAGCAATTAGTTTCTTCCCATCCATAAACAGCTGCTTCTCATGCATATTCACCATTTCCATGGTCACCTCCTTCCTGAAACAGAAAATGACAATATTAAGCCACTACACATAAAACCGAAGTTTTGTGTGTCAGTAAAGCCTTAACTCACGTGTTTCGAACTTGATAAATGACACCTTTTCCACCAGAGTTCCTGACAAGCATCCCTCGCCTCCCTGTCATCTCTGCAACTTTATCAGGACCTCCAAGCTGCACAAGATTCAAATTTTATGAGAAGTTTCGTGGAAAAGATAGATAATTCACAATTTACGATTTCCAGACTGATAAAACAAGAGTCCACAAAAAGATGTAATGAGACTGAATGGAGAAACAAAACTCATCCATTTGCAGTTACCTGATCAATAATGTCATCCAGGGGATTGTTTGGGAGATCGAAAGATCGAATTATCTCGAGAATTTTTGTTTTGCGTTCCATAGCTCCTTCATACCTATATTCACAATGTGTTGGCGATATTAGTGTTCTTAACTTAGCAAAATTAGGTTGGAAAAAATGTCATAAAAGCTGCACTTGAAAATTGCCATTAGCCATTTTCATAATATACAAAAATGGAAATGAACAAGAACAAGAATACAAGTAGCCTGTCCGTAAAAGATACACAATTAGGGAGAGATGGTGAAGGGAACTGGGTTACAGAATCATGGTCATCTTCCCACAGCACTTGCATACTTATTAAACGCTAAAGCAATTGTACAAAATATCGGACCAGACAAAGAATAAGGAACCAATAAAGTATCCCCTAGAGCAATAAGACCACCTATGAACATCCAAAGCGAAGAACTCTAATTTAAAAATCAACAGTCTCTTATTCCAAATGGTTAATTAAAAATGTAGAGTTACAAAAATTAAGAAAACCTTTTCAACAATTCTGCAGCATAGGCTTGTTTTGCTAGGAGATACTCTTCTGTTTTCTCCTTGCACTTGTGGCAAGACCAATCACTTGACACTGGGCCTTCCACTGGGGGAACTAAGCACGCAGAGTGTAAAAGCTGACGACAACAAGAACACTGGAGCAGTTTCTTTCTTTCCTGCATGAAACAATAATGAATATATATTGAAACAATGAGGTTTTTAAAAAATATATAATGTAATAAAGTTGTTCTTCGTCTTGGAATATTTGCAATTGCTTTTCTCTAGTTTGGAATAATTGAAATCTTAAAAAGACCCGACACTACGGACTATATGCTTTGAAGATATTTGCAAGATATAGAGAATTGAGAACTATGTTTGAGAAATATACTCAACACCTCTCCTTGTCGATTCATTAATTTCTATTTTCTTCTTCAATGATCTAATTAATGTTTGAATGACGGATCTGTTAACTATTTCTGTAACGCTAAAAATATTTTAGTAATTATTTCTCTTCTTAGTTCAGCGACGACGTATATCTTTCCCCACTCACTGCACTAGATTTTCAAAGACACTTGAGCAACCTGAGTAGTGATTATATCCTCTTGTCCTCGTATACTTTTTGCTCCATGGTGGTGTTGTTTACAAAGATTCAATAAAATAATAAAATACAAGTTCACGATGTGTAAGATGCCAGGGTTGATTGCAGTGAGCCAGTGACATCCTTTTAAATAAAAAACCCAAAAACTGTGCCAGTGTAAGGTCCTCTAGCATGCATATATAGAGACCTGAAATTGACAAATGACCTTTCTGAAGTACGGGATTGCTCCCTCACAACTTTAGTGAAGAACAAAAATATCCGAAGTCGAGGATCTGAACGATCTTTAATGTTGCTTATCAACAAAAGTCAGACATAGCCATATATATATGACTAGTGACTATGTTAAGTAACAATGCATGAAGGACTTGAGTTTTAGTTAAGTGAAATAAAGAACAAAGAAACTACTCTCTCCATCCCATCTTGTTTGATCTCTATTTGCTTATTTGGATATTCCGAAATGTTAGGTCACTTGCCTAAAATAGTAAACCACTATAGAATATTTTATATATTACCCTGATACAAAACGTGATAAACCTGAAGATATATTTTCAGAGAAATGGAGAAATACAAGAATAATACGAAATAAGTTTATTATATTAATTTCATGATTATTATTTACAAACTAATTTCGTTTTATTTAAACATATTCACTGGACAGTTATTTACGGAAAAGTCGTTACCTAAGTATTTATTTTGAGTGTCAAAAGTTGTAACTATTAGGGATTGAAGGGATGCAACCCCATAGTTGAATAGTTGTAAACTCTGACATTAAATAGTCTTGTATATACGTTGTAAAACTCAGTTTAATGTTAATGATAAAAGAATATATAAAGATTTGTTTTCCCCATAGGTTTCTTTTTCTCCTTGTCTTGTTTCTCCGATTCTACACCAGTACGCCATCTAAAATTGGCCCTTGCTTGGACATCAACTACTTCACTGACTTAGAAGAGCAGAAAGGGAAACTCAAAAGTAGCATAATGTTGTGGTCTTGTAGATCATTTTCAGAAATGAGTCAATGACAATTAAAATGAACCATCTAAAAGAAGAATGAAGAATTAATAACATGGCGAAATTAGTTCCATCTTTAGGATAGAAATAAAGTTCGTATCTAACGCCAATGTTTCCTTAGACTTTCCTAGCACGTCAAACTACTCTTCTCCTTAGAGGTATAATTAAGTCACCATTAGAGAAAAGGTAAGAATGGCAAATGTATAGAAATACCTCTTCGGAATTGCAGACCGCGCAAATCTGAAACTCATCATCTGATTCAGCCGATTCAGCTCCAGAATCAGCTGCATTGTTCAATAATACATCAGCCGATAATGACAAAATAACAGTGGAATATGCAAACCAACTTATATTCATAAAACTAGTATTGCATGACAAAGCCCCATAATGACGAAGAGAAACACAAACCATGTTCCTTCTACCAAACAAGTTAATTATTCTTTCTTTACAGAATCATGACATAGACACTATGCCACAAAACTTGAGAACATATAATTCGAGAAGAAAACAAAGAAAATCCGATCATATATTTTAGACGTTATTGTATCCTCCATTTTATTTTATTTCCCAAAGTAATGTATCATGTACCGTGTAGACTAATAAACAGAATCTCACATCAATTAGTCAAGATACTTACTCTCGGCTTCTTCTTCATCACTTTCAAAATCACTTTTAACTCCCCAGTTAGCAATTTTCCTAACTCTTCCTTTGAAAGAAACACCACGATTTGACAAGTCCCTCTTTTGAGGAAGTCCATTTGCATTTTCCTCTCCTGTAACCAGTAACCAGTAACCACGATACTAAATTAACATGATTTTGAAATGTTAAGCATAAGTTGACACGACGACAGGTGAATAGACCCAATGTAAACCTGTAAGTTCTTCGGGCTCTTCAGGCAATGGATAATTTTCTTCAACAAATTTAAGCAAAAGCTCTCTAGGTCCCGAAACAAAATCATCAAGTTCGAGACCCTGTGTATCATTTAGGTCACAATCAAAAAGAGGAAAGAAAAATCATGACCGCCATGAAGGAAATCGCAATCACGTATATACACACATATATATATTATACTATATATACACATACATATACATATGAAATGGATACGGCGTAAAAACTTAAGCCGACACACCACATATCAGCTGTTGATCATATAAGGATCAAAGGACAAGATCGAACATCAAATACTCAATTCGTCTCGTTCCTTGATATTTATTTAAATCAGCCGCTGAGATGTGGTTTCTCCACTAAAATGTTTACTTAAGTAGCGGGAGATTCGGCCTTACATACACACACACACACATATATATATATATAGAGAGAGAGAGAAAAGCTCACATGTTTTGTCACAGCTTCCTCTGTCCGTGCCTCTCCAGTGCTTTGAAGGCCAACGACAATACACTTATTTTCCATCAGGGCTTGCTTAGCGAGTCTCACGACAGCAGGCACCTTTGCTGACATACACATGTGTCCAAAGAAACGCTAAAAGTTGCCAGTAGAACAACCACAAATGAGTAAATTAAAAAAAACGGCACAAGGAATTAGAAGTTTTAGACTGATAATATTAACTTAAAAAGAACAAAAGAAACCTGATGACTCGCCCAGTACAATCGCCATAACTGGCTAGAGTTTGGCTTCTCGCTAGGTAGAAAGGCACTGGCAGATAGTAACTCCACCCGCAACTCTGCCCAAAATTCTGCAGCTTTTTTGTATATTTCCTAAGAAAATAGTTATCTCAAGTTGAGAACCAACAAACTAAAATAAATTCAAAAGACAATAGTCTTTAAATGGCTGGGAGGCCAATTTTCTTTATTATTTATCGTTCTGCGTGATTTCACTTGATATGCTTCCATATATCAGAGGTCAGTAAAGACTACAAATTCACCTTGTTTCCAGTTTCGTATCTTAATTTTGATCAAATAATAACTCTTGCTAGGTGTATCATGTATGGTGTCTATATTGTATTCAGATGTTCGGAAAGGTAAAGATATCAGTAATATCTAAGCAAAGCAAAACTCAACTGCGGGGATGTAAACACTTGAAAATTTCTAGACTATTATATGATTTACTATACTTTCAACATGGTATAAAACGATGTCAAAAAAGGACATGATAGATTGTATTCTGAGATTCGAAAGGGTAAAGTCATCAGTGATATCGAGCTGCATAACTCATACTGGATGATGCAAACACTCTTGTTAATTTCTCGACTGTTACATGATTAATTATAATTAGAGAAAACCCTCTGTAACAGAACCTGTTTGCAGCACCCCAAGTATAATAGTATCCTTTCAGTAATATACTTAAATACCTTCCAAATTAACTTCCCTTCTTAAAAAACATTCTCACAGATAGTTGTCGGACTACACAAATGGGGAAACCTATATTTGTATGGCCCTCTTTCACGCAGTGCACCAACAAACTTCTTAAATAGTTGAATAGGTAGCGACACTGGGGGGGGGGAGAGAGGGAGAGAGGGGGTCCATACCATCATTTTAGGTTCCAAGGGAACTTCAACAACGTCAAATTCAGCGCCTTTGTAACTAAGAGTTCTACATACGTACATTCCCCTGTAACAGAAGGATTACCAATTTAGAATGCAACAAGACTCCACAGAAAAACCATTCACTAAAAAAAAGTTCATTATCCCACAACCTCGCTTTCATGTCCATTGCCACCAGTTCTAGTGCTCCAACACCTCCTTTTTCTAGAGCACCTGCATTAATACCGAATAAGCGTCTACTTAGCTAATCGTACATTATATGGTTCAACAGTTTTGGTTCAGTCTCTCAGTAATCCAGTTCTGTAAAGGGTGCATTCCCTTTTATATAGCTCTTCTTCTAATATTGTTTTTAAGTAGCAAAGAACCTTACTTAAAAATTCACGAAAATTGGAGAAACTTGTGCCAGTTCCCCAAAGACCAAGCCTAACCATATAACCCATATTGCGTGGTTCTGATGCCCCAGTTGCTGAACAATAAATAACACGAGATTCAGGAAGCTTTGCCTGTAATGTGAAGTTATGGAACCGTAATTAGAAGCAAAAAGAACTCCATGGAAAACTATCTTGCAGTATGAAACACAGAATCTGATTTTTCCAAACAGGTAAACCCCAAATTGGTAAATCCTAAGGAGATGTATAAATTTACCAAATTAAAAAGGGAACAAATTATAGCTAGCTACTTTAATTGATCCAGCAAGCAAGGAAGAGGAGTCATTAAAACTTTGGACACTTCAGATTGTGCAGGCTGGGGCCAGTGAAACAGGTAAATACCAGAAGGGTACCCACAAGCAATGGAAGACACAGAATGATTAGGTAAAGAATCAAGGATGAGAACAGATAAAGGAACAGCCAATAAAGAGAAAGAAACAAAACAGGTCAGAGATTTTCTTACACATAACTCTATTCTAAATCAGAGTTAACAAATACAAAAAAGTGAACCTACATTTACCTACCCCACAAGTTTTTTCAATCATGAAATCCTAATTGTCGGTATAACTCAGACACAAAAAAATGTAGAGAATTCTTTTTTATTTTCTTCTTTTACTAAAAAAAAAAGAAATATAAGCTGCATGATAGAAAACATATTAAAGACAGGCAGAAATTTAGTGCCGAGAAAAACCTGGAGGCGTTTCCTTTAAAAATATATGTACCAATTAACAAGGGGATATTTTAAAGAAAGAACGTCTCGCATATTATAATTATTTGGTAAGTTCAAATTTGACAAAAGGATCCACAGTTGAAGGGAAGCCCATGTACAAATGGTACAAAAAAAGACCAGGCAAATGGTAGATGCGTGTTTACAACTTAAGCGAAAATTAAGAGTCAACTGAGTTCAGAAAGTAGGGTAAAAAAAACATTGTTTTAAATTTGATAATTATTCATTACCTATAAAAATGACGATGATTCAACCATAGAATTAACATATATCAAAAATTCAGTCAAGAAAAGGACCTGAATTTCAAGTACAGCTTCACCTGTCCGAGTTGGTTGACTTCCAGCTTCAGGTACCAAATTTTTGGCTTTATGGCACTAGAAATGCAGCATAATATCTGTGTCGTTAAAGGTAAAAGAAGAAAGGCCACTCTGGGAGAGTTCTAGCAAATGGCATTTTATTTGTTTTAAGAATTTACCTCGTCAAATATGAGAAGGCCATCATAGCCTGCCCCACACCACTGCACAAGTTGCTGTAAACGAGTACGGCCTCTTTCTGAAGAGGCTATAAGGCTATTGTATGTCAGAAAAATAACTCCCTCTTTAATCCCAACAGATCTTGAATCAAGCTTCGAATATGTCAGCTTGTTCAATGCATGAACTGCAGACAGAAACAAACTACAACTAAGTAATTCCGTCAATGTCAAACCAAGGTAAGGTGCGCAGAGACAAAAGAAGTGTTGAAGCCCGTCCATTCCCCACTAAAAGGCCTAATAGTAGGGAATGAGAGGAGCATATATTAATACTTGGCTATAATAATGCTTAAGCGATGTGGGACAATTCCAACAGTAAGCAATGAATAGTTCATGTATATCTCACTATCTGACAACGACTTAATTCTTCATGTTAATAGACTTGTATCAAATAAATCAATAAATCTTTGCTCGAAACCATTTTCCTGGCCATGCTCAAATAAAACTTGAATTGAAGTTTTTGAGCATGCCAGTGATTTCAATAAACCATTATATACATTTAAAATGTTTTGCATGCATAAAAGAATAGCAGTAGGAATTTAAACAGTAGTACGACTTTTTAAAAAACTTTGGGGTAAAACAGGCAAGGAGATAAGGAAATTAACCACAAGCACATCAAAGTATCTCACATAGTGATACATACTGCCAAGGCAAGTACCACTATCAATCCGAAAGCATAACAGGAAGAAGAGAATTTTATGACTGATTTTATTAAATAGACTGAGTCATTTGTGGCGTATTTTTGTAGCCAAATAACTGCCATCCCATTTTTTAACTTGGTCACGGTGAGACTTCAACCCACATTTACCTACACTAGAACCATTTAAGTCTAACGATACCATATTGTTAGCCAGGCAGGTTAAATAGATAATTAAATTCAATACATATGTATAGCTTATAAAATAGAGGAGAGTCAAGAGAATAAGGCAATCTCGCTGTTCAATGTATAAGCGTAGGACATATGCTACATTAGATTAAATCGGACATAAAATGTCATCTTCGAAAATATATAATCATTTTTACCTTCAACGCATCCAGCACCAACATCATCCAAATCTCTTCTAGCATCAAACTTCAAATCCGAACCTATAGAAATCCACCTGTGCATGAGAATTAAAAAGAGAACAAGGAATAAGAGAACATACAAATCCAGTGACCGAAAAACCAAATCAAAGATGTGAAAAAAATTCTGCAAGCAAAAAACTCCAATGACCAGAGTATTACAATGCTTTTCTCCTCCCAAGGTGCCAATTCTCCCAAATAAGCCCTGCAATTGTTCTTCCTTTGCCTACACCAGCACCATCTCCAACAAAAAAACCAGCCCGAACGCCGCTCTCAAGGTGTTGAAGGTGTCTCTGTCATACAAATAATTTGTTAATGTATGAATACTGAACAACACAGAATTGGGAAGTACCAAGTTAGTTTTTAAACTCACCTGACAAGCATAAATCAATGTCTCAATCTGCAAACATGACAATACTTTTGAACTTTCCAGTTCATCCTTGATTTCAAGATCATATGTTGGTTCAGGTGGTTGCACCGCTGATAAACAAGATGTCTCTACCACGGGATCTGGATGAGGAGGACCAATAGATATTTTAGGAGGGCGCTGCAGAAATTTTAAATTGCGGAAATAAGGCTCGTCAGATGCATACCATGAGTGCATTCAAAATCTAACAGATTATAGAAACAGGACGCTTACATAGTCTGTAAATGTTTCTCCCGCAACTCCACCTTCATCTTCTTCACGTTCTACTTCAACAGCTACCTGAAAATTTACTCGTTAATATAAATCAAGTGTAAAATGTTCTTGATGCTTTCGCTTATTGGATCATGGTTAGTGATAAAGCATAGACTTTGGCCGGTTAAATCGTGCTTCTCAACAATAGTTATTTAAGGGATTAAAGATGACAATATAGACGAGCAGATGTATTGTATTGATTATTAAACAGTTTATCGATTACAGATCACTCTGGTTACAATATAATCTCCTCTGTCTAATGTTCGGTATAATATAAGTGTCTTCTTCTTCGGTATTAGTCTTCGGGTTTTGACTTAACCTTACATGCATGTGTATTTTCTAGTGAGATAAGCTCTGAAAAGTCTCTGTACTTATATGCCTTTTCTGCTATGAAAATCAGATCCTCTATTGTACTGCTATTTGACTTTATTTATAAGGCTACGTGCACCGCAGGATGTTGACATGTGGCGCTTTCATCTGTTGATCATGGGCTTTTAATTTAGTGGGCTTCTATCATTTGGAGCCTTGGAGCCAGTCCAATGGGTCCTTGTCTTTCCTCTTTTATGAAGGAAAAGACCATTATAGCCTTATGCTGAGTATGTTACCCATATCTGGATACCCGCTTTAATTATATGGGTCGGGTCATTGCTGAATACCACTTATCGGGTATTATTTTCATGTCGTATCAGTTAGCTTAACAATCTTGTAATAGATTAAAGTTGCTCGACAATGAATACTCACTTAGGTCCACCTATAGACCTCTGGTTACTTCATTCTGTTAGTTAGACAATAATAACAAGAACAGGAACTTCAAATTAAAAATAAAATACTGTTTATAAATTTGTTAAGTTGTAAACCAACAGTTTTCATAATTCGTAAGTTATTACAGACTATAAATAACTATCTTTAACACACCCAAACACATGCAATTTCACTTGATAACCCAGCTAAAAGTTGCAACATTTTTTTGAATGTTAGGCAGCATGGAGGGTGAAACTGAAAGCCTCTGCTTGCTCTAAAACGTATTACTACTATATTAGACTGCAAACTTCCTTCTCATCTATAGACTAAGCTGCTAGTGAGCCAATAATATTTCCTCTCCTTAGCATAATGAATGAAAACATCACAAAAGATGAAAGAGGGTAAAACAAAAAAAAAGACAACACTTTGATTAGCATTAGACAAGCCACACGAAACAGATTGTTCCGTCCTATTTAGCAAATCAAACATTTAACCAATTACCTATACTTTACATAATCACCTGAACAGTTATTACATATAGATTTACGTTTGCCGAACTAACTAGTCAAATAAGCTATCCTACCATATTTTCACCGACCCAATTATAAGTTTCACTTCTACTAGCAAAACAACAACAATCAAAGTTGCTTATCAGAAAAGAACAGCCACTAGAACATCTTGTCCAACTCCCCCACCAACATAGTCCATCGACAAGTCAATACTAGACAAATACTACAAATACGAACAGGATTATGCCATTTGCATCAGCTGTATGGCAAGACATCAAACATTGATTTCATTTCTTTATCCCTACTAACATATTCCGCAGAAAGGAAAAAAAAAAAAGGAAGAGGCATAGGCGAATCTAACTTATGGCAAGAGTAGGCACTTGCCCACCCTTAGTTTTCCAAAATGTGAAATTACAAATTTACCCAAATACTATTTTAAAAGGACAAATCATATTCAAGTTACATAGACTAAATCATCCCTTAACTAGTTATATCCTTTTCTTTGATTTTTTTTTATTTCTTAATTAATCGGGGGCATGCATGTTATTTGAGTTTTTTTTTTATGTAGAAATAATGTTATTGCAAAAGATCTTCGTAATGTTGAATGTTGTTTTATTTAGTTGCATATGTGATGTTGTTTGCGGGAAAAAATATAAAAAACAACAGACTAACCTAATTTTCATATACATGCCTACAAAAAAATAAAATAATTAGACCTATAGTATGAGAAGTCTAATCTTCGAAAAATGCCATGAAGATTCTCCTATTTAAGTCTTTGCCCCCCTTACTAAAAATCCTGGATTCGCCACTGGAACAGGTAGTTGAGGCAAACCTGTTGTAACATTCTTATTAATGTGATACTATATAATGCAAATATAGACCCTGACTCTGGCTGGTCAAATCCATGAAATTTGTCTGTCGATAACCACCTAGATTCTAAGCTTCTTGATCAATTCTGTCTACTTCAAAATTTAAAAAAAATGGACTCATTTTGAAGCTATAATTACATGAGCTTCAACGGCATGTTTTTCCACAGTGGACACTTAAAGTGGAAAAAGGAAGTGATTTCTAAACCTATCATTTTCCAATTAAATTAGGGTTCCGAAACCAAAATTTTACATCCCAAAGTGGACCGTTTTTCCATAGTGGACACTTAAATTAGAACCCAGGGAGTAATTTCTAAGCCTATCATTTTCCAGTTATATTAGGGCTCCAAAACCAGCTTACTCAAATAACAATAAATATACACATACAACTACATAATCCACACACACACACAGTGTAGTAATTTTCTAAGCCTATCATTCTCCTATTATAATTTCTAATTCACAAAAACACACTGACACACATAGTGTAGAAATTTGGAAGCCTATCATTCTCCTATTATAATTTCTAATGCACTCATAAAACACACACACAGTGTAGTAATTTTCTAAGCCTATCATTCTCCTATTATAATTTCCAATCAACACACACGTCATACTATTATTATAAGCAAATCCAATAATTGGGTGAGGATGCCAAATTTTACCAACAGTTTTCCAAAAATACCCTCACTCTATTTTAATAATTACCAATGTACCATAACTTAATTAACAATGTGTCCTCAATCTATTTTCTTAATTATCGATGTAACCTAATTTAATTAACAATTCGTTTTAACCCGCATAATTTCAATTAAAGATACTTAATGCGAATATTGTGTTCACAGTAAAACACGTGACAAGTTAATGTCGTTACGCATCGCGTGGTCTACCGTTACTAGTATATATATATATATAATGACGGTCAGGATGGAGTAATTTCCAAAACCAAAATTTTGCATCCCAAAATGGACCAATTTTCCATAGTGGACACTTAAATTAAAACCCCGGGAGTAAATTCTAAGCCTATCATTTTCCAATTACAGTATATTAGGGCTCCAAACCCAGTTTACTCAATATACAATAAATACACACACGCACGCACACACACATAATGACAGGGACTGAACCTCACTAATTTCCTCGGGCGGCGAAGGAGGAGGCGCAGGCAAGGCAGGTAACTGCTTAACAAGCTTCTACATAATCCACACACATGCATATATACATATATATATACATACGCAAAAAAAACACAATCTCCTATTATAATTTCTAAGCCTATCATTCTCCTATTACAATATCTAATCCACAAAACGCACACAGATAGTGTAGTCAGTTTCTAAGCCTATCATTCTCCTATTAAAATATCTAATCCATATTTACACACACATATATATACAGATAGAAACATGTAGTGACAGGGAGTGAAGCAAACCTCGTTAACTTCCTCCGGCGACGGCCCCAGGCAGAGTAAATTTCTCATTCTCCTAAATCCTAATATAATTTCTAATCAACTTACACACACACACACAAAGTGTAGTCGGTAGTAATTTCCTAAGCCTGTCATTCTCCTATTACAATTTCTACTCCACACACACACACACATATACACACACACACATGCTGTTGCAGTTTCTCATTCTCCTATTATAATTTCTAATCAACACACACACACACACACACACACACACATATATACACGCACGGTGTGGTAAGTTTCTAAGCCTAGTATCATTCTCCAATTATAATGTAAATATACACACATGCCAAGTGAAGTAATTTCTAAGCTTATCATTCTCCTATTATAATTTCTACTTCACACGCACATTGCGCATTGCACATTGCACATTGCACATTGCACATTGCACATACACATAGTGTAGTTCTCCTATTATAATATCTAATCCACAAACACACATATACTGTACTAATTTCTAAGCCTATCACTCTCCTATTATAATTTCTAATCGCCAAACCCACACACATTTACACACACACACTTATATATAGAATTAAATTAACAATAGGAAGTGAAACAAACCTCGTTAATCTCCTCGGGCGGAGGCACAGCAGGACCCCCAGGAGGAATCTGCTTAACCAGCTTCGAGACGTCCACCGCAAGCTCCACGCCACACTGGGGACACGAGAACCTCCCCAACCCGTGCGGCACATTCAGCACTGCCTTACACCTCGCACACGGAAGCTGCACCTTCGTCGGATCTATCCCCTGTGCCGGCAACGTCCTTGCTGGAGCCAAAGGCGGAGTCGTCCTCGTTGTTGTCATTGGAGGAGGAGGGAGACGGAGAAGTTCGGGAGGGAGCATCTGAGGGAGGAGGCAGGAGGGGCAGACAAACTCGGTGACGCCGGTGGAGACGGTGAGGATGGTACGGCAACCGGCGCACCTGACCTGAGGACCAGGCGGAGGAGGATTTGAGTGGGGGGTTGACATCGTCTTTCTCTCTCTATATATCGCTTTCTCTCTCTATGTATCTATGTGTGTGTGTATAGTGTGTGTGGTTAGGTTAGATTAGGTTAGGGTCGTGGGGAGAGGGGTTACGGGGGGTGTGGGTGTAGTGGGTCTTTAGACACCCCCTTTGCACATTGCTTACTTTTACTTCAACTTGTTTGTCTATTTACCTGTACTGACATACAGTAAATTATTTAATAAACTGTCTAATATAATATTTTTGACCGGTCCCGACTCGGGGATAGGGTGCTAAATTAATAATTCGCTAAAATTATAATATAATACATTTTTGATAATTTCTTTAGACCCCATATAAAATATAAATTAATAATTCCTTATATATAGCATATTACATGAATGATTTACGAATGTTTATTGAAAAATGACTCAATTGTTTTTTGTTTTTTGTTGAAATCAATTTCCCCTTGAATCTCGTCTCTAATTTTCCTTAGCATGGTAATAACTTCTGGTGTTGTTTTCTCATAGCTCAACAAGAAATTGTTCAATGTGATTGCCGCTTTAATAGCTTCGTTTCGCGAATGGGGCTCCATTGTAGAACTTTCATCATATTCTTCATCGAAAAGTGATGAAGAAGATATTTTGATCTTGTATTTATATATAAAATATTTTTAATGTCCATAAAGTGATACATTGAACACAAGAAGCATAATAAGGTGGGAGATTGAAGGTTTCTTTCAAATTGGGCCCTTCATTTGATATACATGCATTGTATACAATAATTAAGTGGAAGCTTGAAAGGTGTTTGTAAACTAAGTATTTTACTATAAATTAATAAAATATTAATTAATATATAAATTAATAATTATTAATTTATCGATTAATTAATAACTCTTTTAATTAATAAATTTTGGTGGTCCCAAGTGTATTATTTTATAGAGTTTCTAATGTACTTAATTACGTTTATCATTTATATTATTAAAATAAAAATATAAAAAATTATATTTATATATAAATACGTGGATAATATAAAAAAAACATATTTTAAATAAAAAGAATGTTTAGTTGTTAAGGAGGGATAAATAGTTGGATCAATGCCCAAAACATACAATGGCATAAATTAATATAAATGTGAGTGTGTTAGTAATTTTTCCTAAATTAGTTTTATTAGTTTTTATTTTTTATATTTATATGTGAGTATGTTATTATTGTAATTTATAATAAAACTAAAGTAAAAAAAAAATATGACCTTCAAAGTTACAACACGATAAAATCCCTAATGCAAAACACTCATTTTTTTTTTAGTATTTTTTTCAGCTTCAATGGCTCATATTCTTGTCTAGAAGCTTAATGGTTAAAATGTTAATAAAAAAGTAATAGTATTTTAAATATACAGTAACCTTGTATTTACATTGGTAAGTTGATGATAAAGTTAGATATAAGGGATCAACCAGTCATACAAGAGCAAATATTGGGAATTGGGATACATCCCTAAAACTAAAGGAAATATGCTGACGTATATGCTGAGTAGTTGCTCAGCGTTCTTCCTAAAATAATTATTGTGTAGTCTCTGGAATTTCTTTTAGCTTTGATTAAGTCCCCTAACTGTCAGTTTATGTTAACTTTCTGCCTTTGATTCCTTAGAACGCATAAATAAGGGTTAGCTTGACTTTTTAAAATTACATGTAAGGTCATAACGGCTAGTTTTTAATTAATTTAAGTTCACTCTTATATTTAGAAACTTAAATTTTTACGTCAAGTACTCCTTATATAAGCGCACGCCTATTTTCATTATAAACACGCAACTTGTTACCTTAATTTCCTCAATCATTCAGTTCACTTACTCTTTAAATATGACAAACTCCAGTGACAATTTTAGAAATTCATAATAACACATAAATTTCAATAATTACCAAATTTACCTCGAAGATGCTTTGAGTTTTATAAATTTGTTGCAATATGTTGATAGCCTTGATTTCTATGCTTTGAGTTTTATAAATTTGTCGCAATATGTTGATAGCCTTGATTTCTACTCAACCATAATCTCCTCAACACTTTCTCAGCCTTCAAAATTGAACAAAAAAACAATCTACCAAACCCTCTCCAGAAGTATTGACTGAAATGAAGATGTGCGTCTTTACAAGTCTTATATTTCCATATTCAATAGAGATTTAACTCGATATAATTTTCTATAATAGTTTATAACTATATTTGTAATTATATTTAAGATATATAAAAATATTTATATATGTATATAAGTAATTGGTTCGGCTTGCTTCGGTTTTGAAACCACCGAAATCACAATGTGAACCAATTAAATCGGGTTTTGAATTTTTAAGTCAAAACAAACCAATAGTTAATCGGTTTGGTTCGGTTTATGATTGGTTCGGTTTTTACTCACCCTAATGGACAAATCTTATGAATGCTCGTACTTAACAAAAACACTCCATTAATAATAAGGAACCAACCCACGAAAATCTCTACACCCCACTTAACCGTTTTTATATATATGGACTAGTATTTTATTCCAAAAATTGAATTCCCACCATTTTTGCCACATATCCCACTGCACGTTTCTTTTTTAATTTTTCAAACTTAACTTAGATTTATTGTTGAATTTACCCCAACCCAGGTTAATACTGTTTTTTTTTTTGTAATTTGAAGTTTATTGGGAGACGATACCATTACCGTTTCAATTAAAAATATATTTTAGTTAACATTTTTAAAATTTTAGTTAATATTTAAGTTTATGGTAGTTTCTATTAGGTTTTTTTATTTAGTTATTTTTTGTTTTTATTGGGTTGAAAAGTTAGCGTACATTACAATATCCCGTTTTGATTATAAAAAGTTATATTCAATATTCTTTAAATTTTAATTTATATTTAAATTTAGGCCAGTACTTGGTTAGGTTTCTCCAACAAAAATTTGGGTTGAAAAGTTAACAACCGGACAATGTTCTGTTTTGATAAAAATATATTCTAATTAATTTTTTAAAATTTTAATTAATATTAAGTTTAGTGTAATTTCACTAGGGTTCTCCATTTTATTTTATTTGAGTTTTTATTCATTTTATTTTATTTAAGCTTTTATTGGGTTAAAAAGTTAATTTTTAATGCCCATATTAACCAAATTATTAAATACCTTTTAAATAATTTTAAAAATATTACACATTCTATAAAGTGAAAGAATATAAGGAAAAAAAAATGCGTTGAGGATAGAGATAAATAAAAAATGAAACGTTATTCAAATTTCAACAATATCTCCACCATTTTACCTGCTTCAAATTTAATTAAGAAATTGCTACTGTCTTAGTTCATGAGATATCTCATTTTTAATTGAAGTTGGGTGCTGTTTTACACACAGTAAGTAAAAAAGGATTCAAATTTGATTAGCTCAAAATAGTTTCATTTACACTTTGAAAAAATAATTTTGATTAGGTTTATTTATTTGCTACTGTTTATATGTATAGGCCTTTGACTGTAATTCATGGTAATTAATGAAAAATAGGATTGCACGTACACTGTTTGTATATATGCTTAAAGGAATTTTAGCTCATATTTTTAAAATAAGATTTTTTCCGTTAATTTTACTTCAAGCTTAAACCTTTTTCATTATTAAGATATTGGTAAGAGTATATTTGGTTGCAGGTAATGTTTTTTCCTTGTGGATATATAGTAGAAGTGGTTTTTTTGTAATAAAATCAATGTAAGCTTCGCTCTTGATTTTTTTGTAATAAAAATGAAGTTTTTGTTATTGAAGGGCAAAAGAGTTGAGCAAAAAGGATTTTTTCGTTAATTTTACTTCAAGCTTAAACCTTTTCCAATGTTAAGACATTGGTAAGAGTGTATTTGGTTGCAGGTACTTAAATAGTAGTAGTTTTTTGTAATAAAATGAGATAATTAATGTTAAGCGTATTCAACTTTCAGCTCATTTCGATTTACTATACTCAACTATCAATTTTTTGATTTAGTATACTGTACTAATTTTCCGTCCAAATTGAAGGGCAAAATGGTCTTTTTACCTACTAAAAAAAAAAAAAAAAACTAAATTAACTAAAACAAAGAAAACAGCAGCCCATGGGACTCGAACCCAGACCTATCAATCAAAGAAGAAGGCTTTTAACCACTTGGCCACCAATACTTTTTTTATAGTAACAGCGTTATATATATATATACTCTATCTTTGTATAGATATGTATATATACACTTTGGGACTGATTTCGTAAATTTTAGAAAATTCAAATTTTATTTTTGTTTCATTTTGGTCCTTACATTTTCAAAAAAATAGTTTAAAATTACAACAAAATAAAAAAAACACAAAAAAATTAAAAAAATCATAAAAAAATATAAAAAATAACAAAAATAACAAAAAATTATTAAAAAAATTATAAAAAAATTAAAAAATTAAAAAAATCAAAAATAAAAAAAAATCACAAAAAATATAAAAAATCACAAAAAATATAAAAAATCACAAAAAATATAAAAAATCACAAAAAATCACAAAAAAATTATAAAAATCATAAAAAAATCACAAAAAATCACAAAAAATATAAAAAATTACAAATTTTTTTGTTATTTTTGTTATAATTCTTTTTTTGGTGATTTTTTTACCTACTAAATTAACTAAACATAGATTTTTTACCTACTAAATTAACTAAACATAGATTTTTTTCATTTTTTTATAATTCTTTTTTTTTGTGATTTTTGTGATTTTTTATAATTTTTATAATTTTTTATGATTTTTGTTATTTTTTTATAATGTTTTGTTATTTTTTTATAAATTTTTATGATTTTTGTTATTTTTTTATGATTTTTGTTATTTTTTTATAATGTTTTGTGAATTTTTATGAATTTTTTTCATTTTTTTTAATTTTTATATAATTTTTTCGTTTTTTTGATTTTTTTATTTTTTGATTTTTTAATTTTTTGATTTTTCGAATTTTTTTTTAAATTTTTTGTGATTTTTTATAAGTTTTTATGATTTTTTATATTTTTTTTAATTTTTCGGTATAAAAAGTGTTATATTGACAAAAAAAATTATGTATTTTTTTTGTAATTTTTTAAAAAGTTTGTGATTTTTGTAATTTTTTGTGATTTTTTGTAATTTTTTAAATTTTTTAAATTTTTATAATTTTTTGGGATTTTTGTATTTTTTTAATAATTTTTTGTGATTTTTGATGATGTTTTATAATTTTTGGTGATTTTTTATAATTTTTTTATAATTTTTTTGATTTTTTGTGATTTTTTATAATTCTGAACAAATTTACATCCCAATTATAATACATTTGTAAATGTAAGGACCAAAATGAAACAAACATAAAATTTGAATTTTTCAAAATTTACGAAATCAGTCCCAAAGTGTATACATACACATCTATATACAGATAGAGTATATATATATATAACGCTATTATTATAGTGAAAGTATTGGTGGCCAAGTGGTTAAAAACCTTCCCCTTTATCTAATAGACCTGGGTTCGAGTCCCTTGGCCTGCTGTTTTTTTTTTTTAGTTAATTTAGTAGGTAAAAAGACCATTTTGCCCTTCAACTTAACGGAAAATGTTACCTGACGTCACTACTTAACGGTCAATTTTGACGGAAATATACTAAATCGAAAGTTTTCACTTAGTACAGTATACTAAATCAAAAAGTTGATAGTTGAGTATAGTAAATCGAAATGAGCTGAAAGTTGAATACGTTTAACATTAATTATCTCTAATAAAATCAATGTAAATTTTGCTACCAAAAAATGTTACGTTTGATATCCTTGCTATGGTGATCGGTGCATGCTTCACCTTGTTAATATAGTGGAAAATGTTCCATATGCTTTCGTATAGCTGAGAAAATGGTATGTAACATGGTGATTGATCACATTTATGTTCCATACTGGAGACTTATCTTAACTGAGTAGTTAACTGCAAGGTTATATACAGCTTAGTAGTTGCAACGCTTCAGTATTATCATTGTTGATAGATTCATTGATGATATATATGAAAGTCTCCTTAATTTCTTTTGATTTGAATTTTCAACATTTTAGATGATTTTTTGATGAAAAATTATTATCTCTGATCTTTTTACTGAAATTCTTTAGCGAAGCAGCTTTTCGCTATTTAAAGGTGGATTCTTAATTCTTACATGCTAATTGCTATGCTTAGATTACAAAAGAAGAAAATATACGGTGTTGCTCTGTTTGAGGCATTGTGTAAGTACGTATGTACTTCTAAAATTATTCTTGTCCTTAATTATGCCAGAAGTGTAGAACAACATTTCCTTTTTAGAGTCGAAATACTCTTTTTGTGTCTGTGTTGCCGTAACTAGCTCTTGTTTTGTTTTTGTTTACAGGTGGAATGACGGGAGTGTTAAATGGGAAAATGGGTAGAGAAAACTCTGTTGCGTCACTGAATGAAAAGGTTGATTGGTTTGATTGCTTAATATGGTTAGCTGCTAAGAGGGAAATTAAGAAATAAGACTTGGCTCCATTGAATGAGAAGTTCCTTTAATCTATGTGGGCTAAACAAAGGAAAACAATGTTCTACCATAAAAGAGGGACAAAAAATCCCTTCAATAATGATCGCTTTCTTGTGGGTATAAGAAACAAAAGCACCACCCCGTCTTCTAATAATGCTTCTGAACCTAGAAATATCTTCCTAGTAGCTGCTGTTGTCGAAGCGCTATCAGGAAATGAAGGAATTCAAATTTTGGAAAAGAACTCGGTTCCCATTTGTGATCCCCTTGTCCTTAAAGTACTTCGAAGGAGCTCTCTTGATGTATCAAAAAAAATGATTTTTTTTAAATGGTGTTCTAAAAAATTAGATTATAAGCACTCGGCCTCAGCCTACACCCAAATGCTTAAATCCATTTGCCGCAGTGGCATTGACCACCATCACGAAATCATTAATCTATTGAGCTCAATGAAGAGAGACGGGCATGCTTTAGATTCTAGGACCTTTAAGCTATTGCTCAACACATTTTTCCGTTTGGGAAATTTTGATTTTGCTCTTGAAATTTTGGATCATATGGAGGAAGACTTAGGGACGAATACCAGCTACTTCAATCCTGACTTGTACAATTCGATGCTTATTGCGCTTATACGTAAAGAGCAGATAAGCGAGGCCCTGACCATTTTTTTTAAGATTTTAGAATCTTCTAATGAAAGTGACTCTTTCGTTAGTGATGTTGTGTGTAATGAGCTACTCGTTTCTCTTAGAAAGGCTGGAATGAAGGTAGAATTCCGAAAAGTTTTTGACAAACTAAGAGAGAGAAGAGGATATGTGCTGGACCTGTGGGGATACAATATATGCATACATGCTTTCGGGTGTTGGGGTGACCCAAGCATATCTCTGAGCCTCTTTAAAGAGATGAAGGAAAATGGGGGTTCATTTGGTCCAGATCTGTGCACTTATAATAGCCTTATCCATGTGCTTTGTTTGGCTGGGAAAGTGAGTGACTCTCTCATGGTTTGGGAGGATCTTAAAGGCTCTGGTCATGAGCCAGACGCGTTTACGTATCGCATAATTATACAAGGGTGTTCTAAATCGTGTAAGATAGATGATGCAACGAAGATTTTTAGCGAGATGCAATATAATGGGTTTCTTCCAGGTACTGTTGTGTATAACTCTGTTTTAGATGGGCTGTTCAAGGCTAAGAGAGTTACGGATGCTTGTCAATTATTTGAAAAGATGGTTGATGATGGGGTGAGGATTTCATGTTATACATACAATATATTAATTGATGGGTTGATAAAAAACGGAAGAGCTGCAGCTGGGTATACACTTTTTTGTGATTTAAAGAAAAAGGGTCAATTTGTGGATGGGGTTACATATAGTATTATTATTTTGTGTTTTTGTAGAGAAGGTCAACTCGAGAAAGCTTTTCGATTAGTTGAAGAGATGGAAGCTAGAGGCTTTATTGTCGATCTAGTGACTATAACGTCTCTATTGACCGGGCTATATAGGCAGGGTCAGTGGGACAGGGCGAATAGACTTATGAAGCATATCAGAGATGGAGACCTAGTGTTGAATGTTCTCAAATGGAAAGCTGGTTTAGAGGCTTCTATAAGTGTCCCACAGAGCAATAAAAAGGATTATACTCCTATTTTTCCATCTAAAGGTAACTTTAGCGACATAATGAATATGATAAGTTCACGAGAAGGTGAGGAGTTTAATTCGCAAAACACCGACCCATGGTCATCATCCCCCTATATGGATTGGTTGGCCAAGAAAACAAACTCAAATGACCAATATTTCCAAAAGTTTTTGTTATTGAAGGGGAAAAGAGTTGAGCCAAAAGGCGTAGACTCTTTTGATATAAACATGGTGAATACGTACTTGTCGATATTGCTAGCGAAAGGAAAGCTCAGCTTAGCGTGCAAGATTTTTGAGATTTTCACCGAGATGGGTATCAATCCAGTGCGATATACATACAATTCAATGATGAGTTCATTTGTCAAAAAGGGCTATTTCAACGAGGCTTGGGGTGTTTTTCAAGAAATGGACGAGAAGATATGTCCAGCAGATATAGCTACGTATAATCTGATAATTCAGAGCCTAGGGAAGATGGGGAGGGCCGATTTAGCTAGTATTATTTTGGATAAGCTAATGAAGCAAGGTGGTTATCTTGATATTGTGATGTATAATACTCTGATTAATGCACTAGGAAAAGCTGGGCGTTTAGATGAAGCAGAAAAGTTTTTTGATCAGATGAGGACAAGTGGGATAAATCCTGATGTTGTGACTTATAATACTTTAATTGAAGTTTATAGTAAAGCAGGTCAAGCAGAGGGTGCTTACAAGTTTCTAAGATTGATGCTCGAGGCTGGTTGTCCTCCTAATCATGTTACAGATACGACTCTGGAGTTTCTCCAGACGGAGGTTGAGAAATTAAAAACTAAAACTCCAAAAACACAAACCTAAGGCACACATTTCCCTCATGATAATATCACTGGTTAGTTGGGGTGTTGCTGGTCCAGGCCAGTAGCACACGAAACCATATGGAGAACTTACCAAGGTAAAATGTCGAAACCACCATCATATTTCTGATATATTTAAATTTTTGAGAGGTTGACCAGAATGACATGTACGAGAAAGAAGGAAACTTGTTGCTGCATAACTGTGTTTGTAATGCCTAAAGGATAAACTGTTTGCATGATACAAACAATGATCAATATGATATACACTACAAACTTATGCAAGTACAGAAGAGCATAGTACTTTTGTGAAAATGTGTCCAAAATCATTGTGCTGTACTTTAAAAATTCATCATTTTGTTGTTCTACCTTTAATGAGATGGCATGAATTTTTTAGCTCATCATGATGGGTAACGAGGTCAAGTTGCTGGTAATTTTCTTAGTGAATTAATCTTCTTTGTATTCAGTCTTCTCCCCATCTTGGTCTGAAATTTTGATAAATAACTGGATGATAGTCCTTCCCCTCGTTATTCCCCAGTAAAACAACGCCACTTATTTAAACTGGATTTGTTAAATTTTAGAAAGTAAGTTTGGTTCACTATATGAAGAAGTTCGAGTAATAGACATGTTTTGTTTTTGAAAGAGTAATAGACATGTTGGTTGCATGTGCTTGATGACCTTGGTAATTATCCATTGAATTGTTTCTACCCTTTATCTTGAATGTTACTGTTCAATTTTAGTATTGAATGGTTACTGTGTTACATTTGTTCTATTAACTAGGCAAATCTGCATCTTTTTGAGAATCAACTTCTTATGTTTCTATTCTTTTGTACTTCGATCTGATAATACGGAGTATTTGTGTTATTTTCATTGTTTCAGACTGGTTTTCCTTTCCACCTGCTGTTGAGGGAGAAGTATATGAGACATCATAGTTCAGTGAAGGGGATTGGAGAGATACGACATCTGTCGTTTTACAGAACTTGGCTCTTCTCGGTACATTGATTGAGCACCTATTTTCTTCTAATACAATGCTTTAATATGATGTACAGTTAGAGATGCATTTTTCACATAGATGGCATTTTTTTTACTTTTTACAAGGAAACGTTGATTCCCTATTAATGTTAACTAGATGGGCGTACTTTTCAATAATCTGTGGATATGCATACTGATAAACTAATAAGCAGTATTACTACTTAATTGGGAAAGATACATAGCATTACTTGGGAAACAAGTTCAAAATATGTTGCAAGGACTGGTGTGCTTACTGTTTTACAGTAAAACACCTATGTAATATTCATTATAGAAACTAGAAAGTATTCATGATTAATGATATCTTACTGTTTGAAGTATACTAAGGTGCTAGTTTAACTGCTCTTACAAATCATTCCATGGTAATTGATATTATTTTAAAAGGGTTTGTGTGGTTAAGCAATTACGCTCATATGGTCAAGCTATCTAAGTTTTGAGAATGAAACTACTTGGGTTTAAGTATATATTTCACAGAACTCAAGAGATGTAAATGCTTGTTTTACATGGGTTCGAAGATGTTAGAAATAATCATATATTCTATATAGGAAATAGTTGGTTTGATTCAGTTACCTTATGTATCCATCTACTCTTGATTAGACTTTTTATTTTGTTTCCTTGTAAGTATTATCTTTCTGTAGCCTATATAAATGCATGGTTTGTATAATAACAATTACTTCTTTTCCTCATCAATTTACATGGTATCAGAGCACTTACGATCCTGAATTATTATTTTTACTTCCCTTATATTTTTCTTCTTCTTCTGATATACGCAGGCTCACCCCTGCTGCATCATTTATTCCTTATTCTATATTTTTTAATTCTTCCATACCTCAATATCATGGAGAATGGTATCGTGGCTGACTCAAGTCTGATTGATTCAACTAATCCGCTTTTTCTCCATCACTCGGATAATCCGGGTCTCGTTCTTGTTACGAAAATACTTACCGGAGACAATTACGCCTCGTGGGTGAGATCAATGTCAAAATCACTCAACGCCAAGAATAAACTTGGTTTCGTTAACGGGGATATCAAAGCTCCGTCTCAAACCGATAGTCCCGATGATTATGCATTGTGGTCATGCTGTAACGATATGATCCATTCTTGGATCGTCAATTCACTAGCTTCAGATATCGCAGACAGTGTTGTCTATTATGCAACTGCTCGAGAAGTATGGGAGGATATTCGGGAGCGTTTTTCACAAATTAATGCTCCCCGTATTTATGAAATTCAGCGAGATATTGCTTATCTTCGACAGGATCAATTGTCGGTCGCCGCATATTATACAAAACTTAAAGGATTTTGGGATGAACTTTCATCTTATAACGAGGCATGTCAGTGTGGGGTACAACAGGATCGACAAAAACTAATGCAATTTTTGATGGGTTTAAACGATTCTTATAGTGCTGTACGTGGACAAGTTTTGCTCATGAATCCGCTTCCATCTGTGCGACAAGCCTACTCGTCTATATCTCAAGAAGAAAGACAAAGGGCATTGTCCCAAACCTCTATTCAATCCACTGATGTCGCAGCTGCTATGATAGTCCATACCAAACATCGAGATCAAGGCAACGACAGTGAAAAACGAACTGTTCGAGCAGATGCTTCGCGCTACGATGATCAGTTCAAGCACAAAAGTGATCAATCTAACCGTTTTATCCAACGCGATCGCGGAAACATGCGTTCTGGCAGACCGCATTGTACACACTGTAATGTTCCAGGTCACTATATTGAGACATGTTATCAAATACATGGGTTTCCTCCCAATCATCCCAGGAACAAGGAACGTCGATCTCGCTATGGGAGTGGTCGCAATTCTGCAGCAAATAATGTCGTGGATGACAAAGAAGCACCTCCCCATGTTTCTTCCTTTTCTGATTTTCAACTTCAACAGATTGCACACATGTTGAAGCACAATGGCAATGAGGCAAACACATCGCAAGCAAATGTGGCTAGTGTCCCAGGTTTTAATAATTCTCATTCCCGATGTTGGATAATTGATAGTGGTGCCACAGATCATATAGTATCATCACCAAAGGGACTTGTGCAGTATGATAAATATTTGGCCCGGCCTCCAGTTTTATTACCAAACGGGGAAAAGGCCCCAATTAATTCTATAGGCACTCTCTTTTTAAATTCAAAATACAGTTTGAATAATGTTCTATGTGTACCTAAATTCAAAGTCGACTTGATGTCAGTCAGCAAAATTACGAGTAATTTGGGTTGTTCAGTAACGTTTTATCCTTCTTACTGCGTCTTACAGGATCTGGCTACGAGGAGGACGATTGGTTTGGGTAGACAACATGATGGTCTATATTTCTTGGATGGGCTAGAAGCGAAATCAACCAAAGTTTCCCCTTACCAATGCAACCTTACAACAACTACTACCGAACTTTGGCACCGCAGATTAGGGCACGTTTCTCCTTCTCGTTTAAGTTTTATTGGCAAGAATTTTCTTAAAATTCCTTTTGTTTTAAATAAGCATTGCGAAATTTGTCCATTAGCAAAACAGACTCGTTTACCTTTTAATGCAAGCACTATTTCATCTATTAAATGTTTTGAGCTTATTCATTGTGATATTTGGGGTTCTTATCGACATCCATCTATTTATGGTTCCCATTACTTTCTCACTATAGTTGATGATTACTCTCGTTTTACATGGGTTTTTTTGATGCGACACAAACATGAAACGCAATCCTTGCTAAAACAATTTTTTGCCTATGTTTCTAACCAATTTGGATTACCTGTTAAAATCATTCGTAGTGATAACGGTGGTGAGTTTCATTCTCTACAAAGGTTTTTCGATGATAACGGAATTCTTTTTCAGACTTCTTGCGTTGGCACCCCTCAACAAAATGGGGTTGTAGAACGAAAACATCGTCATCTTTTAAATGTTGCTAGGTCATTATTATTTAGTGCTCATCTTCCTATAAAATTTTGGGGAGAATGCATTTTAACCGCTGCGCATTTGATTAACCGATTACCAACACCGACTTTGTCTTTCAAAACTCCTTTTGAACGACTTTATTCAAAACCGCCATATTTCTCCCACCTTCGTGTTTTCGGGTGTTTGGCATATGCTAAGAATGCTCATATTTCTCATAAATTTGCGCCTCGTGCTATTGGGTGTGTTTTCTTAGGATATCCGGTTGGTAAAAAGGCATATAAGTTATATGATCTTACGACACATAAAATTTTTACAAGTAGGGATGTTATTTTCCATGAAGACAATTTTCCATATTCCTTAGACCATCAACAGAACAAAGAAAATACCACTATTAATTCTAGTAATCAGCTTAGAGACCCTTTCGGCTATGTAAGCCCACTAAGCTCACAGCAACAAGTGCAAACTAAACTACCAACGCAAATCGACCCGCCCCCACCTGATCAACATGTTCAACAATCAAGTCAACCCTCTTCACACAGCATGACCATTCCATTGTATACCTCTGATAGTATGCCCAATTCCTCCTCCCATCAGCATGTTACTATCCCTTTAACTCCTTTACCTATAATCTCTTCACCGCTGCCAGTTACGAGCCCAAATGTCGACTTTCATCATAATTCAACGTCCGATCCACCGGACCCACACACCACTACATCAATTGAACCCTCTCTTCGACACTCGCAACGTTCATCAACTCCACCGGCTCACCTCCAAGATTATAGTTGGCGACCAATCGCACGGTCAGCCTCGGCTATTTTGTCTTCTCCGTCTCCAGATTCCATCAAAGGTACAAGGTATCCAATGTCCAATTATATGTCATATCATCGTTTATTGCCTTTACATAAATCGTTTGCCGTTAAACTTGATCATGATATGGAGCCTCGAAGTTATGCAGAAGCTATTAATAAACCTGAGTGGCAAAATGCTATGAATATAGAGCTAAAAGCACTTGAGAAAAATAATACTTGGTCACTCACGCCACTTCCCGCCGGTAAAAGGCCAATTAATTGTAGGTGGGTATATAAAATCAAACGACATTCGAATGGTAAAATTGAGAGGTACAAAGCGAGATTAGTGGCTAAAGGGTTTACACAAATGGAAGGTGTTGACTATCATGATACTTTCTCTCCTACTGCTAAAATAATTACAGTTCGATGTTTGTTAGCTTTAGCTGCAGCTAGTCAGTGGTCTATTCACCAATTAGATGTTAATAATGCGTTTTTACACGGTGATTTAGAGGAGGAAATATATATGAATCCTCCTCCTGGTCTTCGGCGACAGGGGGGGAATGTTGTGTGTCGCCTTCATAAATCTCTCTACGGCTTAAAGCAGGCTTCTCGTCAATGGTTTGCAAAATTTTCTACTGTTATTCGCTCCGCAGGATATACACAGTCCAAGGCAGACTATTCCTTATTTACTCGGAAGCAAGGAGAATCTTTTACTGCTCTCTTAATATATGTCGATGATATTCTTATAACTGGTAATGATCTTGCTACTATATCTACACTTAAAAGGTTTCTTCATAATTCTTTTCGAATAAAAGATCTTGGGGATTTGAAATACTTTCTTGGGATAGAAGTTTTACGATCTAAAAATGGTATTTTTATTTCACAACGAAAATATGCCTTGGAAATCATCGATGATGTAGGATTGTCTGGGGCAGCTCCCGTTGATCACCCTATGGAGACTAGACTCAAGTTGTCTGATAAAGGAGACTTGCTCAAAGACCCTTCACGTTATCGAAGGTTGGTTGGAAGACTAATTTATTTGACCATATCTAGACCAGATATAACATATTCAGTACATGTGTTGAGTAGATTTATGCATGAGCCTAGAAAGCCTCATATGGACGCTGCGTATCGCGTTATCCGTTATCTTAAAAGTGCACCAGGGAAAGGTCTTTTCCTTTCATCACTTAGCGATTTTAAGCTCCGGGCATATTGTGACTCTGATTGGGCAGGATGTCCGATAACTAGAAGGTCTACCACAGGTTATTGCGTTTTTCTTGGCTCTTCTTTAGTTTCATGGAGATCAAAAAGACAAAAGACGGTTTCACTTTCTTCAGCCGAAGCTGAGTACCGAGCTATGGCTGGTGCATGTTGTGAATTAACTTGGTTACATTTTCTTATTGAGGATTTAGGAATTAAACAGTCACAACCAGCTTTATTATATTGTGACAATAAGGCGGCATTACATATTTCTGCAAATCCGGTTTTTCATGAAAGAACAAGACATATCGAAATGGATTGTCACTTTATTAGAGATAAAATTCAACAAGGATCAATTATCACTAAATATGTGAGTTCAACTAATCAACTGGCGGACGTTCTCACGAAAGCATTAGGAAAGGATCCATTTTATTATATGGTACGCAAGTTGGGAGTTCGTGATGTTTACTCTCCAACTTGAGGGGGAGTGTTAGAAATAATCATATCTTCTATATAGGAAATAGTTGGTTTGATTCAGTTACCTTATGTATCCATCTACTTTTGATTAGACTTTTTATTTTGTTTTCTTGTAAGTATTATCTTTCTGTAGCCTATATAAAGGCATGATTTGTATAATAACAATTACTTCTTTTCCTCATCAATTTACAGAAGATGAAACTAGGATTCTAAGTGGGTAACTCACTTTGTTAGCATCTTAACGAACATGCAAAATTCAAAAGTAGGAATCAATGTGAGCCATTCTTTTTAGGAGTGAGTTGGCCTGCAAATGAATCAAACAGGAAAATATCGTGTTCGATTCTTAAATGGCTTTCATGTTCAGCCTTTTGTTAATGGACCTATCATAAACCCACATTTCCGATTATGAAAGAAACCTCATTCAGTTAGTGCATATTTATGTTACTAAAATTGATATAGGAGTATACGAAGTGAGCAAAAGGTGCTACATGTCCAACTATATTACAATAAGCATAGTTACCAAATAATTTTTGCCCAAAAAAGCACATTGCTAGCAGATAACTTAATTTTAACGGAGAAAATCAGTACGCACGAACATATTTGTGTCTCTCAATAGCTTCACCATCACCATCTCACAACCAACCACCTCTTTCGACATTTCTATTTCTCTATCTCTATCTATGTACATCTCATCACTCTTAGAAGTGCTCTCTTTATACGTCTCTCAATATATCCAACAACTTAGGGTTATGTGTTAATCGATGACGGGCGATCATGGTTCAAAGGTAGGGGAAAATTATTGGAATAAGTCTCAGATTAACCAATCATAAACCTTTCAGTTCGTAATCAGTAGCTAGATTTCTAGATAAATTGCAAGCTTGCAGTTTGGAGTTTCAATTTCAATTGTTTTGATTTAATCAATTGACTATAGTTTCGAGTTTTTATCATCTACATTTTCGAGTTAAGTATAACATATCTACCATCTACAATTCATATAAAGTCAACTGTGGCATTGCACTTGATCAATAATTCATCTCTCTTTTTCCGGTTGGCATTTATAAAAATAAGTTCATATATTTTCTTTCCTGAGTTTGTGTTCAATTTGTTGGTCTACTTTAAACGCGACTCTAAAATATGCAATTTTTGTGTTAGAATCAAAATCTATTTGGTCAAAAAACTGTAAATTTTTAAAAGAGTTTTTGGTAAAACACAATTAAATTTAAGTTCAAAATAGCGATTGGTTCATTTTCATCAATCATCACGTCCCTTTGTGGCCACTGCCGTCACAGGCGTGCGATTGCTACGAGTCATGGTTAAACTCAATCTCGCTGGCCGCTACAACGTCATCGTTAAAATCAGATTTACAGATCAAAATCGTTTTCAAACTCAAAACAAAAACACATACGCAAATTATTTTCGACTAATTCATATAATCATGCTTTGTCTGTCCCATAAATGTTTTGCCACGAAATTGCTCTATCAATATTGTGGCGTATTATTTACTGATAATTTTTCCCATTGAGATAGAGGGGGGATTTTGGCGATGGTGGTCCTCACTTGCCGCAAATAGTACAACATGATAAGAGAAGATGGACAATCAAAAAGTTTAAAAAATATATATATATATATATATAATCAATAACCGAGTTTTTCTTTTGTCCCGTTGTTACAGTGAACGATACAAAATATCGTTAAATAAATGACCGTTTGATCATTTACTTTGGATTTGGACTGTAATATTTAAATGTATAATATTAATTTCAGGATTCTTTTTTTTTAATAGGGTTTTTAGATGCTACATTAATCCAGATATAATCTAAATTGATCTAACGGTTCGCGAATTAACGGTATTTTATCTTGTTCACGTTAGCAACGGGATAAAAGGAGACCCTCAATAATCACAAGATGAGAAAGAAGGGATCTCTCGGGAAATAGGGATTGATGATCTTAGAGAGAGATAAGAGGTGACATGTGGAGAAAAGTGGACTAGAACGTGAAAACAAAAATTACAAAGAAAAAATAATTTAACGGATATTTAAAACCGTTACTGATATTTGTTTTTGAAAAAAAATAGTTTGACATGGTTGGTAACGTAGTTTCAAACAAATTAGGCTATGAACTTATAATTACAAAGAAAAATAATAATTTAACGGATACTTAAAACCGTTACTAATATTTGTTTTTGAAAGAAAAATAGTTTGAGACATTATTGGTAATGTAGTTTCAAAGAAATTAGGCTATGAACTTATGATTGTTTTTCGTTTTATATATAATGAGTGGCAGCCTAAACATTTTATGGTTTAAATTTTAGTTTTATATTGGATGACCTTCTTTTGATCGATTGACATATAATTTCATTTACATAACTATATATGTATTGACATAAACTTTATCATTTCTAAGTATGAAATATATAAGCTTTTCATATTGTTATTATAAATTTGTAAAATAGACGAACTTTTGGTAAACTAAAACATGCTTGGCTTGTTATGCATTTGAATCATGTACTTTTACAGAGCATGAACGAATATGAAACAAACATTAACAAGCTTTTCCGCTCACGAAGGGAACATGGACAGAACTTCCCCTCGGTTCGTCTACAGTTACCAAGTTATATAATCAATTAAAGATCAAAATTTAGATATACAAGTAACCTGTGCTTAGTCATTAAAAATGACAAGTTATAGTAGTAATTTCAGACCAATACGTCAATTATAATTAGTTGGGAAAATAACTGTTTAGCTTTTGTACAAACAACCCTTTAAACTTTATGCTCATGTTTAATGCCCATTGCATAAAAGAATTTTCTAGAGTTGATATTTTAGGAAAAGTCCAAAGTGAATTTCTCAGGAATTAATTATTTCATTAAATGACGAGTTTAATTAATCAGATCTGCAACTAAATCATGCACGATCTGAAACATTATGAAATTATGTATATACTAGTGGAATGAATACTATCCATATCTAAACCAATAACTTAAATATAATCAATTAGCAAAAATAAGTTTCCTATCTTGTAAAACAAATTACTTATAACTGTTATGATTATATTCAATGTCCCTTGCTGGTCGCTATTAATTATACTTTTCAAAGTTGACCATATCAATGATTAATTTAATTACAAAAACTCACGTATATATGTGTACTTTTTTACAATTATGTATATATACTTATTTACAATTAAATACATATGTCATAAAAAATAAAAAAAAATATACAAAAAAATACAAAAAATACAAAAAAATAAAAAAGTAAATCAAAAAACAAACAAAAAAATTGAAAAAATAAAAAAAAAATCAAAAAAATTGTACATATGATCAAACAGGATTAGACATGATTGGATATGATTAAATATGAATAAACATGATTAGACATACAAGATTTGACAGGATTAGACATACAAGATTGAACAGTATTAAACAAGATCAGATAGTATCGCACATATTTTTTGTATAAAAATTTATTTTTTTAAATTTTGGTTTTTAATTTTTAAATTTTTTTTAATGACATATGTACATATTTGTAAATTAGTTCACAAAATATGTAGTTTTTTATAAAATAGTTATTAAGTTCAAAATAACCGGATTTTCTGTAAATAAATTTTTAAATATATATTAAATTGTCATTTTTCTTAAAGTAGAAATTAGAGATCATTATTTCATTTTGATGACGTTATATACAACTCATAACTCATGCAGATCATTCATAACTTAGTTAAGTAAGAGTTGGGCAATACAAATAACATAAAGGAAAAACTAATATTCTATTTATGCATTAGAAAACCTTTGGTAAATAATATTAAATTTTCATGGTCAAATATCATAAAGTTTTTAGAAATTAATTAGAGGTGATTAGACATTGATGATTTCATTTGATGACGTTATATACAGCTTATAACTCATGCAGATTCGATTCATATTTCATAACTTAGTTAATTAAGAGTTAGGCAATACGATAGTACTAATTTAAGGCCAAAACAAATAATATAATTCGGAAAACTTATATTCTATTTATGCATTAGAAAACCTTTATAAGTAAATAATATTAAATTCTCATGGAAAAAATTTCCAACATTTAAAAAATAAATAAAAAATGCATGCCTAGTATATATAATGCTACACCCACCTACCACAAATAATATTAGCTAGCGCATTAGCCATTACCTAATACTAGGAGTATTATTTAATAAGATACTCCTATTAAAACTATTAAATGATATATACAACTAATAACGTTGACAGTTTTACCTTTGAAGAATACTTAGTAGAAAAAGTTAAGACTATAAAAAACGGAATTCCACTGAAATTAAATATGTCATTAATGATGAGGTTTAGATTTAGGTAGCCTAGAAAGGTAAAGGGTCTAAAAACTTTTAATGAGGTTGCAATTAAAGCCCAGCTGTCCTCTTATCATTAAATGCCCGTCCCCCTCCCTTCCTTGAATTTTTCCATCTCTCACATTTATTTCTTTCAAAGCTCCTCATAAATATCCTTTTGAAATCTTATTTATTACACCATTTCAACCTTATGATATCATTAATTATTTTGAATATTTTAAATTTATTTTATTACTCTATTCGTTCTCAATTAATTGTTTTTTTTATAAAATTACGTGCAATTTTGAGAGTTGTATCAAAATTGTCGGAATGAATTTTTTTTAAAAGTTATTATTCAGATAATTTTAATACAAATTATTATACTCTCAAAATTGCAAGTATTTTCCGATGAACTTATCTATGAAGGAGCCAAACGTCATCCAAAATATTACCCTGTTAGTATTAATTGGCTACACATAATTTTCAATTTAATCTAGATTATAACCTAAATATTTCATGTAGTAGTAAATAATATTTGACTTGTAAAGAGTGAAATGTTAAGAGTCTTTTGGCCAATTTTTTTTTAATTTTTATGAAATGTTGTTTAATGTAATGTAAAAACTGGGAATTATTATTATAAAATGTTCACTTTCATGCTTTTTGATGAATAAATGCAGTTTCAGAAAAGATCTAAAAAATTTATGGTAAAAAAATGACTTAGGTAAACATGCATGTACGCACCCAACCAAAGCGGATTCTAGTAAATCATTCATAATAATGATAAGGTATCACAATTATTTATTGCCTTATTCACTACATATGAGATTAGTAACATATCCATTTATTTAACAATTTGAAAATTAAGTAGTCAACATTAAATTATGGCAATTAACGTCATTTAATGTCGAATTCGTTTGGGTGAATGGTTATTATCTATTTATTCCCAAGATTTTGTTACTCTATATAACAAATACGTACCAATTAAAATTGTTTTTCTATTCCCACCTATATATAAACAAATCATTCTACTATTCTCAAACGCATACTTCTCTTACAAACTCTCTCTCAAATATTAAAAATGGCAATAGACGTAAGCTCTCTAGTCCGGATAATGAACGGGTTCAAGGAAGATAATCCTACCGTTGATTCTAATTCTTCTGGTAAATCAACGGCGTTGATCACTCGAGACTTGCTCGGCGGAGGTGGTTATTGTACAACCGAGTCGACGGAGTTGGACCTCGATGTGCAAGTTCCTTCGGGGTGGGAAAAACGTCTTGATTTAAAGGTAACGAAAACGAAAACGAAAAGAAAAGAAAACATGTTTCAAAATTTCTTGTGGTTGAAGATTAGTTTTTTTTATGCAGTCTAATGATCATCTGTAATAGCTTGAGTAGTTTTATTTTTCCATATGTAGAGGCGACCCTGAAAGTTTAGCACATCGGTCTCGTTAAATTTTTATCACCCGTGTTTTTTAGTGAAAAAACTTTCTAACAAAAAAAAAATCACCTATCAACCATTTGAAAGTCCGTCGGAACCTAACATAAAGGGATGTTATGATTTGGGTCAGGGCCACCCCTCATATGTTTTGCTATGATTATTTGATGTTATATTTGTCTTGATTGGTAAAATCATGAAATTGATTATGATTAAGGATTGCGATCAAAGGTTATTTAATTAGGATTAGGACTATCAAAGGTCCCCAAGTTTCATTTGTTTGTCTATGTATATATAGGCAGTTTCTTTTTATATATAGTTGGTGATCATCAGCTATAGAATAATGATAGACAAAATAATTAAATTAATTAGGAATAAATTATTAACTAAATTATGTCATAAAAAAATCATTCATGACTTATTAAGTATTTTGGTATGGGGTTATGTAGCTCTATGGTTGCTAATTACACTGAAGGACATGCTTGATTGATACAAAATTGCAAGATAGTTTTGTGATATTTTTCTAATGAGTTACTTTAGATAGGAAGTAGGTCAATTTTAGTTGTATATTATTTTTTTTATTATCAATAATAGCACCAAATTGACTTTTAATAATTTCACATAAATGAATTTGTGAGCATTTATTAATCTTAAAAGCCATGAATTCTGCAGGTTTTTGTAGTAGAAGAGCAATCACGTTTATTTGTTTCTTTTAACATTCAATTCTTTGAACGGTTTCACAATTTTGAAATTTCTACATATGATATTTTAATCTTTTAATTTAACAAGGAGGTTGTATTTAAGAGGGCATATGACACGTGCATCTTGCTAGATAGACTACTTGATTGTCAGCTTCTAATGATTATATAGGTTTTTTTCATGAATAAAATAGGCAGTTTTTTTTACCAAACTGAAGATAAGAAGGGTAATCAATCAAATTCTGAAATTCAGAACATGAGGTTCACAATGTCACACATTTAACAATTATAGTCATAGACACTTATATTGTTTGATTCTCATAGTCCACAAACTTAGCCACTCATATCGAGTGTTAGTCCAAAATCTTAGCCACCATGTTTAACATGTTCATTATGAGAAGTTATGTAGTTTAACGTTTTGCCCACTCAAAAACACTAGTTGAATTCTCTTCTATACACTTGGTTCCTAGTTGAATTCTTTTATGTAGTTTAACAAGCTGTTTGTTTTGCCATATATTTGGGGACTGACCCTTCATATGACCATCACAAGACATTTGTTATACTAAAATTCCAGTTTTTATTGCATTAACTTTACTCATTATCATATAGCATGTGTAAGTGATCACTCGTGGTGACATGTCCAGCAATTGTTTGATGTCTCAATACTCATTTTTTTTAATACTATGCTATTATAATTGTGAAAGTATATGATGTCAAGTACGAGTTTTTTAAACAAGGTTCTTCATTTTTTATTTAATCAAAATTTTTTTTATCGTTTCCAGTCAGGTAAAGTTTACCTCCAGAGATGTGATTCCCAGAGCAAAAATCAGTCCAAAGAATCATTCACAAAGCTTCAAGACTTGAACATCACACCCTCGTCCAAACAGACATTGAACTTATTTGACGAACCAAGCTTAGAACTCAAGCTCATCTCATCATCGTCGAAAGCAACTTCATCTTCGCTAAAATACCAAAGTGTATGCACTCTTGACAAAGTGAGATCTGCGCTTGAAAGGGCAGAGAGGGAAACAAACAAGAAAAGATCTGTTTCCTTTTCGAAATCATCCTCTCCTGTGCTCTCAAACTCTTCGTCCTCGGTCAGAGAATTGAAAATGGAAACAGAATACGAGGTGAAATCTTCGTCATCGTATGCCGCTGGTTGTCCCAATTGCTTGCTGTACGTGCTGATATCGAGAAACAACCCTACTTGCCCTCGTTGCCACACAATTGTCCCATCTCCAGTGGCGGTGAAAAAGCCTCGGATTGATCTGAACATCTCTATTTAATAATTCTAGAGGCATTTTTTCGTTTCTATTATTTTTTAGTTGTTTTGGATGGTTTTTGTAAATGATAGAATCAAAGATAGGGTGGTTAATGAATAATCCAACTTTTACTACATACAAACATCGGAAATTGCCTTTTGTCATTCATTTTCATTTCTTATAAACCTTAAAAGTTGTAGAAAGTACTAATGCTAATGTCCTAATTGCTTGCTTTACTTGCTGATATCGAGAAACAACACTAAGTGGCGTCGTTGCCACACGATTGTCACATCTCCATTGGTGGTGAAGAAGCCATAGATTAATCTGAGCATCTCAATTTGATAATTCTAAGGGTTTTTTATTTTATTTTAAACCTTAGTAGTTTTTGAGTGATCGTTGTAAATGATGGAAACAAGACAGGATTGTTAATGAATAATCCAACTATAGAAATATCCTTTTTGTCACATGTTCATATCTTACCGTATCTTAATAGAGTGAATGTTATGCCCCCTTTAACAAACTAATTGGAAAATATCACGTACCGTTGCCCATTATTGAAAAATATACAAACATCTTTGACCGTCCCAATAACTACGACCGAGAGCATTGACCAGCTTCTGGTATTGACTGTCAACCGAAAATAAAAATAAACAAAAAGTAAAAAAAAAACATAAAAAATTCAAGAAAATTAATAAAAAATTGCAAAAATTAGAAATTTGCGAAAATGTTATAAAAGTTGAAAAGCCAAAAAAACCAAAAAAATGACAACAAAGTTTTTTTTTTTTTTATAAAGGTGGGAAATATAATTTAAAAATCCTGCTTCGAACCCGCTCCTGGCCGATGAATTCCTACCTGAAGTTGTCCCAACACAATATTTCGGGATAAGGATCGGGTATATGGATGTATCGCGATGAGAACCCCGACATTAATTAGGATTCGAATAGTTGTATTAATTGTCTCTTTGGTAACTTGAACTTTACAAAAATAATATAATTAGAACCTTATCATTATAAAATCAATGTATTAATATATCATTATTCAACTTTCAATAGATAAATCATAAATATAACAAATAATAATCAATGTTTTAAGCTTCATATGATTATTTGTTTACTCTGATCATGTATATTGCACAAGTCTCATACTTTATACATATGCAATTTTGTATATAAGAGAAAAATGAAAAATGAAAATATACTTAAATTAAACGACAAAATTTGTTATTCTAAGAAAAGGTTAAGAAAGATAAATGAGAAATGAGCCCGGCTACAAATACTATAATCATCATTTATCTTATTTAGTAGTATTATACTATTAGTTATTAGGTGTATGCGTAAAACAAAATGCTAAAAAAATCTAGCAAACAAACTTTTCTTTTTATATTTTTCCAAATGTTTTTATTGAATGGTGATTTGTTTTTTTTATATTTATTAGTAACGTTATTCTCTTAGGTAAGATTTCTGATTTTATTGTTAGTTTAAAAAATCTAAACTAGCTAGCATGAGAAAGCAAAACTCGGACGTTTACATCTTTTTAATAAAAAATCCACCTTTAGGAAAACAAAAATATATGCTAGGACAAACCCACCCGGGCCCTAAGATATCCTGAATAATCGGATCCCTCAAGAAACGAGACTCGTTTATTAAAATGCATGTGAAAAAGTGATCATAAGTAAATTTAACAAATTGCTATAAAAGCAGGATAATCATTTTGTTACTTTAAATTGAAAGATCTAGCTCCCGTCATAATGACTTATTAGGAAGGGAGAGAATGTGCGTGTGACAAGCGAAAAAACTAAGCATTATGTAAGGAAACGTTATATTGGTGATAAAGGGCAAAAAAAACTACAAAAAGATAGACCAGACATGGAAGAAAACCGTCGGAAATTGGTCAAAAGTGATCGGAAAGGCCAAAGCGTTACAATCCGTCGCGAGTTAGTTGCTAAGCTAATTAAGTAGGGTGTCACTATCAAATTCAAGGCCAGTACTTGTACAAGCCTAATGAGCCGATTAACTTATAAGGCGCCACACCCTAAATAGACGCAAAAGCGTTTTTGTGTGTGCAGAAAATAGTCGTTTTTTCCGGTGATATAATATAAGAAAAACCTATTTTATTTGATTATATGTTTTGTATAATATAAAAGACAACATTTATATTTTATTAGGACATAACTCAACTTTTGTATTTTTTGTATGTTTTTTTTTACGTATGTTACAAAGTTTTTCAGGCAAATTAAGTTAAAAAGACGGTCAAGAAATTATACGACTTAGGTGTAAAAAAGTGTCGGACCGGCCTTGCTATCAATAAACGTCACGGTTAGGACATTTTTTTGTTGTGGAAAATTGAGTGATAAGGCTCAATAAAATCCTGAAGATTTGATGCTTTTCTGCTAATTAAGTTCCGAAGATTAAATAATTTCACAGCACAGAATTTGTAAAGAGCGAGTAATTTAAAGTTTTCCTTATTTTCTTTTATTTAATGTGGGGCTTGTATCTGGTCTCATATGCTCTGGGTTATTCAACCGTCTCATATGGTCCTCCACATTAACACAACTTCAACACTGTTTTTTATGACTGACTAAATTCAATTAAATTCGACTGCTTCTATTAAGCAATTCATGGTTTTGGAAAATTTGCGAAAGTAGAATATAGATGTGTCTGAACATAGAATTTGCTTTTCTGTAACATTATTATAATGAAAATTTTAATTTAATGATTTAGAAAGAGCCATGTACCTAAGTTTTGTCCAAGGTTTTGCATTTATGTATTGCTTCATAGAAAAGCTAAATGCGACACATATTTATAGCCCATCGCAATTATACACCCAACTCACAATAAATGGTATTTATTTTTCAGTTTATAAGACCCTTGAAGGATTACACCTACTTCTCAGAGTAGACTTTAAGAACTATTTTTTGCAAATTTGCAATGCATTTTGTATTTATTCTTTTGCAATTTTTTGTTAGATCCATTATTCACATCAGTCGAGCACAGACTGATATTTAATGCTTTTTGTGATAAATTATAGACAAACCCTTTAAGAAGTTAGAAACAGGGACATCTGTTGTTTTTTTGACTAAATTAAAATAGGATATGAACTTTTATTCAATTAATATTTGTTTCAGGTCTCCAAACTTGATCTAAGCTAAATATAGTATTTTTTTTTGTTTTCTGGTTTCGACTTTTGACTTGGAATCCATCTCGTTCTTCATCAATATGTTCACTTGTATTTTTGGATCGACTACCATGCATAAACAGAGCTAAATACACAATTTTCTTGTTTACGTCTTATCAATTCTTTAAAAAAAAATGATGTTTTAGGTTTTCCTTGTGCATGTTTTAGGAGCACCGGTGAAAAATGATGAGCGTCTCGAGCAACATCTTAAACGTTTTTTTTAGGAGATTTCATTCATCTATTGCAAAATGTAGTAGGGGAGCTCCTCAGACAAGTGGCTCCGATGATGGCTAAAAAAGCGATGAAAACAACGGGACATCAATATAATCAGTAGGGACATGATTGGTGACTAATTTGCATGTATGTCCCTAGTTCGCTATTCTGTTGATCAATATGAGAAAATCTGAATGTAAAATATTTAGAAAAAAAATGTATACTTTACTGAGATATACCTTAAAAATAGTCTCTTTTTTTTTTTGAATCTTTATGGTTGCTGAAACAAAATCAACTAACGAAAAATAATTATTGAGTTATAATAAAAAGACATAAAAATCACAAGCTCAAATATATTATAATAGGCATGTAATAATTTGCGCTACTTACTGACAAGATATATGAATTCAGTGGTTTTTTTTTATAAATACCATTTTGGAACAGACTGTTGAGGATATTATAAGTTCCTGTGTTGAAAGTTTTTCTTTTTATTTTCAATTTAAAATGTTTGTTAAACTGCAATTAAAAAAGTCTACCAATGGACGGTGTTGTGGTTGCTTATAACTTCTGAAAATATAAATTAATTAGTATTACATTCGTTTGGCGATAAATTTCCATAAAAGGGAAAAGTAAATAATATACATCTATCAAAAGGTCAAATTAAGTATATTACTCCGACAATGCAAAACTGTAAACACCCGCGCCTCGTCTTCTATCTGAGTTTGCTTTTGCTAAATTACTTCGGTTTCGCTTAGTTACTATAACTAATCATTTTCTTTATGCATGAGAAGTAATCCTGATTCAACAAGGCCAATAACTTTTCGAACGAATCAAATAGTCCCGGGTATATTGTTTTTCCCATCAACGGAAGAACTCTTGGTAGACATCATACCAAATAATAAGTGCGACTTATTCCAGTCCCAAAAAGTTGACAGTGCATTTTCGTAACTATCAGTTACAAGTCGTAACGCTGAGTTCCGTGTTAGCTTTTCTTATTTTGTTCTTTCATTTTTGTACAACTTGAGATGATGTACCATAGTTATCAATCATTCAATACCGCCGGAATGAAAGATGACGTGGTGTACTTAGCTTCGAGGCTTAAGTATATGAAAATAAGCCCATTTTATGAGAAACCGGTAGGTGAAAATTCCAATAACAACGACGATGGTGATGGTAGTTATAATGAGGATGATGACGATGGTGGTGATCGAGAGGGACCATGAGCCAGATTACATGTCCGTGGATATACCTTACCAGGATGGACCTTAGGGATCGTACGACATCCACAGTCAGCATATATATTACTCCAGACACTAGAAAACAATAGAACCAATATTGTTAATCACTTCATATCACCATGCGCAACCTCCAGATTCTGAACGAACTAGACATAAATGATCTCGGCCTGAGAGTGGACAATCATTGAGTTCAACGTTATGGAAAAAGAATGGATCTCTCTAAAATTAATCCCCCTATCTTGGCTACCCCATTCTCTCGTACATGAGTTTAGAATGTGTAATCTTTGTTTAAGTTGCAATCGTTATGTTTCGACTTTGTATACTATTTGAACGCGTTTCTTCTCATTTGCTTGTAATTAAACTTTTAGCTTTTTGGCAAGATTTTGTTCATTTTCCGAATTACCAGATTATGTATGTTATTAGGTTGATTGGGACTAGAGAAATACGCACTCCTTCAAAATAATACTCGTGATGATCTGTCGTTAGAATTATGAGCCCTCGATCCCATGATATAGTGCATCATAGATTCGTTTTCCCCATCAAATTTCACATTATTTCTGTTTGGTGATACTCTTGTACACCTTTTATTTAAGGTGCTGTTTCCCTACATTTTATTTTCAAACATAAAATAAATATCAGTTTTTCCATAAATTTAAATAAAAAATGGAGAACCTATATGTAGTAGAAAACGACTTGTACCTATGTAACTTTAATTTTTTGACAAATAGTCACCCAATGCTTTAAATTATAGAAAGCTTTTCAAGTTACAACATCAGACTTGATCGATGTTATCTTGAATCTGTTCACTGACTTTTTAGCTAGGTTATAAATGTTATACATGCTCATAAATGACTAGAAAATAGCGTTAACCTAATTAGTTCTTTTCCCAAAATTACTTCTGATTTAAATAAACGTCATTTACTAAAACAATTTATCAATGCACCTAACAAGGCAACTTTCAATAAATAAGTCAATAAATAAGAGTTACTAATATTATGTAGTTGTGCAGACTTTAATGTGGTATATGTACATGTGAATATTCTGAAATGCCAATTGAATAATCTAGTTTTTGTTTAATTAGGTGGTTAGTTTAGCCTTTTAGGAGTTCTTTTACCAAAAGAGTATTGTTTGGCAAACTATTTTCCATGATAATGCTATGCTAAACTTATAAATTCCCAGGGTTATTTTAACCAGGAGAGAGAACTATGGAACACATTTAAATGATTTGTTAACTTGCTTAATTATATTTTACCATAATATTTTATAAATATTATAATAAAATATGTTCAACAAAATTATCAAATACGTACAAAACTATGATTTTGATTTGAAAATCAACCTAGAGTAAAACCTGTATAAATTAATAATGTTGTGACCGTAGAAATTTATTAATTTAGAGAGTTATTAATTAATCGATAAATTAATAATTATTATTTTAAATAGGTATGGCAAATTGTTTTCAACACTACAAAATTCGTTCGGTCAAAAAAATTTCAATTAATAGATGAAAACACTATTGAGTAAGATATTTATGAACTTGAAAACAGTATTTTCTCGGTCATCACAATAAAACGGATGTCAATAGATTGTTAGTTATCAAAGTGAAAATGATTCGATCCACCGATGCTGACCAACCACGGTGGGTAGAGGCCCGAATCTTAAGAAAAAATTATGAAAACTGTGTTTGGTAACAATAAAGATGATGAAGCTGAAGATAATAATTGAAAATGATACCGTACTTTGGAACTAGTCATGCGAAAGTAAACATTTATCGCGTCTATAACTTTTTTTTGGTGCAGTTCGAAAAGATTATATCAAAACTTTTGGATGCAATTAGAAAATTTAGGTATGCTATTCAAGTAGATTTAAATTTTAAGAAAAAAACAAACGAATATAGTCATACTTCGCTAAGTCTTTCTAGTAATGTTTGTCATTTTGAAGAATTGTTAATTTATGATTTTGTCGGGATCAATATTTATATAAGGATTTTCATAAAATTTATTATCTTATTAATTTATCAAAATTGATGATTTTTTTACATTGGGTCAAGTCGGGACTGAAAAAAATTATTATTTTAAAAAGTTTATTAATTTAGAGAGGTTATACCGTATATACTGTAATTCATATTTCTGGGAGCTAAAAGAGCTCGCATAAACGAGGCACAAAGCAGGGTTGGCAGTACTATGAGTGTAGTGGTGCTTAATAATTTGGTGAATTTGTTAAGAGCAAGTATCAGTCAACTATACAAATTTATTACCACTTCAATGCTTGATTGGTAACTTGGTCTGTGTTTAAATATCCCTCCTCGTTTCGTTTCATATGTTTCAATTTCAACTTGAACAGTAATTAAAATTAAGTAAATACAGTACTAAAAACTGTCGACAAAAAGATGTGAAAGTTCCACAGTGTCGAAATCACCAACGAATAACCCTTACTATAGTTTATTTGGAAAGCTAATTTTTAGAAAATTGGAACATGTTATATATAACGAAATTAAAAGTAAAGTTGAAGAATTGAAATTGTATAAGCTGCTAATTTGAATGACTTAACTGCTAACCATCTCGTCATTCGAAATATTAAGTATTGGTTTCTAATTTAGTTGGCAACTGATGGGACAAGAATATGTAACAAATAATGTTCACTAGAATAGGTAAGCAGTACTCCGTAATTAATAAAATTTGGTAACATTAATCGATCATTGACTTGATAATTGTTCATCAGATGGGAAATTAATGCTTCTTTCTCAGTGTTGTAGTTTCTTTTTGGCAAGAAAACAATCAATATCATAAAACCGGAAAAATAACTTGGTTAGCGCAGAGTCGCAGACTACGTACCAACTCAAGTAAAGCTCAAAAGGAGCAGTTCGAAAATGATCATAAAACAAAGCCTGAATATATATGGCTTGAGAGCAAGAGTGATGATTTGGCATGATTACCCTTAATAAAGTTGATAATTTTCTTCACAATAACAAAAAGAAGTTCATTCTTTTATAAACTTAAGCATTTTCACCAATTATTTAGCTCAATTTTGTTCACCAGGCTAAACCCTGTCGGAAAATCCATAAGGCTCTTGAGACCAAATCCAAGTCTAATGATTTGAAATCAAAATAGTCATTGTCTTATTTGTCTTCTTATGACTTGGGAGAGCAAATTGAATGAAAGAAATTATTTATCTTTATTGCTAATCTGGAAAAACTCTATAAATTACAAGCAAAAAAATAATTATATACTATATGGTTAATTTCCTTCTTTTCTGAACTACTCTTACATGCATGATAGATTGTTAGAAATAAGGTATATACTCTATGATACATAAAGTTGACACTAAACACATGCATATTGTCCTTTTAAAAAAAAAACACATGCATATTGTCAATGCCATAACCATTCTTCCCAGCTCGTGTCACATTTCTCGGATCAATTAAACAATGATAGAAAAAACAAGCTTACATAGCTTGGAGGAGATAGAATCATCTTTGAAAAACACCAAGAAACCCACTCAACCCAAGAGTTGGCATTATCTTTGATACCATGCTATAAAAAAAACCTTCTAAGTACAACATTAGAAATAGGGCAATTAAAAAACAAAATACCAAGGTCTTCATTAGAATTATTGCATAGATTCATAGAACACATTTGGTATTAATATTCGTGTATCAGATTTTCATCCTATAAAGAGTAGAAAGGGAGGAGCGACAATTATGCAGCAATAACATATCTTATCCAGACGTTTTGATTTCATTCATGAACTTCGTTTTTTGGGGGCGACGGCTTGATGAGAGGCATATTTGCTCACTTTGTTTTGCTCCCGTCAACTTTTTTAGTTATCTATTTACTGAAATTTACAAAAAAGATTAGATTTTTTACTATATACTTAAGTTACTGATAGTAGAAAAAATCCACAGGAAGTTCAGCTCTTCTCAATGTTCTCATATATGAAGCCGGCCCTGACCACAGCACAAGCAGCCCTTGTGCTTAGGTGCCGAACGGAAAAAGGCGCCAAAATTTATTTCCGGGTGAAAATATTATGCATTTATGCTGTTGTTAACCAAAAATATGGCATTTTTAAGTATATTAGGGTTTAGGGTCTAAGCTCCTCTACAGCCTGGCTACGTCGCGAGTTTGAATCTTTTAATTTATTTTATTTTTTCCTTGCTTTCCTCAGCTAAAAATGAAAACCATAAGTGATTCTCCAACTCAAGACCTCCGAAATAGATATATGATAACACACTTGCCCAACTAGGCTACAATAAATATACTGAGTAATTAGTAATTACTATTTATTTTTGTTTTATTATTTGTTTTTCACTTGACTTTAGTTTGGAAAAAGGAGCTTTTTATTTGATCAAATTAGTCTGGGCTTAGGTGATCATATGCATTGGGCCTCCCCCTGCATACATGAACGCATTCGACATCAATATCCATCTTTAAAGCTACTTACTTGAAAAGGTATAATAAGTCCTATATTTTTAACCATCACAACATTTGTATCGATCATTCTGAGTGCTTATAGTATTGGTAGTTATGGTAATTTGGCCCTCCAAAACCCAACCCAACCCGGAACAAACTTGCAAAAAACCTGCCCGGCCCGCCTTTTCTATCCGGTTTTTTTTTCATATACATTTATTTCATTATTCAAGATTCTAAAAAGCATGTGTTATATACAATGTTATACTGTTAAATAAGAAAAAGGCATATTATTAACATTTAATATGGAAATATTATAAAAGTGAAACATATCAATTAGATCGTAATAATTGTCTACTTATTTAACAAATAATGTCTAATAGGTACAACTTTTGAACTTATATTCTCAATATCTACCTATCATAATTTACATTCTTTATATATACCACTTATTGTAAATATAAATATCTCTATTTTTCTATTTTTTAATTTTTTCCACTCTCCCACATAATTCTCTCTCTCTCTAACTATGTGATCTCCATGTTCTCCTCCGATCTCATCTCTCCCCACCTCTCGATCTATAGCGATCTCATCTCGTCGTCACAGATGCAGACTCGATGTGGTCTCGATAATGATAAGTTTCGAATTTTGATATTTTCTCTCTCTATATATATACTAGTAAAAATTACCCCCGCGTTGCGTGTGATACGCGTAATGACATAAATCTCATAATATATTTAATTTTGAACATAATTTTCAGATTTTGTATAATTTATTGTAGTTATGCAGGTTAAAACGAGATGTTAATTAATTTAGGCTACATTCGTAATTAGAAAAATATAGTGGGGACAAATTGTTAATTAATTAGATTAAGTAGATTGATAATTATTAAAATAGAGTGAGTGTATTTTTGGAAAAATTTGGTAAAATTTGACAGGCTCAACTTTTCTTAATTTTAATTATATTAATAGTATGATATATATATATATATATATATATATATATATATATATATATATATACATACGTATGTAATCGGGGTATGTTTTAGGGATTATTTGAATTTTGTTTTAGGGCTGAATTGTGGCATGTTTTGGAGCTGAGTTGGTGTCCGTTTTGGTGCTGAATAGGGGTTTGTTTCAGGGTTGAAACGAACCCCGGTTCGAGACTGAAACGGATTCATGTCCGAGGCTAAAATATGCTCTTAGTTTGGGAGTTGTTTGGCCGTATTTATACAACCATGTATCTAGGTATGGTTGCACCAAATTGTACCTTTAAAGTGTTCGATGAAATGTCCAATAGATTTTATTGTTTTAAATTCGCTTAAATTTGACATGTTTTTGTGTAGATTATATACAATAGAAACGTTTATGAGATTTTGGTCCGAATCGGAGCTCGTTTGGGCTGAAACAAAGCCTATTTAATTGGAAGTTTTTTTGTAGAGTTTTTTTAGGACCCGTTTCGGAGACCGTTTTAGTTTGGTATGCTTTTACTTAGTGCCTAAATAAACTTGTATGCTCAAAATGGTAGGAGTACTTGCACCAACACCAAGGTACAAGAGATTGGTGATTCAAATCCATCCGGATTTGTTTTCTTTTAAAATTTAAATTAAAACATGCAATTTGTGGCGAAATATATTGAGTTACATTATGCAATTTCTGCTGAACTAAATGCATTTTTAGTTGAACGAGATGCACTTTCAGCTGAACTAGATACACTTTCAGCTGAACTAGATGCACTTTCAACTGAATCAGATGCACTTTCAGCTGGACTATATGCACTTTCAGCTGAACTATATGCACTTTCAGCTGAACTATATGCACTTTTATTGAATTATATGCATTTTTGGCTGAACTCGAAACTGTAAGCCATTTCGACTAAACTCGATGCACTTTCGACTGAAATGTATGTTTTTTTTACTGAATTGTATGCACTTTTGACTGGACTATATGCACGTTCGACTGGACTATATGCACGTTTATTGAACTATATGCACTTTCGACTGAACTATATGTACTTTCGACTGAACTAGATGCGTTTTTTTGCTGAAATAGATGTATTTTGAGCAGAACTAAATGAAAATACCACTTTTTGATGGAAAAAATTGTCAAAATTCCACTTTTTGGTGAAAAAACAACTTTTCCGATGTAAAAAGTGGAGTCTTTTGAACAAAAATATTTTTTTTAATATTTTAATGGTTTTTTGTGATGTTTTTAAGAAAAATACATTTTTTTATGATTTTTTATAATTTTTTCATTTTCATTTTTTTTTGTGTGAATTTTTTGAAAAAAATACATTTTTTGTGAATTTTTTGAAAAAAATACATTTTTGTGATTTTTTTCGAAAAAGTGCATTTTTTGTTTTTTTTTATCTAAATTTTATGATTTTTGGTGATTTTTTCGGTTTTAAACATATTTTTTTTTGGGATTTCGTATAGATAAAGTATATGTATTATGTTTTGCTTCGGATAATGTCGTTTTGGTAAATAAAGTAAACAATTAAAAAGTTGTACCTAAATGGAATATGAACTTATGAAGGTATCTAGGGGGAATATAAGTCGTAAGGAGATACATACGGGGAATTCCACCCTTATTTAATAAAATTACGGGTTATGATATCATTTTAGATTAGGTAAAAATCATATTAAATTATTATAAACCGTTGATCAAGAAGAATTTTAAATGCGTATAACTTGTTTGAGATTTCTCTCTGCATATTTTTTTAGATACAATTTAATTATTTCCATAAAAAAATATTACGATTCAATTCTTTCTAAAAAACAAAAACAAAAACAAATTCCACGAGTAACTTGGATAATAGGGAAAATTAAGTTAAATTATAGTAATTACCGTGAAACCCCAATATTATTCTCAGTAATTATATCTTATTCATAGCAGTTTTTTACAAATTTAGTTACACATCCTAAGTTTATTAGTAATGGTTTTAGTTATTCAGTAGCATGACTATTAGTGTGACATTAAGTTATGGAGTAAGTATTTTGCTTATAGAAAATAGGGAAGTGATAGGACCAAATTAGTAAGTAAATTTAATTATAGATACGTATATTGTGCAAGTGGCATAGTTATCCAAACAAGTCCTAAGTTGTACGTAAATCAAAAACCAAACAGATTTATTTTGAAAACCATCTTCTTCGCACACATAAAAACTACATAGAGAGAGAATACGGTGGCCAAGAAGGATGCTAAAGAAATTAACCACCAGAACATCAATTTCCTTTAAGGTAAGTACTTTGATTTGTGATCCATCATTTTTGTAAGCAAGTACCTAAACCCTAAATGGATTAGTTTGGACGTGGATTGTAGAAACCATATGTAACTATAGGTAACTATAAAAAGAAAAGTAGCTAATATATATATAGTAGCTCTATTATGGTACTGCTATCAAGTCTAGAATTACATTTGCTTTTAGCGTTAATAGTTAGCAACTTATCCACTCACGTCGCCTGTATTATTTTCAGGTCATTCTCGGGTTGTTCGGACTCGGACCAGGTGAGTAATTTCGTACCGTATACAAACTTGATTTGTTTCCAGGCTTATTTGAGATTCTGCTGCATACTAATCGTTGTTTGCAACCTATTATAAGAGTATAGTTTCTGATTATATTTTTGTGAGTTATTATTCGACGATTTCAGAAAGATGGATTATGTTTAGAAAATTTGATATTTGAATTGATTATTTAGAGGTCAGAATTAATGACTTAAATTCCGAGAAACAGGTTTTTTAAGTGGTGTGACTTCGGTGGCTAGAGATTAAGCTACTTAAATGTGCGACTCTATTTTTTTCAACGGTATTGCAACATGTCTCTTAAGTGGGTTGACCTTACCGGATCGTCATAAAAATGAAACTAATTAAGTATTGGTCCATTTGGTGACATCATTAAAAAAAATTGCTGACGTCATCAAAAAAAATTAAAAATTAAAAACTGAAACGTTCTCTCTCTCTTTCTCTCTCACTCCTCTCTCTCTCCGAAAAAACGTCTTTGGACTGTATTCTCTCTTTAAACCGCCAACAAATCCCGTCATCCGACTGTATTCTCTCTCTTCGTTGATTTCAGAAAACAACATGGTGAATGTAATATTATTCAGAAAATATTATTCAGTGTCTGAAATATGCTGTTTTTTTAAAACAGTCTGAATACAAGAAATATGAACTCTTGAATACAATAGCTCAGACTGTTTTAAATTTAAAACAATCTGAATACAAGAAAAAACAGTATGAACTCTTAAAATTTAATAATAAACACAATTGATCTCTAAAACCTAACAAAAGCATGCATTGTTTTACAGAAAACAGTCTGAGTTATTATATAACAAGAATACAATAACTCGGACTGTTTATAATAACTCAGACTTTTTTCTGTAACTCTTGAATACAATTGCTCAGACTGTTTTTAATACAAGAAAAAATAGCATGAACTATTGAATTTTAATAATAAACGCAATTGATCTTTAAAAACCTAACAAAAACATGTATTGTGTTACACAAAACAGTCTGAGTTATTATATAACAAGAATACAATAGCTCAGACTGTTTATAATAACTCAGACTGTTTTCTGTAACTCTTGAATACAATAGCTCAAACTATTTTTTAAAACAGTCTGAATATAAGAAAAAACAGTATGAACTCTTGAATTTTAATAATACAAAATCATACGTTGTGTTACAGAACAGTCTGATTTATTATAATAAATCTCTAAAAACTTAAACTGAGCTAGCAATTTGAGCTAAACTCAGCAAGAAAAACGGAGCTAGCAATAAAAAACAGTCCGGAGGTTCTAGAGAGAGAGAACCTGTCCGTCGGAGATAGATAGAGCAATTTAAAAAAAATTCGTTCAGTGAGAGAGATATACAGCTGATAATTTATAGAGATGGTTTAGAGAGAGATAGTTTAGAGAGAGAGATATACAAGTGATAGTTTTAAAAAATAGAATATATATATTATATATAGTGAACCAATTCTTAATTAGTTTCAGAAATAATGGAGCAATTTTTAAATAAATTTTATAGCCGGACCAATGCTTAAATACTTTTTTTTGCCTATTTACAAAATAAATAAAGAGATGCAGCTTGGACTAAAACAGAAAAGAAGTGTGATACTATTTAACGTTTTTGTTTTGCAAATTTCTATAAATTTCGTTATCTTTTGCTAAGCTCGTTTATCTTAATCTCTCTTTAAAATTCTTTTCAGGTACGTGAATGAGCTAGGTGACAGAGTTGTTATGGGACCGGGTCGTAACCTCTATTAGGCGTTTATTCATTTAATTAAGTCTAATAGGATTTCGAATCTTTTCTTTATTATTGATTGAAACGAGCCATAAATATATTATTTTCATGGAAGATTTATCTTATCTCAATATATTGGATCATGAATATTTTCATTTCGGCATTAAATCAGAGCTTGCGACTAAATAATTTATGTTTGATTTATCTAATTCTTTTTCCCTTCCTTGTCAATGTGAGTGATTACTACTGTTCATTTGGTTGTTTTGGTAACTCCTTTCGTCTTAGACTTATGTGTTGCTGCTCATATACGTGGTACTCAACCGTGTTTGTATTCCGTTTTGGGGGTGTGACAATTACTAGCTTGGCTTATTTAGCATAAACAAACAAATATAACTAGGCTTAATTGTATCTAAAAATATTTTTTTCAATTAGGCCAATTAGCCCAAAACCAACGGTCGTAAAGTCCCTAAAACCGACTTTTTTAAAGCTCCCAATTTTATAACAAAAAGAAAATATATACTATTTCACAGATCATTATTGCTATGAAAGTTTCACTAGACTAAGTGGTAGGCCAAGAGAACATAAGTTTCGTTGATGTCATTAAATTAAATGCAGGTTTGAACATATATAAGTTACGTTGAATGGCCAACTCATTATTGGGAGGTGAATTAGAGAACATCATAATTACGGTTGCATTGTCGGCAAAACTCGTAGTTGAGAAAGTTATAAGTTTTGTTTATTTTAAATATTGCAAGTAAGTTTTAAATCTGATACGACAAATAATTTAAGTGTTAAGATCGATAAAATAATATGACAAGTAAAATAATTGTCAGTAATTTATTTACTCGGTAGATATCTGTAATATTAACGTGATGAGATATTTAAGTATTTATTAATATGCTCTCAAATATTATTTTGAGAAAAATTTAGAGTCAATTATTTTTTCTAGTGTAAATAAATATAATTAACGATATAATATTCTAAGATTAGTAAAATATTAATTAGATAATATTATATTAATATTATATATAATATTTATTAATTAATTACTAATATAAGTATGGTTAGAGTTATAGTTGGATATAAGTCTATTTCTTTTGCACTATGTATATGTTGTATCCTATGTATACTGTTACACGCTAAATAAAATAACACAGCTTAGAGTTAGGGTTTTGTAGCCTATATATACTGCTCCATGCTAACGAAAATAACACACATTAGAGTAATGATTTTTCCAAGGTCCATAGAATACGAGAGTCCACCTCTCTTATGGACCAAGACAGTATTATAGAAATACGGGCGAAGATCAAGTGTGATCAACTTCTTCCCATAGATATTTATGTATCGTTTTTGTTTAATTCATATACACTATAATCAGGATTCAATCTCAGTTTTTCGCTGCAAAATAAAACGTTTTTCGAACCGTCCCGTCTGATTTTCCCAAAATTGAAATAGTAACAAAATAATATGTTGAGCATGCATAACTCATGCAAACTGAAATTCCCATCCATAGTTCTATTTGCTGTAAAACTGATGGTTACAACCAACTTAATCTGATGAATAAATAACGTTTGTAACTTTGAAAGCAAAAAAACACAAGAGGTTGTAACGAAGTTCACCCTACCAGGGCTACGTATTCGGAACACTCACTCAGTTTGTAATATTATTTCAAGCCTACAAAATAGCACACAAACTTATGAAAAACTCTCAGACCCACTATAGATTTTTCTACATATCACTATTTCGCTATTACTAAATAACTAATACTTATAAACAATAACATCCCTTCATTATTACTCTCATATTTTTTTCTCACGTGTATTCACTCTAATTTGAGTTCTTTATAATTTTAGAACACACAATTTTTTACAAGTAAGTATGAGACTATTTATAAGAATAAAAGTGATAGAACATAAAAATTAGACCCGAATATATCTATTCGGGTATCAAAAGCCCAAACATTAGTAGAAGGTATCCAATGCTTGAATAACAAGACGCATGGTGTAAAAGCACTTTCCACACTTAGGAATGGGTAATTATACCATAAATATCTTAGCCCAATTAGCGAAGGCCACAGTGGAAAAGCCCATGAGGTGACGCATGAGATGAAGTCATTTGTCAACATCTTATGAGGCTCAATTGTCTATAAATAACCAAGTACTTTCACTAAAAGAATGACCGAAAATCCATTTCCAAAATATAAAGAGAAGAGAAAAGAGAGAAACTTGTCAGAGATTATCTCACTAGAAAGCAAACCGAGCAAGACTAAAGACCGAACACCGAAGACAAAGAAAGACCAAGATTAAGAGCAAGTTGTAATAACGAGCGCAAGTGTAATAAGAAATTGTAATCCGAACAAGTTGTAAAACCGAGCAATAATAAAGATTAACGAAGTGTCCGATATTTACTGTCTTTTACTTGCTATATTATTGTTGAGAAGCATAACGCCAACCCATCAAAGTTTATGCTTTATCAAAAAGTTTTTTCAAATTTTCGCACGCCGTATCTTCAATCTTCAAAGATTTTGTCTACCTATTTCCATGCTTGATTGATTGAAGATTTGACCACCATCTTTGTAAGATATTTAAAGATAAATCTTATTAGTATCACATATCTATTTTACCTCCAAATCTCTTAGTAAATTCGGCTGATTCTTTGCTTGTAACAAGGAGATTGGTTAGCTCCTTTTTATGAGTAAACTCCTTTCAATCTTTAAGAAAATATTTTATTCATCTATGATTCTCATAAATTCAGCACAAACAAATTTAATGAAATCTGTTAGCACAAGTTAATATATAACTTAAAGTAGGAGATAATATATTTATTCAAAAAGATTCCTACATGACAATATTTTTGATAGATTTATATATGGAACAATATATATTCTGATTCAAACTTATACTCAGCAAATCAGTAACTAATCACTGAATAAGAAAATATTTTATTTAACAAACTTTAAGAAATACACTAAATCTTTTCATAAGATAATATATTTTTAAAAACAAATCCCACACAATTTGAAAATATAATTAGCGTTCTTTAATACGTAAATATTTTCAAAACATATAACATATATAAAAACGTGAGAATATAATCTGCATTGATAAAATATTTTGCAAATCAAATAAATGCAGAAAACACAGATTTTACAGAAATCTGCAGAAGCATGTTGCAACTGCCCGTTGTAAACAGGAATACCAGTAAATTTTATTGCAAGCATAATACACAAATATTTTGACATAATCTAATACGACAACAAATTAAGTAATTTTAATAAGTCACCTTAATTTCGAACATAAACATATTAATTAATCATTATATTGACATTAATAACAAATTTCATACATTTTTAACCCATAAGGAAGATGGGTTAACTTATTGTTGAGGTTCTTGGGAAATAGAAAATATTTAGTATATAGTATAAACACACTTTATGAAGAAATACAAGGAAGATAATTCAGTGCATGTGATACGTAATCATGGACTCAGATTAGTTCGGATTTTATTCTTTGATGATATTTTAATGACTTTCGTACATAGATGTGTAAAGATAAAACAATATAAATAACGCACAGAATTTGTTTTTTTATTCATAAAAGGAACTTTAGGGTATATACGCTGTAGACAGGCTGAAAATCACATGGCTAGAGCAGAAAGGGATATTGAATGAAGGATCAAATAATTAAAATTCGGAGGAATGGGTATTACACGTTTGTAACTTCAGAAAATATTTAATGCCATGCATATATACATGCTCGGTATCTAGAATGATTCATGATCGGAAAACAAATAATTTATACAACAAACAAAGCAATGTAGTGAGACGTACTGTATGGGATCTACAACCAAAATGGTGGATATCTTGTTTTTATTTTTCATAAATCAATACGCTGCCCTATATATGTCACATTAGTTAATATGTGACGAGTTTATTTGTTTGTCTGTTTCTAACACTATTTATCGTTACATATATTAAAATCGAGTGTTATTTATAAGTAGGAGCTCACTCGCATGGTTACTATATATACTAGCATGGACATTTACAAAAAATAAAATGAATTATACTTGCTCCCTTCTCATATATACTAGAGGGTATAATATTAATAGTGTCGTAGACCATATTTATATTATATTTGTTTTACACAAAATGTAATTAGTACTATATGAGTTATAAGACTAATTAATTATATTGCATTTTAGATTAATAAGATGGTATCACTAATAATACATATATGATGGCATTATTTATATCACACATTATACTATCATGCAAACAAACATGGCCGTGATGTTTTAAGGACGTTAATAAATGTTGGTTAAAGTTATTTATACTAATAAATTTGTTTATCAATTTTCAAATATATCCTTAAAAATAATGATATTTAAGATTTGCAAATTAAGAACAATACTCGCTAATAATGGGCATATGATCGAAACTATAATTTTTCAAATACAAGTTGGACTATTTTTTTGGAATGAAAAACAAAAACTATCATTGTATGGGGCAGAGGGAGGGAGAGTACTAATTGGGAGCAGAAACTTAATTTTAAAGTCTTATATATAGAAGCGTAGGAATTATATTAACATGATTAGAGGACGAGAGGTGTTAAAACGTCATTTTTAACTTATTTTAATAAAAATACATGGTTAAAAATTAAAAAAATTATAATTTTTAAAATTATAGAGGGTGTCGTAGCACCCGATGGTCTGCATTTAGCTTCCCTAAACATCAATCAACGTAATAATACTTTAATTTAATAAAACCGGAACTCGAGTTCAAGTCAAACTGAAGCACATGCATGACTTAGTGAGAAAGTTATATATATAGTGTTAAGATTTTTCTGATCCTTCCCATTTTTTAATTTCTTCCGGTAACGTATAAATATTATAATACATTGTTTAGTTTCTCCCCACATGGATGCTAATGCTATTTGGCCAAAGGTCAAAAGGTTAAATTATTTTAGGAATTTTCCTTCTTTAATTATCCTTATTAAGAAAATAGTTTCTTTCAAAACGTAGGCTCGATGGTAATGATCCAAAAATCATTAGCATTGCACCATTCAATTTGATTAGGAGTTCACAGTAAATAAGTTTTAGAAGATAATTAAAGTACTCGCAGAACTGAAATTTTAAGATTAAAAAGTAACGCGGTTCAATTTATAAACAATTGAATACATCGGGCTTATGATTCTGATTCCATGAAATAACAAATTAATTTTCAATCGGAACCAGGCGCCATAAACTTGAAATTTGGGAATAACCCCATTTTAAATAAAAATCTAATAGTATGTTTTTCCAGTTAAACAACAAAATAATCCCAACTTCTATATTAGTACGAATTAGAAATAACGTTACATTAAAGCAAATGACGTTTCTTTTCCAAGTGTCAAGAGTGTTTTTTTGAAACTTTGTCCAAGATCCTAAAAATTAAAATGATTTAAGAAACCAATAAATTATCAAGAAAAATAGTGACAGCCAAATTAGTAATTGGCATAACTTGAGAACTGCCAAATTGTCACTTGTGTGATTGTGATATAATCACTCTTAATTTCTTGATTCGATAAGTTTTAAGAGAATAGTTAGAAAATTATATCTTTAATTTCGTTTCAGTTACCGCAACCATTTGGGGTTTCTATAATACAAATTGATGTTTGAATCTTTTTCAAGGATATATCGTACAATCACACCAGTGAAGTTCATATTTACCATTTCAGCTACAACTAGAAATGTACATTTATTTACGTTCGTCATGATTCATGATAAAAAAAAATCTTTGGATCACAAAATGGGTTAAAAAAAATAATAGTGACGATTCTGGATGTTTTGCCAATCTCCCCGATTACTTTACCGCTAAATCGAAACGTTTAAATTTTATTTGGGTTTTATACGCTAAATTATTTAATTTTAACGATTTGAGTACTCATTTTTCAATTTTAACAATTTGGATACCACACTATAATAAACTTTCCAATTTATATAGCACACTATAATAAACTTTTCAATTTACATATCACACTATAATAAACTTTTCAATTTAGGTAACATGAGAGAGTAATTTTGTCATTCTGTACCAAAATATATCATACTATAAAAACGTTTTCTTCCAATTTCACACATAACAAAAATCAACACATAGTCCAAATTTAGAGGGAAACGTTGTTCTAATATGATATATTTTGATGCAGAAGTATAAAATTACTCTCTCACGTTTATTTTTATCAAGCACGTGCTGTCATGTGACATGATTCCGTGATTAATTTAGACAGTGGTATCTAAATTGGACAGTTTTTTATAATATGATATCTAAATTGAGAAATTTGAAAGTTAAAAGTAGTTAAACTGTTAAAACCAATGTGTAATAAACTTATTTTTTTCCAATTTTATTTATTGGAAAGCAAATCCAGTTATGTAGTTCCAAATCCATCGCTTATAATTAATTATTCAAGCAAATGAAAATTTGCAAGGGTACAATTAAATAAAATACCGAAACAATTTCTTAGAGCTCACTCATTGGCTACCTAAATTATCGTCGAAAGAGTTATATATACAATTCAAGGAAAGGAAAATGTTTCCTTGAAACCTGAAACTCACAAAATAAAACTCAGAAAAACTAATACAGTCCCTGAGATTTTAGTTACTTCTTTGTCGAAAATCTTCCAAATTCTTCTAGATGCTAATTTCGGATACAACTAAACCCGAATACATCCATGACCGTGTCATTCCCAAGTCTTAGCCCTTCCAAGACCTTTTCGAAGACGATGACATGACAGGGTATCCTTAGCGCCCCATCATATCCGTATTCCTGGGCAGCCTCATTGAGCAGCTGTACGATTATGGGATGGTTCACGAGCTTTGCGCTAACCACATATCGTCGCATCTCGTCACCAACATATACTGGCAGGTGCCCCTCGGGCACAGAAGCGGATCTGGTTTTGGAGCGGCTAAACTTGGTGGCGCATGGTGTGTGAGGGTCGGACACGAGGAGAGAGTAGTGAGGCGAGTGGGTCACTTGCGAAAGTCTCTTGATTAGCTTCTTCATTGTATATATATATTTATATATATGAATGTGTTTCGATAGAAAGAGAGACCAGAATGGGAAAAGGGGAAGGACTATATATAAAATGGAGGGGAGAAAGAGTGTTAATTCAAGTGAGAATTCTTTAAAAAAATAAAATTATTATTCTTTATTTTGTATGTATCATTAGCTCCACCACCACCAATTATTTAATTAAGTCAGAATGTGCATGTACAACTTGTACGACTCTTTAGTTTTGTAATAAAAATATTTCGTTACAAATTTCTTTTATAGAAATTTCGAACTATAGATCTATGGTAGTGCTTGAGTGGCCTATAACTTTTTTATTTATTTATGAAAAGTGAGGGCGCATGACAACTTACAGTCTTACACCAAAAAAAAAAAACATTAATAACCCTTATACACTCTTTGCATTTTTACTCTCATTTTTATTAATTAATGCACATTCTTCTAAAAACTAAACATATAATTTTACACAAAGTTTTTTTTTTCTTTTCTATTTTGGTAAAATAGACTTATATTGTGAAATAGACCAAAATATTATACTGAATTTATATTTTGAAACGAGGGAAGTATTATTTTGTCATTAGGGTATTGAGTCAAACTGCAAAGACCTTTTTCCCAGGGACGGACCCAGGGGGTGGATGGGGTGGCCGTGACCACCCCGACGACGATTTTTAATTTTTATTTTATTTTATTTATATGTGTAATTTAAATGTTTCTAACATATATGCATTGATGGTCCACCTAATTAAACAGAAGCGCTGTTAGTGTAGTTGTAAAATTGGTTTTAATGTATTGGAATGTTAAGAGTTCAAATTATGCTACCTTCTTATTTTTTAAAATTTTACGTTTTTTATCTTAAAATTACCAAATTTCGTATCATTTGTCTTTAACTTCATGTTTATTTTATCATATGTTAAACATAAAAAAAATCTTTATTTTTGTATTAAAGGTTATTTATTTTATTTTCTATTTGAAATATTTTTTACATCACGACCCCATAAAAAAATCATTCTGGTTCGCCCCTGCCTTTTCCCATCCAACAGTTGTAAACTTTTCATATCTTTTGATGATTAACTAATATTTCAAGAAAAGTGTTACTATAATTTAAATTTTGATGAAGTGATTATTTGATGTGGCAAATGGAATCCACTACCATTTGACAGTGAATATGTATAAGATTATTGCTGGAAATAAACTAAAAATATCTGTTTAATCTTATTGTTAACATCGCTAGAGCATCATCGTTGATATTATAGCGTCACAAAGCAAACTTATTTTTAGCGAGTCAAATTAGATACTCCTATATAGTAAGTTGTTTTTTAAATTTATCGACTTTTTTTCCTAGTATCTCATAGGAGTACTAAGTTAGTCCATTGCTGGATAACAACTGTAGACTATGCAGATGCACAGTTTGGAGTTTTAATTATATGATATTGTTCAGACTTCTGAGTTTTAAATAAAATCAGCTGACTAATTTCTAAAAAAAAAAAAAAACAATTAACATAAACATACTGTATACTTATTATAGGAACAAAAACATAAACTAAAAAATTAAAATATTAAAAACATATCTTGTATTAATAATTAATAAAAAAACAAAAACTTTATTCATCACTCATGATCTATTTCATGTCTCTCTCCTCATCTCGCTCTCTTCAGTCTATCTCTGCTTCTCTTTCTCTCTCTCTTCGATCTCTCCTCATTCATCTTTTTTTCCGATCTCTCTCTGCTCTTTCTTCCTCCTCTCTCCAATCTCTCTCTCCTCCGTCTTCTTTCTCTCTTCAATCTTTCTTTCCTGCTCCTTCTCGCTCTCTCCGACCACTCTTCCTTCCGCTCTCTTTCCGATCTCTCTCCTCCTCTTCACTCTTTTTTTCTGATCTTTCTCTCCTACTCGCTTTCTGTCTCTCCGATCTCTCTATTCGGTGGAAATTGAAATGCAGACATCCGTCGGAGTGGGCGGCGAATATGTAGAGCGAGCTCGAAAACTTAAAAGGAGAGGCCCACAACGACGACGTGGTAGTTCGAGATCAGAGAACGGGTAAATGTTGAATTTGTTAACTAGTCTATAAGGTTGAAAAATAAGTGTATGGATTCCGTGAATTAAAGGTACGAATTTGAAAATTATGAATATGAATTATGTAAATAAGGATATGAATTCTGTAAATTGTGGTATGAACTTTGAAAATAAGGGTGAACTGTACGAATTAGGTTATAAACTTTTAAAATAATTGTATGAAATTTTGCAATAAGAGTATAAAAATATACAAATTAGGGTATGAACTATTAAAATAAGGGTATAAACTATTGAAATAAGAGTATGAACTTTTTAAATAAGGGTATGAAATATACAAAGTACAGTATGAACTTTTTGATATGTTTTAATTAATTAGAAATTTTTAGGTATATTTTTGTTAATTTACTTTCAAAAGTAATATGTTTTGTTAATTTATCTATAAAAAAAAAACTATTATTTGGAAATGTGGGTGATACATGCTAAACATTAAACAATATTATTAAAACAAGAGTATATGTAAAAACCCCTACTCTTATTTAATTTTTATTCTTAAAATATCCTTCTTAATATTATTATTAATTCTACTAGCTAGTAGTAAAATATAAATATTAAAAAGCTTAGGTACTGGTGTTAAGTAAGTAACAACTAAAGGACCTGTTAAGTTATTTCTTTTATGATAGATTAGTACTAATGACTTGGCGAAAAACCGGAAAAACCGAGCCGAACCGAAAAAAACCGAAACCGAAAAAAATTCGGGTCGGTTTCGGTTTTTAGTAAAACCGAACCGAAAAAGACCGAAAAATAAAAAATAAAACCGAAAAAAACCGAAACTGGACCGAAAAAACCGGTCCGGTTCGGTCCAAAAAATAAAAAGACCGAAAACGAAAAAAACCGAACCGAAAAATATGCCCAGTTTTGGTTTCGGTTTTGCCAAAAACCGAACCGGACCGGATTCAGCCCTACTAATGACTTTTAATTGTGAAAACGCATAAAAGAGAGTTAAGAGGCAGAGAAGGAGAAACGACTATGGTAACCGAAATAATAAAGTTTAGAGCATCAATATCAGAGTTATATATATATATTGGGTTATCAACCTTTACTAAGTGTAATTCACCGCAAAAGCAGAGTTTACGTAATGGGAAATGTTTTTACCCATACATTTCTATACACTACAAAAAAATGTCCGGTTCCCATCGGAAAAAACGGTTGCGATTTAACGAATTTTGTTGCTATTTCATACTCAGCAACACTTTTGTAACATAATACAAGCTGACGGCAATGTAGATGTCGCTATATTTTGTAACAGAAATTGTAACATAATGGTAAATAATGCATTAGACCAGCGACATGAATAAGGTGTTGCTAGTTTCGTTGTTGCTGGAGACAAATGAGCAACACTATTTTAACATAAAATAATTGTTGGCGATATGTTGCTATATGAACATTTATTTAAGTTTTATTTTTAAGAATTTTACTTAATTGTGTTGCTGTTGTGTTACTATTAAAACATATAATTTATAATTTATTTTTTCCCTTCATTTTTTCTGTTGCTATGCGAGTTGCCAATCCATTCAAATCATGTTGTTGTAATGTTGCAAACTTGATGCCAAAATTACAATTATATATATATATATATATCATTCTATTATAATAAGTCAACCAAAGTCAAATGAGGCTACCAAATTTAGCCATTTTTTTTCCAAAAATACTCTTATATTTTTTTATTAATTACAATAATATCATTCTCACATAAAAAAAATAAAAAAAATAAAAAAATAAAATAAAAAATAACAACTAATAACACTATGTGTCCCTTATTAACAAACAAACATTCTTTTAAGTCTTATAATATTTTTTTTTATATTATCCATGTATTTTTATCATAATTACACTTATTTTCTATATTTTTATTGCATTACGCGCCGCACACGCAACGCGTGGAGCACGATTACTGGTATATATATCAGCTCATCACACAATAAACAGAATCCAATTTGAAACGAATCAAACTAAGAAACACGCATTTGATTAACTTCGACATACATTTAAGAAGCCTACTAATCAACCAATATTACCGGGTACTTACCCAGTATTTTTTTTTTTTTACAAAATTCGATTCGCCCAATACATCAACCCCAAAATGACAGAATACTAATTAGTTGTTTACAAAACATGTTACTTGCCCACAAAATGTGATAATATCCACCCATGATCAACCTACGTCAATGTCTCACATCATTGGATCGCTTGTACACAAAATAAGCTACTAGCAAAATATCATACTTCTACAATTTAACGCTACAAACAGAACACCTTCCCCACTCTATGATTCATCATCAGCAATTTCTTCATCACTTGCACCATCAGTTGCGTCACGTGAAACTTGAATTGGACTTGTAGTTTTCGGAATCCGTGGTAAGCGTGCAATTAGCTCTTGCATTTGAAGAAGCGTCCTCTAAAAAGGAGAAAACCTTGACTCGACCACTTTACCAATGCGTCGTTCAGAGTGCTCCTCGTTTTGTCGACCATGATCAACTAAGGCCTGCTGGATGATCTCTTGAATAATATTTAAAAGAACTGGTGGTTGCTCAGAACTTGATGAACTTTGGTCGACAGATGAGCTCTGTGAACCTTAACCATAAACATCACCAGAATTGGTTTTTCCGCCAACAACCTCCAAGTATATATTATCATCCGTAGGCATAGTAGAACAATCGGCTAGCTGCACGAGCTACAACTTTCTTTCATTAAATGCAGCCTGTATTAAACCACAAAAAGCATAGCTCAAAGCCATAATAAGGGTAAAATTAAACACGACTAATAACCAACACAAGCTAATTAGATCAATGAACTCCACACATTATAAGGAATTTATATAGATAATAATCAATGTCCCAATGGCTCAAACAAAGACTTAAACCCTTGCCTTCATTATCTCTTTTCAAGAAGCAAACATGAATTTCATTCAGATAAACAAAGACAACAAAAATATGTTCATATAAGGGTCGAGTCGAGTTGTTCAACATTTCACTTGCACATAAGTAATAATAGCCCAATGATTATGGAAAACAAAATAGAAAGTAACGATTAACCTACACCTACAAAGCAAGAACCCTGTGAGAAACAATCAAGACGATTCAAATCCAGACCAAGAGAACAACATTGAAAAGCAGGTTCGAAAAACAGAGCATTTAACTTTGGATTTTGTATTAGAAATTTCGTGTAATGAGCTTGCTTTAGTCCAATTTGGATCAACACATAATTAGTGAACTAACTCAGATTATGCAAATTTAGGATCAACACATAATCAATGTTAACAATTGGTTAAAATCATGCCACGTATTAAACCTGGGGCTTAATTTTCAAGTGAAACTCAGCAAAAACCACCAACCCATATTAAACATACTAATTTCATATAAGAAGAATGAACTTAGTTAAATAGCAATTATCTAGCTGCTAATCAGTATGTAAATGAGAGGTAAAAGTGTTCTCCCACTTGTCAACATATTGAATATAAAAAAGAGGAAGGGAATATGTTTGCTTACATCAATTCTGGCCGACTTCTCATCGACAAAAACTTTATCAGATTTTCTTCGATGGGTCAGGTCGAACAATTCATTATGGGCTGGTTTCCTCTTCAGCTTCTTCTCTAACTTTCGAGCATGATCTGCAAAAGTTATTGAACCCCCACTGTGCTTTGAGCATTGTCCAGTGTCTCCACCTATACGAGCCTCCCGTTTGAGTCTTGACAATTCCAAAGCCTCAGGTGTGTTCTAATCAGCAGTCCACCTACTCCAGACATCCTCCGGAATATAATCTTTCTTCCGGTCATTGATAAAGTCACGGTACTGCTTCTCGGCTACTGTGTTCCAACAATGTTTCACTGGCTTATCCATACCTCCAGGCCATTTGGAGTATTTCTAAAATAAAATAAAATATAAAGACATGAAAAGAGAGACAAACAAAAGAACCATAGTATAATTCATATTATTAACTTTCTGGTATATAAACTTACTAACTTACTAGTAACTGCTGTGATTACTCTAGTGTTTTTAACTTGGTGTAATTTCATTTGGATTATGTGATATGGTAGGATAACGTTTAACATAATATCATTGCAATCTCTGATATCATGACATACTTTTTACCTTTAAAAGAAGTTAAAAAGATTAGACAAAAAAAAAGCATACACTTATCAAACCAAAACTAAGTACTGATCTAGCCATTAAATAAAGGGATTCAAAGTAAAATAAATTGGCAAGAAGCAAAAACATTCATTAAAAATTGATAAAATTGAAAGAAAAGAGTTAACCGAACTCATCCCAATAAAAGTTCTTCATCCCTCCTTGCATACGTTTTCATGGATGATTTGTCCTAACGTTGATGCAACAGATGGTTCAAACCTGTTGAAAAAAGTGGAAAAATAATAAAACAAATGATATAGAGATAGAAAAAAAAGCTTACAAAAAATAAAAACAGTTACCGTTTTGTTCTCCCTGGCACTACCCTTAATGGTATCAAAAGGTCTTTCTCGATATTGTCGTCCTGGTTGGCCTGAGAAGCAGCAGCAGCAATTGCAGCGGCAGCAGCAGAGGCAGTTGTCTCGGCAAGCTCAGCAGCGGCAGTGGCAGCAGCTGCAATTACAGCTGCATTCTGAGCAATGATGGCGTCAGCTGCAAGCGTTGTGATCGGAGGACTATTACCCATGCTAGACAATGACCTAGGCCTCAATGGTAATGTGGCATCAGTCGGGATTGAGGTCCCTACACTGTCGTCGGGACTATGAGGTATATCTTGTAGTCTGTACTCTATCGAACGACTAGAAGATCCAAACTCATGATTTCCTTGTCGATCGGCTCTATGTTCTCCAGCTCCATGACCAGCGGGTCCATGACCAGCAGGTTCAGGACCACCAGGTCCAGAACCACCAGGTCCACAACCACCACAAAAAGGTACTCTGCCACCCATCTAAATAAAAAGGGAGTATGAAAATACAGGTCGTGGACAAGAAAATTAAATAAAAAACTACATTATTTAAGTACTTTAACTTGTAAAATGCAAAATAACACAAGACTTATTCGGTCACAACTTTTAAGCAAATAGGCTAGATTTTTTGAGAGCTCACTTTCAATTACTCATAACTATTAAGACTAAATCAAAAGAGAAAGCACAACCTTTGAGCAAATAAGCTAGATTTATTGAGAGCTGGTTTTCTCATTATTTATAATTGTTAAGACTAAAGCAAAAGAGAAAACACAACTTTTAAGCAAATAAGCTAAAATTTTTGAGAGCTCGCTTTGACATTACTCATAACTATTAAGACTAAAGCAAAAGAGAAAGAACAACTTTTAAGCAGAATAGTTCATATCAGAATAGATTTTTTTTTCTGATAAGCAGAATTACTCAACTTGTATGATGGTGAAGTCATAGAGTCTAAATAAAAAGCAAAAAAAATACAAACAAGAGCAGCAGCTGGTCATTTCTCAAATTGTAAAAAACTTAAAACTTTAAGATGGGTTTTTCTCACAATCAAAAACTCTAGTGGGAAACACCTAACGATCAATAACCTTAAAAGAAAAGATATAACAGTAGCGTGTGCCAATTAAAACGTTTTACATTCATAAAAATAGGTATATTAACTTTAGGGGTTAGTATTACAGTAAAAAAAAACACATGGGGCCAAAATTCTGGAATAAAACGTTAATTTTCCTAATTTAGAGCATAAAAGCCAAGATTTAGAGCCTAAGAGTTCAAACAAAAAGTAGTCTGCATAATAATCCTCAGTTATAAACATGCAATATATAAACAAAACCTTGTTAGAAAATTAGGGTATGATAATCCTGGATAACTTCGAAGAATCGTGTTCGTACACTTTCCGAACAAAGTATTTCGACCCTATTATTGCCTGGGTTCACGAAATCTTTGTGGGGATAATTCTTGAAGAACAATCTGTTTCTGGCAATGAGAATAGATTAGGAATGTAGAGAGAATTTTTTTATATATTTTTTTTTTTTCAAAACCGAGGCCAAATGACTTCTTATATAGGAGATCAATAATTGAAACTGAAAGGAAGCAACCGTTCGGAAAGGAAGCAACCGTTCGGAAAGGAAGCAACTATTCTTATGTCTGTTGGGAAAGGGTCCAACTATCCAACCAAATGACTTCTCATGTCTGTTGGGAAAGGGTCCAACTATCCAACCAAATGACTTCTCATGTCTGTTGGGAAAAGGTTCCAACTATCCAACCAAATGACTTCTCATGTCTGTTGGCAAAAGGTCCAACTATTCAAAATTTTCCGGAAAGGAAGCAACTGTTCGGAAAAATTTTCGCTCGGGGCGCTGCCCCACACCCCGTTTCAATTATTCATATTCAATTATACGTTGGCTCGACGAGCGTGCACTCCGCACTTCCCTAACTCGTTTCCGAGTTTAACGCATTATTGCATCGGCCTATAATAAATCACATTACTACTAAAATATATTGATGATACTAAAATCACCAACAAATCCCCCCATTTTAGTGTAATCCTTGATTTACTCAGTATATACAATAATATATACAGGGTATAACACACAGGTATAACAATCAAACAAATGCATAGATAAAAATGTCTTACGATTGAATTTTCATCTTAGTACAAATACACATTCCAAATACTCGAAAATCTAGGTGTCACAACGATTGAACCCGTCAATCCATTTGAATATCTGAAGATATAGTACACATATGTTTCTTACAATACTCTACTATTCATACTTGACACTTTACAAGCCATGTGTCCTTATCCATTAATAAGCATATAGAAAGCCAAGTCCAAGCTTCTTGAAGCGGCAAAACTTCATGCTCACATAGGTGATCCTTTTAATCTTGCACCTGCATTTGCAATTTTTCAAAAGAACCATTAAGAAGATTTACTTCAACCTAGCCATCACTTGCAGGTCTGAGCACATACCTTGGGAAGATAAACACAATTGCTCCAATCTCTAACTATGATCTTTCCACATTGAATTCTGCTTCTAACGTTGTATTCGAAGGGAATTGGGTATACCACAGCTAATAGATTTAAATGGACTTTAATCCCATCCCAATTACCGACTTATTCACCAAGTCTCTAGCTAACCCCTTCGTCAAGTGGTCAGCTAAGTTTTGTTGCGACCGAACAAAATCAATAGATATCACCCCATTCATGATTAATTCCCTAATCATACTATGTCTAACACCCAAATGTCTAGACTTTCCATTGTATATTTGACTATAAGCTTTAGCCAGTGTGGCAGTACTATCACAACGGATAGAAATTGGTGATATCGGTTTAGGCCATATCGGAATCTCATATACCAAGTTCCTGAGCCATTCCGCTTCTTTACCAGCAGCTGCTAATGCTACAAACTCAGATTCCATTGTGGAACCAGTTATACATGTTTGCTTCTTGGAAGCCCATGAGATGGCACCTCCCCCAAGCAAGAACACCCATCCACTTGTAGAGGATGAGTCTTCAGCATTATTTATCCAACTAGCATCCGAATAACCCTCTAACACCAAAGGAAATCCCATATATGCCAATCCATAATTCATAGTACCCTTCAAGTACTTGAATACCCTAGTTATCGCATGCCAATGATGTCTACTAGGATTACTAGTAAATCTGCTCAACTTTCCAACCGCATAAGCAATATCCGGTCTAGTGCTAATCATAGCATACATCAAAGAGCCTATAGCTCTTGAGTATTCAAGTTGATCCACAGGTTTACCTGTATTTGGCATAAGCTTTTCTCCCGGATCCATGGGAGTACTTACTGGAGAACAACTTTCATAATTGAACTTGTTGAGTATTTTCTCAATGTAATGAGATTGCGTAATTACAATCCCCTTATTCTCCCGTTTAATCTTAATACCAAGAATAACGTCCGCTTCTCCCATATCTTTCATGGAGAACTTTGATGACAAGAAATTCTTCGTTTTATCAACTTGATTTTGGTCGGTGCCAAAGATCAACATGTCATCAACATATAGACAAATGAAAACTCCTTTACCGGATGTGTTAAATTTGCTATATACACATTTGTCTGCTTGGTTTAGAATGAAACCATTAGACAAAACAACTTCATCAAACTTTTGATGCCACTGCTTCGGAGCTTGTTTCAGCCCATACAGCGACTTAACTAGCTTACACACTTTATGCTCATTACCAGGCATTACAAATCCTTCAGGTTGCTTCATATATACTTCTTCTTCCAAATCACCATTCAGAAATGCTGTTTTGACATCCATTTGATGAATCACTAGATTATGAATAGCCGCCAAGGCAATCAACAATCTAATAGTAGTGATACGGGCAACTGGAGCATAGGTATCGAAATAATCAATCCCTTCCTTTTGTCTGAAGCCTTGGATAACTAATCTAGCTTTAAACTTGTCAATTGTACCATCGACTTTCATCTTCCTTTTGAAGATCCATTTGCAACCCAATGGTTTGCAACCTGGTGGTAAATCAGATAATACCCAAGTATTATTTTCCATGATAGAACCAATCTCTTCATCAATTGCTTCTTTCCAAAAAACAGAATCTCGAGATTTCACAGCTTCATCATACGTTCTTGGATCCTCCTCTATACTATAACAATAATAGTATTGAGTACCAATCTGATCTCTTGATCCCTCAACTAAATATAGTTGAAAATCAGATCCATAAGATCTAGATTTTCTAGCTCTTTTGCTCCTACGGGGTTCAAGTGTCTCACTTGGCACATCAATTGAATGATCATCCCTTAGAGATTCATCTGAATTAGGTATAGAGTCCTTTGGTCTAGGTATAGAAGAGAAACAATTCTCATCAAATATGGCATCTCTCGATTCTATAATCGTGTTAATAGAAATCGAGTCATTAGGTTCTATAACATAAAACCTATAGGCCTTGGAGTGCTCAGCATATCCAACAAAGATGCAAGTTATACCCTTTTCACCCAAAGTTTTCCTTTTTGGGTCCGGGAGTCTAACCACGGCCCTATAACCCCAAACACGTAAAAATGTTAAGTTTGGTCGTTTCTTATACCAAAGTTCATATGGGGTAGTCTTGTTCCTTTTATTAGGAACCCTATTTAACAAATAGCAAGCCGTTAACATAGCTTCTCCCCAAAACCCTTCACTTAAAGCAGAGTAAGATAACATGGCATTCACCATTTCTTTAAGAACTCTATTTTTCCTTTCAGCCACACCATTTTGTTGAGGTGTATAAGGTGCCGTAGTCTCATGAATGATTCCTACGGATTGGAAAAATACAGGATCATAATATTCACCACCTCTATCTGTACGCAATGTTTTAATCAACACATTCTGTTGCACTTCAACTTCAGTTTTATAAATTTTGAATTTATCTAAGGCTTCATCCTTAGCGTGCAACAAATAGACATAACAGAATCTAGATGCATCATCTATGAAAGTGATAAAATATTTTTTATGCCCTAATGATGGAGTAGCATGCAAATCACATAAATCACTATGTATTAATTCAAGAATGACAGATTTCCTTGTTATACTTTTAAAAGGTTGCCTAGTGATCTTTGTTAACATGCAAGTTTTACATTTTTCTACATTTTCATTAAAAACAGGAATTAAATCATCTTTAGACATTTCATGCATTCTTTTATAATGTACATGTCCTAGACGAGCATGCCATAACGAGAAGTTGATAACATTCGAAGAAGACATAAATACAGAACCAGAATCATTAGGAACTCCATTCAAATTCATCATAAACATACCATTATTATAATATCCAAATCCTACAAACACACCAGACTTCGATAGAACATATTTATCGGATTCACACACTTGCTTGTATCCAAGCTTATTTAATACAGGACCAGAAATTAAATTCTTACGTAATTTAGGAACATACAAAACATTAAACAAAGTAATAGTCTTTCCAGAACTGAATTCTAACACCACGTTTCCTTTGCCTTCAACGGGAGCGAAGTGATCATCTCCCATGTAGAGGACAGAACCATCTTCCACTGGAACAAAACTCTTGAACCAGAAACGATCCTTGCAAACATGTGTTGTGGCGCCTGAATCAATCCACCACGCGATAGCATCATCCTGCACATAAAATGCTTCAGAATTTAGTGAAACCGAATGTTTAATCAAACTATTCAAATCACGAATTGATTTCTGACCTTGGTTTTCGGATTGGTCCTTAGACCCTTTTCCTGAACCACTTGCATTCGCGTTGTCGTGCTTTTTGCCGAAACGGCAATCCCTCTTGAAGTGGCCTGTTTTGCCACACTTCCAGCATTCTAGTTTCGGTTTCTTGTTAGCACCGAAACTGCCCTTATTGTTCTTGAAAGCACGCTTCTTTCCTTTGTTTTTGTTGTTATCGTTCTTACCACCCCCTTCAACCATATTAACCGAGGGTCCAGCAATTTGTTTGCCCTTTCCTTTGTCATCCTCCTGCGCTCTTAGAGATTCTTCTATGCGCAAGTGACTTCCAAGTTGGATCAAAGACAGTTCGTCTTTTCCATGTTTCAGATTGTGTTTGAAATCCCTCCACGAAGGAGGCAACTTGTCTATGATGCTTGAGACAGATATTGTTTCATCCATCTTCAATCCGTGTTGTGTGAATTGTCCAAGGATTCGGAGGAGTTCATTGAATTGTTCCATGACAGACCTCGATTCAACCATTTTGTAATTGTTGAAATCGGTTACCAGGAACTTTTTACTGGATGAGTCCTCTGCCATGTACTTGGATTCGAGACAATCCCACAATTCCTTTACAGATTCCACATTTTGGTAAATATCAAATAAGGGATCAGACATACCGTTAAGAATGTGCCCTCTGCAAATGTAGTCGTCGTTCTCCCACTTTGATCTGCGTCTTAGATTTTCAACCGTGTCATCCTCTACAAATTCTGGAATCGGTGTAGACAGGACGTGCACCACCTTTAACGTTGTCAACATGAAATGCATCTTCTTCTGCCAACGCCTGAAGTCTTGTCCTTGAAACTTGTCCAATTTTCCGAAATTTGTAGTCATCTCCTTGACGGTGCTTCCTCCAGCCATGATTATCAGAAATTACTTTGTTCGTTTGTTAGAAAATTAGGGTATGATAATCCTGGATAACTTCGAAGAATCGTGTTCGTACACTTTCCGAACAAAGTATTTCGACCCTATTATTGCCTGGGTTCACGAAATCTTTTTGGGGATAATTCTTGAAGAACAATCTGTTTCTGGCAAGGAGAATAGATTAGGAATGTAGAGAGAATTTTCTTATATATTTTTTTTTTTTCAAAACCGAGGCCAAATGACTTCTTATATAGGAGATCAATAATTGAAACTGAAAGGAAGCAACCGTTCGGAAAGGAAGCAACCGTTCGGAAAGGAAGCAACTATTCTTATGTCTGTTGGGAAAGGGTCCAACTATCCAACCAAATGACTTCTCATGTCTGTTGGGAAAGGGTCCAACTATCCAACCAAATGACTTCTCATGTCTGTTGGGAAAAGGTTCCAACTATCCAACCAAATGACTTCTCATGTCTGTTGGCAAAAGGTCCAACTATTCAAAATTTTCCGGAAAGGAAGCAACTGTTCGGAAAATTTTTCGCTCGGGGCGCTGCCCCACACCCCGTTTCAATTATTCATATTCAATTATACGTTGGCTCGACGAGCGTGCACTCCGCACTTCCCTAACTCGTTTCCGAGTTTAACGCATTATTGCATCGGCCTATAATAAATCACATTACTACTAAAATATATTGATGATACTAAAATCACCAACAAACCTAACATAATCAATAAAACACAGTATTATCGCAACCCAATTATGAATACAAAAACAAAATATGAAAACAAAATCGGAAATTAGTAGTACTATTTGTGCCTAGAGTACAAAACAAAAAGTGGATGAAGATGCATTTTATAGTTCCAATTTCTAGCAGAATCTCATTACATCAGATAGATATGTATCATGTGTATAATAATTCTTAGTTATTAACATCAAATTATATAAACAAAAACTAACAAAATCAATAAAACAAAGTATTATGGCAAACTAGCTAAGAATAGAGACATAAAAGAGGGTGATTGTTGGAGAGAGAGAGGGAGCAGATATATATAAGAAACACTTTAATTAGGGTTTTGCAATGTGATAAAGTAGCTTTGTGGAAAAAAAAAATAGAGAGAAACACTTGGAGCCAAAACATTTGGGCGGAAAATGAGCCTAATTTTTCATTTTTGACAAAAATACGAAAAACATACTAGGGTGACTTTATTTTTTTTATAATTAAGAGGGGGATGTTTTGGGGGTCACTACTCCCCCGTATATGACCCATATATGACCCAAACCTGAGTCTTACGAGGGCTAAGCTATTTCATCCCCGCTTTGATCCCCATCTTCATCACTCTCGTCTAATTCAACATTCGTGAAATCGGATGAATAATGGTAGATCTCTTTCTCAACTTCTTCTTCAGCCGCATGAATATTCTAATCTGGTTCAGGTTGAGGATTGTTTAGTGCTCCAGGTTCAACGTACGTGCTAGCAATTCGGTGCCCAATTGGTTCATCATCTTGAAATGCGACTTTTTCTAGTTCATTGTCTGCAAGTTGAACGACAACTTGCCTACCTTTAACTTTGAATACCACCCAACAATTCTTATCATTCCTCCTATTGTTCGTGATTCTTCCTCGGTTACTAGTGTTTTGGACCTTCTTTATTCTCGGATATGGAACATAACAGACTTGTACCGCTTGCATAGCTAGACAAAAATAATCATCATACTTTGGATATCGAGAGTTTATGTTAATATCAACAAGATTGTACCGTTTATGAACATAATAGTCGTTCTTTTTATAGGTAGTCTCGGATACTCCAATTCAAATATATCGGTTAAGATACCATAATAGTCATTCGATGTTGATTGCTCCGATAAGTCGGTGAACCCCTTAATACAAACACCACTATTTGAAGTTACTTTAGCAGATTCGTACTTCACGGTGTGAAATTTATATCCACTGACAAAATAAACCGGACGTGATTTTACCTTTCGTAATGGGTCTTGAGTGAGGGCGGAAAGGAATTCATTCTGATCTATATTTGAGGAATTTTGTGCCTGTCAAAGTTGCAAAAAGATTTATTATTGATCTATATTTGTAAGTGGAGTAATTATTATTGATTGTAAATAATTTATTTATAAATGTAAAAATAAAATTAAACATGTTACCAACATATCGCAACACAAGCGAACTCTTGCTATTTTTTGTTGCTATTCTAATGGGATAATGTTGGTAAATTTGGGAAAATAATAATATTACATTCAGTAACTTGTTAAGTAACATAAAATAAGGTGTTGCTAATATAATGTGACTAATTTGTTGCAAATTTGTTGCTGATGTGTATTGAAGTAATATGTTGTTAGCTTGATGGTATTTTGTTGCTATCTGTTTTAATTTAGCAACAATTAATCATCTTTTATTGAAATCTAATGGTATATGTAGATTTTCTTGTAGTGATACCCAAAAACTCTATCCCATTAGGTGGCATGCATACATGACATGTTCAGTCACTAATCAACATATACTCTTAATATACATATGCATATATACTAGTAATAATACATTTAATAATTTTTCTTATTTTTTAATTAATATTTAAATTTAGGGTAGTCTTATCTAGGGTTCTGATATATTATTATTTGGGTTTTAGTAGGTTAGGTTTTTAGATTTAACAAATTTTTTATTATTAATATTTAAATTTAGGTTATGCTCAACTAGGGTTCTCCGTTCTAGTATATTTTTATTTGAACTTTTAGTATGTTAGTTTTTTATTATGTTGAATATTTATATTTGGTTTTATCAAATTATAGATTGTATTTTATGTATATTTGGAGGGATAAATATGTATTTTATTTGTGTGAGTTGTGTGCTAGTTTTGTGTAAGTTGTGTGTCTGGTATTACTCGGTTAGTAATGTTAGAAACAAATAATAGAAACAAATATTTTTAAAAGATTGAGTTGCTTGAGTGCTATTAAACAAAGAAAATTGAATGAATAATAAAAGAATTTGGTAACTAATTAAATATTGTGGGAATAATACACCATTTTCCTCTTTCATTATTTTAATTTTCTTTAATTAGTGAGATATTAGTATTAATTAAGCTAAGTTGGACAAGTGCAGCTCAGCGGGTTGATATTTTGGGTTATAATAGCACACTGTTATATAATATATATAGAGTGATGGATATGTATATACTTATTTATATAAATATATATTTTGAAATTGGAAGAGAAAATGTATTTTTTATCTTCGATTACGAAATGAAGAAGAAGTTTGAGAGCCTGTGACTCTCTCTCTCTCTCAAAGATGGAAATAGACTGGACCGAATGAAGGGGTGGACCAGATGAAGCGGTGGCCTTTTGGTCAATAGCAACTTTGCTCCCTCAACTTTAAAGTGCAATACAACTTTTAGGATTTTCTTTTTACCTCTGAAAGTTCTAATTTTTATTTATCAAGTACTGTAATTTTCAAGAAGTTTCCTACTGTTACTCTATTTTGTTTTTGTTGGTTTTTTTCCCGCTTTTTTATAAATAAATGAGTGGTTTTTCCACACCATTAATATAAAAAAAATATATAAGCTGTTTGTAAAACAAGTGAGAGGGGAGCTGTAGTTCTTTCGTGTAATCAAGGTAATACATATGAATCCCTACTGATGTGAATATGGTTTACAAGAAACTAGTTCTTATCTTTAATTTAAGTTTAATTAGTTATCACTTTGGTTAAACCTTGTATACTTTTCCTGACTAATAATAAGTGAACCGGGCTAATGACTAATTTTTTTTTCAATAAGTTAATGGGCTTGCATTGTTTTTTTTTTTTGAAAACTCGGGTTGCAGACTATTTAATCAAACGTAGAGATTATGGCTTGTTTGGTTGCAGTTCATAGTCTAGATTAATATATAAATAAAGAAAATCAATACGTTAGTTTTACATTCACATGAACTACATCAAGCCCCAATTCAGCAACCATATAATTGGGGCCACCAATTTAACAAGACTTTTTTTAAAAAAAAAAACATACTGTTGTATCCCATATTAGATAGATATATAGATATGAAGCTAAAAGTATAGAGAGAGAAACGAATCTCTTATTAATATGATCGAATGTAAGATGATACGTACATGAGACCCCCTAACCCTCTTTATATATTAGAGGATAGAGCTACAAGACCTAGAAAGCCCAACTTAGACATAAGTAAAGCCCATGGACTAAGGCCCAATATGGCCAATAATATCCTACAACACTCCCCATTTGAACGTCTTGATTTCTTCGTCTTCATGCAATCGATCTGAGTCGAGTTCATTCGCAATGCTAAACACATATAAATTTTAGGGCCGGAAAACCCAGTGTGGATCAAAACCGGTATCTAGGAAAAACTATGTAGCCGAATGATATAGGCCGAAATTCTATGTAAGTAACTAAGCACAAAACAGTGTGGCTCATCAAAAGCTTGGCAGAGCAAACCCAACGGGAAAATCTATGGTCTAAGGAAAAAGAGTGCAATAGTGGTAGTAGTAGTAAGGGATCAACCACAAAACAGGTGGCTCATCAAAACATTGCTAGGGTAAACCCAGTGGGAAAAACCTCTAGTCGAAGGACAAAAGAGTACACAGTGGTAAGAAATATACAACACGATACTCCCTCTAATTTTGGCAATTTTAAGTGAGATATGATGGGAATGTGTCTTGCTAAAAACATTGCCAAGGAAAATCCAGTGGAAAAAACCTTAGTCTAAGAACAAAAAGAGTACACGAGCATGCGACTGGATGCTTCTCCTCACTTGCACACGGCAGGGTGAGATGATTTCGACTAAGTAGTAATTAGTGCAATAAGTATTCTCCCGGATACTCTCCCTCACTTGCACACGACTGGGTACAAAGATTTCATATTCCGAGCAACAATACGAGCATTCGACTGGATACTTCATTTACTTGCACACGACTGGATGCAATAAAATCTAACGTGAAATAGAATGAGCATTCAACGCTCTTAAACTTCATATGTGAATATTTATTTTGGCGAGAAATGCTAAATAGCATAATTTAGTCATGTCTCTGTTGATCGATAACAACAAGTTGTTCTCAAATATGACAAGTGCTTCATCTGTATCGTGAGACAGAGCATATTTAATTCAAATATGGCTAATACTAGCTCGAAGCCATATACACTCTCTAGTCATCTCATATAGCACGAGTAGATCAGAGTGATTCATTAGGAGTCTTAACAAGACCTCCAAGATATTACCTATTCACAATGGTAAAGACATAACCATACTAGAAATATCCCTTATACGGGTCTGATAAGTAACCGTCATCTGTATAACCGAAAAAGGGTGGCATTAAGTCGAGTACCAAAAGGGGGTAGGTACACTCGACAACGCAAAATGTGATAAACTAGCCCACTTCCAAAATTACCATAAGTTAAGGGAATATGACTTTAGTGCCAATTCGGTGGCAGCGTATTAGCGCGATGCTATGTCGAGCTATACCATTCACAACAGACGAGATGTTCATCCTACCACATTAGACCAAGTACAATGATACGTTTATTGTACTCAGATACATCATGGTTCAATATCTCTTCATAGTCTTACCAGGGACAGACCGGGTCTATATCAATTTCTAGTGATCGAACGATCATGGGAGAATCTGACGACTTAGCGTCATGATGATTAAAACATCATAACACATTCTGGGTGTAATCTGAATCATGGAATTAGATTCAATCTTTATGGGACTCGATCATCAGGCTGAGTCACTACCGTGTCTTCTCAAGATCCTTCATCTTCAAGGCAAATCCAAAAATGGATCGTGTAATAAAATACGCAAGGGCATAAAACGTGTCACTACGTATCCCAAACCGATCAAGTAATCACTTAAGCAGGTACACCACATCCGCTCGGATTATTTCAATCCATATAGTGAATGTCTTAGTTAATTGAGAACATGTTATATGGCCAGGAACTACTTGATTCAAGCACATGAAGTCACACAGGGATCTTTGTATAAATCTCTTTGTTTAAATCCCCATAGAGATAAAACATGACCACATTCATAGCTGCATACTCAATTTTCTGGAAACTACTAAACTGAATGAGTAGTGGAACATATAACGTCCATTACGAGGTAACGAGTCATCTCGTAATCAATTTCAATGTGTGATAAAAGCCTTGAGCTACTAGGCGAGCATTCTACAATCTCATTATTCTCATTACTCTTCCTTACAAATAACCAAATAAACGAACTCGTTTAACATTTGTGGTGTTGGAGCAACAGGTCCGAACACACTTTCGCTAAGGAGTCTACTTGGATTACAAGTTTCCATTAGACTAGTCTATTCTACGTTGACTTCAGGCAACGGTACATGGTTTCCTATCTTAATTTGCTTATATTAGCATTCATAACCAAATATATGAATAAGTAATCAATGACAGTCTCGTTTCGCTTCAATATCGTCTAAGATATCATGATCGACAGATATATCAAGATTCCCAGGATGAGGAGGAATCACACATCTCCTAGATTCTTTATAATCTCATGCGACAAACGAGTTTCAGTTCACTTTTCCAGGGGCTAAACGAATTAAGAACCGGTCAACTTTCTCGTATCTTGGGAAGGATGACAGACCGACGGCCGACGGCAGCGTCATTTGCTTGGCGGGTACGGCCAAAACAACGTACTAAAACAGGAACACGACGTTCGACAGGGACGTCTATCATTGCAAGCATTTTCCAGCAGGTATAAATGATCTCGTGACATCTCATAAAGTCATTAAATGCGTATGTTATTTAGTTAGACTTGGGGGAGTCTATGCACTTATTTATGATTAAGTGCAGTTTTGGGATCAAGCTAAGACTGAGTGGGTTATGCCACATTATTTCACATCGTTCCTTATCAACGGTGATGTGCAAATCTCTCCCTAATGACGGGGAGAACGGTCTTAGCACTATCATTTTCGCATATCATGCGGTAAAGAGATCGCTTGCCAATGTTACTCTATCAAATGATAGGTAGGGGATTCATAATCGACTTATGTCCCCTTCAGAGGTCCATATTTTGAACTCTATAGTGGTTCAATAAAAATATTAATTAAGCACTCCAAACACGCGTTAATATGAGACTACTGGCTCATAAACAGTAACCAGCTGGTACGCATATGGTGTTTGAGTGTCTATGAGCCTCATAACGGACCAATGCAGCAAAATAGCATAACCCCACATGAGAATATAAATCTTGGTGTGCAAGACCAAGAAGTGCGTGCAATCATTTGTAGTCGCATCATCAAACTTTCCGTGAGTCCATTTGGGTCTGAACATAATCGACAGGATGTTCAATTTGAATTCCCAAACTCAAGTAATTCAAATCAAAATTTCGATTATTACTCTTCGGCATTATCAAGTACACTAGACTTTTCGATAACCACGATCAGGAGCTATCAATTTAATGATAAGGCTAAGAGTTTGGGAAGTGCTGCATTTCTGTGGACAAAAATAAAAGGTGACCTTATTGTCGATGCATCAACCATAACCATTTATTTTTATGATCCGTCTTATGGTTGGATAAGTCCATAATAAATCCTTCAATTCTTTACAAGTATTCTACGAGTTCGTTTTTGTTGAACCATGGGTTCAATAATTGATTTTGATTATGTATTAATGATTTTACGATTTCTCTATTTCGATGATATAATGCTTTGTCTTTTCCAAAAATAGAAAATGTATATTTCAGGACATCAAATTGATAGAGTACTCAAATACGAAGCCGAAGGTTCAAGCGGAACCATAATCGGAGTTAAAACGAAGATGTTACGAGCATTCGAAGTATAGCGAAAAATCGAAAAGATTGGCAGAAAACGACCGATCGTATTGGACAAAACGACCGATCGTTTTGGTCCAAAATTTGACCAGTGAGGTCATAGAAAAAACGACCGGTCGAAATACAGAAAACGACCGATCGTTTTTCTGCATAATTCAAAAACAGCTTTTTAGCTTTTTTCAATAAATGGCTTTAACCATTGGGTAAAGCTCTCAACCTCTACCCAACGGTCATAATTGATAAAACAGACCTTTTGGTCTACAAAACACCCTAATCCCTCTCCCAAATCATATAATATCATAATCCTTCAACCTCTCTCTATTTTACACACTTAAAATCACCATTGGTGAGAAAAATCTCGAAAAGAGGGAAATTGAAGAGAAAGCGATTCAAGCTCAAACAAAGATCAAACATCATCAAATATCACAAATTAGCTTATTTAGAAGCAATCAAATTGTGAGTGTTGTTTTATTTTCGATAAATTTGTGAAGAGCAAGTTATAAGATCATTTGTGAGTGAGTGTTTGGATAGAATCTTTTAAACCAAAGTGTTGGTTAAAAGTTCTAGGTTAAACATTTGGGTACTCATAGATTGAGGGGGAGTCGTTGACTCGTAAACGTGTTCGCTTGCACTTGTATCAAGAGTAGGAATCTCGGGTAGAGGGTGAGCAAATCGATTGATTAGCTCGGTAGGATTTGTAATATCGGAAAGAACATTATAGTGAAATACTCGGTAGCGTGAATACCAAGGATAGGACGTAGACGGGTTTGCCGAACCTCTATATATAGTGGGGTCAATTTCTTTCCCTAATCTTTACTTTACGCATTCCTTATTATTGGTTATTCTCTTGCTATCGTGTTGTAATTCTAGCATTTCATTAACTTGTGTTAAACGCTTAAGCTTAGAATTGCGATAGTTGGGTTGTTAGTTGCACTTATTTTTAATTAGACGAAAAACGCCTAAAATCTTATTCACCCCCCTTTAAGATTTAGCCGCACGGGCCAACAATTTTTGTAATCTTTACACATATTAGTCTTTCAAATAGAGCATTAATGGCATGGATTTTGGATTAATCACAAAATTATCTCCACAAAATTAATGGCATGGATTTAGAAAAAAATTATTATTTAGTCAACCCCTTTCGGTAGCTCTAATTGAACACGACAGGAAAGACGGTAAGGGTGGAGGGCACGAATGCCACTTAAAACCCGACCTCATTAGGATATCGACTTCCTCCTAGACATCGTATCCAGCTTAAATGTGAGAATATATGATTTCGCAAATTAACATATTATAGATATGTGTACATGGCAGTAAATATTGTGATTTATATGCATGTGTGCGTATTGACCGAATATTGCATTGTATCAACCATGTGTATTGTTTTTCGTATAAGTACTATACTACAGGACCATGCATGTAATTTTAGCAAACTATATATATCTATTTACTAGGGGTGGTATTTTTTACCGACTTGTACCAACTGACCGCTTTTCGAGCCGAACCAATCAAGTCGGTACCAAAAGTTTGGTATACCGACATTACGGTACGGTACAACCGAACCGATCTTTGAAAGTCGGTTCGGTTTCGGTATTCGTTTGGTAAGTTCGGTATGGTACCGATTCAAACCGAAATATTAAAATATACTATATAGACAAATAAAATAAAACACTTATATACACTTAATTATTAACGTTGTTATAATATACTTATATTACTTTCTCATGTGAATACTTATAATATTTCTATTTATTTATAAATTTTATTAGAAATGTCTACTAGTGTTTACTCTTTTATGCAAAGAAACAAGAAAAGTAACAATAATATAAATAAATATATATTTTTAATCTACTATTTTTAAAACTTTATACTATATTTTTTTCCAAAGCGCACCATTTTTCTATCATCACTTGTAAACTCTAAAGTTTGGTATAAAACTGAAACCGAACCGAACCAACCGAATAGTTTGGTATACCGAAAGTTCGGTATACCGAATTTTTTGGTTCGGTAGTGGTATAAAAATTCTCAAACCAAACTAGTTTGGTACGGTATCGGTATGTAGTCAAAAAGTTCGGTACCGAACCGATGTCACCCCAACTATTTACAACGTTATTACGTGTTCAGTCCATAATTTCAGACAAGTTTTAGTTTGGTTCTTTGTAAATTAACATGCACAGTCAATAGTTTCAGCGAATTATAAAACATTCATACTGTTTTCAGTATATAACATATTCAGTCCGGCAGATTACTACATGTTTTTTTTTATTACCACCAATTTAATACATGCTATGAGATACTTATAATAAATCATACAAGTTACTATTTGCATAATTTCAGACAAGTTTCAGTTTGGTCCTTCCTCGAGTTAATGATCGTTACTTTTAGTATGATTTTCTTGATTTATTAGTTAGTTTTGCGGTATAATATGTATAGTGTATAGTATTAAGTATACTGCAAAGCTATCTTAAGTGATTTTTGTTTACATAATTTGTAATTGTTAATAAATAGCCTATAGTACAAACATGGTCGTAGTAAATGCCTATTTCTTAAAATAGATTGAGGGATCTAAAATAATGAGACGGAAACATTCCATTAAGATTTGGTTATGTATATCACCTGTAAGAAGTTTTGTTTGTTTCAAAATCGGAATATACATGGCAGGAAAGAATAGTTGAATATGAAACGATTCTTTTTGTATTGCAAGAAGTAAGGTTATGAATTATAGTTTAACTATGTTTGCTACATGTGTGCAACTGTTTTAGTATGGGGTTAAATTGGTAGGTTAAATAATAAACAAGAGTTGAGTACAAAGAATGTAAAGAGAACCAATAATTCACGATCCCAGTAGCTTGTAGATGTAGGTATATTAACTAGATTTGCATTATATTTTCATGACTAGTTCTATATAGTTTAAGTTGTCCAAGTTGTCTGGGAGACGATCGCCATAGAGTTTTGAAACAATATAGAATATTAGACTTAGTCATATTTTGCTGCATGACATTTATGTGTCACTGTATTCACATGGTGGGACGATTTTCCAGGTCTTTAATGGTTTTGGTATAGAAGTGTTTCAGGTTTTCCAAATTGAGTCAGATGAACGGGCATTGTCTTCCTATTATAAATATCCTGTTGCATATTTTGATAATGTTTTACAGGCTATGGGTATTATTTTTACAAGTACTATTTATGTATATAAACATTGATTTTATATTGTTATGAAAACAAATAAATATCAAAAGAAAGAAAAAAATGAAAAACAGTGATTTATATACACTGAATCTGTATAAAGAGAATGAGTTTATATATTATAAAGATAAATGTTATGTACAGTGTATCTGAATAAGGTTTCAATATTATTATTTTTATGATTTGCTTATGATTTGTATTTAGTACCATGAGAATAAGTCCAACGAAAAATCTCCGAATAACGGGAAGAGGAAAGTGAGGTGACATTGACAACTAAAACGAAAGAGTTTAGTTCTTAACACTTAACTTAGCGATTGTACATATCTTCGTTAAGCGGATCATGTTAAGGAAGAGACTCATGCATTAAGTTGTGGTGACCATAATTACGAAATACACGTAAGGTTTATACGCCAGAGGAAAATATGGACGGTAAATGATTGAATAAGTCAATTTAGATATACATGTCATTATTTTGCTTTTATTATAAAAAGAAAGAAAAAGATTTTATTATTATTGCGATGGTTTAAAAGAGATTTAATCTTGATGAAAGAAAATTGAAGAATTTATTTATCTTTTATTGTAGTTCAAGTGATTTCTAAATAATTATATATTGGAAATTTTTATTAAATAAAACATTATTTTGAAAAAACTGAAAAGAAAATTCTTATTTTCGACTCATATTATATATTGTGAGGGTTTCTCTCTCATTGAGCTCGTTTATCTCATCGGTCCATTTTTAAAATGTTTTCAGGTTACAAGCATTTAATTAGAGTTGATATCGAGCCACCTTGGGTACCAGACAGACTTTTAGGATTATGTGTTAAATTCCGCTGAGGATTACATTTTTGTTTTAACTTGTAATTTGTTAAATTATTTTGTAAGGAGCCTAATTTCGAGTTTATATTTAATAAAGATTTTTGCTAGAAATTTGAGTATATTTAATGTGTTATTTAGCGAGTGTTTAATAATTATTCTATTTAGGATTTGTTTAGCACGTGCCGCCACACGTGTCATTCAGTGCCGTCTCCGGTATTTTGGAGGCCCAAAACGATTCCCGAAATGGGGCCTTATAAAGTTTCACAAATTTATACATTCTTTTATGTTAAGATCTAAAATAAACAAATTCACCAATTTAATCTAAAATTTTACCAACCAATCTATAACAATCATTGAGCTTTTGTAAGTTATTTTCATTTTTTTGTTTTTGCTTACCGATGTTTTTCCTTACCATTAGTTTATCAATTTATTTGTAAACAAAATAAATAACAATAAAAAGAAAAGCTACATTAAAATCGAACAAAATTCATTCTAGTTGACATTTAATTAATTATAAGGCAAGATAGCCGAATATATATGAGATTACTAAAAACAATTGCAAGCTTGCTTATGAAATCTATTGTTGTAAACTCAAACTATTTGATAAACCAAACTGGAAAAAGAAAACATTGTTAAAGTGAAATCAGATAATAATTAAATGAATAACACGATAAAAGTAATTAAATCCCTTAAATATAAGGAAACTAAGACATTTATATTTTGGATCTCAAACTTTAAATTTATGAATATGTACCAATATGTTGCTTGTTGTAAAGAAGATTTACGTAATTTTATGTATACAAAAAATATGGTCCCCTTCATTTTGGAGGCCCCAATTCTTTGCTTCAAGAATTGGGTGGTAGAGCCGTTACTGATGTTATTCAGCCGTGTGACATCCACGGGTCTGGTATGTTACAGTATCTGTGTCACCCGTCTTACAAATGAACCGAACAAACCGAACATAATGTTGTTCGTTAATCGTGATTGTTTGTGATCGGTTCGTTCGCTCGGAAGGTTAGTTAGCGTTTGGCTCATATTCATGACAACTCCTAGGATCTTGTTTCTAATCGGAGTATAAACTTGATCTCACCTCAACCTCACATATCATGTTCTCTTATTAACTATAATCTACATATCATGTCTGGTCAGATCGATCTCATGTCCGGCATGTACCTCTCCTTCTACCAATTTATCTCAGTTTGCTCATTCTTCTGCGACAGTCAGGACTGTCCTGATATGAGCTAAAACTGCTCTTTTGCTTAAATGCCGACGAACTGAATAATAAAGGGCGCCGAGAAAAAAAAAGGTAAATAAAAAAATTTCGTTTGTAAATTGTTTCAATTTGATAAGGTAAAAAGTTCTTAATTATGTTGCCTTTTCTTTTATATTATGTTTCACGACAATTTTTGGTTATATTATGGTCATAATTTGATTTTAATTTAAAAAAATCGGTAGTATGGTGGCCAAAGGTGTGGAATTGTTAGGAACGTTCATCACACCGGTTACGAACGCAATTTTTTTTAAAGAAAGCTCGAATGGAAGTGAAGATGCAATAAACCAATATTTTCTATTGCAAGCTATTTTATAACAAAGATGCTTTGTATAAATAGTTACTATATCTTTCAAAAAGATGAGCTATTTTTATTGCTAAGGAAGCTTCTTTTAAGACGTGGAGAAAGGGCATTAATTATAATTTGAGGTGTTCTCAATACACTACAGTATTTCTGTTTTCACGCGCAGACCGTAGATTAAATCTACGGTCTGTGTAATTTTTTTCCAAAATTACACAGTCAATCCCTGCTTTTCAAAATTACACAGTCAGTCCCTGCGCGAAAATTACACAGACAGTCCCTGGAAAAAACAGAAATTTTCGTTTTTTTTAAAAAAAATAAAATTTTATTCTACACTCTCTCTCTTTCTCTCAAAAACCCCCAATTTTCAACCCAAAAAATCAACCAAATCAATCAACCACATTAACTATCAAATTTATTAACAAAAAACCCCAAATCATCAATCAAACTTATCCATAATTGAAGGTATATCTTTTATTCTCTAATTTATTATGTATTTTGTGTAATTTAAATTTGTAAAATAGGAAAAAATATATAAAATATGCAAATCCATAATTCACTTAGCTATATATAATTGTTTGTTGTTTGTTTATATTAATTATAGAAATTTTAATAATTGTTGATATTTGTCCCATTTTTGCATGTTTTTTTATTTTTTGTAATTTTAATTTGTAAAATAGGAAAAAATATATAAAATATGCAAAACCATAATTCACTTAGCTATATATAATTGTTTGTTGTTTGTTTATATTAATTATAGAAATTTTAATAATTGTTGATATTTGTCCCATTTTTGCATGTTTTTTTATTTTGTTTGGTTAATTTGAATTGTTGATAATGTGTTTGGTTATGATTAAAAAATTGAGTTATTATTGTTTGGTTTATGAAAAAATGTGTGTTTGGTTATGATTAAAAAATTAAATTATTATTGTTTGGTTTATGAAAAAATGTGTGTTTGGTTATGATTAAAAAATTAAATTATTATTGTTTGGTTTATGAAAAAATGTGTGTTTGGTTATGATTAAAAAATTAAATTATTATTGTTTGGTTTATGAAAAAATGTGTGTTTGGTTATGATTAAAAAATTAAATTATTATTGTTTGGTTTATGAAAAAATGTGTGTTTGGTTATGATTAAAAAATTAAATTATTATTGTTTGGTTTATGAAAAAATGTGTGTTTGGTTATGATTAAAAAATTAAATTATTATTGTTTGGTTTATGAAAAAATGTGTGTTTGGTTATCATTGTTTTGTTATCATTAATTGGTTATAATTGAGTTATCATTGTTTGGTTATCATTAATTGGTTATCATTGAGTTATCATTGTTTGGTTATCATTAATTGGTTATCATTGAGTTATCATTGTTTGGTTATCATTAATTGGTTATGTTATCATTTTTTGGTTATCATTTTTTGGTTATCATTAATTGAGTTATATTTGGTTATCATAGTTAGGATGGCAGACCCAGGTCCACATATTAAAGGGAGGTTGGGTATTTTACGACAGACTGGTCACATTTCTAATCAGACTTGGGATGCTGGCAGAGAAGCGGGTAGAGAAGATGCCAATAAGATTAGGGTTTATAATTATAGTTGGCAGATACCGACGCCTGAAAGGGTAGTTCAAAATATCATTAGGGCTGGTTTTTACGGTATTTACAGTATAGGTAATTATACCGTAGACCGAGGGTTGATTACAGCCTTAGTTGATAGGTGGCGTGATGAGTCGCACACGTTCCATTTTGTCGGGGGAGAGTTGGGGATATCTTTACAGGATGTAGAGATTATGCTCGGTCTGAGGGTGGATGGTCTTGCTGTGACCCGGTCGGAGCGGAATGACACGAAGGCGAGCAGGTTGGCTATGATGGAGAGTTTGTTGGGTGTTAGGCCGGCTGACAATCAAGTCGATCTAAACTGTCTGACAGTTAGACTTGATTGGATGTTACAGACCTTCGGTGAATTACCCCCCAACCCTAGTGAGGAGCGTTTACTATATCAGTCTAGGGCTGCCATGCTATTATTACTGGCTGTGCATGTGTTTTCGGATAAGAGCAGTGATCAGATTCCACTCTGGCCTCTGCCATTTCTGGAGGATTTTGACACATGTGCTGAGTATAGTTGGGGATCAGCTCTTCTGGCCTGGTTAGAGGCTAATCTATGCAGGGTGGTACGTTGTAAGACAACCGGAGTAAGCGGGGCGGTGATGTTTCTGGATATGTGGGCGATTACAAGACTACTGCCGGTTAGACCGTGTGAAGAGCTGCCGGAAGATGTCGGCCACCGGAGGGCTGGCCTAGGTTCCCCCTCGGTTACAGGTATGATATTTATTTAGTTTTTGAATTGGATTTGCTTTTTTATATTATTGTGTCATCTATCATTTACTTAGCTGCCGGTTATATTTATTGTTTATCGGTTTTTGTTTGTATATTACAGATGGAAGATGTGGAGGCAAACTAACCTTACGCCATATGTCTACGGACATAATGTGGTCCACATACGTGACCAGTTTGACAATATGTCGCCTGAACAGGTAAATTTTAATTTTCGTATTGCATGTAACTTACGTATTATATGTTGTATATGTTTGTATTTGTCTTATGTTCGCAGAATTTATTACTCGTCTATTTTTAAACCATTGTTTATATATTCTAATTTGATGATTACATATAGTGTGGCAACCTTACGGGGATCTCAATCAGTATCCGGAATACTGCACGCGGGGCCGTTATATGTGGCATTGTTCTGTGCCTCTCATTTGTAATGATAAGATTGAGTACCACCCCGCGGACAGGTTCATGAGGCAGTTCGGTTTTGTGCAGCGGGTCCCTACATATATTTGGAAACCAAGACAGGGTCACGGCAAGGATAGAAGATATGGGACTGGGCAAAAACACGACTGGCCTTTACTAACCGGAGAATTTATAGCCGTGTGGAATGACCGCCACACCCGTCTTATTAACGGCGAATATGGGTCAGGGACGTCACCGGATTACATGAGATGGTATAGAGAGAGGACCCGCATCTTCATAAACCCACCTGAACTTGCCCCGCCCCCTCACGGTTTCCGGGAGAATACGGGTGTCTTCAATAAAATGGTAACTACTAAATCGTTTTTGACTAATAAATCGTTACTTCTTTTTCTGTATATTTCAATACTAATAAATCGTTTTTCATTGGTTTTTTTTTTCAGAAAGCGATGTTGCGCCGCAGTTTCAAATCGTTCAAACGGGCAAAAATGAAAACGGACGTGGACTTACTACGAAAGGAGTTCGCTGAAATGGGTATGAATCCGTATGGGTCAGCTGATGAACAGTCGGAGGGGGATGACGACGACGACGACGACGACGACGATGGTGATGACGACCTACGTTACGACCCACGAACTTACACTAGGGCTTCAAGTTGTCGGCGTCCCGACGAAAGAGGCGAATCTAGTAGCGGGGGTAGAAGATCGACTGGAGGTCGACACCCGACTACAGATCAGGGTCCGGGTCCGAGTTCAAGCAGTCATCGTCGTCGTTCTTCTTTTGCTGGGTCGGACTACGTTCAGACCGATGTTCCGTTCGATCATCATAGACAATCATTTGGTTCGTACGAGCATCATCCTAGTCATCAGTCCACCGACAGTTGGAGTCGGGGGTTGACAAATACATCCCACGAGCGTGCGCCGCATCCAGAATCGCAGCAGCGACAAAGACGGCGTACGAAGCTAAACGAAATCGAAGAGTCTGCTGAGCTGTCATCGGATAGATTAACATCGGCGGGAAAGATGCTCCCTATGTCCAACTTTAAAACATTTAGTCGTTACAAAAAAAAATAAATGCACTGTTTTTGTATTTGATTTCTATGTTTGATTTGTACGTTATAATTTCGTAAGTTTAATTTGATTCGTATGTTTGATTTGTATGTTTGTAAAAAATATTCTGTATTTTAATTGATAGGACCAATATTGAGTTTTTACAAACCGTAAACCCTAAACCCTAAATTAAAAACCCTAAACCCTAAACCCTAAATTACAAACCCTAAACCCTAAACCCTAAATTACAAACCCTAAACCCTAAATTAAAAACCCTAAACCCTAAATTACAAACCGTAAACCCTAAACCCTAAATTACAAACCGTAAACCCTAAACCCTATATTAAAAACCCTAAACCCTAAATTACAAACCGTAAACCCTAAACCCTAAATTACAAACCCTAAACCCTAAACCCTAAATTACAAACCCTAAACCCTAAATTACAAACCCTAAACCCTAAATTACAAACCCTAAACCCTAAACCCTAAAAAACCCTAAATATTCTGAAATTTACATACAAACCGTACATTTAATGTACGGTTTGTACAGATTTCATACAAACCGTACATTAAATGTACGGTTTGCATGTATTTTGTGCAAACCGTAAAAGTAATGTACGGTTTGTACCCCTGATTTAAGCAGCGCCATTTTACGAATGTACTTTTTGCACTGAATCACCGTAAACAACGTAAAAAAAAAAAACTACAAACCGTAAAAGTAATCTACGGTTTGTAGTGTAAATGACATTGGATACCATATCTATCAAAATAAATCCGACAACACCTTATCACTTTTGAATTATTATGATTTGACAACCCTATCCGAAAATGACTACTCAATGCATTATTAAAGTTTGGAAATGACTACACCAAAAATTCACTACAAACCGTAAATGTAATCTACGGTTTGTAGTGTAAACTTACACTATAAATATGACTCAATTTTGCCAATTCTAACAAACCATAAAATCAAACACAAACACATTTCGGAAATCTCTAAAAAAATCCTCATTTCTCCCCAATAAAATATACAAACAAACACTTTTCGAAAATGAATTACAACTATGGTTACGACAACAACCAATGGAATAACAACAACAATGCGAATTCATCCAGTGGCTCAAACGATGAGTTAACTGATTATTCAGAGCATTTTGAAGTCGATGAATTGACTTGGGAAACAAGAGATGAAATGCTTGCTGATCTTGCTGATGTGGCTGGCAATTGGGGTTTCATTCTTACGATTCGTAGTTCTGGAGGGGGTGATGGGAGCAGAACACCGTATGTTGATATTGTATGTGATAAATCGGGGGTTTACGAAAAAAAGAAACCATCTTCCGTAAAATCAGGTACAAAGAAAAAAGATTGTCCATTTTTCATTAAAGGTTACGTAGTTAATGGTGAATGGATGTGTCACGTAGAAAATGGACAACATAACCACCCACCTCCAACTTACCTCCAAGGGCAAGCACGACGTGCTCGTTTAACCCAAGATGAAAAAGAAATTGTTAAAACTTTAAGGCAAAGCAGTTTTAAAGTTGGTGCAATATTAGAGGCCATAAAAAATAGAAATCCTGACAATGTATCAAGCGCTAAAACGATACATAATTTTTTGGCCGGACTGAAATTTAAAGAACGAGATGGTAGAAACCCGATACAGGAACTGTTTAATTTGTTGGATAGCCATCGCTACACGTTCTACTATAATATGAACCCATCAACCCATTCCCTTGAGAACTTGTTTTTTGCACACCCCGATTCTATAAGGATGTTCAAAGCTTTTCCTGATGTCTTGTTAATGGATTGTACATATAGAACAAACCGTTTTAATATGTCATTTCTAGAAGTCGTAGGAATGACATCAACGAACCAAACATATTGTTTAGGTTTTGTTTTCATGAGTGACGAGACAAAGGAAAGTTATATATGGGCATTGGAAAAATTTAAAGTTACATTGGAGGGGTGTATACTACCTAGGGTTTTTGTAACCGACAGGGAAATGGCCTTATCAAATGCTTTGTCCGTTGTTTTTCCCGATTCTCATCATATTTTGTGCACTTTTCATATTGCAAAAAATGTTTTGAAAAACTGCCGTAAAAAGATCCCTGATGAGGAGTGGCAAACGTTTCTAGATGATTGGGGTTTATTGGTTGATTCTGAGTCGATAGAGGAGTACAATCATAACCGAACTTATTTCAATTCCTCTTACAAATCGTACCCTGCTGTGATTAAGTATGTAGACAAGCTTTTAAATGATTATGCTGAAAAGTTTGTTGCATGCTATACCAACCACACAACACATCTAGGTAACAGAACTAGCAATCGAGCCGAACAACAACATGCTAAGCTGAAAAGATCCCTTTCCACAAATACTGGCACGCTTGAAACTGTTTGGGTAGAGGTGAATAGAATTCTAGAAAAACAGTTTGAGGATATTAAGATGAAGTTGGATAAATGCAAGTCTTATTTTCCACATTCTGAACGAACACCTCTATTTATAAATCTTAGGTCGTATATCACACACTATGCCTTTGATTTATTATTTCAAGAACATAAAAAATGTGATGGCCAGGCTGATGAGAATTGTTCTTGCGGTTTCAAATTGTCTCACGGTTTACCTTGTCATCATATTATGAGTGAACATATTTTATTCGGGAAGCCTCTTCCTCTAGAATATATTCATCCATTCTGGAAAAAATTAGACGTAATTGATGATAATGGGAACACCGATGATTATGGGGTAGAGGGTGATCTAGAAGAGTTTAAAAGTGTTTATGCTAGGAAAAGTAATGTTGAAAAACGGCGTATGAAAACACAACTCCGAGAGATAACCGTACCAGCCAGAACATCCGTCAGTGACCCCGAAGTGAGAGTAAATAGGGGGAGACCTAGAAAAGGCGACAAATCTAGTAAGAGGGATAAGTCGGGATGGGAGTATGTGGAGGAGGAACATGGTGCTGGTGCTAGTAGGGACAAGGGCAAAGGCAAGGCTGATGAAACACCGGAGGTAAGGGTAAACCCAACTAGGAGGCCGCGAAACCAGAACCCTAAACCCACCCCCAATAGGCCAACCTTCCTGTACAGTGACCAAATATGGTTCATGTTACATAGTTACATCGAAACGGTTTATGATGTGCGTGGGGATGGTAACTGTGGGTTCCGGGTACTTGCAAATGTGACGGGTAAACAGCATGGGGAAGATGATTGGTATGCGGTAAGATGTGAGTTGTTTCAAGAGCTGCAGCAAATGAAAGGTGTTTATTATGAGCTGTTTGAGAATCTTGGCTTTGATTACCGGTATGATTATATTTTATCAAGTTTAAATTTTTATCATGCTACAAATCCCGCACCTCTTGACAAATGGATGAGATTTCCGTCTTATGGGTTTTTAATTGCTTCTCATTACAATATTCCAATTGTATTGTTGTCCTTATGTCACAATAATGATGGAGGGGTAAACGTGTGGAACAGTACTTTTTTACCTCTTTATACTGGTCCGCCTCGGGGAACGACAAATTACATCCCGACTGTAATGGTGTTCGTCAACAGTTGTCACTATGCTCAGGTTATTCCTAAAGAAGAAGGGATCTTCCCAATGCCAGGAATTATAGCACGGTGGGAACAAACGCGCACTGAGACAGCTGCGCCATGGAAGAAACTTTTTCGACCAAATTTCAAGTTATATATGGCGCTGGAAAAGCAATCGGGAAAGAAAAAAGCAAATGAAGACGAAGCTATAGATCTAAGTCCATAATCATTTCTTTATTTTTAATTTGATGTAAATTACTATTTTTTCCAAGTTGTTGTAAATTTATATGATGTAAACAAATGTTTAATAAATTTGTTTTATGAAATTTAGTTCTATGAAATTTTGTTGTAAATTTTGTTTAATTTTGTTGTAAATTTTGTTTAATAAATTTGTTTTATCAAATTTATAAGTTGATATTCATGTTTGCATATTGAGTTAATTTCTTTTATGAAATTTATATAATTTATGATTGTTTCATTCAAGAAAATTGACGATTGACACCAAATTGACGACTTAGTTAATGTTTCATATTGACACCAAAAAAAAAATGCCTTATTTGAAAAAAATATCAACTTATACACTTGACAAAAATATCAACGTATACACTTCATACAAATATCAAATTATACACTTGAAAAAAATATCAAATTATACACTTGAAAAAAATATCAAATTTTAAAAATATGTAAAAAAAAAATCATGTTTAATTTCAAAAAAATATTCAGTATTTTAATTTTAATTATTACAATTTTAATTTTAATTTCTAATTTCAAAAAATCTGTGTAAATTTACACAGACCGTAGATTAAATCTACGGTCTACAGTGTAACACTGCAAACCGTAGATTTAATCTACGGTCTGTGTAAATCAGTGTTACACTGTAGACCGTAGATTTAATCTACGGTCTGTGCGTTTTTTCAGAATTTTTGCTGTATAAAAAGTCATCCTCTTATAATTTACTTGAGTTGTTGAACGCTTATTTTCGAAGAGATTATTGCAAGAAGGTGGCACTTTAGGGTAATGCTTTAAAATTCGTCACCTCTTTCATTTTTATTTATAAAATAGGTTCTCTAATCATCATTTTTTTCTCTTTAAAACCGCAAATAACATCACCACCATTTTCGATGACCCCATCTCATCTCCGGCGACCAAAAAATCCACCTGAAACCTGTAAAACTCTCTTTTTTTCAGAAATTTACCATTTTTAAACTCAATTGTCACCAAGTGAGCTTGATGGTGATGGTGAATTTATTAAAAACAGCAAGAACTCCAAAGGATTACCTAGGAACTTGATCTAACATATATACAAACTCGATTTAATCACTACTTAGTTGAAATTAATTGACTATGGACTCATTTCGCCAAAAAATGTTGTTTGAGAAGTCACCGGAGAAATAGAAGCGTAGATTTATTTTTGAAGCACTTTGGGGATGATTCGAGATATATGCTTAGTAAGTGTGTGATATGGTACTTTATAAATTGTTATATGCTACTCGTATGTACTCTTAAGCCAAATCTTCTGTCCCATATTCTTTATATATTTCCGTGTCCCCTTACTTATTTTCATTCAAATTTTAAATTTTCACAACTTATACCGTAAATTTATAAATTTTATATTATATTGCATTCAAATTTTAAAATATTTGAACATAATATTGTTTTAGACAATTTTTTTAATATTCAATGTTTAATTTACATTAATTTATACATTTATTCCAAAATAAAATTTGTGTGGATTTTCTTTTAAAAATAATTATTGAAATGTATTGATACATGTATTGTAGTAATTGTATAATTTTTTTTCAAGTTTTTTAGAATTTTTTTTTGAATAAAATAAGCAAAAGAATACGGAAGGAGATAAAAAAATGGGATAAAAGATTTGGACTCCTTAAAAAGATTCCAAAATTTAATGGGGTAAAAAATCATATATTAGTAGCATATAACAATAGCATACACGAATATATCTAAGACGCATATATTTACGAGGAAGACTTTGAGGTGAACCATTTTGGAAATTAGAATTTTGAAACGCATCTTAAAAAAATGAACCGTTTTCAAATCCACACACCTATTTCCATTTTGCATTTCTTTCCCCAATCAATGTAATCAATTTTTAAATTTTACGAGTAAATATTTTGCATTTCTTTCTCTAATTATTGTAATCAATTCTTTCATTTCTATGTAAAGTATTTTCTTTCCATCCTAACGGTAATCAATGCCAAGAATACCAGTTTTTTTCACACAAAACAGACCCAAAAGCCTCTAGAGATTAATGTGAAGAATTATCAAGAATTATGGGTCCTTTAAACTGGCAAACTTACAGGCAAATGACACGTGAACTAGCTTACCACAAACAAAATTTTAAGGCCAAAATGAGAGGCACCATTAAGATACAATTTCAATTTCAAGGCCCATTAGTACAAGTATGTTGCTTTCTACAACCCAGTCACGCTAATTTCTAATTTAGTGGCAAAAATAAAATGCAACCTTAACACTTGATATTTAAAAAAACGTTCAGGTAACTAACCCAAAGACCATAATAGTGAAAAGAAAATGAAGTACCGCCGCACAGAAGCAATGTTCTACCTAGCGCGTAATTCCGTTTAATCACCGCTTAATCCCACCTAATATCTTATGCTTGGAGGCTCTGCCTACTGCTTAGGCGTCGCCTAATTTGAGTATGAGTGCGCCTTTTAGAACTCTGCCCAAAAGTATTGCACTCTTATTAAAAAGCAAATTACCTTAAGATTCTAATAACAAGGAATGAATCAACAGAACAAGGCTATGAGCTTTCTCTAAGGGATGCAATCCTTTTCTGGACAAGATTCTCCAATTAACCGCAAGGGAAAACTCGGGAATCGAAATTGTATAACTTTGAGCATGACAATAACATGGTTTTAAAACATTTTCATGTGTTTTATACAGTGTTATCGCTAAACTATATAATGACTAGCCTGTGAAATAATTTTATTGAGTTTTTTTAACATTCTCTTCCACTTCAGCGCATTAACATGTACTTATTTATATCACCCCGAAATAAGATTACTATCTAAAGAAAAAAAAGAAAAATCATCAAAATATAAAGAAATATAGTTTTTAGACAGTGTGTATAAAACCGGGTTTAATGTATGTACAACAATCTATCAATAAATTTAGTGTATCCAATTATCATTTTTTCTAGTGTAGCCAACTATGAAATCCATACAATTTAATACCTATTATGTCCGTATTAACAGAAAACAATGAAGTCGGCTTTCTCCATCCATATGCAAGCTGCAAATAAAACATTTCAGTGATTCAACAATTCAAAACCGTTATTTTGAATCAAAAGCCAGAAAAATTAAGAATATCAAGTATTTTGGAGATATGGGGAAATTATAAAAAATCTGATATTTTGTAAATGTAAAAAGTGAAATGTAAAACTCAAGAAATGATAGTTTTCTCTAGGAATATTATGGGTGTAGTGCTTGCTCTAACTCCAACAACACAATGCCATGGTACCACCGGACTCGGTACTGCAATTATCGGTGCCGGAAGTGTTTCACATGACACATATCAGCCTATTTAAAAATTAAAACCACGTTTTTAGCTACGTTTGAGGTTCCTAGTTACATAAAGTGATCAACGTCAGTCTCATTATATAAAAAAAAAAGGAGCAGCTAATGAAGGAGAACCTTTTTTTTTCCACTTTTACTCGAAATGTATGAGAAACTTTCTGTCTTGATCCGCATAACTAGTTACTCCATCTTATTAATTTTTAAATCTTATCTCATATCTTTAGAGCAGCTGTATTTGAACTATCAAACAATGCATTTTCCTTAGAAATATGGATTTGTCATTAAAATTAAAATGATCATTGCATTAGTGTTCTTATACTAGATTCAAATTTCTTCAAGTTAGTATTGTCATGTTTTGGTAGCTTATCGGTTTTTCATATATATTCGTGATTTTTTTTGATTTTTTTTTGGAATCAACGTTCTATTTTATTTTTAAAGTGTTTGTTCAAAAAAATCTATAAAATTTGACATTTTTTATATTTTATTATGTTTAATTGTTTGTTTGGAAATTTATAAGGTAGTAATTAATATTAATTAATAAATAGCAAAAAAAATATAAAAACGTTAGATTTTGCAGTTTTATTTTAAACAACCGCTTTAGAACTAAAATAGGATGTTGATTTAAAAAAATCAAAAAAAATTACAAATACATATAGAAAAAAAAACGATACTTAACGAAAACTTGATAACCATAGATTTAAATCTAAATCAATAACAAGAACAAAACATATTTTGTTCATTGTTGCCAGTAGCACACCTTCTCCTGTTTCTCTCTTAGACTTTCTTTACTTTACATCTAAATCTTTTAATACTCTCTCGTTAAATCAGATCTGAAGATCAAACAATTTTGAAGACCAAACATTTAGTAATTCTGGGTTTTTTTATACAATAAAAGTTAGTGTTTGTAGAAAAAATTGACGACTAAAGTTGGGGTGTGGTTTGGGAAAAAGCTCCAATAAAATTTGAAGGGCAGAAATAGAATAACTAAAATGGAAGGGTAGTTTGGTTATGGGGATCTAATAGTAGTTTTGCTAATTTGAGAGAGAGAGAAAGTAAATGGTATTTGACACCATTGGATTTAGATAAATCAACGGTAGACATAAAACTACGGGTGCACTCGGGCTAGAGATTTCGGCACCTCTAGTAAGCCTGATGTTATGCTAACCCTCATTTTAATTGAAGTTAAAGGGAAAAAAAATACATATTGTTGTAAGATATTATTGGATTATTGAGCCTTACTCATAATGGTTAAAAGAAAAAAAAAATACATTTTGTTGTAAGATATTATTGGACTATTGAGCCTTACTCATAATGGGCCTAAGTTGGGCTTTCTATCTTGTATAACCCTAACCTATCAATAAAGACTCTGCTGTTGTCTCTCTCTATATTCTCTCTATATCTATATACATATATATATATCTATAACGAGCTAATATGTCACACGACACGTTATCGGCACTTTGCTCGCGGAGAATAGGATATACGCTCGTGGATATTGAAGATTTTTGGTAAACGCACGGATATTGGGTATTTATAAAGCTTGAAGTTTATCCGGATTTTTTATTAGGATTTTGCTATATCGACCTTCACCAACATACCGTGCGTAAGGTATCGATTTTCAAAACTCATATAACTAGCCTCGTATGTTGGTGTTACTACGGCTGCATGCTATATTTTGTTTAGGATTAATTTGCATGTTATATGTGATTTAATTCTGTTAATTAAATAATATTAACACGAACAAGTTGTATGCATATAAGGTCTATATGGTTACTGAAGTACTATATATAAAATCCAGTGTTTATGAAATCCAGTGTTTATTTCATACTAGTTGTATGGAATCCAGTGTTTATTTCACAAGGCTACTATTAGTTAATGCATGTTTGTACTAGTACTGTACTAAATTTACTAAAAGTATTACAGCCGCATGTTTGTACTAAATTTACTATCATGTGTATATATTTTAATGCATGTTTGTATGTTAGTGTACTGCATGTTTGTACTGTGATCTGCATAGGCCACAATGTGACCTTGTTTAAAAGCTTATGTATAAACATAAACATGACCTATGTTATAATTTTGTTTATTAAACATACTAATATGCATCTGTCAGATTAAATCTGTAACAAACTGAAACTTGTCTGAAATTCTGGACTGTATATGTAATAATGCTGTAAATAGATATATAGTTTGTTCTAATTACATGCATGGCCCTGTAGTATAATACTTATACGAAAACAGTACATATGGTTGATAAGTTATAATATTTGGTAAATATACACACACATGCATATATATTTTTTTATTAAAAGGCAAGTGAATAAAAATTGCATGTTAATTGATTAAATTGATTTGATTTGATATGTTAGAATCTTCATGGATTGATTGATAATGATATGTTAGAATCTTCATGGATTGATTGATAATCTTAAATTGATTTGATTTGATATGTTAGAATCTCCATGGATTGATTGATAATCTTAAATTGATTTGATTTGATATGTTAGAATCTTTATGGATTGATTGATAATCTTAAATTGATTTGTTTATAACACCAAATCTACTGCATGATTAGATAGATTCTAAAATATATTTACTGCCTGTTTATATATATATGTGGTTAATCTAGATAGATACGATCTATTTATTTATTTACTGCCATGCACACTTGTTTAAAGTATGGTAATTTGCGAAATCATATATTTTCACATTTAAGTTGGAAAAATTATGAACCTTCCCCAACTAGGCTCACCTATTTGGATACGATGTCTAGGAAAGATATAGGCGGAAGTCGATATCCTAATGAGGTCGGGTTTTAAGTAGCATTCGTGCCCTCCACCCTCACCGTCTTTCCTGGTCGTTTTTCAAGTAGAGCTACCGAAAGGGGTTGACTAAATAATAATTTCCCCGAGTGTGTTTATATAGTGATGTATGTTTCGCTGAATTGGTATTTCAGTATCGACCCGTCGTTCGATCAATGAGAACCGATTCACATGAGAAGCAAAACTAATGTTTTCGAACCTGTCGTTTCGAAAAAAAAGTTTGTGCTTGTGCAAACCATAAACATATAAACCAGTCGTTTTATATTAAAAATAATCCAGAACTCCCAACACATGTTGGATGCCATCTATGATGAGAAAAATCGCAAAACATACTTGCGAAATGACTGTTTAGACGTTGATGTTATTCCGTCACCACATGTTAGTCACCCTGATGTGTGAAAAATGTGATGCCCATATTTTTTTTGGATGTCATATTTGATGAGTAAAACACGAGTTTGTTGTTACTCGCGAGATGAAAGATAAGGCGTTGATGATATTCCGCCGCCACATTTGAGACGTGATGACGTCTATGGTGAACAAATGTCTGAAATTGACATATTGGAGCAATCCTTCACCAAAATATTAGCTTGGAAATTGTATTCCATAAGCAGTATCGTGAATTTATATTCACCATGTTCCCTTATCACCCATCTGTTATTGGATAAGAAAATTACCCCGGTGAGTAATTTTAATCCTATTGGGTCAATGGCGAATTGTTTATCTGATATTAATGCTCTTCGTGTACATTTTTTTTCCACGAATCGAGAACCGAGACAAGTGTTACTTGCCTCGAACTGTCGCGATCCCGATGAATCGCCTAGCCAAGCGAGATTTTAGACAATCGTCAAAATCGAAAACCTGTGGCTCCAAGACAGTAATTGAAAGGAACAATATGGCACGTTGTCACAAAGCAAGAGATAATGCTCAAGGAGCCAACTCTATGCTATAAAGACAAAGGTCATGCACGGTTACTACTTAAATAGTTCAAAACTATAATAAAGGTGAAAAAACCGATGCTAATGTGGTTAAAAATAACTGAAAGGAAACTCTTGAGACCCCCGGTTTTGTGGCTCAAATAAGTTTGGTACCTTTCTTTATTGATTTTGATAAATCATTGAGCCTTTTTTTTCGCTCATCTGGATTATGTTTTTCCATTTGGATTATGATTTTTCCATTTGGACATACTTTTGGATTATGGTTTGTCTGTTTACAAAATTTCTCGAAATAATTTAAAGTGTTTTGAGCAAATTCCTTTGACAAATGTGACCAAACTTTAAATTATGAAATTTTAGGCAATACTTGTGGGGTAGTTGATTTTTTTTTGGAAATAGTGGGTAACAGTGTACCACATAATTTCACCAACTATTTGCCTAAAAGAGTACTCAGTGACAACGATTCTGGACCTGCCATTCCAAATCAAAATCTTTGGTAAAACCAAATTGATCTGTCAAATATGAGGTCTTATACTCATGTAGGTCCTGCCGTACCTTGTTGAGTTATAAAATATTCGAGAAAACCAGTGTTATCTGGTAATAGCTCATGAAAGAATTAAAATTTCTTTACATAGGCTCCATTCAATACTACCAAAAGCGTATTTTAGAGGAGTTGAAATGTCTTTCAAGTGGTTTCTACCACAATTTTTAAAAGCATTTAAATTTACCTTATCATTTCGCCTGTCGTCGAATGATAAATGATTTAGATGTTAAGACATGATTGTCTCTACTATCATTCGCCTGTCGTCGATTGATAAGAGCATTTTGATATTGTGGCATTGACCGGATGAGATATTCCCGGGTCAAAAGACGATGCTTGATTTATAATCGCATCGTATTTGGATTCTCTCTGAGAATATATTTCACGATTAATCCGAAATTCATGCCATTAATGCTCACTTTGAAAGACTAGTATGTGTAAAGATCACGAAATGGACTCGTAGAATTCTTGTAAAGAATTGAAGGAGTTATTGTGGACTTATCCAACCATAATATGGACCAATATATATATATATATATATGGTTATGGTTGATGCATCGACAATAGGTCACATGATTATTGTTGTCTACAGAAATGCAGTATTTCCCAAACTTTTAGCCCTATCATTAAGTTGATGGCTCATGATCCGGATTATCCTGAAAAGTCTAGTCGACTTGATAATTCCGAAGAGTAAGAATCGAAAATTCGATTTGAATTACTTGAGTTTGGAAATTGAAATTGAACATCCTGTCGATTATGTTCAGACCCAAATGGACTCACGGAAAGTTTGATGATGCGACTGCAAATGATTGCACGCATTTCTTGGTCTTGCGCACCAAAATTTATATTTCCGCATGGGGTTATGCTATTTTGCTGCATTGGTCCGTCATGAGGCCCATAGACACTCAAAACACTAAATGCGTACCAGATGGTTACTGGTTATGAGCCAGACGCCTCATGAACGCGTGTTTGAGTGCTTAATATTTTGATTGAGCCGCTATAGCGTTCAAAATATGGACCTCTGAAGGGGACATAAGTCGATTATGAATCCCCTACCAATCATTTGATAGAGTAACCTTGGCAAACGATATCTTTACCGCATGATATGCGAAAGTGACATCGCTAAGACTGTTCTCCCCGTCGTTAGGGGGAGATTTACATGTTATCGTTGATAAGGAACGACGTGAAGTAACGTGGCATAACCCACTCAGTCTTAGCTTGATCCCCAAAACCGCGCTTAGTGATAAGTAAGTGCATAGACTCCCTCAACTCTAACTAAATGCCAAACGCATTTAATGACTTTATGAGATGTCACGAGATCATTTATACCTGCTGCAAAATGCTTGCAAGGATAGACGTCCCTGTCGGACGTCGTGTTCCTGTCGTAACACGTTGCGTTGGCCGAACCCGCCAAGCAAAGTATGCTGCCGTCAGCCGTCAGTCTTTCGTCCTTCCTAAGATATGAGGAAGTTGACCGGTTCTTAATTCGTTCAACCCCAGAGGTGGTGAACTGAAACTCGTTTGTCGCACGAGATTATAAAGGATCTAGGAGATGTGTGATTCCTCCTCATCCTAAGAATCTCGAAATATCTGTCGATCATGATATCTTAGACGATATTGAAGCGAAACGAGACTGTCATTGATCACTTGTTCATATATTCGGTGACGACTGATAATATGAGCAAATTATGACAGAGAACCATGTACCGTTGCCTGAAGTTAACGAAGAATAGACTGGACTAATGGAAACTTGTAATCCAAGTAGACTCCTTAGCGAAAGTGTGTTCGGACCTGTAGCTCCAACACCACCAATGTTAAACGAGTTCGTTTATTTGGTTATTCGTAAGGAAGAGTGATGAGAATAATGAGATTGGAGAATGCTCGCCTAGTAGCGCAAGGCTTCTCTCACACCTTGGAATTGATTACGAGATGGTTGATTTTTTCGTAATGGACATTATAACAGTCCCTTCTTTACCAGTTTAGTAGTTTCCGAAAAACTGAGTATGCAGCCATGAATGTGGTCACGGTTTTATCTCTATGGGGATTTAGACAAAGAGATATAAATAAAGGTCCCTGTGTGACTTCATGTCCTTGAATCAAGTAGTTCCTGACCACGGAACACGATCTCAATTGACTGAGACGTTCACTATATGGATTAATATAATCCGAGCGGATGTGGTATACCCGCCTAAGTGAGTACTTGATCAGCTTGGCATACTTGAACAAGTATTATGCCCTTGCTTGTTTTATTATGCGATCCACTTTTGGATTTGCCTTCGAGATGAAGGATCTTGGGAAGAAACGGTAGTGACTCGGCCTGATGATCGAGTCCCGTAAAGATTGAATCTAAGTTCATGATTCAGACTACACCAAGAAGGTGTTATGACGTTTTAGTCATCATGACGCTAAGTCGTCAGATTCTCCCATGATCGTTCGATCACTAGACATTGATATAGACCCAGTCCGTCCCTGATGAGACGATGAAGAGATATTGAACCATCATGTTCATATCTAAGTACAATAAGCGCATCATTGTACTTGGTCTAATGTACTAGGACGAACATCTTGTATGTTGTGAATGATATAGCTCGACACAACATTGCGCTAACACGCTGGCATCGAAATGGCACTAAAGACACATTCCCATTACCTTAAGGTAACTGTGGATGAGGGCTTGTCTTATCCCATTTTGCGTCATCGAGTGTACCCACCCCCTTCGGTACTCGAATTAACGCAACCCTTTTTCGGTTATACCGATGCCAGTTACTTATCAGACCCGCATAAGGGATATTCCTTACATGGTCTGTCTTTACCATTAGGAATAAGGCAATATCTTGGAGGTCTTGGAATGACTCCAAACGAATCACTCTGATTTCGTGCTCTATGAGACGACCAGAGAGTGTATATGGCTTCGAGCTCGTATTAGCCATATTTGAATTACGTATGCTCTGTCTCACGATCCAGATAAAACACTTGTCTTATTTGAGGACAACTTGTTGTTATCAATCAAGAGAGACATGACTAGATTATGCTATTTAGCATTTCTTGCCGAAATAAATCTTCACATATGAAGTTTAAGAGCATCATGTCGAATGCTCATTTTATTCCACGTTATATTTTCTTGCATACAGTCATGTGCAAGTAAATGAGGCATCCAGTCGAATGCTCGTACTCTTTCTTGGAATATGAAATCTTTGCACCCAGTCGTGTGCAAGTGAGGGGGAGTATCCATGTGAATGCTTATTGAACTAATTACTACTTAGTCAAAATCCTCGCACCCTGTCGTGTGCAAGTGAGGGGGAGCATCCAGTCGCATGCTCGTGTACTCTTTTTGTCCTTAGACCAAGGTTTTTTCCCACTGGGTTTTCCTTGGCAAGGTTTTTAGCGAGACACGTTCCCATCTTATCTCACTTAAGATTGCCGAATTAGGGGGAGTATCCTGTTGTATACTTCTTACCACTGTGTACTCTTTTGTCATTCGACTAGAGGTTTTTTCCCACTGGGTTTACTCTGGCAAGGTTTTGATGAGGCACCTGTTTTGTGGTTGATCCCCTACTACTACCACTGTTGCACTCTTTTTCCTTCGATCAGAGATTTTTCCATTGGGTTTGCTCTGGCAAGGTTTTGATGAGGCACACTGTTTTGTGGTTAGTTACTTACATGATATTTCGCCCTATATCATTCGGCTACACAGTTTCTCCTAGGTACCGGTTTTGTCCCACATTGGGTTTTCCGGCCTAAGGTTTTTATGTGTTTAGCACTGCGAATGAACTCGACTCAGATCGACTGTATGAAGACGAAGAATTCAAGACGTCCAAAAGGGGAGTGTTGTAAGATATTATTGGACTATTGGGCCTTACTCATAGTGGGCCTAAGTTGGTCTTTCTATCTTGTATAACCCTAACCTCTAGTATATAAAGAAGGTTAGGATCCCCTTGTATTCATACATTCTGATCAATAAAGACTCTGCTGTTGTCTCTCTCTATATTCTCTCTATATCTATATACATATATATATATATATCTATAACGAGCTAATATGTCACACGACACATTTGTTTTACTTTAGTATCTGTTTTTAACGATTTATGTATCAGACTAACAAATGTAACAATTGACGTACTGAACTATCGTAATGTTCATAATTCAGGTACTGCCGTTAATTTAGTTGGATGGAATTTAGTTTCAGTTTTCATTTTGGTCATATTTTTTGTAACTTGTATAAATCTAACACTTAATTTTCTAAAATGTCTCATTTTAGTATAAATTCAAAAATATATAATTATATCATATATATATATATATATATATTAATGTATGTATAAATATATACATATATATATAATGCATGTATACATATTATTACAAATAATATAAATTCTAGATGATGTTTGTGTATAAGAAGAAATTATAAATAGTTAACAAATATATTTTATTTACAAAAAAAATGAATACTTTTTTTTAAAAAAACCAACAATTTTATTGTCGTTTTTTCATGAAATTATTCAAATAGTGATGTGGCCTCAAATAATTTTTGTTCGAATGTCATAAATCTAAAACTTTAGTTTCGTTTCATGAATACTTTTTTCGAAAATACATGATTAAATTGGTACAAGTTACAAATAATATGAACAAAATAAAAAGTGAAACTAAGTTTCATCCAACTAAATTAATAGCAGTACCTGAATTGTGAATACTATAATAGTTCAGTACGTCAATTGTTAATTTTGTCAGTCTGATATCTAAATCGTTAAAAACCAGATAGTATAAGACACTAAATGTATTTTTTTCCGAACTCAAAGTACTTCCCTCATATACACCAGAAAATCCACTATCCTCAAAAGTTTATATATTCCTATTTTATTAATCATTACACATCGGCTCTTTCCCCATGATCTATTAATGTCTGTTGGAATGATATACTAAAATATATGATTTTTTATCGGTTTTATTATTTATTTATTAACGATGAATGATTTATTTGAGAATATGTGTGAGAAATGTTGTACATATCATTTATATTGTACAAGTGTCTTTATTCTTGCATAGTATGTGATTTGGTGGGTAGAGTACGTCTTAAACACGGAAGATCAAATCATTTATTTTTACATAATATATTTTATCGTTCACAATTTTAGACGGAGTGGACAACCATCAGTATAGTTGTAGCATATAGTTTCAGTAGCCATGTCTTGACTATATTGAACGGTTGAGTTCTAACTCTTTGTATCAGTACACTTAGAGTATATTGAACGTGACCAAGTGGTATTATTTTATGCTACTTACCAGAAAAAAATAATTATATATAAGCAATTATTATGATTACTTATACTGTTAATCACTACATTATTTTCGATACACATATTTATAATGTATACTAATTTGATTTCCAATGGATGAGATTTGTTGTAGTTAACAAACTCGTACGTCGGACAGTAACATTATTTATATGGTGTGTGTCTATAATCAAAGTAATTCATGTTTTTGAATAATGATTGATGATATCTCTCGAGAAGTTTGTAACTTTTGTTTGTGTCAAATATTACAAGTGGATTTTATATCCGACACAACAAATAAGTTAAGTGGTAAGGTCGAGAAAATAATATGACGAGTAAAATAATTGTCAGTAATTTATTTACTTGGTGGATATCTGTAATTTTAACGTGAGGAAAAAATTAAGTATTTAATATTGTGCTTTCAAATATTATTTGAGAAGTAACTAGAGTGCAATTATATTCTCTAGTGAAAATAAATATAATTTACCGATAGAATATTCTATGATTCGTAAATAATTAATTAGATTATGTGAATGTCCACAATCTGATGGTTATAGTTGCTGATTATGCAGCTAGTCGAACTTGATCGAAATCGTCATATATGGATGTAAAGGTAGAGAGAGATCGCATAAAATATGTATTTTATTAACAACTTAATTAATTAATTCAGCCGACTTTGCTTATATAAGTGCTGACCATAAAGTTCTATTCAGTCCATAGGTTTCATATATTTACAGAATTAATACCAAAATTACACAAAGTAACAATTTAACATGTTTTACTATTTAGTAGGAACATACTTTTCTGCATTTGCAATTCAGTCCTGAATGTTCTAAAACTTACATAATTAGTCGAAGATAAAATCATACAAAATATATACTGTTAATACACCTCTGTCAAGTTGGACTGTGGATTGAAAAAACACTCAACTTGACTAACAAATTTTTAAACATGGATTCACCCAATTTTTTTATAAAACAATCAGCTAAATTATTGACATTATAAACATGTAATGGATGAATAATTTTGTGCAAAATCTTTTTCCTAATAAAATGACAGTCCACCTCTATATGTTTAGATCTTTCATGGTTTATATGATTATTAGCCAAAGCCAAAACTGATTTCCTATCTGCATATAAAATAACTGGTTTTTCATGCTTAATTTTGAAATCTGATAAAAGTTGTCTGAATGTCCTGAAACTTACATAATTAGTCCAAGATAAAATCATACAAAATATATACTGTTAATAGATAATATTATATTATTCTTGTTAATAAAATTATATAATATTTATTAATTCAGTACTAATATGGCAGAAGATCAAGTGTGATGCATCTCTGTGCGTAAGGTATCTCTCTATCGTTTTTGTAAATTCATATACATTATAATCAGGATCAAAAACCAATTTTTCGTCGCAAAATTAAACGTGTTTGTAACAATGACAACATTTATTTACAAACTATATTAAAGAAAAAGAGGAAACTGATATAATAATGATAAGAGACGGTTTGTAGGGATCGTGACGTAAAGAACAATTATAGTGTGAGAGAGACTTGTCTAGATGGTCTTTTTGTAAATTTGCCCATTAATACCAACAACATGTCCAACATTAGTAGGAGGTTAATTTTTAATGTTAATACACCTCACAAAGACCACTTTTTTTTTTTTTTTTAGAATTCAAAGACCACTTGCTACAAACTGAACAAGCCGCCAATGTTGAATTCGATTATTCACTTTAAAAAAAACTGAGAATCATTTATAAGTACATAAAAAAAAAAACATACTTCATTTTTAAAATCTCAAATCATTAAGTATTATTTAAAATTTGGTAGCATCGTATAAATAAGGAAAATGATACTCACACAATTTCTGCACTCCAGATCACACTCCCCTTAGGTGGCAAGTGATGTGACAATACCAGATTAGTAATACCAGATTAGTGATGTGGAAAAAATGGTGGGTTTTTAGTAGGTTGGGTTTATATATATATATATATATATTAGTAATACCAGATTTAATAATTTTTCTTATTTTTAATTAATATTTAAATTTAGGGTAATATCAATTAAGGTTCTAATATATTTTTATTTGAGTTTTTAGTAGGTTGGATTTATATATATATATATATATTATTAATACCAGATTTAATAATTTTTCTTATTTTTAATTAATATTTAAATTTAGGCTAGTATCAACTAGGGTTCTATTATATTTTTATTTGACTTTTTAGTAGGTTGGATTTATATATATATATATATATATATATGTAGCATCACCCTTTATGGAGGGACCCATCTAAGGGAGTGTGGTCTGGAGTGTCCCAGTTGTGTGAATAGCATGATCCAATAAATAAAGAGTAAAAAGAAATAGTATGTTATAATATACTCACTTTGTTCCTATTTAATTATCCATTACGAAACTACGTGCAATTTTGATCGGCCAAGAACTTGTATCAAAATTGTCGGAATGAAAATTTTCAAAAGTTGATCATATAGTTCAAATGTTAAATTTTATAATTAGATTTAAAAAAAAATTATTTCGACAATTTTGATACAAGTTATAAGCCGGATAAAATTTCACATAGTTTCGTACTGGACAATTAAATGGGAACGAATGGAGTATATAGTAGCACTAGCATCATGTAGTATATGTATTAAGATTTAAAAGTGTTTTAGAGTCCGGATTTTTAACAATTAAATATCACTTATATGTACATTTTTATCATTTTATTAAAAAATAAATAAACTTTATATAAGTAATGTAATTGAAATGCGTGTTTTACATTTACGTTTTGGTAAATTTGTCAATCCCATCATTCAGATAAAGAGCGTGGAATACCCTTGCAGAGTTGCAGGTAACCAACTTGTAGGTATCGTAATATCATGAGTAATCAAATTAATTAGTCATTATCTGTTCCAAAGTGTGTATTTTTGAATTAGGACCTATTCTTCAGTTGACAAAATCATGTGTTCAATGTTGGGAATTGTTTTAACTCAAAATCTTACTCTTTTTCTCAACTAGAAAATCTATCGTGGGTGTGACCGTATTTATTTGTCACAAAATCTTAGTCAATAATATCGGTATATTTTCATCATTTTTCTATTTTTATAAGGGACTAAATCGCAAGAAGGATACACTTTTATATTTATTAAGTGTCAATGTTAGTACTTGAACAATTTAAAAATAATACTATATACTACTCTTACTTCTAGGTAAGATTCTAGATGTCATATAGTGGTACAAACGGAGGAGGTGTTCCAGACTATACATTTAATATAGTCTGGGAAACTATCTCTGTGACACCATTGGATCAAACAGTCTGTGGACCCTACTGTTGATCCAATGGTGTCACAGAGGAGAGCTCCCCCTCTGGGTACAAATTAGGACCCAACATATCAATTGACTAGATAATTTGGGCCATATTAAGTTACTCGTGTTCTCATGAGGAATTTTGTTGTTGTTTTTGATAATTGCTCGTTAGGAAATTTATAAGACATCTTATTATTTGAAATATATAGGAGTAGTTGTCATCTCTACGTCAATTTTCGTTGACATTTATAAGGCATCAATTAAAAGTCAATGACGAACTGTGAATTACTTTTCAGCTCAATGTTCAATTGTGGTACTCTAGTAAAAAAAAAAATCCGTTTACCGTCAGAGCATTTGTTGTTAAACTGTTAGTAAAACGAGTATCGTTAAATTTAGCAACAGTTTAGCAATAATTTTTATTCCTAAATTGTTATTGAAATTTAACGACACTTATTTTACTAACAATTTTAAAATATTAAATTGTTGCTATGTTTAACTTTTGTCTGTGAGCATGGAAGGGTGTATTTGATGCTATTCTAATAATAATAAAATGGTTTTATAGTTGTTTAAATCTTGACTTGGATATATGAACAAACTAGTTTAGCTAATAAGTCGATTACCAAAAAAAAAAAAAAGTTTAGCCAATAAGGTTTGGACTTTGAAGCTATCTTTCTAAAATAATTTGTTTGTTTATACTTTAAATGATATAGCTACCTAATCTCTAGATGTGAATTAGTTATTTTCCGTTTCTAATTAATTATATTTTATAAAATTACTGTAATTTTAACCGGCTTATAACATGTATTAAAATTATCGAAATGAAAAATTTGAAAAATAAATCATATAATTTAATGTTTGAACTATATGATTAACTTTTGAAAGTTTTTATTCCGACAATTTTGATACAATTTATTGATCGATCAAAATTGCACGTAATTTCGTAATGTACAATTAATTGGGAAACGAAATAAGTAACAATTTTCCAATTTGACCTCAAATATTTATTTTAAAAAGTTACTAGTTTATTTTTTCAGACACGAAAGGAGCATGGTCAAAGCATCGTCCCATTAACTCACATAGGCAGATAATAATATTTCTGTATTGATTAGAAAAGGTAAATAAAATGCAACTATCTTCATTCTCTATTGTAGCTCTTTACTTGCCAAAAAAATAAAAATAAAAAACTGTAGCTCTTTTGAGTTATATATGGACTAAGTTGGAAAACAAAACTTTTTAGTTCTCGCTCTTTTCTCTTTGTATCTCTTTCTCTTCAAACATACACACATAAATAAAAATAAAAATTTAAATAAAAAGGGTACATAGCTGATGAAGAAACTTAGAGGTGTATCAAGTACTTGTGGCTTTGGATTTTTGTATGTTTTATTATGCATATTATTCGGTTTAGCTCGAGCTCAAAACGGTACTACACCCGCAAATGAAGGTAAGTTCAGATCATTTACTTGTATATTTGAACGTGTTAAGAGTTTAAATTGTAGTATTATAAGTATTAACAATCCATGTTTCAGTTTGTAAATGAATGAGTTGTTGTCTTTCTTATTTTTAGTGAAAATAAATACAGGCTCTAATATAACGCACTGCATAAAGCTGTTAAATTCAAAAGTTGGGTGTTTATTTGTTTTCCTAGACCTTAAATTATTGGCTTACTGTAATAGAAGTTTTAAGCTAGAGAAACTGAGTTTCGAAAAGTCTAGTTTTCCCTTAAACTTCTTTGTAAAAAAATTCAGCCAAACAAAAGGCTTTTGACAAAGACGAACCAGAACCAAATGTGTGAGGTTGTCAAAATTAATAAAATCGTATAATATTTTTCAAACTATAAACACGGAAAAAGGTGGATTTTTTTACATTTTTTTACCATCTTTTCTTCATTTTTTTAGCTTGATTTCTTGATTAAAATGTATTTGATTTCTATTTTTTTTTCTTTTCGCTCAATTTCGACTTTCTTTTCAAACTCCCAAAAAAATCAACAACGGTAATGTCACGTGCAGTCATGTGTCGAAAGTTTTAGTATTTCAAAATTGACTAAAAAATAAATAAAATAGAAACTCAAAAGATATAAAAGTTAAATTTAAGAAATTAAGGTATAACAAGTAAAAAACCTGAAAAACCAAACGTATATTAAATAATAGATATATACGAACAATTAAATATCTATTACACAATTTCAGTATATTCACTTCAATTAAAATACAAACCATCAAATTTTTTTTTATAAATTTTGTTTGCACTCGTCACTTCTCTAATTATTATTTTTGTTTAATTTTTTTTAAAGATGTGTGTTACGTGTCAACATGATAAGTTGGTGTAAAATGTATTTTATAATCACTTGTATATGTTAATTTTTTAACTATTACTTATATATTATCACCACATTGGTATTTGTCAATCAATGTCTGAGCTAGGATAGTATCGAGGGCTGGATTTCATAAAAGAAAATGGAGGGCTAAACCGTTATTTTCATAATATAAACGTAAAATTAAAATTGTCGCTCCTCCTCCGATCAATGTTCTTAATCTTGATATTTCATTATGATTCAACTACAGTATAGTATATAAATAAAGAAGCAGATCATAAATAATTTGTGATTAAATGAATTCAATTCTACATATACTATGAAGATGCATGAGTTGTGCTAGTAACAAAATTGTTCTAGAAAATTGTTTGTGGTTATTTGCAGATTATATGCTCATCATAATATGATTTGGAATCTTACTACAAGAAATGATTCATAATTGACAATGTGCTGTTTCCCTTCCAATAAAAAATATAATAACCCCAACTTGATAGGAATATTGCATGTGGACAGATTTTGAATGTGTTATTTCATACTCTAACACTCATCTTAAACTATTTGCGAGAGAAGTGAAAATAAAAACGTTATAAGAAAAAACTATAAATTTTGTCATCATTTCTCTCACAATAAGTGTAAAGAGAAATGTTAGAGTAATGAAAATATATTTACTTATTTCGTTACTACATATGTTTTGTAAACATCTGCTTTTATATTTTTCGGCCACTTTCCAACTCAATAAAAGCAACCGATCTTTCATCATCTTAATAAAAATCAACTCTTTTTTATTTCTAACTTTTTTTGCCTTCATTATGATGGCATGCGCTGTTAAAGTTATGCCCTCACCCTTTCTCATATGGTATATTCGAAAGACTTTTACGTATGTCGACTCGACTGCCATATATCCCGCACTACAAAAAAATATCAATTTACTATCACACGCCTTATTCTGAGTGTCACTAAATTTAACAACAGTTTAGTAACAATTTTTGTTGCCAACTGTTGCTAAATTTAGCGACACTCAGTTTAATATACGATTAGGAACAAGGCGTGTGATAGTAAACTGACTTTTTTTTTAGTGCCGTTTCATCAAAATTTAACACAGAAAACGCATCACAAGTAACACTTTCACATATACTTTGATACTAATAATGTTTTCCCTTATACGAACTCCAAAATCATTAAAGTAATTAAGTAAAAAGTTCTCCGATTGTACAAGATAGTACAAACTTACAAAGTGTTCTCTCTCAAATAGAAATTATGGAGTTACATGTCACCTGGCTCTAAAATACTATTAATAAAATAAAAAACAGTTGTTCATAATTCATGCTTAAAGAAGTAAATAAGTACCAAATAACAAACTAAACATATCCACTAATATCATCGTGTAAATCAAGGTATTCACAAACCAAATATAAATATATCTTCAAATGCTGTCCTAAATATACTAAAGAGAAAAATAAATCTTGATACTAGGAACAGAATCAACAGATCACCAAGTGCCTAAATCTTTAATTTGGAGCACATCTTGACAGTCGGATTTTAACCTGGCGAATGAAATTGTTTAATAATGATTGTCATTCTCTCCGAATTTCATCAATTACTCATCTGTAGCTAATACATCTCAATCTTTATACTGTACATTGTAATTGCTCAATATAAACAAAGCAGGGCATGAGTCGAGAAAACTAATCGATTCAGAATAGAATATGCTAATCATCTTATGCAAAATGCTGTGATAATATTAACTTTGAACTTGAAATAAAGTTAGATAACGATGCTGCTATACTTGACCAATAAAACTACTTAAGAATGACATAACTGTTATACGTCAACAGAAGTTATAGGTCTTATATACAAAATGGAGTTTTACTTCAAGAGTACGCATCCCTTGTCAAACACGACCTGATGGCGCCCTCTTCATATCATGCTGTTCCCTTAGATTGTTCTTATTACCAGTTCTGTTTTATGCAACCCTTACAAAACTGTACTTATATATTGCAAATGTTGTATGTAATTAATGATGGAGTAAGTCTATGATGTGGCAGTGAGTGCGCTGAACGCTGTATGGACGAAGTTAAAGATAACGGCGCCAACGCGATGGAACACAACTGGAGGAGAGCCTTGCACTGGCGCCGCCATCGATGGAACTACCTTCGACGACAATGGCTACAACCCTGGCCTCATATGCCAATGCAACGGCACCATTTGCCACATATCCCAACTGTAAGCCCCATCATATATATGTACACGTACCCAATTCCTGTTACTTGTATCTTCGGTTGACTCAATCTAGGCCGGTGAACAATCTGGAATCTGAATGTGCTCACTGTATTTTTGTTAGTTTCTATGTTGTAACTCATACCAAGAAGACGAAACTAATTATTTGGCCAACTAATGTTGTTACTCTTAACAAATCGAGGCTTATCGTTCTGTTATATTGGGGATGGGCTTAGTTGTTGTAGTAATCTTGTTGTGGTATACTTATTAGTGATAAACAGCACGAGGAGTATTAAGGTTCATTTTTAAACGAAGTTGTTATATAATTGGGGAACTGTATAAATTTTTTGTTCCATTTTTATTAAGTTGAACTATATTTACCAAGTTTTCTGCCTCCGAAAAACCTAGCAAGATTTTGGGGTCTGTGGATCGCCTAATTTGCTTTCTTGTTACAGGAAGATTAATGCATTCGATGCTACTGGTCCAATCCCCGATGAGCTTTGGACACTGACTTACCTCACCAATCTGTATGTGTCTTTCCATTTATACTATTGTTCTACTACTCAAACTGCAAATTTGTGCTTTTCTCTCTTTAGAACCCCATAAAGTGATATGAGGGGACTATATACATTAACAAAAAATGGGCAAGTACGTAAAAGATGAGCAATATCAGCTGAGCTTTTACTGTAATCAGACTAATTCATGAGTGAACTGTTAATACCCCTCCAAACATTTGACAGTACTGATGCTATTTTTGTTTATAAATTCAGAAATCTCGGCCTGAATTACTTGACGGGTACCCTTTCTCCATCCATTGGCAATCTCACGAGAATGCAATACTTGTAAGCTCATTCGTGAATCTCAAGATAGTTTCGCTCGTTGTTTGCATTTGTAATTTATGCTATTCTGCAAGTCTGACTGAAGTTTTTATTTAGGAGTTTGGGAATTAATGCATTGTCAGGGAAATTGCCAAAAGAACTTGGGCAGCTCACTGATTTGAGATCACTGTATGTTCATCTGTTCTTTACAAATCAACAAAGAGTAGTACTATTGTTCTACTAGACATGAGCCTTACATGGACTTCAATTATATTTATTTATTTTACTCCCGTAATTTCATTGTAGTAACATGCTTTTACGGTTCCTATATTTTCGTTCCTTCAATTTTGTTTCTGATTGTCAGCGCATTTGGGACAAATAATTTTTCCGGTTCTTTACCATCGGAGCTTGGAAGTTTGTCAAAATTAGAGCAGCTGTAAGTGCTATTCTGATTTTGGTTACATTATTTTTGATCTTCGAAAAGGAATTGACGTTGGGTTTCTTACATATTATAAGTTAAACCAGAATACAATACGGGTATCATATACTAGTCACTTGACATTGTAGCAGTTCTGTTTGTTAACATTGATATATCTTCCTCCTCATCTAAATATTCTAGCAAACTACTATCGTTCTTCTTAACTGTAGTTTGTACAATCTCTTGTTTACAATCTCTTATGTAAACACTAAATCACCAATAAAATTTAAAATCAAATCTTATGTGATTGTTCCTTTTCTTAATTCTGATTTTATTGTTTTCATTCGCGACCTTTTGCCAGTTGCTGCATACATGTAGGTCTCCTTCTGACCGAATGGTTGGGAGTTAATGATTAACAGTAAAACGTTTTAAATTTCCTGGGTGTATCAGCAGCAGTTAGTTGAATAGCTTACAATGATGTTTGCTTAAATCTCTATATTCGCTACTATCTATTGCAAAATTATCCGCTCATTTTGAAAATCAGTCCTTATTTGACCTTTACATTTAGTATTTCGTGCGCTCTTTTATTGGGTGGAGTAAATGTGACCGTTATTTCCTGAACATTGTTAACCTTGACAGCTACATTGATAGTGCCGGAGTCAGTGGACCTATACCAACGACATTTTCTGCTTTAAAAAATCTACAAACAGTGTAAGAGTTCCATCTCTGTTCCTTACATGTATGGATAAATCCAAATTATTTTTACTCAATCAGGTGCTTTGCTTAGTAATTAGGAGTGATAATTCTCTTATATTTTTCAGGTGGGCTTCTGATAATGCACTTACCGGAAGCATACCTTCGTTCATAGGGGGTTGGTCAAAGCTTACTGACTTGTAAGCAAACTTTTATTTTGTTTCTTTTAATTACATCTCTCAATTGAATTATGAAACAAAGTTATCTAATTCAGTTCACTTATTTAACAGGTAGTAAAAACAAATTAATGTGATTATCTTTCTCAAAGTTTACATTTTTTATATAGGAGGTTTCAAGGAAATTCCTTCTCAGGTCCAATTCCAGCAACATTCTCCAGTTTAAGCTCATTATCTAGCTTGTGAGCATCGATTTCTGCAATCCTTTTTTTGTTTTTAAGTAGCTATCTTATGTCTTATACTCTGTTAATCTTTTTTGTAGGAGAATAAGTGATTTATCTAATGGAAGCTCATCACTGGCATTTCTTAACAATATGACGTCCCTGAGTAGCCTGTAAGATGATATCCATAAAGAAGACCATTTTCCCCCCATACTTTCATTATTGTCATTTTACCTTGGGTTGATATCTTTTTTATTTGTAGAATTCTCAGGAACAATAATATTTCTGATTCTATCCCTTCAACGATCGGAAATTTTTCGAGCTTATCAGAATTGTAAGTTATTCTTGCAGATTTCGTGCTTGTCTCCCTTACTTCAATCTTTATCAGCATTTTTTTCAAGTATATCGTAAATATAATATGCAGAATGCTTCCGGTTTACAATGTCACATTTACTTTTTTACCCCAGGGATTTGAGCTTCAACAATTTAACTGGACCAATTCCTGCTTCATTGTTTAATATGAGCTCTCTCTCATTTTTGTAAGTAAATTCTTTATTACATTGTTCCATTCATTCCAGCATACTCCCCAAACTACTTTGAACAATCTAATTATCCTCAGGTTTCTCGGGAATAATAAACTAAATGGTACACTTCCCGCTCAGAAGAGTACATCTCTCTTGAATATGTGAGTTTTCCTTAGAGAGAACTTATATCTTTATTAAAAGTACACACCAGTGCGTAAGCTCATTCTACATTGATTTTTTTTAGTTTGGTCCACTGATGAAGCACTGTTTCGTTTACTTTCTTTTGGTAATTTCCTGCAGAGATTTATCATACAATCACTTATCTGGGAGCTTTCCTTCTTGGATTGACCAACAAAACCTGAAAATGTGTGTTTGCTTTTCTTATTGTTGCACTTGCTTATCGTCAACAGTTTGGTTTTAGCTACCTTCCTTATAGGTTCCCTTTGTTTTGATTGGTTTTCTAATTCTCAAGTTGATGTTGAAATTTATTTTTGTTTATATGCAGTAACTTGGTGGCCAATAACTTCACAATCCAAAGTTCAAACAATAGGTTAGCCGCTTTTAAACTTTTTTATCTTGTTGCTTTCATGTATTTAATCTGTATTTTCGTGAAGATTTATTGATATTGTCGGTAATTGAAAGAGAAGTATGTTGTGGATGTATAAGTAGTTAAATTTTATCAATATTCCTGAATGATTAATTGTGCTGTTTCTCTAATTCCAATCACTAGTTTTTCAGACAATGGTCATAGCACCTTTGTTTTAGTTCAATTGAGACCATACATATGCATATATAGACAAATATATTTATATATATGCTGTTTGATGTCTGGTAATTTTCTGCTCTCAGTGTCTTGGCTTCGGGATTGAACTGTCTCCAGAGAAACTTCCCCTGCTATCGCAATGCTCCAATCTGTAAGTTCAAACTGGTTTGCTGAAATTTACTTTTTGGAATTCTTTTTCTCTAAGAAAGTAAGCAAACCCTATTCTTAAATTTTGAACTTTAGACTCCCTTCCAAAGACTCCGAATGAATGGTTTCTTCTTTTTATTTCTTCATTAGCTCTTCTCCACACTATTTTAGCCTAACTAGGACCTTCTTGCTTCAGCAAGGAAAACTCAAAGGAAATTTAAGCTTGAATCTCTAGAAGAGTACAACAAATATTTTGTACTCAGAAGGCACATATAAGAAGCATAGATCTCATAGTTCTTCGACGTGAATTCTTTTCCATTTCAAGGTTCACAACACTTTACTAACAAAACCTACTAATTTTGAAACTAAATTAACAAAAACATACCCAAAAATTTCTAATTAACAAAAACATACCCAAAATTTCATATCTTAATTTGTATATTTCATACCCTTATTTCAAAAGTTCATACCCTTATTTCAAAAGTTCATACCCTAATTTGTATATTTCATACCCTTATTTCAAAAGTTTATACCCTTATTTCAAAAGTACATACCCTTATTTCAAAAGTTCATATCCTAATTTGTATATTTCATACCCTTCTTCCAAAAGTTGATATATTTCAAAAGTTTATACCCTTATTTCAAAAGTACATACCCTTATTTCAAAAGTTCATACCCTAATTTGTATATTTCATACCCTTCTTCCAAAAGTTGATACTCTAATTTGTATTTTTCATACAAGTTCATATCCTGATTTGTAGAGTTCACCCATATTTTCAAAATTCATACCCCAATTTAAATAATTCATATACTTACTTACATAATTCATATACATAATTTTCAATTTCATACCCTTAATTCACGTAATTTATACACTTATTTTTCAACATTATACACTAATTAACAAATACAACTCTTACCCGTTCTCCGATCTCGAACTACCATGTCGTCGTCGTGGGCCTCTTCTTCGACGATCGCATCTCCGTCGACATCAATCTTGAGTTTTCGATCTCGCTCTATACCCTTGCCGCCCATTCCTATATATGTGTCCGTCTCAATCTCCACGAAAGAGAGAGATGGATGAAAAGAAAAATATCGAAAAAATAGAGGTAGGATGGAGAGAGAGATCGTAAATAAAGAGTAAGCATGAGAGATCGGAGAGAGTGAGAAGGAGGAGGAGAAATATTGGAGGGAGAGAGAGATTGGAGAGGGTGAGAAAGGAGAGAGTGAAAGGATGAGAGAGAGGAAAGAGATTGGGAGAGATCAGTTTTTTTGTTTTTTATTAATTATTAATTGAATTTATGTTTTTGATAATTTAACTTTTCAGGGTATGTTTTTGTTAATATAATAGGTCTAGGGTATGTTTATGTTAATTGCCCCTTAATTTAAATCATGCATGTATTTTGTCGGTTTTCTTCTACAGATTCAAAATTTTCAGTTAAATGTGGTGGTCCAGAGATTAAATCTAGTGAGCAAATTACATACGAGAAGGACAATTTTACACTTGGTGCTGCTGCATATAACGTGAGCAGTTCACAGAGGTGGGCAGTTAGTAACGTTGGGCAGTTTGCCGGCAGCAACAAGCCACAGTATACTTATGCAACTACATCGCAAATCATAGGAACTTTGGATTCTGAAATCTTCCAAACAGCAAGAATTTCTCCCTCTTCATTGAGATACTATGGGTTGGGTCTCGAGAATGGTAATTATACCGTGACTCTGCAATTTGCAGAGATAGCTGTCGAGAATTCAGCTACCTGGAAAAGTCTCGGAAGGCGCATTTTCAATATCTATATCCAGGTTAACATTACAGAACTGGATTGATCACTGATCTTATTGTTGTTCTTTATGTTAATTTGTTTATTTCCACCCTTATATGGTCATATAAGCCTTTACTTTTGTTTAGGTGTAGACACACTTGAGTAATCTTGAAAAATTCATTTACTCGAATATACTATAGGATTTTTTGGTGTGGCATGAAACTAAGTTTTCTCCTTATTCTAACTTTCAACAAATACTAAAAGTTTCTTAGGTGTAGTAACCCAAAGTACATTATATGTACTTTGAGGCAGAAAAATTAACTTCATTTCAGTATGCTATATCATTTTTTCTCTTCAAGAAAAATGTACGTTTCACCTAGTATACAGTATACACTATTTTTAACTACTTTTCACTACCCTCTATAGAAAAAATCACACTTCGGCACATTTACCAGCTATACTTTACGAGTTATACTCATGAGTCAGGAGTATATTTTCCACCTTTGCAAAGGAATATATATTTTTTTGCCTGTTAATTGTGGTTATTCTTTGCCAATCAACTTTTCTCATGGTCTTAGTATTGTTCTCTAGGGAAATCTTATGATTAAAGATTTTGACATACGAAAAACGGCAGGGGGGGCATCTTTGCGAGCTGTTTCGATGGTTTACAAGGCTCATGTATCTGAAAATTACCTTGAGATTCATCTTTTTTGGGCTGGTAAAGGGACTTGTTGTGTACCCGGTCAAGGGACTTATGGGCCTCTAATTTCAGCCATCAGTGCCAAACCAGGTTATATGAGCTAAATTTGATAATTTTGAGTCTGGCCACTGGTGTTTTCATTGTGTTTATATTTAATTGTTATTGTGCAGATTTTACTCCCACGGTTAGTGATAAACCTCCGGGGAGCAACAAGAGCAATACTGCATTGATCATAGGGATTGTTGTTCCTGTTGCAGTTATCAGCTTGTTAGCCATCTTTGCATTTTACTGGTTCGTCATAAAAAGAAAAGGCACCACAAATGACGACGAAGGTAAACTAGAAGGGAGAGGGATTATAATGTTATGTGGTCAATTTAATAAAGACATATAATTGAACTGGATTACGTTTTCGATTGAAATTTGTACCACTGAATTTGTAGAATTTCTGGGGATGGAAGCTAGACCTTACACTTTCAGTTATGCTGAATTGAAGTCTGCAACAGATGATTTTAAACCTGAAAATAAACTTGGGGAGGGAGGTTTTGGACCTGTTTATAAGGTAATTTGTATATTTGAGGAGTTTCACATGTTAAGCATTTCTATCAAGTCATGAAAGCATTGCTATGTGATGCACACTTCTCTTTGTAATTTTATATTAGTAGCCAGTTGCCCTGTTCCATGATATAACTTGTATTTTATTTCCGTAATATAGATTTTATAAAGAGGATAATGGTAAATACGGAGTTCATAGTATACTTGGCAACAACAGAATAGTGAAAGAATTCTGGAAAAGAAAAAAGTGTACTCGTCATTGCCAGTGTGATAAAAAAGTCCCAGCGAATAGATGCAAGTTCTATTTTCTATTTAACTTGATTTGTTTTTTCTATGCATACCGCTCAGAGGCGGATACAGCTAGGGGCATGGGGGTCACGTGCCTCCTGCAAATTTTTACGAAAATACCCCTGGGGTAATATATAATTAATTAAATAAAAAACTTTAGTATATAAACTATAAAAAAAAAAACTATATTATGTATTCTTTCTCTAAATCAACATATAGAAGTGACGAATTGTAAAACTTTCAACGGCTATAGTAATAGTATTAATAGTAATTTATCTCTCAACTATTTTGCCCACCACATGTCTCCGCCTCGGCTTTCCTCTCCGTCTAGTTCAAGAGCTATTGCGTCTTCAAGTAATTTAGCTTTTATTTTTCAATTTTTTTATTGAAAGTATGCTGAAATTTAATGATTTTCTTTAATATTATCATTTTTATTTTATTTGTGGAAAGTATATTGTTAATTGTTTGAATTTTTTATTTATATTCAAAAAAAATTAAAAATCTAATTTTTAGTATTTTGTAGAGACTAAACAATAAGATTCATATAAATATATTGTTGGTGATATGAGCCTATGTGTGGGGATAAAAATCAAACTTATGAATATTTAACAAAAATATTTTGAAAAAAATTATTCTCTTTTTATTTGTAAGCGATTGTAGATGTAGTGTATGTATGTTATTAACTATCTGATTTGTTCATATTTTTTTTGTATGTTATTCATTTTTTTTTTGTTCTATATATTTTACTCGATTTAACTATCTGATTGATTCATATTGAAATTGTGCCCCCCAAATATAAAATCCTGGATCCGCCCATGATACCGCTGATGGAAGAATGATTGCAATAAGTAAAACATAATATAATGGGCAACACAAAAACAGTAAAGGAAATCTAGAAAATAAAAAAGCCTACTTGGCCTTGCCATTTGAAAAAAAGTTGGTGATCGGAGCAAGTTGAGTATGTCCAAACAAAGACAAAATATTACTTTCAATTAAACAGTTCTTTTCTTTTTACAGGGAAAACTCACCGACGGAAGGGTGGTTGCAGTGAAGCAACTTTCAGTGGCGTCTCACCAAGGAAAGAGTCAATTTGTTGCTGAGATTGCCACCATATCTGCTGTGCAGCATCGCAATCTCGTAAAACTCTACGGTTGTTGCATTGAAGGAGAAAAACGACTGCTCGTCTATGAGTATCTCGAGAACAAGAGTCTCGATCAAGCCTTATTCGGTATAATCATATTCCTATTTGCAGTTCTATGAGAATCTTTTAGCATTGACATGCCAAAACATTAATTGAAATACTCTTTGCTATTGAACAGGTAATAAAAGTTTGACTCTTGATTGGTCAACTCGTTTTGATATATGCTTGGGAGTTGCAAGGGGTTTAGCTTATCTTCACGAGGAATCTAGGCTTCGTATTGTACACAGAGATGTAAAAGCCAGCAATATTCTTCTTGACTCTGATCTCAACCCAAAAATTTCCGATTTTGGTTTGGCCAAACTTTATGATGACAAAAAGACCCATATAAGCACCCGGGTTGCAGGGACAATGTAAGAATTTTTATCAAACAAAATTGTAGGGATTTCATGATTTCTTATAAGGATATTTTTCTTTTTCTTATGTCTCCATCAATAGTCATTTGTTTAACCATTGTTCTTAATGCAGTGGGTATCTTGCACCAGAGTACGCTATGCGTGGGCACCTTACTGAAAAGGCTGATGTTTTTGGTTTTGGTGTCGTGGCATTGGAGCTTGTTGCTGGAAGGCCAAATTCTGATCAAAACACTGCTGAAGAGAAAATTTATCTTCTTGAATGGGTAATGATTATTTTTCTTTTTGTGTTTGCAGTTTGCAACTTTGCACTGTGTTATTGTACTTTTCTGTTGATACGATTAGATGTATACCTATTTTGGCCATAGCGACATGAACATCTTCACCCGGTTCAACTCCATTATGTGGGAAGAAGAATTTAAGTGATAAATGAGAAAAATTATTCAAGCGAATTATATATAATCTCTAGAATAACAAAATTGACACAATGTTTTGGCACTTGTTTTTTGTTGTAAAAGCATTGATGAAAAATGACCTTATTTGTGTCATGTTATAATTTAGCACAAACTTTTTTCCCAACGGTAAAAGGGAAAGGTCATAAAGTAATCTGATGAGCACGGAAGGACCTCCGGGTTTCATCATACTCCTTATTTCATAATATATTAATAATGCTAGTATACCCAAAACTTGAAAATGAAACTAGACAGCTTCCAGGATATGATGCCATTAATTTCAGATAAAATAATTATTGCATTGAGTTTTTAACTTGGTTTTACTTCTATGTCTGGGTATTATAGATTTTGGATCATGAAAAGGCTATGCGTAAGAATGATTACAAAAGCACCATATTAATTTCTAGAACTAACTTCTTCCATCTTGTAGGCATGGAATTTACACGAAAACGACAACGAAATAGACCTAGTAGATGCTAGTTTATCAGAATTCGATGCAGAAGAAGTGAAACGAGTAATCGGAATAGCTCTTTTGTGCACCCAAACATCCCCAGGGTTACGTCCACCTATGTCTCGCGTGGTGGCTATGCTTTCAGGGGATATCGAAGTTAGCGCTGTGACCTCACGACCAGGGTACCTCACCGACTGGAAATTCAATGACGACACCACCACTTTTACGAACACTACAGATGAGAAAAAGGGATTTAGCAATTTTAGTTCATCTACTGGTGTGAGCATGGAGGGTAATGTGCACACGGGTCATTCTGAGCCTAAAGTTGAAGAGATCATCGGAGAAGGGAGGTGAACTTATATGGATTTGAGTAAATAATAACACTGAGAGGTCTCTCATTGTTGTATTTTTGTAATTGTTTCTTCTTGTGACATGCTTTTGTAAATTATATTTCAATATAGCTTAAAGCTTGTTTTTTTAACCAAGAAGCTTGTAATTGTTTTTTCTTATGTTGTTTCATGGTTAGTATTTACTCGCATTTTGGCTTGGTCGACCTTAAACCCCTTGCTCCACATATTTCAAGTTTGTATAATACTTTTCCATAAACAGTTCGAAAATGGTATTCTTTATCGTTAGCTTTTCTTTTGGATACTTGTATTTTAATATCCGGCACATTATCAAGAAAAATTACCGAGAAGTTATGTATCTCTAAGAGGTATCCATCCTCCAAGACCTTTACTATCACGCATTTACCGGGTCTCGTTGTACATTAAATATAATGTCTATAGGGTGTGGACCAGTGTTTCAAAAGGCGGCCTAGGCGGTGATTAGACGCTAAGCGGGTACTAGGGACCTAAGCATTAGGCGGACCTAGATGGAAAAAAGGCAGCCAATTAGTCGACATGCGGACCTTTTCTGCCTAGAACCTGCCTAGCGACTTTTAAAACCTTGGTGTGGACTGGAGAAACTTGGAGGAATAATCCCAAAAAAAATAAATAAGAAGAAATATCGGCAATGTAATTTGCGAAGTACCGAAATAAAATGTGTATACTATTTTGTAAAACTTGCCCAACTCATAACCTTCACACTTTTTTTTAAACAATTACTACCTTATACTTTAATCAGTGTGTTTCAATATGAACACGGCGTCCAACATAAACATTATTCTAACCATATTTGAAAAATATATAAATGATCTTGTGACATTTTATAAATTGCTAAATGTGTTTGACACTTAGTTAAACTTGAAAGAGTCTATGCACTTACTCATCACTTTGTGTGGCTAAAGGATCAAACTAAGACCGAAGGTGTTAATGTCAAGTTACTTCATGTCGTTCCTTATCAACGTTAAATTACGGGCAAATCTTTCCTTAACGACGGAGAGAATAATCTTAGCAATTTCACTATCGCACATCAACCCGTAAAGATATTGGTTGTCAAGTTTACCCTATCAAATGATATATAAGAGATTCATAATTGATGTATGTTCCTGATATTTCAGAGGCTCATATTTTGAATCATTTAATGGCTCAATCAAAATAGTAATTAAGCCCTCAAACACATTAATATGAGACTTAACCGGCTTGTATGCATAAAGTATTTTAGTGGATATGGGTCTCAAATCGACCAATGCAACAGAATGCAATATATTGTAACCTCACGAAAAATATAACTTTTGGTAAGAAAAACCAAAATATGGGTGCAATCATTTGCAATCACTTGATCAGTCTTTCCGTGAGTACATTTTGGGTATGAAACTAATCAGTTGTATGTTCAATTTCAGTTCCGAAACTCATGTAATATTCATAGAATTTTTTGATGTGAATTCTACGACATTATCAAGTCGACTATACTTTAAAATAATACGGATTGTTGGCCCCGGTGCGGCTAAACCTTAGAGGGCGGTGAATAAGGTTTCTAGGCGTTTTTGGCCTAATTAAACTTAAGTGCAACTAATCACCCAACTATCGCAATTCTAATCTTATGCGTTTAACAAAAGTTAATATAATACTAAAAGTTCTAAACGCATGCACGAAATAAGCAATAATTAAGTTGCGGAAAGTAAAAGGAAGGGAAAGAAAATGACACCGTGATTTTATAGAGGTTCGGCAAACGGCCTACGTCCTCTCCTCGGTACTACCGAGTATTTCACTATAATTTTTCTTCCCGATTTTACAAATCCTTATCGAGCTCAATCGACCGATTGGCTCACCCTCTACCCGAGGTTCCTACTCTTGATTCAAGTGCAAGCGTACACGTCTAATGAGTCAATGACTCCCCCTCAATCTATGAGTACCCAAGTGTTTAACCTAGAACTTTTAACCAACACTTTGGCTTAAAAGCTTCTACCCAAACACTCACTCACAATGAGCTTATAAAACGCTCTTTACAATTTTATCGAAAATTAAAACAACACCCACAATTGATTGCTTCTTAAATAAGCTAATTTGTGGTTTCGATGATGTTTGATCTTTGTTGGAGCTTGTATCGATTTATCTTCAATTTCTCTCTTTTCGAAATCTTTCACCAAAATGGTGATTTTGGGTTTTTGTATATGACAGAGGTTGAAGGATTGATTATGGGAGTAATGGATGTAATTGGTGACTTTGGAAAGTGAATTGGGTTGGTTTATATAATCACCAAAGTCTGTTTTTCTGTATATATATGACCGTTGGCAGTGGTTGAGGCTTTTATTCAGAGGTTTTAAGCAACTTTACAGAATAAGCTGAAAAGCTGTTTTCGAAATCTGCATAAAACGATCGGTCGTTTTCTACAGTCGATCGGTCGTTTTCCAGAAAACGATCGGTCGTTTCTGAAAACGATCGGTCGTTTTTCTTGTGAACTCTCTGGAAGAAATTGGTACAAAAACGATCGGTCGTTTTTGTACAGACGATCGGTCGTTTCTTCAGTTTTCTCTGTTTTCTCGTTAATCTTCAAAAGCCCGTAACTCCTTCGTTTTAGCTCCGATTTTGGTTCCGCTTGAACCTGTGGCTTCGTTTTTCTGTGCTCTATCTTTCTGGCATTCTTAAATTTACAAATTCTCTTTTTGGAAAAGACAAGCATTATATCATCGAAAATAGAGAAATCGTAAAATCATTAAAAACATAATGAAAGTTATAATCAAAATCAATTATTGAACCCCATGGTTCAACACGGATCATAAACGTAATGTAATGATTAGGCTAAAAGTTTTGAAAATGCTATATTTCTTGTAGACAACAAAAAGCATGTGGTCATATTGTTGATCAATCAACCATATGTGTAGTATGGTGAGATAAATGCTAAAATGCTACCAAACCTATTAACTTTTAACGATCTGGTACCCAACCTAACACTTTTTCTAATTCGATACCCAACATATACGTTTCGCTCTAATTTGGTACCCATCCTAACATTTTTTTCTAATTTGGTACCCAACATATACGTATGCAGTCCAATTAAAGGACTCAATTTGTCTTCGATATTCGGTTTTTACGTATACGTTGGGTACCAAATTAGAAAAAATATTATGTTGAGTACTAAATTAGAGCGAAACGTATAGGTTGGGTACCGAATTAGAAAAAAGTGTTAGGTTGGGTACCAGATCGCTAAAAGTTAATAAGTTTGGTATCATTTTAGCAATTTTCCCGTAGTATGGTTGGACAAGTCCACAGACATCTTTTTCAGTTTTTTATGATTTTTACACATAATTGTATTTCAAACAAAGTATTAGTTACGTGTGGATTTCGGATTAATTACGAATTATATTCTCAAAGAGACTCCAAACGGGATGCCATTATAAATTAAACAAAATCTTTTGACCCATGCATTTCTCATCCGATTAAAGTCATAATGTTAAAATAATTTTATTAATCGGCGATATTTGAACGATAATATAGACAGTCATGTTTCAGTAATATCTATATCATCTTATCAATCGATGACAGACGAATGGTAACATCCGCTTGTGTAAATAAATTTCACATCTTTTTCATGAGCTATCTACAGCTTTCTCGAATATCTATTCCTTAGTGAATTAGTTGATGAAATACTAATCATCATTAATAGTAGTATGAGTGGTCCAATGTTACTCACTATAGCCAACCAATGTTAATTATAATCCAAACGAAATGTCCAAATGGAAACTTACATAATCAAAACGGAAAAAAAAACATAATGCAGATGAGCTCAGTTATTTATCAAACTAAATGTAGAAATGTACCAAATTTGCATATGAGCCACAAAAAAACAGACGTGTCATGAGTTTCCCTTCCATTAGTTTAAACCACATTATAATCGGCTTTTCTATCCTTAATAGTTTTGAACTATTTTGAAAACTATGCGTATATGACATTTGTTATTTATAAGAGAAAGTTACTTAATTGAAGTCATTATATAGCCGTTATAGGGATTTAATTGAAGTTATAGATAACTACAGAGACTAATGTGAAGGATTCATAAACTTAAACACGCGCCATGTAGAATGTAACAAAACTGTTTTTTTCTTAATTAAAAAATGACAGAAACGCATAGAGTTTCTTTCTGCTCTTTTACACGCTTATTATCTTTTACATTCCATACAGGATACACAGTGAGCTGTGACGCATGTGCATCTTCCACCGAATAAATGTGAAACCTCCGTCTCTAGGGCTTCGACGACCTGTAACTCGCGTCTCAGTTGAGCAGTTAAGCATGCTAAAGGGTGAAATGTCGTATATTTGTAAAGTGCGTCGCTACAGTTGTAAAACTAATTTCCTTTTTTAGGTAGATGAATAAATAGAATGAGTGACTTGTCTTTTTCTTTTTTCTTTTGAAATAAAGTAAGAGACTTGTCTAGATATGCTCTTTGCCTCTTTGGTACATGACCCACTAAGATTATAATGTTATGTGGTCAATATAATTAATAACGACATAATTAAATCGAATTACGTTTCCGGTAGTTATGAACACTGAAATTTTTACCACTGAATTTGAAGAATTTCTGGGGATGGAAGGTAGACCTTACACTTTCAGTTATGCTGAATTGAAGTCTGCAACAGATGATTTTAAACCTGAAAATAAACTTGGGGAGGGAGGTTTTGGACCTGTTTATAAAGTAATTTGTGTATTTGAGGAGTTTCACATGTTAAGCATTTCTATGAGCTCATGAAAGCATTGCTATGTGATGCACACTTCTCTTTGTAATCCTATATTAGTAGCCTGTTGCCCTGTTCTACGATATCACTGGAGTATATATTGTTTGCCATGTCATATTGTCCCGTAATATAGAGTTTATAAGGAAGATAGTGATAAATACGGAGTTCATACTATATTTGGCAACAACAGAATAGCGAAATAATTATGGAAAAGAAAAAAAGTGTACTTGTCATTGCCATTTGAGTATTCTTGGGAGTGTAGTTAGAATCTAGAAAGTCGCAGCGAATGCAAGTTTTATTTCCTATTAAATTTGATTTGTTCTTTATATGCATTCTGCTCATGTAAGTTATTTCTGTCAATTAATTTTTTTTTTTTGGCAGGGAAAACTCCCTGACGGAAGGGTGGTTGCAGTGAAGCAACTTTTGTTGGAAAAACATGTATAAACATGGGTGTTTCCGAATGGTCACAGGACCAACTTCGAGTCGATATTACATGTGACAACGCTGAGTTGTTGATACCGTACTCAACACGATTGAGTAGCTCGTGTGATGAGATTCGTAACGGTATATCGCATGACCTATTCGGAGAATGGGTGTGAATACTAATCGGTTTCAAAGTTGTGCTCTCGAAAGCTCAATTCTGGAAAATTAAATGGTAAATGGAAAAGCCATTTCGGATTATCCCATATTGTAAGATTAAGAGTTAATTTTACAATATATATACAATACCAACCCATGTATTTGTTAAACTAACATGTCCACATACATCTAAGAGTATTAGTGTGCACCACACACGCGCGGGTCGCGGCCGCGGGCTTGGGCTTGGTGGGATTTGGGATTTTGGGTCAAATCCGGAAAAAGGAGATTCTGTATTTTATTTTCCTGTTTACATTCTACCTTTACTTTATGTAATTTCAATTCAGTATTTACAGAAACAATCCAGCAGTTAGTAATTATACTATTATGTCTGGCAGTTTCAAACAATTACTATTCAGTTCAGCAGTTTAATAGTTTATATTAAATCTGTCTGGAATTTAAATTAGTGTAATTTTAATTATGTTGAGTCAGGAATTGTAATTTATATTCCAATTGTGATAAATAAAATCGTTATTTCTATTGAGTCCTTGTCTTTTAATTATTGCTTTTCGATATAGTACAAAACCAACAATCTTAAACAATATCTTTATTTGGTTTTACTATTTTTCGAAAATAAAGGACTTTTCTTTTTTATTTTTATTGTTGACGTCTCAGTTTTATTCAGTTCAACAGTTTAATAGTTTATATTAAACCTGTCTGGAATTTAAATTAGTGTAATTTTAATTCTGTTGAGTCAGGAATTGTAATTTATATTCCAATTGTGAGAAATAAAATCGTTATTTCCATTGAGTCCTTGTCTTTTAATTATTGTCTTTTCAATTATTGCTTTTCGATATAGTACAAAACCAACAATCTTAAACAATATCTTTATTTGGTTTTACTATTTTTCGAAAATAAAGGACTTTTCTTTCTTTTTTTTTATTGTTGACGTCTCGGTTTTATTCTTGCAAAATCATTGCTATTTTACTAGAAATTGAAATTTGCAAATAGAATAAATCCGATTGGTTTAATCTTTTTAATTCTAGAATTTATAAGAATTCTTAGTGAAATCAAAAGTGATTTGATTTTCACGCTAGAATCTCTTTTAATTGTTTTATTCTTTTAAAGCAAACTAATTAAGTTATAATTAGTATTTGCAATTAAGAATATTAGTTTTCTTGCGAGAAACTAAACGATTTATGTTGTCATTTCAGATGACTAATGAGGATCAAACACCCACCGTTCTTTCGGGAGACGTGTATGGCGCAGTTGTGATTAGCAGTAGCCATAACATTGCGAGCGCTGCGAGTGGGGGGGCTCAGCTCAGGCTCAGGCCGAAGCTGCTGCGGCAAAGGCTGCGGCCGACACCGCTGCGGCTATGGCCGCAGCACAGGCTGCTGCTAACGCTGCGGCCAAGGCAGCGCTTGTGGCTGCGGCCAGGGCAAGGCTCCGGCAACGCCGTCTATGCCAATGTTGCCAACCTCTCATTTAGAGAAGCCGGAAAAGTTTAGGGGCAACAACTTCAAACGTTGGCAGCAAAAGATGCTATTTTATTTAACTGCCCTTAACCTGACCCGGTTTCTCAAGGAGACTGCACCCGTCCTAAGCGAGGACGATGAGGACGTGCAGACGGTTTCGGCGGTGGAAGCGTGGAAACACAGCGACTACCTATGCCGGAACTACATCATGTGTGCTCTGGATGACACTCTCTTCAGTGTATTCGAGCCCAATGCTTCTGCAAATGAGTTTTGGGAGTCTCTCGAAAGAAAGTACAAAGTGAATAACGCTGGCGCAAAGAAATTTGTTGTCACGGACTTTCATGAGTACATGATGACTGATGGAAAGAGTGTTATCGAGCAGGTTGAGGAACTCTAACTCATATACCATAGATTTGAGGTTGAGGGGTTAGTTATCAACGAACCTTTCTAAGTGGCATTAATGATTGAGAAACTGCCACCTTCTTGGAAAGAGTTCCAAAACTACCTGAAACACAAGCGAAGGGCAATGACCTTGGAGGGACTCATTGAGAGGCTCAATGTTGAGCAAAGCAACCGCCGATCCGGAAGGAAAGGCGGTGGCGGAGCAGGCAACACGGTTGCCAAGGCCCATGTGGTTGAGGACGCTGTGTCTAAGCGGAAACGCTTTGACGGCGCAGTCGGTGCTTCTTTCAAGAAGAAATTCTTGGGAGACTGCTTTGTGTGCAACAAACCGGGCCATCGTGCCACGAATTGTAAGATGCGCATCGACAAGCCCAACCCAAAGAGGAAGTTCCAAGGGAAAGGGAGGAAAAGGGCACCTGCTCAGGCAAATGTGGCTGAGGGAGGAGATGATGCTGGACAAGACTATATGCACCTGAGTGTTGTGGTCTCGGAAGTGAACCTGGTGGGGAGCAACCCAAAGGAATGGTGGCTGGACACAGGCGCCACTAGTCACATCTGTGCCAGTAAGTGGATGTTCAAGACCTATTCGGCCATGGACAATGAGAGCTGCTTCATGGGGAACTCGGCTACTTCCAAGGTGGAAGGAAAAGGAACCGTGCTGCTGAAGATGACATCTGGAAAGGAGCTAACACTGAATGGCGTGCTCCATGTGCCGGAAATTCGCAAGAATCTGGTTTCCGGGTCTGTGATGGTGAACAAAGGATTTAAACTTGTATTTGAATCTGCTAAAATTGTAATCACCCTTAATGGAATGTATGTAGGCCGTGGCTATATGACCAACGGCATGCTTAAATTAAATGTTGGTACTCCGGCTCCTAAAGTCGAGTCTGCTATTGAGGGTACTAAGGCTGAGGCCAGTACCAAGAATAATGTAATCGTTAATGTTGCCCAAGTGGCCAATAAAACTTCTTTTGCTTATTCTTGTGATTCATTTAATTTATGGCATGGTAGATTAGGTCATGTGAATACTAGTTCAATGAAGAAATTAATATCACTAAATCTACTACCAAGTTTTGTCTTCAATAAACAACATAATGTGAGATTTGTGTTGAGGCAAAATTAACCAAGTCTTCGTATCAACATATTGAACGAAGTATTGAACCTCTCGGTCTAATACACACGGATGTATGCGACTTAAAGTTTATACAAACGCGAGGAGGAAAAAAGTATTTCATCACGTTTATAGATGACTGTACTAGATACTGATATGTCTACTTAATGAGAAGTAAAGACGAAGCGGTAGAGAAATTCGCTCTTTATAAGACCGAAGTAGAAAATCAACTCAATAAAAAGATTAAAATGTTGAGGAGTGATAGAGGCGGTGAATTTGAGGCACCGTTTGCGCATATATGCGCAGAAAATGGCATTATACATCAAACCACAGCCCCATACTCTCCGGAGCAGAATGGGGTTGCCGAGCGTAAGAATAGGACGCTCAAGGAAATGATGAATACTATGTTAATAAGTTCTGGGTTACCCCAGAACATGTGGGGGGAAGCGCTGCTTTCTGCCAACTATGTATTGAACAAGCTACCTCATAAAAAGCGTGATAAACCACCTTATGAACTATGGAAAGGCCATCGGCCGAGCTATAAATTCTTAAGGGTTTGGGGTTGTCTTACGAAGGTCCTTGTCTCGCTTCCGAAAAGAACGAGAATAGGACCAAAGACGGTAGACTGTGTGTTCATAGGATATCACACAACAGTAGTGCTTATCGTTTTCTCGTGCACAAGTCGGATAATCCTGATGTGCATGTAGATACTATCATCGAAGCTCGAGAAGCTTCTTTCTTCGAGGAGATCTTTCCCAGTCTTCCATAACTCTAGAGACTGAGAAGTCAAACAGTGAGGAAAATGTGGGGGCAAGTGAACCGTTGGAGGAAGAAGAAGAAGAAGAAGAGCCTCGACGTAGTAAAAGGGCTAGAAAGGAAACGTCTTTCGGTCTAGATTTTGTAACCTTCATGATAGAAGGCGAACCGGCGACATTCAAACAAGCAATGTCATCCCCGGAACCCCAATATTGGGAGGAGACGATCAACAATGAGGTTGAATCGATATTACAAAATCACACTTGGGAACTAGTGGATCTACCACTCGGGTGTAAGCCATTAGGACACAAGTGGATCTTCAAGAGGAAGAGAAAGCTCGATGGAACGATCGAGAAATACAAGGCGAGGCTTGTAGTGAAAGGTTTTAGACAAACCGAAGGTGTTGACTATTTCGACACCTATGCTCCTGTCTCCAGGAAGATGTCAATCCGGATAGTCATTGCTCTCGCGACACTGTTCGATCTGGAAATACATCAAATGGATGTTAAAACGGCGTTCTTGAATGGTGAACTGAAAGAGGAAATTTACATGGAACAACCGGAAGGGTTTGTGATTCCAGGTAAAGCGCACAAGGTGTGTAAACTTGTGAAGTCCTTGTATGAACTTAAACAAGCACCTAAACAATGGCACGAAAAATTTGATAGAGTGATGCTATCAAACGGTTTTCGGATAAATGAATGTGACAAATGCGTCTACGTAAAAGGAAATGAAAAGGACTACGTGGTAGTCTGCCTCTACGTAGATGACATGATTATAACAGGGAGTATTGATAACATCAACTCCACTAAGAGAATGTTGTCACAAAAATTCGAGATGAAAGATTTGGGTGTCGCTGATGTAATACTTGGTATGAAAATTACCAAGACATCAGACGGATATGCGCTATCTCAAACTCACTATGTCAAGCAGATGCTTGACAAATTTGATAAAGATAGTAGAGCTACATCCAGAACTCCGATAGAGATCTCAACCACCCTGAAAAAGCATTTTGAGGAGAGTGTGAGACAATTGGAATATTCTCGAATAATAGGCAGTCTGATGTACGTTATGAACTGTACTAGACCAGACATAGCCAACTCAGTGAGTAGACTGAGTAGGTACACCAGTAATCCCAATGAGGAACACTGGAAGGCCATCATGAGACTTCTCAGATACATGAGGTACACTGCCGATCGAGGGTTGCATTATACTAAATATCCAGTTGTACTGAAAGAGTATTCTGATGCAAACTGGATCTCGGATTCCAACAGTACACGATTCACTAACGGATATGTGTTCGTGATGGGAGGAGCAGCTGTCTCGTGGAGATCATCCAAGCAGACCTGCATAGCCAGATCAACTATGGAATCCGAGTTCATAGCGTTGGATCTAGCAACAGAAGAGGCTGACTGGCTGAGAAGCTTTCTGGAAGGAATTCCAATGTGGCCAAAACATGTCCCAGCAATAAGCATGCACTGCGATAGTCAGTCGGCTATTGGACGGGCACATGATCATATGTATAATGGAAAGTCCTGACATATTCGTCGGAGACATAAATCCGTAAGAGAATTGTTAGCTAACGGTGTGGTGTCATTAGATTTTGTGAGATCTAAGGACAATATAGCGGATCCATTTACAAAAGGCTTGACTCGGGTAGGAGTTGAAGTTTCATCGAGGGGAATGGGGTTGAAGCCCATCAAACTGGAAACCTCCTCAAAGGCAACCCAACCCGAACTGGATTTTCCAGCGTTGGGTTAAATGGGAAAACCAAACTGTGGGGGTGACCGGACAAAGCACTCGGGAACTTAAGTTCCCAACCTATTTCTAGGATGAAAGAGTGATAGACCTAGACCATAAAGGGTGAGCATGAGGCTCTTAATGAAAACAATTATCTCGAAGGTCGAGAGGGGTGAGTCAGGACACCCTTGACTTGAAATCACCTATGACGAGTGTGTATGACCGATACTATGTGATGAGCCATGGGCTAAATCACTAGAGCACTCGGTTGAATTTTGCCAAGGCAGTCCACGACCAAATATGGACAACAACCAAAGGGCTTAGTAAGTGGTGTAGAGAGGACAATATGTGCGTATTATCCTGGTATGCACAAACGCTAAAGGGTTCAAGGCTTAAAGGCTACCCAATAGTAGCATATCATATTTTACGTCACTACGGAAGGTTCAAGGCGTGCGCTACCTGTCCTTATGCAGTGAACTCTTACGGTTCTCTCATATGCATTTAGGGGCATTTTTATTTTCATCCAATTGCTTTCATGTGGGAGATTGTTGGAAAAACATGTATAAACATGTATAAACATGGGTGTTTCCGAATGGTCACATGACCAACTTCGAGTCGATATTACATGTGACAACGCTGAGTTATTGATACCGTACTCAACGCGATTGAGTAGCTCGTGTGACGAGCTTCGTAACGGTATATCGCATGACCTATTCGGAGAATGGGTGTGAATACTAATCGGCTTCAAAGTTGGGCTCTCGAAAGCTCAATTCTGGAAAATTAAATGGTAAATGGAAAAGCCATTTCGGATTATCCCATATTGGAAGATTAAAAGTTAATTTTACAATATATATACAATACCAACCCATGTAGTTGTTAAACTAACATGTCCACATACATCTAAGAGTATTAGTGTGTACCACACATGCACGCTCGCTCGTGTCTCGGGTCGCGGACGCGGGTCACGGGTCGCGGGTCACGGGTCGCGGGCGTGAGTCGCGGGCTTGGGCTTGGGTTTGGGATTTGAGGAATGTCTCGGGTCTCTGGTCTTGGGTCAAATCCGGAAAAAGGAGTTTTGTATAAAATACAAAAGCAGTCCCTAGAGTTTCCAGCAACTGAAACGCCAGCAATAAATGAGATTAAATTGCAGCAGTTTCAGGAATTAAGTAGGCGGATTCTGGGGGTGTAACTCCCAGAATTAATGACCATTATGGCTGCGGTTTCAATAGAGGCTATAAAAGGCAGCCCTCCCCCTCTCATTCAGACACAACAATCATACACACAACTAACAGCATAAGCATACATATTAGAGAGAGAGAACCGAACCACCAACAGCTCGACCTGTGGTTCGGTGCCGGTTTCCATACGAGCCACTCTGAGACAAGAGTTGTACCTTGGGAACAAAGTCCCGAAACCAGAAACCTCTAAAGGTGGTTCGGAAAATATTGTTTAAGGGAAACTGCCCAGTAGTTGCCTCTCCTTTTATTTCTGTTCTTACTTTTCAGTACCTTTATTTCTGTTCTTACTTTTCAGTACTGTTTACATTATGTATTTTATTTTCCGGTACTGTTTACATTCTGTCTTTACATTTCAGTACCTTTACTTTCTGTAATTTCAATTCAGTCTTTCCAATTCTGTAATTTTCCAATTCTGTAATTTATTTCCAGTATCTACAGAAACAGTCCAGCAGTTTAGTAATTATACTATTATGTCTGGGAGTTTCTATAATTGTCAAAACAGTCCAGCAGTTAGTAATTATACTATTCTGTCTGGCAGTTTCAAACAATTACTATTCAGTCCAACAGTTTAATACTTTATATTAAATCTGTCTGGAATTTAAATTAGTATAATTTTAATTCTGTTGAGTCAGGAATTGTAATTTATATTCCAATTGTGAGAAATAAAATCGTTATTTCCATTGAGTCCTTGTCTTTTAATTACTGTCTCTTCAATTATTGCTTTTCGATATAGTACAAAACCAACAACTTTCGGTGGCGTCTCACCAATGAAAGAGTCAGTTTGTTGCTGAGATTGCTACCATATCTGCTATGCAGCATCGCAATCTCGTAAAACTGTACGGTTGTTGCATTGAAGGAGATAAACGACTGCTCGTCTATTAGTATCTCGAGAACAATAGTCTCGATCAAGCCTTATTCGGTATAATCATAGTTAGTTCCTATCTGCAGTTCTATGAATCTTTTAGCATTGACATTACAGAAGATCAATTGAAATACTCTTTGCTATTGAACAGGTAATAGAAGTTTGTCTCTTAATTGGTCAACTCGGTTTGATATATGCTTGGGAGTTGCAAGAGCTTTAGCTTATCTTCACGAGGAATCTAGACTTCGTATTGTACACAGAGATGTAAAAGCCAGCAATATTCTTCTTGACTCTGATCTCAACCCAAAAATTTCCGATTTTGGGTTGGCCAAGCTTTATGATGACAAGAAGACACATATAAGCACCCGGGTTGCAGAGACAATGTAAGGCTTTTATCAAAAAATTATGTAGGAATTTCATGATGATTATTATGGAATGTTTTTCCTTTTCTTTTGACACCTTCAATATTTTTTTGACAAATTCTCTACAGTCATGTGAAGACTGGCAGATGGTATATAGATTTTGGATCATGAAAACCTTATGCATAAGAATGATTACAAAAGCAACGTATTAATTTTTAAAACAAACTTTCCCAGTCTTGTAGGCATGGAATTCACACGAAAACAACACGAAACAGACCTTGTAGACGTTAGTTTATCAGAATTCGACGCAGAAGAAGTGAAGAGAGTGATCGGAATAGCTCTTTTGTGCACCCAAACAGCCCCAGGGTTCCGTCCACCTATGTCTCGGGTGGTGGCATTGCTTTCGGGGGATATGGAAGTTAGCTCTGTGACCTCGCGACCAGGGTACCTCACCAACTGGAATTTCAATGATGACACCCCCGCTTTTATGAACACTACAGATGAGAAAAAAGGATTTAGCAGTTTTAGTTCATCTACCGCAGGAATGAGCATGGAAGCTAATGCACACACAGATCACTCTGAGCCTAAACTTGAAGAGATCATCGAAGAAGGGAGGTGAACTTATATGGTTTTGGATAAATAATAACACGAGGTCTCTCATTTCTGTATTTTTCTAAATGTTTCTTCTTTTGTCATGTTATTCAGTATATCTTACGGTTTGTTTTTCACCACTTGTAGCTTGTGGAGTACAGTTACTACTGTTTTTTTTTTTCTACTTATTACTCCAATTATTAAATTTTCTGAAGTTATGGAAAATGTTTGCTTTGGTCGACCTTAAAATCACAGTATAATTTGTTCAGGTTATTACTGTATAATTTGTTCAATAAATTACTTTACAGTAAAATCAATCATTCTTCATCAATTAACCATATTTTAGTGCAGAAACTTGACGAAATTAGATTTTTAATTTGTGCACTAAATTACTCTACACTAAAATTTCATGTTCATCTAACGGGAAAATTGCTAAAATGATACCCAACTTATTAATTTTTAGCGATCTGATAGCCAACCTAACACTTTTTCTAATTTGTTACCCAACTTATATGTTTCGCTCTAATTTGGTACCCAACCTAACATTTTTTTCTAATTTGGTATTCAACTTATACGTATTCAGTCCATTAAGAGACTCAATTTGTCTTCGATTATCGGTTTTTAACGCATACTAAGTCTCATTTACTATTGATTAACCTATGTAAAACCTTCAATTGTTGTGCATTAAAGAATTTAAAGTGAAACCATTACTTAATATGTTTGAGTTAATTAAGTTAAAATGATCGGATTTGGATTGAGTCTTTGAGCGAAAATATATAGGTTGGTTACCAAATTAGAAAGCGTGTTAGCATAGATACCAAATCACTAAAAATTAATATGTTTGATAGCATTTTATCATTTTTCCCTTAAATAACCAAATTTTTGGGAAAGTTGAGATCAGCATAGTTGATGCTTTGTTTGGTAGCTTTCCTTCTGAATACTTATAATTTTAATATCCGCACACAATCAAAAGACTTTACCAGTGTAACAAACAGTCACGGTGGAAACTCCATTGTCCGTGGATGTGCCATGTCAGCATTGTCGATTACCTCGACAAAACCAACACTGAAGTGTCGACCCTCTAATTAAAGTGTCAGCATTGACAAATATTCATAAACCATTTCATTGAAATAATAAAGACAAATATACAAGAAACCTTAACTAGCCTTTTGTTTCTTTTTTTACATGAACTAAGAAAAGTTGACTGGAGCTATAAATTTATTCACGCTTTGCTAATATACTCCAAAATGTGGCTTTTATATGGATATCTATCATACACATTGATAAGGACAGTATGTAATAAAGGTAAGCTATGGATGCTACTTTAATAAAATAAATTGTGGGACGGACAGATTAAAAAGTAGAAGAATCCTATTTTTACGGGATGGAGTGAGTCGTTCACTGACTTTCTTGAGTAAACTCTTTCAGTACAGGTTTAGATTCGGTAGAACTCGCATGAACCTCCATGCTTGTAGCATTTAATGAGCTATATTGGCTATACCTGTCTGTTATATCGCTGGAAATCAAAAAATTGGTAACGCTATCCTTGAAATTCAAGCCCGTAAGGTACCCTGGTCGTGAAATCACGTTGCTAATTTCGACATCCCCCGAAAGCATCATTACCACACGGGACATAGGTGGGCGCTCGACTGCCGTTTGGGTACACAAAAGCCCTATTCTTATTACTCTTTTCAGCTGTTCCTCGTTGAATTCGGATAAATTGCGGTCGACTAGGTCTGCTTCTCAGCTTCTTTCGTGTAAATTCCATGCCTATATTCGTAATTATAAATAGCTTTAATCAGATAAAACAGGGGGGAAATTCCCTAGACATATTTTGTACCAAATTTCTGTAGTGTTATCGTGTACTTAATATTCTCATGCATCATCTACTAGTACTATATGCCAATCAGAAGTGAAATCACATTATTATACTTACAGTATGGCAACTATCATTTAGTTTATACAAGTGCATGTCCATTAAAATTTCTTTCTAAAAGGTATGTCCATCAAGAGTTAAAAGAATATCTTGGGCAGTATGTCAATATAAAAGTGTATGTCCATCAAAAATAACACTAACGGAAAAGAAGTTTCATTATAACTATTTGGGTCTTAAGTTCGTAAATATAACTCGTGAAAAATTTCTATCGAAAACATATTCAAGCATTACCCATTCCAGAAGATATATCTTTTCCTCTTCCAACCTTTGATCAGAATTGGCCCTTCCAGCAACAATCTCCAGTGCCACGACACCAAAGCCAAAAACATCAGCCTTTTCCGTAAGGTGCCCACGCATAGCATACTCCAGTGCAAGATACCCACTTTACCAATAAAAAAATTATTAATTACCAAACAAACAGAGAAAAAAACAAGAATTTTATAAAGTGAAGCGATCAGTTTATTTTAAAAAAGAAACTTTACATTGTCCCTGCAACCCGGGTACTGATGTGGGTCTGTTTATCATCGTAAAGTTTAGCCAGACCAAAGTCTGAAATTTTTGGGTTGAGATCTGAGTCAAGAAGAATATTACTGGATTTTACATCTCTGTGTACAATCCGAGGCCTCGATTCTTCATGAAGATAAGCTAAACCCTCGCTACTCCCATGCATATGTCAAAACGAGTTGGCCAATCCAGAATTAAACTTCTATTACCTGCTTCATAATGCCAAAAATAACTTCAAGTAAATAACCAAATAATTAATAGAGCTGTAGAGTTGCCATGCTTATACCAAACAAAGCTTGATCGAGACTCTTCTTCTCAAGATACTCATATACGAGCAGCCTTTTATCTCTTTCAATGCAGCATCCGTACAATTTTATGAGATTTTGATGACGCACAGAAGATATTGTAGCAATTTCTGCGACAAATTGGCTTTTCCCATGAGGAGATGCCACTAAAAGTTGTTTAATAGCGACCACCCTTCCATCATTAAGTTTTCCCTATATACAAAAAATTAACAAAAAGAAAAGAGTTAACCAAACAAATAAGTTAATTGCCTTATTTTAACATAAATTGTCACCATGCTCTTCCAGCAAATTTTTCAGGGATTAAGACTCAAAAGTTATAACTTGCTTTATCTGTGTTTCATGCAATACTCTTTGTTATTCCACAAAAATAGAGAAAACGATAACGGAGAAAGAAGAGATGCCATAGGAAGGTGTGATGTAGGATACCAAACACTGCCCCAATCTGAAACAAATTATCGGAATCAAACTCTGAATTGAAAGATTAGACAAGAAACTACCTCTATGTAAAGAAAGCTCTGAGTACTGAACTCAAATTCAGAAAGTACCAAACTTTTCAATTTCATTCCGAAATTTTCTACTGATATTTAAGTTACAGAACTGTTCTATTTATACTAATATTATAAAGGAGGCTACAACTTTTGGAATCCCAAAAGACACAAACATAAAGAAAAATAAGACACAAATTTGAAAATTATGCAACCCTCTAAAAAGGCACAACTGATAAAAGGAAAAGATATAAAACATCAAGACGCTTTATTTAAAGAAAATAAGTAAAAACATGAAACTAATTCATCTTCACCAGAAGGTTACTTAAAGCCTAAAAATCATGTAGTAAAATTGTCAAGAACATATTGAGTTTGAGAATCTTATAGGTATGCATAACAGTGAATTAATTATCTTCTTTCTTACCCAGAAAAAACCATTAAATCCTTTTAATCAGAAGAATGAGTTACCTTATAAACAGGTTCAAAACCCCCCTGCCCAAGTTTATTTGAAGGATGAAAATTGTCTGTTGCAGACCTTAGTTCAGCATACGTGTAAGTGTAAGGTCTTGCATCCATTCCAATGAAATCTGCACTTTCAGACGAAAGAAGTCAATTTCCAACATTAACAGAATAATAACCGAGATCATTCAGTTTGTAAACCTCATAATCATCGTAATATTTTTTTTTTGCTTTCTACCTTCATTATTCTTCTTGTATGCCCATTTTCTTCTTTGCACCAACCAGTAAATAACAACAATGGATAAGAATCCTACAACTGCAACAGGAAGGACAATCGATACGACCAAAGAACTATTGCTCTTGTTACCAGCTGGAGGTCTCGAATCTGCGCAAAAGCATACCTTTCAACCTTTTAAAGTTTTGCATTTGTATCCACGTGATAATATTTATCATGTGATAATAGTAATAATAAAAATTCTTTGTTATGATGAGATTTCCCCCTAAAGATGTAAACATGTATTTTGTTATAAACTAGAGCACATCCACAAGGGTTGTGGATATCTACTCTCTCCTACAAGCTTCTACACACTACTAGTTCCCAATACATACATATATTATTTAACAAGATAGTAATTAGATCTACTAGAAAATACATCAATCCTGATTTGATTAGCATTATAATATCTCCCCTATTAAACAGAAGAAAAGATAACCATAAAAAACTTGTTCTTTCTCAGAGGCATCCTCATTAGTCGTTGGGTCTTGGAATGTGTGAAACTATAAAACTATAGGAGACTGTTTTTTTTTTAAAGATAGGAGACTATGTTGAGAGTAAATGTTTTTGTCCGTCTTCGTTCACAATCAAGCTATCAAATGTTAATTCTTTATGGTGCAAGTTTTTTACTAATACTTCATATCTATATATGTTACTCCCAATGAGAAGTAATAATATACTGGTGAATCGCAACTACGCCATTTTAAACCATATTACCTAGAATGGCGTCGATGGCCGAGATTAAGGGCCCATAAGTACCTTGAGTAGGTACACAGCAAGTCCCTTTACCAGCCCAAAAAAGATGAATCTCAAGATAATTTTCAGATACACGAGCCTTGTAATGCAAAGAAATAGCTCCGAAAGAAGTCCCCCCTGCCGCCTTTCGTATATCAAAATCTTTGATCATGAGATTTCCCTTAAATGAACAGATCCAAAAAATTGCTAAAAAATTAATAGAGGTGAAGAAAAAGGAGACATCAACTTAATGAATATATTGGTTTAGCTCAATTTTGTCTTGTCCAAAAGTAATGAGCTCAAAAAGAAGAACTCTGTTAATTGCAGTTTTGTGCACAGTGCATGAACCTGTCATCTGCAACTGTTAGCATGTAGTACACCAAACTAACACCTTTTTTTTCTCTTTCATACGCGAAATAGTAAAATAATCATTGGTTGGGGACCAGACCAAGAAAAAATTGATAGAAAAGTTACAAGTTGCAAAAAAGTAATGTACAAGTGTACAAAATAATTGGTCTCTGTAGATATCTTTTTTTTTTTGAAATAAGGTTTCTGTAGATATCTAGTATCCAACTTATGAATATTGTTTTAATACAATAAATGTGTAGATCGTCGAATAATTGCTAATCTCTCAGGTTGGTTTATAAAATTGAATTACTTTGAAAAGAGATGGTCAAATCATTACATAAAGTACCTGAATATATATATCAAAAACACGTCTTCCAAGACTCCTCCAGGTAGCTGAGTTTTCAATAACTATCTCTGCAAATCGAAGATTAACGACATAATTACCGTTCTCGAGCCCCAACCCATAATATCTTAGCGATGAAGGAGAAACTCTAGCCGTTTGGAAGGGTTCAGAGCCCAAAGTGCCAGTGCCTGTGATATACGATTTTGTTGTAAATGTGTATTGACTATTGTTTCTGCCAACAAAACTTCCAACGTTACTAACTGCCCATTTTTGTGAACTAGACACATTATAAGAAGCTGGACCAAGCATAAAATTATCACGCTCGTATGTAATTCCATCACTGGATGTAATTTGCGGGCCACCACATTTAACTGAAAAGTTATGAGCTGTAAAATAATACAAAAGAGGAATTCTTCAGACAAATGAATTACAATTTACAAAATTTGACGTTGAAAGGGAAAAAGAATGAGTTGAATACAAGACGGAGGTTGTTATCTTTTAAACATTGAACTTAGACAGTTATTATAGGCCTAGATTTTTTCTGTAAGGATAGGCCTAGATTGGAGAATGGTTATTTGGAATAGTTTTCCTAAATTTAATTCTCAAAAACCAAGTTAAACTTACACATTGGTGTGTTGCGGTAGCAAGGAAAGTTCATCTGTAGACAGTTCAATCCCGAGGCCAGAACACTGAAAACAGAAAAAGAAGGAGAAGAAGAAGAGGAATGCATATCAACTTAAAGCGTTTGTAAACAATGGAGATAATAATCCCAAAAATACCAAACATTGTTTTCATTTTCGACTGCATTAGAAGTGAATTGGAAATGTCAAACTTTTAAGAATGATTAACAGGAAAGGGAACAATGTTTCATTTGAGAATTGATTAATACAGATCATGCCACTTCTAAGTTCTAACAAAAACAGTTGGAGAGGTTTAGAAAATGTCGCCAGCATCCCCATAAGACTCAAGTCTATTAATACTATCATCAAACTTGAATCAATAATCATACTACTAATGAAAAATGAAGTACCATTTCTATTCAGGGCTAACTGGACTCTGTACACTAACATCAACATTTTTCAATTTGTAAATTCTCGTACCGACCTTACTATTTTGTGGGCACTGATCTACTTTTTGCTTTCCGAGTTACTCTGCCAATTTAATTGGTCGACTGCTAATGATGTGTTTTCTTAATTGATAAATTTTCATGTGTACAACCAATCCTTTTTTAACAAACTATACACCAACCTATACGTTTCAAACAATTTGCTCACCATCCCAACCAAACAAGTCTGGTAATTTAAGTAAATCAACAATATTCATCTCAATCACCAATTAAGACGGAAGTGACTCAATTGTGGGAAAACACGTAGAGTACTGACCAAATTACAAAATTCGATAAGGCAATTATAAATTGTTAAACCCGATAGGTTGGTGTACAAGAGCACAATTATCCTTTCTGTTCATTTTCAATGGATGATGAAGAAAAATTCTGCACACGGAAGCGAAAGCATGAAGCCAATAACCCCCTTGAGAAAATTACCTATCGTTCAACCTTTGCAGTGTGAAGTTATTAACCACCAAATTGCTGCATATACACCAACACGGTCTCAAACATTAATTTTTAGAATATAAAACTAATTAAAAGAAAGGTAAACCGTACGAATACTGTCACAACCATGAAATTGATATTATTCAAATGCCTAATATTAACCTTACATTTCTAAGTCTTGTTGACTAATCCAAAACGGAAAGTTCCCGGATAACTGATTATACGACAAATCTCTGCATGCAAACATTAAATAAGTATACATACAGTGGCTTTCTCAAGCAGATAGCTAGATGAAAGAACGTATGTTTGCCTCCAAAACCATACACTTCTATAGGTAATTGAGAAAATCAATATTTCGAGACACAAAAGGGAAAAAATATAAGCACTTTGGATTGAGAGTACTGTGTGTTATAAATGACCAAGGATATGGCTTACATATTTAAGAGGGATTTACTCTTCTTAGCTGGAAGCAAACCAATTAATTTATTATTCCCAAGAAACCTGAAAAGACAGATATTTGTTAAAAAAAATGAAGCATATGTTGTTAGGTCTAAAACATAACTAAAATTCCTCTTACAAGATTGAGAGAGAGCTCAAGTTGAACAAAGAGGCAGGAATGGATCCCATTATATTGTTGAATGTCACGCCCCAGATTTTCCCTAAAACCCGAGACCTGAATTTGAAAACTAAAGAAAACACACTGGAAGAGAATACAACTTTCTAAGCACACTTCTCCGACTTATATTACACAAAAATATTATATTACATTAGTATGTTTTCTACACAACTACTCCTAATGTACATCATTTACAAAGTACTACACCAAACTAAATAGGCTCTGAGTGTCTAGGCTACCCACACAACCCAAAATCTAGCCCGCTCGCAGCCCCGCTCAACAGCTTAACCTGTCCTGGAACTCTGTACATCCGAACCTCCACCTAGAATAATAAAATAAACAAAGACGAGAAAACGAAGGAAAAGAGTGAGTCAACTATTCATTATATATATACGTCAACAAACTAAAAATAAATAAATAATGCAATGCATATATATTTAGTTATTTATATATGTATTTTTTCTGTTTATTTCTCCTCCGCTAACCTCCTCTACAACAACTACTTACGCCAAGTGGCGTGACTCGATAAACGACTCAAATGTGTATAAAGTCGGATTCACAAATAAAGTGCCGGATCACTCCTCAGATCCACGTATGGAGTCAACTCCTCATGAAACCATACGCCGGCTATTGCCGTATTTTCCGTGAGCACCAGGCCCACCGGAACCCCTTTTGGCACGTGAACCCTAAAAGAAATGTAAAAGACGGACACCGACAAACAACTCACGACAACACCACACCTCTCCTCCTCGGTTACTTAGCCTCATTATTTCTCTTTGTTCAAGAGTTATATGATAAAATATTTATTAAACTAAATGTAAAGACTACTGTCATCACAATAATAAATAACATAAAAGTGTACAGACAATTCAAACTGCAAAACTTTAGGTCGAAAAGCTCGACAAGTCCCATGTAGTGATTCAAGTTTCAACAAAATATACATATAATTCCACTAGCATGAACTACATCAGACTTAGTAACTAGCAAGGAAAAAAAAGAAATACATGAACTAATTCATGTCCTCCATCACGGGTAAAACCCGCCATTTTATTCATACCGTAACAGTACATGTACCCAACCGATTTTACCACCAAATATCTATAAGTACAATACTGCAAATAGTTAACTCAATATACTCCGCATTTGAACGAATAACAAAACAAAACAAGAAATATATTCTTGCCATCATAATGAATAAAACTTGCCCTTTTAGTTCTGAAATGGTACTTTAAGTTGGACGCCTTTTCCGAGCTCAGTTAACTCTTTCTATATTCAGTAGAAATAAGCAAAAACTATAAGGAGTCACTAAGTTACCACTTAACTTACTAACAATACATCACATACTTAAGTCCTAGGACCAAACGAAACAGTAAAACTTACCTCAAAACCAAAAAAAACTTGTTTGATTGCAGCTTCTGAGTTCATTTTATTTACTTACAAGTTTGACTACATTTGGTTGGACACTTGAAGAAGTCCAGCTTATTCCTAGAACGCTGTAAGCTTCTAGGAACAAAACTAAAGACAATAAATAAATTTCTATGGGTCTGTTTGTTCCTGTTATTACCTCAAAACTAAAGACATTAGCCTCTGAATACTCAGAGCTGTTTTTACCAAAACAGGAACCCGATCGAAACAATAAACAAAACAGTTTGGTAAAAACCAGAAAAAAGAAAAGAAACAGGAACCCGATTCCTGTGATAATACAACATAATAGACTCCCCTTTAAGTACCAAAATGGTACCTCAATCGAAGCTCAAAAGTCTGGACAGATACGCTACGATAGGCAGGTAATGAAAAGGGCTTAAACTCCTCGTACTTAGCCTCCAAACTCAGCTCAAACCCACGAGCGACGCAACAAAAGGACTTGTTAAAACTGCCCACAATAAAGATAAATTACAGCCTTTTAAAGGATCAAAACAGACTTGAAAAGGGGGAAAAAAAAATACTGAATATATACCTCAAAATACTCTCCTCTGCGATAGCTATGTAACGGAGAAGACGGATTGAAAAACGGATAATCGATTCAAAAGAAAACTGGGTTTAAAAGTGTGTTTATATATATATATATATATATATATATCTATCTCTCTGTATCTTTCTCTCTATTCGTGTATATATATATCTCTGCCTCTTTTTTTATTATTTATTATGTGTATAACTATTAAAAGGGCTGAAGAAGTAAAGATAAAAACAAAGTGGATCCCACTTATTTTATTACTACTAAAGATATTCCTGTATATATATCCATTATTTCCTCTTTCTTTAAAAATAAAATAAAATATTATAGTTATATAAAGACATTTATTTTATTTATTCAAAAATATACATATATAAACTCAGGTTATTACATTGAAGCTCAAATCACTGGAGATTAAAAAAAAATATGAGTGTTTTTATACACAGAAAGCATACACGTTCTATATTAAATAAGCTCGAATAATGTTGACACTACATTGAAGTGCGGAAAACAAGCTAAAAATATGCAACAATTACTTACAGCGTCGATAAGCTTGAAAACTTCTCGAAATTAGAGGGGATAGAATCAGAGATATTATTGTTTCTGAGAATCCTGAAAGAAGAGAAAAAGTAAAAACCTTGACAAATAAACGGCGAGACGCACATAAATAAAATTATGAGGAGGACATGTCTGTCTTCTTTATCGACATCATCTTACAAGGTATTTAGGGACGTCATATTGTTGAGAAATGCCAGTGAAGAAGTTCCATTTGATAAATCACTTATTCTCCTATATATTCAAATATCCCATTCATGAAAATAATATTAGCTTTTTTGTATTGTTAGATCATAATTACGAACATGAGAAACTGCAGAAGTTCATACTCACAAGTCAGTCAAGGAGCCTAAGTTCGAAAATGTCAATGGAATTGAACCAGAAAAGGAATTCCCCTGAAACCTCCTACCAAATAGTCAAAAAAAATAAGTGATTACGAACATATCAACAAATATTACTACTTGTTTAGAATTATTCAAAACAAACGCTTCTTAATAATTTCAAGCATTGATTTGAGAGATTTGAACAACAGAAAAAAAACAGTACAAAGTTTTTTATCTTACAAACTAGAAAGATTCGACCAACTCCCAATGAATGGGGGTATGCTTCCTGTGAGTGCATTATCAGAAGCCCACCTGATAAAACCAAATACTTCTTCCGTGAATTTATCAGACAAGCTAACAAGGGCTTGTTTGGTTGCACCTTTTAACCAAATCAGCTGGAACTTTTGAGGTTCAAAAGAAATATAGGTCTGTCCAACTTAACGTTTATAGCTTTTCAGACCAAAAAAACAAATAACCTCCACCCTTAAGCTGGTCGACCAAATATAATTCAACTTTTAAGAAAAAAGTAATAAAATGAGCTTAGAAGCTGCAACCATGCAAGCATAATGTTAGCAGATACAGTAAATTTTGAAACGGTCAATTCATACATAATTTATAGAGAGAGCTCTTACATTACTACTAGGTTTTGCAAAGAAGCAAATGTTGAAGGTATAGGTCCACCAACCCCAGAACTATCAAAGTAACTGCCAAAGTAAAGAACAAGAAATTTATATCAAAGTGGATAGTCTGTGTTTACTTTTCCAAATTACTCAAATGTTTAATCATACAAAAATATATTCCAAGCTTAACTGTTTCAATCACAGTCATATAATTAACTGTTACTTACAGATTATCACGGCTACAAAAATTTCAAATCATTATTCGGCCTGAAGGACTCGTACATGTACATTGTAAGATGTCACAGAGTTGAATTCAGATACAAAGGAAACGGAAAATAATTACATAAACATCAAATCTTGTTTCTCATTGTTGTTTATAGTGTAACTCAGAACTGGAAGGATAATTGAGTAAATAATTCTGGTATGAAAAAAAATTAGATGCTAATACATTTCATAGCATAGAATCTCTAAGATTTTGTGATTTTGTCAATGGCCATATATGTGCGACCTTTATTTATGAAGATGAAATACAGGATAAGCAAGTCAAGATAGCACTTACAATTGCTCTAATTTTAATAAATTCCCAAGCTCTGCTGGTAGATGGCCGGAAAAATTATTTATGCTCAAAGCCCTGAGAATAGAATAGACTTAAAGAAGGGAAACCAAAAGTACAAAAAATGAGATGTCAAAGAAAGTATCTGAATGTAGACCCAAGCAAATAAATAAACTCGTGATTGATAGAAGACTACAATAAGTTCAAGTATCAAAAGAACTCACAATGATCTTAAATCAGTAAGCTGTCCAAGTTCCTTTGGAAGTTTCCCTGACAATGCATTGATGCTCAAACTCCTACACATTACTTAATTAAAATTTTAGAGTACTGCAAATGACAGGACAAGCTAAAAACAAATTATAAGGAGTCTCAAATGATAATAATGAACAAGAATGAGCTTACAAATATTGCAAGTGCGTGAGATTGCCAATAGATGGAGAAAGAGGGCCTGTGAAGTAGTTCTGTGCCAAATTTCTACAGAATAAGAAGAAATGGCATAACATCGTTAAAAAAAGGAAGGGCTAGCATAAAACTTGCAGTTTTGTAGCGGATATATAGTATCTTAGGAACTTACAAATTGGTAAGGAAAGACAAGGTCCATAGCTCATTGGGGATGGGACCAGTAACATCCTGAGCATAAACTTTCCTACAACAAGCACAAAGGTAGAAGAGATCGGTGAGTGGGAAATCTTGACATTAAGCATAAAAAAAGAATGATAGGTTATGCTCACTAATAGTATTTTGCCAAATAATATCAACGTAAATGATGACAAAGATACTTATATAAATTTAAACAAATGGGCGTAGAGCATTACAGTTGACTTATGTGGCAAACGGTACCATAGCTGCAATCGCATTTGATACCGGGATTGAAGCTCAGGTCTTCTGGGCTTATACTGTCGTTCACGGCTGCGCCGTTGCATGGATCTTTGGTCGGGGAATATTGGGTCGGTGACGGAATATTCCATTTACTGAACAATGAGTTCAGAGCACTTACTGCAAAGGTAACACACACAATAGCTTACACGGCATAGACAATGCACATACGATGGTCTTGGCAATGTACGATATACGTGTAGTAATTACACATGGAGAGTAAAAATTTGACTAGAATCTCAGATAATAGAATGTAATCTGCAAAAACTCTCTCTGCTCATCTTTTCATCAACATTTTCAAGATCCGAGCCTTAACGGCCTCAACTCGCCGGAGGTGGGTACCTTGGTGTCTAAACTCCTAAAATATCTTCATGTAATGTGCATATTGCCAATGACAAATAATACCCATAAAAAAATATACAAATGCATAGTATATAATTAAACATATAAATCTATTATTGTACTAGGAAGTTTACAACAAACTTATTTATATTGTTTAAGTATATACACTTTTTGGAAATGATGAAGTTAAGAGCGTGAAATGATTATGTTTGAAGTTACAATATTAGCACCCGCTAACTGAACTAGGTACAGAATTTGTCACATCAAAACATTTTTGGGTTTAAAATACGAAGAGTAAAAGTAAAATTCATAAGGATTAGTTACATGTTGCTATGATTTTTAGTTTATTACAATTAAATCCCAAATTTTACACTCACAAGTGGATTAGGGAGTAAATATATTCATTATTCACTCTTCCTACACTTCTCTCATATACTTCTAGTGAGAGCAGTGAAGACAAAAATGCAGTTTTGACCTATAGCATTTTTGTCCTCGCTTGTCTAGTTCTCTCACAAAAAGTGTAAAGAATGTAGGAGGAGTGAACCTAGCATTACTCTGGATTATATAGATATCGAAGTTACGGAGTTATTGGAATTGAAAGTAACAAACAGTCTTTATTGCACAATATAATCTATCTCGAACAATTGGTAACCGCTAATGATTAAATTGCTACGTACTCCTCTTGATATCTTGATATAAATTACTGTATGAAAGTAATTATTGAGTGATCGCTTTGAATCCCTTTTTGATTGCATAGCAGTTATAATTGTAAAAAAACGAAATATTAGCTAAAGCTTTTTTGTGAGAGTCTGAGAGATATGCTAATTAAAAGCATAAAAAGCGTAAAGTTTTAGCGGCCTAAAAAACAGGAAAGCGAGCTTTTAAAGCTTTTTTTAAGCTTTGAATCCAGCTTTTTCACTACGAAGCACGCTATTTAAAACAGTGATATATATATATATATGTGTATATATATATAGAGAGAGCTAGAGAGAGTAGCTTCATAAGCGGGTGTACCTTTTCTAGTTTGATTCTGAGCTCGAGCTATACAAATGAATAATAGTAAAATAAATATAAGTGTAGAGTTAATCAAGAGTGAAGTTGCTGATACACATTTCATCATCTTCTCTACACTTTATTTGCCCATGAATAAATACTTAATACTGTAATACACCAGAAGCAATCTTTTTTTAACAATCAAAAATAGTCAAATATGATACACACATGACACATACATACGTGTAATGTTACTACGTGTTTAATTTTAAACGAAAAAACACGTACGTAACCAACTTATAATTAATGCACGATAGTGCGACCACAGACTTGCACCACAAGTACTTTCATTACACTTGATAATAAAAAGATATTTGTAAAATTCAAAACAGAAACTTAGAAGTTGTAATCATACGTTATGTTTAGGGAATTTTATATATAATTACTAAACTTTTTATTACTTTTTTTTACCATCTATTTTGTTAATATATGTCAAAACGAGGATTTGACATATTTTATTTTTTCATTTCACTTAATTTAATAGTTTATATAAATTTTAACATCACATGAATCATTTCCACCTTCGCCCAATGAGTATGTCATTATTAGGGCATTTCTTTATTTGTGCAATTGTCCTTAGATTTCGCCTACCCCACTTTTTATATAGATAGATCCATCTAATCTCAACAAGTAAATTTATGGATAACTTGTTTCCCATCTCAAAAACCATGTTTAGAGTTACTGATTCTCAAATCTCGTTTTACTTCGAGTTTAAATATCTATTTCCTATCAACAATGTCTTTTAAAGTCGTGCGGCATAATAGCGAGGACGAAACTCCACAGTTAAGCGTGCTTAGCTTGGAGTAATATCAGGATGGGTGACCCATCTGGAAAGTTGTGCCAAAGCCGACAATATTGTTGATATGGGCGTGACGGTTCGGTCTGTAGGATCGGATCGTTACACTAGATGGACTACTAATACTTTCTAAAAAATTCATAACTACCCCCAAAATATATTTTCATTTGACCATAAACTAAGGTCATTTATTATTCCGCTAAGTAAACCCCCTATAAATTAATAATGTTACTATAATTTTTTTATATTAATTTAGAGAGATATTAATTAATCGATAAATTAATAATTTATTATTTTTAAAAGGTTATTATATCGATTCAAGAAATATACTCTTTAATAACATAAAACTCATTAAATATTACTAAGAATACTTTTTAAACTTGTTAATAGACACAAACTACATTATTTCAGTTACTAATATAGAATTTTCGTTACATATTTTAAACTGTGTATCAAACCAAAAATAGACATTATATACATTAAACCAAGTAAATTTAAGGGAGAATCATGAATTGGTACACAAAAATATTCTTTGTTTCCAAAAACTCACATTCTTAATTCTTATTTAATATTTGGCACATATCAAGATAACATCGGTGACTATCAAAGTAAAATCAAATAATAAATAGAAGTAGCATAACGTAGCATATGTACCTACATTTAATGTCGGTGTCGTACCGAAATGTCGGTATACCAAACTTTTGGTACCGACTTGATTGGTTCGGGTTGAAAAGCAATCGGTTGGTACAAATCGGTACAAACAGGGCATCCCTAGTCTTGAGCATAGCTTTTTTTTTTGTCCGGATTTCATACACTTATTTTCAACATTCATACCTTGTATTATGAAGGTGTGTTTTTGGGCACAAATAGTTTGAAGATGTGTTTTTTGGAATTTAATTTCAAAAGTGTGGTACTTTATGTATTTTTTCCACTATAAAATAGTTTTGTATTAAAAAAAATTAGGGGAGAAACCAGTAACATACTAAAAGAAATTCCAACACCCCGCATATTAAAAAAATCCGATCTTTTATCATATATCTTGATTTTTATATCGATTTTAAACTTTCAGTACCTCCATAATTACGAATAAAACATTTCTAAGTATTACATCATATGACTAAGACTACTTCCACTTGTTTGTTGATTCTAAGTCTTTGCGATCAATAAAATTTTATTTAAAATCATAATCAATTACTACATGATAAATCAGGTATGTGGGTGATATCTACGGATTGTAAGTAGTTTTATGTTTGATTTTTTGGAAATAATAGGATTGTATTTAGATTTACTGCTAAGCTCGATTGTAGCTTTTTATCTTTCTTTTTTTTCGTATTCGTTGTATTGTATATGGCTAGTTTGGTAAATTGTAACTTTTAACTGACATTAATTTTCTTTCCCAAGAGCCATTTATTTTAAAAAGTTATAGCATTACTGTATTTTTATATGTACAGTTATAAGTTATTTTTATAAGAAAATCGAGAATAATTTTTTTTAAAGCTGAGCGGAAATTTAAACAAAATCTATATTTAATATGATAGATTTGCAGACATAAACGTTTTCATCACCCTCAAGAAAGAAAGATCATAAGCCGCCAGGAATACAATTAACAATCTGAATATTCTAAATTACCAGGAAAAAACTAACAACCTCAGCAGGACAATAATAAGTTTCTTTTAGGAGGATAAGAAGTGAGATGATGACAAAGAATAAAGTGAAGGCAACTAATTATAATCAAGCCCTTTTTCAAATGAAAGAGGAAAATAAGTGTAAGTAATAGTACCAACCTTTGCACCTCACCCTCCATGGTCACCGCCAAACAGTGACTATCCCCACAGGCAATTTGTTTAATGAGTAAACCTTGCAATGCCTTCACTGGCTGGGGAATAAACAGATCACTGGAATTTCCATGCCCTAGTCTTCCAAAATCACCCCTACCAATGTAGAAATACAATAACTGCTTAGGTATGCGATATGGGACAATTAATAAATTCCAACACTTTCCCCCATGTATGAAGCGCCCAAACTCAGCTTCCAATAATTGGATATAAACGGGCGTAGAGTCGTAGACAAACCAAAAGAACGATAGTTTGTTTTGATACCACATAAAAGCTAAAAAAACACCTATTCAGGGAAGAAGAGTTGCCCATAACAAGCCAATCTCCAGATCAATACATAAATCGATGTAGGTAAATTAACAAATGCTAACACATAGTATAAACAATGAAGTGAATGTATTTAACACAGATATGACATTTTTGTAGTATAAACAACCATGATAGAATTCATAATAAAAGTACGAAACTGATAGCCATAGATGGAACAATTATTTCTAAATTCTAATACTCTCATAACACCAATACAGAAATGTTTCAACAAGAATTTTCTTATCCCGCCACCATAAAGAAAAAAACTCACCATGCCATTAGTAGTCGTCTATGCTGTTAACAATGAAGAACTAATCAAGTGCTCTTATTATCATTAAAAGTTCTAAGAATAAATTCCAAACAATGGCTACGTTGACCAAGATAAGATGAAGCAACAATATTTCAAAGCATGCCTTTAGACACAAAATAAAAAGATTACTCGAAATTTTAGAAATAGAAAGTTTAATGGCTCAAGCTGCTCAAGCAACCACCACCATACCAAATTGATAAGAGTTAGTAACTCCTGTCTAGATACACTGTCTAAATTGACCAAACTAGATCACTACCGACATGGTTAAAAGTGCTCCAAATGAGTCTTGTTTCTCGAGTTTTTGTAGTTTTCAAAAGAACAGAAACTAGTCTTTTACGTTTTTATAATTAAACATAAGAAATAAAATATCAAACATACATTAAATGAATCAAACTTGTCCAAATTTACAATTTAAAGTCATAAGTCTAAAAGTTCATAAATATCAAATGAAACAAATAAAAATAAAAATAAAAATAGTAAGAGAAGAAAGAAATTTAAATATTTCCGAAGAGCAACAACTAAAATACAATTAAATTTAGAAAACTAGAAGCTTGTAAGAGACATCTTAAAAGTCTTCGATGCACTCCAATCGTCGCGTTTCAAATCATGTTCCACTCACTGTGCAAATATGCAAATCCCGAGGAACAACATGAGAAAAAACAAAAATTAGTTAAATTTTTTTAAAAAAACAATAGTTAGAATAATGAAAGTGAACAATACGTCAGATGCGGTATAAACCAAATGAAAAATTATAGCAAGGAAAATAAGAGCTATAATGTTAAATTAATGATAGGTGTTGAAATGATGTTAAAATCCGCTAAATGAAGTTCAGTTCATAACAAGTTTATGTACTAATAGATTGTCATTTCAAATTTAATAAATACAATGGAGAAAGGTAACAAAGGATGGCCACTTTTTAGCTTTTGATAGAACATAAATATTCTTTTTCAAGTAGGAAGCATGGATACAATAAGCAACAGGTTTAATTTACACTACACTGACAATAGAATTTCATACAAGCACATGAATAGAAAGCGAACAAGATTAATAGTTCCATTGCAAATACACATGACAAACAAATTACTAGTACTTACTGAGTCACTGCTTCGGTTCTAAAAACCGAATGTGTGATTTTGGCCACACAAAGAAATCTCCAACTTTTACTTCACGAATTATCTTTGCATCAGTTTCCTTGTAATATCAGAATTTCCAACAAGTGGGCATCTTTCGCTCATTAGATCTTGCAATTGATTGGTAGTCAATAATCGAGGAAATCCGGTACATGCAATTGACTGTTAAAATATATTTCAAATATTACGACAATTTATTTAAAAAGATCCTAAAGAAAATCCAACTTGGACTAGATGATATAGATTAAGAGTTCCATAGCAAAAGCCACCTTACACAGGTTGTACTTTGTCTCAACCAGTATATATGATGTAACAAAATTATGTAAAGGATCTGGGTGAAACCTACCCCATACACGATCTGCCAAACTTGCTTTCCTCCCTTTGCTAGATTTAATTATTTTTCTACACCTAAGCATGAAAATTAAATTTTTGAAAGGTAAACACGTTCAGTAGAAAAAAAAACATACGAATAAAAATACTACAAGGTCCGGATTGGAGGCAGAAAAAACGGTACCAATCAAGTTAGATGGATATATTTGTTTAACAAAGAACATCGTATTGCAAACTAAATATACCTTTTTTAAATGGGGTAAGTAGCGACTGCATAAATTTAATATACATATGTACATGAGCATATATATGCAACAAGTTCTTGTTTAAAGGCATGTAATGCATAAAGAAAAAAACTATGCTACCTGTTAATGGGGTTGTTCTGTACTTCAAATGACGATCCTTTGGTAGAAGTGTCTGAACTAGATGGGTATCCATAATTATGAGCTCAACTATAGGAATTTGTTGAGTATACAGCTTTTACTACCTGAAATTATTTAAATTGGGATGTGATGAGAATAAAGAAAAGTTCTTTCAGAAGTATAGGGAAATTATCTGGACTATTCGAGCCCGAGAAAACCCCCCTTAATTTCCACAGCTTAAGTTCTAGCCTTTTAAGTGCAGAAAATAATTTTAAAACTAAGTCATTCAATTGCTAACCAAACGGACAGTACAAAATATAAAGGGAAAACAAAAAATATAACTAGCTTAAAAGTTTTAAGGTATATAGTCTACAAAATAATAAAAATAAAAAGCTCAGATTTTTAAGCTGGTAAAACCAATATTGTACAACATGTAAGTAGGAAATCATGAAAAAGGTAAGCTTAAAAATATAATGAAACCAAACAAGGCCTAAATCTTTAATTTGTGGGTTCAATCCTAAAAATAGAGTTTAAATCCTAATTTAGTTTGAAGGGAAAAAATTATAAACAGTTATGTAAAGAAATATCCCCAAATCCCAATATTCAAATCAATTTAGCCATTGATTTACACTCAAACCCAAGTTCAAAATAGTTAAATTTGACATCAATTGAAAAAACCCTAATACTTATATCAATCAATACGATCATAAAACTCGATCAATATTAAGACAAAGAGCTCCGATCCTAACAAATTAGAAAACTTAAATGTAAAAAATTAGAAAAGTAACTTAATCAAATAAAACGGCTTATATCCAACCCAAAACCACGAAATTGAATCACACCGTATATCCAATATGTCATACTCAATAATTAAATGGTTAGAGAGATAATCAGGAATCTAACCTTCTTTGAGATTTAGTTGAATTAGTGAGGTACGGTCCTACAGAGATGGAAAATTTAAGAATAATGAGAAAATAATTTTGGTAGAGGGAGAGAAACAGGAGACAGTTGGGGAGTGGGACGAAAAAGGTGGAATTAGGAACACTTATAAAAATCATGTGAGTGCACATGCGGAAGCAGCGTATCTGACTCAAGAGTCAGAGTGACTCAGAGTCACAGCCATTGGATATTGCTACAGTTAAAATATGAAATGTACTGTAGCAATATCCAAGGGCTGTGACTCTGAGTCACTCTGACTCTTGAGTCAGGTACACCGCATCCGCCACATGCTCTATAAGAAATTTTTGTAACATTTATTTAGTGTTCCTGCAAAATTTGTAACACTTTTATTACTCGGAACACTTTTGTTATGTTCCAGATTGTAGTAACACAAAATAGGTGTTCCAATTTGAAATAACACTAGTGTTACAAAATTACTGTTTTGGTGTAGTGTAGCAAGTTAATTAGCCATGATATCAGAACAGTAACATAAGGGAATCAGGGATAAAAGCCAAGAAAATGTAAAAAAAATATTGTTTCACCTGATAAACAAAATACAGGATCGATCTAGCTTTGGTTCACCCAATGGAATACGTTATATTTTGATTTCTAAGCTGTTGCTATACAGCACAACAATAAACTACAGTGTCGCATTCTACAAATGATTAGTTCCCAAGCCGAGATCATTGAAATCAGAGCCTCTATACTTGGCAACTGATCGCCCAAATAACATCTGTTCATATCAATGTGTATAGTTATGTTGGTTTTTGGTGTACATAAAAGCAATAATCTAAAATGCAAGGACTAAAAAGAAATAAACAACTTTATTTCTATTAAATGAAATGTGACTCTATTACAATATTTCAACACTTGCAGAATGTAAATGCGATTAATTTAACTTCCAGACAGATTAAGATAAATTATTAAACTTCTGGACTGGATTGTAATTAAACTAAACTGTCAGACAGAATATCATAAAACTAAACTCCTGGACTGTTTGTTAATTAACCGAAACTGCAAGACAGAATAGTATGATTACTAAGCTGCTGGACTGTTTCTGTAAACAAAAGAAATTACAGAACTTGAAAAATAAATTACAGAACAGAATAGAAATTACAGAAAAGAAAATGACTGAATAGAAATTACAGAAATGAAAAGAACAGTATTGAAATTACATAAATGAAAAAGGGATAGAATTGAAAATAAAAAAGGAAAAACAGAATTGAAAATACGAGGCTACTATAAACAGTATGCCCTTAACCGATATTCGCCTGACGTTTCTGGTCGTGTTGGCGCTTCGATCCCAAGGTACAACGTCTCGGATGATTTACCGAAAACTGGCAACAAGTCAATGTGTTGGTGGGTGGCTCTCTCTGAATAAAATGTAATGCTGCAATGCTGCTGTTTAGAGATAATATCGGTTTTCGAATTTCGAAACTGCAATATTAACTCAGCAATTAATTCATATTCATATTCTTGGGACTAGAGACCCTAGACGCGAGACATTCCCCAAATCCCAAGACCTTCGAATTTCGAAACTGCAGTATTAACTCAGAGCAATGAATTCATATTCATATTCTTGGGACAAGACCCTAGATGCGAGGCATTCCCCAAATCCCAAGACCTTCGAATTTCGAAACTGGCAACAAGTCAAGCTGTTGGTGGGTGGCTCTATCTGAATAAAATGTAATGCTGCAATGCTGTTGTTTAGAGATGATATCAGTTTTCGAATTTCGAAACTGCAATACATTCCCCAAATCCCAAGACCTTCGAATTTCGAAACTGCAGTATTAACTCAGAGCAATGAATTCATATTCATATTCATATTCATATTCTTGGGACTAGACCCTAGACGCGAGACATTCCCCAAATCCCAAGACCTTCGAATTTCGAAACTGCAGTATTAACTCTGAAATGAATTCATATTCATATTTCTTGGGACTAGACCCCTTGACCCGAGACATACCCCAAATCCCCCAAATCCCAAATACCGAGGCCCGTGCCCCGAACGAGCACGCGTGTGTGGTACACACTTATACACATTTGTATGTGGACACACAACTTAATATCAACATGAGATGGCTTTGTATATATATTGTAAAAATGACACTTCATTTTCCAATGTGGGACAATTCCCAATGAGTTATCTCCATTTAATCTATTTTTTCAGCATTAAGAGTTTTCTTCTTTCTCAACCCCAATCTATGACGCCAATTTTCATTCACACCCATTCTCCGAATATGTCATGCGACATACCGTTATGAAACTTGTCATACCAGCTCCTTAAGCGTTTTGAGTATGGTGTCAAAAGACAACGGCTGTCGCTTGGAATCTTGACTCAAAGATGGTCATGTGACCATTCGGAAACTACCATGTTTTAACATGGTTTTTCCAACAAAAGAGAGAAGACCAAAAGTACCAGAAGAAAAAGGCACAGCAAGCCATAGACATTTTATGAAGGAAACTCTATAATTTATTTACAAATTCATAGCTTAAAGGCACTTTTACAAATTCATAGCTTAAAGGCACTTTTACAAATCCGTCTAAAATTCAATCATATAACAGACATGTCAAAGGACATAGAAACTAACTACTTGAAGTTACGAAAGTAATAAAAGGGTCACATTGAAACCATTAAGCATTGAAACTAAAGAACTATGAGAAGTGGACAGAATCCCCCTAAAGGGGTTTATCAATGGGAAGTTGAACTCAAAGAATTAAAACTTAATATCAAGGTTGTAAAAGTCGCAAGTCGGTGAGGTCCGACTGGATTTTTTTTCCGATTAGTCTGAACCGATTTTTTTTTTTATTTTAAATTGTTACTTTTTCAAAATTTAGGTGTCTTTTTGAATTATTTTTTTAACTTTCTGTGTAAGACTTTGTTTAGAATATATTGTTAAAGATTACTAGCGACGATTTCTTTGATGGGTTTAGGAGAGTATAATCATTTTGTGACAGGTTTGTAACAATATAATCAATTTGTGACAATTTTGACAGATTTTTTGAATAAGTGACAGCTTTGATTCACTAAATCAACATTAGTTAGTAATTAGTGAAGCCATGATATATATAAATGTGAATATAAAAATACTGGTAATTGTGAGGGGTTTGTGACAGCCTTATTGAGACAGTTTTGCGACAGTTTTTGACTCTATATATAAATCTAAATATAAAAATACTTGTAGTAAATAAAAGTAGTTTGTTGGTTCTTATCGATCATGACCATCACTAAATAAAACATTAGTTAGTAATTTAGTACTTCCTCTGTTCCCAATTAATTATCATTTACGAAATTAAGTGCAATTTTGACCGGCTTATAACATTTATCAAAATTGTCAAAATGAAAATTTTCAAAACTAAATCATATAATTTAATGTTTGAACTATATGATTAACTTTTAAGAAAAAAATATTCCGACAATTTTGATACAATTTATTGGTCGGTTAAAATTGCACTTGGTTTAGTTTCGTAGTGGACAATTAATTGGAATTGAGTTGGGTAATTTATTACAGAGGAGAGCAACAGAATGACTAGCTCCAGCGGATATGAAAACGACTCTTTGGATCGGTCCTCCCTTTCCTCCTCCTTCCACCTTCTCCACCACCTCTGCCATCTCTCTCTCTCTCTCTCTATATATATATATTAACTTCTGTTACTATATAGAAGTAGTGCTACTATATAGAAGTAGTGCTACTAATTAAGTGTACTTCATCTGATGTGTTCAGTAATGATGTCAAACATATAATACAAATACAAATACAAATATAAATATAAATATAAATATAAATATATATATGTATATGTATATAGAGAGAGAGAGTTGGAGTAATTGTGAGGACCGGAAATGGGGGATTTTTTTCGTTGTTCACTTTATAGTCATCTCTATATAACAAATGTGGGATTGATCCCACACGTCGTCTACGTGGCAATAAGTTTTTTTTTTTTTTAATCAAAAAACTTTTTCGATTTTACTAAAAAAAAAAAAAAAAAAAACACTAACCATCCACCATTAAACTCTTTCATATATAAAATTAATATATTTTTTTATCAAATCAACATCACTCTACCATTACAATTATCCCAAATTTTACCAAGAAAAAAAACCTCTTGCCAATTTACCAAAATAAAACATACCCTAATTTTACCAAAAATAAACTCTAACCGGTTATCAACCACCAAACTACTTATTATATCAAATTAATATCATTTTTTTTCTCAAATCAGCATAACTCTATCACTACAATTACAATTATCAACTAAGTATTTATTTTTATTATTGAGTTTAAATTTTATATAAATAGATATAATTATTAATAAGTAATAACATTTATTAATTAAAAGTTTTTAACGTTTTTTATTGACATTTGAATATTTATATTCAAATTTGTTTAATCACAACTAAATTTGTTATTAGAACTCAATATTAGTTGTGATTAAACAAATTTGAATATAAATATTTAAAGGTCAATAAAAAAAGTTAAAAACTTTTAATTAATAAATGTTATTACTTATTAATAATTATATCTATTTATATAAAATTTAAACTCAATAATAAAAATAAATACTTACTTGATAATTGTAATTGTAGTGGTAGAGTTATGCTGATTTGAGAAAAAAAATGATATTAATTTGATATAATAATTAGTTTGGTGGTTGATGGTTAGAGTTTATTTTTGGTAAAATTGGGGTATGTTTTATTTTGGTAAATTGGCAGAGGTTTTTTTTTTGGTAAAATTTGGGATAATTGTAATGGTAGAGTGACGTTGATTTGATAAAAAAATATATTAATTTTATATATGAAATAGTTTGATAGTGGATGGTTAGTGTTTTTTTTTTGGTAAAATTGAAAAAGTTTTTTGGTTAAAAAAAAAAAAAACTGTTGCCACGTAGACGTGAAATCACTGTGATCCCACGTTTGTTATACAGATAAGTAAAGTGAATAATGAAAAAAGAATCGCCCAGCAAATGTACTTACAGTGATTAAGATACACATGTCTCTGACTTGCAATAGATTTTTAGCCATTGCGTGGCAATTTTTTATTTTTTTAAACTAAAATATCCTTTGGCAAATTTGAAAATAAAAAATCTAGACAAATAAACTTTTCTTTTGTTACGGCCTTCCGGGGATTCAAAGCTTCTCAACACAAAATATCCTCACATTTCTAGTCTAATTAAAACATAGATTTTGTTGTAATAGTGTTAGTTACGTATGTAAAACAAAAAGTAGAGAGAAAAAGGCGTCTATTTATTTATCAATGTATGAATGAATATCAAATAAAAGCTCTCTGACACTCTTTATATAGATAGAATGGTAGATTTACAAGTCCATTTGAACCCATAAATTACAAGTCCAAGACATCCATCTAGAACCTTCTAGAGTATTCTAGAACCTTCTACAACACTCCCTCTTGGATGTTTTGAGTTCTTCGTTTTCATGCAGTCGATCTGAGTCGAGTTTATTCGCAGTGCTAAACACATAAAAACTTTAGGGCCGAAAAACCCGGTGTGGGACAAAACCGGTACCTAAGAGAAATTGTGTAGCCGAATGATATATACCGAAATACTATGTAAGTAATTAACCACAAAACAGTGTGACTCATCAAAACATTACCAAATCAAACCAAATGAAAAAATCTCTGATCGAAGGGAAAATAGTGCAACAGTGGTAGTAGTAGGAGATCAACCGCAAAAAACATGTGACTCATCAAAACCTTGCCACAGTAAACTCAGTGGGAAAAAACTCTGGTCGAAGGACAAAAGAGTACACAGTGGTAAGAAATATACGACAGGATACTCCCCCTGATTTCGACAATCCTTAGTGAGGTATAACAGGGAATGGTCTGGTCTCGTTAAAAACCTTGCCAAGAAAAACTCAGTGGAAAAAAACATTGGACTAAAGACAAAAAGAGTACACAAGCATACAACAGGATGCTCCCCCTCACTTGTACACGACAGGGTGCGAGTATTTCGACTCCGAGATAAAATGTCGCTCTAAGCTAGCTCATATAGCCTACGTAGGCCAATCGCCCGTACATGCTTCTGAAAAGAATGTTTTGGCAGTGACTTGGTGAACAAGTCAGCGTGGTTATTCTCTGAACCAATATGCTTCACTTCAATCTTTTGAAGCGTTTGTTGTTCATGTATAAAGAACAACTTTGGCAGAATATGCTTAGTGGCATCACCGTTGATGTAACCATGCTTGGCTTGATCAATCACAGCGGTGTTGTCCTTATAAATAACAACTGGTTCATCATGATCGTAAGCTAGATCACATGTGCTTCGAATATGGTCAATAACTGCTCGAATCCAGACACACTCTCTAGTCACCTCATAGAGCGCGAGTAACTCAGAGTGGTTAGTCGAAGTGGCCACTAGAGTGTGTTTACAAGACCTCCAGGATATCGCCGTGTTCCCAATGGTAAAGACATAACCAGATTGGGAATGTCACTTGTGCGGGTCTGATAAGAAACCAGCATCGGCATAGCCGACAATGGGTTGCGTTATTTTGAGGATCAATGGAGTTAGATCCACTCAACGCAAATGGATAGAATAAACCCATGTCCGTAGTACCTCTAAGCTAACAGAAAATGTCTTTTATGCAGTCCAGTAGCGGCGTGTTGGCACAGTGCTGTGTCGAGCTAGACAATTCACAACAAACGAGATGTCCGGTCTAGTACATTGGGCCAAGTACAATAGTGCGCCTATTGCACCCATATATGAACACTCAGAGCTCAATATCTCTTCATCGTTCTCCTTTGGACGGAAGGGGTCCTTATTAATGTCTAGAGAGCGGACGACCATGAGAGTAGAGGACGGCTTAGCGTCACCACGACTAAAGCGCCTCAACACCTTTTGGGTGTAGCTTTCTTGATGGACTAAAATTACATCTTTACGGTGCTCGATCTGCAGGCCGAGGCAATATCGTGTCTTCCCAAGATCCTTCATCTCGAATTCCTTCTTCAGGATTTCAGCAGTTTCGAACAACTCTTTCAAGGTTCCTATGAGATTCATATCATCTACATAGACTGCGATAATCGCATATCCGGAAGTGGATTTCTTTATGAACACGCATGAGCATAGTTCATTATTAACATATCCCAAGCCGATCAAGTATTCACTTAGACGGTTATACCACATTTATACCACATCCGTCCGGATTGTTTCAATCCATATAGTGATCGTCTCAGTCTAATCGAGAATGTGTTCCGTGGGCGGGAACTACTTGATTCGGGCAACTTAAGTCCATCAGGGACTCTCATGTAAATCTTTATGTCCAGATCCCCGTAGAGATACATTGTGACCACATCCATGAGCTGCATATTTAGTTTTTCGAAAACTACTAAACTAATTAAGTAGCGGAATGTTATAACGTCCATTACGGGAAAATACGTCTCATCGTAATCAATTCCAGGCCATTGAGAGAAACCTTGAACCATAACACGAGCTTTGTATTTAACAATCTCATTATTCTCATCACGCTTCCTTACAAAATCCCATTTATGACCAATTGGTCTAACATTGGGCGGTGTTGGAGCGACAGGTCCAAACACCCTTTGTTTCGTTAAGGAATCCAATTCAGCTTGGATTGCTTGTTTCCATTGAGGCCAGTCCGTTCTTCACTGACACTCAGCAACGGTACGAAGTTCCATGTCATCATTGCTCATAATGTCAGTGATCACTGCGTATATGAACACATCATCAATGATAGTATCGTTTCGCTTCAAAATATCGTCTAAACTAGTATAATCGACAGATATTTCGAGGTTATCAGGTTGATTAGGAACTGGTGTTTCATCTGGAACACGTTCCTCTAATACATCAGTGATTTTTAATGATCTCGTGTGGCAAAACGGATGCGACAAGATTTCTCCACTTTCGAGGCAGAACATCCTTGGAACTGGACGACCTTCCTCTTTTTTTCGGAAGGTGGGCGGTGGATTGGACGACCGACGGCAGCGTCCTTTGCTCGGTGGATACAACCGAAGCAACGTATTCAACCAGAACACGACGTCTCACCAGGACGTCTATCCTTGCATGCACATTTGCAGCAGGTATATGTGATCTCGTGACATTCCATATGCCATTAAATGTGTCTGACATTTGATTTGTAACATTTTGCAGACCTAGGATTCTCTGCACTTCCTTATCACTATGTGCAGTTGGGGGATCTAGATGAGACATAGTGGGTACATGCCACGTTAATTCATGTCGTTCCTTATCAACGTTAATGTGTATTTCTCCCCCTAACGACAGGAAGAGTGTCTCATCAAAGTCATAATACCCATGTCTAGGATCGGCTGTCAAGGGCTCTAAATAGCGTATTATGGATGGGGATTCATAACCGACATATATGCCCCGTCGTTTTTGAGGTCCAAATTTGGAATGCTTAGGTGGACCAACGTAGCAACATGTAAAATGGCATAGCCCCACGCAGAAATAGGAAGTTTGGTGCGCATAATCAAAGTTCTAGCAATTATTTGCAACCGCTTAATGAAAGCTTCTGCAAGGCCGTTTTGGGTATGAACATACGCAACTGGGTGTTCAAGATTAATTCCCAAAGTCATGCAATAGTCATCGAAAGTTTAATAGACTTTATCGGATAACCCGGATGATGAGCCCTCAATTTAATGATTTGGGCTAGGAGTTTTGGAAACGCTGTGTTTCTTATGGACAACAAAGTTACGTGTGACAATCTTATCGATGCATCAACCAAAGCCATAAAATATTTAAATGGTCCGCATGTTGGTTGGATAAGTCCACAAATATCTCCTTGAATTATTTCAAGAAATTGGGAAAACAATTCGTGTGAAAACTAACTTCGTAGGTTTCACACGAATTGGTTTGAAATTAGTCTTTCCAATCGAGTATGCTTGGCATAGGATTTTCGGATTAATCACGAAATTCTTTCCTCCAAGAGGATGCACATGAGATGCGTTCGTCATTCGAAGCATCGTATTTTGTCTCGGGTGTCCCAGCCGATCATGCCATAGCATAAAAGTGCTCTCATCAATCGGCGCCCGCCGAATGATTAAATTGCTTTCAAAGTTTTGGATTGTAGTAACATACAAAACACTTGAAAGACATCTCAACTTCTCCAGAATACGCTGTTGGTCGTATTGAGTGGAAGTAATGTGAACGTATTCAATACCATTTTCACGAGCAGTTTCAAGATGGGACTTATTTTCTCGGATATCCTTAAAGCTCAACAAGGTACGACTGGACCTCGGAGAATATAAGGCCTCAGATACTTCAACAGGAGTACCATTTGACAACGTGAATTTAGCTTTACCAAAGTTTTCAACAAGGGTCAACGGGCCCGAAATTGTTGTCACTAAGGTTACTTTAGGCGTAAAGTTGATAAAGAAAAATTTAGCTTTTAAGATAGTGTGTATAGTGCCACTATCAACCAGACAATCAACTACCCCACAATACATGCCTAAAAGTAAAATAATTTAAAGTCGGTCACACGAATAAAGAAATTGCTCAATGAAATAATTTTAAATTATACGAGAAATATTCAAAACATTATCCATAAAACAAACCATAATCCAAAAGAAATGAATAATATCCAAAGGAAAATCATAATCCGAAATGGAATTTAAATAACATAATCCAGGAGCAAAACAGCTCAATTATTAAAAGAAACGAAGAAAAAAAACTTTATTCTTCCATGTGAGCCTCAAAGTCAGGGATCTGAAGAGTTTCTTTTACACTATCTTCAATCATGTTGGCTTCGACCCTTCTACCCTTGTGGTAGTTTTCGACTTCTTGGGGAGTTGCACTACAAGTCCTTTGCATATGACCATTTCCACCACATTTATAACACATAGTTGGCTTATCGGCTGGTTCTCTTGCTTTGGGACGATTGGCCCGGTTGTTCCTACCACCACGAGACAGCCTAGGAGGAGCCACATGTCCTTGGTTCGGACGATTGTCCAAACCTTGGTTGGCTGGACGAGCATTACGCTCACCCATGTTTCTTGGCTGACGGGACGACTGGCCCTTTTCTCGTTTCCCATATCATGGACGAGTTCCACAAACAACATTAGCATCAGGCATTGGAATTGCCTTTGAACCAGCAGGATGAGAATTACTGTTCATCATTAAAATGAGACTATTCTTCTCGTCCAATAACAACTGGGTGATGAGCTTGGGAAATTTGGTGAATTTAGACTGACGATATTGCTTTTGGAGCAAAATGTTTACGTTTTCTTCAATAAGTCACTGTCGGTGAGTGTTTCACCACAGTATTGGAGGGTAGCACGAATTCTGCATACTTCAGCATTATATTTTTCAACGCTTTTGAAATCCTAAAATCCCAGATTCAGCCAATCACGCGGGCTTCAGGAAGTCAAATGGTTTTTTGGTGGTCGAAGCGCTCTTTCAGAGAGTCTCACAATGTCTTTGGTGAGGTGGTCACTATGAACTCAGATTTCATGGCGTTTGATAAATGACGGCGGAACAGAATCATCGCCCGAACACTCATTTCATGCGTTACTTCAACTTCACGCTCCTCCTCATCATATATGACGTCCAATAGGTATTGGGCATCTAAATGGTTTTGGATACCCTGACTCCAATCCAAGTAGTTCTTGCCGGCAGCATTCAAAATTGGAAAGTCAAGCTTGATTGACATTTTTCTACAACAGGAGAAAAGAAAAGAAAGACTGGATTAGTTATCATATAAAACAACATATGTTTATGGTTTGTATAAGCACAAACTTTATTTCGAAACGACTGGTTCGAAAAACAAGTTTTGCTTTTAAGTGAAGAGGTTCTCTTTGATCGAACGACATGTCGATACTGAGACACCAATTCGGCGAATACATATTGTTGAACATAGAGTTCAATAATGATTTTGATTATAACTTTGATTATGTTTTAATGATTTTACGATTTCAAGGATAAAACGCTTGTCTTGTCCAAGAAAAGAAAAATGTATATTTCAGGTTTTCAGAGAGAAAGAGCATTCGTTTACGAAGCCAACGGTTCAAGCGGAACCACAATCGGAGCTAAAACGAAGAAGCTACAAGCTTTCGAAGAAGTCCGTAAAACTGCCAGAAGAACAGACGACCGATCAACTGTACAAAAACGACCGATCGTTTTTGTACAGAATTCTTCCAGTGAGCAGGTCAAATATACGACCGATCGTTTTTTTCAGAAACGACCGATCGTTTTCTGGAAAACGACCAATCGACTGTAGAAAACGACTGATCGTTTTCTAAAGATTTCGAAAACACCTTTTCAGCTTATTCTGGAAAATGGCTGTTAAAAACCCTCAACCACTTCCAACGGTCATAACCCAGAAAAACAGACCTTTGGTCTATATATACAAGCTCAAATCTCTCTTCCAAACCACAAATCAACACACTAATTATCATCCTTCAATCCCTATATACAAAACCCTAAATATCACCATTTTGGTGTATATATTCAAAAGAGGGAAAATTGAAGAAAAAGAGAGTAAAGCTCAACCATCATCATTCTCACCAATTAGCTTATTTCGAAGCAATAAAATAGTGAGTGTAGTTACATTATTGTAACAAAATTGTAACGAGTATTTTATAAACTCATTTGTGAGCGAGTGATCGGGTAGAGGCTTTGTAAGCGAGTTGCTTAAAAGCTCTAGGTCTTTTCATTTCGGGACACTCATAAAGTGAGGGGGAGCTTAATCGGTTGATTAGCTCAATAGGATTGTAATATCCGTAAGAAGAATTTTTAGTAAAATACTCGGTAGTATCGAGGAGAGGACGTAGGCGCGTTTTGCCGAACCTCTATAAATCACGGTGTCATCTTCTTTCCTTAAACTTTTATTTTCCGCAATTATTTATTCTTGCTTGCTTGCGTTTGAATTAATTAACGTTTATTAACGCTTAAGCTTAGAATTGCGTAAGTTGGGTTAGTAGTTGCGCTTAGATTTTAATTAGGCGAAAATCGCCTAGAAACCTTATTCACCCCCCCTCTAAGGTTAGCCGCACGGGCCAATAATTGGTATCAGAGCCGAGGCTCTTGCATATAGGAATCTAACGATTTTAGAGTTAAGATCCCGATGGCTAATTTGTACAATTTCGCATCCGGCATAGCTTCATCACCCAATACACCTCCATATTTTGATGGACTAAATTTTTCATATTGGAAGGATAGGATGAGCATGTTTCTCCAGAGCTATAATGTTAGACTTTGGATGACTATAAAAGCAGGATATTCCGCACCTACATCCGAAAATAGCGAGAACCCAATCCCCGTAGAGGACCTAGATAACGCTCAACTAGAAGCCTACTCTACAAACGCCAAAGCGATGTATGCTATTGTTTGTGCCGTTTCTCCTAACGAGTACAACAAAATTTCCGCTTGTAAAACTTCTAAGGGTATGTGGGATAAGCTAGTAGTAATGCATGAAGGGACTAACCAAGTTAAGGATTGCAAACTCCAACTATTAGTTCATGACTACGAGCTTTTTAAAATGAGCGAGGGTGAAACTATTTCCGATATGCTTGCTAGATTTACTACTATTACTAACGGATTAACATCTCTTGGTAAGCATTTATCTTGTAAGGAAATGGTCTCAAAGGTGATTCAGAGCTTGCCGAAGGAATGGGAACCAAAGGTCACCGCAATTCAAGAGGCGCACGACATGAACACCTACTCTCTTGATGCTTTGACGGGTTCACTCATTACACACGATATCACCCTCAATAGTCACAAGCCAATCTCGAAAAAGAGGGAGATAGCTTTCAAAGGAACGACTTGTGACGAAAGCAATGAGCTATCCGAGGACGACGAAAATTCAATGGAAATCATTCGAATCGTCAAGGAAATCCTAAAGCTAAAAGGCCAACGCAAACATAAAGGTAAATCGTCAAATAATTCAATTTATTCTAATGATTTTGTTTGCTATACTTGTGGCAAGGAAGGACGCATGGCGAGAGATTGCACCAAGAATCGCAAGAGCAAAGGCAAGAAGAAGATATCCGCTTCAAGCTCTAGCGATAGCTCCGACCAAGATGAAGTCGCACATCTTGGTTGCTATATGGCCATGGAAGACAACAATGAGCCTAACCAATCGTCTTCAAGCGAATGTGACCACTCAAGCGAAAGTGACAATGATGAGGTAAAAGAATTCTCTCATGATGAACTTATTCATATGTGTGGAATTTATTCCGAAAAATTTCCTAAGCTTGTAGAGAAGGTCAAATCTCTTAAAAAGATAAATTCTTCTCTCAATGAAGAAATAAGATCTTTAAAAAGAGATAAAATTGAAAATGAGTCTATTCCAAAATTGTCATTTTCTTTAAGTGATATAGATGACGAAAAGGAAGACTTGAAAGAAAAAAACAATGATCTCGTCATTCATAATAAGTCTTTACAAACCGAGATCAATTTTCTTAAAAATGAAGTCTCTAGACTTACTAAAACTCTTTCAAAACCATCTTCTTTAGATTGTGATTTATTAGAAAATTTTGAAGAGTTAAAAGATGCTTTCGATAAAGTTAAAAGCAAAAACAAGGTTTTGAGTTCTCATGCTTTTAACTTAAATGACAAGGTCAAGGTTTTAGAAACCGAGAATGAATCATTGAAAACTAAAAACAACGATCTTGTCATTTCCATTGAAAAACATAATTTAACAATTTCAAAGTTTTCTAAAGGTAAAACCATTTTAGATAACATTTTGAGTTGTCAAAAAGATGTCAATGATAAGAGCGGTTTAGGTTTTGATTGCATTGGTTCTACTTCTAACAAACCCCGCTTCGTTAAAGCCTCTAATATTTCTACAACTCCTATTCCACCTAAATAAGAGGTTGTTTTTCCTAAAAGGAGTACTTCCAAGATTTTTCAAAAATCTTTTAATAATAGGAATGGTTTAGGTTTTCAAACGAAATTGGATACTCCGAAAACCCTTTCTAGAACCTCGTATAACTCTCGTTATACTAAAAAATCTAGGCATTGCATTCATTGTGGTAGAAGTGAGCATAATTCTTCTAAATGCCCAAATCGCTTTCATGTTAGTAGAAGCGATTTGAAATGGGTAGTTAAGACCCGAACCACTAACAATGTCGGACCCAAAAGAAATTGGGTACCAAAGGACAAAATTTGTGTTGTAGGTATCTCCATCCAAAAGGAGAAAATCAACAAATGGTTGGCAACGCCGATAAAAGCCGTGGAAGTCAAGAAGATCGACTCCACCATCCAGGATGAAGTGCCGTTAATCGACAAAGGTGGAAGGCATACCAACAAGTGGTACCACCTATTTGGAATCGGCAACGCTCAATGCAAATGCCATTAGCGAGCGGACTCGACCTCACATCACATATGCGGTATACTCTAATCCTTAGTATTTACATATATGTGATTAGTTGGGTCGGGTATATGCATCATATTTACATTTTTCATATTTTGGTTTTGCTTTAAAAACCCTTCACATAACCCCATACTTTTTGATTGCATTTTGATAATGCCAAAGGGGGAGAAAAATGATATATTTGGTGTAATACGTTTTGTTAAAATGGAGGAGATATTTTTCTTGTAAAATCATCATTAGTTTGTCATAATCAAAATGGGGGAGATTGTTGAACATAGAGTTCAATAATGATTTTGATTATAACTTTGATTATGTTTTAATGATTTTACGATTTCAAGGATAAAATGCTTGTCTTGTCCAAGAAAAGAAAAATGTATATTTCAGGTTTTCAGAGAGAAAGAGCATTCGTTTACGAATCCAACGGTTCAAGCGGAACCACAATCAGAGCTAAAACGAAGAAGCTACAAGCTTTCGAAGAAGTCCGTAAAACTGCCAGAAGAACAGACGACCGATCAACTGTACAAAAACGACCGATCGTTTTTGTACAGAATTCTTCTAGTGAGCGGGTCAAATATACGACCGATCGTTTTTTCAGAAACGACCGATCGTTTTCTGGAAAACGACCGATCGGCTGTAGAAAACGACCGATCGTTTTCTACAAATTTCGAAAACAGCTTTTCAGCTTATTCTGGAAAATGGCTGTTAAAAACCCTCAACCACTTCCAACGGTCATAACCCAGCAAAACAGACCTTTGGTCTATATATACAAGCTCAAATCTCTCTTCCAAACCACAAATCAACACACTAATTATCATCCTTCAATCCCTATATACAAAACCCTAAATATCACCATTTTGGTGTATATATTCAAAAGAGGGAAAATTGAAGAAAAAGAGAGTAAAGCTCAACCATCATCATTCTCACCAATTAGCTTATTTAGAAGCAATAAAATAGTGAGTGTAGTTACATTATTGTAACAAAATTGTAACGAGTATTTTATAAACTCATTTGTGAGCGAGTGATCGGGTAGAGGCTTTGTAAGCGAGTTGCTTAAAAGCTCTAGGTCTTTTCATTTTGGGACACTCATAAAGTGAGGGGGAGCTTAATCGGTTGATTAGCTCAATAGGATTGTAATATCCGTAAGAAGAATTTTTAGTAAAATACTCGGTAGTACCGAGGAGAGGACGTAGGCGCGTTTTGCCGAACCTCTATAAATCACGGTGTCATCTTCTTCCCTTAAACTTTTATTTTCCGCAATTATTTATTCTTGCTTGCTTGCATTTGAATTAATTAACGTTTATTAACGCTTAAGCTTAGAATTGCGTAAGTTGGGTTAGTAGTTGCGCTTAGATTTTAATTAGGCGAAAATCGCCTAGAAACCTTATTCACCCCCCCTCTAAGGTTAGCCGCACGGGCCAACACATATCTATATAGACACATTCGGAAAATTTATTATTTACTCAAACTCTTTCGGTAGCTCTATTTGAACACGAACAGGAAAGACGGTGAGGGGGTTGGGCACGAATGCCTCTTAAAAATCGACATCATTAGGAGAACGACTTCCGCCTTTATCTTTCCTATACATCGTATCCAAATAAGTGAGCCTATTTGGGGAAGGTTCATAATTTTTCCAACTTAAATGTGAATATATATGATTTTTGCATTTCATATATGGCAATAATATTAACAACATAGACAATATCTATCTAGATTAACCACATATAAATAAACAGGCAGTAAATATATTTTCAGCATCTATCTAATCATGCAGTAGATTTGGTGTTATAAACAAATCAATTCAAGATTATCAATCAATTCATAAAGATTCTAACATACCAAATCTAATCAATTAGATCTAATTCAATAATTAACTGTCATATCTGATATATATATATATATATATATATATATATATATATATATATATATATGGTAATATCAAAAGATATGATTATGTTAACAAGATATCAATCAATTGTTTATTGTCATATGAATAATTCTATACATGGCAGTTTTAACATGCAAGAAATAAATATATTATTTATTACCAATCAATTCTATATATGGTGGGTTAAATTTATATGAAAATATATCAATTTATTCAATTAACATGCAATTTTTATTCATTTACCTTTTAATAAATATAATTTATGCATGTGGGTGAATTTTTGACCGAATATTGCATCTTATCAACCATATGTACTGTTTTCGTATAAGTATTATACTGCAGGACCATGCGTGTAATTTCAGTAAAATGTATATCTATTTACAGCGTTATTACATATACAGTCCAGAATTTCAGAAAATTTTCACTTTAGTCCTTGAGTAATTAACAGAAAGTTTACAACTTTCAGATAATTACAAATCAGTACATATGTTTTAGTTTGTTACAAATTTAATACGACAGATTACATCACTTTCGATTTACAATCCGATTATATGTCTTTTCATTCTACATATATAGGTCATGATTAGCTATTGCAATTCATAATAAATTTATTTGTTTGCAGTAAGTACCAAACAAACGTGGTTGACTGTCGGTGCAAGTTAACATACATAACATACCAAGACATATATTATTGGACAAAAAATAAACTATTTGTTCAAACATACATGGTAAGGAACGTGGTTGTACTATTATATCATGTTAGTTAAACATCACATGCATTATACAAGTATACATGGGATAAGTTTGAGTCATTGATACAAACTTGCACATAATATGGAATTGCACTGTTTACTGATTAGTTACACAAATTCTTCACACACATGCACAATAGTATAAATCATATATTATACAATAGTAACAAACTATTTATGCATGGTTACAATCGTTTAACATGTAATTCTATATTAAGTATATAGCTATGGTCATGCATGTACAGTACTATAACAAGGGTTTAACAAATGTTAAAATTTATGTATCTTACGTACGTATATTGGTAAAGGTTGATATAGCAAAATACTAAAAACACGGATAAATCTCAAGTTTTATTTATACCCATAATCCGTACTCCGATCTCCGAGAGCAGTGCTGATAATGTGTTGTAATACTATTAGTTACGTATTTAAGAGAAAAAAGTAAAAAGAGGAAGCCATGTATTTATTTATCAGTGTATGAATGAATATCAAATACAAGACTCCTAACCCTTTTTTATATAGATAGAGATGTAGGGTTAAAAGCTCACTTGGGCCCATAAATTAAAAACCCAAGACATCAATCTAGAACCTTCTAAACTTTTCTAGAATCTTGCACAACAGATTTGTAATACTTATTAGGTCAGAGTTTTAGTTGACTAAAATACTTGCTTAATTATTATTGATTATGACAACATATACAGTTGTATTATTGAATAAAAAGTTGTGTTTAATGGTTTCTTAAGTGTTTAGTTAATGTAAGAAGATATCGAAAAAACCTTTTTCAGATCTTCATTTTTAATAAAATAACCCAATTACCAAACATTAAGGTCATATTTTAAAATATGGCTTGCTTGTCATAGCTCCTTTAATGTGAAATTTTGACGAAATAATCTATTGTTAAACAATAGAGCCATGTAACATCGACATGCATTGAAATAGAGACAGTAAACTTTTATATAATTTTAAATATTCATATATATATTTCATATTATACAAATCGAAACACACAGATCTTAGTAATACTAACTATATTTTATGTTATCTTTTTTGTTTTCAAACACAATTTACGATTTAAAAAGGACTAACGGCGCAGATTGTTATCCGTTTGCTTACATCTCAATGTAATCATTTATTTTATTAATAAAAATGTTGCAACTTCTTATTCACTATTTTGCTGCATATTCTTTTTTCGTAAGCCAGGTCCAACCTTCAATTAATAAGTACGTATTATTTTTGTTTCCCTGAGGAAGAATTTATTTAACTAGGATACTAAATTGATTAGGTAAGAGCATCCGCAGCAGCTAGCTCAATCATTTCTTTAAACCTAACACATTTTATAGCTTTTAAGAAACCGTTTACATTTACACAAAATTTCAGCTTTCTTATTCATTTCCTTACAATAACCTTACATTATTTTTTTTATTTTTTTATTATATTTTAATAATCATAACAATATTACAACTACAAAAATATAGACCCCATCATAGTTTATTACTATTATATTCCCTCCGTCCCTGAACAAATATCGCCTACGAAAATACATGCAATTCAAAATTTTCATATCAAAATTAGCGAAATGAAAAAATTGAAAATTTCATCGTATAGTTCTAACCATAAATTACGTGATTAACTTTTGAAATAATTTTTTCCGGCAATCTAAATATGAAAAAATTATCGGTCAAAATTGTATGTATTTTCGTATGAGATATTTATTTAGGGACGGATGGGGTATTAATCTAGAGAATCATATGCATTCCCCATATATGATGTGAGTTTTGTGTTTCCTTAAATTTAGGAAATTTATAGTCTTCCTGATGCATGTCACTTTTTATACTATAATCATCAAATTTTAGAAAAAAAAGTATGTTTTGAGAAACCAACGGATGTTACAAGAGAGTGAATGAAAAACTAAAACAAAAAACATGGTGGTACTTGTACTTGGTACTTATAAACCGAGACTACAGTTGCTCATGTTTTGTAAGTTTATGTTTTAATTAATTTAGCGATTTTTTTACATATATTTGTAATTTTTTTCGATTTTTTTTAAATCAACGTTTTATTTTATTTTTAAAGTGTTTGTTAAAACAATCTATAAATTTTGACTTTTTATATATTTTTTTGGTTATTTATTGTTTGTTTTGGTAATTTATAAGATAATAATATTAATAAATACCCAAAAAAATATATAAAAAGTTAAATTTTACAGATTTTTTTAACAAATATTTTAGAAAAAAATAAATTATTAATTTACAAAAAAAAACTAAAAAAAAGATAATATAACTAAAATATAAATTTACAAACATCAACAAATATGCACTAATTTCTTACGGACAAAACAAAGACAGAGGCAAAGGGATCACGTGAATAAAAGATAAGAGTTTCTTTCCCTTGGGGTGTAATTTATGATTCATTATTGTACTCCACCTATAACAACTACCCCTCCGTATTTTATTCAATTTTAGACAGTACAGTAGTACGTACAGTCGAGACTTTTAAGAAAATTTGTATAGTGAATAAAAATATGAACCCATTATTTAATAACTAACGCATAATTACTAACTCATAATTGGCCTACTATCGTCAAATATGGTTGGAGGTACCAATACATATGGTAAATTTGCGGATTTCAACTCGATCCGATCCGATCCATCACAGATTGGATAAAAGTGCAATTTTATTTGAGTCAGGTCGGATTTAAATAGATAAAAATACACATTAAAAAAAATGGAAATTAACACTCTTCTTCTTCTATATACATTAAATTATATCTCATATAATAATAGATAACGTACATCTAAATGGTTAAAAGTGCAATTTAACACTATCTATCTTCTCTCTCTCATGTAAATAAAACTCTCTTTTTTATAATTTAATGGGTAAAAGTGCAACTTAAAAAGTGCAATTTAAGACCCTTTTTATCCTCTCTCTCGTATACATTAAACTTTATCTTATATAGTAATACATAACATACATTTCGGTGTGTTTATTAAAAAAAATTCATATATACAATTAATTTATTACGGGAAATTAACATAAACATACTCTATAAATATTATATTAACAAAAACATACCTTCAAAAGTTACATTATCAAAAACATACGTTCAATTAATAATTAATAAAAACATATTACTTTTAAAACTAAATTAACAAAAATATACCTAAAGAAATTTAATTAACAAAGCATACCCAAAAGTTCATATCATAATTTATATATTTTATACCCTTATTCCAAAAGTTTATACAATTATTTTAAAAGTCCATACCCTAATTTGTATATTTTCATACCATTATTCCAAAAGTCCATACCTTTATTTTAAAAGTTCATATAATAATTCGTAGACTTCACCCTTATTTTCAAAGTTCATACCCCAATTTACATAATTCATATCCTTACTTACATAATTTATATCAATAATTTTCAACTTCATAATCATAATTCACGGAATTCATACACTTATTTTTTAAATGTATACACTAGTTAACAAATCCAACTCTTACTCGTTCTCCGATCTCAAACTACCACGTCGTCGTCGTGTGTCTCTCATTCAACGATCGAATCTCCGTCGACATCAAACTCGAATTTTCGACCTTTCTCTAAACACTCGCTATCCACTCCGACGAATATCTCCGTCTCAATCTCCACTGAATAGAAAGATCAGAGAGAGAGATAGGGAGGATGAGAAAAAGATCGAAAAGATAGATGGAGGAGAATAGATTAGATAGAGCAAAAAAGATGAGGGGAGAGAGATCGAAGGAAGCGAGGAGGAACATTGATAGATTGAAAAGAGAGAGAAAGAGTAAATAGATTGGGAGCGAAAATGATATTTTTTGTTTTTTATTAATTATTAATTGAAAGTATATTTTTGATAATTTAACTTTTGAGTGTATGTTTTTATTAATATAATAGGTGTAGAGTATGTTTATGTTAATTTTCCCCTTAATAAATGGATAAAATTTATTAATTAATAAAACGATATTTATGGTAAATGTAAATGAAATTTATTCATGTTAATTAATGACTAATATCTTATCGTTTTTATTAATAGAAGGGTTTACGGGAAACCAAATTATCATATCAGTCATATACATTTATATTATATTTTTACATATTGCAATGTTTTAATTCACGAAATTAAAGAGACAAAAATAATTCAATAAACATGGAAATGTCAAATAGAATAATTCAAAATTTAAATCCGTAAATTAATGTGAAAGACGATTTAATGTCACGCTAGTATTTTTATATTATATTTCTAAATCAAATAATTTTTTACTCTATCTAAGAAATTTTCTTTGAAATCTTTAACATGTATAAGTTTAATTTTTTAAAAGAAAAAAAAGAATTTTTAAGAAACGGGTCAAATGGGTAAAAAATGGGGATTGATACTGAAGATATGGAGCATATCAAGAGAAGATACTGCTCAAGGATTTAAGGCAGCAAAGATCAAGATAACAACATTGATTTAAGTTTGTTATTCAGTTTTAATGTTAGAGATAACGTTTTGTACTATATAAACGCAGATTTTGTTATTCAGAAAGTCAAGTATTCAAAACTTCATCTCTTGAGGTTGGGATTAATGGGAACCACCTTAAGAAAAATATCAATGACACGATGCCATTAGATTTACACCAGGTAATTGAAAGGTAGCAACAATAGTAAAATAAGCATATATGGAGTCATCGATTTATAAGTCTCAAGTTCTACTTTGTAAGCCTTATCAAAACCTTAATCTGTGGTGAGTGCCCTGGAGACTCCAATAGACTTGGTCGAACTCCGTTAACAAATGTGTTGTGTTCATTTATTAATATTCATTTTACATTCTGCTTCAATCATACATGCAATCTTATTTAGAACTGAGAGCTGCATAATTCTATAGTTCAGTTGCACCTAAAAATTGTGTAAGAGCATCTTAAAATATTAGGGAACATTAGTAATTTCCAATGATAACCTAGGGTTTTTCTTACCATAGTGGTAAACCCTAACACACACACACTCAAATAAACTATTTTTGTTATTGCCATAGTCAATTTTAAAAAGTGTCAAGTCGCCACCTTTAACGTATTTGGCAGAAATTAATTATCTTGAATTGTTAATACTGAAATTCATTGAGCTTCAATGGATCTTGCAAATACAACACTTGAAGGGCAAGCTCGACCCCACAGACAAGACAATGGCTATGATTTTTCTCCGTCACATCCTCGATGAGGGTTTAAAGCCGAATACCTCACAATTAGTAATCTATTCAACTTGTGGAAGATATTCAAGGAGAGATACGAGCATCACATGCTCGTGTTACTTCCAAAAGCTCTATATGACTCAAGATTTCAAAAGATTCAATGAATAAAACTAGGCTATGTCCAAAATTACATTTAAACTGAAATTGTATGGTAAAAATGTTACCGAAGATTATGTGTTTGAAAACACATTTTCCATATTTTGCGCCTCGAATATGCTCATGCGGCAGCAATATCATGAACGGAGTTTCAGGAGGTATTCCGATTTAATTGCGTGTCTTCATCTCGCAAAAGAAAACAATGAGCATTTGCTAAAACCCCATTAGCCTCTACCGACTAGTATAGTAGAATTTCTTGAATTACGTGTTGTTATTGTGAAGGGTTTTCAACCAAGAAATAATCGAGATGGAGCTTGCAAGAACAAGCGTTATTACCGTAGAAAATATGTTAGAAGTATCATGTTGACAACCACCATAAGTGGACCAAAGTCCAACCCATGAAAATGAAGGTTAAGGAGAAACATCATATGTCATCCAAACGAGATGGTCTTAGTAATTGTTACAGATGCGAAAAGGATGGACATCGGTCTCGTAAATGTCGTACATCAACGCATTGGATAAACTTATATCAAAGCTCTCTAAAAGAAAAAATTATTGATGTGGAAACATACTTTGTTGGCTTCAAAAATTTAGGCATAAACGAAGAATCCCCTACTAATATTCACTTTGATATCGGTGATATCTTTGATGCCCCCCTAGAATACTAAACTTGTGTTTTTTAGAAAGCGTTTTTATACTCGATTTCTGTTGTTATAAAATAAGTCAGCTATTTGTTTCTGCTCGTCCTATGCTAGTTTATCATTTAATGTTTTGCTATGTAATAGTAATATATGTGTTTTTGTTTGTCCCGATGAATTTCAAAAATAGCAATACATATGACGAAGACTTATGTTTAGTGAACAGTGAAACAACCCATCACATTCTTCGAGATAAAATGTTTATTCTATGCACAAAACCACTTAATGTGACTGTTAATACAATTAGTGGACCAATAAAAACGATAGAAGGCTTCGAAAAATCATATATAATGGTATAATTAGAAGGTACAAAAGATATGTATAGTGTAATAACCCGAGTTTTTATATATATATATATTTATTCAAAGTACAAATATAAAAAAGGTAGTATGCCAATAAATAAATAAATAAAAAAGAAGAAAAAAACATTTAATATAAAGAGTTATTTGTGGCAAATATAATATATGTATATATATATAAAGACATCTTCACAGCTAAGTTAGAAGGGTGGGGTTCATTATTTTGTCAGCACACCTCTTCCTAAAAATGATATATATGAAACATATTTGTATGAGAAAAAAGAAATACATACATATAAACTTTATCGAAATAAAGCAGAGAGAAGAGAGCGGATTTTAAAATAAAAGAAAAGCTCTTCATATTTCTTTTCCTTTAATCTTCAATAACTTTAATCTTGATGATCCGTGTTTCAAACGGGTTTTACCAACGCGTAGCTAATAAAGCAGAGATTAGTTTGAGGTATGGTTTAATCAATTAACTCTCCTTTCTGGTAGGTTAAAATTGGTTTGTAAAAATCTGTCTTGTACCTATAGTAAAATCTGTATTTGGTTACTTTTTTAGACGATTCCTTGCGGGTTTGCTCTCAATTTGAAGGCGTAAATCAACCTTTACTCAGCTGCTGTACTTCCAGCTAGTATTGAGCTTCATAAAGGTACCATTTTGGTACTTAAAGAGGAGTCTTTTGGGTTGTATTATCGTAGGAATCGGTTTCCTACTTCTTGTTGATATTTGTGGGTTATCGAAGTAATAACTTGTATTTGTAGGTGTGCAAATGAATCTGGTTGTCTAATGACTTCCTTAAGGTACCATTTTTGGTACTAGAAGGGGGAGTTCTTTATTGGTAATGCGGGAATCGCTTTCTTGCTTGGGTTTGCCTTTTTATTATTTATAGTAGATATATTTCTTGTGGTAGTAGTTGCGGACTGGAGGTTTGCAGGTTTTTCTCAGTACCGTCCTCGTACTTAAAAAGGAGAGTTGATTTTTGTTTGTGTTTCTTAGAGGATAGTAGCTGCAGTTTAGCGGAATTTAGTTGATTGGATTCTTTGTGTTGCAGAGGAATTTGATAGCTGAATCGGGTTGTTTCAGGTTTTATCGAGGAACCGTTATGGTATTTAACAGGAGAGTTTACCTTGAGGCGGGGATCATTTTCCCATCTTCTTTTGTTGGTGTTAATGATAGTAGTACTAATACGTGTAACTTTAAGTTACAACAGAACCGTCACGGTACCGTTTCAGTACCAAAGGTTCAAGTTTAAGTTTTACTTGGGATGGAAAGCGGGAACCAGTTTATAGTTGGGCTGGTTTACTTATTGTAATAATGTTTTTAGGAGTTAAATTATTTGTTATGGGATGTAAAATCTTTAAAATCATTTACAGGAAATTCATCGAGCTTTTGACCTAAACTCAAGACACTTTTGAACCAAATGTTCCAGTTCATTCTATAATAACTTGTTAGAGTATATGTTAGCTAATGCAAATGATTTATGTGCTAAATGTTATTTTAATTTCACTAGCTGTACATCACACTATGGTAGCTAATTCCAAATGATGTGTATGATAATGGTTAAGATTTCAGATTCAGTAGCTGTACAATGCATATATATAAATGTTCTATCATATAACTCATGAGTAAACATGAGTAAATTTGAGTAGTGAGGTTAAGTAACTGAGGGGATGTGGGGTGTCCTCATCAGTCGTTGTTGTCAATCTTTTTATTGGTTTAGGATTCACGTGCCACATGGGTTCCAGCGGGCCTGGTGCTCACGAAAAATACGGCAATAGCCGACGTATGGTTTCATGAGGAGTTGACTCCATAAATGGATCTGAGGAGTGATCTGGCACTATATTTGTGAATCCGACTTTATTCACGCCACTTGGCATAAGTAGTTAAAGGAGAGGAGTTTAGCGGAAAAGAAATAAAAGATGAAACACTGATATAAAGGATCAAAATATATATTCATTGTATTATTATTCTTTTCAGTTTGTTGACGTGTATATATATATATATATATATATATATAATAAATAGTTGACTTGCTCTTTTCCTTCGTTTTCTCGTCTTTGTTTATTTTATTATTTTAGGCGGAGATTCAGATGTACGGAGTTCCATGGCAGGGTGAGCTGTTGAGCGGGCTAGATTTTGGGTTGCGCGTGTAGCATATACACTCATGGCTTATTTAGTTTGCTGTAGTACCTTGTAAATGATGTACATTAGGTGTAGTTGTGTAGAAAACGTACTAATTTAATATAATTTTTGGTGTAATATATGTCGGAGAAGTGTGTTTGGAAATTTGTATTTTCTTCTAGTGTGTTTTCTTTACTTATTAAATTCAGGTCTCGGGTTTATCTTAAATTTGGGGATTGACATATAGAATTTACATTCTACTCTCCTATGTCAAATAAATACTTATTAAGTTTTAAAGATATTCACAATAACCCATATCATATTAAAACATGGAATGAATGAAATAATGATTAACTCTAAATTACAAGCTCAGTTGCAATTTAAAAGCTTATACTTGAGAAACTAAGTAGTTATTATTCGGTCTATATTATACAATAACAAAGTGTAATAACAAAGTATATTACACTTACTACAAAGGGATATTTGAAAAAATGGTCCAAACCACCCAATGGTTATCTTAAAATTAATACCGACGCAGCCATAAAGCTGTCACGGAAGAGGGCAAGTGGTGGGCTGATAATGCGTGATGAAAGTGAGACATTAATTGATATGTGGTGTGATAGTTTGTTAGCCTCATCTCTGCTAATGGCTGAAGCATTAATAATCCGTATTGCTTGTGAACGCACGATTCTATGAACTGGTGAAATGTTGTTTTCCAGTCCGATAACTAGGATCTGATAAGAATGTGCACTCTAAACTCGAGGTCGAGTCTATGGAAAATTTATGCAATAATTGAAGATATCATAAGCTTAAAGGATGGCAAGAACTGAAGTTTTACTTGGGGACCGAGATGCACTAACGGTGCAGCCAATTGCTTAGCTATTTTTACGAGAGATAATGTTGCGATTTCGCTTTTGTATGTATTGTCTGACCTTTTATTGGTGTGTATTGAGAAAAACTTATCTTAATGTTATGAGGTTTTCATTTAAAAAGAAAAAAAAGTTTATTGAAACGAATACATAATGCACCCAAAGTGCCGAAGTGCGTCAAAAGTCAACTCGAGTTTATTTTAGGAAAACCAAATTGCGGTTTTGACCATTTATGTAGTATACCATCACAACTACTCGCATCTTTTTCCTTAAGATCATAATTTTCTTTCATAAAGTCCAGTATAAACTCTTGGCTTACTTATCATGAAAGACATTTTTGACTTAATGCAGTTGCCAAGTATAAATATGCTAATTGTAACTTTAAGTTTTTTTAGAGATACGATATTTATGACGCATCAAGTGACTTCGTGTCTGCATAGCTCATAACTCGAAAGTGTATTTCTGTCTTCTCCACTGAAAAGAGACACGCCTGCAATGGGTGGAGCTCACATATGCTCATCTTAATATATGAAATAAGTTTTCATTGAAGAACTGACAAACATTCTCCAAACGAAAATAAATAAATAAGGAAGCCGGATATTGGCTTTTGCATCACCTGGATCACTATACACTAAATTCAACTTCGTCCAGTTAATTAAAATAGAAAACTATTAATTTACTCTTTCATGCATAAACACCAAGGGTGATACCCTGATAGTTTTGCGACATATTTCCAGCGAAATTGAACAATATGGAGTTCCCTCAGTCCTTTTTCAGAACATCATAAAATACATCTGGTTTTCTGCACTCTGAGATACACAGTGCCTAAAAACAAAAAGATAAGTAAACAAAATAGTATCAGATTAGTAGAAATGAACATTGCGTTGAAGATAAAAAATGGTAGATGCAGTTTTATCTAATGGCTCGTTTATTAAGTGGCATAGAAACACTTGACTTTTATTGTATAAAAGCAGGTTGAGGTTCAAGTCTCACCCCTACCCAATCAAAAAGATTTTGATACCAGCACATTACTTGAATGAGTTTTCGTAACTAAATTTTGACTGTCTAAATAGCAACTAAAGCAGTTCCAAGATGTTGTTGTAAACTCTGTTACAAGCTTAAACCTACTCTGAACATATTTTTAAAATTTCTTGTCACCCCTTCACATTTGACATTCAACTTAACAAGATATTGGAATTAATGATTGATTGCTTATATATACCTGCATCGCATAAGCTATTTGGATTAAAGTGGCTTCTGACCAAGGACTCCCAATGAACTGAAGGCCTATAGGCAAGCCACTTTTATCATACCCAACCTGTCAAAATAAATTTTCCATCAGACACTTCACAAAATTTCAAGTAGAACAATGTAATTGTTCTCGCAAACTATTTTTTTTTTCGTGCTCATAACTTTTGAAGCGAATAAACTTTTCTTAAATTTGTCAGATACTAGGGACCACCTCCTCTATAGGTCCAAAAATTTAGTAACAACTTTGTAAAACATGAGCTTAAAAGCCACAAGAAACCATGCTTTGTGTCCTACCGGAACCGTCACCGCTGGCAGTCCCAAGAAATTTCCTGATATTGAATATCGAACAAGGGCAGCTGGGAAAATAAAAATTGATGTTGAGAGTAAGGAAATATTATATTACTATAAGATATAGTGACAATACTTTCAAGTGATTAAAGTTTCACTGTAATGATTTTCTACCTCCATTAATGTAGTCAAGTTCTCCAGTTTTGAGAGCATCATCATAAATTGTATAGGCAGTTACACTGTTAACATGAACAAAGTGATAAAAAATGGAATAAGAATCGGGAATAAAATTATTCTCTCATTATTTACTTCTTATACATTCCGTCAGAATTAGCACTAGTCAGGAAACTATCGTAGATAACCTACTTGAATTAAGAAAAAGCGTAAAGTTTACCCGGTTGTTGGTGTGACAATAACATCGGCTTCTGAAAATATTCTCATATGTAATTGCATCTGACGGTTCCTGGGAATGTCGAGTCACAAGTAAACTTCATTAATCCGATATAATGAGAAGAAACTTTGTTTTCGTTAAAGATACTGTTATTAAGCAATTCACAATGGAAAATATGAGAACCTCATTAAAAGATCATTGATCTGAAAGGATCATATTCCAATCAGATTCCCATGTATGATATTTTCTTGCTTGATTATATTAAACAAAGAAGAGTTATGTATGAACTTCTACAAGGTATAGCTCTTTAACCACAATTTTAAATTTTCAAGTGAGCAAAAAAAAAACTTGAAAGAGCACAAAGCCAGTGAAAGGAAACAAGGAATACTATTTACTGACGCTGTTACTGTCAACAATGTAACTGAATTTTCTAACTTTAAAGATCCTTGACATTTATTAAATAAAAATATCTGTTTTTATGATATTCACAGTAACTAAAGGAATTACCCTTGATAAAGAAGTAACATACATTCTGTTAGGGTCGATACAGGCGAACACAAAGAAAGACAGAAAACTTAAACCGAACACACACTCTTTGATAACGGAGTTCACCCAAATTGGCTACGTCTCCGGGCCGCTACACGTGGCACTTAATATTATTAAGAGGATTACAATTGTAATCTAGCTAAACACAAAGCTATGGTTCTCTCGCAAATAGAACTCTCTCTTTATAATGTAGAGGTGTTTGTGTAGGTGTAATTAAAATACAAGATATTGGGGCATATAAATAGAACCCAACATGGGTCATATTACAATTCCAAGTGATGTGGGATAATTAGAAAACATGGCCAAACCTCATTTGGCTCCACAACTCAACAATCTCCCACTTGGAGTCAAATGTCGAGTGCTTCAAAAGAACTCCAATTATCCCCGACCACCGAACTCACTGTGCTCCACCGAGCAGAATGCTCCCATCGGTATCCTTGTATAGTAATTGATACTCTGCCATCATCGGCGAGTTTCTCATTCTTCCAGTGTAGCGGCGACCCTAAGCCTCAAGCTCGGAGCCCTACTGAGGTTGCACACAGCCTCAGTTTGTCGATTGTAACAGTCTTCGTTAGCATATCGGCGGGGTTCTTAGCGCCCTCAATCTTTTCTAGCGCGAAGATTCCATCTTCCAGAACAGCCCGGATAAAATGGTAACGAATCTGTATGTGCTTGGTGCGTGAATGGAATACAGGGTTCTTAGCTAGCTGAACTGCACTTTGACTATCACAGTGCAGAACTCCCTTGTCGGTCCTCTGACCGAGCTCCTCTAAGAAACCTTGCAACCAAATCATCTCTTTGCTTGCTTCCGTCACCGCGACGTACTCAGCCTCTGTGGTCGACAGTGCAACAATCTTTTGCAGTTTCGATGTCCAACTCACAGCAGTACCACCGTAGGTAGAAACACATCCCGTTGTGCTCTTTCGGCTGTCCAGATCACCGGCCATGTCAGCATCCACATAGCCGTGCAGGCCTTCCGAGGTCTTCCGGAAACATAATGCCAAACTCACGGTACCCGAGAGATATCTCAATATCCACTTCACAGCTTCCCAATGGTGCTTGCCCGAGTTACTCATGTAACGACTGACAACTCCCACTGCATGGGCAATGTCCGGTCTTGTACACACCATAGCGTACATCAGGCTACCAATTGCTGAAGCATAGGGTATGTTCGACATACGATCCTTTCCTTCCTCGTCCAAGGGTGATTGTTCATTCGACAAGCTAAAGTGTGCGGCTAGCGGTGAGCCTACAGCCTTGGCATCACTCATGCTAAATCGTGCCAACACTTTCTTCACATACTCGGCTTGCGACAGAAACAGGGACCCATCCCTTCCACGAGATATCCTCATACCGAGGATCTGATTTGCGGCACCCAAATCCTTCATCTCGAACTGTTTCGCCAACTGTTGCTTCACCTTGTTAATCTCAACAAGGCTCGACCCGGCGAGCAACATGTCATCTACGTACAACAGTAGTATGACGTACGAAGAGTTCGCAAATCTCTTCACGAAACAGCAGTGATCACTATCACTTCTTTCGAACCCGGTATCCGCCATGAAACTGTCAAACTTCTTATACCACTGCCGTGGTGCTTGTTTTAGCCCGTACAAGCTCTTTCTCAGTTTGCAGACCAGTTTCTCTTTTCCCTTTTCGGCAAACCCTTCAGGTTGGAGCATGTAAATTTCTTCATCAAGATCTCCATGGAGAAAGGCAGTTTTCACATCTAACTGCTCAAGATGAAGACTCGCATTTACAACAATGCTCAACAATAGCCGAATAGTCGTCAACTTTACGACTGGTGAAAAGATCTCGGTGTAGTCAATTCCTGCCTTTTGCTGGAACCCTTTGACTACTAGGCGTGCCTTATACCGTTTCGTGCCGTCTTGTTCCTCCTTCAGTCGGAACACCCATTTATTGCTCAGTGCCCTCTTCCCATTGGGCAGCTCGGCTAACTGCCAAGTCACATTCTTCTCGAGCGACTTCATCTCATCCTTCATCGCGAGATCCCACTTGCTCGAGTCTTTCAGCTCCAGAGCTTCTTCTCTACTTTCGGGCTCTCCTGCATCACTGAGCAATATGTAATGCAGGGAAGGAGAGTATCGGGCAGGAGGTCTCCTCATGCGCTGACCTCGGCCCAATTCAGGTCGGGGAGTTTGGGGCAGCTCCTCGGCCTCTTCAGCCTCTGCTGGTGGGTTGTCGAGCACCACTGGCTCATCTTCAGTGTCATTTTCCAAGTCCAATCTTGGAAACACATTCATGTCGACCATACCACTTTCCTCGGACGGGAGCGCTTGTTCTTCCACATTTTGTCGATCTTTGTACAAAATGCTTTCGTTGAAGATGACATCTTTACTGCGAATGATCCTCTTTGCTTGACCATCCCAAAAGCGATATCCAAACTCAGCTCCACCGTACCCTACAAAGTAACACACTTTGGATTTCGAGTCAAGCTTGGTACGTTCATTTATGTCGACATGGATATATGACAGACAACCGAACACTCGCAAGTGTTCATACGAGATAGGCTTTCCTATCCATACTTCCTCGGGAATCCTCCTTTCTAATGGCACTGAGGGTCCGCGGTTAATGAGGTAAACCGCCGTGCTTACTGCATGTGCCCACAAGGCTTTGGGCAACCCACTTTGCAGTCTCATACTCCTAGCACGCTCATTGATTGTTCGGTTCATGCGCTCGGCCACGCCATTTTGCTGTGGCATTCTTCGGATGGTCTTCTCCATTCGAATGCCTCTTTGAGCACAGAACTCTACGAACTTCGCGTCAATGTACTCTCCACCGTTATCAGACCTCAAACACTTGAGTTTATTCCCGGTCTCCAGTTCGACCATGGCCTTCCATTCTTGAAATTTCTTAAACACCTCAGACTTGTGTTTCAAGAAATAGACCCATGTTTTCCTCGTCGAATCATCGATGAAGGTCACATAGTACCGAGCTCCTCCCAGTGAGGTTACTGGAGATGGTCCCCATACGTCTGAGTGGATCAGTGCTAGCTTCTCCTTCTTGGGAGCTTTTCCACCTTTTCGGAAGCTTACTTTCTTCTGCTTCCCGAAGATGCAACCTTCGCACATGTCGAGTTTGACAGACTTCAAGCCAGGAAGTTTGCTGTCCTTTGCTAACACCTTCATCCCCTTCTCACTCATGTGACCCAACCGTCGATGCCACAGTTCCGAGCAGTCATACGACACAGCTGCCGCCACTGTACACTCCTCATCGGTCGTCATGTACAGTGTACCGACCTTGCTCCCTCGGGCTATCACCATAGCTCCTCGTGAAACTTTCCAAGCTCCACAGCTAAACGAAATGGAGTGCCTTTCGGCATCGAGTTGACCTACTGAGATCAGATTCTTGGTCAACCTCGGGACATGCCTCACTTTCGTCAGCTTCCATACCGATCCATTTGGAATGTGAATCTTCACATCGCCAGTTCCAACAACATCCAACGCTTCTCCGTCGGCTAGATACACTTTACCGAAATTACCCGCATGGTAATTTTCGAATAAATCCTTCTGAGCGGTCGTGTGAAATGATGCCCCAGAGTCTAGAATCCATGAATCTATATCTCTCTGTTCGGCAAGCATTAAACAGTCACCCGAATCCTCGTCGCTCGCAACATTAGCCACGTGATCATGGCCGGTACCCTTCTTCGGCTGTCTGCACTCATGACTGAAGTGCCCCATACCCTGGCAGTTATAGCACCGAAGATTCTTCTTACTTCGATCGCTATCTTTGCCTCCTCGGCTTTGCCCTCTTCTACCTCGGGATTGCGAACGTCCTCTGACGTCACATACCCTGGCCTTACCCCGGTCTCTTGAACCCACGTTCAAGGCTGCTCCATCATTTGAGCATTCACCCATATCCAATCTCCTGAGTTCCTCAGCGAGTATTTGATCTCGGATGCCGTTGTAAGTCAGTTTCTTCTTTCCGATTGAGTTGCTAACAGCAGCTCGCATGAATTCCCAACTGTTCGGTAAAGAGGCTAGCAGTATAAGGGCTCTCACTTCGTCTTCAAAAGTTATCTCCACCGCATCCAACTGATTTACGGTGTCGATGAACTTGTTCACGTGACTCGCGACAGGTGTCCCCTCAGCCATGCGTAGGTTGAACAACTTACGCATGAGATGTACCTTGTTGTTCGCGGATGGTTTCTCATACATGTCGGTGAGGATCTTCATCATCCCCATCGTCGTCGTCTCTCTTGCGACGTTATGTGCTACACTCCTAGATAGTGTTAGGCGGATCACTCCCAACACTTGTCGGTCTAAGAGTTTCCACGCCTCCTCGGTGGTCGTGGTCGGCCTTTCCTCAAGGAGAAGAGGCTGATGCATCTTCTTCCCGTAGAGGTAGTCCTCTATTTGCATTCTCCAGAATGCGAAGTCCTTCCCGTCGAACTTCTCGATCCCGTGTGCGGTTCTGTCTTCTTTTGCCATCGATCTTCCTCAGCTCTGATACCACTTGTTAGGGTCGATACAGGCGAACACAAAGAAAGACAGAAAACTTAAACCGAACACACACTCTTTGATAACGGAGTTCAACCAAATTGGCTACGTCTCCGGGCCGCTACACGTGGCACTTAATATTATTAAGAGGATTACAATTGTAATCTAGCTAAACACAAAGCTATGGTTCTCTCGCAAATAGAACTCTCTCTTTATAATGTAGAGGTGTTTGTGTAGGTGTAATTAAAATACAAGATATTGGGGCATATAAATAGAACCCAACATGGGTCATATTACAATTCCAAGTGATGTGGGATAATTAGAAAACATGGCCAAACCTCATTTGGCTCCACAACTCAACACATTCATGTCAAAGGTTAAATCGTATAGTACTCGTAATTAGCATCGAAGAAATGTATCAGTGTGATACCTCATTTTCTGAGCACTTAAATAGTCGCTGCTATTGAAAGCACCGTAAACAGAAAGAGCTACTCTGACATCCCACCCTGATTCTGCCATATCTCTTCGTAATCAAGAAAATCAATTATATGTTAGTTGTAATTTCCTTAAATTCAAGTTTTACATGATAGAGAAGCACAATAATGATTGTCTCTAACAACACATACATCTTTTTCAAGTACCGAGCAATAGAATTGCTACACTCAGATCCAATGATCACGTAATGTGCCAGACGCATTGCCTCAATCTCTGGTATTGTCACCTCCATGGTCTTGAAAAAAGAAAGCCCATGTGAAAAATATATCTCAAAAAATGCTTTTTGAAGAGGAGGGGGGTGGTGGGTGGAGAATGCAAGTGTAAAAAGAATGTGAATAGTGCAGATTTTAAAGTACCTCCCATCCGTAATTCTTATGTAATTTTGCCAGCGCTAAGGAGCAACATTCTTTGATGTCATTCGTGCAGTCATTAAACCACCAAGTGACAAAGACGAAAAATAAATAAGTTCGACGAAAGAATATTGCTTCAGACTTTAATCTGGACTTCGTTTGGTTGACAAGCTTAAAACCCGAGATTTTCTTGGATTTTAGCCTGAAAAAGCTAGAACCTCTAGCTGTGTGAATCTAGCTTTCTTCTCAATATCAAAAAGGGCGAGCTTATTATTAAAAACTGCAACCAAAATATCCCATGACAACCCAAAAAAAAATAATAAGATGTGAAGATATAGACTGAGACCTCCCCATATCTGGCCATCTTTATATTAGATATACAGTTTGGTGACTTCAGCAATGGAAAATGTATTTTTCCCACGTTACCCTGCAAACCAATTCACAACCAGTATTCGAATATTAAGAAAATTGACAAAAGAAACAGAGAGATGTATATTTATTGGTAATTATGAATTAATGAAGCGGTCCGAAGCCAGAATGTATAAAGATTATTGTGGTAGAAACTTTAGCCATAAAAACTTACTAGAATTAGAAACTTTTAGACTTGCACACCATCGACTTAACATGGCAATTCAATTTTTTTTTTTGACTTCTGCAAACTCCGTTTACATCATACTACATTTTTTTTGGTATTGGTTTATACTTTTAATGTTGCTTCTTGCAAAACTGTAGCTTTGCTAATAGTAATAAAGAAAATATGTATACCTTAGACATGGGTTGATCTGAAGAAAGTTGACCACGAATAGCTGCATAACTGGAAATTAAGCATGAACTAGAATTAAAGATTTAGAAACATGTGGTGTGTTGAATTCAACGAAAGTAATTAGACGAAGGAGAACTAACCCAAGAAATGCATCCTCGACTGTTCCTGCTAGTACACCAACCATCCCTACTGTCCAGTTAAAGGGAAGTACACTGGAGGTGGGGAATGGGGATCACAAAAAAAAAAATTTGCAAATTAATCAAACTTATGATAATTACTAGGCATCGCTAATGGTTATCAAGCAGAGAAAAAAGTAAGAAACCAAAGACTAATTATATACTAACAAATTAAACTAACCCTGAGTGTGGAACACATCCATATGCTGGCTTGAACCCGACAACACCACAAAGAGCGGCAGGCATCCTGACAGATCCTAAATTATCCAATTACAAGAATGGTCGTAAAACCATTTATTCGAAAATTAAAACAGTTCAAATATATGCTAGCATATTTCAAGAATTCCATGGACGGTAGCTTTTAGTGTTGACACCGGACTACGAAAAGTAGTTGATAGTAGTATTGGTGTAAGACTGGTGTAATTAAAAGTGATTGCTATTCTGATGTCCCTTGTATTGAAATATTAGAATAAATTTACCTCCTCCATCAACACCAAGTGCAATAGGGCACAATTCAGCCGAAACTACAGCAGCAGAACCACTAGAAGAACCACCAGCAATCTTGTTACGATTATACGGGTTTCTAGCCGCTCTAAAATTGGTCATTACAAATAATTTAATTAGTTAGCCTATTTAATAAATTATAATACTTATTAGTAAAATACTATATTGGTGAAGGATGACATTACCCATAGTGAGGATTTATACCACTGGTTCCTGCTCCAAGTTCATGCATATTCGTCTTGCCAACAATAACAACCCCACATAATCTCAGTCTTTTAACACAAATTGCATCTTCTATACATGGTCTAACCTTGGGTAACCACTTTGTCCCTCTTTAAAAAGAATTGAATTAAAAAGAAGAAGCTAAAGGCAGTTTGAAGAAAGAAATCAGAATAAAAAAGTTACCTGTGGTTGCATAAGGCATACAATCTATTTCATCTTTGATTGCAACTGGGACACCATCCAGAGATGACAATTGTTCTCCTGAATGATTTCAAATAGAGGCTTTAGAATAGTATGGTGGGCTTGAATACATTTTATTAATGAAATATTTCTCCTAAGTAAGAAAACAGATTCCTCATTCCAGATGACCAGTCATGAAAAAGATCTCATTTTGAAAAATATTCGGAGATTAAAAATCCTCACATCAAAAGTATGGCAATCACCTCTACTGAAATAGAACATGGTTTATTTAGGCATGGGCTTGTCGACTGCAGCATTTCAGCAAATAAGCTAGCTTATTTGAGGCTAAGGAAAAAGTAAGGTTCATTTTGCTCAAGACTTCAAGATTTTAGACTAGAAAATTTATGAGCCTTTAAGCTTACTAACCAAATGGAATTCAATTAATCCCCAAAAAAGGGAAAAAAATGATTTCCAAAACTGTAACCAAGCAAGTATACGAAGATAAGCAATGGTTTAACTGACGGTTATAAAGAGTGAGCAGGCAAAAGGGAATGGTATAGTTTACCCAAACATGGAGTATTAAAAAAACACAATTAAATGAAGAAAAAAAAAAGGTGGAGAGAAAAAACAGAAGCTACAGGAATTGCTGACGAAGTCTTCTACTTGTAATGATGAACGAAACTAGCCTCTCCATCAGTTAACCGACCAATTTCTCTAAATTTTTTGATAATAGTCATATTATTTAAGTTATTATAATAAAACTTTCGCATCAATTACTCTATCATCTCGCTTATAACATTAAAATATTATTTATATATTATTTAATAATTTACTTTCAACTCACATTAATTTTTTAATATATATCTAAGAGACAAGTTGAAGAGAGAGAAAAGAAAAAATATTATTTTAATTTATAAGCGAACAATTCATTCCCTTGAATTTGGAAAAATGTGATGAGTTTCTCTATATTTGAGGGAACTATAGGGAAACTGATGTGATAGCATTTTAATAATTTTTTTCCTATTTATAAGGGAAATTGGTTGTTTAGGTTAACTGATGGTGCTGCTCTGATCAGACATTATAAAACTGTACCTCTTTCATATCGAAGCGTGGATTCTGTAGCTTGCTTTAAGATATCGCCAATATTGTAATCAATAAAAAAGGACATTTGTAATTCAGGCTCAGAAGAATTATGAACTGCTTCTATAAACCGCTTTGCAACCTGTTCACGAGATAAATATATGTACCATGAGTTCAGGAACTAACATTCAGAACTACGTATAATTGCATTTTGAAAGTTAAATTATTGTAGGTAAAAATAAGAAGAAATGTCATACCAAAAGAGGAGTGATCTTTCCTGAAGAATATGCTTTTGAATAATCTAATATAGTCCAACGATAGAAGCTATATTCTGGATTTATGGGCTTACTTTCCAAAAATTGTAGGCATTCGACGGCCTTTTGGACTTGATCTGGAGGAGGCAGATCTGGCTCAACATATTCGACCTCCTGCTCTGGAACTTCTGCATAGCAAAATCATTTTTTTAGAAAGGGGGGACAAAAAAACGGAAGCTAAAATAAAATGAAATCATACTCCAATTTTGATTTATGGATGTGCGTCTTAGACGTTCGACATCTCTTACACAAAAGGCATGGCAGGTGAAAATATATATACCTATATAGATAAATAGATAGATACATGCATAGACGTGTCTGCAGTGAAAAGTAAATAGTCCTTGAACGAAGGATGTAATGCCAAATCATTTCAGCGTTATACATTTTTAGCAGATGTTAAAAAAAAAGCACCCCATACTGTATTAAGATTCGAAAAATAGAATAAAAAGCATAAAAAACTCCGTTGATTACAAAAAAAACACTCCGGAAAGCAAAATCTGACCTTCATATGCGTATGCAGGAGTGAACATAGGTGACTCTTGAAAATCTGCCAATGAAACAAGCTGCAAAAAGTAGAAGATACGTCTTTGAATATTTATAAAAATGCATTTCATGTTTAGAACGTTAAACTTTTCAGAAATACTAAACTACTTGCGAAATCTTTTCATGGCTTTATTATTATACTCTGTGCAAACACATGAATGAAAATGAAATGCAAGGTATTTAAGTTGAACTTTCAGTTAGTCATGCTGGAGGATAATTTAAATTCCTATGCTTTAGATCGATGGATAGGAAGTTTTATCCTCGTACGGCTCGTTAAAAATGAATCTAAGTTCTGCTTATTTACCACAATAATGTTTATTTTGAAACATATTATGTTTTGACATATGTCGCTATATCCATTGAAACAGAACCGTTAAAAACCGCCAAACCCGATGACATGTGGATAATAGATGTTTAAAGACAAAATTATATACTTGATGTAATTTCAATACTAAATTAATAAAAAAAAAAACTTGTGAACTGTTAGACGAAAAAAATCCATGTACGCAAGCTCAAGAGGGATAATCGACTTTCATATCTCATACTATAAATGAAATAATTATAAAATATGTACATTTTGAATCGTTATAAATAATTTTTAATTTAACTTGACGCGCTCGTTCATTTACGACTACTAGCACAACACTTAAACATAGCATTCTCAATGTGTATATATTAAAACAAGTTACAAATATTAGTATTACTCTATAGCAGGCAGTACCTTGTGAATTAGATTGTCTTTCTTCAACATGTACAACAACATGCCTCCCAAAATTCGTGACTCGAGCAACCATACAAAAATTTTAACTAGAAAACCGGCCACTCGAGGAGCTGTGAACAAGAGAACTGAATCATTATTTTTTCTAACAAAATGATGTGACTCACAAACATATTCAGATTAGGATCAAAGCCGGATGGAAAAAATCTACTTTAACACTCTAGAACGTGAACTATATGCCAGCTTTCACAAGAAAATGTAATTGATGTTTAAATCTTTGATGGCTCCTTTTTGTGTATCCAAAAGAAGGAAAAAATACAAATTATTACTTACCAATAAATAAAAGTAGTATACAATTTAATAAATGCAGCGACGTGCTCCTAATACCTAGTTTTTCCTTTATTTCACTACATATATAGAGTCAGTAGAGTACTATATATAGTTGTACCAAATTCAATGACTAAATAAACAGCCATTTTACGTTTTTGCTACTAATAGAATAGTCGTTTTCAATTGTGTAGTAATTTTTTTTTTTAAAGTTAGTTGTCCATTATACTACAAACAAAACGAAGATAATTATTTCTCCCATTCTAAATCAGATATTTAAAATTTAATATGGATTTTTGCTTGAAATAATGTGTCCTGTAATGAAGACAGGTTAAAAAAATTTAACTTGGTTAAACCATAATTTAGTCATTCAAACTTTACCAAATCACAAACAATATTAATGTGTATAAATCATTGACGGCATAGCTTGTAATTAGGCATATAAATATATTTTAAGGAAACCAAATCTTCGACTAAATCAAGTATACGGTCTATTTTTTAAAACAAAAAGAGCAAAATCCTAAAATAACTGATTTTTTTTAGTAAAAGAACTGTATATTACTACTAAACATTGTAAACTACCACTCATAGTTTACTGTTAATCATCTAAAACAATGTTGTAAAAGCTGGTAGTTATATTTTACAAGTGACTATATACAAATTTCTTCTAAAAAAGAAAAAGGAAAACAACAAGCTCTCAGGCTTCAAAAACACTTGCCACGTAATAATTTAATTAGTTATGAAACCATCAAGTATATGTGGTTGATTGCTATGGTATGCAAGTTGAAAAAAATGAAAAGTTACGTGACCAAACTAAAAATATGAGCTGCTTATAAAAAAAAATCTTGAACAACGCTTTAAACTTTAAAGAGTATAAACGTTGACCCTTTTTCAATATTGTGATTTACCACTAAAAATAGAAATACACATATAGTTCCCAATTTGCAATAAATGTTCAGTTTTATACTCATAGTTTTTCTTCAAGTAGTACTAGTCCCTAAAACTTGAATTTGTAGCGAGTCTATTGGACAATCTTTTAACAAAAATCCCTGATCTCTTCATGCTACATGTCATATTTTAGAACCCCTAAACCGCGTGCCAGTTAACAACACTTAAAATGGCTATACATTTTTCTAAAGCGCTCGCAGTTTGATTGATACGTACATTTCTACAATCAAACACTGAAACACATAGTAAAGTACTATATGTTTTGGTGAGACAAGAGAGATTGGGTCAAGAACAGAAAATGATATTGGCATATATCATAAACATATAAACATAAACATAAACATAATTACATAAATGTAAACGTAAACATAAAGATGAAGATGAAGATGAATATATAGTAGAAACTTAAGAACCTTTAACATTGGCTCTGATATAAAATTCGTTACTATTGGGTCCCAAATCGACTTCATCAGCAGCTCTATAAACCACATTTTTCTCCTTCATAATTCCCATTACTACTCTCTAAACTCAAACGCCACAAATAAAGTTTGTGCTAATTTCTATAGCTAGGTTTGGCACATATGTTAGAGCATATGGTAAGAAGAGTAGTAAATATATAGAAAAACAGAATAGACATATATATATAAAAACAAGAAGGCGGAAAAGGCAAGAAAAAGTGGTTGAAATTAATTGGAATAATCTCATTTCTAACCGTATATTTAATTAATTGTATAATGAAGCTGGTTAGAAAACAAGGAAAGGGGTTGAGAAAAGGATAGACATCTATACTTACCAAATGTTACTATCTAAGTATTAATGCTATTTAATTTAAAATTATATACTAATGTTTATATATGTTTACATATATATAAACAACAAAAAGAGGAGTAGTTAGAGAAGGTGGAAGATGTGGACTGGAACTTTTTATTACGGAGAATCCTATTTTACGTCCCATGATAATTATATAACCTTACTTTATAGTAGTAATTTTTAACTGTCACAAACAAAGTTTTCTTAAATAAAACAAAAATACAAGTTAAGAACAGACAGAGAAAACGATATTTTAGGGTGGGACATTCGAAGTTAAATTTTTAGTAGTTGTAATTTCTTTTTGTATGTCTGGCTGTCGGCCAAAACTATTTTTAAGAGAAAAAGGAACAAGAGAAAAGTTAGATAGGAATATGTTGTAAATTTTATAGTTGTTATTATTTTTTTCAATTTTAAGCTTCTAAAATTTGATAACTGAGAAGAATTCTTATAATTTTCGTAATTTATAGTATTATATATATGTTGTTAGTATCATATCCACTCCTTAGTTTACGGAGTTGAACTAATTAATAAACTCCAAGAACATCTTGATCCTACGATTTTTATGCATCCATTTTGAAAATAATATTTTGATGTAGTTTTCTAGAGCTAACTGGAATCCATTACTTAAATTATGTAATATTTTTTTTAATGTGTTTTTTACTCGGTATCAACTTCTTAACGATAACATTTTGACCTCTTCCAAAGTACAGATAGAAATTGGTATACATTAATTTTAATCATGTTTTTTGCGAGTACTTGTATTCTTTTTAATAAAATTAGAAATTCGAGACCACAATATTCATTATTTTTAATTTTATTCGAGGCTAACAAGTTAAAAACAACTCGAAGTTTTTCATCCCTAACATGATACATAAACTTCTAATATAAGCAATCACAAATGTTCATCCATTGCTAAAAAAATTACAAAAAAAGATCTCACGGTAGTGTCTACATGTTTAGTTGCATTTTGGATCAATATTGTATATTTCAAATGTAAGATTAGACCACATAAATAACACTAACGTCGTAACGGTGTAGAAGTGTTAGGTGATTGAAGAGTTTTGGATTGATTATTCTTTCGAAAAATCACGTGATATTAATATGCTAGTGCATGAGGTTATCAATGAAAGTTAGTTCTCATTAATTTTGAGTTTATAATTGGCTAATTTCATCGCTTTGGGTTAACATTAGTGGAAAATGGGGACTAGTCTATATAATTTTAGTTGCTAGATCTAATTCTAATTGTAGCTCAAATTAATGTGTTCCATCTGCTACTATCCACTCTAGCTACTTTGGCCATTCCGTGTACAATAAAACTACTGTTTAATTATTTATTATTAGTTTGCTAATTAATTGGACGGTTTAGTTAGGAAAATGCGGGAAAAATAGAAGATATGGAAATGCGATGCATCCGCCCAATATTCTAAAAAGTGCAAGGCGGAATTCAGACGGAACTTGGTTGCCTAGCGCCTAATCGCGCTTAATCACCGCCTAATCCGTTTAATACTGTCTAATTTATTAGACTTTAGGCTCCGCCTACCGGATATCCTCCGCCTAATTTACGTTTAGTCTTCGATGGACCTAACCATTAACACCATGTATCGAGCACCATTGTTGACTATCCGCTTTACTTGAGTAACTGTGACTAACGAATCATGTAAAATCGGTTCCTTACATGCATAAATCTTAAAGTTTTTCTCATTTTTCCGTAACCAGTAATACCGCTACTTAAGGAACAAAATTGCATCCCGATCCCACAAATAGGGCACTCCGACAATAACTTGACAAATATCCAACGGAACCACCTCACACTATATTGTATCTACAAACTTCTCCGTAATAGCAAATTTAAAAGTACACTGCTTGGTAATCTGCAAGTTAGCATCTTTCTTTAACCAGTCAAGCCCATATGGCTTAAGATGTGGTGTTGTATCTAATTCTAATCGTTCCACCTCCCATTCAGAAATTAAGTTCTTCTGACCGCCTGGATCAATAATGACATTAACAACAGTATTTTTCACATGAATTTTCACATGAAACAGCTCATCCTTCTTATCCGCAAGACTCGAGGATGTAGTCGCCTTGCACATCAAAGACAAGGCTGGGTCTGGTTCATCCACTTGCTCGAGTTTAGTAGCATTAGCAAATAAAGCTCTCGTTTCCTTCTTGTTTCGCAAATGCTTAGGTACCAACTCTGGATGCAACTTCCAACACCCATCATTATTATGACCGTCTTTGTTGCAATGATCACAAACAACACCTTTAAAGACCTTGGATGGCTTCTCTACCTCATTCTCAATTGTTTCCGATTCGGGCTGCCAACTATTCTTCGCCGATGTTACTGGAACTTTTTTCATGTTCCTCCCTTCAAGGGCAACGACTTTTACCGTGGTCTGCTCAATCGTCTCCACTTCAAACATAGTTAACTCATTCCGTAAAGATTTTAACAAACCACCGGTGTATTTGATGAACACATCATGCTGAGCAACATCCAGATCAAGCGCCAAAGCTTGATTGTGAAAATCACTCGTATATTCTTGAACAGACTGCCCATGTCTTTGGCGCAAGTGTTGCCACTCGTACCAACGCTCACAACCCACCGGATAAAACTGTTTCTTCACCAACTCCTTGAACTCCTTCCACGTAATTATCGCCACGTCAAACCGTCTGATATACGATTTCCACCACGTGAGCGCATGACTTTCGAATTTCAAAGATGCTGCAGAAACTTTATCGTTATTGGAATAACAATAAACGCCAAAATAGGTGTACAAGCGATCTAGCCAATTATCTGCATCGACTGAGCCGTCATAAACAGGAATTTCCACTTTGAAGTCAACACGCAGATTGCGTAGAGGATCGCGAGTACCCTTCTTCCTGGAACCTGCAATTCCCTCCGCGTCCTCCTCATCTCCGCTAAAATCAAGCTTTTTCACCTCGTCGTCGACCTCTGGAGTCTTTTTCCCATCTCCAGAAATAGATGTCTCACTCAACATCGCTAAGATCGCATCAAACGTGGACTACATACCCGTGAAACATGTCTTCAACTCTTTGACATTCTTCTCTACCTCCTTTAAACGATCCTCTGCATCCAGGTTCACACCCATCGGTAATTTGGTTTGCTGGTATAAACCCCGATGTTTTTCTAACCCAATAACAAGTTCTGCTCCATATTGCACTACCGAATTGCGCGTACAGACCATACACCACACACACCCGAAGATCGAACTTGAATCTAATACCACTTGATCAGATCTAGAGCTATGCTTGTTATATTAGAAATAAAACACCCAAAACAGTAAGAATATAAAAGGAAAAGAAACTTGGTGAAACTGCAACTTTGATTAAATAATTAACAAACTGTTACAATCTCTAACTACTAGCTTTAATCAACCTTAAAGTCTAGCTTGATAGATTTTAATTCTGGCTATCTAACTCAGGAGATGGAGAGAGAAGATCCATTGATATCAGATTGCATCGTTGAGATGAGGACAGAAGCTACAAAAAAGAGAGATATTGGTTCGTATCGAGTCGGGAGACATGATCAATTTCCTAGGAACGCGAAGTCAGGCAGTAAGGAGATGGCCATTGCGGCGTTTCCGAATTTTCTTTTAGCTTGAGCAGGAGCTCATCGCTCTTGAGGGGGGAGCCGTGATCTAGGAGGATACCAGTTAGTTAAATTAGTATTAGGATTAGGTTTAGTCAAAGTAATACTCCTTGTTAAACTATGGGTAGTTTTGGTTATAATCCTAATATGAATAGGATTAGTTATTTTCCTATAAATACCTCAGGCTTTCCCCGAGTTAGATAGCCAGAATTAAAAGCTATCAAGGTAGACTTTAATTCCCGCTGTTATTTTGTTCAAAGCACGATAATCCACGCACGTTGTTCTCTAGATCTGATCAATATCAATGCACTAAAAAAACCCAGAGTTAGTCAGTAGCTCATAAAAACCGGGTTTTTTTTCTATTTGCCAAACGTCTGTAAATGACAACAAAACAAAAGAATTCTTTGCAAAACTTTCCCGATAAATAATTTTCATCGGTAAAAACATTTTACTATGAAACAACCAGAGCATCTGTCAAGAAAACATGAAACATCCTGGAAAAGGAGATGTATCAAATGAATTCTCATTTAACAGTTGAAAAAAAGCGACTCAACAAATTTCTGTCTAAAAAGATAGAATTGGAAAAGGAACAAGCAAAGGGCAATTGATTTGGACCACATAAGTGTATCATAACCAGCTCTACAAACATACAAAATAAATACTGCAGTACAAGCGATGGCAATAAATGGTCTTTTCTCATAAAGCTGTAATTTTTCTCAGTTGCCACTAAATTAATATGGATCAGCAAAAGTACAAGACTAATAACCCATTCCAAACGACGTTTTTGGCCGGGATTTATTCTTACCGACTGAATTTAGCTGAGTTGGATTTTCTTCTTCCTCTTCAAGTATTTTTCTTCGTGCAGCTTCTTCTTTTTGTCTCTGTAACATTTCCAGCTCTCTATATCTCTCCTCCTCTTTCCTTTGTGCCTCTAGAGCTTCTCTTCTTTGAGCTTCTTCTACTCTCCTTCTATTCTCCTCAAGCATTTTATCTAATTCCTCTCTTTCTCTTCGAGCTTGCTCCTGTTCAATATGGATTTGAGTTAAATGAATGGAACAACTGATAAATAGAAGTAAAAGTATTATGATACCCCACCCCCAGTTCTTTCTGGATTCCCTTTTCTTTAATTGCTAAGTATTTAACACAGGACATTTTCTGAGGATAGACCCTGGAAACTTTTCTTCTTCCTTCTCTTAATATTTACTTGGCTTTGTCTGGGAGCGGTGTCAAATAAAAAAATTGAAAGTCACTAAATAATTGAACATCCAATTTGTTAATAGCGACTTATCCATCCTTATTTCTTATGCGTATCTATTTTTAAATAATTTTATCAGATGACGCAGTAACAGAATCATGGAAGCTACAGATTAAGAGAAAGATTGTAATTAATGAATTAGAGTAGGAAAATAAACAAATGACAAGAATATGGCTGTAATGTTTTTGTGAACAAGTTTGGCCCGTTAAGTGGACTTTCTTACACCAAGTTACCACAGTTAAATCCACGAAAGAACCTGAATACAAGTATACGACTGCCAAACCTACAGTGAATTTGATACTAGGTCACTGGAATATGGGTCAGTAGTGAAAAAACCTTACAAAACAGCTGACCTAAGTGTCCATTTAGGTCAATACCTATATACTATTGCCGAATTTTATATTTAAAAACTAATAGCACATAGGATATTAAAAAAAAGTGAAATTATCTTTAAACATTTAGATTAAATAGCCTACATACTTATGAAATTATACTTGAAGGCCAGATACTTATAAGTCAGATGTTATTGAACAAAATTGCAATAGATAAGCACAACAGTCGATATAAAAATATCTCTTCCATCAGTACTCGGAAAACAAAACAACCCATGACTTTTACGACCATATATAGAGATGATAAAGCTTATGATGTACATCAATTCTACTTAATTTTGCACAAATTCAAGAGCACGGAACCTCTAAAGCAACAAAAGCTAGACCCTTCATGCACAGAATATGAAAAAACACATGCTTAACCTTAAATTGTCAATTTTGTTTCACTTGCTTGGTAATGCATGTCCAGTAGTTGAGAAGTCCAAGTAGAACCTTTTGCTGTTGGAGTTTGGACAAGCTTTGGGTTCTTTTTGTAATGTTGAATTTTCAGTTTAATTGGAACACCGTGAATTCATAAATAGTTTTGACTTCAGTTCACTCAAAGTAAAAAACGTCAGACTTTAGTTCTCTTGGTACACAATGAATAGTTACAAAATAAATGTGTACCTCTTTTTACCTGGCCTCAAGAAGAGCGGCTTCCTTTTCCTTCGCAAGTTGAGCTTCGACATCATTTAAAAGTTTCTTTCGACCTTCCTCGATTCGCCTCTGTATTTCCAGTTTGACTTCTTCAGAACTCAATTTTTCATCTACCTTTTTCCGAATTGTTTCTTCCAATCTCAGTGCTGTCTCCTCTTCTAATCATTTGAGCTCGGCTTCAACTTGGCGCCTAAAAGAAAATTTTAGTTTTTGTATACAATTAGTTGTTACATGGTTTTGACCATATCTAATAGCTGATAAAAATGCATTATTGCAGTTTACTATCCAGAGTAATGAGAAACACAAGTTACAGCTGATGCTGCTGAGTTTATCTTTACTGGCATGTTCACACCCCGTTACAAACTATTTCACTGGTACAATTACCATGTACTCTGAAGGCAGTGTAATTTCAAATTTTCAATTAGCATAATAATAAAATGACAGAATGAGGAAACCACATCTCGTTGAGAAAGAATTAGAAAACCAAAGTACAGTATGTTAACTGATCCTATAAACTATTCTTGTCTAGAATATCAATCTTATACAGTTGTCACATAAGGTATCATCATATGCCTGGTGGTCCACCTAAATAGGGATGGTAGCAGCAGCTAGTTAAACCTTTTTACAAACACAAAATATGGCTGTGAAGAATTTGACATACATAGTAACCCTTTGATGCTCAAACTGGATGTTTACAAATCTAAAATCACACTACTCATCAATAGAAACCCTCTATATCTCTTGAACATAAAACAAAACATGTTCTTAGTGCCGTACTTTACACGGTGGAACAACTTATATATGTTTTAATTCATGTCTCTTTGCAGTCCTCTTAAGTAGAAATGATTTGATTTTTCCCAACTTAAACATTGGTCGCCAAAAGAAATACGTTGTGGTTGCCAAACAGGTCAAGACCCATTTGGAAATCATTGAGAATACTTTAAGAGACAACTGACATGCATAATAACATTAAGACAAAAGTATATAATTTCAAACAGCCTAAGCAATTTATTCATTGGAACCACCTTAATTTCTTGAACACTTCTGTCGTAGGTCATAAGTGTCTTACTTTATGTGTAATGGAAATTACCAATTTTTATTAAATAAGCAATTTATTCATTGGAACCACCTCAATTTCTTGAACACTTCTGTCGTAGGTCATAAGTGTCTTACTTTATGTGTAATGGAAATTACCAATTTTTATTAAATAAAGGTCTAGTAGCAGTTCCCTCAAAATAATAGTAGCAATGAAGTGAAATAAATTGAATTAGCAAAAGTGAAAGTAAAAGGAAGGTGTTATACAAGAGTGCACCCATATAATCGTATCACAATTTCTATCCATCCATATCTTTAAAAACATTCCAAATTTTTATTCAACTCTGCACACAGGAGTTATTTCTTAGAGAAAACATACTATACTCTGGTGCTATCCTATGACAACACCCAGGGAGGTCACTTCCAATATTTCTCATTCCCCTTCACTCTACTCTTTTATGGTTAAAAGGGGTGAACATTGATAATTACATCAAGTTGGTTTAAGGATTTCCTAGCAAAACATGAAGTATGAATAAATACCTTTTTGTCCTTTCTTAAGAGGTAACTTATTTATAAAACCAGAAGAAACGCCTTATCGGCAGACAGTTAGCTTTCTAAGGTAAATAGAGAATCGTCTACTTCGATGACTCATTCGGGAAATCTTCCTGAAGTAGGGTAGAGTCATGGAGATGATATAGTTAGGCAATTTGTATTTCATTTTCAATTTTCCATTAAATAGAGGAATATTTTAAACACAATGATAACTTAAACATACTTGGATAAAAACAAAAAGAAAAAACAAAATGACTCCAAAACAAAATAAAAAGCCCCATCACAAGGACCTTTGATTAATAGGCCAAGAACATGTTAAGAAACCAAGAAAAGCATATACATTTGTTAAATATATTAGCTAAGTTGAATATTAGCACTAACAGGAAAGGCAAATGAGTGTATCACAACATATTTACAGGACGGGGAAAAGAACAAAATGGATCTAGGTTCCTGAATAAAACTGAAAGAGCAAAATCACTCTTCCATGATAATTTAAAGCAAAGATAGACAGACCTTTTAATTTCTTCTTCCTCTTTTCTCAAATTTTCGGTTGCTTTTTTATGCTCAGTTGATACAACACTTGGGCTCCTGGATTTGATCGGAGGAGACAATTGTGTACTCCTGCTTCTCTCTCTTCTACGGCGCCTAGGTGTCGGTGACCGACTCCTATGGCGCCTCGAAACTGGTGAACGGCTTCTATGTCGACGTGGGCTAACGGAACGGCTTCTCCGCCTGTTTTTTAAGTAATAAGAAAAAGACAGATTAGATTTTCAGGTAATAGTGTAATACGATATATTACTTACATAGGGGACTAAGAAAGCAAGATGAATGGTAACAAAAAGGGTTACTGTATTTCTTTCTAACACAGATTAAAAAAATGAAATTAACAAGTCTCCATGGTTAAATTGTATTCATAACTCAACATACTTTCCCATAATTCCCTACTCGACCTGCTGCCTATTACGTTTATTTGACAATTCTAGATAAACAAAACGGTTCATAGATTGGAACAGACAAAAATGAAAAACGGATCATTGTTTAGATATGGGTTGAATATCAGATATTTTCTTTGGAAGCATAAAGCTCTTGTGTACAAGGAAGTCTTCATGTTGCATCATGCATGCCACAAAAAAACTTATAATGGCAAGTAATAATAGAGCGTATCTTAGGAGAAGGGGAGCCAGACTCTCACTAAAAATAGTTTTCCAGACAGCTCATTCGTAGATCATTGAATCTGGAACGTATTGATCCAATGGCTCGTATTAATAAGAGTGTAAATACAGAAATGCACAGATCTCTAACCCTCCTATTACCATTTTGTATCAGTTTCTCCCACAGTTACCCGTATAGGAAGCGGAAGAGGAAAGCAATACGGGATACGAAAATGTGCCAAAAAATGAATATAACACGTAAAACTGGAACATGGAATAGAGAAGAGGCTTTTTTGCAGGGGAAACGAGTTTCTCCAACTGGTACTTTTGTTTTAAAATTTTCTATATATATATATATAAAGGTTCTTAGATTTATGATAGGCAGATAGGGTACTAATTCTTTTCTTTTAGTTCAAACCTGTTAATACCGAAAAGAAAAGAACAGAGAATTATATTTAACAACAACGAAATTAATACGAAGATATTCGTTCTAAAAGATACCAACTCGACAAGCTGAAACAGCTCATTTTAACTAGTGGGAAGGACAATTAACCGATTAATTGGCTCAAAATTTTGAATTTCAAGCTATAACGCATATCTCATCTCAAAGCTCTATAAATAGAGATCCTCTCCGCTGCATTTGACAAACCACAACTCACATCAAGCAAGCAATCATATACATTTCATATGTCTTACTCAAAACGATCATTCTGATACTTTAAACTTCACTCGACCAACCTTTGATCGTTCATCAAACTCTCCAATACTCATATGTGTACATATATATTTCAGAGAGTTGGTGTGGTTGTAAGCTCTTGATTGATTCATAACCTTATTCGTTCAATCAATGAGTCGAGAGAAATACCATTTCTCAAATACAATTATAATCACCTAGCTAAATGTTTTGTGTTTAGCATGGTTACTTTGTGGGTAACTCTGTCCCTAAGTAAGATTGGTTGTTAAGGGTATTTCTGTCTTAAAGTAATAGAATTATAACGGGGACGTTGCCGTTAAAGGAAAGTTGATGAAACTCTCAAGTTTCGGTTGGACTTGTGGATTAGATGTTATCTTTTCTTAAGACGAACAAGGATAACTCCTTTTGTTATTTATTTTGAGTACTTTACCTTCTAGTACTATCTAATATATTATATATTATAGTATTATATTGAATATATATGTATTGCTTGTGACTTGTCTTGTGCAAAAGATATCTGAAACTGAAGTCAACGTGTAGATCATTTCGTCGTTGATTTGATCTATACGTCAATAGATCGAATCGATCTAACTGTTATGGAAATATTATACTTATGTATCATATATATATATAGTAGTACTACTTGTGTTTAGAGTGAAGGATTTTCAAATAATCTTTTGCGCAAAAGTTTTATAAAGCTATTCACCCCATTCTACGTTTATCTCCACCATAAAGACAACAACATTCTACTCCACCAATAATTGTTATGCTCATATAACTTGGTCATCAGTAATAATGAAACTCACAAATAAGCCACTAAATAAGTAAAATAATAAATAAATAATAGAGTCGAATGGCCCAAGCCGCCCAACCAAAACCGTGCTCATCATGTGGAGTTTTAACCTTTATTTTTTGTTTGTACAAACTCTTTTAGAGTGGCTAGGTAAAAGGTTGTTGCAGTAGCAAAACGGAATTCAATGGCTAACATCGTTAATCATGATTATTAGTTAAGATCTATCGGTCAAAATCTATCAAATAATACATTCAGTGCACGAAGCTCGGATCCAAGGAAGGGCCATGCCTACGATATTCATTTTTTTCAAATACTCAAACTCATAATCTAGGGACCACATGAGATCAACTTAAACTTCAACATTACACCACCCTCTGTTCGAGATACTCTAATTTAAGAAAAAAGCAAAGAATCATGGTAATTTTTTATCCCATAAGTGCTACTCCATCCGTCCCTAAATAAGTATCCACTACGAAAATACATGCAAGTTTGACCATTAATTTTCTCATATGTAGATTACCGGAATGGAAAATCTAAAAATTCCGTCATATAGTGCTAACCATGAACTATTTGATTGATTTTTGAAAGAATTTTTTCCGACAATCTATGCATGAAAATATTGATGGTCAAACTTGCACGTATTTTTATAATAGACACTTATTCAGGGACGGAGGGAGTATTAAATTAATGAACGAGAATAACAATATTAGTAAGGCCTTGTTCGCTAGCATCATTTGAAAGTTAGTATTGAATCAGTGATCTGATATGCTCTACAAATGATATTTTTGGATAACATACATTGTGTGTGGGCTATGAATCCACTCTAGGCTACACATGATGCAAATTGAGTGCATTTGCAATATAATATGAGATGTCACAAAAGGCGAATCTATCTTAAAGGCAAGGGTAGGCATATGCCCATCCTTAGACTATTCAAATAGCAAGATTACAAAATTACCCCTATGATATTATTGATACATTGAAGATTTGAAGTATATGTTTATGTATAGTTATGAAAAGAGATAGTATGAGAATACATAAAACAGGAGGGTTATTTTGGCATTTGAAATTATATTTTAGTATAATCATTAAGTAGAGAGTGAACTAGTGTATGTGTATTAAGTTCTGTATGTGTCACAAATAGAGCTCTCATACTCTAAATATGTCTTGGGGTTCTTACAATTTTGAAACACAAATTTTTAGAATGATAATATAAGAATAGATTCACATATAGTAATCATGTCACCACTCAATATAAATTTCTTTATGGTGATAGTGAAGATTAAAGAATTAAGTTAGCACATATGAGTGACTTTTTAACAAATGTTTGCTTAGTTATTTAATTAAATTAAATTTATTCAGAATTGTGAAGTGTATTTACAAAATAAATATATAATGATGTTTTTTTTCTATGCAATCTTAATTTTTAATATTTACGTATTTATTAAGTTCTTGCCCTCCCTTGTTCGAAATTCTGGATTCGCCATTGAGATGTCATGTTAGATTTAGTCAAATTAAGTTGAGATTATTTGTTATACTATTATGGACTAGATTTTGAAAACAGGGCCTAAGAGCAACCATGATAAGTGTCCTATTTGAATCACTATTATAGGTAGAATGCCATTATTTATATAAAAAAAAAACATAAGTTACATAACTCATCATGTTTCCGTAATAAACCACAAATTATAAATATGTCAAAATGTTCCTTAAATAAAAGTAATCAAAAGCTTTCCGTATAATTTGTTTTAAATTACTTTTTGATGGGTCTATATATGATTTAGCATTAAATTAATATTGAGAAAATAGGTAACAAGTAATTTTAAAGATATCGAAGCTGATAAGAAAGTTGTTGTTATGTGCAAGTGTAAAAACGAAACATAAAACTAAAAAAGGATAGATTTATACTGTTAAATATTAAGGTCATGTTTGTTTGTTTGCGGTATAGGAATGGGTATAGTATTATTTGTACTATAAGACGACCTTATATCATTTACACAATTTGTAATCAATACTAAATTGAGTATAATTATAATCTTAGTACTATTTAAACTAATAAGGTAAGTATCTGTTGTTAATTAAAATAGTTAGCTAACAATGCATTTTTTTTGTCTCTATTAGTTATGTTAATTCATGTGTTATCTTTATAGATGTTACAAAAATTGTTAAAGATAACAATGTTTTTAATGTTGTTAATTTATGATGTGGCAAAATATCATTAATTTCAACGTGAGCTTTATTTCAACTACTCCTATTATAGTTCCGGTTTTAGTGGGGATTTATAAAATGACTAATTAATGAGATTTCAATTAATAATTAATTTTAATTAAAAATAGATAAGTTTGTTAAGTTAATACACTAATGTGAAAGTTAAATTTAAGTAACACATGTGTCATTTAACATGCAATTAAATAATGATGTGTCAAAGTTAATATTATTAAAATTAACACAACTATGGTGGATGCTCTAACTAATAACCCTTATTGGACATCATTATTTATAATAGCTAGTTACAAATAAATAATACTGGTTTATATAATATGATACAAACAAAAATATGGGCTAAATGGGTTAATATTGTTGGGTAGCTCCAAGATCATCAACATTGGATAGGTTAGTATGCAAGTTAGTATTAGACTTTACTGTATAGTGATTTTTTTGTTCACATTAGAAGGGTTAGAGTACTCGCTAAAGGGACTACATAGTATCAGACACTAAAATGTTTGGTAACTGCAGCGACAGACTTAGCTAGCCACATGGGCATTTTAATTGGTCAAAATTTATTTGTTGATAAAGTAAACCACACGTATTGTAGTTCACTTCAAAAACAAGAGTAAATGTTTGTATTTAATATTTGAAACTAACTAGCCCAATGCGATCATCAAATTAAGTCTAAAACTAAAATGTTCATGTGTAAGTTAGGGGACAATTTGTTGCTTATGTGGCAAGATTTATCTAACAAAACTTATATACTCTAATGCAGATGTTGTGCGTAGTTTAGTAAAGGGTTAATTCATGTTTTATGTACCAAACTATCGGTTTTTAACAATTTCCATACCCAACTACGACTTTTAACAATTTACATACTAAATTAACAGTAATTGATCAATAACCATACTTTTGCTGACATGGCACGCCGTGTCAACAATTAACCAAACAGGTGGCAAAGGAATTGGGACGTTACCCTTTTGCCCTTTATTTGGCGCCAAAAGCACTTACACCCAAACTCCTTTTCCCACCAAAATCTATTTCTTCTCCTACATTACACCAACGGCCAATAACCCTAATTCTCATACATGTAATACACTCATTCTCTCACTAACCCCCTCTTCAATGGACTACCACTGCCATTGTAGGAAAATAACAAAACTAAACACATCATGGACTGCCGAAAACCCAGGTCGCATGTTTAGAAATTGTAAAACCAACTCTTGTTCCTTTTTATTATGGGTTGATCCCCCTATTTGTGATCGTGCAACAAAACTAATACCTGATTTATTTAAGGGAAAAAAATACCTTGGAAGCTGACATGAAAGAAATGCATAGAGAGAATTCAAAAATGAAGAAACAAATTAATGAATTGCAGAATGAAAAAGTTTATCTAATGCAGCTGGTTGATGAATATGAATGTGAGAAGAAAAAACCTACGGTGAAGAACATGAACCAAGTGAAGAAGAAAAAGGGAAAAATTAGTAAAATTTGTATGTTTGGTGTTTTTTTTATATTTATTATTGTCCTGTCAATGGTGTACCTGTTTGAGGAAGAAAAAAATGCAGATCTAGAGTTTATTTGAAAATAATCAAGAACGGCGTTCCGCAAAATATATGACACATGCTCCTTTAGCTTCTTTATATTATGTCGGTGATGTTTAATGTAAGGGTTTCATGTAATGTTATGAGTATGAATGAATGAAATGAACTATGAAATTTCTCTTTGTATTGTTTGATAATGCTAAAAGTGAATGAATTTTGGTACTTAATTCTAATATCACAAGTATCCAAATTTCAGACAAAAAATGAACTATTCTGATTTCATAAAAGCCTCATTCTGAGATGACTATTTTGCGAGTTAGAAGTGGACAATAATCAGTCCAAAAATTGGTCAATTCTGAGATCATAAATACTCAAATCTCATCAAAAAAATGGACAATTCAGAGATCATAAAAGACTATTTTATTCTGACTTCATAAGAGCTCTTTTCTGAGATAAAAAAAAAATAAAAATGACAAATTAGACGGTTAATAAAAACTCCATAAAAACATTAACATCTCAGAAAAAATGAACAACAAGCTCTATAAAAACAGTAACATCTCAGAAAAAATTACAGAATAAAACTATAACAGTAGCAATGCCATTATAGGCAACCAAAATAAATCCAAAATCAATCATTACATTACAAGTCTTTCAAGCCATTAACAGGTCTTCTCAAACCACCAAAAGAAAATTAAAAGTACTCCTAAGTCTAATTAATAAAATATTTCGTACATAAATGTATTTTATTACAAATTAGGGCTAGATTGACTCTGTTTTGCTTTCCATTGTTTCTTAACCTCCAACTCAAGTCTAAGAGCGGCATGTGTGAGATACATCTTGCCATCCTTCTAAATGTGTCCCTTTGTTGTCTTTCCACCACCTTTTGTCTTCTTCAAGATGTCAGCATGAAGTATGCCACTATCACTCTCAACATACTTGGTTAAATCCTCAAAATCCACAACAACATGACCCTTTTTTGGTAAATTTAATATTCTCATGCTTCTTCTCACCTTTAAACAATCAATAAAAATAGCAATTAGAATATATTAGAACAAAATCTACTAATAAAAAACAATAAGTGTTTTAATAAAATAAGAGAACTTACTGGTATTTTAAATATCTTTTTTTGAGTAAAGGCTCACAAAGGTTGACTGGACAATACTCTTGATGTTTGACTCACTTTATCCTCTATTTCACCTATATCATTTACACTAAAAATCACATTATCCCAGAAATCATCACTCTCATTTTCCCTCACAGCAACATGGCCTTTTTTTGGTGAATTTAATATTCTTATAATTCTTCTCACCTTTATACAGCCAATAAAAATAGTAATTAGAATATATTTTACTGTACATAAGAGTAATAAAGTAGCAATTAGAAGAAAAACTACTAATAAAAAAAGTAAGTGTTTTATGAAAGTAAGAGAAATTACGGTTATGTTAGCTTTGTTTTTTCCATTAAAGGCTCTTATAGGTTGACTGGACACTACTCTTGATGTTTGACCCACTTCATCCTGTTTTTTGTACTAAATCATTTGCACTAACAACCACATTATCACAGAAATTATCACTCTCATTTTCATCAACTAAATGAATATTTTCCCCTTCATTACTTACATTATTTTCACCATATCCTACACCATCATTTTCCACCATATCTTCCACCACATTAGTTTCAACACCATCAATTTTCACCATATTTTCCATCACGATTTCAACACCATCATCATCTTTCTCATCCATACCAAAATCATCACTGCCATTTTCATCAACTAAATATGAATTTGCATTTGGTTTTCTCTGCCTTATTCCTCTCCCCTGTCTTTTCTCTTTTGGAGGTCTACCACATGTTATGGAGTTATGACCAAATTTTTTACACAGTGTACATGTAATTACAGTATCAAGTCTACGTAGCTTATGAGAGAGTGGTCTAGGCTCATATGTAGTTCTCTTTCCATTCTTTCTTGGTCTACCAGGTTGTGCAGTAACCACTGGTGGTAAAATTACTGATTTGTAGGTTTTGGGCCATAAATCAATTTTATTAATTGGTACCCAAAGTGTTACTATAGGTTTTTAGGTAACTTTATCTTGTATAACATCTTTGTATATAATCATCTAGTTTGTGACCTTCACAATTCATGGCACAAATACTATAAACACATGATATTCTAGCTAACTAACATACATTACAAGCACAAGTTTTCCTAACAAGATCTACTTGATAGCAAAAATGACCACTATCAATCTCATAAATAGATTACCATTGGAATAAAATATATAATTATGTGACCTAAGTTTAAAACTTTTAAGTTTTTCCTAAATTTAGTAAGTAAATTGTTAAAATCGTTAAATGGTAAAAAAAAACACCAAATTAACCCTTTAATAAATTAGTAACAAATGAACAAAACCAAAGAGAGAGTTGTAGAAAGAAGCCCAGAAATAAAAGTGGGCGGGAATAGCCATATCATTTCCCCCTCCTCAAGCCCTCTCTCTCTCCCTCTCTCTCTCTATATATATATAATATAAATAAATAAACAAATAAACGGGTGAATCCTGTAGGTAGAGAAGCGATGAACGGAAAGAAGAGAGCAAGTGGAGGCGCGGCAACAAAACCCAAATATACAAAAGCAAACACCTAATATAGTATCAACAAAAACCGGAGAAATAGAAATAGAAATAGAAAAAGAAAAAGAAAAAGAAGAACAGGCATTGATGATGATGATGTCGATGGAGGAAGAAGAGTTGATATTCCTAGACCAACAACAAGATGATGTTGATGATTCTGCTTCTCTCTCCTTGTCTCGACTTTCCAAGTGGAAACGCCCTGCCCTATCTCCTTCTCTATATAACAATCATATCAGTTCAGTAACCTCTCTCTCTCCCTCTCTAGATAGATACTACTTTTTTTTGCGGCTTAAAATAAGCACCTAGCTTCATATTAGGATGCATCTGTTGTGTTTGGGACTAATTTAGTTGTTTAGTACCCTATACTATTGACTTTTACCATTTTCGACCCAGGGTATCAATTTTCGTCCACCAACAACATTAATCGATGAAATTGCATTCACTTTGTGGTCCTTTTCAAGAGCCCCCAACAGATTAAAAATCCCTTTAAACACATGCAACATCTAAAATTGGTCTATTCTTAGTTTTCACCAAAAAAGTACTACATGGGTCAGTTCTTTTTAACTTAGCAATATAGTCACAAATTAGTTTGTATTGGTTAGCAGAAGTGCCCTCAATTTGAATTTTTGTAAAGTCAAAAGCCCTATAGGTTTGGCAATAGTTACCTTACACTTTGTTTTTCAAGCAACAAACATTTGAAATGTTTTTGCATCCCACTTAGTATTCTCTCTAATTTCCACTTCAAATTTTTCAGCAATGTATTTTGCTGTAAGATTTGAATTCACCAGTGTGCTAGAACATGTGTGCTTGTCCACAAAAGTTCTTATCTGTACCGTCTCTTCCCATCTCATTCTTGCACCATATATCAACCATGGACATGGGTTATCAATACTTACATTTCTACAAATACCATACATCTTTAACTTACATTTCACATTCAAATAAACATCCTTTTTTTCTTTGAATTGCATATTCCCTTACATCTTTTCTAAACAGAGCAGCACTAGGAAATTTCATTACAAGCTTCAACTATGTAGGTATATCTAAATCTTCTTCACCAAACTAACTCTAAATCTACTTTCATCATCATCATACCTACATCACTATCAAACTCTGGCTGTGACACATAACCCTCATCTATGTCATCATTATTACCCACATTATTGTATGCAACTTTAGATTTCATAGTGATATTAGCTTTGCCTTTATCTCTAGTCTTACTAGTAAAAGTATGATTATTGATCGATTAACATTAATTTAGTACGTAAATTGTTAAAATCGTTAAATGGTAAAAAAAAAACACCAAATTAACCCTTTAATAAATTAGTAACAAATGAACAAAACCAAAGAGAGAGTTGTAGAAAGAAGCCCAGAAATAAAAGTGGGCGGGAATAGCCATATCATTTCCCCCTCCTCAAGCCCTCTCTCTCTCCCTCTCTCTCTCTATATATATATAATATAAATAAATAAACAAATAAACGGGTGAATCCTGTAGGTAGAGAAGCGATGAACGGAAAGAAGAGAGCAAGTGGAGGCGCGGCAACAAAACCCAAATATACAAAAGCAAACACCTAATATAGTATCAACAAAAACCGGAGAAATAGAAATAGAAATAGAAAAAGAAAAAGAAAAAGAAGAACAGGCATTGATGATGATGATGTCGATGGAGGAAGAAGAGTTGATATTCCTAGACCAACAACAAGATGATGTTGATGATTCTGCTTCTCTCTCCTTGTCTCGACTTTCCAAGTGGAAACGCCCTGCCCTATCTCCTTCTCTATATAACAATCATATCAGTTCAGTAACCTCTCTCTCTCCCTCTCTAGATAGATACTACTTTTTTTTGCGGCTTAAAATAAGCACCTAGCTTCATATTAGGATGCATCTGTTGTGTTTGGGACTAATTTAGTTGTTTAGTACCCTATACTATTGACTTTTACCATTTTCGACCCAGGGTATCAATTTTCGTCCACCAACAACATTAATCGATGAAATTGCATTCACTTTGTGGTCCTTTTCAAGAGCCCCCAACAGATTAAAAATCCCTTTAAACACATGCAACATCTAAAATTGGTCTATTCTTAGTTTTCACCAAAAAAGTACTACATGGGTCAGTTCTTTTTAACTTAGCAATATAGTCACAAATTAGTTTGTATTGGTTAGCAGAAGTGCCCTCAATTTGAATTTTTGTAAAGTCAAAAGCCCTATAGGTTTGGCAATAGTTACCTTACACTTTGTTTTTCAAGCAACAAACATTTGAAATGTTTTTGCATCCCACTTAGTATTCTCTCTAATTTCCACTTCAAATTTTTCAGCAATGTATTTTGCTGTAAGATTTGAATTCACCAGTGTGCTAGAACATGTGTGCTTGTCCACAAAAGTTCTTATCTGTACCGTCTCTTCCCATCTCATTCTTGCACCATATATCAACCATGGACATGGGTTATCAATACTTACATTTCTACAAATACCATACATCTTTAACTTACATTTCACATTCAAATAAACATCCTTTTTTTCTTTGAATTGCATATTCCCTTACATCTTTTCTAAACAGAGCAGCACTAGGAAATTTCATTACAAGCTTCAACTATGTAGGTATATCTAAATCTTCTTCACCAAACTAACTCTAAATCTACTTTCATCATCATCATACCTACATCACTATCAAACTCTGGCTGTGACACATAACCCTCATCTATGTCATCATTATTACCCACATTATTGTATGCAACTTTAGATTTCATAGTGATATTAGCTTTGCCTTTATCTCTAGTCTTACTAGTAAAAGTATGATTATTGATCGATTAACATTAATTTAGTACGTAAATTGTTAAAATCGTTAAATGGTAAAAAAAAAACACCAAATTAACCCTTTAATAAATTAGTAACAAATGAACAAAACCAAAGAGAGAGTTGTAGAAAGAAGCCCAGAAATAAAAGTGGGCGGGAATAGCCATATCATTTCCCCCTCCTCAAGCCCTCTCTCTCTCCCTCTCTCTCTCTATATATATATAATATAAATAAATAAACAAATAAACGGGTGAATCCTGTAGGTAGAGAAGCGATGAACGGAAAGAAGAGAGCAAGTGGAGGCGCGGCAACAAAACCCAAATATACAAAAGCAAACACCTAATATAGTATCAACAAAAACCGGAGAAATAGAAATAGAAATAGAAAAAGAAAAAGAAAAAGAAGAACAGGCATTGATGATGATGATGTCGATGGAGGAAGAAGAGTTGATATTCCTAGACCAACAACAAGATGATGTTGATGATTCTGCTTCTCTCTCCTTGTCTCGACTTTCCAAGTGGAAACGCCCTGCCCTATCTCCTTCTCTATATAACAATCATATCAGTTCAGTAACCTCTCTCTCTCCCTCTCTAGATAGATACTACTTTTTTTTGCGGCTTAAAATAAGCACCTAGCTTCATATTAGGATGCATCTGTTGTGTTTGGGACTAATTTAGTTGTTTAGTACCCTATACTATTGACTTTTACCATTTTCGACCCAGGGTATCAATTTTCGTCCACCAACAACATTAATCGATGAAATTGCATTCACTTTGTGGTCCTTTTCAAGAGCCCCCAACAGATTAAAAATCCCTTTAAACACATGCAACATCTAAAATTGGTCTATTCTTAGTTTTCACCAAAAAAGTACTACATGGGTCAGTTCTTTTTAACTTAGCAATATAGTCACAAATTAGTTTGTATTGGTTAGCAGAAGTGCCCTCAATTTGAATTTTTGTAAAGTCAAAAGCCCTATAGGTTTGGCAATAGTTACCTTACACTTTGTTTTTCAAGCAACAAACATTTGAAATGTTTTTGCATCCCACTTAGTATTCTCTCTAATTTCCACTTCAAATTTTTCAGCAATGTATTTTGCTGTAAGATTTGAATTCACCAGTGTGCTAGAACATGTGTGCTTGTCCACAAAAGTTCTTATCTGTACCGTCTCTTCCCATCTCATTCTTGCACCATATATCAACCATGGACATGGGTTATCAATACTTACATTTCTACAAATACCATACATCTTTAACTTACATTTCACATTCAAATAAACATCCTTTTTTTCTTTGAATTGCATATTCCCTTACATCTTTTCTAAACAGAGCAGCACTAGGAAATTTCATTACAAGCTTCAACTATGTAGGTATATCTAAATCTTCTTCACCAAACTAACTCTAAATCTACTTTCATCATCATCATACCTACATCACTATCAAACTCTGGCTGTGACACATAACCCTCATCTATGTCATCATTATTACCCACATTATTGTATGCAACTTTAGATTTCATAGTGATATTAGCTTTGCCTTTATCTCTAGTCTTACTAGTAAAAGTATGATTATTGATCGATTAACATTAATTTAGTACGTAAATTGTTAAAATCGTTAAATGGTAAAAAAAAAACACCAAATTAACCCTTTAATAAATTAGTAACAAATGAACAAAACCAAAGAGAGAGTTGTAGAAAGAAGCCCAGAAATAAAAGTGGGCGGGAATAGCCATATCATTTCCCCCTCCTCAAGCCCTCTCTCTCTCCCTCTCTCTCTCTATATATATATAATATAAATAAATAAACAAATAAACGGGTGAATCCTGTAGGTAGAGAAGCGATGAACGGAAAGAAGAGAGCAAGTGGAGGCGCGGCAACAAAACCCAAATATACAAAAGCAAACACCTAATATAGTATCAACAAAAACCGGAGAAATAGAAATAGAAATAGAAAAAGAAAAAGAAAAAGAAGAACAGGCATTGATGATGATGATGTCGATGGAGGAAGAAGAGTTGATATTCCTAGACCAACAACAAGATGATGTTGATGATTCTGCTTCTCTCTCCTTGTCTCGACTTTCCAAGTGGAAACGCCCTGCCCTATCTCCTTCTCTATATAACAATCATATCAGTTCAGTAACCTCTCTCTCTCCCTCTCTAGATAGATACTACTTTTTTTTGCGGCTTAAAATAAGCACCTAGCTTCATATTAGGATGCATCTGTTGTGTTTGGGACTAATTTAGTTGTTTAGTACCCTATACTATTGACTTTTACCATTTTCGACCCAGGGTATCAATTTTCGTCCACCAACAACATTAATCGATGAAATTGCATTCACTTTGTGGTCCTTTTCAAGAGCCCCCAACAGATTAAAAATCCCTTTAAACACATGCAACATCTAAAATTGGTCTATTCTTAGTTTTCACCAAAAAAGTACTACATGGGTCAGTTCTTTTTAACTTAGCAATATAGTCACAAATTAGTTTGTATTGGTTAGCAGAAGTGCCCTCAATTTGAATTTTTGTAAAGTCAAAAGCCCTATAGGTTTGGCAATAGTTACCTTACACTTTGTTTTTCAAGCAACAAACATTTGAAATGTTTTTGCATCCCACTTAGTATTCTCTCTAATTTCCACTTCAAATTTTTCAGCAATGTATTTTGCTGTAAGATTTGAATTCACCAGTGTGCTAGAACATGTGTGCTTGTCCACAAAAGTTCTTATCTGTACCGTCTCTTCCCATCTCATTCTTGCACCATATATCAACCATGGACATGGGTTATCAATACTTACATTTCTACAAATACCATACATCTTTAACTTACATTTCACATTCAAATAAACATCCTTTTTTTCTTTGAATTGCATATTCCCTTACATCTTTTCTAAACAGAGCAGCACTAGGAAATTTCATTACAAGCTTCAACTATGTAGGTATATCTAAATCTTCTTCACCAAACTAACTCTAAATCTACTTTCATCATCATCATACCTACATCACTATCAAACTCTGGCTGTGACACATAACCCTCATCTATGTCATCATTATTACCCACATTATTGTATGCAACTTTAGATTTCATAGTGATATTAGCTTTGCCTTTATCTCTAGTCTTACTAGTAAAAGTATGATTATTGATCGATTAACATTAATTTAGTACGTAAATTGTTAAAATCGTTAAATGGTAAAAAAAAAACACCAAATTAACCCTTTAATAAATTAGTAACAAATGAACAAAACCAAAGAGAGAGTTGTAGAAAGAAGCCCAGAAATAAAAGTGGGCGGGAATAGCCATATCATTTCCCCCTCCTCAAGCCCTCTCTCTCTCCCTCTCTCTCTCTATATATATATAATATAAATAAATAAACAAATAAACGGGTGAATCCTGTAGGTAGAGAAGCGATGAACGGAAAGAAGAGAGCAAGTGGAGGCGCGGCAACAAAACCCAAATATACAAAAGCAAACACCTAATATAGTATCAACAAAAACCGGAGAAATAGAAATAGAAATAGAAAAAGAAAAAGAAAAAGAAGAACAGGCATTGATGATGATGATGTCGATGGAGGAAGAAGAGTTGATATTCCTAGACCAACAACAAGATGATGTTGATGATTCTGCTTCTCTCTCCTTGTCTCGACTTTCCAAGTGGAAACGCCCTGCCCTATCTCCTTCTCTATATAACAATCATATCAGTTCAGTAACCTCTCTCTCTCCCTCTCTAGATAGATACTACTTTTTTTTGCGGCTTAAAATAAGCACCTAGCTTCATATTAGGATGCATCTGTTGTGTTTGGGACTAATTTAGTTGTTTAGTACCCTATACTATTGACTTTTACCATTTTCGACCCAGGGTATCAATTTTCGTCCACCAACAACATTAATCGATGAAATTGCATTCACTATATCTCCCATTTGGAAATCTATTTTTGATGCATGTTGACACAATTGCACTCACTATATGATAAACGTGACTACAATATTAGTTCAGTAACAACCCCCACTCTCTGCTTCCGTAGATAGATATTGTCCGCATTTGGTATCAACATTTTTTGCTGCTTAAAATAAGCATTTGGTAGAATAAAGCTTAAAATAAGTCTGTTTGTTTGCTTGTAAATGTAGCACTATGTTTGGAATGCTTTTAGTCGGATTAAGCTTGCTTTTCGTGATAATTGCCTACTTTGACCACAATATCAGTTCAGGTAAACCCAACACCCCCCCCCCCCCCTCTCACTATGCTTCCGTAGATAGATACTAGCCCCGTTTGGTATGAATAGTTATTTGCACACAACTCTTTTGGGGACTACTAGAACAAAGAATTTGCCCAACAAGTGCAAAGCTTTGTGTTTTCTTTTTTGGGTTGGGGATGGTATCTTACAACTGCACAAAAGTACATAATTTGTACCAAGGTTTATACAATTACGGGGGAAGTGGCCTTCAAAATCTCTATTTTGGGAACTTCTTTTCTGGTTTGGATTTTGCAGAACTTCTTTCATGTCATTGCCATGTATTGTATTGTTACTACATGCCAGTTTCAGCTATTTTATTACTCTATTTTCTCTTTTATGTTCTCACATAGTTCTGCATTTAGATTACTCAATAACTGCTTATTGTCTGCAACAATGGTTCTGATAAAACACTTTGTTCACACTACAAAGGAAGAGAAGCTGAAATCTATTGCAAATCGGTTGCGAATGGTATGCCCAAATGATAATCATTTTGTTTTTAAATTCAACTTTTGAATTAATGAAATGTGTCGTTGAAAAGAATTAAATTCTACCAAGCAACCAAGTTGTCTATTTTAGGTAAGCGAATTTAATAAACATGGTTTTACTGCAGTTTCCGAATTAGAGAAGCTTTTTGGGAGCCTGTGGACGCAATGTCAAGAGTGTCAAGGATCTCTTCATCAGAATGTGCTCTGCACAAGGTTTTTCGCTGAACTTTTTTCCCCTTTCTACCACTCCCGTTTTTGTTTTTATCTGTGATTTGTTTCATGGAACCGAATAATAAAGGTGGTTGTTTACTGCAATGAATGTTTTTTTTACATGAGATAGAAATATTACTCATAAATAAATTTGTCCCTGCTATCAATGCTTGCCATTCACTAAGTGGCTCAACCAACCATTGTTCTTTTTTCCAGTGTGTTTTCAGTTTATTTGTTTGTCAGCTGTTTATTTTATTCATTTTGAAGTGTTCATAAAGTTATCTTCTATTTCATCTCAGCCGAGACTGTCCAATATTTTACCGGAGAAAGAAGACGTAGAAAGATATGGCAGAAGCTAGAATCCAACTAGATAGATGGAACTTTTAGAGGCTTATTAATGTTTTTAAGACTAGCTTTTGAAAGAGATATAATATGTAAGACTGTGACTTGTTCAGATGTTCCACATCGGTGTAATCTTAGTTGAACTTTTGGTTTATAAATGTAGCTCATTGTTAAAATTACATCCGTTCTGTGTATTAACATGTTACAGTAGATTATTGTTTGTTTCATCCAGTTTAGCGCAACCTGTTTGATTATGCTTGATCGACATTTGAATCTACTCCACTAGTAAGCGCAAGTGTTCAAATAGTAAATTTCTTAGATCGATACAAATTTTGTTTTCCCATTGATTTGAAAATGTTGCTTCCTCTTTTCATCTAATAGATCGATACATATTTTTGAGTGTAAAACCTGCGTTATAACAAGCTCTCCCTTATCCTACCTATTCAGAGACATTCTGCCTGGAATGTGAAGTTTGATGAATATAACTTTATGGGATTCATATGATTTTTAATAGAATGTCCAATCATCTCATAAAATGATTAGCAAACCGACCTAATTTATTACCATTTTCAGTCGTCTTCATGTTAAAGTCAGGCTAGTCAGCTCTAGTAGACCTCTAGCTTCTCCGGTATGATCCTGAATTGTGATAAAAGCGAGGTTGTTACCTTGTGAACTGGGTCAAATTAGGTTCTCTCTAATAAAGTATTTCGGTGTCCCTCGTATTTCAACAAATATAAAATCCGGCGATTGTGCATATCTTATCCATTGAACTAAAATCCAGCAATTGTGTAATAAAGTGGATCCATCAAAGTTGAAATAAATCAATTTGAACAAAAAATAATAATTCTTTAATTTTTGCTCGCAGAAATTAAGATTGTGGAATGGGGGGAGAAATAAGAGAAATCAATACCACTAATAAGTAATCTTTACCCTTAATTGTTGGATACATACAGATGAATGGTCCATATTTGAAAATATTATTCCCATCGGTTACTTTCATCTAAAATAGTATTCGGTGCTCCAACAACCACATCAGGGAAGCAGAGAGATGTAACTCATGACATAGTTGATCAATAAGTAATATTGTATACAACTTGTAGTAATTTGAAATTAAAAATCGTAGATGGGCAAATAAAGCAACAAAAGTGATCAATACTACTTTCTCCGTCTCTAAATAATTGATCATTATTATATTTTGGAATATCAGTGGATATTAATCACTTTATTATTTTAGATAACTTTCTCCGTCTCTAAATAATTGATCATTATTATATTTTGGAATATCAGTGGATATTAATCACTTTATTATTTTAGAAAATAAATATTATTAAAATTATTATTCCACTCTTTACAATTCAAACACAATTTTCTCTTTGATACGTCTGTTCTTGTGGGTATTCTCGTATTTTTTTAAATTTTACCATTCCCTCCACGCCACAAAAATGTGTTATTTCATTTTTAATTGTCTCAAATTATAATCTCATTTCCAATGTACCGCCGTTAGTTATGCTTTAAAATTTACATATATACACATTAAATAAGCATTGATAACAATAAATATTAACACTCACATTATTGATTATTCAAAAAGTACTAAAGTAACATGTTAAATATTCTAACTATGCCTTCTTAATAATCGATTAAAACGCAAATAAGAACATATTTTTGAGAGGGATGAAATATTAATTAGGGAATAATAACAAGTGTAAAGTAAATCATTGCTCCTAACTGTTGGATACAAACAGACCAACGGTCGAGATTTAATCATAACAGTCAAATGTTGACCTAACCCCACGTCACTGGAGTAACAATATTGAAAATCCGGTGCACTATAATTTAGGATATATCATTCACTAAAAATACAACATAGATTAATGAACCCAAAAACAACTATTCTAAATTTAATTTAATTTAATTGACACACACCTAATTATAGTATACCGAGTTCAGGTTATTGTTTATCCACACCACCGCTTTTGGTGAAACAAAATCTAATCCTATAAAAATATCGACATAGCCCCTGAAACTATGGGTCATTTTCAAATAACCCCCAGAAACTATCAATTATTTCAATTAACTCCTATAAACTATCAAACTTTTACAATTAATCTCTCGGTTCATATTTATAATGACACAACTTTTTATTCATTTGTTCATTTTACAAAACTATTTATTTCTTATATGTAGTTGTCAATGCACGTAGTTAAGAGATCAATTACAGTAAAATACCATTAAATTAGGCTTTATATAAGAAAATATTACTCGCTCCGTCCCAAAGTATTGGAGACTCAACTTTTTAAGCTTTTTTCTTCTTTTCCGTTAAATACCAATTTCAACATTTAAATATGTGGATGTGTGATATTGTAACATTCTCCTAGGCACATATATGTATATTAAGTAGGCGTATAAAATGTAAACATTGCACTTTTTTCTTTATAATTTGGGAAAGTTCCATTTAATTTGGGACGGAGAGAGAGTATTTTAATAAGAAAAAACTATTTTTTTATGTCATTCCATAAAAAATTACTTGTACTAAAGGTTGGGTACTAAATTGGTAAAAGCCAATAGTTCATGTACATTGTACTAAACAACTTTTTTCCCTTTTTGTTTTATGTCATCAACCTTTTTATGGTCAAATGAGCTGCTTCAAAATTTCACTGAGAAATTAGCTTCCTTGCTTCAAGTAACCTGTATGTTTGGCACTACCGTAGTTTTTTAAACTTATAATTGGCATTTAACTTAATTTGTTTTTAGGTTGTTCTTTTTGTCCACTTGCTTTGATCTATAAGTGACTTCTGACCCGTACAAATATATACTTTTTTGGAAAACTTATGTTCTCATAATTTTAACCACATTAACGCTCAAAAAGGCATCAATTCCATAGCCTTTTCTACCTTGAGGTTCTTTTTACAGCATTTATGAGCCAGAATCGCTAATTTAAAGCTAAAAAACTGGCAAACCAAAGAGTTTTAGCTTTTCATAAGCAAAAATGCTATAAAAAATTGCATTTGAAAAGGGCTACCACAATCCATAATAAGAAAAAAAACGCTATTTTACCATGTATTATTTAAAAAAATATTGGCGATTTTCAGGCTTTCAACACTCCCATACTATAAATTGACATGAACTCAGCAACCCCTCCTATTGCTTTCCTGCAACATTTACCGTTTCTGGTGCCGCCACTCTTAATATTTTTAAAGCTTTATCTACAAATATTGCCTCTTACTAATGATCATTAATTGTTCCAATTAAACCCTAATTTTATATTTAACTAAGCTGGAGTATATCGGTTTTTACAACTTTAGGTTTTTAGGTGATGTGACAAAAAAGACAAAAAATAATAAGCTTTACAATGATCAATCTAATGAATTGCAGCTTATAAACGAATAATAAAAAGAAAATTACACAAACACGCACACACTCACCATTCAGCTTCTCAGTTTTAGTACGTCCTTTCCTTTCTTTTTGATCCATAATGAAGTAATTGGTTTCTAAGGCTGTTACAATATATCGTTTTCTTCCAATTAAAACTTTTGGTTTTCCAGTTCAAACAACCAGGCGATCTTAGATTTTAAGTCGACCAATCAAATTCGCTACAGTTTATTAGCAAATTTTTAAAAGCAAGTAGTGTGGATTACAAATGATCAGTTTATGGTGCTTTTCGATAGCATTATATCCAATTTTGAATGATGTAAAACCATAAATTGTACATTGTGATTTATTTTTGGATAAATAGTGTTGGTGGTTGGATTTTTTTTTAGCATTCCAGCAGCTTGAGATTGATTGCGTGATTGGAGAGAGTCACAAGGATTTGATGCCAAACTGGTCTGGTCAGGCTGCTATTATCAGGATCTTCGGGGTCACAATGGAAGGTAATCTCTTGTCTATCACTTCTCTCTCTCTTTTATCTTTCAATAATTTTTTTTGCTCTCTCAATACGAGTTTCAAAGTTAATTTGGTTAAAGCTTAATCAACTTCTGTATGCATTCTGGGGCATCTCCAATTCTATACTTCAAAAGCGCATTACTGGTTTATGTTATGTGTAGGTCATTTGCTGCTTTTAGATACTGGCAATTTATTGTCACTGATCATGCAATTCATTTCATTTGTCCGTACTCTTGTTTGTTTTTCGTTAAGTTCCTTGTATTCCATCAGTGATATAGTCTGGTGTGATGGTTAAATCCGCTCACTTAATCCTAACAAAATGGTATACGGTTATTTGTCAGGATATAGTGTATGCTGTCATGTTCATGGATTTGAGCCTTATTTCTACATCAGCTGTCCTTCCGGAATGTGTCCTGATGATATCTCCCGCTTCCATCAAATTCTCGAGGTCGATAATTTACAACCCTAAAATAGTTTTGTTTTGAAGAAATTATGCTCACATGTACCTTTGTGTATGGCCTTACTTGGGGCAATTATTTGTTTTCTTCAGGGGAAGATGAGGGAGGCAAATAGGAACAGTAAGGTTGCTAAGTTTGTACGGCGGATAGAAACGGTGCAGAGGAGAAGTATAATGTACTATCAGCAACAAGGCCCTCAGCCTTTCCTTAAAATCTTCGTAGCACTGCCTACAATGGTTAGCATCTGCAGAGGTATAGTTTTATCTTTGTTCATTTGACTGTGATTTTATGTTTCAATTTACCAGTGTTTTCTGGCGAGGGGATGTCGGCACCCCCTCGTCCGGACCGATATCAACCCCACATCTGGCGATCCGGGCCTGTCAACCATGGGTAACGCGTCACCCCGGATCTTGATTGGTCGGACCCTATCTAGGCCGGCCCGGAGAAGCTTGTTGAGCACACTTCCCCAATTAATGCTGCTGGTCCCTTGGGGGACCCTTTATGCGTTTCATCGACGTGGCCCAATCACAGGCCAGCCCTGTGGGCCCCGGATGATGAACAGTGCCATTGTCAGAGTCATAAATGACCTGGAGCCGTTGGATCTTTATTAAGCAATGTAGTGATCCAAGGGCTAATAACACCTCTGATCAGACTATAAATACCCCCACTAATACCATTTAGAAGGACACACAAAAATACAGAGAGGAGAGATAAAGCTGAAACAACCCGGACCACCAGAATATTAACCGTGACATCTGACGCCACAACTTGTAACTGGATCATTCCCTCATCCTTAACTATATTCTTACCTTCAACCTATACTGATACTGACTTGATCGTCGGAGAGGGAAAACCTGGTACCAACCCCGGGCCCCTGTTCGTTTCTTGTGCAGGCTTAGAGAGCACCCCGACGACGAAGCAGATACCACCTACGTCAACGACCTTGGAAGATCGGAGCCGACGCGAATAAAATATAAGCCGAGCTTGGGAAGAAAATCAGGCTCGCCATTTTCTCTTGAATATTAATGTTTGTGTATATTGCCTCTATAACCATGGATAAGAGCTTTACTGTCATGCATCATTTTTTTAAGGAAACATAGTACTTTTGTACACCAATTTATAAGTTTTTACTATTAGTACACACTATTGAAAATTGGTACGATAGCAAAAGACTGAGACAATAGCAAAAGATTGAGATAATAGTTTCAAACTTTCAACCAGAAAGCTGCTTGTGTACTAAGCATCAATGTACACAGAATAGAACACTTGAATGCCATTGAAAAATGTAAACATTGGAGCGACTGTGAAGTTTGATTGGTTGGTTACCAACTGTTTGATGTTGTATAGATTGGTTTCGAACTGTGTTTTTATGAAGATGCATTTTATTATTCAGTGTTCTGAATATTTTGCTCGAAACATGATAGGTATCCTTGATAGAGGCATATAGATAACATGCACCATTTTTTGAGGAAACACAGTACTTATGTACACCAATTTATAGTTTTTTAACAATGAGTTCGACTATTGAAAATTAGTAGGACAACAAAATATTGAGACAATAGCAAAAGATTGAGACAATAGCTTCAGTATTTCATTTTAAAAGCTGCTTGTGTACTAAACATCAATATACACCTATGTAGCACGGATACTTCGATTTTTTATTTTTTTGGAGTATCGGATACGGAAACGATACGGATACGCCGATACGATATGGATACGGTATCCGATACGTGATTTGGAGCATCGTTGACTATTTCGAGGTTTGACCAATCTGGATACGTCTTGGGTACGTCTTGGATACGTTTTGGGTATAAAAAAAAAACTCAAAAAAACTATATTTTTTCTCTTTTTTTTAACATTTTTTTCTCAAAAAAAAAATGTAGTAATGGGACAAAAAGTACTTTACAAATTTCATATCTACTTTACCTTTACTAATACACACAAACATATAGATACCCATTAACAAACATATACATATACATTAATATAGAGACAGAATGGGGTATTGCCGGAAAAATATATTTTTTAAGACTAGCTCTCTCCTTTTATTCCCCCTCTCCTGCTATCTATTTTAGCTGCTTTTGGTTTGAATATCTGTTGCTACTTTTTATTATATATAAAATATATATTAATATTTTAATGATTGACGAATCCTAGCCGTATCATATCCTAAATTTTCCAAAAAAACCGTATCCGCGTATCCGTATCGTATCGGATACGATAGTCGAATCCCTATCCGTGCAACATAGATATACACAGAATCAAACAACTGAAATACCATTGAAAAATTTAAACATTTAAGCACCTGTGAAGTTTGATAGGTTGGTTACTCATTGTTTGATTTTGTATAGATTGGTGTAGAACTGTGTTTACATGATTATGCATTTTGTAATTCACCGTTCTGCATGTTTTGCTCGAAATATGACAGGTATTCTTGATAGAGGTATACAGATCGATGGTATGGGTATGAGGAGCTTCATTACTTACGAAAGTAATGTACTTTTCACATTGCGATTTATGATTGACTGCAACATTGTTGGTGGTAATTGGATCGAGGTTCCTGCCGCAAAATATAAAAAGTCATCGAAAAATATGTCCTATTGCCAAATAGAATTCGATTGTCTGTATCCTTTTGCTGAGTCATTTAACATCCTTTACTTCTTTGTCTGCGTTTAATGGTCACCTGTTAATTTTATTTTCATAGACGGTGAATATTTTCTTTACATAATAATATAGTTATTCAGAGTTGATAAGCCATGCCCCGGAGGGGGAGTTCTCAAAAATGGCCCCATTTCGCATATTGAGCTTTGACATTGAATGTGCTGGTCGTAAGGGTCTTTTCCCTGAGCCTACCCACGATCCTGTTATCCAGGTTCGACATTCCCTCTCCATGCTTGTTTTGTCTTTACACTTTACTATTTTGCTTACAAGTTGTTCATTTGGCTGGCCACCATTACAATTAACAAGTACTTTCCCCCCCTTGTTTTCTGGCCTGAAAAAGCTATAAGTTTCAGCTGGGTGAACCCAAACCTTTTTATTTGCCTCCAGTTGGCCAAGCTTATTTTCTTAAAAGTTGTTATCTATAAGCCGACTTCTCTTTCATAGGAACATGCCAAACACTTCTGTTAATCTTGTTAATTGATAAAATGCAGTGGATTAAAAGCAACTTTTGACGGTTTTAAAAATTATTGCCAAAAGGTTGCAAAATATCTATAATTCTGTATTTTTCTTAAAGGTTTGTTTTGGTCCTGTGGTTCTAGAAAAATAGTAGTTTTCAGCCTTACATAGACGCCCCTGTTTCTTAAACGGATCTTTTTTTTTTCATCCTTTTATTTATAACACTGCCTTTACTCGATTTGTATACTTCAATAGAACAAATTCAGACATTTGGATACTGATTGTAATATCACTAATGTGAGGTCTCTGTTTTGTTTTAGGTTGCGAATCTTGTTACTTTGCAAGGACAGGACCAACCATTTGTTCGTAATGTTATGACCCTCAAGTCATGTTCATCGATTGTTGGTGTTGATGTGATGTCATTCGATACAGAGAGAGAAGTGTTGCTGGCTTGGAGGGTATTCAGTTTTCACTTTTTATTATCACTATTTTCAAGGTTGTAATAATCAATTGATAAAGTCAGAGACCGTGTACCTTATGGGATGCTGATTAATTGATTTGGAAAAAAACAAATGACCCCCTACACGCATATATTTCTCTGCTATGGTAGAAAATTAAGTTTGTAGCAGACCTTTATTCCCCACTGTAACTGTGGATGCAGAAAAGTTCAGAAATGGACACAATTAGTAATAGTTGACATAATTCCGTTGGATTGTGTTTGGTGTTTTTGGGTATTTTAGAGTGCTTCCTTTCCTTCTTTCTGTTTACTCTAGGGTTTTGATTAAGATAACCTATTCTCTAGTGCTAAATAAGGGATATAAGGTATTTATTTGTTTGTTGATAATCATCTTCGTCCGCTTCACCGTCTTTTGTTGTTATTGGTATCCGTGGCACATAATAAATATCGTAGTCTTTCATGCGATTTTATTTTTATTCTCTCAAGCAGGATACATTTTTCCACTTCTGCGTGCATTTGCCCAGAGCTCCGCTCTTCCGTGCACCTTTTGTTAGACTGTTGGGGATGTTGAGCTAGTTTGGGTGTGTATAGGGGGCTTGTAGTTAAGGGTTTGCTTCCTTTATGGACTCTTTTGGCCGGATCTATCATTCCCTCAGAAAATATGGAAAAAAGAGCTTGAATGTCTTTTTAATTACTTCATGTGTCTCTTTCATTTTTTCTATCGTGCAAGTTAAATGAGGGTATTCTTTCAAGCTCAAAAAATGTATGTCTTGATATAAATATATGATAGGTGTGTACTTTACATTTACAAAGTTCCCAGAATAAACTGTTCCCATTTGGTATTTTCTAATTTTAATTTGCAGTTGGACTTTTGATTATTTGCAGGACTTCATTCGTGAAGTGGATCCTGATATTATAATAGGATACAACATCTGCAAGTTTGATTTGCCGTATCTCATACAGGTTAATGAGCATTTCCTTCTTTGAGATAATGTTTGTCTTATATATGATGTGAATAGACTTTCATAGATGTGCAATTTGTACCGCCACGAATTTAGCTGCTTAACCTTTATTTCACTGCAGAGAGCTGAGGCTTTAGGAATACCAGAATTTCCGATGCTTGGTCGTGTCAGAAATAGTAGAGCCCGTGTCAAAGACTCGAACTTTTCTTCCAAGTGTTCTTTCTGAGAATTCATTTTTGTATCTTTGCTATTGTTGATAGATTTATAGTAAACCGTTGATCATTGTTCATCTGTAGTCCATGCCGTGCTGAAAGAAATTTGGTCACTTTTATTCAGTTCTCTATTTTGCTATTCTCAGATATTTTGTTTTAACAAGAACATGTGGATTATACTTGATGGAGTTTTTTTTTCTTATCCTTTGTGAGCTCTCCCTTATCAAAGTAAAGAATGTGTTTATTTTTAGTTCTATTCATGACTGCTTTATCTCGTTAAACCTTTTGACGCTACTCGAGGTGGTTATAGTATGTGCATGATCTCATTCTAGCTGGGTTTTTCATCTCCCGCATCAATGAAGGAGACTCCTTCAAGCTTCATAACATATAGGATAAGTACGAATATTGAGAAAGTGGCCCTTACAGTAGGTAAACAGAGATCCTAACAAATTAGGGAACTTCTGGGATCGTAACAAATTATCTTAGTTAAAAACAATAAATAGAATCCTGAATGAAACGATCCTGATATAACTTAAATTAAATTATCTTCAGTTTTAAATATTCTAACTATGGAATCTAAAGAAAAAAGCAAATTTAATTCTAATTATTCTTTGTTTGGTGTTCCTGTATGCTGGATTGCAGGCAATATGGTACAAGAGAAAGTAAAGAGGTGACAGTTGAAGGGAGAGTTCAATTTGATTTACTCCAGGTTTATTCTTCATTCATAATTATCAGTCTCTTTAAAATTGTAATTATGGATTATTTAATCACAATTTTCTGTCCGCCTTCCATTATGTTTGATTGTGCAGGCTATGCAAAGAGATTACAAATTGAGTTCATACTCTTTGTGTCACGCCCCAAAATCCATAAACACGGATACCGAGGCATGACCTTTTTAAAACAAAAGGAAATAGAACCTGTTGGTACGAAATTAAAAAAAATTTAAAAGAAAACACTAATGAGCTAAAGGAACAATTAAACGAATAAATAAAACTGTTTGCCAAACGCGGCTACATGACCAAATGGTTTTGACAACTTATAAAAATTACCAAACGAAAGTAAATTGTCCGTAGGCTACAACCTCAAAATAGAATAAAAATGAAAAGAAAGCGAAAGCCCCAAACCCATGATGTTGCAATGCAACAGCTCTTATCCAAACATGCCAACCTAATTGGTACCTGAAATACAAAATTGTAACGGTGAGTCCCACGCACATAACTAGACGGGACGGCACCACAAACACCGTCACTCCATCCCATAAATGCAAGAGCTCACAAATTCTACAACTACGATAATCGACGTATAAAGAGAAATATAATGACATTCTACAACTACGATAAATTAAATAAATTAAATACACATCAACAACATACATGGACCTCTCACGCCACCTATCCCAGTCCGTAAGGTAGGTCATTCCCTATCCCTTCGGCCGTCATATGTCCCCGGAATTAGGGAGAGACATAGACCATTGCAACATAAAAGTAGATTTATAGTGCGCACTTGGACCTCTCACGCCACTCGTCCCAGTCCGTAAGACGAGTCATTCCCTATCCCTTCGGCCGTCTTATGCCCCCGGAATTAGGGAGAGACATAGACCATTGCTAACATAAAAGTAAATATAGTGCACACTGGGACCTCTAACGCCACTCGCCCCGGTCCGTAAGACGAGTCATTCCCTATCCCCTCGGCCGTCTTCTGTCCCCGGAATTAGGGAGAGACAGAGACCATTGCCACTACAGCTAAATCACAAGGCCTCGGCCAATAATATAAAATCATTCAAATAACACCATCTCATACGTCACTTAACGTAATACAACATAAACCATAATCATATGCACTAAATTCACAACTAGCCAAACGCTATAACAACATAAAATCACTCTCAGGCATTTTAACAAACACCTTGTATGCATAAACTACAATTCACCATTATTCAACATAAATTCATCCAATTTCATCAATAACTATATAATCACATAATCAACGCATATAACACGCAACCCATTAATATTATCATTAATCCGAAATCAAAAGACTAAATCCACAACTAATCCAAAACCAAATAAGTGAATTAAAAATATAACAAATAATAAACCCAATTAACCAATTAAGAACATATTTAATATAAAAGGCAAAAACCCCCAATTAACAATAATCGTAAAACATAATCCTAACATACACCCTCGTCTAGTCGCAATGGATAACCCCCGTTACCTTAGAGCGTAGTGGAGATGCTTTCGGTATGAGCCCGCTAATGGTGGTTTTTCTTCTTCTTCTCTCTTTTCTCTCTTTTTCTCTCTCTTGGCTGATTTTAGGTTTAAAGAATGAAAAGTGGCTGATTTTAGGTTTAGAAAAAAACTGTTTTTACAAAGTTTGTGGAAGCGAACTATTTGGTCCCCAAAGTTCTAAAAGCTAACTCTTAATCCAAAAATATTGTTTTATTACTCAAAAATAACAAATCTTTAGAAACAAATCTATTGGGTCCTTTTTATTAGTAAAATTAGTAACATGTTTTAAAAATAAAGTTTTTCGGAAGAGTTTCGGTTTTTGGCTAAAAATTAGTCGAGTGACCGGTTTTTGGTAAAATTTGTATAAAACGTTTTTGGATAAATTAATTTCTAATTAAAAACACTTATAAAAATACGGGATGTTACAACTAACCCTCCTTAAAAGAATTTCGTCCCGAAATTTCCCTTCTAAACAACTATACCCAGAAATGATAAACTTATAAAAACAAGGCCATAAAAATTCTAAACGTACAATAAGATCATAAGAATTTAAATGCACAATACGGGTCATAAATCAAAAAAAATAAAATACGCAAGGTTCACAACCCGTAACAACTCCATAACTCAAATAAGATAAACTCCAGATAATGCACCATGTAAGAATAACCGCCTGTATACAATATCTAACAGAATAAAAGACAACAATGTAAAACAAGCGGCTGCAACATAAAAGTCAATAAAGTAAACTAAGTTGACATGCTTCTACCTCAACAACTCCATGCATCTACAAATCCCAAATATGGTAAACAGCTATATGCAATATCAAACATAATAAAAGACAACTCAACAACTCCGTAAACTCTAGGCGTTATAACAAAAATAAACTCCAAAATCTAGGCGTCACAACCCTTCCCCGATAAAGGAATTTCGTCCCGAAATTATAAAGCATCTAAAGAATAGTACCTAAAGAAAAGTCGAGATTAGGATATTTCCTCTTCATCTCATCCTCGCGTTCCCAAGTTGCCTCCTCGGCCCCGTGGTGTTTCCAAACCACCTTTACCAGTCTAATAGTATTTCCTCGAAGTTCCTTCTCTTGTACATCGATAATCTTCATAGGACCCACTTCGTAGGTCACATCCGCACTAACCTCAATGTCCTCAAAGTCCACCACGTGTGAAGGGTCATGATGATACTTTTTCAACATTGACACATGGAACACCGGGTGAACCCCCGCCAACTTTGGTGGCAAGTCCAACCGATATGCAACTTCTCCAACTCGGTCCACAATCTCAAATGGTCCGATAAATCTCGGGCTCAACTTTCCTTTAGAACCAAACCTCATAATCCCCTTCCTGGGCGAAACTCGCAAAAATACGTGATCCCCCTTTTCGAACTCCAATGGTCTCCTCCTCTTATCCGCATAACTCTTTTGTCTACTTCGAGCCGTCTCAAGCCTTTGCCGAATTAACTTAATCTTTTCGGTCGTTTCTTGAATCAATTGCGGTCCTAGCATTTCCGCTTCTCCCACCTCGGTCCAACACACCGGAGACCTACACGGCCGCCCGTATAAAGCCTCGAAAGGTGCCATGCCAATACTAGCTTGAAAGCTATTATTATACGCAAACTCAACTAAGGGTAGATGGCTCTCCCAACCTCCCTTAAAGTCGTTCACACACGCACGCAACATATCCTCTAGCACTTGGATAGTCCGCTCCGATTGTCCATCCGTTTGGGGATGGAACGTCGTACTCATTGTCAACTTGGTCCCTAAGGCATTTTGTAATGCGCCCCAGAACCTCGACACAAACCTCGCGTCTCGATCCGATACTATCGAAATAGGCACCCCATGAAGTCTAACAATTTCTTTAATATACTTCCGTCCCAAGATTTCCACCGAATTCGTCATCTTAATCGCAATGAAGTGTGCGGATTTGGTCAAACGGTCGACCACAACCCACACAGCGTCATTCCCGCTTACCGACTTAGGTAAGTTGGTCACAAAATCCATTGCTATCCTTTCCCACTTCCATTCCGCTACCGGTAATGGTTGGAGCATACCCGCCGGCCTTTGGTGTTCCGCCCAACAAGTTAGGCACTTGCTAACATATGAAGCTACATCCCGTTTCATTCCGGGCCACCAAAACTGTCTTTTCGCATCATGATACATTTTCGTCCCGCCGGGATGAACGGCTAATCGGGAGTGGTGAAACTCCTTTAATACTTCGTTCCTCATGTTTTCTGTCACATAAGTCCTTCCCTTAAAGCGTAGTCCTCCATCGGTTCCTTTTGTCCAACCCTCTAATCCTTCGCTCGAACTTATCTGTTTCTCAAAGTTCTCCACTTTCTCATCCCCATCTTGTGCTTCCAGAACCTTACTCACAAGTTCCGGTTGTACCACTATTGTGTACAAAGTCTCCACATTAACATGTCCCAACTCCAAGTCGAACTCGTTCACATTTCCCATCATCCTCCATTCGTCGATCGCCACATGCGCTAAGGTCGCATGAGACTTTCGACTCAAAGCATCCGCCACTACATTGGCCTTTCCCGGGTGGTAGTGCAAGTCGTAGTCGTACTGTTCCAGATATTCCATCCATCGTCGTTGTCGCATATTTAAATCCCGTTGGGTAAAAATATGCCCTAAGCTCTTGTGATCCGAGAACACTTCGAACTTTTCCCCGAACAGATAATGTCTCCATACCTTCAACGCATGAACTATTGCCGCTAGCTCCAGGTCATGAGTCGGATAGTTCTTTTCGTGAATCTTTAGTTGTCGCGAAGCATATGCGATAACCTTTCCGTCTTGCATCAAGACGCAACCCAAACCTTCCTTCGAAGCATCGCAATACACTTGATAACCCTCCCCTTGCTCAGGAATAACTAGTATGGGAGAACTAGTCAACCGCTTCTTGAGCTCTAAGAAAGCTTTCTCGCAAGCCTCACTCCATACGAACTTCACCCCCTTCTTGGTAAGGTAAGTCATTGGAGTCGCCAACTTTGAGAAATCCTTGACGAACCGTCGATAGTATCCCGCTAAACCCAAGAAACTTTGAATCTCGAACACATTCTTCGGTTGTTCCCATTTCGAAACTGCCTCAATTTTCGTCGTGTCCACCTTTACCCCTTCTTCCGAGATCACATGTCCCAGAAATTTCACCTCATTTAGCCAAAACTCACATTTGCTAAATTTTCCGTAAAGTTGGTGCTCCCTCAACGTGAGCAACGCTAAACGGAGATGCTCCTCGTGTTCCTCTCTTGAACTCGAGTAAATCAAAATATCGTCGACAAAGACCACCACAAACTTGTCGAGATACTCCTTAAAGATTCGATTCATTAACTCCATAAATGCCGCCGGCGCATTAGTTAACCCAAACGGCATGACCACAAACTCATAGTGACCATACCGAGTCCTAAATGCCGTTTTCGAAATATCCTCATCCTTCACCCTCAATTGGTGATAGCCTGATCGCAAGTCGATTTTGAAAAGAACGTCGCTCCTTTCAGTTGGTCAAACAAATCGTCGATTCGAGGTAGTGGGTACTTATTCTTAATAGTCACCCTATTTAGCTTTCGATAGTCGATGCACATCCTCATCGATCCATCCTTCTTTTGCACAAATAAGGCCGGTGCCGCCCACGGTGACGTACTCCGCCTAATAAACCCCTTTTCTAGCAGTTCTTCTAATTGCTTACTTAACTCCTTTAACTCAGCCGGTGCCAATCGATACGGGGAAATGGCTATTGGTGCCGTTCCCGGTACCAATTGGATAGAAAAATCTAACCCTCTTTTCGGTGGTAACCCCGGTAGATCCTTTGGAAACACATCTCTAAAGTCGTCCACTACGCGTGGCCATATTTCCACTTCCTCGTCGTTCTCCACTATCGAGAGACTAGCCAAAAGACAAGACAGGTTGCCCACAACCCGCTTGGAATAATAAGGAATAGAAGAAAGGGTAGTGTCCCTTTCCCCACGAAAGAACACCTCATCTCCGGATGAAGTTGTAAGGAAAATTTTTCGTCGAACACAATCGATGAAAGAGTTGAAATGAACCAACCAGTCCATTCCAAGGATCACGTCGAATCCTGACATCTCGATGACAACTAAATCATATATAAACACGTGGTCCGCGACCACCATCTCGCAAGACCGACACACTCGGTCCAACACAACTCGACCCCCAACAGGAGTCTCTACAACAATCGGGTTATCTAGAACCCCAATTTCTAACGACAAAGACTCAACTAGACTTCTAGATATAAAAGAACGCGACGCCCCCGTATCGAAAAGAACATGTGCCCAGGATGAGCACACAAGAACCATACCTTGTACATTTGCCGGATCTCCTTGGTTTGGCAATTGTGGCAAGGCAAATTGGCGAGCTTGGATTGGTGGGTTTCCTTGCGGTCCTCGATTTCCCCCATGATTCCCTCGGTTTCCCGGGCCCTGATAGCCTCCTCGGTAGTTCCCACGGTTTCCCCCTCCTTGGTGGTTACCTCGAAACCCTCCCCCTTGGTTCCCAGGTAATTGGTGTGGTGGTACGAATCCTGGTCCTCTTGGTGGTGGTGGTGGCAACCTAGGTTGGTTAAAAGGTCGGTTGGTGTCGATTCTTCCTTGTCCCCCGGGACAAACCCTTGCCGTATGTCCCATTCGGTTGCATGTCCTACATTGGACCCTAGGGCACTCGAATTGTCGATGGCTCGTGTCTCCACAGTGGAAACACGCTCCCCTTATCATGACGTTTGTCGGTGGTGGATTAAAAATCCTCTCTCCTCTTCCCGGTTGTTGAAATCGCGAATTATTCGCCATATCCCAAGTCCGCTTCTTCTCTTCCCTCGGAGCATTTCCGGTTTTCGATTTCTCCGAGATTCGCTTGTTATGGAGTAGAGCTCCTTCCACAGCTTGGGCTGATTTTACCAATTCATTATAGTTGACCTGTCGAGCCGATGCCAATTGTAACGAGATGGTCGGATTCAACCCCTTCATGAATCTCCTACATCTTTCTGCGCCCCCTATAACAGATTCTGGGGCATACCTCGAGAGTGAGGTAAACTTTAGCTGGTATGCTTGAACGGTCATACCCCCTTGATATAGTTCCTCGAAACGCCTCCTCATTTCATCCTTATAAGAATCAGGAAGAAACTGGCGATTAAACAATTCGATGAACTCATTCCATTCGAAGTTGCTTATGTCGTAAGTATCCACGATTCCCAACCACCATTTCCGTGCTTCACCCTTTAGGTGAAACTGAGCCATATTCATTCGTTGCTCCCCATTTACTATCCCTGCAGCCGATAAATATTTCTCCATTTCGTCCACCCATCCCTCAGCTATGGATGGTTCACCTACCCCATCGAAAGTCGGAGCCCCCAATCGAGTGAAGTTAAGCAATCCATTGTTGCTTGAACTCCCAGCTTGTGCATTCTGCACCATCATTTGCACCACCTTCTGAAGGTCGGTCATCACTTGATTAGCATTGACCGTTTCCGGTTCAGGTGCAAAAGTCTCTTCTTCTTCCTCATTCACCTCCTCATCTACATTCTCAACCTCTACCTCCTCGGGTTGCTCAGGTGGTGGGGCACTAGTGTTACCTCTTCCCCCACGACCTCCAGCAGCCCTTCTTCCTCTAGTTGTTCCTCTGCTCCTTGGAGCTCTTCTTACTCTTCCACTTGACCCACCTCGGGTAGCCGCACCGCTTGATGGTGATGCGCCCCCGCGTGTAGCTGGTCTCCTTCCACTAGTCCTTGTGGTAATAGCCATTACTACATACATTTAAAACCAACACTTTAGTTGTCTTACTCGACACTACTACTCATACATGTATATTCATACATGATAGAAGCTCGGTTTACAACTCAATCACTTTATCAAGCTTTCTAAGGTTCAAAAACTGATTTTTACGAATTCTCAATTTCGACGATATAACGCTTTGACTTTTCCAAAAATAGAAAATGAAAATTCTGAAACGCCAGAAAGATAGAGTACGGAAAAACGAAGCCAACGCTTCAAGCGGAATCAGAATCGGAGTTAAAACGAAGAAGTTATGAGCTTTCGAAGTATAGCAGAAAAACCGCAAAATTACCAGAATTCGACCGGTCGTTTTGACAGAAGACCGATCGTTTTTTGGTCCAGTAGCGTCTGAAAAAATTCTGAAAAATTTCGACCGATCGTTTTGACAGAAGACCGATCGTTTTTTGGTCCAGTAGCGTCTGAAAAAATTCTGAAGAATTTCGACCGATCGTTTTGACAGACGACCGATCGTTTTTTGGTCCAGTAGCGTCTGAAAAAATTCTGAAGAATTTCGACCGATCGTTTTGACAGACGACCGATCGTTTTTTGGTCCAGTAGCGTCTGAAAAAATTCTGAAGAATTTCGACCGATCGTTTTGACAGACGACCGATCGTTTAACTGCAGAAAACTATCGACACAAAAACATAAAATTCCTCAATGATTATTTATTCTATTCATGGAACATATCACAACACATCATTCTAATCCATAACATTTATACGAACAACATCGATTCGCATATAATATTCATTAACACACAAGTTAATAATTTAGAAAACACATTACGTAAGACCATCGACTACACAATTCTCGCACTCTAATACTTCGCTACTACCAGACATGCAAACTTATACCTCATACACATCATATAAATCTACACACGCATACAATCAACACAAAAATACGAGGGATAACCCATCACGATACGTTATCCTAAAGCACCCGAGCGTCCTCGCATACTCTAAAGTTCCACATCGCTAAGGTATTCCTTCACACATACCGACGAGAGATCTACCCACTAGTTTGGCGAGCCGGGATCAACAAGCGTCCTCATTGTCCCCAACTTGCCTCACATGTGGACTTTCCTTTCATCAAAAACTACAAAATTCTATCTACATGTCTTAAGCTAAATGCAACCCCCCGTTTTAGAAAAAGTTTTATTTTTGGAAAAAGTTTTGTAAAAATGATACGATGGATCTTGGTCCAATGGTTACCCATCTTCCCGTCGTCCCAAAGTATACAAGAACCTAGTTAGCTCTGATACCAACTTGTCACGCCCCAAAATCCATAAACACGGATACCGAGGCATGACCTTTTTAAAACAAAAGGAAATAGAACCTGTTGGTACGAAATTAAAAAAAATTTAAAAGAAAACACTAATGAGCTAAAGGAACAATTAAACGAATAAATAAAACTGTTTGCCAAACGCGGCTACATGACCAAATGGTTTTGACAACTTATAAAAATTACCAAACGAAAGTAAATTGTCCGTAGGCTACAACCTCAAAATAGAATAAAAATGAAAAGAAAGCGAAAGCCCCAAACCCATGATGTTGCAATGCAACAGCTCTTATCCAAACATGCCAACCTAATTGGTACCTGAAATACAAAATTGTAACGGTGAGTCCCACGCACATAACTAGACGGGACGGCACCACAAACACCGTCACTCCATCCCATAAATGCAAGAGCTCACAAATTCTACAACTACGATAATCGACGTATAAAGAGAAATATAATGACATTCTACAACTACGATAAATTAAATAAATTAAATACACATCAACAACATACATGGACCTCTCACGCCACCTATCCCAGTCCGTAAGGTAGGTCATTCCCTATCCCTTCGGCCGTCATATGTCCCCGGAATTAGGGAGAGACATAGACCATTGCAACATAAAAGTAGATTTATAGTGCGCACTTGGACCTCTCACGCCACTCGTCCCAGTCCGTAAGACGAGTCATTCCCTATCCCTTCGGCCGTCTTATGCCCCCGGAATTAGGGAGAGACATAGACCATTGCTAACATAAAAGTAAATATAGTGCACACTGGGACCTCTAACGCCACTCGCCCCGGTCCGTAAGACGAGTCATTCCCTATCCCCTCGGCCGTCTTCTGTCCCCGGAATTAGGGAGAGACAGAGACCATTGCCACTACAGCTAAATCACAAGGCCTCGGCCAATAATATAAAATCATTCAAATAACACCATCTCATACGTATAAATATTAAGGCCTCGGCCAATAATATTATACTATTCAACTAACATAAACTCATACGTCACTTAACGTAATACAACATAAACCATAATCATATGCACTAAATTCACAACTAGCCAAACGCTATAACAACATAAAATCACTCTCAGGCATTTTAACAAACACCTTGTATGCATAAACTACAATTCACCATTATTCAACATAAATTCATCCAATTTCATCAATAACTATATAATCACATAATCAACGCATATAACACGCAACCCATTAATATTATCATTAATCCGAAATCAAAAGACTAAATCCACAACTAATCCAAAACCAAATAAGTGAATTAAAAATATAACAAATAATAAACCCAATTAACCAATTAAGAACATATTTAATATAAAAGGCAAAAACCCCCAATTAACAATAATCGTAAAACATAATCCTAACATACACCCTCGTCTAGTCGCAATGGATAACTCCCGTTACCTTAGAACGTAGTGGAGATGCTTTCGGTATGAGCCCGCTAATGGTGGTTTTTCTTCTTCTTCTTCTTCTCTCTTTTCTCTCTTTTTCTCTCTCTTGGCTGATTTTAGGTTTAAAGAATGAAAAGTGGCTGATTTTAGGTTTAGAAAAAAACTGTTTTTACAAAGTTTGTGGAAGCGAACTATTTGGTCCCCAAAGTTCTAAAAGCTAACTCTTAATCCAAAAATATTGTTTTATTACTCAAAAATAACAAATCTTTAGAAACAAATCTATTGGGTCCTTTTTATTAGTAAAATTAGTAACATGTTTTAAAAATAAAGTTTTTCGGAAGAGTTTCGGTTTTTGGCTAAAAATTAGTCGAGTGACCGGTTTTTGATAAAATTTGTATAAAACGTTTTTGGATAAATTAATTTCTAATTAAAAACACTTATAAAAATACGGGATGTTATACTTTGAATTCCGTTTCAGCTCACTTTCTTAATGAACAGGCAAATTACCTTACATTTATTCCAATATTTAATGTTCATCTTTTGTTCTAGTTTCGTAAAGATTTGAACAATTTTTTTTAAAAAAAAGAAGACTACGTTCCAACATTTTTTTAAAATTTTCTACTCTGTATTGACATGTCCTTGGTCCATGTGAATTCGCTTTTGTTCAACCGCATACCATTCCAGAACAAGTGTCGCTCTTAGTGAAAAGAGCACCCTCAAGATTTCAATTTGATTTTCCCTCAGCTACTTGAAGCAACGATTTGTTTAGCATGTCCTTTTGTAGTGAGTCTAAACGACATCGTTTGAAAGTCAAATGACTCGTACCAAGTGACACATGTTTTGTTGTCCTTATGTCCTCCTTGTTTCACTCATTTTGCTAGTGAGATAAGTCATGATTAGGAAAATACCCTCCCAGATTTAATTAATCAACAGTACTAGCTAAGTGGCACTGAGTACTTGTTCTTCATGTTGTTCATGTTGGAAAACTTATTTTTTATGTCTATTGAAATTGCAATGTAGGGAACAAAAACAAAACGTTTTAATTGATTTGGGTTATTTAATTATGCACTTTACTTTTAAATAATTGATATTGATTCTAGAATTTACATGCTCAAGCGAATATAGGATTTGGAGCCCTCATCATGTCATTGTTGTGCTATTTTTATTGTTATTTTGCCTTTGTAGTCTCCCAAATTTGTATATCAATCTTTTAAGAATTAGTAACAAACTGTTGGGCCCTCGGGAAACGAGGCTTTGTATTAAGGATATAAATGTTGATCTGTCTTCCTTATTTCTTTCATTTCTACCACAGAAAGAAGATGTCCATCACTCGATTATATCTGACCTTCAGAATGGAAATGCAGAAACAAGGAGGCGTCTGGCTGTCTATTGTTTGAAGGTGCAACTTACATCTTTGTAGTCGTTATATTTTCCTGTATGGCTCTTTAAGTTTCTTTTTGAGAAGCAATTCTGAAGAAAATTTGAAATAACACAAACAAATAGATTCATTGCCTTTCTTTGTTATGAAATTGTAAAATTCGATATGGAGGTCCTAGGAAAGTTGTCAAAGGGGTGCAACTTAGAATTGAATTATAAAGAAATTATAGACAAAATGGCTTTAGCTGACCTATTCTATTGTTTAAGGCTCTGCCTATATTTTTTGGAAAACTTTCGCCCTATCTTTTTTATGACGCCCGATGTTTTTTGAAAACTTCACATTCCAGCATTGTTTTGTCTAAATTAGGGTACTTATTTTATTCTTAGAGTAGACTTTTTTCTTGATTTGCTTCACCAAGTACATTTTTCAGATGATCTATGTAATGTCTTGAGATTTTTATGACTTTTATATCAGTTTCACATGATCTTTTTGATTTCGTGGGGGAAAGATTAAACAATACTACTTATCAGTTTAATAAAGGAATATATATCCTTGAATAAACTTTGACTTCAACTATTACCTGTTTCGATACGTGTTAGGAGATGTAGGAAGGTGCTAAATTCCTGTCACATGATACTTCTACAGTTTCACTTCTTAAAACTACTGGATTGGTGTTTAGATTTCTTTACCATGGGAGAATTTGTTTTGAACACCACCCGTTTGAAATAAATTATTCATAATGTATCTACTTAATCTTCTTTATGCACGAATTTGAATTCAAAAGACGAGCAGTGTTCTGCTGAAAAGCAATTTATATTGGAAATAAATATAACGACCTTAAAAACTTTGTGATGAGAAAGTAGTTGTGAGGTATACCTATCGATGTAAAGCACTACCAATCTAAGGGTGATATATTTTCTTGTGTCAAGTGGTGAAGCAATATTATCTTGTTGAGCTTCTATGATCTATTTGCAGGATGCCTATCTACCGCAGCGTCTTATGGATAAATTAATGCTCATTTATAATTACATAGAGATGGCTCGTGTCACAGGTGTTCCCATATCATTTTTGCTATCAAGAGGACAAAGTATTAAGGTACTAACTGTTAGTTGATTGGTGGTAGAGGCTTAACTATATTGGATTATAAATATTTGATAATGATTACTTTTTAGGTGCTTTCTCAACTTCTACGAAAGGCCAGGCAAAAGAATTTAGTTATTCCAAACGTGAAGCAGGCAGGCTCTGAGCAAGGAACTTATGAAGGTGCAACCGTAAGTAGTATGCTTATTCTTATGCCACTGGATCTTTCTTATCATTTGAAACTTTTTATCTAGACCCATTTTCTTTTCTAAACATGAACAACAAAAATGTCTAGTATTATTATTTTTTCTTCACTGAAAGAATGAATAGGGACCACCAGGTGCCACACAATTTTGTGGAATTTTTTTCATGGCGTCATGCTAAAATCACAAATGAAGAAATTCTGATGTTTAATTATAATGAACATCCATTTTTGGCTGCTCATAATTATGATCGATATTAACTGACTTATTAAGACTGAGACACATATGACCAGAATCATTCTGTGGACATTTCTTTTTAATGTTCAAGTCATATGAATTTTTCTTACACTTACAATTACCCCTGTCTTCTTACTAGTCTTTTTCATGTGATCTGACTTTTGCATTATGCAGGTTTTGGAGGCTAGGGTAGGATATTTTGAGAATCCAATTGCAACACTTGATTTTGCATCTTTATATCCATCCATTATGATGGCTTATAACTTGTGCTATTGCACCCTGGTAAAATCCTCTCTTTGTTGATTAATATCTTCAAATTGTTGATTGAGACTCGAAGTCAATTTAATGGAGTGTTTTTCCTTATTAAGTAATTCAGTATCTTCTTTTGTAAGGATTTGATTGTGTTGTTGATATGATTATTTGACTATAGGTGAGACCTGAAGATGTTCATAAGCTAAATCTCGCTCCAGAAAGTTTCAACAGAACTCCTTCCGGGGAAATATTTGTGAAATCAAATTTACAAAAGGTAAAATGAAGTTAACAGTCCCCTATCTACATGTCAATGTTTTGCTTGAATTTAAATTACCTAAAATAGTGTCGATTTCATTACAGGGAATACTGCCAGAGATTCTTGAAGAACTTTTAGCCGCTCATAAAAGAGCTAAAGCTGATCTCAAGGTTCATTTTTTAATTAGTTTTCTTTGATTTTCCATTTTTCCAACTTTCTTAATATCCAACACCAATGATTGGTTGTCTGGCATCGAACTTGATGTGGTGCTTTTATTTTGGAATTCTTTGAGATATTGTTGGATATGTCTTTTTACTGGGAGTACCATCTTTAGTTTGATTAGATTTTATTAGAACATATGTAAACATTGACAAAGATTTATCCGGTTTCCATCTTCTATCTTTAATAGTACCACTACATATAAAATTTAATGTCTCTTAATGATTAACAGTGAGAAGTTTTCTTTGTTTTTGGTTGTTAGGATGCAAAAGATCCTGTTGTGAAGGCTGTACTTGATGGTCGACAATTGGCTTTAAAGGTAAATCATGTTCTTCAAAATTTCATAATCTTTTTGCATTCAACTGTGTTTTAAGTCTTTTATAGCCCGTGACATCTATTATGCTGTACCATTCTCCAACAGCCTAATACCTGTCGAGTAAATTAGTCTTTAGTGACCTGGGTTTTGGCCTATTTTAGGATAAGTGACCTAAGTTTTTTTTATTTCGGTTTTGTGACCTAAGTTTAACTTTGTTAGCATTTAGTGACCTGTCATCCTATTTTTCAAAAAAAAAAACACATTTCTTGCTAAAAAGACTAAAATACCCTCATTAAACTGAAATTTTCCTCCAAAATCTGAGGGTGTTTTAGTCCTTTTAGCAAGAAATATGTTTTTTTTTTTGAAAAATAGGATGGCAGGTCACTAAATGCTAACAAAGTTAAACTTAGGTCACAAAACCGAAATAAAAAAAACTTAGGTCACTTATCCTAAAATAGGCCAAAACCCAGGTCACTAAAGACTAATTCACCCATACCTGTCATACTGTTACCTTTTCAGATAAGTGCAAACTTTGTATATGGGTTTACAGGCGCTACAGTTGGGCAATTACCATGCTTAGAGATATCTTCGAGTGTCACAAGCTATGGTATCTTATTTGGATTCCTACTACAATCTAGTACTGTTTCTAATCTGTACGTGTGTGTGTGTGTTGAGGGGGGCTTAGTAATAGTCTGTTGTGTATGAACTATTAGAGCTGTGCTCATGAGCTAATTCCTTTTTTTACTCACTCTTTGAAGGTAGACAAATGATTGAGCACACAAAGAGACTTGTGGAGGACAAGTTTAATACACTTGGAGGATATGAATTCAATTCTGAGGTATATATCCTTCACATCACTCTTTTCTGCTTGCAATTACCCTAAACAACAGTCATTTAGCTGAACAACTCTGCTACTCCCCCCTGGCCCCTACACCTTTTCCTGCTACTCCTTTCTTCTGAAATTATACTCTTTAATTACAGCAGTTAATTAAGGTTAGTTGGGAAAAACATATATAAAATCGGTTCTGTTTTCTATGATTCTATCTCAGGTTATATATGGAGATACAGATTCTGTGATGGTACAATTCGGGGTGCCAACTGTTGAAGCAGCTATGAACTTGGGCAGAGAAGCTGCTGATTACATCAGTGGGACTTTCATACAAGTGCGTTTAACAACTCTATTTTCTTGTTTTCTTTTTCCCTTTTTTAGTGTATCCAAGTTCATGAATTGTATTCAGTAGATGAACTAATGACTAGTCTCTAACATGGTCAAGTTTATATAATGTAGTTTATCCCCTACATCCCATTAAACGTGTTTCATCAGTTGCCTCCTAAAATTGAAGCCTATTTGGTTTCATGTGATTGGTAAAACTTTTAAATACTCTGTCTATGAAGCTCTTTTGAGGGAGTTCTTTAATAACTGAGAAAGAACTTACATGCATTCACATGTTCATATATTGTTTGTGAATGTTAAAAGAATCTAAAAAGAACTTTGTCACTGCAAATACCATCAAATTCTATCCTGTCCTATAATTGGGACTTCTTTTGAGTTGTTTCCAGCTTTTACTCGTTTAAATTGAAATAAATAACCCTGTCTAACAACCTGTGACACTATTTCTTTTGTAAAAGAACTAGGTTATTTATAGCAAACTCTTAACTTTCGGTGTCTTTCTTTATAATGTTTGTCTTTAGCCCATCAAATTAGAGTTTGAGAAGGTGTATTACCCGTATCTACTGATCAGCAAAAAGAGATATGCGGGTTTATTGTGGACAAACTCAGACAAGTTTGATAAAATGGATACTAAAGGTGAGATTTAAGGCTGTTTGACTTTCAGTATTGAATTTGCCTTTGTTAATTTTTAATTATTTTTTAAAACTTTGGTGGCCAGGCATTGAAACTGTTAGAAGGGACAATTGCTTGTTGGTTAAAAATCTGGTAACTGAATGCCTTCATAAGATACTGATAGACAGGAATATTCCTGGCGCTGTTCAGTATGTTAAAAACACCATATCAGATCTTCTCATGAATCGCATGGATTTGTCTCTTCTGGTTATTACCAAAGTAAGAATCTGACTGCATGTTTTTCGTGCGTGTTTGTTTAGATGTTATTCTCGGACCATCTTTGTCACTCCCTTGTTTGTTATGAACATTACCTTTTATTTTTTGATAATAATAAGCCCTCACTGTGGAGGTATCCTCACTTTAAAGGCGAGGATCAAACCCTGGTGCGCAGAGTATATTAAGGTTCTAACCATGTTGGACAACTCGCATTAGATAACTTATAAATCTTGTTTAGGTCTAAAATATATATTACCAACATGCCAGATATTCAATGCTGTCCTGTATTAAAGACTGTTTTATGTTACAGGGTCTGACAAAAACAGGGGATGATTATGAAGTAAAGACAGCACATGTTGAACTTGCTGAGAGGATGCGGAAGGTAGTAACACGTTAATTAGTGCTAAACTTGATTTTACCTTGTCTGGTGCATACTTGTCTCATTGTTCGTCCAACCACGGGGTTGAGATGTGATGAAATTAATTGGATATATTCTCCAGAGCAATTTTCGTAGCCTTTACTAAAGAATAGTACTATACTTTGTTACTCTGCTGAGTTTGTTATTTGTCCGAACTCAATTAAACATTCTGTAACACTTGGTATATCATGTGCGCTCCTTCCTTCTGTTTGGCATTTTAGTGTGAGGTGTATGGGCTTTAGGTTTTTAACATGGTTTAGAGCAAGCTAGTGTAATGCGGTTATTGTTGTTTTGTTTTGCTAAACTCGTGTATAACCACTTGTTGGGTATTTATGGGGTATAAGAAATACTTCTTAAGTTCTAGACTCTGATGGTATGCATGTTTGAAATTTGAAACAAATATTCTTTATAACATTTTTAAAATATTGCAGAGGAGATTATATTTTATGAAATAACCAATCCATACCCCTAATTTCATTGCAGTAGATGGGAGTTTCCATTAGTTTTTTTTAGTTTGTTTTGGTCATCAAAATTTACACCTAAGAGTTGAGAAGTCAATAGGCATAGATTGAAAGCTATGAAAGTGATTGTACTCCATCCTGGAAAATCAAAGATATAGACAGTGGAAACTCCGAGTCATTGTAGACCAGAAGAAGACCTTATTTTTGCTTCTCCACAGTTCTAAATCTATAAGAAGTTGTAGACTGTTTTAAGCGTATGCAGACCAGTAGGAACAAGCGTTAAACAACGTGTGTGCAGTCATTTATTTTTTGTTCAAATTATTGTTCTTACGGCTCATTGTAAGTGTCTTTTCATTCACCTCGAGATGCAAACCTGTAAGTTACTAACATTGGTGGCAGATATTGCTTTTCTAAAACTTTTGACCATTAGTTTGTTTAACAAACTGCTGTCTTGGTTATTCAATTTTTTGGCCCCAATGCAACTTTTTTTTATATAGAGCATTTATGAGGAAACATGGTGCTGAAGAGTTGACAACTTCACAAATTCGGATTTTACTTGTTGCATATGTTTGTTAATTATCTATTAAACATATAACGTTCATGATGGTGGATTAGGTTTAACAAAAACTAAAACACACTCTAACATTTCAAATCTATCTTCTATATTCCCACAGTTAAGTTGGAAAATGAAATACTAGCGTAGTTATGACAACGTAATTCTAGTGATTTTTACCATCTCCTATATCCATCTATATAATCTTTTATCAATGTGATAACTTTATAGTTCGAGTAAAAACATCGAATTTTTTAATTTTAATGCTGATGATCTTTCTGGAAAAAGTATCTTGACGTCTCTATGTTCCTAGGCATATCCAAACATGTTTTGTATTTCGATATATATCCATGTTTTTGATGTGTATCCAACATGAAGCCGAGCAAATCCCACACAAGTATTATCTGTTTGAGTATCTGGTGCACATTTGTGAGTTCTTGGAGGAGCCTGTACATTGTAGCTGTATACTGAACTTTTACTACTCCTAAAAGGTTGTATATATACAGACCTCCAGCTGACAAGTGGAGAGTTGTTCAACCAAGTTTGCCAGTTTATTAATTTTCAAGTTCAATTGGCGTTTTGATGTTTCTATGGGCCTTAGTATCAGAACTTTCAGAGCCATTTCTTAAATCCAGTCAACTAAATAACGTTTACCTTGTTTTGATGGACAGAGGGATGCAGCTACTGCTCCAAATGTTGGGGATAGAGTGCCTTATGTCATTGTGAAGGCTGCAAAAGGTGCCAAGGTAAAACAAATATTATAAAAAAATATTTTATGTTTATTCAGCGAGGCAGAAATCCATTTCTGTTTGATGATACCAGGCTTATGAAAGGTCAGAAGATCCTATTTACGTACTGGAAAACAACATACCTATAGACCCACAGTACTACCTTGAAAATCAAATAAGCAAGGTTGGTAGACTTTATTTTATTTTGCAAGTTTTTGTGCTTATCCTTGGCTTTGGTTGATATTGAAATTTCTCATGCAGCCACTTCTACGGATTTTTGAGCCGATTATGAAAAATGCTAGTAAGGAACTTCTTCATGGTAGTCACACGAGATCTATCTCTATCTCAACTCCTTCAAATAGTGGCATAATGAAGTTTGCTAAGAAGCAACTTACTTGCATTGGATGCAAGGCCCTAATCAGGTCAGCTTAAATGCTACTCCCTCCTTCCTATAACAATAGCGCAATTTTCTTTTTAGCCTTGTTATTCCTTTTATGAACTTATTTATTAGCTTTGTAATCGACACACACACACACATAAAAAAACACATTATGTTTAGACATCAATCACAACCCTTCATTTACTTTTAATGGTCAAGATTAGTTCATCTAATAACAAGAATAAACACTAAAATTCCTTCTTTTTTTCCTGGAATCTTTCTTTCTCACATCTATGTTCTTCATGGAAATTCCTCTACTTTAATCCTTTCTTTTAGATTTTCTAAAATTCTCATTTAGGTTAACATAAAAATTCAAATCTCTGTTATTTAAGACTAATCCTCTTTAAGGGCTTCTGATTTGTTATTTTCTTGATACTAAGATCAAAAATTTATAATCTAGTATTTAAGCGTAAAGTAATGTTGGCCAATTTTTTAAATTATGACAGATTAATCTAAACTAATTATCTCTGAATTATAATGTTGATTTGTATTGGGATGAGCCGATGTACTAACCAGATTTCTTTTTTCTTTTCCTTGATGTATGTACTAATCATTTTAAGTTGGGAGAAAATTTACGTAATATAATGTAACAATAATAATTCACATAAATAACCCCTATTGTGTATTACTTTACCTATGAAACTTTTTAAGTTATGGCTTCACGTTGTTATTTGTTTACAAAAAAAGGTGGGGAGAGAGTGTTTATTCTTGTTATTAGATGAACTAATATTGACCATTAAAAGTAAAGTAAATGGAGGGTTGTGATTGATGTGTAAACATAATGTGTTTGTTTATGTGTGTATGGATCATTCCCCTTTATATATATATATATATATATATATATATATATATATATATATATATATATATATATTCATGGGGCATACGATCATTAAATGCTAAGGTAGGGGCAAATGTGAAAAACTATATTTTCTACTACATTAAGGAATTTTCTTAAAGCAAGTGAAATACCTAAGTGAACTATTATTATGGGACGGAGGGCGTAAATAATTCATTTTCTTTGAACTTGATTTGGTATTTATAAGTATCTTTCTCTATTTTTATTTTTGTGCGTAAGTCTGAATCTTTATATATGGGTTGTTTTGAGGTTGGGAAGGAAACGACAGAGGGGCTCAAGTAATTATACAGTTAGGTCAAATGAATCATGTCAAACCATATTGCATCTAGGTACTTGGATCACAGCCATTTTGCATTTACGTCCATTCATTTTGCACTCTCTCTGACTCGTCTCTCACACAGATACACGCACACATTTCGACTGCTACGTTGATCTCCTTTAAACAAGTTTCTTGTTCAAGACTGACCGGTTTCGTTTCAATTTACTAGTTCTTTTGGTTGCTAAATCTTCTTAAGATGGATACAGATTTCGTTTTTTTTTATGCCCACAAGGCCACAAATCTATATCTATCATATCTTTTTTTTGAAATTCGATCTTAGTTGGAGACTGAGACCTGTTTAACCTTCGAAGCAAAAAACTGGTGGCAAATTAACTAGAGATGACAGATGAAAAGGCCTACTTTAGCTGGTCATTAAAAAAAAAAATAAGAACGCATTTGTAAAGAGTCTCACAGGGTGACCCTTCTCACGCTAAAGTAGAATATCATCAAAATTCTTTTGGGGACTGTTAGAACAAAGAATTTGCCCAACAAGTGCAAAGCTTTGTGTTTTCTTTTTTGGGTTGGGGATGGTATCTTACAACTGCACAAAAGTACATAATTTGTACCAAGGTTTATACAATTACGGGGGAAGTGGCCTTCAAAATCTCTATTTTGGGAATTCTTTTCTGGTTTGGATTTTGCAGAACTTCCTTCGAGTCATTGCCATGTATTGTATTGTTACTACATGCCAGTTTCAGCTATTTTTTTACTCTATTTTCTCTTTTATGTTCTCACATAGTTCTGCATTTAGATTACTCAATAACTGCTTATTTTCTGCAACAGTGGTTCTGATAAAACGCTTTGTTCACACTGCAAAGGAAGAGAAGCTGAACTCTATTGCAAATCGGTTGCGAATGGTATGCCCAAATGATAATCATTTTGTTTTTAAATTCAACTTTTGAATTAATGAAATGTGTCGTTGAAAAGAATTAAATTCTACCAAGCAACCAAGTTGTCTATTTTAGGTAAGCGAATTTAATAAACATGGTTTTACTGCAGTTTCCGAATTAGAGAAGCTTTTTGGGAGGCTGTGGACGCAATGTCAAGAGTGTCAAGGATCTCTTCATCAGGATGTGCTCTGCACAAGGTTTTTCGCTGAACTTTTTTCCCCTTTCTACCACTCCCGTTTTTGTTTTCATCTGTGATTTGTTTCATGGAACAGAATAATAAAGGTGGTTGTTTACTGCAATGAATGTTTTTTTTACATGAGATAGAAATATTACTCGTAAATAAATTTGTCCCTGCTATCAATGCTTGCCATTCACTAAGTGGCTCAACCAACCATTGTTCTTTTTTCCAGTGTGTTTTCAGTTTATTTGTTTGTCAGCTGTTTATTTTATTCATTTTGAAGTGTTCATAAAGTTATCTTCTATTTCATCTTAGCCGAGACTGTCCAATATTTTACCGGAGAAAGAAGACGCAGAAAGATATGGCAGAAGCTAGAATCCAACTAGATAGATGGAACTTTTAGAGGCTTATTAATGTTTTTAAGACTAGCTTTTGAAAGAGATGTAATATGTAAGACTGTGACTTGTTCAGATGTTTCACATCGGTGTAATCTTAGTTGAACTTTTGGTTTAAAAATGTAGCTCATTGTTAAAATTACATCCGTTCTGTGTATTAACATGTTACAGTAGATTATTGTTTGTTTCATCCAGTTTAGCGCAACCTGTTTGATTACGCTTGATCGACATTTGAATCTACTCCACTAGTAAGCGCAAGTGTTCAAATAGTAAATTTCTTAGATCGATACAAATTTTGTTTTCCCATTGATTTGAAAATGTTGCTTCCTCTTTTCATCTAATAGATCGATACATATTTTTGAGTGTAAAACCTGCGTTATAACAAGCTCTCCCTTGTCCTACCTATTCAGAGACATTCTGCCTGGAATGTGAAGTTTGATGAATATAACTTTATGGGATTCATATGATTTTTAATAGAATGTCCAATCATCTCATAAAATGATTAGCAAACCGACCTAATTTATTACCATTTTCAGTCGTTTTCATGTTAAAGTCAGGCTAGTCAGCTCTAGTAGACCTCTAGCTTCTCCGGTATGATCCTGAATTGTGATAAAAGCGAGGTTGTTACCTTGTGAACTGGGTCAAATTAGGTTCTCTCTAATAAAGTTTTTTGGTGTCCCTCATATTTCAACAAATCTAAAATCCGGCGATTGTGCATTTCTTATCCATCGAACTAAAATCCAGCAATTGTGTAATAAAGGGGGATCCATCAAAGTTGAAATAAATCAATTTGAATAAAAAATAATAATCATAATAATTCTTTAATTTTTGCTCGCAGAAATTAATATTGTGGAATGGGGGGAGAAATAAGAGAAGTCAAAATCACTAATAAGTAATCTTTACCCTCAATTGTTGGATACATACAGACGAATGGTCCAAATTTAAAAATATTATTCCCATCGGTTACTTTCACCTTAAAATAGTATTCGGTGCTCCAACAACCACATCAGCGAAGCAGAGAGATGTAACTTATGACATAGTTGATCAATAAGTAATATCGTATACAACTTGTAGTAATTTGAAATTAAAAATCGTAGATGGGCAAATAAAGCAAGAGAAGTGATGAACACTACTAGTTTCCCTGTCTCTAAATAATTGATCATTATTATATTTTGGAATATCAGTAGATATTAATCACTTTCTTATTTTAGAAAATACATATTATTAAAATTATTATTTCACTCTTTACAATTCAAACACAATTTTTTTTTGATGTCAGTTCTTGTGTTTTTTTGGGTATTCTCGCACACTTTTAAATTTTACCATTCCCTTCACGCCACAAAAATGTGTCATTTCATTTTTAATTGTCCCAAATTATAATCATTTCCAGTGTACTGCCCTTAGTTATGCTTTAAAAATTACATATATACACACATTAAAAAAATTACATATATACACACATTAAATAAGCATTGATAACAATAAATATTAACCCTCACATTATTGATTATTCAAAAAGTACTAAAGTAACATGTTAAATATTCTAACTATGTCTTCTTAATAATTGATGAAAACGCAAATAAGAACATATTTTTAAAAGGGATGAAATATTAATTAGGGAATAATAACAAGAGTATAAAGTTAATCATTGCTCTAACGGTTGGATACAAACAGAACAACGGTCGAGATTTAATCATTACAGTCAAATGTTGACCTAACCCCACATCACGAGAGTAACACTATCGTAAACCCGGTGTATTATAATTTAGTGCACCGAGTTCACAGTTTATCCACCTATAAAAATATCGACATAACCCCTGAAACTATGAGTCATTTTCAAATAACCCTCAGAAACTATCAATTATTTCAATTAACCCCTATAAACCATCAATTTTTTACAATTAACCCCTATAAACTATCAAACTTTTACAATTAACCCATCGGCTCATATTTATAATGGCACAACTTTTTATTCATTTGTTCATTTTACAAAACTATTTATTTCTTATATCTAGTTGTCAATGCACGTAGTTAAGAGATCAATTACAGTAAAATTCCATCAAAATAGGCTTTATATAAGAAAATATTACTCGCTCCGTCCCAAAGTATTAGAGACTCAACTTTTAAAGATTTTTTCTTTTTTTCCGTTAAATACCAATTTCAACATTTAAATTTTTGGATGTGTGATATTGTAACATTCTCCTAGGCACATATATGCATATTAAGTAGGCGTATAAAATGTAAACATTCCACTTTTTTCTTTATAATTAGGGAAAGTTTCATTTAATTCAGGACGGAGAGAGTATTTAAGTAAGAAAAAACTATTTTTTATGTCATTTCATAAAAAATTACTTGCTACGAATGATTATATAATAAATGAAAAATCAATCAAAACGGATCATGAAGCATAACGTTAATTGGAAAAGTTTGATACGTTATAGAGGTTAATTACAGGAAGTGATATTTTCTGTGGCTTATTTGAAAATAACCGATAGTTCCATGGGGTTATTTGCATTTAACACGAAAAACATCGAAAACATGGTTGTAGAAAAAACATGATCATATATTCTTATAAAAACACCGCAAAACACACACACACACACACAAAACCACTCTCTTTAGAGAACTGAAGGTATAAGTTATAACCTTATTATTATTAAATTTATTTATCAATCTATCTACTTGGTTTGTTAAAATTAACACAAAATCATATTTTCCAGAATGAAGAAAATTGAAGAATCATCATCAACAACAATGATGTTGATAGAAGAAAAAGAGGAGCTAATAATAATCAGTAATTTATCCGAAAACCCTACAAAAAAACCCGTTCGCTTCCTCACCCCTTCTCTCTCTTCCTCCGACTCCGATACCGCGTTTGACCTCCCCCTCTCTGCTTTCCGATCCTCCTCCGAAAACCCGAACCCGACAAACATATCAACTTGGGTGAACAATCCTCTCAAGAACTGGCCCGAGTGGGTTAGCCGCATGCAAGCTTTGCACGAACCAACTTGGCGAAAGGCTGGAATTCATCATGCTGTTTTGAGTTCCACTTACTCTGTTAAACCGGATACGGACTTGGTTTTCGGGCTTGCTTCGAGATGGTGTAAAACTACGAACACATTTGTTTTCCCTTACGCTGAGGCTACTCTTACCCTCGAGGATGTCGCTGTCTTGGGTGGATTTTCCGTCTCCGGAGAACCCGTGGTTGAAAAAGTGGTGCACTCTTTCTTTACTATGATCTCTTACCGTTTTTCTAATCATATCATTTTCATGTATTCGAGTTTCGATGAGTTATTTGGTTATGTAAGGCCATCTAATCATAAGAGGACCGCATAATTTCTAAATCAAAATTGCTTAGATATTTAAACACTAGTAATCGTAGCCTAGCGTTGCGTGTGCGACACGTATTGTCATTTATTTTATTCCGAACGAATAATGTTAAGATTTTCAAAAGGATCCACAATAGCGGTATGTAATTTTTAGCCCATGATTTCGTATACAGATGGTATGTAATAAGGTGTACGTGATTATGTAGCCACGATTTTGTATTTAAGAGGGGTATGTATACGATTTTGTTTGGGATAGTAATAGATCAATTTTTTTACTAATCTATTATTTACATTGAGTTAGATATATGTGTAATTAGGCAAATAGGCGAAGGGTATTTTCGGGAAAAAGTGGGCCAAAATTTGGCAGACTCAAAACTCTTGGTTTTGTTTATTATTATAGTAAGTATGATATCAAATTTTCATGGACATATATATAAACTGGTTTTAATTTTTGTTTTTGTGCTCTTCAGGGTTGTGATGCTGTGGGCAGTGGAGCCTGCTCAGAGCCACCACTGGATTGCGATGTTGAGATTGTCAGGGAGTTGGAAAAGGCGAGGGAAGATCTGAATAAGAGTAGTCTTAAGAAGGTGACGGTGAATTCTTGGATGAGGGTTTTTATGGGTAGCGGGAGCATAGCAGAGCACGTGGCGTTTCTGGTGTTGTGGTTGTCAAGACATGTCTTCAGATTTGCTCATGACGTCGTTGGTAAGCACCTGCATGCGCTTGCTTGTCGGCTCGCTAGGGGGACGAGGGTCGCCTTGGCTCCTTCCGTCCTCGCGTCTCTCTATCGAGACCTCACCCTTTTGAAACAAGCTTTGTTTCTTAAGAAAAACAAGGATGTGGTGGTGAAAGTGTGGTCTCCTATGCACCTGGTCCAGATTTGGGGTTGGGAGAGGTTTCCAACTCTCAGACCTCAACCGAATTCGAGGATCGAAGACGAACCGAGAATGGCTAAGTGGAACGGAGTGATGGCTCGCAGGAAAAATCTTCAAAAGGTCGATTACTATATCTATATATAGTTAATTTTGCCATCCTTACTTGATAGCTATACATAACCAAGGTAGTAACAATCATTTCCTAATCGAACCTTCATTGAATATTAACCAAGGTTATAGAATTGAATTATTTTTTGAACAAATATTTTCCTAGTTTCCCCTTTTCATTGAATATTTAAATGTTGTTTTGTTGGTAAATATGACATTAACTAAGGGAATATAGATAAATTATTTATTGTAGTTCAATTTCCAATTGTTAGTTCAACTTCCAATTGTAGTTCAATTTCCAACAGGCCTATTAATTGGAATACCAAAATAGAACTCTTGCCTATCAAATAAGGTCATCAGGAGTATTTTTCATGTTTATTTTTATTTTCAGGGCTTTGACCGCTTTCGTTCCGTATATAGACAAAATATTTGATTGTCGGGAATCATTCAGTTGCTTTATCTTCATGCTGTTAATTTGGTTGAGAATAGAGTTTAGATGTTTGTGATTGAAAGTGACTTAATTCGAGTTTTTTTACCAAATTAATGCTATCGACCAAACTCTTTCCCTATCCATTTCTATTCCTACACTATTTATGTATTTAAGTTACTTTGGAACATCACATATATGTATTTTTTTAATTTTTTTAAAGTGGATTAAGGTTATCACACCTAACCATTTATAAGACTCAAACCATGCACCTCATAAGTGAAAGTGCGGGTTCGGACGCACCAGGCTAGGCCTAATGGGGTTAGACATATCACATCACACATATTGGACATATTTCAATATCTACGTCCTCTTATATTCTTCTTTTTTGTACTAATGTAAAATTATCCATCTAAATGTTAATTAGTTGTATTTATACTTTTTTGTTTCACCTTATCAAGAAATAGCAAGATAGAATTAAACTGAATAGTTTTATTGCTTCAATTGAATTAGCAGAACACAATCTCTTTCTTGACATCATCTCTTGGCTTTCAGTCTAGACTTTATATAGTTCCAGAACCTGCAAAAAGTTGTAAACATTATGAAATTTTAATAGCATCTTGGTAGTCGCGGCATTACTCATAAGCAACCCAACCCTAAATAATCACTCCGCAGGTCTATAGTTGTGTTTCTCGTATATCGTGATACAGTTATTATTTATATTAAAGATGGTGAAACGGCTAGAAGCCTGGTGGAGTATTTCTATCTTTCTATTTTGGTATATTTCCTTCTTTTTATATCACTCCTTGACTTGGATAGCTTGATATTGAAATTTCGACCCACTAATTTTGCTGATAAAGCTTATGTATAATATTACAAGGAGCTATATAAAGTCAAAAGACGGGAGTCACAAGACATCAGAATCAGAATAGAAGTTAAAAAATGTTCTTTACACTAGTACTTTAGGAAGAAGTCTAACCTTAGTATCAAAAGTACACTCATCAATGGGAAACAAAGTCATGAACAAGAAATCATTTTCCTTGTGTTATGTTTTCTAGACAGGAAGTACTATAAAAATGTCGGTAAGTCTATAGTTTTTGAATTGCAACTTTTTAGCTGACATGTTTATTAAAACTCGTTTGCTTTTATTAGTTCCCTAGACCGGAAGCAGTAAAACATTTAGATTTTCTGGTATTGCTTGATTATCAACATCTAGATGGATAGTTTCACAATCAAGCGAAAGAGAGAGGATAAAATAGAATGTAGATATAGCCTATTGGGATAAAGAAATAATTACAAATATCACTTATTTATTGCGTAAGCGTCAAATTGTAAATCTCTCTCTTATGTGTCATGTGATGTGGCAAAAATAACTTAAATTGGTAAATAGTTTTGAAATAGTAATAGATATGGAAATGGTTTCGTATAGCAACATTTTCAAAAAAAATCAAGTTCTCAGTTTTAGGCCACCATATTTGATTAATGCGTATGACAGGTTATTACATTTGTGATATAATTGTAACTGACAACTAACTATGACTAGATAAATAAGTGCGTGGTTTGCTTTCTTGGAATTAACTAATCTGTCGTAGTTGGAGGTGTGAGGTTGAAAAAAAATTTAGATTTTATAATTTCCAAGAAATCATAGTTACTTCAATAGTTATAGTTTTGTAGAAATAAAACTCATCCTAATTATTTGTAGAATTTTCGAGGTGAAGAAGTTTATTATTTTCTGTTTATTTTTTAGGGTTCGGAATTGGCAGAGGTGAGATCAGCCATAGATTCTGGTTCTGAGAGTTTCATTTGGCGGCCATATGGCGATGATGAGAGAGAGAGATGCTGGCAGCTTCGTAATATTTACCCGGATAAAGAGAAGTGGGTGTCGGTGGGTCCGGGTATGCGTGAGGATTTTAAGTCATTTGCGAAAATTGTGAGGGTGTCTGAATTAGTTGGTATCAATTGTATACAACCTTATTTTCCTCATCGTGTTTCGAGGCAATTTGGATTTGACCAGGAAATTCCTGGCCAAGTGGTTCGTTTTGACAAGAGTCCTGAGATTGCTTGGAAAAATTACAATAGGGCAATTAGAGACGAGAAATTGTATATTCCGGCTTGGTCTTTTAGATCGGGTGTTACGAGTCGGTATTTGGAGTGGTGGGAACAGTCGAAACTAGTTCAAAAAAAAGAGAAAAATGACGCTGTCAAAGTTAAAGACCGGAAAAGGAAGTCAATAACCGAGCTTTTGAAAGAATTCCCCATAGCCACCTCAAGTAGAACGAATAAAAAGAGGCCAGCTATTGAGGATTTTGCTGCTCGTAACATGAAATTAAAAGCAGAGAAAGTTGTTAGTAATGTTGTAAAAGCTACCAAGTTGAAAAAGTCACAGAAGATCAAGAAAAAGGATAAACAAGTACTTCAAGAAAATGAATTAGGCAAAATTCCTGATGCTTGCATGGCATCATCAGGTGCTGAATTAGAAAAGGAAACAAGTATAAAAAAACAAAGACTCGAACAAACTGATGGGAGCAAAAGTCCTGACGATTTGAGGTTGTCCTCTTGTGCTGAATCACATGAGAAATTGGGGAGTACTAAACAAAATTTTGTAGTAATCGATGATTACAAGATTTTTGATAATTGTAAGTCTGCTTCTAGTGCTGAATCTCCGGGGGAAATGGAGAATGATAACCAAAGACTTGGAAGAATAGATGAAAACAAAATCCCTTGTATGGAAACAAGGCACGATGAAGGTGAAATTAATGTTCCTAGTAATGACGAGTTTTCTCCTCATGTTGAACCTCAAGAACCATTATTGTCTCAACAGGCTGGTAATGACGATGATGTACGATCAGAGTCACATATGGAACCAACAAAAGTTCAAGAAAGTCCAAACCAAACTCTTGATGATATTGGAAAAGAAAGTCCAATCCAAACTCTTGATGATAACCATAGACTTGGAAGAATAGATGAAAACAAAATCCCTTGCATGGATACAAGGCACGATGAAGGTGAAATTAATGTTCCCAGTAGTGACGAGTTTTCTCCTCATGTTGGACCTCAAGAACCATTATTGTCTCAACTGGCTTGTAATGACGATGATGTACGATTAGAGTCTCATATGGAACCAACAAAAGTTCAAGAAAGTCCAATCCGAACTCTTGATGACATTGGAAAAGAAATCAATTATGGTAATGATGTAAATATGGAACCTCTTCTGGAACCAGCCAAAGTTTGCGAAACTACAACAAAGCAAGTTGTGGCCAAAGTGGCAGTTGACGAGGGGAGAGAGAGAATAGTGGTGGGTAGTGTAGATAGCGTAAACAAGGACAGATCTGAAGCTAATGCTAAATTGTACAGACTGGAAATGTTGAGAAGAATGCCACTTGAGGCCAGAATTAGCAGACTCGAGATACTTGGGGCTCGGCTGAAAAAGGAATGGGTAGAACTCAAGTCTGTCAAAAAGTAATAAAATAATAAGTTTCTAGTTTATTTCCCTTGTTTATTGATATTAGTATTTTCTTATAATTGGTGCAACTCAGATCCGGATATGAACTATGCTTTCGATGCTTTTGTTAAGAATTGTGATTTGTATTATTGTAAGATAATATAAGAGCATGATAGTTGTGATACAGGTCGCTATCTACCAACTAATGAATTACAGCTTTTATACACAGTACTAGGCTACTAGCATGGAAGCTCCGTCCATTGGACGTGGTTGTTCCCTACAGTACTCAGAAATGTTAGTTTTTTTTGAAGAAATTTAAAATACTAATTTGCATGCAATCACAGTCTAATAGTTGCAATGCACTTATGCACATGTCATTCATAAAACAATTTTGGAGTGTACTTAAACAACACTCCTAGATCATAATCACTTATATCAAAGTTAAATAACTTTTTAAATTTCAATAAGATAAAACTTGCTGATGATATTTGAAAGTAATCTTAGGAAGGATTTTCACTCGAATAGGCTTAAATTGCAACCAACAAATCACAAAAACTTTTAAGAGTGATGTATTAAATGAGAGGTCTTCTTCCACCTTAATTTTAGACACAAAAGTAAAAACAATGTAACGAAAATAAATAAATGCTCAATATAAAACAGGGTGCTCTTTGTTTCATCAACCATGTCATTGGCTAGAATTATCAATATTCCAAAAACACCAAGACACTAAAGATGAAAAAAATCCCCTTCAAAATCATGTCATTATCTTTAGGCATTTCACAGATCTTTAACCTTTGTTCCCTTTAGCCCCTTATTATTGTACCGATCCACCGTCACTTTTGAAAAGTCATTCATGCCACATGTTACAAAACTTGAGAGCATAGTTGCACCTTTGGAAAATCAACGCCACAATCGCCCAGGGACGAAGTTACCAAAATGACAAGGGGTTTCCATCGTAACACGGCAATTTATAAAAATGCTAACTTTTTTTAAGGACACTTTTAATAGATGTTATGGGAGGAGCACCTTCCAATGCTGAGGCGGATGAGTAGAGATGTTATGTTGTCCTTCGTTGGTTTGTAGCTTTTTCATGTTTTCTCAAAGTATTCCTCTTTTATGCTTTTGTATGTTGATGTGTCGATGTTTTTCTCGTCTTCACTAATTATGTATGTAGTTGTATGATGCTCGTATTTTTTCCTTTACTTGTATACTTTTGTGTGGCGATTTGCCGACACTTTGATGTTTTTCTTCCGTCTTCATTACGTATGTCGTTATATGATTGTCCATATTGTTTGAATACATAGTGAGAGAATAATGAACACAAGGTAGGAAACTAACGTATAATCAAAATTGATTTTGTATCTAATATCATGATTGTTTTTTCTAGGGGTGGGCAAAAAATCCGCAAACCCGCCCCGTAACCCAATCCGTGCGGATTGGGGCGGATTGGGTGTCAAAAAAAGTTAAATCCGCCCCGCCCCGCCCCAATCCGTAAAAAAATTCGTGGGTTGGGTTAGGGTTGGGGTTTCCAAACCGCGGGTTAATCCACCCCAACCTGTTTCAATCCGCATATATATATATATATATATATATATATATATATATAAATTTTCTCCAGATCTTTTTTAATAAGAGTTTCTATATTATAATAGTATTGATTTAAGAAAAATTATATATATAGACAAAAAATATTTGAATTGTCCAAACTTAAGCTTAATGATTCGATTGATATATTATCTTATAAATTCAATGTATTATCTCGTACTTACAAAAAGAATGAATTTTTAATCTGGGTCTAGGTAGTATGGGTGGTTAATTTATTTTTAAAAACTTTATTTGTAATTGAAGTATAGCCAAATATGAAGTTATATAAAGTTATTACGAAATCTGTACCTATTGAACTTGTGGATTCAATTAGCTATTGAACTTTATTTTGATTATGTTGATGAAGAATAATTTGTTTTGTTTTGTTTTAGCTTTGTTACTTGTTCCGAACATTCTAAACGTATTTTGGTTGCCTTTTAGTTTATATTTCTATTTGAAAGATTTTTTTTTAAAATATTTAGGTAAATTATGCGAAAAAATGAAAAATTAATGACTAAAATGAAAATTCAATAAACAACCCGCACCCAATCCGCCCCGTTTAATAATGGGTTGGGTTGGGTTGGGTTGGGGTTTTAATTATAATGGGTTGGGTTGGGTTGGGTTGGGTTGGGTTGGGTTGGGTTGGGTTGGGTTGGGATTTGAATTTCACTAATCCGTCCCAATCCGTCCCGCCATTTATTTTACGAGGCGGATTAGGATTGCGAGCAATCCGCCCCAATCCGTCCCGTGCCCACTCCTAGTTTTTTCAAATAGTAAGGAGATTATTATAAGTAATAGGAACTGATTTGGAATAGTGTAATTTGATGTTTATAAATACCCTATGTTTGATGTTCATACGGAGTTATGATCGATGTCACAAGCAAAAAGATGTGCATAGATATTGATGAGCGGAAGTAATTGAAATTCACTACTTCATGTAATACTTGATGCTTTATCGAGCTAGTGAAATTGTAATTCAAACATGGTGAGAGACTGTTTCTTGTAATTGTTATTGATCGAGTTGGCATTCGTCAACTTGAAGCCTTATCATTTACCCCGGTTTTACCAGTCCATATCGTCATTGTAACGCCTGTCATCGGAAATGGTGACGCAATCTCATCGATGTAAGTCCCTGGGACCCGGACGTGGTGGGTGTCATAACCTCACCATCATCTGGTACAGATCAGTAGATATTAAGTTTGTCTCAGAATGAGCACAAATTGGTTATAGAACGAGCCAAGACTGAAGACAAACCAAAATCGAATAACTAGTTGTGTATGTAATGCTTCCAAATGGAGTTGGGTTATACCCAAGTTGATTACAATACATTTAAGAAATCGTTTTGTCAAATTATAAAATTGAAATTCTGTCCTGAGTTCGATATTACCACACTAGCATACAGTCCCATGTTAGTGGTAAATGCTAGTTCATAAAAACTATACTTTTTTTGTTTGTAAAATGATGAAAGATGTTACTTGTCACTGTTACTAAATAACTTGAGCATAATCGGCTCAGAGCCGAGTTTCATTCACCCTGGTTTTGGCGCCAATCCAGAAACATCACCGTAATGGTTATTGTATAGGAGAAGGTGGCACAATCCCATGTATGCATTCCCCTGGGACCCAGAAATGGTGGGTGTCATAACCTCACCATCGTCTGGTACAGATAAGTAGTATTAGGTTTGTCTCGGGATCAGCTCAATTTGAAGACGTGACACAATCAAATAATTAGGTTTTCAATGAAAAGTACTTCTGTTTTTCCTAAGCATGGAAATAGCAGACTACTTTAAGGAAGATAGAGAGAGCTTCGTAAAGAAGACGGCGGTTACCGTAAAAGTATCATGAGATGAGCAGAAGCTGGTAGCTTGTGTGGTTCCGACTACTTAAAAGAAGAAGAAGATTGGTAAATTAGTTAACAACCCGAATCATGATAGGGATTGATGGTTATCTGATCCGAATCGATTGCTTGCGTGAATTTAGTCTCCTTGCCTTTTTTTTTTATTGACGATTGTGTTTACTTTGAAGTGTTAAATTATTTTGATCGACACTTCACACTCATTTATTTGACTTTTCCGAGCCTTACAAATCACTAAACTTCACTTTTGCCCCCATCATTTGACATCTTCATAGTTTAAATGTGGCAAAGGGAGGGAAATGTGTCTTGAAAACAAACCGAGTGCAATAAAAGAAAAATCTGTCCCGAAATTGGATAATTCCTTTGAAGTTATGGCAGGTCATGGTGATGAAACAAGAAGAGAAGAAATTGGGGTTCTCGGACATGGAGTATTGCAGGGGAACATATTTTGTAGGGAAAGTGTTACGCATTCGCTAACACCACTTGACTCATTTGAGATGCTAGACGCCTAGACAACAGTGATACAGTAGGAAAAGAAAAGAACTCTTTTGGGGGTGAAAATAGACTCGGGCCTTCTGGCCTTGAACAGAAGGAAAATCTGAACTCGAGTGCTGTTTAGTTTTGGTTTACCAGCGGTGGAAAATGATTCCAATGGGGCAAAGGTGAGTCATGAACTCATGATGGGGCAGATAGTAGTCAAGAAAATTTTGATTTAGAGAAGGAACCGGTCTTATGACTCCTATCTGATGCGTTGAGTACAGAGGTTCCCCCTATAGCATCCAATTTGTTATTCACATTCAATGCCATATCAAGGCTCTACATTTGCTTTTAAAGAGGACATTCGATGACTTCGGAAGGTCTATGTTAAGTAGGAAAGAAAATTTACCCTAATTTCATCAGAAAGAAGTCATTTTCTTTTCTTTAAAAAAGGACGGAAACTTCCTCTTGTCGAAAATTACCCAGCATATACGAGAGGAACCAATAAAATGATGGAAAATCATAAACAAACACCACGCACAGTATACCATATATATACATCTTTATGTATGTATATGTATACAAACAGTGCAAAATAATTCAAGAATCGCCAAAACAATCTCAGAAAGGTGCCGAGCTTAAATTGTATGGGTTTTTTAAAGTACCATTAGAGAATTCCATCAAGAAAGTCGACCAAATCGTTCTGAAAGGACAGAGAAATGTACTTAAAAGGAAATTAATACTAGTCTGATAGAAGATTGCCTACACGGGCAATATAGGTTGCCCACTATTTTCTCACCAACATCTTTCCCTTTACTGTGAGTGGTGGGAGGTGTACTTATCCATGAGCTGGTTGAGTTGAGAATCAATCTTTTTCTCCAGCTCAACCTCTTCATCATGATGTCTTTTCTTCATTGCAGCTCTCTCTTCCTCATAAATTTTCACCAGATCGTCTCTCTCCACAACAAACTCGTCCATTTCTTTGTCCTGAGATTTTATGAAATTCTGAACTTCGTCATCCCTACAAAAATACCAAGCAGCATATACAGGATTAATTGAAAATAAAGAGATGTGTGCGTAACTAACTAAAACACGCCAAAAGGAAACTCTGAAGCTAAATTTAGGGAGGAATAAGAAGCAAAAAATTAACAAGTCGCCCGGTTTGGTGACACTATAGCCAAAACTGTCATATCAATAAAGCCAGTAAAATTATTGACAGAAAATGCCAGAATTGTTAAAACAGAATCCATCAAGACGCTATTCTGGTACCTTCCGCATTATGAATGCTTAAGCAAGCGTGTAAGGTTATCACTGAAAAAGCTATATATAGTTTATAGCAGTCAAACTAGTGTACCTTCTGCATAATGAACAATGCTAACTTTAGCTTAAAGTTATAAACAAGCAAATCATCTGGGATACCTCAGGTTGGGTAACAAAAATAGAAAATCAGCTCAAAGATTTGAGTACAAAAGTGAAATTAAACGTTGTTTTGCCCGATCAAATTACTTATTATGGCAACTTCATCAAATTCAGGCAGTTGCTGCAATTTTAATTTTACAGAGGCTGAATTGAAGTACTTGAGAAAATGCAAATGTTTATTGACAAAAAACATAGACCTTGTTAAGAAAAAAAAACGGACAGGAAGTTTACCTTCTTGCTTTCGATTGCTTCACTTTTTGACGCTCTTCCTGCTGTAATATCTCAAAGCTCTCTGCCTTTTTGTCCCTTTCATCATGGATGTTTTTCAGCTGATTCTTAAAAAAATCCTCTTGGAAGTCCATCTAAATAAAACAAGAAAAAAAAGTAAAAACCATAAAACAAACAAAAGAGGCATTTAGAACAAAAGAAAACTCAGGAGCAAAGACAAAAGAACAAAAGGAAATACCAAAATGAAATTAGAAAAACACTGAGCAAGTATTTTAAAGTTATGGTGTCAAACAACTTAACAGGAAGATTTGACATTTAGAACCAGGTTCAGAGTTAAATAAAAATATATCCATATCCAAGATACACTAGTTAATAGTATGATTACTACCATCTCTGAAAAACCTAACACTAGGGTTTAAAAAATGTGGTGCCAATTGAAGTGAATACAAACCTAATCAAGTGGTGTTTACAGAATGTAGAGCTGATATGTTTACTACCCAAATAACTGCATATAGCTGTTAGGTCATGGTGAATCCAAAAATAGATTTTAACTACAAGAATAAGATGCAAGGCAAAACACAGAGAGCCGCTATACATGCCATCTGAAATCCCAATGCTAAACAAAACAGATTACATGAAAACATCAAGGGCAACATCGTAGGAAACTATGAGTGTATGACTTGTGTAACCCACTGTAACAGGAAAGAGGTTAAAACAATAATTTATCCTTGTTCTATTCTCTATATCAGATCTGTTAAATGAAGTTGTTGTTACCTCTTGTTTGTTTTGCTCATGATGAACTTTGCTTCTTTGTCTAACAATACGATTTTCCTCCAAAGTTTTGCGCAGTTTTTCTGAAACTAACCCAAAAGACTCCTCAAGGGCTTTGGAATGCTTTTTCTCTTTAGCTACTCTGTCCTTGAACCAAACCAGCTGCTGATTATCTTCACTCATTTGCTTCAGCTCACTTACAACCTTTTCTTGGTACGACTTCATTTCATACTTCAGTCTTGCTTTCACTACAAAAGAGATGTCATGCCAGGTATTATATGAAATGCCAATTCATCAAAACCTAAGCCTTGTTTGGTTGTAGTTTATAGCTTAGCTACTGGTTAAACAGCTTATGAGCTTAGCTTGTCTACTCCTGTGGCCTAATAATGATAATCTAGATTCTAGAATCTGCGAAATAAAAAAAAATCTAGTTTATTTACTGAAATAAAACCACCTTATATTTATTACTAAAACCTTCAACCAAACAAGCTTTAAATTTTAAGCTTAGTTCTTTAGCCTTGTCTGGTTGCAGCCTTTAAGCCCATTTTTCTTAGCTTTGTATTCTATTGCTAGGTTGTGTTTAGTTGAGCAGATTCAAAGCCAAGTTTCTCTGAATTTTTGGCTTGAAAAGATACAGAATTTAAGAAGCTGCATGAACCCAACATTTCTCAACCTTTAGAAAATCCAGCTAATACGCTTTAAAGGTGCAATCAAACAAGCATCTAATTTCATGTATTGCCCTGATAAGTAGAAACCAAACCTTGGGTGTGTTGATTGAAGTAATCCAGGTCGTCTTTCTCTGCCATGTAACCGTACAGCTGGCGGTTTCCACCGGCATTGTATAAAACTCGGCGACTCTCCCAAGCTTTCCTGTCGGTTCCTTGTTCCTCAAAATGGCTGTTTAGATGTTCAGCTTCCAAGTAACCGATAGCGGAGCTTTCAAAGATGAGAACACTGATACCACGGTGCCCCTGCGGACCATAGGAGTGACGAGCCTTCACCGCAGCATATGAACTGAAATAATCAAGAAGCTCCTGATTTCCCATGCCAATCCACTGCAACACACCATTTTCGGCATTAGGTTTGTGTTTCAAAGTTTTTGAAAAAAACAGAAATGTAGCTAAAACATTTCTATAAGAGGTTCACTAAAGCATAAGCATCGACGTGTAAAGAGTGTCTTTTTCATGAAATCAGATTCATATCCACCAAAATACATTATAGCTTCCAATGCCTAGAGAGAAATTGTGTAATTTAATCCAGTAAGTTCAGAACTTAAAGCAATTAAACGTATACCATGATTAATTGGAATAAAGTAAAAAATAATCCGTAGGCATAAATACCCCGGTGATTACCCCGCACACTATAAACTTATATCAAAATTTTGCACAAGAGATCCATGAAGTTGTCAAAATCATTAATAAGTTCCTCACTCCAATCAGCACATGCCACATGATTCGGTGCATTAATTATGTGCAAGTTCCTGGTACAAGTATCATTTTTCTTCGATATATAAGGACTAACGTATAAATAGAAATAAAGAAGTTATAGACTGTTTTTAAATTCATAAAATAGAGGCTTGCTTGGCAGCAACTTCAAGCGAAGAAGTGTAATGAACATAGTTTGAGGGAGAAAAAGACATATGGAGAAGGTTAAGGGTTGGCTATAGAGTAATTGAGAACTATATGAGCGTTAGTGCAGATTATGGAAAGTTAAGGGGGCTCTTTTGTAATTAATAAAAATGCTAGTAGCAGTATAAGTAGTCTTCTTATCATAGACATGGGAGGGGGAAAAAGATGAATGAATTTTTATTATGTTAATTTATGTGTTCTTCTTATTAGAACTTTAAATTCCTGCACTTTTATCTTGTACTTTCTCTTTTCTTTAAATCTTTTAGATCAATCATAAACCCAAAAAAATCCTACCAAACAAGCTACTGTTTCTCTGCGTTTTTACACTAAAAGCTCATATTTGACTTGAATTAGCTGAGATAGTGATTGGGTTTGTTAGAAGTGGTACCAGAGCATTGATCTTGCTTATATTCACACTTTCGCCCCATTTAGACTAGATATTATGGAGTATTCAATTTGGGGAGATCAATTTGAAAATAGTATCTGGAATGGGCAAAAATTCGAACCGCCAAGTGTTCGATGAAATGCCCCAGGCAAATATGTACCAAATACCTCTTCAACCTGAACTAGCACCTTATTCACCATACTCATATGTTCCTTTTGGCATCCCGCTACCACCACAACCACAACCACCCCTGAAACCCCCACAATATACGTCACCATTGCCTAACGAATCATCCTATCATTTCTTCCACGATATAAACACGCAGCCTCCTCCACCATTTTCCTCTTACACATCTTGTGAGCATACTCTTTCTCCCTCTACATTCTCACCGTACCCTCACATGAATCCCATTGCAGCCAATCAACCTACTACCATGGTAGATTTTTCTGTTCATCAAACATACCCAACAAATAATACTTGTCAATATATACCTTCATATGTACCCTTGCAATGCAACCAAACTGCTATGGATCAGATACCCCTCATACAAACTACAACGAGCCAACTTTGTTTCCTAGAACTCCAACCACCTAACCAGTACGACAAGCAAATAGCATGCTTACCCGAACACCAATTCCATTACACCCTTCCCCCAAACAACCTCAGAGTTGCAAGAAAGAAGGCTTGCCAGGCAGTTAGAAGAACTTAAAATTCAGCAAACACTTTCAAACATTCCACAATGCGAAAAGATAGAGCAAAGAAACTGGAATGAAATATTTGAAGAGCAAAGACGAAAAATGAATGCCATTTTTGAGGACCATGCCGCAAAAATAGAGGTTATTATTATAAGAATTTGTGAGAGAGAACAAGAAGAAGAAGATGTAGCCAGGTGTAGAAAAGGATCTCAGCCCAGCGAACACAATGATTTTCGAAGAATCAGCCAACTCATTCCGAAATCAACGTTTAACGGCAGTCGCTCATCCGTTTAATATGGTTGAGGAAGTGTACCGGAGAAATAACTGCTACATTTGTTGTCCAACATTTTATTATACCATATTAAAAAGTAGGATTTTTAGAAAATTATTTTTGATTATTAAAATACAAGGAAAACTAAAAAAAAAAACAAAAGAAATATCGACAAAAACAATAATTACCGGTATAAACTTTGAATTTCCAAAAGAAACCCAAAAAAATAACATCAATTTATAACGGGTCGAACGAAACAAAATATCGTTAATTCGTGAACCGTTATATCACTTTATATTAGATCTGAACTGTAAGATTTAAAACCGTATTAAAAAAAATCCTAAAATTACTATTTTAGTCTTTGATATTAAGGTTATTACACGCGTTGCTGACTAAAGAAAAACTCACAGCCTCCTTTAATTAAAATGTGACTGGATTTTTAGACTGAAAAAAATATGTTTTTACGTCAAAACCGTAGATGCGAATCAGTTTTCGTACTTAGTAAAGTTTTGACTGAATATATATATATGAGGAGTATGAGCATCAACTTAGACATCAACTTAGACACTTTTTTGTAAAAACATTCTAAATCAAAATTTCGTTAATGCAAATCTCCACGGTTTTTTTTACACATGTTTTCGAAATTATGGTAAAATTTAAAAATTCAAAACATGTCATTATACATTTCAGAAAATAAAATAAGACACATATTTGTGTGTGAAACCATAAATATTTGCATTAATCAAATTTTGATTTGATAGAATTTTATAAAAAAAAAATGTACATTTTGAAGTGTTTTTTTAGGGTGTCATATATAATCCGGTATATATATATATATATATATATATATATATATATATATATATATATATATATATATATATGGGAAGTATATATCGACACATAAAAAAATACACTATGCTTACATTTTAATCATAACCATCTCTTACTTATGTTTTTAAGGGTTGTGATGGTTTTTTTATTTTAGGTAATCTTGGGCATTGAAAAAACACTAAATAGATGGTTATGATTAAAATGTAAACATAGTGTGTTTTTTTATGTGTCTATATATCCCTCCCTATATATATATATATATATATATATATATTAAAATCCAACGTTATCCAAAGACAAGGCCAAAACCTCTCTCCTTCTCTCTCTCTCTCTCTATATATATATAATAATAGCTCCCGCCCGATACCATTCTCTATATACATATATATAAATATAAAAAAGTATATATATTAATTTATGTAAATAGGTAAATATATGCATATGTGTATTGAGGATGAACAAGATAGAGAGGGGTCATGAGATGTACAGAGATGGGAAATACGTGGATGCACTAGATATGTACACGTCAGCCCTATCTTTTTCCCGATCAAACCCTCAAAAAATCGCTCTTCATAGTAACCGTGCCGCTTGTTTCCTTAAATTACACCTCTTTTCTAAGGTTTCTTTTTCTAATTATTCCTCTTCATTTTGTTTTATTATGTTTTGTTTTTTTTAATTGGTTTCCATCTTAGTTTCTGTTTTTTAAGTTGGGTTTAATTGGTTGTGTATTTTTTGTACTCTGCTAATTGTGTCTGATAATTTTCTGTTAGGGTTGTTTGTTGAATGTCTTTTTTCAAGAAAATTAGTTTCTTTTATTTGAGGTTGATGAAGAAGTTGGGTTTTAAATTTTATTTAACAAGGTTTAGTTTCTTGATTGGTTTCCGTCATAGCTTGTGTTTTTTTAAATTGGGTTCGATTTAGTTGTGTATTTTTTGTACCCTGTTAATTGTGTCTGATAATTTCATGTTAGGGTTGTTTGAATATCTTTGTTTTAAGAAAATTAGTTTTTTTTATTTGAGGTTGATGAAGAAGTTGGGTTTGATTGGTTGTGTATTTTTGTACAAATACATACATACATGCGCGTGTAATTTGAGGATGAACAAGATAGAGAGGGGTCACGAGATGTACAGAGAGGGGAAATACGTGGAGGCTCTGGAGATGTACACGTCAGCCCTAGCTTTGGCTAAAACAAACCCGCAAAAGATCGCTCTTCATAGTAACCGTGCCGCTTGTTTTCTTAAATTGCACCTCTTTCATAAGGTCTTTTTTTCATTTCTTAGCATGTGTTTATTTTCTTTAATTAGGTCTAATTTTATTAATTGGTTTCCGTCTTAGTTTGTGTTTTTTAAGTTGGGTTTAATTGGTTGTGTATTTTTGGTTAACAAGCTTTAGTATTTTTGTTTTCTTGATTGGTTATGTATTTCTTGTTGTTTGTTAATTGAATCAGTTAATTTCCAGTTAGGGTTGTTTGAATGCCGTTTTTTAAGAAAAATTTATATATATATATATCTATTCCTGTATATACATAGATACATACATATATAGATAAATACATATGTATGTGTATTGAGGATGAACAAGATAGAGAGGGGTCACGAGATGTACAGAGAGGGGAAATACGTGGAGGCACTAGAGATGTCCACGTCAGCCCTAGCTTTGGCAAGAACACACCCGCAGAAGATCGCTCTTCATAGTAACCGTGCCGCTTGTTTCCTTAAACTGCACTTCTTTAATAAGGGTCTTTTTTTTAATTCCTCTTCATTTCTTGTCCTGTGTGTTGATTTTCTTTAACTAGGTTTAGTGTCTTGATTGGTTTCCGCCTTCGTTTGTGTTTTTGAAGTTGGGTTTAATTGGTTGTGCGTTTTTGTAGTTTGTTAATTGACTCAGTCAGGGATGGGAACAGTAAATTTAGATTGGAGGGGCTGAAATGCTAATTTTGGTTATTGGGGGACTGAAAAGCTAATTTTACTAAATGGTGGGCTTGAAACGCGAATTTTGGTAATGGAGGTTGGCTGAAACGCTAAGTTTTGAAATTTTTAATCATAATAGATATGATTTTTTTCTTTTTCATTAATTTTTTTATCAAATTGAGGTATTGATTGATTGCAGTCATAAATTATAGGCAATTAGATTATCTTTAATGAGCTAAGAAAATGACAGGGTTTGTTCTCGTTTAAACCTTTTCAGATTTGACTGTTAGAGAACTAAAAAAGCTTAGCATCTGAGCTGACCAACCAAAAAAGTCCAATTATTGTTCAAGTCCTGCTGAAGTAACATCTCCTGTTCCCTGAGAACCAAAGAGTTGTAATGTATATTTGTTACTATATGTCGAAGTAGCCGGTCAACCATAATAAAAGGCTGGCAATTTTGAAAGTAATTTAAGTCCTCAGTTCTCCAGTGTTTTAAAATTGAGCAGCCCAAGGCCGTCTAAGGCGTTAAACATTGGTGATATGTATTTAATTTGCATTTTTTTGTGTGGAAGACATGTATATGCTCAATCTTTGTTTATGGCAAATTTTCTTTTTATGTACCTTCTTGGATTATGGTTGAGAACAGCCGCTTAGCATGTTTGACTAGCTTGGAAACCATCTTTACAATATGCATGTAATAAAATCCAATAATTAAAAGTATGAAAAATTCCGTTTTACCGCATAGGTCTGGGTAGGCCCCCACCCAGCCTTGACCTTGCATAGTGATTTTTAGAACCTTGGTTCTCACAACGTAGTATTTCTGTTTAGATTTATGATAACGGAACAATCTTTTACAACATATTCTCTTTCATATCAAACACAAACACACACACACACAAAAATAGACTTAAAGTCTTAACGATCATTAGTAAGACTTGTGAATGCTATAAATCTGATTAAGTCAGTCATTATAAGTAAATCATCTATCAAATTCTCTTCTTTCGTACCCCGACCGGGAAAAATAATTTCTAAATTGAGCACTTTCAGTTTAAATTGTAGCGTAAGAGGAAAATGATAGAGGGGCAAGAAGTCGTTGATTGGGCCTGAAGCAGTGAAAAAAGGAAAAGTTCTAGAACGTAAACTGAGTAGATTCTTAGCAATTTAAGACCACTAAATGATTGTTGTGTGAGGAATATCCTCCGCTTCTTAGTTTGCATCCTCCTTTTTGGAGGTACTACGTTTTTGTGATGTATGAGGTTTTAGAGTGGGTACGGGATACTGCCTACGTCACTTTTCCCCCTCTTATTAAACTAAACCATTCAATATTCGTGTAATTCTTTTTATCGCCTCTGACATAAAGTAACAGGAAATTTCTGAAAAAAAAACGGCTAATTGATACTGAGCTATTAGAACCTTATCTCTACTTCTGTAATGATATAAATAACATTTATAAAGATATGAAACGGCTGCACGTGACTGTGAAAACTTAAAGTTTGTGTTTATTACACTTAATTTTTGTGTCTGCGTCAAATTTGAAAATATAAGTGATGCCTGTAAGGTTAGGCTGGGTAGCTGAGTTCAGTAGTATCAGCCAAAGGTTTATGTTTGACATTTTTGGACCTTATGCATTTACCCTACTTTTCCAAATTTCCTATCGAATCTTGACAACTTGAAATTTTATTATCTATTTCTTAGCTAGTAATATAGAACTCACTTATATACCGTCATTCAGGCAGCAGAAGAATGTACATCAGTACTAGAGCTTGATTCTAATCACACAGGAGCATTAATGTTACGTGCCCAGACTCTGGTCACGCTCAAAGAGTACCACTCAGCACTTTTTGATGTCAACCGGCTTACAGAGTTAAATCCTTCGTCGGAAGTGTATCAAAACCTTCATACCCGTTTAAAGACACAATTGGTAATTTCTTCCATTATCTGATTGTCAATTTATTCAAGATAGTTTTCATCTTTGCTCTGATATCTCCAAATAAGCATAAGAGAGGGGAACAGGTAACAAGCATTTGCCGCAAGTTGTCTTTATCAGAAAGTTACACGCGTTTGTTTTGGTTGCATTCCTCTGTGTTATTGTACACGTTTAAAACCTAAAAATCGTAAAGCTCTTTGTTTGGTCAACTTTGCTTTGTCTTGAAGATGATTCACCCATAAAGAAACCCAGCACATAGCTCTTAATAGTCTAAGTGAATGTAGAAAGAAGTTTTTCTTAGTATAAGAGTAAATACTGAAAACCAATCATGTTGGCATTTGCAGTCTTTTTTTCACCCTTTTGTTAGTGTCGTAGTATCCCTGGTGCCTGGTGGTATCATTTTTTACCCCCCTGAAGCTTTATGCTGCACCAGGATAAAAATAAAATTTAAAATTCCAGATTCTTTGAATATGAGCTATTTTCTGGAATTATAGACATATCCGCTTTGTAAAACAACAGAGTCGCTATTTGCTTGTTCTTATTGGTTTCTCCTTCAGAATTTATATGATGATCGAGTATGTTTATCTGATTCGTCATTATTTAAGATGTAATGTATCCATGTTTGCCCGGAGCCACTTTAATTAGTCCACATTTATATCTATCAACCTGCTTCTGGAACTTTTGGTTGACATGTAGAACAGTTTGCCAATGAAAGTGGAACTTCTCAAGACTTAAGTTAAGTTGAATTGCTTTCAATGTCACACTCCTTCACCACCTCCACACACACACATTGTTTGTTGTTGATTTAGGACTTGTGAAGGCTTTAATGTTGACTATGAAAACAATGTGATCTTACATGAAAAAGATGGTCAAGTTGTTATAACACCGTTAAAAAGAGCAGTGGTTGATGTTCTATACAGTAAAGGATTTCATTTCATGATTGGACATTAGCTATTTATCTGTATAATGTTCAAGCTTTGGTAGTTTACTTTCCACACAACAATTGTTATATCTCAACGTGGACCTTGTAACCGATCAACATCAGCAAATGGGTTTCCCCAATGGTTAGGGCCTTATTGTACCCAGCTCACAACCATAGTTCAATCCCGCACAACCCATTGATTATATAGATAAAAAAAAATACCTCACTTCTTTTATTTTTAACATCATTTAAATAATTAAGAAGGATGCTTGAACTGTTGATATGTTCTTCTTGATCAAGGAAAGTCACTAGCTCCAATACCTGAAGCTGAGGCAGAGCAAGAGGAAGAAGAAGAAGAAGATGAAGATCAAAAAGAAGAGGAAAAAGAGACTGCTCCATGTGCCACACTAACTCCATCTCAACATGAGATCATAAATGGAACATCTGACCAAAACACAGGAGGATGGAAAGCTATTCCCAAACCAAAAGGGCACTCACAATTGGATTACTCGCGATGGGATACAGTTGAAGATGATTCTAGTGAAGGTGACGATAGTGACGATGATGAAGATTCTCGACCTCAGTTTAGGTTTCGCGTAAAAACTGTAGGTGTACGGCCGGTTAAATAAAAAAAACAAAATAGACATGGAACGCCTCACAAAATTACTCATTTGGCTTGGCATTGTTGCACTTGAAGCTTTTGTAAAGTGAAATGCATTAGAAGAAAGCGATCACAGTGGGAAAACAGTCCATTCCGAGAAAAAAGACTTGAGGTCTGTTTGGTGTTGTTTATGTACAGACCTTTTCTGGCTCTTTATATAGTATTGTCTTCCAAACATGAAGGAGAATATTACAAAATACAGAAACAATAACAAAAGGTAATAAAAAGCATTACGAAACGGAATGTGATGATATATTTTGGGCTTTAGCATGAGCTGAAGGTTATTCCTTCTTCATTGTATATATTTTCTAGTGGTTTGATCAGACATATTGTAATTTAAATGAATTGGATAAATCCCTTTGGTCTTGAGCAATTTATTGAAACAGGAAAAATAGCTTTTCATGTCTTATGATAAGTATCGATTCGAGGTCCTACCTTTTTAATGAGCATTTAACTGAGTGTGTACACCGAATTGTCTAAAGTGGTGTTCAGAGTTTTATATTGTCGTCATAATTTTATAATCAAGGTGATTAAGAAAAGCATGGGCTGCTCTATTAATTTTGGGGTTCTACGATTCTGGAGTGGATGGCCTAGTAAAAAGTTAGGAGGAACAGACATGACTGCCATAGAAGTTACAAACAGGGAACATTTCCACATACAGTGTGCTATACGGATATGCTGTCGGAATTACTAATAAACTCGTCAGCATGTCTATTTAGCATACTTGTAACATTTCTTACAGTGTATGCACTCATTTACAGGTTTCAGCTCTGATTATTGTTTTTTTACTAGATACCTAACAGACTATTTGAGCAGAGCTTGTTGATATTTGTTTACTGAGAAGCTTGTATTCGGTTCTTGTTCATATGAACCAAACCGTTGATGAGTGAACATGAGTCTGTTTGCGAACTTTTCATCTATGAACCTCAAGTGAAGATGACTAACTGCGTTCTTGTTTCCTTAATTTTTTACGTTAATGATAGGATTACATAAACTAAGCATCATCTCAATAGTAAAAACAAGTTACATACAAGGATTCCAATCAACCCATCTACTTTATTAGTATTATATTACAAAAACCATATTATTTTTAAATTCTAACATGTTTCGACATTACTGAGTGGAAGTATGTTCTTTGCCTCTATGGATGTATATAATCTAAATATAAAAAGAAATCACTTGGTAAACATATTATGATCAATCTAACGAATAAAACTCTCCCAAATTGAATGGAGGTTTGCTCATGATCGACTCGGTTTCTAACTGATCTCAATATCATTGTGTTGGTATTCGCTTTGTGACCAGCGATACCAACATGAACTGAACATTTCAAGAGCCAAATACGAGATTTCTCACGAATAATTCTATCCAGGGCCGGTCTTGAAGGTGTGTGAATAGTCCGAGCGGAATCAACATTCGCTTAAGGGCAAATAATTTCCGTAAAAAACATAAACAAGTTTCGAATCTGACGTAACTCTTAAATTAATACTCTCTCCGTTCCGAATCTGAAATGTCTATCGATAGTGGGGAATGAAATTATTGATTTGTCTAACGGCTCAAATATCGTTTTTGTTTGTGCAATGAGTGGGCTTGGGATAGGGCCCAAATTATCATATACCGCGGCCCAACCGCGTGCGGTATCAAACCGCCCCTAAATTAAATTAAATTAAATTCTTTCTCCTGAAAAATAAAACACACACACATTCGTAAATACTAAATAAATAAATACATACATAATCAATACGTATATATCAAAGCTCATCCGAATTTAGGTTTCCGTATATATAATCAATTTTCTCGCTCCAATATTCTTTGCTTTTACTATCATCAGATTATTAAATCGTCTCAGGTTTCTCTTTTTTTTTCATCTTTATTTATCTACATGTTTTGTTTATTATCAATTCTTTATACTATATGCTATGCGGTTTTTTTTAAAGGATTTTTGGGTTAGTTGATTTACTCTTATTATAATAATTTATTAGGTGGTTAATTGTTTTCTATATCTATATGTTTTGTTTAATATTAATTCTTTATATATAGGTAATTTTATGCGGCCTTTTTTAGGGTTTTTTTATTTACTTTTATTATAATATATTAGGTGGTTAATTGTTATGTAACGATACTAGTTATATACTGTTTTAATTTTATTTTGAAGGGTGTTTTGAGATTGTTGTTATAGATTAGGGATTAAAATTGGTTAGCAGATATATACATGTTTTCTATAATATCAATTTTGTATACTATGCTTTGCAGGTTTTTTTAGGGATTTTTGGGTACTGTTGATTTACTCTTATTATTATATATAGCTGGTTAATTGTTATGTAGCGATAATTGATATATACAATCTCCGTTTTTTATTTTATTTTGAAGGTTCAATTCGTTGCATAAAATATTCTTGGATTTGTTTTCTTTTGGTCTGAATATTATTGGGTATTGAGATTGTTGTTCAAGATTAGGGATTTTTGGGTTATTGGGCTATTGGGTACTGTTGATTTATTCTTATTATAATTTATAGGTAATTAATTATCAATAGATTTATTATAATAACGTTTAATAGATTTATCGCAGTTTTAATTTGTACGGAATATTTGTTGGGGTTGTGTTCTTTTGATGTTTGATATTAATATTATTGGGTTTTGAGATTTTTGTTATAGATTAGGGCTTTTTTTGGTTTGTTGTTGATTTACTCTTATTATAACATATAGGTGGTTAATTGTTATGTAGCGTTAATAGATTTATTGCAGTTCCAATTCGTACGAAATATTTGTTGGGTTTGTGTTCTATTGATACATAAGCTTAATATTATTGGGTTTTGAGATTGTTGTTTAAGATTAGGGCTTTATTTGGTTCGTTGTTGATTTACTCTTATTATAATATATAGGAGGCTAATTGTTATGTAACCTTATTATAATATCTAGGTAGCAAAAAATTTATATGTTTTGTATATATACATATCAATTCTTTATATATAGGTAATTTTATGCGGCCTTTTTTAGGGAGTTTTTATTAGTGGGTACTGTTGAGTTACTCTTATTATAATATACAGGTGGTTAATTGTACAATAATTATTATAATATATAGGTGGTTATCTATATGTTTTGTTTAATATCAATTCTTTATATATAGGTAATTTTATGCGGCCCTTTTTAGGGACTTTTTATTAGTGGGTACTGTTAATTTACCCTTATTATATTATATAGGTAATTAATTCTTATATAACGTTAATAGATTTATTGGATTTATTACAGTTCCAATTTGCACGGATTATTTGTTAGGTTTGTGTTCTTTTGATGTTTGGTATTAATATGATTGGATTTTGAAATTGTTGTTATAGATTAGGGCTTTTTTTGGTTTGTTGTTGATTTACTCTTATTATAATATATAGGTAGCTAATTGTTATGTAACTTTATTATAATATATAGGTAGCTAATTGTTATGTAACCTTATTATAATATATAGGTAGCATAAAATTATTTCGGGTTTCTTTCTTTTCATCTTTATCCACATGTTTTTATATATCTATCAATTCTTTATTTATGTTATGCGTGTTTTTTTAGGTCAGTTGATTTACTCTTATTATAATATATAGGTGCTTAATTGTTATGGTTGGTAATAGATATGTACAATATCCCTTTAATTAGTTTTATTTTGAAGGTCCAATTTGTTTTTTGAGATTGTTGTTATAGATTAGGGATTAAATTTGTATCAATTCTTTATTTGCTTTGCAGGTTTTTTAGGGATTTTGCGGTATTGTTGATTTACTCTTGTTATAATATTTAGGTGTTTAAAATGTAATGATAGTAGATATGTACAATATCCGTTTTATTTTATTTTACTTTGAAGGTCCAATCTGTGTTTTGAGATTGTTGTTATAGATTAAGTTTTTTTTGGTTAGTAGGTACTGTTAATTTAATTTTGTAACGATTTATTGGTATTTAATTATGCTGTTTGCTTTCTCTCCAGATTAGGGGTGGGCAAAAAATCCGCAAACCCAACCCGTAACCCAACCCGCACGGATTGGGGCGGGTTGAGTGTCCCAAAAAAATCAATCCGCCCCGCCTCAATCCGCTATATATTTTGCGGGTTGGGTTAGGGTTGAAGTTTCCAAACCGCGGGTTAATCCGCCACAACCCGTTTCAACCCGTAATATATATATATATATATATATATATATATATAATACAAATATATATATTTATATGTACATTGTGTGTATTTCAAAATACCAACCTTTCATTCTTGTTATATTTTAGTTTTGTTATTTGTTCGCGAATGTTCTAAACATATTTTGATTGGTTTTAATTTATTTTTCTTTTTGAAAAATTCAGTTTATTTTAAAATTTAGGTTAATTATGTCAACTATGAAAAATAAAGGACTAAAATGAAAATTTAAGAATCAATCCCGCCCCAACCCGCAATTTATTTTGCGGGTTGGGTTGGATTGGGTTGGGGTTTTAATTGTAACGGACTGGGTTGAGTTGAGTTGACATTTAAATTTTATCAACCCGCCCCAATCCGCCCCGTCATTTATTTTGCAGGTTGGGTTACGATTGAGGTCAATCCGCCCCGTGCCCACCCCTACTCCAGATTATGGGCTGTTATGGGTTTTTTCTTGATGTATTATTTGTAAATACATACATACATATATATATATATATATATGATATATACATAATCAATACGTATACACAGTTCATCTGGAACCTAGATTTTCGTATATATATCAATAATCTACCCCTTTCGCTCCTATATTCTTCGCTTTTACTAAAATCGTCTCAGCTTTCTCTCTTTTCATCTTTATTTATCTACTTGTTTTCTATAATATCAATTCTTTATTTATGCTATCTATGCGGTTTTATTGGGTATTTTTGCGTTATTGGGTACTGTTGATTTTCTCTTATTTAATATATAGGTGGTTAATTGTTATGTAATGATAATAGATATATACTAGCAGACAATTAAATTGTCTTCAGGTTTCTCTCTTTTCTTCTTTATCTACACGTTTTGTGTAATATCAATTCTTTATACTAGCGGACCTGCCCACCCGATGGGTGTGAATCCAAAAAAAATACATGTAACCCGTTATGGCAGAATCTTTGACGAAGGAAGGAACAATTAAAATAGTACCTGTAGGAGAGAGAACAAATTCTTCAATGAAAATAAAGTGGAATCCAGTTTCAGGAGAGGGAGAGAAGAGAGAGAAATAATGATGGTAGTTTATGATTTTAATTATTAAACGTTAGATTAGATAAGAGCAAGAGAAGTTATTTTTTCCTATTTTAAATTTTAAATCATGGAGCAGTTAAGTCTTTGCTATTTTTGTAATTTCTATAATTATAGGGGTCTTTTAGTTATTAGTTTTTCAAGGCTTCATAAGGGGTCTTCACATAAAGTAATAGTAAGATATAGGTAATTTTATGCCAGCCTTATCTAGGGATTTTTTTATTAGTGGGTACTGTTGATTTACTCTTATTATAATATATAGGTGGTTGATTGTTATGCTGCAACGATGATAGGCATATACAATCTCCGTTCTTTAAATTTTATTTTGAAGGTTAATTGTTGCACGAAAGATTTTTGGTTTTGTGTTCGTGTGATACATGATCTTAATATTATTTGTTTATGAGATTCTTATAATATATGGTCGTATTGTAATATACTAATATATAGGTAGCTAATGGTTATCTAACGATACCAAGTATAGAAAATCTCCATTTTTTTATTTTTATTTTTGATTTTCCAATTATTTTGGGTAGCTAGAAATAAGGAATCTCCATTATTTGTTTGTGTTTTTGAGTGTTGTTAAAGGTTAGGCCTTTATTTGGTTAGTCGGTATTGTTGATTTAATTTATTATTATAATTGTAGTGAATTGTGTTGTTTACCCAATCTAGTGTACATATTCTGGACTCTTATGATAATTTTTAATTTATTCTTGTTCTAGGTTTAATTTTGCAGTTCCGAATTCGTTGCCCCCAAAAAGTATATTAGGGCTTGTGTTCTTTCCATACAAGGCTTAAATACTATTAGGTTTTCAGATTGTTGTTCTAAATTAGGGATTTATTTATTATGTTATATTGGTAGTTAGTTGTTCTGTTTGCTCAAGATTTTGGACCCTTACAATTTTTCTTGAGTTAAATTTTGTTCTCGGTTTAATTTTGCAGTTCCCAGTTTACTGCCTGAAAGATTGTTAAGGTTTGTAATCTTTTCTTTAACGGCTGTAACATGATTGGTTGCAGACGGATGTGAATCATAATTCTCGAATTTTAGATGCAAGGTGTATAGGAGGGATTTAAGAGGGTCTGAATAACTTGTTTTGATTTTTAGATGCAAAATTGTAAATTTCTAGGTAGTAAAATAGTCTGAATCATAATTCCTTATTTTATTATGCAAGGCCTTCAATTTCTGGGTGTTTAGAAGGTTGGAAGTTATGCATCTATAATTTTAGATACAAGGCCGTGAGGTTCTAGGTTTAAAAAGGTCCGAATTGTCAGTCTTTAAATTTTATACACAAGGCCGTTACTTTTGTAGGAATTAGAAAGGGTCTGAATCATAATTCTTTGATTAGTTGCAAGGTAATAATTTTGTGTTTGTTCTAGCTTTTACTTAGGATACAGGAACTTGAACAGTTTTCATTCTGTGCATTCGGAAAATATAGGTTGAGCTTCTCTCCATGTATAAATTTAAGGTAAATATAGGTTTTGAAAAAAGAACTGATAACCAGTCTTTGATTTTTAGACACTCAGTATGGTCTTATGCCTGTTGTAGCTTTCATCATATTGTTTGATTTAAGGAAAGAGAAGCCATACTTGTATGCTTTCTGTAGCTTTCATCACTTAGAGATGGCATTTAGTATTCCCAATTCATGGAGTTCTATGAGGGCATAAACTAGATGTTTTCAAAAAGGTCTAAAAGATAAGTATTTGATTTTATTCATCAGGGAGTGGTTATATATTTTGTTTTTATTGGACACAGAAAGTTCTGTCTTTAACAGTACTAACTAGAATCAAGATTGTACTTTTGCAAACTTAAACTTCAGAATCTTATAGTTACACCCTTAAATTCACTGTGCGAGACGACATGATTTCTCATATGGTTTCATATGGCCAACCCCTGTTTCTTTGGATTAAGGCTCTGTTCGGTGATGACGATGATGATAATTAGACCTGCGCAAAAGCAAAAAAGGATAAACTCTTTTCCAAAACACTTATATGACTTTCTTGATTTTAGTCATTTCCACTTGAGCATTCTGGATAATCAATCACTATTAGATACAAAGGCACATTTTGAAGTAGGAACTATATTTTAGGACACTTGCAGAATGAATATAGAATTATCTATTAAATGTGATTTTTAATAATATGTAAAAGACAAAGGGACAAATATAAAAGGATACTTCTATTTTTAAAGGACTGCCTATTGCTTTTTCGTCTCATGCTTTGTCTTCTCCCATCGAAACAATCTGATTAAAATATTGGAATTGGCTTTTTAGCATGCACATTTATTGATGGACTGAGTTGCTTTCTTGAGAGTATAAAATTATCTGGCCGAAGCTAAACTTTTTAGCCTTTGTTATCTATTTCAGACGTTCTTCTATCTATCCCTGTCCCTAAATCGCTTTTTCAGTTTTTCTAAGGTAAAAAGTTGGGCTGTCTTTTCAGATTTAATTTCTAGTGGTAGTTGGTGACTTTGTTCTGAGTTTCTCTTTAGAGATTACCTTAGACAGTTTTATGTATTTGATTTATGCTTTCCCTTTTCTTTTCCCCATTTTCCTTCTTCATCTTTAGTAGTGGAGTTATGTTATAAGTGAGGGGTTTTTCATTCTGATTTCCGCGAGTACTAAACAAATAAAAAAACGTGTTGATACAATGTCAGATGAACTGAAATAAATTTTGGAATTAAGTTGAATACGAAACATTAGTTGCCTTTTAATCTTTGCCGCCTCCATTTTCTTTGTTGTACATTAGTTGCCTTTTGATCTTCGCCGCCTTCATTTATCATTAATTTATTTGTAACTGAAAGGTTTCATAGCCTGTGTTGTGCAGACTCTTAAACAAACAGATTTCTAATCCTTTTGTTGTTATTTTCTTCTACTTTCATGTTGCTATTATAATCGGTGTAAGATATAACTCTACGTAGGGTTGTCAATTAATTCCAGTCATACATGCATTGTTTGCAATGAATTGAAATGGAATGTTCGTGGCAGTTGGATATTATTTTGTTATCGGGCATTGTCATATTTCCTGCAAGAAGAATAAGAAGTTTGTTGAAGATTTAAGATTTTTGACTTGCAAAATGCATGCTGATTCATTTAAATCCTGTGCCTATCTTATTAAAAAATTAAGTAATAGTTTGGCGGTTGTACATCCTATTAAGGTTGTTCACATTATTCTTCATAGCCAACGAGTGAAGCAGCTGTCAAATTTAGACACCATATAGATGTAGGGTTTGCTTGGAAGCAGGCAATCTCATAGTTTAATAAAAATAATTGAATGTACGTCCCGTTATGTTTCAGTAAAGATCCAAACTATGAAAAAGTAATGATTTGATATTGTATTAGAAAACAAGAGTTTACTTCAGCTTTCTGTTTTGCGTCAGGAACATGCAGACTTTGACAGTCGAAAGAAAAGAGTCGTGTTATAAAAAGAGTTGTGTTATAAAAATAATAGTGAATTCTAGATATTCATGAGCTTTATGGTTGTTTCCGATGCTGTTTTAACTTTTACTATTTTCGGTTTTTAATAGATTTTAGCCACTAAAGGCACTTGGAAAAGGTGGACGTGGAAAAACATTAATTGTTGAGTCCTCCATTTGAGAATCTATGGCCAATCGTTTTCCTGGTTCTTCGCCGCATAACATGGTGAATGAAGGCGGGTTTTCTAGAAATTCTCAGGAAAGACCGGAAGGTAGTGGCAGCTGGTTTTTGTCAAGGAAAGAGATAGAAGAAAGTTCCCCCTCTAGAAGAAATGGAATTGACTTGAAGAAAGAATCTTATCTTCGCAAGTCGTATTGTACATTTCTACAAGATTTGGGAATGAGGCTTAAAGTGTAAGTTCTTTTCACTTGTATTATTTTTTATCTCCTCTTAAGTTCTTAAGTCTCTCTGCGCTTTGTATACGTTTTTATCACTTTATAGTTGTTAGTAAATTGTTGTTGGCGATTGTTAACACATCAGATATAAAAGGTTGCTCATAGCATGTAATTGACAAGCGTGTGTTAATTTTTCTTTCTTTCTTTCTTTTTATTTATCGAACTGATTCAAATTTCACTGTTAAATGTCTTTTCAGCACAGAAACCAATTCATTCATGTTGTATTGTCTTGCATTCTGTTAGGAAATTGTTAAAAAATTATTGTTAAACACGTAACAGTAGATTTTTTCAATGTGCAGGCCGCAGGTGACAATTGCTACGGCAATAATATTTTGCCACCGGTTCTTTCTTCGTCATTCCCATGCCAAGAATGACAGAAGGGTGGGTTTCTCATCCGAGCTACCAATTCAGTCTCTTTTCTGTTTGTTCCTGATTGGGATTTTCTGAATAAGTATGCTCGGTTTTATTATTAAATACCAAGTATGGTAGCAGGTATCGTAAGATCCCTAATTGAAATATAGAGCTAAAATTAAAGCAGATGAAAAATGTAGAGCTAAAACTCTAACGACGACAAACCCACCGCCACAATGAGAGGGAATCCCAACTACCATAACACTCTTGCGGAGTGACTAGAAATATGTTGGCTATAGTGATTTAAGTGTTTCATAAAGAACCTTTGAGATCTTTATACCATTTAGACATTATTTTTAGTAGACACTTTCCTTATCAACTTCAGGTGTTGGAAATGCTGATAACTGTTTGTGACATTAAAATACGTGTAATGCAGGACTGGGAATTTTAAAGTACAAACAAAGTGTTGAAAAAGAGAAAAGCGATGATAGCGATAAAGGGGAATTAAGCCTAAGCTTAAGAGTTAAATAAAACTCTGTATTTCATAAGAAGTATCAAATAATAATCAAATCTCCCTCTTTAACCCAGTATAAGGATTATTTATAATAGTCTAAAGAAACCCTAAATCTTAATTTTAGAAGGAAACAAATCTCAACAGGTCAAAACTAATTAAAAAGAAAACACTTAATAATAAAGAAATAAGATAAATCTATTTATGCTCCTGCATCAACGTGCCTGTTGAGAGATGAGAGAGACTTTTGGAAAAGGTCATTTTTTCTCTATTAAAATTCTCAGTGGTCTTTAAGCTTGGAAATATCGAGATGACTCGGAACAATAAAAATAATTGACTAGCGGGCGTGCACTGAACTGGGTGAGGTAGATTTAGCTAGGAAGATATGCAAGTTTGAGTGATTTGTGTATATACCTATTCCTATATATATGTATATATGTATATTTAAATGTTTGATTACTCAGTGATGATTTGACAACTTAACCGGTTGGGAACGGAAACTGATAACGAATATTGTGTTCTCAGGGCTTTAGGGTTCTGATGTAGTTAGGGAAAAGTATGTTAATGAGTGCCTTCTAAAGTTTTACCTGACATTTGCAGCTGTGCAGGGTAGAAGGGCAGTTGTGCAGGGGGGGTTGGGTCTGGCTGACTTTTTAGATCAGTTTTGGTGACCGGTTTTTTCTGGACATTTAGATAATTTTAGTCTTCATCTTATGTGGACTTAAAAAAGCTTCACACAGTGAAAATAGAATTACTCTCACTCTCTCTCCTCTCTCTGTTTCCGACCCCATACCAATCGCCGGGTTACTCTCCCTCTCTCTCTCTTATTTCTCATGTCCGTCTGTAACTTTCATCTTCATTCTTAATCAGACAAGATAATGAAAAATCATTTTAAATAGACACGATATTGGAGACAATTAATGAATTGTTTTTAACTCATTTTAAAGTTTTTGTCCAGATCTGTAACCAGAATTTGCACCTCTGTTGCATGAAATCAAATAATCGGGGTTTTTTTGAAGTTCTCATCAATTAGGTTGGAAAAATCGGTGGGATAAAAAAGTTTAGATGTGAGGATTAGGTGAAATAGGAGGGCGAAGAAGAGAATAAGACTCGGTTTTTTAGAATTTAAAATGGGAACTGGTAACCCTATAATGGGGTAGATAATGTAGAAAGAGGAAGTGACAAAATTATTTTGTCGCAGTGTTTTGATGTCTTTTTAAGTTTACAATAGGATCAAGCCTAAAATGATATAAGGATCCAGAAAAAATCAGCGATCAAAACTGATTAAAACTGTTAGTCTGGCATCCTCTTTCTACGGGCTTTTATTAAAGTTCAGTATTAATTTGACAGTAAAATTACTTCTGTACTGGAATATTGATATATGACTTTTTGCTAAATTTTCTTTCAGACAATCGCAACTGTCTGTATGTTTCTTGCCGGGAAGGTTGAAGAAAGTCCTCGGCCGCTGAAGGATGTCATCATTGTTTCTTACGAAATTATTTATAAAAAGGATCCTGCTGCAGTTCATAGAATCAAGCAAAAGGTACCATATTCTTAAAAATAAAGGTTCTACTTTGTTGCGTTCATGGTTGGTGCCCCCAATTTAATTGGTTGCTATCTATTTTGCATGCCTCTTTCAGTTGGCTTCATTTGCTTTATTTTAACGCAACATCCCTATCGTGTACATTTCTCTTTTTTAAGTACCTAGAGAGCTAAGTCATGCAGTTAATTAATATAACATGATAGTAGGCACAAACGTTGTTCCCCGTTCCCTCTGCAAATTAACAGATGACATTCCTTGTCTTTATCAATTGATTAGAATTCTGACATTTATTTAAAAATCCCAACTTGTTACTCAAATTTCTGTTAATTTTCCTTGTGCAGGAGGTTTATGAACAACAAAAAGAATTGATTTTATTAGGAGAGAGGCTCGTGCTCACCACTCTTGGTTTTGATCTCAACTTACTTCATCCGTATAAACCGCTAGTTGAGGCGATAAAAAAGTTCAAAGTTGCCCAAAACGCACTAGCTCAGGTTGCGTGGAACTTTGTAAATGATGGGTACGATAGACCTTGTGTTTTATTATTTTAGTGCTCATCAATGGTCATTTTTCCTTGTCATTTTTTGACACGGGAAAGCATAGGCGTTTGCAGGCTAAGGACATCATTGTGCTTGCAATTTAAGCCACATCACATAGCAGCAGGAGCTATCTTCCTTGCTGCCAAGTTTTTGAAAGTTAAGCTTCCATCTGATGGTGATAAGGTTTGGTGGCAGGAATTTGATGTCACACCACGCCAGTTGGAGGGTAAGTGATACAGATTTAATTATTTGGATTGATTTTCAATTAAGAAGTATCTTTTTGATTTCTTTATTTGTCTTTCGTTGAATCTTGTCTTCCTTTATTTGTGTCTTTCTATCTAAAACTTGGTTTAGTAGTTGTGTCCTGCTAATAAGGGTGTATTCTTTTGCATGGTTATTTCTTTTAAAAGTCTACAAAGAGGATAACTTTATAGTAAAAGATCAGTTTTGGAATGAATAAAACCGGAGAGTTGGTACTGGTATTTGAGTTGGGGGTACCGACTCAAAGATGCCTCTTTTGGTAACAGGTTGATTTTTTGTATTTTATCATTAATTTTGGTTTGATATCGGAAATCTGTATTAGTGTTGGAGTAGGGTCTGGTATTCTACATCGGTAAGTTTATAACCTTTTATAGTAGCAGAACAGATCTATGTTTTCATTCCTCACATCTTGCATAGTTAAAAGTATTTACTTCTTGCTGTTATTTTAGTATCTGTGAAGAAACAGGATGTAATATTTGCACCTTTTAGTTACATATCATATCAGATCTATGTTTTCATTCCTCACTTTCGTGGGAACTGTGAAGAACTTGTTCACGTTTCATGTAAATAGGTTTGTTTTATAACTATTTATTTCAAAATAATAAATTATCCAGCAAAGCTCTTTAGGCCAGTCAAGGTATCTCCTCATAGATAGATTTTTTTCATTAATAACTGGGTTACAGTTTTTACAATTTGTATTGCACTATTGCCCATTAATTCTCCTTTTGGCAGTGACATCTATTTTTTTTGTCTTATTATAATTAAAGTTTGTATGTGTAATATGGAAATTTGATGTTGCAAAGAGAATCATTTGTGCATAAAACATCAATGAGGATTGTTCTCATTTGTGGATTTATTTCATCTCCTTTGATACCAGATACATTGGCAGGTTCCTACTCTAAACCAAATAATTTTCATCTTGCATCAGTAAAAGAATTTGATTCAGATTTAAATTTTTTATACGTTAAGAAGTTGGGAAATTTATTCTCATCTGTTTAGTTTGGTAAAGAATTACTGGTGTGCATGTCGCTTCAACCAATTTCACGATATGATTAGTTAGCTTCCTTTAATTCTAGTTTTTCCTTCATTTTTTTCTAGTAGTGATCTTTATGGCGGTCAAGATAACTTCCCAGTATTCTTTCCTTGGCCTGTTATTAGATTATTGTAATTGAAGTTGTTATAGCTCAACAGCCAGTTTCCTTTGACAGAGACATCTATTATCTGTCTTCTATTAAAGTTTCAGTCTTTTGCATATCTAATATGGATATGTTACCTTGTAAGAAATCTGTTTAACCGCATAATTCCAATGAGCATTATTTATACCCATTTGATTGAACAACAATTCTTATGCTCTACTTTCTTACTCTGAATTAACCAATTTTCTTCAATTATATTTATGTTTCATAAAGTTCAAAATGATAACTTGATGTTACAGTGTACTCATCAATAGAGTTCTGTTTCGGTATATTTATTTGTTAACTCCATCGTTTTTGCTTTACAGAAGTTAGCAATCAAATGTTGGAACTGTATGAGCAAAATAGGCAACCTCAGACAAGTGAACCAGAAGGAAGTGCTGGGACTGGCATTAATCCACCTTCAAAAGCTCCTGTTAATGAAGAACTAAACGCAATAAACAAGACTAAATCTCACGGTGAAGATACCACTTCGAAGCCCAGTCCTGTTCTTTACGAGGAGCCTTCAAAGTCGGCTCAAAATCGAAATAGTCAATCAAGTGATGGAGAGGTTGTCAATCAACAGAATGAGAGAGAGCAAAAGAGACTCGATCTTGGTTCTGAAAACAATGAAAAGGATGGAAGAAAGAACAATGATAGAAAAGAAACTAGTGAAGCTTTTACTAAGATTGACAAAGATAAGATGAAGGCTATTTTAGAGAAGCGAAAGAAGGCTCGAGCAGAAGTACCTCGAAAAGTAGACGTGATAGGCGACGAAGATCTTATAGAGAGGGAATTGGAAGAAGGAATAGAATTGGGTACAAAGACTGAGAGGAGAAACAGCCTCGAAGGCTATCAAAACGGGTATAATAAGACTCCGAATGGAGTGTCTACGAGTGACCAAGATTTTGATGACTCTCGTCATGGTTATGAGTCACCGAAGTCTCTTAGCCGTAAGAGAAAGAGCGGTGGCTCGCCTGAGAAAGAATAATCGAAGTTGCAGCAGCAATAATATCAGATTTTGCTTTTATCGAGAGGACAATAGGTGTGTCTCGTGTTGAATATCTTATTGTAATGGGATATGCATGCACTGGATATCTCAATTTGGCTGCAAAATTGTGAACATGATGGAACCATGATGCAGAAGTAAGCTATTGCATTTTTTGGCTTTTTAAACCGTTTGTTTATTACGGGTGGTGCTACTCATTTAGGACTTTTTGGGTCCTTGTTAATGATGATCCGTAATTGTAATATGGGTGAGGAATTCTATTGATAATAATTTTGCCACAATTTTGAGGTTTCCCAGTTGTGTAGAGGCTGATGTTGCACTCTGTTCTGGCATTTTGATGTGAATTCTTTTGTAGTTGGGATTTGGTAAGATAAGTATTCTTTGCCTGGTAAAGGTGACATTTTAGTACACAATTTTCTGTGTTTTTCTTTTTTGGTTTAGAATTTATATTTGTGCTGTCCGGATTTAATATATAGGACCACACATACAGCATACTGTGTAGGAGTATGTGGGAGTGCACGTCATACTCGAATAGATGGCGAGCCATTGAATTATAGCCATCAGCTTAGACCGAATAATCGAGGCTCTATTAGCTATAGTAATTCAACAGCCCTTGAGCAGGCTTAACTGAAGCTTAGGATTTTCTGTTTCCAAGTCGGTAGAGCATGTTCATGCTAATTGTATGTAAATACCTAATTACATGAAATGTGATCGTGTGGGATTTACTTTGTTATTGCCCTGAAGAATTTATCTTTCTACATCAACTTGTATGGATATATTGTACTCGATAGATATAATGCTTCGGTATGCTTAAGTGAAGTAACATAAATCTTCACTTACTTTTGAACCATGTACTTGCTTACGACAATCTCATTTTTGGTGATCCTCAATACCTCAACCACGTAATATTTTTTATGATAACGAACTTCCAAGTTGGTTGTTTAACACTAATATATGTGGAGCATACATCTATACATGTAAATCCACTTTTTTCCTAGTGTTCAAGATTCTAACTAAAAAAAATACAGATGCATAAGTTACCTTAGCATTTTCTTGAATTAACTTTTAAAATTTATAAGGAAGCGGAAATTGGGATAAAGTTAATTGGTTCCTTAAAAGTCGTAAAAGTATTCATGTTTAAGGAATCGTATAGGGTGACTGATGCGGTTGCTTTTACTAGGCCTGGTCGAAAATCCGAAAAAACCGAACCGAAAAAGACCGAAACTGAAAAACCACACTTTTTCGGTTCGGTTTCGGTTTACAATAAAACCGGACCGAAAAAAACCGAAAAACCAGAAAAAATCGAAAAAGACCGAAAAAACCCGAAGAAAAACCGAAAGACCGAAACCGGACCGAAACAAACCGGTTCGGTTCAGTTCAAAAAATAAAAAGATCGAAAACCGAAAAAGAGCAAACCGATAAATCTGCTCGGTTTCGATACCGGTTTTGCCAATAACGGAACTGTACCCAGCCCTAGCTTTTACCATTAAAATTCAATCTATGGTGCCTTATATATATATATATTGTTTATAAATATGTTTATATACACAATATATATGTAATTATATACCCTTTAAATAACCCACTAGGAATAGCCTAGTGGGCCAGAACCCGTACTATCAATATAAAAGGTGTAGGGTTCGAGTATTGTTAACGGGGATATGTGTGAAATATATTTATCCTCTTTAATAAGATTTAAAAAAAAATAAAAAAATATACCCTTTAAATTTTCAAAAGAATACAGAACAACCTTTTGTCAATTTGGAGGGAGGCTGAATTTTTTTAAAACTCAGATAAAAACAAGAATACCCCACAAGCCCCAGTGATGCGACACATTTCCTAAAGATCTGATCACATAAATGATCCCTAAAGCTTGAATCGCATCTGAATCTGATCCGATATTTCTAGTTAATATCCTAATGGTCTTATGTTATAAGTTCTAGCCTAAAATGATCCGTACTAGGAATATAAATCACAAATCGATTTAGTATATAATTAGACACAATCAATATATATACACAGAGAAATGCATAATAAGGAAGTCACCATAAACTATGTCTCATTACTCATACTGGAACAAAGACCAAAACTAAACTAGATTTCGAATCACCAATCAAATTACTCTCGGTATTACTATTACACTTGTACGGTCAGTTGGACTTGGATAGGAAAGCTTCCCTAACAATAGAGAAGTACTATTGTTCATCATTGGGTTACTATTGTTAGATTTAGGTCCGGTCTTAGCATAAGCCAAGTAAGTCGTATAGCTTAGGCGTCGGTCTCTAAGTAGGTTAAAAAAATCAAATAAAACGTTCACTTTCTTATTTGTTTTTTTCAGAATGAAGTCGCTTCCCCCCTCAATACAAGGCAAGAAAAACCTACTTTATTGATGGTCTTCTTTTTGTGAAATGTAAGAAGACAATACCTTGTTTTATGACGGCATGAATCGTTTTTTTTTAAAGTATAATATGTTTTTTTTCATACAAGATAATTAAAAAACCTCCACAAAGTTCTACGACTTAGGTGTAAAAAGGTGCAAGACGGACCAAATCGTAACCCGATGCCCTAAAGTGTTGAGGACTAAATACTAAGTAATTAACAGCCTTGGTTAGATGCTCTAAAGTTTAAAGGACCAAATAGTAATATTTCTAAACTATAAAGACCAGTAAGCCTTCGACTACAAAATACAATTATCAAAAATACTAATCTTCTTAAATATAATTCCCAATTTTCCCAAAACTCCAAAATAGGAAGAGCTTCTATATTACATACATACATACATATAGATAGATATATAGAGAGAGAAAACATTCTCTCTCATCCAACAACCATGACCGGAACAGTACCGGAGTTCGATTTACCAAACGAAATACTCTCTTTTTTACCAACAGACCCGTATGAGCAATTAGACTTAGCTAGGAAGATCACTTCGATGGCGATTGCCTCTCGTGTCTCCGGACTCGAGTCGGAAGCCCGAGGGTTGAGAGATGAGATGAGAGAGAAGGACTGTTTGGTCTCTCAGCTTCAGAATAAGCTCAAAGTGTATGAGGATGATGATTCTAGGTTAAAGAGTGTTCTCGATGATAATGTAATTAATCATTTCTCTATCCTCTTTTTATTTGTTTTTTACTTTCTGTTTTTCTGTTGTTTTATTTTATAGGTGTGTTTTTAATTCAGTGACTAGGGAGAATTATTCGTATATGACCTAATTTAGGCTTAATTTCTATTCATTTGTTCATTAAGTCGTACTTGTTTTTGTTTGGTTACCTATTGTACTGATTATTGAATGTAATTATCATTTCTCTATCCTCTTTTTATTTACGTTTTAAAAAAAAAAATGTCTGTTTTGTTTTGTATTTGTTTGGTTTGGTTTGGTTTTATAGCTATTAGCTATGTTTAATTTGGTGATTGGGGAGAATTATCCTGTGATTAAGTAATTTTTATTTGTTTCACTATTGTACTGATTATTGAATTTGTCTTATAACGAATATTTAATTATTTTTTCTGAAAAAAAAAATTCGTGTGCGATTTAATCTAGGCTTAATTCCGAATTATATATCAATTGTGTACTTGTTTTCATTTGTTTAATTTTTGTACTCAATTTTGAATGTGTCTTAGAGCGATTATTTAATTGTACTGTCTGAACATTGGGGGTGTTTGGGGAAAAAATATCCGTATGCAGTTTAATTTAGGCTTAATTTTGAAGTATATATCAATAGAGTACTTGTTTTCATTTGTTTAATTATATTACTTATTATTCAATGTGTGTTACAGCGAAATTGGGGAAAAAAACTTCCAAATGGGATTTAATTTAGGCTTAATTTCGAATTTTATATCAATAGTGTATTTGTTTTCATTTGTTTAATTACTGCATGATTATTGAATGTGTCTTATGAGGAATATTTAAATATTTTGTTTGAACATTAGGGGTGATTTGGCCAAAATCATCCGTTTGTGATTTAATTTAGGCTTTATTTCGGAGTATAATGTATATATCAATTGAATACGTCTTTTCATTTGTTTAATTATATTACTTATTATTGAATGTGTGTTACAGCGAATATTTAATTAGTTTTTCTGAATATTAGGGTTGATCGGGGAAAATTATCCATAATGTATTGTCAATTTCTGTTTTTTAAGGTTGTTTTTACCGCTGTGCTTGAATATTTAATTAATTTGTCATTATGAAGAAGCCGATGCAGACTTAATTTCTATTTATTTATATAACTACAATATTGTTTTTATTTGTTTAAGTATTGTACTGAACATTTTTCATAATTATGCTAGGGTATTTGGGAAAGACTGTTTGGTTTCTTAACTTGAACATTAGCTGAAAACGGAGGAAAATCCGATTCTAGGTTTTTTTCCCCGATGATAGTGTATTGTCCACTTCCCTCCCCCTTTTTTTTTTTTAGTTTTTTTGAAGTGATAGTGAATATTTTGTCATTAAGAAGAAGCCGATTTTAGGTTAAAGATTTTTCTGGTTGATAATGTAATGATAATCTCCCTCCTTTTTTATGTTTTTTGTTTGGTTAAACTTGTTTTGCTTTATAGCTGTGGTTAAATAATTCATCTCCGATCCAACTTAATTGGCTTTTTGGTATGCTTGTATAAAATCTTGTACCTAAACTATAGAAATTACAAATTAACAAGTATAACAGGTACTGTACTTTATTATGTGCATTAATATTTCATTATTTTGTCTCAGCGTTATGTGTGATTGCGGAAGATTATCCATAAGTGATACATTATAGACTTAATTGATTGATTCCCATTCATTTATCACCAAAATACTTGTTTGGTTTCTGACCTTGAACAAAAGCCGAAAATATACGAAGAAGCCGATTCTAGGTTAAAGATTATGGTGTTTTCAAAATGCTATTTTTTCCGAACTAAAACTCCCTCCTTATAACAGAATTTTGTTTCAAAAAGTGTCAGACCTAGAGAGATAGTACGTGAAAAGATTTCTTTAATTAATGTTTTTGTGTTTGTGGTTGAAGACGAAGCTTTCCAAAGAGCGGGATGAATTGATAGCAACTGTAAAGAAATTAACTCGTGATTTGGCAAAGGTTAGGCTTCTTGTGGTTAAATTATCATGTTTGCATTATGCAGAGATATATAATTCATCTGTATTCTATACTGTAGCTGCTTGTATTACTATCAAGGTTTTGGAAGCATTTGGTCTTATGTTTATTGTTTTTTGTTATCACAAAAATTCATAATATTGTCTTTCAGCTGAGAAATTAACAGACTCATGAGATCAAGTGTGAGATAGTTTATAAACGAGTTTATAAAAACCCCATCATGTCCATTCAATCAATTATGAAACATTCCAGTTTTGGATGAGAATATGTATAATTTTGACACGCTTATCTAAACAATGAGTAGTACCACTGATAGAAACCACCTTCCCTTCAATCCAAATAAACTGTGAACCTCTGACATAGAATTTCCTACTCACTCATCCCGTTTCTCTTCATTTTTGTTTCTATTAAGCAATCATTACATACTATTTTATTTTTTTCAAAAATAAGTGTTACTGAAATCAGAATTTCACACTTGACTTGTTTACTGTTCAAATTTGGTGTGAAAGCTCACATGGTTTTTTTTACAGCTGGAGACGTTCAAGAGACAACTGATGCAATCACTTAATGACGATAACTCAACTGTAAAGTTACACTTCAATGTTCTTTTGTATTTCGTTAACTGAACTTCACTTTTTCAAAAGTCCCCACATTGCTCCGCTTAGGCCGCCTAGGCGCTAGGGCTTGGTGTGGCGCGTAATTAGTACCAGGCGCTTTGATATGGGTCAAACCTCGGTATGGGTGATTTTTTTTTTATTAAAAAAACTTAAAAATGCTTGGACAAAAAAACACATTGATAATCAATCAAGGTTTGCACTTTAATTTTTTCTTTGAATACATCTTTATTAAGTTTGTTTATGTTCGAATGTGTGTACATATATACTAGTAACCGTGACCCACACGCGTTGCGTGCGTGAAGAAAAGCCCTAAAATAACCTCTATGATTAGCGAATAAAAATGTTAAAAAAATAACAAATAGACTGAAAATTGAATACCTGTGTGTAGATCTTAGTCCGGAGAAATTAGTTTATTTTGTGTGTGAGGGAGGAGAGAGAGGGTGATATATTTTACTGTAACTGTGTATTTCAAATAGTAGTGGATAAGAGTGGTATGTAATTAACAAAAGTTTTGGGGTGTTTTTTTAAAAAAAGTGAGGCACTTTGGCAGCCTAAAAACTAACTCCCTTTTTCTCCCTTCACTTATTATAATAGAAAGATATTGTTATCATAGTTTTTGTTGTATGCTTGATAGTGTACTCAGGAATTAATGGTGTATAAATGTTTAGTTTAGGTGGTTAATTAAATTTACAACTTATTTCTTAAACGACATCCAGAATAGCCCCCCAAAAATGTTAAATATGGGTTTCCTGCCTATTCACCTAGTGCCGCATTCTCTACCCCCTGTTTGTAGTCCGCCTCTTCACTTAGTCCTACATGCCCTACCTCCCGTTTGTAGTCCGCCAAACGACTTTTGAGACCTTGCTGATCTGTTTCACTTCTATAAGACTTTACTTCTGCTTATATTGCCTATTTGAAATGCGAATCACTGATTGCTAAAGTGTTGTTATTATCATGCAAGCAGCTATCCGAAACTGTGGATATTGGAACCTATGATCAATCAGTTCCTAAATCCCGTCCTAGTAAAGGTATTTGCCACCTGATTCATTTCTATTTAAGATTATATGCAATTCTGAAAGAATAACGAAAGTTAGCATCTCCTCATTAACCCTTTTGGTATATTATATTCCCCTGGCAGCTGGGGAAGGCAAGGGTCGTCCACCACTCCAGTCACTGAGCGGCGATTCTGCACAAAGTAGTTGTTCAACAAATAACGGTTTTCCTACTTCTCTCATTATGTTCTATAATATATATAGAGCTTGCATGGTTTCAGCTTTTAAGAAGATTAGCTGGATTTTTCTAGATTCGGGAAAAACCTAGTTTGATCCAGCTTAAAGCTTTTAATCTGGACAGCCAGGTGCAGTCCAGATTTTAAGCCAAATATTTGAGTTTGTAAGCTGCAATCCAACAAGGCCTCAGCATCGCGCTTGTATGCAAGTCTGTTTATTTATGATGTTATATGGTATCTGTTTGCTTTCTCTACAGTATCAAGGAAGACTACGCAAAATTCTCACACATTAAACAAAACACCAAAGCTTACTCCTACCGGTACCCCAAAAACTGTCTCCAGAAAAGTATCCCCAAAACGGTACTCAGTTGCTTGTACCCCTAAAGGAGTATCTCGTAAAACATCTCCCAAAAAGCCATCCACTAGGGTTTCCCCAAAACGACACTCTGTTGTTGGTTCTCCGAAAGGAATATCTCGCAAAGCATCTCCGACAAAAATTGACTATGAAAGACACGGTTCGTTATCTTCGTGGTGTCCCTCAAGCCAACAGTCATCAGCCGCTAACTCTCCTACACGCGGGCGTGCATTACCAGGTTTAGAACACTTGTTAAAATTATATTATTTCCTTTCCTTTTTTGAATTTTAAAGAAAATCGAAGGCATAACCACCTACCCTTTTATAAGACTCGAATCATGTACCTCCTAGTTAAGAGTGCGGGTTCTTACCCACTAAGCAAATAAAACTGTAAAGACTCGTTGATAGTTTTTGATGAACTCTCACTATAGTGCCTTGTAGTTCTTGATCCAACTGAGGTTGTTTTTTTCTAATGCATAAATACAGTTATGGTCTTACAGAACGAACCATTGTACTGAATGTGACTCAACAGTTTTACCTTTTCCGATGCAAATAGCTTAAATTTTTCTAAAAAGGTTTACCTTGACCATTTTGTTAAAAGGTTTGTAAGGGTACATCACTTTGATTTGACATCCGATACAAACTCTGCAACTTCAGTTTGTTTATTGTTTGAATTATGGAGTATTTGTTAGCTAGCATTACTTTTTTATTCATATAATTTTATTGCACCATGTTGTCTTTTCTGATTATTTATCTGCTACTGCTCTTGAAATTTTTGAAGCCCGCACTCCAAAACCTGATGGTAAAGAGCTCTTCCATCAAGCTAGGTGAGTTCCTCTTTTTCAATCTCACAATTTATATATGAATTTTGAATCTTAAATCCTGAAGATTCATTGACATTCCCAACTTCTTTTGGATGTAATTTTGACCCAGGAGTCGCCTTTCATATGAACAATTCAGTGCATTTCTGGCTAACATAAAGGAGTTGAACGCTCATAAGCAATCTCGAGAGGTAAGTTAACCGAGTATCATAGTCTCAATTATATATTGAGCAGTTTTGTGATCTTGTAATTTGTAGTCAGTGTTGATTGATATATGTTTTTTTCTAAATATTCAGGTCACCTTGAAGAAAGCTGAAGAGATATTTGGGAAGGATAACAACGATCTTTACCTAATGTTTCAAGGATTGCTTAGTCGTGGTGTGCGTTAAATGTTTGCTCTTTCAATGAATTTAAAGACTTTATTGATAGATTACAAAAAAAAAAAAGACTTAATTGATAGATCTTATGAACTGATCTATGTCAGAACCTCAGTTGGTGTCTGCGAGCGTATTTCACCATTAGGTGAATGTATTAGTTTGGTCATGAATGTTCAGCTCTTGAAAGATTCTAAATGTTGTTCGTCTACCCAGAATTGTGGCCGATTGCCTTCAGCTAATGTTGCCTGTTGTTGAAGTTAAGCTCTTAGTTCTTTTTGAAAGTAGTTAATCTCTTGGTTTGTACTGGTCTTTTTGTTAGTTTATTGTTTGGTCATCTATACGTAACACAAATAACATCAAATGTTTAGCACAGTCCCGATTGTTCTTAATGGGCTAGTACACAGTTTTGTTGCAAATGTTCTCATTAACTAGCCTTCTTTGTTTATTTGAAATGCAAGTATTTTAGGATTTTCATCCAAAAATAGGTACAAGCCGGTCGATGCTAGCATTATTTTTTTACGTTCTAGTCATTTACAAAGTTTTAATGTCAATAAGTTTTTTTATCTAGACTTAAACTCCTATTTTCCCCAACATCCTCCTTCGCCCACATCTTATCATAATCGCCCTGCTCCCATGCCTCCCAAATTCCCAATCCACTAGTCTTTAGTGTCCAGGAGTGTTTTCGAGCTACACTACAAAAAATAAGCTGCCAAAACACAAAAATAAAGAAAAACAAGGCTTATTTTTTAGTCAACAAATGATTGTCGTTGCCGTTGCCGTTGCCGTTGCCGACCTTGGTATGATGTCTGACTCGTGACATGGCACGTTGGTCCCTCGTTATTGGAGACCAGCCGGAGTAGAAATATATGGTTGAAGGTAATTGGAAATTTTCTAACCATTTTATATTAACTAATGTTTTACATACTAATATTTTAAGTTCAAGTCCGGAAGGGAATTTATTTTATGGCCTTTTCGGCAAATCTCTTGTTTCTTATTTAGCAAAACGTCTCGGTTTGTAGACTGGTAAGTCCCTCTTAGCCAACTCTTGAAGTGTTCATTATTCTTATTATGCAAATTCATGATAAACATGGTAGTTTTTTTAGTGGCGGAATCAGAACTTGATTTTTGGGGCTGTCGTTAAAAAACTAATTAAAGAAAAAAAATGCAAGGGAGGAGATTTAAACACATGCCATGTTGTCCGTTAGTGTACAACTCTACCACTGTACAATTGAACTAAATTTTGTTAATAAAGGGTCGTAAATGTATTTATCTGTAAACTCAAAAAATTATATATATAAATTTTTTTTAAATAATATTCTCAAAACAACATACTCCATCCGTTCTTATTTAATTGTCCATTACGAAACTACGTGCAATTTTAACCGGCCAAGAACTTATATCAAAATTGTCGGAATGAAAAAGTTCAAAATTTGATAATATAATTTAAATGTTAAATTTTATGATTAGATTTAAAAAAAATCCATTCCGATAATTTTGATATAAGTTATAAACCGATCAAAATTACACGTAGTTTCGTAATTAATAATTAAATGAGAACGGAGGAAGTAGTATAGTTTTTTTCCATACATCGATACGATAATGTGTTCGACTTGACATGACATGGCTGGCATAGCACACTTAATATATCATATTATTATTATTTTCATGTGTGCCCATTTTTATTTACTTCTTTTTTTTGAAACAACTTTATTGACTTAATCTAATAATAATAATTTGTGAGATATGGTTGTTTTGTGAAGTTAAGAATCGTGACAATTGGATAGGGATTGAATAAATATCACATTTTAATCCAACTACTATTCAAAATGTCAATTGACAGTTTTCAGTTAAGGCTATATATTATACTCCATACTAAAGAAAGCTTACGAGTAATGATACACACAGGTAGTGATACACGCAAGCCTACACGCATGCTGACGTGTCAGGGTCAATTAGAAAATAGATTTAAATTTGGGGACCAGAAATGTAATTAATACCAAAACATGTTTTCTGGTTACATACTCTCTCTCACTATCCTATCTCATCTTATCTCCTCACGATTTCGGTGAACCTCTCATAACCTCACAACGCCGACAAAAATTAATTATATGCAAAAAAAACTATAAGTCTAAATATATGCTGGTAAAAAAAATTACAAGTAAATAAAATGGCACAATTCTTCTTATATTAATAAGAAAAAATTGTTTGAGAATTAATTTTCGATTATTCTACTATCAAAATATTTTATTATAAATTTGATACTGAAACGAGAATTAAAAAAAATACCACAATTTTTTTTGAGTACTAAGAAAAAAATATCAGGCCGTCCCTGGTCGCACCCACACACCATCGGAAGCGGGGGAGCAGCAATTCCAATTTAATTGCTGCAGCAGCAATAACAATCACCACCGTCCATTATATTTTAATGGCTCAGATCATATTAGCCTTTTTATACGTCATTGTACTGTATCATTAGTTCTTTGTCTCTTGCTCTCTCTCTCTCCTTAATTATTAATGAGAATCTTATCAAAAAATTTGCCAACAAGATAAAATAATCTATTGTTATATATTTAAAATTTCCCTCCTGTTAAAAGTATCAACCAGAATACACTTTTCAATTTCTCCAGAATTGAAATTTTTTCTCCGATTTCTTCCCGAAATCCGTTTTTCAATTTTATTTGAATAAAATTGCTTAAAAAATTGTGTTTTCCGGTTTCTTGACTTCTAAAAATAGATATCAACAATAGAAGGAAATCAATTTTATTACCGCCAGTAATTCATTAAGCAAAACATTAGTACAAGATAACATGAAAATGACTTCTAAAAATAAACAATTTAACCATTGTTGTTCAACATTGCAACTGGAAACTGATAGCAAGATGATGTCATGTTAGGATCATACTAGAATTCAGCAGAAAAAAAAAGAAAAAAAAACATTTGTGACTAGGCTACTTTGTTAACCGATGCACCAAAACCAGTGTGCCTTCATTTGTTCTTTCTCGAAACTTATCAGCCTGCAAAACATAAAACAAAACCCTCATAATTTCAAGTTGTAGCCGTAACTTATTGATACTCCATGTACTACTACTAAATCTAACCAAAAACAATAAATAAAGTATCTTAAGGGAACTTTGCTCATAAACAAGAAAAGAAAATTAATGATTGTTATTCAGATAAGTTTTTTTACCTGAGAATCCAATTCTTACCCTAGTTTTAAGCGAAGTAAATCATCGTTATCATCGAACACCTCTTGAATGACCTAGCAAAACAACCACAAAGTATTAATATTGAAGGCGAATTTTGTGAATTGTTAGTAATGTATATTGTACCTGTGATAACGACGAAATTGCAAATATATTGAAGGTGAATTTTGTGAATTGTTAGTAATGTCTATTATACCTGTGATAATGACGAACTCACATTTACAACGGGCTGTGACTTAAGCTTCTTTTGTTGCCTAGCCCGGACTCTTTTTGCACTTGGTGCTCCCTCCGTACATGCCACCGTTCTAAGTTTCCCGCCACCTTTACAATTGTCTTTTTTCTTTAAACCAGTCACTTCAGTATTTATAGACTTGGTCGATGTAAGATTAACAGATTCATCACTCTTTGCCTTTAACATTTGATACTTATCAATAAAAGAGTGAGCGCTAGTATTTATCATATGGCGAACACCCTCAAATAGTTCATCGTCAGGAGCACGATGTAATATTCGTCTTAAATCGGCACTTAAAAGATCAGCTTTTTGTGCAATACTCAATTTAGGTAGGGGATTCACAACTTCATTGGGATAGCTCTTAGTATTTAGAGTCCATCTTTTCTTTATATATTTTTCTGGAATTTTATCAACTCCATACAAAATGAATACCTTTAATATATGCGCACATAAGTATCCCCACATTTCCAATAAGCCACACGTACAAGATATTGTCATTGAACTTGGGTCGAAGAATATGTTGTATGACTTGTCTACCACTTTTGCTACTCTTTCATGAGGGTGATCAATAGGGTCATATTTATCCAAACGAACAACGGTTTCAAACTGGAATGCTTTCTGAAACAAACTAAACATGTTCCGGGTGTAAGTTTCCGCAGCATGTTTCAAGATGGGGGAATACTTGTTGGCGAGATGAGGAAATGTTTGCCTAGAAAAACAATCACTTTTAGATTCATTATCCCTAACGCGTGCCAAAAACAAATCGAACCCAATAAAGAAATTATCCAATGATAACCCTGATGCCAAGACCTTCTTCAATTTACCGTTAATACATTCGCTCAATTGTGTACTGCGTGCCCCGGCTGTAAACATATCTTTAAAGAAAGAAATGCACCACTGGTGTTTTACATTATAAGTTTTTTTAATCCATTTATGATCCGTCACACCAAATCTTTCTGCCATTTCAGTCCAGCTCACTTCAAAATTATCAATATCATCGATGTCATACATGCAACGACGAAATTCAATCATAAAAAGGTCGATATTTCCATGCAAAACTTTCTGCATTTTCCTTAAGGCATTTTGACAGATGTGCCAACTACAAAGTGCATGTCGTACATTAGGCATAATTTGACTTAAAGCACTTTTCATTGCCGCATCTTGATCGGTAAATATTATTAAAGGTAGCTTTCCTCCATGACATTGAAGAAATATCTTAAACAGCCATTCAAACGATATAATAGTCTCATTGTATAGCAAAGCGCCTCCAAAAACTACGGTCTCCCTATGGTTATTAAATCCTGCAAAAATCCCCAACGATCTTGACTCCTTGTTCGTGCCAAAAGTGGTATCAAAGGAAATCATATCACCGAAGACTTCATAGTCAGCTATCATCTTTGAATCAGCCCAGAAAAAATTAGTTATCTTCTGATCACTATCAAGTTGGGTGGAATGAAAAAATGAAGGGTTTTGTTTGGATTGTTGTTCAAAATATTCTAATATGTATGTTGCCTCACCCAATTTCATTTTCTTTGATCTTAACATACGTATGTGTGTTTTCAAATCCTCTTGAGTACAACCCACCTTTTCAACACCACCAGCTTCTACTGCCATGTACCTATGTGTCATTGTCGGTCCAAGACCCGCCCTTTTCGCAACATCAATTTGACGAGCTTGCATATCATTGATATTTCGATGTCCTCTAAGATGGTGAATGGTTCTTTTTCCTTCTAGACTGTGATTATGATCTTCCACAAAGTTCCGCACAATGAACTTCCCTTTATCATTTAAGGAGATACTCATTAAAACATCACATTCACATTTTTTATCTGGACGAGGTTTGGAATTAACTCGCCGTGGATCCTTAAACTTATGACCTGCCCTTGTACATACATAACTCCTAGATGTTATCACATTTTTATTATTTGCTCTCCTGTTTGTGTTTTTTATACGACCATCAAATCCGGTATTAAGTCCATATTTTTTCCAGAACTCAGCACTTTCCTCGAGTGTATCGAATTCCATCCCAATAAATGGTTTAAATAGAGAGTTAGGATAATCCTCCAAGTTTTCATTATCACCAGTGTTACCATCAAGCTCCCCAAAGTTTAAACCACAATCATCGCTACTGTTCCCAACCATTGTGTTCCTAAAATTGTAAGCGATTAAACATCAATATTAAACCGATTAAAAAAAAGTCCATTATCATTTAATTTCTGTCACTATAAATTAAAATATTTTAACTAAAAATTAAGCATAAATCCATGCATGCTTATCAATTTACACCAAACAAGACTATATATTTACAAACACACACACACACATATATATATATATAAAGAATAAACACATAATCTTAACCATTACAAGCTAGTAAATTGAGGGTTGTGATTGATGTGTAAAGATAATGTGTTTATATATATATATATATATATATAACCCTTGTATTGTATAAAACAAAAATGAAGAAGAAATTGTCCTTACAGAAATGATGGGGTTCCAATCAATTTTGGGAGGCTTGGAGTTATCACCCACTTCAATGTTCCTCCGCCATCGACACTCCTCGATGTCTCTAACTCTTTGTAATTCGTCGATTTTCTTTAATTTATTTTTATTATCCCGCCAATTCCTTGAATTCGCGCCCATCCTTCGCCCTTTTAGTCTTTCGATTCCTTAGCGAGAATTCTGGTCGCCGATTTTGCCGTATCTTTCTTTATCTTTTCTTCTCTTTCTATTTTTAATATGTTTATTAACTTTAGACTTAAACTACATCGTTTTAATAAAAGAAGATTCTATTTTATTATTAATATATTAGATTATAATGGACGGTGGTGATTGTTATTGCTGCTGCAGCAATTAAATTGGAATTGCTGCTCCCCCGCTTCCCACACCATCACAAGGTAATCTGCTTTTCTCTCACACATACTTAGTCGATCATTCCATCGTTACTTATCAATCACAAAATCAATTGCTATGCTCAGTGCTTATTAGATTGTATGTTTATTTACACATTTGATTGCTTTTCTGTAACATTATTTTTTATCAGTTATAATGAAAATTTTATTTTACACCTTTGATTCTTTTGTTGTTTTTGTATTTTGGGGTTTGGACTTGTTTGAGTTTTGATCAACTAGTATTAATCTAAGTTCTAGGCCTTCACTTGTCTGATATATTTTGAAATCTTAGTACTAGAATTAATTTGGGGGTTCTGATAATCTCGGTTTGTGGTATTGGGGAGTACGGTAACAAAGGTTCACCACCTTCTATCATTGATTGACAAGAAACACTCATTTAACCTAATGAAGAAATCAAGACCGATTTAAAAATATCTGATCTCGTGGATGTTTGTCATCATAATTAGGTCAAAGTTTTCATTTGGTATAATAACAATTTTTTATCATCTAATTTACACTATAATGACAGCTTAAGAAAAATCCATATCATCATACCATGGGCATGGTTGTGTTACTTGTGTACATGCATGTCTCTACTTGTTATTTTAGTTAAGTAGAGTATGATGCCTATATTTTAAGATTTAGTTTTGCTTTTTTGATCCAAAAGCTAGATATTTTGTCCATGTAATGTCGTTTTATGCAGTTTTTTACTTGAAGATTTGATGATAATGACGAATTTAAGCTTAATTACCACTGTTATACTAGACTTAAGGTAGCGAAAGAACGGGTTTTCCAACATACTTGATCAACAGTCGTGGACCTCGTGCTTCATGTATCAGCACATATTTACACAACATGTTTGGCTGTGCAATCGGCATAAAAATTCGTAGAAATTCATTAAACTATGGGTGTTAGACTTAGTAATTTGTATAAAGACGATGATTGATCTAGCATAGTTGCTTTTGCCATATACCATTGGAATTAGAAGTCTTTGACTGTACATGTTATATATTTTCGGTTGTTTTTTTGGGATAAACCTGAGTCTTTTTCATCCTGTTTGAACATAACCTAAGTATGTTGGTGGGGTTTTCAGTGTTTTTGACCTAGAAATTAAAAGCCAAAACATTGAAGTTGGGTTCATTGACTTTTTTTCCGTGTCTTAAACTCAGTAATTCGGGAGTGTTTGGGTATCATGACTTTGTAAAATAATTAAGAGTGTTTCGCTGGTGCTACTAGAAAAGTTAATGTTTCATTAATCATTGAGAGAAGATATTCGTCGTTTTTATGACAGTGTTTTGTTAAATATAATAGGTCAAAAACTACAATCATAGTGGCCAAGATAATAGAAGCCATTGCCATTGTCAACAAACTGGATAAAGATGAAGTGTTTACGGAATGCTTTCGTCCGGTGTTCACCCAAGATATATCATTTTCGGTAGAATTTCTGTTCAGAGATATCCGTGGATGATGTAGCCAAACAATAGATATCAAGATATATCCGTCCAATGTTCACGCTAGAATTTTTGCAGCCTGATCTGAACTTGCTCACAAATTGTGGGTGGATTGATATTTGGCTTTTATGTTTGCTAACAATTGTAACATGAATTATCAAGTTATGTTCAAATCTCGTACTTGAGAAATATGTTGATATATTTGTATTTTGACCAAATTATGCTTATCAAATTTAAGATTTTAGCTTGCTTGTTAAACTTTGTTTCGATGTTCGGTCAAAAAAAGTGCATGGACTGGAGTTGCTCGAACCCTTTTGTGTTATGTTGTGACGTGTTTTGCCAGAATATACATTTCAGCAACGTAAAAGGTGCAGCACTACAAGTTTATAATTGTATCACGTTATATCGAGAAAAAAACTCCGACTACAGGTCTCCTAACTATACATTCATTTTCAAACAATCCTCATGTTCAGTTAAAAACTGAAAATATGGAGGTTCAACAGCTTAGACACTGAATTTGAACTTCAAAAAGCAATTGCAGCTGCATTTTTTGCATTCAAACTTAGCGTTACGATTTACTCAAATATGCAGTTACAAGTTACAACACTTGTAGTATATTCCATCAACTTGAGTGCTTAAGTAAATTCTTTGAAAGATACATTCCAACTTTTGTAGGTAAAGAAAGGCAGTGTTTGTGGAAATGAACTCAATAAACCAATTTATGCCTTTAGTTTTGAAGGTAAAAAATGGCAAAGTGTTTGTGGAAAAGAATTCAGTGAACCAAGTATAATACCTTAGCTTTTGAGGGTAAAAAAAGGCTCAAGTGTTTGTGGAAAAGAACTTAATGAATCAAGTTTATATGCCTTAGCTTTTGGGGGTAAAACAAAATAAAGCAGGCAAAGTATTTGAGCTTAAAAACTCAGCATCGATCTCAAAGTTAGATCAAGTGTGAGGGACCTTACAACCGGATAGACGGAAAATTAGCCAAATCAAGTGAGAAGTAATAAGACATCGACAGAGCCCAAATCATGGAAAAAAAATACATTTAGTATACTGTACTATATGCTTTTAACGATTTAGGTAAGAGACTATCAATTTTTAACAATTGACGTATTGAACTATCATAATATTCACAATTCAGGTACTGCCGTTAATTTAGTTGGATGAAACTTAGTTTCACTTTTCATTTTGGTCATATTCTTTATAATTTGTATAAATTTAATCATGTATTTTCGAAACATTACAATTTACAATGTTTCTACTAAAACGCATACATATACATACATAATAAGTATCTAAGTTTAAAAAACATATTATTTGACTATATTTTCTTTGATTTTTTTTCTAAAATAAAAAATTATAATTTTTTTTTATACTTTCTCTAAAACGAAAATAAAGTAAGTTTTAGATTTATGACATTCGAGTAAAAATTATTTGAGGCCACATCACTATTTGAATACTTTCATGAAAAAACGGTAAAAAAATTGTTGTTTTTTTTCAAAAAAGTATTCATTTTTTGTAAATAGAATATATTTGTTTAAGTATTTATAATTTCTTTTTATACACAAACATCATCTATAATTTACATTATTTGCAATAATATGTATACATGCATTATATTATATATATTTTTATACATACATTAATATAACATACATATATATGTGTGTGTATTATATACATATACATATATATGATATGATTATATAATTTTGAATTTATACTAAAATAAGATATTTCAGAAAATTAAGTTTTAGATTTATACAAGTTACAAAAAGTATGACCAAAATAAAAAGTGAAACTAACTTCCATCCAACTAATTTAACGGCGGTACCTGAATTGTGAACATTATAATAGTTCAGTACGCCAATTGTTTATAACTTTGATAGTCTGATACCTAAATCGATAACAACAGGTACTACAGTACACTAAATGTATTTTTTCCCCAAATCATGATAAACACTCAACTTTCAAAATTCCAAATTATTACAAAAAGGGAGAAGTTGGGTATGGGGGAGATGAAGGAAAAAAATACATTTACTGTACTGCACTATCAGCTTTTAACGATTTAGGTACCAGACTACCAAAATTAACAATTAACATACTAAACAATCATAATATTCACAATTCAGGTACTGCCATTAATTTAGTTGGATGAAACTTAATTTCACTTTTCATTTTGGTTATATTCTTTGTAATTTGTATAAATTTAATCATGTCTTTTCGAAACATTATAATTTACAATGTTTCTACTAAAACATATTAATATACATATCCCAATTTAAAAAACATATTATTTGACTAAATTTTCTTTGATTTTTTTCTAAAATAAAAAAAATTATAATATTTTTTACACTTTCTCTAAAACGAAAATAAAGCAATTTTTAGATTTATGACATTCGAGCAAAAATTATTTGAGACCGTATCACTATTTAAATACTTTCAATAATATGTATACATGCATTATATTATATATATTTTTTATACATACATTAATATAACACATATATATATATATGTGTGTGCGTGTGCGTGTATTATACACACACATATATATATATGATATAATTATGCATTTTTTTTTATCATTGCATTAAATGTATCATTGCATTAATATAGCCCCCAAAATGACGATATGACGATTCCTGTCTAGGGTTTCGTCTCCCTCCTTCTCCCTCTCTCTCTTAACAAATAAAAATACATATCCATTGATAACTTTCTTTCCTCTTTCCTCTGATACTATTCTCTAAGACAATAACCCATATAGATCTGGTAGATGGAATCTAACAAGGGAACCAGTGCAGATGCAACCAAATCAACAGGGAAAAAGGCTTCTAAGCCAATATCATATGTGGCGGCTCTTACAGGTAACCCATCTGCAAATGATAATTTGCTATGTAATAAACTAGATCTAGAATCTATAGAGATCAATGATATTCTGTTGCCTCTGCGCCAGGCGCATGCTAAAAATTCCAAACCTGCTGTGATTTTTTCCTCTTTAGAAATTCAAAGAGCTGAAGCTCCCCTCCAATATGCCATTATCGCTAAATTTAGTAGAGGGAGATCTAAGATGGAAAATGTCAGAGATACTATTCTGAATAGCTGGGGTCTTACTGAAATGCCTATAATAGGACTCATGGATAATAGACATATTTTTATAAAACTGAGAAATGTTGGGGATTTTAATAAAGTATGGACTAGAACTAACCATGAAATTGAGGGGGCTTTATTTAGACTGTTTAAATGGTCCAGTGATTTTTCTTTTAAAACAGAATCTTCTATTGCACCTGTGTGGCTTAGGTTACCTCATTTACCTATGAATTTCTGTTACTTATCTTACCTAAAAGCTATTGTTCATGCTTTGGGGTATAAATTCTTAGATGCGGACCTGGCTACTCTAACTCATGCTAGACCTATGTATGCGAGGGTTTGTGTTGAGATGGATTTACTTAAGACTAGAGATGACCTTGTATGGATTAGAACTTCCACTAATAATGAAGAAGGTTTTTGGCAAAGAATTGAATATGACAATTTTCCCAAATACTGCACCAATTGTTTTTTACAGGGACATGATTTCAAAAGTTGCAAAAAGGCATCTATTATCATTACTGATACAGGAGCTCAACCAAATTTTTTTGGAAAACATACTGTTGGACCATTTCTTCCTAGTAATAATGTTGCTAGTGCACTTATTGGGGATAAGGGTGATTTTGGTAAACCAATAACTAGTAAAGTGAACTTTTACAATAAAAATGATGACAAAATATGGGTCCCAAAACCCCAAGAGGACAACAATAAAAATATAGATATTGAGAGACTTAGAAAGGGCAAGGGTATTGCTAATGAACCCCTTGTTTTGGAACTGGCTAAGGTGGCTTTAAATGACACTTCTGATAAGGTGATTTACTTACCAAGTGGCACCTTTTCTGAGAACCTAGCTGAAGAGGTTTTTAACACTCCACCTCAACCTTTGGTGGAGGACTCACAACTGTTGAGTAACCCCAAGGTTAAGGAGAATGATACTTCTGTTGGCATTGAAACTCCTTTTACTGTGGAGGATGACTCACCTTTAGTGAGTAACCACATGGTAAAGGAAAATGCTGGCAAGTCAAACCCCAAGATCATGGAGGATGACTCTCTTGCTGTGAGTAAACCCAAGGCTTCTGAACTTGACAAACCAGCTAGCAATATTGGTGTAATTTCCAAGGTAAATAAGAGAATAGTGGAGGGCTCACTTTATGTGAGCAACCCTATCTCTGACCAATCCACTCCTAATGCCAACTCTGGCAATGAGGAGGGTTCATTCACACTTACCAAAAAAGCTAAGAAAAAGGCTATTAAAAAGGCAAAAAGGGCTCTTGTCGCTCAGCAAATGCAGAAGGATCTGGAGGACACCTCCTTAGTTTATGAGGATGAGATTAACATTCACCACTCCAGTGAACATTTTCTGAAAGCAATGAACATTGATTCAAGTGTTCACTATGACTTTGACAGGCCTGTAATAGGCAAGCATGGGTTTAAACATGACAAAAGGGTTGGCAATCCCCCTAAAATGTATTCTCCTTCTGGTATAGGTACCAAGAAGGTTTCCTCTCTCTCTTCCAATGTATAATTACATGGTATGGAATATTAGAGGAATAGCTAATGCCATTTCTCAAGCTCAGTTGTTTAGATATGTTAAGAGATATAAGTTAAATTTTGTGGCCATTTTGGAACCTATGATTAGTTTTAATAAAAGTACTGCTATTATTAGGAAGCTTGGTATGAGTGCTGCTATCTCTAATGAAAAAGAAGGGGGCAAAATTTGGTTCATTTACGACACTAGCATCTCTTTAGATGTAGTTGGGATGACCTCTCAATCTCTTACTTTGAAATTTAGGAATGGTAGGGATTTTGTTTTAACACTGGTTTATGCTAAATGTGATTATATTTCTAGCAGAATACTTTGGAATGATCTCACTGCCATTAACACAAATAAATTTGCATGGCAAGTGGTGGGTGATTTTAATACTATCTGTTTGGATACTGAAAAGTTAGGTGGTAGACCTAGAGCCTCTAAGGATAAAGAGGACTTTAGAGATTTCATTTCGCTTAATAATTTATTTACTATGCCACATGATGGCTTTTCTTTTACTTGGTCTAAACAGGTGAAGGGTAAGGTTCAGTTTGAACAGGTTGACAGGGCCCTTATCAACGTTATGTGGGATAGTAATTTCCCCACTACAAAGCTTACAGTTACAGAAAGAACTGTGTCTGATCATTCTCCCCTTATGTTTTCTACTGCTAATGTTTCTAATTTTGGTCCCACTTGTTTCAAGTTTCAAAGAATGTGGGTCAAGCATGATAATTTCTTTAATATGGTTTATAGTAATTGGAATTCTTTTTGCCATCTTCATGGTATTGCCTCCTTTGCCTATAAGATTAAAAGACTTAAGTTTAGTCTTAAAAGCTGGAACAGTAATGAATTTGGTAATTTTTTTAGCAAACTGGCAATAGCTCAGGATAAGCTAGCTTTTGCTGAGGACCAGTTAGTCTCATTAGGAGACTCCTTTATCTTACATTACAATAAAGCTCTTAAGGATTACAATGATGCCATGTTACAAGAGGAGATTTTTGTTAAGCAGAAAGCCAGGATTAAATGGCTCAAAGAAGGTGATAGGAACACCAAATTTTTTCACAGCATGCTGAAACACAAAAGATCTAAGAGCAACATCACTAGTATTCAAAAAACAGATGGCTCTTTTCTTAATAATTTTGAGGATATCCAAAAAGAAGCTGAGAATTTTTTTCAAAGCTCAATTTACTGAAAATGGCACCTTTTGTGACCCTGATTTTTTGGATTGCATACCTTCTTTGGTTACTATCTCTGATAACAATATGCTCAAAGGGTTGCCTACTATGGACGAGATTAAATCAGCTACTTTTGCTATTTCCCTTGACTCTGCTCCAGGCCCTGATGGGTTTTCATCTAGTTTTTTTGTGGACTGTTGGGAGATTATTAAGGATGATTTACTTTTGGCTATACATGATGTCTTTACAGGGGGGATTTTCCCTAATGCTGTCATTTCTGCCATGCTTGTTCTTATTCCTAAAGTCAAAGACCCTTTGGATTTTTCTCATTTCAGACCCATTAGTCTCTGTCAAGTGATTTATAAAATTATTTCTAAAATTACCACTGCCAGGCTGGCTACAATTCTTCCCAGAATAATCTCCCATCAACAAAGTGGTTTTGTTGAGGGAAGGTCCATTTCTGATGCAATTCTACTTTCTCAAGAGCTCCTTAGGCATATTGATGAAAGTGTGAGAGGAGGAAATGTAGTTTTTAAGCTTGACATGGCTAAAGCTTTTGACAGATTAAATTGGGTATTTTTGGGAAAAGTACTTTGTGCTTTTGGTTTTCATGATGATTGGATTGAGTTTATTCTTAATTGTGTTACTAATGCTAGATATTCTATCTGCCTTAATGGTGTCACTTCTGGGGTTTTCTCCTCTAGTAGAGGATTAAAGCAAGGAGATCCTCTATCACCTTTCCTTTTCATTATAGCTGAGGAGGTACTTAGTAGAGGTTTAAATAATCTTATTGGTAATAATAAGCTTACACCCTATAAAACTTTTAATAATGTTGCTCCTGTCTCTCACATCCTGTTTGCTGATGATGTACTTATTTTTGCTAATGGGTGTAAGAAAAATCTAGATACTTTAATAAATTTTATTAATGCTTATGAGTTTGCTTCAGGCCAACTCCTTAATAGGAGTAAGAGTGTTTTTCTCACTCATAGGGATACTCTGCATAGTAAGAAGAGTATTATTGCTAATGTAACTGGTTTCAAGGAGGGTACTTTCCCTACTAAATACTTAGGAATCCCTTTACACTATGCTAAATTGACTGCTAACATGTATGAACCTTTAATTGAGAAAATTTGTAAAAAAGCTGCATGTTGGAAAAGTGGCTTATTATCTCCTGGGGCTAAGTTTACCTTAATTAAACATGTTTTGTCCTCTATTCCTATGCATTTACTGGCTATTCTTCAACCTCTCCAACTTGTCATTGATAAAATTGAAAGAGCTTTTGCTAACTTTTTTGGGGGGGAGCATGAGGGTAGAAATAAGCATCACTGGCTCAAATGGTCTAAATTAGCTTGCCCTGTAGCTGAGGGGGGTTTAGGCATTAAGAGTTTGAATGATACCATGAAAACACTTCACAACAAGATGAGCTGGAGGTTAATTAATACTATAACACCTTGGACAACTTTCATGTTCCAAAAATACTTTATAACTTATGCTAATTGGGGGAGCCCTGTGGTACATCCCTCACATTCCACTGCTTGGAAGATTTTTAGCTCAAACTTTAAAGTTTTAATGGCAAATAGCAGGTGGAATTTAAAAGAAGGTGCTATTAGTTTTTGGTTTGAAAACTGGATGGGGGAGGGCCCTCTTTTTAATAACTTTGTTGTCACTTATACTCATGTACTTCTTAACCAGGTTTATAAAGCAGGTGGTTGGGACTATGACCTACTTCACACTATGGGAGGTAATGACCTTATTGCTGAAGTGTCTAATTGTAATTTCCTTTTCACAAAGGGAGATGACACTAGATACTGGCCTAATACTCTTAATGGAGTTTTCACTACTAAAAATGCTTTTGACTTTTTCAGAACCAAAAAAGATTTTCTCCCTATGGCTAAACATATTTGGAACCAGATTTTACCTTCCAAAATTAGCATATATTTCTGTAAACTTTGGTGCAATGCTATTAAACTGGATGATGATGTTAAAAAATATGGCATTATCATTGCTACTAAATGTTGCTGTTGTATTTCTCATTCCACATACTCCATTGAACACCTCATGAGCCATAGTGATATTGCTTTTGAGGTCTGGAATCACTTTGCTAAATTTTTTGGCTACCCTAAGTATGTGAAAGGTACGTGGAAAAGTTATGTGATAAATTGGTGCAATAGATGTGACAATACTCAGGTTGGGTTGCTAGCAGCATTAGTTTCATTCCTGATAAGCTGGGAAATTTGGCTCAGTAGGAACAGCTACAGGTTTGATAATGATTGTATGAGTTCTGAGAGGATCATTAATAAGGTTAATAAGTGGTTAAGGGAACTTAACATGCTCATCAAACCTAAATCCCCAACTACCAATTTTCAAGCTCTGACTATTAATGCTTTACATGTTAATAATATCAGTTGTAGAATGAAGAGACCAAAGCTAGTCTCTTGGCTTTGTCCCCCCTCAGGTAAGCTAAAACTTAGCTGTGATGGTTCTGCATATGGCAACCCTGGTCCTAGTGGTTGTGGTGGTATTTTGAGAAATGATAAAGGCATTATGCTCTTTGCTTTCTCTTATAACTTAGGCAATCACACTAACAATTTTGCAGAACTTATGGCTTTGAGAAATGGACTGTTCATTTGCTACAGTTTGGGTTTCTTTAATGTTCTTATTGAAACTGATTCTGAGATAATGGTTAACTGGTGGAAAAAGAATACATCTCCTGGCCCCAAATTTGATTACATTTGGCATGATATTTTATCACTAATGAGTTTTGTTGGCACCAATATTTGTCATGTATACAGAGAACAAAACCAAGTGGCAGATAGCCTTGCAAAAAAAGGCGCTCAAGGGCAGAATGAGACCTTCCTTTTCCCTAGAGAACTTTCAAGTGATACGTATGCAGTATATTGACTGGATCAAAAGCAAACACCTTGCCTCAGAGGGAGTGTTTTTGTTTACTAATATTGAGCTAATGATGCATAATGGCTGAAGCTAACGAGTAGATTTCCTGTCCCTTAACTAAGATTTTGGTTTCCAAGATCTTTTTCTGCTAATGATGACTTTTTTCTGAAGTTTTTGCATATAAGACCCCCATACTTTGGTGCCTTTACAAGTTACTAGCTTTTAATAAAGCATGATCACCTACTTATTTCCAGAAGACTACAGCTGCAGCATTGAAAAGCCCAGTTTTCATTTCTCTTGATAACTTTTGGGTAGTTTTTTCTTTTATGGAAGGCTTTAGCCTTTGTTTCTATACTGATTGGCACTTTTATTGATCTTAATTTTGAGTTTTACTGGAATAATCCCCTTGCGTTTCCTCTGTATTGGTAAATGTGCATACCAACCGGGTTGGTGATTTGAGAAGTGTCTCAAGACACCTCTGCTTTGGCAAGTTTAAATCTTGACGAACTTCTCATATCTGCATTCATTTTGTTTACTAAACAGGATAAGAGGTGAGGGTAGCATTAGAAAAGTTTCTCAAAATAAAGGTTCAATAAATGTCTTGCTTTCTCAGGTTTAGTATGTAATTTCCCTTTGTTTGGTCAACGGTTTTCCTTTTGTAAGACATTTCGGTTATTTTATAAAGGTTGGTCCAATGCTTATTAAATTTTTTTTTATATATTTTTGAATTTATACTAAAATAAGGCATTTCATAAAATTAAGGGTTATATTTATACAAGTTACAAAGAATATGACCAAAATAAAAAAGTGAAACTAACTTCCATCCAAATAATTTAACGGCGGTACCTGAATTATGAACATTATGATAGTTCAGTATGTCAATTGTTAACTTTGGTAGTTTGTTACCTAAATCGTTAAAAACAGTTAGTACAGTACAGTAAATATATATTTTTCCCGGGAGATGGAGGAAGATTGGAGTATGTATGTATGCAGTGCTCTAAAAGGCGTGTCATGAGTCCTCTAATCGTGTCCGACTTGCGTTTCTAAATAATCAACAAAAGAATCGTAAAAGACACGTGAATAACCCATGTCGGACACCCCATTTGCCATGTCTCATGCATGTTCGTCTCTATAATTTTTTTTTTAAAGATTCGGTGTATTATAATATTTTACTAACCGGGTAGAGGAAATGAAATCTCTAGAAACATATAAAAAAACGAATCTTAAACAAGTACAAATGAGTTTCTATTTGCAAAATATATATAAGATATTTTGTGCTAAAAAATATATATAGATATGACTTTGGCCAACTTTCTGAATTCTTTTTTTAGCAAAAGGCTCACGATCAAACAGCATCTGAACACAAATCTTGACTGATTGTTAGCATATATATGGATTGAAATATATGCCACTCCTTGTTTGAAAGGACACCAACTCTGAAAGATTTGAACAGAGAATCCCTTTTGCTTGCTATAGATTATTTGTGTTGGTGCTCATTTTTCCTGAAAGTCCAAGTGGGTTGAAGAACAAAAATGATACAATTGAAGAATTTGTAACACAAGCTACTACATAGTACATATATAGAGCACAGAGAAAAAACTAGATAACCAAACTAAATCCTCTCTTGTTAACAATCAAACTGATAATTAAGCCTGAATTGAAGTTGTGGTAATTGCTGATGCTCATATATTGTCATGTTAATGAGAAAATTTAAATATATCCGGTTTTAGATTAAGCGGTAGACTATGTACGTAATTAGTAGTAACTTACTATTTTTTGAGTTGTTGCCTTCAGTGGATCAAATGAATTGCAATGCTTATAAGGCGATGTTTTTGTTCCATTTTGCAACCATTATTTATTCCATTATCAATGTATGAGCCATTGTATCTAGCTATATATACTGTGTTAAACTATAGCTGGTTTTACTTGATTGTTCTACTAAAAATTTACTTGTAAAATAGCGGATTTCATTAATAAATTTTTTGCAACAATCCGTTTAATGACAACATTTGTATGTCCACAAAAAAACTTTAGATGTAATATTTATTCTCCTATATTTTTCTATTTGAAAGTTATCTAAAAAAGTGAGATTATTTTCTTGAAAGAGGATCGTCAGGCCGACCTAATAGAGTTGTACAAGATTGCTGGTGTATCGAAAGGGTAGACAAATCTGTGAACAAAGGATCCTAAACTTGCTAATGAGATAGGAAATAAAGCGTACGGCTTTAAAAGAGAATATATTTCTAGAATGGAAAATGATATAGAAAAGATATAAAGCAAAAGTATACATGTGCATGTGTATGTATATCTATGTAGTGATCTTATACTCACAGATCAATCTAGATAAATTATAAGCAACAGGAACAATGTTAGATCATGCATGTAATTGACCAATGGGAAGCAAAAGTAAAAGGAAAATGAGAATTATATTAAGCTTAAGTTCGTCTTATCAATTGATTAAGGTTTTTAAACTCACATTCTATGCTTTTTTTCTACTTTAGCAATCAATTGACCATCATACATACGGATAAAATCTTCTCATTTGCTAAATCTACCACTATTCTATAATGATTAATGATGGCTAGCTATTGGTAACAACTTTTCAATATTTCGTTTTAGCAAAAAATAAATTCAATTTACTTGTTTCAATTTACCTTAGAATTTACTTGTTTCAATTTAGCTAATGACTTTGCTCAGATTCACTTCGTTAACTTTCATTTAAAAGTCCTTATCGTTTCACTCGTATTATTTTGAACTTGGGCCTTGTTTGGTTGTAACAGTAAAGCAAGTAAGCTAGCCTCTTTTCAGGTTGAGTTAGTATCGGGGGTCACTCAGCTTAAATCTTCGGGACGAAGCGAGAGAAATTACCTTCACAAGGACTTCGGACATAGGAAGCTTATTCAGCAAGAAATCTTCTACCAATCCCATTAAAAACCATAGACAAAAAAAAAAAAAGTATCATCTTTAACAGCCATTTTCTTTTAACCAAAATGAAAAGTAATCACATTATTAATCAACATAGTTATGGCCATTTAAACGTGTTGCCAAAAAGAGGAAACTAAGACTAGCTAAACATAGCAAAAGAATACATGTTTAACATGAGGAGTTTGAAGCCTTTTCCGCTAAGAATTCCCCTACACCTGAATTTATACCTTCTTTGACTGCCTAATTTGCTCAAATGAGCATGTAATTTTTTTTGAATTAAGTTATCATGATGGAAAATGCTACACAACTCAATATCTCCATCACAATTTATTTTCAAACAAACCGTCAAACTTACGGAAATTTTACGGGCTTCCAACCTTTTCGTCTCCAGAATTACATAACACTTTTTTTTTTTTTGAAAGACTCTTTGTTTGTTATGTAACTTATAAACGAGTATAATTCTTTGCACACATATTGATATTAGATTGTAGAAAAGTACGTGGTCCAATTATTTGTTCTGATATTTTGTACATCAATATTTCACTCACAACCTTAATAAAAGTATCAGGTGCCTCTGAATTTCACTCAACCTATCCAATCAAGGCACTTTAATTCACAAGCAGGCAGCTTTTACAAATAGAGGCCACTTGTGTCTAAAGTGGCCAACATAACAGCACAGTTAAATACCTGCTATTGTGTGTATTGCCTAAGAAGCTACAATTTTTGGAATTTCAAAAATAATGAAACATAACAGTGAATGATGTGTGACTTGCGACTTACATGACTAAGGTGGAGGGAAAGACCTATATTTCATTGACGGATTCGTATCTAAGAATCAAACATGTAGTTTCTTAAAATAGAACAAGAAATTTTCAAGCCCCGACTCGTGTTTGTTTATTTACAGATGAGCTGAGTGTTAACAAAATAATAAGATTCATGTTCAGTTTCGGGCTCAATAATTATTTTAATATGTTTTTTCAACACACATATGTATATGCATATCTATATGTATTTTCAGCATTATATTTTATAACTTTTACATATATAAAAGTTATAAAATATAATGCTGAAGGTTGATATATATATATACTCTCCAACTCTTCACTTTATATTTCTCTCTAGATAGTAGTAGGTGACAAGTAAAACAAATCATCCGCGAGGCTAACAGTAAAGTTCACGAGAAACTATATAGAAAACTAAATACAAATTAAGGAGAAAATGAATCTTTTAAGCTAAAATGAGGGAAAGGAAAGGGACAGACCTAAGATGTCGAAAAATAATCTGTTGGTAAAGGATGAGAAGATTAAAAATCGATGGAAATCCATTCAAAGTAATGTAAGAGGATTCGATGTTGCAACATCTTCAACTCTTCTCGGGATCCAGAGTTTTTCGAGAAAAGGTCCCATCCTTCACTATCATGATTGGGTGACGGCCAGATCATGAGTGAAAAACGTGTTTGGTTCCTGCTTATGGCCGGCTTGAACTCCACTTTCATATCACGAACGTCAACTTGCACTTGCAATATCGAATTGAACTTTCCGGAATCCTTGCTCCTGTCTGAAAATAAAATTAGTAGTTTATGTGATGTTAAAGTCTCAATACAAGAGATTTAATTGTGATTTTATGAGTAGGATTAAGACATGTCAAAGTTAAGAATGCATTAAATAAAATGAAAGTACATAAAGCATTATTAGGCTTGAATAATTAATATTCCTATTGAGAATTGAAAATGCATGGAAGATGTAGAAAGAATATGTTTTAAAAAAATAGTTTTAGCAACATTAGGCAAAGGAGGAAGAATGCCTGATGAATAGAGAAGAAAAACGTTGGTACCTTTATATAATAGTAAAGTTGACATACAAAACTGTCCTAGTTACAGAGAAAAAAAACTTATATATATGTCATACGATGAAATTACGTGAAAGAGTAATTGAGTCTATGTTAAGGCATATTGTTGATATTCTGAAAACCATTTTGGGTTTATGACAGGACACCGATAAAAGAAGCGATACACACACACACACAAAATAATAGTAATAATAATAAAAGTTAAGTTGAAATAGATTCTTTACCCTTATTTTTAATCTTTAATTTTTACATTTACACTGGTCTTGGACCTCTTATAAATGAATGAAATTTGATTGTATGAAAATTTACCGATCAGTTTACTGTTCTGTCTAGTTTCAGGAAACTCGAAACATAGTCCTCATATTCTTGATATATACTGTTACAAATTGTTATAAGTTGTTCTCGGCCCTGAGTTGCTTATTTCTCTAAAAAGCCCAATTTAACTAGTTGTTGTCTAACCAGTATAGGATTAATCTCATGTTACGTATGCAACATATCATAAAAGCACTTCATAGGTTAGACTAAATCTTAAGGGGAACCAATACAAAAGCTCGATCTAAAAGTGCATTAAGTTGCAATATTATCTACGCCATAAAAAGGTAAAGAAAGCTGGACATTTGATTGATATGTTTTATGAACCAGATACCATTCAGTTTCAAGAAGAAAGTTTGTCTCCCTTAATTAGTACTAATGATTGTACGTACATTAGTTTTTATCAATGAAATATAATTATACAATTCACGTATTTTATATTCATCCATCAAACTATTCACTAAGTGAAAAGAGACATTCACGTATGCATAAACAAATTCAAATTCGAAAAAAAACACGAGATACTTTGGCTATTATTTGTAAGGTTTAGAGCATTGGCACAACAACAAACTACACATTTGTGGATCAAAATATATGATCTTCAAATTTATCAATTAGTTGGTGGGGAAAGATATGAGAGACATGAACTGATTGTTACCCACCTGGTCGTCTTAGTTATGTTGATATGAGAACGTGTACGAGTACTAATCTAATCATTTTTCTCCCTAAAAACATATATAGTTATAGAAACATGAAAATATTTTGAATCCCGAACCATTTAATCTGATTTTAGGTTGTCTCTAAATATTGCTCCATATAGTATCTCCGTTTTCTTATTGTCTACAGTCCCAACAGACTACAAAACCCTACCGTTTGGCGTCCAGGATAAATTACGCACCAACAAATCGCCAACTAGGTGCGATAAGACTACACACGGCCTTTGTTATTTAAGGATAAATTTGTTGCTACCAAACCACTACAAGATACTAGTGGCGGAACGATGATTCGATTTTTTGGAGTGGCGTTAATTTTTTTTGTTAGTACAATAACAATAAACGGTATAAAAAACCAAAAAAACCTGGAGTTTAAAACTTAACTGACTTGTTCATTGATCTAAAAAATTCAAACGATACAAAAAAATTGACTATAAATACGAATTTATTAGTTTAAACTTTGTTGTAATATGACTATGAAACTATACAAAAAAAATTATTTATAAAACCTTATAATATTACCTTAAAAGATGCAATTAATTAATGGAGAAGTCAAAAAGTAAGCTAATGTTAATTAAATGAACAGTAAAAAATAGCCACAAAATCCGAACTAGAACTTTGTGACACAAAAAACTTTATGTTTACTATTTGAACTAAGTTAATATTTGTTTATTTGAGGACTATTAATGTATAAAATCTTAAATTTGTGAATTTTTTTTATATATAAAAAAATATTTTTAATTTTTTTGGGTGGTGGTGACACCGGTTGCCCCCACTGGTTCCGACCATACAAGATAAGTAAGTTACTAAATTTACAACTTTTGTTCTACTTTCCAAGTGTGTATCAAAATAAAAGCGAAAATGAAGTGAAAAAGAACTCTATATAAACAACACCCAATTAACAGTTAAAACCTAAAGCACCTTAGAACACACACACACACTCAAACACATATACAAACATATATGAGTTCCCTTCCAAACTTTAACACAGACTTATATTTTCGTAATGATTTATTTTACGAGTTATCAACGACTACTCATTCTCCTACATGGGGACCCTATCAAGTACAAGGACCAGCTGAAATGTTGTCATCCGGTATGCTTGTTTCCAACTTCGACACGTCGTCATACGAATCCCTTGCACCAAACCACTTTAACTATGGCAGCGGTGGATATTACGAAGATGTTTGTGACCGGATAATGAAACTAGAGGATTATCCAAATGGTGGTTTAATCCCTACTTTTAGTACTTTTGATAGTACTGCTTGTCCTCTTGATCATCGTCAGCATAATAATTGGGTACGTATGTAGTAACAATAGCTACTAGTTTTCATTTCTCTTTGTGTTTTCAATCATTTTATTTCAATGTTTGCTCCCTAATTCCTTGTAATTAGTGGACTATATTTTTATGGTCATTTTCTATGTTAGTCTGATTTTATGGTTACGTAGAGCTATTTATTATTTTGGAAGTTAACAAACAAATAGGGTAACATTTTTATAATATTGGGAACTGTTTTTAAACTATGATAACAATAATAGGTTTCTGTCATTGTCAAAACAAACAAAAGATAGATTTTGGCCCAAACTGTAGCGTTGACTATGACTGAAACCTCCTGTTGTCTTTAATTAGTTATACTGTTCTGGTAGTGTGTTTATCTTGTTTTTTTTTTTTTTTTTTTTTTTTGTTAGAAGGTAAGAGGTCAAGAGTCCTTTTGTTTTTTAATGATTAACAAAAAAATAAGTAAAACCAGTTGCATTACTAGCATTATGCATATGAAACTAGGTAATTAGAGGAATTTTTGTAGAGATTTTCTTCTGAAATATTAGAAGTATTTGCATTAATTCTGTACGCACACGTTACTTCTGAAAAAATATGAATGATAATTTGATTCTATGTGTGTGTGTTTTCCATATATCTTAAATTTCTTTATTTCTGTTGAAAATAATAAAAAATATTTTTTATTTCTGATAATTTAATATGACTTAAATAATTTATGTAGGGATATGAAGTTCATGATCAAGCTGTTCCAGTTATGGAGGAACAAAGTTTGAAGATCGGAAAGTATTCGGCTGAAGAAAGGAAGTATAAAATTCTTAGATACCTTAAGAAGAGAACTCAAAGGAACTTTAACAAAACTATTAAGGTTTCTCGATCTCCCCTATATAAGAATAATCAAAATTGATTTTATTTCAATTTATCTTACTTTATTTTGCCGCAAATAATACAACTATGATGTGTTTTTTTTATATAAATTTAACGTGTCATTTTTTTGCCACAGATAATAGACCTTATTTGTTTGATAAGATATATTGATTCATCCCATATTGGCAGTAACATTTAATTAGTTTTTCAATAGTATGCATGCCGCAAGACTTTGGCTGACAAGCGGGTTAGAGTCCGGGGAAGATTTGCGAGAAACAATGAACTATCATGTGAAGGAGGAGACAAAGAAGAAACGATGATTAATCATGGAACTGATAATCCTCACGAGGAAAGAGAATTCTCGGATGATGACATTATTAAGGTAAATTTTAAAACAAAGGTTAATCATTATTTTCATCTAATTATAACACGTATTTATAAAAGCTCAAGCATTCCGTTTCATAGAAATAGTTTATAATTTCCATCATCCAATTAACCTTCTCAACTTAAAAAGGAATATGATGGCATTTACTGGTGTATATGTTACTACACTTCTAAGATCTTCAATCTATCATTAATCCTCATGGGTATATATATAATAGTTCAGATTTCTAAGTTCTATTATGATTATGATCAAATAATTTATTTGTTATGGCGCAGATCAAACATGACGAAGAGGAATGGCTACACGAGGCTATGTCGAGTCTCATGTATTTTCCATATGTCTCTGGCTAATATATAGAACTGAAGCCACTGCATCAGTGAGAGATTATTACTAATTTGTATGTTTATGATCCTTTGGTCTATGAAAGTTGTGTGTAAATTTGTTAACAAGACATAATTCTGTTCCGTTTAACGAAATAATATTGCTTTCATACACTTGCAATATAATTTACATGGTAATCGAGATTAAATTCTTTGGTATGCTTATCTAAGCTTGTAAGTCCATTTTTTGTTAGTCATGACTATGATTAGTAAGATTTAACGTGACGTACTTTATAATTTTTCGTTAAGATGCAAATCAACATTAATTAATTTACTATGTTAAGAAAAACAACCGTACGTTATATAAAAATTGTAAATTAAGTCATTAATAAACATAAATATATATCTTGTTGTGTGGAAATGGAAAAACCCAAACAACACATATAAGAGTAAAGAAATCGAGGTTGTACATGTTATTCAAAAACTACAGACAGGTTCTTCGACCTGAAATAAAATCAAAATATCCGATTTTATTTCACCATTGGGACAGTATTGTTTGTAACAATAAATTTTTTAATCCAGCCGCACAACGAATAGTTTCTTTAATTTTGAATATATATGTTCGATTCATATTGTTAAATTATGGAAAAATCTACAAATATTATAACATATAGAAGAAGAATAATTTTTTTTCAACAAATAGTATAGTAATCTAAAACTCATCCTATAATGGAAAAGAACCAGCCACCTACAAAACTTCTAAGTCTACATTACAGATGTGACATATTTAGAAAATTGAATTTTTGTTTGCCAACTTATATGAAAATATTTCAACTATTAGTCAGCATTAAAATTTACCATTTATAAACATGAAAAGACTAACTCGTGCAAAATATTCACTTCATAGTTGTTCAATTACCTTCCAAACACTTGAAAAAAAAATTCCATCAACGCGGTAAGCAGACATAATATATGGGAGAAAAGGGTTGTTATAGTTTTTATTGGAAATTAAACATTCCCAAACAAATTATATGGTCTATGTTGTTCCTAATTTATCCAAACAAAGGACACCGATAAAACAATGGGGAATATATACCTGGTTTGACAAGATATTCCTATATAGCCATATTACTTTGAGCTGGTCTTGTTCAGACAGATGCTACACATGCTAGATCATATTTGATTTTTAGGTTTGTTCAAAGTTAGGTCTAGTGTTTGAAGGATTGATATAGCATGGATACCCTATCATTCTATTATAATAAGTCAACACAAGTCAAATGAGACGGTCCAATCTAACCATTTTTTTTTTCCAAAAATATCATATTCCCATAAAAATATAAAAAGTAAAAACTAATAAACTATTTATCGCTCTTTAACAAACAAAAATTCTTTTAAATTTTAAACTATAATTTTTTTTTGTATTATTCACATATTTATATCAAAACTATACATATTTTTTATATTTCGCGTCGCACGTTGTGTGGAATACGATTATTAGTATATGTATAGATCTTTGACGCCTATTTTACAAATAAGGCTTATGTATACCAAGTACTAACAGAAAAAAAAAAACTTGATGAGGGCACGGACAGAAAGGAGACATCGCAGCCGGACCCCAACTAGCGACATTAAATGGGAAATTTTGATTACTAGGCAGTAAATGTAATATGATATAATTTTCTTCTTAGTTAATAAAATTTATTGTTTTCGTTGACATCATAAAAATAGTGGTTACCAGAAAATGATCAAATGGTTGCGTGAGAGCTAGATTGTAAGTCTTACTCAGGAGTGTTAGTGTGTTACTACCAAAGTTATGTTATCTAATGGGGAATAGCGTGCTTCCTAGCCAGTATCCACAGTATTGGAAAGAAAGTACCAATAAAAATATCAGATACAATTGTCAAGTGTGGACTTTATGACCTTGTTAGTGACAAAGTGTGGTTTAATAGTTAACCCTAAACACTAAACCCGAAACCCAACTTGGGAAAGGAGGAGAACTGAAGCCGAGTAAGGGATGAGAAATCTAGTTACTTAGGCTATCAGATTGAGAAGTAAGGCAAACGCTAAACAGATTGTCAATGATTGTTTTTTTGTTTCCGTATTTTATAAGCCTAAATAAGCTTCGGGTTTAAGGGTCCGTCGAATGAGCCTAGTTTCAATACAGCAATTTATTTGTGCTTCACCTTCATACATAAGCATCATCTTTGTGAGAAATGTTATTGCTCATCCTCTTTCAACTCTCCAGCTGTGTTCCATTTCCACCTAGTATGCTTTTTCTATCTGCTATATGTTTTTTTCTTCAAAGAAAGTTGGAAATCTGATAATCCTCACAAGTTATAGTTATAAACGATTAAAATCTTCATTGGTCCGGTAATGGCGAAGACTGATGATCATTTGATGGTAATTAGGACCATAATTTGATGTTTATTGATAATTAACGAAGTAAATTCGTAAGTCAATGATATCAGCAAGGGACAACCAGTGACTAATAACATGTCATGTATAATCTATGGTATAGCATAAGAGGGTAGCCTGCTGTAGATATAAAATTGCATTTAAGGTGTATATTTAGCCAGTTTTTTAAGTTCTCTCTTTTGGTGTTGTAGATTTAGTAATGCCTTTCATAATTGTAATCTGTTATTCAAAAGTTGTATAGTTGCAATAATGCGAGCAGTTCAAGGATGTGTCTAACAAGCCCCACCCTATATCCATGGATCAAACTTATTTAGAACAGACCCTTGTTTATGTATACTAACTGTTGCAAATTTTGTATAGTCCATACTGAAATTTCTTTCTTAACTACAAACCAAAGTGGTATCCTCTTCTTTAAATGAAGGTTGTTTTTGAAAAGTTGAAATGCAAATATTTTATTCCGTTATATATTATAGAAGAAACAATTGCTTCGGCGGAAATACTAATTTTGCGCTCTGTGATCTTAAGTTATTATACAGTGGAAACGCCTCTGGCAGCAATATGTAGTCAAGGTTAGCCCATGAAGTAAGAACTAGCATCTTGGTATATAATGGTATAGAACTGTGGTTTCTAAACTTTCATATTGTAATTTGAAATCGTTGCAGATTGTCTCCTTATTAATATATACACGTTTATGCATAGCAAATCGGACCAAATCTGGTTTCGCCATTGTACTGGAGGAAGATGTTTCACTTTCACGGTTTCACCTATTAGCTGATCACACCAAAAGGAAGTAATTGGAAATTTGGAACAATTCAAATTAGATTAAGAAAACTTGGCATGCTAGCTACTGTGAAAACAATCATTTTGAAAATATAGAAAAGACCAGATAAGCCACATACTTTTGCTTCCAACGTCAGATAATGTTCATCAACTGACGACTTACTTACTGTACATGGCCTCACAACTACGATTGTGTCGCCTTTTAACTTCCAAGATTTGGAGTCAACATGAACATTCAATACAACCTTCAATGGAGTATTAAGCTTGACAAATGGTATTTGAAGGAATAAGTTGGAAAAGAAGATGGACCAAATAATACAAAAATGGGCAGTCACGAGCTAGCCTAATACATTTGGATAATGAAGGTGCAGTTGTTATCTGTTTCCACGCAAGAACCGTACTTTGAAAGTACGGTTTACACTGTGGTAAAATTTTACGCAGGGGCACTGAGTTAATTTACCTCAGTGTAAACCGTACTTTCAAAGTACGGTTCGTATTTTGAAAGTACGGTTTGTGCGTGAAAACAGATAAATTGCAGTGGAAAAATCCAGCCTCTATAAGATTATTACCTAGTGATTAGTACGGGAATACTTGATTGAGTTTGTCACATGTATATGATTAAATCTATCATCGTGACCACAGTGTACTCCTTGATAAATAAGTCTGAAAGATATGGCAAATCTTTACTGAAAACAAGGCAGACCCTTCAATGTTACGATTTTTTCGAAATTAAGCAGTAAATTTATTCAAGAGTTTTTACAAAAATAGTAATTATGCGACAGCTATTATTAAGCTATCTATAGCGACATATGAGATTGATTAATTAACATAAATCAAACATTTTGTTTATAGTAAGTTACTTCAGTATTGTAGTCTTTCAGATTTATTCCCGTTCATCGTTATTTCAACAAATTATGCAACATTTTATGAATCTGTACCATCTTGTCCCTGCTTAATGGTGTTTTTTTTAAGAAAACAGCTAGCCCAACATTTTGTTTTTTTCATTTTTGTAAAAGAGCTTTATTCTGCTTATTATATAGTATTAGCTCCCTCAATTAATCTTAGAGCTTACCTGGAGCTTTCACACAAGTTAATTAAGTAAAAGCTTGATTGATCTAGAGTTAAACTTTTAATTTTGCAGACAACATAATAAGCTAACTATTTAGATTTACAGCCTATAAGTTATAAACAAAAAAAAAAGTGCTGAGCTTAAAAGTTGTGAAGAAACAAGCCTTTACTCCAAGCCCTTTAATTAACCCTTAAACCTTCACCCTAATGACCCAAAACTTCAATTGCAGACTTAAAACTTAAAACCAATCATAGTGCACGTGCTAATATACAAAAGTGAAGAACCTATGGGCTAGCCTAGTGATGCAGACCCATACTATCAAATAGGAGATGCAAGGTTCGGGTTATAAAAGAGAATGTGTAAGCTCCTCTAAGAAGAGAATATTTAAAATAAGAAAAATAATAGTATACAAAAGTGAAGAATGTCTCTTCAGGTAAGCTAAGGGAGGGTCAATTGAGCTCTTTGAGTTTGATAAAATCATAAAAGCATTACAATATATTTACTATAACAGTTGATTCAATTATCAAAGTTTTAGTAAAAGAAAAAATACAAAAGTAGAATCACTAAATATTGGTGGGGACTACTAACAGCTAAGCACTACAATAAAAAGTTAATATCCACGGTTACTTTTTGAAAATTGTTCTTAAACTGAGTGTCGTTAAATTTTAGCAATAATTTAGCAACAAAAATTGATGCTAAACTGTTACTAAATTTATTGACACTCACTTTATCATCAGTTTAGCACCAGACGCTCTGATGATAAGCTGACTATTTTTTTTTTATTTTTTTTTAGGAAATCAAGTTATGATACTATCATAGTGCAAAATATTTCATGTCCCACAAATTGTAAGAAACGCGTTCACTGCCACAGGCGTAGTGTGTACTGTGCATGGTTGGGGGCCCTAAGATATGGTTGACTCTCGTTACTAAAGTCTAAAACTGCTGTACATTTGTTAAAGTTGGAAACTGCATATTAAACGGTTACAAATAGGGATGCAAATGAACCGAGCCATCTCGGGCTGGGCTCGACTCGTTTGCTCAGAATGCTTACTCTGGGATCGGCTCGAGTCTGTGATGTGCCTAAAGAAGCTAGTTCTGGCCCGGACTCATGATGATTAGGTTTGTTAAACTTTAATGATCCGAACAACACTCGTTAACTCCGCTTCGGTCGTAAAAAAAGTATTTATTTTCTTACCTATGGAGTATGTTTTTTTGAAAATTAGATATACATTTATACACATACACACAATTATAGCTATATCAAGATATATACACATATATATATATATACACACACACACACACACATATATATATATATATATATATATATATATATATATATATATATATATATATATATATATATATATATATATTAAAAACAACATATTAACTTAATTAAACGAGTCCGAGCCCTTAATGAGCCGAACAACATATTGCTCGGATACGACTCGTTTATTAAACGAGTCCTATATTTTTATTCAGGCTCGGTTCATTTATAACTAAACGAACACGAGCCGAGACTTTAATTACCGATCCGAACACGAGCTTGTTCATGAACTAATAAGTTCGTTTGCAGCCCTAGTTAATGTTAGAATGATATATTTGTCGTAATACACTATTAGCTACGTATATAGGGAGACAGAAATAGAGAGAGGGGAGAACAGTATGATCTTTATTAATGAAGGAATATGAACGTGTGTCAAATACAAGACCCCTAGCCCTCTTTATATAGATAGAGGGTTAGGGTTACAAGATCATCTGGGCCCATTAAGTAAAAGTCCAAGAGTCCAATAATCTTACAACACTCCCCCTTTGGACGTCTTGAATTCTTCGTCTTCATGCAGTCGATCTGAGTCGAGTTCATTCGCAGTGCTAAACACATAAAAACCTTAGAGACGGAAAACCCAGTGTGGGACAAAACCGGTACCTAGGAGAAACTGTGTAGCCGAATGATATAGGCCGAAATATCATGTAAGTAACTAACCACAAAACAGTGTGCCTCATCAAAACCTTTCCAGAGCAAACCCAATGGGAAAATCTCTAATCGAAGGAAAAAGAGTGCAACAGTGGTAGTAGTAGGGGATCAACCACAAAACATGTGCCTCATCAAAACCTTGCTAGAGTAAACCCAGTGGGAAAAACCTCTAGTCGAAGGACAAAAGAGTACACAGTGGTAAGAAGTATACAACCGGATACTCCCCCTAATTTCGGCAATCTTAAGTGAGATATGATGGGAACGTGTCTCGCTAAAAACCTTGCCAAGGAAAACCCAGTGGGAAAAAACCTTGGTCTAAGGACAAAAAGAGTACACGAGCATGCGACTGGATGCTCCCCCTCACTTGCACATGACAGGGTGCGAAGATTTCGACTAAGTAGTAATTAGTGCAATAAGCATTCACCTGGATGCTCCCCCTCACTTGCACACGACTGGGTGCAAAGATTTCATATTCCAAGAAAGAGTACGAGCATTCGACTGGATGCCTCATTTACTTACATACGACTGGATGCAAGAAAATCTAACGTGGAATAGAACGATCATTCAACTGGATGCTCTTAAACTTCATTTGTGAAGATTAATTTCGGCGAGAAATGCTAAATAGCATAATGTAGTCATGTCTCTCTTGATCAATAACAACAAGTTGTCTTCTATGACAAGTATTTTATCTGGATCGTGAGAGAGAACATATGTAATTCAAATATGACTAATACTAGCTCGAAGCCATATACACTCTCTAGTCGTCTCATAGAGCACGAATAGATCAGAGTGATTCACTTGGAGTCATTCCAAGACCTCCAAGATGTCGCCTTATTCCTAATGGTAAAGACATATCATGTTAGGAATATCCCTTATGCGGGTCTGATAAGTAACCGGCATCGGTATAACCGAAAAAGGGTTGTGTTAATTCGAGTACCGAAGGGGGTAGGTACACTCGATGACGCAAATGGGATAAACTAGCCCACTTCCAAAATTACCATAAGGTAAGGGAATGTGTCTTTAGTGCCATTTCGATGGCAGCGTGTTAGCGCGATGTTGTGTCGAGCTATACCATTCACAACAGACGAGATGTTCGTCCTAGCACATTAGACCAAGTACAATGATGCGCTTATTGTACTTAGATATGAACATTATGGTTCAATATCTCTTCATCGTCTCATCAGGGACGGACTGGGTCTATATCAATGTCTAGTGATCGAACGATCATGGGAGAATCTGACGACTTAGCGTCATGATGACTAAAACGTCATAACACCTTCTGGGTGTAGTCTGAATCATGGACTTAGATTCAATCTTTATGGGACTCAATCATCAGGTTGAGTCACTACCGTGTCTTCCCAAGATCCTTCATCTCGAAGGCAAATCCAAAAATGGATCGCGTAATAAAACACGCAAGGGCATAATACTTGTTCAAGTATCCCAAGCTAATCAAGTACTCACTTAGGCGGTATACCACATCCGCTCGGATTATATTAATCCATATAGTGAACGTCTCAGTCAATTGAGATCGTGTTCCGTGGTCAGAAACTACTTGATTTAAGCACATGAAGTCACACAGGGACCTTCATCTATATCTCTTTGTCTAAATCCCTATAGAGATAAAACGGTGACCACAATCACATGCTGCATAATCAGTTTTTGGGAAACTACTAAACTGATTAAGTAGGGGACCGTTATAACGTCCATTACGAGGAAATCAACCATCTCGTAATCAATTCCAAGATGTGAGAGAAGCCTTGCGCTACTAGGCGAGCATTCTACAATCTCATTATTCTCATCACTTTTCCTTACGAATAACCAAATAAACGAACTCGTTTAACATTGGTGGTGTTGGAGCTACAGGTCGGAACACACTTTCGCTAAGGAGTCTACTTGGATTGCAAGTTTCCATTAGTCCAGTCTATTCTACGTTGACGTCAGGCAACGGTACATGGTTCTCTGTCATAATTTGCTCATATTATCAGTCGTCACCGAATATATGAACAAGTAATCAATGACAGTCTCGTTTTGCTTCAATATCGTCTAAGATATCATGATCGACATATATTTCGAGATTCTTAGGATGATGAGGAATCACACATCTCCTAGATCCTTTATAATCTCCTGCGACAAACGAGTTTCAGTTTACCATCTCTGGGGCTGAACGAATTAAGAACCGGTCAACTTCCTCATATCTTAGGAAGGATGACAGACTGACGGCCGACGGCAGCATCCTTTGTTTGGCGGGTTCGGCCAAAGCAACGTGTTACGACAGGAATACGGCGTCCGACAGGGACGTCTATCCTTGCAAGCATTTTGCAGTAGGTATAAATGATCTCGTGACATCTCATAAAGTCATTAAATGCGTCTGGCATTTAGTTAGACTTGAGGGAGTCTATGCACTTACTTATCACTAAGTGCAGTTTTGGGGATCAAGCTAAGACTGAGTGGGTTATGCCACGCTACTTCACGTCGTTCCTTATCAACGGTAACGTGCAAATCTCCCCCTAACGACGGGGAAAACAGTCTTAGCGATGTCACTTTCGCATATCATGCGGTAAAGAGATCGCTTGCCAAGGTTACTCTATCAAATGATAGGCAGGGGATTCATAATCGACTTATGTCCCCTTCAGAGGTCCATATTTTGAACGCTAGAGCGGCTCAATCAAAATATTAATTAATCACTCTAAACACGCGTTAATATGAGACTTCTGGCTCATAACCAGTAACCAGCTGGTACGCATATGGTGTTTGAGTGTCTATGGGCCTCATAACGGACCAATGCAGCAAAATAGCATAACCCCACACGGAAATATAAATCTTGGTGCACAAGACCAAGAAATGCGTGCAATCATTTGCAGTCGCATCATCAAACTTTCCGTGAGTCCATTTGGGTCTGAACATAATCGACAGGATGTTCAATTTCAATTTCCAAACTCAAGTAATTCAAATTGAAATTTCGATTATTACTCTTCGGAATTATCAAGTCGACTAGACTTTTCAGGATAATCCGGATCATGAGCCATCAACTTAATGATAGGGCTAAAAATTTGGAAAGTGCTGCATTTATGTGGACAACATTAAAATGTGACCATATTGTCGATGCATCAACCATAACCATTTATATTTATGGTCCGTCTTATGGTTGGATAAGTCCACAATAACTCCTTCAATTCTTTGCAAGAATTCTACGAATTCATTTCGTGATCTTTACACATACTAGTCTTTCAAAGTGAGCATTAGTGGCATTAATTTCGGATTAATCACGAAATATATTCTCAAAGAGAATCCAAATGCGATGCGATTATAAATCAACCATCGTCTTTTGACCCGGGAATATCTCATCCGGTCAATGCCACAATATCAAAATTCTCTTATCAATCGACGACAGGCGAATGATGGTACAGACAATCATGTCTTAGCATCTAAATCATTTATCATTTCGACGACAGGCGAAATGATAAGGTAACTTTAAATGCTTTTAAAAATTGTGGTAGAACCCACTTGAAAGATATTTCAACTCCTCTAAAATACGCTTTTGATCGTATTGAATGGAGGCTATGTAAAGAAATTTTAATTCTTTCATGAGCTATTACCAGATAACACTGGTTTTCTCGAATATTTTATAACTCAACAAGGTACGACAGGACCTACACGAGTATAAGGCCTCATATTTGACAAATCAATTTGGTTTTACCAAAGATTTCGATTTGGAACGACAGGTCCATAATCATTGTCACAAACGACTCTTTTAGGCAAGTAGTTGGTGAAATTATGTGGTACACTGTTACCCACTATTTCCAAAAAAATCAACTACCCCCAAGTATTGCCTAAAATTTTAAAATTTAAAGTTTGGTCACATTTGTCAAAAGGGATTTGCTCAAAACACTTTAAATTATTTCGAGAAATTTCGTAAACAGGTAAAACATAATCCAAAAGTATGTCCAAATGGAAAAATCATAATCCAAATGGAAAAACATAATCCAGATGAGCGAAAAAAATGGCTCAATCAAAATCAATAAAGAAAGGTCACAAACTCATTTGAGCCACAAAACCGGGGGTCTCAAGAGTTTCCTTTCAGTTAGCTTTAACCACATTAACATCGGGTTTTTTTTACCTTTGTAATAGTTTTGAACTATTTAAGGAGTAACCGTGCATGACCTTTGTCTTTATAGCATAGAGTTGCCTCATTGAGCATTATCTCTTGCTTTGTGACAGCGGGCCATATTGTTCCTTTCAATTACTGTCTTGGAGCCACAGGTTTTCGATTTTGACGATCGTCTAAAATCTCGCTTGGCTAGGCGATTCATCGGGATCGCGACAGTTCGAGACAAATAACACTTGTCTCGGTTCTCGATTCGTGGAAAAAATGTACACGAAGAGCATGAATATCAGGCAAACAATTCGCCATTGACTCAATATGATTAAAACTACTCACCGGGGTAATTTTCTTATCCAATAACAGATGGGTGATAAAGGAACATGGTGAATATAAATTCACGATACTGCTTATGGAATACAATTTCCAAGCTAGTATTTTGGTGAAGGATTGCTCCAATATGTCAATTTCAGACATTTGTTCACCATAGACGTCATCACGTCTCAAATGTGGCGGCGGAATAAAATCAACGCCTTAGCATTCATCCTGATGATAACAACAAACTCGTGTTTTACTCATCAAAGATGGCATCCAAAAAAAAATTTGGGCATCACATTTTCACACATCAGGGTGAGTAACATGTGGTGACGGATTAAAATCAACGTTTAAACAGTCATTTCGCAAGTATGTTTTACGATTTTTCTCATCATAGATGGCATCCAACATGTGTTGGGAGTTCTGGATTATTTATCATATAAAACGACTGGTTTATATGTTTATGGTTTGCACAAGCACAAACATTTTTCCGAAACGACAGGTTCGAAAACATTAGTTTTGCTTCTCATGTGAATCGGTTCTCATTGATCGAACGACACGTCGATACTGAAACACCAATTCGGCGAAACATACATCACTATATAAACACACTCGGGGAAATTATTATTTAGTCAACCCCTTTCGGTAGCTCTACTTGAAAAACGACCAGGAAAGACGGTGAGGGTGGAGGGCACGAATGCCACTTAAAACCCGACCTCATTAGGATATCGACTTCCGCCTATATCTTTCCTAGACATCGTATCCAAATAGGTGAGCCTAGTTGGGGAAGGTTCATAATTTTTCCAACTTAAATGTGAAAATATACGATTTTCCCATTTTATATATGGCAATAATATTAGCAATATAGACAATATCTATCTATATTAACCACATACATATAAACATGCAGTAAATATATTTTAGAATCTATATAATCATGCAGTAGATTTGGTGTTATAAACAAATCAATTTAAGATTATCAATCAATCCATAAAGATTCTAACATATCAAATCAAATCAATTTAAGATTATCAATCAATCCATGAAGATTCTAACATATCAAATCAAATCAATTTAAGATTATCAATCAATCCATGAAGATTCTAACATATCAAATCAAATCAATTTAAGATTATCAATCAATCCATGAAGATTCTAACATATCAAATCAAATCAATTTAAGATTATCAATCAATCCATAAATTTACTGGCATATGTGATATTTATATATATATATGATAATATCAAAAAGATATGATTATGCTAACAAGATATTAATCAATTATCAATGTTTATCGCCATATTAATAATTCTATACATGATAGTTTTAACATGCAAGGAAGCAATATATATTTAATTACCAATCAATTCTATATATGGTAAAAAAATATTTTAACATGCAAATGAGTTAAATTTACATGAAACATATCAATTTATTCAATTAACATGCAATTTTTATTCACTTGCTTTTTAATAAAAAAAATTATATGCATGTGTGTGTATCTTATCAACCATATGTACTGTTTTCGTATAAGTATTATACTACAGGACCATGCATGTAATTTCAGCAAACTATATATCTATTTACAGCATTATTACATATACAGTCCAAAATTTCAGACAAGTTTCAGTTTAGTCCTTAAGTAATTTACAGCATAGTTTACAGCTTTCAGAAAATTACAAATCAGTACATACGTTTCAGTATATAACATATATAGTAAACAAACAGTACTAGTAAACAAACACATGTTTCAGTATACCCAGTACTAGTAAACAAACACTACTAGTAAAGAAACAGTACTACATACGTTCCAGTATACGCAGTACTAGTAAACAAACAGTACTAGTAAACAAACGCAGCATAAGCTTCCAGAATCATGTATGTAAATTTTATTATGTATGTAAATTGCAGAATCATGCAAACATGTCATGCAATCATTCCAGAATCAATTTTTTTCAAATGGCATAGCATGTCATGCAATTCGTGCATCATACAAACATGCAGTAAAGTCATATAACATATAAACATGTTGACTTGTACAGTTCAAAAAAATTATATCCGATTACCTTACGCACGGTATGTTGGTGAAGGTTGATATAGCAAAATATTAAAAATTCGGATAAACCTCAAGGTTTATTGAACCCGGAATCGTGCTGATAACGTGTCGTAATACACTATTAGCTACGTATATAGGGAGACAGAAGTAGAGAGAGGGGAGAACAGTATGATCTTTATTAATGAAGGAATATGAACGTGTGTCAAATACAAGACCCCTAGCCCTCTTTATATAGATAGAGGGTTAGGGTTACAAGCTCATCTGGGCCCATTAAGTAAAAGTCCAAGAGTCCAATAATCTTACAACAATATTAAAATACATGATTTATTGTTGGTTTTTAGTATCTATTTATTAACAATGAATGATTTATTTGAGAATAGTTTTGAACAATGTTGTACATGTTATTTATATGTACATGTGTCTTTATTCTATATAGTAAGTGATTTGGTGTGTAAAGTACGGCTTACACACGGAAGATCAAATCACTAGTTCTAATAGAATATATTTTATCGTTCACAACTTTAGATAGAGTGGACCACTATCGGTATAGTTGTAGCACGTAGTTTTAGTAGGTCCTGTGTTGACTACATGGAATGGTTGAGTTCTGACTTTTTGTGCTAGTATATTTATATATTGAACAGAACAAAGTGTTATTATTTTATGGTACTGACCAGAATAAAATAATTATACCTAAATAATTATTATGATTACTTGTACTCTTAATCACTAGATTATTTTTGATACACATATTTATAATATATACTGCTTTGATTTGCAATGAGTGATATTTATTGTGGTCAACAAACCGTACGTTGGGCAGTGATATTATTTATATGACGTGTGTCTATAATCGAAGGAATTGACGTCCATTAACAAGGATTGATGATATCCTTTCGAGAAACTTATAAGTTTTATTTGTGTCAAATCTTGCTAGTGGATTTTATATCCGACACAACAAATAAGTTAAGTGTAAAGGTCGAAGAAATAGTATGCCGAGTAAAATAATTATCAGTAATTTATTTACTCGGTGGATATCGTTAATCTTAACATGAGGAGATATTTAAGTATTTAATAATGTGCCATCAAATATTATTTTGAGAAGAATTAAGAGTGCAATTATATTCTCTAATGAAAATGAATATAATTTACTTATAGATTATCCTATGATTATAAAAGTATTAATTATATAATATTATATTAGTTTTTTAATTAAGACTAGATACTATTTATTAATTAAATTATAATCTAATTAGGGTTACAGATTTAAGTAAAAGTCTTATTCTTCTTGTACACTGGGTCCCTGATGTAGCCTATAAATATACTCTTATGCTGTGAAAAAAGAAAATAAGTCTCATAAAATATTTTTCTTGAGTTTCTAACCGTTTGAGAGCTCATCTCTCTAAAGAGTAATTGATGGATGTATTATTTCTAAGAATAGGCGTGATCTGCTTATAAGTTATAAACGACTAATTCATAACTGGTGTTCTGTAATCATTAGGATAGAAGGATGATATTTAGCTTTTAGGTTGGTCGAATGGTTGATACTTGATATTCAACTCACACAGTATTAGTATTTTATCGTGTTGATAATTCACTGCATGCAACTAAATTAGGAAATGGAGGTAATGAGAACATGCTACCTGATGACAGGTTTATTTTCTTTACTAGCTCTCATGTTATTGTCTGTTTCATGTATAAAGAAAAGACAGGGACGGCCTTGTCCAAGCCTTAATTTTTTAAATATCCTATAAAATAGTATTCGAATCTGGGTAAATAGTGAAATAAACTAATAACAACTAGCATTAGGTAGCAATTGGACAACACAACTATATGTGATTTAATACTTAAAAAAATTACTAATTAATACTAATAATTGTATGAGTGGGCTGAGATTGCCTTTTAAAAAAATTAGGTTTGTCCAAGGCTAGTGACTTGTTCGCCTCCCCCCGGGGCCGCCCCTGGGAAAAGACCGACGGACATGGCCTGTGGCAATTTTTTTAGGTTACTCATTTGTATAACTATATTAGTAAGTACTCTAACCGAACCAGTTGTTAATTTGAGTCTAATCGGTGCATAAAATGAAAATTTATAAATAATATGCATGGCTAAACCGAATTCTAAAAAATTATCCGCAAGATATCATATTCCCATTTATAATTTGATTATTAGTACCAACCCAGAATTTTTTCACAAACTTGAAAAGAGACAATTCTATTTCAATTCATCAAATATTAGCTGTCATGTCCAAAAATTATATTCTGCTTTGTTGTCTTTCTCTTTGTAGAATTATGTAATTAGTGGAGTTAATATGTGATCGGAGATCGATCACAGATGATATATATAGAGAAATAGTAGAGAGAGAAAATACAGGAAAAATTAGATTTTTATTAATGAATTAAAATGATATCTCGTTACAGCTGATATTATATATAATAACTACAAAGTTTTTATTTGGTCGTGTGAGTTATAAAACTATCATCAAAAGTCATTTACACAAAAGTTCAATTAAGTACACTAAATATAAAACTTTACATAATCAATCCTTAATATGCTAAAAGTGACAAAATACTCGTATATACAATATATATACTTAATATGCTTCCTTCAAGATAAAGAGTGAAAGGATAACACTCCCATCTTTTCAAGTAAATGTTTAAATTGGCTCCACTCAATGTTTTGGTGAAAAGATGTGCAACATTATCATCAGTATGAACATGTAACAAATGAATAACATTTTTAACCACCAAATCTCTGATAAAATGATAGTCAACTTCAATATGCTTAGTACGTTCATGGTTAACTGGATTATAAGCCAAAACAAGTGCATTTTTACTATCTGTAAATAAAGCTACTGGTTTATCATGATTTACACCTAAATCTTTAATTAAATGAACTAACCACATTATTTCACAACTGATAACTGAAAGTGCCCTATATTCAGCATCAACACTACGTTTAGATACAACATTTTGATTTTCCATGAAATCAATGAATTTCCTAAAAAAAACACTAAACCCGGTCACTGATCTCCTAGAATCAACACATGCTGCCCAATCAGAATCACTAAAAGCCTTTAAATACAAAATAGAAGTAGATGAAAAGAATATATCTTGAGCTGATGATTTCTTAATACATCTCAAAACCCTCAAATCTGATGCATAATTATTTTTGCTTGTATTAGCTAAAAACTGACTTAAATCATGTACAAAATAAGAAATGTCTGGTCTTGTAATAGTTAAGTAAAGCAACTTACCAACCAATCTCATGTACAAAGTGATATCTTCAAAAGGATCATTATCAGAACATGTGAACTTTTGTTTAGTGTCAATCGGAAAACTTGGTGGTTTTGATGCTAAAAGACATGTATCTGTCAACATTTGTACATCACATTTCTGGTAAAACCGAAACCGAGCATATTTTCCGGTTCAGTTTTTTTTGCTTTCGGTATTTTTGTTTTTTGGACCGAATCGGATCGGTTTTTTCGGTTATGTTTCGGTTTTTATTTAATTTTTCGGTCTTTTTCGGGTTTTTTGGTTTTTTTTTGGTTTTTTTAGGTCTTTTTCAGTTTCGGTCTTTTCGGTTCGGTTTTACTGAAAACCGAAACCGACCCGAAAATTTTTCGGTTTTTCGGTTTCAGTCTTTTTCGGTTTTTTCGGTTCGGTTATCGGTTCGGTTCGGTTTTTCCGTTTTTTCGCCCGGCCCTATTAGAAAATATCTTAAACGTTCTAGATCTTTTAACTGAAATTGGTCATTAAGGAAATTTTTTACTTCATTAATTAACTCAGAACATCAGAATAAGTACTTCATAGTATAATGTCATCTACATAAATTAAAAGAGATAAAAAAATATTCATTCTTAGTAATAGTAAACAAAGAGTAATCAGAAATAGATTGAGTAAAACCCAGCATCATTAAAGCACTATTTAACTTTGAAAACCACTGTCTAAATTCTTGCTTTAATCCATATAAACACTTTTGTAATTTACAAACTAAAGTATCATCCTTTTTATAAAAAAAAACCTGGTGGTGGTGTCATATATAAGTTTTCATTCAATTCTCCATGCAAAAAAGTATTATTTACATCAATTTGAGCTAAAAACCATTTTTGAAATCCTACAATTGCTAAAAAACATTTTACTGGGGAACAAGTTGCTTCATAATCAATGCCTTCTAATTGGGCATCGCTTTTAGCCATTAACCTATCTTTATATCTTTCTATAAAACCATCTGTCTTATGTTTAATTTTATAAATGCATTTACAGCTTATTGGTTGTTTACCTGGTGGTAATTTTGTTAAAATCCAAGTGTTATTAACATCTAAAGATTTAATTTCAGTTTTCATAGATTCTATCCAAACAGGGTCATTACTAGCATGTTTATAAGTTTTATGTTCAATAACATAAGAAAATAACATACAAAACACTTGTAAGACTGAGAAACATTATCATAAGTAAGAAAATAAGATAAATTATGAACATACATCACTGTATCAGTAGAAATCATAACATTATTAGTAGAACAATGAAAATCATGTAAATATTTAGGAGCATTTGAAATTCTTGTAGACTTCCTTTCAAAAGTAGAATCAGCTACAACAACACTTTTTTCATAAATATCAATATGAGTAGCATTAACAGCATTATCATTAATACAAGAATTATCTGTAGTTTCAAACATATTACATTTAGTGCTAACGTTCATGTGCTAATCACATGAACGTTAACACTAAGGTGCAAACACCTAATGCCTATCCGGCTATCCCATTGGTATTATAATTCCCAAAGAGAAGAAAGCATTAGAGGTTTATAAGAGTTGAATTGAAGACCTCTTATGGTAAGACCAACATCATATAACATTTGCATGAAATACTATAAAAAACAAAAGTCTTCGGTATTAATTTACAATAAATGGTCGAGGAAAAGATTATGTTTCTAATCTTATATCGAACCAAGGGGGATCAAGTATACAAGGACACGTCCCTGAGTTTAACTATATGGTAATAATTTATAAAGAGTACAGGCCATGCAATGGCTTGATGTAAATTAAGAAATATTTCTTCTTTTTAAAATTTTACCCATGCTTCATGCTTGATGTAAATTGATGTTATCGTCTATTCTCATGGCTTTGATATTATCATCATATTTTCTCCGTAACACCAGATTAGAATAAGTACTTACTTTTAGTCGTTAAATTATTTTGTGAGACATTATATCAGTTTTGACATCTAATAGTTTTAATTAAACTTACAAATAAAAAAGTTAAACTCTCTTCTTTCTAATTTCTTCAAGCCTCTTAACTTCTCTTATTATGCCACTAAATTATTCCATCAATTGTAGTTCTTTTAACTATTTCATGTGTGATAGGTTTGAACTTAAAATTCTGATAGCTGTGTTTGTAATTCAAAAACATGTAACGGAAAAGAAAAGAAAAGAAAAAGAAAGTAAAAGCAAGAAAAATGAATTTAAAATTATTTTCCGGTCATGTGTTTGAAAGGTTGGTAAATTAAGAGAAAAGAAAAAAGAAAGAAAGAGAGAGTGAGTTATTCTCATTTTTTCCATTTGTTTTCATTTTTTTCTCACTTTTGAAAAAAAAATGGTTTCTCTCATTATACATACAAAATTTTCTCTCACTTTATTTTGTTTTATTTTTGATTGGTTTTCCTATGCAAACAAACAGAAGAAAATGTTTTCTCAAAAAATTATTTTTATTTTTTAATGAGTTTTTCGGCTTCCAAACATACCCTAGATGTTAGGAATACAGGCACCCTCTAAACCTGTATAGTGCAACAATATATAAAAAAAATAACTGGTTGAAAAAGAAAATACGCAACACAAGTATGACTTATGAGAATAGAAAATCGATATTAATTAAGATCAAGCATACAAAATGCATATATCCGGGTGCTTTCTTAGGATGTTCATCAAAATCACGTAGGACTAGCTAGTCATTGTGCCATTGCAACTAGCTTTTATAGTATTATAATAAATAGAGAAATATATATATATATATTATACTAATCTTGCTTGCTTGGATCATATATATCATTCTATTATAATAAGTCAACACAAGTCAAATGAAACTGCCTGATTTAGCCAATTTTTTCTAAAATACTCATACACATTTATATTAATTGCAATAATATTATACTTTCATAAAAATATAAAATGTAAAAACTAATAAAACTATTTATCACTCTTTAACAACCAAACATTCTTTTAAATCTTAAATAATGTTTCTTTTTGTATTATACACATATTTATATCATAACTATACTTATTTTCTATATTTTTATTGTATTACGAACCGCACACGCAACATGTGAGGCACGATTACTAGTATATATATATACACTCAACTTATTAAACTTTTTCTCAGTCACTAATGATGTCTCTCTCTAACGTTATATTAAATTTATCATCTCTTGTGACTATAATAACTATAAAAGGGTAAGAGATTATATTTAGACTTCAATTTAACCCTCTTACGCAAGCTTATGTAAACACAAACAAAACAAATAACATATACAATTAATAGCTCCATAGTTCAATAAAGACGACCTTTATTACTTCGAGTGTTATTTCTCCGGAGATGTAGTTGCTCAATATTCTCATTTCGAAATCGGATATGGTGCATAAGAACTTTTGGGTGGGATTGTCTAATTTATAGTAAAAGGAAAACATTTTGTAACTCTTTGGTTAATCTTTATTTCCTCACAATTGGCATGCTTGTATTTGTCATGAAAGGAACATTAGAATTGACCGAAACGCTAATCCATTTTGGGAGTATAGAGGAGATCAAGATTTTAGTTACACATCTTTTGTAGTTTGAGCTTTCTACTTGATATTTCTTGAGGTAGATTTTTACATATTGTTTAAAAGTTAGACTCATCCTTTTTCGCAATGAGACGATAAGGATAAATTTCCAACCCTTTGTAGCCCATGAGCATTGCTCGAGCAATATGCGTTTATTCAAACTTGAGACTTATTTGAACTTTGAACTTAGCAAGCCAGATATTTGGAGGCTATTGGACTTTATCGAAAACAAGCCTTTTTAGTCAATTTCATTTAATGATTACACAAAAAAAATCAATTTCATTTAATAATAATAAATGCTACTTACAAGATTTGAACTCTGTAAGAATTATGGTAATGTATAAATTTTTGAATGATATTACCATTTAGGACACACGCTTACAAATGTAAAAATAATGCTTCATAAATTTATATTTGATATTATATTGATAAAATACATTTTCCCCAAAACGGAGGCCTCAAAATTTAGAAATATTAATTTTTTTGGTTTGAACTTAGTATATATAATATATAATCTTTATTGGTAGTGTTGTATCAAGACTGAGCTAGTGAGCGGCTAAAAAGAAATGAGATAGAAGCAAAACATTCAGACGTGAACAAAAAGAGTAAGGACCAAAAGAAAATAAAGCTCAATATTAAAAAGAGACGATGTGGAGCTAGTAAAAAGCAGTAAACAATGTTACATAATCTATAAAAATTATAAAATACTAATTAAATATATCTACAATATGGTTAATGATTATCGTCATCATCTATGGGACAAGCAGAGAGAGATGCTCCTAAATATATTACTGTATATTAAGGGTGGGCTAAGTAAAGAAGCCATAAAAGTAGTAAATAAAGAAGCAGACAAAAAAGGAATTCGTCATTATAGCTAGTAACGTAAAAAGAAGACATGGCATGCTAAGCTTATAATGTCCCACTTTAATACTTTTTTCCAAATAAATAGATTAATATATGTGAAAAATTATTATAGCAAAGAGACTTATAAGCCAATTAGCAAGACCACATCGACTCGCTCAAGTTGACTTGGTCTATCGCCATGTCCATATTAAAACTGTGGGACTTGGCCAGAGACGGTGCCATATTTGAAGATGGCGAATTATTTTCTGGTGAGTTACTAGTCGGACTAATAGAAGAGAACTGGCACATTCTCATACGGATCACCTCAGCCTGAGCCAAAGCCAATTGGGTTTGGAGAACATCGATCTGGTGTTGTAATGATGAGATTGCCCCTACACATCCATAGACGGGGTCCCGTACCCTAGCGTTAGCCTCGTAGACCATGGAGCTAACTGCATCACCACGTTGGTGCAAGGGCAATTCCTGCAAATTTCCGGGATTACATGAACTTTTTTAACTCAAATGAATTAAGTATAACTTTTTTTAACTCAAATGAATTAAGTACTGTCACATTTACAAGTATGTTCTTCAAACTTATTCTTGGTTGTGCAGTGTAGTAAGTTGTAGTTTCTAAATTTTTTTCTCATTTTGTATTTTTTTCAGACCGATCTAATTCATCGAAAAGCTTCTTGCTTATTCATTCATAGAAATAATTACTTAAGAGCTGCACAACTAAATTACAAAACTTAAAAGTTGCAACCAAGTATAAACCTACTCCTATTAAAATGATACTCCATAACTTATCCTAGATGAAATGTATAGTGTCATTGATTTAAAAATAATCTTAAATCAACATTTACTAAACCCTTGAGTATGTGAAATTTATATAACTATTTAACTATAAAAATTAATATTCATTGTATAGTCCTCCACAATCTGAAATACAGACATGAATATATATAAATTGTTGGAAAAATTGGAAAATATGTAATTTAAACATAGTTGATCCAAGTGGTCAGGGACCATCTTTGAGTCAATTTTTAATGCGACTCCTCAGTTTTTCTGAGACCATACTCTATGCGTTTGAGTAGCTCGTGTGACGAGCTTCGCAACGGTATATCGCATGACCCATTCGGAGGAAGGTTGTGAATGATAATTGGACTCGAAGGTTGGTACTCGAAAGAGGCAATAAAGTCGATGCTGGAAAATGAGAAAAGAAATGGGATTTTTAACCCATGAGGGTTATCCCACATTGGAAAATCATGAGTGATTTTTACAATATATATACTAAGGTATCCTATGTGGATATTAAGTAATGTGTCCACATACACATGTGTGTATTGTGTACCACACGCGGGCGGGCTTGCTCGTCGGGCGGGCTTGCTCGTCGGGAAAAAGTGCGCCTGTTCCTGTTCGGGAAAAGCGCGCCTGTTCTGTTCGGAAAAGTGTGCCAGTTCGGGAAAAGCTTCTTACAAAGCTGTAACACTGTTGCTCAGCAAGCCTATAAATAGGCAGACCCCCACATGTGTTTCCGGCGAGTCATCTGAGACGTTGTACCTTGGGATCGAAGCGCCAACGCAACCAGAAACCTTAAGGTGGTTGGGCGAATATCGGTTAAGGGCATACTGTTAACAGTAGCCTCGTCTTATTTTATTTCTATTCTGTCCATTTAATTTACGTATTCAATTCTGTCCTTTTTATTTCAGTATTTCAATTGCTGTCCTTAGCTGTAGCTTTTAATTCTGTTTGTACTATTCTGTAATTTCTTTAAAGTTCTGTTTTTTGCTGTAATTTCAATTATGTAATTAAATTCAGTAATTAGAATAGTTTCAATTCAGTCCTGTTATTTCAATTTAAAACAGAACAGTCCGGCTGTTAAGTTCATACTTTCCAGTCCGGCAGTTTCTATTTATTGCAATTCAATACATCAGATTATTAATTAATAATAATCTGATAACGTTTGCTTTATTTACGTTTCAGTACCTACATGTTGTAATCATTAATTTCTGTATCAGTTTCGAAATTAATAAAGATTACACTGGGTTTTGTTTATTCTTGTTTAGTCCTTTAATTATTGTTAATTGTTATTTCGTACACGGAAAGCAACATAAATTAGTAGATCCTCATTCTTTATTTATGCATGTACACATCCCTCACACTGCTAATGATGCACTATGTCTGGAGAGAAGCGAAAACAAAAATGAGATTAAATAAAATTGTGTTTTTTTTTTTGTCTTGGAAGAGTATAAAAGCCGTGTGCAAATAGTTCAAAATATTCATGGATGACGATACAAATGTCATTTGTAACGCTAATAATTCAAGGCTAGTAACTAAATCTTTATGTGAAAATAGATCACAGTGGTCAATAAAACCCACTACAAAAAAATTATCCTGAATATAATCTCGAAGGGTGTGGTAGATAACTTTATTGGAATGATTAGGTTTCAACATCGGATCATGTGTTTGTGTTGGCCCCATTATAACTAAGTAAATTATATAAAATTATCAACAAATTGTAATAGTATATATACGTATACTCTTTAGTACTGCTCCTAGAACCCAACTTGATTTATTATATGATATGAGTATATTCAAAACATATTTTTTCTTAAAATTTGATAATTACGGTATAAAAAATGACATGCATCAGAAACCTTATAAATTTCTTAAATTTAAGTAAATACAAAACTCGGCTCATATACGAGGAATGCATATGATTCATTAGATTAATACTCCCTCCGTCCCTAAACAAATGTCATCTACGAAAATACATACAATTTTGACCGATAATTTTTTCATATTTAGATTGCCGGAAAAAATTATTTCAAAAGTTAATCACGTAGTTTATGGTTAGAACTATAAGATGCAATTTTCAATTTTTTCATTTCGGTAATTTTGATATGAAAATTTTGATGGTCAAAATTGCATGTTTTTTCGTAGAATATATTTGTTTAGAGACGGAGGGATTATAATAATAATAAACTATCATGTGATCCACATTTTTGTGGTTGTAATATTGTTATGATTATTAAAATATAATAATAAAAATAATAAAATAATGTATGGTTATTATAAGGAAATGAATAAATAAGTTAGAATTTTGTGTAAATGTAAACGGTTTTTTAAAATATATAAAATGTGTTAGGTTTGAAAAAATGATTTAGATAGGTGATGGGATGCTCTAAGTCTCTAAGAGCATCTAATATAAAATTGTAAACCTTACAAAAATGATATGTTTAAAAATAACAATGCCGACAAACATAGAATACACACAATAGAAACATATGGAAGCAGAAATGGGTTTTCTTAAAAAAAAAATATGGAAGCTATTAAAAAAGTATGTGAAAAAAAGACGTGTGATATTAAAAACTAGTCATAATGTAGCTAGGATTAAAAACATATGGAGTATTACTTAGATGGTTCATTACATTATTGTTACATCAATTTAGTTGAAGTGCTATCGGCTACCTTTTTTTACTTGCTGGACACTAGTAGTAGGGAAGGTAAAATTAAGAACTTTAGTACTATAATTATTTAATTTAAGCAATCGGGTAAGGAACCGATTCCAACCACCGTAACTGACATAAGTCACATAACAGTGAAAACAATCACTTTCTTTGCTTTATTTCAATTTTTAATATTGGTTATTAATTCAACATCTAGTCAAGCATTATATAATTCTTCATCGTCTATCTTAGTTAATTATATCTCGTCAGAAAATGTCAGAGTTGGTTGAGAAACTTTGTTGATATTCTAATTGTAAAATGACTATGGTTAAATTTAAAACCAGTTTACCCATCGATACTCAATTTAACAACAAAATTTTGATATTATCTTGAAGTTTTTTTTTTTTTTGCAATGCATATATAGGCCGCATTCAACACTAAAAAAAATAAAAACACTTGACCTTTATGTTTTTCTTTTGCTTTTTGTCCTTTCCCCAAATTGCATAAATCAATTATATAGGTTGTTTTGATAGTTATTCCAGTTTCAATGTCTGCATTTGCAATTTCACAATTATATATCAATTTGATTTGCAGTAGGGAAAATTGATGTTTAGTAGTATTTACTTTCTGACTCAATTATTAGTTATTACGAAATCCAAACTTGTGTTTTTTGTTAAATAATGGTACATAACAGTGTAACATTGAACATCTACGTCAAACAGAGTAAAAAATGCATCATCGAGCATTTATACCTAATCTTAATTATATATAGGAGATTTTAACAAAAAAAAAGTTGAAGATTAAATCTCATACTTTATACAAATTGAACATTTTTCGAATCTGTTACTGTAAATGATTAATCTGAAACGGGTGGTCTGTTTAATTCTTCTAGCGCACTTTTTGACTTTCTAGAAGAGTTTCTTAAGTTTAGTCGGTATCAAATTTAAACATGAAATTTCTAAAGTCCATGAAATAAATATTTCATTATTTCAGTCAAAATTGATGAAGTTTAAAGTTACGAAAGTTGATTAAAGTATTGGTCCCTGTGTTGTGTGTGTGCCTAGCTAAGGGAAATTTTAAACTAACTCATTAAGTGAGCAACAAATATTTATTTCCACCAAATATCGAACTGATCTCCAATTTTATTTTATTTTAAATTGTTGATGTAAACAGGGTAATACCCTAACTTTGAAAAAGAAAGAAAAACTAGTGAGAGGGAGAAAGAACATGACAACGTGTAATAATGCAAGCTAGGATTTCACTTAATCAACTATATCAGTCACTATATCAGTCATTATCACGCACTAAAATGACCATAAAGATAATAAGGCATCGATATAATAAGACATAAAAATAATCACATTATTTTAGTCACTATCATATTTGTTTCTTTAAGCGTGGATCTATCATTCTTTGGTAGTTTGTTTTATAGTTTTTGAAAAATTGCTTCTTGTTACTGCTGTCTTCACTGGTAAGTGCACCAATACAAAGCATTACATGAAAATATCGGGGTAATAACATACACTTTATTTATCGAAAACTATTGTTAGTGTGAGTGTCTGTAAATTTTAATAAACATATAACAATCATTTTAAAAAAGATGTGTACCTATTCTTAGTGAAAGAATTATGTATGAACAGTCGAGTGATGCAGCCCCATTTTGAAAAAAATAAATTTTTCATATGTATTTTGATCAAAAAGTTTAAATTTTAGTTTTTCAGACCCCACATTCCGTAAAATAACTTCATATAAACTATAATTTGTTTTTTAATAGAAAATCAGCCCCTCATTTCACAATTCTGATTCCGTGACCGTCTATTCTGACTTCTTTTTTTTTTGAAGGAGAGGAGAGAGAGATAAGGAATGCATGTGTTAAAAACCTGTAACATTTTGTTAACATTGCTAGCACCAAAGACTTTGTGAACACTAGCAAACTTGTGAGGCTCATCAGCTGGAAAATATGGTGCAAACACACAATCTTGAGCACATCTTCTCCTTAAAAGCTTGCAAGCTGCACATGGTGAAGTTGCTATACCACTTTGTTTTCTCCCATTCATCATCTCCTTCATTTTAAGCTACTTCTATCTATATGTATTGTAGCACACCTTTTCTGCTTTCTACAGTTAACAAATCCTAGCTTCTAGGATTGAGCAACTATAGTTAAGGTGGTTAGTGACTATAAAAGTGGGAAAAGGTAATATGAGGATTTGGACTAGTGATAAAAGTGGAAAAGGAATTTAGGCGGAGGAGGTTAGATAATAAGGTTTTATAGAAAATTAAAGAGGTTAGCAGACAGGATATCTTTAGTTGGTCCTACCAAATAAGGAAAATCTAGATTTGTTTTGGACTTTAATATTTTATTCCTCCTTGACTAGACATTTATTAAATGTCATACAGGAAAACAAAAAAATATTATAGTAAACGGCAAAATGTATTTGCTGTTTTTTTTTTTTCAAAATTAAGTTGTAATTAATGTATAAACCTTCGACATTCCACCATATCACGGTCCTAAACATTGAAGGTCCACAGTCGCTGCAGTAGAAATTTGCCACAAGTTGAAGGTGAGTGGCAACCAATGCCACCGCAATTCCTCAAAAATAGTTTAGGAAAAGCTCGTTAGAGCCGGCAATTAGGAAGCATGCGACACCACCACCATTCCTTAATTTGACATGATATTGCAAAATCAGGTTCCTGATCATATCATCAAATGTGTCTTGGCCAAGAAATTATTGAAACGTGACAAGTTCTCATGATATAGAACTTAGAACATGAAAATAAATAGTAATTGCTAATACTTTTTTGCTTGGCCAAAACCCCCCCACTATTTCCTATAGTTGGTAGAGGATTCCATATACAAAATATTTGACTATTTGGTACCCACTCATTCGGCCCACCTTTTGATAGTAATAATGCATAGCGTAGTTTTTTTTTTTTTTTTGTTTTTTTTTTGTTTTTTTTTTGTTTTTTTTTTTTTCTGATTGAGGTAAAAGAATTACTCACGCTAAAGGCTATTATTGGAAAATTTTAATGTTTAAACTTTGATGTAACTTGGTTAACTCAAGCTTCGATTTAGTGCACCTCATGAGAGTATGGTTAACCATGCATGGGTTGTGTATCCTCATATAATATAGTGACAATTACATGTTACTGTTTAGACTTTTAATTAGTCACCTTTTTTTAGTAAAATAACTTCAGTCACCAATCACTATGATTAGAAACTTAATGTTTAAACTTTGATGTGACTTGGTTAACTCAAGCTTCGATTTAGTGCACCTCATGAGAGTATGGTTAACCATGAATGGGTCGTGTATCCTCATATAATATAGTGACAATTAATTACATGTTACTGTTTAGACTTTTAATAAGTAGTCACCTTTTTTTAGTAAAATAACTTCAGTCACCAATAACTATGATTAGAAACTTAATTGTCTACATGCACGAATATATGCGTGTGGACAAATATAGAGAAGTGAGGTGACCGATTGAAAGTGATATGTTCAAAAAACAGTAGGTAGTGAGAAATGAACGAAATGGTAGAAAAGTAAGTTTTCTTTTTATTTTAACAAGAAGAGAAATTTATTTATTGACATATATTGGATTGAAATGCAATAGCTTCATTTATAGGCAATGTAAAAAAGTAGGTTAACTCTGTTGTCTTTCAGACCTCTATACATTTTTCTACTGTTGTATGTAATACAATCGTTCCCAAAAATCTTGTGATCGTATTTCATTTTTCTGATCTTATCCGCTACGCCATCTGAACCCCTTTACCAGTGCTAACCATTTTAATCAGAGCTCTACATTATTCGGTTTTTATGGATGGATTTATATGTATGATCTGATGATGAAACTTACGGCCAAGAGTCCAATCCTATTGGAAATAGTGTAGTGCAACTGAACGAGCACGTTTAAGTACTACATATTATTACCTAAGTAGACGCATGTATGAGTTTAAACTGGCGAGCCTGATTTTCTTCCCAAGCTCGACTTATGTAGTTATTCACGTCGGCTCCGATCTTCCAAGTTACTTGACGTATGTGGTATCTGCTTCGTCGTCGGGATGCTCTCTAAGCCTGCACAAGAAACGAACAGGGGTCCGGGGTTGGTACCAGGTTTTTCCTCTCCGACGATCAAGTCAGTATCGGTATAGACTGAAGGTAGGAATATAGTTAAGGATGAGGGATTGGTCCAGTTACAAGTCGTGGCGTCATGTGTCACGGTTGATATTCTGGTGATCCGGGTTGTTTTAGTTTTATCTCTCCTCTCTGTCTTTTTGTGTCCCCTTCTAATTGGTATTAGTGGGGGTATTTATAGTCTGATCAGAGGCGTATTAGCCCTTGGATCACTGCACTGTCTAATAAAGATCCAACGGCTTCAGGTCATTTATGACTCTGACAAAGGCACTGTTCATCATCATCTGGGCCACGTCGATGAAACACATAAAGAGTCCCCTAAGGGAGCAGCAGCATTAATTGGGGAAATGTGCTCGACAAGCTTCTTCGGGCCGGCCTAGACACGGTCCGGCCCCTCAAGATCCGGGGTGACGCGTCACCCATGATTGACAGGCCCGGATCGCCTGCTGTGGGGTTGATATCAGTCCGGACGAGGGGGTGCCGACATCCCTTCGCCAACAGCTCCCTGTTCGGAGTCGTCATTAAGGACGAGGTCTTCAGGGATCTATAGTCGTTACGGGGGCTCCGGTCATAGTGTTCTTGTGCTTGACGGTGTGGAGACGCCTCGGAGTAGTCCGGCACGTGTTCTTGTGTGCTGGAATTTTTGACACGTGGAGCACGCCCATCATGCATTTATGAGGCGTCGCCTCTGTCTCTTCGATTCCATCAATGCCATCAATGCTAAAACGGCTGGTGAGTGACACTCGGCAGTTGACCTCTATTTGCTGTACACGTGTACTGCGTCGATTGAGTGGTAGCATTTATTTGTGGGAGTTCGTGTAATGAGCCGCCGTTGTCTTTTCACCTTCTGGTAAATGTCTTTTCATCTTCTGGTGAGGGTCTATAAATACCCTCAGTGAAATCTCATTTTCACTTTCTCACTCTCTCACTGAAATTTTTACCCAGCAGACTATTCTCTCTCTTCCTTCACACTTCATACTTAGCAAATTTCACCAAACATCCAGCCATCATGGTTATTAAACACGGAGCCGGAAAGGGCCCGATGGTTGCCCCAAAACCGCGGCGCCTTGAGGTAATAGCAAACGCCTTGCCGTTCCGGGCGATGGTCGTCGATCCGGCCATATCCGTGGCGGTAAATGACAACAGTATCATGGTCAGGCAGCACGGGACTGACCTGGACGAGTTTCGTCAGCTATGCGGCATAGGGGAGGAGTTCCGACTTCGGACCTGTGCGACCGCTGACGAGGTGAACGGGATCGTGGCCGATCCCAAGAGTATGGTAACTCTTTCCCTCTCTACTCTTCTATACGGGGGCACCCACCTCCCCATTCTGGAGCTATTGGCGGAGCTCTGCGCCTGGACGCAGACTCTTCCATGCCAATGGCCTTTGCAGGCGCATCGCATCTGTGCCGGAATAGAGGCACTAAATGTCGCATTGGGCCCGGACATCCCGGAGCCACTGGGGCTTAAGGAGCTCTTGGCCTGCTATGAATTTTTGCAGACCGAGCCAAGCTCCCAATCCAAGAGCCGGCAGCCCTACCTGAGGTGCCGGTCCCACAATCAGCTGATCACGGGTAACTCCGATTCGAATCGGGGTTACACGCAAGACGTGGTCGTAGTGGAGGGCCATTGGCTCACCCGTGACGACCTGATCCTTCCGCCCAGGCCGGGGAGGGTGCTGAGCAACAAGGAAAGCAAATTCACCGTGGCCTCTAAGCTCAGGGGCCTTGGTGAACCCAACGTAGAGGCGTTGGAGGTGGCCCTAAACTGGTGGGGTCCAGACGGGACCGACGTAGGGGCCCGGGATGCGGAGCGTCTTTTGATCTGTGGCTCCCCCACTTCCTGCAAGGGGAATAGCTTCAAATGGCCCCACAGGACCTTCTGTCCCGTGGGATACTCCAGGGAAAGGTGGGAGAAAGAGAAGGGTCTGGAGTCGACCCTCCCTCCTAAGGTAGCTGAAGATACCGAGGCCACTGTGGAGCCTGCGGCTAAAAAGGCGTCGAAGCCAAAGCTGAAGACAGACAGCAAGGCAAAGGTGGCGACAGTGGCCTCCGTCGCTCCTGCATCGGCCGAGGCCTCCTTTGCGCCTGCATCGGCCGGGGTTCACACTGAGACCCGGTCGGATGGTACCGTCCTCCACTTCAGGGTGGGGCCAGACGGTACCCGTGCTTACATAGACCAACATGGGAAACCTCTGCCAGAGGTTTTTCCCCTGAGGTCTAGGGAGCCTGAGGTAGTGAGCCCTCTTCCCTTGGAAGATAGCCCTGCTGAGGCTGAACCCACTGGCCCGGGCTTGGGCACCTCGCGGACCAGGGTAAGTTGCCCTTTTCTGTTTTAATGACTTCAGTTTTACACTTAGCTAAATTTTTGCGAATTTTTCTAACTTCTCTTCTTATTTGGTCTTTGCAGGTGGTCCTTTCTGATGAAGAGGAGGTGGTGGAGGAAAATGCTACCGATGCGGGGGGCGACGGTGAGGAAGAGGAGGGGGCAGAAGAGGAAGGGGCAGTCGATGGGGTTGCCGGGGTAGAGGATGGAGAGAAGGAGATGGAGGTGGCTGAGAAGGAGCTGGTCGTCGTGCCTCAACCTGGCGCCGATGCTGCGGATGAAGTGGCGGCTCAGGCTAGGCTCGATCGGGCTGCCCGCAAGGCCCAGCTCGGGAAGAGGAAGGTGGAGGGGACGAAGTCCCTCCGTGGTGAGAAGAGGGCCAAGGTCGGGGGGAGCGGCCCGCCCGAAATCGTGGTCGCGGAAACGCCTAGGGTGACGTCGGGCCTTTCTCAAGGCTCGAGCTCCTGCTCTGCCTCCCCGATTCATAGGATGCCAGTGCAAACACCCGAGGAGGTGAAGGCGGCGACGGGGGTAAAGAGCATAATGGAAGCTCACCCATCCGCCGGGTTACTGGCTTTGGCTGCGCTCCAGCAGCAAAGCGTAGAGGCTGACCACCGAGGTCGCGATCTCGCCACCTCCATGGCGTCGGCCATGGCCATGATCCCTCAGGCAAGTAACCTCTCATAGTGTTCATTCGTATGTTTTCATGTTCTTTCCAAATATTTTGCTAAGTGTTTGCTCCTTTCCTCGCAGGCCTATCTGATGATGAATCAATATGTATATCACCAAGGCCAGGTGTTGAGGGATCGGACCGCGAAGGCCGAGGCCAATGCCAAGTCAATGGAGGAGGCCCAAAAAAGGGCAAAGGAGGCCGAGAGCAGGGTTGAGACGGCCGAGGGCCTGAATGCCACGGTTGAGGCTCGGAGGGTTGAAGCCGCGAAGGCTAGGGCCGATGCTGAGGAGCGAGCTCGAGCTGCAAAGGCGGCTCTAAAGGAGGCCGAAGCTGGAATAACTGACAAGCTAAAGGCTGCAGTCCAGGTCGCTCAAGCCGAGCTGAATGCCGCTTGGACCCGGAAGACACAGAAGGAGTTCAACTCCTTCTATGTCGAAGGGTGGTCTGAGGCGGCTGCCTTTATGAGGGCGGGACCGGACCATCCGGTATGGAACGTGGAGAACATCATCGTTCCGGTCCCCTCAGCCCCCATTCCTGAGGTGCTTCCCCTCACTCCTCGAGCTCTCTCCGACGAAGAGGGTGAGGAAGATGATGACGGGGCTGCTTAGGATAGTTTTATTTTCTGTTCTTTCGTGTAATCTCCTTTTTGTACTTAGCTTGTAATAGCTTCTTATCGAATGAAATGAAAAAACAATTTTGGACTTGTCTTTTATTCCTCTGTTTTTTACTTCCGTTGTGTACGTGCCCCCAATGAGTGGGCCGGTATGCTTCGGCATTGGGGCACTCATTTTGTATAGCTCATTTTAAACTGAAGTGCCGTATGTTCTGAAACACTTGTAGAATTTAAATGAACTGAAAAATTCAAATAAATATAACCGGGGTGCCGTATAAGCTCGGGTGTTCTGAAACATTTGTAGAATTTTAAATGAACTGAAAATGTAAGCCGGGGTGCCGTATAGGCTCGTGTTCTGAAACACTTGTGAAATAAACTGAAAATGTAAGACGGGGTGCCTATAGGCTCGTGTTCTGAAACACTTGTGAAATAAACTGAAAATGTAAGACGGGGTGCCGTATAGGCTCGTGTTCTGAAACACTTGTGAAATAAACTGAAAATGTAAGACGGGGTGCCGTATAGGCTCGTGTTCTGAAACACTTGTCAAATAAACTGAAAATGTAAGACGGGGTGCCGTATAGGCTCGTGTTCTGAAACACTTGTGAAATAAACTGAAAATGTAAGACGGGGCGATTTCGAAATAACAACAGTTTTATTCATAAAGCCCTTGGGCTCATTTACATCATATTTTTATCTACATCAAAACGCAAAAGTCGAGCCCTTATTGATAGTACTTCCTCAGGTTATTGACGTTCCAAGGTCGATCCATCGGGACGTCGTCGGGGAGGCGACCCAACAGGTAGGCCCCGTTGCCCGCCGCCCCGAGGATTCGATAGGGGCCTTCCCAGTTGGGGCCTAGCTTGCCGTCGTACTATACCCTTGTATTGTTGTTTACTTTCCGTAGCACGAGGTCTTCGTCTTGGAAGCGTCTGGCGTTCACTCTTTTGTTATAGGAACGCCCCAGCTCGTTCTTGTATTCGGTGTTACGGATGGTCGCGACTTCCCTTCGTTCTTCGGCATATTCGAGTTCGAGGCCCATCATCTTTTCGTTCAGGCCGTTTTCCACCATGTCGGTTCTGAGAGAGGGGAGTCCGATTTCTAATGGGATGACAGCTTCCATCCCGTAGGTGAGGCTATAGGGCGTCTGCTGGGTGCCCCGTCTTCTCGTCGTTCGGTAGGCCCAAAGGACGTGCTGCAGCTCATCAGCCCATCGTCCTTTGGACTCGTGTAGCCTCTTTTTTATTCCATCGAGGACGGTCTTGTTCGACACTTTAGCTTGACCGTTGCTTTGGGGATACGAAGGGGTGGAATAATAGCTTCTGATGCGGTACTTCGCATACATCGCTTTTAACTTGGCTCCGGTGAACTGGCCCCCATTATCTGCCACTATCGAGTAGGGGATTCCGAATCTCGTGATTACATCCCTCTAGAGGAACCTGATCACCTCGGCCTCCGTTATCTTTGCTAATGCTACGGCTTCGACCCACTTCGAGAAGTAGTCGGTGACCATGAGGAGGAACTTTTTGCCTCCCGGGGCCCGAGGGAACGGTCCGACGATGTTCATGCCCCATTGGGCAAAGGGCCACGGCGAAGTCACGCTGCTCATCTTTTGGGCCGGGGCTCTAGGTATGGGGGCGTATTTCTGGCACTTCTCACATTTGAGTACGAATGTTTTAGAATCCTTTTGCATGAGGGGCCACCAATATCCGTGAGTTAAGGCACGGTTGGCTAGCGACCTTCCCCCGGTGTGGCTCCCACACGTTCCTTCGTGAATCTCCTCCATGACCCTTACTACCATATCGGGATGGACGCAGAGCAAGTAGGGCCCGGAGAACGACCTTTTATAAAGTTTGTCGCAGGGAGACAACCAGAACCCCAGTGCCTTTCTTCTTATGTTTTCAGCATCTTTCTTATCTTCGGGGAGGTTTCCGGTGCGGTGGTATTCGATGATGGGATCCATCCAGCTCGGCTCCGACGGGAGGTCAGTCACTACGTTAACTCTTGCCTTAGCTTCGATGCTAGGCAAAGGGACGTATTCTATGGTGATGACTCGCTCCTTTTTATTACTCATGGCCGAGGCTAGGGTCGCTAGTGCATCGGCGTGGGTGTTCTCATTTCTGTTTATGTTGATGATTTCCCGGTACTCGAAGCTTTGGAGTATTCCGGAGGCGATGGCTACGTAGCTTGCCATCCTTTCGTCCTTTGTCTGAAATTCGCCACTGATCTGGCTACTGACTAACTGGGAATCAGTATGTACCAGTATCTTCTTGATGCCGAGGCTTCGGGCCATTTTCAGGCCTGCGATCACGACTTCGTACTCCGCCTCGTTATTGGTGGCTCGGAAGCCAAGCTGGATTGACTTCTCGATGACATCACCCTGTGGGGATTGGAGTACCACCCCGAGGCCAGATCCATTTCTATTGGCAGCTCCGTCGGCATGCAAGGTCCACGTTCCATGGGCACGTTCCTCGACGCCGGGGGACATAGTCGTTCCGGTGAATTCTGCCACAAAGTCGGCCAGGGCCTGCCCTTTGACGGACGTTCGCGGCTCGTACCGGATGTCGTACGCATTCAAGTGGCACGCCCACTTCGTCATACGTCGAGACAGGTCTCCCTTCTGGAGTATTTCCCGAATGGGCTGATCCGTATATACCACGATACTGTGTGCCGAGAAGTAGTGGGCCAGTTTTCGCGATGCCATGACGAGTGTCATGACGAGCTTTTCTAGAGGCATATACCTAGCCTCGGCGTCGAGGAGGGTTTTGCTCACGTAATAGATTGGCCTTTGCTCCCTGCCGACCTCTTTGATGAGAACGGCGCTAACGGCTATCTCGGACACGGCCAGGTACAAAGCAAGGACGTCGTCGGTGTCCGGTTTGGCCAGCAGAGGTGTGCTTCCGAGGTAGTTCGCCAGCTCCGTGAACGCACTCCGGCATTCATCATTCCATTCGAACTTCTTCTGAGCCTTCAGAGCCGTAAAGAATGGCTTGCATCGATCTCCGAACCGGGCTATAAACCGGTTGAGGGCAGCGGCCATTCCGGCTAACTTTTGTACGTCATTCCTCTTTTCAGGGGTTCTCAAGTTCTTCAAGGCAGAGATTTGGGCCGGGTTCGCCTCTATACCGCGATGGGTTACCATGAACCCTATGAACTTTCCGGCACCAACTCCGAAGGCGCACTTAGAGGCGTTCAGCTTCAGATCATGCCTTCGTATCGTTTCGAACACCTCTCTCAGGTCGGACAGGTGGTCGTACTCCTGGGCGCTTTTCACTACCATATCGTCGATATAGACCTCCATGCTCCGGCCTATGCTCTTAGCAAATATCTTGGTGACCATTCTCTGATATGTCGCCCCGGCGTTCTTAAGCCCAAATGACATCACCTTGTAGCAGTAATTCCCCCTTGGGGTTATGAAGGCAGTTTTCTCTTGGTCAGCCTCCGACATGGGTATTTGATGATATCCGGAGCAGGCATCCAGGAAGCTCATTCTGGCGGCTCTGGCGGTGGAGTCCACTATCTGATCAATTTTAGGCAGAGGGAACGGATCATTTGGACAGGCCCGGTTAGGGCTCGTGTAATCGATGCAGACACGCAGCTTTCCGTTCTTTTTAGGGACCACCACGGGGTTAGCGAGCCATCTAGGGTAAAAGATTTCCCTGATGGCTCCAGCTAGCAAAAGCTTTTGTACTTCCTCGTTTATGGCATCGCCATGCTCCGGACTAACGCGGCGTCCCTTCTGCATCACAGGCTTCGCATCACAGACTAACGCGACTTATGACGTTCAACTTATGGCAGGCGAGGTCGGGACTAATACCCGACATTTCGCATGGGGACCATGCGAAGTTATCGAGGTATTCGAGCAGTAGCTTAACGAGACCTGAAACCTCGGGCTCGCTCAGCCCCGCGCCCACCATAAAAAAGTGGTCCTCGTCGTACCCCGGGATCTGGACCTTCAGCAATTCTCCTTCTACCTTTTCTTCGGCTTCCGGACCCATCTTCTTGTTCAGTTCCCGCAGCAGCTTGGGATCCTCAGCTTCTATGTTCATAGCACTCTGGGCCGAAACCGGTTTATTGTCGGAGTATACGGCCATGGCACAGCTTCTCGAGACCTTTTGGTTTCCCGATATGGTCTCGACTCCATTCGCAGTGGGGTACTTGACCTTTTGGTGTAGAGTGGAGGAGACGCCTTCTATCTCATGAAGCCACGCGCGCCCCAGAATGATGTTGTAAACGGAGGGGACGTCCACCACCGTGAACTCCATGCTCATAACCTTGGTTCCTGTCTTAACAGGCAAGGTTATGTTCCCCCTGGGCTGAACAGCCTCAGAGTTGAATCCGTACAGAGGGGGGCGTTGGTATCTAGCTGCCCCTCCGTCAACCCCATCTTTTGGTAGAGGTCTCCAAAGAGAATATTCACCGACGCCCCCTGATCAACGAGGATGCGTCCTACTGAACAATGGCCCACTTGGGCCGTGATGACAAGGGCGTCGTAGTGGGGCATGTCTACCCCCACTAGGTCGAAGTCGGTGAAGCTTAGATCCGGCTTGGTACCTTGTTTGCACCTCTTTCGGGGTTTCGAGCTTTCGGCGAGGCAGACGTGCTTTTTCATCGTGGCCTCACGGGCCTCGGTTCTCTCCGCCCCATTTGGCTTCGGCTTCTTTGGTGCAGAATGGATAACCTGGCAAGTCATCACCGGTGGGGGGAGGTCTGGTTGCCTTTCGTCGTCCCCTTCTCGGTCTCGATCGGGGTCCCTTCGCGTCTTGACGTATTTCTCCATAAAACCGTCCCGGACCCATCCTTCTAGCCTTGCCTTTAGACCATGACACTCATTGGTATAGTGGCCGCGACCTCTGTGATAGTCACAAAATTTGTCATTAGGCCCCCGGGCCGGTTCGTTCCTGAGCGGGGGAGGCCAGGAAAAGAATGGCTCGTTCTCGATCTCAAAGAGCAGGTCGGTCAGTGGTAGGCGGAATGTGGTGGAGTAGGCATTTCCTGGGTTCGAAGGGCCTGCCCGACGGGTATCCTCTCTTCTACGCTTAGCTGCCGGTTGCGGGCTCTCCTTCGTTCGCGGTCTCCCCAACCTTTCCGTTATGGGGCGATCTCGCCGGGTGCTCCTTGAGACGGCTCCTCCCCGAGGCTGCTTGATGCTGGCGACTGAACGCGTTGCTCCAGCAGATCTCATGTCTTTCTCGATATCGACATGCTGTTTTATTAGTGACCGGAGCTGGGATATTGAGCCAGGAGGGGTTGCTATCATTTCGTTACGGATCCTGCTTCCCACGATCATGTTCTGCCTGAAAGCGGCTATAGCCGTAGAATCGGGGCATTCGGCACACTCAGCGTGCTTCTGCCAGAACCGATTATCGTAACTCTAGAGGGTCTCTTTGGGCTGGGCCCTCACTTGGTATAGCTGCTCCGGTTGGGCAGCCCTTTCCTTCAAGTTAATGAACCGGTGTGCAAAATCATAGGCCAGATCATCCCAACAGTGGATGGAGTTGGCAGGCAGAGACTGGAACCATTTACTTGCGAGCCTCCCCAGGCTGGCAGGAAAGCATTTACACATAAGGCGATCGAGGTGGGACCAGTGGTTCATCTCGTATCGATAGTGCCGGAGGTGGGCTTCCGGGTCAGAATCTGCGTTGAACACTTGGAGAACGGGGGCAGTAAAATTTCCGGGGGGCGTACTGTACTCTATCTCGTCTGAGAACGGGGGTACTGCGGGTGGAGGCAACGATTTTTAGCGCTGCCTCGTCCGCGACTTCGTCTCGGCCAGCGCGACGACCCCGCCTCCTCCTCCGGGGAGGCCTTTCAGTCCGAGCATGACTCGAAGCGGGCCGTGAATCGTGACTATCTCCTGGTCGACCGATTCGCGAGTGTACGCTTTGGTCGTTCGTACGGCGCGAACTCCCCTCGTGGGAACGCCTTGACTCCTCTCCCCTAGCCGGTTCCTCAGCCCCGACATCACGCTCTTGACGGGGATGTGAACGGGCTCTGGCTGCTCTACGCCACGAGAGACGGGTCCGGGCTCGGATGCCATCATATAGGCTATCAACGCCTTTTGAGCCGCCAAGGCAACGAGTTCCTTCTCATGGATCTCTAACATCATGCGAGTCAGCTCGTCGCGCGACCGGGGCATCCCCTGGACCGCATTGAGTGGAGTAGGCTGCCCCTCAGGCGCAGTTCCCGGCGTGCCAAAAGAGAGGGTCCTCGGCATTCCAAATACTGGGACATGCCGTGGGGGCGGGCTCTCGTACTGTTCATTATCTGTCATCGTTCCTTGGAAACGGATTGTCGGAGCTAGCGCGTTATGTTTTCCCACAGACGGCGCCAATTGGCGAGCCTGATTTTCTTCCCAAGCTCGACTTATGTAGTTATTCGCGTCGGCTCCGATCTTCCAAGGTAGTTGACGTAGGTGGTATCTGCTTCGTCGTCGGGATGCTCTCTAAGCCTGCACAAGAAACGAACAGGGGCCCGGGGTTGGTACCAGGTTTTCCCTCTCCGACGATCAAGTCAGTATCGGTATAGACTGAAGGTAGGAATATAGTTAAGGATGAGGGATTGGTCCAGTTACAAGTCGTGGCGTCAGGTGTCACGGTTGATATTCTGGTGGTCCGGGTTGTTTTAGCTTTATCTCTCCTCTCTGTCTTTTTGTGTCCCCTTCTAATTGGTATTAGTGGGGGTATTTATAGTCTGATCAGAGGCGTATTAGCCCTTGGATCACTGCACTGTCTAATAAAGATCCAACGGCTTCAGGTCATTTATGACTCTGACAAAGGCATTGTTCATCATCCGGGGCCCACAGGGCTGGCCTGTGATTGGGCCACGTCGATGAAACACATAAAGGGTCCCCCAAGGGAGCAGCAGCATTAATTGGGGAAATGTGCTCGACAAGCTTCTTCGGGCCGGCCTAGACACGGTCCGGCCCCTCAAGATCCGGGGTGACGCGTCACCCATGATTGACAGGCCCGGATCGCCTGCTGTGGGGTTGATATCAGTCCGGACGAGGGGGTGCCGACATCCCCTCGCCATAAACTTGTTCTCATATTATAAAATTGTTAGTTCATCGCGATCAATAACTTGCATAGTCCTCGAAGCTTTTAAACGATCATCATCCTGATGAAGAATCTCCAACATGAACACGCCTAACGACGAAGTTCCAAACAAACATTGCACATTCACGGCCTAAAGATATGTTCTACTAATCAAATCTATGATATTAATTTTTTCGATGACACATATCTGTGTGCTAGTAAGCCAATTAATATGATATCTAGCACTACATCAGACACATGCTAAGAAGGAACTAGAAGACAGTAGGGATCGTAGCCCCACTCCTCAAAATTTTCCGAAAATATAGTAGCTTATTCAAAAATGCTAAAAAGGACTGTTGCCACTTTCACTTGCACTCTGGCAAAATTCATATATAAATCAGCCCCTCGTATTTGAGTTTCGTCGTTTCATCCCTGCCGCATACAATCGTCCACACATGCGCATCCAAGATAAAAATGCTAAAATGTGAATGCGTCGATAATTAATTAAAAAATAACCACTCGGCCGGATAGAAAATTGGAACCATTAGCATTTCTTAGTTTTGGTACTAATCGAATTAATCTGTTTTTTCCACAGTAACTATAGTCAATTAGCTGAAATCCAGTGTTTACAAGTCCTGTAAAATTATTGTTTTCTTCTACTTTTGGTAAAATGAAAGCACCCATAAATAATTTAAAAATTGAGTCCTGACTTTTGACATTGATCAATGCAAATATTGCTTGGTCATTAGTTCTCTCTAGAAACACCATGTCATTAACACATCAGCAACAAAATCTCTTAGACTGAAAGTATTCCCACATCTTCTATAGGTTTTTTAATTAATTATATGTAGCCTTTCTAGCTAATCCTCCAACATTACATAAGGAGCTATTGGAGATCAATTAAATCATGGGCCCTTAATGTCCAACATAACACCAAGAAGATAAATTTACCTCTATTTTTATTCTGCGAAGATTTACATTAAAAATTTTGCTTTTGGCTGGAAAAGTTAATAAGCAAAATAATTCTCTTCATGATTATGATTTGAGGATCCGTGCTGATACCTCAATATATACATGGTCGCTGCTCTAATAATCATTATAATTATGTGGTTTCTAAGTGAACAAATACCTGTCATGCACACATTGAAATGAGAATTACTTTACTCTAACAAAGATTAATAACACTTCACTTATGTTTTGTTAGCACTTATAATTTAGGCAAAGGTGAACCCGCGTGCCAAAGTTAATTTGGCTGAGAAATGGCTTAAACTTTTTAATAACGTGATCTCACTAGCTAGGGAATGCATGTTGGATAACTTTGTATATGTGATTATTTCTAATGTATCACTTTTGCGTAAATTTACCGAGTCGCATCCCTTCAATGCGTAAAAAGTAACTAACTGCTAATGGCAATTCCAAGCAGCCTTAGTTTGTTCGCTTGTTTGTCGTTTTTTCATTGTTTGTCGCGAAATAGCGTTTTCCGGACAAAAAACGCTATGATAAAACGCTATTTGGATGGAAAAACGCTAAATTCGCGCTATATGAACGCTTTTTACGCTATAGCGGGTGCAATCCAAATTTATTTATTTTTTGTCAAAATTTTAACGAAATTATTGGAGGCTAAATAGAATCAAAACCTAAAACTCTTACAAACAAAGTAAATACTTTGACATCTCAAATACAATCATTTTGTGATTATTAGTTACAACTTTTTATATATATTTCGTTAATTTTTATTAGATATTCTGAATTTAATGCTATATTTGTATGCATTTAAGCAAAAAAAAAGTATACCGCAAAGCGCTATGTAGCAAGGCTATTTGCACTTTTAGCGTTTCTCTCGAAAAAACGCTACAGTAGCGATAACGCTATTTAAACATTACGTTTTTTTAAGGGTAAACCGTCACGAGTATATTAATAAATGGAGCCGGAGCCCCTAAGGAAGAGACCGTATAAAGAACGTCGCGAAGAAAAGAAGCAAGAAAAACTACCTAGTCGATCGCAAGGCTGATCGATGGGCCAGAGGCAATCGATGGCAGCCCCTAAAGCACAAACCAGCTTCAGGCGTCTTACCTGCCCAACCGCGTTTCATCAGCCTCATCTACTTCTTTCTCCATTTTTAATCTATTATCTGACCGGCCGTTTCTCTCCTTTCTCTTCCTTGCCTATCAAAGTTTTCTTTCATGCATCCTCACAGGAATGACAATTCTTGGCAAAACCTTGCTATATATTTCCAAACACTAGATTTAACCTTCCCCCACCATCTTTTCTGGATTTTGGGGCATTTGGTTAATGATCGGAGCCAACTATATGGCAATTTACTGTCTTGATTCACCTATACCCACCAGATTTAATCTGGCCGAGAGCAGGTTCTTCTAATTAATGAAAGGTTTCTCTTTTAATTGAGTTAGAATTAGGTTATGAGTTAATATATTTGATCTATTTGGTGTTGGCTGGTCTACAGGTATTAATATTTAGTTTGTGTTGTTTAGTTTATTGGAAATATTGGGTGTCATATGTGCAGTTTATACTAGTATTTGGTGCATATTGTAGTTAGTTATATAAGTTTTCTGTTACTTTTCCATTTACATTTACTCAATTGTAATACGCTAGAAACTATTGTACTTGATATTTAATTGGCGGTTATCACACTTATCAATGTATATAATCAACTACTGTATTCTTATTTGAACTGAATGAATAATAAAAAATAGGGGGAGGATATATGTACACCATAAAAAACATTCAAATGGACATTTTTTTATAAAAACGCTGCAAATCAAGATTTGATTAATGCAAATTCCCACAGTTTCATGACGGGAACACAAATATGCGTATTGTTTTTTTTTATGAGATGTATAATGACATGTTTTGAATTTTTAAATTTTACCATAATTTCGAAAACATGTCATTATACATCTCGGGAAAAAAAACAAGACGCATATTTGTGTTCCCGCCGTGAAACCGTGGAGATTTGCATTACCCAAATCTTGATTTGGAGCGTTTTTACAAAAAAATGTCCAAGTTGATGTCTAAGTTGATGTTCATATAACCTCTCTCTAAAAAATAATCTTGATTCTGGATTGTATCATGGTATCAGAGTTTATCGCTCTCTAATCCGCTGTGATTTTTCGTTATTCAAGATATTCTTCTATTTCGAATTTGTTTACTCAACCTTTGACACTTTTATTAGTATACTAATTTTGTTAATATTGATGTTTCTTACTGAATTTCGAGCCTTATTCGTCGATATTTGGGGTTTTAATACTAAAATTGAAGAAATTAGGGTTCTTCTTTGGCTATATTTGGTAAATTTGGGAATAAATTGAGATATATTGGGATTAATGGAAGATTTAATAATGGGAAGTAGTGCTGGTCCAATACGCCCAAATCTAGGACCAAATGACACACAAAACCCTAATTCTGGACCTGGTTTGAATCTGGATATCACCTTTACCCCTTATTATATTGGACCTGGTGATACTGCTAGTGTTTTTTTTGGTAAATCATGTGTTGAATGGGGAGAATTACCATACATGGAAAGGAGGAATGAAGATTATTTATGAATGGTAGTTTGGAATGCCCACATATGACTGATCCTTTTCATCAACACTGCTTGAGGTGTAATCTGATGGTTCAATCATGGATCATAAATTCTATTGGTAGTGATATTGGTCAATCCATTTTATACAGTGAAACTGCTGCTAAGATGTGGACTCTACTAGAATCAAGATTCTCTTAAGGAAATGAGGTTAGAGTATTTGAGATTCAGCAAAATTTGCACTCTATAAGCTAGGGTACTAAGACTATTTATGAAGTTATAGACAGTTTGGAATTATCTGAATTTGGTTTGCCCTGTGCCTAGATGCACTTGTGGGGTTACAAATGAGTGTAGTTGCACATTTCTTGAAATGATATATGAAAGGGAACTCAAGTTTTTCATAATGCTATTTCTAATGGGTTTGAATGATAGTTATGCTGCAACAAAGGGACAAATTCTGTTGATGAAACATGTTCCTTCAATTAATGAAATTCTTAATCTGGTTTTAGAAGAAAAAAGACAAAGAAGTGTAAGTGGAAACTCAAAAGTGATTAATAAGAATATGGCACTTGCTGTGCCAGGGTTTAATCAAGAAAGACATGCCACTCAATCTCATTCCACTAGTTTTCCTAGACCAATATCCAAGAATCTCATGAAATGTTTACGCCGTGGTGGTACTAGGCACACTAAAGATAAATGCTGGAAATTACATGATTACCCATCTAACCGGAAACCTAGGGGTTTTAGTGACAATTTTGCTGCAGCTAATCAAGTATCTAACCTTGCTGAAAGTATTGCACAAGATGGACATTCTAAACCTATAACACATGAGCAATTTCATCATATTTACACCATGCTGCAGTCACATAATTTGACTTCAAATGTGTCTTCTAGCTCACCTAAGAACAAGTCTTCAACATTCTCGAATCTCACCTATACAGGTCTTGCTGGTAATGCTCGTGTTTCTACTAGTAAATTTGGTGATTATATAGCTTTAAGTGCTATTAATACTATTTATGCTTCTTCATCAAGTTCTCAATGGTTGGTTGATACTGGTGCTAATGAACATATGGTTCAATCTACTTCTTATTTGACCAATATTACAAGTGTGACTCAATCTTCAGTAGTCTTACCTAATGGAGATTCTGTTAGTGTTACACATGTTGGCACATTACATTTTGTCTTTGGTTTAATTATTACAAACGTCATTTGTGTGCCTACCTTTGGCTTCAATCTAATTTCTCCTAATAAGTTGACCAAATACTATAATTGTTGCTTAAGATTCTATGATTCCCATTGTGTTATTCATGACCTATTTTCTTGGAAAATTATTGGGATGGAAACACAATCTAAGGGCTTATATTTCTTGAAAAATGCAATTGTATTACCTTTTCTTGAAGAACAGAAGATTTTGGTAGCTGTAGTGGTCACTTCTTCAACTTGGCATCATAGACTGAGACATGCTCCTCATTCTCTCTTGTCAATAATAGCCAATAAAGAAACAAGTGTATATACTTTTTCTACTAGTCCAGCTTGTGATATTTATCATTTTTTTTTAGGCAACATAGAAAGTCTTTTTCTTTTAGTAGTATAAAAACTCAGAGTGTATTTGATGTTTTACATATGGATATATGGGGACCATATTGTAAGACAGAAAATGCTGCATATTGCTATTTCTTAACAATAGTAGATGACTTCTCTAGATGTACTTGGGTATTTCTAATGAAAAATAAGTCAAAGACAAGATCTTTTATTATTCAATTTTATGAGATGATACTTACTCAGTTTAATAAGAAGATTAAAATCATTAGGACAGATCATGGTCTTGAGTTTAACATGGTAGGTTTCTACTCACGGAAGGGTATTATACATCAGACTAGTTGTGTTGATACACCACAGCGAAATGATATTGTGGAAAGAAAACAGCAACATTTGTTGAATGTGGCCAGGGCATTACGTTTTCAATCACACTTACTAGTGACTTTTTGGGGTGAATGTGTGTTGACTGCTACTTATATGATTAATAGATTGCCATTTTCTTTACTTAATCATCAAACTCCTTTTCAAGTGTTGTTTGGTAGATCCCCTAACTATGATCATCTCAAAGTCTTTGGATGTTTATCCTTTGCATCAATTTTATCTAAAAATAGAACCAAGTTTGACAATAAGGCAAGAAAATATGTCTTTCTTGGATATGCTTTTGCTACAAAAGAATACAAATTGATGGATTTAGAGAATAAAGAGTTCTTTATTTTTAGAGATGTTCATTTCTATGAAAATGTATTTCCCTATAATACAACTACTACTCTTAAACAAGATACTACTTCACCACAATCACTTTTGAATTGTGTTGAACTACTAATTACTCCTCTAGCTATTTCACATCTTACTAGTCAGGATAATGGTTCTCCCTCACCATTTGTATCTAGTGAAAATGAGTTGCTTGATCAATTATATAATGATCCATATCCAATCATTCTTGCTGAAACCGAGATAGTTCCTCCTTCTACACATGAAAATGAACATGTGCTTGTTGTCTCAGAAGAATCCAATGTTGTCAATAGAGAACAACAGACAAGTAACGTACCTACTAAAGCTTCTACTAGGGAGAAAAGACCATCTCATTTCTTAAAAGACTATCACTGCAATACTGCTGCTATAAATGACCACCCATATGCTTTGTCACAGTACTTATCATATGATAGATATTCCCCTGCTTATAAGTTTTTTTGTTCTGCTCTCTCTGTACTCACAGAACCGACAACTTATAAGATACCTTCTCAAGATCCTAAATGGGTCATGGCTATGAAAGCTGAAATTGAAGCATTAGAATCTAATCACACCCGGAGTTTTGTTGGCTTACCTATGGAAAAGAAACCTATTGGGTGTGTAAGTGGGTATATAAGATAAAAACACAATGCAGATGACTCTATAGAGATATATAAAGTCAGACTTGTTGCAAAATATTACACTCAACTAGAAGGCATTGATTATGAGGCTACCTTTATCCCAGTAGCTAAGCTCACAAGTGTAAGATGTTTATTAGCTATTGCAGCATCTAAGAATTGGTCCTTAATGGAACTAAATGTACATAATGCTTTCCTCCATGGTGATTTGGAAGAAAAGGTGTACATGTTGCCTCCTCCAGGTTTTGTCTCAAAAGATTGTAATCAAGTGTGAAAATTACATAAATCCCTTTATAGGTTTAAACAAGCTAGTAGACATTGGTTTAACAAACTCTCCACAACTCTACTATCTTTTGATTTTATACAATCTTATGCAGATAGCTCTTTATTTACTCTCTGTAAAGATTCTCAGTTTCTGGTACTATTGGTCTATGTGGATGATATTATCTTGGGAAGTGATTATATGTCACTTGTTGATGAGGTAAAGAGCTTCTTGCAAATTGTGTTCCATATCAAAAATTTGGGTGCATTAAAATGCTTCTTGGGTCTAGAGATTGCTAGATCTGATGAGGGGATTTATTTATGTCAAAAAAAAATGTTCTAGAACTCTTAGAAGATACATGTAATTTAGGGAGTAAGCCTATAAGTGTACCTATGGAAATCAATGCAAAATTTTCTAAAAATGACTCTCAACCAATGGAGAATGTTAGTGAGTATAAGAGATTGATTGGGAGGCTCTTGTACCTCACCATCTCTAGACCATATATCTCCTATGCAGTTAATACTCTTAGTCAATTCTTGCGTAGGCCATGCTTAAGTCATTTTAATGCTGCTTATAGAATTCTAAAGTATTTGAAAGGTAGTCCAGGTCAAGGATTATTTTTCCCAGCCAACAATACTTTTGTTTTAAAATGATTTTGTGTTGCTGATTGGGCTTCTTGTATTGATACAAGAAGATTTACTATTGGGTACTGCATTTTCTTAGGTGATTCTCTCATTTCTTGGAGAAGTAAAAAGCAAGCTACACTATCTAGAAGCTGTGCTGAAGCAGAGTACATGGCTTTGGCACAAACTAGTTATGAAATTGAATGATTATTGCAGTTGCTAAGGGATTTTGGTGTTTCTCATAATGAACCAGCTGTATTATATAGTGGTAGTAAATCAGTTTTGGCCTTGGCTGCAAATCCAGTTCATCATGAGCGCACCAAACATGTAGAAATAGATTGTCACTTCATTATAGACAGGGTACAATCTGGTATTGTGCATTTGTTGCATGTTTATTCCTCACATCAACTTGTTGATATGCTTACGACGCATTTGACTGCTCGGAGTTTTGGGTTTCTTCTATCCAAGATGGGAATTTTGAATCTTACAGTTCAACCATCTCCATCTTGAGGAGGTGTATTGGAAATATTGGGTGTCATATGTGCAGTTTATACTAGTATCCGGTGCATATTGTAGTTAGTTATATAAGTTTTCTGTTACTTTTCCATTTACATGGACTCAATTGTAATAGGCTAGAAACTATTGTATTTGACATTTAATTGGCGGTTAGCACTGTATATAACCAGCTACTGTACTCTTATTTGAACTGACTGAATAATAAAGAATACCATTCAATTTTCGTTTTCTCTCTAGAGAATATATATATATATATTCTGGATTCTATCATAGTTAAAATATCTCTTAAATATTTGCCTTGGGGAATTTTTATTGCTTATCATGGAATGAATTTTCTTATCTTTATCATCACTGGACTAGGAACATTGAATTTAGTTATTAAACGGGTCTGATAAACCTATATAAACTAAGTGACTCGAAATTCAATACGGTATTAAGTGTTTATTTAGATGAATCGTTTATGATATTATTTTAGATATGCGATTCATGATATTTGAGATTACGAATACACTCGTCTTCATAATGATAGAAATATGGAATATTTTGTACCAATTAGCTTTTTTATGGATTCAAAAGATCTAAATAGTTGCAAGATGTAGTGTGGTGTATTCCGAGTGTTGTTTTTCAGTTGGTGAATCGTAGTAGAGTATTGTTATGAAATAAACATCCATATCCACTTTCTTATTATATTGAAGTTGTATTGTTTGTGTTAGTTATGTAATTATTATTTGATTCTCTTCATCAAATTTAAGTGTACGTTGTATTTTATCGACAACGAGGTTCCATGTAGATAAAATATAACCTACGTGTATCTTATATTATGTAAATATTTCTAACTTTTAAGTTTTATCTATTTTTATTAGTAAACTCTACTTAAAAATAAACTTTTTTTTGTCCCGATGATATGATTGTATAAAAGTTATAACTCTCCTGTTTCGAATAGCTTTATCTTGCAGAGCTCTTTACTTGTGCTAGTCACCAGACTCACCACTCTGGTTTACTCACCATGTAGGCCTCCTTTATACTTTTTATATAGATGGTCATGATTTTTTTAATAATTAATAAACGCAATGTTATAGCAAAAAAAACTGATTAATTAAAGTTAAATGTAACTCACTACAAAAAAATGACAGGACTCTTTTTAATTTTTAAAGCTGAATGTTGTTAATTTTTATTAACATAACAACAAACCAATAGAGATTAGAAAGCGTTATATTGCAATGCTGGCTTTTATTGTATTGACTACATAAATAAATTACGGCCCATTGGTATGAGATGATATTTTAATTAAAAATTTATTCACATTCTCATAAGATTTTTAATTGTAGGTTATCTTACAAGTGATAAAAGAAAATATTATTGTCGTAAGTTTTTGGTAAAATAAATTTCTACTTAATAATTCAAACAAACACTAAAAAAACATATTTTAAGTTTTTTTTTTTTACACTTTGATATCTTTCTCGTGTAGATTATAATATCTTTTTTTAAGATTAAAATAACTTTTAACCTCTTTTTTACATTTTAATATATTTTCCGTATAAATTATAAGTTGTTTTTGAATCTTAAAAATAAATTTTAAGCTATTTTTTATTGGACAGGATGACTGTAAATTAAAAAAGTTTCGACATTATTTAAAAAATATTATAAAAAGGTGCCTATTACTCATCCGAGGTCATTTACCTAATTTAAACCAACTCGAGTGTTACTTTGCTTAACGGACCTACGCTGTTGGGATAGATAGTCCAAGCATAATGGGAACATTTTGATTCCTAATTTGATTTTGCATAACAAATAAACTAAAACAAAATAATTAAGATCATTGATTTTTTAGATAACCCGGTCATGGTGCTTTTTTTCTTTTAAGGTGGTTTTCACCTTTTGTGCATTACCAATTATTGAGAATATACCTTCCAAAAAAAGTTATTGAGACTAAAAAAATTTCATTTGTAAACAAAAGTGCAGGTATATTGGTGACTATCCTGACCATATATAGCCCCCCTCATAACTCGAATAATTATGATTTTCAAACAAATTTATCATAAAATTTACTAAATTAAAAACTAAATTTTGTTAAGCATATATTCAGCACTCCACATTTATGGTTCTTGGCTTCTTTAAAGTGGATTAGTCGATGCTTGCAAGGAAAACATCATACCGACTATAACCTCACAAAGCATCAGGACAAGTGTGTTATTAAGATTCTTAACTTTAAACCCTACAAGTGTTTTTTTTTTTTTAATTATTTAAAAAAAAATGAATTTAAAACTGTATTTTTATAAAGCTATTAAAGACAAAAATAAAGAGGATTTTATTTTTGCATACTTAATAATGCACCTATCACTTGCGACTAGAGAAATTCAAACTCATTAAAACTCGAATGCTAGCTATGAATAACACGGAAAGCAACTAGATGTAAGTTTAATGTTATATACCCTAAATTCTCAAACAAAGAAATAATAACATGTTAAATGAATTCATCTATTTAAAATAATTAATTACAAATACTTTAATCATGTATATTTTATGGTTTATTCAAAACAAAGTATATTTTTCCAAGGATTTCTCAGTTCATATTAAACGTCAGCTAATGGTACTTAACGGTACTGTTAGCTTTCACTTGAATGAAAATACTAAGTTTAAGATAAAATTGACTTTTACGATAAAATTGCAGAGACTAATAGCTATATATTTGACCTTATTTATGAAGAGAATAATAGAATTTCATATACGGGGTATTCCATTAGTAGATGTTGCAGTTCCATATATTATTTTGACACGAGAATATATATATTAGATTAGGCATAAGTTTAATTTTATTCTTTTAACTGTTTTCATGTTTTACAAATTACACGAGTTGTCGGCCGCATACCGGCTTACGATTGCATTTGCATGAGGGTAAATAATTCATATGTATCATGAACAAGACACATCTATATAGTAAAATAATGCTGAATATGCCAAAGAATTAAAAATGACATTTTCTTAGAAGAGTTTCCGAACAACTTGCTACATTAAGATCTTGTCCAGGGCAAGAAATAATTAGAAACAAGGATTGATGCGATATATTAATTATTTGACCACCAAACAAAATACAAATAATCGTGTACTTAAGCAAACTACCAAAACACAAAATTGGGAGGTGGAGACAGGATTTCATGCATATTTTTCCCTCTCCAGCTCTCGATTTTTGTATCGAACGACTGAAAACAAAAACATCCTGACTTCTTGACTGGTATATATATACCTATATTGGAAAACAATAGTTGATCTGAGGAGTTACCCGTGTATGTCCATGATGTGCGAGTCTTCTTATTTTTCCTTATAAGCTCGCTGTTGGAAAACCAACATTTTTATCTTACTAATTAAAAATTAAATGTGGGAAAAAAAGCCCTACAAATAAAAGTTATCGTATAGTACGTATCCAAAATGAGAGAAATGACATGAAATAACATCAAAATTTTAAAACTATAAAGAGACTTAAATAATTAATAAGAGGGATATTCGATGCAAAAACATCTTACATTTCCTCAGTCTACACACTCCGCGAACTACTTAGACAAAATTTTAGAGTGGGAGAGAGATGAAACCAGATCAAATTCATCGTAAATTGGATATGGAGATATCAACAATGGTTTACCGTTGTTTGGCGGCGAGAGTGACGGGGGAATACTATCTAACCTAATCAAAAATAGTCTGGGAGCACTTTCTCGATCAACATGGTAATTTTTTTTTTCTTTCAGAAATGAGTTGTAGATTTAATTAGGCCTCCATTTTAAGACTTGTTTGGCTGCTATTTGGGAAAGGATGTCGCCCAACACCGCCACTTCGACTTTTTAGGATATATTTTTAAGAAAACAATACAATACAATTATTTGGTAGATTTCCCTTATTTTGTTATACTTTATTTTCCTTTTCTTTATTCTTCATGGAAGGAACGTTGGAGCGGGGACACAAGTCTCCATCTATGGTGGGAAATATTTTAGAAATTATACTAATATTCAAAGTTATTGCTTTATGTAATTTTATATGTAGTGTGTCATTAGTTATCGTATAATAGTAATATCATTGATTCTTTGTATCCAAATATACATTATCAACGATTAAGCTTTCGTTTTCAGTAGTATCTTCAAGTTTATATTCTTGTCTCTATGCGACTTTATTTTAAAAACTTTGAAAGGTTACCTTATCGCTTGGATAAGACTTCTATTTTAAATTTATCATTTATCTATATCATAATAATATAATATAAACAAATAGTCTACTTTTTAACCACTTGCATGTAGGACTGGTCCGGTCTGATCCGGTTCGGTTTTTGGCAAAACTGAAATCGAAACCGATCATATTTTTCGGTTCGGTTATTTTCGTTTTCGGTCTTTTTATTTTTCGGTCCGGTTTCGGTTTTTTTCGGTTATTTTTCGGTTTTAATTTTGGTTTTTCTGTCTTTTCCGGTTTTTTTCGGTTTCGGTCTTTTTCTCGGTTCGGTTTTATTCGGTTTTATTGAAAACCGAAACCGACCCAAAAAAATTTCGGTTTTTCGGTTTCGGTCTTTTTCGGGTTTTTTCGGTCCGGTTCGATTTTTCCGGTTTTTCACCCTGCCTATATCTCGGGTGTATTAATATTAAACTTGGACAAGGCTTTGGATAGGAAATTTAGTATAGAATTGATGGAGTGACTGTTGAGAGTGCTCTAAGAAGTTTCAAATTTGATGGTGAATAGATTAATATCCCATGTCAATATCATATATATTGGACACATGATTTTGCTCGTGAATCGATTTTATTATGATCAAAAGGAAAACACTATCTTGTTATTGGTCGGTGATTATTCGTTCACCTGCTTACTCGCTTCCAACACAAGTATGATATACTTTGTTCGCCCGCTATCACAAAGACCGGTTCCCTTCGAATAAGGGGCACTTAAATACCATAAGAACGCATACCTCTCTCAAAGCAAATAAAAACGGCGATACGACTTTTATTATCTAGGTTTTTCAATTTAGTATACTGAACTAACAAGTTTATTGATTAGTATACTGTACTAAATGAAAACTTTCGATTTAGTATTTACCGTCCAAATTAACGGTTAAATAGTGACGTCAGCAGCCCATGAGACTCAAACCCTGATCTATTAAACAAAGTGGAGGATTCTTAACCAACTGGCCACCAACACTTTTATTACAATAATAGCGTTATATATATATATATAGGGGAGGGATCCATACACACATAAAAATACACATTATGTTTACACATCAATCACAACCCTTCATTTACTTACTTTTAATGGTCAAGATTAGTTCATCTAATAACAAAAATAAACACATAATCTTGACCATTAAAATTAATTAAATGAAGGGTTGTGATTGATGTGTAAACATAATGTGTATTTTTATGTGTGTATGGATCCTTCCCCATATATATATATATATATATATATATATATATATATATATATACTCTATCTGTGTATAGATGTGTATATATATACTTTGGGACTGATTTCGTAAATTTGGAAAAATTCAAATTTTATGTTTGTTTCATTTTGGTACTTACATTTTCAAATGTATTGTAATTGGGATGTAAATTTGTTCAGAATTAATAAAATTCATTAACAGCTTTAAAAAGAATTTACAGCAAATGTGAAAATGACTAGATTAATCTTTTATACACATAATTCAATTTTCTTAAATAAACTAAAAAGGGTGCAACAAAAATATGATTTTTGAATATTTTTTTCATTACACGTTATCAATTTTACTAACTAAAATAATTTTATTTTTATAGTATAATTTTCTTTTGGTCTTACATGTTTGTTTGTTTTTTGTTTTTCAATAACTTACTTTTAAAAAAAATTCTATTTGTTCTGATAAGTAGTATTTAAGATACAATTTCTAGACAAATGGGTTTTTATGTTATAAACAATTTAAATTTGAATGGAAAAAACGAGTTCTTGTTTTTATCATACATGCATGACCAAACGTGCCAGCTAAAATTATTATTATTTTAGTTTGGATATCCATTTTTTTAATTATCGACTTTCTTAAATAAAATTAAAAGTATGCAAACAAATATGATTTTGGTCTAATTTTTTTCATTACACGTTATCAATTTCACTAACTAAAAACTGTATAAAGAACTCTGCCACTATATCTATATATACATGTACGTATATGTCTGTATATATATATATATGGGGAAGGATCCGTACACACATAAAAAAACACATTATCTTTACACATCAATCACAACCCTCCATTTACTAATTTTTAATGGTCAAGATTAGTTCATCTAATAATAAGAATAAACACATAATCTTGACCATTAATCTTGACCATTAAAAGTTAGTAAATGGAGGGTTGTGATTGATGTGTAAAGATAATGTGTTTTTTTATGTGTGTATAGATCCTCTCCCTATATATATATATATATATATATATTATATGTCTGTATATATATACACTTATGGACTGATTTCGTAAATGTGAGAGAATTCAAATTTTAAGTTTATTTCCGGTTGATCCTTTTATTTTCAAATATTTTGAATTTAGAATATAAATTGTTCAAAATTAACAAAATTCATTAACAACTTTAAAAAGAATTTGCAGCAGATGTGAAAAGGACTAAATTATTTTTTTATACAAATAAAATTTTGATTTGAACATGTATTTTTTTTATTTTAAATTTCAGTTTTCTCCAATAAACTAAAAAAGGTGCAACAAAAATATGATTTTTGTCTATTTTTTTATTACAAGTTATTCGTTTCACTAACTAAAATTATTTTATTTTTTTATTATAATTTTATTTTGGTCGTATATGTTTTTTTTTAAATCACTCCTTTTTTTAAACATTTCTACTGATGAGTAGTATTTAAGTTATAATTTCTAAACACATTTTTTTTTTGTTATAACAATTTAAATTTTAATGAGAAAAAAATGTGCTATAGTTTTTATTTTCTATACATGAAGAAATGTACCAAATAAAAATACTTATTATTTGTAGTGTAAGTTATTAGTCACACATATTATTTTTTACACTTTCTTTTATTTAATATTTGGTGCATTTTGAGATTATAAGTATCAGATTGATTATATTCATAAACTACAAGGACTACTTCATTAATAATGAATAAGCGTGAAGTTGATAGAAAAAAAATAGTGTACAAAAGTGAAAAAATATATTAGTAAAATATACTAAATCAAAACTAATTTAAGTTTCATAAGGGTAATTTTGTATTTTACTTATTTCTATTAGACAATTGGACGGAAATATACTAATTCGAAAGTTTTTATTTAGTACAGTATGCTAATCAGTAAATTTGTTAGTTCAGTATACTAAATCGAAAACGCATGATAATTGAATATAGTAAACATTAATTATCTCTAAATTTAATAAGTTTACATAAAAATTTTACTTAACAAATAAAAATTTACTTACATAATTAGTTATGTTAAATTAACCATTAACTTTAATATTGTTAAAAGAAGGGTAAATTTCAGATTATTACCTTATCTACAACTTAATTAATGATTAATTTCAAAAACTGAAACTAATTAAAGATCTGTCCGTTTTAATGAAAACCAACCAGAGAAAGACACGTGGCGGAACATGGGCTGTACACGGAGAACCAGATCGCATCCTCTGCTTCCTTGGAATTACAGCGCAACCTTTGTAGTTTCAATTATTATTATTTCAGTCCCTTTAGTTGAAATCTAAACAAAAAAGACCATATGATTTGCAAATTTTTTACATTAAATCCCATAATTTAACAAACGGATATAATTTTAACCCCCTATTAAATTTGAACATCAAAAAAATTCAACTATCCAAAAAACACTATAAAGTGATTAAAAACAGAGGAAAAGTCAAAAAAATAGAGAAAAAACAACTTTAAAACAAAACAAAAAAATCTAAGAAAACATTTAAACCATTTCTAAAATAGTCTACAAGAAATTTACTAGACAAATGAACTTAAAATAAACAGTCTAATTCATTTTACTAATAGTCCGACCGTTTTTAAAATAGTCTGAGTCATTTAAAATAGTTTGAGTGATTTTTAGAACAATCCGAGTCATTTAATATACAATTTCGGTCATTTTAAAAATAGACTAAGTCATTTTATAAACAGTTCGAGACATAATTAAAAACAAATTAAGTCATTTTAAAAACAGTATGAGTAATTTAAGTCATTTAAAAAACAATGTGAGATAATTTTAGTCATTTTAAAAACAGTCTGAGTCATTTTAAAAAACAGTCTGAGTTATTTTAAAAACAATATGAGTCATTTCAAAAATAGTCTGAGTTAATTTAAGTCATTTTAAAAATAATATGAGTCGTTTTAAGTCATTTTAAAAACAGTATGAGTCATTTTAAAAACAGTCTAAGTTAATTTAAGTCATTTTAAAAACAGTATGAGTCGTTTTAAGTCATTTTAAAAAACAGTCTGAGTCATTTTAAAAACAGTATGAGTCATTTTAAAAAACAATCTGAGTCATTTTAAAAAACAGTCTTAATTGTTTTAAAACAGTCTATGGGCGTTTATGGTTATTTTAAAAATAGTTCGAGTTATTTTAAAAATAATATGAGTAATTTAAATCATTTGAAAAACGGTCTATATCATTTTAAAAATAATCTCAGTTGTTTTTTAAACAATATAAGTCATTTTAAAACAGTATGAGTCATTTAATGTGTTTTTTGTTCACCAGAATTGAACGGAACTTAGTATTTACACATTTTTTAGTAACAAATGTTTGTTGGGGGACTGGAGCTTGATAGTTCTAAAATATTGGACCGGGTCAGTACTTTTTAAAATTACAGAGTTGGTCCAATCCATCCACTCCTCCTCCATTCTTCAACCCTAGAGATAGATATAGAGAGAGATAGAGAGATGGGAACGGACGGATAACAGCCGCTGCCGCTCCCTCCATCCTCCTCGTCGAAGTCACGGGCAGAGATAATATATATATATATTTATATATATAGATACATTGATACATAGAATAAATATATATATATATATAGAGAGAGAGAGAGAGAGCGGATAAGTAGGTTGGGAGAGCAGCGGCGGTGAAGGTGGCGGACGCGGTAGCAGCAGAGCACCTACGACGGTGAGCGTGATACAACGATGTCGTCGTCTCCGGCAAGGAGAGAGAGACGAGGCCGGCGAACCATCACTATGCCACCGTCGTCGTCATCTCCGTAACCGATGACAGTTTTAGAGAGAGATCAGAACATATTTTTTAACCCTTTTATATTTTTCTCAAAAAGGCCAAAATTTAAATAATTTTGTCAAAAAGAGACTAATCCTTAAACAAGTCTTGGATGGAGGCTAATCATTGAATAGTTTCGTTTTATGGTACCAATCCTTAATTTCCCCTTAAAAGAACTTGTTAAATTTAACAAGTGATTTAGTGTTTGATGTGATAATTATTACCAAAATTAACCACTACAATCGTGGTGATTATTTCTATTTTTTTCCTTTTCTGCTTAGTGTACATCATCCTCTCCATAGCATCTCTATCTTATTCTTCATATAAGATCCAATATTTGGGAAAATGATAATTTAGTATATATTTAAAAACTTATTTACAAAAACCTTATTGTTTTGAATTTGATGACTATTTTACAAAAAAAAAATACATATTTTATGAACTTATTTACAAATAGGTACATATGTCATTAAAAAATCTTTAAAAATAAAAAAACCAAATAAAAAAGTAAAAAAAATTATACAAAAATATGTGTGATCATGTTTATTCCTGTCTAATCATGTTCAATCCTATATGTCTAATCCTGTTTCGATCATGTCCAATCATATATGTATAATCCTATCTAATTATGTCCAATCATGTCTAATACTGTTTGATACTATGTACAATTTTTTTGATTTTTTATAAAAAAAAATTCAATTTGTTTTTTTTTTGTATATTTTGTTGTTTTTTATGACATATGTACTTAATTGTAAATAAATATATATATATATCTAATTGTAAAGAATTACACATATGTGAGTTTTTTTTATAAATAAGTTGATTGGTATGCAGTTATTTGTAAATCTCCCCTAATCTTTTCCTTCTTAATTTTTTCATTCTTCTTCATGAAAAATCCCATATTTTTCCAAAATTAAATTCATAATGAATGAATATATATTTTCCCTCAACATTAATAAGCATGTAACAAACATTCAGTTGACGAGAAAATACAAACTCATTCCCAGATTGTGTACATAACGTAACCAAAACTCATTCCATTATACATTAGTAGGGTGGTCACGGAGCGGATTGGGGCGGATTGGTCTCCATCCTAACCCGCCCCGTAAAATAAATGGCGGGACGGATTGGGGCGGATTAGTGAAATTCAAATTCCAACTCAATCCAACTCAAACCATTATAATTAAAACCCCAACCCAACCCAACCCAATCCAAATCAAGCGGGACGGATTGGGTGCGGGTTATTTCTTGAATTTTCATTTTAATCATTAATTTTTCATTATTTCGCATAATTTACCTAAATATTTTTAACAAAATAAATCTTTCAAATAGAAATATAAACTAAAAGTCAACCAAAATACGTTTAGAATGTTCGGAACAAGTAACAAAGCTAAAACAAAACAAAACAAATTGTTCTTCATCAATATAATCAAAATCAGAAAACTACATAACAATTGAAATCAAAATTAATAATCCACTGAGTATGACCATCAACCGGGATTTTTTAAGCAGTGTCGAACAATTGTTTAAGGCTTGAGGGTAGTAACATCTTTGAACTGCAAAAATTTACAATGAAAAGTTGAATTGGTATGTGACAACATATTGAAATTAAAAAAAATATTTTTTAATTACTATTTATGTTAGATAGTAATTAAAAAAGATCTTGAGAATATATATATATATATATATATATATATATATATATATATATGCGGATTGAAACGGGTTGGGGTGGATTAACCCGTGGTTTGGAAACCTCAACCCTAACCCAACCCACGAATTTTTTTACGGATTGGGGCGGGGCGGATTTAACTTTTTTTTACACCCAACCCGCCCAAACCCGTCCCAATCCGCACGGATTGGGTTACGAGACGGGTTTGCGGATTTTTTACCCACCCCTATACATTAGTATAAATTTTCTTGAGATTCTGAAATGGTAGTGATCTGTATAGTAAAATAGTAGTTGTCTACCAATTAAATTATTAAACTTTAATAAAAAATAGTAACTTTGTTAAAACTAAACAATAATGCCATGCTTAAACTCAACAATCATTACAAAAAAGGCACAATCGGAGACGATATTTAGCGACGGCACTGAAACGTTGCTATTCAAGAACAGTTTAGCGACAAGATATTGACGATAAATGTGACCAGATTTTTCTCCACTGGAATGGCGACAGCCTGACTACGACCCTAGTAACGTAATGTTTGCCCATCACCATTTTAGGATATCGCAACGGCTTGGCGACTCATCAGCGATGAGAATAAAAAATATTGAATGACCGTTGTCAAACCGTTGTATTTTCGTCGAGATAAATCTCTAAATTATTTACCTGTGTAATGAAGTATCTAAATCATTAGTTAAAGATTGAATATGTGTAACAATTCGTTGATATGTTCAAGGATTTGATAATAACTTTTAGCACTACAATTTGTTATTTATGTCTCTTATACTCACCATTGTATATTTGTACAGCAACGCCAAACATTAATACTAAATTTTTTTGAGAAAATAACATATTAAAAAATAATCATCAAATGACTTTTTAATTTTTCTTAATTAAAATATTCTGGTGTTAAACAACTTTTCATCACCCCCTTACATATTTTCCAAACTTTACAAGTTATTTTAAATAATAAAATTTAATAAGCTTAAAAAGGCTTCATAAAAAATATTGGCTCTAAAATAGCAGCAAATTGAGCACGTCATATAAAATTGGTACTATTTTCCAACTTCACATCTCCAACATATACGCAAATACTTCTATATCAACTATCCGCTCTCTATAGTAGGGCTGGGCAAAAATCCGTAAAAACCGACACAAACCGGAAACCGAATCGGACCGAATCGAAAAAAACCGAAACCGAAAAAACCGAAACAGAAAAAGACCGAAACCGAGAAGACCGAAAACTGGCCGGTTTCGGTTCACTGCATAACCGAACCGAAAAAAACCGTAAAACCGAAAAAACCGTAAAACAGAAAAAACCGAAAAAACCGAAAAAATATACTAATTAATTCTATACCATACATGTATAAATTAATTTCTTTAGTTAAATAAAGAAACAAACAAACAAAATAAAGGATCACTAATGTAAATGTTTTTAGGTTTCCTTCCTTACTTCCTTACTCTCACTCTCACTGCCGCATTCTCTCAGTCTCTCTCTCTTCCAAATTTTCAATGATGAACATCATACCATCTCTTATTTTTATTTTTATTTTTGTTGTTAGTTTAGATTAGCTTTCAATTGCTTTGTTTGTCCACTCTTCTTAAATCCTTTTGCACATGTCATGCTTCTTTGTCATTTTAACCTATGTTTTCTGGTCCCCAAATTAAGTTTTGAAAAATTCAATAAAAATACATTTTTTTTTAATTTTTACAATCTTTTAGTTATTTCATCATGGAAAAATTATTATTAAAAACTAATTAATTTGACTGTCCAAATATTCATATATTTTTAAAATAAAATAATCCAAAATCAGCTAAATATACGTGTTACCAAACATACACCAAGTAAAAGTAAATGTTTTTTGATGAAAAATAGAAACAGGTTTTACTTTTTTCTAAAGAGAAATTTGAAAAGTATTGTACTTATAACTATGGATGTTTGGATTATATTTTTGGCTATTTAGCATTTTTGAACAGTTTATAAAATAAATAAGTTTAAAGTGTATGTACCTATAAACCTGAACCAAAACCGGTACCGAAAAACCAAAACCGGTACCAAAAACCGAACCAGAACCGGAACCGAACCGAACCGGTTTGTTTCGGTTCGGTTCACATTTTCAGAAAACCGAAAACCGAAAACCAAAACCGAAAATAACGGACCGAAATTAATTTCGGTTTTGGTTCCGGTTTTACCAACAACCGGACCGAACCGGACCTACCCTACTCTATAGGTATCTACTACCCCCTCTCTATCTCTGCAACACAAGTTCAAGTCATAAGGTAAATTTTTATCTCTAACTAATATTTTCTTAATACTCGAACTTCTTTTTAATTTGATTGATTGTTGTTTATTTGTATCTAACTTGGTTGTATAACAATAATTGAATCTAATTCGGTTCATATGTTTCTTATAGATATAGGTGTTTGATAAAATATTTCACATAAACGAGTATAATGAAAATGATCATTATATGTATAAAACCGTAATATTTAGGTATGCTTAAAAGTCATTTCAAAAACCTATATCTATAACAGTTACAGTTCGGTAACTAATGGGGAAAAATTCATTCTCAATCGTGTACTTGCGTAACAGAAGTAGAAGTAAATTTTTCAGAATAAATTGTTGGTAAGTTTGTTGGTATCTCAGTACGGTGTTTTAAGTTGATTGTATTTGTTTATTTGTATCCTAACGTGGTTGTGTAACACTAATTGAATCTAATTCGGGTTATATGTTTCTTATTGAGTTGAATTGAGATTTAGTTTGTTATGCACCATAGGTGTTCGATAAAATGTCCCACATAAACCTGTCTAATAGGAAAAAAGATAGCATATTGTGTATATTTACATTATAGAGTTCAATTTAACTTAATTTAGCCTTCATTTTTTTTTAATTGTGCACTTCATCGGATAAGTTTAAATACAAGTTCGTTTTTTTATTATTGGTTGGTTTTGTAGGACCTCTAGAACTGCCATTTTTAAACCTAGAAAAGAGTTATTCTCTGAAAACTATTCTCATTTTTTTTATTGTCATTGATTAATGCAATTGTCAAGATTTACCATCACCAAACGGTAAGCAGTTAGTATTACGGAAGCAACCTTAAATGAGTGAAAATTTGTGAGGTCAGAAGAATGAAGAACTTCATTTTTTGGTGAGTAACAATGGAAAAAAATTTAGAACATGTACATAAATCTATGTCAATGTTGCATTTGGTGTGAAATGTGAAGCTATGATCTTGACAGCTAGTGTTTAGTATTATTGTCATACTTAACGAAGTTATTGTTTCCTTCAAAATAAATGATCCATTAGTACTTATTTTTCAGGTTAAACTTTGTGTATTGTTTTTTTGATGAAGTGTTTTTTTGTGTGTAGCAGTCTTCTGATATTTTATTATATGTTAATATGTTATTTCGATCTTTATCACCAATGCGCCATCATTTTATGAGTAGCCAGATCAAAATTTTGGTTGAAAACAAATAAATTTAATCATATCATGTAAAGAGCCTCATGATGAACTTAACTACACTTTTTTGTGAATAGAAGACTCACAAGACTTATTTATTGCTTAATTTTTCTCTTGGTGTTACAAGATTTTGCCCGCATACGAGCGCTTGGAGTCCCCGCAAAACTTTTGAAGATCAGGCTATTGTTGATGCCACAGTGTGGAGAAAAGTTCTTGAGAACACAAATAACTACTACTATGCAGAATTTGCGGTAACTACAATTGTTTAAACTTGGTTACTTGTTGGTTTTTTCTTATTAATATATTTGTTTTTAATATGGCAGAAAAAGTATAAAAGAACTTGGTTACTTGTGAGTATAGGATGATTTGGGAAATACTTGCAGCTGATCAATATAAGAACTGGATTAGGCATTTGAAGAATGAAGTATGGCTAGCAGAATTGGACAAACCAAAAACCATATCCATTAATTGTTGGGATTCCTTCATAAAGTATTGGATGGATCCGAAGGGGCAAGTGAAATCGGCAAGGAATAAGGCTAACCATAAGGGAGGCGTGGTTGATGGGAAAGTATCGTCTATACACACAGTGGGTTCAAAACCGCACTTTGTGCGTGCCATGGAGATGTCTAAGAATGGTGTACCAGCTAAGCATATAGAAATGTATAAAAAGTTACACATAAAAGACGAAAACCCATGCAATGAAAATGCCAAACTTATAATTGTAAGTGATATAAGTAGAATAAATGGTGTATCATTTTTTCCTTTTGAAACGACAATAAATTGAATATCAATAACGAATTTTGCTTTTATTTAGAAAAATGTCAAACTTATAATTGTAAGTGATCTAAATGGAGTACTTTAGAAAACTCGGTTTAACCTTCATGTTGACTGCAATATAGTAATGGTATTGGAATTTGTATGGTTTATGTAATTAAACAATTATTTTCTTATAAGTGAAGGAAGCAAGTGCCACAATTTAGATTCAACTTTTGTTTCACTCTCGTTTATTAATAGATAAAAAGACTCGTAAAAAACCTTGAACTATATTAATGGATATCTGACGAAACATTTAGCTTAATGAACTTTTGTAGATTTAGTTGGCCAGTAAACGACATCTACCTATTAATTGTGAAGTTCGACAAAATATATTCAAATCTAACCGAACTTCTGTTCTAGCAAGGCAATATACAAACTCACCATATTAAAATTCATGTATGGTTTCTTTTTATATTATGGAGGGTAATTGTTTTGAGGACCATAATCCGGTTTCTGTTTTATTTTTTAATAGTGGTAGCAGCTATTATAGGAAAGAGTGAGTTGCTTATGTCTGGATCTTTAGGTCTCTTTGGATCTCTATTTTTCTATTTCACTTTGTCAAACTTTTTTCAGGTTTTCGACCGTTGTAAATTATCTTCTTTTTTTTTTTTTTCGTTCCATTATTAATGCGTAAAACATACGCCATGTGAATGTCATGACGAGTGAAATTAATTTATGGGATTGGAGGACAATCATAATCTTTTTCTATTAATGCGGGTAAGAACTATTGACTTTCTACTGCCTAAGTCTTTTTCTATTAATATTTAATATTGTGATTTCGGTTTTATTGGGCATAATATTTTCGCCATTGTTTGGCCTGTAAGTTACTTTAACAGCTTGCAACTGAAATGGATTAATTGATTACGTTATAAGTGATAGAAAGTGACGTTGTTTTTCTAGAAGTCCAATGTCAGGAAAAAGAAATATGTTGCTGAAATAACAAAGAGGCATGAACGAAATATGAAAACAAGTAAAGGGTGAATAGACACTTTTATGTAGGTTTATAGTGTGAATTTTGTATTTCTTAATTTTATGTACTCTAGTTTTGGTAATATAAGCATATGAGTCCAGACTTGATTGTACAGCTGTTACAATCATTTAAATATAAAATTTCTCATTATTATTTGTTCTTTAGTTAAGACCTTTTTTTCTAATTGCAGGAAGAATATGACAAGAAACAAATAATAAAGATGATGCACTGGCTCCCCAAATACTAAATGGTTCTATATATATATGCGATATCGAGGGACAATTCCGTTCAATCGAAGTGCGTTTTCTGCAGGTTAGCAGACCACCAAAGAAAGCGAGGTGGACTGCGGCACAAACAGAGTCGGTTTACACTCCAATTGGAGGAATTCAAAGGTTGACTACACGTGGAGTGATGATCGACGATAACCGTATTGCTGAAATTATACAGTCAAAGCTAGATTCGTCCCTGAATGAAACCATTTGTAATGTTGTAGATGATATGATAGGGGTCGGGTCGGGTGACTGTCGTGACACAACTTTACCACAAGTTGAAACGGCAGATGAAAACTATGAAATGATCTCCGAGACAAACTACGGTGATGGCAATGAGCATGCAATGGATGATAGCATAGCCGGAGGTGAAGAGAACATAGCCGAAGTCAACAATGACGAATGTGTTATCAATCTTCTTAGTTGAGTGTAACCACTGGCCATCGAATGCCATCCTAAAATTTAGATTTATCGTTTTGTTTTTAAAAGTTTGTACATATGCTAGATGGTTCTTTTAGTTTTTCAAAGTTTGTATATAAGTTGATAGTTCTTTTAGTTTTTTAAAGTTTGTATGTTGGATACACTTTTATTAATGGTAATATTACTTGTTAGTAATTTTATTAAATATCATTTCTTAATTAAATTAATATAATTTAAAAAATTATTATTATTCTAATAAATTAATGTTCTTGTTTCTTTGTTTAATTGGCAACACATTATCTATGGAATCATGACGGAAAATTTATAATTTTTTTAAAAAAAGCGTAACGGCTCGGTAACGAATTAGTGACGTCGTTGCAACGAGCATATAATGGCAACTCGTTGCTAATTTAGTTACGGCCTCCATGTCGTCATTCCGTCACTGTTATTAGTGACGCTTCTTCTAGCCGTCATTAATTTAGCTACGCTTGATTCAATGACAGTTTTTCTACCGTCACTAAATCGTTATAAAAATTGTTTAGTAACACATTCGCAACCAATTTTGGTGTCTCTAAATTGCCATATTTTTGTAGCATGTATCATTTAAAACATATTTAAGTAATGATACGGCAAAATAATTTAACAAGAAATTTGTAACAATATTCATCAAGACATTACGACACAATAAATACTACTACTACTTACTACAGTACTATGTAAAAGGAAGTATATAATTAAAGAAGTTTTTCACAAATACCACAGACTTTAAATTTTATTTGTCATATAGGATATAAGTAGGGTCAAAGTTGAGGTTACCTCGGTAGAGCTTTGAATGAGGCGATAATATGGTGAAAATTTTCGTTTTTGTTTTGTTAAAATCTCGTCTCGTTTTCGTTCATTACTAAATAAAATGACAATGAAATAAAATATGAATTTCGTTTAGTAACGAAATGATTATGATCATAGCCCTATTCGTTTCGATGAATTCGTTACGTCTAATATTAAATACTCCATATATTTATATATAAAAATAAATGTATATGTTTGTAATAATAAATCTATATAATATTATATTAGAGATATGATTAATAAAATATATATAGTATAAAAAATGGTTTATGAGACGAAACGTAATAAAAATTTCATATCATTACCGAAACAAAATTTTCTGTTACGTCACGAAAACAAAATGATAACGAAAAACGTTAAAGCTAAAAGAAATAAAAATAAACGAAAATGAAATAGACCGTTTTCGTCTCGTTTTGAGCCTTATACTACCTGGTTGGCTGGAAAAAAAAAATAATAAAAAAAATGTTGAAAGAGCTACCAAACGTCGTTTCAAAAGATAAGGAAATATTAAAAAAGTTTAATGAAAAAGTTTTCTAAGAAAATGAATTTTCCAGTATATTTTCTCCACCACACCGCATCCCATTCCAGACTCATACTGTTTCTAAAATGACTTAAAACGACTCATGTTGTTTTTAAAATGACTTAAATCGACTCATACTATTTTTAAAATAACTTAAATCGACTCATACTGTTTTTAAAATGACTTGAATCGACTCATACTGTTTTTAAAATGATTTAAATCGACTCATATTGTTTTTAAAATGACGTAAATCGACTCATACTGTTTTTCAAATGACTTAATCGACTCATACTGTTTTTTTTTTTGCGTTTTTGAATTTTTATTGATTTTACATTTTTTTGTGATTTTATTTTGATTTTTTGGGATTTTAAAATTTTTATTCGTGTTGTTTTGGGGTTTTGATTCTTTTAATTTTTTATTTTGGATTTTTTTATTTTTATTTTCTGTAATTTTCTGTAATTTTTATTATCTTTTACATTTTTTATTGTTAATTGGTTTAATTTTCATAATACAAAATTTAACCAAATAAAAGAGCATAGAGTTAAATTTTAGTAATTATTTGAGTAGATAAACCATTGGACCCAAGTTTAAACGGCGACAAAATCTCATCATAAGAAAGTACACCCAACCCAACCCAACAAACACTTTATTTAGCTTGGTTTTTAATTAATATATAATTCTCCATCTTCTCTGATATAGTATTATCTCTGTTATTACATATCTCTATTCAAAAATGGAAAAAAAAGAGTTTTTAAGTGATTATGGGAAATATTATGGGTACCCAAATTCACCAAACACTATTGATCATATCAGAGCTACCCATTTCAACAGATTAAATGGTATGCACTTATTCCTATTTATTAAAAAAAAAAAAACTTTTTTTTTCCTTTTATTTATCTCTAATGTAAGTTTCTAGATTGTTTCCTTATTGGGTATTCTTTGTTAGAGAAGTAGAAGGTGTTAAAGGTGAAAATTTAAAAATCAGAAAAATATGTTCTTTTTTCCCAACCTGCTTTAATTAATTGCTTGTTTAGTTGCATTTTATAAGCTGTACAAGTAGCTTTTTTCAGGCTTATGTCTAATTTATTTTAAAGGTTCTGGCTGGTTTATTATAGGAGCAATTCATTAAGTGATATTTTGATGTTATAGAGAAATTTTCATTTTCAGTTTTTGGTGCCCTTATTACTATTCATTTACATATCTAACCATCAGTTTATTGAAGTGTATGCTGTTAAAAAATGAATCTTTTTCGTATAATGCAATGCCTAAAAAAATTAGTTTATTGAAATGAAATTAGTTATGAAACAATATGACAATTAAAAGTCGGTTCGTTGAATTGTATGCTGATCAAGTTTATTAATAAATAGGAAACTGATTAAGTGGCAATTTACTGATTAAGTTTAAATTATATCATTTCATTTCATGGTAAATATATCGGTTATATGTAGTGTAAGCTTTGATAGTATGTTTCCTTTGGACTTGTCTTAATTAGGTTGTTATTCAGTGCCTGTTGATTTCAGCTTTTAAGAGAAAAAAACTTGTCTTTTTTTGTCTTGTGTTCAGGCCATCTTAACTTAAAGGTTCTTGTTGTTGTTTTTTTGTCTTACGTAACTACATGAGTTCAAATTATGTTTCCTTATCGAGTAATGGTTGTTAGACGAGTAGCGGTTATGGGTCCAAATCAGAAAGATTTTTATTTATTTTTTGGAAGTACTTGGACTTGATTTAACTGGGATGTCACTCCTTGCTTGGTTAGTTGCGGCTTTGAAGGAAGTAAAATTTAGTTTTTTTGAGGCTTGTCGTTCAATATATCTTAAAGCTTCTAGTTTAATTAGGTCAGATAAACAGAAAAATCAGCCTTTAAGCTGAACTGTGAATGCAGAGCAGCTTAAAAATGAAGAGATAGGCTTAAATTTTTTAAGTTTTTAAGTGCTTATGCTAGCTTGATGCAGCTATTATTTAGAGCTTTTATTTCTTTGTATCTTTTAAAGAAGAAACTGCTAGCTTTTTCAGACTTATGTCCAGTTAGATTCTGGCTTTTAGAGCTAATATAAGCCTGATATCTTTCTCCTTAACGAGTGTCAGATGTTAGAGGAGGAGCTGTTTTTTTTTTCAAGTACTTGGACTTAGCTTTATTGAGCTGTTATGTGGTGCTTCTTTAGTTTCGGTTGTAAGAACAAAGAAAATAGCTTTTAAGACATATTTCGCTCCATTTTAAAGGTTCCATCTTTTATATCGAATGTAAGCTTCAGATTGGTTTCCTTATCAAGTACTGTACTTATTAGTGCGGTTATGAGTCAAAATGAAAATAGTGGATGTTTTTAAAAAAGATTCAAGTATAGGACTGAGAGTAATTTCCCTGTTATTCTGTGCTTGTAAGGTTGCAATTTCTTCTTCTTCTTTTTTTTCTATTTTTAACCACTTTTCTGACTTATTTTTTATCCATTTAATCATTTGACCTTATTAAGTTAGAATAAAACTGGTTTAGGCTGAATTGCAAATGCACAGCAGCGAGAAAGCAAAAAGTTTAGCTAAGAACCTATTTCAATAAAATAGAGGACAGGTTAAAAATATTGCTTTTTTATTATTAATTGAAGGACTTGATGTTAACTTCATCGGATTGTTATTTACTGCTTGTTTGTTTTCAGCTTTTAAGCAAAACAATTATCTTCCAGACTAAAAAAAAAACTATTTCAATCTAAATTTTCATATAGTTTCTTTAGGTCATAAAATTGAGTCCGGATTCTCTGCCCCCTCTTTTGCGCCCTTTCCCTCCCTCCTATGCTAATTTTGCTCAGCTTGTAAATTTAACATTTGTTTCATATGTTTATAAACTTTTACAATAAATTATAGACAAGTCGAGAGAACACGGAAGGGCCCAAAAGAGGGGTAGAGGATCCAGACTCCATAAGAAAGTCATATTTTATATGGGATATCCAAATGCATAGCAGCCTAAATGTAGAAACGGCAACAACTGAGCATAAAAGCTGTTGTCACAAAAGTAGTGGCTATGAGTTGGAAATCTAGTTTCTTTCCTGTTTGCTATCCTACGAATTGAATTTAGCTTAATTTGATCCATTTAGCGGCCCTAAGTTTAATTGTCCATTTAATTTGGAATTTTGAAATTTAGAGCTGGTGTACCTTGATCATGCTGGGGCAACACTGTATTCCGAGTTACAAATGGAATCTATCTTTAAGGACCTTACTAGCACGGTGTATGGAAATCCTCGTATCCTTTAACACTCTTTCCTTTAATGGCTCTTGTTATCTGCATTATTTCAAGTTATTCAAATGGTTCTCATGGCATTTCTCTATGTAGTTGCTTTATTTCAAGTTATCCAATTGGTGTAGAATGAAGATAATCAAGTTAGTTCTCAGTTCTCATGGTATTTCACTAGGTAGTTGTTATTTGCTTTCTTCCAGGCTTTCCAGCATATGAAAAGTAATCATATTTTTGGATTCGTATAAAGTTGCAGTGAGAGGCATGGTGTGTAGTATTATAAATAGCATGTGGAAAGATAAGCAAATGAAATAATTGGTTTTGACTTCAGATGGGTTGCTGTCCACTTCTATTCCTAAATTTTGGTGTACTGTTGGCAATACATGAAGGGTGCGGTACCTAGGTTTTTTTTATGGAACCTTTATGCATTTTGTGCAATATAGCTGGAATTTTGAGAATTTAATACAGTGTATACGTATCAACATGATTAGAGGGCAATGCTTATCGGTAAGCTCATGGAAATATATTTTTATTGTTATTTTCTTGATATGATATACAACTGCTAAGTTATGCATTGTACCAAAGGTTGTATCATTAAGAAGATAAAGGTTGAATGAAAGATGAGATGGATTGTCCACATTTTAAGTTTGTGTCCATTAACGTAGTGTATTTCATTGATTCTAATGCTTAATTTAGCGATTTATTGATCAAGATTGATTCCTTAGTTCTGGAAATTAGATAGCCAAAGTGATTGCAGTTTTTCCACCTCCGACATAGTTAGGGAAGCTCGCCAACAGGTACTTCACAGCTTCATTTTGACCAGTATTGTGCATACAGTATTTCCATATCTTCCACATTCTTTTGGGTTTTGGGTTTAGGCCAACAATGAATCTTATAGAGATTGTGTTGAGTTCATTAGAGATAGTATAATATTTTCGTTTAATGTGTTGTTGCATAGGTGCTTGAATTTTGCAATGCCTCCCCTGCGGATTATAAATGCATATTCACATCTGGTGCAACAGCTGGACTTAAACTAGTTGGTGAAGCTTTCCCATGGAGCAACCAAAGCACTTTCATGTATACAATGGAAAATCACAATAGTGTTCTCGGGATTAGAGAGTATCCTTTTAATCACTAACACCGCGTTATGCAGGCTTATTAAGATTTAGTACTAGAGAATCATAATAGTGTTGTCAGGGCCAGAGAGTATCCTTTTGAGTACTTACCCCTTGTCGAAAATCATAATAGAGTTCTCGCGATTAGAGAGTATCCTTCTAATGCTTAACACCAAGTTAATAAGTTATGCAAGTTTATTAAAGTTTAGTATAATCAAATACATACATAATTTCTGCCCTAGTTTAGTACACTCAAATAGTTACATAATAACTGTGCTAGACTTGTGAAAATTTTATTTCGTGTACTGAAAGACTCACTTACGTCAAGTTAATACCCAACCGTCAATTTAGTACCCTCAAGTTAAGAAGTATTTTGATTTCGTACACAAAAGTTTCCGTCAAATGTGAATAAGTACCACAAAATGCTACTAATTCAGTGCATAAAATTGAATTTTGTGCACGCTGGGGTACAAAATAAACCAGTGAACAACTTGACAAATAAACACTAGTATATCATAAATTTCACACTAGGTGTACAAAATTGAAATTATGGAATTATTGGATTGTAATAACCAGTATAAACCCAACATTCTGCTAAAAACAATTTATATGCAATGCTTACTGAAAGCGATTACAAGTTTTCCATTCTTTTTATTTTTTCAATACGAATTTTATGTTACGTTGATCATGACTTGATAAGATATGCACTCGCTGAAGAAGCTACGGCCTGTGCAGTAGACATAGAAGAAGTTGAAGATTGTTGCAGAGGATCCAAAACTGCAACTTCTATTAAGGTTTTACAACACCCTTTACAAAGGAGAAATGAAGTTAGGTCCCAGGAAGAAGAGTGTGCAGGTCAGTAAAATCTTTATATAAGATGCATAATGTGACCAGCGTCATAGTTATAGAAGCTAATGAGTTTTTTTGTTTGTTTTCCCAGTCAGTTTTTCACTTTGTTTTCCCAGTCAGTTTCACTTTGGTTTCAGGATATTTTGAGAGCTTATTTTTTGTGCCTAAAAAATAGCAACCGTTCTCTCAAATATTTATCAAGTTATGCTATCCATTTTGGAAAGTATTGATTTATAGTGAGTGGTAAAGAAGCTATTGAAGAAACTTTCGCCTTGTTTTTTTTTTTTTTTTTGCTTAATGGCTGTCAACAACGGAATTTTAAGCCTTAGATTCAAGTGCAATGGATCTCTTGTGTTTCTATAATACTTCAACTCATGTGATCCTTCACTTATTTCAGGCCATATGTACAATTTATTTGCCTTCCCTTCAGAGTGCAACTTCTCAGGGTCAAGGTTTAGTCTTGACTTGGTGAATTTTATCAAAGATGATTCCGAAACAGTCTTAAAAGGCTCTCCACTTTCCAAGTATGGACTTAACTTCCCAAATTGATAATTTGAGGCGCTTTTGATTCAGATTGTTATGTTTTTTGAGTTTTTCAACTATATTAGTGGACAACTGTGACTCACTCTTTTCTAATTTGCAAATTCAGTGGTAGCATTTTGGAAGATGCTACTTTGACTTGTAGCTCTAGTTTGTTATTCATATTATTGATTAGAATTTGTTCTTGAAATACAGGGGACGTTGGATGGTTCTGATAGATGCTGCTAAAGGATGTGCAACAGAACCACCAGACTTGTCAAAATATCATGCAGATTTTGTCGTTATTTCATTTTACAAGGTAGGTATTTAAAATTATTTCAGATACTGATAATGGAGACCACATCATATGAATTTTGTTACAATTTTTATCTGATATATTGTATTGTCTGTGTTAGCTCTTTGGCTATCCAACTGGTTGTGGAGCTTTGCTTGTTCGAAATGGTTAGTATCATATGTAAAAAAAATTTATCATGTTAAGAGAGAAGCTGATATTTTGTGATTATGCATAATGTTCATGCAAAATTGAGATTTGGTATTTTTAACATAAAAAGGGAAGAGTAGAAATGGCACGTTTATGATAACTTGAGCAATATTATAGAGAGAGAGTGGGTTCTCATTTGGACTTTTTTTTCAATTTTTCCGTCTGCAAATCTTGATATGCGAACATCTCTTTTTCTTGAATTTCTACAGAAGCTGCTAAGTTATTGAAGAAGAAGTACTTTAGTGGGGGCACTGTGGCTTCGTCAATTGCTGATATTGACTTTATTAAGAGACGAGAAGGGATTGAAGAATCCTTTGAGGATGGTACCATATCTTTTTTAAGCGTAGCAGCAATTAAACACGGTTTCAAAACGCTCAATACTTTAACCATGCCTGCTATATTTAGGTACCTCTAATTTTTCTCTTGCAGTTTCGTATTTTCTCATCCTTGAAAAGAACTTTAAAATCTTCCTTATCAGTGATTTCTGTCCGCATTTAACTATGTACGTGATGAAATGGTTACTCTTTGAACATGATTTTTATATGGTTCCATTTCCAAAAACTCTAGTGCTTGTTTTGGTTATGGAAACAGTTCTTGGCAGTCGCATAGCTGATGGTTATGACATAATTTATCATTTTTTACTGGGAGTTACTTTAATTTTTCTGTAATATAACTTTAAGGGTAGCTTCCCTTTTTTTCTTCATCTTTTTTAAGTTTTTGATTGATGATCGCACTTGTGCTGTAGTTTCTATATTCTGACTGAGCAATAAATTCATCAATGCAAGGCATACAACATCGCTTGCTACATATGTGAGGACAATGCTTTCGGCTTTGAGGCATGACAATGATGCAAGTGTCTGCATAATATATGGAAATCACAAATCACAGGTTAGTATCTTTCTCTTACACGAGAGATTTTTTTTGGGTACCTAGTAACACATCTGAAGAATTAATCAGAATTGTGTCAGTGTCACATCATCTGTTGTCAGCCAATATTCACATTTCCTGAGTCTTCGTATTTAATTTCTTTTGTAGGTTTTGTTTGATGAACAGGGTCCTATCATTTCTTTCAACCTGAAAAGACCAGATGGATCTTGGTTTGGTTATCGTGAGGTCGAGAAATTGGCTTCTTTATCTGGAATTCAGCTACGGGTATGATTTTCTAATATTCTACTTAAAATCAAAAAAAAATTCCTTTTCCTAATTCGACATGAGTAATTTGTTACATAATGATGTGTGAACAATATGTTGGTAATTTAGCTTGCCACTGTATCCAATTGACCTCATTATGCATATGCTCATGAGAACACAATTCACTTTCACTTTTAGCTGTCTAAGTGTGTATACTTAATATCTAATAATGGCTGTGCCATTTTTTTTTTCATTTAGACAGGTTGCTTTTGCAATCCTGGAGGATGTGCTAAATATCTTGGCTTGTCTCATCAAGATCTTCTTTCCAACATTGAGGTATTTGATGATAATCTTATGGAATTCTTTTCTTACTTGCTAAAACATTCTACGACTTTGGTTGCTGATTTTAATCTCACTTTTTGTATTCCGTTTTTTTCTTCTTAAAAGACGAACTGCTTTCGATTACCAGATTAAAAACTAAAGATTCTGATTTTTAGGTTTTAAAAGCTAGAAGCTTAGATCTGGATGAGAGCAGTTTTTTTTTTTCTTAACCTCAATAAATCCAGCATAACTTTTTAAAATCTGCGGTCTAACAAACCATGTCTGTGTCTTTAGCCGGTGAACCAAGTTTATTAATAATGCAGGCTGGGCATGTTTGTTGGGATGATCACGATATAGTGTGTGGGAAACCAACTGGAGCTGTTAGAGTGTCATTTGGCTATATGTCGACATTCGAAGATGCCACGGTAAAATCTCATTTATCAAATTTCTGTTAATTTTGAATGTGTCTTGTGATAGATTTGCTATTTCGAATTCCTTTTTTTTTTTTTGCATTTATGTGGAAACCATTAAGAATCTACTCATTTGTACTTGCAGAAATTTTTGAACTTCATTAAGAGTTCCTTTATATCAGTGGCGACCATATCTGAAAATGAACACTTATCTGGATCAAAGCGAGTTTCTATTCCTAGTGGAGGTGTTTTTTCATGGCTCCTTTTGACCTTGCTTTCTAGTTTATTACAAATTATCATATGCGTTTACTCGTTATTTTCCTCTTCTGAAATTGTGTTGTTATTACTTCCCCGATAATTCGTTTTCGTTTTTCATCTTTACCTTACTTATCTTGAAATTGAAGAACTAGCACTGCACAAATTGGTTGATACCTTTAAACTGTGATATTTCCGATTCAATTTATGGTTATGCCAGTTGTGGAATTGCAGGAGCTAAAGAAGAAACTGCCAGATATTGGCTTCGATCAATCACTGTCTACCCAATAAAGTCATGTGCTGGGTTCAAAGTAGATAGTTGGCCTCTAAGCAGCTCTGGTACTCCTCATTTAAATGCGCAAATTTTAATTTTTTTGAAAATTTATTATGAGTTTTGATCCTCAGCATTTTTGTTAGAGGATGGGAATAATACTAAAAGGGGAAAAAATAAAAATAGTACAGACCCATATGCTGTACCATATTGGTATTTTGGAACTTTACAAGGAGGTTTTTGGTTACTTGTACATGTTGGTCTAGTTATGTAAATATACAGAGCCTTTTCATTTTGTTTCCCTCTTATATTGTGTTATTTTGATACATGGTGGCACTGGGTATAAGTTAATTTTAGGGCAGGCCTCATGGCATGCATCTTTGGTAAACTTGTTTTTTGTTGCTTTGTTGCTTTCTGCGAATATAATTTTGTTTCTTGAATGAATTGTCTAAGAATATCTGATATTGTGGCATCCCTTGCTACCATCATATATGTATTTAGCTGATAGAAGGCATACTTTATTGGTTTCGGACAGGCTTGCTACATGATCGGGAATGGCTTCTCAAGGGCGTCAATGGTGATATTCTTACACAGAAAAAGGTGAAACTTCTGGGACGATATTATGTTAGTATAGTCAAAATGAATTATTTCAACCTCGATGTTCCTTTTCCACTAAATTACTAATTAATAAACTTCTACGACTATGATTCTATCTAATTCCGAAAGAGTTCACTTCACAATTTCTATCAATTATAATTGGAAGATTGGTTAGTTGCCCATTTCCAAATTTTCCGGTAATTAATTTCTTTATCCCCCTTTATTTTTGTAGGTTCCTGAGATGTGCTTCATTAGTACATATATTGACCTCAAATTGGGAACATTGCATGTCGAGTCACCTCGATGCAATACAAAACTGCAGATAAGGCTCGAAACACATTCATACCTTGTAACAGATGAGTTGAGTGTGTATGCCCATAGGTACGGAAAGAAATTATTATTTTCACCTTCTTTATGTCCTAAATCAAACTATTAGTCCTAGTCCCCAAAAAGGGTTACAAAATTAAAGAATCACACTGTGACTATCTTATTTATCACCCAAAAAAGTCATTAAAAAAGTTGGCATTGCATGTAATTTGATTGAAGTGGAGGGTGATTTTGTAATTTTTAAAAAGCATTCACTGTGTCTTCTAATAAATTTGGCTTTCCAAAGTGGGACTATGATTTCAGGACAGATTTGAGTATGTATATTATTTGCCAGTCCATTGTTCAAAACATTTCATATCTGTTGCAAAGAAAAGCTTAAATGAACACTGAGGCTTGTAACTTAAAACTTGATGATTTTGTTGAGCAGATACGATGTGCATGGTTACGGTACCGAAGTTGACACATGGTTTAGTAAAGCTGTGGGTCGGCCCTGTGCGCTAATACATTGTTCAGACTCAAAAAACTTATGCTCAAGTAACAACGAAAGAAGTCGCGTATTCAGAGATTTGGGAACCAGATTAAATTTTGTCAATGAAGCACAATTTTTGTTAATTTCCGAAGAAAGTGTATCAGACCTCAACTACAGATTAAGCACAAGTATGTAGAATTTCTAATGTAGTCAAATCAAACTTATGCAGTTCATATATTTATTCGTGCTAAGTCATCAGAATTTAATTTTTCTTTTGGTTTGAAGCTGTGCAGGAAGGCCGTATTGGCTGGGATACTCATATTGATCCAATGCGATTTCGCCCCAATCTAGTCATATCTGGCGGAACGCCATATGCAGAAGATAAATGGAGAAGCCTTAAGATTGGAGATAACTATTTTGTGGTAATTTCTTTAGCTCCGGGTTTGCCTCTTTTTTAACTCAGTTGAAGAGTATTTATACGCCAGTATACCAACTCTACAGCCTTCGAATCCCCAATATGTATACGTTACTTTCACTAAAATATGCATTATAATTTAATATCAGCTAAAGACTTCATTTTTATGATGATTTTCACCCCAAAGCTGTGGAACTGGGCCTGCATGTCTGCACCAACCTGTCACTCTATTTTGATTTTTCTTTCCAAAACTATAAGAACAATTAGTATAGGTGCCCCCAACTAGTTTTTTTTTTTTTTTTACTTGCTTTGTAGCACTTTGTGTACAATTGTTTTGACTGGGTTAATAAAATTAGTTCATAGCTATCATTAAGGCAAAAGGAAATAAGAACTAGTAAATGTTTTGCTGCAGTTTTAAGGAAACTAGCTTATTGTAGGTTGTTCTAGTTCATTTAGCTTAGGTTTTTTAGCTCAAGATTTGAACTAGTAACCAAATGCAGACAACTTGAGGCAAAAAAACATTTAGTAAAGACTGCAACCAAAAGATCCCTGGACTTACCCCAACTTTCTATCCGACAGGGTGGAAATTTTAGAAACCTGATCAGTTTGCAATTTTATTCTTTCTGTAATAAGCAACGTTACTTTAATTGACTGTCTTTTCTCTTTGTAGTCGTTAGGTGGGTGCAACCGTTGCCAGATGATAAATTTAAATTCACAAGACGGGAATATGATCAAGTCCCGAGAACCTTTGGCGACTTTAGCCTCATACAGAAGAGTGAAGGTACAAAACGATAAATTCCTCTCGAATTATTTTATTTTTGCATGTTTTATTATTTTTCCCTTTTAACTTTTTTTTGTCATGCAATTTCTTTAATTTTATGCAGGGAAAAATATTCTTTGGGATGCTGCTGAGATATTTGGAGGAAAGGGGGACTAAGGCAAATTCTTGGCTTGTGGTCGGACAAGAAGTACTTCCAGTAGAAGATTAATTTCTAATAAAATTTCACATTATAGCTCCTAATAATGTAATCTGAATATGATCCTAAGATATTCGGCATTTGTTAGTCGTTGAGAGCCTTCGAGTGACTGTTGATAGTATAAGCATGTCACATGACCAAATTATAGGTACTGTACTATAATAGGTAACTCGATAAATGTTGTGACTATAAATGTAAATTTCAGAAGATTTTAATCGCCAGTTCTGAGACTGTTGTGTGTGTGTGTAAAGCTAATTGGAAAAACTGCAAATTGGTTATAATAGCCTGAAGAAAGTCGTAAGATAGCATTGTTTTGGAGTATAATCTTCTATTCTTCCTTGTATAACTGGAATGTCCTGACGAGAAACTTCAATTGAAATGCTATTTCAGCCGTTGCTATTTAACTTCAATTGAAATGTCCCTAGTATTTTTTAGGGTGAGTTTAGTAGGTGTTTTTGGAATTCATTTTAAGAACCTGTACTTGTATATATATATATATATATATATATTTATTTATTTATTTTTAAAGACAAGGTATGTAATATTTCTTTTCTTTTTTTATAGTTAAAGGTATGTATCAATTAATGTAGGCATCCGATAATAAACAAGCAAAATAAAAGGGAGACATTATTCAAGACCTGCTTGTTTTGGTGTAAAACAAGGTGAAACAAATCTTTTCAGGTAAAACAAATATTACGATTGATTGTTTTAAGGTAAAAACAAATTTTTAGGAAAATGTTTTCCCCAAATCAAGGAAAAATAGGGGAAACATATTCCTTGAAAAAAAAGGAGGAAACATTTTACAAAACTACGTGCTATTTTTTCTATCCTATTCGCATATATATATTTTACTATACTCTGCATATAATCTTTCTCCTATTATACTATATCAATCTAAAATAAAAAAATTATTCTCTCTCCCTATCAAAACAGCATAAAAACAAAGGTATATATTTATCTTTCTTAATACTTCTATGTAGTATATTATAATCCACTTGAACTTAGAAAAGGTTTTTTTCAAGTATTTCGAACTAACTTATTTTGTTAAACTGTAATTATTTTTTTATTGTCTTTTTATATTAATAAAATCAGAATTTAGATCTAACTACATTTTTTTTATTGGAATTGAACATACTGTAAACAACTCTTTCATTATAGTCGTAACAAACAATGGTTGGTTTGAGTTTGATTGTTCGCTTCTTATTGTCTGGTATAATATTAATTATTGTGGTGGTGATTTATGTTTACAACCTTATTATACAAATTAGCTAGTATTTTATGCATTTACGGCTATATTACTCTTTTTTCTTTAATTTTACCATAATGAACTAGTATCATGATTTTTGTGGAAATAACTCATATTTATAGCAATTGCAATATTATATGTATAGATGGTGATTGATGTTAAAATCCATGATGTTAAAATTGTTTATATCTAAAAATTGAAAACAAAATGGCCCTGGTTAACTACAACTCAAAAACTTGTATATTTGTAGCTATTGAGTTCTTATTTTGGTTTATAAACTTCATCATATTTAGTTGATTATCTTTGTTTGTTGATTATAATTTTTGTATTTCTTTATTTATTTGATGTAGATGAAAGGGAAATATATTGATAAGAGAAAAAAAAATGGCTTCTACAGCTACGTTGATGTCCGTTTATGCGGGTGTTTTGACTAATATGCAATTTATGCATCACATTCCTACGGAACCTTATCTTAATAGAGCTGAAGAGAGACAAAAATATTTTGACACTTTAATTATTGATAGTAAAGATCTATGCTTGCACAATTTTCGTATGTCAAAACAACCTTTTTTGAAACTTTGTTCTATATTGAAAAATAAAAAGTATTTAACTTCTAGTTTACATGTTTCAATTGAAAAACAATTTGCCATGTTTCTTCATGTTTCGGGTCACAATGTCCGAAATAGAATTATTGGCAGTCGTTTTTTTCTTTCCAACGAGACTGTGTCAAGGTATTTTCATAAGGTATTAAAAGAAATTTTAAAATTACAAAATGATTTTATAAAGAGCCCAACATCGACAACACCGCCAGAAATTATGCAAAATCATAGATATTGGCCGTGGTTCAAGCTAAATACCCATAATCAGACTAATATAACATTTATATCCCACATAAAATTATAGGATGAATTCTAAATTAATCGAGTTTATTAGGATTGTATTGAAGCAATTGATGGTACTCACGTCCATGCATCTATACCACTTGAGCTTCAATGACGTTTTCGTGGTAGAAAAGATAAATCTATTCAAAATGTAATGGCTGTTGTTAGTTTCGATTTAAGATTTACTTATGTATTAGCTGGTTGGGAAGGGTCAGCACATGATGCACTTAGCTTAGAAGATGCATTAACAAGGAGAAATGGGCTTAAAGTTCCCGATGGTAAAAAAAAAATCATTAAAAACTAAGAAAATTAAAATACATATATTTTTACCTTAATAAATCTCTTTAGCATGATAAAAAATTTGTTTGCATACAGGAAAATATTTTTTAGTTGATGGAGGCTATGGAATTCGCAAAGGATTCATTCCTCCATACCGTGCTACAAAATATCATATAAAAGAATACATTAATCATAAACCAGAAAGTGCTAAAGAATTATTCAATGTTCGACATTCATCTTTGAGAACAACGATAGAAAGAGCATTTGGTGTCTTGAAAAAAATGTTTAGTGTTTTGACCGCTGAACCACATTGGTCTTATGAAACTCAAGTTGAAGTGGTCATAGCTTGTTGTATATTGCATAACTATATATTAGGTGTTGATCCGAACGACAACTTTTTTTCTCAGACACAAGAAAATCATGCTCAACCACAAAATGAAACAAGTCCAAGTAGAAGATCACACCAACAAATAAGAGTCGAGAACAATGAGTGGAAGCAGAAACGCGATTCAATTGCTAATACTATGTATAATAGCTATAGAAACAATTGATGTTTTGGTGTTACTTGAGTTTTATGCTTTCGTAGTTTGAATGTTTCTGTTTCTGATGGTTAAACAATGTGCCTTTGTTATGATATTGTGCTTAATTAATATTTTATTTCATTACTTTATCGTATTAAATTTTCTTCCTGGCTGCACGAGACGATGTTGATACTAAACCCAAACAACAATTTCGCCGGACTGATGCAATGAAAGTAGTGCTTATAAATTTTTTAGTTAATGAGGTAAAAACATGACGAAAAGTAGATAAAAGTTTCAAGAAAAATTCATACGTTCAAGCTGCAAAAGCAATCTCATTGGAATTTAATACTTGTTGTAATTCTGATCATGTTGAAAACCGAATGAGAACAATCAAAAAGAAATTTGGTGAAGTAAGGAAAATTCAAATGAATGGAAGCGGATTTGGATGGGTTGAAAGTCAAAAGATGTTCACATGCTCACTCGAAGTTTAGAAAACATATTGTGAAGTAAGTTATATTTACTTTTATCATATTAATCAAGTTTGTCTTCTTTTTTCTTATATAATTTTTCTGTTATTTCAGACTCATCCAAAGGCTTCTCCATATCTAAATAAGTCTATTGAAATGTATGATGAGTTTACATTGATTTGTGGTGATGATCAAGCCATGGAAAGTTTCGCAAAGTTAAATACCGATGAACTTAACACACTAGATGAGGGTATTAATAATATCGAAAGTAATGATGAATTAAATGTTGAAGAAATAACAAGCACTCAAGTATTCTTACAAAATCCAGAGATTCCCATATCTCAACCAAGGTCCCATGGAAAACAAAAAAGAGTTGGAAAAGAAGTTACAGATAAATTGGATAAATTAGCCGATAGCGTTGCTAATGTAGCTACAACATTGATAACCAATACTAATAAAGAGCATGTTAGAATTTTGTACAATGAAGTGGCAAATATGGAGGGGTTTGACGAGTCGGACTTGGAAGATGCGTTTGATTATCTCGCAATGGGATTTATCGTAAAAAAAGATGCAAGAAAGAAAAAGTGGTTGACGAAGTTCCTTTCAGAAAAGTAGACGAACTTTTAGCTTTTTCCCGTCAAAATAATTGTGATTTTAATCACTAATGTTTTTAAACTTTCACGAACTTATTCATTTTTGTGACTTTTAGTTAATTTTTATGACTTTCAGTTAATTTTTGATGTTTTTCATCTTAAAATATTTTGTTTAAAGTATGAACAATGTTTATTTATTTATGTATCGAATTTGTCTAATTTAAATAACTAATAGATTTTTGAATTTCAATAGAATTCTCATGGGAAATTTTTGACGCACCAAATACCCGTAAATGAAACGCAAATAAAAGTTTGCACCGTAAAACTTTACCCGAAAAATATTTATTTTATTACGAAACAAACAGAAGTACTAATTTTTAAAAGATTTTACCCTCAGACCTTTTAAATAAAGTCTCAGACTTATTACTAAATATAATCTTTTCCAATTACCATATCTGCCTTTCCTTTAGCGATTGCTACAAAAGTCATATAAACTTTTTGTTATTTTGTGAATCCTCTTTGACATTTGGATTATGTGTGCAAAAAGCTAATGGTTGAAAAATATATGATCGGTAATTTCCAATGTTCCACCAAAGTCCAAGTCACGAGTTCTTGATAAAAAAATTATTTTATTTTTTTAATCAAAAAAACAATTATACAACTGACGTGTTGGAAACGTGGAAAAATAATTTTCGTCTGCGGGAAAAATATTATATAATCACAAGAATTTATTATAAGCCTATTAAGAAATGAATTTCAAAGGGTTATCACAAAACTTCTGGCCCGTTTTAATAAATTTGGGGATCAAATTTTGTCTCGTTACTTTGTGTCATATCCAATAAATTTTGAAATTAAATGTAATATATAACATTAATAGGCTTTCGAGCTATAACTAATAAAAGTTCAACAAGTTAGATGGAAGTCGGAGTGACGATCGATGTTTTTTTTTCCTTTGGTAGTTTACATGAACAGACGTACAATTATTAATTTAAAACGTACCTTGCAAAATTAAAAGGAAAAAACAAAGAAATGCTTCATATAATAATCTTTTGCTACTAATGAGAGAGCATTTTGGTTGGTGTACTTTGACTAGTGAAAATCTAATTCTAATTATGGGAACTTTTTACTTCAATATATTAATAACGATCTTTTTTTCAACGGTGCACATGTTTATATATGACTTACGTTCCAACAAAAGTTGTAGTTATAATATCTTCTTATTAATTCCGCACGTTGATTAACTAATTAATGACTAATTCCATGGACATGTTTAGTTGAGGGGACATATACTAAATTAATGGCTTTACCTTTATATAACAAGTTCTTCTAGCATGCTTCTAGCTGATAATTTAGTTTAAACTTATATAAGTATGAGATTAAAACTAAACGACGATGACAATTGGAGGCTTTGGTAACACAATCCACACCTAAAGCTCAAATAAAGTATGAAAAGCGGAAAAAGAACTAGCAAATAATAAACTTTAGTAATGATTTAAAAAAAACAGCACGATATATATGTTTCGAGTTTTTTCCCCCCGGGTCATGCTAACCTTCTCGACATCGTTCAATAATTTATTGGGTGTCACCACCGATACAAATTCGTCTGCTAACTTAAAGTTTGATGGGGTAACACAGTACACATGTGTAGACTTTGCAGTAAATGATGCGTCTTGGTATATGTATTTTTAATATTTAGAATAATAATTTACATAATTTTAGATTGTTGTACTTTTTATCAATTTTGAGCACAAGACTTTCATATTGTATACAATATTATTGCTACTAAATTCCCCTTTATTACTTATCTCTCATCACGAGTACGTAATTTATTTTTGTAAGATTAAATGAGAGATCTTCTTTTATACATGGATGTCATTTATGTGTATCATTTATTCTCTTATTGTATCGTTACTCGTATTGTATTCACTTTAACTATTATTTTATATTAGCATCTTGTTCACTAGAGTATAACTTAAAAATACAAAGCATATATAGCGTGGTCTAGCGGAGGTAATTATAAGCAAACCATTATAAGCTTATTAAAAAGCTTGTGAAATATATTAAGATACATTTTCTGGTCGAAACCCCGTAATTAAAGCAGGTTATCACAATCAGTTCGGCTTGGTTTTTGATCTTTTATTTTTCATTCATTTTTTTACCAGTTTTATCTTTAATTTTCAAAGATTTATCCATAATAAAATCCTTTTATGAACTGTTAAGTTTTAGTGTTAAGTAAAGGAACATAATAAAACATTATGATTATTATTTTGTTCCAAATAGACATTAATTTAATAATTAAATATGCTGATAATTATATTAAAAATGTCATCGTAATTTCGAACTGTGTATATTAATATTTAATCTCATATATGCCTGATGAGGTACCTTGGCATCATGAGTATCTCATGCAATAAAATATGGATGAATGTGACTTTTTTTCATTTATCTAAATTCAGTCTGGATGTCGTAACTCCAGTGTATGATATTCACTTTTTTAGCCTCGATTGTCCTCGATTCACTCCAGTGTATGTCATAACAACAAAACCGCAAATTATAGAACTGAGTTATAAAAATTGCAAACCGACTTTTAAAAAATTTTAAAAAAATATTTTATTGAATTTATTTCAGTTTTTTTTTTGTTAATTGACTTTTTACGAGAAAAATAGAAACTTTTTCAAAACAATAAATTATAATTATAATTTTTAGAAATTAAAAAAAACTGGGTATAAGTTTTAGAAATTAAAAAATAGAAACTTGTTCAAAACAATAAGTTATAAATTCAAAACCCAGTTTTTGAAATTATTTGGAATTTTTTAGTATTAATTTTTATTTTATTTTTGTTTATAAATTACTAATTTTGGTTTTTCAAACTAAATAAATCATTTTTATAATTTATAATATTTTAAAAGAATTTTATAATTTTTTCTAAATAAGCCAAAAAGGACAGAAAATACAAAATCGAGTTTTAAAATTTTAAACCTCATGTTGTAATTATATAGCTCATTTTTACAAAATTGATATTTTTTAAAATATAAATAGAAAAGTCCAAAAAATGTCAATCGAGGACATAAAAGAACCACTCGATATGGATATCGACCAAGAGGGTTCAAAAATACAAGATAGAGAATGTTGTTTTTCATTATTTATTTTTTTGTAATCGAGGATGTTGTTTTTCATATATGAAAAAAAAGGTGCAATAATTAGCAAGTGAACACTAACATTACAATTACAAATGGTCCTGTGTACTCGTGTTTGATAAATAACTGGCATATGAAATATATCGTTCATCCAAATTGAAATGGGTTCATAATTACATGTACATCAATATACCAATATGCCTAGAAGAAAGAAATTGTCAAAAAAGTTTGTCAAAGAAACATGATTGAAAAGTAAATTGTTAAATAGGTCTTAGCTTGTTTTATCTTGTAAATTTATAAATCAATGGATGACTTTTTGGTCGAATTTTGTTCCCAATATCTTTAGGGAAGAAAACGTGATCCTAAATAAAACAAAGACTTGATCCAGACTAATTAATCTACGCAAACCTTTTCTTTGAATATCTTAAGAAAGTAAATGGTCACAAATTAAATTAAGCAATTAAATGAAAACAAACAAAACGGTAACCCTGTAATTCACGACAAATTATTTAGTCCTCGAGCAAATTATTTAATCCTTTTCGAGGACGGGGGACGTGGTCCTCTACATCATCTATTAACATCCATGTGTAATGTTCAACCAAATCATCTAAATAATTAAATATAGTCTCATTTTCTCATTTATTGATTATTATGAGTGAGACCACCCCACTATCGAAATTAGAAAGTATCGTTCAAACTATTTATAGTTACTTTTATATAATATATTAGATACATCAGATATTTGCTTTAAAAAAAAAAGATACAATCCCTATATAGTTTGGTCGTGAGATTTTTTATGCTCGGGGCGAAAAAAAAAATTACGCTCCAAACTAGAAAAACGATGCCAACAGCTTTTTTAACAACCGTTTCAACAGTAGAGATAGAAATAATATAAATCTGAAAACTGTATGTTAAAATACTCGTTTCAAATCCTATTTTACCATTTTATCAGTGTTATTTTTTGCTTAACTCCGTTAGATAAAAATTATCATTAAAAATCTGCTATCATTTTTCTTTCTTTACTTAACCTTAACTAATTTAAATAAAATAATACAGTATTTAAAATCATCATGGTTAAAAAATTGTAATTAAAATCCTAAATTTAATAAGCTGCAATCTAAGTACTTGCAAATTCTCATTAATAAGGTAAAAAGTACTCAACTCATATATTTGTACCTTGCAAAAAACGCACGATATTAACTTTTTACAAATTCTTTGTTCATTACTTTTACTTTTTATCTTTTTTTTAATCTAACTTTTTTATGTCACAATTAATTTTGTTATATATGATGTGTCTTATTTTTCTTTCTTTAATTAAGCTTGGCTAATTTGATTATTTATTTAGAAGAAAAAAATAATAATTAAATTTAGAAAAATGATATTACCTCGTCTTTTTTCAATAAAAATAATTATTATCTGATATTTAATAAATGTGTGGCAAAATGAAATGTAAAAATAATGCATATCCTTGTGTAAATAAATGTTCGATTGTTCTTCATCTATATGTTTTTTTTAATGGAGGTTTAATTTTTAAATACATTGTGGTTGATATGAAGAGAGGGAAAGTTGTACTTATTTAAGAAACTGATCAACTAGAGTACACATATGGTATATAAAGTGATCGATGTAGAGGACCACGCCCCTGTCCTCGAAGGACTAAATAATTTGTTTTAACTCACACTTTAGAACGACCACATCAAAAATGTTAACCATTTTGTTAAACCTAACATAGGGAATTAACATAAACATAACCTACATCTATTATATTAATAAAAACATATCATTAAAAATTACATTATCAAAAGCATAACTTTAATTAATAATTAATAAAAAACTAAAAATATCATTTATTACTCATATATATTTCCTCTCTCTCCTCATCTCACTCTCTTTCCTCTCTCTGTCATCCTCCTTCCTCTCTGCTCCTCTCACTCTCTCTCCGATCTCTATCTTCCTCTTTGTTGTTCTCTCCTATCTCTTTCTTCTCATACTTCTCTCTCTTTACGATCTCTCCTACTAGCTCTGTCTTTCTGATCTCTCTCTTCTCCTTCTTTTCTTTTTTCGATCTTTCTTTCCTCCTCCTCCTCTCTCCAATCTTTCTCTTCGGTGGAGATTGAGGCGGATGCATCTGTCGGAGTGACAGCGAGATCGAAAACTCGAGATTGATGCCGACGGATATGTGGTTGTCGAAGGAGAGACCCACGACGGCAACGTGAAAGTTCGAGATCGAAGTACGGATAAGGGTTGAAGTTGTTAACTAGTGTATAAGATTGAAAAATAAGTGTATGAAATTCGTGAATTAAGGATATGAAGTTGAAAATTATGGATATTAATTATGTAAATAAGTATATGAATTCTGTAAATTGGGTTATGAACTTTACGAATTAGGGTATGGACTTTTAAAATAAGTGTATGAACTTTTGAAATAAGGGTATGAAAATATATAAATTAGGATATAAACTTTTGAAATAAGGGTATGAACTTTTGCAATAATGATTTGAAATATACAAATTAAGGTATGAACTTTTGGGTATGTTTTTGTTAATTAGAAATTTTTTGGGTATATTTTTGTTAATTTATCTTTTCCTCAAATCTAACACATTTTATATATTTTAATAAACCGTTTACATTTACATAAAATTCCAGTTTACTTATTAATTTTCTTATAATAACCATACATTATTTCTTTTTATTTGTTTATTATCATTTAATAATCATAACAATATTCTAACCACCAAAATATGGAGTTCATGATAGTTTATTACTATTATATTCATCAAGTGAATCATATATATTTCTCATATATAAAGTGAATATTATGTTTACTGAAATTTAGGTAATTTATAGGGTTTCTGTTGCATGACACTTTTTAATTTTTATATCATAATTATCAAAAAAAATATATTTTAAGGTATCAGATGCGAATGCTTTTAGAGTTTAGAAGACTGTGCATGCAACTATCTAGCCTGTTTGCTTTAGTTATAATCATGCCTTGGAATAAGAATAAAAGATAATTGCAAATCCACTTTGTTTTTTGTTTTTTTTGTTTATCGTTGTACATGCAAGAAGGAAGAAAAAAAACACAAAAACTAAAACTCATGAACAAAAAAGCATACTAAAACTCATGAAGGTTGTTATGGCATTTTCTATAATGGGCTTACCTCTAATTCGTCTTTTGTATATAATAATAGTTATCTTCTGGTTGAAAAAATGTCTCCTATTTCGGAGTCGGGCTATATCATTTGCAATAAGTCATATGTTCCTTATTTCTCTCGAAATTCTATGAAGGCGGTCTAATCGAGATCTTATATGAGTTTGTCAATATATAGCTACTCTTGCACTGCACAAGAAAATGTCACATTTTTATAAAATTGTTGATAAAGTTAGAGTCGCTAAATTTTATCAACAGTTTAACAATATAATTAATTATTGTTAAAATTTGACGACACTAAAGTTTAACAACATAATTAATTATTATTAAAAATTGACAACACTCACTTTACAAACATTTTTCAAAAAGATGCCTCTTATATCCCGTTATTTTCTTATAGCGTTGGACCATCGGCTCTAGGGGGAAGACACGACTGTACAATTAAACTCTTTGTTTAATTATATAGACGAACTACTATTCAACTCGAATATTATATATATAACTGATAGAGATTTTTTAGAAGGAAGATGTCATACCTACAAATCAAATATTGACTGTGTATTCTATATATACTGTATATAATTGTACTTGGTGTGTTCTCGTTACTTCAAACCCAACAAATATAATCAGACAACTAGATTTCCAACACTTTTTTATGTGTCAATACACGGGTGACACGCAATTTTTTAATATATATTTCTCTATTATTTATATACAAATTATGGAGTTGTGACATTATTTGAAACAGATGACATGCAAACTTCAACATTAAGTTATACCCGTATAAGTTATATGGTAATTCGGTGAATGCATATGAAGTACCGGAATTTGCATTTAAATAAGCTTTTTAGTAAGGGGATTGTCTCGATCAGCTTAATTGTATCCCGATGAATAACCGAAAAGAAGATAACATAGCAACTCATCATCTCATCACTTAATATCACTTTGCACAGATGAGTTACAAGATAATTACTCCTCATTTTTGGCCAACTAGGGGGTTACTAATTTACTATTAAATTGAGTTTCATTTGCAAGTTTGTCCAGTCTCAGTTCTAATTAGCAAATTGATTGTAATTTTACAATGTAACATTCAGTTGCAATTATATATACTTGTGATGAAGTTCTAGCTATTGCTTTCTTTTTCAACACTGGTGTGCTAGCACATAACATAAGGATTATATCAAATAGTTGGACTTGATAGACAAAAAAAGTTCAATAAGTTTGACCAGTGTACAAGTTTGTGATTTGCGTCAAATATTCAACTGAACATGTCCATCTGATAAAGGTCACCATCGTTCCCTCTTTTTTATTTCCTTTTTCATACTGAAGAACGAAAATCCAATGACTATGCATTTGTTTCTTGCTTTTCAATTAGCTAAATCCAAACTAACATTTGATGTGATATTACTACCTATTTTCAAACTTAGCTCAAGGCCTATATGCTATCTCTCAATACACATACTCTATTTATTTATATTTAATTTTCTTATAGGATGTCACGTGTAATTTTAACCGAACAAAAACTTGTATCAAATTTGTTAAAGTGAAAATTTTCAAAAGTAGGTTAATGCTATAATTTAATATTTGAATTAAATTATTAAATTTTCAGAATTTGTTTTCCGGCTATTTAGATAACAGTTCTTTGTCGGTAAAAATTACATTCCGTATAGAATTATTAAATGGGACGGGATGAGTAAAGTGGTACATTTACAGTACAGAGGATGTTAACCAAGTTTTTTGAAGGGTCAGTATAGAAATTTTCTTTGAATTCTTCCATGCTTCTATTTTAAAACAAATAAATATGATGACATGGTGCATTATTAAAACTGATTTTTTTAATAAATATATGACTATGCCGTTAGTGAATCTGTCCATTTTAACAATTTGCAAAATATCGCCTTTTTGTTGGGTATTAAAAGTCAACAAAACTCAATCAATGATGGATCCACTTTGCACAACTCCATTTGTTCAGACTTTAGACTTCAGAGTTTCTTACCCTTCTGGAATGTACATGTATATCGTCGTGTAGTTCATTTCTCTTTAATCTTTAGACTTATTTAATTAAAAAACCTCATCGATTACAAAAAAATAAAATAAAAAATATTCTTCATGTTCCACCTATCCTGGGGCAACTATATGAATGTATCCATAATTATTTCAAATTTAATATAAAACACATTCTATCATATTTAGCTATCCATTAATATCGTAACAATATCTCATGATGCTTGTATCTATCCGTCAATGCCCGCTAACGGAGCTAAAGAAGAGAGAGAAATGTCGGAGTGATTTTGGTCTCGGGTTGGTATGTAAGAGGAGAGAGAGAAGATAATGAATCTAAATTAAAAATAAACTTATACATTGTGCTAAGTGTGGTAACAAGATGGAAATCTAAAATAAAAATAAACTTATACATTTTGCTAAGTGGTAACAAAATGGAATTAGTTTTTTCAACTATTACCAAATGATAGATGCATGCTTTTTAAAATTACCACTTAATGGTCATTTTATCATAAATATACAGATTTTTTCCACATTTACTCCTTCTAAATTAGTACAGGTTTTATACTATTCAATGATATATATCTGTTTGGTATTTGGCGATTTGCTTAGCAAACACGAAGACTCATTCTAAGTTTTATATAAGTCAATTCTTCTCACTTGACCGAGATGGTCAATGTGTGATTTTCTAAATCTATATATAAAAGGTGTACATATTCTATATAAGACTATAACTACATGGAGAGTGAGAGAATAAAGATGGAGGTAAAAATCACTGATAATAATATTAATATGGATTGTACTAATAAGGAAGAAGATGATGTTATTCTTCCGGGGTTTCGGTTTCATCCTACGGATGAGGAGTTAGTAGGGTTTTATCTTCGTCGAAAGATTGAGAGAAAGTCCTTCACTATCGACCTTATAAAGCATGTCGATATCTACAAATATGATCCTTGGGATCTGCCAAGTATGTGTTAATTTACATTTCTTCAATACTAAAAGTAAAATCATATTGAAAGACATATATATTCCTTCCGGTTCAACAAGAGTTTACTTGGCTAACCTATTTCTTTTTGGTACTCACATACTGATAGTATTAGGATATACTTGGTGAGGTCTGGATAATTAGGTTTAAACTTATACAACTAGGGCTACTGCAACCCTAATGTTCTAAAAGAGCTTATATATATATATATGTGTGTGTGTGTGTGTGTAACAATATTCACCAATTTAATAATCTGTTTTAAACAATGAATTAAATTATCTTGTCAAAATCGTGATTAAGTACATGATTTTTTTTAATAATAATATTCATAAAATCAAATCGTTGGATTTCAAAGTAGTGCGATCTAATTCCTAATTGAGCACGCCTAGCATATTTTTTCACAGTAGCATGGTCATTGTAACTAACTATAGGATAAATAAATTTAACATTAATTTCTTCCTTAGGTCCTAGATACTTAATGATAATTATCTAAAAATATATGATAATAAGCAATGAAATTTTCTGGAAACATAAGAAAAAGAAACTTGCTTGCACAATATTCATTCTTGATAAGTTTTCAAAATTCTGTAACCACTTAGAGATCATGATATTTGGCAGAAGATTACTGATTCTAGGTATGTAATTAACTAAGAGACTTTTATTTTCTATGTAAACATAGGGGACGGCTTACAAACACACACACAAAATCGCCTTTACTAAAGAGCATAGAAAATAAATAAATTCGACATTTTTATACAAGTATACTTAGTTTTTGTTTTCACAATACAAAGGCAGAACTACATGACGGGTTAGTAGCAAACGAAAAAATTAAATTATTCTTTCATATATATCTCTAATTATATAAGTTTATATTTTAGTAACTGGAAATATATTCTATATAAGGAAAAAAACTAAGAAACCAATTCAATACCTAGAACACAAACATAACTTATCAACAATTCCAAACAAAACCTATTTTTTCCGTATTCCATTTATAATTATTTCCATTTTCTTTAATCACTACGCAGAGGGAAGTAATGTAGGAGACAAGGAGTGGTACTTCTTTTGCAAAAGAGGGAGAAAATACAGAAACAGTGTAAGGCCTAATCGGGTCACTAGCTCAGGATTTTGGAAAGCGACCGGAATTGATAGGCCTATTTATTCTACTGCCGGAGCAAAGCATCAATGTATCGGACTTAAAAAATCTTTGGTATACTATAGAGGTAATGCTGGTAAAGGCACCAAAACAGAGTGGATGATGCATGAGTTTCGTCTACCAGCTGATCATGATGATAAAAGCACTAAGCATATCGATGTTAAGAAGAATATCACAACTCAAGAAGCTGTAAGATCTTCTTTTTATCATACCTACTATTTTTTTTAGATTTTATATAGATGAGTGAACTTAACTTCAGTGTGTTATGTTTATGTATATGTTTAAATAGATTCACAATTACCATTTGGTGTCTCTCTTTTTTGCTTCAGTCTAATTTGGTTACAGGAAAGAACTTTCGGAAATGTAGTACTTTTGATAGATATACTCCCTCTTCAATAAACTTACTTTTCTTGGCATATTTGTCAATACACTAATTAGACTCTTAAATATAGTGATTTCTTTGTTGACATTTTTGTTAATTAAATTGGAAGAAAAAGCTTTTAGTGGAAAGAAAATTCTGAATATGGGGGTTACTAGCTACGGCACCAGCGTATGTGTCGCTTAGTGCAGTGTGTTTCGGTAGGGCTAATGTAGCAGAGGCGGATTATCGTTTTTGACACGTTCTCATGAAGAAGCTAATAAAAAATGAGTCAAAATAGTTTATTCTTTCTCTCCTTTTACAGTTGATTCACCTTCTACTTGTTGTAAAACCAAAGCAGCCATATCGTCTTTAATTTCTGAGATTTTTTTCGAAATTGTAGACTCTAAGTAGTTGCAAATGTTAAAAATCGGACACGAATATGCCAGTAAATCTTTGCTTCAAATGGTCAGTTATGTAACCTAACAAGCTTAAGAAAATTGATAATGGAATTTGAATTGTAAACAAACCACTAAAATTTTCAGCTTCCGATCTCAACAAAATCATGAGGGTCTCATATTAAGTTCATGCTGTTTTTAATTAACTAACATAAATTTTCCTAATCACCAATTGTAGGTACTTAAAATTAATATGCAGATACATGCACACATATTATGTTCTTTCCTTTTTATTTATACTTAATCAGGCTTCTCACAAATGTTGCAGGAAGTTTGGACCCTATGTAGAATTATCAAGAGAAGCACATTAACTAAAAAATGTGTGTCCGACTGGAGAGATTTATCAAGTGCCAAAAGCAATATAACACCCTCTATTAATGCAAGCTCGATCACTTGCAGTGCCGATTCTGATACTAGCTACGAAGAAGGTTACAAAATTGACTTTAGAATCCCTAACGATACACGTAACAATAAGAGCTTTGCTAGTCTTGACAGTTTCGAAGCAAATCAAATTTGTTCATCTCGTTTTAGCTCTTTACCTCGAGCTGACTCAATGGCCATGTACTCGAACTATTACTATCCAAATGTGAACGATCTTATCAAGACCGGAGGTTGGGATGACCTCAAATCGGCTGTCGACTTTGATGTTGACCTTTCTTATAATGTAAATAAAAGTATGTATATGTGATGAGTTATGTTACTTGTGTACAACTAATGAGGGTGATGTAATCTACCAACACTAGTATATCGGGTCGGAACTAGTTTCGTCTAAGGGGATCACGAGTTTATTTCATCATCCTTGTTTAGAGTCTCCAATGTAAAAAAGAAAAAGTTGATTAAGTTCATGGTTCTGACACTCTGAACTTAATCTCAACTTCTTCCATGTAATCTTGTATGTGTAACATCATGTCATCTTGTAAAATTCATATATTGTACTACTTTTCTCATTCTCATTGCCAATTTGCTATGTAATACTTAAGACTGTTTTGAGTTGCCGCGACAATATTTAGGATATAAGTAATTAATATATATTCATATAGCAGCGTGTTTACAGGAGTTAATTAAGCTCAAGTTATATTTACACTATCTCTTTGTTCTGCCACTAATTTTATCAGTAACAATATGTCAATATACCTATAAACGGCTGGTTAGAGGGTTTAATTAATAGACTTTATACATTCAACTATTAAAATAAAATATTGATTTAGTACACTCAACTAATCTTAACTATGGTTTCCCAACTATTGGAAACTAATTACAAAACAGGGCTATCTAACAAATTGCCCTAAAAAATTACGTAATGGCATAGCCACATCTGACATCACCATACTCTTCCATTATGTATTAATTACAGAAATCACTCTTATAGTTTTAAATTAAGTTCAACGTGGTCTACTCAATTGTAAATTATTGAAAAAGCATAGATACGTACCACACAATAGGATACACCGATACACCAATTGAAAAAGAATTTAGTAAACTGGATATTTTTTAAAATATTTACATTTTTTGTTTGAAAAAATATATTTACAATCTAATTACTCCAAAAATAATGACACAAACTTTTGTGGCACTTTGTTTACTAAGAGTCCGACTCTAAATAACTTTTTTGATATAACTCCTTAACATAAAGACAAAAACAAAATGGTAGCAAACCATAGCATAAATTGACTGTTTACTATAATTGCATCACATAAATCCAAGTTAGAAAATTGGAAAATTTAACGAACTCTCGTTTAAGGATGCTCTCAGTCCTCATTTGTTATTTTCGTTCCAAAAATATCAACAAGATTTTGTAGTTCAAAATTTACTTTTAGATAGCTGTCTTGTCTCAATATTTTTTATTAAAAAAATAAATCATAGTTGGAAAAAAAAAACGTACAATTTATATATGTACTGTACTTCAGAAAAAAAGTTGCTTCATGGCTACTAGCCTACTCTTGTCGAATTAATTAAAAAAAAAAGTTAATATTTACAACATATATTCGGATTTAATTATAATACTCCAATTTTATGTTTTTTTATTTAATAATTGAAACATATCACTATAGTATACAGGGGTGGACTTTTTGTACCGATTTGTACCGACCGACTGATTTTCGAACCGAACCAAACAAGTTGGTACCGAAAATTCGGTATACCGACTTTTCGGTACGGTACAACCGAACCAAACTTTAAAAGTCGGTTCGGTTTCGGTATTCATTTCGTATGTTTGGTACAATACCGAACCGAACCAAACATTAAAATTATAAAATATATAAATTTACGCATAGTTATAACTTACAAATAAATTGTATTATAGTTTATTTTAATTTTTATCACGACTTACTTTCCTATTTACGAAGCCAAATACAATCGTTAAAGTATCAAATATAAGAATAGTTGTACATATTTTAATTTTTACAAACTTTTTTACTATTTTATTGTTATCAAGAATTATTTTTTAATAATAATAATATTTCGGTATAAAACGGAAAACCGAACCGTACCGAACCGAAAAAGTCGGTTACCGAACTTTCGGTAACCGACTTTTTCGGTTCGGTTATGGTATAATCTTTTTCAAACCAAACAAGTTCGGTTCGGTATTGATATATGGTAAAAAAAATCGGTACCGTACCGAAGCGACCTCTAATCTGTGAACAAAGTTAAACTCTTTAAAATAAAAATAGACAAACTCATTGAGTATTTGCACCTACTAATAAATTACATTTTCTTTAGACTAATTAATTAAGTCCATCAAAAAACTATTGCCAAATGTTATTTGACTTTTTAACAAGTATACAAAGAAAATTCTAATCTGAAGAATAAATAAGATTCTTTCAAAAAAACAAAAAAAAAAACTTAAGAATAAGAACAAGTATTTAATTTCTGAAATATTAAATATTAAACTCTATTAATAAAAACTATCTTCCTTCTGTCTACACTAGTTCCTTCCTCCTTTGGCTCTACCGATCTATCAATCAAGGTTTTTTTTTTTTGTTTCTAATCTCTATAATGTTCTCAATTTTTATTTGAATAAAAAACAACTGGGTTTCAATTTAATTTGATTTATATTGAAAATCCAAGCTAGAATAATTACTTTCCAGCTCCAAATTAGCTTTGGATTGGTTGTGTATCAATCTTATTATTAATTAGCTTATTTTCTTGGCTACCCTTTTTTATACTTTTTTTTTGTTAAAAAGAATTTAAAACAGCTAGCATTTTGTATCAAACTTGAAAAGATTGTAGCTTTTTAGCTTAAAAGTTGTAAACAAATGAACACTAAGCTAGTGGCTGTTGGTTCCGGAAATGGGCCGGACTCGTTTAATTCTATGTTGAAAACGAAATGAATATGGATTTAAGTATTAAGTTGATCATTCGAGATTTTCAAGATAAGGATTTTGGTTAGTTTTAGTGTTTTATACTGTTTTAATGAAGTTCTAGTGAAAAAATTAGACAAAAAAATGCTATATGCCAACGGCGGAATTGAATCCTAGATGCCCTCATATTGAAAGGTTTGATTAGATACAAAACAAAAAAAATTGATTGCGAACATTTAGATTTTACGAGTTTATTCGTAATCACTTAGAATGTGGAAAACTATTCTCGATAGAGTATGTCTTCTTTGTAGTTATCGTGTTTTCGGTAGGTCAAATCATTGGTTGTATACTTCAAGAAGTGGACTTTTTGCCTTTGAAATGTATTAGTGAATAAAATTTGGAACTGAGTAATCTACATGTGGTTTGACCAGATGATCGGTTATAAATTGATTGCTCTTTTTCTAGTGCTGCTTCAGTTTGTTGAAGGGCTTAATGCTAGCCCTGGTGATGCTAGTCCACGTTATAGGTAATACTTTTCCCGTATGTATTTCAGTTGCTTTTCTTTTCTAGGCCTAGTTTTGTTTTTTTTGAGATGTAAGGTATTGTTTAAGAAAAACAAGGTGCTGCTCAAGATCAAAGGATATGATGTAATGATTAAGTTAGGATTTATGAGTGATAGAGTTCTTATTGATTTGACTAGATTGAAAATTCCCTTTGAAAAATATTCGATCGGAATTTCGTCTCTACCATCTGCTTCTACAATTTTATACGGGAATCTTTATATGATTGTTTATTGTCGTACATTTGGGGACTATGTGGTTATTTGGAACATTAAGGGACAAGACTTTATTTTGTACTGAAAACGTTCTTTAACAAGTTAAAGCCATTTTATTTACCGTGGATCTCTAATATGTTCTATAATTTCCTGTTGTAAATCATTGGATGGATATGGCAAACACTAGAGAATATTAGAACTTCAAAGGAGAAAACCCCAATTATATGGAACTAATTATTAGTCATTTGCAAAGTTAACGTGATTTAAACAAATCAGCTCATTTAGCTATAAACTTTCGGGTTCGCCCATATTTTATACAATAATAACTTTCAATGTGGGAATGGGTTACCTCAGACCAATGTTCTAAAAGGCGCAAGGCGGACATCAGGTGGAAATTGGCCGCCTAGCACCTAATCACCCCCCAATTTGCTTAATCACCGCTTAATCCCGCCTAATATCTTAGGCTTCTAGGCTCCGCTTACTGCCTAGGTGCCGCCTAATTTGCGCCTAGGCACGCTCAGACGTATAGAAATATTACTTATCTTCTGAAAAGAAGTCTCATTGGTTGAATTTGCATTGTATGATAATTTAGCTGCTATGTTGGAGAAATGAGAGTGATTGTACTTTTGTTTATTTTAGGGATTGTCTCGATGCATGTAAAGAGACTGGATGTGTTGGGGAAATATGTTTTACACATTGCAATGCTCCTGCACATGATGTTCCTTGGTATATGAGAGAGTCGCTCTACATGAAGTGGAAACAGTTGGATTGCCAGGGTGATTGCCGGTACCATTGTATGGTAGAGAGAGAAGAAGAGAGGGCTGCACTTGGTCAAGGGCCTATTAAATACCATGGAAAATGGCCATTTAAGCGTGTATTTGGAATGCAGGTCCATGAACATGCCAGCTTGATGAGCCTTTATATTAGTTAATTAAAATTGTGTGCACTAAAATTTTAAGGGATTCGAATTATATATATAGCAACCTACAAAATAGCAATTAGTACCCAGCTTAACGCTGTTTAACGCTGTTTTCCTATTGAAACACGAAATTGAAAAAAATACTTTGGAAACTAAAATAGAAAGAACATGATAGCATAGATACAGAGTATATATCAAAAAAAAGATGGGATAGTGTTTAAAATATTTTGACCCCATAGCTATTTATTACCTACTCCAACCTCTGAGTCTTTTCTCTTTGGTACACGAAGTGTCGAGAAACGTAACAGTAGTGTACTAATTGCTAATTTTTGTATACGTCTTACGAAATCGAGATCTTATACTATGTTTGTGTACGTAACTGTAATTAACCCCATAATTTTACGTCAAAGTTCTACTTCTCTTTTAGTCCTTTTCTGTTGTAGATTTTTGCAATAGAATAATCTAATGTGCTTGTGTTTTTCTGGATAGTAAGTGCTGCTTCGTGATTTATTTATTTTTGTTCAAATGTTAACAAAATAGTTACTCTTCAATTAATTGCTTAGACTGATATTTCTAAATTACACAGGAACCTGCTTCAGTTGCTCTCTCTTTGCTCAACCTTGCAATGCATTTATATGGTTGCTGGTCATTTTCCAACCTTTTAAGTTATAAATTGCGTCGAAGACCAAACAATACCCCGTACTATGAGTATGTTGGGTTGTGGTATCTTTATGGCCTCTTTTCCATTAATTCATGGTTCTGGAGTGCTGTATTTCATAGCCGGTGAGTGTTTCCTCTTTTTAATGTCAAAGACTCAAAGTATTATATTAGGGATAACTACAGTTTTTAGCACCAAGTAATTTGGATGATAGTATGTTATGTAGCACTGCCAATTTTATTAAATAAAAAAACAGCTGGGTGCTAGTTAATTAAGAACATCATATTTATACTCCATTTTATAATCTTCTATACACTATTCCTTCACATGTTTCCAATTTTGATCCCAAGTTATGATTTTAATCTATCTGGAGTAGAAAAGTGATAAGAAATGTTTAGGTTAGGGTACTTATCGCTAACTTTTATAGGTTGGTATCAAAAAATTGAATCTGACTATATGTTAGTTTATATTGATGGTTACTAACCGTATCGGATAGAATCGCCATTTTTGTGTAATTTTGTATGTGTTCCCTGCTGTTATTTTTCAGTTTATTGCAGGATGAAGTAGAAAAGTATTATGAAAAATCAGTTTGTTTGCAGAATCTGCTATATTTTTCTGTGCAGGGTTTGGATTCTCATATAACTTTGTCATAAATATGCAGTGACGTGGATGTGACGGAAAAGCTAGATTATTCTTCTGCAGTAGCATTACTTGGTTACTCTTTAATACTTTCGATATTTAGAAGTTTCAATGTAACGAAGGAGGCAGGAAGAGTCATGGTGTCTGCTCCTCTGCTTGCTTTCATAACCACCCACATTTTATTTATCAACAACTACGAACTCAACTATGGTATTGCCACCTCACCCATCTATTGCAATATCATTCTTTTTATAATGTCCGTGTGTTTGTATATTTTATTTCAGTATCAAAGAGGATGTAACTGGAATGTAGTTTAAATCAAAGTCCAGTTATCCAACATTTTTTGCAAATTGTTCCAAGCTGAGCTGACTAAAAATTCTGATCCCTTGTGTCTTTCAGACGGTAAAAATTCAGTTTTCATGCTTAAGTTTTGGTATCATGTGGGTTTTGTCAAAATTAACTCAGTGAGCTCAGATACATAACAATTGTAGGTGTGGAACCACACCATATAGGGTTTTCAATCACATGTCAATGTGAGAAGGTGGTGTGTCATTTAGAGTATAGGATTTGATCGTCTAACTGTATATGGCTCGATAAATCCTTATTCAATCTTACGTTTTGGTGGAAACACATGATTATGGTACAATCCAACCAAACAATGAGGCAAAGAATTGACCATGTCTTGTTTTGGAGATTGGTACAAGGCTTGTCTTATCAAAGCATCCGATTTTTTGAAGTTTTAGATCACAACCTAGTTTAACCATTTGCTTATTCCAAGCCGGACTAGTTAGTTTATAAGATTTTAGTCTTAAGAAACTATCACTTCTAATATGGTTAAACTGTGGTCTTCTGGCATGTCATCTGTAACATGTTTACTTATTACTCAAAAGTAGATGTTCTAGTGTAGAGTCTGGAGGAAAGAGAAATTAGAGGAATAAAATGGTCACTTCACAAAAGTTTACGACTTGTTTGGCTGCAGCTTTTCTCTCAGTTTCTTTGCTACTTTGTTTGGAAGCTGAAGTACCATTTCGTTGATTCGCTTATAAGTTGAGCTTTTCTGGTTTCTTTTAGCCTGAATAAAGCTAGAATTTTAGGGCTGATCTTAACCAAAAGGCCGAGAATGGTATAGTAGAGCAAGTCTGGATGTAAGTTTTGTCTCAAACTCAATCCAGCATATTTGTCAAAAAGTGCAACCAAACAACCTCTTAGAGTTTTAGATGGGTCTTCTGTAAATTTTCCTATGTTACAGCTTGAAATTTGATTTTCTTGGATGATTCGGGTTCAAATTTTGATTTTCTTTTGGTAGATTGGAACATGAAAGTGTGTATTGTGATGGCCGTTGCTCAACTTCTCACGTGGGCGATCTGGGCTGGGGTCTCTCGCCATCCTTCTAGATGGAAGCTATGGGTGGTGGTAATTGGTGGTGCCCTTGCAATGCTATTAGAGATTTATGATTTTTCGCCTTATCAGGGATATGTGGATGCTCATGCTCTTTGGCACGCAAGTACTATACCCCTCACCTATATTTGGTGGAGTTTCATCAAAGATGATGCTAAGTTCCGAACCTCTCTCCTTCTCAAGAAAGCAAATTAACAGGTTTTATTAATTTGATGGTTTGTGTGAAAAGTAATTGTATGTTGTTCTGTAGTCCTTTCTTTTTATAGCGTAAAGAGGATACGAGAAACATTTCATGGGGTTATTTTCTGATGTAAAAGTTGCGGCTGTGAACAAATTTTGTCATTAGTCCAATACATCTCATCAGTGATATGTTGGTTTAGGATATTTCTCTGATGATGTTACTCCAAACTCTTTGATTTTGAAGTGTAATTTTTCTGCAAATTCAATATAGGCATGGTTTTTTTACGAAGTCCTAATTCCAAACCAGAGGGGAAAACAATCAAAGTTGTCTGTTTCTTTATTCCTGCTACTTAAATCCCTTTTGATCAAACTAATCCCGTTACAGCTTATGCGTTAAAGATATAATGCATGTTATAATCAGACCAATTTTTTGTTTGGTGGTTTGCAAATTACTCCTTTCTGTTGATTAAAAGCACCGATTACAGCCTTGTTTGGTTGGGTGGGATTAAGATGGGATTGGATTTCAAATGCAGTAGGTCCCACAAATACCATGTTTGGGTGGCTAAATATGGTCGGGATTATTAGTGAAACGGGATTACAAATGACCCCCAAATGGTGTATTTACAATACCATGGGGGGTGTGGTATTGGAAGTCCCGGGACTATATATGAAGGGTTATTCGTAATCCCGCTTGAACTCCTAGTCCCGGGACTACAAGTCCTGCAACCAAACGAGGCCGAAGGTTCATGCTCTATATCTTCATCCGGAAAAGGTTACAAGGATGTGAGGCCTATATGTCAGAACTCAAAAGAAATGAAACTGGAAATGGCAAAGGTCCATCTGAAACAACTGACCTGGAAATTCGCTAAATTCAAATCAGAAAAACAAATAGTCGTCCCATGATTACAAAGAAAAACGCATGGACTATTATCTGTCCTCTCAAGCCAACGGACTAAAGATGCACTAGAAATATTGTGGCCTTCATTTTTAAACACTTCTATATTGAAGTTGTATTATTGTTTCTCCCGAATGCACAAAATGAAGACTAAAGACTCACATATTCATGTAAAGTCTCATAGCACTTCAAGGTTTCGTGTAATCTGTTATAACGAACAAGAATTCTACTGTTGCTATTCTAACTTGAGCAAATAGGGTACCGCCACACCTTGAATGTCAGCTTGATTTAGTATCAAATCAAAAATTACTTTTTTTCAGCCACTTCATGTGGAGGATAAACTTCAGATAATTGCAGAAAATAAGCTAAAGATCATCAACGCCACATAAATATTATCTCCTATATAATGGGGGGTTCGTTACAGAATTTAAGAGTAATTACTGCAACGGAGCAGGAAAACTAAAAGCCAAAAGCCAATAAATTGTACTAACCTGTAGTGAAAAGCAAAAACTTTTTAATATTCCACTTGGGGATTAATAAAAAACAGTAACTAATAGTTTAGAGATCAGATAACAAAAAATATAACCAACACATTATGGATTTGACCATATTTTCTATTTTAGTAACAGCTGAAGAAGGTAAGTTAAGTTTACAGTAGAGAAAAACCTACAACTATGAAGAAGGTTAAGCATAAACTGCATAGTCTGCATAAAGGAAAATACATCACATTCTGTTCATAATTCATATCCCCTTAAGTGACTTATACAGAGAAAGAGGGCTGTAGTGTGGAACATGTTACAATTTCTAGAAATCTCAAAAGTCCCCATTTCTGTTGCTGACAAAATAGCTTTCATGCTTGTTCTTCCTTTTTCCACTCAAATTGGACCAGGTTTGATCTTCCAGTTATGAGCCGACCTCGGCGCGGTCTCAATGCCTTCATAGTATCGCATTTCCAGCTTCATCCTGTTCCAGTCCTTAACAAATTCTTTGAAAAATTTGCGAGCAGCTTCAGATCCCAGATCGGAAAAGAACACGTCTTTCTCTTCCTTTAGCCAGGTGGCAAATTCATTATTCTTAGAGAAGTAATCATCAGATGTCAGATCCGGAATGTTCAGTTTCTGACAAATTAAGAGGCAAAATTAGCACAAGATAATTGAAGCAACAAGTCAAAAGTGGATGTTACAAGGAAAATTTCATCCAATACAAGTCTTAAGCGGTATGGCCAAACAAGAGCTTAAGCCTTAAAATGCAAAGAGACGTGTGTTCACTATATAAGGATATCTCATCTTAATGACTGTTAATTGATAGAGGCATCTACTTTTTGTCGTATTTTCGGTCATAATAACTATATTAGATTGCAGTTATCGTTGATTCTTGAGTTAGAAAATTTGAGTAAAAAGATACAGAAGTTTATCGAAGGTTGGATGAGAGCAGGGCTCTTAAGTTGATGTAACAAGGTAGTAACAATTTTGACAAGTAAATTTTTGAGACCAAAAAAGCAAATAACGAACATATGAGAAAAAGATTTCTCAATAAACTAAAAAGTTTGCATTATGCACTATGCCAAAAAGTTTTATGGTGGTCCAAAGTATTGGCAGCAAAATGATCCAGCTACTTGATTCAGTGAGCTCCAATCTATATAGTTCCTTGTTTTATGAGCTGAGACAAGCGATAAAAAGAATGTGAAACTAAAACCATAAAACCAACTCTGCTACCATCAAGCACCATTTAAATAAACTCCTTATAAGTACTGACTTCCCAATTAAGACAACCACATGAATACATTCCAACTTAAGAACCAAAACATATAGTAACAAGAGTAAATGTATAACAATAGGAGATGTAACAAAAACATACATAACGCAGTCTAGTATTATGTGATGAGAGAGTATTTTTTAGTGCAACGCTTTATCCCTTCAAAGTAATGACATAACAGATATTGAGGACATTAACTATTAAAAAGAAAATTTCAATCATCAGCTACAATGACCTATTCACATGCAAGTCAATGAAGTTATCATGGACTCTTAAGAGATACACTAACCACTCAGAATGATCCTAAATATAGAAGGCTATTGGAATAGAGAGTCTGATACATATATACTGTGTATGCAATAATAATCTTATAATAGGTTAAAAAGAAAACTTAAAAATGAAGCAGCATTGCTTGAACTTATATGCAACAAACTAATAACTTAGCACATAAAGAAGCTCTAATATGACTTATATGTGAGAAAACGAAGCAAATCCAAAATTTTCAGTTTTCAACAAAGTGAAGAGGACTCACAGCCCGAACGCCATGCTTGTCATGCTTACTCTTCCGCTTCTCCTTTGACTTCTTCTCTGAAATAACAAACGCTACCAAGTTAACATACTTGCATCAATGCCTCACTATTTAAACCACACAACTACAGGACTCACTAGATTTTTAGCTAAATCTCTTACTATGATGCCACTGCAAAATTTGGTTCGGAAAATTGGATTTATTCCCGCGTTATCATTTACCATACTTTTTAAGGCACAAGTACCATGAGTATGAACTCTCGAAATTCTAACATCACAGAAAGATTGTCCACAAGTTTTATGACATAGTAAATAAAGTCTCTGACAAGAGATGGAGAAGGTTATCTCCTTGCCAATAACTTTATTTTTTCGATTTCCAACACAGATACACAAGCACATGGTTTTCAAAAATCTATAATTTCTTAGTCAGAAAATAAATGACCACTATTAAGATAGGTTTCTCTCAAGATGCAGTACTTTGTTGTGTATCCAGCTCTGTGTAAAGAACTGTTGACAAAAATTATATAATGAATGTGATTATTTACGATAGCCAAGTGGCTTACACCTCTTTGCATTAATATGTTACAATAATCAAAGAATAAACAACAGCCAAAAATAATCAAGAATATTTTACACTACTATTTTTAGGAAATTTATCTACAATATTGGCACATCGCACACTACAAGAGCCAGCTCTTAATAAACACTAACCTCTAGAATGTTTTTCGCTAACTTGCTATCTGTTTTCCTGACATGCTGAAATACAGCTTTATTAACTCAACAACACAACTTGATATTATGTCACAGTCACCCAGGTTATGGAGCTAAAAAAAGAAAGCTTCCGATGCACAATATATTATGGGAATCCCAATTCCGGTAAATGGATAAAGTGAAGTTATTGTAAATAAAAATATAAGAACAGAAACGAAGTGGCACGCATCCGAATGCTCAATGTTTTGTGAAATTTGAACATTCTAACAACAAAACCAGATCATTCGTAATTGCAAAATTCCAAGTAAAGAAAGGCAATAGACGCTTTGTAAAGAAAAAATGACACAAGTGTCAACTTATAGAGATCTAACGTATCCTAATTCCTACAAGAGATATCTACAAATTAGTGATAGCAAGAGAAACTTGGCTCTTTCTTCATGTGTCTCTTTCCATCGCCAGCACAGTAATTAGTTTTACGACCTCCTTATCCTTACTTAAAAAGAGAAATGGAACAAAATACAATAAAATATGGTAAAACCCTTACTTCTAAAATAAGCAAAGGGTTTTAGCAAGATTCATAAATTCGGAGCTCGTGAAAATTGACACATATGGTGTGAACTGTAGAGGATCTTAGTACTATCATAACTCATAAGACAAAAATTGTATAAAAAGAACTTTTGAAGGTCGTAAATTTTCCACTAAACAGACCCAACAGGCGATGAAGTGATTTCCATTATAAACCACAACAGATGTATAAGATCTAACACTTTAGCAAGGTCTAATACAAGCCGTAGGGAACAAATTTCCTCAAGTTCGAATGGTCAAGTTTTCGTCAGGTTTTCGGTTTTTTCACATGTATTCGTAAAAAAAAATCAGTTTTTTTTTGTAAATCAGCATATTATTTTATTTCTACAGTTTTTGTTAAAAAAAACTGTAGACTTTGACCTTTAATATTTTTTTATGTTTAATTATTTGTTTGGCAATTTATAAGGTAGTAATATTAATAAATACCAAAAAATATATATAAAGGTCAAATTTTACATATTTTTTTAAACAAACAATTTGGAAATAAAATAGTACGTTGATTTACAAAAAAAAAAAACGAAAAAATAATTACGAATACATATGAAAAAACCGATAAACTGACAAAAACCTGACCATTGGGAAGTTGAGTAAATTTGAACCCCAAGCCGTAAGTCTAACACCGTAATTGTGGGGTAACACAACCAACAAAATAAACCAAAATAAATAATATTAGAAAAAAAAAAGAAGAGGAAAAGAATGAACCTTTATGAGAGTGGTGTTTTTCCTTCTTGGGTTTATTATCTCTGTTACTGCTTTTGGCTTCTTCGTCTCTCTCAGTTTTACGCCTTTTCGATTTTTTATCATCTGTAAAATTCACACACACACACACATATATATATATATATATATATATTAGTGATTATGAATTAATATACATATATATAAAAAAAGACAAAAAAAGAGGACCTTGTTCTGAGTCTGAGTCTCTCTTCTTCTTCTTCCTCTCGCTTCCCATCTCTCTCTCTCTCTCTATACTACTTAGGCTTGTAAACTTGATTAGCTAAAAACTGGGTTTATTATACATCCACTACATTTAAATTTATCAATTTTTCATTTAATGATACCAACTTTAGCTTTTTACATTTATTACACTCTAAACTAGTATTAAAATGTTAGATTTTCGGCATCATTCCATTATTTTTGTACCAAACATTAGTCATTCAAACTATGGTAATGAAATTAACAAAATACCACTTATTTTAACTGATTCCATCCAAACACTAGTTAGAGTTTGAGCTCAATTTTTTTTTCATACAGAACCAATACTTTATCACTTGTTTTAAATTTAGTATTTATGATTTAAAATATTTTAGTAAGTTTTATAATTTTAAAAACTCTTTATTTGCTTCATACTAAATGAGTTTTTAGGAAAATCAATACTATTATTTTGTTTAAATTTACTATATTAATTTTATGTGATAATAAATTATAATTTCTCTTCTTTTAAATTACTAATAATTTTTTTCTATTTAAATTTAGATATTAATAATCAATTTAATTTTGTTTAAAACACACGTGACGTATTTTTAGTAGTCATAAATTTTGCGTGTCAAGAATACCGACTTTATAGCGTCACACAATGCAATATGGAACGATAAAAACACAGCTCATCTTAGCTATACTAAAAGCTTATAATGTTGATCAAGACCCAAGCTAGCATATCCCAGTTTCACTAAGCAGATAAACAATACCCAGGATGATGAAGGTTCAAAAATATAAGCTTCTTTTCCCAGTTTCGCATAAAATATTAATTAAAATTCCACAAGCAAACCAAAAAGATATATATATATATATATAAACCAATATGAATACTGGAATTTTGATTCATAATGTATATATTAAAGCATGAAATTAATACGACACTCAGAGTAATGCGAATTTTGTGGGAGTGAGGTAACTAACTTAGAGTTATCATGATTCGAACTTTTTATATAAATTATATCTATTTAAAATAATCTAATTATTCATTTAAAACTCAACTAAATAAAAAAAATAATAAAAAACAACTCATGATCATTATAAATATATATGTATATACATAATTTTTATAAAAATTCTATGTATACATAATTTTCAAAAAAAAATAATATCTATATAGAGGGGCGGAGCCAGAAATTCTATTCAGTGAGGGTATAATCCAAAAAATAAAAAGGGCATAATTACTACAAATTTAAAAAATCGACAAATAATACCTCTCAAATTTAAAGCCCAAAATTACAACCCAACTCTCCGTTTACCCATTATTTGAAAGCGATTCATGATAACTTCAATAGCTAAACTACTAGTTGGGTAAAATTGAGATCATATAAAATGTTTTTAAAGGACCAAAAGATCTTCAAATTTAGTGTACTAAAATCGGGTTTGTTCAAAAGCAGGCTACTATGTGTTGTCCAATTATGTAAAAAACTACCCATGTTTGTTCTTTTATATTAGAAATTAAAAAATTGTTTATTAAGTTTTTTTTTATAGAATCATAGTCAACAACCAAACAAAGTCTATATAATTAAAACAAGTTGAAAATAGTAAAAAGACCAAAGTAAATAACAATCAATAACCAAGAATTTGAGAATACAAGCAATTGGGCAATTAAAATATTGAACTTCTTAAGTAAACAAGCTATATACAATACATCAATTTTTATAAAAAAAAAAACACTAATTAAACTTACAAGAACTGACGAGAGAGTAAGAGAGAACGGGTTCGAAGATCGCGAGACGATAAGAGAGTGGAAGCGGAAGACGGACGTGCGAGTTTTTGTAGCCTATGTTTTTTTTTAAGGAGGTCACCAAGTACTATTTTTTTTTAAAACACCAATTATTAATTATGTTTCTGCGTAAGTTTGTTTAACATGTGTGTATTAAAATATAACAAATGACATATATATAAATGAGGAGTTTATATAGACATCAAGTTAGATATTTTTTTGCAAAAAAGTTCCAAATCATTTGATTAATACAAATCTCTATAACTGTATGACAGGAACACAAATATACGTTTTATTTTTTTTTCCGAGATGTATAATAACATATTTTTAATTTTTACCGTAATTTTCAAACATATCATTATACATCTCGAAAAAAATAAATAAAGACACATATTTGTTTGTGTTCCCGCCATGAAACCGTGGAGATTTGCATTAATGAAATCTTGATTTGAGGTCTTTTTGCAAAAAAATATACAAGTTGATGTTCATATAGATTCTTCCTATATGATTAAAGATTAGAGCTATAATAGGAGTTTCTAAGTCAAAATTGAGTTGGGACTACAACCCGTAGCGGCTCATATTCTCTCTGCCCGTGTCTATATACATTCATATATTTCATCTACTACCTTGTTTATTTATTTATTTTAAAAGTTTTATATGTTTATTTTTTATTAGTTAAGTTTTAAATAAACAATTATATTATTTTGAATAGATATAATATATATATAAAGAGTTCGAGTCAGGGTGACTATGTGTCATCTATCCCACTTCTGAATTTTGTTAATTTTGTTTACCAGTTTTATTCTTTACATAAAATTGTGTTCTCTTACAAACTAATAATACTTCATCCGTTACTATTTAATTACCCATTACGAAACTACGTGTAATTTTAACCGGTCAAGAACTTATATCAAAATTGTCGGAATGAAATTTTTCAAAAGTCGATAATATAGTTCAAATGTTAAATTTTATGATTAGATTTTAAAAAAATTCATTCCGATAATTTTGATATAAATTCTAAACCGATTAAAATTACACATTTTTGTAATGTTTAATTACAGGAGAACAGATGGAATATTATAGTTCATCACTGCCATTAGATTCCAAAATTGTTCCGTAAAATACAATTTTAATCAATGATGTAACATTCTTCTATTAAGATTAAAATTAAAATTAAAAAAACTGATACGTGCACTTTCATGGTTTTCCCGAAAAGTTAAACTGAATCACTACAAGACAAATCAAATTTGCCTACAGGTACCTAATATTTTTGAAATTTTGAAGACAACCCCACTTACACAATTAGAAAACCACACCTAGTACACACATTTTGGGTATTATACCTAGATAAGACTCGTTTCTAAAAAGAAACAAGATGCGGAATATTCCGAATCAAGAAACAAATAAAACGTATGATGTTTCCAACGCATATTTTAATATCAATCGATCTTCATCTATGCATAGGCTTGTTTCATATTGTACGATTCGATTATGCTAGTCGTTGTGCAGTATAGAGTTGATAACCATACTCGTCCTAAAACTTCTTGGGCCGAGTTGGATAGACTTAACAACGGTTCCCATGCGGGTTGGTTCTTGCGATTTTGATTATTTTGACAGACATGTGGTATATATACATTATAATTCATGGTAATAATGAAAAAGTTCCACCTTGTATTTGAACCATTATGCTACCAGCCACCCCATCTATGATATACAGTATTAACTGCGAGTTAGCTGAAATCATTTATGTACCCAATTATTCGAAATTCAGGTGCGTACGTGACTGAATGAATATTCATAAAGCTTGTGGGTGCATATGTACTAGTAAAACATAGACTAATCATCAGATACACCCTTTAAAGTTGAGTTGAAATTAAATAACATCCTAAAGTACTTCAAATTTAATCAAATACACCACCATACCTCATCAACTTGAACTTTATTAGTTTATGGGTGGAAATGACGTATTCAATATATAAAATTGTTTCTCCTAAAAATTATTTCATAATATTCTTTATACAAAATTTCATTTAAACATAAAAATCATTTTTTTTGATAATCTCACACATAACACATACTAGTTGGATTTTGATTTACAGGAAAGCAGATAACGAAGGCCGTGTTTTTGAACATTAAGCTTGCACACCTGAGGTATCATTTTTTCGTGTTATAGGTGATAATGAACGGTTCATGAACTTTTTTCTGTTCGGCTCGTAATTCATGTTCATTTCTTTTCTAAATCAAACAAACATAAAACAAAATGTAATGTTTGTTTAGTAAACGAGATGATCAAGCAAAAATATTGTTGAACGTTGTTCTTCTAATCGATTATTTTGATGATAACAATATTTGTAAAACATGATAAAAGCTCTTTTTGCGTACTAATCATTTATCGAGTGTGTTAAAGGCTTAAAATGATAGATTACGTAAATACGAAGCCAACGGTTCAAGCGGAACCTCAATCGGATTTGAAACGGACTAGCTACGGGGTTTCGAAGTATGTCGAGAAAACCGAAACTTTGCCAGAACAAAAATCGACTGATCATGTGGCAAAACGATCGATCATTTCTGAACTTAATTCTTCCAGTGAGCAGAACACAAAAACGACCGATCGCTAGGCTTAAAACGACCGATCATTTTAGGTAGAAATTCTTCCAGTGAGCAGAACACAAAAACGACCGATCGCTAGGCTTAAAACGACCGATCATTTTAAGAAGGAATTCTTCCAGTGAGCACAGATGAAAAACGACCGATCATTTTTCAGAAACGACCGATCGTTTCTGTAGAATTTCAAATTCCAGCTTTTAAGCTGATCCTGAAAATTGGGCGAACTGCTGCAAACTAGCAGCTAATCTACTCAACAACTGCCAAACGGTCATGAATTAATTGTTGGATCTTTTTCACTCTACAAAAAGCCCCAAAATCCTTTGTTGAAGAACACCTAACAATTACACAACTTCAAGCTTTCAAAATTCAAAAATATTACAAGCTTATACTACTAAATTGTCTCACTTGTATCTATAAAATATTCTCGAGCTTATTACTATTGTAATCTTATAAACATCGAGATATTATTTGTTAGTGAGTGATCCATTCAAATTCAATCTTGTAAAAGAGTATTTTATAAACTCATTTGTGAGCGAGTGATCGGGTAGAAGCTTTTCAAGCAAGTGTAGCTTAAAAGTTCTAGGCTTTTCATTCGGGATACTCATAAAGTGAGGTTGATTAAGCTCGTTAGGTTGTAACCTTGGAACGAGATTTTAGTGAAACACTCGGAAGTGAAAATACCGAGGAGAGGACGTAGGCGCGTTTTGTCGAACCTCTATAAATCTTGCGTTATTTCTTTTCCCTCAACTTTTACTTTTCGCAAATTATTTATTGCTTATATTCATTGCTTGCATAGATTAACTTAGCATTTATTTGTTAACGATATTGTTTAAGTTATAAAAACCACTAATTTTCTTAGTTAATAACACATAGTTTTTATTTCGCGAAAAACGTACGAAAACCTTATTCACCCCCCCTCTAAGGTTTAGACACCTACGGACCAACAATTGGTATCAGAGCCTAGCTCGTATATTTTATAGAATCTAACGATTTTTAGTTTAAAGATCCGACATGTCTTCGTACGCCGACTCTAAATCCATAACTAGGCCCCCGTTCTTTGACGGTACTAACTATCCCTATTGGAGAGACCTTATGAAAAATTTTCTATGTGGTTTTGAAATAGACCAATGGATAAGCATAATTAAAGGCTATAAAACGCCTAGGAGAAATGGTCTAGATAAACTTGTAGAAGAACTAGACACGGATGAACGCCTTGCCTTCTCCCTAAATTGTAGGGCTATGACCTCTATCACTTGTGCGCTCTCGCCTAGTGAATATGATAAGATTTCCGGTTGTGACACCGCTAAGCAAATGTGGGATAAGCTAGCTATTATGCACGAAGGAACTAGTCAAATTAAGGACTCTAAAATTAGCATGCTTATTCATGATTATGAATTGTTCAAAGTTGATGATGACGAGTCTATTGCTTCTATGTACACTCGTTTTACTAAAATTACTAATGATCTTAAAAGATTGGAAAAAGTGTATTCTAGCAAGGAGATGGTGACCAAGATCCTAAGGAGTCTACTAAGGAAATGGGAATCAAAAGTGACGGCTATACAAGAAGCCAAAGACATGAACACTCTCTCTCTCGACAACCTCATTGGATCCTTAAGCACTCATGAACTCGACATGACGACTCGAAAACATGAGGATGACTCGAAAAAAAAGAAAGGCATCGCCTTCAAAAGCACAACAAATGACGATAGCGACAATGATTCCTCTAGTGAGGATGATGAAATGGCACTCTTCGCCAAACGCTACAACAAATTCCTAAGTTGGAAAAAGAAGGGCGGACAACGATTTCGGAAAAAGGAGTATAAGGGAGAGCCTTCCGATAAATCAAACAAGAAGGACGAAATCATTTGCTACAAATCTCACAAACCCGGCCATATGCAAAACGAATGTCCCTTGAAGAAAAAGGACAAGTTCGGAAAGAAAAAGGAATACAAGAAGGCATTCTTGGCCGCATGGGGGAGCGATGATGATAGCTCCGATAGCGACAATGAAGAAGTCGCAAACCTATGTCTCATGGCTAGAGACGACGATACCGAGGATGTAAGCTTTCACTCCTCTAACTCTTCTATTTCTAGTGATGATGATTTTGATATAAATGATGTGTTAGTATCCTTAGAAAAAGCTAGAGGTAAAAACAAATCTTTTAGAAAAATGCTAATTACTCTACAAGATGAACTTGAAAATTTAGCTATAAAAAATGACTCACTCACGTCTAAAAATGCCGAACTTACCTTAGAAAATGATAAGTTAGTTAATGACCTTAGTTCATGCAAACTTAAGGCGGATAGCGCCGAAATTACTCTCGCTAAATTCACTAAGGGAAGTAAAATGCTAAGTACTATATTAGCTTCTCAACAAGGCGCATATGATAAAACCGGTGTAGGGTACAACCCACTCTTAACGGCTAAGCATAAAAATCTATTCACCAAACAAGTGGCGAAAAATGAAAGTAGGCAACCAAATTACTCTCATAAGAACAACTCGTATAAAAATAACTTAGTTTATAATCGTTTTGTTAAACCAACCATGCATGTTAAATGTATTACTTGCAACCGTAGTGATCACTATGAAGATTATGTTTATTGCCCTTATAGATATAAAATAAATAGAAATGATTTGGTTTGGATTCCTAAGGGTCGAGACACTAACCCTCAAGGACCCAAAAATGGATTAGGGTACCAATGATCATTTTGTCTTGTAGGTATGCTTGAGGTCAAAAGTTAACGAGGACAAGTGATTCTTGGATAGTGGATGCTCAAGACATATGACGGGAGACAAAACAAAATTTACTACTCTTGCACCTAAAGACGGAGGTTTTGTGACTTTCGGGGATAATAGCAAGGGTAAAATCATCGGTATTGGTAGCATTTCTAAACCTTCTAATGTTGTTATTGATAATGTTTTGCTTGTTGATGGTCTTAAACATAACTTGCTTAGTATAAGTCAACTTTGTGATTTGGGTCACAAAGTCATTTTTGAAAAATCGCATTGCATCATTCATTGTATTTCGGATAATAAAACTATTCTCATGGGTCAAAGACAAAATAATGTCTATATGATTGATTTGAATAGTTCAGTGGATAATGAAGTTAAGTGTCTTGTTACTATCAACGACAATGGTTGGTTGTGGCATAGACGACTTGGTCATGCAAGTCTTGATTTACTTGCTAAACTTTCTAGTAAAGACTTGGTAATAGGTTTACCAAAAGCTCCTTATATAAAGGACAAACTTTGTCACGCTTGCCAATTAGGCAAACAAACAAAGATTTCTTTTAAGTCTAAAAATATTATATCTACTACTCGTTGTTTGGAGCTCATTCATATGGACTTAGTTGGCCCGTCCCGGACACTTAGTCTTGGCGGGCGTGCATATGCTTTCGTCATGGTTGACGATTTTAGTCGCTTTACTTGGGTGTTGTTTTTAACTCATAAACATGAAGCATTTAGAGAATTCTCTATTATTCGCAAAAAGCTCCAAACACGAAAGGGTTATATGATCAAAAGTATCCGAACCGATCATGGTAAGTAATTTGAGAATACTCCATTTCAAACTTATTGTGATGAAAATGGTATTGATCATAATTTTTCGGCCCCTCGTACGCCCCAACAAAATGGGGTAGTTGAGAGGAAGAATAGAACCCTAGAGGAAATGGCACGGACCATGCTTTGCGAAAATAATTTGCCAAAGTATTTTTGGGCCGAAGCCGTAAATTCCGCTTGTTATATTTTAAATAGAGCCTTAATTAGGCCCATATTAAAAAGGACACCTTACGAATTATGGAATGAGCGAAAGCCCAATATTTCTCATTTACGTGCATTTGGTTGTAAATGTTATGTTCATAATAATGGTAAGGATAATCTAGGAAAATTCGATGCTAAGTCTGATGAAGGAATTTTCATCGGATATGCTATATCGAGTAAAGCTTATAGAATTTTTAATAAAAGAACTTTATTGGTGGAAGAATCGGTACATGTTTCGTTTGATGAGAATTTACCGACGATTGATAAGCCTTTAATTGTTCATAATATTAATGATGATATTTTTCATAAAGCATCTTCTTCTAATCATGTTGCATCTAGCTTAGAGTCTACGCCTAGTATAGAGGTTGAACCCATTGTTGAAGAAGTCACTATAGAAAGACTTCAAACGGACTTAGAATCTAGCGTACACATTCATGAGGATTTGCCTCAAGAATGGAGGTTTGCCAATGACCATCCGCAAGATTTAATTTTGGGTAACCCGGGAGAAAGAGTGCATACACATTCTTCTTTAAGAAATCTAGTTAATCATTTTGCATTCTTGTCTCAATTAGAGCCCAAGAACAATCATGAAGCGGAACTCGATGAGAGTTGGGTATTAGCTATGCATGACGAATTAAATCAATTCGAGCGTAGTAACGTATGGACTCTAGTACCTAGACCGCGTGAGAAAACCATTATAGGTACGAAATGGATATTTCGCAATAAGATGGATGAATCTGGGGTAGTCATTAGAAATAAGGCTAGACTAGTAGCTCAAGGGTATAACCAAGAAGAAGGCATCGATTTCGATGAAACTTACGCACCCGTAGCTAGACTAGAAGCCATTAGAATGTTGCTTCCTTATGCTTCTTTTAAACGTTTTAAATTATTTCAAATGGATGTTAAGAGTGCATTTTTAAACGGTTTTATAAATGAGGAAGTTTATGTAAAACAACCACCCGGTTTTGAAAATCACGAGTTTCCCGATCATATTTACAAACTTCAAAAAGCACTTTATGGTTTAAAACAAGCACCCCGGGCTTGGTATGAAAGACTTAGTAAATTTTTGATTAAAAAGAGTTTTTCTCGTGGTACTTTAGATACTACTCTTTTTATTAAAAAGGATGGTAAAGACATGCTTTTAATTCAAATATATGTTGATGATATTATTCTCGGTGCTACTAATGCTCGCATGTGCGAGGAGTTTTCTAAGTATATGCAAGGTGAATTCGAGATGAGCATGATGGGTGAACTCACCTACTTTCTTGGATTGCAAATCAAACAAACAAAGGATGGAATTTTCGTCAATCAAGCCAAATACACAAGGGACTTGCTTAAAAGGTTCAACATGAGCGATGCAAAGCCGCTAGGAACTCCAATGAGTCCGGCAACAAAACTAGACAAGGATGAATCGGGTAAAAGCGTGGACCAAAAGCTCTATAGAGGTATGATTGGATCCCTCTTATATTTAACCGCAAGTAGACCCGATATCATGTTTAGTGTTTGCTTGTGTGCTAGGTATCAATCTTGCCCTAAGGAATCACATGTTATAGCCGTTAAGCGCATATTTAGATATCTCGTAGGTACTTGCAATTTAGGATTGTTTTATCCGCATGATACTTCTTTTGAATTGCTTGGCTATTCCGACGCCGACTTTGCCAGTTGTCGTTTAGATAGAAAAAGTACTAGTGGTACTTGCCATTTTTTAGGAAACGCATTAGTTTCTTGGCATAACAAGAAACAAAACTCGGTTGCGCTCTCTACGGCGGAGGCGGAATACGTCGTCGCGGGTAGTTGTTGCGCAGAAATCCTTTAGATGCGTCAACAACTAAACGACTTTGAATTATCTTTTGATAGTGTACCTATTTTATGTGATAATACTAGTGCTATAAATCTTTCGAAAAATCCGATCCAACACTCTCGTACTAAACATATAAATTTACGACATCATTTTTTAAGGGATCATGTTCAAAAAGGGGATATTACACTTGAATATATAAGTACCGATAGGCAACTAGCCGATATTTTTACAAAACCCCTTAATGAGGAACAATTTTGTTTCATTCGACGAGAGTTAGGCATGTTTGATGTGTGAAATATACATATATATATGTATTTGATTAATTTGATATATTTTTAGTATTTTTATATATTTTTTCTTGCCAAATCAGTGTCGTAAAGTGCAAAAAATTCCTGTTCTGTAACCCTTTTACAGTCGATCGATCGTCTGTAAAAACGACCGATCGTTTTTTGACAGACGACCGATCATTCCTAAAAACGACCGATCGTTTTTTAGGTGTTCTCACTGGAACATTTTCGTTCCAATTCGACCGATCGAAACATAAAAACGACCGATCATTTTTCTGTTTCTCAGTGTTTTAACTTCTTTCAAAACCCTAATTTCAATTCTATTTACAATCAACTCTCTCTCTCTCTCATATAAATTCGTCCCCTCCTCCTCCAAATCACCCAAAAATCCCAATTTTTTATCCAATATCAATCAAATATGGTTAGTACTAAGAGAGCCTCACTCAACCTTGTCGATGAACATGAGGACGAGATCGCCGCACCGGCTCCTCCACCGCTCCACCATCGGGCCCCGGTGCCTCATCTCTTCCTCCTCTCTATCCACTTTCGATGGGTAAACGAGGTATATTGTCTAACTTTACCTTAGACATGCCTCTCTTTCTTGAGTGTTTTCCCGCTCTAATGCTCGATTTAAATTTCCAAAAACTTAATACAATTCTTACACTAAAAGAGCCTTTCTTCACTGAAAATGTATACGAATTTTATCATAACCTAGTTCTTGATAGGGATCATGATGACGCACTCCGCTTGCGTTCATCATTCAATGGCCAACCATTCGTTTACGGTATAGACCGTCTACGAAACCTATTACGCCTAGATAGCGACGGTGTCCATGAGTCAAGTGATGAACTTTGTGAGACTCTCGAGATCGATAACTTCAACGATCTCAAAAATGAAAATTTTCATCCCGTCCATAACAATCGCTCCAACAAGGTCCACGGCCTTCTTTTTCGCAATAAATTAGCCTATCATATCCTCTCTCATATTGTCTTACCTCATACTTCCAATTTCATGGATGTTACCAATGAGTACATCTTTCTTCTCGGGTGCATCCATCGCCGAGTCAAACTTGACTTCGCGACACTCATCTTCTTTAAGATGGATTCGCTCAAAACGAAGTCTAAGAATGGGCTACCTTACGGTGCCTTGATTTCGGCCATCTTAAAGGACCTAAATCTCGTTCCCGGTGGAAATTTGTTCAAAAACAAGGACAAGCATATTTGGGACACTTCCTATCTTTCCCAAATGTCCATTAAATTCCATAATACCGACAAGTCCATAACTTGGTCCGGTAAGCGGGTGTCCGGCCCCGACTATGCTCCTCTAACCCCCGAAGAGAAAGAGTATGTCGGCCCTAAGCCCACACCGCGAGCTTCTCATGAGGACATAGCTATCTCCTCCGATTCCATCCCCCCCACCGATATCCCTACCTCCTCTTGTCCCTCTCGAGTTCGGGGCAAAGGAAAAGCCCAAGTCGGATCCTCCAACCCTCCCCCGCGCACGGACGAATTCTACAACGCTCTCTATATAAACCAATATCGCAATGCTCAAATGACCCGTCGTATGTTTTGATTCATGAACCCGGGTCAAGAAGAACTCGAAGAACTTGATCGAATGAGCGCCGAGCAAAGGGCCGAGTTCAATGGCTTCTTTCCCAACCTTGCCGGGCCAAACAACAACGACAACGACGAGGATGATGCGACCTCCCACCGCGACTAGGCGGATATTTCTTTTTTTCTTTTTGATGATGTCAAAGGGGGAGAAATACCTCTCTTTTGTTTTTACGTTGTATTTCTTTTCCGTTCTACGAACTACGTTTGTTTTTTATGTAATAAGTAGCATATTTATGTTATGAATCGTTTTATGATACTATTTGTTATTCTTATGGCATTGTGTGATTGCAATTCTAGATATGCGTTTTTATCTTATTTGATGTTATTGCATTTGGTGCGCATAGATTGCTAGTTGATTGGGTTATGAATATTGTCTTTTTATTTGTGGCGATTGACCATTTTTAGGCAAAACTATGGCCGTTTTTTCGCTTGCATTTGATCTTTCGTTATCCTTAATCGTTTTAGCTTTGTTATACTTCGTTTTAAATCGGATGTTATGACATTTACTTGTTTCTTTTCTAAAAACTTTTTATCCAAGTAAAACGTCATCTACACATCTCGGTTACACTTGTTTTAGCAAAAAGAGCTTATAGTATGTTATAGTCAATATTTTGTCATCATCAAAAAGGGAGAGATTGTTGAACGTTGTTCTTCTAATCGATTATTTTGATGATAACAATATTTGTAAAACATGATAAAAGCTCGTTTTGCGTACTAATCATTTATCGAGTGTGTTAAAGGCTTAAAATGATAGATTACGTAAATACGAAGCCAACGGTTCAAGCGGAACCTCAATCGGATTTGAAACGGACTAGCTACGGGGTTTCGAAGTATGTCGAGAAAACCGAAACTTTGCCAGAACAAAAATCGACTGATCATGTGGCAAAACGATCGATCATTTCTGAACTTAATTCTTCCAGTGAGCAGAACACAAAAACGACCGATCGCTAGGCTTAAAACGACCGATCATTTTAGGTAGAAATTCTTCCAGTGAGCAGAACACAAAAACGACCGATCGCTAGGCTTAAAACGACCGATCATTTTAAGAAGGAATTCTTCCAGTGAGCACAGATGAAAAACGACCGATCGTTTTTCAGAAACGACCGATCGTTTCTGTAGAATTTCAAATTCCAGCTTTTAAGCTGATCCTGAAAATTGGGCGAACTGCTGCAAACTAGCAGCTAATCTACTCAACAACTGCCAAACGGTCATGAATTAATTGTTGGATCTTTTTCACTCTACAAAAAGCCCCAAAATCTTTTGTTGAAGAACACCTACAATTACACAACTTCAAGCTTTCAAAATTCAAAGATCTTACAAGCTTATACTACTAAATTGTTTCACTTGTATCTATAAAATATTCTCGAGCTTATTACTATTGTAATCTTATAAACATCGAGATATTATTTGTTAGTGAGTGATCCATTCAAATTCAATCTTGTAAAAGAGTATTTTATAAACTCATTTGTGAGCGAGTGATCGGGTAGAAGCTTTTCAAGCAAGTGTAGCTTAAAAGTTCTAGGTTTTTCATTCGGGATACTCATAAAGTGAGGGGGAGCTTAATCGGTTGATTAAGCTCGTTAGGTTGTAACCTTGGAACGAGATTTTAGTGAAACACTCGGAAGTGAAAATACCGAGGAGAGGACGTAGGCGCGTTTTGCCGAACCTCTATAAATCTTGCGTTATTTCTTTTCCCTCAACTTTTACTTTTCGCAAATTATTTATTGCTTATATTCATTGCTTGCATAGATTAACTTAGCATTTATTTGTTAACGAAATTGTTTAAGTTATAAAAACCACTAATTTGCTTAGTTAATAACACATAGTTTTTATTTCGCGAAAAACGTACGAAAACCTTATTCACCCCCACTCTAAGGTTTAGACACCTACGGACCAACAGATATGTTCGGCTCGAAGTTTTAATTTGTTCGGTTAATTATCTGATAATTAACAAAAAATTCCGACTAATAATGGTGGAATACATAAACACTTGAAACTAAGATAGTTATGTGTAAAAAATTGCTATATTAATATGTCATTATTATCTTTATAAGTCATTATCCAATTGAAAAAAAGGAAACTATTATTTTCACTTATCTTTACGCCAAGTTTGAAGTTAAACGAACATTTCGTGAACAAACTCGTGTACGGCTTACCAACAGATCCATAAACATGGAAAGGTTTTCATCAAACAATTATGAACATGAAAAGAGACTTATCGAGTTCATTTCGCTTCATTATCATGAATAAGTTGATGGGCAACGATATACACATTCCTCTTACACTTCTCGTGAAATAAGTAAAAGCAAAAACGTTATATGTCGAAATTGCATTTTGTCCTCATTCCTCTTAAGAACGGTCCTAAGATTTTAACAGCTCAGCCCCGTTAAAATTTACTCACCTATCTAAAAACTCTTGAAGAAAAAACCGCAGTTTAGTTAAGATTTAAGAAGAAACGTAAAATGTGTGTATACAAATAATTGTTCATAAAGTTGATGGGTGAATGTGTACTCACTCTAAAACATAACGGGGTATCTTATGCAAGTATAATTTAGAGAAAATGATAAAAGTAAAATAGTAAAATAAACAAAATAATTAAATAATCACGTAGCAGGCAATATGTACCGTTTATGGTTAAGCAAACTTTCTCTCTCTTAAAAATAGGAGCTCACTTTTTTCTACTTTATATACTCACATACATTTCACTATATATATATATATATATATTAATATAGTTAGGTTTGTTATTAGCAGCAAAATAAACCCATTTAGAGCTTCAATAGCTTCAATCTGGTAATGGACTAATTTTCTTTTACTCAATAGTAATACTTAGTTAATAACTGCATGAAATTAATAAATATCAATCTACACAGAAATATTGAATTGTTGGCAGCTTTTTATTGTGAATTTTGGGTGTTGTCTGCTAATTTTGTTGGTTTTTATCATTTTATGTATTTGATGGGTTGAATATAAAGTTATTTTAAAGAAATGGAGTATATGCTACTGGGTCTATATTTTGGAACTTTATTAGGGTGTTTTTTTTCAAAAATGGAAATGGTTTTTTTTAATGTTTGTTTGTTATTTTTTGTTCTGAGTGTGGATTATTACTTTATTGTAAAAGCCCTGTTTGGTAATTTCAGTGCCTTGTGCTGTTTTTGCTGTTTTTTTTAATTTTATTTTGATTTTGGGTTAACAATGCAACTTTTTAATGTAGCATTTTGTCGGTATACCCTTTGATATTTGGGTGCCTTGTGCTATTTTTGCAATTTAATTTTGATCGTGCATAGTTTTTAATTGTGATTTTTGGGTGTTTTCCAAAAATATATGAACCTATACGAGAGTAGAGTATGTTTTTTTTAGCATTTTCTGTTGGATTTATGTATTTTATGACTTATGAGTTGAATATAAAGTTATTTTAAGGAAATATCTGCAACTGTGTGTTTGTTTTGGAACTTTATCAGGGTGTTTTTTAATATGTACTCCATATTATTTTAATGTTTGTTTATAATTTTTTGTATTGAGTGTGGATTATTACTGTATTGTTGAAGCCCTGTTTGGTAATTTCAGTGCCTTGTGCTGTTTTTGCTATTTTGCATTTTTATTTTTATTTTGAGTTGAGTATGCAACTTTTTAATGTAGCATTTTATTGATATTGGGTTGTGGGTAGCTTTTTATTGTGATTTCTGGGTGTTCTTTGCTATTTTTTAGCATTTCGGTGGTTTTATCATTTATGTATATGCTGGGTTGAATATAAAGTTATTTTAAGGAAATATCTGCTAATGGGTCTATGTTTTGGAACTTTATTAGGGTGTTTTTCAAAAGAGAGTTGAATGATGGAAATTAGTATTTTAATGTTTGTTTGTTATTTTTTGTTCTGAGTGTGGATTATCATTGTATTGTTGAAACCCTGTTTGGTAAATTCAGTGCCTTGTGCTTTTTTTGCAATTTATTTGATTTTGGGTTAATAATGCAACTTTTTAATGTAGCATTTTGTTGGTAAACCCTTTGATTCTTGGGTGCCTTGTGCTATTTTTGCTATTTGGAAATTGGAACTTTATTGGGGTGTTTTTCAAAAGGGAGTTGAATGATAGAAATAGATTTATAATGGTTATTAATTAAGTATTGTTTTTGTTCTGAGTGTGGATTAATATTACTGTACTGTTGAAACCCTGTTTGGTAATTTCAGTGCCTTGTGCTTTGCTTTTTTTATTTTATTTTGAGCTGAGTATGCAACTTTTTAATGTATCATTTTATTGTTAAAACCCTTTGATTTTTGGGTGCCTTGTGCTATTTTTGCTTTTTTTTAATATTATATTTTGATTTTTAGTTGAGTATATAACTTTTTTATGCATCATTTTATCCTGAAAATCCTTCGATTTTTGGGTGCCTTGTGCTACTGTTAGGATTTTTCGCGGGTTTTATGCATTTTGTGAGTTGAAATGTGTGATGGAATGGAGCTCTTTTGGGATGTAAATAAACGGGAACTTTATGAGGTTGTTTCTAAATTAGAGTTGAATGATGGAAATGGGAATTTCGACATTTTGATACTAATTTTGTTTGTGTGTGCAATTCTTTATCGTTGTCTTGGGTTATTTTTGGCTTATTTTGATACTAATGCAAGAATTGGACTTCTAAGTAAACGAGATTTAAAACTTAAAATCTCAACATGTACAATCTAAGGTTCTGAGATGTGATGCTCTGCAATCGGTAAAATTTGACAGATAATAAAGGGTGAAATATGGGAAAGAAATAGAATTATCAAACTGTAGACATTATCCTTTGCACAACAATAAGAATTGTCCATTACAATTTTTTTTTAAAAATATGCCTACAAAGTAAGGGGTAAGAGAATTAGGTAGTTTTAACTTTAGTGCTCGTATCTAAAGCTGAAAAAGATGTGCATTATCGATAAACTTCTTGCTTATGATTTTTTTCTGCACTCTTTTCTCCTCTAGTCTTAGCTCTAGTTGGCAATGTATGGCATTTTTGTCACTGACATGTTTTTCTTCAGCTCATATCTTTTGTTCTTTAAGGCTTGTCTTAAATCTTGTTGTCCTTGGATCATGTTGATCTAATCCAAATAACTAGATGATAAATTTTGTAGTCGTTGTATCATTTTTGCTCCTATCTAACGATTGGAAATAAATGAACATGGACAACATACATTTATGCCCTTCAAACTGATGATTGAACTTGCTCGAAATTCCCTCCTTGTACAATAGCGTAGAGCTTGTAAGAAAGACATTGTTTTTTGCTTCCAAGCACCAGTTTAAGACCAAAAGAAAATGAGAAAGGCAATGAATGAATACAAAATTGGGAAAACAATAATGGCCTGATATTTAAAACTCGAAATTATTGAATACTCCCCATACTCAGTAGGTCTATCTTTTGTGCAATCAGTCAAATTTGAAAGAGAAATAAATGACCAATATGTAGGCATTCTCCTTAATACATAAGCATTTGAATTATCTAATGCACCAAGCTTTTTATTGAAAATTTTCTCTTTGAAAGCAAGTGGGAAGTGAACTGGTTTTCCTTTTACCTTTGGTGCTCGTAACTGAAACTGAAAAAGTTATGCATTAATCAACAATTTCTTATGAACATCTCTGCACTTTTCTTTCTGGTCTAACAAGTGTATCTTTTTGGCTTGTTGCTGATAATTATTTTCTTCAAATCGGATCTTCTCTTAAAGATTAAGTCAGGAATGGCAAAAGGTTCCGGAAATTTGCCTGAATATGGCGCAATATTCATCGCAAATCGACACACAAGAAAGGAGTGTTTGGATAGACATCTCTTTGGTTCTCCGTCTAATAGTTTTCCATTTGTTAAAGAAGTGAAAGCTGGAATGATCTTGTTTCTTTTCGAATACGAGACTAGAAAGCTTTCTGGAGTTTTTGAAGCCACTACTGACGGGAGTTGGAACATTATACCCAAGGCATATCAACAAGTTGCACAAAGTTACCCTTCACAGGTATATGATTGAACGTTGTTTCTTTTAAGTGAACTAGCATACAAGAGTTGTAACAGTAATTGCAAAATTTTGCTCATCTTATTTTGTTTGTGCCAGGTGCGCTTTAAGGTGTTATGGAGGTGCAAGCCTCTTAGTGAACATGAATTTTGCGATGCTATTAAAGAAAATTATTTTGCACCAAAGAAGTTCAATCTTGGCCTGTCTAAAGATCAGGTTTGTTCTACGCTACGTGTTTACTGGGCAGATATTCTGTCTTTTGTGTTCTATAAGTTTTCTTTCAATTAGTTACAGGCTTACAGCTCTTTTTTTGAAACATCTAAGTAGGAACTGGACTAGATTTCCTAAGAATACACGAGAAAGTTCTTGATTCTGTAATTGTTAAGGAAATTGAGAAGAATGTTATAAGATGGAATAAACTGTGTCTATTTTCATGAAAGGCTGGATACTGGGGCTATTTTCACTTCTACCTTTCTTTTGTGTTTTTAGAGTTCCTTTTTTGTTCAGTCACAGTTACTTTTATATAACTACCAAGTGGATTAGATCTCCCTAATGATGGTAGAATTATTAGTACTGAAGAAAAATGAGAAGAATGTAACAAGATGGAATTAGAACATTTATATTTTATCAGAAGCTGAATACTCGTCCTATGTTCATATCTAGGTGTTTCTTGAAGTACCTTTTTTTCCGTGCTTGTGTTTTGTATACCCATGTTCTGAGTTCTATATAGATCAGCCTTTTTCTGGCTAAAAGCATAAGAAAAAAGGGATGTTCTATAAGTTTTTTTTGGATCAGTTACCTTTACTTTTGAGTAAATAAGTGTGATTTGGACCAGGTGTCCCTAATGATGGTGAATAATGAGTACTGAATAAAATTCTTGATTCTGTAATCTTTGAGGAAACTCAAGAAGAATGTTATAATATGGAAATCAAACGTGTTTATTTTCACAAACAAAGTGGATACTGGGCCTATTTTCATATCCACCTTTCTTTCGTGTTTAATAAAGCACCTTTGTCCGTGCTTTTGTTTGTATACTCATGAACTAAGTTGGATACAGATAAGCCTTTTCTGGCTAAGCATCAAAAGAAGGCCTTCGTTCTTTTTTTATTTTTACAACTTTTCGTTCTTCTTTTTTTGGTGCAAATTTTGATCTAAAGGTACGTTTTTGTGCTGAATGAACTGTTGGTTTTTGCTTCCATATGCTACAACCATTTTGAGTAGATGGTTAAGCTTATGAGAGGTTCATATGCGTTGTGGAGTGTTTATATCTTGTGTTGTTTAGCTTTGCCAAGTTTTTATTTTGGCTGTTGTTTTTTGTACATCAGTTTTTGCATTAGCTTTGTTTTGGCTGTAGCATTATTCGTTCTGGCCTCGCTTTGGCTTAAATCGTTGCAAGCAGTCTTTTGCTTGTGAGAGGTTTCCTCAGTTAGATAAAAGCTCTAATGTTTTGTGAAAAAAATGTTCAAATCCACAGGTTTGTTTCTAAAAAAATCTTTGCTAAATAAATGTTTCGACATTGTTAAAAAAATTCAAAAATAGAATCCTCATGTTCCTTTCGGAAATTTTGAGACGGGAAAACTGAGGACACTTCTTAATTCTATGGTTATTGAATGTAAATAAAAAGACAGCTGTAAAAAGGAATCAAAACGCTTATATTTTGCAACTGGATAATGGACCTGTTTCAGTATTTACCTATTTCCATTGTTCCTTTAGAACACTTATTTCCATGCTTGTGTTTGCATATCCATGTACAGGTCGAAAAGCTCCTAAACTTGTTCTATTCTAGAAATGTCGTAATTGATAAATCTCTCACTCCAAAAAAAGAGAAAGGAAAGCAATCTGAATCGTTTGATAGAAAAAACCGCTGGGGAGTTGACGACAGGCCTAGTTTAGAAGAAGGGGAAATAGAAAATTCAGCTCATTCTATCGAAGCTTCAGTAAATTCTTCTACTTTAATTCTTCCAAAGAAAAAAGTCAAAAATGATTCGGAAAATAAAAATGTTTCTTCAAGCGCCACTTCACCCGATCTTTTAGACTTCATTCCTTTGCCATCCCCTGACCATGATGACCTGGCGGAGACAGAAACTGGAACCCCTGAAAAAAACCATTCGGAATCTGCCAGGGTCGACTCTGACCATGAAGATAGTATAATTCCCAAGGTTCTTGGAGCAAAAGAGTCGAAGAACAAGCCTGTAGTGAAGGGATTGTATGCTGATAGCCATGGAAAGAGAGAGTGTGTGTTTTCCCGGTTGAATTTGATGATTAAAAAACAGGCTGAGGAAGATATCAAAAAAGGCATCTTGAAATCACCAGATGAAATTATGAGGAAACTGCAACGATCACAAAAAAGCTGGAAAAGGCAGAGAATAGAAAAGGAAGAAGAGAAAAAGGAAAAGGATGTGAGGAAAAAAGCCAGCGCCTTTTCACGTTTAACAGTTGCTCCGGAAAGAACTATAGAGAAAAAGCGTGACACAAAGCGTCTGGAAAAACGAAAATACTGTAGTAGAGGCGAAGAAAAGGTCAATCAGAAAAATGAGAAAAGAAGAAGTGTGTTCCTTAGGCTTCAAATGGAAAAAAATGGAAATCAGACTAGCCGGAAAAGTCCACCCCTATTTGAAAAAGCAATTGATGTTTTATCTGCTAACCCGTCTGAGGTCAAAGAGGATTCTTATGGCTATTTATATAATGAAATTCCATCTGAAGAAAGTTTTGCTGGTAAAGAGAAGGGCGAAAAGGGTTCAACAAAAAATGAGATTTCAAATGTTAATAGTAATGCAGTTTCTCAAATGGAGGTAGCAGAAAAAATTGAAGAAGTTGTAGCATCGAGCCCAAAGCCATTCTGACCTATTTTCGCCGTCGTGGTCTTGCTTCACCTGTTGACAAAGAAACAAAGTTGTCTGTTTGTGCTGGTGCGGCTAAAGACTGGTGGAAAAAATGCTGGTAATGGAATTTCAGCATCTGAAAATATGGTCTGTGTTTAACACGTAATTGTCTAGTTTTCCCTTTCTCTATGCTCCCTTTTTTACCAGTCATACGAGGGATGAGCCCCACTTTCTTTGTCTTCGGGGCTGATTGTCATTCTGAGTGGCGTGCAGAAGAGGGCGTAACGGGAAAAAAGAGGATTTTGATAAAAAAAAATTGACTTGAAACTGATTTCTTTTTATTTTGGGAGTTTAATCTGTTGATGACGAGATTGAGAATTAGAAGCATGTTTTTGGATCGTGGTGGTATATGGAAATTGTAGATAAGAAAAAGGGGGTTTAGATACATACGATCGAGGGTTCTAGTTAATGCCAGTTATGAGAATGGGATGAGAATTTTTGCAGTTTGTAGAGGGGTAATTTTTGCCAGTTAGTAGTTACCACTTAGAAACCACATTTTTAACTTTGTAGCAGTTGTTGCATGAAACGTTTGAAGTCATTTTGTCACAAAAAATTTATCCCAATGATATCATGATACAGACTTCCTTTTAATGTATTTGAGATCTATATTTGTATTGATGATTTATACCAATTTGGTTGTGAGGTCAAGCGTCCTACAGGGTAGCTTATTTTCTATTTTGTATATTGATGTAGAGATAACCTTTGTTTGGTTGCAGTTTATAGTGGAAAAAATTGGTTTCGTAACCCCAACTACCATATATTAACAAAATGGGAACTAAACTACATTAACAATTGAGGCGTCGAACTATATATTTTTTCCTAAATTGGGACCTCCGTCAATTTAATTGGACGGAAGTTAAGTTTAAATTACATTTCAGTCCCAAATTTTATAAAACATATGAATTTAACCCGAAAAATTTATAATTTTACATTTTTAACACGAAAAAATATTATTATTTTTAAAAAGTAATTTATTTTTTGAAAAAATCAACTTTTAAAAAAAATGACTTTTGAAAAAACTAACTTTTTTTTTTGAAAAAAATTACCTTTTTTGAAAAAATTAACTTAAAAAAAACAAAAGAAGTTGTTTTTTTTAAAAGGAACTTTTTTAAAAAATATTTAACTTTTTTTATAAAAATATTTTTTTTTAAAAGTTAATATTTCTAAAAAAAGTTCCTTTTAAAAAAAAAGCAACTTCTTTTGTGTTTTTTTAAAGTTAATTTTTTCAAAAAAAAAGTTAGTTTTTTCAAAAAAGTCAATTTTTTTAAAGTTAATTTTTTCAAAAAAGTCAATTTTTTTAAAAGTTGATTTTTTCAAAAAATAAGTTATTTTTAAAAATATATATATATTTTCGGGTTAAAAATGTAAAATTATAAATTTTCCGGGTTAAATTCATATGTTTTATAAAATTTGAGACTGAAATGTAATTTAAACTTAACTTCCTCCAATTAAATTGACGGAGGTCCTCAGTTTAGGAAAAAATATACAGTTGAGTGCCCAAATTGTTAATGTCAGTAATTTGGTCACTATTTTGTTAATGTATGTTAGTTGAGTTAACTAAACCAATTTTTTTTCTAGTTTATAGAGTCGGTCTTTTTGCTTTTTACTTGAAAAGTAAAAGTTGGATTGCATTGCATTGGTTCACTAGCTTAAGTCTTTTTTGTGATAAATGAAAACCTCATAACATTAAGATAAGTCTTTCTCAATGCACGCCTATAAGAGGGCAGGCAATACATACGAAAGCGAAATCGCAACATTATCTCTCGTAAAAATTGTTAAGCAATTGGCTGCACCGTTAGTGCATCTCGGTCCCCAAGTAAAACTCCAGTTCTTGCCATCCTTTAAGGTTATGATATCTTCAATTATTACATAAATTTCCCACGGGTTCGACCTCGAGTTTAGAGTGCACATTCTAATCAGATCCTAGTTATCGGACTGGAAAACAACATTTATCCAGTTCATAGAAACCGTGCGCTCACAAGCAATGCAGAGTATTAATGCTTCAGCCATTAGCGGAGATGAGGCTATCAAACTACCACACCACATATCAATTAAGTTCCCACTTTCATCACGTATTATCAGCCCACCACATGCCCTCTTCCGTGACAGCTTTATGGCTGCGTCGGTATTAATTTTAAGATAATCATTGGGTGGTTTGGACCATTTTTCCAAACATCCCTTGATAGTAAGTGTATAAGTTTCAGCTGTGTCATAGTTAGCCTTCAAAAAATCATTATAACTCCCCATCGCTAGCCTAATAACATTTTCCGGAGTCACTTTTGCACTATTAAAAACAAAATCATTCCTTGCTTTCCATATTTGCCAACAAATATTTAGAATCAGTTCGACACAGTTTGAATCTCGATAAGTATCACAAATCTGGACAAACCAAGTAGCCAATGTAGTGACTGAATCCAGGTTAATACGAATGCTCAAAGGACACTCAAACCATACGTTTCTCGTCCAAGGACATTGCAGCAGTAGGTGTTCAACAGTTTCCTAGTGTATATTACACAACGGGCAAGTTCGATCATGACCGCACTTTCTTCTAAAAAGATTCTTCTTTGTGGCCAAAGTATTCGAGATAGCTCTCCAGAAAAAATGTTGCACACGGGGAGCTATTTTCGCCTTCCATATGTTTTTCCAGATATCTCGATCAATCAAAAACGATGTGCTAGGCTCAGAGTTTGCGTCGTCATCGGAAATCGCTAGACGGTATCCAGAATTAACCGAATATACTCCATCTCTGGTATAGTGCCACACTAAGTGGTCCTCTTTTCCCGTCTTGTTAATCGGGACCGAGAAAATATCCTCTATAGTACCAACACATACGGTATCTACCAACATACCCATGTTCTAGCTATTTGTAACATTATTGATGAACTCTGAGATCAAAGCAAGATCGCAACTCGGAGGTCTTTGATCACCAACTTTGAAAGTTGTCGTCATGAGAATCCAATTATCTTTCTAGAACTGAACCTTTTCACCATTCATTACATTCCATCTAAGCCCTTTAATGAGGATAGTCTTACCCATCATGAGGCTAGACCACACCCACGATGCTCGCCGACCCCTTACAGCATCAAGACAACTAGAGTTGGGAAAATAAAGAGCTTTTAACACTCTAGTCCAAAGATGATCGTGATTATGCATCAATCTCCAAAATTATTGTGCGAGAAGGGCACGATTAAATGCAAACAGATTACGAAAGCCTAGACCCCCTACATCCTTTGGCCTCGTCATGAGTTTCCACTTTTTCCGATGAATTTTTCTCTCTTCCTCATTGCCGCCCCACCAAAAATTTGCTATAAGACTATCAATTCGGTTACATAACCCTTTGGGAATTAAGAAACACATCATCGGGTATGCGGGGATTGCTTGAGCTACTGCCTTGATAAGCGTTTCTCACGCCGCTGGAGACATCAACTTCTTTTTCCACCCCTGAATTTTACTAAAAATACGTTCCCGAATATAGGCTAAGACATTGAATTTTGATCCTCCCCACATTGTAGGAAGACCTAGATATTTTGACCTAGGATTACCAAGTCATACCCAATGCTTGTAATAATTCTCGTTGTTTATCCTCGTGACAGTTAGGACTACAGAATACCTCAGATTTCAAAAAATTTATAAATTGTCCCGACGCCTCACAAAAATCTTGTAATATCGTTTTAAAAACTGATCAATCTCCGCCATGTTCGCTCGCAGAAAAATAAGTGAGTCATCAGCAAAGAGCAAGTGCGAGACGATAGGGCAGTTTCGACACAAAGTGAAACTTTTAATCCGGCCTTCCACTGTAGCAGAATTTTGTTGGCTACGTTGTAAATAAACACAATAATTTCTACGGAAAAGAAATGGACAAATAAACAGAAAATGGTTTCCTCAAATATATAATTATCAAATAGAAGATTTAACATAAAATAATGTAAATGATACCGAAATGGACTAAAATCCGAGATGAGGTAACTGCAAGCAGTTTCCCTTAAACGATATTTGCCCCGCCACCTCTGCTTCTGGCTAAATGGGGCACTTCGTTCCCAAGGTACAACGTCTATCACATGTGACTCGGCAGAAACGGCACCGAGCCACGGTCGGGCCGTTGGTGGTGCGGTACTCTCTCTCTCTATATGTATGCATGTGTATGTGTGCATGTATATATGACATGTATGAAACTTGTCTTGAAAAAAGTGTCCCCAAAAATGGATCAAGACCATCTTTTTTAAACCTTTTTTTTTTGTAACTCATTTTACAATTAAAGACACATAAATGGGGAGAATGAATGGTTTTTTGTAACCACTAAATTAAAAGAGCATTCACTCAAATAAAACCACAAGTTTTTCCAACAATCCCCCACATGAATGCGATCTAAAACATGCAACGTGCAACTAAATGCAATCGAGAGAACCATGAGAATTGACTGCATAAGGACAGGTAGCGCGCGCCTTGAACCTGCCATAGTGATATAAAATCTGATATGCTACATTGGGTAGCCTTAAAGCGTTGAACCCTTTAGCGTTTGTGCATACCAAGGTAATACTCACACAGTGTCCTCTCTACACCACTTACTAAGCCCTTTGGTTGTTGTCCATATTTGGCCCTGGACTGCCTTGGCAAATTCAACCGAGTGCTCTAGCGATTTAGCCCTAGCTCATCACATAGTATTGGCCATACACACTCGTTATAGGTGATTTTCAAGTCAAATGTGTCCTGACTCACCCCACTCGACCTTCGAGATACTTGATTCATTAAGAGCCTCATGCTCACCCTTAAAATGGTACAGGTCTATCACTCTTTCATCATAGAAATGGGCTGAGAACTTATGTTGTCGAGTGCTTTGTTTGGTAACCCGCACAGTTCAGTTTTCCCATTGAACCTGAGACTGAAATTTCCAGTACAGGTTGGGTAGCTTATGTGAATGTTTCCAATTTATTGGGCTTCAACCCCCATTTCCCCAGATGATGCTCCGACTCCTCCACGAGTCAAGCATTTTGTATATGGATCCGCATTATTATCCTTAGACCTTGCAAAGTCTATGGATTCCACAATTTTGCTAGCAATTCCTCTTACGGATTTGTGTCTCCGACGAATATGTCATGACTTTGTCGGGACTTTCCATTATACAAATTATTCTGATCCCGTTTAATAACTGACTGACTGCAGCAGTACACGTTTATTGCGGGAACAGATTTTGACCACTTGGAATACCTCCCAAGACTTCTCAGCCAATCTGCCTCTTCTGTAGCTTGATTCAACGTTCAGAATTCTAACTCTACAGTTTCTCCAACTATGCAGGTCTATTTTACAGACCTCCATAAGACTGCAACCTCTTTAAGTACAAACATATCCACTAATGGACCTTGTACTGTTAAAGTTCGAGATACACTTGGTATCTAAATACCCTCCAAACATTTTGGACATCTTGTATAATGCAGTTCATGATGGGCAGTATAGCTCATGTATCTGAGAAGTCTCATTGGCAAACCTACTGAGTTTGCTGACTGAGTTGGCTATAACTGGTCTAGTGCAGTTCTTGACGCACAAGAGACTACCTATGATAAGTTAGGTGTTTGTTTTAGTCCATATAATGACTTAACAAGTTTTCGCACCTTGGCTTACTTTACACGGAACCACGATCCAATGGGTTGTTCCTAATTCTCTATATCTCCATTTATAAAACACATGTTCTCATTAATTAATGATGCGTCCTTTTTATAGAGATTAGAATATAGACATTAAAATTATCAAAACCGTCAGTTTTACTTAAAGTAATTGACTTTATTTCTCACGTGCCTATCAACCTCATTGTTGATAGCATCTTCCCATATACACATTATATGGATAACATTGATTATTTCAACATCGTCGATTCACCTTCACTCATGAAGGTCAAGGGACAAAGGAAGTTTCATTACTTACCCTTTTACCATGCCGATGAACTTCATCTTACTTAAAAGATTCACTTTCCGCATTTTTCCAGCACCGTTTGAGTGTTCACTTGTCTTGGGTAGCGTAATGCTTTGAACCCTCAACGTATTGATCACACTCGCCAGACGTTAGAGTTTTTACGGTAAAGCTTCTCTTTTAGAAAATATGCTTCTCGGACATGGAACTCTATATGCACCTTAAAGTCATCTGACTTATGCACTAGAAATCGATCAGCACTATATTTTGTGCTTATCCGATGAACACACAATCTACCATTTTTGATCCTATCCAAATCCTTCAAGGAACAAGATTGAGACCTTTCTTAGGTAGCACCAAACTTTCACGAACTTATAGTCAGGCACCATGCCTTCTATAATTCTGACTGTTTGGTCCAACTTCCTAAGCGATAGTTTGTTCAACACATAGCTTGCGGAAACCTCACTTCCCGTACAAATTCAGAGTTTAATCCTGAACTTATCAACATGATAATCATCGTTTAAGAACTACATTTTGCTCAAGAGCATAATAAGTCGTTCTTTAACGATTGGTGTCATTCCATCAACACAATTATGTGAACGGTGTCTCATATTCACCGTTTCAATCACACTGATCATGTATTCATATCCATGTGAATATAACATTTCGGAACTAGTTAGACAATATCTAACACTTCCAAAAATAGTCTATCATTTAATGATTAACACTTAATCATTGGATTAAAGTTGGTAGATTAACACAACAGAACACCCATGATTAAACATGTTTTCTGACAAGCCTTAATCCTCAACAATAGAATTCACGTATTCATTCTTACTTGAATGAATATCTCGACTGATTTATCTTTACTTCTCATCAAGTAGACATATCAGTGTTTAATACATCCATCAATAAATTGAGAAAATATCTTTTAAACCCTTCTTGGTTTTGCACTCATCTCAAATGCATCGAACCATTTGGTTATGTACTCCGTTCGAAAACTTCGAACTGAAGACTTAGCAATACATTGCTTCAAACACAAACTCATATTTGTGTTTCAATTTAAATAATAGATTTAGAAAAATAAAACATTTAAGCTTTTATATTTTCATCACCTACTATTTCATGTCAAATCAGTGACTTGGTTGAATAATTCAACATGTCATTATTGACCACAAGAGTATCGACTAAAATGCTCATTTTGAACAAATAGTCACTAATGTATTGCCACAAACAAACAAGTTTATCACAATTTGATCCTAGTGTTTTGGCTACCGAAAGGCTACTGCCCTTTAGGTTTCAAAACCACTAGTCATGATTCAGATGTGTATGCTTGCACTTGTTAGTGGGTTTCCAAACGTTTAAAACGTTTCCACACATTAACGCCCCCACAGTTCGTGCATTCACTTTTGTCCTCACTCAGAACGTGCACACTGTTATAGAGAAAGTTAATCGATTTCAATGTGGTAAATGAAACGATATCATTTATTTCAGTCGTTTTAAGTCCATACCACTGAACCGTTAGGTTTTCTCCCACTCGCCCATAGGCGCTTTTGGGTACGTTTAGATTCTCGATCTACATGATCGACGGGTTACCCCACATTTGTGGGACCCTCGGGGTTCTCCCCCAATAATAGTTGTTGGCCCGTGTGCTAACCTTAGAGGGGGGGAGGGGTGAATAAGGTTTTGGCGCTTTTCGCCTAATTAAAAATCTAATGGCAACTAACAACCCAACTAATGCAATTTTAAGCTTAAGCGTATTAATAAAGTTAATGGAATGAAATAAATACTAAACGCAAGCAAGATAGTAAGCAAAAGTATAAGTTGCGGAAAGTAAAAGTAAAGGGAAAGAAAATGACACCGTAGTTTATAGAGGTTCGGCAAACGGCCTACGTCCTCTCCTCGGTACTACCGAGTATTTCACTATAAATAATTTTCCCGGATATTACAATCCTAACGAGCTAATCGACCGATTAAGCTCCCCCTCACTTTATGAGTGTCCCGAAATGAAAAGACCTAGAGCTTTTAAGCAACTCGCTTACAAAGCCTCTACCCGATCACTCGCTCACAAAAAATGAGTTTATAAAACACTCGATACAATTTTGTTACAAAAATGTAACTACACTCACTATTCTATTTGCTTCTAAATAAGCTAATTGGTGAGTCTTGGTTGTTGATCGAGCTTGAGTCGCTTTCTTCTTTGATTTCCTCTTTTTCGAATATTTTCACCAAAATGGTGATAAATTGGGTTTTTATTGAAAGAGGTATTTGGATGATTGATTGGTGTTGTAATTGGTGATTTAGGAGAGATATTGGGGTGGTTTATATAACAGCAAAGTCTGTTTTTTTGGGTTATGACCGTTGAAAGGTTTTAACAGCTATTTTCCAGAAATTGCTGAAAAGCTGTTTTCGAAAACTGCAGAAAACGATCGGTCGTTTTCTACAGTCGATCGGTCGTTTTACAGAAAACGATCGGTCGTTTTCTGAAAACGATCGGTCGTTTTCTGAAAACGATCGGTCGTTTTTATACTGGACTCACTGGAAGAAATTGGATCAAAAACGATCGGTCGTTTTTGTCCAGTCGATCGGTCGACTGTAATCCTGGTCCCGTAAATCTTCGAAAGCTCATAACTCCTTCGTTTTAGCTCCGATTTTGGTTCCGCTTGAACCTATGGCTTCGTTATCGAATGCTCTATCATTTAAAGACCTGAAATATACGTTTTCTATTTTTGGACAAGACAAGAGTTATATCATCGAAATCGTAAAATCATTAAACGCATAATCAAAGTAATAATCAAAATCATTATTGAACTCTATGTTCAACAATCTCCCCCATTTTGATTATGACAAACTAATGATGATTTTACAAGAAAAATATCTCCTCCATTTAAATAAAGCGCATTTCCTCGAAATATATCATTTTTCTCCCCCTTTGGCATTATCAAAATGCAATCAAAAAATAAAATATGGGGTTATGTGAAGGGTTTTTAAAGAAAAAACCAAACATGAAAAATATAATTATGATGCATATACCCGACCCAACTAATCACATATATGTAGATATTATAGATTAGAGTATACCGAATATGTGATGTGGAGTCGAGTCCGCTCGCTAATGGCATTTGCATTGAGCGTTGCCGATTCCTAATAGGTGGTACCACTTGTTGGTATGCCTTCCACCTTTGTCGATCAACGGCACTTCATCCTTGATGGTGGAGTCGATCTTCTTGACTTCCACGGCTTTTGTCGGCGTTGCCAACCATTTGTTGATTTTCTCCTTTTGGATGGAGATACCTACAACACAAATTTTGTCCTTTGGTACCCAATTTCTTTTGGGTCCGACATTGTTAGTGGCTCGGGTCTTAACTACCCATTTCAAATCGCTTCTACTAACATGGAAACGATAAGGGCATCTAGAAGAATTATGCTCATTTCTACTACAATGCACACAATGCTTAGACTTTTTAGTATAACGATAGTTATACGTAGTTTTGGAAAGGTTTTTCGGAGCATCCGATTTGGTTTGAAAACCTACACCTTTCCTATCATTAAAAGATTTTTGAAAAATCTTGGAAGTGCTCCTTTTGGTAAAAACAACCTCTTGTTTAGGCGGAGTAGGAGTTTTAGAAATGTTAGAGGCTTTAACGAAGCGGGGTTTGTTAGAAGTAGAACCAATGCAATCAAAACCTAAACCGCTCTTATCATTAACATCTTTTTGACAACTCAAAATGTTATCTAAAACGGTTTTACCTTTAGAAAACTTTGAAATTGTTAAATCGAGTTTTTCAATGGAAATGACAAGCTCATTGTTTTTAGTTTTCAATGATTCATTCTCGGTTTCTAAAACCTTGACCTTGTCATTTAAGCTAAAAGCATGAGAACTCAAAACCTTGTTTTTGCTTTTAACTTTATCGAAAGCATCTTTTAACTCTTCAAAATTTTCTAATAGATCACAATCTAAAGAAGATGGTTTTGAAAGAGTTTTAGTAAGTCTAGAGACTTCATTTTTAAGAAAATTGATCTCGGTTTGTAAAGACTTATTATGAATGACGAGATCATTGGTTTTTTCTTTCAAGTCTTCCTTTTCGTCATCTATATCACTTAAAGAAAATGACGATGTTGGAATAGACTCATTTTCAATTTTATCTCTTTTTAAAGATCTTATTTCTTCATTGAGAGAAGAATTTATCTTTTTAAGAGATTTGACCTTCTCTACAAGCTTAGGAAATTTTTCGGAATAAATTCCACACATATGAATAAGTTCATCATGAGAGAATTCTTTTACCTCATCGTTGTCACTTTCGCTTGAGTGGTCACATTCGCTTGAAGACGATTGGTTAGGCTCATTGTTGTCTTCCATGGCCATATAGCAACCAAGATGCGCGACTTCATCTTGGTCGGAGCTATCGCTAGAGCTTGAAGCGGATATCTTCTTCTTGCCTTTGCTCTTGCGATTTATGACGCAATCTCTCGCCATGTGTCCTTCCTTGCCACAAGTATAGCAAACAAAATCGTTAGAATAAATTGAATTATTTGACGATTTACCTTTATGTTTGCGGTGGTCTTTTAGCTTGAGTATTTCTTTGACGATTCGAATGATTTGCCTAGAATTTTCGTCGTCATTGGATAGCTCATTTCTTTCGTCACAAGTGGTTCCTTTGAAAGCTATCTCCCTCTTTTTCGAGATTGGCTTGTGACTATTGAGGGTAATTTCGTGAGTGAGGAGTGAACCCGTCAATGCATCAAGAGAGTATGTGTTCATGTCGTGCGCCTCTTGAATTGCGGTGACCTTTGGTTCCCATTCCTTCGGTAAGCTCCGAATCACCTTAGAAACCATTTCCTTACATGACAAACACTTACCAAGAGACATTAATCCGTTAGTAATAGTGGTAAATCTAGCAAGCATATCGGAAATAGTTTCTCCCTCGCTCATCTTAAAGAGTTCGTAGTCATGAACTAAAAGTTGGAGTTTGCAATCCTTAACTTGGTTAGTTCCCTCGTGCATAACTATTAACTTATCCCACATACCCTTAGCGGTTTTACAAGCGGAAATCTTGTTGTACTCGTTAGGAGAAACGGCACAAACAATAGCATACATCGCTTTGGCGTTTGTAGAGTAGGCTTCTAGTTGAGCGTTATCTAGGTCCTCTACGGGGATTGGGTTCTCGCTATTTTCGGATGTAGGTGCGGAATATCCTACTTTTATAGTCATCCAAAGTCTAACATTATAGCTTTGGAGAAACATGCTCATCCTATCCTTCCAATATGAAAAATTTAGTCCATCAAAATATGGAGGTGTATTGGGTGATGAAGCTATGCCGGATGCGAAATTAAGTATATTAGCCATCGGGATCTTAACTCTAGAATCGTTAGATTCCTATATGCAAGAGCCTCGGCTCTGATACCAATTGTTGGCCCGCGTGCGGCTAACCTTAGAGGGGGGGTGAATAAGGTTTTGGCGCTTTTCGCCTAATTAAACTAAGTGCAACTAGCAACCCAACTTTTTTGCTATTCTAAGCTTAGGCGTTTGATAATATTAATGACAAGCTATAATTCATAAACGCAAGCAAGAAAATAAGCAATTGTAAAGGTTGCGGAAAGTAAAAGTAAAGGGAAAGAAAATGACACCGTAGTTTATAGAGGTTCGGCAAACGGCCTACGTCCTCTCCTCGGTACTACCGAGTATTTCACTATAAATAATTTTCCCGGATATTACAATCCTAACGAGCTAATCGACCGATTAAGCTCCCCCTCACTTTATGAGTGTCCCGAAATGAAAAGACCTAGAGCTTTTAAGCAACTCGCTTACAAAGCCTCTACCCGATCACTCGCTCACAAAAAATGAGTTTATAAAACACTCGATACAATTTTGTTACAAAAATGTAACTACACTCACTATTCTATTTGCTTCTAAATAAGCTAATTGGTGAGTCTTGGTTGTTGATCGAGCTTGAGTCGCTTTCTTCTTTGATTTCCTCTTTTTCGAATATTTTCACCAAAATGGTGATAAATTGGGTTTTTATTGAAAGAGGTATTTGGATGATTGATTGGTGTTGTAATTGCTGATTTAGGAGAGATATTGGGGTGGTTTATATAACAGCAAAGTCTGTTTTTTTGGGTTATGACCGTTGAAAGGTTTTAACAGCTATTTTCCAGAAATTGCTGAAAAGCTGTTTTCGAAAACTGCAGAAAACGATCGGTCGTTTTCTACAGTCGATCGGTCGTTTTACAGAAAACGATCGGTCGTTTTCTGAAAACGATCGGTCGTTTTTATACTGGACTCACTGGAAGAAATTGGATCAAAAACGATCGGTCGTTTTTGTCCAGTCGATCGGTCGACTGTAATCCTGGTCCCGTAAATCTTCGAAAGCTCATAACTCCTTCGTTTTAGCTCCGATTTTGGTTCCGCTTGAACCTATGGCTTCGTTATCGAATGCTCTATCATTTAAAGACCTGAAATATACGTTTTCTATTTTTGGACAAGACAAGAGTTATATCATCGAAATCGTAAAATCATTAAACGCATAATCAAAGTAATAATCAAAATCATTATTGAACTCTATGTTCAACAATAGTAATATAATATTACTAAATTATTATTCTCAATAATAGCAAGCTCAACATATTCACAATATGTTTTACTAACAAATTAATAATATGTTATTTCAACAAATTATTAAATGTTTTTCCAACAAATAAATAAGATGTTAATTTCAACAAATAATAAATTAGCCGATATTTGTTTATTATTAAAATAAAACTCAACGGCCATTTATAATTTGTTTAATCATCAAATTATTTGCTCTTGGATGAACAAAGTTGGTTATTAAATAACCTTTCATCCAAATAAGTAACCGACTCGTCATTGCAATTCATAGTTAGCTAATAAAGCTCTCCATAAATGTCAACAATAACTGTCGTTACAATAATTTATAACTCTCCAAATTAAATTGCGATTAATCACAATTAATAATAAGTTATAAATACTCGTCATTAATCTCATTAATGATTACCGTTACAAATTTTGTAACCCTCCAAATTAAATTGCAATAAATCACAATTAATAAGGACACCAACCATTATATCACCACATTAGTGTTTTTTTAATAATGGTGATTTCGAATTTGTAACCTCCGTCATTAATATGCACTCATGCAAAATTAATAGGAGTTACACCGGCATCCACAATGTTCTGGTCAGTTCCAGCACCCACTGTATTCCGGACATTTCCCGCAGGAAACTGTTTGTTATCTCAAATAACAAACACGCACAATCTAATTTCGAAAAATGAAACTAAAACTCCTCATTCGCAAACACCAAATTTCTATAACCACGCATGGTTTCAAGAAACCGATTTTGCAAGAGTATTCTAGTTCATTCCCGAAAAAGATTATCAAATTCTGAAAGATTTATTCAGCCGTAAACACCAGATAAATCTGATTTTACACAGAACAATCTCAGAATTCAACCAGTTCTGTCGTAAGCCCCAAATTCTGAAAAATCAGAAAATGGTTTTACAAGAACTATTTCGAAATCAGTTCTGTCGTAATCCCCAATTTAATTGCTCTTACTAGAACTGTTTCGAATAATCACCAATGCTCCAATTCCATGGTAGAGATCCATGTCTACACAAATACTCATTGAAAATTGTTAGTATTTTATTAACATGAAAACAATAAACATGTATAAAATTCACTAACAATATAATGTAACGAGATTACTCATAATATGAAATGATAATAAATCCATTCATTACTAAATTACTCACATGACTTATTATAGTAATAGTCCAAAAAAAAAACGTTCTAAAGACAGTTTGAAACTCAAAAGCACATTAAATCAAAATATAGCTTATGCGTTTCAAATACCACAGAAATTAACCAGGCAGTTTCAATTCGCTTGGCAAAGTTGGAATTGGAAGAAGAATCTAAGGTTGATGAAGCTCGAACAACAGCACGTGTTGGTTTATTAATATTATTATTAATAATATTAGAGTAAAACAATATAATTCGATTCTGTTTCATGGAACAAGTACCATACATCATCATCTTAATAATATCTCTTCTTTCTCTTTACACTGCTACTACTCAATATACCTCTCCTCCTTTTTAAAAAGGGTTATTTATAATTTCTGTACCAGTAGATTATACAAATCCTCGAAATGGACTAATAATCCATAATCATACATATATTCGTCCACATGTATATAAAAACACGCATATAAATTCCTGAACAAAATACTATCTCAACATTCAAGTACACAAAATTCATACCATGTATAAAAACAACAAAAAACATGCAAAGCTCAATACATATATTTTATTATAAAATATATCTAAAAATGCTTGTATACAAATATACACAAAATGCATACGCACTACAAATAATGAACCCATTCAAATTGGAATTCAAGCCATGACCCAATTTTACATGCATTTTATTTAATGCAAATACATACAACAACACCAACCATAACAAATGGTACAAATTTAATTTTACACATAGAATCAACTCACATGCATATATCTTATGAAAACAATGCACATATTAACCAATAATCATGCAGACGGTTTCAACCTAAAGAATGGATTTTTCATAAAAATCCCAAATACAGTAGAAACTCTATAAAATAATACACTTGGGACCACCAAAATTTATTAATTAAAAGAGTTATTAATTAATCGATAAATTAATAATTATTAATTTATATTAATTAATATTTTATTAATTTATAGTAAAATACTTAGTTTACAAACACATTTCAAGCTTCCACTTAAAGCGGCAATCACATTGAACAATTTCTTGTTGAGCTATGAGAAAACAACACCAGAAGTTCTTACCATGCTAAGGAAAATTAGAGACGAGATTCAAGGGGAAATTGATTTCAACAAAAAACAAAAGACAATTGAGTCATTTTTCAAGAAACTTTCGTAAATCATTCATGTAATATGCTATATATAAGGAATTATTAATTTATATTTTATATGGGGTCTAAAGAAATTATCAAAAATGTATTATCTTATAATTTTAGCGAATTATTAATTTAGCACCCTATCCCCGAGTCGGGACCGGCCAAAAATATTATCTTAAAGAGTTTATTAAATAATCGAGTATTAATTTATCGAGTTTCTACTGTAACATAAACCAAAGGAAAAACGCGTTTAACATTTCAAATGGAAAAAATCAATTTCTTAAAAACAATGTTTGTTAGAAAAAGATTTTCCAAAGAACCGTTTTCGAAACGGAAATAATTTTCTGTTTATCCAAACACCAAAATTATTGTATTAACGTACGAAACATAAAAATATCGTTTAAGATTGTTGGGTACGTTGTAAATAAACACAATAATTTCTACGGAAAAGAAATGGACAAATAAACAGAAAATGGTTTCCTCAAATATATAATTATCAAATACAAGATTTAACATAAAATGATGTAAATGATACCGAAATGAACTAAAGTCCGAGATGAGGTAACTGCAAGCAGTTTCCCTTAAACGATATTTGCCCCGCCACCTCTGCTTCTGGCTAAATGGGGCACTTCGTTCCCAAGGTACAACGTTTATCACATGTGACTCGGCGGAAACGGCACCGAGCCACGGTCGGGCCGTTGGTGGTGCGGTACTCTCTCTATATGTATGCATGTGTATGTGTGCATGTATATATGACATGTATGAAACTTGTCTTGAAAAGTGTCCCCAAAAATGGACCAAGACCATCTTTTTTAAACCTTTTTTTTTTGTAACTCATTTTACAATTAAAGACACATAAATGGGGAGAATAAATGGTTTTTTGTAACCACTGAATTAAAAGAGCATTCACTCAAATAAAACCACAAGTTTTTCCAACAAATTTAAGTTTTTCGAAAGAACGTCGGCAACAAACAGAAATAGATAGGCGTCAACTCGCCTATACTTTCACCATTCACTTGGATAGAGAAATTTACAGTCTTGACGCATTCCATAGTTCATGCGACCCACTGGTGTGCAAAGCCCATCCGAAGCAACACGTTTCCAGAAAACTCCAACTTACTCGGTCATAGGCCTTGTTCAGGTCAATTTTCACAGCCATGTTCTGTTTTTTTCCTGTTTTCATTTTTCATATTGTGTTAAAGGATTCATAGGCCAGAATAATATTATTCTGAATCTGCCTTCCTTTAAGGAACGCAGACTGTTCTGGGGAAATAAGATCATTCACAAAAGGTCTTAAGCGTGTCGCCAAAATTTTCGAGATGACCTTGTAGCAGCAGTTACACAAGCTAATCGGCTGGAAGTCCGATACCTGTTCTGGACATCTTTTCTTTGGGATAAGGATTATATTAGCTTTATTCCATCGTCTATGCTTGTCTTTGAGATATTATCATCGTTTTTCTTTATTCAAAGAAACTTTACGATTCAAGAATCAAGCACCTTATATGGATGGTAAGTTAAAGTTCGGTTTGTCGATACATGTTCCAAAGGTCCCTGACAACTTTTCTTTTGTGGGAAAAGAAAAAGAAAGTTCAGGATCCAAACACCTTCTGCTAACATTTTTTGAAGAAAAAAAAGCTATTGGGATTCACCATTCCTACAAACGTGCTATACATTTTTTACTTGGGAAATTACTCATTTCTACTTGAGCTACACAACTACACTCATGTAGTTCTGTTGAACGTAATGCAAAGGCCGGCCTTTACTGGATTGAGTAGTGTCAAATCTGTACGTAATGAAGTCGACAATCATGTGCATGTGGAAAACTCTTGAACTTACTTAAAATCATAAGTAAACCATGTATTACAGGAACTTTTAGAAGAAAATGAAGTTCACAAGTGTGGTTTGGTTTAGTTTGGTTCTTTATATGAACATGAGTGGAACTGGCTAAAAACTTTTCAATTCAATTTGGCTTCGACGAAACTAATAATCAAATGAACCAAACAAAATCAACCTAAACCAAACCGAATCGGGTTGAAATAGAAGTTAACTGTGTTCTTGGCACTTCGTATAACAAAAAAAAAAGACTAAACATAAAATTATAGTAGTATCTAGAACTATTATGTGTTCCTCGCACTTCATATAACATATAAGTCATAATTTGTAAAATTAGAAATATATAAAAAGTATGTTTTGCATAAAATTAAATCTGAATTTATGTTTTTAATTATATATATATAAAAAATATTATTGATCAGTTTGGTTTGGCTTCAAAAATATATTCTTGAACCAAATCAAACAGTCGATGATTGACTCGATTATGTTTGGTTGGTTACACCGGTTAAGTTCAGTTTGTGACTAAGTTCACAAATTTACATAAACTAAAAGACTCAATTATTAGGAAAAGCAACTGTTGTCAGGGAAAACGAGAGTGGAAAATGAAACCGAGAAGGAAAACATGAAAAGATAAAAAATTCTATAATTTACACGTGACGCAACTATCGTGTAAAAACACTTCTAAATTGACAAGATAATTATTAGGAAAAACAACATTTGTTGGTACAGAAAACCGGAAGCGTAAAACGAAAAAAAAAAGAAGAAGAAGATAAAAACTAAATAATATAGACGTGGTAAACTGTGGTAAATAGTAAAAACATTTAAAAGACTTCTAAATTTAACAGTCATAATTAATTACTGATAGTCTTTGCCCGCCGTCACTGCAACACACACACACTCTCTCTCTCTCTCTCTCTCTCTCTCTCTATATATATATATATGTGTATGTATGTACATATAGGTCATAAATCTCTTATCAGAATTAAACCCAGGTCCCTTTTTTTATTTATTATTCTTACCCATTATTTTCATTCAGTTTATTTTCCAGAGCTTCTGTTTTCCATTATTTTAGCTGACCCTTTTTCTGTTAATTGTTCATAAATACTTTTATTTCTATTAAACTTATGATTAATCTGATTTTCCAATAAAAGAAATAAACTTTTCCAAATACCCAAAATAATAGTAGCTCCTTTCACTCTTTTTTTATCACTCCAAATATTCAAATTAGCAGTTTCTATAATTTGTTTCTTTATAGTTCAGTAATTTATATTGAAGCTAGGCCTATTCAATTTTTCCAATTAAAAATAAAACCTTTTTTTCAAATAACTAAAAAGATTGTTTCTTTAACTCATATGCTTATTTTGCCCAATCCACAAATTTACAGTTTTCATAGCTTATTTTTGTACCTTCTTAGCTGCCATTTATTTGTTAATTAATTATAATCTCACATTGCTATGAAACATAGAATTAGTGCCCTTATCAAATTAAACACCCTTTTCGAAATTCCTAAAAAGATTGCTTCTTTTACTTATGACACTCACCCTATAAATCCTCCTATTTTTAATTTTTTCCAATTTATTACCCACTTTTCGTCGTGCGCAACAGCCCCTTTAAGTGAAACCCGAGAAGAAAAAGCATTTGCAAAAAACTCAGCCGATGTTTTTCGAGAATGGGGTTGTACAAATGCAGATATATCGAAAATATACCATCGTCGCCCTTCGTTACGTAACAATGTTGATTTACCAAACCTTCAATATAAACTAAATTTGCTTAGGGAGTTAGGTATCACCTCGTCCGATCTTGTGAAGATAATAAACTGTCGGCCCCGTTTTCTTAGTAGTCGAATGAGTTGTTGTTTGGATGGTCGGTTGGTTTATTTAGAGGATTTTTTCGGGTCGAGAGAAACCCTTTTAAAAGCCATTGTGCGTAATCCTTCGCTTTTGACATACGATTTCCACCAAACGATAAAACCTGTCATACAGAAATATTATTCGATGGGCCTTAGTCGAGGGGACTTGATTCATATGATTCTGTCTCGACCCACGTTGATTCCGAGGTCGAATTTTAGCGACGAAAAATTGGAGTATATTAGAAAAACCGGGGTCTCAAAGGATTCAAAGATGTATAAATACGTAGTCGGCCTTTTCGCAATCTCGAGGATCGAGACGATTCGTACTAAAGTGGCAAATCTCGAAAAGTATGGTGTTTCAGAGGATGAGGTTTTGCGTCTTTTTGGGCGTTCGCCTCTTACTTTAACGTTATCCACCGATAAAGTTCAGAGAAACATGACTTTCGCAATAAGTATGATGAAATTACCAGCGAGTTTGATCATTGAGCACCCTTTTCTGCTTTTGGTGAATTTAGAGGCGGTATTGAAACCCAGGATTATACTTGCGAATAAAATTAAAGAGATGAAGATTTTACCGCAGATCAAAGGGCCTGGTATGTTAACGGCTTTGAGAATGAAAGAGAAGCGGTTTCTTAAGGCTTTCATTAAGTGTCACCCTCAGGATGTTGCTGATGAATTAATGGCGTTTTACATAAGTGCAAAAGAGGTAAAGCGATTGGCAGAATCGTCAAAAAGGAATGTGCATAAGGGGTTCCCATTTTGAGAATTTATGCTTGCCAGGTGCTTGTTAACTTCTCATAGAAATTTTGTTATCAAGAAACTATATATCCTGAAGCTCCCATGAATTAGGGCTATATGGACTTGTATTCTTAATTACCTCGTCGCTATTTTACTCCCTTGAAATGCATATTGATTTTCCTACTTCCCTCTCTGGTTTTTATGGTGGTATTATCAGTGGCAATGGCTTTTTATTTAATCGTGCGTTACTAGTTTTACTTGTTATAATATGCAGGCTGTGAAGTTTTTCGATAAATTTGTGTTCTTATTTGCATATTGTTTCTTTTAGAAAGAGTTAATGTTTGGCAATTGGACATATGCCTCAATCAGCCTTTGTTTTTGACTTGTGAGCTTAAAGAGTAATTAGAAGACCAAAGTAAAATCTTAGAGTCATCACCTTGAAAAAGAAGTAATTCCTTGGCTTGACACACTATTGGATAAATGCATATGCCTATTACATGTAGAACTAGAGTAAACAAAATTGAGGACTCGGTAGACCAATTAAGGTCTTGTTTGGTTGCAACTTTTAAGCTTAACTTCTTTTCTTTTTAACTTCAAATCTGGATAGTATGTGGTTGGACCAGCCTAATAGCTGCGATAACCTGTTTTCCTGGCATGGAAAAGCTAGACGCTGGATGACATTGGCTATTTTGTCAACCTCAAAAGTCAAAAGATCCAGTTTATTTGCTTGAAAGCTGAAGTTATTAAGTCGTCGTTATAACTCGTTAACTTGAGTATGCTGCTGAATTTCCTGGTGTTTGGTTCCAACTTGGCTTTTAAGCTTTTGTTTTTCCATATATTGGAGAGATTCGAATGAGTAAGGGAACACTGTCTGTTCATGATGGAGATGATCTTTCGTGTCCGACTTGGTTCTTCCTCGGTTAATATGCAGATATAGGTCAATAAGCAATCCCCTTTTACATTTAGATAGGATACTCTTTTGTCATGATTCTGGAAATCCTGAAGAATATATTGATGAAGAATCATGCCAAAGATTCTTAGTGTCAAACAACTTATCATATATTGATGAAGCTTTTGCTGAGAATTTTCTTTTGTCAAGCAAAAGGTAAAAAACTAAAAATGCCTTGTATGATAAGTTATGCGTCTTCCTAGCAATATCTTTTTTTTTCTAGTCAATACACTTTGTAGTTATTTGTCGAATTAATTACGACTTTATGAGGATTAGTAATGTATCTCTTTACATTCTTACTAAACATCAGCACCCTCGTAGACGCTAAAAGCATATTATACCATGTACCTTGATTGTTTACGCTTGTTTTCGGCTCAGCACACTCTACTGAAGATTGCATTGTGTTCCCTATATTATGCCAGTTCAGAGCAGCTCCTACATAGGTGAAAAGAGTTTAAAGCGAAAGATAACCAAACCTTGTATCAAATATGTCAAAGATATATGCTCAACAAGAAGGTGCAGATGAAGACAAGAAACAAAGCAAGCACGTGGATAAACTAATTTTATGTCATTGAGCTTTATATGAGTTTCTAGCAGTCAAATCTTGTTTTTCTCCCAACCATTTTTTTGTCAGCAGTTGAACAGTTTATATGTTACAGCTAAGTCGGTGAATGTGCTGAATTTCATTAGGCTTGAAGTTGAAATCAGGTAGTCTTATGGACCCATTGAAATTCTTACTTCATTACGTCTATATTATATATCCGATTTCTCCGGGTTTAATCTTGTAATCTTGGAGACATGTAGAGAGACGACCCAAACTCAGCAAAAAATTGCTTTGAGTTGAAAGTTTTGATTGCTTCCTAACCAACTTGATTTTCTTGTCTTGAAAATTTTTCATCTTGTTATCTATTTGAAAAGTTTTGTTATCTAAATATTTTAGGAAATTTTGTTTTCATCATGTTTGTATTTCAAACACAGAAGATTTGCGGAATCTTTTACATTATTAAATTGATTTTGCAGCAAAAAATCCAGCGCTATCATTTGCTCAGGAGTAATGGCGTTGAGAACCTGAAAATCCATTGTTTGATACGTTAAAGTATTTTCATTGCAGTGTGTACGTTAACCTGTTCTTTTGCTATTTTTAACATAACAAAATTGCATTGCATTTGGTTGATGGTTTTCAAACTGGGACTGCTTGTATTTTTCTGCCCGAAGAAGCTAGAATTTTGAAGCTACAGAACCGAGACTTCTCTTGCAACAACTTGCTGGGGATTTTGATACAAAAGAATATATGGAATTTATCAATTGGGGACCAATGTCATGAGCTAACTCAAGTTTTAAACACGTACATAAATAAGCTACCACATAAGTACTTATTAATCTCATCAGAGAATAAAACCGGAAAACGCAATCCTTCTTGTTGCAAGTATAAGTTTTAAGGAGAAGATTTCTTCGAAGCGGAAAAGAGACCAAAAAATATATAGCCACTGTTTTCTGCGTATGCTTCTGTGTGCTAAATTTATTCGAAATTTATCCATACATCCAAATGGGCGATACTGGACCACTGGTAATCATACAAACAATTGAAGTTTTGCAAGTAATTAACCAGTTGCCATACTCAGGAAGCTTGTCAATAGAGTAATTTATCGCTACGATCCTTAACAAAAGGTTTTTTATAGAAATGAGTGTCATTTTTTTCAAAACAGATATTACAGTTTGTTGGTTGGGATCCCAACAGCTCTGGATCTCTTCTTCTAAATACGAGAAAGTTGTTTAACTGCCTCTTCGGACAAATGGCGGGGCGGACACAGCCACAACCCTCCATGAACCGCAATTGTCCCGCCATCTGTGTATTTCCCTACAATTGTTTTATAGGAAATAAATAAAATATTTTCCTAATCTTTAGTCGTTGGTTATGTATCTATTATACAGTGTTGTAAAAAATTAGACCCCTCTTATACGTAGTCTTGTTGTGAAAAGTTGATCATCATTTAGTGACCTTTATGTTCTCATAGAATGGATATATGTCCTCCATCAAAATTTATTGAATACTCATATTTGGAAATAGGTGAATAGGAAGCCAAAGGTAAAAGGAATTCTGTTTTGAATTAGAAACTACAGCACTTCATTCTTGGCAATAACACTTGGTAGTAGAATAACATTCATTTAAAACCAATGTTTTAAAAAGCACACCTCGTAGTAAAAAGTCTCGATTCAAAACTTAAATAAAACTTAAAAACTCGCTTTTCCGTTTTTCATACCGCTGAAAGCTTATTCTTTTCACGCTTTTAGCATGTCTTGCAAAAACGCTTTAGCTAAACTGCTCAACAAAAGGCTGATGATTTAACATTCTGAACAAAAAGCAGGGAAACTAGGTGTTACCAAGTATTATGGAACTTGTAAATTAGTCTCAGCCTCATATTGGGATCGAATCCTCCTAATTTTGCCTCAAATTATATAACTTTTATGACTTAATAAAAACGTCGATAACATTGTGAAATATATTTTAACAAATTTAATATATATTCAAGTTTTTTTTACTCCATATAATTACATTTCAGTTATATATAGAAATTATACATTTTTTCCTTTTTTTTTAATCTAAATTACTTAATTGGTTTATAATAAATAATTATTGAAACAATTAATGTACTGTATATCTCTTAATATGAGTTTTGAACCAAAAATCCCATTTATTTACTTTCCAAACTGAATTAGCAAAATGGGTCAGAGAAGCGGATACAAATATGAAATAACGGTTTTTTTACAATTGTTTTATAACCAGGAAAGCTTATTTTCTTTCAACCTAAACTACTCATACAAGAACATAAATTATTTTTATCACAAGAATTTTGATTAGTGACAAAATTTAAAACTTGCGACTTCAACTAACAAAACAATGTAAGACGGAGGACAACTATATTAAGAACTAAACATAAGTAAATTGTTCAACATTGTGGTGAGAACACAATTAAAATTTGAAGTGGAGTACTTTAATAGGTAGGCACTCTTCAACGTAGTTCAACATTGTGAAAACAAAACAAAATTAGAAACTGAAAAAAATGGAGAAACTTTTATTGGTATGCACACTTCGCATCCAATTAAGGCAAAGAACAAGGACATAAATCGTTTTTGCCAGACAAATCCGAATACGAGTAATAACTCTACTAAAAAAACATAACATAGTCAACCGAGACAACTCATCGAGCAACTTTAGAGCTTAATTAGCGCGTTCACCCCTGATCCTCCTGGCAAGCTGCATGTCTTTGGACATGATGGTGACACGCTTAGCATGAATGGCGCAAAGGTTTGTGTCCTCAAAAAGGCCAACGAGATAAGCCTCAACAACCTCTTGCAGTGCCAACACAGCATGGCTCTGGAAACGCAGGTCGATCTCAAAAAAATAAAAAAATAAATCATTAGAATAGGGGGTAGCTAGTTGGTGATCTTAATTCTTAAACTTTACCATGTATTTGACTTAAATCAGTTGAAAATAACGATTTGAGTCATTTGACACTCCTTGTAAGAGAAAAACTCTCTTGTGAATTTGGTAGTCCTAATCCTGGCTTCATTAAAACTTGGCCTCACTAAACTAGACCAATAATATTCCCATACTTCTATAATTACCTATAGGAATGAAATGAAAAAATAGTAATTTATTGATGGACGAAGGAAACCCCCCATCATATGTTATATAACAATTTCACGAATATAATTTTTGGGACGTCCCGGATTCTGAAAAACCCAAGTTGTGAATATAATTAAATGAGTTTTAAATAAAAATGCAATAAAAAGAATTTCAATCAATTAAATTTATAATTATAGAACCAGATAGCTAGATAAGGTATGCCGATTACCACATTCGATAGATCTGTTGGCCTAAGGGTAGCCAACGATCTCCAGATGTGATAACACAAGAAAATAAGTTCAAGGAAAGCTATAAAATTCGGCATGACATTTGCGTTTCTATTTGTTTCCACAAAAATAAACATGTTCACAATACAATAAAGATAAACGTCGCCAACGCGATACAGAAAAACAAATATAGTTATGATACAATATCATCCATCCCCACTAATTATACAACAGATATGATCATAAAGTTTAAAACAAATAAAATGCGAATAAATACAAGTGCGATAACGACCACTAGGCTTGCTAAGAGAATAGTCTAACGTGCTCCCCGACAAGGGTATGCCAAATACTCACTAGCAAGCCACTCTAAGCATTTTCACGGCCTAAGTTTGCATATGTACATCGAAACGGAACAAAATGTACAGAAAACAAGTGAGGTAAGAAAACAATTTTCACTTTAAATAAATGGGCATATACACAACCTAGCAACTATATATATAACGAAATGCAATAAATAAGTATTATAACCAAATACAAATAATATCACCAGCCAACACATAAACTATCAATGATAATAACCGAAATCACTTCATCGCCACAACAAGAAATACCGTCATTAAGTACATGTCAAAGTTATCATCACTAATTCACAAGGCTAACATATAAAAGATATTTAATAACAAAACACACACTTCAACACACACTTTGGACGGAGCACCGCGTCACAGGATATCTTTGTGCAATGACACCCTCACCCATTTAGAGGGAACACGCGCCTAAAAGTCATTAATGTAATGTGTAAGTGAATATATGTGAAATAAACAATATAAGGTTATATTTGTAATTAGTAAGAACTATGGGGACAAGACTAGTAAAGTAAATAAACTAAAACTTAATCCTAGTATTAGATTATACACATACATAGGCACGAAGTCACACCCGCCACATACATGAATATATTTATTCAGAGAGATCGTCAGCGGAGAGAGAGATGACCATTCCAGCGACCAGATCTAGTATGTTTGGAAACCACAATGATCGTGGTGGGTTTCAGTTTTTATCAAGCAACAACGTTTTGGGATCGTTCGGAGTTCGATTTTCGCAATCAAATATATTTTCGCAATATATTTATCAAGATCTATCTGTGTAAGCTTGCTCATTTAATTTTCACTTCTATAAAAACCCAGTTTTAGTATTTTAATAATAATCCGAATTTATATAGGTTTTATTAATCCGTATATATTTTTAATTACATTCAAAGTTGTTACTGTTATTAGGCTGTCCAGATCTGATTTTGATTGATCGGTGGGTTTCGGCTCGAGTTTGGGATATTTTTATAAACGAGCTCTCGTTTGTAGGGAAAATAAACTTTAAGTGACTTAATTGTTTTATTTGTTGACTTGTGTGATTATTGCCCCAGTAATTAAAACAATAATCATTAGAGCAATAATCACACAAGTCAAGGAATAAAACAATCAGGTCGCTTAAATTTTAGATTGGTTTCTTTCCACTTACCGAAACAAACGAGACCTCGTTTATAAAAATATACCAAATCGAGCCGAAAACCAACTAATCAATCAAAATCAGATCAGGACAGGCTAGTAACAGACCTTAAACAGCCCTAGACGTAATTAAAAAGAGCTACGGATTAATAAAAGCTATATAAATTCGGATTATTATTAAAATCATAAAACTGGGTTTTTATAGAAGTGAAAATTAAACGAGCAGACTTACACAGGTATCTCGACGAGTAAGTAAAGAAAATATATTTGATTGTGAAAATCGAACTCCGAACGAACTCCAAAACACTCAAAACGTCGTTGTTTGATAAAAACCGAAAACCCACCACGATCCTTGTGGTTTCCAAACAGACCAGATCAGGTCGCCAGACTGGTCAACACCGGTGAACTCTCTCTCTCTCCGCTCACTATCTCTCTCTAAATAAATATATATATATATATATATATATATATATATATATATATATATATGGCGGCTGTGTGTGAGTTCGGGCGTATGTATATACCATAGAATAGAGAATACAAGTATAATCTAATGCTAGGTTTAAATACAGGTTTAAGTTTTAGTTTATTTAATTTACTAGTCTAGTCCCCACAGTTCTTACTAATCACAAATATAACACAACATTGTTTATTTCACATATATTCACTTACGCAATACATTAATGTCACTTTTAAAAAATAATACAAATCAATAATAAATACCGAAATTTCCGGGTCGTTACAATTTTAAAAAACAAGAAAAAGTGTCATAACAACTCAAATAAAAAACCCTATCAACGCATTATTAAATAAAAGTAAAAAAATCTGAAGGTAGTAGTGACCTACAAAATACTGACATGTATAATGCCGCCAAATTAAAAAAAAAAACCGAAAAAAACTCAAGTTACCTTAAAGTCCTGAGCAATTTCACGAACAAGCCTCTGGAATGGAAGCTTCTTGATCAGAAGCTCATTACCTTTCTCGTACTTGCGGATTTCACTGCGCACAGTAAAAACTTTTAATATTGCTATACTTAAAATAAAAACAAAGAATTTAAAGGATCCTTTTTTAATCTCTTAAATATATCCATAAAGATGCACCAAATCTTATTCAGTTGTAAATCAACTCACCGAAGCGCAACAGTTCCAGGACGGTATCTGTGGCGCTTACGTGCAGCCTGAAATAGATTAACCCAGGACACATGTAAAAAAAAAGAAATTTAAAAAACACAACCATATAGAGCAACAAATAGATAAATACCTTAGGACCGAGGTGCTTCTTAGAAGTCTTCTCACACTTGATGCAACAAGTAGATACCTTGCCGGGTTGATATTGAGGACGCCCGCAAGTGGACTTACGAGCAGTTTGCTTGGTACGTGCCATCTGTTGGAGCCATAATAATTGTGTGTTTTTGTAGCACATAAGCAACAACTAAATAAGGATGTTTCACTTCTCAAAAATAAGGACGTACGTAAATATCACGTTTTAATTCAAACAAAATCCTATATCCTATAGCTAGCAAGCACCAAGGTATAGAATAACTGACCTGAAGCCTTGACCTTAGATCAAAAAGATCTTTGACTAATTAAACCTAACTCTAGAATTATAACATATATCGTTAAATTGAAGTTCAAACAAAAACCCTAACTCTCTCTTTTCTCAGGTGGCTCAGTAATTTGAATTAAATATAGGTAAGTTGGTTTTTATAGCGACTATGCTAGTCAACCAGACTTAGGGTTCCTATCGGACCGTACAGAGATGGCTTGTTTGTGTTTTATCTAACTTGATTTGATCGGTCAAGATATTTAATTGTAGGCTTAAATTGATTAAATGACTATTTTTTTTTACCTTAATTCATATTAACTTTATTGAATCACAAGCGCAAACCCTAATTTGAAAATATCATATAATCAATTGAAAAATAACCCTGCAATGCCTTTATAATCAAATCATGATAAATTCAAACAATTTGCACTTAATAAAGCTTAGTTGGAAAAACAAAAACACTATTGATAATGTAACGATCATAAACCAGAATATTCAAATCTGAAATATCGAACCCAAGAAATATGTTTCTACCAATCAAAGCTGACGTACCAACACTACATCAAGGATATTCCGATAAACCATAGAACAACCAAATTACAATAAAATAGAAAATATAAAGAACCCAGATCCATGATCCAATGAAAATTAACAAGGATGTAAACATTATGATTTTCAAAAGCTTAACTATGATCATAGCATGGTTCCATAGATTAAGCACCAGCCCTTCAAACAGAATGATTCATGACTAACTAAACCTAACTCTAGAATAAAATCAAAGTTCAAATAGCAAACCTTTTAACTCTTATGCTTTCTCCAAGGTGGCTGAGAATTTTAAATTCAATATGGATAAAAAAATTAATTATAGCAAACAAGCTGTTAGGGTGTCCTATCCAACGGTAGTGCATGGTATGGCTTGTTTGTGTTTTCTCTAACTTGATTCGAACGGTCCAGATGTAATGTCGAATGCTTTAGTTGAATTTGTAGATGTTGACAACATGAAGGATATTCCCATAAATCATATAAACAAACCAAATTTCAAGAATTTAGAAAATATAAAGAACCTGGATCCATGATCCATGATCCAATGAAATATAACAAAGATGTAAACACCATGATTTTTAAAAGCTTATTCTATGATCATAGCATAGATTGATTAATCAAGATTTTTTTGCACCAGCCTTAACCTTAAGTCAAATTGATTATATTGACTAAAAAAAACTACCCTTGAATCAAAACATATATCCTAAATCAAAGTTCGAATTGCAAACCTTTTAGATCTCAATTTCGCCAAGCTGGCAGAGAATATCGAATTCCATATGGATAAGTAGGCAATTATAGCAAACAAACCGTTAGGGTTCCCTATCCAACTGTAGTGAGATGGCTTGTTTGTGTTTCTCCAACTTGATTTGAACGGTCCAGATAAAATATGAAAGGCTTTGGTTGGATTCTTAGACGTTGACAACATCAAGGTTATTGCGATATTGCCACGAATCATATCAATCAACCAAATTACAAGAAAATAGAAGACACAATAAAGAACCCTTCATGAGCCAATGAAAAATAACAAGGATGTAAACATCATGATTTTCAAAAGTTTATTCTATGATCATAGCATGGATCAATGAATAAAAAATGTATGCCAGCATTAACCTTAAATCCGAATGATTAACGATTAATTAAACCTAAACGTAGATTCAAAACATATATCTGTAAATCAAAGTTCAAATTGCAAACCTTTTAATTCTCTCTACTTTCTCCAAGGTGGCTGAGAATATTGAATTCAATAGGGATAAATATGTATTTATAGCAAACAAATTATTAGGGTTCCCTATCTAACGGTACTGAGATGGCTTGTTTGTGTTTTGTCTAACTTGATTTGAACGGTCCAGATGTAATATAAAAGGCTTTAGTTGGATTTGCAGATGTTGACACTCAATTATTATTGGTCCAGAAGCTTAACAATGGATGATTCTGCAGATGATATTTTTATCATCTGAATCCTGCATATCAACCCGAAACAACTGCACTAACATAATTAAAACTGGGAAAACCTTAAATGGATTGAACAGCTCAAACATAACCCTCAAACATAACCCTGGAATGCCCTAAATTTATAATCAAATCACGATATATTTAAACAACAAAAACTTTAAAAAATAAACTACATTGAAATAACAACAGATACTTTTAATAGCATGGATCGATCAATGAATAAAAAAAATTATGACAGCCTTAACCTTAAATCAGAATGATTAACGACTAATTAAATATAACCGTACGTAGAATCAAAACATATATCTGTAAATCAAAGTTCAAATTGCAAACCTTTTAATTCTCTCTACTTTCTCCAAGGTGGCTGGGAATATTGAATTCACTATGGATAAGTAGGTATTTATATTTTATAGCAAACAAATTATTAGGGTTCCCTATCTAACGGTACTGAGATAGCTTGTTTGTGTTTCCTCTAACATGATTTGAATGGTCCAGATGAAATATGAAAGGCTTTCATTGGATTTGTAGATGTTAACACTCAATTGTTATTGGTCCAGAAGCTTAACAATGGATATTTCTGCAAATGAAATTTTTATTATTCGATCCTGCATATTAACCCGAAGCAACTGCAGTCTTTTATTTAAACAAGGAAAATCATAAACGGACTGAACTACTCAAATCATAACATGCGTCAATAATTGAATATTTGAATTGCAACAGAGAAACCTAATTTGGAAAAATTCATATAATCAGTTGAAACATAACTCTGCAATACCCTAAATTTATAATGAAATCACGATTAGTTTAAACTTACTAAAACTTTAAAAAACAATTAAAATGAAATAACAACAGACTCAAAATTGTAATGATCATGAACCAGGATATCAAAATCATGAATAAACTGGAGCCCAACCAAAGAACTTTGTGCACAAATGAAAAAGCAAAGCTCAAGCTCCAACACTATATCGAAAGCATCCATAAACCATAAATCAGAATGATTAACGACTAATTAAACCTAACTGCAGAATCAAAACATATATCTGTAAATCAAAGTTCAAATTGCAAACCTTTTAATTCTCTCTACTTTTTCCAAGGTGGCTGAGAATATTGGACTCAATATGGATAAGTAGGTATTTATAGCAAACAAATTATTATCTAACGGTACTGAGATGGCTTGTTTGTGTTTTCTCTAATGTGATTTGAACGGTCCTGATGTAATATGGAAGGCTTTAGTTGGATTTGTAGAGGTTAACACTCAATTGTTATTGGTCCAGAGAATAATTCTGCAGAAGATATTTTTATTATTCAAATCTTGGTTATCAATCCGAAGCAACTGCACTTTTTTAATTAAAACTGGGAAAACCATAAACCGATTGAACATTAACCCTCAAATCATAACATGTGTCGATAATTGAAAGATTGAATTACAAGCGCTAACCCTAAATTGGAAAAGATCATATAATCAGTTGAAACATAACCGTGCAATACCCTAAATTTATAATGAAATCACGATAAATTCAAACAACAAAACTTTAAAAGACAAACTACAATGAAATAACAACAGACACGCAATATTGTAATGATCATAAAAAAGGATATCAAAATCATGAATAAACTGGAGCCCAACCAAGAACTTTGTGCTTACAAATAAAAAAGCAAAAGCTCAAGCTCCAACACTATATCGAAAGCATCCGAGGATATTTCCATAAACCATATAAACAACCAAATTTCAACAAAATAGAAAAATGTAAAGACTTCAGATCAAAAATACATGGAAAAATAACAAAGATGTAATGATTAAAATTAAACCTTATCCTATCATCATAGGATGTATAAATAAATTAAAGATCTAACCACAAGCCTTAACCTTAAATCAAAAAGATCAGTAAATAATTAAACCAAGCTCAAGAAACAAACATTTTGTTTGATTAAAGTTCAAATTTCAAACCTTGACTCTCTCCAGTTTCTCCAAGGAGGCTGAGAATAATTAATTGAACATGGGCAAGTAGGTATTTATAGCAATCTCCATAAATATCAGAATAATTTCCAAAAAATTACTCAATTTCTTGCCCTTAACAGACTAAAGGTCACAGAAAACACCCTATATATAAACCCAAACAATGGTCTGGAAGCTAAGCAACCTCAAACTAGTCACAGAAAGTATATGCAGGCAAGAATAAAAGAAACTTAAAATTTATGCACGAACTTGCAAGATTAGAAGACTCAGAACATATAATGTAGATCTAGCCACCATTTGCAAGTCATCAACAGGAAAAGAGAAGAAAAAAAACATATGTCAAAAAAGATATTAAAGCATTTGCATACCCGGTTAACTTTTTCTAGTTTCCTGAGTTTCATTATGCAGGGCATGGATCCTATACTGTCTCTTCCCCTCCTTCACCTCTTCCGAACCAAAGCTCCAATTAGTTCGGAGGAAAAAGAGGATTTCTTAAATTCCTTTTCTAGAGTCAAAAGGGGGGACATTAAATCATTACACTGTGGCTCCTGGACATGATATGTGTACACCATCCAGACTATAAATGCTTCATAAAGCTTACCATAGATTGAGGTTATACGCCTAAGGGACAATGGATCTAGAGAACTATGCCAGATACATTTTTGACCGCCTTCATTTATAATACGATTTCCTTGACTTGAGAGCAAGTTTCTTACGTTTTTGGAAGGGGCAAATCTTCTCCGACAACAAAATGCATTTTTTTGTTTGCAATATTCAACCAACTACAAGAAGGTTGCTTTGTAGCCTCGTTCTCTTTCATTAGATTTGTTACCCTTTTCACCTCTTGCCATAGACCTGCCTCGGCATTTATATTAGGCAGTGCCACATATGTCCCTGAGTTCTTCTGGACTAATTCCATTAATTTTTTTGCAGCTAATTCCCCTATCTTTAAATTAGATTAAGTACAACGACCAGAAAGAAGGTAACCCAAACCCCCATATTCACTTCAAATGGCATCTCTAAAATCAACTCATAAGCCTGGTGCTTGAACTTAGAGGCAATTTAAACTTTGGCCATAGTTTCCAGGACAAAGTCTCGTTCACCAACCCTGAGTGGCCACAAGAAAACAAGCTAAGACTTTCTTGTAAATGCCATGATATGATATCATGAACTTTGAGGCAATCAAAGCATTGCATAAAGACATCTGCCACTCAAATCCAGTTTCAACAAAAACATACATGAATTTTATGAACAAGTTGAGTTGAGTGCCTCCTCCCCATTGCTATTTTAAGCATAACCTGTCATAGACAAAACATGTGTTTATATAATTCAAGTATGGGATTTTATTGTGGTCTTAAGTTCACGAATAAGGTTGGTTCAGAGAAATATCCTACAGAATACCCATGCTTGTAGCTGAAATTGAAATTTTGCTTCTTTTTTTTGGTAAGTTGATAAGAATGTGCTTGATTATAACAAAATATTAACCAACAATGATCATAACAATACAAACTTATTAACAAAGTAGAATAAGCCAGCAAGAGAACTTAATAAGTCTAGCAATGCTTAGGTTGTAATTGATAGTTTATTTATTTAAATGTTGATTAATCTTATTAATTGTTTATTTCTTAGTTTTAAAGATCATATATGTCTAACATCATTATGTCTCTCCATAGGCCAGTAATGGATAAAAGTACTGTTGTTACTCTTAATTATAAGTTATGAACGCAAAGCGATTCATAAAAAATAAAAATAAAATCATTTGCATTCAAGTTGTTGAACCTTTCGAAAGTGTGACCTCATAACTTTAACTTTGGTACTTCAATCACAATAACTACAAATGAAGGTTTGTAGGCAATTTCCAACATGTTAGTTCTCGTGGGCCGGGTAAAAACATCTTTTCTTTTAACTCTAGTGGCAAGACTAAGTCCCATACTTGCTCAGAATAATTTCAAATTGTAATGTGAGTTTACACCTTTAATGGAGGCTGAAAAGTACTTCAAGAGACACTTCAAATTTGGTAACATTACTAGTTATAAGAAAGATTGTAACGCCACCATCTACATCAAAGCCTTCATGCATAGTAAAGAAAGACATTGATTTACCTAATAGCATGACACTATCAGAGATATGATCATTACACATATACCGTTTTTTTTATCAAATAACGACTTCAAAGTACCCTTTACTCCTTCTACTGTAAGAAATCACACATTTTCTCAGAAAACCGAATGTTATTTATCCTAACACCACTCACAAACCCGAAACCATAGCAATCCATGATAATGTATTCTACTAAAATTCTGGAAAAAAAAATCGAAAAGCCTTGTTGAAACCTTCATTTTAAATGTAACCCGTGACTATCGAGTTCCAAGTAACTATAATTTTTATTTGCAAAGATGCCTGTTTTGCCAATACCCAGTTATCAAACTATTCTATGATAGTACATCTCTTTCGGGCATTTTATCTAACACCTTGCGAGCTCGGCTATTCGGAGATTGTGTGTGTAAACATGTTGAGCTGAAAGTAATTTAGAGATTTATTTAAAAAATAGCAGTGTGATTAATAATTAATATGAAAGAGCTTGTAGGACAAACATATGGGTTGTGAGTTTTTTTTACCTCTGGACTGTTTATCAAGAAAGTTTAGTGTTTTTAAGCAGCCCACCTGTGGCTAGATTTCAATAACATTTTATTTATGTTCAATTTTTTGTAACACTAGAAACACAAATTGTAGTATAATAAGTAAAACGTGTCTTTCAAATCTTATAATTTTGTCTCAAAAGGTTAACAAAATATTCAGATAAATCATAATATATATATATATATATATATATATATTATTAACATTTGTCGGTTGCAATTAAAATATTTATAAATTTTCTTTTTTGGATAAACTAAATAAATATGAACATATATAAATAATATATTTTATGATTTAATAATTGCCGTGTCGGAACGGTATCATGTCCTAAATTTAAAAATTTGTCTTTTCATTGTATCTCTGTCATGCCGTGTCGGAGAGCTCAAACTATAATCGTGCTACATGGCTATGGACCTACGGTTAAGTTTCGCTCTCTTGAATAATAAACATGGTTGGTTCTGGCATAAGCCAGACAAGCTAGTTGTATAGGGACAAGTCCTTGAAGTAGTGTTTTCCCCTAATAATAATATAAGAAGAATCTTTGTTATTTGATGATACAATTTGTGTAATTTAACAGAAAATATTTTATTTTATTATGACATGATTCGAATTTTATAGGTTTTTAACAATTTTTTTTTATTTTACGCAAATTATTAATTTTTTCGAACATAGTTAAAAGGTTGAAAACGCGTACTAAAAGATTGTATGATGGCCTCGATGCTAAAAACATGACTGGGTGCACGTGCTATGCAATCCAGCAATAGTAAAGTAATTAATTTCCTTTTCTATAAATCATGAACACTAAAACCATAAACATTTTTCCTTTCCATAATAAATACTAAAAACTCATTCCAAAATTAGATCCGTCTATTTTGATTTAATTGCCAAAGATCGTAACACTATATTTTTTTTTATTTATAAGAAAGTAAAGTCCTAAATTCACGTAGTATTCTCTTTTTCATATTATGTTTGGTCATATTTTAACAAAGCAATTTCGGACTAAAATGTTTAAGCATTTTGTGTTAGGTATATTAGTGGTTTAAACAGTTGAAATGATTGTTGTGACTCTAGCTTTCATCAGTAAAGTAATTTGCGGAGTAAAATATATTGAAAAAAAATATTATCAAAATAGCAAGTGTGACAGATAGCTGTTTAGACTTTAGAATACATGTAAAATGAGCGCTTAATGCTAATAAAATTGAGTTTTTGACATTTGTAGAAAGTGCAAATAGCAGGATGAAGGACCGAACCAAAAGCATCTCAGAGGATTTATGAATCACAGCATAATATACTGCTTCACTATTAAAACGAGCAACAACATACTACTTTTAATTTACTACGTCGAGTTACAAGGTTAGAACCAATAAGGGCACAATAGCCGGAGGTAGCACCCATGTGTCACCTATTCTCGGCCTAATAGGCACCACTAATAGACAAGGAAGAAGATGGGCAATACATGAAATCAAAATCAGATTATCAGGAGTACTCTCAAGTAAAGCGGGATGCGACAAACGCATCAAAGTGCGAAGAACTTGAGGCATACATGAACTTGAAGCAATAAACTTGGGACAACGAAACAGAATTAGAAACTAAAAAGTGGAAAAACTTTTATTCGTATGCACACTTCGCATCCAATTAAGAACATCCACAACATTTGCATTATCTCACTTATTAAATAAAATAGTTAGCTAATACATATTTTTCATTATAAAGGTTGTGACGTTAGTGAATCCATTAAAGTTAATATTGTTAGAACTTTTGTTTAATCTAACAAGAAACTTAACGATTGATGTGACATTTTGGTTTAACTTACTCCTAAATTAGAGGCAAAATAACCTCCTCTCTTTATTTTTATTTCCAATAATATTATTATTTTCCTAAATCAATTATCTATATTTAAATATTAGATTATTTTGTTAATAAAAACACCCTAATGCCGGACCTAATTGGTGGTTAACATTAACATGTATATGTGTCATTTAACATATATATATATATATATATATATATATAGCAGTGCAAAATACTGCTCTAAGGCAAAGAACCTATTATAGATTGGGTTTTTTTTAATGTAGCACTATTTAACAAGTAAAATTCAACAAACCTATTATAGATATGCTCTAAGGCAAAGAACAAGGACATAAATCGTTTTTGCCAGACAAATCCGAATACGAGTAATAACTCCACTAAAAAAGCGTAACATAGTCAACCGAGACAACTCATCGAGTAACTTTAGAGCTTAATTAGCGCGTTCACCCCTGATCCTCCTGGCAAGCTGCATGTCTTTGGACATTATGGTGACACGCTTAGCATGAATGGCGCAAAGGTTTGTGTCCTCAAAAAGACTAGCGAGATAGCCCTCAGCAGCCTCTTGCAGTGCCAACACAGCATGGCTTTGGAAACACAGATCAGTTTGAAAACGAAAAAATTTATCGTTAGAACAAAGGGAAGCTAAGTGGTGATATCAGGGGACTGGCACCCTCCATAATAGTTAGCTTTTAAAATTTTACTATGTATTTTGACTATAATCAGTTAAAAATAGTGAATTGGAGTTGGACTCCTCATAAAAAAAAAAAAAAAACTCTGATGTAAATTTGGTAGAGCTTATCCTGGCTTCGCACTTAGAAGCTCACCAAAAACTTAGCATCACTAAACTAAACCAATAGTATTCCCATTTAATTTTTAACTACCTATAGGCATGAAGTAGAAAATTGTAATTTAGCTTTACATGATGGACAAAAGATCAGAACTATGGAAACAAAATGATGAAAACGAATTAAGCCCCCATCTTCTGTTATAATAACAGTTTCACGGATATAATTCTAACACACAATAAATATATCATAACTCCAACTCAGATGAAAAAACCCAATCAATGCATTATTGAATAAAAAGATTAAAACCTCAAGGTAGTAGTAGCCTGCAAAATACAGACATGTAAGAATAATACTGCCAAATTAAAAAATAAAAAGGAAGAAAAAAGCTCAAGTTACCTTGAAGTCCTGAGCAATTTCACGAACAAACCTCTGGAATGGAAGCTTCTTGATCAGAGGCTCGTTACTTTTCTGGTACTTGCGGATTTCAGTGCACACGTTAAAAAACTTTTAGTAGTTCTATATTTGCAAATTTATTGGTTCCTAGTTTAGGCTCCTAAAGAAATCCATAAAAATGCACCAAATCTTATTCAGTTGTAATTCAACTCACTGAAGAGCAACAGTCCCAGGGCGGTATATGTGGCGCTTACGTGCAGCCTAAAGTAGATTAAACCAAGACACATTTAAAAAAGGGAAAAAAAACTATTTAAAACCATACAGAGCAACAAATACAATAGTTACCTTAGGACCGAGGTGCTTCTTCGAAGTCTTCTCACAATTGATGCAACAAGTAGATACCTTGCCAGGTTGCCATCTAGGAGTCCCCCAAGTGGTCTGACGAGCAGTTTGCTTGACACGTGCCATCTGTTGAAACCAAGATAATTGTGTAATTTTGTAGCAGAAAAGCAACAGCTAAATAAAGTTGTTTCACTTCTCAAAAATAAGGACGTAAATATTATGTTTTCAAAGAAGATCCAAATTTATTTATTTGGAAAGTTCCAACGAAGATCCAATATTCTAGTATGTACCAACGTAACAAACACCTGACCGCAAGCCTTGACCTTAGATCAAAAAGTGCTTTTATTAATTAAACCTGACCCTAGAATCATAGCATTTATTGGTAAATTGAAGTTCAAACAAAAACCCTAACTCTCTCTAGTTTCTCCAAGGTGGTGGTGTATTTTGAATTGAATATGGGCAAGTAGGTTTTTATAGCAGCTATGTTAGTCAACCAGACTTAAGGTTCCTACCAGACGGTACAGTTTCTCTAACTTGATTTGAACGATCCCAAATGTTATTAGAGGCTTGCATTGCTTGAATGACTACTTTTTTACCCTAAAAAATATTAACTTGATTGAATCACAAGCGCAAACCCTAAATTGGAAAAGATCGTATAATCAATTGAAACATAACCCTGCAATGCCTTAAATCTAAAATCAAATCTGGATAGGTTTAAATGACTAGCACTTAATAAAGCTAAGTTGGAAAAACAAAAACGTTATTGATAATGTAATGATCATAAACCAGGATTTTAGAATCTGAATAAATCGAATCCGAACCCAAGAAATATGTTTCTACGAATCAAATATCAAAGCTGACGCGCCAACACTACATCAAGGATATTCCCATAAACCATTGATCAACCGAATTACAAGAAAATAGAAAATATAAAGAACCCAGATCCACTGAAAAATAACAAGGATGTAAACATCATGTTTTTTAAAAGCTTAACTGTGATCATATCATGGATAGATGAATTAAGCACATGCCTTAACCTTCAAGCAGAATGATTAATGACTAACTAAACCTAACTCTAGAATAAAATCAAAGTTTAAATTGCAAACCTTTTAACTCTCTATACTTTCTCCAAGGTGGCTGAGAATATTGAATTCAATATGGATAAAAAAAGGTAATTATAGCAAACAAGTTGTTAGGGTTTCCTATCCAACGGTAGTGGTATGGCCTGTTGGTGTTTTCTCTAACTAGATTCGAACGGTCCAGATGTAATGTTGAAGGCTTTAGTTTAATTTGAAGATGTTGGCAACATGAAGGATATTCCCATAAATCATATAAGCAACCATATTACAAGAAATATAGAAAATATAAAGAATTTGGATCCATGATACAATGAAAAATAATAATGATGTAAACATGGTATTTTAAAAAGATTATTCGATGATCAAAACATGGGTGATGAATCAAAAATTTAAGCAGCAACCTTAAGCTTAAATAGTATGATTAATGACTAACTAAACCTAACCCTAGAATCAAAACATGTAACGGTAAAACAAAGTTCAAATTGCAAACCTTTTAACTCTCTCTACTTTCTCCAAGGTGGCTGAGAATGTTGAATTCAATATGGATAAGTAGGTAATAATCCGTGTTTTAAATAGCGTTATCGCTATCGTAGCGTTTTTTCGAGAGAAACGCTAAAAGCGCTAATAGCGTTGCTATGTAGCGCTTTGCGGTGTATTTTTTTTTGCCTAAATATGTACTAAACTTTAGAATATATAAAAAAAAAAAAAATGTATAGTTATATTAGATAGTAATAAAAAAAAATGCGCTAATAGCGTTGCTATGTAGCGCTTTGCGGTGTATTTTTTTTTGCCTAAATATGTACTAAACTTTAGAATATATAAAAAAAAAAAAATGTATAGTTATATTAGATAGTAATAAAAAAAAATCAAAAAAATGTTGCTGAGTTTCGAACTCGGGTCTGCTGAAAATTACAACACTGTCTTGACCATCTAGACTGCAGACACTTTTATGAAAATTACACAATATATATTAATTATTTAGATCCGCTGTTTTTTTTTAACTCGCTATTTACGCTTTTGGTCCAGAATTTCACGCTTTTTTCGCTTTTGGTCCCCTATAGCGCGATTTTAGCGCAATTCCACCCAAAATCGTGATTTTTCGTTGCGTTTTTTACCAAAAAAGCGCTATTTCGCGCTACGTAGCGCTATGTAGCGCGAATTTTAAAACAGATGTAATAATAGCAAACAAACTGTTAGGGTTCCCTATCATGTTCTGTTAAATTCGTTTCTAAGATACATGAAGAGAACACTAAATCTTTGACAACATTTCATAGGATTACAATCATAACACCTCACTACAAAACACTGGTTCATTAGCTACAATAAAGACAACACAAAGTACCGACATAGAATTCTCCAAAATATAGTAACATTCACTGTTGTTCAGCCTGTCTTGGTATCCAAAATCTTACTTTTGCCTACATTTGCAGTTGCTTCTAAATCCAATGCTTTTAATGATGTCCTGAGAAAATGAGCAACCATGACTTTTTTGCATAAGTAATGAAACAGTTGTTTGTAAGTAAAAGTAAGTTGTGCAAAAATAAGGATTATTAGTTTTGCATAATGTCCTTCCTCTGTTATAATTACGTCTTTCTTGATGATGGAATATGCAACTTTAAAGGGATAACGAGATATGTCTGATAACTGATAGTTCTAAGTCATTCTCAACTTCATTTGATAAATAGTTATTCTCTTTAGGCTTAAAGAACACACAAATCACCCATTTAAAGCTAATCGCAAGCAGAAGTACGCAGCATAAGCTACCAAAGATATCAAAAAAGACGTTGAACTCGATGTATTAGAAAACCATGATATATGCTACTTTTAGGATGAAGAGTATTGAAAGAAAAACGAGATAATATACTAAATGGCTTACAGTTCTATCCTTTCTTCATTCCCATTCCTGACGCCCTCGACTAGAATTTCAACTTGAAGCCCACAGATAGAAACTGATCTCGAAAAGAAACAAATAGTACGTGAGGTATAGAAAACACTTTAGCAACGAGAAAAACAAAACCAACATCATTCTATGAAGGTGAAAACTGAAAAGTGAAGCAATTACCTTCTTGTCCTCTACAGCAGTAACCTGTATACACATGAAAATCAAATTAACCAAAAGAAGACGTGGCTTCATATATATCTGTGTAGGTAAATATCATTTAAATCTATTTCTGTTACTGAAGGACCATGATTGTCTTTGTGAATAGTTTGAACAAGTTCAACGGTACCAGAGTTCCTTCAAATCATGAGTATTAATGATAGTCTTTGTCTACTGTTCAACGTTTATAGAAATCAAAGTAAGATAATAGGAGAACCGCCTGCCTATCTTACAATCTACATGTTCTCTAAGTTTATTTCCAGAAGAGCTTTTGATTGGTATATTATTAATAAAAGTGAAACATATTTGCATAGCATCCTAGTGTGAAAGAAGCTTTCTCCAATTGTACATATAAATCCCGGAACAAAAAGGTTAAGGAAATAAGTGGGAATAGGCAACAGAACTCTCGAACAAATACAACTGTAAAAAGTTCTCATTTTTTTCAACAAAACAGTCAAATATTTCACTCCTATAGATAATTAAATAACTCCAATAATATTTAACATAGATTATTAAACAACACTCGTTAACTCTTAAGATTCAAAAGGTTCAATAAAATTCTCTAGGCCGTTGGCACTTGTTATAAAGATGATCAAGCTATAGGTACAGGGACAAAAGATTCATAAAATTGTTAAGTTACCTCTTCTTCCGGCACCGCTTCTACTCTTTCACTCACTCCACATGGATTCTCATCGTAATCATTGTTCTCACCAAGAGAAACAAGGCTTTCCACAAATGTAATAGCAGAGCAAAACTTAGGAAGTCCACAAACATCCACAAACTTAACGGTCATGTTTTTAATATTATACCAAATAAGTTTCTCGGAGTAAAGTATTAATAGAACTTCATCACCACTCTCTGAATACACCAAAGGAATTACACGGTCCAAAGATTCAGTAATTTCCAGACATGAAAGGGTGCACATTTTGTACCAAGATTCTGTTACCCCATAATCTTTCATTACCCACACATCAACGATATCAACATGAAAGTAGTTACACACAAGAGACAAGCGACCGCTCAACTGCGACACTAAGAAACTCGCGCTCTTATCATGAGGTAAATCCGGAAAACTAACTTCTTGTGCTCCTCTGTCGCAAGATCAAATGCATCAATATAATACAAAGGAGGATAAGAAGATTTTTCAAACTTAGACCTGCGCTTTGCCAAAACCCAATGTACAGCTCCGCATACTAACGCACCCAGCGCTTGGATATCACTATGGAAGTAATTTGGCGAATCTTTAATTATTCTCCAAGAGTTTTGACTTCAGGCTACAAACATCAGTTTGCACACCTAAAGTGCCGTAAGCATCAATAATGACAAACTGAAGAAGTATCACCAACTTATAATCATCGGAGACTGAATCGTATCCAAACCCAGCAGCTAATATATTTTTGCTAAGTAAGTCGACTGTTTTAAGAGCTTCTTGATTGAAAGGGGGTAGCTTTACGTGTTTTCTCGTAGCGGGATTCCATATTGTCATGAAGTCAATATTCACTAGGCATACCAAACCGTTACAAGAGCCCAAAATGTATGATGAATCATTGGGTTTGACAAGTTCTTTGGCTTGATTAAGTGAGTAGAGGCCTACCGAGTAGAGGTTCTTAGAGAACTTGAAGTAGGCTTCGAATATTAGGTTTTGGTTGGTTTTGGATTGGATTGAGCGATTAAGATGTTTTTTCACGAAATCTTTACTGTCAATTAGGGCACACCAGGGTCTGGATACACACCTGAACTGGAGTAGCGATTTTACCGGAAGACGTAAGACTAAATCAAATCATCTGTTAACTCCGCCATTCCTCCGAAATCAATGCTGTTACCGTCACCTTGTACGAGATCTGTCATCCTAACATAAATTCACCTAAAAACAACACAAGATAAAACACTTACACCTCGTTAACAAAAAGACTTAACTAAGCTACAAAATAACGGGACTAGTTACTGCCCGCTTGAAAAAACATTAAACTAATTTCTTTGTAACATAAACATAACTGCAAGGATAATGGAACCATAGACTACCTACTGTGGAAAAGCCTATGTATATGTTTTACATAGACATTGGTGCAAGCATAATGAACAAGTAAAGTAGTTGAATTAGTTAACCTTTGTACAAGAAGGTTTATATTTGGGGATAAAAATAGCTTACATCACTCATAATGATCATTTTCTTTTTTCCTTCCAAGGATTCTGTATTTTCAATACCTAAAAGGAACATGGTTTGTATTTGGGGATAAAATTTTGAAGATAACAGAACTAGATAATGTATATTTTGGAAAAGAAATTACTTAATTCCTAAAAAATCAAAGTTTGTAGCAAGTGTATAATAGATCCAAATAATCAGGTAATCCCTTAAGGAGAACAAAACCTATTAAGGTGAAAAGCTAGGTTATAAGCTCAAAAGTTTCAGTCAAACAAGACTTAATTTATATTGTCCAAACAAACAAAAATCCTTAAAATCTTTGAAAATGGAGATTAAATCCATAAAGTCTTTTTGTGTCTACAGCAAAACCCTTGTTTTAAAAACTTATTCATCACAAAAAAGAAGAGCCATTTAGAGGCAAAACAAAAACAAACCAAAATCCCCCTTTTTTTCAATGAATATAAAACCACCAATCAAATAAATTCTTAAATATATTCAACCCACAAAGTATTTTGTGTTGCAAAACCCATGTAAAATTCCTATCATCAGACAAAAAAAGGAGCTACTTAGGGGATGCTTGGCTTTTCTCCTTAGTTTTTTTTTGCGGAAAAAAATACTTTAGCGTGTTGTACTACTAGTGGTTAACAATTTAGTTCTAGAAATTTAGGTACTAGAATACCAATTTTAATAATTTAGGTACTAGTCTACCGATTTTCGCCCAATTAAGGACCTAACAGCATAAATCGATGAAATTGCAGTCATTATAACTCACATTTCGAGATCTATTTTTGATGGACGTTAAAATAATTACACTTACTATGTGATAGGGGAGACAAAGTGAGTGCAATTTCGTCGTTTTGTTTAACACCGGGTCTTGATTGTGACAAAATCTATACAGCAGTACCTAAATTGTTAAAAATGGTACTCCAATACCTAAATTGCTAACCACTAGTAGTAGATTACACTAAACCTATTTTTTTTCCGCTTTTTACATTGAAAAAAACTACGTCTGTTTGGTTTTCTAGATTTTTTTTCTCTAAAGAACTTAGCTTTCTAGTCAAAAAAGCTCAAAAGCAGAAAAATTAGAAATTAAATGCTTTTTAGCTTTTTCTTGAGGAAAAACTTACCAAAAAATCGTAGTTTTCACATGAAAGTTGTTTGTATAGTTATAGTTCAAATATTTGTCAAACAACTAAAGAATGACTTATAAGTAAAAATAAGTTGTCAGTCACTCATAAGTACAAAAACTAATGTGTTGCCAAACACTCCACTTCAGCTTTTTTTTGCAGCAAGTTTTTTCTTTACTGCTTTTCTCAAGCAGCATTTTAATCAAATAAGTTGCTGCCAAACAGTCCTTTGGAAAGAAGCCAAAAAAACAGAAAACAGACAAAAAAAACATGATTTTCCTATATTTTTGGAATGTAGATGAAACCCACAAATAAACTATTCACTCCGTTTCTATTTAATTGTCTAATACAAAACTACGTGTAATTTTGACCGGTTAAGAACTTGTATTAAAATTATCGGAATGAAAATTTGTAAAAGTTGACCATATAGTTCAAATGTTAAATTTTATGATTATATTTCAAAAAAATCCATTTCGACAATTTTAATACAAGTTATAAGCCGGTCAAAATTGCACGTAGTTTCGTAATGGATAATTAAATGGGAACGGAGGTAATACTAGTTAACTTTCGATACCATTAATCATAATTTTTGAGTTACTATATTATATGACGGAAATGAAATATTCATAATACCATTATTCGAAATAATATTATATTTGAGTTATTGTGTTACGTTACGTTCTCATTTCCATTATTTATTTTCTACACATTGTTCCAAGCTTTATTCCAAGACTTGTGGGACAACTTTAAAACTGGTCAGATATTTTTACTTTTGTATATTTTACCCGGAGAAGCTAGTAGAATTTTGAAGCTATTTAATTCAAGGTTTCTCTTGCTAATACTTGCTTCTGGAAATTTTGACGCTAAAGAATATATATTATGGATCATTGGATGTATTAATGGAGGTTCATATCTTAACTCTTAAGATAACTCATAAATGAGCTTTACCAAATAAGCATTCTTAATCTCATAAGATACCAAAGCTGAAAAACCCATCCTTTTCGTTGCATGCAAGTGATCTGTACATGCCATTTACCAAATACAATCACATTTGAATCTTCCCTTATACAGATAATATATTCCTCTAAACGGAAAACAAACCGAAAAAACACATTTGAATCACAATTAGCCATTTACGGGTTAATTATGGTTTGGTAACTTGTGTTTTGGTCACTTTTAGGATTGATTACCCAATTTTTAACAATTTCGTTTTATTGACCTAAATTTATAGTTCGAATTGTTTTAATGACCCGCCGTTATATTTTTTTGGATGGAAACAGATTTGAAGTTTCAATTTATTCCGTGTAGTTTAAAAGTTCACGATAAAGGCTTAAAAATATATAAATTACACACTTGTATAAAAACACTTATATGAAATATTATAAAACTATCAATGTAACATCCCGTATTTTTGTAAATGGTTTTGTTTATGATTTAATTTATCCAAAAACGTTTTATACAATTTTTAGCCAAAAACCGAAACTCTTACGAAAAACTTTATTTTAAAAACATGTTACTAATTTTATAAATAAAAAGGACTCAATAGCTTTGTTTCTAAAGATTGGTTAATTTTTGAGCAGTAAATTAATAATTTTGATTAAGAGTTAACTTTCAGAACTTTTGGGACCAAATAGTTCGTTTCCCCAAACTCTGTCAAAGCAGTTTGCTAAACTTATTTTCAGCCCTCTTTCAAAACATAAAACAGAAAAACAAGATAGAAGAGAGAGATTATAAGCTTAGGAAGAAGAAGAAAAACCACCATTAGCGAGTTCTTACCGGAATCATCTCCTCTCCATTGCGACTAGACGAGTGTGTATGTTAGAGTTAGGTCTTGCGTTTATTTTAAATTGGGGGTTTTGCATTTTATCTCAATTATGTTCTTAAATTGTTAATTGAGTTTTATTTGTTGCACTTTTAATTCTCATTTGAGAATTTAGTCGCAAAGAAACAAATAGTTCTAGAGAGAGAAAGAGAGAGACGACTAGGGTAAATAACCCTAGCCGCTGATGTCTGTCTTTGATTCTTCTCCGGTCAGAGATATAACTACAGCTATAAAACGAAATCCTCAATGTATGTCGTCGGATCCACCTCCTATAAAGACTTTTGCAGCAATAGTAAGTTCCCAGCCAAAGAAACCTAAAATAACATTGAAAGATGTAGAAAGTTATAAAGGAGAACCCCTAATAAATTTCTCTATGGATGATGTAAAAAAGCTATCGGAACCTTTTAAGTATACTCTAGTAGGAAAATTTACACACGGTAGACCAGAAGTGGAAGTTATAAGGAAATTGTTTGGAAAGCTTGATTTAAAATCAAACTATAATATAGGTGTATTGGACCATAAACATATATTGATTCGATATTTTCATGAAGAAGATTTTACGAGAATTTGGCTTAAAAAAATCTGGTACATTGAGAATTTCCCTATGCGTGTCTTTAAGTGGACATATGATTTTGATCCAGATTTTGAGACCCCGGTAGCACCTGTTTGGATAAATCTACCAAAACTGCCTATAAATTTATATAATAATTCCAGTATTTTTTCTATAGCAAGAGCTTTTGGAAATCCTTTAAGGGTAGATGAATCTACTTCAAAGCTAACAAGACCTAGCTTAGCAAGGATATGTGTAGAGGTTGATCTTAGTAAGGAGCTAGTTGAAAGAGTTAGAATTGGTTATGGTGAAGATAATGATATGGGGTTTTGGCAGTATTGTGAGTATGAAGAATTACCTAATTACTGCAGTTTTTGTTATAAGCAAGGTCACACAATAAAATCATGCAAATTCAAGAATGATAAAAAAGAAAGCAAAAAAGAAGAAGAAAAAGAGATCAAGGAGCTAAATAGCAAAAAAACAAACAGTGTCAAATTGAACAAACCCAGTTTCAGAAAGAAAGAAAGTACCAAAGATTGGGTAGCAAGAGCTTTTCAGAAAATCAAAGTAGATCCAAAAGAAGCTAATTGTGGTGTAAGCAAAGGTCTGGATACCAATACAGCAGTTCCTACAAAAGAAGTTGTGACTGTAAGTGAAGGAAATAATAAAGAAGAGATTATAGATGAAGAAATAATATGTGATACTCAACAAAAAGGAGAGCTAATTGAGGATAAAGAAGAAGAAAATGTCTGCTCAAAACAATATGATAAAGAGCTAACTATGGTCAGTTTTAAAAATGTTATGGGAACCCAACTGTTAAGCAAAATTATGGGTATCACTGAAATTGAGGATTTCCTAGAAGAATGAGAAGAAGAGAATAGTATAGCTACAAGTGAGAATGAAGAAATAGAAGCAGTTTGGGAAGAAACATTATCCAAAAGCCAGAAAAAGAAGGCTCTTAAAAAAGAAAATTCAAAGAAACAGCAAAATCAGATGAGCTTAAGATCATCCTCTAATGTGGGGGAGAGAAAAAGGTATAATAAATGATTACATCCTTGATTTGGAATGTTAGAGGGTTAGGCAATGGAGCTACTGTTAGAAGGATTAAAAAATTGTGTTTGGTGAATAAAGTTAATTTTCTTATTTGCATAGAGCCTATGGTGGGTTGTGAAAAGTTAGACAAGTACAGAATTAAGTTTGGTTTTGATAAAGCTTTGGGTCATGAGGAGAATAAAATTTGGCTATTTTATTATGAAGATACAGAGATAAAATTAGTGAGGCAAATGGATAAATGTATGCATATGGAAATTCAATGGCAAAACAGATTAATTTTTCTATCTGTGGTGTATGCAAAGTGTACTATGGGAGAAAGAGTGGCTTTATGAGATTTTCTAAAGAAAAATTTTACTCTAAGACCTTGGTTTGTCACAGGGGATTTCAATACAGTTTCTAAAGAAGAAGATAAAGTAGGGGGTCTACCTATAAATCTCAGAGCTGCTAATGACTACTTAAATTGTATGGATGGAATTGGGGTCTCAGAATTGAAGTTCAGTGGATCTAAATTTACTTGGTGGAATAAAAGAAGTGGAGATGGAACTATTTGTGAGAGAATTGATAAAGTTTGTCTTAATATTGCAGGAGTTAATCTATTCAATAATGTTATTCTGGAGCATTTGAGCAAGACTAATTCTGATCACAGTCCTCTTCTTCTGTCTATGAAATCAGATTTTGATAATAATCCTAGAAGATATATTTTTCAAAAGTTCTGGACTAAACATCAAGATTTTCTAAACGTGGTCAGTGCAAATTGGAAAGTGTTTACTAAAGGGAATGCTCTATACTCTTTGGTTGATAATTTAAAGTTCTTGAAAAATTACTTATAAAGTGGAATAAAAGTACCTTTGGGAATATCTTCCAACAGGTAATTGATGCTGAAGATGAGTCTTTAAGAGTGGAAAAACTCTTTGAAGAAGATCCAAGTCCTATTAATAGAGAAGTGTTAATGAAAGCCAAAGCAAATTTAATTTACAGGTTGAAAATAGAAGAAGACTTTTGGGCTCAAAAAGCCAATATAAGATGGGCTAAAGAAGGGGATGCCAATACTAAATTCTTTCATGGAGTTGTCAAAAAGAGAAGAAATAAGAGTATTATTACTAATATATCAAATTCTCAAGGGGATTCTATGACAGGAAAACAAGAAATACAAGATGAAGCTGTCAACTTTTTCAAAAGCCTTCTTGCTGCTAACTATACTCCAAATAGCTACATTTACAAAAGTTTAGAGTGTGTAACAAATGTTATTAATGATGAAGACAATGAAAATCTAGCAAAAGATACTACATTTGAAGAAGTTAAAAGTGCTATTTGGGGGTTAAACAAGAATAGTGCACCAGGTATTGATGGTTATAATGGGCATTTCTTTACAGCTTGCTGGGATATTATTAGTAAAGATTTGTTCCAAGCTGTTTTACAGTTTTTCTCAGGTGCTACTTTGCCTAAAGCTATGACTACTACAGTTTTAGCATTGATACCAAAATCAAATGATCCTATTTCTTATGCTGATTTCAGACCTATAAGTCTGTGTACTTTTTTTAACAAAGTCATTTCTAAAATCATGTGCACTAGACTCTCAGATATTCTGCCTATTATCATCTCAGAAAATCAAAGTGGTTTTGTGAAGAAAAGAGATATAATAGATAATATTCTTTTATCTCAAGAATTTATCTGTAATTTGGATAGTAAAAGCAGTGGTAGTAGTTTAGCTTTAAAGCTAGACATGAAAAAGGCCTATGATAAAATTTCTTGGCATTTCTTAATTTCTACTCTAAGGAAAATGGGGTTCTCTGAAATATGGATAGACAGGGTTTGGAGACTTATCTCTGAAAATAATGTGAATGTGATGGTCAATGGTGCTACAACAGGTTTCTTTTCTCCAACGAATGGTCTGAGGCAAGGGGATCCATTATCTTCAAGCCTGTTTATAATGTGCTCTGAAGTTCTGTCCAGAAATTTAAATGAATTAGTATATAACAGAAGGTGGAAAGGGTTTAAAGCACCAGTTGGAAGTCCTATTATTACTCATCTAGCTTTTGCAGATGATTTTATTATTTTTTTCAGGAGCAAACACAAGCTCAGTCAAATGTGTGAAAAGTGTGCTAGATATGTACAATAAAGATTCTGCTCAAGAAATAAGTATTGATAAAAGCTTTGTGTACATTTCTAAAGGAGTGAGTCATGCTCAAAAAAATAAAGTGAGCCAGCTATTAGGTATAAGGTGTAAAAAACCACCTTTTACTTATCTGGGTTGCAAAATATATTCTGGAAATAAAAAATGCATTATTTATCATGAATTGATATTGAAGGTCAGGAAGAAGCTATCTGGGTGGAAAGTACAGTATTTAAATATGGGAGGAAAGTTGATTCTTATCAAACATGTATTAAATTCTATTTCTATTTATACAATTGCAGCAATGAATCCTCCTAAGCAGGTTATAAAGGAGATAGAAAAAATAATGGCAAATTTTTTATGGGGAGAAAAAGATGGAAAAAACAAGCATCACTGGGTCAAATGGAAAAATATTTGCAAAACAGAGGAAGAAGATGGACTGGGAATTAGAAGTATGAAAGATATTGCTGCTACTTATTCTATGAAACTATGGTGGAAGTTTAGAACTTCAAACTCATTGTGGGCAAATTTTATGAAAGTCAAATACTGTAAAAATGTTCATCCTGTTGCAGCTAAAAATAGAAAAGGGAATAATACTTGGAGCAGAATGCAGCAAATAAAGGAAAAAACAGAAGAAAGTATGCAATGGATTGTTGGAGATGGCAATATTTCTGTAAATCTAGACAATTGGCTGGGAATAGATAAAATAAATGATGATAACATCAACAACAGTCTAAAGATCAAAGATGTGCTGCAAAATGGAATTTGGGATAGACAAATTCTTAATGAGGTAATTCCTGCTTATTTAAGACATTTGTTTAATGAAGAATTCAAAGTAAATTTACATGGAAAAGATGAAATCATATGGAACAAGGAGGTATTGGGAAATTTTTCATTTAAGTCAGCTTGGGAAAATACAATAATTAAGTATGAAGAAAGCTGGTTTAACAAGTATAAATGGGATAAAGCTTTACCTCTGAAAATTACATGTTTTGTGTGAAAACTTTTCAACGAATCTCTACCCCTAGATTCTACAGTAAGAAAATTTGGAATTCAGCTAGCTTCGAAGTGTGAGTGTTGTGGTGTAAAAGAAGAAAATAGTGAACATTTGTTTAGTTCAGGGAAGTTTGCAAAAGAAGTGTGGACCTATTTTGATGACTTGTTGGGTATTATTAATACTAATTACAGTATTAAGGGGAGATTCTTATCATGGTGGTCTTCTTCAAGAACAGGTAGTACAATTACTGACTCTTTTGTGAAAAAAGTTCTACCTTCAATGATTGTTTGAGAGATTTGGAAAGCAAGATGTAACTACAAATTCAACAATAAGGAGATGAAAGCTACTGCTATTTGCTCACAGGTTATTGATATATTACATTTAAGTTCCAAAAAAAATAAAAACTTCCTACAGTTTTGGAACATAAATGAAATATTTATTAAAGAAAAGTTTGCAAATCCCAGGAAGGTAACCATAGTGAAATGGTTAAATCCTCCAACTGGGTACGTGAAAATTAATACTTATGGGTGCTACAATTCCTCTTCAAATTCTAGTGGTGTAGGGGGGTTAATTAGAGGAGTTAATGGTAATTTTATCTATGGGTTCCAAGCTATGGTGACGAGTATATCAGCTATAGAAGCAGAAGCAAAAGCAATCCTATTTATGCTACAATTAACAAATATGACAGATATTATATTGAAAACTGATTCAATTCAATTGGTCAATATTGTTAATAAAAATACTTCAGCTCCCTGGCATATTAAAATTGTTATAGATGCGATCAAAAACAAGTTAGAGGGAAGAAATTACCTGATGAAGCATGTGTTTCGAGAGGCAAATTGTGCTGCAGATAAACTTGCAAATTCTGGATGTATTGAGGGTTTTAAAGAGTACTTTAAAAAGGAGGATTTGATCCAAGTGAAGAACATCATTGATTTGGAAGCCAAAGGGCTACCAAACCTCAGATTTTTATGATAAAAAGAGGTCTAAAGAAAGAAGATAAGCAGGCGAAGAGGTGGAAAATATCTCTCTTCACAGTGATGTTTTCTATCCTAAGGAAATGAATGGGGATCTAACAACACGTGTACATTTGGTCTGAGATTATCAAAGATCAGTTTGTTTTTGGTCCATCAAGTTTTTATGTTAATTTCATTGAAGTCTAGCAAGTTGTAAAGATAAGTAATTAGCTTTTAAATATTTTTTTTTTATGTCAATTTAGTGACATCTTTTGTAATGGTACTTAGAATTATTTCTATTAATAAAATGTGGGTTATCCCCACAACTTATATAAATTTTTTTTTTTTTTGAGAATTTAGTCATATTAATTTCGAATTAATTAGAATATGTATGGGTTTGCGTGTTTTTATGCGTTGATGATGTGTTATTGTAGTGGTTGATAAAGTTGGGTAAATTATTGTTGAATAAAGATGAGGCGTAGTTTACGCATACAAGATGTTTGTTAAAATGCCTGAATGAGATTTTGTGTTGTTGGACTTGTTTGGCTAGTTGTGAATCTAGTACTTATTTTTATGTGTTTTGTAGAATTGCGTTAAAGTGACGTATGGGAATGTGATAATTGAATGGTTGAATATTATCGGCCGAGCCCTTGTGATTTATTTATTTGTTAGCAATGGTCTATGTCTCTTCCTATACCGAGGACATTAGACGGCCGAGAGGTATAGAGAATGACTCGTCGTACGGACTGGGACGGGTGGCGTGAAGAGGTCCTAATGTGCACTTTTATTATTTATTTGTCAAGCAATGGTTTATGTCTCTTCCTATACCGGGGACATAAGACGGCCGAGGGGTATAGGGAATAACTCGTCGTACGGACTGGGACGAGTGGCGTGAAGAGGTCCTAGTGTGCACTTTTATTATTTATTTGTTAGCAATGGTCTATGTCTCTTCCTATACCGGGGACATAAGACGGCCAAGGGGTATAGGGAATGACTCGTCGTACGGACTGTGACGAGTGGCGTGAAGATGTCCAAGTGCGCACTTTAAATCTTTATTTTGTTAGCAATGGTCTATGTCTCTTCCTATACCGGGGACATAAAACGGTCGAGGGGTATAGGGAATGACCTACCTTACGGATTGGGCTAGCTGACGTGAGAGGTCCATGTTTGTTGTAGATGTGTGTTGGAGTTATTTGATTTATTTCGTTGTACGAAGTTATTATATTTCCTTTTATACGTTGTTATTGTAGTTGTTGTTTGTGAGTTCTTCCATTTATGGGATGGAGTGACGGTATCTTGTGGTGTCGTCTCGTCCATGTATGTGCGTGAGACTCACCGTTACAGTTTTGTCTTTCAGGTACAACTTAGGTTGGCACATTCGGATAGGAGAATTGGCAATGTATCGCATGAGCTCGGGCTTCTTTCAGTTGCTTTCTTTTTACTTAGATTATATTTTTGAGGTTGTAGCATACGGATAAATTACATTCGTTTGTTATCCTTTTATAAATATTTTCAAACTTTCTTATCTTGTAGTCGCGTTTGACAAATATTTTTATTTAATTGTTTAATTGTTCCTTTAGCTCGCAAGTCTTTTTATTTTAAAACTTAATTTTGTACCAGCAGGTTCTTTTTCCTTTTATTCAAAAGGTCACGCTTTGATGTCCGTGTCTTACGGATTTTGGGGCGTGACAATCAAATACAAGTTACATTTTCATACTTAAATTGAAAAAAAAACTGTAAATGCAAATTTAAAAATGATATAAAACTATCAAACAACGTGCTACAAATTAATAAATATAAGCTAAATCATTCTCTTTTTCTACTATGTAAGCTCATTATCAAACTTATTAAAGACTACGAATTTTTTTCTGTTAAAATAAAATAAGAGTCTTATTAGATTATAACACTTACATATTTGGTTTTAGTACATCGAAATTTATTTATGTAAAGATGATATTACCAAGGTTTGACTTTATTCTATATATTTAATTATACATGAAAAAATGAAAAAAAATAATAAATTATTAAAATTGAGTTGTTAGTAAGTCCTTTCAATTCATTAGATTTGTAAAGATATATTTATATTATCTCAACTAATAGATTTCATATGTTAATCGATACTTGTATCCATTTTATTTGCTAATTGTGTAACTCACTTAAACACATCTTACATATAAATGTGCAATTTTCACAATTTTTAAATGTTTATCGTTAAGTTTTAAACTAAACAGACTAAATTGAAACTTCAAAACGGTTTACATCCAAAAAATGTAAGGGCGGGTCACTAAAACAACTCAAACTATAAATTTAGGTAACTAAAACGGTGATTGTTAAAAGTTGGGTCACCAATTCTAAAAGTGTCCAAAACACAGGTCACCAAACCATAATTAACTCGTATAAATATTCAAAGTTTGCATATCCTTGCATCCAGACACTACTGGTAGTCATACAAACAATTCAAGTTTTGAAATAAACCACAAGTCGCCACACTGGGGAAGCTTATTGATGGAGCAATTATCGCTGAGATGCTTAATACAAGTTTTTTTTTCTTTTTTATATCTAGAAGAAAGCTTGTCATTTTTCTTCCAAAACATACATTACAGTTTGCTGGTTGGGATCCCAACAGCTCTAGATCTCTTCTCCACAGCACGAGAAAGTTGCTTAACTGCGTCTTTTGACAAATGGCGAGGCCGACTAAGCCACACCCCTCCATCAACCGGCATTGTCATGCCATTTATGTATTTCCCTACAGATGTTTTAAAGAAATAATTAATATCTAGTTTGGAGACAAAACAAGAAATAAATGCACTGACATCGAATTAGGCGAAGATAAAATAGAGTATAATGGAAATAAATGATAAAGAGCAATTGCAACAAACAAACTCATTGCGGTTATTTGCTTCATGTCGTATAAGCGTAGCAATGCATCATATCCCATGAGCAAATTTGCAAATTGCTGAAACTGGATAACAAATTCTTAACACCAGGCATCATAGACATTGATTTTATTTTTTCCGGAAATGAAAGAATAACTTGAGATAAACAAGTGAAAGGTTAATAGTTTGAACAAGTCTTTCACGTAGCTGGTCATAATAAGTAAATTTTGCGATTTTCTCAAAAAATGAAACTATTTGAACAGAAATTCAAGAATTTGGACCATATATAGCCTATAAAGTAAAGTTCACCAAGTGTTATCAACTTACTCAAAATAGAAAATTGCAGTAACTAGTTGAAATCAAACGGACAACACATGCATAAAAAATCCTTTTTTCCATACTTTGTTCTCATCATATAACCCAAAACAAAATTTACAGCTATAGTCTAACCCCACATACAACCTACTTCCCCAGGCTTAAATTACACAAAATGAAGTAAGAATTTCAATGGATCCATAAGCTTAGGGCGAAGGAAGTGCCGTAAGAAGTAAGAATTCCCCACCCCTAATTCTATGACTATTCATGTTAAGGTAACATGGTATAAAATGATTAGGACTAAGCAGTAATTGATGTCGGTTGCAGGGATACGTGATGGTTGGATAAGAAAAAACATAAACAAGCATAAGCTGCAACAAAAAGATACCCACCACGATAGAAAATAGGGGGAGATGATCAAGGAGACAATATAATTTACAGGTTTGTATGGCTTGGGTTTTCTTTTTCCTCGAAGGTTCAAATATTATAAAGAACTAAAAGGCTTCAACGACGGCCCTTAGCTTAGTTGAGGTGTTGGACTAAGGCAAACAGGTTTACTTGATCACGAAATGTCACTAAAAGTCTAAAAGCTAAACAACAGTATCAGACAATCAATTTAGGATGACAGTTTTTCCAAATTACATGTTTATGTAGAAAGGTGACCCAGTGAAAATGCAGGTAGTATTAAATTGCAAACAGATTAACTAACCAGCATCAGATGCAAGGAAAAGAGCAGCCATGGCAATATCCCATTTCTCCCCAAGCTTATACAAGGGCATGTGTTCTCTCGTGTTGCTTTTTACTTCATCAGGTACAAGTTTACTCATACCCGGAGTATCGCCTATGGGACCTGGCGCAATTCCATTGACTCTAATATCGTAGTCTGTGCCCCACTCCAACGCCAAGTTTCTCGTTACAGCATCAACAGCCGCCTGATCGAATAAAAAATATTACTAATATTTAATGTCATATATACCATCTCATTGTTATCAGCATCGTTACAGCTTCCTCAAACCATACACTTCCAACAAGTTTAGGGAACAACATCAAAAGTCTATTTTTTGGTTTCCCACCATAGTCTCTATAAGTTAACTAAACTTGTGGTAGTAAAATTGGTTTCTCAAGTTTAAGGAACCAATATCGGTTCCCTAGACCTTCTTTCTCCTCTATTCTCTTTCTCCTTTTCAACATTCAGAAGTCTTATTCAAAAGAGTTAAACAAATTTTCCAAAACACTGATGAGAGTGAAAGCATAATATACAAAGAAGAGGAATACTGTAACGTATGCATATAAAGGGGTCAATTTAACCACACACGAGACTCAATATGATAGGGAAGCTGTTGTGGATACGTTGGTGTCGATATTTGATTGTATTCAACTATTATTTGATAAAGTTTCTATCATTAGAGTACACTTAAACAAACCTTAGCAGCAGAGACATGGATTTGGTACCAAGCTGCTGTGTAATGCAAAGTGGCACTTATATTAATGATTGCTCCACCACTGGTAGATGAGATTCTGCCGGGTCCACCTTTTTTTAGGTATTTCAGTGCTTCGTAACACATTGTGAACGTACCTACGGAATCGATATCCATCACTGCACAAGGACATAACGTTTTTTAAGATTTGTTTCTGAAAGTCTTTGTCAAACTCAAGACAAATTTCTCTTTTCTCTTCCTTTTTTTGTTGTTTAATACTATTTGGTGATGAAACATATAAGAAAATTATGGTTTTATGAATAAAATATGAGTTCTGTCATCTGTGTGATTAAATTTAGGAGTTTATGCTGATAACCAATGAAAAGCAAATGTATACATAACATTTAAGCTACATAAATGTTTTGGTACATTGATATTTATGAAGTATTAAAAAGATCATCAGAAACAACAAAAGTGGAAGGGAAAATTAGCTTAATTTTAAAATTTGAGAATATTACCTGTTCGAAACCCATTAGGAGACAAATCCTCAGCTGACACGAGAAAATTGCCAGCTGCAGCATTAACAAGAATATCAAGCTTGCCAAAATGTTTGACAGTCGATTCGACAACTCTCTTAGCATCTTCCTGATTGCGAACATCTCCCTCAAACCCAACGGCCTAAGAAATAAGTTATAAACGGAACTCATGAGATTATGTCGGTTGACACTTTTCAGATGCCATGAGAAGATATATAGATCTATAGAATCATTATAAGCTTCTTTAAAAGAAACTAATACCGTATGTTTCTTCATCGCACCTTTTTTTTATTCAATTCAATTTTTAAATTGATTACGGTATTTTTTTTTTCTGGTTCACACCCATCGGGTGGGCTTGACCGCTAGTATCCATCAAGCAAAAGCCATGTAAGCTTGAACTAGATTTCATCATTTTCTTAACTCAAATGGGCAAACCAAATACCTCTATAAAGACCGATAAATGAATGAATCATAAAATTGAGTTTCAAATCACCAATACTCAAATTAAATGAAAAATTCAAGGGAAAAAAAAGACTTGACATCATCAAAGATACAATCCAGTCATCAGTAAAGCATAACTCCTTTTTTTACCAGGGGTACAGGAAAGAAACAAGAAACAAGATCTTAAATATAAAAGGGAAGTAAAGATAATATAACGACCGAACGCAACGAAGAACTTAAAATATTAGTAAACTATGATAAAATAAAATATATTTAGCTGCAATTGTGGATATATAGTTTTAGGTCTATACTTCTAGAAATTACAAAGAGTATTACTGTTATAGGACATTGATTAAACATAGTAGTTTCAAATTTTTGTGACTTTTCTAGAAGCAAATAAACCTCTAAGAATTTCCTAGATGCGCGACATGAGACTTCTTGTTAACTATATAGGGTGAAAGTTAAAAAAAGCAACACCACGGTATAACCCAAACTGAATACAAATTGGAGAAACAAATTTTTGAGTCTGTAAAGCGTGAAACTGTTATACCGCGATTCTACAATACATATTATGGGGAACTCATTCAGGATAGCAGTGAGTAGTGGCAGGCATACTCAAACATTTGTTCACCCCTTTACAAATTAAATCGTCCCAAAGGATGTCAATGTATCCTAGTTATATGTATATACACAATTATATATGATTTCAAATTCAACCTTTATAGCTCTGATGCTGGAGAAACTGAGTTGTGACATTCAAATGACATCCCATATTACGAAAAATATATATATCAAGATTAGGTTCACAACAAGACAATCAACACCACACTCCTCCACCAGCAATTCTATGTGGTAAGTACCAAATCAAAATTACAGCAACTTATTCAAGTGTCAATAGGTTTGCCGTAATTTTGTTATGGCCCCTTCGTGTGGTCATGGGCGGAGCTATACAATGGCAACGGGTTGCTTTTACCCAAAACATACAAAGTTAGCATTTTTTTATGTATATTATATCTACTCCTTTTGCAAAATAATTTTAAAATATATATTTTGCAACCCCTTTCGAAACTACTTCTAATATCTGCATCCCCATTACAGTCATGTCGGCTCCGCCAATCAGTGTGGTTTCTCAGTTTCTAAAATATAATCCCCCATTCCGGCAAGCACCGCCACACTCGTATTGTCCTTTCCTTTTACAATGGTGTCTTGGTCAGTGACGGAATCAACATCACTGTATGGGAGGGGCTAAATACGATATGGACTTCTTTTTTGCTATTATACGGGGCCGTTTGGCTAAAATAGGTAATTTTTGCTCAAATTGCATGGCCAAAAGCCAATCCATAGTTTTGGGGGTGCTAAAACGCCAATTTTTAGAGATTTTAATCAAAATACAAAGGGAAAGGGCTACCTTTTCAGGAGGACTACAACCTGATTGTAAACCCAACCCGCACGGGTTGACTTTCCAAAAAATCACAACCTTACCCACACTAACCCGCAATAAGTTATGTGGGTTGGGTTGGGGCCAACCCGTAATATATTTACATAAAAAAAATATATATATATATATATACACACCTCAAAAAAAACCTCCATCTTAAAAAATCATTTATTATACTTGTCCGCAAATGTTTGGAGTGTATTTTCATGGGTTTTAGTGCAAATTTTTCTTTGAAAATTACTAAAAAAAAATAAAAAAAATACCGTCTATTATGCAATTTGTGGAAAAACGGGGACTAAAATATAAAATTAAGAATCAACCGGAACCCAACCTAACCCATTTGTACACGGAACTATAACGGTTGGGCTGAGGTTTCCATTGATACCGGTTGGGTTGGGTTGGGTTGGGTTGATCCGTTGGCATTTAAATTACTCCAACCCTCACCACTCTTTAGTTTATTGGTGCTAAAATGCCAATTTTTAGAGGACAGAAGTTATTTTTTCCTCCTGATTGTCATCACCTAAACTCCTTGTTAACGGGGCGATTAAACTTGAACAAAAGAAAATGTAAAAGAGCACATAAAAAAAAAAAAAAGAGAATAATTTTAGTGCAGGACCCAATAACACAAATTGTAATTACAGTAGTAGCAAATAGGGCAAAGTATTGGAGTATATTACTCCATATGATAACAAGGGTATAACAAATTGTATACTGACAGGAATAGAAAGAGCGGCGAGAGCAGCAACGGCAGCATCAAGAACCTGTTGTCTTCGGCCCATGATAACGACAAAAGCACCGTGTTTTCCAAACTGAGTGCATATCTCAAACCCTATTCCTGATCCTCCTCCTGTTACAAGTGCTACTTTGCCTAATAATATATTGTTCTTGAATGGTGATGATGTTACTGTTACTGTTTCCATTTTATTTTTAGTATGAGAGAGAGTGACAACTTTGGAAAATAACTAACTAACTAACTAATTGTTTTCTGGTACAACACTGTTTATTTCAGAAACAAATTAATAAAAAATTGAGCCTGGATTTTTATACTACATTTTTTCTGAAAAAACGCACAAATCGTAGAAAAAATCTACGGTTTACAGTGATTCACTGCAAACGGTTTACAGTGATTTCTGAAAACTGATCCAAACCGTAGATTAAATCTACGGTTTGCAGTGAATCACTGTAAACCGTAGATTTAATCTACGGGTTGGATCAGTTTTCAGAAATTACATAGTCAGCCCCCCTTTTTTAGAAATTACACAGTCAGTCCTTACGTCAAAAATTACACAGTCAGTCCCTGAAAAACAGAATTTTACTTTTTGTGTAATTTTACTAGAAGAGAAGCGGGGAGAGGAGATGCCCATAAGATTAGGATTTATAATTATAGTTGGCAGATACCGACGCCTGACAGAGTATTTGAAAATATGATTAGGGCCGATTTTTACGGTATTCACACTATAGGTAATTATATCGTAGACCGAGACTTGCTTACAGCCTTAGTTGATAGGTGGCGTGACGAGATCCACTCGTTCCATTTTGTCGGTGGAGAGTTGGGAATATCGTTACAGGATGTAGAGATTATGCTTGGTCTCATAGTGGATGGTATTGTTGTTACCCGATCGGAGAGGAATGATACCAAGGCGACCAGGTTGAATATGATAGAGAGTTTGTTGGGTGTTAGACCTGCTGACAATCAAGTCGATACAAACTGTTTGACAGTTAGACTTGATTGGATGTTACATACCTTTGGTGAATTACCCTCCAACCCTAGTGAGGAGCGTTTGCTATATCAGTCCAGTGCTGCCATGTTATTATTACTTGGTGCACATGTGTTTTCAGATAAGAGCAGTGATCAGATTCCACTATGGCATCTGCCATTTCTTGAGGATTTTGACACATGTGCAGTGTATAGTTGGGGATCACCTCTTCTGGCCTGGTTAGAGGCTAATTTATGCAAGTTGGTGCATGGTAAATCTATCGGAGTAAGCGGGGCGGTGATGTTTCTCGATATGTGGGCGATTACCAGACTACTGCCGGTTAGACCATGTGAAGGGTTGCCGGAAGATATCGAGCCATATGAGGGCTTGCCTAGGTTCCCCCTCGGTTACAGGTATGATATTATTTAAAAATTTTATTCGATTTGTGTTTTTTTTTGGGTCATCTATCATTTATTTATCTTATTTATATTTATTGTTTATCGGGTTTTGTTTGTATATTACAGATGGTAGATTTGGAGGCTTACTAATCTTAAGTCATATGTCTACGGACATAATGTGGTCCACATACGGGACCAGTTTGACCATATGTCGCATGAACTGGTAAATTTTCACTTTCTTATAAGTTGTTTTTAAACTGTAATTTGAACATCTTTTAAGTTGTTTTTAGGGTATATCGATGTATTTTTAAACCATTGTTTACATATTCTAATAATAATTTTGCGGATTACAGATAGTCTGTCAACCTTACGGGAACTCGATGACTATCCGGAATACTGCACGCGGGGTCGTGATATGTGGCATTGTTCTGTTCCTCTCATTTGTAATGAGAATGTTGGCCCCGTGCGGCTAAACCTTATAGGGGGGTGAATAAGGTTTTTGGCGCTTTTCGCGAAATTAAACTTAATGGCAACTAACAACCCGACTATTCGCAATTCTAAGCTTAAGCGTTTAATAAACGTTAATGAAATACTAGAAGTCCAAAATGCAAGTAAGAAAATAAGCAATAGTACAAGTTGCGGAAAGTAAAAGTTTAGGAAAAGAAATTGACACCGCGATTTATAGAGGTTCGGCAAAACGGCCTACGTCCTCTCCTCGGTATTCACGCTACCGAGTATTTCACTAAAAAGATTCTTTCCGATTTTACAAATCCTAACGAGCTAATCGACCGATTACGCTCCCCCTCACTCTATGAGTATCCCGAATGAAAAGACCTAGAGCTTTTAAGCAACACTCGCTTACAAAGCCTCTACCCGATCGCTCGCTCACAAATGAGTTTATAATTCACTCTTTACAATTTTGTTACAACAATGTAACTACACTCACTATTTTATTGCTTCTAAATAAGCTAATTGGTGAGTTTGATGATGTTTGAGCTCGAATCGCTTTCTCTTCAATTTTTCCTCTTTTTCGAATTATTTCACCAAATTGGTGATTGTTAGGGTTTTTATAGATAGAGGTTGAAGGATGATGATGTGTGTATTGATTGGTTGTTTTTTTGAGGTATTTGGGGGTATTTGAAGAATAAAAGGCTTTGTTACCGTTGTATGAGATGTTATGCTTTTATCCATTGGTTTTAAGCCATATTTCCCAGAATAAGCTGGAAAGCTGTTTTTGAAATCTGCAGAAAATGATCGGTCGTTTTTGCAGTCGATCGATCGTTTTCAGGAAACGATCGGTCGTTTTCTGAAAAACGATCGGTCGTTTTCTGAAAAACGATCGGTCGTTTTCTGAAAAACGATCGGTCGTTTTTCAGACGCCCTCACTGGAAGAATTTGGACCAAAAACGATCGGTCGTTTTTGTCCAGACGATCGGCCTTTTTCATTGGCAGTTTCTCGGTTTTCTCGTTATTCTTCGACTGCTTGTAGATTCTTCGTTTTAGCTCCGATTTTGGTTCCGCTTGAACCTTTGGCTTCATTATCGAATGCTCTATCATTTTAAAGTCCTGAAATATACATTTTATTTTTTTGGAAAATACAAAGCATTATATCATCGAAATAAAGAAATCGTAAAATCATTAAAAACATAATCAAAGTTATAATCAAAATCAATTTTTGAACTCTAAGTTCAACAATCTCCCCCATTTTGATTATGACAAACTAATAATGATTTTACAAGTATAAATATATCTCCTCCATTATAATAAAACACATTTTCTCTAAATATCATTTTTCTCCCCCTTTGGCATTATCAAAATGCAATGAAAAGAAAAAAAAATTGGGGTTATGTGGAGGATTTTCAAAGAAAAACCAAAACACGAAAAATGTTATTATGATGCACATGCCCCAACTAATCACATATATGTAAATATTAAGGATTAGAGTATACCGAATATGTGATGTGAGGTCGAGTCCGCTCTCTAATGGCATTTGCATTGAGCGTTTCCAAGTCCAAATAACTGGTACCATTTGTTGGTATGCCTTCCACCTTTGTCGATCAATGGTACGTCATTTTTTATGGTGGAGTCGACTTTCTTGACTTCCATGAATTTCACCGGTGTTGTCAACCAATTGTTGATTTTCTCCTTTTGAACGGAGATACCTACAACACAAGTTTTGTCCTTTGGTCCTCAATTTCTTTTGGGTCCGACATTCTTAGTTACATGGGTCTTTACTACCCATTTCAAATCGCTTCTACTAACATGAAAACGATAAGGGCATCTAGAAGAAATATGCTCATTTCTACTACAATGTATAATGCCTAGATTTTTTCGCATAACGAGAATTATACGAAGTTTTGGAAAGGTTTTTCGGAGTATCCAATTTGGTTTGAAAACCTAAACCTTTTCTATCATTAAAAATTTTTTGAAAAATCTTGGAAGAGCTCCCTTTAGTAAAAACAACCTCTTGTTTAGGCGGGGTAGGAGTTTTAGAAATGTTAGTGGCTTTGACGAAGTGGGTTTTGTTTGAATTAGAACTAATGCAATCATAACCTAAACCACTTTTGTCATTGAAATCTTTTTGACAATTCAATATGTTATCTAAAACGGTTTTACCTTTAGAAAACTTTGAAATTGTTAAATCAAGTTTTTCAATGGAAATGACAAGCTCGTTGTTTTTATTTTTCAAAGTTTCATTCTCGGTTTCTAAAAGCTTGACCTTGTCATTTAAGTTAAAAGCATGAGAACTCAAAAGCTTGTTTTTGCTTTTAACTTTATTGAAAGCATCATTTAAATCTTCAAAACTTTCTAATAAGTCACAATCTAAAGAAGATGGTTTTGAAAGAGTTTTAGTAAGTCTTGAGACTTCATTTTTAAGAAAATTGATCTCGGTTTGTAAACACTCGTTTTGAATAATGAGATCATTGTTTTTATCTTTCAAGTCTTCCTTTTCGTCATCTACATCATGTAAAGAAAATGACGATTTCGAAATAGACTCATTTTCAATTTCATCTCTTTTCAAGGATCTTATTTCTTCATTGAGGGAAAAATTTATCCTTTTAAGAGATTTAACCTTCTCTACAAACTTAGGAAGTTTTTCGGAATAGATTCCACACATATGAATTAATTCATCATGGGATAAATCTTTTACCTCATCGTTGTCACTTTCGCTTGAGGATGAGAGGTTTTGTTCATGGTTGTCTTCCATGGCCATATAGCAACCAAGATGAGCGACTTCATCTTGGTCGGAGCTATCGCTAGAGCTTGAAGCGGATATTTTCTTCTTGCCTTTGCTCTTGCGATTCTTGACGCAATCTCTCGCCATGTGTCCTTCCTTGCCACAAGCATAACAAACAAAATCGTTAGAAATAATTGAAGTATTTGACGATTTACCTTTATGTTTGCGTTTGCCTTTAACCTTTAGAATTTCCTTGACGATTCGAATGATTTATGTTGAATTTTTCTCGTCATCGGATAGCTCATCGCTTTCGTCACAAGTTGTTCCTTTGAAAGCTATCTCCTTCTTTTTCGAGATTGGCTTGTGACTATTGAGGGTGATCTCGTGAGTAATGAGTGAACCCGTCAATGCATCAAGAGTGTATGTGTTCATGTCGTGCGCCTCTTGAATTGCGGTGACCTTTGGTTCCTATTCTTTCGGTAAGCTCCGAATCACCTTTGAAACCATTTCCTTACAAGACAAACACTTACCAAGAGATGTTAATCCATTAGTAATAGTTGTAAATCTAGCAAGCATATCGGAAATAGTTTCTCCCTCGCTCATTTTAAAAAGCTCGTAGTCATGAACTAAAAGTTGGAGTTTGCAATCCTTAACTTGGTTAGTTCCCTCGTGCATAACTACTAACTTATCCCACATACCCTTAGCTGTTTTACAAGCGGAAATTTTGTTGTACTCGTTAGGGGAAACGGCACAAACAATAGCGTACATCGCTTTAGCGTTAGTAGAGTAAGCTTCTAGTTGAGCGTTAGTAGAGTAAGCTTCTAGTTGAGCGTTATCTAAGTCCTCTACGGGGATTGGGTTCTCGCTATTTTCGGATGTAGGTGCGGAATATCCTACTTTTATGGTCATCCAAAGTTTAACATTATAACTTTGTAAAAACATGCTCATCCTATCCTTCCAATATGAAAAATTTATTCCATCAAAAAATGGTGGAGTATTAGGCGATGAAGCAATACCGGAAGTGAAATTAAGTACATTAGCCATCGGGATCTTAACTCTTAAATCGTTAGATTCCTATATGCAAGAGCCTCGGCTCTGATACCAATTGTTGGCCCCGTACGGCTAAACCTTAGAGAGGGGGGGGGGGTGAATAAGGTTTTTGGCGCTTTTCGCGAAATTAAACTTAATGGCAACTAACAACCCAACTATTCGCAATTCTAAGCTTAAGCGTTTAATAAACGTTAATGAAATGCTAGAAGTCCAAAATGCAAGTAAGAAAATAAGCAATAGTATAAGTTGCGGAAAGTAAAAGTTTAGGGAAAGAAATTGACACCGCGATTTATAGAGGTTCGGCAAAACGGCCTACGTCCTCTCCTCGGTATTCACGCTACCGAGTATTTTACTAAAAAGGTTCTTTCCAATTTTCCAAATCCTAACGAGCTAATCAACCGATTAAGCTCCCCCTCACTCTATGAGTATCCCGAATGAAAAGACCTAGACCTTTTAAGCAACACTTGCTTACAAAGCCTCTACCCGATCACTCGCTCACAAATGAGTTTATAATTCACTCTTTACAATTTTGTTACAACAATGTAACTACACTCACTATTTTATTGCTTCTAAATAAGCTAATTGGTGAGTTTGATGATGTTTGAGCTCGAATCGCTTTCTCTTCAATTTTCCCTCTTTTTCGAATTATTTCACCAAATTGGTGATTGTTAGGGTTTTTATAGATAGAGGTTGAAGGATGATGATGTGTGTATTGATTGGTTGTTTTTTTTGAGGTATTTGGGGGTATTTGAAGAATAAAAGGCTTTGTTACCGTTGTATGAGGTGTTATGCTTTTATCCATTGGTTTTAAGCCATTTCCCAGAATAAGCTGGAAAGGTGTTTTTGAAATCTGCAGAAAACGATCGGTCGTTTTCTGCAGTCGATCGATCGTTTTCAGGAAACGATCGGTCGTTTTCTGAAAAACAATCTGTCGTTTTTCAGACGCCCTCACTGAAAGAATTTGGACCAAAAACGATCGGTCGTTTTTGTCCAGACGATCGGTCGTTTTTCACTGGCAGTTTTTCGGTTTTCTTGTTATTCTTCGACTGCTTGTAGTTTCTTCGTTTTAGCTCCGATTTTGGTTCCGCTTGAACCTTTGGCTTCGTTATCAAATGCTCTATCATTTTAAAATCCTGAAATATACATTTTCTCTTTTTGGAAAAGACAAAGCATTATATCATCGAAATAGAGAAATCGTAAAATCATTAAAAACATAATCAAAGTTATAATCAAAATCAATTATTGAACTCTAAGTTCAACAGAGAAGATTGAGTTCCACCCCGCGGACAGGTTCATGAGACAGTTCGGTTTTGTTCATGTTGTCCCTACATATATTTGGAAACCCAAACAGGGTCACGGCAAGGATAGAAGATATGGGACTAAACCTGATCAAAAACACGATTGACCTGCACTTTTTGAAGAGTTTATAACCGTGTGGAATGACCGCCACAACCGGCTTATTAACGGCGAATTTGGCACGGGGACGTCACCGGATTACATTGGATGCTATAGAGAGAGGACCCGCATCTTTATAAACCCACCTAAACTTGGACTGTTATCTCACGGTTTCCGTGAGCATACGGATGTGCTCAATAAAATGGTAACAACTAGTTAAAGTTTATTAATATTTGTTTGTTATTTTTTTGTTTGTATATCTCAATACTAATAAATCAGGATTTTTTTTATTTTTTTCAGAAACCGATGTTGCGCCGCAGTTTCAAATCGTTCAAACGGCTGAAATCTAAAACGGACGTGGACTTAACTGGGAATGAATCTGTATGGGTCAGGTGATGAACAGTCGGATGAGGAGGATGACGATGACGACGATGGTGATGACGATCAAAGTTACGACCCAAGAACTTACGTTAGGGCTTCAAGTTATCGGCGTACCGAAAGAGGCAGAGGGAAAGGCGAATCTAGTAGTGGCGGGCATGGCGGGGGTACAAGAACGAGTGAAGGTCGACGCCCGACTACAGATCAGTGTCGGAGTTCAAGCGGTCATCGTCATGCTTCTTTTACTGGGTCGGACTACGTACACGACGATGTTCCGCTCGATTATCATTGACAATCATTTGGGTCGTACGATTATCATCCTAGTCAGCATTCAACCGACACTTCGGCTCGAGGATTGACAATTACATCACACGAGCGTGCTCCGCATCCAGAATCGCAGCATCGAGATAGACATCGTCCGGAGCTAAACGAAATCAAAGAGTCCACTGAGCCGTCATCGGACAGATTAACATCGGCGGGAAAGATGCTCCCTATGTCCAACTTTAAAGGATTTAGTGGTGCAAAAAAAAAATGCACATTTGTTTTTTTTAATTTGATTTGTAAGTTATATTTTTAGCTGGGTTGGAATATTATAAATTTGTAATATGTTTTCTACAGGTTTGTTATTATGGTAACACAAAAAAACATTAAGGGTTACGTAGTTAATGGTGAATGGATGTGTCAAGTAGAAAATGGTCAACATAACCACCCACCTCTAACTTACCTCCAAGGGCAAGCACGACGTACTCGTTTAACACAAGAGGAAAAAGAAATTGTTAAAAGTTTAAGGCAAAGTAGTTTTAAAGTTTAAGGCAAAGTAGTTTTATGTAAAAATGGAGGGGTACAAGTATGGAACGCCAATTTTTTACCTCTTTATACTGGTCCGCCTCCTGGAACGACATATTACATCCCTACTGTAATAGTGTACATCAATAGTTGTCATTATGCTCAAGTTATTCCTAAAGAATAAATCTTCCCAATGCCAAGAATTATAGCACGGTGGGAAAAAACACGCACTGAGGCTGCTGAGCCATGGAAGAAACTTTTTCGATCAAATTTCAACTTATATATGGCGCTAGAAAGGCAATCGGGAAAGCAAAATGTAACTGAAGAATAAGCTATAGACTTATCAAGTCCATAATTAGTTTTTTATTTTTAATTTTATGTAAATTACTTTTTTTTTCAAGTTGTTGTAAATTTATATGATGTATCATGTTTAATAAATATGTTTTATGAAATTTAGTTAATGTTTGCATATTGAGTTAATTTCTTTTATGAAATTTATATAATTTATGATTGTTTCATTCAAGAAAATTGACGATTGACACCAAATTGATGATTTAGTTAATGTTTCATATTGCGTTATCCAAGTGTTAAAAACAAACCAAAAACACTTCACAAAAATTAACGATTTAGTTAATGTTTCAATAAATCTCAATTTATACACTTGACAAAAAGATAACATTAACCAAAAACATAAAATTTATCAAATCAACTTTTTTTGTGTAAATTTGTGTAAATTTTGTGTTTATTTTGAGAGATTGTTAGAATTGACCAAATTTATTTTATGTAAATTTTTAAGAATAAGACATTTAGTTTTTTTATTAAAAAAATCATGTTTAATTTGAAAAAAATATTCAGTATTTTAATTGATAGGACCAATATGCAGTTTTCAGAAAGAGGTGCTCTCAATACACTGCATTTTTTCTTTTAAAACGCACAGACCGTAGATTTAATCTACGGTCTGTGTAATTTTTTTCAAAATTACACAGTCAGTCCCTGCTTTTCAAAATTACACAGTCAGTCCCTGCGCGAAAATTACACAGACAGTCCCTGGAAAAAACAGAAACTTTCGTTTTTTTTAAAAAAAATAAAATTTTATTTTACACTCTCTCTCTTTCTCTCAAAAACCCCCAATTTTCAACCCAAAAAATCACCCAAATCAATCAACCACATTAACTATCAAATTTATTAACAAAAAACCCCAAATCATCAATCAAACTTATCCATAATTGAAGGTATATCTTTTATTCTCTAATTTATTATGTATTTTGTGTAATTTAAATTTGTAAAATAGGAAAAAATATATAAAATATGCAAATCCATAATTCACTTAGCTATATATAATTGTTTGTTGTTTGTTTATATTAATTATAGAAATTTTAATAATTGTTGATATTTGTCCCATTTTTGCATGTTTTTTTATTTTGTTTGGTTAATTTGAATTGTTGATAATGTGTTTGGTTATGATTAAAAAATTGAGTTATTATTGTTTGGTTTATGATTAAATGTGTTTGGTTTATGAAAAAATGTGTTTGGTTATGATTAAAAAATTGAATTATTATTGTTTGGTTTATGAAAAAATGTGTGTTTGGTTATGCTTAAAAAATTGAATTATTATTGTTTGGTTTATTAAAAAATGTGTGTTTGGTTATCATTAAAAAATTGAATTATTATTGTTTGGTTTATGAAAAAATGTGTGTTTGGTTATGATTAAAAAATTGAATTATTATTGTTTGGTTTATGAAAAAATGTGTGTTTGGTTATCATTAAAAAATTGAATTATTATTGTTTGGTTTATGAAAAAATGTGTGTTTGGTTATGATTAAAAAATTGAATTATTATTGTTTGGTTTATGAAAAAATGTGTGTTTGGTTATCATTAAAAAATTGAATTATTATTGTTTGGTTTATGAAAAAATGTGTGTTTGGTTATGATTAAAAAATTGAATTATTATTGTTTGGTTTATGAAAAAATGTGTGTTTGGTTATGATTAAAAAATTGAATTATTATTGTTTGGTTTATGATTAAATGTGTGTTTGGTTATCATTAAAAAATTGAATTATTATTGTTTGGTTTATGAAAAAATGTGTGTTTGGTTATCATTAAAAAATTGAATTATTATTGTTTGGTTTATGAAAAAATGTGTGTTTGGTTATCATTAAAAAATTGAATTATTATTGTTTGGTTTATGAAAAAATGTGTGTTTGGTTATCATTGTTTTGTTATCATTAATTGGTTATCATTGAGTTATCATTGTTTTGTTATCATTAATTGGTTATCATTGAGTTATCATTGTTTGGTTATCATTAATTGGTTATCATTAATTGGTTATCATTGTTTGGTTATCATTAATTGGTTATCATTGAGTTATCATTGTTTGGTTATCATTAATTGGTTATGTTATCATTTTTTGGTTATCATTAATTGAGTTATATTTGGTTATCATAGTTAGGATGGCAGACCCAGGTCCACATATTAAAGGGAGGTTGGGTATTTTACGACAGACTGGTCACATTTCTAATCAGACTTGGGATGCGGGCAGAGAAGCGGGTAGATGAGATGCCAATAAGATTAGGGTTTATAATTATAGTTGGCAGATACCGACGCCTGAAAGGGTAGTTCAAAATATCATTAGGGCTGGTTTTTACGGTATTTACAGTATAGGTAATTATACCGTAGACCGAGGGTTGATTACAGCCTTAGTTGATAGGTGGCGTGATGAGTCGCACACGTTCCATTTTGTCGGGGGAGAGTTGGGGATATCTTTACAGGATGTAGAGATTATGCTTGGTCTGAGGGTGGATGGTCTTGCTGTGACCCGGTCGGAGCGGAATGACACGAAGGCGAGCAGGTTGGCTATGATGGAGAGTTTGTTGGGTGTTAGGCCGGCTGACAATCAAGTCAATCTAAACTGTCTGACAGTTAGACTTGATTGGATGTTACAGACCTTCGGTGAATTACCCCCCAACCCTAGTGAGGAGCGTTTACTATATCAGTCTAGGGCTGTCATGCTATTATTACTGGCTGCACATGTGTTTTCGGATAAGAGCAGTGATCAGATTCCAGTCTGGCCTCTGCCATTTCTGGAGGATTTTGACACATGTGCTGAGTATAGTTGGGGATCAGCTCTTCTGGCCTGGTTAGAGGCTAATCTATGCAGGGTGGTACGTTGTAAGACAACCGGAGTAAGCGGGGCGGTGATGTTTCTGGATATGTGGGCGATTACCAGACTACTGCCGGTTAGACCGTGTGAAGAGCTGCCGGAAGATGTCGAGCCACCGGAGGGCTTGCCTAGGTTCCCCCTCGGTTACAGGTATGGTATTTATTTAGTTTTTGAATTGGATTTGCTTTTTTATATTATTGTGTCATCTATCATTTACTTAGCTGCCGGTTATATTTATTGTTTATCGGTTTTTGTTTGTATATTACAGATGGAAGATGTGGAGGCAAACTAACCTTACGCCATATGTCTACGAACATAATGTGGTCCACATACGTGACCAGTTTGACAATATGTCGCCTGAACAGGTAAATTTTAATTTTCGTATTATATGTAACTTACGTATTATATGTTGTATATGTTTGCATTTGTCTTATGTTCGCATAATTTATTACTCGTCTATTTTTAAACCATTGTTTATATATTCTAATTTGATGATTACAGATAGTGTGGCAACCTTACGGGGATCTCAATCAGTATCCGGAATACTGCACGCGGGGCCGTTATATGTGGCATTGTTCTGTGCCTCTCATTTGTAATGAGAAGATTGAGTACCACCCCGCGGACAGGTTCATGAGACAGTTCGGTTTTGTGCAGCGGGTCCCTACATATATTTGGAAACCAAGACAGGATCACGGCAAGGATAGAAGATATGGGACTGGGCAAAAACACGACTGGCCTTTACTAACCGGAGAATTTATAGCCGTGTGGAATGACCGCCACACCCGTCTTATTAACGGCGAATATGGGTCAGGGACGTCACCGGATTACATGAGATGGTATAGAGAGAGGACCCGCATCTTCATAAACCCACCTGAACTTGCCCCGCCCCCTCACGGTTTCCGGGAGAATACGGGTGTCTTCAATAAAATGGTAACTACTAAATCGTTTTTTACTAATAAATCGTTACTTCTTTTTCTGTATATTTCAATACTAATAAATCGTTTTTGATTGTTTTTTTTTTCAGAAAGCGATGTTGCGCCGCAGTTTCAAATCGTTCAAACGGCTGAAATCTAAAAGGGGCGTGGACTTACTACGTGCGGAGTTCGCTCAAATGGGTATGAATCCGTATGGGTCAGCTGATGAACAGTCGGAGGGGGATGACGACGACGATGGTGATGACGACCTACGTTACGACCCACGAACTTACACTAGGGCTTCAAGTTGTCGGCGTCCCGACGAAAGAGGCGAATCTAGTAGCGGGGGTAGAAGATCGACTGGAGGTCGACACCCGACTACAGATCAGGGTCCGGGTCCGAGTTCAAGCGGTCATCGTCGTCGTTCTTCTTTTGCTGGGTCGGACTACGTTCAGACCGATGTTCCGTTCGATCATCATAGACAATCATTTGGTTCGTACGAGCATCATCCTAGTCATCAGTCCACCGACAGTTGGAGTCGGGGGTTGACAATTACATCCCACGAGCGTGCGCCGCATCCAGAATCGCAGCAGCGACAAAGACGGCGTACGGAGCTAAACGAAATCGAAGAGTCTGCTGAGCCGTCATCGGATAGATTAACATCGGCGGGAAAGATGCTCCCTATGTCCAACTTTAAAACATTTAGTCGTTACAAAAAAAAATAAATGCACTGTTTTTGTATTTGATTTCTATGTTTGATTTGTACGTTATAATTTCGTAAGTTTAATTTGATTCGTATGTTTGATTTGTATGTTTGTAAAAAATATTCTGTATTTTAATTGATAGGACCAATATTGAGTTTTTACAAACCGTAAACCCTAAACCCTAAATTAAAAACCGTAAACCCTAAACCCTAAATTAAAAACCCTAAACCCTAAATTAAAAACCCTAAACCCTAAATTACAAACCCTAAACCCTAAACCCTAAATTAAAAACCCTAAACCCTAAATTAAAAACCCTAAACCCTAAACCCTAAACCCTAAATTAAAAACCCTAAACCCTAAATTACAAACCGTAAACCCTAAACCCTAAATTAAAAACCCTAAACCCTAAACCCCTATCATATAAACCCTAAACCCTAAACCCTAAACCGTAAATATTCTGATATATACATACAAACCGTACATTTAATGTACGGTTTGTATAGATTTCATACAAACCGTACATTAAATGTACGGTTTGCATGTATTTTGTGCAAACCGTAAAAGTAATGTACGGTTTGTACCCCTGATTTCAGCAGCGCCATTTTACGAATGTACTTTTTGCACCGAATCACCGTAAACAACGTAAAAAAAAAAAACTACAAACCGTAAAAGTAATCTACGGTTTGTAGTGTAAATTACATTGGATACCATATCCATCAAATGCATCCGACAACACTTTATTACTTTTTAATTATTATGAGTTGACAACCCTATCGAAAATGACTACTCAATGCATTATTAAAGTTTGGAAATGACTACACCAAAAAAAACACTACAAACCGTAAAAGTAATCTACGGTTTGTAGTGTAAATGACATTGGATACCATATCTACCAAAATAAATCCGACAACACCTTATCACTTTTGAATTATTATGATTTGACAACCCTATCCGAAATTGACTACTCAATGCATTATTAAAGTTTGGAAATGACTACACCAAAAATTCACTACAAACCGTAAAAGTAATCTACGGTTTGTAGTGTAAACTTACACTATAAATATGACTCAATTTTGCCAATTCTAACAAACCATAAAATCAAACACAAACACATTTCGAAAATCTCTAAAAAAATCCTCATTTCTCCCCAATAAAATATACAAACAAACACTTTTCGAAAATGAATTACAACTATGGTTATGACAACAACCAATGGAATAACAACAACAATGCGAATTCATCCAGTGGCTCAAACGATGAGCTAACTGATTATTCAGAGCACTTTGAAGTTGATGAATTGACTTGGGAAACAAGGGATGAAATGCTTGCTGATCTTGCTGATGTGGTTGGAAATTGGGGTTTCATTCTTACGATTCGTAGGTCTGGAGGGGGTGATGGGAGCAGAACACCGTATGTTGATATTGTATGTGATAAATCGGGGGTTTACGAAAAAAAGAAACCATCTTCCGTAAAATCAGGTACAAAGAAAAAAGATTGTCCATTTTTCATTAAAGGTTACGTAGTTAATGGTGAATGGATGTGTCACGTAGAAAATGGACAACATAACCACCCACCTCCAACTTACCTCCAAGGGCAAGTACGACGTGCTCGTTTAACCCAAGATGAAAAAGAAATTGTTAAAACTTTAAGGCAAAGTAGTTTTAAAGTTGGTGCAATATTAGAGGCCATAAAAAATAGAAATCCTGACAATGTATCAAACGCTAAAACGATACATAATTTTTTGGCCGGACTGAAATTTAAAGAACGAGATGGTAGAAACCCGATACAGGAACTGTTTAATTTGTTGGATAGCCATCGCTACACGTTCTACTATAATATGAACCCATCAACCCATTCCCTTGAGAACTTGTTTTTTGCACACCCCGATTCTATAAGGATGTTCAAAGCTTTTCCTAATGTCTTGTTAATGGATTGTACATATAGAACAAACCGTTTTAATATGTCATTTCTAGAAGTCGTAGGAATGACATCAACGAACCAAACATATTGTTTAGTTTTTGTTTTCATGAGTGACGAGACAAAGGAAAGTTATATATGGGCATTGAAAAAATTTAAAGTTACATTGGAGGGGTGTATACTACCTAGGGTTTTTGTAACCGACAGGGAAATGGCCTTATCAAATGCTTTGTCCGTTGTTTTTCCCGATTCTCATCATATTTTGTGCACTTTTCATATTGCAAAAAATGTTTTGAAAAACTGCCGTAAAAAGATCCCTGATGAGGAGTGGCAAACGTTTCTAGATGATTGGGGTTTATTGGTTGATTCTGAGTCGATAGAGGAGTACAATCATAACCGAACTTATTTCAATTCCTCTTACAAATCGTACCCTGCTGTGATTAAGTATGTAGACAAGCTTTTAAATGATTATGCTGAAAAGTTTGTTGCATGCTATACCAACCACACAACACATCTAGGTAACAGAACTAGCAATCGAGCCGAACAACAACATGCTAAGCTGAAAAGATCCCTTTCCACAAATACTGGCACGCTTGAAACTGTTTGGGTAGAGGTGAATAGAATTCTAGAAAAACAGTTTCAGGATATTAAGATGAAGTTGGATAAATGCGAGTCTTATTTTCCACATTCTGAACGAACACCTCTATTTATAAATCTTAGGTCGTATATCACACACTATGCCTTTGATTTATTATTTCAAGAACATAAAAAATGTAGTGGCCAGGCTGATGAGAATTGTTCTTGCGGTTTCAAATTGTCTCACGGTCTACCTTGTCATCATATTATGAGTGAACATATTTTATTCGGGAAGCCTCTTCCTCTAGAATATATTCATCCATTCTGGAAAAAATTAGACGTAATTGATGATAATGGGAACACCGATGATTATGGGGTAGAGGGTGATCTAGAAGAGTTTAAAAGTGTTTATGCTCGTAAAAGTAATGTTGAAAAACGGCATATGAAAACACAACTCCGAGAGATAACTGTACCAGCCAGAACATCCATCAGTGACCCCGAAGTGAGAGTAAATAGGGGGAGACCTAGAAAAGGCGACAAATCTAGTAAGAGGGATAAGTCGGGATGGGAGTATGTGGAGGAGGAACATGGTGCTGGTGCTAGTAGGAACAAGGGCAAAGGCAAGGCTGATGAAACACCGGAGGTAAGGGTAAACCCAACTAGGAGGCCGCGAAACCAGAACCCTAAACCCACCCCCAATAGGCCAACCTTCCTGTACAGTGACCAAATATGGTTCATGTTACATAGTTACATCGAAACGGTTTATGATGTGCGTGGGGATGGTAACTGTGGGTTCCGGGTACTTGCAAATGTGACGGGTAAACAGCATGGGGAAGATGATTGGTATGCGGTAAGATGTGAGTTGTTTCAAGAGCTGCAGCAAATGAAAGGTGTTTATTATGAGCTGTTTGAGAATCTTGGCTTTGATTACCGGTATGATTATATTTTATCAAGTTTAAATTTTTATCATGCTACAAATCCCGCACCTCTTGACAAATGGATGAGATTTCCGTCTTATGGGTTTTTAATTGCTTCTCATTACAATATTTCAATTGTATTGTTGTCCTTATGGCAAAATAATGATGGAGGGGTAAACGTGTGGAACAGTACTTTTTTACCTCTTTATACTGGTCCGCCTCGGGGAACGACAAATTACATCCCGACTGTAATGGTGTTCGTCAACAGTTGTCACTATGCTCAGGTTATTCCTAAAGAAGAAGGGATCTTCCCAATGCCAGGAACTATAGCACGGTGGGAACAAACGCGCACTGAGACAGCTGCGTCATGGAAGGAACTTTTTCGACCAAATTTCAAGTTATATATGGCGCTAGAAAAGCAATCGGGAAAGAAAAAAGCAAATGAAGACGAAGCTATAGACCTAAGTCCATAATCAGTTTTTTATTTTTAATTTGATGTAAATTACTATTTTTTCCAAGTTGTTGTAAATTTATATGATGTAAACAAATGTTTAATAAATTTGTTTTATGAAATTTAGTTCTATGAAATTTTTGTTGTAAATTTTGTTTAATTTTGTTGTAAATTTTGTTTAATAAATTTGTTTTATGAAATTTATAAGTTGATATTCATGTTTGCATATTGAGTTAATTTCTTTTATGAAATTTATATAATTTATGATTGTTTCATTCAAGAAAATTGACGATTGACACCAAATTGACGACTTAGTTAATGTTTCATATTGACACCCAAAAAAAAATGCCTTATTTGAAAAAAATATCAACTTATACACTTGAGAAAAATATCAACTTATACACTTGAAAAAAATATCAAATTATACACTTCAAAAAAATATCAAATTATACATTTCAAAAAAATATCAAATTTTAAAAATAAGGCATTTTTATGTAAAAAAAAATCATGTTTAGTTTGAAAAAAATATTCAGTATTTTAATTTTAATTATTAGAATTTTAATTTTAATTTTTAATTTCAAAAAATCTGTGAAAACACACAGACCGTAGATTAAATCTACGGTCTGTGCGTTTATACATATTTTTTGAGGTTTAAAAATCCAACCTCTTTCAGAAATTGCAGGGACTGTTCTGCAATTTCTGAAAACTACATCCAAACAGTAGATTTAATCTACGGTTTGCAGTAAATCACTGTAAACCGTAGATTTTGCATTATATCACTCTAAACCGTAGATTTTTTCTACGATTTGTACGTTTTTTCAGAAAAAGTGTAGTATAAAAATACAGATCGTAAAAAATTACTGTACTACACTACACTCTGTTATCCTATCCGCCATACCATTAATAGTAACTGATTGGACCCTGTCACGTTGGCAAACGTGTCACCATGGAAAAATTATAATATTCTCTTAATTAAAAAAAATATATATTAGATTGTATACGAAATTAGTGTTAAAGTTTGGTTCTTAACGTCTCAATTGCAGACGTCATACCGATAGATTTCTATTTTACTGACATCGACAGATTTGTAACAGAGTTTTTTAGTGATTATGTCGCAAATTTGTTCAATTCTAACTAATGTAATGAAATCTTTTAAAAGATGAATACATGTTTCAAATGCATGAACTGATTTTGCAAATATTTTATTTTGCCAATTTTTGTACGAATAAATGTCTCAAATGAAGTAATAAATTGGACCATGTACTACTATATTATGAGTCTATGAGTACTTGTTCCACCCCAAATAAAACTCTATACATGAAATGGAGAAACTTTAACTTCTAATAAAATTAAGATGATACTATATTATTGGATTGTCCCACTACTCCAGGATAGACTCGGTAAGTACTTGTTCCACCCCAAATAAAACTCTATACATGAAATGGAGAAACTTTAACTTCTAATAAAATTAAGATGATACTATATTATTGGATTGTCCCACTACTCCAGGATAGACTCGGTATTTTCTCAAAAGTTTTGGCTTAACTTTGCTATGTTTTTTGTACAACGTTTGAGCTTAATAATCTCTTGTTTTGTTTTGCTTGGACCGGAACTATCGGGTTACCTTTCCAGGTTAAAGCTCGAAACTTCATGGTTGAATCAACCTTTTTTCCCCAAACAAGAAACTTTTCAAGGTTTGCCAAAATCGGGTTGATCCCTTTATCGCAATTTGGTTTGTTTCACTCGTCGGAGGTGGTTTGTTTTGTTTATCAACGTCCACCTTCACAATCTTGGGTCGGAAGACGTCTAATGAAAGGCTGTTTTCTCTGAGATTACTCGATTTCGTTGTTTATATGCCCTCGTTGGAACAGAGTGGCATAACTTAATTTGCAACCCAGGAGTTCCTTTTTTTGAAGCAAGGTACAAATTATTACTATTGGTTCGACTAAAAACACTGCCCCAGGGCAACAACAATTAAGAAAACTTAGAAACTCTACTAAATTTGTTCAAACTTGCGGAGATTAAATTGTAGATTTTCTACCCAGGAATTATCAAAAGCAACCATGAAGATTAGGAGATCCATTGTCGAGTTTAAGCATCTTTGCTTTGGACATTTTCAATCTTTAAACGCTGTAACAGAGACCTTGTTTTTGGACACTACGTTGAACGATACGACAAACTGTGTAAAAATGATGGTCCTATTGTGACACAACAAAGATCAATAGAAGAAAACAACCAACCAAAGGAAAAACAACACTTTATATATATACCAACACAAGAAACTTTAAGATACAATCACAATCTCGACCGACTATTGTTTACTTATATCAACCAAAAAAATAGCTTCACTAGTCTGGTACATCTCAAAAAGCATATGTAGCTTCACTGAGATCTATAATCTCATCACTCCAGCATCCGATATATAGCATTAATAATAATCACTAGTTTTACAAGGTGAAATTTTACACAAATAAAGAAGCATTAATTATGACTTTATTGGGCAGCTCTTTGAGTGGGCTTAGCTGTAGACATAACACGTAACCGGCTAGCGATCTCAGAAAAAGAAGGCCTTGCAGCGGGATTCGGGGCCCAACACTGCTCCATAAGCCTTCTCCATTCTGCATCGCAGAAGCTTGGTATGGTAGGCCTCAGTGTATTGTTAACAATGCCTCCTGCACAACAGACGCACACAAACACAGAGGGAGGGAGAAGAAACAGATTAGTGAAGCTCACGTTTTAAACTATGAGTCTGTTAGTGATTTCTTAAAGATCAGTAAGGAATCGTTGGTTTCAGCTATTAAGCTCTTTTTTAGCTTTGAGCTGAGCTTTTCTTATTTTCCAGCCTAAATAAGCTATAGACATTCCAGCCTAAAACAACTTTTCAATCTAAGAAAAAGAAAAACTCACTTTCTGCTTGAAAACTGCAACCAAAACAAGCACCAACTCCAAATATAAATTATAAACCTAATGTATCAGATAAGCAGAACAATAAATGGCGCACCTATGATTGCACCATAGTGCATGTTTGCGTAAGGCTCCTCGCCAGTCAGAATCTCCCATAGGACAATCCCAAAGGAAAACACATCAACCTGCAAATAATATATAAAAATGAAAGGAACAATTCATCTTGCATTAACATGCCAGAAAGCAAAAGGAAACGACAGGGCAAATTTTAATTTTATACTCTTCAAAGAAACAGATACTATAAGAACCATGTGGCTAGGAAGGATAACTCGGAGTTATCCGGATGAAAGGTATGAGAATCTCCAAAGAAAGAAAAATAAAAACAAGAGAAATTTCTGAAGTGAAGGTAATAATAACTAGCGTTCGGGACCCACACGATGCGTGGTGTAAGGGTTTAGTAATAACACGTTTGCAAAATCAATTACTAGTGTCTTTACACAATACTGAAAAAAAGTCAACAAAAGAATGAACTAAGTCAGAGTAGAAATTGATAAACTTACACCTGAGGGAAAGAGAAAAAAAAGAGACCCAAAGAATATAAGAGTAAAAGAGAGAGAGAAAGAGTGGGAAAGAACACAGATAATAGAGAAGAGGGAACAGTTTTTGCTTTCTTTTTCAATTAGTTGTGGTGAGGGTATTTTGGTAATTTATTTAAGTTCTGGGGTTCTTTTTAGAAAATCTTTACCGGCTTCATTAGGAGTACTTTACATATATAATAGATAAATAGACTCCATTAGAGACAAAACCATACTAGCACTTTATCTGTTTTCAACATGAAAATCCCGTTGCAACCTATCTAAGAGACGAGCAAAGAAATTACTAGAATATATCCAATTTAAACTTCGGTTTACCTTTTCAGAAACCTTACTGCTGCTCCCATTCAGCAGCTCTGGAGCCATCCATGGTAGAGTCCCTCTAACTCCACCAGAAACCAAGGTGTTGCGCTTTATTTTTGATAGCCCAAAATCCCCTACCTAAGAAAGAAAGTTATTGTCAGATTCTAATTTAACTTTCAAAACTAAAACATATTAGATGAGACTATGCAATATAGAAGTCAGAAGTATAATTGTATAAACGTTTTCTTTGATACAAAATCTAAAATGAGATACCGTCAAAATAACCTTGCAAATGGGGCGAGTAGGATCTTTCAAGTTAACCAATAAGTTGTCACATTTCAAATCAAAATGGACTATATTTTTCGAATGCAAATACTCCATTCCGAAGGCAGCATCCATGGCAATAATGACCCTCTTTCGACGATCGAGATGCCTACTTCAGAAATAAACATTATATATAAGAAAACGCTGTTTTCACTTAAATGAAGACAGAGACTAACCATACTGAAAGATTAAGTTTGTATTAAAGTAATTCAAAACTCTTTCTAAAATATGCAGTTGTTTACAAGCTCGCTTTCAATCAATGTTTTGAAAAGCTTTAAATTTCTTTTTACAAGTAGAGCAAAAGAATGCTTTGTTAAAAAGCTCAAAACAGCAGAAGCGTTTTACGTTTTTGTGCTAAAAAAATTTACGTAGTAGTACAGCTCTTGCAAAAACACGTACGCGTTAAATGTGTCGGCATCAATTTGAAGCTATGGAGGCAAGTAATAGCAAAGAACAAAAAATTTAAAGAAAACTTAATTGCCAGCATACTAAATAATTACTAACGAACAGATCAAAATTTTGGTTTAACAAGCAAAAATGCTGAATTGTGAAATCAATCTCAAGAAAACAGGTGAACTGAAATGACATAACTGTGAAAAAAACTCACCTGTCCTTTCGTAGTAAAACATGTCGTAAAGAACCATCAACCATAAATTCCGTCACAGTAGCTAATGTGGCCCCGGGTCCATCTTGCACCACACCATAAAAAGCAACCACATTTGGATGGTGTAGCTTCGATAATATTTCCGCTTCCTTCCAGAACTCAATCGTCTAAGATTGTAAAATCTCAGTAATATTAGAAGTACATAAAAATGATAGACTTAATGTGAAGAAACAACAGGTGATTTAATATACCAATCTCTCTTGCTCTGATGATCTGCCAGTGAAGCAGCTCTTTTTTATTCTTTTGATTGCAACATCTGTTCCTCGCCATTTCCCATGGTAGACCGTACCAAATGTACCAGAACCAAGTTCCCTTAGTTCTTCAAGATCTACGTTCTTTATTATCTGATAAAATCAGCAGTATGAGATCATTACGTAGATGATCAGAGAGCAACAAACTAGGAATCTCATAGCTAAGTTTGCATCTTGATATAATATACAGAAGACTGTTATTTTTAGCAGAAATGAATCAGAAAACAGAGAAGTTGATATGCATGTCCCCTTTGGTTAAAAAGTAATACCATCAATAGTTATCTAATTCTCCCAACTCATATGTACAATGTTCCAGTTCACATGTACCAAAATACAGTAGATTCGTGACTCATCAAGCCAATTTCACCTTGTCTTACTAGGTCTCTTTTAGGCAAAAGATTACAAAAGTAAGGTAACTTGGTTGAACTTAATTAATAGTGGAAAGACAAGTTTATATACATCACAAACAATAATAACTAAGATTAGCTATATTAGAGTTCAAACTTGAACATAGTGTTTCTCACTCCTGAGCACATCATGCACCTAACCTTACCCACTCATTGTGTTCATCCTCTGGTTAACTTGATTATCCTCCTAAGGAAAAACGGTAATTGATGATAATAACATGCACAGGTGGTCATCAAATATTTTATTAATTACTCATAAAGGAGCAAAAGGAGATTAAACCTTGGTACTTACTAAGAAACATATTTTAAAGTTTAAGTTTTCTGTTGTCATTCAAACTATACGTCATGCAGCGAAAATGTCTAAATATCATAAACTGTGAGGAGTGTTAAGCTTAGTCAACTAGAACTACAAAGAAAAAGTACTCGCATTTAGCTGAAAAGACCTGCACATTCTTATGAACAAGTTATATACTAATGGTGTAATGCAATAACAACATACCTGCAAACTATGAATATCAAAATTTTCTAAGGGGAGATCTAAAGCAGGAACCCCAATAGTCCCAATCCCTTCCTGAAAGCATCCAAAAATAATATTTTTGTTATAAATATTGCTGAATATCTGATTACTAATACACATAATCACAAGAGTAAACTTAATTACGAATTCACTAATTACCTCATACTCTAAATCAGGAGCAGTGGGGTTCTCGGCAAAATTATCAAACTGCATACTATCAATGCCCGTCTCCACGGTAGGACCAGATATACCTGTGTGATCATCGCTAGCGTAATTTATCTGTGTACCCACATGGGTCGAAGATATATCACTTGTCGTTAACGGTGTAAACATATAACTCGTAGCAGATTCTTCAACTCTAGGAAGAGGTGGTGAAAAACCAAAATGGTCTTGGTCAATAAGAGAAACATCTTTTCTAGCAAACTCATCTCCGGCTAATTTCTGAAAAAACGACCAGTGTTTAGGATCGTGGTTTTGGATATTTACGCTGATACCAGCACCCTCTTTTGATAGTGGACCAATATCAGATCCACCCTCCTCAGATAACATAGCCTTAGAAAAAATATCCGAAAGAAAATCACGAGGGAACCGATCGTTAATATCAATTAAGATGTCTCCACACTCTGGTCCCCTAGTGATATTACTGTTTTCAGTATCACTCTGTTGTTTCTCAGAAATAACAGATTGACCCTCGTGGGTCTTTGTAGATTCAGTCTCGTCCTTCTGAGTTCCATTCTCACATGTAGCAGCAATTTCATCCGTGGATATTTTCCCTTCTAGCGTGGTAGATTCGGTGATAGAGTCTTGCCGTGCCATGTCAGCGCGTGAATGGTTCATGAGTAACTGAGAATTAAGCGAATCGTCTGATTTCGATAACCTGCTTAAAAACTCTGCATTCCCTCTTGGGACTCGTTCGGAGTAGAATACCCTCTGAGTAGGTGGAGGTGGCTCAAGATAACTCAAATCATTTAAATCACACTCGGAGTTTACATAATTGGGAGTTACTGCACCAGAAGATTCATTACTGATATTATCATTAACTTTAGCTTCCTGGTTTTTCACCTCACTCTTTGGAGGCTTTGATTTTCCCTCTAATGTGGAGATAACAGAAGATGTTTCTGTAATTGGAAAAGCACTTTTGTCCCTACCATGATCTAAGGGTTGTGTGGGAATGTGGGAGACTTTTGTTACAAGTTGAGACTGGAGACTTTCATCCCCACCTTCCTGCTTAACTGAAGAATTACTTTTCTTAACATTTGAGTCTTTTGCTAAAACTTGAGAATCCTGTTTGAACAACTGATCTAACTGGGGAACTTCAGTCAGACCACGTTGCTGAATCGGAAGTACATGACTAGACTTTGTGCCGAAACTATCAAGATGGTGAAGATACTGAGAGTCATATGGTTGCGGCAAAGGATTCTGCTTAACGTCTCCATAATACACCGAATTTGGGGCATAAGATGTTGAGGAACTTGGTACAATTGGTTCAGAATATTGGTTTGGTGATGGTGAGGCCATGTAATTAGCCAATGGTGGAGCATTATTAACCTCAATAAAGTTAGAACTAGCTCCACCAGATCCCCTCCCAATACTCTGCATATTTTGTTCGTATATACTATTTCCTGATAAACTCCCTAACCCATGTAAAATAGAATTCTTTCTGGATCCCATATCCATACCATTAACAGCTTCTATATACTGATTCTCGGAATTATTATCACTGTTTACAAGACCAAAATGAGCATCTTCAACGTCGCTTAAAGAGAACAGAAACATCCTAAGCTTTTTTGATCCTTCACCGTCTTGTAAAACATCAGTTTCTTCCATCATGTTCTGAAGATCCTCGTCACAAGACACGGAAACTAAGGCATCAAGATCCTCCCCAGGCAGCTGATATTTTATCGTGTGAGTTTGGTTATAAATCGTCATTGTTTTCTGCCACAACTCTCGCCACGTCACATCCTTTCGTAGACGTATTATTCGTGTATCACCTCCAACGTATCTAAGTTTACCATCACTTGGACGAGGTAAGACTCTACCTCCAAAGCTGCATAAAATCCTAAGTTTTGGAAATGAGCTGTCAGATGCATTAGAAGAAGTATAACTGAGCACCGACCCATACTTACATTTTTCGTCATAAATAGAAGAGGCCTTTCTTTCAAACTCTTTAGGACCTTTCTCCACATTTGTCCGCAAAGAAATTTCAGAACCAGCTTCCGAACCTGTATGACCTAACATGCCTTTTAAATCCATGTACCCAGTCACGTAGCTGGAATCACTAGCAACATTTGTAACAAATGGCTTTTTATGCATAAATTCAAGAGCGAATTCTTCACCTGTTTGTATTGAAAAATTTACAGCTTTTGTTTCTTGGTAGTGAAGGTCGGGAACAATTGTGTTTGAACTTACGCCACTAGGTTGACTCGAGTCAACCATGAACCTCTGAGACATACGTTCAAGTTCCTCGTTTCCAGGTTCTGTTGAATTGTACATAGCATGGTTGGTATTTTTTCTTTGTTCCATTATAGGGTTAAAAGTCGCCCCTTATTTCAGGCAAATAAGGGTGCAACAAACATTACCCTAAAGCCATTAGAGACCCAAATTTCTGACTATTCAACAAATACTTTGTCCTCAAACCACCAATAATGTTCACCCACTCGATTAGTTGATCAGTGCAAGCTAACATATTAAAAACAAAAAAGTGTTAATGATTGCGAGAAAAATCAGATGTAACTCGATCTTCTTCAAATTGTAAGTGCATCAGCCTAAAGACATAAAATTAAAGTAAAAGAAAAGGTCATAATCAAACACGGAAACTAATGGAACTTATAAATCTCATCATATACAATGTATAGGAGGGGTAAGGAATAAGAAAATGAGATCCTTTGAGGTGAATAACTCAAATGAACAAAAATAAAACAACTTTGAAGTCATAGATCTCACCAGAAAACATTTCTAGTTCTTAAAAGTTAAAATACTGTATAAATTAAGGTGGAAAATTTGTCTTTCCCTTTCCTATGGATAAGCTACTTTTGCTGTTTAAAATCTTTAAGTCGATAGAGATAAACAATTATCCTTTGTAAGAAAAATCCAAGGCTTCATAGATCATACCATATCCGTCCATGGCAACTTTAAAATGTCCAATATGGCCATAGACGATAAATGTATGCAGACCTTTATGAATTTTGAACCTGACAACCTGCTTACCTAACATGTTTCTTCTTTCACCTTCGGTTTGGACAATTTTATATGCATTCAATGAAAGGGAACTCACACTAATGTTTATAATAAAAAGTAGGATCAGCTTCTTCTACAATTATTAAACCATACGGAAGTCTCCACAAGCATTCAAGTAGTTATTTAAATAAGTATCACTATTGCATCACAGAAACTTGTGAGAGTCATGGACCGTTTGGTCGCAGTTTCAGACGATGACTCATTAGAGATTAGAAAAAAGTTGGGTTCATCCCGCAAAAAAAATTGTCTCCTTTTAACAGAAAAAACTCAAATTTTGAAGATTGTCAATCTCATGTGCACAGCAACTTATAGAAAAAGAGTTCAAAAGCTGCAACAAGCAAGAATTTCTTTTAGGAATATAATTTTTAAGGTGTCCGATATCTTATGTGCAGGACTGCAGACTCTTATATGTCACAGCGGAATTGCCTTAATAAGCTCAATTCAATTTTTCTAGGCAACAAAACAAGTAACTTTAGTACATATTTAGCTGCACTGTTACTCGGCCAAAGATTTGACCTTTTTCAGCCAAAAACTCCGAAACAAAGCATAGAAAAACAAAACCCAGTTTTTGAGCTAGCCAATCAATATTCTAGCAGCTTATAAGCCAAATGAAATGAGTTTAAAAGCTTCAAAAACAGACCTTATAAATTAAAGACCAAATTTAACTTTGATCTTATTTTCAAAAATTATATAAAGGGGTCACATTTCTCATGCTTAGGCTCTTCTAAATCACATGAAAATTACTTCCAAAACTTAATAGTAGCTTAAAATGTAATTCTAACAAATAAGGCTTGTTTGGCTGCACCATTAAAAAAAGCCAACTAATTTTAGACTAAAAAAAACCAGAAACTCGGCTTTTTTTAAGATTGTCAATCCAATACACGAGATAATAACTTAAAATCCAAATAAACTCAGTTCAAAAGCTGTAATAACAACCTTAAACTTATTAAACAGAAATCAACCCTATTCTAAATCAGTTTTAAGAGCTATTTTAGGGCATAACAAAATTGCTTTCATAATAAACAGTTTTTTTTCAACTAAAACAGCAAATTAAATACTATAACCAAAGTTAAGGAAAAAAAAACCAAATCAGATCTATAACAGTAAAATTGAAATCAGATTCATGGGTCACCTAATAAAGAGAAAAATAATCGTATAAGAATATTCACCTGAGAGAAAAACGAATTAGGCGAAGTATATATGTATGTATATAAGTGTGATTAAGTATTTATTGATTATAAGTATTTAATTTGATCTCTCTCTCTCTCTCTCTCTAAATCTTGTGGTTTTGTGTTCTAAATAAAATAAACGAAGACAAAAATATCAGAAATGAAATGACGGCTTAAAGCTTTACTTTCTGCTTAATTTTATTATTTTATACTGTTTGTGGAGTATTTTATTTCTATCTTATTTTATTTAATTATCAGTACTTTTATGGGTACTATTTAATAATTCCAAGGTTGATACAATTTGGTATATAAAATATTATCTATTTATTTAACCAAACCTTTCATAAATATGTTTAATATGTTACTAATAGCATACTCAAAGGTCTTTACTAAAACTATTTTTTGTACGGTTATAGAGTAATCTAAAATGATAAAATGGATAAATAAAATAACATATATGGTAAAAGATCGGAGGGTTTTTTCTCGATTTGGAGGTGTTGAGTCCACTTTAGCTTACTATCGTAATTTCTCACATAAACACACCAAATAGACAACTCGGTGTACCAAATTGAATACTAATAATTATAGATCGGTAAACAGTCATGAAAGAAATGTTTATATACGCTACACAAAATATTTTATAGGTTCTATATTTTTTAATCTTTACTATCCCATATTCTCAACTTAGTCACTTTTCTATCCTGTTTTTATCATTTAGAGCACAAAAACAAAAATGTATGTCAAGTTGATGTATTAATTAGGATATTGGAAACTTGAAAGACGGTATAAAATTCAAAAAACAATAACAATAAAACCTAATTTCAAGAGTTGTTTGTAAGAGTTTTTATTTTTATTTTTATTTTGAATAATTATAAATACTGTGCTAAAAAAGAATTGCAACTTTAAGTGCTAAATACGTGTATTATTTTTTTCTTAATTACTTTATATGCTAAGATTAATAGGATTATAGCTAGCTGATGCTATCGACTTTCAAGTCGAGCAATCAACAAGAAAGTGACAAAATTTTGCACCATATGGACAGTGAATAAACTAGAGTTGACCCCTTTTACTGGAAAATTGAAATCAATTAGGGATTGATTGTTTTTTAAAGTTTGATTAACCTAAAGATGTTTAATGTCTGTTTGCATTTCTTGATACGAGTATTACTGACAGATTATCTCTCAAAAACTCGAACTTAGTTGTTCATAAACAAATACCATTTTATTTTTCTTTCTGAAAGAGATAGTACTAAACAAATACTAAGCAGTTGATTTTAGCTTACGAAACATGATGTTTATTTTTAGATCAGAAAACTATTAACATTTGACAACTTGGGCTTTCGGTTCATTTGGTCGGCTATTTTAATCGTATTTATTAATTTATGATTATCTTTACACTAACATTGAGCATGCTTTGAACCATTTGATGATTTATTTTTTATGACTAGATGAAGGATAACCGTACAAAATATATGACCTGTCTAAGATTAAGTTACGAATGAGGTTGGATTTTTATACTACACTTTTTCTGAAAAAACGCACAAACCGTAAAAAAAATCTACGGTCTACAGTGTTTTTATGCAAACCGTAAAAAAAATCTACGGTTTGCAAAAATACATGCAAACCGTAAAAAAAATCTACGGTTTGCATGTATTTTTGCAAACCGTATATTTTTTTTACGGTTTGCATGTATTTTTTTTTATTTTTTTATTTTTTTATTTTTTTATTTTTTTGTAATTTCAATTTGTAAAATAGTAAAAAATATATAAAATATGCAAATCCATAATTCACTTAGGTATATATAATTGTTTGTTGTTTGTTTATATTAATTATAGAAATTATAATAATTGTTGATATTTGTCCCATTTAATAAAAAAATTAGGATTTTTATTTAAATTTGTGTTATTTAGATATTTATTACTAATGGTTTGGTTATGATGGTTATTTGTTTTGATTGAGAAAAATAAAAATTGAGTTATCATTGTTTGGTTATCATTATTTAATTATCATTAATTGGTTATCATTGAGTTATCATTGTTTGGTTATCATTAATTGGTTATCATTGTTTAATTAGATAATTAAAATAATTGTTTGGTTATCATTAAATGTGTATGTTTCTTATGTTGTTTTTATTGTTAAAAATAAAAATAGTTAGGATGGCAGAGCCAGGTCCACGGATTAGAGGCAGTTTAGGCATTTTACGACAGACCGGTCATATTTCAAATACGACTTGGGATGCTGGAAGAGAAGCGGGTAGAGGAGATGCCCATAAGACTAGGGTTTATAATTATAGTTGGCAGATACCGACGCCTAACAGGGTAGTTCAAAATATGATTAGGGCTGATTTTTACGGTATTCACACTATAGGTAATTATAGCGTAGACCGAGGCTTGCTTACAGCCTTAGTTGATAGGTGGCGTGATGAGACGCACACATTCCATTATGTCGGTGGAGAGTTGGGGATATCTTTACAGGATGTAGAGATTATGTTTGGTCTCAGGGTGGATGGTCTTGCTGTTATCCGATCGGAGCGGAATGATAACAGAGCGAGCTGGTTAGATATGATAGAGAGTTTGTTGGGTGTTAGACCGGCTGACAATCAAGTGGATACAAACTGTTTGACAGTTAGACTTGATTGGATGTTACACACCTTTGGTGAATTACCCCCCAACCCTAGTGAGGAGCGTTTGTTACATCAGTCTAGGGCTGCCATGTTATTATTACTGGGGGCACATGTGTTTTCAGATAAGAGCAGTGATCAGATTCCACTCTGGCCTCTGCCATTTCTGGAGGATTTTGACACATGTGCTGAGTATAGTTGGGGATCAGCTCTTCTGGCCTGGTTAGAGGCTAATCTATGCAAGTTGGTACGTGGTAAGGCAAACGGAGTAAGCGGGGCGGTGATGTTTCTCGATATGTGGGCGATGACCAGACTACTGCCGGTTAGACCATGTGAAGAGCTGCCGGAAGATATCGAGCCACCTGAGGGCTGGCCTAGGTTCCCCCTCGGTTACAGGTATGATATTATTTAGTTTTTGTATTGGATTTGTGTTTTTTTTATTGTGTCATCTATCATTTACTTATCTTATTTATATTTATTGTTTATCGGGTTTTGTTTGTATATTACAGATGGAAGATTTGGAGGCAAACTAACTTTAAGCCATATGTCTACGGACATAATGTGGTCCACATACGTGACCAGTTTGACAATATGTCGCATGAACAGGTAAAATTTTAACTTTCTTATTTCCTACATGCAACTTACGTATTATATGTTGTATATGTTTCCATTGGTCTTATGTTCGCAGAATTTTATTACTAGTATTTTTAAACCCTTGTTTACATATTCTAATAATAATTTTGCTGATTACATATAGTGTGGCAACCTTACGGGAATCTCGATGACTATCCGGAATACTGCACGCGGGGCCGTTATATGTGGCATTGTTCTGTGCCTCTCATTTGTAATGAGAAGATTGAGTTCCACCCCGCGGACAGGTTCATGAGACAGTTCGGTTTTGTTCAGCGGGTCCCTACATATATTTGGAAACCCAGACAGGGTCACGGCAAGGATAGAAGATGTGGGATTGTGGAAAAACACGATTGGCCTTCACTTTTTGCAGAGTTTATAACCGTGTGGAATGACCGCCACAACCGGCTTGTTAACGGCGAATTTGGTACGGGGACGTCACCGGATTACATGAGATGGTATACAGAGAGGACCCGCATCTTTATAAACCCACCTGAACTTGCCCGGCCATCTCACGGTTTCCGGGAGCATACGGGTGTGCTCAATAAAATGGTAACAACCAGTTAAAGTTCATTAATATTTGTGTGTTATTTTTTTGTTTGGTTATTTCAATACTAATAAATCGTTTTTTATTGTTTTTTTTTTCAGAAAGCGATGTTGCGCCGCAGTTTCAAATCGTTCAAACGGGCGAAAATGAAAACGGACGTGGACTTACTACGTGTGGAGTTCGCTGAAATGGAAATGAATCCGTATGGGTCAGCTGATGAACAGTCGGATGAGGAGGATGACAATGACGACGACGACGACGATGGTGATGACGACCTACGTTACGACCCAAGAACTTACACTAGGGCTTCAAGTTGTCGGCTTCCCGACGAAAGAGGTAGAGGGGAAGGCGAATCTAGTAGCGGCGGGCGTAGCGGGGGTAGAAGATCGAGTGGAGGTCGACCCCCGACTACAGATCAGGGTCCGGGTCCGAGTTCAAGCGGTCATGGTCGTCGTGCTTCTTTTGCTGGGCCGGACTACGTTCAGGATGATGTTCCGTTGGATCATCATAGACAATCATTTGGGTCGTACGACAGTTGGAGTCGAGGATTGACACTTACATCCCACGAGCGTGCTCCGCATCCAGAATCGCAGCATCGACAGAGACGTCGTCCGGAGCTAAACGAAATCGAAGAGTCTACTGAGCCGTCATCGGATAGATTAACATCGGCGGGAAAGATGCTCCCTACGTCCAACTTTAAAGGATTTACTCGTTACAAAAATAAATAAATGCACATTTGTGTTTTTTGCATTTGATTTCTATGTTTGATTTGTAAGTTTTATTCTTACCTGAGTTGGAATATTATAAATTTGTAAGTTTAATTTGATTCGTATGTTTGATTTGTACGTTATAAATTCGTAAGTTTAATTTGATTCGTATGTTTGATTTGTATGTTTGTAAAAAATATTCTGTATTTTAATTGATAGGACCAATATTGAGTTTTTACGAAATGCATGGACTGATTTGCAATTTTCTAGTTATCATTGTTTTGTTATAATTGAGTTATAATTGAGTTATAACCAAACAATGATAACTCAATTTTTTAATCATAACCAAACAATGATAACTCAATTTTTTAATTATAACCAAACACATTTAATGATAACCAAACAATGATAACTCAATTTTTTTATAAAACGGATAAAATATCAACAACCCCAATTTTTATTGGTGATTTGGGCAAACAAACTAATTAAAAAACATAATTTTATAAAAACCCCTAATTTTCAAAACGGGTAAATATTAATAAAACGTAACAATTTTTATTTTTCTCAATCAAAACAAATAACCATCATAACCAAACCATTAGTAATAAATATCTAAATAACACAAATTTAAATAAAAATCCTAATTTTTTTATTAAATGGGACAAATATCAATAATTATTATAATTTCTATAATTAATATAAACAAACAACAAACAATTATATATACCTAAGTGAATTATGGATTTGCATATTTTATATATTTTTTACTATTTTACAAATTGAAATTACAAAAAAAAAAAAAAAATAAAAAAAAATACATGCAAACCGTAAAAAAAATATACGGTTTGCAAAAATACATGCAAACCGTAGATTTTTTTTACGGTTTGCATGTATTTTTGCAAACCGTAGATTTTTTTTACGGTTTGCATAAAAACACTGTAGACCGTAGATTTTTTTTACGGTTTGTGCGTTTTTTCAGAAAAAGTGTAGTATAAAAATTCAACCTCTTATATTATGCTTGCTAAATTTCTATATTCAAACTTACAAAGGAAGGAAAAGGGACAGCAAATCACCATCTGAAACTTTTAGTTTTGTCTGAGCTGATTGCAAGATTGACTGATATTGGCCTCGTTTGGTCGCATCTTTTATGTTCAAAAGTATACTTTTTGTAAGTGGGTTGAAAAGTATACTTTTTATGTTTACTTTTTAATAAGTAATGCTGTTTGGTGAACACCGTAAAAGTATACTTTTCATTAAAAATGTTGTTTGGTAAAATATGTTTACTTTTACTTTTTGAGTGAAAATGAATTGTTTATTCAAATAATGCACAATAGGTACCACTTTTGAACTTATATTACTCCTACGTACATCCATAAGTTCATATTCACAAAAAATGAAAAATAAAAAAAAAACCACAAAAAAATCACAAAATTTTAAAAAAATTACAAAAAAAATTATAAAAATTATAAAAAATCACAAAAATCACAAAATATTAAAATAAATAAAAAAATTTATAAAAAATCACAAAAATCACAAAAATGAAAAAAAAAGAAAAAAAATCACAAAATCACAAAATTTTAAAAAAATTACAAAAATTACAAAAAAAAATTATTTTTTTTAATTTTTTGTGATTTTTTATAAGTTTTTGTCATTTTTTATATTTTTTTTGATTTTTCGGTATAAAAAGTGTTATATTGACAAAAAAAAATTATATATATATTTTTTTGATTTTTTTAAAAGTTTGTGATTTTTTTCATTTTTGTGATTTTTTGTAATTTTTATAATTTTTTATAATTTTTTTTATTTTTTATAATTTTTTGTGATTTTTATAATTTTTTATGATTTTTTATGATTTTTTTCATTTTTTTTATAATTTTTTTTTTGTTATTTTTTATATTTTTTGTTATTTTTTTATTTTTATAAATTTTTTGTGTTTTTATTTTTATTTTGTTGTAATTTAAAACTATTTTTTTGGGTTTGTAGAAAGATAAAATATGTATATTAAACTAAATAATTTAGTAAATAAACTAAATAATTAAAAATTGTTACCTATGACGAATGTGAAATTATCAAGTTATCTAAGAGAAATATAAGTTGCTACGAAGCACTTATAGGGAATTACCCCTTGTTTATTTCGATTAATAGAATAATGCAAAATAATTAAGTAGCAAAAAAACATTTTATTATTTAAAGATTAAAAAATACAAAATTAGGAAAATATAATGATGATAGGAACTAGGTTTTGAACTGTACTTTAAAAACACATTCAGATTAAAACCTACTTAAAAGTATCATCAAAAGTAAAAGTATCATCAAACTTACTTTTAAAAAGTCTACTTATATACATTTACTTTTCACCGAAAGTATACTTATGAGATGACGGCCAAACAAACTAAATATAAGTAAAAATAAAAGTAAAGCCAAAAGTATACTTAATGGTTTACTTTTATAAAAGTAAACTTTTTTTGTGCCAACCAAACAACATTGTTTAAAAGTAAAAGTGTTTTACTTTTGGCCTTCACCAAACAAGCCCATTGTATGGTTTGTTATTTTACTTAATAACGAGAAAAACAAATGTATTACAAATAAAATAAAATGAAGTGAAATAAAATAAAATGATACTGGTTATAGTCCAAAATAAGACTATGAATTTTTATTTTTACAGGTTTCTGGGGACCAGTTTATAGTCTCAAACATTGTTAAGGATTTTTTGTATGTAATTTAAAATGAGTACAGTAAATAAGTTGGTAATTATAAATGCAACCACTCTTTTTCTATTAATTAAATACGACTTGATTTTAAGAAAACATTTAATGTTTAACCAATTCTGCAACGCACAGTAGGTTACAACTTACAACATAAGAAATTGGAGCTTAGGTTTTTACACACCAATGTAGTATTTGAGAAATGCAAAAGACTAGATGGTTCAAATTGCAAAAATCGACACATTTAACAACAACAAAATGCGAAAATCGACAGATTTACTGCTTTCTTCATTTCTCAGTTCCAGTCGTTACAAGGTTCACTTTCACCTCTTGGAGAAATGTCGGAACCAAGATTTAGACAGACTGAAACTTAGAGAAGATTATGTATTTATGGTTACCCAAATAAATTTCTTGTATCGTAGATAAGGGAAAGAATGATACATAATCTAGCTACAAAAGATTTAAAGCATCTCTACACAGAATCATAAGAAACTTGTAGACAACAAATAACACGAGCAGGCAAACTAGATATCCCGTAGAAGTGACATTCCACCAAGGCACATAGATTATGTTGTTTCCCGCAAAATCACTCACCGCAATAAATAAAACCACCACTTTATTTGCTTCGACATTCGCAGGAATTTTAGGTTGAAACTAAGCCCGGTATGGAGTGAGATCAATATGATACTGTTGCTTCCCTTTGCTAGCCCTCTGTTGAGATTGACCAGAAAAATAAAGTTAGTGTGAGGAATTATTTGCAATATATTTGAAAAACTGCTAAGCCTTACTAGAGAGAACAAATTCTATGACAGGAAAAATTACTTACAGCAATTGCCATAAGCTCAACTAGCAATTCCTCCAAATGGCGTAAAGGCTGTTATCAAGAACGAAACATTAGTAAATAGAGACACAAGCCACACAATGTTCACGGTTCACACAAAGGGCTGGCTGGCTATAGCTTTTAATTAAAAAGTTGGGTTAGTCGAGTCTGTTAAAAAAGGGTTGGGTTTGTTCAAATAAAATACATCTAACTTTCTTGCGGAAAAACCAAAATCCTTTTTTAAGTTGGTAAATCAATCCATCATCCTATACAACTTAAAAGCAAAAAACGTGTAGCTTGAAAGCTACAAATAAACAAGACTTCGTAAAGAATGTTGGTTCCAACCTTTAGTTTAACAAAATGTGCAATATACATCATTTATCATACTTACCCATTGTGTTGGACCATCAACTGGAGCACTAAGAGGATCATCATGCACCTAATCACAACAAAGGAACAGTCTTAGAAAAAGCCTACTTCAGCAGATGCACAAAGAAGGTGAAATTAGGAAAAAAAATGTAACGTCAGGTTTTCCTATTGCTTTACTTATAACTTAAAAGTACAGAAGTAACTTAAACTGTTTGGCAAAATAAAACAAACATAAGTTCCATTTTTTTTGAAAAGCAAATCAGGAAAATAAAAAAACATACTTTACATAATCATAAGCATACCATATAAAAGTATGAAATTTGATGCTCTTTTTCAAAATGACACTACCTAGTACCTTCAACTATTTTTCACTACTTGCGATACAAATAAATGAGATAAATGCTAAAATGGTACCCAACCTATTAACTTTTGGCGATCTGGTACCCAACCTATTAACTTTTGGCGATCTGGTACCCAACCTAACACTTTTTCTAATTCGGTACCCAACCTATACGTTTCGCTCTAATTTGGTACCCAAACTATGCGTTAAAAACCAATGATCGAAGACAAATTGAGTCCCTTAATTGGACTGTATACGTATAGGTTGGGTACCAAATTAGAAAAAAGTGTTAGTTTGGGTACCAAATTACAGCGAAACGTATAGGTTGGGTACCGAATTAGAAAAAGTGTTAGGTTGGTTACCAGATCGCTAAAAGTTAATAGGTTGGGTACCATTTTAGCAATTTTCCCCAAATAAATGTATACTTTCCACTTTCTACGAAACACACATGTAATATTTACTATAAAAAACACTTGTTCACATTCGATACAATTTTGTATACTTACAAGATACAAGATGAGGTAGAAGATTTAAAAATTGAGATTTTTTAATCAACCACCCCAAAAAAGTATTCTTAAATTGCAGTATGAACCGAACAATGATAACTGGGAATGCAGTATGAATCAAACAAAATTAGTTTATATATATGATAGTGGCAGTGTTGATTACGTCATGTAACCCATCAGAAGAAGAACTGCTTAAACAACAATAGTTGTAGAAGATACCTATACAAAGATAGTTGTAGAAAAAAGGCACTGTAAAGTACAAGAAACATGAAATAAATATTGAATATTACCTCCATGAAAAGTCCATCAACCCCAACAGCAACTGCAGTCCTTGCAATACATGGTATCATTTCACGAAGGCCTCCACTTGCAACACCACCACCCTCCAGCTGTGTGTAAAAGTAATATAGTTAATTTATTGATATAAAGTACTCTTTTAGATGGTAAATAGGGAGAACTTGTAACTTCTATAAAGGTTCCCGAATTTGTTTATCTCATAACACCAAAAGTATCAAATTTGAAACATGAGTTTTTGTTTTTATCTGTAGCCATGTGTAATATGTTACATAAACAAACACGTACATCGAGCTAAAGTGGAGCATTTTGTTTAGCGGTCTTCTTACAAAACAAATAACAGGTAGAACCCATGAATAAACCAGAAATATGGTATAAATTTTGTATGAACCCAATTCTGGTATCGAAAGTGCAATAGGGTTTTGGTTAAATTAGTTGGTGGTGCGGTGAATTATGTAGTCCAAGTAATGCACGAAAAATGTATCACTGCACTTCCTCATGTGGGATTATGTCGTTGCAGATTTGATAGGTCCGCAATAGTTGTGACATGGTTATATTCATTAAAAAATACATATATACCAGTCAGAAGAAGCAGTGTGAATAAGCTCTTCAAAGATGTCTCATTTAGTCATATATTACACGAAACTCATCCTACAGCTAATATAAAATTCCCTGTAATTTGGAATGTTCAAAAACTGACAGACACCTCAATAATTAAAAGAATCATTAAGTAATTTCCACCTTTCTTCCAGCAGGCTGCTGTAGAGCATGGGTAACATCAGCTACCTACAGGAAAATACAAACCAATCACAACTTTGAACTGCTAAATGGTTTAATAAGAACTTCGAAAGTTCTTGTCAATAAAGGCACTCGATCACATCACATCTTTGTTCTATGAGATTGGTTCAAGTAATGATATGCAGAAGAAAAAAGACTTACAACAGGACAATTGGCCTCTCTCATCCACTCGAAGTTACGTGGATCAACAATAAGATCATCTGGAAACCAGATATTTATTAGAATATACTGGAAAAGGCTTAGATTTATGACATTAAAATTTATAAATATCAACAAATATTATTGATTGACCATTGAATACTTATTAATCTTTAGCTGTGCAATGCAATGAACGGCGAAAGAAGATGTAATGCCTCTAAATCCTACCTTAAGGGCTTAGGCGTTAGATAAACTTGATTCACTTTTAACCCTATTCAAATTATTAGCCACATATTTCCATACTAACGCTATACTACAAATCTAATAAAACAGGTAATAACAATGAAAGCTTACTGTAACCAAACATGGTCCCCCTCTCACAAACCATAACATTTTCATTCCCAGCCAATCTAACTTTTTCAGCAGAATTTGCCATTACCTGCAAAATGCATCAGTATTTGAGTTAATAAGATGTAACCAATGCTCTGAAATTGTTAAGTGATATTGAAATGGAGACATGAAATAACTCACTGATGAAGCACAAAATTGCCCTTTCTTAATGTTTATAATCTTTCCAGTCTTGGCAGCTGCTACGAGGAGATCTGTCTGAAATTTAATAAAATATATATTTATTATCATCACAAAATAAAACATAGTTAAACATAACATCAAAACCAATTACCTGTCGGCATAAGAAGGCTGGAATCTGAATTATGTCAGCAACTCTACCAACTGCTTCACACTAATTGACAAATACGATTGAGCAACCCAAGTGAAAATTATGTAAAAAGGAGAAGCATATATAAATAAAATGAAGAATTTGGAAATGAAAAAAAAGGGCAAAATTTTTTACCTGGCTGCTTTCATGTACGTCTGTCACAATGGGGAGATCATATGCAACCTTCACCTTCTCAAGAATCTGCAACCATGCAGAAATTTATATGAATGAATAGAGAATATCCATATATGATCTAACATTCTAACCTGTCGATGACATGTAAGTTTTCATCAAACACTATACTAGAATTTCCATTATTTCAATTCTATGGAATTACGACGGAGAAAAATCAAGTGGGAATGGTTTTTGGCATAATCCATTTTCATTGATGGCCATAAAAAAGCACTTAAAGTGCTATTTTATGTGTTCATACAAGCAATTATGACATCCATAGGTGTACGTGGAACATTGTTATCCAATCAGAACAGTACAATATGCTTCATAAAGGAATTGGTATATGGATAAATACCTTCAGGCCTTCTTCAATGCCGGGACCACGAAATGATTTCGAGGACGTTCGATTTGCTTTGTCAAAGCTTGACTTAAAAATCAACTGCAAACCAAGTCTGCGGCATCAAAAACAAAACTTGCCAATCAATACAGCACTTTTTCGTTATATCTTAAACAACAAAAAATTGCCAGCTTTTCCAAACTAAGAAAAATGGCTACATGAATATAAAAAAAATTCTAGTGTTTCAGGCAAAAAAGCAAAAAATTGAGCTGAAAACCGGAAAACATGCTATCCAACTTACAAGTTAAAAAAACAGAAATGTTCAGCTTAGGAGCTCTACACAAAAAAGTACTTTTCATTAGTTCACCGTTTTTTGTTTATTTTACATTTGGTTAGTCAGCTGGAAAATCGAGTTTTTTTCTTCTAATCCTTTTGGCCTGGAAAAGGTATAATTCTCAGCTTGGTTATTACTTATCAGCTTAAAACCTGCAGCCAAACAAGCCTTAAATACCAACAAAAACAACAGGAAGGTTTGTCAATTTCATCTTCCAATTTTTTTTTCCTTAAGTTGTATATCATTTGGTGAGCAAGCTTGAATCTTCTTTTCTTCTCTAGTCTGGAAAAACTCGAAATTAAGCAACCCAGTTACATCCCACTCTCAAGACTCAATTAAATCAGCTTATTTACTTATAACTACAACCAAACAAGACTTACTAAGTGAACTGAAAAAACATACTTGGAAGTGATGGCCTTGATGTGCTTAGCCATCCTCATAACATGCTCTTCCGATTCGATCACATTCGGACCCGCCAGCAAGAAAAAAGGCTCTGCTGTCTGTACAATTAAATACATACATAAATAAATACATTTTTTCCTGGTAAGAACATACATACATACAATGGCGAAGCGGTAAATTGGAGTGCCGAAATTCACACGAAACATTAAAACAAGTTCGAAATTATAACGAGGCATGCCTAACCACTGTGTTAAGCAAATTTAGTCGAAACATTTGTTAAAAATGTAAACTTTTTGATAATTAAGTGGATGTCGTGGCACCCGATAGCCTCCACGTAGCTGATTCTCTGCATACATACATACATTCTTTTCCAGTAAGTAAATTCATACATACAATGGCAAAGCGGTAAACAGGAGAGCCGAAATTCACATGAAACATTAAAACAAATTCTAAAATATTATGAGGCATGCTGAACCACTATGTTAAGCAAATTTAGTTGAAATAATTGTTAAAAATCTAATCTTTTTGATAATTATGTGGATGCCGTGGCACCCGATAGCATCCACTTAACTGATTCCCTGCTTACATACAAAAATGCATATATACAAAACTACATATTTACATACACACACACAATATACGTTTACATCAATGCATTTTAACTGATTCCCTGCTTACATACAAAAATGCATATATACAAAACTACATATTTACATACACACACACAATATACGTTTACATCAATGTATTAAATCGCTAAAGCATCGCTTAAGTGTTTTTTTACGAGCTTTACCGAAGCGTAGGTATCGACGTCAAAAGCGTAAGCTTTACTAATATTTTTATTTATACCTATTTCAATTTTATATCGTTATCTATGCGTATTGACGAGGCTTATATTGATTAAGAGATGAATATAAATGAAAATTAAACTACTTAATTATCTCACATCAAACATCATTCAAAGAGACCTCATTTCTTTTACTATTTAATGACTTATATGAACTTACTCATATCAATTAAAGAAAATATAAATAATATCATACTGAAAAATGGGTAATTCATTTGTTTTGAATCTTAATTTGTATGCCCATGTTGGCCCAATATTATGAGTTTTAAGCACTATTGCGAGCTATTTAAGTACTAAGGTGCCATTTTAGAGTATTGACGCGCAAAAAAAACAAGTTTTTTGGGCTTTCCCTGAATCTCAACAATTTTTCTCTAAGCCTTGAGCTAAGGCGAGCTCTAAGGCGCCTCAAGGCGGGTTTTTTAAAACACTGGTTTACACACATGTATGTATAACGTGTATATATATATATATATAATCTATATGTATTTATTACATATGATGATATGAATATATATAAAAATATGTATACTAACCCAAATTTATATATATAAAAATATGTATGTATGTATAATAATGTATCATCACAGAGATCAGGGAGCTTGCAAAGATATAAAGTAGTGGTAATTAAAAGAGATTTAAATGAAATTAAAATATGAAAAGACTGACCTTGAGCTTATTGAACAGCAATGTGGAAGAATCCATGATGTGAGAATTAGCTGAAAATGGTGCAAATTAGTGAGTAATTATATTTGATCTGATTTCTGATTTCTGATTTTTGTTACTAGTATTTAGTTAAATACAAACAGAAAATGAGTGTAACAGATAAATACATGTTACCTGTGTTTGAGCGCTCCTGGACTGTGATTTGTTCTCTCTCTCTCTCTCTCTCTCTATATATATATATATATAGATATAGTATTTCGTATCTATCTATCTTCAAATAATAGTACTGTACTAATTTATTCTGTAGTGAATAATTGTTTAGCTCTACAAAAAAGTACTGTTATACTGTAATTGTCTATCATTCTATTTAATAATGATGTTGTTTCTGTATATTGCACTCGGTAATATTGAATAATGGTATTCCAAGTTGATATTAGAGATGGTTTGAGTGACTTATTAACTTGGGGATGTTGTGTAATTTGGGAGGGATTAATATTTTTATTATAACTTGTAAATGTATTGTTACTTAAAAATAAATAAAATATGCTTTAATACAAGTTACACATAAATAGATCCATTATATACTTCGTTAGAGAATCGTCGGTCATTGTTTTTTAAGTTGCTGTCTAACACCGTCTAGAGCTTCAGCTTGTGTAACTCTTCTGACCGACGTAAGTTCGACATCTAATCTGTCCATAACCTAGTACGTGGGCACTCCAAAATCTTCCATCAACGCCAAAATAGAAGGGCAGAAATATGGATTTTTTTCAATCAATAATAACAAATTCTATTTAATAATTCAAGTTTCATTTCATCTATATTTTAATTCAAAGTTCAATATTCATATGCTATTATATATTTTTTTCAATTCAAGTATTAATTTTCAAAAGTCTCCTAGGTCATTTAACAAAACATGAGAAAAATCCATTAGCTATTTATTCATAATTTATAATTCATGAATAAAAATTAAAGATCAAATTTTTAAAACACTTAAATATATAATATTAATTAAATATATAATAGATCTTTTTATGTCCGGACTACAAATTAGGGCTAGAAAAAATTCCCGAAATCTTGATCCGATCCAACCCGGTCACGATCTGATTTTGTTTCGACCTGATTTTGTCATGATCCGAAAGGTCGCAATTTTGTCCCATCCTGAACTAATTCGGTTCGGGATCGGAATTTTATTTTCAATCCCGATGGATTTCCCGACCCGACCCCGATCCGATAGAATTAATATACATTAAAATATATATATTTTAAAAAAAATCTTATTATGAACAATAGCCGTTTATATTTATTAAAAAAAAATTAGTGTCATCTCTACTCTATTTACTAAGTAACATACTTCTAATTCCCCCTTCTAAACATATATTTATTTATTTATATATAAATTATTTGTAAATGTATATTTATTAATTTAATCATTGATTACCGTTCATCATATATACCGTGTTATTCATTTTATTTGAGTTTGATGTTCCGTATGAGTGTATATGTTTTTAATCATTAATAACTAAAATTATAACATTTAGTTCGTGCTTTTACTTTGAATAATGTTATTGTTTATTTTTTTTAAAATAATAATAATTGTTTGATAATCAATCTTATAAACGAATACAATATCAACATAGTATTGTCCCACTTTTTGATTTTGTTTAAATTTAAAGAACTTTTTAACAAAATTGCAAGTTATGTTGTAACTTTTTAACAAAATTTTTTAGGTGTACAAAGTATCGGAAAATCTCGTCCTGACCTTTCGGGATCCCAAACTATCGGGAATACATATTATCGGGATGTGACCATTTTTGGGTCGAGATCGGGACTTTTTAATGACATACGAAAACTATGGGATCGGAACACGAGTTTAAGGTTTTCGAGTCGGGTCCCGTCCCGATTCCACCTCTGCTACAAAGTACAAATAACTCAAAATGAATGTATTTAGAAGGTCATGTGATGGTATTGATAGTCCGGAGATCAATAGTTCAACTATATTTTGGAGTTCACTTTTATTCATAGATGAAATTTTTGTATCGATTTATACCAACCGACCGTTTTTCGAGCCGAACCAATCAAGTCGGTATCAAAAGTTTGGTATGCCGACATTACGATACGGTACAACCGAACCGGTGTTTGAAGGTTGGTTCGATTTCGGTATATTCATTTGATGAGTTTGGTATGATACCGATCCAAACCGAAATATTAAAATACACTTAATATATAGACAAATAAACTAGAAAACTTATATACACTTATTAACATAGTTATATATTTAGTTTTTCTAACGAATACTTATAACATTTTCTTTTATTTATAATATTTACCAGTTTACTAGAAATGTCTAATAGTGTTTACTGTTTTAGGTAAAGAAACAATAAATATAACAATAATATAAATAAATGCAATATACATTTTTAATCTATTACTTTTAAAACTTTATACTATGTTTTTCTTCCGAATACGCATAATTTTTCTATAATTACTTGTTAACTCTAAAATTTGGTATAAAAATCAAAACCGAACCGAATAGTTTGTTATACCGAAAGTAATTTTTTTGTTTGGTAATTGCATAAAAATTATCAAAACAAACTAGTTTGGTATGATATCGATATATAGTCAAAAAAATTGAGTATCGAAGCGATAGCCATGCTTATCCGATAAGATTTATAATACCGAAATTACCTGTATCACAACCAAACGAGTGCTAAAAGTAAAATGAATTTTAAGTTTTAAACTCCAAATCGTAGAAAAACAGACATGTTGAAATAGAATGATATGATATAGAGAGAGGGTATATAAATATAAAATAACTCCAATATATATAAATAAATATAGATAATATATAGAAATGGTGGGTGGACGATTGGTGAGGTGTCTCTCTCTACCAACTTCACTCCCTCCCTCTGCCACGTCATCACCCAACCTTCTTCAACACATTGCCTCTAACTTCCACAAAGGTCCCTACTTTTTTCTTTTTTAATCAAAGGTTGCTACTTTTTTATTACTCTTATATATAACATAGCTTAGAATGTTTGGTTATTAAAAAGATATAAACAGTTTTATTAGTTTTTACTTTTTATATTTTCACGTGCGTATATGATATTATATTATTGTAATTAATATAAGAGTGCAGAGTATTTTTGGAAAAAATGTCTAAATTGATATTATATGTGTGTGTAAGTGTGTGTATTATCACCACATTCTATTAAAATTTAGTGATAATGTTACTCACACAATCCATTGTAAAAAAAGACATTAATATGCTATCTTGATAAATTTGATCTTAACTTCCACAAAGGTTGCCACTTTATACTATATATATATATGTGTGTGTACTATTTATTGTCACCAAATTCTATTAAAATTTAGTGATAATGTTACTCACACAATCCATTGTGTACATGTGTGTATATACACACACATATTATCATCACATTTTATTACTCACTCTGTCGTAAAATAAGTTTGATTCTTTGAAGACTGACATTTAAGAATATGAACCAATTTTACTTGGAAGTTCAACAAAAAGTATCAAGAAATCAATTTTTTTAAATAAAAACTATTTCTTTCTTAAAGTATGAGATTATAAGTATAAATTTGATTTGATATGACTACCAAAAAGAGATGTTTCAAAAAATAAAAAAAAAAGAGAAAAAGATATGTTGGTACAATTAATTTTGGACATCCCAAAATGGAAAAAGCAGGGGACGAAGGGAGTAGTAAAATTTAGTGAAAATGTTACTCAAACAATCCATTGTAAAAAAAATATTAGTATGATATTTTGATACATTTTGGCCTTATGGGGTGGGTTTTGCTATGGTAAAATCCTTTAATCATAAATGTGTAGTTAGTTGCAGGTTTTAAGGAACCAACCCGGGATTATTTGAGGATGAACGAAAAAGGCTTGGTTTATTTAGCTTAATACCCGGTGTTTAAGTTTCCCAACGAAGTGCACTGCAATGTACTAGTGTATTAAAAAACAAAAACTTAGCTAGAACCTTAGAATGGTTTGCTAAGTATAGCTAAAAACGTAAAGCGTAAGTTCTATTGGCGTAAAAAACAGGAAAGCAAGCTGTTTAAGCTTTAAATAGAGTTTTGAAGTTTGAAGGTAGGTTTTTAAACAGTACAATTTACTGTAAGAAAAGAACTAAGCTAAAATCTGGCGATTTGATCGATCATGGCCTCAACCCCATAATCGTAAAGGTTTCAGCTTTTAACTTCCGCAAAGGTTGCTACTACTCCCTTCTTAATTCTTGTATTATTCTCACCTCATTGTATTATTCCCTAGAACTTAGTGAAAATATTACTCACACAAATCATACACTTGCTGCCACACTCTACTGTGGCAAAAAAGAGAGGATATATGGAGTTTATACTTTATTGAGGAGTGGACTTTTTTTTTGGAAGTTATTGAGGAGTGGACTTGCTTAGTTAGCATTGTCATTACTCTGGGTTAACTTGGAGAAAATTTATGGAGGGATTGCTAAAAACTGTTCTTAAGTCTCCCATGGTTATTTTTTTATTCATCGTTGATAAAAATAATGTCGGTTTTCTGGCAAAGTTTCCCCTTATGGGTTTGCAGTTTAGTAACTTTAGTCCATCTTCCATCTGTGAATGTTATCATACATGCTGGTCGTAAAGGTGTGTTTGGTTGCAGATTGTAAGGGATCAAGCCGGATTATCTGAGGAGCCAAGTGTAGTATAATTTATAAGAAACAAAAAACTGTTCGAACTAAAAAGCCTTGATTTCTGACTAAGCGAGCTGGCAAGCCGGATCTGAGGGGCAAGTATAAGAAACAAAAAAAACTGTTCTAACTAAGAAACCTTGATTTGAGCTGGCAAGCCGGATTATCTGAGGGGCCAAGTGCAGTATAATTTATAATAAACAAAAAAAACTGTTCTAACTAAGAAGCCTTGATTTGTGAATAAGTGAGCTGACAACCGGGATTATCTGAGGGGCCAAGTGTAGGATAGTATATGAGAAACAAAAAAACTGTTCTAACTAAGAAGCATTGATTTGTGATTAAGTGAGCTGGCAAGCCTACTTTGTGTTGTAAGATAACAATACCAGCGATTATGTAAACCGTGGCCATAGAGGTGTGTTCAGCTACAATTTTTTTTTATCAAAGAGCTGGCTTATCTGAGGCTAATCAGTTATCACACTCGTCCTGCTTGATGTCTACTTTTCAAGCTTAAATGCCACCTAAGATTACCCAGTTATTAATTTAAACGATTTTAAACCTTGCGGATACAGTTCAGGGACAAAAATATCCCAGGTGATTAACTGTAACCATAAGACAATGAAGATGGCTCACTGATTAATAGTGTAAGTTATTCTTAAAAGTTAACTGCCATGCCATGACCCTCACAAGTCAATCTTTCGTCCTGTTATTTAAATTAAAAGAAATTAACAAATCGTAGGCTTATCGAATTATATGTGCATATACCATGTGCGATGTTAGTTCTTTAATTTTAGGCGGCAGTTTTGCAAATTTTAGGCTTTTTATCAGCGTTATTCTATAAATACGTATGGCTAGAACTAATCTAATTTAGATTGGACTAAACTTATACTTCCAAGATAGAATCCACTAGAGATAGAATTTTTTTTGCAGAGGTAGTGGCAGTTTTAAAATATAGTTTTTCTTTTTAAATCAGTGAATGAGTCATGAGTGATTGTCACCGAAATGTGTATGTACCTACTTTGTCGGTCAAATCACTGTACCCAGACACACCATATATTGAAGTAACTCACGCGATAGAAATTTGTTTTCCCGACTCAACAATGACAATAAGCATTGTTTTCAACTATTTTATTGCAAAAACTCCTCCAACTTGTCTCTATATAGAGGTCTAAGACTTAGTCACCTAGTCCTAAATGCATGTGATATTAGGTTGTCAAATTTCCAAATAGATAAAAAATAAACATAGAAAAGATTAAGAGAATAGATCTTAAAGCCTACACTTATCATTTTCACTTCCAGTAATTTCCTCCTTTATATAACATGGTTACCCTGTTTTGTTTCGCGTGAGACTATTCTTTGCCTTGCTCTTTTTCATTTCAGCTATGATCTGATGGTGACAGTTGCTAAATAGTAAACACATGCTGGTGATTTTTTGTTAGTCTTATTTCTTTTGGAAAACAAGAAACCTGCATATAAAAGCGTTTGTTAAACTAATGTAATCAGATTATCCAAAATATTATAAGATATTGTGTTTAGTTAAATATGCATTTTTGTTGGCTAAGACTGGAATTGGGTTGGGCATTGGCAGATATTGGAAAGGTTGTCCTCAAGAAAGGAAAAACACAACTCTTTAAAGATGGAAGCCCAATGGTATACAGCAGAGCAGTTGATCGGATCATTGGCAAACCGCAACCTAGGACAGGGGATGTTGTATTGGTGGCGGATGGGACAGAAAGTCCAATTGGCTGGGGAATGTATAATTCGACTTCTATGTTCTGTGTTCGGCTCATGCAACAAGAAGAGGAAGTTGCCAGGTAAATGTGCATAAAGTTCCGTAACATATCTTACACCCCTTAGAGCATCCATTACAGCTTCCTGTAAACTTACATTAACCACAAGTTTGGGGAAATTTGTCCAAAATTCCTTTCTTTTGTTTCCCATAACAGATTCCTTAAGTTGCAAAACTTGTCGTGTGAAAATTGGTATTTTGTTTTTCGGGACCTTTTCTCTCTTGTACCCCCTCTCTTTCTCTCTCTCGTATATGCTAAAATATTGAAAATAGCAATGTAATGACCAGAAACATTCACGGAAAAAAAAGTAATATGATATGAAGATAGAGAAGGTGGTTGGGGAAGATGTATTATGACTCATGTGTGACTTAAAAATTGATGATTTATCTCAAATTTTAAAACATATGATACGGAAGTTGTAGTGGGTGCTCTACTGCTCCTAAACTTAATATGTATTCAAGTTATATGTACAATCTAATTAACACAGGGATCCTGATTGTGCGCTGAACATGGAAAAGCTGATCGAAACAAGACTCAGCACAGCAACTCAGTTGCGTAAAAGCTTGGGGCTTCCTTCTGCCAGGACTAATGCTTATCGTCTTGTTAACAGTGAAGGAGATAGGTAACACGTTTTCTTTTTATTTAGGTTTTATGAGTTTATATTTTGCCTCAAAATTCTTGGTCTCTGAGTGACATGGTGTGTGGAAGGATTATGTTGATCTTTCTCACAATTGCAAAAGGGTACTTATACTCGAGTATTAACAGTTTAGACTATACACCATGTCATCTTGGTGTAAACTTGCATGCACATCTGCTACGTGAACCTGATACGTTTGTGAAGGGATTTGTATAAATCTGCAATCCTAATTCAGATGTCTTCTTAAGGGGTTGATACATCCATGATAGGGACCAATATGACCTCTGGGAGGATAACATACCCTTATGGTAAAAGTACTGGAAAAATGAAAAGGCTGTGTTAGGATTTTTCACAAAAGGCTGAGTTATGATTTCATGGCGAGTGTAGAAATGATCTCACTTTGTAAACTCTGTCAAGTCAAATGACGTAAAATAATCAGATTGCCTTGGGCACAGACCTTCAACTAAAAATTGTGTTTGTTTGGAAGAGAAGAAGAGTGACAATCAGCATTTAGACAATAAAGGCCTGTTTGGCTAATAAGGGCTTGTTTGGCTGTAGATTTTAAGCAAATAAGTTTGTTTTTACGTTAAGAGAATAACCGAGTTCATGATTTTTGTCGAACTTAAAGATTTTAGTCTTTTCATGCCCAAAAACCCAGAAAGTTTCAGGTTATTATCTGATCAACTAAATGCAGTCCGGCTTTTAAGGAAAAAACTGATCCTAAAAACTGCAAACAAACAAGGTCTAATCGTTGAAAGACACTAAATTAGCCGGTGGCAGCTGATTATAGACATGCTGCGTTCTGCTTTATCTTGGTGTATGGAAAAGTGAATTATGATTCTTAACCATAAACCATTTTGCTCTTTTTCTTCTTTTTTGTATTTTTGTTGCAAACACAAATGGCTTAATTTCGACCTGCCAGGTCTGCTTTTAGACAGGTTGTCAGGGCTTATTGTTGATGTATTTGGAGATTCAGCTGTGGTAGCATCTTCTGCCGCTTGGGTAGAAAAATACAAACCTCAAATAGAGTCGTCAATTGGTAAATTAGGTGGAATTAGTTCTATAAGTTGGAGACCATCAATTGAGATCTTGAAAGAAGAAGGACTAGATTTATCAGATACCAAAGATTTGGAACCCCAAGTCCCTTTAGAAAGGGTTAAGGTAAGGTCCTGCTAATAACTCTTTTATTATTTTAGGAAATAAGCGCGTTCTGATTTTGTGATACTAAAATAAACAGTAAAGTATGTTTTTGATATAGTTGAAGCGCTACTTCCGTAGTAATGCCCAAGTTTTGGGATGTGGAAACTAAGACGTTCTACTGTTTCTTATGGAATACATTTTTCTTAAGATTCGACGCGACATGAGAACAAGATAACAGTGTGTTTTTAAAGTTCTGTTCTCTTAGGACTTTGAGAAAAATAACAAAATCCTAAACTAATAATCTTATAATATCGAATATCGATGATGAAATCTTATTACCACATGAATTGTGTTTGATGGTTTTCACTGTAATCGCTAGCTTTTTCAAGCTCAAATAAAAACCAAGAAGGCTTATCTTTTAAGCTGATCAAGCAAATGTAGTCCAACTTTTAAGATAAAAATCGAAGACTGAGCTTAAAAGCTGCTATAAGACAAGGTTTGAGTCCAGAAGGCCACATAATCATCTCTAATTTGCTACATTTAATCGCATCTTAAAATATCAGACCTCAATGTAGCTTCTGATATCAACCATGGATATTAGTTGCTTTGCGTTCTTTGTTTAAAAAGTTTACACTGTAGGGGTAGTGATTTGCACTCTGATTCACTTTTTTAATTATACCTTCTACTGGGTAATAGGTATTGGAAAACGGGGTTTCTTATTTGATTTCACGAGAGGGTCAAAAAACGGGATTTTATGCAGATCAGCGTGAAAACCGTGAATTCATTTCAAGAATTTCAGAAGGTCAGAGAGTCCTTGATATGTGTTGCTATAGTGGCGGTTTTGCTCTCAATGCAGCACTCGGTGGTGCTACAGATGTAATTGGTAAGCATCCTTAACTCTTATTTTTTGGTAATTTGTTAATTAGTTCCAAGTTTTACTACGAGCATTTGTCATTTTAAGGAACAGTGGTTAAATATCAATATATCACAATTTTGTTCACTTTCTGAAATTTTGGTTTAGTGAAACTCTAATGATTAGAGTTTATATCTGAATGAAAACTTAGCCAAAAATATCTGAATGACGATTCTTATGCTCCTTTATTTTAATATATATTCACCTTCCTCTCTTCTGCAGGTGTGGATTCTTCCTTTCCTGCTTTAGAGCTCGCAAAGGAAAACATTATTCTAAACAATTTGGATCCAGATAAGATATCATTTTTCAAACGTGATGCTACAGATTTTATGAAGGGTGCTGTTTCCCGGAATGAAACTTGGGACATCATTATCATGGATCCCCCTAAACTAGCACCTCGAAGAAAGGTGCACTCTGAATGTCCTATGAATGCACTTGTTAGATATATTTAAAGTAAAAGCTAATGCATCTAAATGATAAAGGCAAAGCATAAACCAAAGACCCGTTTCTCTTTATTAGTTTTAGTAAATATTCTTCATTTTCATTCAGATTTTCTGAATTTGTAATGAAGTTTTTTCCCCTTCATCTGTCCCTTGTTTGCTCATTTAGTTAGTACATGTTTCAGGTTTTACAAAATGCATCTGGTATGTATAGAAACCTGAACTCACTGGCTATGAGATTGACAAAAAGAGGTGGCCTTCTCATGACTTGCTCCTGCTCTGGAGCTATGACTCAAAGCGGAACGTTTTTGAACACTTTAAAGGTTAGTGTTATTTAATGCTCTACCTCATTTTCTTAACATTTTCTGGACTGATTTAGCAGAAAGTCAAGAGGCTAATCCTTCTTTCTGTATAGTTACATAAACTGCCAAATTGGTATATCGTGAAATTCTCAATACTGCGAATCAGGCTGGTGTTTCTCCCCCTAAAGCGAAAGAAAGATTGCCTTCTTGACTTATTGCTAAATAAAGTCTTCTCAATTGTAGTTTTTGCAATTCTCCTCTAGAAGTTCATATTCTGGTTAAAGAGTCACGTGTTGTTATAAGACACAATGTATATAACGTTTTTTCCCTCTTGGCCAGGCTGCGGCATCTAGTGTTGGACGGAAAATAACAATTGTACGCCAGTCTGGAGCAGCCTGTGACCACCCTATCGATCCATCATATCTTGAAGGAGCTTATCTCTCCAATACATTGCTTAGAGTGCTTTGAATACTTAGGGTCTGATTGGTTGAGGTTTGAGACTGAGATTTAGTATACGTCTCCGCTTACATTTCTCGACATGAATCGTACTGCTTAAACTACTAGGGCTAGCCTAATGGCCATAACTCACATTCTCGGATAGGAGTTTGTGGGTTCAAATCATGGGGTAGGAGAGAAATCCTTTCATCCTCTTCAATTATGTTTTAAAAAAAAAGTCGTGCTGCTTAGAAAGCTTGTTGGTTTTGGAGTGATTTAGTGTAGCGTAAGAAGATATTTTCAGTTTATTAGCATGAGAAAAGCAGCTGATTTTAATGATAGAGATATGACCTTGTAACTGACAATGTCAAGAATTACCCTTTCTGACCACTGTAAAGTTATACTGTACCATCTTATAAAGATTTGAACTTGAGGCTATTTTCTCGGGTTACTTTTATTTTCTCGCGTCTTTCTTTTGTTATCCGTAATCGTCAAAGTTAGGAAGAATTTATGGTTTCAGAGGCAGAACGAGGATTCTTTGAGGGGAAAAGTTGAAGTTAATGTTCTGAGTCTTTTGTTGTCATAAAAAAACATATACCCATTTGCAATATATTACTCGTTTATACTACCGTATTTTGTTTTGATATATCTGAACTACTAATTGTTACTTGTTGGGGATGGCCAATTGTCAGGAAAACAACAATATGGATCAGTTTTTCCTCGTTTTAACTTTACTTTCTAATGTTAAAGTAATAGTTGTTGTAATTTCAAGTGACTAGCACCATTTTTATACATTTAGGCCTCTTTTGCGTGTGGTATTAGTAGCAATGGCACTAGCAATACATTCGTACTATGACGGGATAACAAATTAAGATGGTATTAATAGTACATACGCGAAATATCAATGAAGTGTTCGTTTGCTTTTTATTATGGTTTGATTATTTTACAAATTTACATTTATATCTATAATAAATAAACTTGCAAAATACATATACATATGATTTTAATATACAGTATATATACCACACCTCATTTACTCCAAATACCCTTATTTCTCAATAGCACACCCCCCTATTATTCCAAATACTCTAATTTATCATCATTTCTAATCTCATGTTACTAATAGTACCGCCTCCACTTTTCGTACCAAACGCAATATTTGTGGGTCCGACAATATTTTAATACACACTACCATAATTCCATCCTAATCTCATCGTACTAAACGAGGCATTAGGGTAACCAACTAACCATCTAACTTTGTACAATCCTCAACATATTAAAATATTATTAAATATTGTATTTTAACATATTTCTATTAAAAAAAAGGAAAAAATACGCTTAGTACACTAAACTATAGTATTGTTAACGATTTAGGAACCCATCTTTTAAATTTTTCAATTTGTGTACCACACTATAATAATTTTTCAATTTAGCTACCGCCGTTTAAATTAATCACGGAATCATGTCACGTGACATTTGACAAACATTAATTTGATAGTCTAATTTGATAATTTTGCATAAAAATATGTCATCCTATAAAAACGTTTCTTCCAATTAATGTTGGGAAAAATGCTATTTTGGTACCCAACGTATCAACTTTTACCAATTTGGTAGCCAACGTACCACGTTTTCTAATATGGTACCCAACGTAACTAGTTTCTCTCCAATCAAGGGACCAATCCCACTTCAGGTCACCGGAGACTGATCACGTGACACCACATGATAGCCTTAGGTCTGAGATAGGAGGGCAATTTTATCATTTCAGTTTTATATAGTTTTTAATTTATTTTTTATATAACTTATAAGTTATAAAAATGGGAATATAAAACATTTGACACTTTTTCCTTTGGACAACACATACTCTGTCTCTCTCCTAAAAAAAATGCACCCAAAATTCTAGTGTTTCTGATCATACTCAATCAATCATAGTTGCTGGCAAAATTATTGAAGATACGCATTATGGTGTGGGTAATACGCAGAAACGAGGCTCTCGTCCCAAGTTACGGTGAGTCCACTACCATTTGTTAAAATTTGAAATTCTATTATCAATTTTGGTTGTGAATTAATGTTTTTATAGAAACTATTTATTTTAATTAGGGTTTAGATTGATATTTGGGGATTTTTTTGTACAAACTAATAGAAAACAATGCATAAAATTGCAGATAATATTGTATAAAATTAATAGAAAACATTGCATAAAATTGGAGATAAAATTGATAGAAAATATTGTATGAAATTAGTATCTTGTAAGTTAACTGCTTATTCAACTTTTAAAACCTGTAATACCTTTCTTTTGGCAGCTGCGAAGACAAGTTTATTCTCAATAGACTTTCACCATGGGGGTAATTTTGTTTATGATGGAGAAAATATTTGTGGTTATGAGGGTGGGGAAAAGATTTTTGTTGATTATTGTAACCCAAAAAGGTTGTCTTTAAAGTCATTAGAAGCTATTGCTGCTCAAGTAGGATGGCTCGATGTTAGAAAACTTGCTTTTAAGAGAGCTGGTTCAGAATTTGAGAATAATTTGATTCAGATTAAGGTTGATATTGATGTTGTGAACCTAGGCAAGTTTATAAATAGTGATAAGTGTGTTCAAGTGTATGCTGAATGTTGTGAAGATGAATTTGGAGCTAGTGATACTAGTGATGACAGTGATGAAGAACAACATGTAGATGATGGTGATATTGGAAAAATTTCAATCTTGGAAGGTAGTGATGATGAGGGTAATGATGATGATGGTCTTGTTGACCTACCTGTACTTTTCCAAACAGATTTACCTTCAAGTTCAAGTAGGCCTTCAAGTTCAAGTAAGCCTAATTTTGTGCCAAATATAACAAATCCTCATCCAAACATAGTGTTCAATGAAGAAATATTGAATGAGGGTTGTGTAGATTCTGATTACTTTGAGAGTGATAAAGAAAGTGATGAAGAACATGTGGACAGTTCTTTAGTATTTGGTGAAGCAGATTTGGACAATGTGAATTTCAAGTTAGGAATGAAATTTCCCACTCCAGACCACTTTAGAGAGGCCGTAAAAATGTACTCTTTTCAGAATGGGAAAAACTGTAAACTTATAAAGAACTCAGCAAAGAAATTTATTGTTAGGTGTTTTAATGGGACCAACAAAGAAGATGGGAATGACATCAAGTGTAAATGGTACTTGTATGCAGCTGCAGTGAGAGATGAAGTGACAATAGAAGTGAGGACAATTGTTGAAACACACAACTGCCCTAGGACACAAGACATAAGTGCTTGTAAGCCATTGTTCATTGCTAAGAGGTACATTGAAAAGATTAGAGTTAACCCTAAATGGAATGTTCAAGCCTTCAGGCAACAAATACATATGGATTTACAATGCAAAGTAACCATGTCAACAGCCTACAAAGCTATAAGAAAAGCTAAAACAAGACTGCAAGGAACTAATGCTGAGCAATATTTGGTTCTATGGGATTATATAGAAGAGATGAAAAGATCAAATCCAGGGACTACAATAGTTATGAAAGTCTCACATAGACCAGGAAATGATTTTGCTATTTTTAGGAGGATTTACATATGTTGGGGCTCTTTGAAAAGAGGGCTTAAGGAGGGTTGTAGGCCTTTGATAGGCTTGGATGGTTGCCATTTGAGTGGGCCACACAAGGGAGTTTTGCTTAGTGCAGTAGCCATTGACCCAAATAATTGTTGCTACCCATTCTGTTATGCTATTGTGGACATAGAGAATTACAGAACATGGAAATGGTTTCTAAAATTGTTGGTTAGTGACCTTGAGATAGATATTCCAGAGAATTATAGTATCATATCTGGCAAACAAAAGGTACACTGTAAGTTTTCCCAACTATAATTCTAGTATAGTTAGTATTCAATGGTATTCTATGTTTTTGATCAAAACATTTGTATTCTGTATGTTTTATTGCAGGGGTTGATCAAAGCAGTAGCTAAGTTATTGCCTGGCATTGAGCACAGGTATTGTCTACGTCATTTGTATAACAACTTCAATCAAAAACACAAAGGAGTGGCCTTGAAACAAATGCTAGAAAAGGCTGCAAGAGCTACAACCATCCCTTATTTTGATGCAGCATTAGAAGAAATGAAGAATTTGGATGAAGAAGCGTACATTTGGCTTGCAAATAAACCTGGTAAAAACTGGTCAAGGTCTCACTTTTCCACTCATACTAAGTCTCCTTTATTACTCAATAACTTATGTGAAAGTTTTAACTCTTGTATAAGACAATTTAGAGTGAAACCCATACTTACAATGCTTGAGTTAATAAGGTTGAAGCTGATGGATCAAGTGATGAGAAAAAAACTTACAGTAGAGAGGGTAACCACTATGGATATTTGTCCAAAAATAAGAAAGAGATTAGATTTTTTAAAACAAATCTCACACTTATGGGAAGCAAAATTTAATGGTGATGATGAATTTGAACTGTTTGGGCCTAATAATAAGAGTGTTATGGTGAATTTAGAGCAAAGAACTTGTGGTTGTAATGGGTGGCAACTCACTGGAATTCCATGTGTACATGGAATTGCTTGCTTATATCACCAAGGTAAAGAGCCAGAAGATTATGTGCACAGCTGCTATAGTATTAGCACATACAAGAGATTGTACTCTAATATCATGAAACCGATGAATGGTAAGAACTTATGGCCTAAGAGCAAAGAGCATCCAATACTTCTACCACCACCTGTAAAAGAGGTAAAACGTGGGAGGCCTGCTAGGATTAGAAGAAGGGGACCAAATGAGCCAAAACAATCTAAAATAAGCAGGAATGGTCTTGTTATGAATTGTAGAAATTGTGGAAAACCAGGACATAATTCTAGAACTTGTGGCAGGCCACCAAAGGTAAGAGTGCATGGTAAGGGAATTAGAAAAAGAACATGTATAGCTTGTAGATGAGACTGACACTAGTGGAGATGATGAGGCAGAGGTTGTGGTGTGTGAGAGAGATGAGCAGTATGTGCCAATTGTGAGTGAGCCAGTGTTTAATGAGACAGTTCTGAGTGAGCCAATGTTTAATGAGCTAGTTCTGAGTGAGGTATTTGTGAGTGAACCAATGATCAATGAAATTGTTAGTGAGGTAAACCACAATGAAGATCTGGAAGAAGAAAGGCTTTGGGCTGAAATTGATAAGGAACTTGCTGCTGAGAATTGTATGTCATCAAGTCAACCACAGACAATCATTCAACATGACCCAATTCCAAAGGCCAACAAATTGTATTCTTCTCAAAAAGTTGGCACTAAGTCCAAGCTAACACCCAAAAAACCAATAAGAACTAATATTTTCCTATTTTTTAACTAATATATACTAGCACACATTTTTATGTGGTAATTATTTAAATATACTTGTTATACAGATTAGAAGGAGTAAAAGGATACTAAATTCTCCTAAAAAAGGGGCTGTCATAGTTGATTATCAAGATTTATCCACTGAAAATGAACCTCAAACAATGCATGCCATTAATCTGCCTAAAGGTCACATACAAAAGGGGGGAAAGAGATATTTGACACCACAAGCACTCTTAGCTGATATGGAGCATAAAAAGAAGGCAAAAATGGCAAAAAAAGATGGTCCTTCTAGTGTTTGATATCAAGTGTTTGGATATCAATTGTTTTGTTAATATTAGTTTGGTGCAATACTTTTGGTTAAGTTATGACTGTAATTTTGGTGGTGTAATGACTGTAATGTTGGTATTGTAATAACTAAAATTTGGTATTGTAATGACAGTTAATTTGGTAATGAAATGGCTGTTATTTTTGTGTTTTGCTGAAGTTTTTAGTGCTAATTTGATAAAGCTATTACTGTTACTTTGATATTGTAATTGTTGAACCATTGGTTCAATAATTGATTTTGATTATACGTTTGATTATGTATTAATGATTTTACGATTTCTCTATTCGATGATATAATGCTTTGTCTTTTCCAAAAATAGAAAATGTATATTTCAGGACTTTAAAATGATAGAGCATTCGATAACGAAGCCAACGGTTCAAACGGAAGTAAATTTGAAGTCCGAACAAGCAAGTTACGAGCATTTCAAAGTCGAAAGTTCAAATCTCCAGATGCACCCACCAGTGGGTACACAGAACCCACCAGTGGGTCAATGTTCCAGAACCAAGCAAGATTTTACCTACCAGTGGGTACACAGAACCCACCAGTGGGTCAATGTTCCAGAACCAAGCAAGATTTCACCCACCAATGGGTCAGGAGACACCCACCGGTGGGTCAAAGTGCAGATCACAAAAAACAGCTTTTTAGCTTTTTTAAAAAGTGGCTTTAACCATTGGGTAAAGCTCTTAACCACTCCAAACAGTCATATAATACTCATTGGACATTTTTGGTCTACAAAAACCCCCAAATACCTCTCATAAACACACCAATCAATATCCCTCAATCTTTCTCCATCTAAAACACACAAAACTCCATTGTTGAACAAAAAAAGCTCAAAAAGGGAAAAAGAATGAGAAAAGTGATCAAGTTCAAACAACATAAAAAACTCATCAATTAGCTTATTTAGAAGCAATAAAATAGCGAGTGTGGTTACATTGTTGTAACAAAATTGTAAAGAGCAAATTATAAGCTCATTTTCAGGTGTGTATTTTTAATATCATTTCTCATTTTCAGAATAGTCAGAATAATTATAAACCATCAACTGCAATTAATCATAAAAGAGTTCAAGTTGATATTAAAACCACATCACATCATTACAACATTACAACTAGCTCATCCAACCCACTTAATTTATCTCACCTTCACCATTAAGTAAGAAAACAGAAACAAAAATTACAAACAAGATTAGGCTTAGCAACACATAGCTAACTGGTTTTTGCTTCTCTTTCATAGCAGCCTCTTTTTCAACCTCCAATGTCTTAATGTATTCTTTTAGCTCTTGTATCTTCTCTTCAAGTGACTCATTATAGGCCTGCAGTTTCTTATTATCTTCTTCAACTTTAGCTTTGTTGCGCAACAAACCAGGTATGGTGGCCAAAGCTCTATCAGACATAGGGGGGTCAAACCAACTAAAAAATTTACATTTTTCACTTTTACAGTCAAGAAACCTTCTTCCTGGATTTGTTTTGGTCCATGAAGTCGTCATTTTTGGTTGGTTTCCACAGTAGCACAGACAATCCATGGAGTTTTAGAGAGAGAGAGAGAGAGCAGGAGTGAGGAGTAGTTGTGTGTGTGTTTGATAAAGTTGCTGTGATATCTGTAAAAGTAAAAAAGATAATGGAGAGAAAGTTCAATGACATTTTGGAGGAAAAACTAAAGGGTAAAATAGTAAAATAGCATTTATGACCAGTCTCCGGTGACCTGAAGTGGGATTGGTCCCTTGATTGGAGAGAAACTAGTTACGTTGGGTACCATATTACAAAACGTGGTACGTTGGGTACCAAATTGGTAAAAGCTGATACGTTGGGTACCAAAATAGCATTTTTCCCAATTAATGTTTGATAGTCTAATTTGACATTTGACAAACGTTAATTTGATAGTCTAATTTAAATGTTTTCAATTTGGGGTCAACCTATCAATTTTCATCCAATTAATGGTACGACAGTATAAATTGATAAAATTACACTCAATATATCTCACACTTGAAGATCTATTATTAATTAAATTTGACGTAATTCCACTCGCTATATGATATGTGTGAGACTGTGACTACGATTTCAACATTATTTTAAACACCAATGTACTAAATTATTACGTTGAGACCCAAATTTGTAAAATTTAAAGTTCGTTTACTAAGACCAACCAATATAGATTCCTCAAAATCTATTTTTCCTTACATTTTGAGGAAATTTACGAAAAAAAATTGATTTCACATCTATATATATTAAATCACAAAAGAAGATAAAAAACCAATATATAATGAAAATAAGGAAGTTGATAAGCAAGCTTAAATATTGTATAAATATGAAATGTTAGGTAAAATAAAAAAAAATGATTTTTTTATTCAAAATAAAAAAAGTATATTTCGGAAAAACACAATTTTTTTTCCTTTAAAAAATTATGGGGGTGCACCGCAATATACAACCTCATCATATGCTATGTTTTTTTTTGATAATAAGAAACCCTTTTTTGAAGGTAAACTTGCTTCATAGGCGTCAGGTTTCGAACCCCGGTGATGAGTGTGGTATACTCGGATACCAACCACTTGGATCAACCACTTTTACTCATCATAGGCTATGTTTGGTAGCAAATTTTTTTAGCCCAACATAATATTTTTAAAATCTGTTTTGATAATACACTGAAAAGTTAGATTGTAAAAATATGAATTTTTTAGCCTTTTCAGCCTAAAAATCAGAATTTCACAAGTTGAATAATCTGATTTTCCAAAAACACACAGATTTTTAAAATATAAAATACAAAAATATATTAAAAAAATCAGTTGACAAACGGGTGGCTAATTTAATATATTTGGTACATAACAGACAGGTAAGCTAGTAACGACAGCATTTTGAAGAGGTTATTTTTCGACTATAAAACATCTGTTTTCACGTTAAACCATAAATCCAAATTAAAAATCCTAATTTAAATTTACGATTTTCTTTTATAAAAATAAAAATAATAAGGTAAACCGTACTACAATCATCTAAACATAAACATATATGATTGTTGCAGTTTAAAAATACAGCCTGATTGTGAAACGTGGCAAAATCGCTAATTTGCCATTATTTGCTATTCATCTAAGAGCATGTATAATAGCTGTGTTAAAGTGTGTGTTAACTAAAAATGTTAGCTAACAATACAAATTTGTCTCTCCATTAGATGTGTTAAAGTGTGTGTTAAATTTATAGCACTTAAAAAGATTGTTAAAGATAACAATATTTGTAAGTGTTATTACTTGATGACATGCAAAAAAAACTGACCCAGTATTTCTCACGCATATCTTTTCTATCTCTATTTATTTTCTCCTACATATTTTCTTTTTATTTATTTTATCTTATTCTCCATAAATATGGAAAATTGTCCTTTTTTTTTTCTCAACCCACAATTCAACTACGAATTTTCTTAAACAACACCACAATCGAGTTCTCAACAATTCTGTCAACAATATACATATAATATAAAGATATGTTGAAAATAAATAAATTATTTAACTATTTCTAAAATTCTATTTTTTCTGAAATTTGGCGTTAAAATTTGACGATAATGTATGGTTGCTGAAAAAAAACAAAACAGATAACTGCTTTATTTTGAATATTTAAGTTTTTAATTAAAGTTAAAAGAAGGGGTGTTTAACTGCTTATTATTTAAACAAAAAGTTAACAGTGATGCTCTAACATCTGTCCGAGAGAGAGAGAGAAAGAGATATATATATATAGAGAGAGAGAGAGGAGTTGAGTAACGATGAGAGGGATAACAATAACGAGGGTGTTACAATTAAGCATAAAAAACAGCTATAATATTAATAATAATAATAATAATATTCATTCATTGCTTCGTCGCTCTTCTTCTTCTTCTCCTATATTTGCTCGTCAAGTATGTATCTATCTATCTATCTATTTATTTCTATCTCTTTCTATTTTTGTATCTTTTCATTTCCACTCCCTCGTTATTGTTTAGTGTCTGTTTATCATAGACTTTTTATAGATGGTCAAAAATGCTGATTTTCAAAACCAACCAGAGATAACAAAGTTTCCCACAACCTTACCTTTTTTACTTATAACTGACTTGTTTTTAAATTATTATTATTTTATTTTGTTAAGTTTGGCACTCCCACGTTATTATTTTATCGTGCTTTTAAAAACTTAATCAGAAATTCATCTGTTTTTTATTGTCTTTTTGTACAATTTATTTCTGTCTACAATTTCTTACCTACTCCTCCTATTTTCGCATCCATTCTTTTCCACCCCCTTATTATTGTTTAGTGTCTTTTTGCCATCGACTTTTATGGTGATTTTCAGAAGCATCGAGAAAAAAAGTTTGATTAAAGCTTAATTGTATTGTTTGGCACCGCATTAGCTTTTTTATTTATAAGTGACTTGTTCATTTCTATTCCCACATTATTATTTAGTGTCTGTTTAGCATCGGCTTTTATGGTCAAATAGGTGCGATTAAAAACCCAATTGAGATAACCAATGACAAAATAATTTGATTAAAAGAAACAGCACTGTATTTTTGGGCACCACCTTAGTTTTTTTACTTATAAGCGACTTATTACTTATTTTTGTAGATAAGTCATTTTTTGTTTATTTTAACTTATGAGTGACTTGTAATTATACAAAAAAATTTAATTCACATTATTGTTTCGTGTCTGTTTGGCATCGGCTTATATGGTCAAAAAGCTGCTTTTAAAAAGCAACGAGGGAAAAAGTTTGATTAAGAAACTGCATTTGTGCATTGTATTGTTTGGCTTGGCACCACCTTAAGCGTTTTTACCTATAAGTGACTTGTTACTTATTTTTGTTGATAAGTCATTTTTTTTTGATAAGTCATAAATTAATTATTTTAATTTATGAGTGAATTGTAAATATTCTTCCTACAATTTCTTACTTACTCCTATTTTTGTATCCATTCATTTCCACCCCCTTATTATTGTTTAGTGTCTTTTTGCCATCGACTTTTATGGTGCTTTTCAAAAGCAACGGGAAAAAAAGTTTGATTAAAGCTTAATTGCATTGTTTGGCACCGCCTTAGCTTTTTTACTTATAAGTGACTTATTCATTTCCACTCCCACATTATTATTTAGTGTCTGTTTGGCATTGACTTTTATGGATGGTAAAAAAGGCGCCTTTATAAACCCAACGAAAAAAGTTTGAAACTGTAGTGTAGTGTTTTACACCTATAACCTTTATCGATAAATCCATAACTTTTACCATGTATAATGAAAAATTATGGATTTAAATGAATTTACTGATAAAAGTTATGGATTTGGGTATATATATAAATCCATGTATAAATCCATGTATAAATCCATAACTTTTACCATGTATAATTTAAATGGATTTACCGATAAAAGTTATGGATTTGGGTATGTATTGGGTTGTACTACACGTGTATATTTTTTGTAGCTATGCGGGGTGCTGCAAGACTGTAATTGACAATTTTTTAATTTAATACACAAGGAAAGTTATGGGTTTGTTGAGAGTTCTATATCCCATTTTAGCCCTAGTGCGAGTTCCTCCCCTGACCTCCTTTGGATAGATAGACCCATAGTTACAAGGAAACTCGTTTCGCCTTTCAAAAGCCCAGTTTCTCACTTCTCATTATTATTTCATGTGTAAATCTTAGATTTTTGTTTTCCATTTTTTCACGTTCCTATTTTGTTTTCTGCTTCTGTTCGTTACTGGCAATCATCTGTATTCTGCTTAATGAGGTGCGTCAATTTGTACACATAAAAGTGTTTATTTACTATATTGGCCAAAATAGGTAGGACTCATAGCCACCATTTCAATTATTTAGGAATTTCGTATTTTTTATCAAAATATTTGGATTATACCGCTCTAGTTTCCGATAGCGGGGGCAAATGTTCCTAGTATTATTGGATGCTGTGTTTATGTTATGAGTTTTTTTATTTTACTATGAGGGGTGAAAATGCTATCATTGGAGGAGTTTGACGAACATATACGGTGAAGAAAATACATTTGATCAATAAAGAAGTGGAAGGACTAAGTTTCTGGTATTTATCTATAAATGGTAATTATGGGGTTCACGCTATTATAGTTGAAGGGTTTAAATTTTGAGCATCTAATCAGCCCCTTATTTTATTCTTCGAATTAAGAGTAAAAATGTGCTTTTTGTTTTTGACTTTAGCTATCCTTTCTATCGTCTTATTTTTGCGCTTACTAATATAAAAAATGGGAGTGAGAGAGATCTGCAAGCAAAAATAATGGAAATTTAAGATAATTCGAGATTTAAATTGGCTATATAACTTTGGGGAGCGAGGGGAGTGATAAATTAGTTTGTCTCTTCTCTGATATTTTTATTGCAATTTTGTGTCTGCTACATGTTTTCTGCCCCTCTTAGCAAACAAAAGGCCATCCTCCTTCTGTTGTTGAAAGGAGCGAAAGATTGAATACGTAAAATTTTGTTTCCACAAGTAAGAACTTGACAAGAATGTCAATTCTAGTCATTTGAAGCTACCATCACATAAATGGAACTGGAACATATTTCAAATGTAGAATTTTAGATCTTCACCATATTGTGAATTACTCTGTTCGTTACCATGTGCACTGCGGCATTAAATTGAGCAAACAAAACTAATAGCTTTTTTCCTGTTGGCCAGATCAGTATGGACGCACAAAGTGTTGCTGCTCGGCTCGACAGTTCTGGACTGTTGCGAACTCAGGGACTTATCGGAGGAAAATGGACTGATGCATATGATGGAAAAACCATAGAGGTCCGAACAAACTCAAACTTTTAATTATCCTCCGTCTATGCAAGTAGATTTTGGGTATTATTCTAATAAGATGTGATTGTTGTCATCTTCGGAATTTTATTTATACTCTTGTACCTCGTATTTGGTGGTTTAAATGCTCAGAAAGATCTATCGTGATACACTTCCGTAGGTCCTTTCGTGAGGGTAAGTTTGGGTTTTATGTAATAGGAACACCGACTTACCGAGCCATTAAGCTTTCTTTTTGTCAATTTTTGTATATCTGCTATAGCTGTCAAACTTATCTTCGTGAACCTGGATTAAATTTTAAGTTTCTATAGTACCGTAGGTTTGACTGTATAATTTTTCATGATATAATGATGATTAGTATATTGTTGTTCGATTCTATTGTGATGAAGGCTTAGTTTGATGATGATAATATTCTTGTCCGTTTTTTTCCAAGTATACAAAGATGTGCACTTACAATATGTGTTTGTGCGAGGAGAATGAGTGACCATCTTTAGAGGACTACATGCTCGTCATATAAATTATGAATGCTGTAAGAGGTTGTCCTCATGAGCAGAGGTTGTTTGCCAGCTATGGTGTTTTAGCTATTACAAATCCCAATTAGGTGCGTAGGAGGTGGTGGCAGTACAACTTATAAGACGACTTTTCTTTAAGATACTTTGTGCTTTTGAACCAATCAAGATTGTCTAAGAAAAGTCATTGTCAATGTGATTGATAATTTTTTTTCCAGTTATCCTCTATCCCTAGGACCCTAGGTAGGATTTTATGGACTAGTAAAAAGTTGACAGCTCTTTTTTTGCTGTGTTTTTATTTTCTGTTATTGGATTTTTTTTAAATATCTGTATCTTCATGGGAAACCGTCTTTACGTCATTTGGTAGGTTCGTAACCCCGCAACTGGTGAAGTTATAGCAAATGTCTCATGCATGGGTGGCAGGGAGACGAATGATGCAATTGCTTCCGCCCAGAACACTTTCAATTGTACGATTTATCTGGATTTACATATCTCTATATCATTTTCTAGGTTCAAGTTTTATTTTTTGTTTTCTTTTGAACAAGTGAAATTCTGTTCCGAGTCCTTTGGTAAATACACCTTCCTCTATTTTTTAACTTCAAAACGTCAAATAGTTCAAGAATTATTTTACATCGTTCCATCACCTTAACTTCTGTATTGCTCAATGAACTAAGATTCACTATGGTTGATTGGATTTAGAGCACAATGGTTGTGCATAAAATATTGGGTCATCACCACACTGGTAAAGTCGTAGACTGACTAGGTACTGAAGCTTTTGATGTTTTAATAGTATACTCATTTTCCTTCTTCTGTTTTTTAGCTCACTGAAGGTTGGGTGGGATATATGGGTAAAATATATGCTATCCCTCAGTAATAATTTATTAGATAATGTCCATATAATTGTGATTTTCTAACTGCTATGACCTATCAAAAATAGAGTAACTGAAAATTGGATCTATTTGTGTTATTACTTGTAAGTGAAAATTTGTGGAAATGGTCCTTTAAATGTGCTAGAACCATCAGATTCGGTGAAACGGTCTTTCATTTAGTACTATGTTGCATGCATGCATGAAAAGTTACTGTGTGTTAATGATGTATTTTCATGTGTAGCTTGGAGCAAACTCACTGCAGCTGAAAGGAGCAGATGCTTACGAAAATGGTATAATATGATCTTACAACCATTTGTAACGCCACTTGCATGTTATAATTAATCATCGGCTTTACTTGTTGTTGGACTTTCAAAATGCCTTATTTTTGCCATTTTAAGGATTTTCCTTTGTATTAAAAAAATAATTAAAGTTCCATACAGTGCAGATTTATTGCTTGGGGATGTCGTTATTCTTAACTCTACAAATTTCATGTCGTAGCCTTATACATAAGTTTGCTTTTCATTTAACTTTATATATCATCATTGCTCATTAGCCAAGATAAATAAATGTAAAGAAAGTGATGGTTAATGAAATGATATATTCACGTATACCCTTTAATACCTATAAAATCACGCATCTGTATCATAGCATAAAATCTTTCTTATCTATCTCGATGGTCTTTATCTTTCCAAGGTATGACTTGATAATTGCTCACAAAGAGGAACTGGGACAGCTTATAACCTTAGAGCAAGGAAAACCTCTAAAAGAAGCCATTGGCGAGGTATTAGATTCGCAAAAATACATGGAAATTTAAGAGCAATTGGTTGAGATACATCTTTCTCAGAGTATTTGCAACATATAAAGAAGTTTCGAATTGGCAGGTTACTTATGGTGCCAGTTTCATCGAGTTCTTTGCAGAAGAGGCCAAACGTATTTATGGTGATATAATTCCAGCTACACTACCTGATCGCCGTATTTTTGTTCTAAAACAGGTTAGATAATAGAGCAGTGTTATTTTTGGAAGGTAAAATATCTATTTGAAACAATTCGAGAACCTAGTAGCTAATAGGTCAGTTGATTTCTGGTTTTTTGGACCTATCTACAGAAACTAGTGATTAGAACGCGATACACTTCTCCGTAATTTAGTACTCCAATTAAAAAATATAATAGGTTATGTTGCTAAATTATTTGAGAAAATCAAACACTTGATACCCTGGGTTATTTCGTCTTTGCTTTTGCACTATATCTACCAAATTCTTCTTATTTTAGTTCCCAAATCCCATCTCCCCCCCCCCCACCCACCCACCCTCCCTCCCTCCCCCACAACATCTATTTAGTGTATAAAAACGACAAAAAAAGATGTTAGGTTTGACTACAGATTGCTAACTTTTAAAGTTTGTTTTAGAAAACAAAATCAATTGTTAATTACCCGCTACCACTCGCATTGTTGATTTTATGCCTTATATCATACTTCCCGGAAGCATCTATTTGTATTCTCCTCGGAGTATGCGAGGTTCTTAAATAAATTGTTGGAAAAAATAAATCTCATTGCTGTATATTGAGTCTTTTTGCAGCCTATAGGTGTTATCAGTGCAGTTACACCTTGGAATTTTCCCTTGGCAATGATCACTCGAAAGGTAGCTAATTTAACTCACGCCCGATTTATCTTTATTTTCTTTTTGGAAAATTGAAATACTATTTATTGTTTAACACATGAGAATGTGTAAAAACTTTGTTTCCTTTCTTTTGGTTTTTATCAATAGGTGGGTCCCGCTCTTGCTAGTGGCTGCACTGTTGTTATAAAACCCTCTGAACTTACGCCCTTAACTGCTCTAGCGGCTGCTGAGCTCTCTCTTCAAGCAGGAATACCCCCGGTAACTATAATTATTCTTAAAATGTTGCGCTTTTTTTTTATCTGTATCTTTGATTCTTCCTTTTCTTATGTACTAAAACTTAGGGTGCTGTAAATGTCGTCATGGGACATGCCTCAGATATCGGAGATGCCTTGCTTGCAAGTCCACAGGTTAGGCTTATGGTTTTTATTTAGCAATCTCGCTGTTGCATGATATTTATGATACAAAATTGTTTAGGTGTTATCTGTATATGCAAGTGATGAATAATAATAGTAGTCGCTTATGGCTTTAACTTACTTGGACCTTATAGGTCAGAAAAATCACTTTCACTGGTTCAACAGCTGTTGGAAAGAAGTTGATGGCTGGCGCCGCACAGACTGTGAAAAAGGTACAGATAGAGATTATGTACCTCGAAAGTTGTAATAATACTAATATAATGCCTTAAAGCTGTACCTTTCTGTTATACATGCTATATGTGTTACTCCCTATATGTTCATGTTGTCGTTCTAGGTGTCTCTTGAACTTGGTGGCAATGCACCCTGCATAATATTCGACGATGCGGATTTGGACGTTGCAATAAATGGAACTGTGAGTCAACAATTGATCTTTTAGAAATTCTGGTTAATTGGCTTATTTCCTTTCTGCTTGTGTCTAAAGATTTTATATGTAATTGGCATGTTATACCAAATGAGAGATTTTGGCAATGGCTATGTTTTTGTATTAAGATGACAATACAAAAGCATAGCTCCATGTGGCAGGATTGTGTACTTGCTTGGACTTTCCTGTCTCTTTTTTTTAGGAAAAAGATTTGGATTGTGTACTTGCTTGGACTTTCCTGTCTCTCTTTTTTAGGAAAAAAGATTTGTTCATTATATCGTGCTTTCTGGTAACTCACATTACTTGAATGGGTAGCCAAAGTGGGATTTAATGTAAGAAACGGAAAAAGATGATGACAAGTTATTCGAGAATAAACACTGAAATAAAAGAAACTTGCTTTGAACCTATTACAAAACCATGAATGTTGATACAGCTAACAAACTTTGTAGTTGGTTGCCAACGTATGCATTTTATAGCCAACCACTCTTCAAGGCATGCTTCGTAAAGTAATAGCCATAACACTTCGGATTCTTTTTATTCTGAAACTACTTTATGAAACCGATTGGTTCGACCTGCCTTTTGGAGTTCTCAGAGAAAGTCTGCACTTAAAAATGTACAGCAACTGACATTTCCTTCTGAAGAATTAATTTTTACCTTGCTTTACTGCTTTTTAAATTTTCTGCAACATGCTTCATGTGTATTTTTCTGATGCGCGCTAAGCAATGTTTGATTTTATTAAATTAAATTTATTTTGATTCTAGTATTTTATCCAACTGCAGTTGGCAACAAAGTTCCGTAACAGTGGACAAACATGTGTATGTGCTAACAGAATACTTGTTCAAGAAGGTAAGCAGAGGTGTACTCTATTTTATTTATAAACAGTAAAAAGAAGTTATGGAAAGCGACAATATTCAATAGTATTCATGCTTACTAAGGTGTTACTTATGATAATTATAAGATGCTAGACACACAACTTGCACACAACTCCCACACTCCCATACATGTAAATTTGGAGGGATAAAAATGTATTTTTTAATAAAAATATATTATTATACATGTAAGTGAGTGTGCAATACATGTAATGGAGTGTGCAAGGGAGTGGCAAATTTGTGTGAATATCTTTTTCCTAATTATAAATATTAAAAATTGATACATGTAGTTGACCCCATATTATGGGATGTTAAATTGACTTTTCTTTTCGAAGCCTATGTGCATAACCATGTGCGTTTAAGTTGAGACAATAAAGGCAGTAACAGCAAGTTTCAGTATTGATATTACTTATGAAAAGCATAAGTCGTAAATGTGGATATATGTAGCTGACCCCAATTTATTGGAATTTGGTGTTAGGTCGGGTTATATTTTCTAAGCCTATGTGTAATACAACCATCTGTTTTTTAAATTGAGATTTTACTGTATTAAAATCGAGCTGAATGGGAAAATTTCTATTATCTGTAGCTCACGTGCTTTGCTTCATATCCCTTGCGTCTCTCCATCTCTCTCGTTCCTGACTCTGCTCACTCTTCTTATAGTTACTGTTTTTTAAATTGAAATTTTACTGTATTAAAATTGAGCTGAATGGGAAAATTTCTATTATCTGTAGCTCACGTGCTTTGCTTCATATCCCTTGCGTCTCTCCATCTCTCTCGTTCCTGACTCTGCTCACTCTTCTTATAGTTACTTTGCTACATATTTATTGGTCTTCAATTGCTTCATATGCGCATAATGTTCCTTCGTACCCCTTAATACTCTACAGTGACCTATCCAAAGTATTATAGATTTCATATCTTTTACTTTTACTGATGGTTGATAAAAATAAAACCTGTACATAGGTATATATGATAAATTTGCGAAAGCATTTTCAAATGCCGTTGAGAAAATGCAAGTTGGAGATGGCTTTCATGAAGGTGTGTCCCAGGTACTACACTTCTCACATACGTGTGCTAAGTACGTCATGGTTGCTATCATCTTGTTGTGTCATTATATGTAAAATACGATGGTTTAGAATTTTGTAATCCTTTACTTTAAGCTTATCTAACAAGAATTTGTTGTGTATCAACTTTGCTCAAGATAGTTATTACGTTGTGCCTTTTACCAGAAAACTTGTGTTATTTCTCTGTTGCACCTATTTTTGAATTTTTTCCCCTGCCGAGAATTTTAGATTCTTGGACCTAGTTATTTGAGAAACATAATTTTAAAAGGTTTTTTCTTCCTTGCAGGGCCCATTAATTAATGAAGCTGCTGTGCAGAAGGTTTGTTTTTTATACAATAGCTACCATTAAGCAACATTCTTGTGATGCTGCAAATTGGGAACTTGTACTTCATATTCTAAAGGTTTTTAACGTGCTTGATTATGCTTTGCAGGTTGAGTCATTTATGGAAGATGCCAAATCAAAGGTTAGTTATCAACTGTAAGATAAGCTGTTGGTAAATAATTTTCTATCGAAATAACACACAAGTTCTTATCTTGGTAAAAAAATTCCCTTTGGAGTGGTCGTGAGATTACTGTCTTCATTAACTTTTCTGAAAGAATTAAGATTTTTTTTTGAAACAGGAATTATTTTGGTTATATATGTCAGGTGCTAGTTTTTATGCAGAATATGTTTCTATTTGGTTTGTTTTAAACTTGTATCTGAGGATAGTTGAACTTGAAGTTCTTGTCCTTGTAATACAAATTATGAAGCCTCATTATTAAATTTCTGGCCTTTAAGGGAGCAAAAGTGCTCCTTGGAGGAAAGAGACATAGCCTGGGAATGACTTTTTACGAGCCTACAATACTTACCGATGTCAAAAGCGAGATGCTTATATCAAGGTAATAAAATTGAAATGTATTTTCGCGCTGCATGAATATTTAGCTATGAATTTACATCATTGTGATATTTAAAAAAAAATCAAGTCCATCACTATCAGTGTATCATTAAATGCAGATAATGGAGCAAGTCATTTTTTTAACTATTAATGTGTCCTCAGTTTTTGAATTCGAGCCAGCTAGTGCTTCGTAGAAGGCTATCACTATACAGCCTTAACTTTTCAAGTGGCAGTTTTCAGAAATTTATGATTTTAAGCCACCTTTAATCAGAATAAAATAAACACATTGCAGTGCTTAAAACATGGGACTGAGATATGCTTTCTTTTATCTTCAGAGAGGAAGTGTTTGGACCAGTTGCACCCCTTCTCCGGTTTAAAACAGAAGACGAGGCTATTCATATTGCTAACGACACAAATGCAGGTTCGTCTTTCAAACATTGTCGTGCTATTTGTGCTTTCTGCATTTTTGGTATTTTTATATGTATACTAGCAGGATAACAAAAAATCAGATCGTAATTTAGCATAGTCCATATGATTTTGATTGGGATTCTCCGAGAAGATCTTTACATATTGTTGTTTGACAATACTTGATTTGCAATATTTCCAGGACTAGCCGCGTATCTATTCACATCAAACATGCAACGTTCTTGGCGTGTAGCTGAGGCTCTTGAATATGGAATAGTAGGAATTAATGAAGGCCTAGTTTCGACAGAGGTTAACAATTTGATTGATGATATTGTTTTTGAGAGGGACAGCAGGGACAAAAGATTGTTGATTTTATAGCTCACTGCTTATGTGTTTTTGATGCAGGTAGCACCATTTGGAGGCTTTAAACAGTCTGGTCTTGGAAGAGAAGGTTCCAAATATGGCATGGATGAGTATTTGGAAGTAAGTTTCGTTGTTAAATGGTCTATATTATCTCTTACACAAAAATATTGAAATAGGAAAAAGAACACAAAACTCTGTAACATGTAAATGAAGTTACCCTACCTTGGGTTGAGACTTGTGCGCTATAATACGCATGGCATGCATTTTGTGATACCAATACTAGTTTAAGTTCTTTTCTCTTTTTCTTTCTTCCCCTCTGGGATTTTTTTGTGTTCAGAAAATTCAAGATTAGGGTATTAAAATTTTATTGGGATCAAAATCTTTTGTAGCTATTTTTTCTTCACATTGGTTTGTTTCTTCATTAAGCTTCCTCTATTGGTCGATGTGCCTGTGGACATGATTATTTTTATGCAGGCCTTTAGGAGTATTGGTTTTTGGGTCGTTGCACCTTATGTGTTGTTATATTTTGTTTCCTTTGGGTTATGATGACTTTTTGTACTTTTTTCAGATCAAATACGTCTGTTTGGGAAATATGACCAGCAACTGAGAGATATATAACGAGGTTGGCTTCTCTACTTCTCTTATCCCTTTCAAATTTTAACCACAATACAAGAAGGTCGAGTGTAAAACTGTTCTCTTCATTTGGTTTAGGAAATTGAGTGTAACTGTTCTATTTTAAATTCTTGTCTGCAGTTCGTTCGGGTTACGTTGTGCAAGATGAGATACATCCTTTTCATGTAGTTTTTGTGTAACTGAGGTACATAAATAAGTAATTATCCTCCATGTATCTTCAAGTGTTACAAGACTGTTTTTTGAACCCCTTTTCGGTTTTCGTGTATAACTCATTTGAAATTCAATAAAAGGTTCATTTATTTACTTCTGAATATTTCATGTTGTGAATGAGCTATTATATTTTCTTAGATCCTGATATTAGTAGTATTTATAACTTTTGATATGAAAAGTTTATGCCTCTTCAAAAATACCATTAGATTACCTAGTTATTTTGTGAAGATAGTTTGGAATATTTTTTTATCAGAAAGAAATCTGGAGCATCCTTTTAGCGACCGTGGTGGTGGCAATTTTACCCAAGTGCTTTACCGGTATTTTCTTATGTTTTCTTCATCTTGCCATGAAATGAAAAGTGATTATAAACCAAGTTAAAAAGAATGAAAAGACTCGCACCTATTAGGAATCAGATGCTGTGCCAAATTAGTAACCAGGTTATGCTCTGAGTTGACTCAGCCATCGATACCAAAATACTTTGACAGTTTCTTTTAATTTTTAACCTTTATAGATATTTTTGCTGCTTAGTTATCACTGCAATAAAAAGAAAGAAAAAATACCATTTGTGCGGGTGTCACAAATGCATATAATTCATCTTTACTCCTTTGTACTAGCATACTTTGAAGCATATAAGAACACCAATTGTAGTACGTAATGTCTACCCATGTGAAGAAGTTATGGTGCTTGATCTTTTAATTTATATTTTCTTTGCTTATAAACTGAACTATATATTAAGTTGACTACCTTAAGTTTTAAAAGATCCATTTGATCTGCTCAGACCTTTTTTTTTTAAATCTTATTAAATGAGATCAAGTGATTTCATACATACCTCTGTTAACAAGACTCGAACCCTGCACCTTCTATTTGATAATGCGGGATTTAGGCCACTAGGCTATCTTACTCAGACCTAAATAGGTTATAAGTCGACTTATATTTGATAGTAATATAAGAGCTTAAAGTGCATGCGTTATGCGAAACAAAATGTAGTGAGGAGCGGAGAGAGGATTAATATTTTGGTGTTGCTCAAATCAAAATGTTAATTTACAAGGTTACGATACTTTTTATTTTATTTTAAAAAAATATAGAAAAATGACATTTTTGTAAATTGTAAATTGTGGGGGTGGAGTGCACCTTTTTATCATACATATTATATCCGTCCATGATTGTAGTCTTTTTTATTTTTTTAACAAAAAGTAAATGGGAATTGAACTAGTCGAGCTTACAATAATAACAGTTTTCTGACATATCAACGTGCTATATATGTAAACTTTTGTATTCCACTTGTAGTTGTACATATATATATATATATATTTGTAAAGTTGAGTTCGTAATGCTCTTTACATCTGTGTTACGTAGAAAGTTATGTACCATGCGTAGATTTTCTTTCTTCACGTACCGTCTCATCGTCAACATTTTGGGCTATAATTGGAAAATCAGATCTTAGTAAATATTGTATGAATACATAACCAACTTGTAGGTGAAGATGAAAAAAAGGGTCCCAAAAGAGTACCGTCAAAGGGGAAGAATATATTCATAAACAAGAATAAATTCTTAAAGGATATAAAGATGCTTGAAACTTAAGCGAACTTGGCATTAAATCTAAGCCAACTATTAACTAACTTTCTAAAGTCATTTGCATCTAACATTTCTTTATATTATGTTTTAGACTAAAGGTTAAACATTAGCTTTAGTAAGACAAAGTAATCTATATTCTAATTTTAAAGCTCGATTCTGTTCGTATCGAAACATCGTGCATGACTATATACCACTGATTGATTTGACAATACATATGTAATTTTTAATTTTTATGGACTTTGTCATGTTTATATTATATTAGAGGAAATTAAAGTTTTGTGTGTAAAATGAGAAAAATCATTTTCCTTCGTAAGTGAGATGAAAATTAAAATAAATGAGAAAAGTGAGACTAATTCTCTCTGCCTCTCTCTTTCATTTTCATTTTCTCTTCATTTCTCAATCTTTCAAATACATTACCGGAAAATGATTTTTTGTTACTTTTCCTATCTATTCATTTCATTTCTTTTTATTTTCTTTTCCGTTACAATTTTCGGGTTTTAAACGCACCCTAAATGATATTGTTGGGAATTAGTTGTAGATTATATAGTTTTAAGGACGATACTTACCACTTAAACCTTCTCACGCTATAACTAACTTAAAACAGATATATACTTCTGTCTTCTCTAAGCCATCGAATTGTTCGTCACACGTTTTTTTTTAATGTTTTTGGCGACATCAAAATCGAAGTAATGCTAGTTTTTTCACGTATTTTTTGTTTGAATGGTAGTATAAAATCGACTTTTAATGTGAAGCTCAATTAAAACATATCTACACGCTTGAATACTTTTAGTGTTGTAAAATACAATTTTCGTATTCACACAATTGATAGATTACAATTGTTTTCAGTAAAAGAAATCACACCAGATTTTCGCCCGCACAGTGTTCAAAAAAAATATCAGGCCGACTCTAAGTGGCAGATCACAAATTTTGACTCATTTTGTTCAAACTTAAACAGCCTTTTTTTTTACACAAGATTTTACACATTTTTATTTACATGCACTTTGTGGAAATGGATATCAAACTTAAGCAGCCTATTTCATTATAGTCTTCCAAAAAATAAACGTAGAGCTTCTTTTTTAGAACACTTTTTTGAGCCATTTAATAATGGACAACCCAATCATGAGGACATGTTCTTAATTCTTTATGAAATGCTCTTCTTTCGGGTGGTGATTTCGAGAGAGATGTCAAACTTACGTGGCATTAAGCTACTGGCTTTTATCTTTCAGAGCGAATTACTTACACTTTTAAATGATATGGTTAGCCTATAAAATTGCTCATTGTTTTTTATAATTACAAATTTAGGGCACAAGATTTTGAAGAAGAATATTACTCGCTTCGTCTCAAAATGATATTATCATTTGATTTTTCATTGATATAAGAAATATTAGTTAATTTGACTCCAATTTTACTAACATGCTCTTTGAATAATTAATATGAATGATCAATATTAGTTTTTATGAATGCTCATTTAGTTTGAGTATATATATATATATATATGTAAATTAAAGCACAATGATCACATCATGAATGTAAATAGAATTATAGATTGGGACAAGAAAAAAATGAAACGAGACTATTTGTTTGAGACGGAGCTGGGAGCAATAAACACGAGCTAAATATATAGTGACTGTGCGAGGAGACTAACTAAGTGGTAATAATCGGGTTGCAAGATGGAGTTAATTTTTTTTTATTATTGTTACATTGTGTTTTATGATTACTCGAGATTGAGATTTGAGAGTAACTAACTATTTCCTAATCATTTTATGGTTAGTACCAAAATTTTGTGATATAAATGAAGAAAATTTAATCTCTTGAGAGGGTATGTTGCATCTTCCTTTCAATTCAAGTGTTACACCTTAAATATGATTCACGATTTGAAAATCATAATAGTAGTGACTTTTTATAGCAATATTACTCATCATATATACAAATTGGGTTATAAAAAGCCCATACTAGTTTAATATTTTGGAGGGAGAATCTAACTTTGCTTGTCGAAGGAGAAAGCATCTATTCCATTTCAAGTTTAGGTTAATTGTGTGGGAGTTCCGTCTTTAAACTAATTTATTGCACACATGATATTGGCTATTTCATAATGCCACCATCTTGTAAATAAAAAAATGGAGAAGTGGTCTCCCCATTACACAAATATTATACGGATTTTATATTGGGGTGTGCATGACTTCTTAAAGATAATTTTATCCAAAACAAGATACAATCAATAGTCATCAATTAACGATATCTTGCCTGTTCAAAACCTACCATCATGTCGCAATTATTCAAAAAATGCTATTTAAATTTTCAACTAACTGACCGCAATATAATTCATTTTTACCATGATGACGCCTAAGTTAAACTAACTAGTCAACTTAGGCGTCATTCTCTTAATAGCCACATATTTTTTTTATCCAATATCTTAAACAATACAACAAGAAGCCATATTTTTTAACGATTCATGTAGATGATAATATTTTCTTTTATTAAGACATGGTGAGTATTTTCTATTTTTTCGATGAAATTTATTTTTTGCGTACGATATGAATTTTTTTGGACAAAATAAAATGCACTAAATTTAATATTGTGCGACTTATGTGTAAAAAAAGTGTCGGATCAGTCTTGCTTAAGGTTCGATCCTACCCCTTCGTCACATTTGCATTATAGTAGCATTGGTAAACTAACACTAAATGAGAATGAAATATTAATTAAGCATTGGATGGTAAATAAATTTGAAAACTCTCATTTCGTTTTTTTTTTATTACAAATGTTATAAAAAAAACAACTTATTAAGCATGATGTCATGATTAGCATGATGAAGAAGGGGGTTTGGTCAAAGGTGGTGTGGGACAATCTTCCAATCCACAAAAGTGCTAGAGAAGGTTAAACCCTAATAAGCAAAAAACTTTAACTAAAATAAGAGATAGAATTAAGAGGTCCCCCTCCCCATCTGCCATGCATGAAAAGCTTCACTATATGGTAACACATTCCCCTTTAAGCACATTCATACCAATCAAACCCACCCATTCTAAAGCTTGTGCTTTATTCCTTATATTTTGTTCTTCTCTATTGCATGCAATTGCTTTCTATTCTTGGTCTTGGATTATATATTTTCTGTATATAGGCACACATACGTTCTCACAACCCAAGCACGGTACCCCTTTAATCTTCTTCTAATTATGAAATCATAACTATCTTAAAGGGTCCACATTTTACTTCAAATATAAAAATATTAATGCATTAAAATTAATTGAATGTTTGCACAGTACTGTGTTATCTTTTTCCGAAAGCAAAGAATCGGTTAAACGAAACGAACACAATGGAGGTCTTGGCAACAAAGATTACTGCCTAAGACTCAAGTAAAGAAAATGAATAAAATGAGGTTCAAAATACAGCATTCATATATAGATCAAAATAAAAATAGAAAAGCTTAGGTCTCTTATACAGATCTTCATCTTACTACTTGAGGTTTAGCACGTCCTTGTGAGCTTTGACAATGTGTCTAGTGTGAACTTTAGTGTTCCCCTCAAAATTTCTGATTAGCACTAATTTTTAGGGTTACTTAATTATTTTCTGATAAATACAAAAGATTTCAGGAAAATGGTCATTTAATGCATCATTTGAGACTTAATTATTAAAAATTTATGGTTAAAATCTCTTCTAAAATTAGGTACATATGATACATCATGTTATTTCTTTTTAACTTCTTTTTTTTAACTTTGATACCTACTCATGTTATGTCGGTATGTACCAAATTTTAAATAAGAGTTGAGAATGTGAGTTTTGGATATTAAGTGTGTTTTTATGTACTAATCAATAACTCTCCCAAAGATTTCGCACTAGTAGATTAAGCTAGTTTTAATTATTAATTAATACATCACCATGAAAGGAGTTAATGATGTTTCAACCCAAGCATGCCACATATGTGCGGCCCCTACAGCTGCCGCCAATAGTCCAAGCGGACTTGGCATCCCACAGCAAGGGCAAATAAATATAAAAAAAAATACTGCGTTTTTTAAGGCAAAAATCTTGTTTTTTGAAATAGGCATTCATATTTTTTTTAGGCCAGCTATGTAGGCCACCTAGCACAAGATTTGACCAAAGAAACCGATACATGATATTTGTCCAGAGATACGAGTAATAAACATCAGATAGAATATTGATTCACTCAAAACGGAAAGAGAACACCATAGTTATATCAACTCCTTCACTCAAACTAGAAAGAGAACACCATAACTGTATTAACTCCAACTGTTAGGAAGAAATAATTGTCAATAATTCATAACTCGGAATGAGATCATCACATGAACCCCACGACCACCAAGTGAGTCACGTGCGTGCTCCCATATAAGTCCCATTGACACGCACCGCAGGGAAACCATGTTTACTGCCATGGGGGAGCATTGTCTCATGTCAAGATGGGCGGCTCCTACTCACTAGATGTAAGTCATATGTGTTTGAAAACACTTTTTATTTTGCAGCGGAAAAACTGACATTGAATCCTAATTACAGTGTATATTGATTTAATAAAAATAATACAGAAATAACTCACGGACAAAGGTAGATCACATTTGATATTCTGTTGTATTTCTATTATAAAATGCAGTTAATGCTGCCGTGGACCAATCTATTAATGCGAACGTAGGCGAATACAACCAAGTATCATTAAGAATCTCATCATTGGACCAAAAACAAGCAAGGGGCAGAATACCACAAAGAGATAGTGTACCTAATAAAAAAGAAATTTTTGTAATTGGCACATGTTTTGTTAAACCTCCTGTTGTATTTCTATTATGCTTCTTGCTCTTAGAGACGTGAACTCTCAAAACTGTTAGAAAACCTAATTATGAAGGTTGTTCTTTTCCTTAACATATGAACAGTATATATAGATTACAACAGAGACCTGGTGCACAAGAAGTAAAAGACTTCTACTTTACCTAGAACTCTAACCCTACTTAAATTAGTACTTAATTAATAAATATTATATAATCTTATTAACATGATTAATATAATATTATCTAACTAATACTTTACCAATCTTAGAATATTCTATCGGTAAATTATATTTATTTCCACTAGAGAATATAATTGCACTCTAATTCATTCTCAAATAATATTTGAGAGCACATTATTAAATAATTAATTTTTTTCTCATGTTAAGATCACATATATCCACCAAGTAAATAAATTACTGACAATTATTTTGCTCGGCATATTATTTTCTCGACCTTTCCACTTAACTTATTTGTTGTGTCGGATATAAAATCCACTTGCAAGATTTAACACAAACAAAACTTATAAGCTTCTTGAGGGGATATCATCAATCCTTGTTAAGGGACGTGAATTCCTTCGATTATAGACACGCCATACAAATAATATTACTACCCAACGTACGGGTTTGTTGACCACAACAAATCTCACCCATTGTAAATCAAAGCAGTATATATTATAAATATGTGTATCGAAAATAATCTAGTGATTAAGAGTATAAGTAATCATAATAATTCATGAGGTATAATTATTTTATTCTGGTCAGTACCATAAAATAATACCACTTTGTCATGTTTTAATATACTCTAAATATAGTAGCACAAAGAGTCGGAACTCAACTGTTCCCTGTAGTCAAGGCAGACCTACTAAAACTATGTGCTACAACTATACCGATGGTTGTCCACTCCATCTAAAATTGTGAACGATAGAATATATTCTGTTAGAACCAGTGATTTGATCTTCCGTGTGTAAGTCGTACTCTATACACCAAATCACTTATTATACAGAATAAAGACGCATGTACATATAAATAACATGTACAACATTGCTCAAAACTATTCTCAAATAAATCATTCATTGTTAATAAATAAATACTAAAAACAACAATAAATCATGTTTTTTAGTATATCATTCTAACAATATAGACATGTGTATATACGTACATATTAGTATAAGATCTTTTTGAAATTATCCATGCATGATCATGGATAATAATTATATGATATTTCCTCTATTAAAGTTGTTAGGTCCATATTTGTGAACTATTTGTTGTCAATTCATTTGAACAAACTAATCTAAGTTGTTGTTTGTTAGTAAGACAATTTTATGTTACAGGTGAAGTTGCAATCATGGTTGCAACCATAGTTATAACCTCTTGATAAGTAAGATTTTGTCATACTGTATTACTTGTTCTTTAAGTTAATATTCTAACTAAAGTATGCAAGAAATATTTAGTTGTTAAAGAATATTTAGCTGTCTTGAGAATATTTAGCTGTTAAAGAATGAAAGTTGTAAAGTTAGTATATATATGGGGAAAATTCATAGTAAGATATTATAAAAACAATATATAATTTTAAAAGGTGTTGTAAAAAAAAAGAATTACCAAAATAGCTAATTTATAAATTACTTTGAAAAACGTTATTAAAAAAAACTATTTTTTTAAAATTTTAAGGTTGAGGTGACAATCCATTATCATGCATGAGTGCAGTCCTTGTAACTAACGTACAAGTAAGGTACGATTGGAGGGTGTGGCAGCACAAGATGCTATCAAAATCACATTCATTAAATGAAAAAAATCCTAAACAAACCACTCACATGTCTTATAATTGAACTACAAAGCAGATATAAAATAGTTGTTACATAATGGTCTAACCTCACAAGTTTAGATATATTTACTGATACGTTGAATATTTGTTGAACAAATTCCTGAGGTCTCTAATTTGTTCTTTAGGCTTAAAAACTGCAAGAAACTATACCTCGTCTCATTAAAAATAAAAAAAAATCTAAATTATTTTACGACCCCTCTGTAAATATTGTGTGCTCACAGATTAAATTTAATATGATGAATAAAGAACATATATCATCTGAAAGCCTTTTTGTTGTAAACTGAGGTATGAATATAAAATGCGTTGGCTTCCTACAATTATGACTGTTATGCACGTTATATTAATAATTACTTATTAGGGTTTATTGAAAAGAAGTTAAAGGAGGATTTGCTTAATCTAAATGTACTTCTTTCCATGTGGCTTACTGCTTTTGCTTTTCTTTGAATTATCAAAAGAAACAAGGTCAAATTTTTTTTGTTGCATTTCGGAATAAAGGAAATAAGACAACAAATAAAGATTGCTCAAGAAAAGTAAAGAGGCCTACTATCTAAAAGAAAAATAGTTTAAAGAGTACTAGAAATATTAGAAACATTCCTCAGTTAATTAAATAGAGATCATTGATTTATCATGGAAATGTGGAATGCATTTTATGCTAAATTTGGTGTTACCAAAATTTAATAAGATAGACGTGGTCTTTGTTAATTTAGAAAGAGTAAAACCCACAACCATAATAATGCGATCAAAATTTTAAATTGTTAATAAATTAAAAGAAATCAATGATTAACATATCCAAAAATGTTGATAGCAAATTCTTTGATTACCGACTTATTGTCCACGAACTAAAAACACTTACTGATGGAAAGATAACCATACTATACACGAAATCTGAGAACAAGGCACATAATTTCGGGATGTTAACTGTCATATGTATAAATCTAAGAGTAATGACCCGTTTTGGTTTAGGATGTTACTCTCCATTCTTCTGGGTTCTCTCTGCATGCTTAGTTGCGTACTCGACTCACTCTAATTCCATTCAGTACTTGATTTAAAAAGCACGGTTCGTAGTAAAAAAAAACTCGATAAAAGTTCAATTAATCAAAGCTTGAGAAGCTCGTTTTTCTGCTTTTTAGATCGCTAACAGTTTATGATTTTAGCATAACTCTTAACAAAAACTTCTTATTTTGGCCAGCGAGTGAAGTCTTAAACTAAGATTTCACTTTTTGAAACACTCTTAACTACTAATAAAGGCATTTATGTGTATCTATTCTGCTTGTTATTATATTATTAAAAATAAATGAAAGATCCAAACGAAAAAAATACAAAAAAAAAAATAAGCCAACCATCGCATATGATCGATAAGAAAAAGGCAAAAAGCAACATGGTATGACGCTTTGCTCAACCAATTCTGTTATACAAAAACTAATTCCTTGAAAGTCTAGTCTTTAAAATGGTTTGTTATCTTGTCATCGTAACAAATAGATAATAAAACATTTTGTAACTTGTTATATAAAATTCCAAGCTCAAATTAATCAACCCCAATGATGAGGAGTCTTTTTAAGCTTAGTATTACTCGAACCTAAACAAGGGGAAAAGTAGTAGCAAGTACGGAGATATTGTCCTATACTTTTGGAAATAACAACATCAAAATATATGCAAACCACCTTCCTTGAATTATATAAATATTACCAAGAACAAACTTTAGTCGATCGGAAAATATATAAACACCCTAAGAAAATAACTTTTCAAGTTTATGCTTTTAGCATATCATTCCTCGCAGCTTTAGCTCACAATTCCAATCATACACATTTCATGCACGTAATGCAATTAGTACTCGGTGCAAGGCCACGTGTCCTCAGCTAAGTTACTCTACAAGCATGTTAAAATCTTGTTCTAGAGTCCAAAATAGAATATATAGTTGGGTTGTTTATTCCATGGCAAGCCCTACAATAAAATATTATATCAGTTCACCATCAACATAACTTTTTTTTTAACCGATACCAAACTAAGTGTCGTTAAATTTACTATCAGTTTAGCAATAAAAACTGTTGTTAAATTTAGCGACACTCAGTTTAACATAAATTTAGCAACACTACATTAAACTCAACAATTATGGATTTTTTTTAGAGACAGTCAAATTTTGTCTCAAAATAGTAATTTTTCAGGACAAAAATAATATTTTAGACACAAAAATAATTTTTTTTTATGCAAATCTAACTTTTAGGCACATAATTTAAAATTTTTGTTATCTTCAAAGACAATCTCATACGGGCATAAGGAAACAATTTAATTTTGTCTCAAAAATTATTTGGAGACAAATTTTAATTGTTTACTTATGTTCGTATGAGTTTGTCTTTGAAGAAAAATTGTTTTCAAATTATGTGTCTGAAAGTTAGATTTGGCGACAAAAAAATTATTTTTTTGTTTAAAAGATTGTTTTTGTATGGAAAAATTAACATATGAAGATAAATTTTGATTGACTCTAAAAATATTGTCTATAGTTATTAAGTTTGTTGTAATGCAACATGCTACTGATGGTAAAGTTACATTTTTAGTGAAAATTATATAAAATCTAATTTGATTCTTTAAACGAGGCTTCATTGAACTCATTCCTAGCTATGTTTTTCTACTAAAGCATTTATTTGTACGGTACAATATAGTTAATATTCGATCATCTTTAATGTTATAAAGTATGTGATGATTTTGATTCTATGTTTGCTACTAAAACAATTACTTGTATGAATTACCTTTTAATTAGTACTTCCTCCGTTTCTATTTAATTGTTCATTACGAAACTACGTGCAATTTTGATCGACTTATTATAACTTGTATTAAAATTGTCAAAATGAATTTTTTTTAAAATTTAATCATAAAATTTAACATTTGAACTATATTATCAACTTTTGAAAATTTTCATTCCGACAATTTTGATACAAGTTTTTAACCGGTCAAAATTTCCGTAGTTTTGTAATGGACAATTAAATAGAAACGGAACGAGTAGTATGCAAATTAGTGTATGGTTGTGTTTGGTGTACATGCATGTATTTCAAAATTTTATGATAAAAAAGAGGCAAGTGTCATAGCTAGTTTGCTTCGTTATCATAAGGCTTAGCATTTATAACGGGTGAGATCTATGGTACAAACTACAAAGTTCACCACCGATTTGATTCAATTGTTAGATCAACTTAAACATAGTATTGAGTTAGAATATTTGTTATGGCGTCTCAGTTGTATTCCACTGGTCTCTATACAAATTACAAACTTTTTAGAACACACACACACACACATTTAAATTCCCTAGGGCAATTCGAGTCCCATCAATTTTTTTGTTCACGAGATACTGCACCTGCAACATGTCCTTTTTGATAAAACTAGGTCGACCACAAAGTCCCGGTACATCGTATATGGAATCCAATACAATGTAGGATGCATTTGTCTTATGGAAGTAATATGAGGCGTTTGAGTTTTTATTGAAAAAAGAAAATCAACACTAGATGTTATGCTTGTTTTGTGCAGTATCATCGAGTGAAAAGGTTAATTAAAATACTGGTACATAGTGAGAAATTAGTCCGAATAGTTGAATGTTGTAATGAAAATTACTCCTAAATAGGTCGATTTATGTCAACCAAAATAGCTTCTCTTTACATACGAGTATTGTAAGGGTAATCATGTAGTTTGGCCTTGGAAAATGACGTTCACATTGACAAGAGAGAGTGAGAATCCTAATATTCTTTGTCCATTTAGTTTTTTTCACTTTTTTTACTTTTTTCCCTTTTTATTTTTCTATTTGAGGAACCAAAGGCCCTTCCTCTCCTCTTCAAAAAACGAACCCTATTCTTTCCCAAAACTTGCATCGCATTTGTTCTCTCCATATAGAGAGAGATATAAAGAGAGTGAAGAATAATGTTCCATTCAAAGAAGCCACTTGGTGCTACAAGTATGAACAGCTCAATTCATGATAATAGAGGGGGTATGTGTGTTCAAGCCGACTCTGGCCTGGTACTCACCACTGACCCTAAACCTCGTCTCCGTTGGACCGTTGAGCTTCATGAACGCTTCGTTGATGCTGTTACCCAGCTCGGTGGGCCTGATAGTACGTACATACTAAAAATATATTACTTATAATTTATCATGTTGTATCATTTGACTCGTTTGTTTTTTAGGAATATGTCAACTTTCAAAAAACTGGAACAAACCCAGAACTCCAGTTAATTAGTTGTACCTTTTGGTTTACGCTAAAACAATGAAATTAGTGTTGTTTTCGAACGACATATATATTTGGCAAGCTAGCTAACATCAAATAGTGGAACTAATCGTTTATAGCGTTTGAAGCTTTCTTTAATATTTTACAGATAAAGAATGTATTAATATTAGTTTACTTTCATGTACTATAGTCTAGTTTATTGTAGGAGATTGTAGCAATTCATTATTTGTTTGAATATTAATTATATATATATATATATATATATATATATATATAAGTATCATATAACTGTGCGAGATATAATATAACCTCTTGCTTTGAATTTAAAAAAAAGAAAAAAAACGTTTGAAATCGATTTCTCCTAATAAACTAATAATTTGAATCGCGACAAGGTAACTTCTACTAAATATTTTGTATTTAGCTTATTGGTTGTATGGTTTTCTTAATATTAAACTACATATAATCTAACTGTAATCATATTTGTTTGAAACTTTGTAAATTCTTTTGTTAATTCAAAATTGTTATATTATAAAATCTACTACTATTATATATTTATTTCAAATTATTTTCAAGCAGAAGCCACACCAAAAACAATCATGAGAGTTATGGGTGTGAAAGGACTCACTCTTTACCATCTCAAGAGCCACCTTCAGGTAGATTTTTTAATTAGACCTTTTATTCAATATAGAATTGGAAAAAAAAAATTATGTTACCTAATTAATTTTTTTTTCTCAATTTTCCTTTTTGAAATTTAGAAATTCAGGTTAGGAAAACAACCTCACAAGGAATTCAGTGATCACTCCATGAAAGAAGGTGAGATAGGAAAATTTCCTTCAGGTTTTTTATTATCTCTTACTATGAATTAATTGTTTAGATTTGAATTCATGTGAATTTTTTTATTTTCTTTTTTTAATTCTGCATGGCAGCTGCCTCTCTAGAGCTCCAGAGAAATACAGCATCATCTTCTGGGATCATGAACCGCAGTATGAATGAGTACGTATTTTAGTTTTTATTTTATTTTATATATAACTGGTGGGAAAAACACACATTTTATTAATAAAATAAAAGGTGGGGGAAAAACCTCACAAAACAAAATAGTAGTACTTGATATAAAACAATTAAAAAGCAAAACTTGAAACTATTTTAGATTTTATATATGTTATATAGTAGTTAAATTTAAGATGCAACTTTTGTTATATTATGTTTGTATAGTTTATGATTAAGAACACAAATATGGGTAAGCTAAATCTTTAAAATATGGGGAAGTACCTAGTCTTGCGAATATAGAAGAAATAAATTCACTAATTTTTCTTTCATAATTTTATTAATTAGATCGATTTCTTCTTGCTTCTTACTCCTGAAAGAGCCTCTAACACCATCTCCAACGTGGTGTACCATTGCACTATCGGATCATTTTTATGTAATTTTCACACTAAATCTTCCCCAACGAAGCACCAAAATAGTGACGTGTTTTCAACATTATTTTGATGCAAATGAATAGTGTTGCACTATATATATAGTAGAACGCTATTCATCCACACCAAATTTTATTAAGATCAATCAATACTAACTTAACAATCCTTAATTTAGATATTCTCTTGTGGGATGATATCCATTTTGTTGTTCACGTTTTTCACAATAACGTTTTGCAGGATGCAAATGGAGGTGCAGAGAAGACTTCATGAGCAATTGGAGGTAAAAAAATCGTTCTTTTCAAAATAATTGTTTGTTTATTTTATCTACTAACAATGGAAAATTTGAAAATAACCCTTTCTCCTTGAACTATATCTCCTATATAGTGTTTTAGAAATGGCCTAGGCATCGGCCAAGGTGCCAAGGCAATAGGCAGAAAAATCGGGGAAAGCAGACGTAAACAGCTTTTTAGGCACCAATAATTAGCAGCTCATTTACGTCTAAACCCTGACCGAGTGACTGACAGTTTTTGAGCCCTTGCCTATATCTAACTTCACTCCTCACACTGTAAATATATCTTCCAGTAAATTTACCAGCTAGCTAGCTGTTTTAAATTACTCCAAATGAGGGCATATACTGTAGTGTTTAAATGATCACATGTATGAAACTTTTATCGCATACAACACTAAGATTCTTTCACAGTAAAAACATGTTATATCCCCCAATTTAATGTTTAGTTTGAGGTTTGGAGTAAGTAAAAAACGGTAGCCTCCATTGTACCATAAGTATATAAGTGACAATGTTAAGATATGAAAGTTTTCACAATTAAAAGCCAAATTTATAACAAATTACTGGGCGCAAAATGAGTAGTGATATCAACTGAGTTGCCCAGTAGGTAGTACTTCGCAATATATATGTTCGAATAAATTACGGAGAAACATTACCCTAACTTATATGACAAGCTATCATCAATCAAAAGTAAAAGTAAAAGTAAAATGCATGCACTTTTTTATGACTACAAAAAAAGTCAGAATGCAGACAGTAATAGTGCAAATTTTGTTTCCCAACACCTTAGTCGGAGATGACATGACGACAAATTTAGTATCATTTAGCGGCAGATTTTCTTGATTGGAATCTATTTTCCTTTTTGGGTAGTGTTTACACACAGAGTACAAAACATAGAAAGAAGTATAGACAATGCTTACAAATTATATAGTAATTATGGACTTGATTAGAGTTCTTGTTACCTGTATGAATGTAGGTGCAAAGACACCTCCAATTGAGGATTGAGGCTCAAGGAAAGTACATGCAAACCATACTAGAAAAAGCTTGTCAAACACTTGCTGGTGGACACAATGATCACCAACAAAACAACATGGCCCCCACTTATAATAAACAACAACACTTATCAGATGTCGGATTAATCAACCATGACATGATGAAAGATTTCGCTAATTGTTCGATAAACTTCCCTTCCCCGCTCCCGGATCTAAACATATATGGATCGGGCCATGACCAAGTATTGCTTGATCATCAGGACCAAATGATTTCAAACAACACTGACGACGATCATCACCAGAATAACAATGACAATGATGAGAACAACATTAATTGTATGGTGAAGAAAATAAGGCCAAACACGCCGCTGATCAGCTGGCTAACGGATAACCATGACCATCAGCAAAATCATCACCATTTGCGGTTGCAAGATCATCTGGGAACATCATCATCGTCCTGTTTGAGCAATTCCGACTTGGCGGATGATCACATGAATAATTCCATTTCGGAAATTTTTGACGGGAAACAGATTCTTTCAGGTTCTGATCACCACCACCACCATCATCATCACCATGGGATTGGTAGTATGGATCAAAAAAGTTTTGATGCTTCGTCTGCGAAGCTTGAAAGGCCATCGCCACGACGATCTACAGCGGTGAATGCTATGTCACACACACGTAACAATTCCCTATTTGGTTGAGTTTGTTGATCAAGTCATGGTTTGTTTTCTTCTTGCATGTCATAATTTTTGTTTACAATATATACTTATCGTGTCGATATATAGCTCTTGCACTCCTTTGAATTTGAATCTACATGTGGTTAATATTTTTTTTTGGTAAAGTATGGATGTATGACAAAGTATGAGTACTACTTATGCCTAATTGGATTCACTATTCAAAATATCCGTTATAGTTTTTTTGTTTTGTTTTTTCCATCGTTTGATTCTTTGAAACGACAACTTAGTTCATTTTAGCCTTATGAAATTTAGCATTCAAAAAATGTAATGAGATTAGCCATCTTGTTATCCCATACGTATTTATATATATAGCGATCGGAATCTGATAGGGGCAAGGGTAAGAATTCATGTATAGGAATCTCTTTGGTAGGGATGCAGGCAGGGTTGGCCCTGACCTCAGCCCAAACAGCCCCCGTGCTTAGGCGCTGACTGATAAAAGGAACCGAAATTATTTTTCGGGTGAAAAAATTATGTATTTATGCAAAATTGAAGTAGGGATATATTATATTTAAGGCGTAATACAATTGATTAATCACTGCAGCAAAGTGGTTTATTAGCCATTGTAACACGCCGCACCCCAAATGTCACGAGTTCGAACGCTAAATTGTTGTTATAATTTATTCTTTGTGTTCCACTTAACTTTTAGTTTGTAAAAAGTAGTTCTTTATATGATCAAATTATTCGGGGCGTAGATGCTCGTAGACATAGGACCGACTCTGGGTGCAGGTTGGTTGAAGGGGTGGAGGAAAAAACCCGGAAATTCCTCTTCCGATCCGAAATTTTCCGACCCGAAGTTGTATATGTCTGGAAAGACCGGGGTTTGTTTCGATCCGAGTATTTTCGATATAGGGATATGGATCCCGACCGGACGTAATTTTCAAAAAAAAAATACTAATTTTTTTTAATACCACAATGAAGATATGTTGGAAATTTATCTACAATTTAGACGAATTAGAGACCGTAATAATTATATTAACTGTTCTTTTTGGCAAAGTTAATTTTATTAAAATAATATAGAATATCATTCTACAAAAATGACTATGCAATTGGTAATATATTCATATTGTAATTTCAATAGATGTAGTTAATAAATAATAATCAATATTTTACTTCTTATAAGATTACATAGTCTATTGGGATCATGTATGTTTAATAAGTATCATATTTTATATATTTGTAGTTTTGAGCATAAGAGAACTAGAATGAAAAAGATAATTAAATTATAAAACTAACTTTGTTATTTTAAAATCTATGTTAAGAAAATATAGGATCATGTATGTTTAATAAGTATCATATTTTATATATTTGTAGTTTTGAGCATAAGAGAACTAGAATGAAAAAGATAATTAAATTATAAAACTAACTTTGTTATTTTAAAATCTATGTTAAGAAAATATATGAGAGAATATAAATGATTTATCATTATGCATCATTTATCTCATTTAGTATTATAGTTGATGAATGTGTGAATAAGAGTAAATACTAAAATAATCTAATAAAAACTGATTAAGTTTTAAGACATATTTTCCTCCTTTCTTAGTTAAAGTTTCATGTCAATTTTTACCAAATAATGATTTCTTTTATGCATTTATTAATAGTTTTATTCTCAAATAGTATAAGATTGTAGCTCTAGTGTAACACGTTTAGACAAACATGATGTGTACTTGGACTTCTTTCAATTTAGTTTTTTTAATCAAAAAATGACCTTTTCAAAAATAAAAATATATGTTAGGATATAAATCCATTCCGACTATATGAGATCCCGAAAAGTCGAGTCCCGAGAAAATTGGATCCCCACCTTAATCGGGCCAGTATCGGTATTATTTTATTAACTCTCAAAATAAGTCGGGTTGATATATTGAAGTTTATGGGTAGAGTCAGGACGCTATTCAGATTGAAAAGTGGGCTGTAAGGACAAATTTCTATGATCCTAGATACTTAATTTACAGAAGTTACAATATGGTGCCACCGTTAGAACTTCATTCCTTAAAACTCATCACAAATATTGTAACTACATTGGGTGCTACTATTTAATTTTTTTGTGGAGGTTAGACAGTTTGTTTATTTCAAGATTTGAACCCTAATGGCGGGTGTCTCTCTTTTCTTCCCCCTCCCCAATTCACCACCATTCATCTTCGGTCACCTCAGAAGCGGTTCAATTAATCAAGATCTTGCTCCGATGGTGGTCGTAGATTAGGACACATGATCGTGAGCAGGGACGGAGCCAGAATTTCGGTTGAGCGATGATACAATATAATTGATATATATTTTATTTTTTTTCGATATGATAAACGTTTTGCAAATGATGTTTCCAATATTCTCACATGATTGGTTAAATTAAACGATGACAATAAAAAATCAATTGCATTATAATAAATTCAGACCATTTAGTTTATTTATATTTAGTACAACTACAAATATGTACTACTAGTTTTAAATTTCAATATTTATGAAGATTCTGAGAAACTCTACAATGTTTATAGACTATTTTTAAAAAAAAAAATGAAACACACAAAAAATATTCTTATCACAACATATAATGCACAGATAATAGTAACAATGTAATATTTTTACAAAAAGCCAAAATATGATTATTTCTCCTGTACAGATTCGAACCAACAGACAAGCATCACATCAAATATTCTGGTTTTAACATTGAACAATTATGATACATTAGACTTTGATTAACAAATACATATAAAATAATAATTTTTCAAATTACAGCGGGGCTACACCCTCACTGGACGTACATTGGCTCCGCCCCTGATCGTGAGGAACATAGTGGCGCGACAACAATGGGTTAAACTGTCAGCCCAAATTGATATGATCGTCTAACCTATTAAAAAACCTAAATCCGAAAACCAGAATTGGTAACCCATGTCCCCATTTTGACAGTTTAGTCATAGATAATTTTTTACATTTTAGTAGGCTAGAGGATGACATCATTTTGCTCGAGGAATATTAGTTTTCTTGTTTGTAATACTCCCTCCGTCCTTAACAATCAGACTTTCATTATAATATATTTCATACATATTTAAGAAATTGGACATGAGATATGGCACGGATGGAGTATATATAATATATTTTATATTCCCTATGACATTAGATATTAACTTATAAGCATGAAATTATAAACAAGGAGAAATTAATATAAACATACCCTACACCTATTATATTAACAAAAACATACCCTCAAAAATTAAATTATTAAAAACATATCTTACATTAATAATTAATAAAAAACAAAAAACAAAAAACTTCATTAATCACTCATGATCTTTTTCATATCTCTCCTCCTCTCACTCTCTCTCCGATCTATCTCTCCTCCTCATTCTCTTTCTCTCCGATCTCTCCTTCTTCATATATTTTTTCGATATCTCTCATCCTTCATATCTCTCTCCTCCGTCTTCTTCCTCTCTCCAATCTTTCTCTCCCCCTCCTTCTCCCTCTTTCCGATCTCTCCCTCTTCCGCTCTTTTTTCTCCCTCTCTCTCCTCATCCCCCCTCTTTCCTATCTCTCTCTCCTTCTCCCTCTCTATTTCCGATCTTTCTCTCCTCCTCTATTTCTCTATCTCCGATCTCTCTATTCGATGAAAATTAAAACGAAGACATCCGTCGGAGTGCACGGTGAGTGTGTAGAGCGAGGTCGAAAAATCAAGATTGATGCCGACGGAGATACGGTCGTCAAAAGAGAGGCCCACGACGACAACGTAGTAGTTCGAGATCGGAGAACGGGTAAATGTTGAATTTGTTAACTAGTGTATAAGGTTAAAAAATAAGTGTATAAATTTCGTGAATTAAGTGTATTAAGTTGAAAATTATTGATATGAATTATGTAAATAATAATATAAATTCTGTAAATTGAGTTATGAACTTTGAAAATAAGGGTGAATTTTACGAATTAGGGTATGAACTTTTGAGATTAGTGTATGAACTTTTGGAATAAGGGTATGAAATTTTGGAATAAGAGTATGAAAAAATACAAATTATGGTATAAACTTTTGAAATAAGGGTATGGACTTTTTGAAGAAGGGTATGAATTATACAAATTAGGTTATGAACTTTTGGATATGTTTTTTTTAATTATAAATTTTTAGGTATGTTTTTTGTTAATTTAGTTTTAAAAGTAGTATATTTTGTTAATTTATCCTATAAACAATCCGTATGTGTTTAATGAAAAATGGAATATGCTTCAGAAAAAAAAGTATGTGCCGTACAGAATGGGTATGCACATAAAAAAATGGTTACGCAGTTTAGAAGAATATGTTAAAAAATTTATCCGCAGCTCTATTTGCTGTAAACCTGATGGTTGCAACTGCAGTTACAACTGTGGTTGCAACCAAGTTAATCTGATGAACAAAGAACGTCTGTAACTTTGAAAGCAAAAGAACACAAGACGTTTGTAACGAAGTTCACCCCACCAGGGTTACGTTTTCAAAGCACTCACTCAGTTTGTAGTATTATTTCAAACGCACAAAATAGCACACAAGACTTATAAAAAACTCTCAGACTCCTATATTTTTCTGTATATCACTATTTTGCTATTACTAAATAACTACTACTCATAAACAATAATATACCGTCATTGCTACTCTCATATTTTTTTTGCCCACGTGTATTCACTTTAAGTTGAGTTCTTTATAAGTTTAGAACACACAAATTTTTTACAAACAAGTATGAGACTATTTATAAGAATAAAAGTATTTCAAATCTTCGCACACCGTATCTTCAATCTTCAAAGATTCTGCCTGTTTTCATGCTTCATTGATTGGAGATTTGATCGCCATCTTTGTAAAATATTTAGAGACAAATCTTGTTAGGATCACATGTCTATTTTGGCTCCAATATTCGGCTGACTTTTGCTTGTAACAAGGAGATTTAGTTATCTCCTTTTTAGAAGATAAACTCCATTCAATCTTCAAAACATCATGTTTATAATTCTCATAAATTCAGCACAAACAAATTTAATCAAATCTGTTAGCACAAGTTAATATATATCTTTAAGTAGAACATAATATATTTTGTTGGCCCGGGTGCGGCTAAACCTTAGAGGGGGTTGAATAAGGTTTCTAGGCGTTTTTGGCCTAATTAAACTTAAGTGCAACTAATCACCCAACTATCGCAATTCTAATCTTATACGTTTAACAAAGGTTAATATAATACTAAAAGTTCTAAACGCATGCACGAAATAAGCAATAATTAAGTTGCGGAAAGTAAAAGGAAGGGAAAGAAAATGACACCGTGATTTTATAGAGGTTCGGCAAACGGCCTACGTCCTCTCCTCGGTACTACCGAGTATTTCACTATAATTTTTCTTCCCGATTTTACAAATCCTTATCGAGCTCAATCGACCGATTGGCTCACCCTCTACTCGATGTTCCTACTCTTGATTCAAGTGCAAGCGTACACGTCTAATGAGTCAATGACTCCCCCTCAATCTATGAGTACCCAAGTGTTTAACCTAAAACTTTTAACCAACACTTTGGCTTAAAAGCTTCTACCCAAACACTCACTCACAATGAGCTTATAAAACGCTCTTTACAATTTTATCGAAAATTAAAACAACACCCACAATTGATTGCTTCTTAAATAAGCTAATTTGTGGTTTCGATGATGTTTGATCTTTGTTGGAGCTTGTATCGATTTATCTTCAATTTCTCTCTTTTCGAAATCTTTCACCAAAATGGTGATTTTGGGTTTTTGTATATGAGAGAGGTTGAAGGATTGATTATAGGAGCAATGGATGTAATTGGTGACTTTGAAAAGTGAATTGGGTTGGTTTATATAATCACCAAAGTCTGTTTTTCTGTATATGACCGTTGGCAGTGGTTGAGTCTTTTATTCAGAGGTTTTAAGCAACTTTCCAGAATAAGCTGAAAAGCTGTTTTCGAAATCTGCAGAAAACGATTGGTCGTTTTCTACAGTCGATCGGTCGTTTTCCAGAAAATGATCGGTCGTTTCTGAAAACGATCGGTCGTTTTTCTTGTGAACTCTCTGGAAGAAATTGGTACAAAAACGATCGGTCGTTTTTGTACAGACGATCGGTCGTTTCTTCAGTTTAATCAACCGATTAAGCTCCCCCTCACTTTATGAGTGTCCCGAATGAAAAGACCTAGAGCTTTTAAGCTTCACTTGCTTACAAAGCCTCTACCCGATCACTCGCTCACAAAAGAGTTTATAAAACACTCGTTACAAATTTTGTTACAATAATGTAACTACACTCACTATTCTAATTGCTTCTAAAATAAGCTAATTTGTGAGTTTTTTATGATGATTGAGCTTGTATGGCTTTTTCTTCAATTTCCCTCTTTCTCGAATATATATACACCAAAAAAATGATATTTAGAGAAAATGCGTTTTATTTAAATGGAGGAGAAAATGTTTTTAAAAGCTTCTAGGTCTTTTCATTCGGGACACTCATAAAGTGAGGGGGAGCTTAATCGGTTGATTAGCTCGATAGGATTGTAATATCCGAAAAGAAGATTTTTTAGTGAAATACTCGGTAGTACCGAGGAGAGGACGTATGCCGTTTGCCGAACCTCTATAAATCTTGGTGTCATTTTCTTTCCCTAAACTTTTACCTTCCGCGACTTATTATTTGTTTATTGCTTGCGTTTGATTGTTTAACGATTAAGTAACGCTTAAGCTTTGAATTGCTAAAAGTTGGGTTGTTAGTTGCACTTAGATTTTAATTCCGCAAAAAGCGCCAAAAACCTTATTCACCCCCCCTCTAAGGTTTAGCCACACGGGCCAACATATTTATTCAAAAAGATTCACACGATAATCTTTTTAATAGATTTATATATGTAACAATATATCTCCTAACCTGATTCAAACTTATACTCAGCAAATCAGTAATTCGTATGACACTAAATAAGAAAAGATTTTATTTGGCAAAATTTAAGAAATAGAACAAAAAATTTCATAAGATAATATCTTTTTAAAAACAAATCTTACACAATTTGGAAAGATAATTATCTTTCTTTAATACTCAAATATTATCAAAACATATATTATATCTATATAAAAACGTGATAATATAATCTACATTGATAAAATATTTTGCAAATCAAATAAATGCAGAAAACACAGATTCTACATGAATCTGCAGAAACAGGTTACAACTGTGGTTGTAACTGCCAGTTGTAACCAGGAATACTAGTAATTTTTCCTGCAAGCAAAATACACAAGTATTTTGACATAATATAATACGACAACAAATTAAGTAAACTTATCAAGTCACCTTTTAATATATGTACTTAAATGTGAATTGAGTAAGTAGCAATTAATTTATATGAGTATACACTTCGGTATAATGGGTAAAAAAACGCATTAAGAAAATAAAGAATATTGAAAAATGTGTATGCTTTCGAGTAAATAACTACAGTATATGTTTTTGGCAAAACTGATATGCACTTGGGTTGCGGGAATGCACTTTAGTAAAATGGGTATCCGCTAGGGGAAAATGTGTGCGGTAATTCGATAAGATTTGGTGCGCTTTCCTAAGCTTTGTCAGAGCTTTAGTTGGTTTGTTCGTGCTTCCTTAGTGTTTTGATGAGGTAGATGGAGCTTCGTGGACCTTTCTTGAAACTCTGCAATGGTGCTGGCGGTGGGGTTGGAGCTGTTGGCATGAACGAGCATATATTGGGTAGGTGACAAGAAAAAAATCTGTACAAAATAATTTGTCGGAAGAAAAGATTTTGTCCTGAAATACATTACGAGAAAATTCCGTGGGTAACTAGTGTCGGGCAGGCCCATGCCGAAGAAATTATAAATTTGATTCAACATCTGCCGACGAACCTGCCGAAGAAATTTGCGTTGACAAGTTTGTTATCCGCGAAATTTTTGTGGTCAAGCAACGAACCGTTTTGTCCAGATTCTCCACCTGACAAAATTATATATTTATCGAAATTCTTGATCTAATAAGATTTAGGTATACTATGACATAAACAATAAACCAGGGAAACTTGCAACTGACAAAACAAGTGCAAAAAGCCAAAATCAAGTAATGTATAAACATAATTAAAAACATAAATACTTAGGCAGCAAAAATTCAAAACGACAGCCCTTAAGGATAAAAAAAACTGGCATTCAACAACAAACTACATAAATCTTTGCATTGTTATAGCACAATTTAGAACAAGACATGGTATAACGCACAATTCAAATGATCGAAACAATGTTTCAGCAAGCTTGAGCATAATTTCCCCGGGCATGTTCAACAAACTTTCATCAGCAATCTCAATAACAAAACCTCAGCTGCAATAAAACCACCACCGTCATCTTTTCATTGCACCAATGTCATCTTCGCCGTCTTTAACAAAAAAGAAATACATTTTTCCAAGCTCTTTCTTTGACAAACAACAAAAAAAGTTGGTTGACTACAATCTTTGCCAATACGTTGATTATTTTGAAGTTAACCTCAAGTAAAAGGTCAATTCTCAAAAACACAATGTTCAAACAAAAAAGAAAAATATATAGGTTCCAAGTCCACAACCGAACAACATCTATAGTTTTAACTTTTAAGGATAACTACCGACTTTGAATAATGAATCTATTAAAGAGATAATGAAAAACGACTGTATACTGCAATAAAATCCTAAGAAAGAATATCACATTCCTTTGGGAGGAAGAAAATCACCTTGCACATTTTCACATGTAACTGCTCCCCTCTCTCTTTTGACATTCGTGAGGAAAAAACAAGGGATATGAACAGTTTACTAACTTGTAATTTATCAAAAATTCAATTTTCTCCCATTTACTCTATTTTGTTCATTTTAGAGTATTGTACAATATCAATCCACTCAATTTTGTACCTCATCCGTCAATTCATTCACAAAATGGACGCACGTGACTAACTTTTGCTGCTTTTATGAGTTAGCTTTATATTTGGTAAGAATTGGGATGAACCGAAAATATAAAAATGTATTATTCTGTCCCTTGTCTTTATTGATTTTATTTTTTTATTTTTTATTTTTTTATTGGAATTATGTTATAAAGGACCAAAATACCTCTGTCGTTAAAAGAAGTTAATAGAATTTAGTCACGTGGAGGCACGAGTCGTCCATTTTGTGAAGTAATTGACGGATGAAGTACAAAATTGAACGAATTAATATTGTACAGGGCCTTAAAATGAACAAAGTAGAGTAGAGGGAAAAAATTGAATTTTTGATAAATTACAAGGTAGTAAACTGCTCATATCCCGAAAAAACACAGCAGAAATGAAATTATAATATCAGCCTAACTTGATAGGAAATTCTTAGCTGAAATCGGGAAAGAAAGTGAAAGCGAAAGCGAAAGACAAAAGTGGTTGATCCAAGTGTTTGAGACCCAAGTTTTGATTTCCGACGCTTGCGAAGCAGGTTACCTGCAAATAGAGGGTTATTAATTATCTAAAATAAAATTACGAAGAGAAATAACTGTTATACTCAAAATATTACCAGATAGCCTTTAATAGACCAATTACACCAGCGTTAGATGTCAATAGTTGAATAAAACAGATCTTAAAGATTTTCTATCGCAATACTCAACATACAAAACCCTGAGAAACATAGAATTCCATGAAGAAAAGAAAGAATTTTTGTAACAGTACTGAAAACTCATAGACGTTATGAAAACGATACACTGTTACTAGACTATCACCTAAGCTCCATTGTAAATTATAATTTTGAAGTAAAATGACAACTAAAAAAACAATTCAAAGATAGACTAAACCAATACATATAAACCCATTTCGCAATAGCAATGAATGTAACATAAATTATTCGCTCGAATAAGGCAATAATCATGAAAGCTAAAGCAAATCACTATAATAAACTTTGATAATAAATTAATCATATACATGCTAATATTAGCAGACAGGGAGTCTGAACTTGCTTACCATGGAATTGATGAATAACAGAATAAGACATAGTTTTTTAAATAACCATATCATATTTTGTTTGAAGTTTTAACCTTGTAAGGATAAGATCTACTGAAATAATAATATATGATCACTTTAATATAGGATCCTTACAAATGAATTGCATATCAAGTCCGGAATTACAGATATAAAATATCAATTAGATTCTTAGCATAAATGACAAAAAATCATCAACTGCGATCCATAGAAATAGTAAAGTCAATTAGAAATATGCAAATAGTGAAACTGAAACTTTTCTGGAGTGTACAACTGAAGCAATCAAAAAAGTTATAAACGGAAAGTCGTAACATTTTTTAACCTAAACAATAGATATCGATTATATCATCAGTCATCATACGGAACAATAGAAATCTGAATCCCGTAAGTATACAGCTACGAAACCCACAAGCAACTCCAACTCAACAAACTTTCCAACATAAGAGAAAATTTCTTGCAAGTAATTAACTTTGAACACGCTGATAGGGATGAGCTTGAGCTTACTTTTAAGAATAGTGTCATATATTTAACAAATTAGGCCTCTAGTATTTTTGGTCCAAAAACATAACTCTTATGAGTTGACTGATCCAGTAGAATACCTCTTGGTTAAATTAGTATTAGTATTAGTCAAATTTATACCCGTTATTAAATTAGGAGTAGTTTTAGTTATAATTCTAATGTGAATAGCATTAGTTATATCCTATATATAGCTCAGGCCTTTCCTGAGTTAGGAGGCAATTAAAAAACTACCAGGTTAAAGTTTAAGCCGGATTAAAGTCTAGCAGAAAAACTTCTTTTCATTATTAAGAAGATTAGAGATTGTAACAGTTTTTTATTATTAATCAAGTTACAGTTTCGCAGAATTACTTCTCTTATATATTCTTCTGTTTTTCTTGAGTGCTTTTATTTTAATGTAACAAGCGGAGCTCTAGGCCTGATCAAGTGGTATCATATTTGAGTTTGATCTTTGGGGGTGCGTGGTGTATGCTATGTACGCGTAATTCAGTTGTCCAATCTCGAGCAAAACTTGTTACTGGGTTAGAAAAGCATCGGGGTTTATACAAACAAAACAAACTACCGATGGGCGACAACCTAAATACAGAGGATCTTTTAAAAGAGTTAGAGAAGAATGTCGAAGAGGTAAAGACATGTTTCACGGGTATGCAGTCCACACTTGATGCGATCCTAGGAAATATGAGTGAGGCATCCGTTTCTGGAGATGAGAAAAAGACTCCAGAGTTTGACGACGGGTTGAAAAAGAAGCTTGCAGCGGAGATGAGGAAGAATTGTGGGTTCCAGGAAGAATGGTACACATGATACTCTACGCAATCTGCGTGACTTCAAAGTGGAAATTCCTATTTATGACGGCTCAATCCTTCAAAGTGGAAATTCCTATTTATGACGGCTCAATCGATACAGTTATGCTGGATAATTGGTTAGATCGTTTGAACACTTATTTTGACATTTATTGTTACTCCAATAAGGATAAAGTTTCTACATTATCGTTAAAGTTCGCAAGTCATGCGCTCACGTGGTGGAACACGTGGTGGAAATCGTATACCAGACGATTTGATGTGGCGACAATTACGTGCAAGGAGTTCAAAGAGCTGGTTAGGAGACTGTTTTATCCAGTGAGTTGTGAGCGTTGGTATAAGTGGCAACACTTGCACCAAAGACATAAACAATATGTTCAAGAGTACATGACTGATTTTCACAATCAAGCTTTGGCGGCTAATGTAGATGTTGATCACCACGATGTGTTCATGAAATACACTGGTGTCTTGTTGGCGTCTTTACAGAATGAATTAACAATGTTTGAAGTGGAGACGATTGAGCAGAGCACGATGAAAATTATTGCCCTTGAAGAGAGGAACATGCAAGAAGTTCTAGGAACATCGGTGAAAAATAATTGGAAGCCCGAATCGGAAACAGTTGAGAATCAGGGAGAGAAGCCATCCAAGGTCTTTAAAAACGTTTGTGATCATTGCAACAAAGAAGGTCATACCAGGGATGGGTGTTGCAAGTTTCAACTAGAGTTGGTTCCTTAGCACTTGCGAAATAAGAAGGAAAAGATAGCTTTATTTGCTAAAGCTATCAAACTCGAGCAAGTGGATGAACCAGACCCAATCTTGTCTATGATGTGCAAGGTGGCTACATCCTCGAGTTTTGTGGATAAACGAGATGAGTTGTTTCATGTGAAGATACAAATGAAGAATAGTGTTATTAATGTCATTCTTGATCCACATAGTTAGAAATGCTTAATTTCTGAGGCAGAGGTGGAACGATTGGTATTGGTTACAACATCGCATCCTAAGCCATATGGGCTTGGGTGAATAAAGAAAGATTCTACCTTGCAGATTACCAATCAGTATACTTTCAAGTTTGCTATTATAAAGAAGTTTGTAGATACAATATTGTGTGAGGTGGTTCCGTTGGATATTTGTCAAATTATTGTCGGAGTGCCCTAGTTGTGGGATCGGGATGCAGTTTTGTTCATTAAGGAATGGTATTACCGGTTAGGGAAAGATGGAAAAGACTTTAAGGTTTATGCATCTAAGGAACCAATTTTACATGATCTATTAATCACAGCTACTCAAGTGAAGCAAATGGTCAACAATAGTGTTAATGATTCGGTTCGTGGAAACTCATTTGCCGTTTGAAGTTGACCCGGGAGTTGAAGCTCGTTTGCTGCCGCCGGTTGATGATTTGGCAATGAAAGTGCAGATCCGTTTATGTCAGATTGCGTCATCAAGATGAGGAATAAAATTACAAGAAAGGGAGATTATGTTTCGTGTCGAGTAAGGAGACATGGTCAGTTTCCTAGGAAGGCGAAATGGTACAGTAAGGAGATTGTTGTTGTGGCATTTCCGAATATTTTCTTCTATCTTGAGCAGGAGCTCATCACTCTTGAGGGGGGAATCATGATGTAGGAGAATACCGCTTAGTTAAATTAGTATTAGAATTGGTCAAACTTATACTTCTTATTGAATTATGAGTAATTTTGGTTATAATCATAATGTGAATTGTTGGCCCGTGTGCTAACCTTAGAGGGGGGGGTGAATAAGGTTTTGGCGCTTTTCGCCTAATTAAAAATCTAATGGCAACTAACAACCCAACTAATGCAATTTTAAGCTTAAGCGTATTAATAAAGTTAATGGAATGAAATAAATACTAAACGCAAGCAAGATAGTAAGCAAAAGTATAAGTTGCGGAAAGTAAAAGTAAGGGAAAGAAAATGACATCGTGATTTATAGAGGTTCGGCAAACGGCCTACGTCCTCTCCTCGGTACTACCGAGTATTTCACTAAAAATAATCTTCCCGAATTTTACAATTCCTATCGAGCTCAATCAATCGATTGGCTCACCCTCTACCCGAGGTTCCTAACTCTTGATACAAGTGCAAGCGTACACGTCTAATGAGTCAACGACTCCCCCTCAATCTATGAGTACCCGAATGAAAAGACCTAGAGCTTTTAAGCTTCACTTGCTTACAAAGCCTCTACCCGATCACTCGCTCACAAATGAGTTTATAAAATACTCGATACAAATTTTGTTACAATAATGTAACTACACTCACTATTCTAATTGCTTCTTAAAAAGCTAATTGGTGAGTTGTTGATGAAGATCGAGCTTGAATCTCCTTTTCTTTGATTTCCTTCTTTCTCGAATATATTCACCAAAATGGTGATTTTAGGGTTTTTATGAGAGAGGTTGAAGGATGTTAATAGATATTGTAATTGGTAATTTAGGAGAGAGATTGGAGTGGTTTATATAACAGCAAAGTCTGTTTTTCTGGGTTATGACCGTTGAAAGGTTTTAACAGCTATTTTCCAGAATAAGCTGAAAAGCTGTTTTCGAAAACTGCAGAAAACGATCGGTCGTTTTCTACAGTCGATCGGTCGTTTTACAGAAAACGATCGGTCGTTTTATGAAAACGATCGGTCGTTTTTATACTGGACTCACTGGAAGAAATTGGATCAAAAACGATCGGTCGTTTTTGTCCAGTCGATCGGTCGACTGTAATCCTGGTCCCGTAAATCTTCGAATGCTCATAACTCCTTCGTTTTAGCTCCGATTTTGGTTCCGCTTGAACCTATGGCTTCGTTATCGAATGCTCTATCATTTAAAGACCTGAAATATACGTTTTCTATTTTTGGACAAGACAAGAGTTATATCATCGAAATCGTAAAATCATTAAACGCATAATCAAAGTAATAATCAAAATCATTATTGAACTCTATGTTCAACAATCTCCCCCATTTTGATTATGACAAACTAATGATGATTTTACAAGATACAAGAAAAATATCTCCTCCATTTTAACAAAACGCATTTACACCAAAATATATCATTTTTCTCCCCCTTTGGCATTATCAAAATGCAATCAAAAAATAAAAGATGGGGTTATGTGAAGGGTTTTTAAAGAAAAACCAAACATGAAAAATGAAATTATGATGCATATACCCGACCCAACTAATCACATATATGTAGATATTTTAGATTAGAGTATACCGAATATGTGATGTGGAGTCGAGTCCGCTCGCTAATGGCATTTGCATTGAGCGTTGCCGATTCCTAATAGGTGGTACCACTTGTTGGTATGCCTTCCACCTTTGTCGATTAATGGCACTTCATCCTTGATGGTGGAGTCGATCTTCTTGACTTCCACGGCTTTTGTCGGGGTTGCCAACCATTTGTTGATTTTCTCCTTTTGGATGGAGATACCTTTTGTCGGTTTTGCCAACCACTTGTCGATTTTCTCCTTTTGGATGGAGATACCTACAACACAAGATTTGTCTTTTTGTACCCAATTTCTTTTGGGTCCGACATTGTTAGTGGCTCGGGTCTTTACTACCCATTTCAAATCGCTTCTACTAACATGGAAACGATAAGGGCATCTAGGAGAAATATGCTCATTTCTACTACAATGCACACAATGCTTAGATTTTTTCGAATAACGAGAACTATGCGACTTTTTATAGGAAGTTTTAGAAGTATGATGAGCGGTTTTGGTTTGAAAACCTAAACCTCTTCTATTATTACAAGAGTTCGGCAAAACTCTTGAAGTGCTCCCTTGTTTAAAAACAACCTTTTGTATAGGCGGAATAGGAGTTGTAGACACGCTAGAAGATTTGACATAGCGGGTTGTGCTTGATCCAATAGAGTTGGAAACGAAACCCAAACCGCTTTTGTCATTGACATCTTTTTGACAACTCAAAATTTCGTCCAACACGGTTTTCCCTTTGGAAAACCTTGAAATTGTTAACTCGAGTTTTTCGACCATAATGACAAGCTCATCGTTTTTCTTTTTCAAAGAGTCATTCTCGGTTTTTAAAAACTCGTTTTTATCTTTTAAGTCTTCCTTTTCGTCATCAATTTCATTAAACGAAAATGATAAATTGGAGCTAGACTTATTTTCAATTTTATCTCTTTTCAAGGATCTTATTTCTTCATTGAGAGAAGAATTTATCCTTTTAAGAGATTTGACCTTCTCTACAAGCTTAGGAAATTTTTCGGAATAAATTCCACACATATGAATAAGTTCATCGTGAGAGAATTCTTTTACCTCATCGTTGTCACTATCGCTTGAGTGGTCACTTTCGCTTGAAGACGATTGGTTAGGCTCATTGTTGTCTTCCATGGCCATATAGCAACCAAGATGTGCGAATTCATCTTGGTCGGAGCTATCGCTAGAGCTAGAATCGAATATCTTCTTCTTGGCTTTGCTCTTGCGATTCTTTAGGCAATCTCTCGCCATGTGTCCTTCCTTGCCACATGTATAGCAAACAAAATCGTTAGAATAAATTGAATTATTTGACGATTTACCTTTGTGTTTGCGGTGGTCTTTTAGCTTGAGTATTTCCTTGACGATTCGAATGATTTGCATTGAATTTTCGTCGTCATTGGATAGCTCATCGCTTTCGTCACAAGTTGTTCCTTTGAAAGCTATCTCCCTCCTTTTTGAGATTGGCTTGTGACTATTGAGGGTGATCTCGTGTGTAATGAGTGAACCCGTCAAAGCATCAAGAGAGTAGGTGTTCATGTCGTGCGCCTCTTGAATTGCGGTGACGTTTGGTTCCCATTCCTTCGGCAAGCTCCGAATCACCTTTGAGACCATTTCCTTACAAGATAAATGCTTACCAAGAGATGTTAATCCGTTAGTAATAGTAGTAAATCTAGCAAGCATATCGGAAATAGTTTCACCCTCGCTCATTTTAAAAAGCTCGTAGTCATGAACTAAAATTTGGAGTTTGCACTCCTTAACTTGGTTAGTCCCTTCATGCATTACTACTAGCTTATCCCACATACCCTTAGCGGTTTTACAAGCGGAAATTTTTTTGTACTCGTTAGGAGAAACGGCACAAACAATAGCATACATCGCTTTGGCGTTTGTAGAGTAGGTTTGTAGTTGAGCGTTATCTAGGTCCTCTACGGGGATTGGGTTCACGCTATTTTCGGATGTAGGTGCGGAATATCCTACTTTTATAGTCATCCAAAGTCTAACATTATAGCTTTGGAGAAACATGCTCATCCTATCCTTCCAATATGAAAAATTTAGTCCATCAAAATATGGAGGTGTATTGGGTGATGAAGCCATGCCGGATGCGAAATTTAGTATGTTAGCCATCGGGATCTTAACTCTAGAATCGTTAGATTCCTATATGCAAGAGCCTCGGCTCTGATACCAATTGTTGGCCCGTGTGCTAACCTTAGAGGGGGGGGGGGTTGAATAAGGTTTTGGCGCTTTTCGCCTAATTAAAAATCTAATGGCAACTAACAACCCAACTAATGCAATTTTAAGCTTAAGCGTATTAATAAAGTTAATGGAATGAAATAAATACTAAACGCAAGCAAGATAGTAAGCAAAAGTATAAGTTGCGGAAAGTAAAAGTAAGGGAAAGAAAATGACACCGTGATTTATAGAGGTTCGGCAAACGGCCTACGTCCTCTCCTCGGTACTACCGAGTATTTCACTAAAAATAATCTTCCCGAATTTTACAATTCCTATCGAGCTCAATCAATCGATTGGCTCACCCTCTACCCGAGGTTCCTAACTCTTGATACAAGTGCAAGCGTACACGTCTAATGAGTCAACGACTCCCCCTCAATCTATGAGTACCCGAATGAAAAGACCTAGAGCTTTTAAGCTTCACTTGCTTACAAAGCCTCTACCCGATCACTCGCTCACAAATGAGTTTATAAAATACTCGATACAAATTTTGTTACAATAATGTAACTACACTCACTATTCTAATTGCTTCTTAAAAAGCTAATTGGTGAGTTGTTGATGAAGATCGAGCTTGAATCTCCTTTTCTTTGATTTCCTTCTTTCTCGAATATATTCACCAAAATGGTGATTTTAGGGTTTTTATGAGAGAGGTTGAAGGATGTTAATAGATATTGTAATTGGTAATTTAGGAGAGAGATTGGAGTGGTTTATATAACAGCAAAGTCTGTTTTTCTGGGTTATGACCGTTGAAAGGTTTTAACAGCTATTTTCCAGAATAAGCTGAAAAGCTGTTTTCGAAAACTGCAGAAAACGATCGGTCGTTTTCTACAGTCGATCGGTCGTTTTACAGAAAACGATCGGTCGTTTTATGAAAACGATCGGTCGTTTTTATACTGGACTCACTGGAAGAAATTGGATCAAAAACGATCGGTCGTTTTTGTCCAGTCGATCGGTCGACTGTAATCCTGGTCCCGTAAATCTTCGAATGCTCATAACTCCTTCGTTTTAGCTCCGATTTTGGTTCCGCTTGAACCTATGGCTTCGTTATCGAATGCTCTATCATTTAAAGACCTGAAATATACGTTTTCTATTTTTGGACAAGACAAGAGTTATATCATCGAAATCGTAAAATCATTAAACGCATAATCAAAGTAATAATCAAAATCATTATTGAACTCTATGTTCAACAATCTCCCCCATTTTGATTATGACAAACTAATGATGATTTTACAAGATACAAGAAAAATATCTCCTCCATTTTAACAAAACGCATTTACACCAAAATATATCATTTTTCTCCCCCTTTGGCATTATCAAAATGCAATCAAAAAATAAAAGATGGGGTTATGTGAAGGGTTTTTAAAGAAAAACCAAACATGAAAAATGAAATTATGATGCATATACCCGACCCAACTAATCACATATATGTAGATATTTTAGATTAGAGTATACCGAATATGTGATGTGGAGTCGAGTCCGCTCGCTAATGGCATTTGCATTGAGCGTTGCCGATTCCTAATAGGTGGTACCACTTGTTGGTATGCCTTCCACCTTTGTCGATTAATGGCACTTCATCCTTGATGGTGGAGTCGATCTTCTTGACTTCCACGGCTTTTGTCGGGGTTGCCAACCATTTGTTGATTTTCTCCTTTTGGATGGAGATACCTTTTGTCGGTTTTGCCAACCACTTGTCGATTTTCTCCTTTTGGATGGAGATACCTACAACACAAGATTTGTCTTTTTGTACCCAATTTCTTTTGGGTCCGACATTGTTAGTGGCTCGGGTCTTTACTACCCATTTCAAATCGCTTCTACTAACATGGAAACGATAAGGGCATCTAGGAGAAATATGCTCATTTCTACTACAATGCACACAATGCTTAGATTTTTTCGAATAACGAGAACTATGCGACTTTTTATAGGAAGTTTTAGAAGTATGATGAGCGGTTTTGGTTTGAAAACCTAAACCTCTTCTATTATTACAAGAGTTCGGCAAAACTCTTGAAGTGCTCCCTTGTTTAAAAACAACCTTTTGTATAGGCGGAATAGGAGTTGTAGACACGCTAGAAGATTTGACATAGCGGGTTGTGCTTGATCCAATAGAGTTGGAAACGAAACCCAAACCGCTTTTGTCATTGACATCTTTTTGACAACTCAAAATTTCGTCCAACACGGTTTTCCCTTTGGAAAACCTTGAAATTGTTAACTCGAGTTTTTCGACCATAATGACAAGCTCATCGTTTTTCTTTTTCAAAGAGTCATTCTCGGTTTTTAAAAACTCGTTTTTATCTTTTAAGTCTTCCTTTTCGTCATCAATTTCATTAAACGAAAATGATAAATTGGAGCTAGACTTATTTTCAATTTTATCTCTTTTCAAGGATCTTATTTCTTCATTGAGAGAAGAATTTATCCTTTTAAGAGATTTGACCTTCTCTACAAGCTTAGGAAATTTTTCGGAATAAATTCCACACATATGAATAAGTTCATCATGAGAGAATTCTTTTACCTCATCGTTGTCACTATCGCTTGAGTGGTCACTTTCGCTTGAAGACGATTGGTTAGGCTCATTGTTGTCTTCCATGGCCATATAGCAACCAAGATGTGCGAATTCATCTTGGTCGGAGCTATCGCTAGAGCTAGAATCGAATATCTTCTTCTTGGCTTTGCTCTTGCGATTCTTTAGGCAATCTCTCGCCATGTGTCCTTCCTTGCCACATGTATAGCAAACAAAATCGTTAGAATAAATTGAATTATTTGACGATTTACCTTTGTGTTTGCGGTGGTCTTTTAGCTTGAGTATTTCCTTGACGATTCGAATGATTTGCATTGAATTTTCGTCGTCATTGGATAGCTCATCGCTTTCGTCACAAGTTGTTCCTTTGAAAGCTATCTCCCTCCTTTTTGAGATTGGCTTGTGACTATTGAGGGTGATCTCGTGTGTAATGAGTGAACCCGTCAAAGCATCAAGAGAGTAGGTGTTCATGTCGTGCGCCTCTTGAATTGCGGTGACGTTTGGTTCCCATTCCTTCGGCAAGCTCCGAATCACCTTTGAGACCATTTCCTTACAAGATAAATGCTTACCAAGAGATGTTAATCCGTTAGTAATAGTAGTAAATCTAGCAAGCATATCGGAAATAGTTTCACCCTCGCTCATTTTAAAAAGCTCGTAGTCATGAACTAAAATTTGGAGTTTGCACTCCTTAACTTGGTTAGTCCCTTCATGCATTACTACTAGCTTATCCCACATACCCTTAGCGGTTTTACAAGCGGAAATTTTTTTGTACTCGTTAGGAGAAACGGCACAAACAATAGCATACATCGCTTTGGCGTTTGTAGAGTAGGTTTGTAGTTGAGCGTTATCTAGGTCCTCTACGGGGATTGGGTTCACGCTATTTTCGGATGTAGGTGCGGAATATCCTACTTTTATAGTCATCCAAAGTCTAACATTATAGCTTTGGAGAAACATGCTCATCCTATCCTTCCAATATGAAAAATTTAGTCCATCAAAATATGGAGGTGTATTGGGTGATGAAGCCATGCCGGATGCGAAATTTAGTATGTTAGCCATCGGGATCTTAACTCTAGAATCGTTAGATTCCTATATGCAAGAGCCTCGGCTCTGATACCAATTGTTGGCCCGTGTGCTAACCTTAGAGGGGGGGGGGGGGGTTGAATAAGGTTTTGGCGCTTTTCGCCTAATTAAAAATCTAATGGCAACTAACAACCCAACTAATGCAATTTTAAGCTTAAGCGTATTAATAAAGTTAATGGAATGAAATAAATACTAAACGCAAGCAAGATAGTAAGCAAAAGTATAAGTTGCGGAAAGTAAAAGTAAGGGAAAGAAAATGACACCGTGATTTATAGAGGTTCGGCAAACGGCCTACGTCCTCTCCTCGGTACTACCGAGTATTTCACTAAAAATAATCTTCCCGAATTTTACAATTCCTATCGAGCTCAATCAATCGATTGGCTCACCCTCTACCCGAGGTTCCTAACTCTTGATACAAGTGCAAGCGTACACGTCTAATGAGTCAACGACTCCCCCTCAATCTATGAGTACCCGAATGAAAAGACCTAGAGCTTTTAAGCTTCACTTGCTTACAAAGCCTCTACCCGATCACTCGCTCACAAATGAGTTTATAAAATACTCGATACAAATTTTGTTACAATAATGTAACTACACTCACTATTCTAATTGCTTCTTAAAAAGCTAATTGGTGAGTTGTTGATGAAGATCGAGCTTGAATCTCCTTTTCTTTGATTTCCTTCTTTCTCGAATATATTCACCAAAATGGTGATTTTAGGGTTTTTATGAGAGAGGTTGAAGGATGTTAATAGATATTGTAATTGGTAATTTAGGAGAGAGATTGGAGTGGTTTATATAACAGCAAAGTCTGTTTTTCTGGGTTATGACCGTTGAAAGGTTTTAACAGCTATTTTCCAGAATAAGCTGAAAAGCTGTTTTCGAAAACTGCAGAAAACGATCGGTCGTTTTCTACAGTCGATCGGTCGTTTTACAGAAAACGATCGGTCGTTTTATGAAAACGATCGGTCGTTTTTATACTGGACTCACTGGAAGAAATTGGATCAAAAACGATCGGTCGTTTTTGTCCAGTCGATCGGTCGACTGTAATCCTGGTCCCGTAAATCTTCGAATGCTCATAACTCCTTCGTTTTAGCTCCGATTTTGGTTCCGCTTGAACCTATGGCTTCGTTATCGAATGTTCTATCATTTAAAGACCTGAAATATACGTTTTCTATTTTTGGACAAGACAAGAGTTATATCATCGAAATCGTAAAATCATTAAACGCATAATCAAAGTAATAATCAAAATCATTATTGAACTCTATGTTCAACATGAATAATATTAGTTATCGTGAATAGTATTTGAATTATGAGTAATTTTGGTTATATAGCTCAGTCTTTCCCTGAGTTAGTGGGCAATTAAAAAGCTAGTAGGTTATACTTTAAGGTTGATTAAAGTCTAGCAGAAAAGCTGCTTTTTATTATTAAGCAGATTAGAGATTATAACAGTTTTTTATTATTAATCAACTTACAGTTTCGCAAAATTACTTCTCTTATATATTGTTCTATTTTTCTTGAGTGTTTTTATTCTAACGTAACAAGAGGAGCTTTAGAGCTGATCAATGGCCGACCTTGTCGCATGCTATCATTATTTTCAACTTCATTAGGTTTAAAACATAGGCGCCACCCTCTATGTTCAACTCATCGTCGTCATCGTTATTGTTCACGCACCACTGTGGCTCTGGCCGTTCTATACCCAGCCACCGCAGACCTCAAGTCCATGGCTCTTACCAAAACTTCGTCCATCGAGGGAGGGGGGCGAGGAGCCATGCAACCGCCGGTACCACAAGCACACCACTAGCCGAGATCAAATCACGACATTGAAACGATGGAGAGGGAGGGTTAGAGAGACAAGAGATCATATTTCACTGCCATTGAAGCAACATAGATTAGATTCGATCATCATCGGCATAGCTCCCTTACAGTCACGGATGACGAGGATGGTTGTCGATGCTCTGGGTCCCAAGGAAAACGGGTCCCCATTCTTATCGGGCCGGTTTCGGGATCATTATTCACTCACAAAATAAGTCGGGCCGGTATACTCGTTGAAGTTTACGTATCGGGTCATGACGCTATTCAGATTGAAAAGTGGGTTGTAAGGACAAATTGATATAGTCGTAGATACTTTACGGAATAGAAGTACAATATGGGGCCATCTTTAGAACTTCATTCTCTAAACCTCATCACAAATAGTATAATTCCCATTGGGTGCTACTACCTAATTTTATTTATTTATTTATCTGTCTCTTTACTTTTTTAATACTTAGTAAACCCAAGGTTGGAGGCAAGGCAGTTTGTTTATTTCAGGATTTGAACATTGTTGGTGTGTGTCTCTAATTTCTTCATCACTCCCCAATTCACCACCATTCATCTCCAGTCACCTCAGTTATGGTTCAATTAATCAAAATCCTGCTCCGATGGAGGTCGTAGATTAGGACACATGATCGTGAGGAACATAGTGGCGCGACAACAATGGGCTAAAATGTCAGCCCAAAATGATATATGATCGTTTAATCTATTAAAAACCTATATCCTAAAACCAGAATTGCTAACTGTCCCCAATTGGGATCACATCATTTTACTCCAGGAATATTAAATACTTTCCTTGTTTGTAATACTCCGTCTAAAACAGCTAGCTAGACTGCCATCATAATATATATATTTCATGCATATTTAAGAAATGGGATGGAGGGATGTATATATTGTATGACCTTAAATGAATATTAATTTAAAATGAGAATGAACTTATAGACAATCTGAATGTGTTTAATGGAAGACGGAATACGATTCAGAAAAAAAGTATGTGCCGTACCGAATGGGTATGCACATAAAATAATGGATACCTAGTTTATAAGAATATGTACTTAAAGTGAATGAGCAAGTATTGCTCTGGCCACCCATCGTCGTTCCTAGTGATGACGTTTTTTATACCTATCCTTTGCGGAGACGCTGGAGAAGAAATGAACCAGATGCTATGATCGAAGTTGCAAATGAAACTGGGGTGAAGACTATTGTTAGAAATATATTTTATTTCCAATTACATTTTCAGCTTTTTTAGACTATCGAACTGCATATGGATATTTTGCTGCTTCATTTTTTTAGAACTAGCATGTTGCTTCTAACTCGGACTAAATGATGTAGAATGATATTTGCATGTTGAGATATCTAGGAAACCAAACTCGTTGTAGATCCTTCAGAGTGGAGAAATCAAAATCGAAGAAAGATAGGGCTGTGAATCATATTCTACGGGTAGTCAAGCAGTGTTTACGAATGAAGTTCTCTATGCCGACCTTGTGGAGAAGCTCAAAAAAAGAGATGTACAAGAGGCGGTTATTGTAATAGAGGCGGACATGGCTACGAGAATACCTGCTCGTAATCGTCTCCGCCTCTAGAAAAATAGAGGCCTCTCTTGTATATCTATTTACTTGAGCTTCTGTACAAGCTTGTCATAGAGAATTTCATATGTTAACACTGCCTCACCACCCATAAGAATACGATACACAACCCTACCTTTTTATGAGTTTGAAGTCTCAGCACCAGAGCAAAGTTTTACGACCATTTATAAAAGGAGGTGGTGACAAAACAAACAAAAAAAACTCAGAAAGATATGGTGGGAAAAACAGAGGAAACATATCATGCACTATAAGTACTAGATTCGTCGCAGCCAGGGGCAGCTCAGGCCCAATTTGAGTCTTTGAGTAAGACTTGTACCTTAGGTAATTGAAACGGGAAAAAAATTACGGACAACACCCGACTATATTTTTAATATACCGGGTAGTTAAAATAAAAATATTAAACAACAATTGGTTTAGAATGTGTTACAATAGCTTAAATGGTAAAATAGTTTGGTATTAAACATAGGAGATCATGAGTTCAAAACTCGTAAATTACAATTTAATTTTGTTTTTATTTTGATTTATATTTTATCGAGAAAAAAAAAATCGAGTTTTAACAATAGTAGTTTTTAAGGTACAAACATCTTCATCCTTATTTACGATCGTAGTTTTTGCCAAGTACACAAATGTTATGGGGTATCCAAATATACGAAATTATGACTTTGAACAATAGGGTCAAGTATATATTTTTACGGTTATCTTATAAATCTATTTGTCATGGACCTCTAAACAATATATGGTCCTTCGCCATTATTTAAAAGTCGGTCAATGCACTGTTTTTTCCCCTCAATACTCAAACAGTGGTGCATACCTAACAAAATTGTTAAGATGTGTAAATATTATAATAATTCTTGTATTGTTGTGTGACATATTAGCTCGTTATAGATATATATAGAGATATGTATAGATATAGAGAGAGGTATGAGAGACAACAATAAGGAAGGCTTTATTAATCATAATGTATGAATGAATCATCAAATAGAAGACCCCTAACCCTCTTTATATAGATAGAGGGGTAGGGTTACAAGCCCACTTGGGCCCATAAAGTACAAGCCCAATAGTCCAATAATATCTTACAACACTCCCCCTTTGGACGTCTTGAATTCTTCGTCTTCATGCAGTCGATCTGAGTCGAGTTCATTCGCAGTGCTAAACACATAAAAACCTTAGGGCCGGAAAACCCAGTGTGGGACAAAACCGGTACCTAGGAGAAACTGTGTAGCCGAATGATATAGGCCGAAATATCATGTAAGTAACTAACCACAAAACAGTGTGCCTCATCAAAACCTTACCAGAGCAAACCCAATGGGAAAATCTCTGATCGAAGGAAAAAGAGTGCAACAATGGTAGTAGTAGGGGATCAACCACAAAACAGGTGCCTCATCAAAACCTTGCTAGAGTAAACCCAATGGGAAAAAAATCTCTAGTCGAAGGACAAAAGAGTACACAGTGGTAAGAAGTATACAACAGGATACTCCCCCTAATTTCGGCAATCTTAAGTGAGGTATGATGGGAACGTGTCTCGCTAAAAACCTTGCCAAGGAAAACCCAATGGGAAAAAAACCTTGGTCTAAGGACAAAAAGAGTACACGAGCATGCGACTGGATGCTCCCCCTCACTTGCACACGACAGGGTACGAGGATTTCGACTAAGTAGTAATTAGTACAATAAGCATTCACCTGGATGCTCTCCCTCACTTGCACACGACAGGGTGCAAGGATTTCATATTCCAAGAAAGAGAACGAGCATTCGACTAGATGCCTCATTTATTTGCACACGACTGGATGCAAGAAAATGTAACGTGGAATAGAACGAGCATTCAACTGGATGCTCTTAAAACTTCATATGTGAAGATTTATTTCGGCAAGAAATGCTAAATAGCATAATCTAGTCATGTCTCTCTTGATCGATAACAACAAGTTGTCCTCAAATAAGACAAGTGTTTTATCTAGATCGTGAGACAGAGCATATGCAATTCAAATATGGCTAATACGAGCTCGAAGCCATATACACTCTCTAGTCGTCTCATAGAGCACGAGTAGATCAGAGTGATTCATTTGGAGTCATTCCAAGACCTCCAAGATATTGCCTTATTCCTAATGGCAAAGACAGACCATGTTAGGGATATCCCTTATGCGGGTCTGATAAGTAACCGGCATCGGTATAACCGAAAAAGGTTGCGTTAATTCGAGTACCGAAGGGGGTAGGTACACTCGATGACGCAAATGGGATAAACTAGCCCACTTCCAAAATTACCATAAGGTAAGGGAATGTGTCTTTAGTGCCATTTCGATGGCAGCGTGTTAGCGCGATGCTGTGTCGAGCTATACCATTCACAGCAGACGAGATGTTCGTCCTAGCACATTAGACCAAGTACAATAATGCGCTTATTGTACTTAGATATGAACATCATGGTTCAATATCTCTTCATCGTCTCATCAGGGACGGACTGGGTCTATATCAATGTCTAGTGATCGAACGATCATGGGAGAATCTGACGACTTAGCGTCATGATGACTAAAACGTCATAACACCTTCTGGGTGTAGTCTGAATCATGGACTTAGATTCAATATTTACGGGACTCAATCATCAGGTTGAGTCACTACCGTGTCTTCCCAAAATCCTTCATCTCGAAGGCAAATCCAAAAATGGATCGCGTAATAAAACACGCAAGGGCATAATACTTGTTCAAGTATCCCAAGCTAATCAAGTACTCACTTAGGCGGTATACCACATCCGCTCGGATTATATTAATCCATATAGTGAACGTCTCAGTCAATTGAGATCGTATTCCGTGGTCAGGAACTACTTGATTTAAGCACATGAAGTCACACAGGGACCTTCATTTATATCTCTTTGTCTAAATCCCCATAGAGATAAAACCATGACCACATTCATGGCTGCATACTCAGTTTTTCGGAAGCTACTAAACTGGTAAAGTAGAGGACTGTTATAATGTCCATTACGAAGAAATCAACCATCTCGTAATCAATTCCAAGGTGTGAGAGAAGCCTTGCGCTACTAGGCGAGCATTCTACAATCTCATTATTCTCATCACTCTTCCTTACGAATAACCAAATAAACGAACTCGTTTAACATTGGTGGTGTTGGAGCTACAGGTCCGAACACACTTTCGCTAAGGAGTCTACTTGGATTACAAGTTTCCATTAGTCCAGTCTATTCTACGTTGACTTCAGGCAACGGTAGATGATTCCCTGTCATAATTTGCTCATATTATCAGTCGTCACCGAATATATGTACAAGTAATCAATGACAGTCTCGTTTCGCTTCAATATCGTCTAAGATATCATGATCGACAGATATTTCGAGATTCTTAGGATGAGGAGGAAATCACACATCTCCTTGATCCTTTATAATCTCGTGGGACAAACGAGTTTCAGTTCACCACCTCTGGGGCTGAACGAATTAAGAACCGGTCAACTTCCTCGTATCTTGGGAAGGACGACAGACTGACGGCCGACGGCAGCGTTCTTTGCTTGGCGGGTTCGGCCAAAGCAACGTGTTACGACAGGAACACGGCGTCCGACAGGGACGTCTATCCTTGCAAGCATTTTGCAGCAGGTATAAATGATCTCGTGACATCTCATAAAGTCATTAAATGCGTTTGGCATTTAGTTAGACTTGAGGGAGTCTATGCACTTACTTATCACTAAGTGCAGTTTTGGGGATCAAGCTAAGACTGAGTGGGTTATGCCACGTTACTTCACGTCGTTCCTTATCAACGGTAACGTGCAAATCTCCCCCTAACGACGGGGAGAACAGTCTTAGCGATGTCACTTTCGCATATCATGCGGTAAAGAGATCGCTTGCCAAGGTTACTCTATCAAATGATAGGCAGGAGATTCATAATCGACTTATGTCCCCTTCAGAGGTCCATATTTTGAACGCTAGAACGGCTCAATTAAAATATTAATTAATCACTCTAAACACGCGTTAATATGAGACTTCTGGCTCATAACCAGTAACCAGCTGGTACGCATATGGTGTTTGAGTGTCTATGGGCCTCATTACGGACCAATGCAGCAAAATAGCATAACCCCATACGGAAATATAAATCTTGGTGCGCAAGACCAAGAAATGCGTGCAATCATTTGCAGTCGCATCATCAAACTTTCCGTGAGTCCATTTGGGTCTGAACATAATCGACAGGATGTTCAATTTCAATTTCCAAACTCAAGTAATTCAAATCAAAATTTCGATTATTACTCTTCGGAATTATCAAGTCGACTAGACTTTTCAGGATAATCCGGATCATGAGCCATCAACTTAATGATAGCGCTAAAAGTTTGGGAAATGCTGCATTTCTGTGGACAACAATAATCATGTGACCTATTGTCGATGCATCAACCATAACCATTTATATTTATGGTCCGTCTTATGGTTGGACAAGTCCACAATAACTCCTTCAATTCTTTATAAGAATTCTACGAGTACTTTTCGTGATCTTTACACATACTAGTCTTTCAAGGTGAGCATTAGTGGCATGAATTTCGGATTAATCACGAAATATATCCTCAAAGAGAATCCATAATGTGATGCGATTATAAATCAAGCATCGTCTTTTTACCCGGGAATATCTCATCCGGTCAATGCCACAATATCAAAATGCTCTTATCAATCGACGACAGGCGAATGATAGTACAGACAATCATGTCTTAGCATCTGAATCCTTTATCAATCGACGACAGGCGAAATGATAAAGTAACTTTAAATGCTTTTAAAAATTGTGGTAGCAACCACTTGAAAGACATTTCAACTCCTCTAAAATACGTTTTTGAGTGGAGGCTATGTAAAGAAATTTCATTTCTTTCATGAGCTATTACCAGATAACACTGGTTTTCTCGAATATTTTATAACTCAACAAGGTACGACAGGACCTGCATGAGTATAACGCCTCATATTTGACAAATCAATTTGGCTTTACCAAAGATTTCGATTTGGAACGACAGGTCCAGAATCGTTGTCACTGAGTACTCTTTTAGGCAAGCAGTTGGTGAAATTATGTGGTACACTGTTACCCACTATTTCTAGAAAACCAACTACACCACAAGTATTGCCTAAAATTTCATAATTTAAAGTTTGGTCACATTTGTCAAAAGAATTTGCTCAAAAAACACTTTAAATTATTTCGAGAAATTTCATAAACAGGCAAACCATAATCCAAAAGTATGGTCCAAATGGAAAAATAATAATCCAGATGAGCGAAAAAATGGCTCAATGATTTATCAAAATCAATAAAGAAAGGTATCAAACTCATTTGAGCCACAAAATCGGGGGTCTCAATAGTTTCCTTTCAATTAACTTTAACCACATTAGCATCGGTTTTTCCACCTTTATAATAGTTGTGAACTATTTAAGGAGTAACCGTGCATGACCGTTGTCTTTATAGCATAGAGTTGGCTCCTTGAGCATCATCTCTTACTTTGTGACAACGGCCCATATTGTTCCTTTCAATTACTGTCTTGGAGCCACAGGTTTCGATTTCGACGATTGTCTAAAATCTCGCTTGGCTAAGCGATTCATCGGGATCGCGACAGTTCGAGACAAATAACACTTGTCTCGGTTCTCGATTCGTGAAAAAAAAATGTACACGAAGAACATTAATATCAGGCAAACAATTCGCCATTGACCCAATAGGATTAAAACTACTCACCGGGGTAATTTTCTTATCCAATAACAGATGGGCGATAAAGGAACATGGTGAATATAAATTCACGATACTGCTTATGGAATACAATTTCCAAGCTAGTATTTTGGTGAAGGATAGCTCCAATATGTCAATTTCAGACATTTGTTCACCATAGACGTTATCACGTCTCAAATGTGGCGACGGAATAAAATCAACGCCTTAGCATTCATCTCGAGGGTAACAACAAACTCGTGTTTTACTCATCAAAGATGGCATCCAAAAAAAATTTTGGGCATCAAATTTTCACACATCAGGGTGACTAACATGTGGTGACGGAATAACATCACGTCTAAACAGTCATTTCGCAAGTATGTTTTGCGAATTTTCTCATCATAGATGGCATCCAACATGTGTTGGGAGTTCTGGATTATTTATCATATAAAACGACTGATTTATATGTTTATGGTTTGCACAAGCACAAACTTTTTTTTCGAAACGACAGGTTCGAAAACATTAGTTTTGCTTCTCATGTGAATCGGTTTTCATTGATCGAACGACGGGTCGATACTGAAACACCAATTAGGCGAAACATACATCACTATATAAACACACTCGGGGAAATTATTATTTAGTCAACCCCTTTCGGTAGCTCTACTTGAAAAACGACCAGGAAAGACGGTGAGGGTGGAGGGCACGAATGCCACTTAAAACCCGACCTCATTAGGATATCGACTTCCGCCTATATCTTTCCTAGACATCGTATCCAAATAGGTGAGCCTAGTTGGGGAAGGTTCATAATTTTTCCAACTTAAATATGAAAATATATGATTTCGCAAATTATCATATCATAAACATGTCAATAAATTAAATATAGATTGTACCTGTCTATATTAACCATATATATATAAACATGCAGTAAATATATTTTAGGTATCTAATCATGCAGTAGATTTGGTGTTATAAACAAATCAATTTAAGATTATCAATCAATCTATAAAGATTCTAACATATCAAATCAAATCTATTTAAGATTATCAATCTATCCATAAAGATTCTAACATATCAAATCAAATCTATTTAAGATTATCAATCAATTCATGAAGATTCTAACATATCAAATCAAATCTATTTAAGATTATCAATCAATTCATGAAGATTCTAACATATCAAATCAAATCTATTTAAGATTATCAATCAATCCATGAAGATTCTAACATATCAATTCATGTCAATTTAAGGTTATCAATCAATTCATGAAGATTCTAACATATCAAATCAAATCAATCTAAGATTATTAATCAATCCTGAAGATTCTAACATATCAATTCATGTCAATTTAAGATTATCAATTAACAGATTTGGTTCTACATGTTTAACGTATTACAAAACAATATTACATGTTTCAGTTGCATGACTTTTATTAACATAGCATAGTATCTAAGCTAAATAGCCAAAGTTATTACATAGCCAAGTAACACGTGAATTAATCTAGAATTAACCAATAGCATGACCTTTTGTACAGTTAATATGCGTGCAGTATGGTTTCATCAATTTACGATATACCTACTAATCCAATATAGTCTCAAACACATACTGGCAAATATAGGAGTATTAGGGTTTATTCATGTAGTTTGTTTACACAGTAATATAATACGTGATTATGCAGTTGACTTATAGCAATTTATATGTAGTTTAACAATGTTATTCATACAAGTAACAAACTCTAATACACATGAATTATATACTACGGTATATTTATCATGTTTTAGTTATCCATAAAATAATACGTGCGATCACATATATGGAATAAATTAAGTTTTGAATTCGGTACCTTACGCACGGTATGTTGGTGAAGGTCGATATAGCAAAACCCTAAAAAAAACCGGATAAACCTCAAGGTTTATAAATACCCAATATCCGTCCGTTTACCAAAAATCTCCAATATCCGTGAGCGTATATCCTATTCTTCGCGAGCAAAGTGCTGATAACGTGTTGTGTGACATATTAGCTCGTTATAGATATATATAGAGATATGTATAGATATAGAGAGAGGTATGAGAGACAACAATAAGGAAGGCTTTATTAATCATAATGTATGAATGAATCATCAAATAGAAGACCCCTAACCCTCTTTATATAGATAGAGGGGTAGGGTTACAAGCCCACTTGGGCCCATAAAGTACAAGCCCAATAGTCCAATAATATCTTACAACATGTATAACGTTTTCTCTAAGGAAATTCTTGCTTAGTAATTTTAGCAATGAATTATCATAAAAAGTTATTTAATCATCTTAACAGACAGGATGATGACAAACTCATGTACAAAAGAGTTTACTAACTCATAATTGGCGAATTCGTAGGTTCGATTCCTACTGCATGCACGCCAACGGGACTAACCAGCAGCTAATATGATTATGGAATTGCTAATTTATTTTTTATTCGCACTTGAGACAAAAAAATAACAAAAATATAGAACATAATGAACGTTTTGTTTTTTATATGAATGCCATTTTCATTAGCAACTTATCTTTGCTGCTCAGAGAACACACCTTTCTCAGAATGGAAGGGTATATGCTGTGGACTTGGTGGTGGGAGAATCATGACCCAGAATACGAACGAACGTTAAATCAAGGTCCAAAATGATATTTTTCCAGTTATTTGAACCTAAAAATATATTGAATCGGGTCTATACTTCCCCAAAAACAACCCCCACTTTGAAAACCAAAGTTTGTCATTTTTTTTTAACCGTTGATGCAAAATTTCATGCATTACAGATGTCTTTTAATGTTTATGCAAGTTTTTTTTTTATAATGTTTTTCCAGCATGCAATAAATATAGAATAAATACTCTATATGAAACATAACACTATTAGAGTAATTATCCCACATTGTCTAGATAATAATTGAGCCTGTGGTTTATAAAGAGATATTCATCCTTACCATTACGATGCCTTTAAATGGTAAAAAAATATGGATTCTAACATGGTATCAGAGCGGACCTAGCGATGATGGGCCCATCTTCACCCATTTAATATGTTCGCTCGTAGGACCATTGAGATGTCGGTATACGAACGAGGGGATTGTTAGAGTAATTATCCCATATTGTCTAGATAATAATCGAGTCTGTGGTTTATAAAGAGATATTCATCCTTACCATTACGAAGGCTTTTAATGGTAAAGTAATATGGATTCTAAACCCCATATACCATGTTTAAACCCCATATACCTTACCATTAAAAGGCCTCGTAATGGTAAATGGTAAAGATGGGTAACTCTTTATAAACCACAGGTTCGATCGTTATCTAATCGATGTGGGATAATATACTCTAACACTCCCCCTCGCTCGTGGCCCGACATTTCAAGGCCCGCTCTGATACCATGTTAGAATCCATATTCCTTTACCATTAAAAGGCCTCGTAATGGTAAGGATGAATATCTCTTTATAAACCACATGTTCGATTATTATCTAGACAATGTGGGATAATTACTCTAACAAACACTACACTACACTTTGATGCAGAGGTTGTTGGGTAGAACACTCAATGAGACTGATATTGATCAAAATGTTTTAACCGTTAAACTTGGTTGGTTTACAGAGCATTTTGCAAAATTACCCCGACCCTAGTGAGTAGACGTTATATCATTCTACGGTTGTCATGTTATTATTGTTCGGTGCACATTTTTTTTTCTTCTGATAAGAGTAGTGATCAGTTTCCATTATGGCCTCCACCTTTTTTGGAGGATTTCAATACGTGTGCAGAATATAGTTGGGGATCAGCTCTCCTAGCTTGGTTGGAGGCCAATTTGTGCAAGTTGGTTTGAGATAAAACTGATGGAATAAGTGTCGCGGTGATGTTACTTGATATGTGGGTGATTACTAGGATGCGGGTTGTTAGAAAATGTCCAGGTTTGCCAGGTCTACCTGATGATTTCGTCGCTGGGGAGGTATTGCCTATTCCTCTAAAGGTTTGATATTATTTAATTATTGTATCCGATTTTTATTATTTATGTATTTATCAAGTTATTTTGTTTGTTTTTATTGTTTATCTAATACACTTGTATCATTACAGATGAAAAAGGTTGTTGTACTCTAATCCACGTATGATCGACCAAAAAGTAGTTTATATACACGACCAGTTTGACCGGGTATTGTCTGAACAATTAATTTTAAATTTCATTAATAATTAATTTTTTTTTATCATATATATAGTTTTATTCTCTTTTCTTGTTGTAGTTGTACTATTCTGACTTTAGAATATAATATTTAGCATTTTGATTATCATGTAAGTTATTGTTTAGGTTATGTGAAAGAATCTTGGTTGACGAATTTGGCTGGGTGGTTTGATTAGTTTTATGTGAAATGAGTGGATTTGGGTGGGTAATGTGTTATTTAGTTTTTTTTTAAATTATGTTCTTTCTCTAAATTCGACTGTCTGTCGAATTTCTGTTTTTTATTATGTTTAACGCAGGGGCAGAAAGGTAATTTACCACGTTCGAAACCGTACTTCGTACGTACGGATCGTAGTTTCAAACTACTGAACCATAAATCGTAGTCTGAAACTACGGTCCGTATTTACGAAATACGATTCGTACTTTGAAATTACGGTTTATACGTGGATTAAGATTATTTGTAGTGGAAAAATCCTGACTCAAAATAGACATTCTTCAAATAATACTCTTTATTAGTATTTGTAGTCTTTTTTTTCTTTGATAATCTTAGTATATGCAATCTAAATGCTCAAAACAACTAATAAAGGGAGTCTAACTGAACTTCAATGATTCCAATTAGTTAGCACCCAACAATTTATGTTTACCCAAGAATATGATCAGAATCCCCTTTCAGTTTACCAATCCTATCTGATTAAATTGGTTAATGAGTCTCTAAATTTTTTGAATTGTGCCAAAAGCTAATTACTTTCCTTTGGGTATTCTAGTCTTTTATTATTTTAGGTTGAACCAAAAGCAAATTATTTTTGGTGGGATATATTCTTATTAATTATTTCAATGTCAGATACGAAATTTATCCAAAGAGGAAACCAAATCATTTCAGTTTAGAGTAAAGTAAATTTAAAAGGAAAACCAAATCATTTCAGTTTAGAGTAAAGTAAATTTAAAAGGAAAACCAAACCAATCAGTTTTGAACTTTTGATCTCCATTTGTTCTCTTTTAGCAAGGCATAAAACACTAGCAACAAACAAGACCATAGATTCAAAAAGGATACAAACAAATGTACCCAAGGCATACGCTATGAGAATTCAAGAAGAGGTTTATTTTAGAACCTAAGTCCTTTGTAATTTCGTTTTTGTACAACAAAAAAACAAATGTAAGTTTCTTTCTCGAATTTTCCAGGAAAAACAAATAAATGAGTTTTCATGTACTTAGTAAACGCTATGAGAATTCAAGAAGAGGTTTATTTTAGAACCTAAGTCCTTTGTAATTTCGTTTTTGTACAACAAAAAAACAAATGTAAGTTTCTTTCTCGAATTTTCCAGGAAAAACAAATAAATGAGTTTTCATGTACTTAGTAAACTGATCTTGCCATGTAATCTATTACCCAAGCTGAAATTCTTTTTTAATTTTATCCCACATGTAAATGTTTGAAAGAGAAAAAATATCAGCCAGAGAATAGTAATTAAAATATCACCTATCATAGTATAAAATTGTGTGACATGATATAAAACAGTGAAAACCCCCACGTAAGTATAACTAACAACTAATTTACAAATCAAAAACAAGAGAAAAGATACTACAAATGAATACTAAAAACAAATTGAGTAATTTAAAAACTATATGTAGCAATTTAGTGACTTGGGTATATCTTATCTAAAAGGAATGTATTAAAACTCAGATTTATTACGGTGATCATCTTTCTAGCTATCCAAGTCAATTAAATCCAATCAATTCATTATTTCGTTTGTTTGCATGATGGAGTTTTTAAATGTTTTTTCAAAATCTTTCCAATTATGTTGGTTAATATTCCAATTATATCAGAAGCATTAAAGCATACTCGGGTGTCAAAACCAGTGTTTTAAAAAGCGAACTATTAGCTAAAGCGTTTTTGCAAGAGCTACGTTAAAACGCGGAAAGCGAGCTTTTTTGAGCTTTTTTTTTAAGCTTTGAATCAAACTTTTATCAAGCTATAAATCGAGCTTTTTTCACTTCAAAGCGCATTTTTTTTCAAAAGTGTGCTCAAAAACCGCACAAAGCAAAACTATACAAAACATAGACTATTGCAAGCAGATTATACCTGGTAACAAAGCAAGAAGAGAGAAAAAGGAATAAAAAAAATATAGACTATATTGCAACTATTGCTGGTTAATATTTCCAGCATACATCAGATGACATAAACAACACTCCACTAATTAAGAGTCTCAAACCCCACACAAAGCCAAGCTGATACAAAACATAGCAAACAAAGCAAAAGGAGAAGGAAAAAATATATATATAAAAATATATAAACTATTGCAAGCAGATTATTCCTGGTGCTTAAAAGAGGATCATCTTTCTAGCTGTCCAAGTCAATTAAATCCAATCAATTGGTTATTTTGTTTGCTTACATGATGGATTTTTTTTTAATTTTTTTTTTCAAAATATTTTTAACTATTGTTGGTTAATATTTCCAATATAATATCAGAAGACATAAACAACACTCCACTATGCACTGATTAAGGGTCTCAAAACTAATCACAAAGCCAAACTATACAAAACATATCAAACAAAGCAAGAAGAGATATATATATATATATATATATATATATAAATAGACTATTATTGCAAGCAGATTTATACCTGGTAGGCGCTCATGGATGGAATTTAAGAGATAGAGAGAGAGAACCCTAATGGTAGGGTTTGAAAAATAATAATAAACCTGTACTAGTTTATATAGACCTAAGATTTAAGTGTAAACCCTAGCATGTCACGTGTCTATGTATATGATGCCACGTTGGTTGCATGCATCGTATCATTCGATTATAAGTTGACGGAGTAGAAACGTATCATTAGATAGAAAATTATGACGGAGTAATAAGATTCATTGTTATTACTTGTTACGTGAACGAATAAATTCTTATATATTTTCATATAACCGATACCAAATATTTGGAATAAAGGCTTCATCGTTTGATGATTATGTTCAATTAAACAATAGAGTAATTTAAAATAACATTGGGAGTAGTATGAAAAATAATTCAATACTCAATGGATTATTTGTGTGTCTTTCTTATAAATTTCATTTATGATACCGGTTTAATAATCAGGTAACCAAGCAAAGCCTTTGAACTATTTAAATCACTTGCGTAGCGTCCTTTTTATTAAAAATATAACATAACTTTTGAGTTTTCATTAATAAACCCCAAATTTTATATGTAGGTAAAAACCTGAATAAACCAAAAGTTTTCCTCGTACTTGTTTATAGTACTTTTTGGTGAGTCTACTTACTCTTATAACTTAGACTACTTAGTTGGAATATATGAGTTAACGTCAAACTAGTATTGGTACCAACGTCGCCCCAAGTTTCGCGGCCATCTCTGGTAGCTTGTTGCTGGTTATTAGGCGACGCCTCTCTCCCATCTTTGTATCACGATTCATCCCGTCGTGTTCTTGTAAACACGTTTGACATATTGTATAAATTATACATGTAACTGATGTTACTGTAACCTTTTAATTTAATGATCCTTATTTTTTTTAAAATACATAATAATATAATATATTACACTAAAAACATATCACTTTCACCATATAGTTTTACAAAGATACAATGTAATCCTTTTGTTAGGGATTTTAAAATACAATGACTTAAATTGTTTTAAATATGACTTGGACTATTTTAAAATGATTTATACTATTTTTAGAATAACTAAGACTATTTTTAGAACGACTAATAATATTTTTAAAAATGACTTAAACTGTTTTTAAAATAACTCATTGTCTTTAAAATGATTTAGAATGTTTTCAAATTACACTGACTTCTTTTAAAATGACTCGGAATGTTTTTAATAGGATTTTTTTTGCACAACTTTAAAAATAAAAAAAGACATTATTTTAAAAATACCCACACTATTTTAATTAATTTCATTCTCTTTTGTAAACCGAAACTTTGGCTATGTTTGATAAAATATATTTTGGTCCAAAATCATATTTTAAAAATCTGTTTTACGAATCCACCGAAAAGCTAAATTTTAAAAATATGGATTTTTTAATCCTGAAAATCATATTTTTAGCCAAACATCTTTAAAAAGGTGACATTTAGCTAATATTCTTGTTAAAATGGACTCTTTGGCACCTTTTAATAAGATTTTTATTCAATATTACTAATCTCATAAGATTTTTAAGTCCATGTCACCTTACAAGTAATAAAAAAAATATTATTTTCGTAACTTTTTTGTATATTTTTTTTACTTAACAATTTAAACAAAAACTAAAAAAGGCTAAAAATCTTGTAAAAGCTAAAAATATTATTCTCGTTAAAAGCTGTTTTTTTACAATTTAATATATTTCTCGTATAGTTTATAATCTCATTTTTTTAAGCTTAAAAATAGATTTCAAGCTCTTTTTTATATTTTAATATTTTTCCGTATAGATTATAAGTTAGATTTTAAGTTTAAAAACAGATTTTAAGCTATTTTTTATTAGGTCAGATGACTGAAAATTAAAAAAGTTTCGATATAATATATTTATTTCAAAAATATTATAAAATGTGACATATAAATAATAGTATTACGGTAAAAAAAATATGTTGGGAAATAGTCCGGGCTAAAATATACGGCCCAGAAATGGAAAAAAAAAAAGCCCACTTTCTTAACTTCTCTTCTTCTTCTTGTACAAGAAATGTATTTATAAATCATCTCTCTCTCTCTCTTCAAAATCAATATCAGTTAAAACTCTCTTCGCAGGTAAACTCACTAATTGTATTATATATATATATATATATTACGTATGTTTAGTGTATGTATCGATCTTATATCGCTGTGATGAATTCTAGCTCTGATCTACAAGCTTATAATTAAGTCTTGTTTAAGCTCACTGTATATTAGGGAGTTTTATTTCAGTTTGTTACAATTTAATTCAACTATTTTGCATAGCTCATTGCTAAGCATGTCTTCTTAAAAAAATATTATTTTCTTTCTAGTTTTCCATATGAATTGCATGCCTTAGCTGTATTGTGTAAGTATTTATCTATAGTTATAATTTTGTGTTTTAACTTTTGGATTGATTTATGATTCTGATCTTGTATTTAATTAGAATAGGGATTTATAAACTTATATAGTATTGATTTTAAAAGCAAACACATTGGAAATTTGATTTTCGAGATGTTTGCGTAGATGTCTTTGCCTAATTAAAATCCCGAATATTCAATTCAGTTGAGAAACCATTTTTGGTTGTAGCATTTAAGACATTTTCCTGGTCTTGTTTGGTTGTAGAATTTAATTATTTTTGCTTAAAAGATGGACTTGATTTGGTTGATCACCGTATAACCGATATCTTTTTCTGGGGTTTTTTTTCCTAAAAAAGATCGGACCTTTATGCTCCATGAATTTAGATTTTTTCTAAACCTCAATTATCTGAATTATTTGTTTAAAATCTGCAACCAAGTAAGACTTATATATCTAATGCAGTTTCTTCATTTGGCTCAAATTAAATCTCAGACATTTGAAAATGAGCTTAAGCTTGCTTTTTAGCAACACTTGCACACATTTCATTGATTAGTAATTTGGTATCCTACCTTGGGTTCATTCAATTTTGTATTGATTGAGTTTCAATTTATGAATGCTAAGATATGATAACTAATCAGGAAACTAGGCTGAGACCGCAAGAGGGTTTGCGAATATACAAATAGAGGGTTCTGGCAATTCAAGAATTTCTTTCTAAACAAGCTAGTAGAAGAAGCAATTTTATAAGTGTCAAATGGAAAAATAGAAGGTTTACCTTTTGTAATTTTTTGTGTAAGACAGGTGTTGAATAAATATAATAATCTTACAAGTAGGGCATTCCGGTGTGTGCAATAGTAATAAAGTGTGTTTTGATAGATAGTAAAGCAATTGTCTTTCGGTAAATGAGCGAAGGAAGTTTAACTTCCAGGTTTAAGTTTGAAAACTACCTGTAGAATATACCCTCGTTTTCTTCTAAATATTACTATATTAACCCATTTTCTGGTGTCTTTGAAAGATATTCATGTAAACGATTGTGAGTCCTTTGTTAATCAGGCCTAATTTCAAAGGGTTATTTGAACAGTTCATTTTCAAGCCTCTGCATATATAGTTTGGATTAAAACATTATGGGAGACAGTCAATATTCATTCTCTCTAACTACTTTCAGGTATGCACTTATTTCTTTCGGTCTGGGCTCTGTAAATTACTCCTTTACATTATGTGGTTTCCTTATTTGTTTCATAACAATAATATTTTTTTGCCCTTGATATCTTTGACAGTCCTTCTGGAAAGCTTGTTCAGATCGAACATGCTTTAACAGCCGTTGGATCAGGTCAAACATCACTTGGGATCAAAGGTAAAGATAGACATGTATCTAACAAATTACGATGATCATCTAGATGGATGCTTAAATTTTGGAGTGGCATAGACGGTATATAAACTCCTTAGCGTTGAGATAGTGTTGGTGTACAGATTAAGATGTTTTAGATTACTTGATTTTTAAAGGTTAAAAGCACATTCAGTTAGTCCCTCGGTACTTATTTTTAATGTATTTAATTTAATTTACGTTTTGGTGGTGCAGCCGCTAATGGTGTTGTGATTGCAACTGAGAAGAAGCTACCATCTATCTTAGTCGACGAAGCATCGGTTAGTATATGGTCATGTTTAAATTCCTAATTTTCAATAGTCTTTGCATCGTGACTCGTTGAAGATTAGAAGGAGTGAGAAGAGACTACCAAATCAGCATCTTCTAGTTAATTGTTAACGTTGCTTTTTATCTGCGTTTGGTTGCAGGTACAAAAGATTCAAACATTGACTCCCAACATAGGAGTTGTCTACAGGTTTGTATATGTATTTGTATTGATACTTATGTCATTGTCTCATACTGCACAGGGTTGCTGTTTATTTTTTATCGTGGTTTATGAAACACAAAATGGCAGACTAGTACCTCAAAACTGAAATATATCAACTGCATGCATTTTAACATGTCTTTGAGTTTTATATTTCTGCCTGCCAAAAATATTTTTGGCTTCTTGAGTTAATCTCTCTTTTTTTGGTCATTACTCCTAACTACTTCGGAATGCTAAGATCAAACAAACATGCAATGAGCAGCTTTAGAATACTGGAATTTATTCCTCTTACTGTTTCTCATATATTCTTCTTTTCAATGTTATCTTTTTCTTTCATACACAGTGGTATGGGCCCTGATTCTAGGGTTTTGGTTCGGAAGAGCAGGAAGCAGGCAGAACAATATCATCTGCTATACAAGGTATACATCTGTCTTATATTTCTATCTAGCTGTCATAATTTTATTCATCAGCCTTCAATTGCCGGCTGCTTACTTTTGGGTAGTGAAATTCCTTATCCTAAGAAACTTGTTTCTCTCTCTTGTTTCTCTGTTCCTACTGTAGCTTGTAATGTCAGAAACTTGTTTATTTAGGCTTGTTGATGATTATTTCAGGAAGCAATTCCGGTTACTCAACTTGTAAGGGAGACTGCTGCAGTTATGCAAGAGTTCACCCAATCAGGGTAACTTATCTTCTTAACATTTCCTTACGCGTTCTCGTTATACCTATCATGTCTTGAAATTTATTTTTAACCCCATATACCTCTTCTTCTTTTTTGAACTTAATAAGCAACCCTTAGATTTTATCTCTCTGCATATACGGTCTTCGTTGGTGGTTTGACACTTTGATTTGTTGACTATATTTGACATAAAAATATATTAGTTCCATTTGTTTCAAGTCATGTCAATCAACCCACCAAACCGCAAATTAATAACATATAATAGAAATATATAAATAGATATGATAATTGAGAAATATATCTCTGGGAGAAGTTGCTGAATTAGAAAAAACAGATTGATATGATTATATTTATGCCAATATTCACGACTTCTTGGTCTTTGAGTAATTTGTCTAAACAGATTGATCATTCAAAGGTCAATGGTTCCTGGCACTTTTGTTCACTGATTGGCATTTTTCTCTTTTATGTTTTTAATGTTTGTAATTTTCTGTTATTGACTACCACTTCATTTAAATACAGCGGTGTAAGACCCTTTGGTGTTTCACTTCTGGTTGCTGGATTTGATGACAAGGGTCCACAACTGTATCAGGTATGTCTTGGATTTTGGTGTTTGACTAACCCCTACCCATTTCTTAAGTCTGTTATATAGAAATTTTTTGAACTACTTTCACTTTGTCTGTTTTGAACCATTTCGAGGGACATTAGTCAAAAACTTTTTTTAAGTCAAGACAGAAATATTGTAAAGGGAAAGAAGGAATAAGTCACTCTTTTGCTTAGTTGGTATCTCTTCAATCCAAAGGAAAATATATCTCGTTTAGTCATAGGGTTATTTTTCTGAACATACCCTCGGTGACTACTGATACCAACCTTTAACAAAATCACTTGCTTTTATCGCCACCTGAACCTAGGTGTGGTAGGTAAGGGAAAGCTGGAGTATAGATGGAGGGGGAAAAAGGATGATTATATAGGGGAGACGGTAGAGATATTCAAGAAGATGGGAGGAAAGAGAAGGGAATCTTAAGTTCTAGAAGAGTGGCGGGCGAAAAATGATGAAGTTTGGGGTTTAAAGTGGTGTTACTTGTAATAGGCATAAAGGGAAAGGAAGGAGAATAAGTGATGGTGGGTGGCGGAGTATGGAATGTGGGGTTCAGATGGAGAATTAAGAGAGGAAGAGGGGAAGTGGGGAAACAACTATAAACAAATTGTAGTTAAAAAATAGGCCTCCCACACAAGTTTCTGTTCCAGATTTCTGAAATTTTTAACCATTAGTAGAGAACTCATAGCAATTACCCAAATGGCAGTTTCGAGTCTCGTGGTGACATTGGTGGTTTGTTCTCCACAAGTCTTGTTGTTCCCGTCTGGTTAACATATTTTTCTTTATCATTTCTAATTAAGTAGGTTTTAAGTTTTGGGAATAACCTGTATTCTGGCTTGTTTTTTGTGTGTTTTAGGTGGATCCATCAGGTTCATACTTTTCCTGGAAAGCTTCAGCCATGGGGAAGAATGTGTCTAATGCTAAAACATTCCTTGAGAAGAGGTCAGCTACCTCTTATGTACTGAGAAGAGAGAAAGATTCAGTTTAAATTTTGTCGAGAAAATCATTTATTTGCATCTTCCATTTGTATTAATAGGGTTAATTTGATGCTTTCTGTAGGTACACAGATGATATGGAGCTCGATGATGCTGTCCACACAGCAATCTTGACTCTGAAGGAGGGGTGAGAATTCTCTGTCTACCTTTGTTATATTGTATTGTACTAGATTTAATGAGTTGAAACCGATGGCGATTTCATTTACTCAAATTTCCCTATTTTCAGTTCCAACCAAGGAAAAGCGAGATTACAAATCATATTGTCATAGACAGAAGCTAACCAACTATAGTTTGATTTTCCATTGTTGTATGAATTTCCGTGGTTCATTTAAGTTGGCCTAATGTGAGTATTTTTTGTTACAGATTTGAAGGACAGATATCGGAGAAGAATATCGAGATTGGTATAATCGGGATGGACAAAAAATTTAGGCAAGTTTTTTCTTTCCCCTGATAGATATTGAAGCTTCTGAAGTTTTATCATCTGGATATGCGTGTTTACAGAGTGATAATAAATTGTTTTGTTTTATTTGCAGAGTACTTTCCCCTTCTGAGATTGCTGATTACTTGCAAGAGGTTGAGTAACTGGGAAAATAATAATGGTTCTATTTTCGTGAGATTGCCTGTTCGAGACAGCAAGTTGCTTTTCCTTTCACTTTCCATTCTCGTTTTGTTTTAGAATATCCTCAGTTAAAACGCAGGAGAACACTTGTTTTGTCCAGTCCCTTTGTCTGTGTAGACTTGTATGTGAAATTCTTCGTAACCTATTATTATCAAAAGAAATCCTGATTATATCTTTTTGAATGCAATCTGCATAGGATTTCAATTTGTGGGATTTTTAATCTATTTTTACTTCGGCACGTATGCATTCCATATATGATAGATAGTCAAATATGAACCCAAAAAGAACTTGGATAAAACTTGAAGACAACTTGTAAAATCTCGAGACTTGTACTGTTCCGCAACATGATTTGGAGGCGTCTTGCTAGTTCGCTTTGCTGTGACCAATATTCAACCCACGTGTAGAACTGTCTAAATATGTGCTTCAATATGATATGAGGATCAAACAGTGCTCTGAGTTCTGTTTTTTGATGTATCCTCATTTGCTGCTGCTAACGCAATACTCCTACTGCCCTGGAAAATGGTCTTATTTGGATTTTCATCCAAAGTTTAGTTAGAATAAATAAAATGCTTACAATTTTAGTAAAACATTTTAAGTGATATGGATGTCTAATTGGTTGTTATCAATGCGCATTTAAAATGGATACACATGAAAATTAAAGCACAACTCCCATCCCGTTAACAAATGGAACTATAATTTGTGGCAAGCGAACATTAAAATGATACCATCTTTTTGGAAGGGATGAAATACCTGTTTGTACATTTACTCCTTGTGCCATCGATAATAAGTAAATAGGAAAATAATTACTTGGGGAACATTTTAAATTGAATAATTTTCACGGGTTAAAAATCGTGTACTTGCACCTGACCATTTCTCTCTGTGTATTGCTTTTGAACCAAAAGTTCGGCCGCCAATTAGCATCTGGTCAAATAAATAAGTCTATAGAAAGTTTAACAGATAATTCTTAGAAGAAAAAAATATATTCACAGATAATTCTTAGAAGAAAAAAAATATACTCAGTAATTTTTTGAGTAGCATGTCTGTTAAGTGTTTCACAGCAAATACTACACTGAATATGGGGATAATATCGAACAAATTGCAAGTTAGCAAGATAGCAATGATGAAACAGAAAAGTAAAAATTTGTAATGAATTTAAATTCTCATTATTTGTTGACTTGTGGATCTATTATTTTCTATTCAACAAGTTGGATTCAGCTAGTATCAAACAGGTTAATGCAAGTTTAATAGTCCAATTTGGTTTAATATAGTCTGGTTTTGGTTCAGACAATTGAGACCAAACCCGAACCATTAAGAACAAGTTTCGGGTATATTAACTCAAACCAGGGCCTTCTATATTCAAGCCAAGATTCAGTTTGTACTTTTTGCTACTTCGGATGCGTATACTACAAAGGCAACAATAACACAACTTTTGACATAGTGCAGTCTTGAACAATTGGAAATCAAGCATATGCGCAAGGATATCGACTTGCAAGATCCATTCGCACAGAGAAGTTAACTTGAGAAGTTACATGACATAAAAATTATAACATAAACATGCATAAAAATTGGACCGGTATAACTAGAAACTAATTAAATAAAGGTTAAACTTGGGGGGTTGATAAAAAATTAGGGGGATGTTGAAAAAGAAAATCAGGTAATACATTGGAATTTTGGGTACATCTTGTATATTATGCCTGGTGGCGCTTGGATTTCTTCATTGACTTGTCACCAGATGCTATATACTTCGCAGCATCTACATTCTCCTCTAATTTCTTCCTTCCAAAGTCTTTAGCCTTTTTCTACAAGAACATTTGGAAAATAATCAGTTGTCATGTCAATAGTAAAACCACAGAAAGAAGTACAAGTGCGGTTAAAGATCCAAGTTTAACACAAAAAAATCCTCAACAGAAATGCCTTTCAGAAAAAAAGGAAAGAAGGAAACTGAGTCGTTCATTTAAGAACTTCTAAGCTCAGATTATTTGCTTCTTTCCTGATAAGCACTGCATTTGTTTGTCTGTTTGTCCAGATTAGAACTTGAATTTTTACAAGTTCTCCGGACTGAGAAAACTAGTTAGGCTTAACCTTGAGGAATCCAGCTTTTTTCTTGGACTTAAATGACCCGGGTTGTTTGTTTAGAAGCTGCAGCCACAAATTCCGTCAAGAGTTTATTTGATCTTATTATTTACCTTTAAAGAGTTGGCCAATGCAGTCACGTCATCGTTGTCACCTTTAGATGTGTCAGTCTCCTGCCTTGTGGGTTCCTGATGTTGCAAAGGGATGTAGTGAGAAAAAGAAATAATGAAATCTGAAGCAAGAGGTATTGCACTTGATTATGAAATCTAACCTTAGGTGGAACAAAAGCTTCTTCTCTTTTCTTCTTACTTTCAGCTGTTTTTTCAGCCTGTTTATCCAGCTTGTCTTGCCACTTTTTCGCAGATTTCTTTTTATCACTTAAGAAGTATTCACCAGTTTCCAGTTGTATATCTTCCTGGAAAAGTTTATTAAAATAGCAGATTACAACAAGATACTCACCAAATATAAGGTAATAAAAGCATATCTAAAATTCTTAATAACATTTACACTCCCCTTGTTATTCCAAACTAAAAATAGAAGATTTGGGGCTTACCTTGCTAGGTGGTTGTGGAGGGGGGAAAGGTGTATATGGCTTCTTTTCTTTACTTTTAGGTTTCTTCTGCTGCACATTTTTCCTGAAAATGAAAATGACAGTGAGGAAAATGTAAACTATTTGATGAAATAAAAAATTGTATCAAATAATCTTTGCAAGTATCGTACTTCTTAAACGTAGGAAGAAATCGGTCCCAGCTCTCATTTGCAAGAACAGGATCTTTTGCGAGCTCTTTCTTCAACATGAGGATCTGAAAATGAACAAGCATAAGCATTCTGAGAATTGAAAAACTCAACTTAGAATTGAAAATAGAAATTGGTAGTAACTTCACCTTGATGTGGTATACTGGGTGCATCTTATTCTGTATACAATCCTCCACAATTTTTCTAACTTGTTTCAAACCTTTAAATGAACCCATAGCTGAGACTGTGTTTCCCTACTCATATCCAAGAAGAATCATTGTCAGCATTTGAATTCCAACAGGAAAAAGAAACAGAGTTTTCCAACTGATTCAGGAAAAGAAATAATAACTTGATTTAGAGTAATCATCACTGAGATATACCTGAACTAGAATATAACAACCTGTCAATATCTCCAGGGCCTGAGAAAAAATAAAAAATGTAATCCAAAATAGTCAGGAAAAGAAAATCACATGCAAACATCAGAGTGAGACTGAATGAAATATTTCTGTTATTAATATACATGACGGTGGTACACACCCTTAGTGTAGAAGAGTTAGGTCCCACAAGATGTTGCCGCCGTTTAACAAACCTTTCCTACAAATGACGGTACATTATTATGAAATTTAGAAAAATCGGAAGTACTGCAACATGATTCTCTACACAAACTGGATCACCTCATTCATTTAACAAAAAAATATAAGGCACCTTGTTGCGGACTAAGTTGCCGATTTTGATAATGTCACATTGCATTTCATCATTGAGTATCTTGATTGCCTATAAAACAAAAGAGTTGACACAAGCAGGAACAGATTTCAGTTCTCAAACAAAAACTACGTCGGGAAAAAGATCTCCTGATACTAAAGAGTAAGAATAGCCTAATAAGACTACCCACACTACAAAGTTAGATTTAATATGGTCATCAAAACCTGTATAATAACTAAGGAGGTGAAACCAAATAAAAACTCGATACTGTAACTAAAAGAGAGTATACTGATTTACTGTCACTTGTAAAGACAATTCTGGCTGGGAACCAGGAAGAAACAATTATTATTTTTATTCAACACAAACAATATTTATATACAGGTAACTGCAGTAAGTAACATAATTTGGACTTAAAAACCCAATTACTCAAAAGAAAAAAACTTGTTTCAGTTCAAAGAGCTGATATTGTTAGGCAGTGTGTTTACTAAATGATTTTAGTCTTGATGGGCATGAACCTCAATAAACTGATGTTGAAAGGTATAACGAGTAGTATGCATTAACTACTAAATACGGCCTTGCTAGCAAGTGATGGGCAATTATTCCAGAAATGTCTTTTAAATTGTCTCTTCGGAAAATTGTAGAAGGAGAGGAGGGGGTGTTTACCTGTGGTGCTGGGACACTTCTTGACAAAAGTTTGATAAGATCTCTAGCTTTCATAATGATATAAGGGTCTTTTGTCTTTCTAGTTGTCGAAACAGTCATAGATCCTTCCACCTGGCAACAGAGAAGGCAAGAATGAAGAACTGGGTGAGAGAAAATGCTGGACATACATAACACAACCACATTTAAATCAAACGGACCAAATTCGAATCAGATTCTCCACCATATGAAAACACCAAAATGTTAAAGTATAGCAGAATGATTTTCTCATGTGGAACCAAAAGCCAGATGCAATTACTCACAAAATATATTTTACGCAGGTGAGTGTTTTTATCACCAAATTCAGTTCCTATTGGGAGACGACTCAAATAAATTGTGGGGGCCACACTTCTAAACCATATTAAAACGCTAAAAAGCTAAGTTGAACTATAAACAGAATAATTTTCCCATGTGCAGCCGAAAGAGGAATGCAACTACTAAGGAAATAAATTTTACGCAAGTGCGCATTATTATCACCAAAGCCAGTTCCTATTGGGATACAACCCAGAAAAATTGTGGGGCCATGCTCTATATAGGCCTTAATTGGAGAAATAAACTCTAAAACTTAATAACTCCCTATATTATAACTCATCCCGTGAACAATGACATATTGAAAATATACTCTTTCAAGGTGAAAAACAATAAACAATTTCCTGTTGCTTCTTATAGTTTCGTTTTAAACACCCAATCCTAACTACTTAGACGAATGAATGTTCTACTTTTTCAGATTTTAGTAATAATGATAGATATTTGATACTTTGTACTAATGCTTCACTATTCCAAAATCAAAATAAATTTCATAGTAAAAGACTACACAAACTTAAATTTAAAAAGAAACAACTTAGATTTGAAGACACAGACGAGCTAATTAGCTAATTAACAGAGTAAAAAGGTACAAAAGGACCACAAATAGGCAGAAGCTGTTAGTTACACGGTAACAAAGAAACAAAACCCACTGCTAAAGTCTAAGTTATGTCTTGCAGCATGATTAATTAAACTTGCATAAACAATGGCAAATCCGTAGAAACTACAGAAGTGAAATAGTATCTGGTAAACTCAGCCTAAATGCACATTATAAATAACTACATCAAATAAGTGGACTTGGAAGCTCCACCTGCATTTTCTATCGCCATAGCAAACCTAAAAATATATAACTTACCAAATTCAATTCACCAGAGACTCCATGTTCCTTCAAAGTACCTTTAACAAGATGCCAAACCTCCTGCAAGTATTTTTCTGCATAAAAAGATTTGGTAAACAAAAGAGAAAAGAAAAGAAAAGAAAATAGGAGAAGTGGGGAAAAGGTTAATACAAAAGTCATAAAAGAAACAAAGAAAGAGGTTCAGTGTAGCACAAAACCTCTGTACCGAGGGAAGAGAGTAAGGAAATGTACTCCTCTATACATGTTTACTTTTGAAGTTTAAATTTATTTGGTACACCCTGAATAGTATCCTTATCTATTGTACTAAAAAAACATTGAGAAAAAGCTCACTTCAAGCATTCCACTCTTGTTCCTCTTGATATTTTCAAATCCCAAAACAAAAAAAAATTATTTATTTCGTTTATACATGCACACTTATATAGTATCAATGTTTAACTCCACTATTTGGAAATTTAACACACAATTACGAAGGGGTGGAAACAGGAAACGGTTGTTGGAGAGATCGGAGAGCTTACACAGAAGGGTATCTAACTGTAGAGGACCAATCGGTCATAATTCTAATTTTTGAAATAAATTCAACAGGAACTTTTGTATTTATAATAGAATGTTTCCACTACTTTACAATTTAGTTCCTCCATAATCTTCGCTAAAATCGAAACAAGTACACCGAAATGCATGTGTTCTTCATGCCTGAACAGAGCAAACAACAAAATATAATTAGCAGAGGGCGTCAGTAGACTCAGTACTGAGGGGAAAAAATGAACCCACCATTACTGAAGTACTATTTGGTAGGAGAAGGGTTAGATTTGATATATCGACGGTCATTTATTTATGCTAGTAGATCTATGAGGTAATAAATTCACACCAAATTCTACAACAGTACAACGACGATATGATTTCTGGATATAATTAAGGTGTTGTGGCCATTAACAGCCCCTATAAATCACACAAGTGGACACACGCACAGAGACACACAGAAACAATAGAAAAAGAAAAAACACATGTTTACCCCGCCGCTTTTTCCTGCCTGCCAGAATAAGACAGAGAGCGCTGCTATAAGTGTTTCTAGTATATTACAAGCATTGTGTGCTCAAACCGCTTCTTCTAGTAACTTTTTCTGTGTTTTCTTAGCCAGTCTGGAAGAAAATAGTGTGCATATAAAAGCGCTTTTGGTGTATTATAATGAAAAATGAAGCTTCTTCAATTTGCAGTTCAAAAATCTCCTATTATTTCAATGTTATTTTCATCAATAGTGTAGATGTAACAAAGCTTTCAAGTATTGATTTGAAAGAGATAGCACTTTCCATTTTGCACAGATAATGCGCCTTTTACTAACGTTCTCTTGTTATTTTGGCCAGAAGGGATATACTGACGCGAACTTACCAAATCTTTCAGTTGATCAGGGTAACGCTTTTCCATTTTCACTGAAAATGCTTCATTTAATAACGGTTTCTAAATTGTTTTGGTAACGCGGTGTGACATGGCGTGTATATATCACCATTATCGGTGTATCGTGTTGAAAGTGGTAGCTCCAATAACATTCCCTAAATTATTTTGGCCAAGTAGGATAAATAGCATGCACAACACTTCCCTTCTTCTGAGCAACCCCACCAAGCCCTATTTTTACATTCGCAATCGAAAATAAAATATAGAATAACAATTCGCTTACATTGTGTTGTATTAGCCTAACGGTCAGGTAATTAGTATTTCAACTAAATGGTCCTGGGTTCTATACCTTTTACCTATAATATTGTTTTATATATATTTCAATTCGTATCTTTCGGCAACCCAAATCATTCAAGCCTTAGGCTATTTTTCATACCAGGCTGGCACTGCTGCCACGTCTGAGAATGTAGACCAATTGTTGTTTGTGATTCTAAATCAGTAGTTACATGAATCTATTAAACTTTTACAGTGGAATTAGGATCCTTATATGGAAGGTGCTGAAATTCATGTAAAATTGTTACGGGGTGCTCAAAAGCTGAAATCTGAATTTTTTTTGTTGATAAATGATAAAAACCCGGTTTCTCTTAATATGTTAAGGTAATCTTCAGCCCACTACTAGTTGTCCCTTGATTATAACTCATTAACGCCCCAAGTGTAATACTCCGGATTAGTAGCAGTTTCTAACTAATATGAGTATAAAAAGTGAATGTATTAATGCTCAAAATGAAAAAAAAAAGGGTTTAGCATGAGAATAAAATTGGATAACTAAATACTATCATTGCTTAACGAAACACTGAAAATGCAACAGCAAGTTCTATTTTACAAGATATTGGATTTAGTAATATCTAAAACCATGATTGCTCAATTAATCACCAGATATACAACAATAATTTCTATGTTACATAATAGCATATATATATAAATACCATGATTGCTCAATCAAGCACCGAAAATGAACAGAAAGTTCGATCATGTTTAAAAATTTGATATATATCATGATTGTTCAATTAACCACCAAAACGATTTCTATCTTCGATAAAATAAAAATAGTAAAACATTACTTCTCAACCGAACACCTGAAAATGCAATAACAATGTCTATCTTATATAAAAATTAGATATTTTAATACCAATACTGCTCAATAAATCACCAAAAATTTAACAAAAATTTCTACATTTCTATCTTATATTATAAAAATGGTTATATCAATGCCATTTTAATACCACTACTGCTCAATTAATCACCGAAATTACAAAATAAATATATCTTAATATCAAGACTCGAGACGTTAATACCATTAATGCTCAAAGTAATTGCCAGCATTGCATAACAAATTCTACCTTAAATAAAATTAGATGTACAAATACTATCATTGTTCAACCAAGCACCAAAACGCAACAACAATTTCCTATCTTAAACAAAACCTGAATATATCACTGCGCCAAAAAATACCAAATTGCAACAACATTTTCATTCGTATACTATGAAATAGGATATATCAATACTGCCATTGCTCAACCAAGCACCAAAAACAATTTCCATCTAAAATAAACCTGAATATACTACCCCGAAAAAATACCAAATCGCAACAACAATTCCTATTTTAAATAAAATTAGATACACAAATACTATCAGCAATTATTAAACCGAAAAACACCAAATCGCAACAACAATCTCAATCTAACATAAAAATCCATAAAATACGCAAATAAATTTTTAAAAAACACCTCTATACTGAGGGAAGAGAGTGGAAAACGAGCTGACTTTGAGCATGAGGACTTGTTCCAGGCGGGATCGAACTTATCGATCTTCCAATGATCGATCGTATCGTTATCCAAGGGTTTAGGCTTATCGTGTTTCTTCTTTTGCTTAACCCTAGTTTCTCCCTCTCCTTCTCTCTCTTCTCCGTCTCCGCCGATTACCTTTCTCTTCTTATCCTTTTTTCCCATTGATATTGTGTTGGATTAAGTTCTGGATATTATTTGAGTCTCTCTCTCACTCTCTCTAACAAATTTTATCTAATAAAAAATTAGATAATACAAATACTATCATTGCTCAACCAATCACCAAAAATGCAACAACAATTTCATATCTTGAATAAAAACTGAACATATTATTACACCAAATATGCCGAAAAGCATCAAATCGCAACAACAATTTCTATCTAACATACAAATCCATAAAATACTTAAAAAAATTACCTCTATACTGAGGGAAAAGAGTGGAAAACGAGCTGACTTCGAGCATGCCGGACTCGTTCCAAGCGGGATCGAACTTATCGATTTTCCAATGATCGATCATATCGTTATCCCACGGTTTGGGCTTATCGTGTTTCATCTTTTGCTTAACCCTAGTTTCCCCCTCTCCTTCTCTCTCTTCTCCGTCTCCGCCGAGTATCTCTCTCTTCTTATCCTTTTTTCCCATTGATTAAGTTCTGGATATTATTTGAGTCCCTGTATATATATAAATGTGTGCGTGAATATATGGAGTCTGTGTGTATATGTGTGTGTGTGTGTGTGTGTGTGAGAGAGAGAGAGAGAGAGAGATGAGAGGGTTTTTGACCTAATTGAGGGTGGGTTTTTGACCTAATTGAGGGTTTTTGTAATTTCATAATAATTGCATGTACACCCTCATTATTTAGAGGAACTATATTAGTTAAGATGATATTTGGATGAATTGTACACACTAACACTTCTCGTATATTTTTTTGTCAGAATAGTTAGGAAAAAGCTATAATAGCGTTTTCGTACTCACTCATATCACAATGAGGGTAAGAGGAGTGAACCTACCACTACTCCAAACCAAGCTTGTATCAGGGTCCGTTATACCTTAACGAGTGAAACAAACCGAATATTAATAAAGTCAGAGTCGACTTGGCTCTTTTGCATCCATAACACATTGTTACGAAAGAAGATACTTTTAAAATTTTACAATCGTAACGAAAGAGAAACGAACTACAAAATCGCCTACAATAATAAACATAATAAAATGAAAAGCAAGTGACAAAACCGAGTTCATGTTGTCGCGTAAATGCAAAGATTGTTAATTACTTGCAAGGATTAAGTAACCATCAATTATTGAAATATGGACAAAGAAAACGAGATGTAACATAGTAAACATCAAGGACTCGGCTAGTTACACAATATGTATGATCAACATATCATTCGTACACTTACAGAGGTCATTGGCCGCATACTGACTTTCATATATTGTCGTTTTCCATTATTTGTCTTTTTTCGCGCGCTTATCAAGTTCAGCTACAAAGTACAAAAGTGAAAATGGTATAACAACAAAGTTCAAGCACATGTCCCAATCATTATGCAATTAAATATGCATTCAATATGCAGGGATGTATCCGAGGCGGCATCATTAGGAATCACAATTGGGTTGATTTTTTGCAAATCATGTTCTCAAATATTAAACCAACTTTAGACTGTACATAATTTATGATGGATTGTAGATGGACTAACATTCAGTTTTTCACAAAATTTAGTATATGCTATTTCTTTTGTAAAATGGTTTAAGAGATTAATAAGATTAACTTAGGACCGACTATTGCATCAGAAAACTTAAAATATTATAGCATCTGCACTAATATTGTTATCTCTATTGTTAACTAAAAATGTTAGGTAACAATGCAATTTTATTAGTTGCGTTAAAATGTGTGTTAATTTTATAGATATTAAAAATATTATTAAAAATAACAATCTTTTTAATTGTTATTAGTCGATGACAGGACAAAAAATCTATCTACACTCACAATTAACTATTATTTCTCACGTATATCTTTTATATCTCTACCATACGAATCCAAATATTTTACCCTATTTCTCTATTCCCTTCCGTGCCCCCTTGCTTATTTTATTCAAAAAAATTTCTAAAAAACTTGAAAAAAATTGTACAATGACTACAATACATGTATCAATACATTCAAATAATTATTTTTAAAAGAAAATCCGCACAAAATTTATTTTGGAATAAATATATAAATTAGTGTAAATTAAACATTGAATATTAAAAAAATTGTATAAAACAATATTATGTTCAAATGTTTTAAAATTTGAATACAATATAATATAAAAGTTTATAAAGTTGAGGTATAAGTTGTGAAAATTTAAAATTTGAGTGAAAATAAATAAGGGGACACGGAAGGGATAGAGAATAGGGTTAGAATATTTGGACTCCTACCATACTACTATTTATTTTCTCTCAGCAGCTTTCCATAGTACCATATTTTGAATAATTAATTTTTAGTTAAAATAGATAACTGTTGTGTGACATATTAGCTCGTTATAGATATATATAGAGATATGTATAGATATAGAGAGAGGTATGAGAAACAACAGAGAAAGTGTTTATTTATTAATATGATTGTAGAGATAGGTCCAATAATATACTACAACAATAATATTGTTAAAGTTAAAACTAATGTACGTATTTAACTTAATAGGCCATTTAATAAATTTTTAAAGCATGATGTGTACTTAACAATAAAAAAAAAAGTTAACAAAAAACTATTGTGTAGTGTGTTATAAAGATTACTTGCAGATACAACGCCAAGTTTTAAATAACTACTAAACCACCCCATTCTTCTTAAAACCAACCAATTTCAATTCGACAAAATAATGCGAAAATGGAGAGTAAGAGAGAGTATCAGTCTCCCCAAGGTTCGACCCTCTTATCAAATTTCATTTTTTATCCTTCCTTTTTCTCTCTCCATATATATATATATATATATATATATATATATACTAGTAATCGTGTCCGATGCGTTGCGTGTGAGGTGCGTAATGCAATAAAAATATAGAAAATATGTATAGCTATGATATAAATATGTGGATAATACAAAAAAAACATAGTTTAAGATTTAAAAGAATGTTTGGTTGTTAAAAAAGGATAAATAGTTTTTATTAGTTTTTACTTTTTATATTTCTATGGGAGTATGGTATTATTATAATTAATATAAAGGTATATGAGTATTTTTGGAAAAAAAATGGCTAAATTGGACTTGGTTGACTTATTATAATAGAATGATATATATGTTGGAATTTTGGTATATTTGGTAATATACCAAAATTCCAACATATATTTTATGTTATGCAATATACCCTCTTTATTTTATGTTATTGCAACATTATTTACATAGACTTGCATGTTTAGGCTTAGTTTATATAATTGTAGATATTTAAATTAATAGCATGATAATTTATTTATTGTTTAGTATATAATTTGTAACGTTATAATGTCTGTTCATTTCGAGGATAAAACCAAAAATATGTTCATACATGTTTATGTTTTGCAGGTGAGACGAGTCGAATTCTTGCGGAGTTTCTGGAATTAGCGGTTACTTCTATAGTCTTCCTGAAAGGAATCTACCCTTCTGGTATTAGCTACTAACTTTACACTTACATTCATTATGTGATTTGAGTTAAGGGCTTCTTTGGTTGTGCTCAGTTTATTTGTCTTTTCCATTCCCTTTAAAACTGCTATGTTATTGGTTATTTGGTTTACTTGCTTACTTTAAAGCTGTTATCTTTTTTATGTCTAAGCATTATCTACACTTGGCAACTAACTAAGTAGTTTACATTCATTATGTGAATCTAGTTTAAGGGCTTGTTTGGTTGTGCTCAATTTATTTGTGACTTTTCCTTCTATTAAAAGTAGCAATGCACTTGGTTTACTTGCTTTAGTTTAAAGCTGTGATCTTTTTTTATGTTGAAGAACTATCTAAAGTTTGCAACTAACTTTACACTTGACATTCATTATGTGATTTGAGTTAAGGGCATTGTTTGGTTGTGCTCAGTTTATTTGTCATTTCTATTCTCTATAAAACTGCAATGCACTTGGTTTACTTGCTTGGTTTAAAGGTGTGATCTTTTTTATGTTTAAGCATTATATACAATTAGCTACTAACTATGCAGATTACATTCATTATGTGATTCGAGTTAAGGGCTTGTTTGGTTGTGCTCAATTTATTTGTGTTTTTTCTTCTCTTAAAAGCTGCAATGCACTCGACTTACTTGCTTAGTCTAAAGCTGTGATTTTTTCATGTTTAAGTTTAACCAATATCTACAATTAGCAACTAGCTTTACGCCTTGCATTCATTATGTGATTTGAGTTAAGAGCTTGTTTGGTTGCGCTCAATTTATTTGTGTTTTTCTCTTTTCTTTAAAACAGCAACACATTTGGTTTACTTGCTTACTTTAAAGATGTCATATTTTTTATGTTGAAGCATTATCTACAATTAGCAACTAACTTTACCCTTTACATCCGTTATGTGATTTGAGCTAAGGGATTGGTTATGCTCAGTTTATTTGTGTTTTCCATTCTCTTTAAAACCGCAATCCACTTGGCTTACTGCCTAATCGAAAGTTGTAATCTTTTTTATGTTTAAGCATTATCTACAATTAGCAAACAACTTTACACTTTACATTCATTATGTGATTTGAGTTAAGGGCTTGTTTAGCTGTGCTTAATTTATTTGTGATTTTCTCTTTTCTTTAAAAGTGCAATGCACTTGGGTTACTTGCGCGGTCTAAAGCCGTGGTCTTTTTTTATGTTTGAACTAAATGAACTCTGAATATTTTTTCTCAGTCTCAGAAGTGCCAAGTTATTTGTTCAGATTGTGTAGACAAACAGGCCCCTTTGCTCAAAATCTGATAAATTTTGTTTCATTTACTAACTAAAATTTATGTTTAAGCTAAGAACTGATTTTTTTCTTAGGCTAAACAATGCCAAGTAATTGTGTTTTAAGTTTGTAGCCAAACAAACCCCAAAGGTCTAGGTCTTTATTTTTCTGAGGACTTGCTGATTATCACTATGAAGAAACTTTTACCTTTAACTTAAGTATCAGGTATTGTTTATCCATAATTCGACTATTCGTTCTTTTCATGTCCAACCATTGTTTAGACTGTCAATTTTTTTACTTTATCTTTTTGGAATTTACGGTAAATGATATATTGGATTTAGGTGCCTTCGAAAGGAAGAGGTATATGAATGTGGTGGTTCATAGGGCTAGGCACCCTCAACTTAGAGAGTACATACATTCGGCAGTAACGGGGCTCATTCCTTTTATTCAAAAGGTCCATAAATTTCTTTTAACTTTGTTTTTCTCTTGATTTATTTCGTATTAATCTAAATTGCATGGTACACGGGTATTATTTGGTTGAAGATTTAAGTTTATCTTGTTTGCATATGAGTTATAAGTTGTAATGAATTTAGTTGACCTGCTTAAAATCTGTTTTTCTTAGTTTTATGGCTGAACGCTGGAAGAACCATTTTTTTTAAACTCAAGTAAGCGCTTACAAGCTGTTATCAAACAAGCCCTTTGTTTTGGTTTTGATTCCTCTTTTGTGTTGTTATTGTTTAAAAAATTGAACTTCACAAGAGATCTTACCATTTTTATATGGTTAATTTTTTTTTAAATTGTTAACCAACAAAATCGCTACGAAATGTAAATTTAAGGGTGTCTATGGGGAGAAAAGTTTCGTTCTTTAATTGTGCTTCTGAGTTTTATAGCATGGTAACTATTGTCAGGATACGAACACTACAAGCTGCCTTGAACTATTCAGGATTCCAATGTATTACCTTGTTGCTTTAATTTTAAAATTCATTGGTGGAATAAAAAAAAAACTATTTCTATAGAATAATAGAACAATTAAATATAGCAGTATGAACACGTAACAAGGTTACTTGTTATGCATTTACCTCTACTAGAAACAGGGAGACAAGAAGAGGCCTTACTTTCGTGTGGTAAACATTGTACTATTTAGTTTTGTAGAGTATCTTCATCTCTGTTGTCAAGGAGCATGTTTGCTGACTAACTGGTGTAGTTGTAGTATCGGGATTGCTTAGATGTAGTAATAGTAGACTAACCTATGAAGTCGGTTAGAGTGTTGCAAACTTGCATGTAAAGGTGGGTGGAAGAGGGCATTGAACACTCTCTTATTTCGTGGTGTTCAAACCTTAAAGCATATCACTGAGAACATAACCACTATTTCTCATGTTAAGGGAGGATTTCATTTCCATTCCAGTAAAGTAATTTATTACCTCTTCACATTTACTGTAATACCGTTCGATTCAGAGAGTTTTGCTGAATTTTGCTTGGTTTTCATCATATGATGTTGTTGCATTTAGTATGACAAACTCGGGCCTTGTTTGGTTGGTAGATTTGTGGGGGCGGGATTGTATTGCAATCCCTGCAATCAAACAAAACAAGGCTTAATGTGTTTGCTACTCTCCTTTTTTCATGGAAAAAAATTGTGAACAGTATCCAGTTACTCAGAGAATATGACTAAATCTACTTTTGTATCCAGGGAATGATAGAAAGGGTTGCCGTTATCTTTTTCAATAAAGAGAATATAATAGTGGAAAGATTCATTTTTAAGCTTTCTATCAACATGTCTTACGGGTCTAAGTTGGAAGACGCTGATTTAGAGTTGTCTCTTCGATCATTCTTGGTCAAACTTCCTCTATCAGAATCAGTCACAAAGGTCTTGCCTCCTGGTTAGTTCTAAAACTTACAAACATCATTGTATTCCTGTTTTGTGAGATTCTTTAGTGGACTTTTAAACTATGCAAAATCACATGCCCGGTTGCTGACTATGCTTACTCAACAGGTTTTTGCTCGTTTGGTTGCAGTGTTTAAGCAAATAAGCTGGATTTTCTAATTTAAAGAAAAACAATTGATTTGTCCAGCTTAATGCTTCAAGTTTATTCAGGTCGAAGAACCAGAAAAGATCTGCTTTTTGTCTGGTCAACCTAATGCACTTCAATTTTTAAGCAATTTTTTTAGATAAATAAAACCGAGTTAGAAATCTGCAACCAGATAAGGCCTTTTTGTGACTGTTTTCGTAGTTTTTTCCCCCTTGAACCCACTTCAGGACCAGAGACAGTACCTTAAAGTTCCTACTAGTGTTTAACTGTAACAAAATTATCGTTGTCTATGTCATATGAAATCAAGTGTATTTAGATTTTCCAAAAAAACGAGTCTTTTAGTTTTTCTTTCTAATTGATACAGAATGAAAGTTTCTTGATATAAAGTCATTAGTATACCTCTTAAAAAAATTTAAAAATTTAAGAATGAAAGTTACTTTAGGGTTTCACCTATATAATTCCTTTTGTCGTTTCCATGAGCTATAAGAATCTACTTTCTATGTTCCTAAAGCTAAAGTTTTTCGTTCATGTTATTGAGCTTGACCAGTTAGCCAAACACGTCGAGTGTAGTATATCCTGTCTCAGAGCCATAAAAAAGTCTGTCAGGATTATTCTCAAACATTTCTTTGTCGGTGATATGTTGTTGTTCTGTGTTGGCAGGTTGCAGCTGGGAGATAACATCTAATTTTCGTTCAATTCCCGAATCTATGACAAGTAATTCTGCTGAGTTGTGGGCCCCAACAAATACAAAGCAGTGGATGCAGCCTCCACTAATAACTCCTCTCAAGTCGATGAATAGTGAACCTATGTCTCTTCAGCTGTATCTGGAACACCCTAGCCTATCTGAACCAAACCCTTAATAGAACCTGGACAGAGTGTGTCATTATGTGAGACAACAGACATGCAGGTTATAGGATTATTTGGTTCTCGAGACAATTGTAAAAAATTCGCTCCCCTGGACACAGTTCCTCAGTGTTTGGTTTCCATTATTTAGAAACAAATATAATGCAGCCTAGTTGTGAGCGTAAAACTTTTTTCATGTTGATGTCTATGAAATAGTATGTAAATACCCAGTTATCTGTAGTAAAACTTTCTAAATGTTGTTCATGAACATAGTCGTCGTTGTGACGACCCAGATTTCCAGGAAGGAAATTCTGTGGTGCGGTGTTGTGCGTCAGTCCCACATCGCCCAGATATGAGAGTACTCGTGCGGTATATGAGCTTAAAGATCCATTTCCTATTAACAAGGCCTTTTAAAGCCGTGCGGCACAATAGCGAGGACGAAACTCCACGGTTAAGCGTGCTTAACCTGGAGTAGTACCAGGATGGGTGACTCCCCTGGGAAGTTGTGCCAAAGCGGACAATATTGTTGATACGGACGTGGCGGTTCGGCCCGTGGGGCCGGGTCGTTACAGTCGTTGTATGTATTTACCTTTTTATGATAGTCTTATCGACAGTCACACTGTGTACATTGAGTTTAATTAATTTCGTAAGACTCGCTTGTTTTTTTTAACAAGATCGATGTTGATACCCTTGGCCTGTTGTTATATTAAATGTATGCATACTAGACATGCCTGATATGAGTGTGGATTGATGACTAGACTGATCCAAAGCTCGTGTTTGTGCAATTTGAATAATCGAAGAAGTATGAAAGATGAAGTTCTGGATTTTGGTGATGGGTTTGGTATTGTTTTAGCAGGTGTTGTTTTAGTAGGTGTTGTTTCTATATAACCTGAAGCCCGTTTTTTTTTTTCAATGTACTACGTGGGTTTTACAGAAGATGAGTTTTATTTTTTTTAATTCTAAACTTAACAACATAATCCGAGTACTGATTATATTATATATTTCGTTAGGCGTGGTATTTTAGTTTATTTTTCTTATATCATATCCAAAACTATTTTATATACACTGACGATCAAGTTGGAGATGTTCTATACGGCTCATTTCTGCCTAGAATGCGTGTTATCGCTCTGTATCATGAGTTGCATCATATTTCACTTGATTCTGTTTTCACAGAACTCTGCAGATTTAAATCTGATTACCGTTGGCTTCACCTTGTTCTTGTTGTATGCTAAATTGTCTAACTACATCTTGCTGGAACTTTGCTTGCTGAACGCCTTCCAGTTTGCTCCTGTTGAAACATATGTTGTTTAACTTCAGTTTCGTAAAGCATTTTAGGTTAGAGTTTAGCCTATACCGACATGTTGATTGCATGTGTACACACCATGTGGCACAGACATTGGCTGTTTGCTTGGAGGTGATCAAGTTACTAACTAAAATGGGAAGGGCCACTGACCCATGAACAAAAGTTGGGCATGTGGTTTCCTAAGTGCAATACTGTATAATTTTTCCAGTCCCGGCACTATGTACATTTTTTTTCTGCCCTTCTTTTACATTGGTCAGGAACATGAAATTCATTTTCGTAAATATCGTGATGTTGAGCCACGTCGTTTATAATATGATGTCTTATCAGCTATTTGGAATGCTTTTTTCCATTCTCTAGTCTGGTATATTTGCTCCTATAGTTAGTAGGTTTACATTTTTGGTAGCCTATTATGTTGGATTATACATTTACTGTCAATGTCACTGTAATAAAGGTAACTGGTGGCAGTTCATATAATTCTCGAATTTGTTATCTAACCCTGCCAGGTAAAACTGCAAGTGTCAGCTATATTTAGATTTTAGATAGAAGCGAATAGCGATAGCAGATGTATTTTTTCTCTGCCCTATTTCTGTAACTCATACTCCTATGCCTGAAGAGCATTTTCACACCGATATTGTTGAAGTCTCTTTTATCTCGAATCGACAGTTTATCTCAGGAGCTTATTTTTCCATTTGTTGAAATTTGTAATACTCTTGGTACAAACTTTATTCTTGACAGATAGTTATTTACTAGTAGTATACTACATTCTCAATGTTAACTTTAAAAACACACGCATCTTATATTATTCTGAGAGAATTTCAATTCAGAGCTTTTGTACTTTTAAGGATTACTATTTCAGTTGAGATCTCATCAAGATATTTGCAGATATTGTCAAGATATGCTCATTCAAGAATATATTCATATATATAATACAAATATATATCATTCTATTATAATAATGAGTTTTCCCAATTTAATTATTTTTTTTAAAAATACCTCTACACATTTATATTAATTATAATAATACCATAATTTCATAAAAATATAAAAGCTAAAAACTAATAAAATTATTTATCACTCTTTAACAACCAAACATTCTTTTAAATTTTAAACTATATATATTTTTTATTATCCACATATTTATATCATAACTATACATATTTTATATATTTTTATTGCATTACGCGCCGCACACGCAACGCGTGAGACACGATTATTAATATATATATATATATATATATGTATGTATGTCCATCCATCGATGCTTTACCATGCATGTTCACTCAATCTGCAATTACGAATTTTCCAATCTACAGCTCACTTTTTAAAGGGACCACAATGCAAAATGTTCCTTCTTCTATCAAGTAACAAACCCCTTTTCATTCACATCTAACTTCTTTATGGGTAATGGGACCAAAACTTATACATCTATCTAAATTTATGTCACTGCATATCTTTAATGCTCCTCACCTTTAGCATAATGAAAGACTTTTTTTTCTTTCGAAAGTGGGTTTTCCTAATATTTTAGCTTTTCATGTTTATCAGTCATAGATTGTTGAAGACTTGTATTTTTTATGTAATGGTGACCCATCTTGGTTGGCAATGGAATAGTACACTGTACAAATCATAAATAAGATAAAAACAATTATTTGTCTTCTGTTTCTACTTGCTTAGTTTTGCTTTATTTAAATAAATAAAGTGTTCCGGAACAGATCATGGAGTGTCAAGTTTTTCATTTGGAAAAGTTACTCGGAAAGTGATCATTCGAGAAAGTTGGATGTTACATTTGATTTGCTCGTCGGCGTCGGCGCAAAGGATCAAATGACAAGGATGGTGGGGTTCGAACAGCTACCAAGTGTAGATTACGCGATATCTTTATCCTAAAGATTAGTGCATGGCAGATTTATCATATATTAAAAGATATTACAGGATCATTGAGTGTCAAGTTTGTCATTTGGAAAAGTTACTCGGAAAGTTCATTCGAGAAAGTCAGATATTACATTTGCTTGTTGCAAAAGATCAAATTACAAGGATGGTGGGTTTAGACAAAGACAACTACTAAGTGTAGATTACGCGGTGTCTTTATCTTTATCCTAAAGATTAGTGGCAAATTTTTCATATAATAATAGATATACAAGATCAAACATAATCTTCTGGTATATGAAAATAAAAGAAAATCGTTTTGTTTTTGTTCTGTATGTATTTGATGTGTTACATGAATTAGAGTATATAAGACACATTTGAGCCATACACTATACATGCATGTTATAAGAATGTGCCATCAAATTCCACCGACACTTTTTTTTATTTCAACATTATTAGGTACTAGGGCTTCAAGTATAGTCTTTGCTAGTTCGTGAATCTGAACCAATCTGGTGGCTTGGTCTGGATTAATTAATTTTTTATTTTAAATGATTTGGTTTTGTATTTAATTTTTTATTTTTTTTTATCGTGGTTTGGTTTAGGATTCATCAATAGTATGGATTAATACATCCTAAACCAAACGAGTTAATCAATCCGGCCTAAGTTAAATTAAAAAGAATAATTAAGTTGTAGTATTGTCAATTATGAACCAAATAATTTGTCAAATCTTGCATTTCAAAATTTGGCTTGCGTGATTGGAACTTTTTTGCCTTTACTTTCACCTTACTTGTCTCACCTGCAGTTTTTTCCTCACCTATGTGTTATTTCGTTAATCCGGCCTAACCATTAATTAGTCCACAAATTCGAGTCAAACCAAATTGATCCGTACGTCAGTTTGGTTTAGTCTAACTAATGGCCACTACAAAATAATGTTTGATTTAGTGAGAGTCAAAAGCTGTCACAAGCCTGTCGCAAATTGATAAAACCGTCACAAAACCGTCACAAATTGACTAAACTGTCACAAAACCGTCACAAAAACCGTCGCTAATAAGCTCGTAACAAAAAATACCGTCACTAATCCCGTCGCTATTTAAGTATTTTTTTGTAGTGGGCGATAGTTGCATTACCACTTCCCTAAAGTACTTTGAGTTAATATAATATCATAACAATGGTACTGAATTACTTGAATTGAACAATGTTATAATATAGTACGTATTTACTTTCAGAAACAGAATATATTTTTTATTTACTTTCATGATTAAAAGAGCCAGTTGACAAATGGTAAATTTTCCTTGTTTACTTGTAACTTTTTGACACCAGTTTCTCCTAATTTTCATTAGTTAGACTGGAGATTGATAATTTTTCAGATCATAGGAATAAAATATTTTCCCTTGGAGTTAAAAAATGAAACGAAACTTTGCTTTTAACAAACTCCTAAATACATTTATTCTCCTATTCTAAGACAATGTTTTTTCTTCACAACTTACTTTGACTTGTAATACTTTTGTAGATACATTTATTCATATTTTGATTATTCATAGATAAAGCACACACCAATAAAATTATATATATTTAGAGCCATTCTAAGGTTGTGCGGTGTATTAATTAGTTGACAGTCGTTTGGATAATGTGTTTAAAAATGACATGATTGCAACATATACTTTTCAAATTTTAATACGGAACGTCCAACTTGTGATTGATTGAATGGTCTCAACTCTTATGAATATATTCTAGCATGTAATGGTCCCTTTCTTGAATGTGACAACTTATGTGCACTTGTTTAAATATTTACCCATTCTACGAAATTAGAGGACCACTTTTAATGGGTCATATTCATGCTATTTTGGAGTAGCATCTCTAATCAAAACCTTATGGTCCATTAATGGTGGACCCTTAAATTTGTGAAATTAGGCATCGAATTATTGACAAATGACAACACACCCTTTTATATGTTTCTATACATGTACATGTGTTGCGAGAAAATGTTGTTTGTGTTGTGTGACATATTAGCTCACATATATATGTATATAGATATAGAGAGAGGTATGAGAGACAATAATAAGGGAGGCTTTATTAATCATAATGTATGAATGAATCATCAAATAGAAGACCCCTAACCCTCTTTATATAGATAGAGGGATAGGGTTACAAGCCCACTTGGGCCCATAAAGTACAGGCCCAATAGTCCAATAATATCTTACAACACTCCCCCTTTGGACGTCTTGAATTCTTCGTCTTCATGCAGTCGATCTGAGTCGAGTTCATTCGCAGTGCTAAACACATAAAAACCTTAGGGCCGGAAAACCCAGTGTGGGACAAAACCGGTACCTAGGAGAAACTGTGTAGCCGAATGATATAGGCCGAAATATCATGTAAGTAACTAACCACAAAATACAGTGTGCCTCATCAAAACCTTGCCAGAGCAAACCCAATGGGAAAATCTCTGATCGAAGGAAAAAGAGTGCAACAGTGGTAGTAGTAGGGGATCAACCACAAAACAGGTGCCTCATCAAAACCTTGCTAGAGTAAACCCAGTGGGAAAAAATCTCTAGTCGAAGGACAAAAGAGTACACAGTGGTAAGAAGTATACAACAGGATACTCCCCCTAATTTCGGCAATCTTAAGTGAGATAAGATGGGAACGTGTCTCGCTAAAAACCTTGCCAAGGAAAACCCAGTGGGAAAAAACCTTGGTCTAAGGACAAAAAGAGTACACGAGCATGCGACTGGATGCTCCCCCTCACTTGCACACGACAGGGTGCGAGAATTTCGACTAAGTAGTAATTAGTACAATAAGCATTCACCTGGATGCTCCCCCTCACTTGCACACGACTGGGTGCAAAGATTTCATATTCCAAGAAAGAGAACGAGCATTCGACTGGATGTCTCATTTACTTGCACACGACTGTATGCAAGAAAATATAACGTGGAATAAAACGAGCATTCGACAGGATGCTCTTAAACTTCATATGTGAAGATTTATTTCGACGATAAATGCTAAATAGCATAATGTAGTTATGTCTCTCTTGATCGATAACCACAAGTTGTCTTCTATGACAAGTGTTTTATCTGGATCGTGAGACAGAGCATATGTAATTCAAATATGGCTAATACTAGCTCAAAGCCATATACACTCTCTAGTCGTCTCATAGAGCACGAGCAGATCATAGTGATTCGTTTGGAGTCATTCCAAGACCTCCAAGATATCGCCTTATTCCTAATGGTAAAGACATGCCATGTTAGGAATATCCCTTATGCGGGTCTGATAAGTAACCAGCATCGGTATAACCGAAAAAGGGTTGCGTTAATTCGAGTACCGAAGGGGGTAGGTACACTCGATGACGCAAATGGGATAAGACAAGCCCTCATCCACAGTTACCTTAAGGTAATGGGAAAATGTCTTTTATGCCATTTCGATGGCAGCGTGTTAGCGCGATGCTGTGTCGAGCTATACCATTCACAGCAGACGAGATGTTCATCCTAGCACATTAGACCAAGTACAATAATGCGCTTATTGTACTTAGATATGAACATCATGGTTCAATATCTCTTCATCGTCACATCAGGGACGGACTGGGTCTATATCAATGTCTAGTGATCAAACGATCATGGGAGAATCTGACGACTTAGCGTCATGATGACTATAACGTCATAACACCTTCTAGGTGTAGTTTGAATCATGGACTTAGATTCAATATTTACGGGACTCGATCATCAGGTCGAGTCACTACCGTTTCTTCCCAAGATCCTTCATCTCGAAGGCAAATCCAAAAAAATGGATCGCGTAATAAAACACGCAAGGGCTTAATACTTGTTCAAGTATCCCAAGCTGATCAAGTACTCACTTAGGCGGTATACCACATCCGCTCGGATTATATTAATCCATATAGTTAACGTCTCAGTCAATTGAGATCGTGTTCCGTGGTCAGGAACTACTTGATTCAAGTACATGAAGTCACACAGGGACCTTCATCTATATCTCTTTGTCTAAATCCCCATAGAGATAAAACCGTGACCACAATCGCATGCTGCATAATCAGTTTTTCGGAAACTACTAAACTGATAAAGTAGGGGACCGTTATAACGTCCATTACGAGGAAATCAACCATCTCGTAATCAATTCCAAGGTGTGAGAGAAGCCTTGCGCTACTAGGCGAGCATTCTACAATCTCATTATTCTCATCACCTTTCCTTATGAATAACCAAATAAACGAACTTGTTTAACATTGGTGGTGTTGGATCTACAGATCCGAACACTCTTTCGCTAAGGAGTCTGCTTGAATTTCAAGTTTCCATTAGTACAGTCTATTCTCCGTTGACTTCAGGCAACGGTACATGGTTCCCTGTCATAATTTGCTCATATTATCAGTCGTCACCGAATATATGAACAAGTAATCAATGACAGTCTCGTTTCGCTTCAATATCGTCTAAGATATCATGATCGACAGATATTTTGAGATTCTTAGGATGAGGAGGAAATCACACGTCTCCTTGATCCTTTATAATCTCGTGCGACAAACGAGTTTCAGTTCACCACCTCTGGGGCTGAACGAATTAAGAACCGGTCAACTTCCTCATATCTTAGGAAGGCCGACAGACTGACGGCCGACGGCAGCGTCCTTTGCTTGGCGGGTTCGGCCAAAGCAACGTGTTACGACAGGAACACGGGGTCCGACAGGGACGTCTATCCTTGCAAGCATTTTGCAGCTGGTATAAATGATCTCGTGACATCTCATAAAGTCATTAAATGCGTTTGGCATTTAGTTAGACTTGAGGGAGTCTATGCACTTACTTATCACTAAATGCAGTTTTTTTTTTTGGGGATCAAGCTAAGACTGAGTGGGTTATGCCACGTTACTTCACGTCGTTCCTTATTAACGGTAACGTGCAAATCTCCCCCTAACGACGGGGAGAACAGTCTTAGCGATGTCACTTTCGCATATCATGCGGTAAAGAGATCGCTTGCCAAGGTTACTCTATCAAATGATAGACAGGAGATTCATAATCGACTTATGTCCCCTTCAGAGGTCCATATTTTGAACGCTAGAACGGCTCAATTAAAATATTAATTAATCACTCTAAACACGCGTTAATATGAGACTTCTGGCTCATAACCAGTAACCAGCTGGTACGCATATGGTGTTTGAGTGTCTATGGGCCTCATAACGGACCAATGCAGCAAAATAGCATAACCCCATACGGAAATATAAATCTTGGTGCGCAAGACCAAGAAATGCGTGCAATCATTTGCAGTCGCATCATCAAACTTTCCGTGAGTCCATTTGGGTCTGAACATAATCGACAGGATGTTCAATTTCAATTTCCAAACTCAAGTAATTCAAATCGAAATTTCGATTATTACTCTTCGGAATTATCAAGTCGGCTAGACTTTTCAGGATAATCCGGATCATGAGCCATCAACTTAATGATAGGGCTAAAAGTTTGGAAAATGCTGCATTTATGTGGACAACATTAAAATGTGACCATATTGTCGATGCATCAACCATAACCATTTATATTTATGGTCCGTCTTATGGTTGGATAAGTCCACAATAACTCCTTCAATTCTTTACAAGAATTCTACGAGTTCATTTCGTGATCTTTACACATACTAGTCTTTCAAAGTGAGCATTAGTGGCATGAATTTCGGATTAATCACGAAATATATCCTCAAAGAAAATCCAAATGCGATGCGATTATAAATCAAGCATCGTCTTTTGACCCGGGAATATCTAATCCGGTCAATGCCACAATATCAAAATGCTCTTATCAATCGACGACAGGCGAATGATAGTAAAGACAATCATGTCTTAGCATTTAAATTCTTTATCATTCGACGACAGGCGAAATGATAAGGAAACTTTAAACGCTTTAAAGAATGTGATAGCAACCACTTGAAAGACATTCCAACTCCTCTAAAAATACGCTTTTGGTCGTATTGAATGGAGACTATGTAAAGAAATTTCAATTCTTTCATGAGCTATTACCAGGTAACACTGGTTTTCTCGAATATTTTATAACTCAACAAGGTACAACAGGACCTATAGGAGTATAACGCCTCATATTTGACAAATCAATTTGGCTTTACCAAAGATTTCGATTTGGAACGACAGGTCCAGAATCGCTGTTACTGAGTACACTTTTAGGCAAGTAGTTGGTGAAATTATGTGGTACATTGTTACCCACTATTTCCAAAAAAAAACCAACTACACCACAAGTATTGCCTAAAATTTCATAATTTAAAGTTTGGTCACATTTGTCAAAGGAATTTGCTCAAAACACTTTAAATTATTTCGAGAAATTTCATAAAACAGGCAAACCATAATCCAAAAGTATGTCCAAATGGAAAAATCATAATCCAAATGGAAAAACATAATCCAGATGAGCGAAAAAATGGCTCAATGATTTATCAAAATCAATAAAGAAAGGTGTCAAACTCATTTGAGCCACAAAATCGGGGGTCTCAAGAGTTTCCTTTCAATTAGCTTTAACCACATTAGCATCGGTTTTTCCACCTTTATAATAGTTGTGAACTATTTAAGGAGTAACCGTGCATGACCGTTGTCTTTATAGCATAGAGTTGGCTCCTTGAGCATCATCTCTTACTTTGTGACAACGGCCCATATTGTTCCTTTCAATTACTGTCTTGGAGCCACAAGTTTTCGATTTTGACGATTGTCTAAAATCTCCCTTGGCTAGGCGATTCATCGGGATCGCGACAGTTCGAGACAAATAACACTTTTCTCGGTTCTCGATTCGTGGAAAAAAATGTACACGAAGAGCATTAATATCAGGCAAACAATTCGCCATTGACCCAATAGGATTAAAACTACTCACCGGGGTAATTTTCTTATCCAATAACAGATGGGCGATAAAGGAACATGGTGAATATAAATTCACGATACTGCTTATGGAATGCAATTTCCAAGCTAGTATTTTGGTGAAGGATTGCTCCAATATGTCAATTTCAGACATTTGTTCACCATAGACGTCATCACGTCTCAAATGTGGCGGCGGAATAAAATCAACGCCTTAGCATTCATCTCGAGGGTAACAACAAACTCGTGTTTTACTCATCAAAGATGACATCCAAATAATTTGGGTATCACATGCTCACACATCAGGGTGACTAACATGCGGTGACAGAATAACATCAACGTCTAAACAGTCATTTCGCAAGTATGTTTTGCGATTTTTCTCATCATAGATGGCATCCAACATGTGTTGGGAGTTCTGGATTATTTATCATATAAAACGACTGGTTTATATGTTTATGGTTTGCATAAGCACAAACGTTTTTTCGAAACGACAGGTTCGAAAACATTAGTTTTGCTTCTCATTGATCGAACGACGGGTCGATACTGAAACACCAATTCGGCGAAACATACATCACTATATAAACACACTCGGGGAAATTATTATTTAGTCAACCCCTTTCGGTAGCTCTACTTGAAAAACGACCAGGAAAGACGGTGAGGGTGGAGGGCACGAATGCCACTTAAAACCCGACCTCATTAGGATATCGACTTCCGCCTATATCTTTCCTAGACATCGTATCCAAATAGGTGAGCCTATTTAGGGAAGGTTCATAATTTTTCCAACTTAAATGTGAAAATATATGATTTCGCAAATTACCATATTTTACACAAGTGTACATGGCAGTAAATAAATACGTAGATCGTACCTGCTTGCATGATTAAATAATATAGCAGTAGCATGGTAGTATATATTAGCACAATCTAAATTTACCACTTTACACTAAGCAAGATATTACTCAATATTTATTTATTCTATTGCTATATGTGTAAGTTTTATACATGGTAACTAAATCATTCATGTACGTAATATATTTTATTTACCAATTTACAATATACACGCAAGTTACATACATGGTAATTCATAAGATTCATTATATTATGAAAGGAATCAAATATTAACCCATGGTAATCTGTCTAATTATATTAACAAGTTCCAAATTTGCATGTATTTGCCTCTACAGGTTTTATTACTATCAATTTAGAGCAGAAGTATATTTATTGTACAAGTAACTTGCAATATATGTATTACGAGCAGATAAATTACATTACCATGCGGCATATGGAATCAGTTTATGATAATACTAGTTGTAGATGACAATTCAATGAACAACTTCCATTAACAATCAATATAGTTTTAGTATCGCATGTAACCTGGGATGAATTAAGTTATACTATTTGATTTTATGAACCTAAAATATCAATTTCTAGGAACGGCTTACTATCACAAGGCTTGATTTATATAACACATGGCATGCAGTGTGAGTAATTTATATGATACTCTAGTATATATATAGGTAACATCAGACAAGCAACAACATGTCATACCTGTTTTTTTTTTCATAGTAATCCAGGGTGTATTTTTCATATGCAATAGTAACCGAATCCAAATATTAAGATTATTACTAGTACAAAAGAGTAGCAAGAATTGCATACCCGTATTACCAAGTGCTCCACGGTTGATCAAGAACAAATTAACCCAATCAAAATTTTATACCCTAATATCCGAGCTTAAAAAAAACATCAATCTTCCGGTTTGATATTTTGGGAAAGATCGGTAAATAACCACAAAACCCTGACCGTGTTTTTATAACCCGAAACCCTGATTTTCAAGCAAATACCTAATCTTCGAGCATATATTATAATATTCGCAAGCAAAGTGCTGATAACGTGTTGTGTGACATATTAGCTCACATATATATGTATATAGATATAGAGAGAGGTATGAGAGACAATAATAAGGGAGGCTTTATTAATCATAATGTATGAATGAATCATCAAATAGAAGACCCCTAACCCTCTTTATATAGATAGAGGGATAGGGTTACAAGCCCACTTGGGCCCATAAAGTACAGGCCCAATAGTCCAATAATATCTTACAACAGTTTGATTATTTTCAAGTCTATTATGATGGCTGATTCTTTCTCTCGTCACTTTCACTTTTCTGTTCATGTCATAATTGTCATTTATGTTAGAAAAAAACATGAGGCGAGTTTCTAAAGTTTGAAATAAATTCTAGCCGCACTGAAGTTTTCTTCAAAGCCTTCATCAGATTAAAATTTTAACTGTTGATAAAAGGATTTTGACTTTAAAAAAAAAAAAAAAAAAGACCGAGGACCGGGCATTTTTTCTCATATCTACGTCTAGTATTGATAGTTTCTTCAAGATGGGATTGATAATGATCAAATAGAATTATATTAATCACTCTTTCTACTTTTACATTTTTCTCAAGTAAACACTATCCTATATTCCTATCTACCAAAAACATCAAACATGTCAATTATGCAGATACAGAACCCATAATCCACGTTACATTTTGTGCTATATGTACAGTAATCTGTAGCCCATTTATATTTTTAGAGCAATGATTATCAATAATCTAGTGGTTATTATACCCCCTAGGCAAATTGGGTCAGCCAAGTAGTAATGTTCGATCTCTTAATCCGATGAACACACTTGTAGTGGGATTTTGGACAGCTTTTAAGCATAGTTTTTTTTGTTAGATAATCTGTAAGTCCCGTTTTGGGCAAATCGTAGATGACTCGCTATGCATTAATCTTGAGATGGAGGAAATTCTCCTTCACACATTTACATACAAGAAGGAATTCTATTATACTAATTGCAACGAGAAAGTTTAGTTCGATCACATAATCTTTAATTTGAGACTGTCATTAGTGGGATTGATTATATATGTTCCTGATAGGAAGTTAGAACTTTGGTCAAATGTATAGTGGGAGAACTGAGAAGTTGATACCAAAAGGAATTGATGGAATTTTGAAACAGCTCCTCTTTTTCCTTCTTTTCTGATTCTTTACTTTTCTTTTTATAAGTGCCTTTGATAATGGGTATCTCTTAATATTCAAATGTGCATCAAGTAAAGTCCATCATCAGACTCGTTTTCTCTAGAGCAGTTTTGTTGAAATTTGAAGTAAATCCCAGCCTGGAATTTGCGCACTCAATTGTTGAATTTTTTTATTAGTATAAAAGAAGTAGATGGAGAGAAGAGATACAAATTGGGGGAAGTTAAGTTGTGACCATCCGGGGTCACGACACCTTTTTTTTTTACATACATATTAATTTGTTTTGTTCATATTAATGATTTTACACCCGTATATTTTTTTTAACTGATCATGCCCTCTGGCTTCGCCTTTGAAAATCGGCATCTACTCCCCGTTAATTCCCTCAGAGATTAATGTATATGTTTCCTTTTACATGGATGGTGGATTTCTTTGTCCGAGTCTCTTGACCTTCCCCATGCGTTATATAAGCTAAATTATTCTTTTCACATGAAATTTTGTGACACTTCATTGATGGACCTAAGCTAAGATCTCTCAAGTATTCTTGTATTCGGGGACGAAGTCAGTACCATAATTGGGGTACCCAATTTTAGAAGAATTAATGTTGGGTGAAATTATGAATCATTCAATTCATTATTTGTAATAAACTATAGTAAAAATTGAAATTATAAATTTTGAAGTTATGAAGGATGTTGTAGGGTGTAGGCTCTAATGATCTTCACTTAACTTAGGCTTGCTTGTACTTCTGTAACATATGTTTGAGTTGCTTAGAAAAATAGATTATTTTCAATTTACGACATCAAAACGATATAAAATTTAAGTTAATTGGATGAGCCCAATTGTTTCAATGCATCAATAAGAACTTAAGGAGAAAGAATATTTTTAAATTAATATTGAGGAAACAATTAAACTTAAATACAGAGATATTGGTTTCCATTTTGTATTGTCTTTCTCAGAAAAGTGATGGGTTTGTTTTTGTGGGGGGCTGCCCGAAAAAGGTGGATGGGTGTTAATGGGACAACAAAAAAGGAAAAAAGGAAAAAAGGACAAAAATAAATAAAAAATTCTAACACTGATTTAATTGTTAATTAGGACATGGACGATTTCCTTCCTATTTCCCCATGAAGAAAAGTTGGAAAATATCATTCACCCATGTTGGACCCCATTCTTGATTTTGGAATATTCATAATTTTTGAAATTTATTAACATGTATGTCTATAGACTATAATGATGTAAAAATATGAGTTATGCATGAGGAATGAGACATTTTTTAGTCTAATTGAAATGACGCATGAGCTTGACTAAATCTAACATAAAATTTCATTCATTCTTTGTCCCTCTTTCTCAATCAGACAAATAGTTAAAAATTCGCGATTGATCTAATCTTTTTAGTACGTTTCTTATTATCAAATCTCTGTCTTAACAACTCTAAATTAACAAGTACACTCGTGATTAATCCAGATCTTGATTGATCTATAAATCTATAATTACTAGTTCTAAACAAGTAAAATAACAAATAATTAGGATATATTTTTAATATTCAGAGTGACTGTAAAAAAGAAAATTCGCAACTTAAAATGTTTTTTTTTGTGGCAATTGAAAAGGAGAGTGAGAGAAGCAAGAGCAGGGTAATAAAATCGATCGTTTTGATATTTTCGACTAGCTGGTTCTTGCTATGGTTATATAGTTAGCCACTTTGGCATTTAGCAACTTTGACTAAGGATAAAACGAGCCCGATCGAGGACGTCTTTTGGCAAAACCTCAATGACTTTTAAATAATGTGGCCATATATAACTAGCTAGTTTAGCCAGGTTGAAGTGCTCTTAGTCCACAAAACAAAAATACCAGGGACCTTACTTTCGTGAGGTTAATGTTTTAACGATTCTAATCTCGAAATACAATTCGGGATTACAAGGTGGGTGCCATTTCCGAGATTCTGATTATATCCCTTGCGGGTTCAGCGTTAAAAATCGACTATCAAGTTGACTATTCTTCTAGTCTTTGTAAAATTTCAATATTAGGATTATATACCCGAAAATAATTTTGAGATTGATAACCAGTAAGGCCCCAAACTATAAAATGAGTGTATACGACTTAGTGATACACGTAATTATAACTATAAAAAAAAAACCAAATAGCGACGGATTAATGACGGTATTTTTTGTTACGAGCTTATTAGCGACGGTTTTTCTGACGGTTTTGTGACAGTTTAGTCAATTTGCGACAGATTTGTGACAGCTTTTTAAATTAGCGACAGTCTTGTGACAGTTTTTAACTCTCACTAAATCAAACATTATTTTGTAGTGGTTGTACATCCTTTTCTTTTACTTGTTCAAAAGAAGTACTCGTGCATAAATATAAAGGAGGTTGTCTGGTGGTTGGCTTTTTTAGGGTTATGTATTTATTTAGTTCTCTGATAGAAAATTAAATTGTTTCATGTGACCGAATTATTTGAGTTCTGGTCTTCTTTTATTTCTAAATTAACTTGCAAAGTTGGCAAAGGTCATTGTTTTCATGTTTGGAGTTGTAACCTGGCAAAACCTAAATTATTGAGAAGGAGCCGTAAGGCATATTAAGGAACCCTAATATAATTAAATTTGGTATGTATAAATACTAATTGTTACCACACAACTCATTATAAATCACAATCATATTTGAATAGAGAACTATATATCCAGTACTCAATCTCTAGATTAATGCCAAGCAGATATATAATTAAATGACAGACCAAACTTATGTTGACAGAATTAGTAGCTGAGTTGGCCATCTTGAAAAGGCTAATCAATCCACCACAACATTATTCACTAAACTAACCAAATCAGGAATTTGGTCAATTCCTCTTACTTCAAACCTAATTCTTTTATCGCCACATCAAGTTACTTAATCCACGATAACTTGAATTGAAAAATATAGATAAAGACAGATCCTATAATATCTGTATCATATATGCCCGTACCCTACATATATAATTTTGGCCTTAATTACTTGGCAGATATTGTGGGGACGGTACCCATTTATAAACTGTAAAAACTAATACGATAGGTTTTTTTTATTGAATATTCTAGCGGCCTAGTTATAACCTTTGTCAAAAGTGAAAAAGTAAAAAATTAAACTTAGTACAACCAGATAGCATATAGTTTATATGGGGTAATTCCCTAGTCACATTTTTTATATTTTATTTCCAAAAATTCACACATCAATACATCAATGTATACATCCCTAATAAGTCACATTTTTTTTTTAAATTCAACCAAGTTAAAAAAATATCATCAACAAACCTAGAAATTATCATTTCTCTCTCTAAAAATCTAAAAAAAAATACCTACAAAAAAATTAACAATATTTTTAAAATAACAAAAATTAGGAGAAATGCATAAAAATAAAAATAAACTTACTTTTTTCATACAAAAAAAATTCCACAAAAAAAAAGGAAAATGTTCAAAAAAAATCGAAAAAACCCAAAAAAAAACAAGAAATTTGAAAAAAAAATTCAAAATTTAAAATGTGCATACGGAAAAAACCTGAAAAATCGGAAAAAAAACTCAAAAAATTTGACAGAAAACAAAAAAAACACTCAAAAAAAAAAACACTCAAAATATAAAAAAAAATTAATATAATCACAAAAGTATATAATTGTGCATAAAATTGACTAAAATGCATAGTAAATTGCATAACGTTTGCTAAAAGTGGATAATGAATTGCATAATATAGTACATAAAAATTGCATAAAAAGCACATAAAAGTGTAAAAAAAATTGCATAAAAAGCAATTAAAAGTGTATAAAAAGTGCATACGGGTCGATAAAAGTGTGTACGAGTCGATAAAAGTTCATAATAAGTGCATAAATGTACATAAAAAGTGAATAAAAAGTGCATAACAAGTACATATATGCGCATAAAAGGTACATAAAAATGTATAAAATTGCATAAAAAGTACATAAAAATTGTATAAAAAGTGCATATCAGGTGCATAAATGTTAATTGAAAGTATATAAAAATGCATATATGTGCATAAAAAGTGCATAAAAATGTATAAGAAGTGCGTAAAAATTACACAAATATGCATGACAAGTGCATAAAGGTGCATAACAAGTGCATAAATATGCATAAAAATACATAGAAATTGTATAAACGTGCATAACAAGTCAATAAAAATGCATTAAAATGCATAACGTACAAGTGCATAAATGTGCATAACAAGTGCATAAAATTGTATAAATATGCATAAAACTGAATAACAAGTGCATAAAATGTATAAAAAATACATAAAAGTAAATAATAAGTGCATAAATGTGCATAAAAGTCAATCAAAGTGCATAAAAAGTGCATGCGGATCAATAAAAAGTGTATAAAAGAGCATACAGGTGCATAAAAAGTGCATACGAGTGCATAAAAAGTGCATATGATACATATAAAATGCATAAACGGTGCATGCGAGTCATAAAGAGTGCATAAAAAAGCATACTTGTCAATAAATATAAATAAAAAGTGCACGTGGGTCAATTATTTTTAAAGATACATGTGGATTTGAATCACCAGCCCATTGAACCATCGGATTCAAGCGCTCTTACCATTTTGAGCTTACCAATCTTATACTAACTGACTCGAGACCCTTAGGTTTTAGTACCACTTATAATTTTTATTAGCATGAAGTACTTTTTTAAAACATTTTAATTCGATATTGATACCACCAACTTAAATATATAAAATGGTCCAATTATATTTTGGTTCATAACCCATTATTCTTTCTCTCTCTAAAAATTCGCTCTCAAAACACATCAACAGCGTCTCCGGCGAATCTCCACCGCTGCGACGACTTTCTCGCCAGAGTTTGGCCGGAGAAGACAATAACCGCTATGTATTTTTCTCTCTTTCCCTATCTATCCAGTTATATATATACAAACATATATATATATATATATATATATATATAGGGGGAGGATCTATACACACATAAAAAAACACACTATGATTACATTTTAATCATAACCATTCATTTAGGTTTTTTTCAATGGTTAAAATATACCTAAAACAAAGAAACAATCACAACCCTTAAAAACTTATGTAATGAATGGCTATGATTAAAATGTAATCATAGTGTGTTTTTTTATGTGTCGATATATCCTTCCCCATATATATATATATATATATATATATATATATATATACACACACACACACACACATATAATTAATTATACATATATACATATGTATCGCCTTCTCCGACAAGATCCGGCAAGATCTCCGTTCGTCGGAAACGCGTTCGCTGTCCTCTCCATCCCTCTTTATCTCTATCTTTATATATATATATATATGACCGGCGAACCAGAGATCTCTGCGGATCACGGTCCACCGTCGTCGTGATCGCTAGACCACGTCTCTGCTTCTCCGGTCTCTTCTCCCCCTAGCCCCCGCCCATCCCAACGTCTGTCCTCTCGACGGTGGTGGACTAAATCCAGACGGTGGCTATGGATGTTGAATCAAATTGTATGGACTCATCGTTGTGGTGGTTGTATTTAAATTAGGTTGTCCGGTGGTTATATTAAGATTGCCTTCTCGATTACAAAAATAAAATAAAAAATTACCTTTTCTGGTTCTCTGGTTCGTTGGTTGCATCCAGAGACCAGACTTTTGTAAATTTAATAAATTAACAAAACTACATTAGATTGTCAAAAAAATTGTATTAGATTGTCAAATAAATTGTATTAGATTGTCAAAAACAAATCATTAGATTGTCAAAAAAAATTATATTAAATTACCAAAAAAAAGTTATTAGATTGTCAAAATTTTGTATTAGATTATCCAAAAAATTGTATTAAATTATCAAAAAAAATTGTATTAGATTGTCACAAAAATTGCATTATATTTTCTATTAGATTGTCAAAAATTTGTATTAGATTGTCTAGAATTTGCATTATATTTTTGAAAAAATTATATTAGATTGTCAAAAAAAATTGTATAAGATTGTCTATTAGATTGTCAAATAAATTATAATAGATTTTTAAATAAATTGTATTAGATTGTAAAAAAAATGTATTAGATTTTCAAAATTTTTATATTAGATTCTCACAAAAATTCATTAGATTGTCAAAATTTTGTATTAGATTGGTAAAAAAATTGTTTTTGATTTTTTAAGATTTTTTTGGATTTTTTAAGAATTTTAAATTTTTTTCCAAAATTTCTGGATTTTTTAATTTTTTCCGGAATTTTTATATCTTTTATTGTTCCGGAATTTTTATAAATTTTGCATTAGATTGCTAAAAAAATTAATTTTTTTTTTTTTGGATTTTTGTAAAAAAAAAAAAATCGGATTTTTTTTCCATACTTTTAGTTTTTTTCCATTTTTCTAATTTTTTCCAATTTTTTTGGATTTTTTTTTTTAGTTTGTTTTTTTTACATTTTTTTTTATCAATGCCGGAATATATCGGTTAACGTCGAAGAACGACGATCAATGTCGGAGAACGACGGTCAACACCGGAGACCGGTCAATCGTATTGGTCTTGGCCAAAGTTTTATTGGGACAAATGTATTGTGATTATGTATTAGATAGAGATACTAATTTGTAATAAATAGTTTGTAAATGATACTAACTCTTAAATATATAATTTAAAATGGTACCCATCACAAATTCATTCCACAAAATTGACACAAAAATACTTGTACTGGTACATAACAATGGTATTGATTTTGTAAAGACAACCGAATGCATATACTAAATAAACACAATAAATTAAAAACCAAAAGTAAAAAATTAAGTAAACCATCAGATCTCAAAATCTCCAATTAAAATTCATTCTCATTATCTTACACTGATATTAGCCGATTACACATATATACATACGTACTACAATTGCAGGTCTCAAAATCTCCAATTAAAATTCATTCTCATTATCTTACACTGATATTAGCCGACTACACATATATACATACGTACATACAAATATCAAAATCGACAATTGTTACCTTTTATCCTCCGATGACTCCTCCCTAGCCACGTCACTGTTTCGCCGCGACAATTGTTGTTTTCGTTAGACAAATAAAACAACTAGTACATATATATATATATATATATATATATATATATATATATATATATATATATATATATATATATACTAGTAAACGATACCCACGCGTTACATATGAGACGTTATAAATTGTGATGATTATATAAATATAGAGTAAAAAAAATATAGGATATAAGAAAAAATAATGATATAAATTGTGATTATGATACAAATATTTAGAGAAAACAAATATAAGATATAAGAAATTTTGTGTGGTTAAAGAAAGAGAAAAAGTGTAATTACTTTTTATTTTTTATAAAACTACTTAATATGTTAATTAATAAAAAAAGTATAGATGTATTTTTGAAAAAAAATGGTTAAATTGTGCAGACTCATTTGTCTTGAGTTGACTTATTATAATAGAATGATATATATATAAACGGAAAACAACAACACATGGTGGCTAATTCGTCGTCGTTTCTCCGACGAAATCCTCCACGTCAACCACTGCTTTTAATCATCACCTCCGGCTAGATTTACCACAGATGCCACCTTGCTCGCCGGAGGTTTGAATCCAAACACGTCTGATATGAGCAGGAAGAGAGATAGAGATATAGAGAGAGATAGAGAAAGAGAGATTAGATGTGAACATCGAGATGAGAGAGATCTTCATTGTTGATTGCAGGAGGAAACCCATTATACTGGTTATTTGATTTGTGTGGTTAAAATTAGCAGTAATGCTATAGAGCCAGACTGGTTCAACCATACTGAATACCAGACAGTCCTTTATGTAATTTTTAGAATTTTTTTGACACCCAACCAAAACAAAAATAAAACCCCAAATATAATATTTATGGAACCCTAGTTGAGACTACCCTAAATTTAAATATTAATTAAAAATATTTAAAATTTTAATGATTTTAATATATTTTATTTGACTATTCAACAAAATAAAATCTCAAATATAATATTTATGAATAGTTGAGACAACCATAAACTTAAATATTAATTAAAAATATTTAAAATTTTAATGATTTTAATATATTTTATTTGACGATTCAACAAAATAAAAACCTAAATATAATATTATAGAACCTTATTTGAGACTACCCTAAACTTAAATATTAATTAAAACTATTAAATATATGGCCGAATAGCATACTTTTAAATTTTGGGATGAAAATGAAATTTTAAATTTACATTAAGGACTAGTGTGTTGAGAGTCTGGTTGAATCTATCTGGTTCATTAGCATTATTCTAAAATTAGCGTGTGTTAAAAAAATAGAATTAAGAGCCTATTTATATTATCTAAAAGTGTGACTTTTGGGGAAAACTTGATCTTGTGTATAATTTTTTTTGGAATTAAGTTTAAAAAGTGTGACATTTTGGACATTTTTCCTAATTTATATATAGAAGATGGATAATTTGGAATATATTAAACATATAAATGCCAACTCAAAGATTATCTAATGATCTAATCAAACCATTTTTTTAGTAGATTTTGTTCTCTAATTAGTGCAGTAGTGTGCCTTCAGTGTCCGTTTTCTAGTGGTACCCAATGTATGTAGACAAGAAAGAACACTACCACATTATTTACATAAAGTTGTGCACAGAGTGGGTGTGATCGATAGAAACACAATCATAATGACCATGATAGGAAAGTTTGGTTTAAATTCCACAACCTTCAAGAGCCCCTATTAGTGGGTTGATTCTTCATTGCATCTTAATAATCTTTAGCACTTTATTAGGTATGTGGAAGAAGCTGATGCTTAATATTCCAGAGAAATGCAACTACAGTATATACTATTATTACTACCAATGATATTTTTTGACCGATTTATTGTACGAATATTACACTGAATATGACTTTACAAATGCTATCAAAACCGTCCACTACGAGGAAAGAAACTAGGTATTAAGAGTTGAGGGCTGCAACCTCTCATTTTGAAAAAAATTGATAAAAAATAGATTTTTTTCTATGTATTTTGATCAAAATATCTAAATTTTATTGTTTCAGAGTAAAATAACTTCATATAAGGTATAATTTTTTTTAATAGAAAATCAGCTCCACATTCCACAATTCTGATTCCGCCACTGTCCACTGTAACTCCAATTTATGCTCTATGAGGGGGAGTTCTAAAATGTAAGTATCATTCAACTAGTTAACTAATGCACATCACAAATTAGATGCCGGCAAGATTATTAAAAACTATTTAACACGGTTTAACAGCGACGACTCTTGTTCAATTTACAAATCTTTTTCTCGCTAGCTAACCTATTTTCTTTGTTGCCATTCGCCCTTCTGAACCTCTTAACATGATGGATTATAATTTATAACTAACTAGACATCGTATTGTGATTGTGTAACTATCAATGTATATTGTTTATAAATTGAGTTTCTTTTTAACAATAGTACTTTTTTTGGTCGATGAACTATCATTTACAAATATTAGTACATAATTAGGGCATCTCGTTCTTCACCATCTAAACTCACTGTTTGAAATCAATAAACACACTAAATCACACACACAAGAAAACACTTATCGACGACTTTGATTCGGCTCATGTTGGTTCGGTCGCTTCCGCTTTTACGGTTAACTCAACTTATCGGAGTATAGGTAGTAACAAACTCAATACAAAACCCTATTCAGGTCAAACAAATTAATGAACGTACCATCCTATATATTAGGGCTGAGTTCGGGTCGGTTTTTGGCAAAACCGAAATCGAACATAAATTTCGGTTCAGTTTTTTTCGGTTTTTGGTCTTTTCGGTTTATGAACCCAACCGGACCGAATCGGTTTGTCTCGGTCCGGTTTCGGGTTTTTCGGGTTTTTTTTTCCAGTTTTAATTAAAAAAATACATTTTTTTGTTGTTATATTTTGAAAACATGTCCATTTATAAATTTAGGTAGTACAATATTCACTACAAAATAATGTTTGATTTAATGAGAGTCAAAAGCTGTCACAAGCATGTCGCTAATTTTAAAAGCTGTCACAAATCTGTCATAAATTGACTAAACTGTCACAAATCCGTCACAAAAACCGTCGTTAATAAGCCCGTAACAAAAAATACCGTCACTAATCCCGTCGCTATTTGGATATTTTTTTTGTAGTGATTATGTTTATTTTGGTAATCTATTTATTGCGAATCTCCTAATTAAGATAAGTAAAAATGGTAAAAAAAATTTTTTTATTAATTTAGTATCTTTTATATCATTTTCAAATTATACGTCCCATAATTATTAGAAAAATGAGTAAAATGATAAAATATAACTTATTTATGAGTATTTTTTAGTCAACTTGTTTTATGACAAAGTTTAAATAAGGTGAAATAATTTAATAATGAAAAGTTAGTATCACAATTATTTAGATAGTTACAATTTATAATAAAAAAAATTCATATCGTATATATGCGTTCTGAAACTGTTATAACTTATAATTACGCAAACATTAGTTTCAAATGCTAATTGTGAAAAATGTTAATTACTATATTTTTTAGTTATTAAAAGTTGAGACAGTTACAAATTATGATTAAATTAAATGTTAATTAATTAAAATATACATAACAAAACATAATAATTGACTATGTCTAACTTAAATTTTCAGCACTCAATTGATTTTTTTCGGTTTTTTCATTCGGTTTGGAGTTTTTTCAGTTTTTCGATTTTTTCCGGTTTTTTTCGGTTTTAGGTTCTATCCGGTTCGATTTTCGGTTCGATCCAATTTTTTCGGGTTTTTGCCCAGCCATCATTCTATTATAATAAGTCAACACAGGTCAAATTAGTCTGTCCAATTGAGCAAAAAAATTTTCAAAAATATACATATACCTTTATATTAATTACAATAATATCATACTCATATAAAAATATAAAAAGTAAAAACTAATAAAATTATTTATCACTGTTTAACAAACAATTTGTTTTTTAAATCTTAAACTATATATATTTTTATTATCCACATATTTAATTATATTATAACTATACATATTTTTTATATTTTTATTGTGTTATGCGTTGCTCGTAAGACACGAGCAATTAGTGTTGGTATGTATGAACTCCCAAAGCATAAACAGTAGAGTTATTTATGACACCCATTGCTAACCGAAAAAAAGGAGACCGAAGACCATAAATAACAAATATTGACCAGAGCTAAATATAGTATAATAAATTGAACACCGTAAGTTACACGTCACAGTACATAATAGAGACCTACATATAACATAATAAATACAACCACACTTTTCCCCACTATTTTATAGCCTTTACGATTTTCCATACCAGCTTTTGGCTTTACTCAAAACCAACAATTTTGCAAAAACAAGTGATGATATGATGCTTTTGTCCCCATTGTTTTTTTCTCACTATATCTGTACACATTAATAACTTTATTACTATTTATTTATATGCTGAATATGGAATTTATACCTACCAAAGCCGTACGTTCTGGTGCGCACTGCACGTCCCCAAACAAACCTTTATAATATTCGCACTTCGCAGCCCACGAAGCATATATACTTTGATTAAAAGTAAACAAAAGATCAAAAGTAAATTAGGGGTTAATATATACTATAAAATATGGATTCAAATTTGTTCAACTTAGATATATATTCATAAAAAAAAATACTTTCTTTTCTTAAATCAACGTATTATTTTATTTCTAAAGTTTTTGTTCAAAAAAATCTGTAAATTTGAACTTTTTATATTTATTTTTTACTATTTATTAATATTACTATCTTGTAAATTGTCAAGCTAACAAATAAACATAAAAAAAATATATATAATATCAAATTTTACAGATTTTTTTGAATAAACACTTTATAAATAAAATAAAACGATTGCATTTAAGAAGAAAAAAATAGAGTTTTTTTTACAAATACATATGAAAAAAACGATAAACTTGACCTTACAAATTTAAGAAAATTTTCTCCTGATGGTAGGATACTGGGATATATAAATATATCTGACCCAAACCAGATTAGAAAAAAATATAAATATTTACGTTATCGTAACAATTTTCTTTTTTCAAGTTCCGTCATACAAGCGGCTGATTTGGTGTTTCTTTTAACCGAATAGAGAAAAAATGTATGGTTATTTTTTTATTTTTATTTTTAGCATATATACGTCGATAGAGTTCAATTTTCTATTAATCGAGATATTTATTGGCAATCACGGATTCAAACAACTTGCACTATAATGACATCTAAGTCAATTATATTGAAGGTGATCAAGGACTAAGTGATAAGAATTACTAAGAAAATGACTAACCAATTTCATCAATCTTTTGTGTGAAACTATGGAAAGCAAATTATTGTTGCAGACTAACCAGTAATGATGTGTAAACGGATGAAAAAGCATATTTATAAACCATTTACATATATGTCATGATCTGTACCATATAATCATATATATATATATATATATATTTTAAGAAATACATTTAAAACAAGTGAGTAATACTGTAATAAGATACACTATTGTTTATGAATAAGATACAATATTTAATGAAATAAGAGTGGACCCAAGATTTCCCCCACACACGCTTTAATTGTGAACTACCATAGTCTACGACTCTACATGGACTATCCGCCAAATCTTAAACATAAATGAACATCTCTGTTCAATTTTCCCAAAACCAACATATTCTTTTTTAATTAATAATCCTTTACTTAGGGACAGTGACAGGAACGGACCAGGGGTGGCTGGTGGCACCCCCTAGCCATTTTCAGTTATTTATTTATTTTATATGTATAATTTAATTTTTTTTAATATATATGTATTGATGGTCCTTCTAATTAAACAAAAAATTTGCTGGTGTAGTGGTGAAATTGTATTTAAGGTAGTGGAAATTTATGAGTTCAAATCATGTTACCTGATTTTTTCTAAAATTTAATTTTTTTTACCTTTAAATTACCAAATTTCGTAAATAATTATAACATTTTTTCAAACAATATTACTAAAAAATATTATTTTATTACCCAATACCCTTTGTTTTAACTTCACATTTATTTTATGCTTAGTTAAACAAAAAAAAAATTATTTATATATTACACCCTATTTATTTTATCTTTTATTCGACATATTTTTTACACCACGAGCTCACTAAAAAAATCATTCTGATTCCGTCTCTGCTTAACGATGATCGGATTCGTGTGCATCGCGAGTAATACTTAGATGGTAACACGGCCAAGGTATATCCACCGAATTACCCATAGTTGCCGGGGGAGGAAACATAAACGGAAAACAAAACGAGAAATGCAAGGGTATGTAGAACTTTGAGCGTGAACATGATATAATCATTTCTATTAAAGTTATATTTGGACTACTATTCTGATCAAAATAGCGAGCGCCAAGCTCTAAAAGGCTACTCGATCTTTTCTGGAAATTTAGTTGTGTAATTGTTGTAATTAGGCTTCATTACAGCAAAGGTCTTCAAACTTTGAACATATGATCATAACTAAAATACAAAGGATAAAACATAATCCGAAAACTCTATTAATCAACTCATATCTCACTATTCTGATTGCAACGAAAACCCTAAACTAAAAAAAAAAAAAAAAAACCTAGCTTTACACTATAACTTGCACGCTAGTTTTCTTAAGCATCTTGCAAACCGGACAAGTATGAACGGACGATCCACAAACTGTACACAAACACAAATGCCTACACGGCAACAACAACACACTCGACTCCGCCTCACCACAATGCCTACATTTCCCTACATCCTCTCTATCGTTACTCCCACAACACGACCCTGTATCAGCCACGTCATCACCAATCACCGCCACCTCATCGTTTTTAAATTGTTGGGCAGTCAACGCTTGTTCGAGGTTTGTCCGTAGAACGTGGGCTTGGGCCTCGTTTGATTGGGCCAAGTCTCGCCAGATCTGGGCCTCGAACGACAAGGACTTGAGCTTCTCTTGTAAAACCCAGTTTAGCTTCGCGATGTTCTGGATTTCGTCGTCTTTGGCTTTTATTCGCCTTGTTATGTCTTCTCCGATAGCGGCTATTAATCTTCTAGAGTATCGCTTCCGCTTCTCCTGGATCTCGATTCTTACCTTCTCGCTCTGTAAATTAACACACACAATGTCAGCAAACAAGAAATATCTGAAATAATAACAATAATAAGGATTAAGTAATCGAATAAAAACCAATGATTATTCTCAGTAGTGAGAAAGAGTCAAAATTGCCACATTAAATAAAATTCTTCAAATTTTATTTTATACTAGTAATTTGAAGGTTTCTTAACAAGACAAAAGATTATAAAAATGAAGGGGCTGGGATGTCACGATTAAATACAATACGACAATATGTCAATATCTATCCTCCTTTGAAATTAGAGGACAGAGAAGATGTTTTGTTGCAGAATTTGGCCACCTTACACAGAAAATACTAAATTTTAATTTATTCATAATAAATACAAGGAATCATATCCAATGGTTTTCAAAACTATTACCACGTGTACACGATAGAGTTAAAAACGAGAAATTTGCTCTAAAACTTTTCAGAATTCACTGTCCGGTCCCTTTGACAACAAACTTTTTTAGGTGATTTTAGATTTTAAAATCTGTGATTATTTATCTTTCAAAAATAAGAATTTTAGGCTAAAAATCTAAAAGTGGAAAATATGGATTTTTAATGGATTTGGACCAGCAAAATAATAGAATTGAGAAAATTATTGTTTAAAGAAACAAAACTAGGTCAGTAATGTTGTTTAAAGGTTAAAAAGAGATGGCATTGTATACACAATTTTTTTTACTTTTGGGTAAGCAAGCATGTAGTACATAAGTAGGAAAGCCAACCTAACCCAAATACAGAAAAACTAATAAAGCAATCCAAAGCAAACAATTTGCTCAAGACTAAGCCATAACAGGAACAAATTTCTAATTTTCGCATTACTCAAAGATAAAGATTGATGCAAATAAAAACATAAGACACCAAAAAAAGGATCTTGAAAGCACAAATACATAGACTAGTAACCATGACCTACACGTTGCGGGGTGAAAAAGAGACGTGTGAATGAAAACATAGAAGCAATTTATTTTCTTCCCATTTTTAGTATTTGAGTGGAACTAAGTTAAATGAGTTATATGGAAAAAACAATAAGGTGGTTTTTTTCAAAAAAAAACTGTGCCAATGTTAATTCTTGGCTTCGCTTATTATAATAAAATGATACGTACATGTTGAGCAATCAACCGGTCCATCTCAAACTGTTGTTGCTGTACTTGTGACGAAAAATCTTCCCCTAAAAACATAACGGAACCGCATCGATCACCACCGTTCATGTACGACACCATCGGATTATCAACCGTATCTCTCGACCTTTTTCTCGTATTAACTTGTTGAATATACGTTAATCCGCTCTCGGCGTTAGCATTAAAAGATTCTCCGTAAAACGGTAAAATGCTCTCCGTTGTTGTCGTACCCGACATGGGTGGGAAGACATAACCGGTGTTGTTGTAGTTGTTCACGTTCACGTACCGTGATTCAACAGCCATTGTTTGAGATTTATATATATGTATATATGTAAATGTTATAGTTGTATGTGAGAGGTAGGGTTGTGAATGAACTTGAGAAAATGTATGAGAAGTGGTGGTATTTATTTGGGGTAGAGAGAAAAAAGGAAAACGTACTTTTCGAACAGATAGTTTTTATTTTTAGTAATTTCATTAATGGAGTTCAGAGTTTTGACTTAACTTCTGCTTGGTCTCTTATTTTAAATTGGAACTTTAGTAGTTACTAAAATTTAGCAAATTTTCAGCGGACCGGGTCGTAACTAGAATAGTGGACCCAACAAATAGTATTTTTATGAACTATTTTATTTTGATTTGATGGTAGATTCCACAAAAGTTTCTCAATATTTTCTTAAGATTTTATTGGTCGGGACCATTATATTTTATTGGATCTGGTTCACCGAATATTTACTTGGTTACGAACCTGTATTTATAATTGGAATAATTTGTGAAATAGAATAGTGATTACTAGTTTTCAAATCGATATTGTAATCGAAATGATGAAATATGTACAAGAAAAAAAATTAAGTTCATAGTGAAACAATGTAACTTAAGGATGTTGTATTAAAGTTCCACCTTTGTCATTAATTTCTTTCCTAACTTGTTGTATTGAATGTAAGGTAACATTCAAATGCATCAACATTGTTTTTTGTAATCGGAAGATAGAGGAATATGAAATGAAGCATCCCAACAAATATAATGAATATTTATTAAGGAATAGCACTAAAAAGGTGATGTGTTTGCTCTGAGAATATTGCATTTGCTCAGTTTGACAAACATGGCGATATTGTAATCAAAATGTACTATACATGGTTCAGAAACGAAAATCACGTTGATCCCACAAGAAAATTCCATTGGGAAAATTCCTCTAGTTATGCATACATTCTATTGATAACAAGAATATGTGTCCTTCATAATAAGCAATATAGAATATAGGGTTTAAATGGAAGTTTTCTTGAAACTTTGCTTTTTAGTCTTTTGTCCATTTCTAAATTTTGGTTACGGAAAGGTACAAATCCGGCCAACACGTTATTTCAGCCGAATTTTGGGGACTTATCAACAATTTCGATGTAAAAAACTGTCTGTCTTCTCTCTATCTTTATTGGATTGGAATTTATTTATTTAAAGCTTTGTAACTTGACTCGTATGTTTAGTAGGAAAAAAAACTGAAAAAAGACAAGAATTATGTAATTTCCATAACTGATACGCATGGTAATGACACGTTACCACATGCTTACTGGCATCTCCACGTCTGGATACGGTTCCCCTTCTTTTTCTATCTTTTTAATTTTTGTAATCATCTTCTACAAATCTCTATGTAGATATATATGTACCATTTTATTATTTTTGAACAACTTCAACAATAACATAATAAGCGCACTCAATCTCTTTGGTTTATCATGTCCATCAACTCCATATAATATAGTAGTGCATAAATAGTAAAAGATCAAGATAGTTAATTAGTCAAAAAAAGAACCACCTTTTATTGCTACTTAACTTGAAATTACTTTATTTTTCTAAAAATGTAAAATCATGAGTCTAAAGTAAAGTAATTTGTTTGAATGAATCAAGATTATATTTATTTATTTCCATTTTTGTAAAATGAGTCAACAAAAAAGATAATAACAAATAATTAACTCGTAATTAAATTGAAATTACTTTCTTGATACTTAGTCAAAAGAAGAACCACCTTTTATTGCTACTTAAATTGAAATTACTTTATTTTCCTAAAATGTATAACCGCATAAAATCAAGAGTCTAAAGTAATTAGGAAATAGGTCAAAACAGAATTGAATGAATCAAGATTATATTTATTTATTTCCATATTTGTAAAACGAGTCAAAAAAAGAGAACAAATAATTAACTCCTATTTATTATACAGTACTTTTCTTGGTTTTCTGTGGTGATAGTGGGCCATAATAGCAAAAGGGACCCATAATATTGACAAATGTGAAATCAGAGAGGGTGATGGTGGTGGGGGACGTTTTAATTTTCAAGTCTAGGGTGTCGTGTTGTTTTCCCTCATAATCTGTTGTTACTTTGTCATCTTCTACCATTTTGGAGGCATCTATTTACTTAATTTTTTAATCACTCCCTTCCGTATTCTTGTTGTTGTATCAAATTATTTATAATTTTAATTGATAAATAATTTATAAATAATTTGTTCAAAACGAATTTTTTAAAAGTTAAACAGATAGTTTAAATGTTAAACTATATAAACAAATTTTAAAAATTTATATTTAAATAATTTAAAATTAATATATTTACAGGTCAAATTACACTTAAATAAATAAAACACTAATATTTTGGGACGGTCCAACAGTATTAAATTATAATTGTAGAGTATTAATTTACACCTACTCCTACTGGAGCACATTGGTAACGTTACCCTAGGTGATTCCAAGGCCTTTGCTGATGACGCTGCCACGTTATTTGTCCATTATATGTTTATGGTTATTTCTTCTTTTTTTGGTTTATGATTGTATTTAGGGAGAATGACTTGGTCAAAACATAGCTATCATAACTTATAATTACTAATTAGTGTAACACTACAGCTGTACCTGAACCACGTTTATGATATGCATCCCAATCAATTATGACTTCATTATATTTACCAACAAGTCGTAAACAATTACTTAAAAATCATATACTTCAAAACTTATCAACTCCTATTTTTAACCTTTTACCTTTTATATGAATAATAGACGAATATGGATGTTTTTTATATGGTGTCTGTGGTCCAAAAAAACGTACCGAAAAAAGTGGAAGTAGTTGGAGCTTTGAAGAAAAGTAAGAAATTGTCACGTAAATTGCTCCAGTATACATGTGGTGTACAAGTTTGACCAAGAAATTTTGAAGACAGATTGAAAACTTATATACTAAGAAAGTATATCACATAAACATGATGGATTCATATAAGGTTTATATCTAGAAATTGAAGGATCAAAGTGATAAGGTGAGTTGTGTCACTAAAATTAAGAAATTTCAACTTTGTATTTTGATACGTGTCAACAGAAATATATGCAACTAATCTTTAATCACTTTGTTACGTCCGTACAGAGGTAACCTTTGATCACCAACCGGCGACCAGACTATTAGTCTATTACATTGTTTAATTGGTGTATAACTATATGCATGTTTATTACACTATAAAAAAATACCCAAATAGACGAAATTAGTGATAATATTTTTTCTTATGAGCTTATTAACGACGGTTTTTGTGACGACTTTGTGACAACTTTTTAAATTTGTGACAGACTTGTGACAATTTTTAACTTTAATTAAATCAAATATTATTTTATAGTATTGTGCCAGAGGCATCACTGATTACCATTAAAAAAAATTTGCACTTATAGTATACTTTCCATTCTCCCATTCCTAGTTGAGTTTATTCTGGAAGGTGTGGGAGGAAGTGCACATGCAAATATCGAAAAAATGGTCCAAATAAAATATGCTAGATCATTATGCATAAAGATGGTAGGTTGCTTAAGTAACGCATCATCATGGAATCCATTCAAGTGTTAAAAAAACAAAAAAAAACACATCACCATCTAAGATCTGATTTGGTGGATATAGAAAGGAACCGATAAAATACATTTTAGCCTATTCATCATGCATCATCACATGCAATGCATTCAAAGCTCCAACAGATTTGTTGCATATAATTGGAGTTTTCTCTCATTAACATTTGGACCCATATGAAACAATATTTTTATCCTACTAAATCGATTTTGTCATAAGTGCCGATTAGTTGAAATTAATATATATCTTTATTTGTGCATGCTCCTCAGTCGTCACCATATCATGCCTTAAACTTATTGTTAGTTTTGTAAGGTCTTTGAAGAACCCACCATAACAGGCTGTGGAGAACAGCATCATATGCTTGGATTTTGATATATCATGCTATATATATAGTTGTATGCATTAATAGTTTTTGATTCCCCATACTATTTTTCTTCTTATATATATATATATAACAGTATTCAGTAGTGGCAAGCATTTGTTGCTCTCAATATGCCCCTCTTTTTGTTGTCATTGAGCTTTGGAATGGTCACCCATCCTCGTCACTTCATTTTTCTTTATTTTGAGGAATAAGGAGTTACCCATTTTCCAATATACTCGATTAAAGATTTGGCAGTATATTTTATCTGATATTAGAAAAGAAATTTCATCTTACAGGCTCGTTCCTAAATGAATATTTTAGTATGAATTAAAGAACTAGTTATAGAGTTCGAAGTTCGAAAATGCCATCATGTACTTGAGGAATATTAGGGTCAAACTATATAGATCACATTTAGGTAAGGTATAAATTTAAATAATTAAATCGAGGTACGATGAGTGGTTGCGATTGCCTTAGCATAGAAGTTAAATTTCCTAGCTAGTGGATACTTCTGTTTCATTGTGGTCAAATATATATTGTTTTGCTTTATAGTTTTCCTTTCATAAAGGAGTGCCATTTTGTTAATCCGTGTGAGTAAAAGTTTTTATACTTATTCTGCATAGTTTTTCTTTTCCATACACACACTTATATATGCTGACACTTTGTCGAATATACAGCTTTAATTGCTTGATAGTTTTTTCTTTCATAAGTTATGTACCCGCTATGGTACGCAACTTTTGAGGAGACAAGTGGCGGGCCTAATTTTATTCCTAGGCTCGGCATATATATTTTATTCGCTAAACACCCATCGGGTCCTACTAAAGCAATTGACCAGATAATATAGCAGTAATCAATAAAACAGTTTAATATCATTTACCGTCCGAGGCTGCACCGCTCCGACACCTAACCTGTACCAAACTTACAAAGGAGAAGTGCAATAACAGAGATAATATAAGAACGTATATATTATGCATGTCGGTACAGGGGGTTGGTGTTTTTTTATCAGAAAGATGGGTCCGTCGGAACGTAGGAGGAAGCCGTGTATGGTGTTGGTACGGCGGCCCGTTCCGATGATTCCCGAGTTCCTGTCTGTTTGGGTATATTTATCGGATTGTTATTATAGTTCGATTGGACCTTTTTCGTTAACAGGCACGGTTCGGCACATGTCGGGACACAATAATATATGTATTACCTTTTAGCAATGGAAGTCAGAGACACTGAAATGGGTTTACTAAGATAGTAAGCTAGTGACCATATGTAATCAGTGAGCTGGTCAACGTTGACTGAGTAAATAAACCTCTAAGCCAAGTATATGGCAGTGAACATGAGGTGTGCTTTGTTGTACTATCCGTTCCTGTACAGTTAGTACGTATGTATGTAATCATACGTGTAAGGATAAATGTAGAGAAAGAGGGAGTAACCATGACTATAGTTGCCTGTATATGGACCCACAGTGGAGCCGGTTGGTAACAGGCGCTCACAAGGCACCGCGAAAGATGAGGCGGCTGTTTCGGCCCCAACTCTGGTGAGATCTCGTCACCTGTCCTTGATGGTGTATATATCGTCTATATATATGTGTTCGTATGTATATATCTCAGCCTCTATCTCTATCTCTATCTCTATATCTCTATATATATTTCATATATGTTTATATCTATTGCCCTCTCTCTGACCAGAAAAAGAGGAGGGAGAGAAGAGTCCCAAAAAAGCCCCTTGATCCCTCTGAAAAGATTAATATTTATAGGGTTAAAATAGGTTTTACTATTCACTTGGACTTTTCTTAATCGGGCTGAAATGGTTAACGGTTTTTATAAATGCAGTACAGTTTTGTATAAAATAAATACCGTTAGACAGTTCTAATAAATAGAGAAGGAATATAAATAACATCATTATACAAAAAATAACTTGCAAGTTCTATTATTAGAATTGGAGTAACAAAATCCCAATTCAGGAAATCTTGCACGTTCCATCCTATCAAGTGGAACATATATAATTAAGCTTACATTATTAACAACTTTTGTTTGAAAAATAATTTCTTCTTAACATACTAAACCAAAATGCACATGGGTGTAGTTTCCGAATAATAATTACGCATAAAAAAATGGTTAGCCGTACAACATCGGGTCACAGATCACAATGCATTAAAATGACACTCTCACCCCCACATTTTCCCGGGGACCATCTTTAGATTGTCTATATGAGCATGGTATACCATATGATGTCAGTTTCAACACATCATCACTAATTAATTAAATTGGTTAAATGCTAATGATGAATATGCTTCCACGTAATTAATATTTATATATTCTCCAACTGTGATGGACCTTAAAAAAATAAAAATAAAATTGCTTGATTTTTAGTGTATAGATCAATAATAATTTTCCGTTGAGCCTATTAAATTTTCTTTCCTAAGGTTCACTCTGCATAGAATCAACTCTAGCAGACTGGCGTCAGTTGTATTCCAATCGATCATCTTCGATCTCTAATTATATATATTAATATTTGAATATGAGTTTGAGGTTTAGAATATCATCTATGTATTAGATGATCTGCTCATTGACAAATACTTGTATATATATCGTATCTATATATAAGTTATTATATAAGATATTTGATATAATCACATTCTTTATTTCCAGATAAAATATAATCACATTTGATCATACCAAAATGATCGTATACAAATCTATACATGCGCGTTCTTATAGCCCATTGAATCTGTAGGAAAACCAGAAATACTATTGCCCATCCTGGCAGAAGATAATGCTACATATGAAAGGTCTTGACAGGCGGAAACTTCCATGCATCTGTCTACAAGGGTCGTCCTCAACGATACCCACCATGTCACGAGGCTGGCACTTCGTTCCCTCATATGTTGGGAGGTCTTTATTGAGATGGTAGTTCATTTGCTTGATAGAACATATATGATTTTTACCAATCATATATTTCTAATGGTTTTACTTGATATAAACTCAGTTCTCTCTTTCGTGTTTAAGTTGATATTTTTCATCATATTTATCACTTAAATCTTTGGACACATATCATGTATTTAGGCCGATCACGTTTGACCAAATCTTATGCTAGGCCCCCCTTGGAAGCCGGCTACTTGCCGTACTTGGGGGCAAGCAGCTGTTCTTTCGAAGGTGCATTGAATTGTCAATTGTAACTAGCTTAGGCTATATAGTAGGCTACTTTACTATGGTTAAATTTTTTGTATATGTCAAGAAATAAGTGACTCTGAAAACTAACCTACACCAACAGCTCAAATTGGGATTTCGTAGTTTAAATCCCATGAACCATTCATTTATCGGGAAAATGCATTCCCATAATTAAGAAGAGGTGTGCCACAATCTTATATTGTAGGCCTTAAGCCCGGTTCCTCCCATGCGGCCATGCGTCTTCCCCGCCGAAAACTTTATCGCGAAAGGAAGCTACATATCCACTAATCTGAATGGATACGGCCATGAACATGTCTTTGGATTGAACTATAGTAATCGGTTTTGATAGTAATTTATTATGCGATCACAAGTTTACAATAGCAATCGCATTATTTTACAGCAGTGGGCCCACTGCAATGCTAATTTATATAATAATAAGCCTCATGCATATTGATAGTTTTCAAAAGAAATATGTGATTCAAGTTCAACTACCTAGAGTAGGAAAAGGTCATGTATGGTGATATTTCCTTGTTACAAGTTTATAGTCCATCATATAGCTATAAAAGGAACAAGTTAGGCATGCTATACCTTTGAACACTTGGCGCAAAATTTAGAGAACTTTGGTTGGCATACCAAATAATATTTGTATAATAATTTATACTATATGCATATACAATTTCAATCAATTCAAATACATATTTTTGTAATTTAGAAATGTATGTATGTAGTTCTCAGGTGGGTTCAATATTTGATAGAATTCTATGGGCATCTTTATAGCGGTAGAGGTGAGATAGCCGTGTGAATTCGAAATTCAAAAATCTTTTTCAATGTAAACCGGTTACTTCTAGTTTAACTTGTTACTTTGGTTGTATAGGTTGATCGAGTTGACATCTTCTAAAACGAATATCATCATATTTGAATATTGATTTGAACGTTGAAAATGCTTAGTAATCATGTATTGATTGAGTAGAATATCCCTCAAAGGTCACAGAATCATTTAGAATCACTTTTGAATTGTATCTATAGCTTCAAATATTGAACCGGGACTAATTTGCGCTTTTCATAAATCTTCAGTTGTAACTGTTTATGTTATTTAATCAGTAGGAACACTTTGTTGGTTTTGTTACTATTTCGAATACAATAATTGAAAGACAATAATGTAAAAGACAAATGACTGAATGAAAATAACAATTTTATTTCTCACAATTGAAATATAAATTACAATTCCTGACTCGTACAGAATTTAAATTACGCTAATTAAAAATCCAGACAGATTAATATAAATTATTAAATGCCGGACTGATTTTAACGAATAAACAAACTGCCGGACTGTTTTTGTAATAAAACAAACTCCCGGACTGGTTTTAACAAAAAACAAACTGTCGGACTGTTTTTGTAATAAAACAAACTGTCGGACTGGTTTTAACAAAAACAAACTGCCGGACTGATTTTGTAATAAAATAAACTGCCGGACTGGTTTTGTAAATACTGGAAATTACAGAACTGAAAATAAATTACAGAATAGAAAGACTGAAAGTAAACAGTACTGAAAATGTAAATACAGAAAAGAAACAGTACAGAAAAGTAAATGGACAGAATGTAAATGACTGAAAAATAAATAACGAAAATATAAAAGAAGAGACAACTGCTGAGCAGTTTCCCTTAAACAATATTTCCCGAACCACCTTTAAAGGTTTCTGGTTTCGGAAATTTGTTTCCAAGGTACAACTTCTATATCAGAGTGGCTCGTATGGAAACCGGCACCGAACCACATGTCGAGCTGTTGGTGGTGCGGTTCTCTCTCTCCATATGATGCTTATGCTATGTTGTGTGTATTCTGGTGTGTTGAAATGAGAGGGGGAGAGCTGCCTTTTATAGCCTCTAATGAAACCGCAACCATAAATGTTGGTCTTTAATTCTGGGAGTTACACCTCCAGAATCCGCTCAATCAATTCTGAAACCGCAGCATTTAATCTCATTCATTGCTGGCGTTTCTGTTGCTGGAAACTCTAGGGACTGCTTTTGTATTTTATACAAAACTCCCTATTCGGGTTTGGATCCAAGACCCCAGACCCCAGACATTCCCCAAATCCCAAATCACAAGCCCAAGCCCAAGCCCGCGACCCGAGACACGAGACACGAGCAAGCGTGCGTGTCCCGTTACTTTCCTTTTAACATGTTATAATCTGTTCTCTGCCAACTTCTTCTATTTTACGAACTTGATACTTGCTTAGTTTTTTCTCGTACATTTCTTTTCCCTCTTTCGTACTTATTTATATAAAATATCATTGTAAATATTAGTACGACGAACAAGATTTCATTTAAATTTACTTTTCTTTGTTATTTCTCAAATCATTCATCATTATACAAATTGTTTCATCAAAACAAAATAAAAAACAATCATCGGTGACCCACAGGTTTTAGATTTGATTGATCTAAAATTAGATTTTCAACTTCTAAAATTAATGTTGATAAATATGAATAAATATAAAATCGGAAAAGATGGGTTTTTAAGTCTGATCTTTCTGGAGAGAGATAAAGATAGACAACAAAATTGGTGGAATGTATTAACACTATGGATGAATGCGAGTAAGTCATATAAGACACTTCCGCACCAGATGAAAAGTGATAATATTTTATTTATACATAAAACTTGTAATCTTATTCTATACTAGTAATCGTGCCCCACGCTTTGCGTGTGACGTGTAATGCGATAAAATTTAAAAAATAAGTGTAGTTATGATACAAATATTTGGAGAATAAAAAAAAGATAAAGAGTATAAGATGAAAAGACTCAAAAGAATTTTGAGAGCTTAAATAGGGATAAAAAGTGTTATTAGTTATTACTTTTTCTCTATTTTTTTATGAGAATATAGTATTGTGGTAATTAATAAAAAAGTGTAAGAGTATTTTTGAAAAAAAATGGTAAAATTTGACAGACTCAAAAAATCTTAGATTGACTTATTATAATAGTATAGACAAGGGGAGTTTGGATAAGGTCAGATATAAGGTAATTACAAGCTAATTTATGTCAGATGTATTTGTTTTTCTATACGGGAAAATGTTAATGGAGTTGCTTTGAGAATAGACCAAGTCGTACACTTATATAGAGACCAAACGAGAGTTATTGATACAAATACATCAAATTGACCTAAAGACGATCGCTAAGTCGCTACACAAGTGTGTCTCATTTAGTCTCTCGGTCCGTTCTTATATCATACTCCTTCCATCCATGAATGTATGTCACGTACAAAAATATGTGTAAATTTTATTTGATACTTTTTTATATTTAAATTGGCGAAATAAAAATTTTAAAAAAATTATCATATATCTCCAATCATGAACTATAGATATGATTAAAGTTTTAAGAAAAACCATTTCAATAATCTAAATTGCCGAAATTAAACAGGGATTTCGAGAGTTTAATGTTTACGCAGTAAATATTTTAATAATTCTCTGTGTCATCCACGTGTAAGTATCCTCGTCTGACGTGGTAACAACTTCGTCTTATGTGTCATCCACGTGTAACTAAACTCGTCTGATATGGCAACAACTTGGTCATATGTGACATTTAAGTGTAAGTAACCTACTCTGAAAATACATATACTATTCTCACACGAATGACCACACTCATAGAGATCGAAACGTAATTATAACAAACTCATACGTAATTATAACAAACTCATTAAAGTTTGGTGTAAATTTATTTTGATAATTGCCATATAAGATTGATGACGTGGTCAGTTTAGTAATAAGTATACCAATAATGTAGGTATCATTACCCGTCTCAGACCGATCAAAACTTTTAATTTAGTATTTACAAAATGAAACAACAACTGCTTTATAATGTTAAATTGAGACAGAGAGACTGATGTTTTATATTTCCAAATAAAAGACTAATTAAGTTGATGCCATTTAACTCGTTTAAAGTCTTATGTGGCATCCACGTGTAAGTAAATTGGTCCTACGTGGCAGTAATTTAGTATGACGTGGCAGTAATTTAGTATGACGTGGCAGTAACTTGGTGTGACGTGCCAGTGAATTGGTCCTACGTGGAGGATAAGCAAAAATAGACAAAAACTTTGAGCCTAAAAACCTAAGATAACGAGATACAAACAAAAACCCTTCTCCATTTATTTATGGGGTAAAATGCAAATAACCCCCTGAAACTATGCGGTAATTTACCCAGTAACTATTAATTTGTTCAATTAAACCCTATTAACTATCAAAATTTTACAATTAACCCTCAAATTCATCTTCAAAATGGCACAACTATTTATTCATTTATCCGTTTTACAAAATCACTTGTTTGATATATATAGTTTATCATTTCACCCGAGTTATTTATCAAAAAAAATAAAAAAAAATCACACGAGTTAAGATTACAATTATCGTAATATAGTCATCAAAATAGGCTTTACTAAAAAATTATTATTTTAGTTAAAAAAAACTATTTGTTGTGTATTTTCATAAAAAAAAATACTTTACATGGATGAATATCAATTAAATGATTAAATTTGATGAAAAACCAACCAAAATGGATTATCAAGCATAAATTTATATCATTTAAAAAATGGCATCGGGAGGTATTTACAAAAGTTTGATAGTTTTTGAAAATTATTTGCAAATGACCCATAGTTTCAGGAGGTTATTTGCAATTTACCCATTTATTTATCCTCAAAACCTCTATTTCTCTATAGTATATATATACAATACATATATTATTTATATATATTTAAATATAATAATTAATAATAGTCTTGTTATGGAAACAGTGGCGTCTCTGAACCTGGGAACAGCTCCGGCGAGGTTTGGAATAAGCAGGTGCAGTTTCGTAATTTCGTCATCGTCTCTCCGTCGCCATTATAAAGTTAGGGCCGCAGTCGCCATCGAGCAACAAACGGTGCAGACTAAGGTCGCCACCGTCCGAATCGGTACCCGTGGAAGGTCATTATCTCTCTCTCTCTCTCTCTCTATATATATATATATATGTATGTATTGTATATATCGCACGTGTGTGATTGACTTAGATTATTGAATGTTAGACTTGTTAGTGTAGTTGTGTTATTCCATTTATAAAGGATTAGGGTTTAAGTTGACTTAAATTTGGATCTTTTTTTTCCGTTCGATTTGTTCAATGGTTGGGCCGAACTCGATGAAATGGAAATGGTTGGGCTGAGCTTCTTTGTAAGAAAATGTATAGGCGTGTCAAATATTGTACTGTGTGTGGCATTTTGACTACCACGAAGTTCCACTATGTGCAAGTTTGACTTACGAAAATCTCGTATCTGAATTAGTGAAGTAGAAATTTTCAAAATTTAATCATAGAGTGTAAACAGTAAACTTTATAATTGGCTTTTTTTGAAAAGTCTTCGCCTTGCTCGGCCTAGGCGCCAGATCTAATAACAGGAGGCGCTTTGATATGGGTTAAACGTGAACAAACCGGTCAAAGTAAGTGAATTTTCAATCGTTTCATGTGTTTCTATTGGGGGTAGATTTTTGCATATATATGTTTTTATTGGTAACAGTACCCATATGGAGATTAGTGAACTGTTTGGTGGGAGCTGATTTTCTAGCAATAAGCTTCCCTTGTCTGTTTCAAAAGGATTAGGCTTTAAGTTGGCTTAGAACCTTAGACTGAAATCTTAGTTTCCCCCTCATTTTGTTCAGTGGTTGGACCTTGAAGAAATAGAAATGTTGAGTTTGTTTGTAAGAACATTTATAGGCGTGTGAAATAATGTGTGTATAGCCTTGTACAAAACATTTGTGCAATTCTGCAACTAACCTGACTGAAGTGAGTATGACCAGAAAAATATTTCCTTGTGCTTCAAACTTGAGCTTCTCAGGAAGATATAAAAGATCCCAACTTTAAGCTGCCCAACAAAAGATTTTGCAATTTATAAGTACAAAAGAAAAAAACCGAGCTTAAAACCTGCAAGCAAAGAAGCCGCATATTATTCTTATCCTGTAGTATATTTTCTTTTAGCATCACTTCAAATGAGTTTCTTACACAGGATCGTTAATTTTATGAGTTAATCTAAGTCACTGCTCTAGTGCTCTTATAGCTTATATCAATCTGGAAATGCAATACTAGTAGTTCATAAGAAAGTTTAACCAGCTAAATAATGACTACTCACTCCGTTGGACAATCTTGGGGCCTTATTCCCTTTTGGAATTTCCCACTCCATTATTCCTCTAATTCGCTTTTCCAACTAGCAAAAGAAACATAAAAGGAACATAACTGGAAATATAACAAAAGAACACTTGGGCGCATTTGTTTCCCTAAAAGTTAGCTTTGGTACAACCCCAAAATTATGGATTACGGACTAGCCTTTTCAGTTATAAGCTGCACTCAGGCAAGTCATGTTGTATCAGACGAGATTTAACATGGTTTGCATGTTTTTTTAATGAACTAGAGGATACTTGCTAGTCAATTTGTGTTTTTCCCCACAATTTTGTCATCTGTTTACAGTGTAATGAAGTATTAGATTTTGAGGTCTTGGGGAGTTAAGCTCTTCTTCAGTGTTATCCCTTTAGCCCTATGTACTTAAGCATTTTGTTAGTAAGCAAAGGTTACAATAAAGAAAGACCTTTTTCGGCGCATGGCTATGTTTCGTGGAACTGTATGGGTAGTTATGAAATAAAGATGCATAAAGATATAAACTTCTGAAGTTCACAGTTGTTCATCCACTATCTAAGTGAAATTACCATAAAACTATGGTCTATATAGAATTATCCGAGTTTGAGGTCTTTTTTTTTCTTGGAAAAGGTAGAATAATAGTTTATTTGTTGAGAGATATGGTAAAAAAAAAAACCACAGTTTTGTTAAAATTGACTAGTCATCACTTACCTTGCTTGTGTGCAAACCCACTACAATCAATTTTTGAACAATGGCATGTTAGGGAATTATAATTGACCATTTCTGTAAGGAACCTCTATTACTTTTTAGTTTTTGCACATGCTTTATTTTGTCTTAATACTTCAAATGTATATCTGTTTATTTTTGTTTATGACAGTCCACTAGCGCTGGCACAAGCTCATGAGACTCGTGACAAACTCATGTCGATACATCCAGAGTTGGCTGAAGAAGGTGCCATTCAAATTGTAATAATCAAAACAACAGGTGACAAAATACTAAGTCAACCACTAGCAGATATAGGTGGTAAAGGCTTGTTCACGAAAGAAATAGATGAAGCTCTGTTAAACAGTGATATCGACATTGCTGTCCACTCTATGAAAGATGTCCCGACATATATACCTGATATGACAATTTTGCCCTGCAACCTACGACGAGAAGATGTTAGGGATGCTTTTATTTCCTTGGGCGCGGCTTCACTGTCAGATCTTCCAGCTGGCAGTACTATAGGAACTGCCTCTCTCCGAAGGAAATCACAAATCCTTCATCGTTATCCTTCACTAAATGTGAGTTTTTCTTGTCTTGTTTTTACATTCTAATTGTATGTCGCTAGGATATCTGTCATAAATGATTAAAAGGGTGTGAAAAAAGATGCTTTCATTCTCTCCAGGCCTTGCTTTTTCGGTTTAGTAATGCTGTATATCCCGACCGAAAACCAGATCGGGAGCCAGAGTGTGAGTGCAGGCCATGACCCTGCATTTACAAACAGTGGACCCATATTATACTAACACTCCCTATCTGGTTTTCGATCTAGGTATATAGCATTGCTCTTCTGTGTATGCTTCTTTAATATTGTCAACCCTCAAGCAATTGAAACTTTTGCAGAAGTCAGTTAACTTCACCTTTCCTTGAACAAAATTGGATATTGTTTTGGTGGGATACTTTCATTTAGACCATTTGACATTTGCTGGTAAGATCTTCTCTAACCGCTGAGTGAAAAATGTTTGTTCGAGTCCTTTAGTTCGCTTATATTTTCTATTTTATTTTTGGGAAAGTCAGAAATATATTAAACCAAACAGGCCCTATCTGGAACAACAAAAAATCAGACCCACTTAAGAAAACTGAGCTACCACCTCTACAATACAGTTTTCTAGCAAAAAATGCAAAGCCAGGATTGAAAACTTGGCCCTCTTTTAGTTTTGAAAACTTTTTTACAGAACTGTGTCCTCTTTTAGTGTTGAAAACTTGTTTTGTTTTAGATTTTTGTTTCTAAGTTCTCAAATCGTTTTTAGGTGATTTATTTGTTCTTTTGTGATTGTTTGATTCCATCTACCAGGTGCTGGAGAACTTTCGTGGTAATGTTCAGACAAGGTTGAAAAAGCTAAACGAAGGAGTAGTTCAGGCTACATTACTGGCATTAGCTGGACTTAGACGTCTGAGTATGACTGAAAATGTGTCTTCTATCCTTTCAATAGATGACATGCTTCCAGCTGTTGCTCAAGGGGCAATTGGAATTGCTTGTCGCAGTGATAATGATAAAATGGTATATGCTGTTGCTCATTCTAGTTCATATAACCAAGTAATTTGTCTTTACTTGTCGTGCGGACTGTTTTCAGGCACGATGTGCAGTAAATAGTGCTTTAGTAGTTATTTTGTTGGTCAATTGAATACCAGATGTTTCTCCTTGTCATGAACTAGTAATCTAGTATTTATAATTTCTTAGTGTTTCTCCTAGCCTTTTCATGTGATAAGAGTTTCTACAAGGCAGAGAAGCCAGTAAGAACCGGCTGGAGTGTCCAATCTGCCAAGCATCAGATTTGGGCCTCCAGTTGGGGAAGGGCCCACTTTTATCACATAGGTGTATTATATGTATAGTTATATAACCATATGTTTTGTTGATTCGGTTTTGGCAAGGAGGGTAGGTCGGTCAAAAGTGGGGTAGGCTACTTAGTCGTCTTGTCCTTTCTCGGATGGCAGATGAGCCGGCACCTGGGATGATGTATAAACCCTGCTGTAAATATTTAGAGATCAAAATATAAACACCAACTCTGTTTACCTACTCCCAGCAAACCATATTAAGGGCCTAATCTATTTTCGTTGCTAATTAAGGGTACAATATTTGTATTTGTTATTTTGATTCACAAATCTTAGAATCAGTATAGTATTTACACAAAGTAGGGTTTCTTCTGTTTAAATTTTAACCAGTGGGGATCTACGTGTATGATTAATAGCATCAGGTTCGATTTATTGCCTACTTAATTTTTGGTAGGTGATCAGAAAAACAAAAGTGTTTTTGGAGTATTACAGAAGTCTATTATTTTGATAGAGTATCATTATTATCTCGAAGGATGCTATATTTCAGAATATTTTGGGATTTTGTTCTCATTCCTTGTTTAAACTTGTTTTGTCATAACTTTTGGTATGACAACAAAATTAATTATATGGGTATTAGTAGGATTATATATAAATTAATAAAAGCACACTAAAAAATAGAAAATCTCAAATTCCGGTACTGCTTAGGGTCTATTTTTCAAACTTGAAACCATTAGTGATTAGATGGGGGTATGAAAGATAGCCATTGACATTCTAAAGGTCTATGCTTTTTTACAAGATAGAAGATGGTCTTATCTTTCATCGCTATTAGTTTTGTTTTGTGAACCAAATATGTTTGTCCTTGAATGTAAGCATCAAGTAAGCTGTAGATTCAGCTAGTCAGGTTCAATAGCCTGCGTGATGCAACCTCTCTTGCTTATCTTCTCATAAATATTTGTCTGTATTGTTATAATGTTTGCAGGCAATGTACTTGGCATCATTGAACCATGAGGAGACAAGATTAGCAGTGGCATGCGAGAGGGCTTTTTTGTTGACATTGGATGGTTCTTGTCGCACTCCAATAGCCGGATATGCTCGTAGGGATGAAAATGGGAATTGTATTTTCAAAGGTTTAGTAGCTTCTCCCGATGGAAAGAAAGGTAAAGTATTAAGAATTTAAGATTTGTTGTATCTTTTATGGCTACACGTTTTTTACTTCTGTAATGAAACATGAAAAGAATTGTGCTTCACTGGCCAATTCTCAGAACAGATCTTAAAAACGATTAGGAGAACAAAATCTGAAAAGTATAAAAACTTAAAACATACACAAAATATTTGTAGAGCTATAAGGAGTAAGGACTTGGTTATCTTATTGCTTCTTCTCATGGAAAGCAAGCTATTGCTATCATTCGAGTCCTGCAGCTCCAAGTTTTCTTGTCCCAGAAGAAGTGTTTGCAGCATATATGTTACTAGCACAGTTTTTGAAAACAACAAGGAGAACAAAAGCTTACCTTTTAAAAAAAAGACATGCACATAATAGTTGCACAAAGTTAGAAAAGCTCAAATACCACATTGCTTGTTTCTCTAGTTATCGTTTGAACTTCAATTGATGGATGACTTGATGCCAATTCTCTTCGTGTATGTGTCTCAGTACTTGAAACATCAAGACAAGGCTTGTATGCTTACGAAGATATGATTCTCATGGGGAAGGATGCTGGGAAGGAACTACTTTCACGCGCAGGCCCAGGATTTTTTAATAGTTAGCCGTATGCAGAGAACTATTAGAGAGAGAGACATTAAGAGGAGCTTTGAGTATCACTTGTAGCTGTAGTGCTTAATAGTTTGCTGATTAATTTGGGCATTTTTTAGCATGTTGTATTATTATTTTTTCGGCCAACTGCACGGGCCTATTGTAATACATACGTACAAGCAATTTGTTGTAATCTTTATGAGTAATAAAAAAAATTGTTATTGAAGGGTGTTAATTAGAATATGCTACCACCGGTGATTACAAAACTAGCATATTCGAGCGAAAATAATGTATGACTAATATCTGCTCGATTTACAACTTTCAAATTCCATAGCATTCCCTATCATAGTATTTGAGGGAAACAGAGGCTGATAAGGACTGGGTTTTTTTTGTGGTAAGAAGTTCGTGATGTAGGGTTGGTGGAGTATTGTTGATGGGAAGAACGTGGTCTAAAGTTTTATAATTTAATGTTAATTTTATCACAGTAAGGCCCGATTAACTACCTCGCTCGCTAGTGTCAACATCCAAAATATCACCCCCAATGCCGACGGCCACTTAATCAAGGGAGGATGGGTTATGGCTGGCTGGTAAATACTCACCTATACACACATTTATGTGGATATATCATATATATATATGCATGCAAACTACAATAAGACCATTTACATTTTTATTTACAGTTTAGTTTCTGAATTTTTGTTGGATTGTTGTGTCTGCTATACTGTGTTGTGGATGCTTGTTCTGGAAGAAGACTTTGATGAAAAATCATATTTGGCACCAAAATTCGACACATTTGGGATAAGACTTTTAGATAGTAATAGTATTAGAGCTTTTTCCCATCAACCAGCCACAATGTCCTTCCATATCCATCTCAGCCTAATAAATTGGTTTCAATCGAACTTGAAGCATGCATTTAAAGGCTTGGAAAACGACGCAAGAGGAAATTGGAAAAAACATAGTGATAGAATGAAGCAACAAAGAGCACAACTTGCCCCTCAATAGAAAAAGAGTAGTAGCCCAAGGGACGCCGTTGATTTGCATTAGGTACCAAGCTCATGATTTAACAGACATTAAATAATAAATAAGGTTAATTATGGTTTGATCATCTGTGTTTTGGTCAATTTTAGAATTACTGATCCAACTTTTAAAAAATTCTGTTTTAGTGACCTAAATTCATAGTTTGTTTTGTTTTAGTGACTCGTTGTTACACTTTTTAGATGGAAACCGTTTTGAAGTTTCAATTTGGTCCGTATAGTTTAAAACTTTACGATAAACGCTTAAAAATTGTACAAATTACACACTTATATAAAAACACTTATATGAAATATTATAAAACTATCAATTGCAAGTTATATTTTCATATGTAAATTGAAAAAAAGAAGCAAGTTTTATAAATGGAAATTTAAAAATAATATAAATTTATCAAACAACATGTTACAAAATAAATAAGGTTAATTATGGTTTGATCATCTGTGTTTTGGTCAATTTTAGAATTACTGATCCAACTTTTAAAAAATTCTGTTTTAGTGACCTAAATTTATAGTTTGTTTTGTTTTAGTGACTCGTTGTTACACTTTTAGATGGAAACCGTTTTGAAGTTTCAATTTGGTCCGTATAGTTTAAAATTTTACGATAAACGCTTAAAAATTGGACAAATTACACACTTATATAAAAACACTTATATGAAATATTATAAAACTATCAATTGGAAGTTATATTTTCATATGTAAATTGAAAAAAAGAAGTAAGTTTTATAAATGGAAATTTAAAAATAATATAAATTTATCAAACAACGTGTTACAAAATAATAAATATAAGTCAAATAGTTTTTTTTTTGCTATGTAAGTTCATTATTAAACTTATTTAAGTGGTATGAATTTTTTTATTGATTAGTCTTATGCTAAAATAAAATAAAGTCTAATTAGATTTTAACCCATACAAAATTGGGTTTATTAGATCCAAATTTATTTATGTGGGATGATATTAACAACTTTTGACATTATTCTATATATTTAATTATACGTGAAGATATAAAAAAATGATAAATTATTAAAATTGAATTGTTAGTAGTTATCTTTTTAATTCATTAGCTTTGTAAATATATATGTATATCATCCCAACTAATACAATTCATATGGTGTTCGATACTTTTATTCATTTTATTTCCTAATTGTGTAACCCAACTAAACATATGTTTTATATAAGTTTATAATTTAAGTGTGTTAATATAAGTTTGTAATTTCTATAATTTTTAAGGATTTATCGTAAAGTTTAAACTATACGGATCAAATTGAAACTTCAAAACGGTTTTCATCCAAAAAAATGTAACGATGGGTCACTAAAACAAACAAAACTCTAAATTTAGGTCAATAAAACGAATTTTTTAAAAGTTGGATAATCAATCTTAAAATTGACCAAAAGTGAGGTCATCCGACTATAATTAACCATAATAAATAGGACCACGGAACTTGAGCCTTTCACATTAGAATAACCGTATTCTGATTGAAACCAAGCTAGACAAAAAATATTAGACGAGTTGCTCAATTCATAACTATTTTTACTTGAATCAACAGGTAATGGTTAATATACCAAGCAGGTTGAGTTTACACGTTGTTTGATTTACAACTAACTATCAAATTTCAGTATTTTATAATATAAGTGTATTTGTTTTGAGACTTTCACACTGCAGGTTATAAAATCATAACAAGTGAAAAGTAAAGCTTTAATCAAACAATTCTAAAGCAAGGGTCATTGATCCTTGAGGTAGAATTAGAAACAAGCAAGTCAATCGGCAAGGACGGAACACAGAGAATCGATCTAAAACAAAGCGATAAGTATGATCGACCCAAAAACCACTCACTATTCAATGTCAATTGATAGCATAAAGGATAAGACAGGTTATATATTTTACAAATATAACTCATCACAAATCTCAAATAATTAACAACTTATTATAGTAGTTACTCTATCAAAAACACTTCAGGGAAAGTTAAAAAAAAATGAAAATGATAACTGAAGATAACTCTAATTTCCATTTGCATTGTCTGTGATATTTCTGTTTTCAATGTGATAAAAATGCATTTTTCCGCAAGATAAAGATTTTTATTACGAAGAATACACCCTTCACTCCTGACACTAAACATTAGATGTATAGCATCAATCTACTCGAACATTAAAATTGAGGTCAACGACTCAACTATACATACCACACTTTTAACAATGGAAAATTTCCAGGACATGAAATAAAGGACTAAAAACTCCAAAGTGGTCATCAAGTTCACTTAGTAAAAACGGAATTGACCTTAAGATTCCGGAGATCCAACAAATTTGGGAGACTTTTTACCTCTCTACCACAGACATTTTTGCATAACAAGGGAGAAGCCAAAAATGCATCATCTTTATACCAAGTAATTAACTATCCAAAAATGTAGCTACAGGTGAAAAATTTTCAAGACAGAAATGCCCTATACCAGTAAAAGTACTTTTACTGGCATATTCAAGTTTTTTTTTTTAATTCAATCAGGCATGACTCACTTGTATAATTATGTATATTTTAGCATTTTCAGTTGGATGATTCAGTTATATACCTCATTGGCAAGTAAATAACTATCCATTTGAGTTGAACAATAACAAAGGACTGCAAATTAAATCCTCCATTTTGTATGTACACTTAATTTTCCCAAAAATAAACCATAACTGAAAAGAAACCTCAGACCATAACAAAATGCAAATCTGAATGCCAAAACTTAAGCTTGGTAAGAAACCACCTACTTTTCCCAATCTTGGGACTCTCTAAGATTCCTAGTCAATGGTCTGTTTGGCTATACGTTTCAAGCTAACAAGCTAGAAGCTGCTACCAAACACAAGCTCGTACTAAATTGATTCAGTCATAAATCAGATACACAAAAGCATATGAATACCAAATACATAAGAAAAAGAAAGCTTCTAATTCCATAATGAAAAAGAACAACAAATATAATTCAAAATCCTTCAACTGAAATTCAAAAGAAAACACCTAATATCTGAATTTAGTCCCGTCTAAAACCTGAGCTTGGCAAACATAGATACTAATTATAGTATCTAGACGACACTTCATCAACTCATACATTAGTATCCATATAACCATAATACAGAGTATATTTTAAACAGAAAAGCTACCAGCTACCAGCTAACCAGCGAAAAATATATAATTCGATGATAAACCACAAAACAGAAACATTTGAGTCATACAATAACTAAAGACTGCAGAGCATAGAGCATAGAGCATAGTATAAAACCCAAACTTCAACAAAAAAAAGATCCCAAATCTGAATTATCCAATATCTCAAATTCAACAGCAACATCATAGAAAAAAACATAACAAGACCTCACAGATCTCTCTAAAACCTCAACTTTGTAAAGAACCACCTGTTCTTCCCAGTCTTAAACCTCTCCTCAAGCCTAGCCTTGATCTCCTTTGCTGCAGTAACCTTCTTATCCTTGCTCTGCAAAACATCAGTGGTCACAACATCCTTGAGGTCCACATCCATGGTATAGCGAGTGGGCATGATATGCGTGTAGTTCACCACCTTGATAAACGCCTTCACACGCGACTTCTTCGCCGTCTTCTTTGCTGAGTCCTTTCGGATGACCTACATAAAGGCAATGTAGATAGAAGATAAATATACAAGACCAGTTGGCAATAGTTCTTTTTGTATTATTTGCCTTCTGCTTAAGAAAAACAAATGGAGTTTGGAAATAGACAGCTTTTCAAGCTAACAGAAAAGCAAGGTCTTGGGGCAAATGAGTTAAAAAAGAGTTAGTAAAAGCATTAAATAATGGATTTACTAGATTTTTCTGCATTTTTCTTAGAATTTTAAAGCAAAGTTTCAAATAAGAACAAAGCATCTAGAACACTGTCAGGACCAACAGCCAGCCTTTTTTCAATAACTGCAAAAAGAAAAGTAAAACGCTAATTCACAAACAAGTGAAATAAAAACTACCAGCTTCACAAATCTGCAAACAAAGACTCCACTACAAAAGCCAACTTATTGGTCACTGCTTATTGTTAAGCATATTTCTTCATAAAAGGGATTGAATCTAAAGTGAGCCGATAATACCCTAAAGAGCATAGAGAAATACACAACTAATAATGGAGAGAATTATTGGTAAGTCAAAATGATAATAGATGTTAATTTGGAAGTAATGAAACTGTGAAGTTTACGGATATGACAAGTGGATATTCAGTTTTAAACCTTGACATCATTGTCTAGGTACATCATAAGATTCAAATAATTAAGAAATAACATTGGGTTCATTCAATAAATTTGTTAAAAAGGCAATGGAGAAAAAGTTTGTTTCACACCACGTTAGTTTTTTTTTTGCTTATGAGTGACTTGTTATTTAATTTTAATAATTTCTCATCATTTAACTTATTCGTCATGTAAGTGAATTTTACCTTATACAAACAACTTTTCATAGAAAACATCTATTTTTTCTCTAACCTTATTTCTGTAAAAAAGCCTTAAAAGGAGATGAATTTATTAGATTTATTAACTATTATGACCCAAAATCTAGGTTAATAAAAGCTAAAAAACCAAACACCCATAGCTTATTTTGAGCAAAGAGCTGTAAAAAAAAAGTGTTGCCAAACAAGCACAATAATTGTGTTAATTTATTAGCTTTACTAACTATTATGACCCAAAATCTAGGTTAATAAAAGCTAAAAAGCCAAAAACCCATAGCTTATTTTGAGAAAAGAGCTGTAAAAAAAAAAGCGTTGCCAAACAAGCACAAAAATGGGGTTAAATTTGGGAGGAGCAATGCAGCAAAGAGATTAACGGTGAGTGTAATTGGGAAAGGTATTATAATAAAAATAAAGACATAAGCGTCTAGGTACTAACTTATAATAACAGTTATTTGTTTTGAACATCAATAAATTATACTCTTGTAATAATAAGCTACTACTCAACTAAATGTAAAAATGTAGAGAGACGGTAAATAGATAAACATCAATAACCAATACAACATTATATATATATATATAGAGAGAGAGAGAGAAGGTTAATAATTGAAGAACATATATAACATTATAGAAAAACGGAGTTAGTAAAAAGAGATACAAATATAAAACATATAGTTAAAAACTCTAAATATATATAGAAATTAAAATAGAAAGAAAGAAAGAGAAGAAGAAAAAGACCTTTTTAGGGTATTTAGAGATGCCGGCGACGAGGCAATGAGCATAAGGACGATCACGAGTACCTTCATCAAATTGACGTACGATAACTGCTTTACGTCCTGCGTATTTCCCTTGTAATACTATCACCGCCTTGTTTGGTTTCAAAAACTTCACCATCTCTCTCTCTCTCTATAAATATTATTTGATAAGAAGACTTGCCGTCTATTTATTTTTATATTATCTTATATCTTATCTTATGTAAAGAGGAGCCCTAGTTCTGGTCATTGAGTTGGGCTTCTATACCAAACCCCCCCCCCCCCCCCCCCCCAATTGCCTTTATCTATCTACAGGCCAGGCCCATTCTATATATAGTGAATTTGTTTAGTTATTGCACAAGTGGTGGTAGTTATCTGGTGTCGTGTGAGGTCGAGTTTATCGTGAAAGGCATTATTAGCATCTCCGATAATAAAAATTAGAGTTTTGAGTGGTGTTGAAGACGTACTAACAAACCTGCGAATTGGTTAGCAAATGTTGCTAGATATAGTAGTTCAAATACTGTATTTTGTGTTCCTAACGACCATCTCTTTTGTATGCAGATTTGAATTAATGGATATTTGTTTCAAAAAAAATAATAATAACATGTTTTTTAAGATTTATTTATTTTACTTTAAAATATATGAGTGTTTCAACATTCATTGTATTTTAAGTATTTCACTTTAAAAATTACTATCATTTTTAGGCTAAACGAATCTAAGATTCTAAATATATATGTATCTATGTTTGTGTACATGTAAGTGGAGAAGCCTACTTGTTGTGGTGGTGGTGGTTATTGAGTTTGGGCTTAGTTATTGGACTTAATTTTGGGGTTATTAGATAAAATAACCGAAACTTTTGGGCTTAGCTAGTGGCTTGCCATAGAGTCCCATTGTCTATTGTTCACGACCCAAGGTTTGGCTCATTGCGTGTTCGGGAATTTTTCGGGGGGAAAAAGAGGCACACCAGAAAAACCAAAACTTTTTTATTCTTATGCTAGCTCCAAAACATATTTGAGAAACAATCTTTTGTATCGAAGTAATTTAAGTTTTTGTCAAAATTTCAGATAAATATAATAGGGCTGAAAAATCTATTCTCATTCATTTGGTCTAATATATTTATCACTAAAACTTTGTCTCCGCCAGCAATAGAGATGACGGAGTAGCGCGACGTCATGTCACCGGAGACCGTCATCAGAGGAGATGATAGCGGTTCTCTGACTCTCTCTCTCTCTCTCTCTTTTTCTCTGTGTCGCTATCTCTCTCTTTCTCACTAACAACAGGCCACCGAAGATCGGCTTATTGCTAGTGATTGAAGCTCTCATTTATACTATCGTCAGCGATCGAAAGCGATGCAATCTCTCCGCGTGACTGTCGATCGCTCTTTCTCTCTCTCTCTCTCCCACGTATGCATGCAATACCACAAGGTATCTAGGTATAAAACTAGTCATGTTGCGTATACCACCGGGTTATGTTGGGTATGAAATGCATAGTTTTGCATTTTCTAAAAGTTCATATATACCATCATGCATGTTTTTTTTAAAGGCACAATTGTAAATATGCAGTTCAAAATATGGGAATTCTTTTATTTATTTATTTTTGAAAATTGAATAATTGACTATTTATCAATTTATATGGACATCATGCTAGGCATACCACAAGGTATGCAGGGAATAACAATATGTATACTATTCATGAAATATATAAACAAGTTAAAAATATATAAACATAGTAAAAGAATATGTAACCAACCGCTTTCAAGTTAACTCACAGTTGTTGTACGTTTTTCAGCTTTATCAAAACTACGACGAGTTCTAATGAGCTTATTTTTTACTTCTTTTTTTTTTTAAAAAAATGGGTTAGTCGGAGTATAATGCAATTCTCTGTATAGCCCGTCGGAGCTCTGTGCAGTATGTCACTGCCTTGCTGGAGCTATTGTTAGTTTGTCGTAACTTTAGGCAACGTGTCAGAGCTCTCTGTTAGAGTAATTATCCCACATCGTCTAGATAATAATCGAGCATGTGGTTTATAAAAAGATATCAATCCTTACCATTATGAGACCCTTTAATGGTAAGTTATACGAGGTTTAACATGGTATCAGAGCAGGCCTAGCGATGTTGGGCTCATCTCCACCCATTTAATATGTCCGCTCGTAGGAACCTTGAAATGTCGGGACACGAGCGATTGAAAATGTTAGAGTAATTATCACATATCGTCTAGATAATAATCGAGCATGTGGTTTATAAAGAGATATTCCTTACCATTACGAGCCCTTTTAATAGTAAGATATATGAAGTTTAACACTCTCGAGATCCCATTAAAGCCTCGTTGGAGCCTTGACAGAGCTTTCGACGACCCGTCAGGACTTGATTTAGCTATTATGCCATCATGACATCCTATTAGAGCTTTTGGCAAATGTTCGGAGCCTCACCGGAGCATTGGTTAGCTCGTCAGGATCTCGTCGGAGCTACGATGAGCTTATCGGAGCTCTGTCGGCAATGGGTGGGTGATGGTGGCTGTCAAAGGTGAGAATTGTTTGTGTTTCAGTTGGGTTTTGAATGATTTGTTAATTGACTGTAGTTTTTGGGGAAAAAAACTGGATGTACAACTTTCATTAATATAGTTTGATCTAATTTAGTTTTTTGTCATCCGACTTTTAGATTACAAAAATTGTATTAGACTCCAAATATTTTTACGTAAAAAGTACTTCGTTCGTTCCAAAATGTTAATCCAATATATTATTATATTTTGAGTTGTTCCACAATATAAGTTTATTTTCTAAAATAGAAAATAATATTGTGTAATATTACATATTTTTCCATAGTTTGAATAATCTAGGAGAATATGCATTAATAACAATGAAGGTAAAAATGAAAATAGAGCAAAGTGTAATGGTTGCAAATAACCGAGCTCTAAAGAAAAACCAGTGCTAATCCAAGACCATACATATTGATATATGGAACTACTATTTATTTGATGAATAGACAGGTTTATCGACGAAACCATGACTATACTTAACGATAAAACACTCTTAAAATCCTATATACGACCAATCTTGTTTTGTTACCTTATTAAATTGAGGGTAAATTTTGAATTGGTATCTTATTTATAAATTAATTAAGGATTAGTCCATGAAACTGAAATTAATTAAGGATTGGTCCATTTTCCCTAATTAACCAATAAAAATGTAAAAAATAAGAAAAAATGGAAAAATTCCAGAAAATAAAAATGGAAAAATGAAAAAACAAAAAAATCTGAAAAAAAAAAAAAAAAAAATCCAAAAAACTTAAAAGAGGCAAAACCCTGAAAAAACACGAATAAAAATTTAAAAATCCCAAGTTTTTTAAAAGAAATCCCAAAAAATCTAAAATTTACAAAGATCCAAAAACGCAAAAAAAAAGTAGTCTGAGTCGTCTTAATTCATATTAAAAATACTTTGTGTCATTTTAAAAACAGTCCGAGTCATTTTAATTCATTTTAAAAACAATCCGAGTCGTTTTAAGTCATTTTAAAAACAGTCCGAGTCATTTAAAATCATTTTAAAAATAGTCCGAGTCGTTTTAAGTCATTTAAAAAATAGTTCGAGTCATTTTAAGTCATTTTAAAAACAGTCTGAGTCATTTTAAATCATTTTAAAAACAGTCTGAGTCATTTTAAAACCAATCTGAGGTGTTTTAAGTCATTTTAAAAATAGTGTAAGTCATTTTAAAAATAATATGAGGAATTTTAAAAATAGTCCGAGTCGTTTTAAGTCATTCTAAAAGCAGTCTGAGTAATTTTAAAAACAGTCTGAGTCGTTTTAAGTCATTTTAGAAACATTTTGAGTCATGTTAAATCATTTTAAAAACAGCCTAAGTAATTTTAAAAACAATTTGACACATTTTAAGTTCTTTTAAAAACAGGCCGAGTCGTTTTAAGTCATTTTTAAAAAAGCTAGAGTCATCTTAAGTTATTTTAAAAATAGTCTGAGTAATTTTAAAAACAGACGGGGTCATTTTAAATCATTTTAAAAATAGTCTGAGCCATTTTAAAAATAGTTTGAGCCATTTTAAAAACAGTCTGAATCATTTTCAGTCATTTTACAAACAGTCTGAATCATTTTCATTCATTTTAAAAATAGTCTGAGTAATTTAAAAACAATGTGAGTAATTTTAAAAATAGTTTGAGTTATTTTGAGTCACTTTAAAAGCAGTCTGATTCATTTTAAAAACAGTTTAAGTCATTTTAAGTCATTTTAAAAACAGTCTAAGTCATATTTAAGTCATTTGAAACACAGTATGAGTCATTTTCGGTAAGTGTAAAAACAGATTGCGTCATTTTAAAAAACAACTCGAATAATTTTAAAAACAGTCCGTATCATTTTTAAGTCATTTGAAGTCATTTTGAGTCGTTTGAAAACAATTGCAAGTTATTTTAATGTTTTTAACATTTTTTGGACTTTCCGGCTTTTTTCCGACTTCTTCGAACTTTTTTTCATTTTTTTCATTTTTTTTGTGATTTTTTTATTTTTCTTGGTTTATTTTTATTTTATTTTACCAATTTTTGGGTTTTTTTCGAGTTCCCGAATTTTTTGAACGTTTTTTTATTTTTTTTGTGATTTTGGATTTTTCTTGGTTTTTTTTTACCATTTTTCGGGTTCCCGGCTTTTTTGAACGTTTTTTCATTGTTTTGTGATTTTAGATTTTTTTTTTATTTGTAGAGGTTTTTTTATACTAATTTTGTGGTTTTTTCGGGTTTTCGATTTTTTTGAATTTTTTTGAATTTTTTGTTGTGATTCTGGTTTTTTTACCATTTTTTCGGACTTTTTCCGGTTTGCCGACTTTTTAAAAGGTTTTTCTTCGTTTTTTTTTTGTTTTTTTTTGTGTTTTCGTGTTTTTGTTTTTTTGTTTTTGTATTTTGATTTTTTCTGATTTTTTGTGTTTTTAATTTTTTGAATTTTTCTAATTTTTTTTGGGATAATAAGTTGGATAACTAAGTAATTAGGAAGGAGTAATGTAGTTTTAGAAATAATTTAGGCTAAATAAAATACATTCATACATAGATACTCCACTCAATCAGTCTTTCTCTCATTACTTGCACCAAACTATCTCATCTATCCTCTCTCAACATCAATACAAATACAATATTACAATACATCATCACTTGATAATATATATATATATATCACCAAATACTACAAATATAATCACAAACACATAAAAATAATTATCATAATATAAAAAAAATATGGAAGCTTGCTCACTTCTTTCTCACTCTCTCACCTCTTTCCCTCTCTCTACATTCATCGCTCCCCGTCGTCCACTCCTAATACCCTTTTTTAAACAAATTAATATTTCATCTTTTCGAAAACAGTCCTCTCTCTCTTCTCAAATGGCACTTGGCTCGGTATCTTTTTTTTTTATTTACTACTACTTTCTTTTTCTTTTCTTTTTTTGGATAAGTTGGAATTTTGTTGACATGTATGGACAATCAATTATATTCATATTTTAGAAAATGGGTTTTGTTTTTCTTCTCAACTTGCACTTGGTTCAGTATTATTTACTACTTCTTTTTTTTTTTCCTTTTCAATTTTAGTTCATTTTTTGTTTTGGATAAGTTGGAATTTTGTTGACATGCTTGGACAATCAATTATATTCATATTTTAGAAAAAAAAGGGTTGTGTTTGTCTTCTCAAAATGGTACTTTCTTCGGTATATTTAGAATATTTTTTTGCTCAATTTTAGTTTTTTTGTTTTGTTTTGGATAAGTTGCAATTGTGTTGACATGCTTGGACAATCAATTATATTCATCTTAAGAAAAAAGGGTCGTGTTTGTCTTCTCAAAATGGCACTTGCCTCGGTATTATATACTACTTTATTTTTTTAGTTATTTGTTGTTTTGGATAAGTTGCAATTGTGTAAATATGTTTGGACAATCAAATTATATTCTTTTTTTTAGAAAATGGGTCGTGTTTGTCTTCTCAAAATGGCACTTGGCTCGGTATGATTTATTACTTTTTTTTTTAATTTTGTTTTGGATAAGTTTGAATTGTGTTGACATGCTTGGACGGTCAATTATATTAATCTTTTAGATAAAAGGGTCGTCTTTGTCTTCTCAAAATGGCACTTTCTTCGGAATGATTAGTATTTTTTTCCTTAATATTTCGTTGGAAAAAATAATATTGAAAAGGGTAATTATGTGTTTACATGTTTGGAAATTGGTTATATTGTGTTTTTAAGGAGGGAGATGAGGTTTTGCAAGCTTAACTATGAGGGAGTTACTAATTAGTATTCTCAAATACAGGATTTTATTGTGTATTTAACTATAGAACCCATAAAGATTTAATCTTTCTAAAAGAGTCGTCTTTGTCTTCTGTAATGGCACTTGGCTCGGTATGAATTAGAACTGATTTCTTAATTTTCTGTATTTTTATATCATATATTTTTACTTTTATTTTGGATAAGTTTAGTAGAAAGGGTACTGTGTATTTTCATGCTTGGACAGTTTATTCTACTTTGTTCTTTGAGAGGCAATTAATACTTTTTATACTTGCTTACGAGGAGATTTCAATTTAGTATCCTCAACTACAGGGTTCTACTTCTATAGTTATTTGACTACACTTTCTCCATCTTTTCGAAAAAAAGGTCATTTTTGTCTTCGCAAATGGTACGTGGCTCGGTATGAATTAGTTATTTATTTTGTATGATTTTTCAGATTTTTTTTTATTAAGTTTTACTGTACATTTTGTTGTGGATTAGTTTGTTGAAAAGTGTAATTGCTCATTTACGTGCTTGTGTTATTCGGGAGACAATTAAGCCTTTGTAATCGCTAGTAGGATGGAATTTTCAGTATAGTATTCTCAATTATCAAATGCAGGGTTTTATAGTGTACTTCGCTTAAAAACCCATCAAGATTTCATCTTTTCAAGAAGGATCCATCTTTGTCTTTTTTAATGGTGTACTTGGTCGGTATATATTAGAGTTTTCCCGTAATTTTTTTGGATTTTCTAATCTTATTTTACTTTCTCTTTTGGATAAGTTTATAAAAAGGGGCAACCTTGTATTTACATGCCGAGGAGATTGATACTATTGTGTTCTTTGTGAGGGACTGAGGGATTACGCTTTTGTAGACTTAACTATGAGGGAATTTCAATTTGGTAGTCTCAACTACAGGATTTTATAATGAATTTAACTCTACTTTCCCTATTTTAATTTAATTTTGTTTCGGACATGTTGACTGGAAAGGGTAATTGTGTTTGTAAATGCTTGGAAATTTGATTCTATTGTGTTCTTTGGAAGCGAATTATGCTATTGGATCCGTTTGGTATCAACCTTTTCAGTCAAAAAGCTGCTTTTAGAAAGCAGTAGGACAAAAGCTTGCTTTCCAAAATATACATGAGTTGTTTGGCAAAAACTTAAAAAAGGTAACTTTCAACATATTGATTTTTGGCTTTAGCTAATAATCTTTTCCTTTTTCAATCAAAATAACTTTATAAGACATTTTTTTGATAAATTTTCAAAATATCATATTTAAACGAGCAAGTAACACGTCAGGTATACGAATACAGTTTTAGTTGAGATAAGATCAATATTCATTTAAATTATTAAAATTGTGGCGATAAAGTTATCAAAATCTCCTAAATTTGTGCCTTTTTTGCTTTTAGCTTTTCTAGTTATATTCCTTCAAAATCTAGATTTTTAAAAGCTAAAAAAAGCAGTGATACCAAACGCATCTGGCCTTTTAAAATTAAAAAGCTAACAAAAAAAGTTGATGCCAAACATGCAAATTGTAAACTTTATAATGAGGAGATTTCAATATAGTATCCTCAAATACTGGGTTTTATAGTATATTTAAAATCACCTTGTCCATTGTAACTGAATTCCTGTTTCTGGATAACTTTATTGAAAATGTAATTGCTTCTGTTGTATTTACATGCTTGGAAAATTAACTGTTGTGTTCTTTGGGAGGGTATGAAGCTTTTGCAAAGTAGCTTTGAGCGAACTTCAATTTAGTATCATCAACAACAGGGTTCTATAGAGTATTGAACTACACCACCTTTATTTTAATGTAAATTTTGTTTTGGATAAGACTATTGAGAGGTGTAATTATCTGTTAACAAGGTTAGAGAATAGGTTGTATTGTGTTCTCTGGGAGGGAACTAACCTTTTGTAAACTTTACTATGAGGGAATTTCATTGTTTGGTATCCTCAACTACAGGGTTTTGTAGTGTAGTTAACTATACTTTCTCCGCTTTGATGCAAAATTTTGTTCAGGATAAGTTTATTGTAATTTTGCAGTTACCTTATTCTATTGTCTTATTTAGGTGAGTGCTTAAAATTCTCAAAGATTGGGTTGTTTGGTGTTTGATTTTTTAGCTCAACTTTCTTGTTGTTTCTATTTTAGTCTGCTATGCATTTGGATATCCAGCTTTTAAGCAGAGCTATTTATATTTTGTGGATTGAATAAGCTTAGATTGAAGCAATTTTCCACTCACTCCAAAAAGTATCGCCTTTCAGCTTAAATACTGGTACCACAGAATCACAGTTGTAAATTAGCATGTCTCAGTTAAAAATGGAAGACTCTAGTCATACATAATATAGATACAAAGGTTGTGGTAATGCTGTTTTTGCAGTTTTAGGTGTTAGTTATGCTATTTGGAGGCATTCTAATGGATGTATTTGTAAACGAGTAAATAGATGCTTTCCTATTAGACTATGTAAGTGCATGATTACACTATCATTTCAAGTAGTCCCTAATGACATAATTTAGTTCTGCCTCGAGAAGAGTTTTATGGCTCTGATTTTACCAATGAAGGACTCTTTACGATTCACAATACTTGATTATAGAACAGGACACCAATAGCTTTATAGGAAACAGCAATTTGTTTACAACTGGGCACTCAAGATATTTATAATAAGACCAAATTAACTGTATAAACAAATGGGTTATTATCACAATGGTTCCTTTCAATCTGTGACTTTATTGTTGTTGCTACAGAAAATAAGACACTATTTAAACATTTACTTTGTCATGAAATTGGATAGATACATGTGGCATTTCCCGTTTAGGACAGCTACATATTTTGATTATGGGTATGGTTGCTAGGGTTCCATGTTGTAATACAACCTTACGAAATACTCCATGACGAGTGAAAAGTAAGATTAAATAATAGACAGAAAGGTTAGATATATTTGCTCAAGAAAGAATAGTAGGAATGGGGTTCTTTTTGTACTATCTTGTTATAAAGTGGAATCAGCCCTTAGTCGCCGACAGGCCTTGTAACTTTTACATGTATACTTGATGATCGGCAGATATATATGTGTATTGCTTACATAGTTACATTAGCCATAGCGGTAAAAGCTTATTCTTTGACCGTCTTTGATGAAACTCAAATCTGTATTTTTTAGCATGTGATACGTGATTAACATATCCGGTATATTGACATTGTTTGAATGTGATGCAGAATGTAAGTGAAGACACGGATGATATGTATGATGACTTATTTCAAAAACATGGGAAAGTGGTATTCAGAAGAAACGACCAAAAGTCTCCGACTGCAGAGGCTGATGATGATGCTGAAAGCTTGTCCTGTAAGTTCATCTAACCATTTCTAGTAAGGGTTAATCATAGATATTTGACAGTCATATCATAAGATTCTTATTTCTTACAACCTACAAAAGTTGACATTTCTGATTTGCAATTTGCAAACTATATCATCTCATCCAATGATGAAACTTTCTTTATCATTTCTTTCTGCTATTTCAGTTGCTGTTGCTTTGGCGAAGGTGGCAAGTGAGGTGAAGGCTGGTGATATTAAGGTCCTTTTTGTTAAGCCTCTAGTATACTGGACTCGCTTTTTCATCATCGCCACTGCTTTTTCTCGCCCTCAAATTGATGCTATTGGGTAAGAAATTCTATTTGAATCTTACAAAATGGGTTATTCATTACAACCAGCCTTAGTTATGTTAATCATACATCATTTATCTTAGATAGTATGCCATGATGTAGGAGCAAGATAAAACACTTAGCAGAGGAAAAATATGGGAGAGTTTCAACTGGGGACACAAAACCTAACTCATGGTACTTGTTAGACTTTGGTATGTATTTTGCTTGCACACCTCTCAATCTTTCATATCATATCTTGGGACCTGTTTGGTTACAGCTATTAAGCTACAGTAGTTTTTTTTGTGGGCGTAAAATCTTAAAACATTTGGTTGATTGGCTTGAACCTGAGTTTTTTGTGTGTGCGCGTATATGTGTGTTTTGGCCTGTAAAAACTAAAAGCTTAAAATGTTGATCTCGACTTATTCTATCCTCAAAATTCCATTTTATTTTCTAAGAAGGTGCAGCCAAACAAGTCTTTAGTATGTCGTAGGGGTTTCTGTTTGGTAACCTGTTCCATTTTCAAGGTGATTTCTCCTTAAGGATACTGGCAGGAGTTATTGAATTCTTTTTCTTGCATTTCATATTAGGCCAGAAGCCAAGGGCACACTTGGTTCAGTTTTCTATACAGAATACCCGGAAATTTTTCTGTAATTCTTTAAAGGATATATCATTTGGTTTACAGCTTTTGTGATAAAATACATATGTCCACTGCTGAGTTTAAAAAAAAAAGGGGAACTCAAACCACTGAAAAAGCTCATTCTGCTTTATTGTGTAGATTCATAGTTATTAACTTCTTAACAGTTCTAATTGTGGGATTGTCAGTGCAACTGTGGAGAAATTATTTATACTTTTACTTGTCTAGAAAGACTTGGTTTCCCTGGTATGGGCATACTAAAATCTATCTATATTTTCACTCATTTCATCTCTTATTGCTGTTGCAGAAAAGATGAATAGACAATTCATCATTGCCCTGTGAAATTTTTTCGTATGGGGAGTTTCTTTTCTAGGACAGTATAACGTGTCGCTAATCACATTCCAAATTTCCTGTATTTAACAAATCTTGGGCATTAAGCTTAGTATACATTGTGGAGGTTCCATTCACTTTTGAAATTCGTTGCCCCATCATCTTTGTTCGGCGAATTTAAAATAACTTTTGCAAACTTACAAGGCATTCAACCTTTGGGCCGCATGGAGTGATTGAATAGTTGGCAGTATACCCCGACAATGTTTCTATTTCATTGTTTTCTTTTTCAAGTTAAGGAAAATCAATTTGCTGAACTTTGGTTGGCTTTCAGGTGATGTAGTTGTCCACCTTTTCCTTCCTCCACAAAGAGATTTCTACAATTTGGATGAGTTCTACGGCAATGCTACGCAAGTCGATTTGCCTTTTGAGAACCAGTCACCGTTTCGCAACTAAAAAATGCTACCTTTATTGCTAAACGTGATCGTTTTTGTTAATTATGAGACCAGACAGCTTCGTAAACCAGTGTTTCTTATTACAGCTTAGGAAGTTGATTATCATTGATTCGGATCCTCACATCAAGTTTGTACTCCAGGAAGGCTCTTCGTCAATTCCCTGATGGACCCAAGCAGTTAATTTATTTATTTTTATCTTTGGTTGTACAATATTTCTATTCACGTGGTATTAGTTTGTATCAGAAATAATTAGAAATTGAAAAGGTTAAAAGTGATTGTTTAATTGCTCATACAACTTCGATCTCAACTATCATCATGCATTTTATTTGACCAAATTTGATGTTTCAGTGCGTACTATATTATACATCCAATGCTGTGCATGCCAATTAAGTGAAATGAACCTTCATTCTCAAAACTATTAGAAACACTGCTTATTCAAAATTAAAACACAACACCACCAAGTCCACAATTGACGAGTCTGAGTCATCTCTCTTGTCCTGGCTATGAGTATTGACACCAAGGAATTGTTTGGTTATTGTTTTTAAGCAAAAAAGCCGTTATTTTTTAAGGTCAAGTAAAAGAAAGGTCAGTTAGCGGGCAAAAAAAAAACCCAGAAAGGATCAGTTTTAAGGAAATCAACCAACTGCAGTCCAGCTTTTGAACGAGATTAAAAGCTGCACCCAACAATAACGTTTGAGATGGAAAACATATGTTATTAAATCCCATAACATGGCAAGCATAATCCTTAATTACATAGGCAAATCCACAGCTCCTCAAGAAAGCCAACAGGTTAGCTCTAATTGCCTTTTTCACCATATCTCTTAGCAAATACCAAAACTAAAAATACGCAAAAACTGCAGATAATGGAGACTATCGTTCGGAAAGAAAAAGAAGAGACAGACCATGAACTTGGACCGTTGAAATCGTCGTTTGTTTATAAACACATCTTGTGAAACCTCTGTTTTCTCATAGACATCTGCTAATTTTTACACCCTCACCTTTGCCTTGATGCTGTTGTGACTCGGTCTCTCATTAAATGGATAACCTTGTTGTCTACAACTGAAACTTGTTCTTTTCATCACAAAGTTGGACCCTCGAGCCAACATAATATGGGTGAAAGAGATGTGAAGTTTGAAATGAAATATATCTCCTCCAAAGGTGTACAATTTAGGGTGGGATATAAGGATTTTAGAGAATCGTTCCTGCAAATAAAAGCCAAGGATTGACTTTAGTCACTAGAATTCTTTAGCAAAAATAGAACTAACCAGTAAAATTGGTTTGTAAATGAATTCGTTGACGTCTACTGCACAAGCAGCATAACATGAAAGAAAAAATTCCACTCAATATGGTGAAATTTCACAATTGTGGAAAAGGTATAGAACTGGTCCTCAAAAGCTAACACTCTAGATCAAAGTTAGCTCAAAATTTCCCTATTTTCCAAAGCATCTTCTCATATAATTAAAACTTGATATCAGAGCAAAGCACGACAGATGATGCACAAAAACATAGTGATTTGCTTTGAATCTTAAACACATTATTGCGTAAGAAAGCAAGAATAGACTAATTCAACACATCTGGACTATTATGAGTTAAGACCTGCTTAGTCAATAAGCGCTTGCTAGTCCATAGTCATAATGTAGTGTACACAGCATAACTCATTTCCGCAATTAATTAGTAAATATTATTCAAGTCATTAGCCATTAAGATCTGTTTTCAGGCTTCAAAATTATGAAATTTATGGCTTGTTACATTATTATCCGTTTCTAAATTAAGACTAGATATTATCTTCGCGGGAATCATGGGCATTACAATTAACACAATCTTAAACACAACAATGAGCATTGAAAAATGTCTTTCAATGGAAATTTGTGTTTTAAGTCTTTACGTTTGTGCTTAGGTAGTGTCACAAGATTGTTCCCCTACCCTTGGAAACATAATATATAGCTGTAGGTGAAGATTTGTAATAAACTACTTCCTTTCTATTTCATTGTTCAAGTAACGGAAATATGAATCATGTTTCGTTCAGATGGACATAAATTTCAAGTACTCATAATGTATCCACACCAGTTTAGGGAAAAAGTGTTGGAAACTATATTGGGTTCATTATGGTTTTGTACCATGAACTATCAAGTGAATCCAATAAAATACATGTTCTACCATATTTTTAGTACCCTGGACAACGGGTTTTTGGTTATTCTAAAGGAATATTCAATTAAATGGATGAAAAACCTTCAAACAGTTACCCACCCAATGATTTTTGTAAAAAACTTAACCTTTGTACTAAGTTGACCAATAAAGCTAGATTATGTACTAAACTGAGAAAATGATAGTACATGGCGCTATATTATATACGTGGTATAACGCAGGTTACTAAACTAAAATCAATCCAACCTGTGTCTAACAATCAAACACCCTCATTAGATATTGGTTTTCGTAGCATGCAAAATAGGGTTTGTTTAGTGCAAGCTTTTAAGCAAATAGAAGGATATTCTGATGTTGAGAAAAAACTCGGGTTCATCTTTGGCTCAAAGCATCCAGTATTACAGGCATACCCATCAGAAAAGTTTCGGCTTTAATCTGATCAACCAAATGCATTCCAATTTATAAATAAAAAAAACTAGGGGCAGAACACAACTCAGGCTTGTTTGTTTGCACAAACAGGCAGGCTGGATCTTTTGAGTTTGAGATAAAAAAAAAGGTGGATTCAAGTAGCTTAAAGCTTCTAGCTTTCAAATGCCCAAAACCCTGAAAAGCTTCATTTATCATAAGCTTCAACCAAATGCAGTCCAGCTTTTAAGCAAAACTTCGAAAGAGGTCAAAAAAAGTGGGAATTTAAGGTGCAACCAACAAGGTCATAATATGCTATTAAAATCAAGAGAAACACTAGAAAGGATCACGACTTACATTCACAGTTGCTCTGGTGTTGATCTGGCTGTCCATGATCGACCAAACTCAACTCTATATCTTGCAAGGCCGTCCAACCAGGCTCAAAAGTTTCCAAAAAGCCAATCTTTGCCTTGTTTGGTAAATCATGGGGATGAACAAACGGAACGCCGGCAGGCCACCCAATCTCCATACGTATATTTGCACAAGGGCTATCATGCGTATGTATATGACTCTCACACTCTTTTAATGAACAGAATCTAAGTTTGATACCTTTTTTATCGGCAATTTCTTGAACTTTTTCTTTGAGAACTCGTTGAGCCTCAAGGCGCAATCTTTTCGAAGGTGGTAGCGGTTTGACCCTCGAATCACTTTTTCTCCGTTTTAATAATGGCTTCAGAGTTCCTGTATGAGTATTTCATCGATCCAAGGACCTGTTATTTCAAATTTCCTGCTAAGCTAACTCAAAAGGAAACACGATATTTCAACTTTTCATAGGGGTTGTTTCTTCAAGAGGTTGTAGTTAAAGTTTTGTCCATCATAATTCAAAAGGCTGTTTCGATAGGAGCTGCTTTATATTATTTCTTCCTTCACTTCACCGGCTTATAAATTAGAATGTACACAAAGTCAAAATATAACTATTAATCACTTGTTTACACTTTTTTTTTATAAAAAGTAAAACATCAAATTAATTTACTGAATTCACTTCCCTATATTACGACATCTATTTGAGATTTACTTTGGAAAATGGAACCAGCTTACTGAGCCATATGCCAATTAAAAATCTTGTCATTGCATTGTAGGCTAACCAAAACTCTATACTTACCGCAAAAAGAAGTACCACTCGATAGGAAACAATTACTTCCTTGCAACTAAATGGGAATTAAGTCTAAAACATGTCATTTTATGATAGATTTAAAAAAAAAACAGTTAATAATCTATTCCAGCTGAAATAAAGGAATGTCAAATACTAAAAAAAAAAGATCTATACCGTCTTGAGGTGGTGCAGGAAAGCTAAAACATGGAAAATTATGCCTATTCAAAAGCTGATCAGAATGTGATCTCTGCATAAAGTCATCCACCGGAACAGGTAACTGAAACTGAGCCTCAACCCCATGCCCAGCAGCTCTCATTTCCGAACAACTAAGACTAGTCATCGATTTTGGCATTAGCTTAAAAGCAAGAGAACACCTTCCAAACATGTTACTGTGTAAATTTCCGATTTCAACCCTGTTTATTGCGGGATTTACATAGCCAGCGGTCGCTTGATAAAGAGCAAGCCCAGTGTAAACGACGACCTCTTGCGGACCAAGATCAGCATCCACGAGGATCCAACAGCCATGGCAGTCTCGTATATGTAACCCCAATTTATCAGGCTTAACGATAGATATCAAGCTTTTGTCCACCTAGATAATAACACGAATACAGTTTAGTATCATGTTCTACTTTTTTTCTAAATTCAGGACCTGTTTGAGTCCTACTTCTAGGCAAATAAGGTGAGGGGGTTTCTGTTGACAAAAGATCTGGATCCATCCAGCTTAAAGCTTCTGGCTTTTTGAGGAAAAATACAACGCCTCAGATTTAAATCCGATCAACCATATTCAGTCTAGCTTCTAAGACAGCAGATAAAATATGGGTTTCAAAGCTAGAGTTTAACAAGATTATGGGTTTGTTTGGTTGCAGCTTTGAAGTAACTAATTACTAAGTTGGATATTTTGAGCTTGCCAAACAAGCTAGTTTCAACTAGCTTAAAGCTTCATGCTTTTGTAGGATAAGTACCGAGCTCTTTTAAGCTGATCAACCAAATGTAGTCCACGTTGAGCAAACGAGAAAAGAGCTGGGCTTAGAAGTAGCAGCTCAACAAGGTCTTGGTACCCGAGACTGGTCAATTCAGTACAAGTTTATACTGAATTGGATAGAGAACATTAAATATTTTCTAAATTAAATGGATAGAGAACATTCAAAATATTTTCTAAATGACAGAATATTTTCAAAAAATCTTTTACCTACAAGTTTATACAACCAAAAATGACAATCCAGTGGGTGAATTCAATTTACCACATAGACAAAACATCAAAAGTTTATCCGACTAAAGGATGGAAATCAAGCTTTTATTCACCTGGTTTTCGTGATCGGGGAAAATGATTAAATTTCCATCTTCTTCAGCCGTAAGATTATGGTGTTGAGCACCTTGAAAAGACGGCCTTGAATGACAACTTATCGAAAGCACCGAAGACGAGACCTCACGGTTTCTCAACGGAACATTGTCAAGAATTTCCGTAAAAGGGGAACTACGTAAATTCAAATAAAAGCTTATAGCATCTAATATATCTCTAGAAGCTTTACCGAGTACCGAAAACACGTCAATCAAACCAGACGGTGGGAGCTCCATTTCGTTATCTGGGTCTAACGGGGTCAACCCAGGTCTAAAGTCGTAATTTTCTTGCCATAATTGAGGATCTGAGTAGTAACCAGATGTTTTACACCATTCACGTGTATCACCCGTATTTATCATTTCGGGGGATGGGTACGTCGGTCTTTGGCTAAAGTAGAGACGAGCAGATTCAAGACATGAACGTAAGAGGGATGCATCGCCATGTGGCAGTTGGATGATGGCGGCTGAATATTGAGCCAATGATTGTGATAAAGTTGATACGGAGAGTTTGTATATATCAGATGGAAGGCCTTCGGAAGGTAAAAGATCGGTGAGTTTAACACGGCCTAGAGAGGGAATGTCGTTGTTTGCCATTAAAGACACTCAAAGCTTTCGGGTAAGCTAGTTGTGAAATGAACCAACTATTAATATTTCAGTATCTGTAAACATTAAAAGGAAAATGGTAGTAAAGTTTCACTCCATAAGGAAAAGAAAAGAAAGAAAGGAAAGTCATATCATATCGTATGAAAAAAACCTTATTTAAGCTTTTTTTTTATATTATTACAAGGCAAAGAAACATACTGCAACAGGTGCTTAATAATAGGTTTGTTGAATGAAACTCTTAAACAAGTTAAGCTTAAAATCCGAGTTAAATTAAAACTTTTAGCTTATCCAGGCCACAAACCAGGAAATATCAGCTCGTAACAAAAAAAAGATGAGTTTCAAGATGGAACCTAAACAACAAATATTTATTCAAAATAATGAAAAGAGATTAAACTAGCTGAAAGACTGAAAAAGTACCTAATTTTAATTAATTCTACTTACTAATCAGCCTAAATGAAGAAAAAGAACACCTGCAGATGAAAAAGATTTCACCTTTCAATTTTGGAACCATTTTCAAAACAAGTAGAAACTTATATGTGATGAACAAAACATACTAATATGGAGAAAAAATTGTAATATTTTCCTAAGTGAGTTCAAAGGTTAAATCTTTCTGCATATTAAACAACTTAAAAACAGTATCAAATTGTCACAGATAAATTAAATTCACATGACCATAGAAAACACAACCACTATCTAATAAAACCCCATAAAACAAAACAAAAAAAAGGAATTCATTGGTTAAATAGCAGGAGAAAAATAGCCAGAAAAAAAAAAGTAAAGGAAAAAAAATAGACAAATGAAGATCAAAAGTAAAGGGGGTATATAGTAATAATATATTCTACCTCATATATGGAAAATGGGAGCAAAGGGCAACTCTGATCTCTCTCTCTCTCTCTCTCTATATATATATATATATATATATAAGTTTTTTTTGTTGTTGTTTGAAATGAATTATCTAAGTTATTGTTTTGGTTTCAGTGAATTATTTTGTTCTGCTATTGAAGTTTTAAGGAATTTCACTAATTACTTGTGAGAATTTGATAAACTGTAGATTTAGGCCTATATCTTTCTAAAAATTGCATATGGCTTTTAAATTTTGTCCTTGTTTTGCAAGTGGGTTTTACCAAAATTGCATATAGTTAGAAAGATAAAGTGGTCATTTATCGATTTTTTGTGTGTCATCCTTGTACAGAAGCCATGCAAATCTTCTTTGTATCGTTTGAATTTTATAGGATGTCCCCGAAAACGTCAAATATTGAGCATCCTGACTACAATATCATCGTCGAAATTAATCGATTTCGAAAGCGTCCTTGGAAGTGTGTTATTCATCAGGTCTCAATGAAATCTAACATGTGTGCAGATATCAATGCGAAGTTAGTCATGAACAAATTCTTCGATATGGTAACAATGGATCAACCGCCGCCGCAACGTTTTGACTTCGTTAGCAACAAGTGGTTATTTCCGCGGGAAACTTGCTTAGTTTGGTGTTTTTGTTTTAGTGCTTTTGAATTTATTTTTCTTCGGCTTTTGCCTCCCTTTAACTAAAAAAAGAAAAGGTAAAGTGGCAAAAGATTTTGATCGGCTATCCAACTTATTATCAAATATATTAATCATTGATATTAATTTTACTGGTTACTTAGTTCAACTTCAGAATAAAATAATTTTGTCGTTGCTAACGACAAGAGTCAAAAGATTTACTTCTACATCGTCGAAATATGACCTCTAGACGAGGATATTGATGGGCACTGTATGTGTTTGGAACCGGTTGACACTATGCAACGACCTTTAACAACAACCCAACTCCAACGGTCAATGATAGTACGACAAAATCGGTTGACAGCATGTGACGACATTTAACAACAAATCAACTCCGACAGTCAATGATAGTACGATAAATCCGGTTGACACGTTGTGACGATTTTAACAACTCAACTCTAGGGTTCAATGATAGTACGACAAAACCTTATTGTCAATGCGATGATAGGGTTTATTTAATTTGCCTTTTTATTATTTAATTCATATCAGATTTTTTCTTTTAGATAAAATCATACCAAAACTCTGGATATATATATACAGTGTTTATTATACTTTCATAAATTATTGTGAAGTACTTTGACTGTGCACGAAAAATATATGTTGGCTAACATGTTTTGGCACGTGATACCACATTTTCATGAGAGAATGTCGTTCGTCATACATATTCGAAACCGTAGTATATGATTTTGACCTATTTTTAATTAAGTAGAACGATTTTGAAAATAAACTGAATGTCAAGCTATATTTCGACGTTATTCTCAAAGTGAGACATCTTTAGAGTGCCGTATTTGTATCTTCAACCAAGATAACCAATTTAAATACAAGTGTCAAACGCCATTTTGGGGGAGTTAGTGAGACACCCCCTATTTTTGAATGTTAAATGATTTTTTATTTTACTTTTTGATGAATCAATTATTTGCTTTTCAGACTTGACACCTTAAAAAATCCGTAAATTTTAATCATTTATATTTTTTTTTAGTTCAGGTGCCTCGTTCACGTACCCAAACAAATTACTTCCTTGTAAAAAAGCTAGTGAATGTCACAGACTCGCATACTGCCAATGTCCTCTATGTCTCGATACTCCTTTTTGTTGCAAAAATATGGTCCAATCGACTTTCCACCGATATTAAAAACAAAATTACTTGCAATAATTAATATGTATACTACAATTTTACTAAATTACCCCTTGAATAATGTGGAGGACTAATATTTATTGTTATAAATGCTCATTCATTATGGTGATAAATGAAAAATAAAGCATAACTATCCCTTTATAAATGAACTTAAAAGTTGCAGCCAATTCAACATTCATTTGTTAACTTACCCAAAAAAAACATTCATTTGTTACTACTATTCTTTTGTCATTAATTGGTGTTTGTATAATGATATTATCTGATTTCTAATTTTTCCAACAATTAACTGATTTGTTTTTAATAAACAATAAAACGTAATAAATGCTCTTACCTAACAAATCATAAATTATTAAATTGTTAACATTTGACATTAATAATTAAAATTCATGATAAATAGATTTACTCTGTGTATATGTCACATCAACGGATTGATTTTTTGGATATAAAAATAGCTAACCAAAATCATTTCTCAAACAATACAGAAATAAACTGCTAGCATTAAATATTTTTCTCCCCCCTTTCAAATAGCCCCAATTCCGGGAAATTTATATTTTCTACATCTTTCCTTATTTTTCTGTCAAATTTTTAGTCCAATAATTATTAACAGTAGGAAGTAGAAACAAATAACACAAATTCTGGGAGAGAATAAATGCATGATGGACACTGGATGTACTTTGATGGGCATAGTCTAATAGTATTATTATAATATTATATTATAGTACATTCAATTGTGTCATTTAGTATAATATATTAATATATCACCACTCAAATACGTTAATGTAAATCGATCTCAAATGCTTTCATGGCAATTTGCTAATCCGTCTTTGGATTTTTCTTTTTTTAAAAACAGTTCCTTTTGAAATCATCTTCACTAGTATTTACATTTCATATTGTTAGAAATGAAAAATATATCATATATAACCATAAAAAAATAAAGACCACTAAATAGCATTGGCAAGAAGAACAGAATAGTAAAACCTTTTTAAGACAAATAAAAATAGTTTTTAAATATTAAACAGAGAACCATAATTAATTAATTAACATTCGGAAATATGATAAAACTAAACAGCATTGGTATCTTATTTGTATTTAAGACTTAAATTTTGATGTTCACTACAAAATAATGTTTGATTTAGTGAGAGTCAAAATATGTCACTAATTTAAAAAGCTGTCACAAATCCGTCACAAATTGACTAAACTGTCACAAAGCCGTCACAAAAACCGTCGCTAATAAGCTCGTAACAAAAAATACCGTCACTAATCCCGTCGCTATTTGAACATTTTTTTGTAGTGTTAGTATCTATAGATTCAGGGGGCGGTCCGACTTCACGAATTACCCAAGACTCAAATTATTCGGTTGTCCGTAGCATTTTTATCAAGCAAAAATAAAATAAAACCAGGTTCATTTTAATTGATATATATATATATATATATATATATATATATAAGTGTTTTCTTTTGCAAATGTTGAATTAATCCAATTGCCAATTTGGGCTAAAACAATTTATAATAAACTGGGTTTTATATAATTATATTGAGTCGAACCATTGCCAAAAAAATATATTATTTTTTGCCCTAGCCCAGTTTGTGCCCCAAGCCCAAACCTTACTGGACTTGGGTCTGTGCCGGCCCTACATAGATTGTTCAATATCGAAGGCAATTTATTTTTCTTTTTTTCGGGAAAATTGGTAAGTTTTAAAACGGGAGAACCATTGATTAATACATAAAAACGTACTTAATTTTCAAAAACCTGAATTTTCAAATATTAATTATGATTTGATACATATAATGTAACATAATACAATATTAAAGTTGAAAGCAAAGAGTAAAAATATGTAACATCATGTAGTAACATCATGTTGCATATGTACTAATTTTTAAACCTATTTTTGACATATGTATCTTTTGATAATTAGGTACCAGTTGTATGTATTTTTTCATCATTTTGTCGTTTTAAAACGTGAAGTGAGAAAGAAAATACATGAAAAGATAAATTTTCATGTATAGTAAATTTACAAATAACAAAGACAGTTATACATGAAAAAAAGAAGATAAATTTTGCACACATAATTTCTAATTATAAACTATGGAGAGAGATGGTTTTGGAGATAATTAATGTATTGTTGGAGATAACGTGAGTTAAATATCTTGAAGCAGTATAATAATCACATAAAGGATAAGTTGGAGTTTAAACATGATGACATCACTTGTGACTACATGTTTTAAAAACAAGATTATCCTAATCGCTAATGTAGCACAAAATGACATTTATTTTTTCCAAAACCTCAATTGTTTTTTCAAAGCTTTTGACTAGTAAATCTTAATATATTATCCCGTGCAAATTTTAGAAAAAAAACTATATATCATCTTTAACAGTAAGAGAACATCATCGTCCTCCTAGACTTAATTACTCGGTCAGATAATCTTACTTTCTCACTTCTATCTGTTACTCTCTATATATAATAGTTGCAATTATGTACCAAGTTATACGCTGTTTTTTAAAACAAGTAAATGCATGCATGCATGCAAATTGTGGTATAACTAGTAGAGGATGATAATATAGGTAGACACTTTAATTTTTACAAGACTTGGTCGATTGATCTAGCTTATATACATTGATCAAAAGCGAACATTAGCGAGTCTTAGGGTGTCTAAAAGTCTCTACCTTATATAAGTAACCATAAGTAATATATTAGTGTATATGACTTTTAAGTCGTTTATGTCACAAAACTGCGTCGTACGTGCTGGCGTGGTTTAGACTCTGTCAATGATGGAAGGAATTAAAGGACCTACACCGGGCCGGTAGAGGTTGTATCCCCCTCATTTTGACAAAATTTAACAAAAAATACTGTTTTTATCACTTATTTTAGTTAAAAATGTCTATATTACTTCAGCCCAGGAACAGAACCAAGAAAGTAAATTGGGGGATAGATGATATTCTCTTTGATTATTTTTTCTTAGTCTGGGGTGAAAAGCTAATTTTTAGAGATTTCGATCAAAATGCACACAGAAAACATTAATTCTTTGTCATTTTTGTCGAAATGGGGGTGGGTGCATGGCTGCACCACCAACTGTCTTCCACTAGTGTTTTCCCTGTTTGAGTCCCTCTCATATATTTTTTTTTAAATCAAAACAAAATTTCAGCCCTCCTATTTTACATTCCTAGCTACTTCTGCCACTGCTGCTAGTAAATACCGAGTTCGAATCTTAAAGAACAAAATTATCAATCACTTATCATTTAACTTTACCATTTAGGCTATACTAATTCCGGAACTCAAGTTGCTAGAGTTTGTATCAAACTATAGCCGCTAAAGTTTGTATCTCGACCATTGGATTAAAATCCCGGCTGGGATAAACTTGAACAATTTCCGTTCTTTTACATATCTAACACATCAGCATTTGATTTTATTCCGATGGTTGAGATACAAACCTAAACGCTGAAGTTTGGGACAAGCTTGAGCAACTTTTTATCCAATAATTCTGTTGAGATAAATTCCTTTTATATCTAAGGATACTAAAGTCACATTTTAGTTCTAAAATGCCGTCCTTTTGTCTAATAAAAAGAAATAGACCGGTTTTGGTGCTCTACTGCTCCAATCCTTAGGGCCGGTCTTGTATACACACATACAACATATCCAGGGAGGAGCTATGTGATGATCATCATGCACCCCATAATCAAATTTTTATTTTTATTTTTTGTAGGCATTTTCACTAGATATGCTGAAAAAGTGATCTGACACCACTCTTAAAAAAAGTTTCACTTACAGGTACTTTTAATGTAAATTTTGGTACCCCGCATTACAATTATGATAATGCATTCTCACATTTGGTTTTTAAATTACAGATTTTAATTATAAAAAATGGTCACACCGAGGGAGCACAAAGAGTCAATAAGGAAGAACACGTTTAAAATCGGACAAGAACCTGGGTGCAATTAGTTACTTATCTACTGAGCTCTACACCAAAGACGTGCATTTTTTTATGGAGTTAATCCAGGTTTATATCATTATTCACCATCGTAATTAGTTGCACATGTGAAATGCTGATAGTATAGGTTTGTTGTTCTTGATAATTCATTTGTATATACCCCTATATTGAGAAAACATGGATATCATACCATGTTTTTACTGAATATATGCATTTTTAGTCCCCACACTATAAGCGAATCCTGGTTCCACCACAGGCGTATTTATGTTTTAAGCATAAGAAATAAAATTAACCAAAAGAGATGTGCTTTTGCTCACCACATATCTTACCGTCACAGGGTCAATTTTTCGTTTTCGAAACCAAATAAGTGATGGCACAAACTGTAGTTAAAGCCCACGTTAACCGTCTGCTTGTTCAGCCCAACAACGACTCACTCATTCACTCGTGTTTGCCTCGCAATTCGCTCGTGTTTCACTCAAGAGATCACACTCAATACGCAGCGATGATAATTACGGTTAAGACAAGTATATGGACAGAATAAACGTATGTAAACGTAAACAAACACACACACGTACGGCCGCAACCAACCTTTGTTTTATTACCGTAAATAATACAAAGGGATTTTTGTTTTATGCATTTACAACACTTAATCGCTGACTAAGTAAATGAATAAAACCCACCAACACTCATAATTTCGTGCTAGATGGTTACAAGGTAGATTAGAAGGGCCACTAACATCATGGGTAGTTTCTTTGGTTTGGTAGTTACTACCTAAATTCAAACTGAAGTTTCCCGCCACTTTTCAAAAGGTCTCTAGCACTTAGAAGATTCCCCGGCAGCAGCTAAAACATCTCAAACCAAGCAGCCACGTTGATCCACATCAACAATCCTCTTAGCCAACCAAACCGACCAGCAATCGAAACCATATCCGAAGCGTTGTACCCTTGCTTTCAAACCTGCCCAACGTTCAAACCATATTGAACCAGATTTCTTTGACGCTCCTACACGCCAAACATTAGCCAACGACTTCATAAACCAACCATATGACTCATAAACCCGCTAGCCAAAGTAGACAAGCACTAAGGTGCTAACAAACCACCACCACCCGAAGTCTTAGTCGTCCTCGATGGAGTGGCATTAAGAAAGTCCTCAATCTGTTTTGCGAACTCCCACAAAGTCGTATCACGCTGCGAAGAATTTTCCGAATCTGGTCTACCGCGCCACTTAACAAGATACTCAACACGTCTGTTCTTCTTGCTTTGGCCCAATTCCTTTCGATCCAGAATTTTCTCAACCGCATACAAAAACTGTTTTTGTACTGTTGGTGGAGCCCTCAACACTGTCTTTCGTTCCAGATGTTGTTCATCTTCAACAAACGGTTTCAAATAACTCACGTGAAATGTGGGATGAACCTTCAACCTTTCCGACAGCTTCAACCTATAAGCAACAACCCCGACTCTTTTCACTACTTCAAACGGCTCGTCGTACTTTGGAACCAGCCCTCGATGTACATTCTTAGCCAATATTTTCTTCCATATCTGTAGAGTAAGTTTCAACCAAACCTTGTCCCCCACTTGGAATTCCAAAGCCCTTCGACCTTTGTCCGCATACTTTTTCATTCGACTCGCAGCTTTAGCCAAACTATCCCAAGCCTCCTCATATAATTCCTGCTTGTTCCTAGCGAATCGATAAGCCACTGGACATCGATTTTGTCCAGATTGTTTAGCCACTTCGTGCGGCGTTAGGGGTTGATATCCCAACGCTAACTCGAAAGGAGATTGGTTCGCTGTTGACGAACGATTGATGTTATAACAAAACTGTCCAACGTCCAGCAACTCCACCCAATTCTTTTGGCTCATCGTCACATAATGACGCAAGTATTCTTCCAGAAAATCATTGATCCTTTCAGTTTGTCTATCCGTTTGTGGATGTTTCGCCGTTGAGAACTTTAATTCCGAACCCAACATTCTGAATATTTCAGTCCAGAACCTGCCCGTAAACCAAGCATCACGATCACTCATAATGTCCTCAGGTACACCAAAGTATTTGATAATGAATCGATGAAACAAATCAGCCATCACTTCTGCACTACAAACAGTCGGTGCAGCCACAAATACAGCATACTTAGAGAACCGATCAACCACAACCAAGATTGTCGAACAGCCCTTTACTTTCGGCAATCCCCCAATAAAATCCATAGAAACCGAAACCCATGGCCTTATTGGTGGAGGTAGGGACTGTAGTAAGCCTGCCTCCTTCTTTTCGAGTTTGTCTTGTTGACAAACCAAACAAGTCTTCATGTATAACTCAACGTCATCACTAATTTTTGGCCAGTAGTACCTCATGAAAGTAATGCTAACATGCGTTCCTTTCCAGGATGACCAGTCTACTTAACATCGTGGGTTTCCCTCAACAAACAGCGTCTCAGTTGCCCCGTAGGCACATACAAACGGTTGCCCGAAACATACAATAAACCATCTTCCAACCAGATTCTTTTAACGATACCTTCCTTAACCTGTTCGACAAGTTGTTGATAAGATTTGTTGTTTTAAGAGGCTTTATGAACCCGCGTAATCATATCCCTTTGGATCTGGGCAATGACACACAGTTCAGTCACACCCTTATAACTTAGAGCATCAGCCACAACGTTTTGTTTGCCAGGCTTATGTTGCCAAACAAAGTCGTATTCATCCAAGAACTCTTGCCAACGTGCTTGTTTCAGCGACAACTTTTTCTGAGTTTTGAAGAAAGTATTCGCCTCATTGTCAGTTCGAACCACGAACATCATACCCAACAAATACACTTGCCAAGTACCCAAGCAATGCACAACCGCAACCATTTCTTTCTCATGTGCCGAGTAATTTTGTTCCGCAGGATTCAGCTTTCTACTTTCGAATGCAACATCATGTTCTTATTGAACCAGTACACCACCAATCGCCTTATCGGACACATCAGTGTGTACTTCAAAAGGAAGTTCAAAGTCGGGCAGCCATAACACCGGTTCAGTGGATACCACATCCTTTAACTTAGCAAACGTAGTTTGGTATCAAGTACACCAATCTCATACTTTTCATTTCTTTAGCAAATCAGTTAGCGGTGCAATGATCTTCGAATACCCTTTTATAAACTTTCGATAGTAATTCGCCAGCCCAAGGAACGAACGTAACTCGGAGACATTTTTAGGAGCATCCTAATCGAGTATCGCTTGAACCTTTTTCTCATCCATTCGGACCTGCCCTTGGCTAATTCGATGGCCAAGAAATATAATCTCCCGCTGAACAAACTTGCACTTTTCCTTCTTCACGAACAAACTATTATCCCTTAGTTTCGTACAGACCAGCCTTAGATGTTTTATGTGATCCTCTAACGTTTCTGAGTACACCACAATATCATCTAAGTAAATCACAACGAACTTATCCACCACATCATGGAACACATCGTTCATTAAGTTGCAAAACGTAGCAGGGGTGTTGGTTAAACCGAATGGCATAACCAGAAATTCGTATGAACCATACCTCGTTACACACATCATTTTTCCTTCATCCCCTTCCGCGATACGAACTTGCCAATACCCTGACCTTAAGTCTAGTTTAGTAAAGTAAGACGCCTTTGACAATCGATCAAAGAAATCAGCAATCAAAGGAATAAGATACTTGTTCTTTAGTGTAACCTTGTTCAATACGCGATAGTCCACACACATCCGCATAGAACTGTCTTGCTTTTTCTGGAACAAAATAGGCGCTCCGTAAGGGGCCTTAGAGGGTTGGACAAAACCAGATTCTACCAAATCGTTAAGTTGTTTTTGTAGTTCAGCCAACTCTAAGGGACTCATTCGATAGGGTGCCTTCGCTGGAGGTCTAGCACCCGGAACCAATTCGATCTTATGATCAATGTTCCTCCTTGGTCGCAACGTTTTAGGCAATTCATTAGGCATAACATCAACGAATTCCTCTAGCACTTTAGCCACACTATCAGGAATTTTCACGATCAGATCAGGTTTGATCTCGATCAAAGCCGCACGATAGGTCTCAACAACCTTCCTCAAACCAGATTTAAGTCGACCCCTTTTTCGAATCACCCTCATGTCGTAAAGCATTTACAAAACCAGGACTTGCCTCGTCTAAGAAAAACACACCACGTAAGTGGGGAACAACATCAACTTTAGCATTCACCAAGAAATCGTTACCGAGTATAACATCGAAGTCGTCTAAGGGAACAACCATAAAATCCAGATTTCCATTACAAGAACCCATCGTTACACCAACCGCCTTCGATACCCCCGCTACAGTGCGTGCCTTAGAATTTACAGCTGTTGGCCCGTAAGTGTCTAAACCTTAGAGAGGGGGGGGGGAATAAGGTTTACGTCGATTTTCACGGAATAAAAAATTTGAGCAATTAACGACGCAAATAGGAGAATTTATACCCAAACAAATTTTGTTAACTATTTAAAGCTAGGTCAAGCTATGCAAGCAATCAAAATAAGAAATAATGTAAGTGCGGAAAATAAAAGTTAAGGGAAAAGAAATAACACAAGATGTATAGAGGTTCGGTAAAACGCGCCTAGTCCTCTCCTCGGTATTCACACTACCGAGTATTTCACTAGAATCTTCTTCCCAAGATTACACCCTAACGAGCTAATCCGCGGATTAATCTCCCCCTTACTCTATGAGTATCCCGAATGAAAAGACCTAGAGCTTTTAAGCAATACTCGCTTATAAAGCCTCTACCCGATCACTCGCTCACAATTGAGTTTATAATTCACTCTACAATTTTGAATTGAAATGTAACACTCACTAACAAATAATATCTTGGTATTTATATGATTACAATAAGATTACACACAAGAGTATTTATGAATATAAGTGAGAAAAATGAAGTATAAGCTTGAGTATGATCTTGAAATAATAGCTTATTTGAGTGTGTGAATTGGGGTAATTTTCACCAAGGATTGTGGGGGTATTTGAAGGCTAATTGGTCTTTGTTACCGTTGTATGAAGGGTTATCTCTTTACCCATTGGTTTTAACCAATTTTCCAATTTTCCAGAATAAGTCAAAAAGCTAATTTTTGAATTCTGCAGAAAACGATCGGTCGTTTTCTGCATTTCGATCGGTCTTTTTTATTATGACCTCACTGGAACATTTTGGACCAAAAACGATCGGTCAATTTGTCTGTTTTGACCGGTCGTTTTTATCATGACCTTACTGGTCAATTTTGGACCAAAAACGATCGGTCGTTTGCCCAAAACGATCGGTCGTTTTTCTGGCAATTTCTCGGTTTTCCCGCTATACTTCGAATGCTCGTAACTTCTTCGTTTTAAGTCCGATTATTGTTCCGCTTGAACTGTTGGCTTCATTTTTAAATACTCTATCATTTCGAACCTTTAACAAGCTAGATAAATGATTAGTACACAAAACGAGCTTTTGTCATGTTTTACATATTTTGTTATCATTAAAACAATCGATTAGAATAACATCGTTCAACAATCTCTCCCTTTTTGATGATGACAAAATATTGACATTAAACATATTATAAGCTCTTTTTGCTAAAACAACAATATAATCGAGATGTGTAAGAGACGTTTACTAGGGTAAAATGTTTTGGTGAAAAACGAGTAAATGTCACAACATCCGATAAAACGAAGTTTTTCAAAGCTAAAAGTTTTGAAGGATAATGAAAGAACAAATGCAAGCGAAAAATTGGCCATAGTTTTGCCTAAAAACGTTCAATCGCCACAAATGAAAAATCAATAAATACAACCCAATTGACAAGATATTATGCGCACAAATTTCAATAACATCAAATATGATAATAACGCATTTATCTAGAATAATAAACGTCAATCTCACAAAGTATTAGAAGTTAAAAAGCAACATAACACACATGTAAAAATGCTCCATAACATAAATGTAAAAACGTTTGCTACTTATTACATCATAAAACTTTGTTCGAAGAAAAAGAAACACAAAAGAAATACAACGCAAAATAAAACGAAAAGGGTATTTCTCCCCATTTGACATCATAAAAAAAACATAATCGCCTAATGGCGATGGGAGGTCGCGTCGTCGTTCCCGTCGTCGTTTTCGGCATTTGGACCGGCAAGGTCGGGAAAGTACGCGGAGAACTTCGCCATTTGTTCGGCGCTTAATCGATCAAGTTCGTCAAGCTTTTCTTGACCCGGATTTAAGAAGCGAAACATGCTTCGGGTCACTTGCGCATTTCAGTAAGTGTCGATATAGAGATCATTATAGAATTGATCGGAGCGCGGGAGAGGGGTGGAAGATCCGACTTTAGCTTTGCCTCTACCTCGAAAGGGACGAGAGGAGGTAGGGATATCGGTTGGGGGCATGGACTCGGAGGAAATATGTAAGTCCTCACGAGGGTCAACTCTAGGTGTGGCCTTGGGGCATACTCTTCCTCCTCAAGGGGAAGAGGGGCGTAATTGGGGCCGGACACCTTCCTACCCGACCAACTTATGGTCTTTTTGGTAGTATCGAATTTGATAAACATTTGGGCTAAATAAGCGACATCCCAAATGTGTTTATCTTTATTCTTAAAAGGAGTTCTACCGGGAGCGAGGTGGAGGTCCTTTAAGATGGCGGATATGAGAGCACCGTAAGGGAGCCCATTTTTGGATTTATTCTTAAGAGAATCCATTTTGAAAAATATGAGCATGGCAAAGTCAAGTTTTACTTGACGATGGATGTACTCGAGGAGAAAAATGTATTCGCTTGTTACATCGGTGAAATTGGATGAATGAGGGAGTACGATGTGGGAAAGAATGTGGTACGTCATTTTATTATGAAAAAGAAGGTCGTGAGCCTTATTGGAGCGGTTGTTATGGTTTGGATGAAAGAGCTCGTCTTTGAGATCGTTAAAGCTATCAATCTCGAGCATTTCGCAAAGTTCGTCACTTTGATCGTACACCCCGTCGTCATCAAGGTTTAAGAGAGTTTGTAAACGGTCTATACCGTAAACAAAGGGTTGTCCATTCAAAGAGGAATGTAAATGAAGTGCGTTATCTCGACCCTTATCAACTACTAAGTTTGCATAAAATTCGTAAACGTTTTTTTGGAAAAAGGGCTCTTTTAATGTAAGAATGGTGTCGAGTTTTTGGAATTGTAGACGTTTCATAAGGAATGGAAAGCGTTCAAGAAAGAGAGGCATGTCGATTGGAAAATTTGACAAAATAGCTCGTTTGGTGATGGTCGATGGATAAGAAGGAGGGAGTGAGCCGGAGGGGGGATGCGAAGCCGAAGGGGCACCGGAGCCCGAACGGGGAGCGGCGTCGGTCGGAGGAGCGGTGTTCGAAGCGGCGGATCGAGGAGCGCGGGGACCACACGAACGGCGAGAAGATGGAGGCACGAACTCATCCTCACTTTCATCGACGAGTGATGGTTGAGATTTCTTAGAACGAACCATTTTTTTGGATTAAATAAGGATTTGGAAAAAAATTAGGGTTTTTTGAAGAATTGGGTTTTTGAAAAAATAGGGTTTTAAAGAAACAATCAATGGATTGGTGATTATTATGGATAATAATGGAATTAGGGTATATTTTATAGAGATTAAAATAGTTTTTGGGGAATTTTTGGAAGATTTGAGGAAGGGGGCGAATTTTGGGAGAGAGAGAGGGTGTTGATACTATAGTGAATGAAAAAGAATTTAGGGTTGAAGGATATTAAAAAGCTGAAAAACAGAAAAACGATCGGTCGTTTTGGCATTTCGACCGGTCGTTTTGGGTAAAAAAATACCAGAGACCACATTAAAAAAACGAGCGGTCGTTTTCAGATCGATCGGTCGTCTGAAAATAAACGACCGGTCGTTTTATACAGTCGACCGGTCGACTGTAAACTGATACAGAACAAGAATTTTTTGCACTTTTCGACACTGATTTGGCAAAAAATATATAAAATCAATCAAATATATATGTATATATATGTACAAGTCACACATCAAACATGCCTAACTCTCGTCGAATAAAACAAAATTGTTCCTCGTTAAAGGGGTTTTGTAAAAATATCGGCTAATTCCCTATCGGTACTTATATATTCAAGTATAATATCCCCTTTTTGAACATGATCCCTTAGAAAATGATGTCGTAAATTTATATGTTTAGTACGAGAGTGTTGGATCGGATTTTTCGAAAGATTTATTGCACTAGTATTATCACACAAAATAGGCCCACTATCAAAAGATAATTCAAAGTCATTCAATTGTTGACGCATCCAAAGGATTTGCGCACAACAACTACCCGCGACAATGTATTCCGCCTCCTCCGTAGAAAGTGCAACCGAATTTTGTTTCTTGCTATACCAAGAAACTAAAGCGTTTCCTAAACAATGGCAAATGCCACTAGTACTTTTTCTATCTAAACGACAACCGGCAAAGTTGGCGTCGGAATAGTCAAGCAAATCAAAAGTAGTATCATGTGGATAAAACAATCCTAAATTGCATGTACCTACAAGATATCTAAATATGCGCTTAACGGCTATCGCATGCGATTCCTTAGGACAAGATTGATACCTAGCACACAAGCAAACACTAAACATGATATCGGGTCTACTTGCGGTTAAATATAAGAGAGATCCAATCATACCTCTATATAGCTTTTGGTCCATGCTTTTACCCGATTCATCCTTGTCTAGTTTTGTTGCCGGACTCATTGGAGTTCCTAGCGACTTTGCATCGCTCATGTTGAACCTTTTGAGCAAGTCCCTTGTGTATTTGGCTTGATTTATGAAAATTCCGTCCTTAGTTTGTTTGATTTGCAATCCAAGGAAGTAGGTAAGTTCATCCATCATGCTCATCTCGAATTCGCCTTGCATACATTTAGAAAACTCCTCGCACATGCGAGCAATAGTAGCACCGAAAATGATATCATCAACATAAATTTGAATTAAAAGCATGTCTTTTCCATCATTTTTAATAAAAAGAGTAGTATCCAAAGTACCACGAGAAAAACCTTTTTCAATCAAAAACTTACTAAGTCTTTCATACCAAGTCCGGGGTGCTTGTTTTAAACCATAAAGAGCTTTTTGAAGTTTGTAAACATGATCGGGAAACTCATGATTTTCAAAACCGGGTGGTTGTTTTACATAAACTTCCTCATTTATAAAACCGTTTAAAAATACACTTTTAACATCCATTTGAAACAATTTAAATCGTTTAAAAGAAGCATAAGCAAGCAACATCCTAATGGCTTCTAGTCTAGCTACGGGTGCGTAAGTTTTATCGAAATCGATGCCTTCTTCTTGGTTATACCCTTGAGCCACTAGTCTAGCCTTATTTCTAATGACTACCCCGGATTCATCCATCTTATTGCAAAATATCCATTTCGTACCTATGATGGTTTTCTCACGCGGTCTAGAAACTAAAGTTCATACGTTACTACGCTCGAATTGATTTAATTCGTCATGCATAGCTAATACCCAACTCTCATCGAGTTCCGCTTCATGAATGTTCTTAGGCTCTAATTGAGACAAGAATGCAAGATGATTAACTAAATTTCTCAAAGAAGAACGTGTATGCATTCTTTCTCCCGGGTTACCCAAGATTAATTCTTGCGGATGGTGATTGGCAAACCTCCATTCTTGAGGCAAATCGTCATGAATATGTACACTAGATTCTAGGTCCGTTTGAAGTCTCTCTATAGTGACTTCTTCAACAACGGGTTCAACCTCTATACTAGGCATAATCTCTAAGCTAGATGTAACATGATTAGAAGAAGATGCATTATGAAAAATATCATCATCAATATTATGAACGATTGATGGCTTATCAATAGTCAGTAAATTCTCATCAAACGAGACATGTACCGATTCTTCCACCAACAAGGTTCTTTTATTAAAAATTCTATACGCTTTACTCGATAGAGCATATCCGATGAAAATTCCTTCATCGGACTTAGCATCGAATTTTCCTAAATTATCCTTACCATTATTATGAACATAGCATTTGCAACCAAATGCACGTAAATGAGAAATATTGGGCTTTCGCTTATTCCATAATTCGTAAGCTGTCTTTTTCAATATGGGCCTAATTAAGGCTCTATTTAAAATGTAACAAGCGGAATTTATGGCTTCGGCCCAAAAATACTTTGGCAAATTATTTTCATAAAGCATGGTCCGTGCCATTTCCTCTAGGGTTCTATTCTTCCTCTCTACTACCCCATTTTGTTGGGGCGTACAAGGGGTCGAAAAATTATGATCAATACCATTTTCATCACAATAAGTTTGAAATGGAGTATTTTCAAATTCCTTACCATGATCGGTTCGGATACTTTTGATCATATAACCCTTTCGTGTTTGGAGTTTTTTTGCAAATAATAGAGAATTCTCTAAATGCTTCATGCTTATGAGTTAAAAACAACACCCAAGTAAAACGACTAAAGTCGTCAACCATGACGAATGCATATGCACGCCCTCCAAGACTAAGTGTCCGGGAGGGACCAACTAAGTCCATATGAATGAGCTCCAAACAACGAGTAGTAGAAATAATATTTTTAGACTTAAAAGAAATCTTCGTTTGTTTGCCTAATTGGAAAGCGTGACAAAGTTTGTCCTTCTTATAAGGAGCGTTTGGTAAACCTATTACCAAATATTTTCTAGAAAGTTTAGCAAGTAAATCAAGACTAGCATGACCAAGTCTTCTATGCCACAACCAACCATTGTCATTGATAGTAACAAGACACTTGACCTCATTATCCACCGAACTATTCAAATCAATCATATAGACATTATTTTGTCTTTGACCCATGAGAATAGTTTTATTTTCCGAAATACAATGAATGATGCAATGCGATTTTTCAAAAATGACTTTGTGACCCAAGTCGCAAAGTTGACTTATACTAAGCAAGTTATGTTTAAGACCATCAACAAGCAATATATTATCAATAATAACATTTGATAGTTTAGAAATACTACCAATACCGATGATTTTACCCTTGCTATTATCCCCGAAGGTCACAAAGCCTCCGTCTTTAGGTGCAAGAGTAGTAAATTTCATTTTGTCTCCCGTCATATGTCTTGAGCATCCACTATCCAAGAACCACTTGTCCTCGTTAATTTTTGACCTCAAGCATACCTACAAAACAAAACGATCATTGGTACCCTAATCCACTTTTGGGTCCTTGAGGGTTAGTGTCTCGACCCTTTGAAATCCAAACCAAGTCATTTCTATTTACTTTATATCTATAAGGGCAATAGACATAGTCCTCAAAGTGATCACAACGGTTGCAAGTAAGACATTTAACGTGCACACTTGGTTTAACAAAACGATTATAAACTAAGTTATTTTTATGCAAGTTGTTTTTACGAGAGTAACTTGGTTGTCTATTTTCATTTTTCGTCATTTGTTTGGTGAATAGATTTTTATGCTTTGCCGTTAGAAGTGGGTTGTACCCTACACCGGTTTTATCATACGTGCCTTGTTGAGAAACTAATATAGTACTTAACATCTTACTTCCTTTAGTGAACTTAGCGAGAGTAAGTTCAGCGCTATCCGCCTTAAGTTTACATGAACTAAGGTCATTTACTAGCTCATCATTTTCCATGGTAAGTTCAGCATTTTTAGAGGTGAGTGGGTCATTTTTTATAGCTAAGTTTTCAAGTTCGTCTTGTAAAGTAATTAACATTTTTCTAAAGGATTTGTTTTTACCTCTAGGTGTTTCTAAAGAAGCTAACACATCATTTATGTCAAAACAATCATCGCTAGAAAGAGAAGAGTTAGAGGAGTGGAAGCTTACATCCTCGGTTTCGTCGTCTCTAGCCATGAGACATAGGTTTGCGACTTCTTCATTGTCGCTATCGGAGCTATCATCATCGCTCTCCCATGCGGCCATGAATGCCTTCTTGTATTCCTTTTTCTTTTCAAACTTGTCCTTTTTCTTCAAGGGACATTCAATTTGCATATGGCCGGGTTTGTGACATTTGTAGCAAATAATTTCGTCTTTCTTGTTCAATTTGTCGGATGGCTCTCCCTTATATTCTTTTTTTCGAAATCGTTGTCCGTCCTTCTTTTTCCAACTTAGGAACTTGTTGTAGCGTTTGGCGAATAGTGCCATTTCATCATCCTCACTAGAGGAGTCGTTATCGCTATTGTTATTCGTTGAACTTTTGAAGGCGATGCCTTTCTTCTTTTTCGAGTCATCCTCTTGTTTTCGAGTTGTCATGTCTAGTTCATGAGTGCTTAAGGATACTATGAGGTTGTCGAGAGAAAGAGTGTTCATGTCCTTGGCTTCTTGTATAGCCGTCATTTTTTATTCCCATTTTCTCGGAAGACTTCTTAGGATCTTTGTCACCATCTCCTTGCTAGAATACACTTTTTCAAGTCTTTTAAGATCGTTAGTAATTTTAGTAAAACGAGTGTACATAGAAGCAATAGACTCGTCATCATCAACTTTAAAAAGTTCATAATCATGAATAAGCATGCTAATTTTAGAGTCCTTAACTTGACTAGTTCCCTCGTACGTAGACATATCGGATCTTTAAACTAAAAATCGTTAGATTTTATAAATAGAAGAGCTAGGCTCTGATACCAATTGTTGGCCTGTAAGTGTCTAAACCTTAGAAGGGGGGGGGGTGAATAAGGTTTACGTACGATTTTCACGGAATAAAAAATTTGAGCAATTAACGACGCAAATAGGAGAATTTATACCCAAACAAATTTTGTTAACTATTTAAAGCTAGTTCAAGTTATGCAAGCAATCAAAATAAGCAATAATGTAAGTGCGGAAAATAAAAGTTAAGGAAAAAGAAATAACACAAGATGTATAGAGGTTCGGCAAAACGCGCCTAGTTTTCTCCTCGGTATTCACACTACCGAGTATTTCACTAGAATCTTCTTCCCAAGATTACACCCTAACGAGCTAATCCACGGATTAATCTCCCCCTTACTCTATGAGTATCCGAATGAAAAGACCTAGAGCTTTTAAGCAATACTCGCTTATAAAGCCTCTACCCGATCACTCGCTCACAATTGAGTTTATAATTCACTCTACAATTTTGAATTGAAATGTAACACTCACTAACAAATAATATTTTGGTGTTTATATGATTACAATAAGATTACACACAAGAGTATTTATGAATATAAGTGAGAAAAATGAAGTATAAGCTTGAGTATGATCTTGAAATAATAGCTTATTTGAGTGTGTGAATTGGGGTAATTTTCATCAAGGATTTTGGGGGTATTTGAAGGCTAATTGGTCTTTGTTACCGTTGTATGAAGGGTTATCTCTTTACCCATTGGTTTTAACCAATTTTCCAGAATAAGTCAAAAAGCTAATTTTTGAATTCTGCAGAAAACGATCGGTCATTTTCTGCATTTCGATCGGTCGTTTTTATCATGACCTTACTGGAACATTTTGGACCAAAAACGATCGGCCGTTTTGTCTGTTTCGACCAGTCGTTTTTATCATGACCTTACTGGTCAATTTTGGACCAAAAACGATCGGTCGTTTGCCCAAAACGATCGGTCGTTTTTCTGGCAATTTCTCGGTTTTCCCGTTATACTTCGAATGCTCGTAACTTCTTCGTTTTAAGTCCGATTATTGTATCGCTTGAACTGTTGGCTTCGTTTTTAAATACTCTATCATTTTGAACCTTTAACAAGCTAGATAAATGATTAGTACGTAAAACGAGCTTTTATCTACATATTTTGTTATCATTAAAACAATCGATTAGAAGAATATCGTTCAACAACAGCCTTAATCCGATTCAGCATTGTCATTACCGAAAGAGATAGCAAATTCACAACACGTTCAGCCACAAAGTTATGTGTCGTCCCGCTATCAACCATTGCAGTAACTGATTTTCCGTTAATCACAATTGAAACATACATCAATCCGGTCCTTGGATTAGTGTTACCCGCATGCAAGGTGTTCAACAGTTGCAAAGGATTCATCACCATAGTCGAATCCTCACCAATATCATTCGCAACCAACGCGTTCAAATTTTCCTTTTTCGGGCAGGCCCTCGCAAGATGAGGCCCTCCGCAAATAAAATAGCCACTCGCATAAGACATGGATGCCTTATTTTTCCCCTTGTCTTGTTCGTTCCCACCCTTCCATTTACCACCATCGTAATCAGTCTTCTTTTTAAACTTGTCTTTCTTATTCTTGTCCTTGTTGTATTTCTCCTTTTTTCGATTTCAAAGAGGACTCAGAATTTCGAGTTAGTTTAAAATCCAACAAGCCATCAGCGGCAGCAATGGCGTTGGGCAGATCCTTCACTGCCAAGCGTTTCAGTTTCAATTGTGCCCATGGTTGGAGACCACTCATGAAATTGAACAGTTTATCGGAGTCAGACATGTCGCGTATGTCCAACATAATGCTACTGAATTCCTTCACGTAGTCCCGAACAGTTCCGTTCTGTTTCAATTTCTTTAACGCCTCACGTGCAACCCATGCACTATTCGTTGGAAGGAATTGGTCCTTCTATTCCATTTTCAAAGCATCCCATGAAGCAATAGAGGGCCTTCCATCTTCCGTTACAACATCGTGCCTTGTTCGCCACCACAGTTTCGCATCTCCTGTCAAGTACATTGACGTAAAGGAGACACGTTCCTCCTCTGGAATATGAGCAGCAGTAAAGTATTGCTCCATATCCCAAAGGAAATTTTCCAGATTTTTCGCACTACGCGTTCCGTCAAATGTTTTCGGTTCAGGCACTCGAAACCTTTGTTTCGTTCCTCCCTCCATATTCGAACCAGAACTGCCAACATCAGCTTTCCGCAGAATATTAATTTCGTCCTTCACATTATTCGCACCAACTGCCATTTGGGCAGAGTTTTGGGTGAAATCAACCACCCGCGTTTGCAATTTATCTTGCGTTTCCGCCAGCATCAAGCTAACATTTGTAACCGTCTCAGACAGTTGTAAAAATCTATCCATCAATAGAACCGCGTTCTCTTCCGTGAGATCGCAGCCCAATACAGCCTCAATGCGCTCCACTTTCTCCCGCGTCGAGAGGTCAGTCATCGTAATCGTGCTCTGATACCAGTTGTCACAGACTGGGGTTAAAGCCCACGTTAACCGTCTGCTTGTTCAGCCCAACAACTACTCACTCGTTCATTCATGTTTGCCTCGCAATTCACTCGTGTTTCACTCAAGAGATCACACTCAATACGCAACGATGATAATTATAGTTAAGACAAGTATCTGGACAGAATAAACGTATGTAAACGTAAACGAACACACACGTACGGCCGCAGCTAACCTTTGTTTTATTACCTTAAATAATACAAAGGGATTTTCGTTCTATGCATTTACAACACTTAATCGCTAACTAAGTACATGAATAAAACCCACCAACACTTATAATTTCATGCTAGGTGGTTACAAGGCAGATTACAAGGGCCACTAACATCATGGGTAGTTTCTTTGGTTTGGTAGTCACTGCCTAAATTCAAACTGAAGTTTCCTGCCACTTTTCAAAAGGTCTCCAGCACTTAGGAGACTCCCCAGCAGCAGCTAAAACACCTCAAACCAAGCAGCCACGTTGATTCACATCAACAATCCTCTTAACCAACCAAACCGACCAGCAATCGAAACCATATCCGAAGCGCTGTACCCTTGCTTTCAAACCTGCCCAAGGTTCAAACCATATTGAACCAGATTTCTTTGACGCTCCTACACGGCAAAAATTAGCCAACGACTTCATAAACCAACCATATGACTCATAAACCCGTTAGCCAAAGTAGCCAACCACTAAGGTGCTAACACTTACCACCATAAAAAGGTTACCTGTTTATGTAAACGTGTTTCAATCTGGTGTTTTTATTTTTTACTCCATTTTTAAAAGGCAGTAACTATACCTGTCAGCGGTTTGATTTTATGTTGTTTTATTACTGCTCTAACAAAAGAATTCAGAATAATTGTTTTACGATGAGATATATTCAAAATGAAAGCACAGAATCTATGCTCCACGAGAAGCTATACGTAGCCTAATCAGTATAGAGGAATACTCTGTAAGAAAATGAAATATTGTGTTTCGTTTCAATCTGAATCTGTGCACCAATATTCTCTTCACTAAATGTTACAGAATGCGGAGGACATGATTACTCTGAAGGGGTAGACCCATCATTGGAGTTTGTGATAACGTCTCAGGATATTACTGCCACCGGAGCTCCTGCAACCTTGCTAATATTCAATTATGAGATAGGATTTTCTCCAAAAAATATAGTCTATTTGCTCCATGGGTTGCTCAACCAAAAAAGGCAATCGCAAACTGGGATACATTGGCGAAAAAGGTAATTTGCAATCACTCTTTCTAATGATATCAACTAGCTTGTGTTAAAACAAAGCTTCGTTGTTTACTTATACTAGGGATTAAGTTTGTTTTGTACTCATACTAGTTTGGCGTCCATGGATTTTTCAGCATTTGCTACCTTCTAAATGTAATGCAATATGTTAACATATACATAGTTTGCTTGAATGCTTGTATGCAAGATACATCCACACACCGCAACCATGAAGTACCTAAATGTTTCTTTAGATTAGACTGTTTCTTTAAAATTGTTTAATAGGATCAAGCTTTAAAGTTTATCTGTTTGATCTCAGTTTCTAGTTTGAATTTGATTGGGTTTAGACTCTATTTTGACAACAAATATTATTCAACCCTGAAAAGTATAATAACATAACATCTCTTTAATTTCTGAAACTAACGTGTTTTCTGAAAAGTATAAACACATGCCATAGTTCATGAATAACATTTAAACATATAGCTGCTTCAATCATTGTTGAATTTTTTTGCTCAGAAAATTTGTTATGGTGAGATTTAGAAATTTCTGTATATACGAGCCGAACATATATTTTCAGTTTACAATAAAAGACATCTTAATTGGATACTATAAGTTTAGACTATATAAACTTTTTGTCCGAGCCATGTCCTATATGATTCAAGATTATTGTATATTATAAGATTATTCTCATTAATATTGTTTGTGGAACTTTAGGAATCGGATTCAAGAGTGTCTTCTTGATCACATCTCAACCCTATGTATTCAGCAAAGGCTACCAAATATGATTCAGTGAAGATCCTTGTCCGGACTGTAAAGTAGGATTTATTGTCCCAGAATGGGTCAATGAAGGTCCAATATTTTCCACCATAAAAAAATTATACGGATCGAACTCTCCCCTACCAACCACCACGTTTGTGTTGCCTCTTAAGCCTGATAAAGTTAATGCTGTGAAACAACAACTATCAAGCATCCAACCTGAGGTTCTGCTATTTCTTTCCAAGATAAAGAGGTTATCGGTGAAGGAAGTTAATGAAAACCCAAGTCTCAACACTGTTCGTGCAGTTTCTATACTACAAGAGACTATATGTTCCATGAGAAAGAATATTGAGGCTGAGTCGTTTGTGCTTTACCTCGAGGCTGATGAAATCAGTGGTTGTGACGAAAAGAAATGCAGCTATTACATGTGGAAGCAGAGGTTTCCCGTCAAACCGGAGAGTAAAGTAGAGAAAAGAAAAGAAATTAACGAGTGGGTTATCACATTGGCATTCCCAATGGGAAATCGTCTCAAAAGAGGGGAAAATTCACCCGGGGTATACGCTTATCTACCTACAGAGATGGTTACAATTTTCCTTTTATAATTCATGCTGATTTTCTCCTACCATCGTCTCGTGAAACTATCCTATTAGATAACAAATGGAACAAAAGGATACTAAATTGTGTCTCTACTGCTTTTGTCAATGCGATGATATCTTTAGTGAAGACCGAACAAAATGCTCCTATATCTTGTCTGCCCCGTATGTTTGAGTTCTTACCTGTCAATGTCTCTCCTTATCTTGAGATCAATGTTATAAGGGCTTATATAAAAGCGAAGCTGGCAATATATAGTCCCATGTGAGTCGTATATGGAGCAGAGGTTATTTGGGAAGCCAAATGAAGTAGGTAGGCTAATGCCTGGTTTCTGGAGCATATTGGACAAGGCAGAGGCGGAGAAAAGTGTTAGCTTAAGAAACGTTTCATCTCATGGTAGATATGTGCTAGCTTCTACATTTGATACACCAAATTATGACCAGGTATTGAATTTTTTAGGAGTTATGTTTAATGTGACGAATGGTAAATTGATTGTATTCGAGGTTCTAACATTGTGTCGGGAGTGTCAGAGAAGTTATACATGGAGCTTTTAAATTTCATAGCCGAAAAATGGAGTTCAAATTTACATAAAACTAGGATGAGATTCATGCCACTTATTAAGTATGCGGGCCTCAATGGGGTTGTTAGTTTTGCTAGTATTAATGAAATTGCAGAAAAAAGATCCCGAAAGGTGTTATTTTCGAAAACGTTATCGACTTTTTCTTGGCTTGTCGATTGGAACAGAGAATTCAGTTTCCCAGAGAATTGTTTCTTTTTAACAAAATTAGTGCATGAAGAAATCTTGGGTTCCTCCAAGTGGCAGACTTTACGAGATTGGTTATTAAATGAGGATGGAGTCAGAAGCGTTAACGTGAGGGACTATGCATATCTTATTATCAATTCTATACAAATTGATAAGAATCTTGTCATTGCCTTTTCCCATTTCTTGTATTATTCTCGATTGAAGAACCATATTTCCGCTACGGAGGCCAATCTATTCCTTCCTCATATTCCCATCATCGATAATTATGACATTTTGACCAAACGAAAAAATGGTGTTCTGGTCCCGGCGAGCGAAAGCAATTGGGTCAATTTGGTTGGATTCAACTTGTGGAAAAAAGACGGTTATGTCGAGCTAGCAGAAAACTATTTATGTGCTGGAAATTTTGCATGTGTATCTACTTCTAAGAAGGAGCTTTTAGGCTTCCTAAAAAGTGGGCTAGGAGCTTCTGATATACCGAATATACCTCCTCCGAATGAAGCGATTCCCACATTATCTGCACTGCTGACCGAAAATAACACGTTTTTGCTTTTGGAGTGGATAAGAAACTTGAAAAAGGAGGGGTATACAATTCCTTCCAAGTTTATAAAAAGCATTAGAGAAGAAAGCTGGATGATGATCTCTATGAATGGAAGTTCTGGTCATAAGCCTCCTTCTTCATCGTTTTTCCCCTCCTCGTCATGGGGGAGTCTTCTTCAGGATGCGTCGGTCCCTTTTGATATTCCAATTATGGATAAGAGCTTTTATGGTGACAAGATCAACGATTATGCGAATGAGCTTAAAGAAATTGGTGTTATGTTTGATTTCAAGGAGGCCTGTGAATTTTTCGGGAAGAATGTTATGTCGCTGGTTTCGTCCTCAACTCTGACTAGTGATCATGTATATTCTGTTCTAAAGTTCATAAAGTTTTTGACGGATAAGTTTTTGTCTCCCGAGGACTTTATTCGAAGTATTAAAAATGGGAAATGGCTAAGAACATCGGTTGGGTACAGATCCCCTGTGAGATCAGTTCTACGTGATCATGAGTGGGGTGCCACATCTGAGATTTGCGACATTCCGTTTATATCTCAAGAATTTTACGGTAATGACATATTTCTTTACAAGTTAGAGCTACAACTACTTGGGGTGATAGTAGGTTTTAATAGTAATTACCAGTTTGCAATAGACCATTTAAAATCTACAGCTGAAATTAGTTTTCAGTCAAAAAAGTACGGTCTCTTTGTTTTAGAGTGCTTGCGTAATTTAAGATCACCTGACAAATTCATTACGATTTTAAAGGACAAGAAGTTTCTGAAGACGAATTTGGGATATAAAGCTCCACTAGAATCGTATTTGCTCAATCCCATATGGGGCTGTCTTCTCCAAGTTTTCAATAGCTTCCTCTTATTGATGAAGGGTTTTATGGGAAAGATATCTCTTCGTACGAAAGTGAGTTAGGGAAGTTTGGTGTGATTTTGGATCTCAAAAAAGCAACACAAGCTTTTGTAGTTGTCTTCAAGCAACAAGCTGGGGTATCTTCTATCAACAAGGGCAATGTTATCTCGATACTAACATGTATCAGAAAGCTGAGTACATCTCTTATATTTGAAAGGGATTTGATGAGCTATATTCGTGAGGTTAAATGGTTGAAAACCTGTCTTGGAGATTATCGAGCACCGAAAGATTGTATTATGTTTAGTTCTGATTGGGAATCTATTGCTCCCATTTCCCTGCTCCCTTTTATTGACGATAGCGATAATTATTATGGGAAGGAAATTTATCAGTATGAAAAAGAGCTGGAGAATGCTGGAGTGGTTGTTGCTTTTGAAAAAGGGTGCAAGTTAGCGGCCTCTTGTCTTTGGAAATTCATATGCATTGCTTAAGTGCATACGGTGCTTAATAGCATTAAAGGACGAACCATTATCCGATTCTCTGTTGAATTTTTTTGGAAAAAATTGGTTGAAGACCACGTTCGTCTGTAAGTCTCCTAATGAATGTCTTCTTGTTGATACCGATCTCTTAGCCCCTGAGGATGGTCCATTCATAGACGAAGAATTTTACGGTCCCATGATCATGTCGTACAGGCAAGAGCTTAACGCGATAGGGGTCACAGTTGAAGTTGAAAAGGGGTGATCATTGCTTGCTAGCCACCTAGATTTACAATCCAACTCAAAAGCTATTATTCGAATCTATAGTTACTTGCACAAGTTCGAATGGACACCGGAAATCAAAGAGAAAAAGAAGATATGGGTACCAAATGGAGATGGGGGTGGGAATTGGGAAAATCCTGAACAATGCGTTCTCTGGGATAAGAACAATCTTTTTGCTGGGCAATTGATTGTTTTGGATAAATACTATGACCGTAAAACTTCTTGAATTTTTCGCTTGTGCTTTCGGTGTTAAACATTTTCCTTGCCTCAACGATTATTGCAAGCTTTGGATTGGTTGGGAGAGGTCAGGAAATATATTGTCTCACACAGAGTGCTGTGCCTTTTGGAAATTTTTTGTCAAAAATTGGGATCAAGAGACTGAAAAAATCGTGGCAAAAAACTTGTCAAAACTTCCGGTTGACTCTGGATCAGATGGGGTCTTATTGGTGGATAAGAATGATGTTTTTATTGCAGATGTCCTAATTTTGAAAGATCTTTTCCAGGAAATTTCGCACAAACTATTTGTTTGGTTTCCTAAGCAAAACTCAGCTTCTCCACCTCGTCTTAAGCTTCTTGAAATATACAGCAAAATAGGTGTTCGTAAAGTATCCGAATCAGTGAAAAGGAAAGAAACCATGTTAGTCCCTAGTGATTCGATGAAAAAGGTGAACCCCGCAGAGTTTGTGATAGGGATAAAAGGTTTGGTTAGTCTAGTTCTTGGTTTTCTAGCAAATCCTACATTGAATATGAATTCAGAAAAGAGGTATAAAGTTGTGAATCATCTCCTTGGTATCACATTTCTGGAGACTACTAAACCAGTTCCGGTTTCATACAAATTATCGCTATCATCAGGTGACGTTTTGGAAAGAGAAACAGAACTTGTGATCCGTTGGGAAAAAGAGAGTAAGATGCTAGTCATGAAGAAAATGGAGAAATCGTGTCGTAACAAAAGCCTCATCGAGTATGCTACCTATTTTTCCGAAGTTATATCTGATGGGTTGCTCTGGAAGAATGAAGTGTTGGTCGAACCCTTGGCGGAGCTGATTAAGGTGGGATTTTTTGTTAATTTTGATGAGGAAGCTATTGCGTTCTTGATGAAGACCAAGAATCTTGAGCTGTTCGAAGAGGATATCCAGTTTCTTTCATCCGCTTTTCCTACTTCTTAGGTCAGTTTTGAAGCTTCCCGTTAATCTTCCTCGTTTTGTTAGTCCTTTTGTGCGCGGTTGATGATAAACTAGAACGATCAAGTTTGCAGCATATCTGACATCTATGCTTTTGTTATTATATTTCTATAAAATGTGTTGAACATGCATATCTTTGTCTTTCGTTTCAGATCCTTCCATGCTTTTTTGGATCTAATTGTTCTCAGTTATCTCTACTAGTTTTAGCAGATAGTCGAACATAGTCGTCTCAAAATCTTTTTATTTACGTTATTAAAAGCATGGTGTATGTTTAAATATATGTAATTTTTTTGTTCCTTTCAGCTTTAATGTATATAAAAGCTCAATTTCGTCCAAACAATTTCATAGACAGATGAAAGAACAGTACTTATTTTATGGGTAAGCACTTCTTTTAAAAAGAAGAAGTTGAAAGCTGCTTGGCGCTATCCACATAATGTGATATTAAAACAAATACAGCTAATTTAGAGTAAAGCGGCAGCAAGACTTGTGATCACCACGAAGTTACCAAAGCAGAAGTAATGGATACATGCAGAGGAAAATGACCTAGTTAACATGTATTGAGGTACCCCAGCCGAGAGTCGGAATTTCCGACCTTTTCACTTTATAAAAAAAAATAACAACATGAATACATAAATATATGTACCGTATATATTAAATTGTTAGTGTATAAGTTTTTCAGAAAGGAAATTGTAGATCTTTTCGACTGGATTTGTCTGTGAGATAGACGATTTCAAAGATTAATTAAGAGAGATCACATTCTTACTGACTGGGTAGTCCACATACCACATTACACAACTTCAAAAGATGGTCCAAACTCGGGAAAGATAAGCAAAAGATAGAAGTAAAGACTGGCTAGTCCACATTACACGACTTCAAAATAAAAAACACATAAGAAATTCTACCATATTGTGAACCGTTTCATTGGGGCCGATGTTTCACCCTGCATCTTCTTCCTGTTGGACGTAACGGCCAAAATGCAACCCTTGTTGTCTAACAAATGTTAAAGGCTCAGCCAGCGTCACCCCTGTAATCTATGCCAACTCAACTGTCAGTCTGTCCAAAATTTACTTAATGCGCTTACCAAAATCACGTACATCAAATAATTGGTGAGTCACGTCTATCAAAATCTTATACGCTTAACCAGTAAAACTTTCCTAGTAAAAGATTGGGAAACTATTGTGGTACAAAGTAAATTAAAAAATAATATAATTCTAAAATACAATTGATCACGACCAATATTGGCCTAGCCAATACGTGTGTTCGACACGATATGATACGGACACGACGCATATTTTTGAATTTAGCACACGGCATGGTTATGCCATGACAATTAATAAAGTATAAATTATTGTTTACATAGATTTATAAAAAAGAAGTTGTTATAGATACATTCATTTCAACACAAATCTTAATGTTATGCATTTACAACGAAGTAATCCACCCCTTTGTCGATACAAAGAGAGAGGTATTGCAATAGTGTTTAAATCATACTCTCTAATTTCTCACAGAAAGGGAGATAAAAATATAAAAGGGAAAGTGAGCTCGGGCCTAGGGGAACCTGCATTTAAGTAGAAGCAACTTTCTTGGTTGAAGCAGTGAAAAGACTATACATCAGTGGTCGCGTTTTCCATACGCAAACAAATAAGTTACCATTTGAACGAGAAATAGTTACTTCTTAGCACAGGAGTATATATTTGATGCATACAATTAAAACTTAATACATCTAGGAAGTGACAATCAAATATTAAAAATACTGTAATCAATATTTAAGTGAAAATACCAGGCCTACCTAGTTTGCCAAAGTTATATGATTATATCTGCTGTTGGGTAATAAAGTGTTGGTCGAACCCTTGGCGGAGCTGATTAAGGTGGAATATTTTGTTAATTTTGATGAAAACCAAAAATCTTGAGCTGATCGGAGAGTATGTCCAGTTTCTTTCGGACGATTTTCCTACTTCTTAGGTCAGTTTTGAAGCTTCCTATTAATAGTTCTTTTTCCCGACTTTCTGAAGTTGGTCCTTTTCTGCGCGGTTGCTGATAAAGTAGAACGAACAAGTTTACAACATATCTGACATTTATGCTTTCGTTATTTTATTCCTACAATGTGTTGAACATGCATATCCTTAACTTTTGTTTCACATCTAGTGTGCTATGTTGGATCTAATTGTTCTCAGTTATCTCTGCTTGTGAGTTTTAGCAGATAGTCGAGCATAGATTGTCTCAAGAATTTTTCATTTACGATAAAAAAAAAAACATGGTGTATGTTTAAAATATGCAATCTTACTGTTCCTTTCAGCTTAATGTATATAAAAGCTCAATTTCGTCCTAATTATTTTCATAGACAGCACAAAGACCAGTACTTGTTTTGTGGGTAAAGCACTTCTTCTAAAAAAAAAACTTGAACGTTGCTTGTTCCACGAGGCGCTATCCACGTAATGTGATAATAAAAGAAAAAGCAGCTAATTTAGAGTAGAACGACAAGTAACAAGACTTTTTTATCACCACGAAGTTGACAAAGCAGAAGGAATGGATAAATCATACATGGCAGAGGAAATTAACCTAGTTAACAATGTATTGAGGAGAGTCGGAATTGACGGCCTTTTCAATTTATAAAAAAATAATAATATATATATGTACTGTACTGTATATAAAAAATTGATAGTGCATAAGTTTTCAGAAAGGCAATTGTAGATCTTTTCGACTGAGTTTATCTTTGAGATAGAGAAATTCAAAGGTTAATTAATAGAGATCACATTGTTACTGACAAATTCAAAGATTAATTAATAGAGATTACATTATTACTGACTGGGTAGTCCAACATTACACAATTTCAAAAGATAGTCCAAACTCAGGAAGGATAAGCAAAATATAGAAGTAAATTGTACTGAGTGGGTAGTCCATATTACACAACTTCTAAATAAAAATAACACAAGAAATTCTACAATATTACGAACCGTCTCACCTTGATCTTCTTCCACTTAGACATAGTGGCTGAAGTAACCCTGCATCTTGAATGTCTCTTTTAGCTGTTCAACCTTTTTTTCTTGGATAATTAGCTGTTCCAACCTTTCTTTCAACTTTTTTCCTCCATATCCCTCTCCTTTTTTACCTGCTTGTGCTGCTCCTCTGAACTCCTTTTTTAATTGCTTGTCTCGCTCATCAAACATCTTTTTAAATTGCTCGAGTTGCTCCGCTGACTCTCTTTTGACTTGCTTGCTTCGCTCCTCTGACTCCATTCTTTCTTGCTCGAATCGCTTTTCCACTTCCTTTTTTCGAGCCTTCATCTCCTCAGCCTTCAGAAATATAATCATCACCATATTCTACTCATAAAAGAGGTAACAATTAGCTTTTCAAGTTGTGTTTGGTGAGCAGGTTTTTAAAGAGAAAAGAAAGTAGTAAGTAAACTCTCAACTTTATCGTTGCTTTCTCTGCATCTTTAATACAATTTTGATTTAGTGTTGCAGAATAAATTCCCACATGTTTGTAGAACATTGCACCATGAAGAACCAGTTCCATATATCTAGCTCAGAAATTTATCAGAGAACAAAGTAAAAGACCGGGAAAATCCATTCGCTTATGGAATTTCTTTATTGAAGACAAATAATTAGTAAAAGGGTTGAAAACGCAGATAAAGGGATTAAACACATGACCCCAAACTCTCTTGATTAATCCAATATGTCTTTGTAGGATTATTATGAACATATTAATCCAATTGTCTTTGTTTTTGTTGGAGTATAAACTATTATGACTATTGTTGATATCATCTTTTGTACAATCCTATGTTTGTTTTCAAATGAATTAGTTAGGAATAACATTTCAGCAATTACCATTCTATCCTTTTACAAATTTACGCTTTTTAGACCATATAAACCCGACAAAACTAAAAAAAAAACAGCCTTATAAGATTGTTTCCATAGTTCTAGTATGTTTTTTTTTTTGAAAATTGTATAGTTCTAGTATGTTGCTTTCACTGAAAGAGGTCTAGTATGTAAGTTTTTCTCTCTTTAACAGTTTTCCCGATTGTAGTTAAAATCACCGTCTTAAAAGGCTCGATAGTCAAAATACTCTATTCCGATAGAAATGTTCGAATTATAGCTTAACAGAAACCTAAAAAGGTATATTTTCTACTTATAACGTCCCTAAAAAGCGTAAGCTTTGACGCTTATAGCATATCTCTTGCAAAAAAAGCTTTAGCTAAGTTTTCCCTTTAAAAAACACAGAGAACTTAAAACGAACCAAATGATGCAATATTCAGTCAATAGAAATGCAAAGGTAAAAACAAAATAATAGCGAAACCAAAAAAGGCCAAATACTTTTGCAAATAACCGAACCTTTTGTTTCATTATTGCAAAATCCGTGTAGCAGAAAAATAGTACTATTAAACAACTGAATTGATATGAATATTAACTAAGATAACAAGAATTACCTGTTCTGTAAGATAGTTCAGACTTTGATCAGCAAGCAGATAATTAAAGTCGAGCGGCTGATATTACTCAAATACTCCGTATTAGTTAGGAATATTTTAAAAACTAAAATGTCTATTTTCTTAACATATACGCATTAATTCTGTGTTCAATAGTAATAAACAAGAGCATAGCCAGAGAGAAAGAGAGAGGCAAGTCTTGCAACAGAGTTTTAGAAAAAGAGATACGAATAATTATGAAAGAAAGAGTTAAGTAGAAACTGAAACAGCTTTCTATGTGAAAAACAGTGTAAATAGTGTACTGTACATTTCAGAGGTCGCTTATGGAATACGCACAATAACCATCTGAATTTGAAACTGGTTCCAAAAAATATAATACCACATTACCATGTTTATGTTTTTTTGGTGTTGTTTCACAATACAACTCTAATTTTCATAAGTATAAACAATTTGTTATTTAGTTTTCAATATATCTACTTCTCATATAAAATTTAATAAAAAAATTAAGGACAAATTTAAAAAGTATGTGTAAAATTAGGTAATGATGATGTCAGAGTTTTCCATAATACACTTAAAATTAAGGTAATGATGGATTAAATAAATAGAATCGGGAGACGCAGCTTTACCGGTGAAAAGACTACATCATTAATGGCATATTATAAGTATACGCTAACATAACCATTTCGATTTGGACGAGAGAGAGTAATTTGAACAATAGATAATAACTAAGATTTGGATAAGAGAGTTATTTGAACAATTGATAGTTACCAAGTATTAGTTACGATGGATACTACCAAGTACTAACCAGAAAAACTCCCACTTCGTAAATTTCCAATAACTTGATGATAATTGCGATTGTGCGTGCTAAGATATCTGGTGATCTAGCGGTGCCACGTGCTAAGATATAATGAGAATTGCACTAGAATATGAGGTTCAACAGCTTGTGTCACACACCAACATAAGTAGTGCAATCTCCTGGTTTGCTCTCAAAGTCCCAATGTTTCCATTTGAACCTTGATTACACATCTTATTCCACTTAGAACCACTCTTGAAGTCACCTGAACTGGAGATATTTTGTGATTGTATGAATACATGTGCTTATTATTGGTACTTATGTCATCTTTTCGGGTTCCTAATAGTAACCTGCTTTTAGAATTTGCACAGTCGACGAATTCAAACTGAAAATATAAAGTAAAACAGCGACTCTCAATTGCATAACCAACGAACAGGTGCATACTAGTATTTGACATGATCCTCAAACTATAATCATGAAAAATAAAAATAGAAAACACCCAGTAAGTACAATACCGGTTTGGAATGTTTTAAATAAATTGTCTCACTAAGAACAGTCAAACTAGTACTCTATTAGACAACTCCCAACAACAAAATTCAGTCTGGACTCGAAAATTGTAGAATCATGGTTTGCGAGGCGGCGAACTGCTGGTGCTGCTATTGCTGTTGCTAGGGCTTCTTCCTCTCAGGGGCCTACTTTAACAACAGAATCATTCGGAAATCATGAGCCAGGGAAACAAGTGTAAAATACAAACTATATCATAACAATACATGAAATTCGGAGGAAAAGAAAGGCCTGAAAAATAATAGTATTTCACTACTACATTCAGCATCCAAATCAGAATGGAAGGTAAACTATTGATAACAGAATGAAAGATATTTTTACTAATACATTAACACTGCTCATGAAGAATTCTTACACCAAAAGGAACGCAGGTGCTGAACGAACATAAGGGAGAACTGGACTTTCAGTGAAAGTAATTCGACCTGAAAGACTCTTTGGGATAAATAGTATCTAATTCTCATTAAAAAAAATTGTCACTGCTAAGAAAGGATATGCTAAATAGTACACTATGGACTAGTGGTACCTTGTTAGTACTCCCTCCGTCCCAAATTGTTAGGGGATTATACGAAACTACGTGCAATTTTGACCGACAAATAACTCATATCTAACTTGTCGAAATCGAATTTTTCAAAAGTTAATCACATAGTTCAAATGTTAAACTATATGAACAAGTTTTTAAAATTTATATTTCAACAATTGAAGCACGAGATATTTGCCGGTCAAAGTTGGACGTAGATACAGTGTCCCAATATTTGGGGACGGAGGGAGTATTAAATTGGGTTAGCCCAAATTCTGATAGGTTAATAGGTAAAAATAAACACTTATAGAGTAATAAAAAAAAAAAGGAAAACATAGCCCTTCACCTCTGTGACTCTGTCCCTGACTCTCACTTTATTCAACTCTCTCCGCTGCTTTGTACTTACTATGGTACGCGGGGGGGGGGGGGGGGGGGACCATTGGATTAGATACAAGATTTAGGGATTCACATTTTTTATTTTGGATTAGATTTACAATTTTCTTTTTAAATTTGTATTTAAGACACTTTCATGACATCTTTTGCTTATGTTGAACTGATCGAATATCGTAATCATAGATTTTATAGCGTTGCTATGGTATATCTTAAAGCTAATAGACTTTAAATGCTTGATTTAGCATGATAATACTATTTAAAACATGTTGCATGAGAATCCACGAAAAACATGTAAAAAAGGCTCAAAAGTCGTTTTTCTGCCTAGGCGGCACCTCACTGCCTAGACCCCGCCTAGCGCCCATTTGAAACCTTGTGCAGTTGACAATGTTAGCAAATTACTTCTTTTCTCATTAGTGAACTCGTTAACAGACTATTATGCACTTCTACTAATTTAACTCTATCATACTTCTACACCAAATTTTCCTGGTATCTAACTATCCATCTATGTTATAACTTATTAACATATCTATTTTATAAACAACACAAATTTATCTCTTCTACTATAAAATGCTAAATAAATCCTCTGTATACTACTATCTCTTTCTTTGAAAGGAACCAAGCCAACCTCTTCCCACAACAGATGCAATTTTCCTTCCCTAAACTATAACTAACCTACGGTTTTAGCAAAGGCAAATGCATAACCCAGACAACATTCATACTGGCCCTAATAGAAAAAAACAGAAATGGATAACTAAGTGCGTAATATGTAATACCAATACGCAATAACATGCTGACCAGCAGAAATGATAGTGACACGAATACACCATAACCTCATGGCTAGAGAACATGTCAATCGTGGAGCTGTATCTACAAGTGGTTCTTAAAGGAATACGTGCATATTCATGGCTAGAAGAGATGTCAATATGAACGATAACCTAATTTGATAGTATGTTTTAACTTCTAGTGACCTAATACTCTAATAGAGCATAACTACATGGCTACTTGACATACGTATATTGGCAAAACACTATATGGTTCTCACTATACTGCTTAAACAATAGACGTTAAGATTACATTTACCTTCTAGGACTGCGACTCCTTGAAACCCTTCGTGGTCCCCCCTGCCAATAATTAAATATCAAGCTGAGTCAGAAGTCCATCAAGATCAGTTTTGATTAAAGATTTAAAATAAAGGACAACAGACACACACCCTGCGTGGACTTGGTGATGCAGAGGAGGATGGAGACCTCCCACGCCTTGGAACTGGTGCTCGACCTCTATTAAAAACAAAGTAAGCATGAAAAAAAATATTAGTTACTGGACAGATAAGATATGTTACTTTGATAGATCCAATAAGTTATACAAACAAATCTACTTGAACCGGATGGACGAGAGACTCAAATTTTGTTAATAATGATATGCATTATTTGCACACTGTAAAGTTTCTTTGGACTTCTACACAGTTATTTCCAATGTTTTCTTAATCTTTAAATTTTGTTCCTTTTATGGGTGGCTTCCAAAGAAGTAAAAATATATCACCGGCCATTGAGCAATATCAGGCAAAACTATGGCCATTGTCCATTTTGCCAGATTTCATGTCTATGCTGAAATCAATTCTAATAAGTCCTGTATAACATCCTTGTAGCAAGAACAGAGGTTCCCAGTTAAAAGAAACATAGATAAGAAAGTCCCGTACACTAATAAATATAACCTAAGCAATCATATAATCTCCTTATTTGAATCATACTGGCTCAATTCTCACACCCATAAAGAAGTTCCACAACATGGTCATACACAGTAAAGACGGTCTCTAAACCAGTAACTTCATTTAAAAAAAAAGAACTCAATAGAACTCAAATCACTAGAAGTTCATAGGAGAAAGTTACCTTCTTGGAGAGATAGATCTTGACCTTGACCTGAAAGGCCTTCGGACAGGAGAGCGGCTACGTCTACGGTTCATTGGAGACCTCCTGAGTGGTGAACCACGAATTCGTCTAGCAGGAGGAGGGGTCCTGTTACACGAGAGATTAGTAACAAGAAACCACCATCGATGGAAACAATTCAGAGTAACTTCAAGAATAAATAGTGAAAAACTCACAAGATGAGAAATACAAGTAGTCTAAACGGTTGTGCTGAACGAAAATACCAATAAATTTTGAAACTAAAACCACTATATACGGAGCATTCACATGTTGGTCTCGTTGGTTGCATCTTATACTAATGAAGGTACATCTTTGCGTGGATGTGTAAAAGTAAATATTTTCGATTATTTGCAAGTGCGTTACGTAAAAACTAAAGGTATACTTTTTGTATTGGGAACAGGGAAAAGTAATTAATACTTTTGTACCTAATACTTATATGTAGAGAAGTACAAGGTTGCCAAACAAAGCCTTATACTCATTCAGGAATTAGAAAATTGTCAAAAAATATTCTGGTTTATAGTCAAGAAATTTGGAACGGATTATACAACAAATTAATGAAATATCCTGTTTAAAAGACTTGTAAATTCAGAAAAAAGACAGAAATACCGGCGCCTTGCTGGAATGGGAGAGCGCCTACGAACAGGACTTCCACGAATTCTCCTTGGAGAGCCCCTGTTTAGTGGCCATATATCGTTAGTACCAAAGTTTTGAAATGACAAATAGTAACCAACCAATAACTAATTGTCTTTTTCCAACAACAAAAAAAAATACTAACCTTGCTGGCGATCTGTTCCTTCTCACTGGGGAAGGTGAACGTCTTCCAGGAGATGGAAGCCTCCTCCTAGGAGGAGGAGGAGATTCCCCTCGACGACGAACAGGTGAGACCATACGGCGGCGTGGAGGAGAGGGAGACCCACCTTTTCGAACTATAGGTGATCTCCTCCGTATAGGTGACTGAGGCTTGCCTCGTGGAGAAGCTGATATTGTAATTCAGAAAAAAAAAAAAAAACATTGCATCAATAAGAGTATCTAGATCCTTTCAAGATTACATGGCCAAACCAAATTTTTTTCTATTAACTGTCTCATACGCCGACCTATCACTATTTCGGTTTTGTACAACGACCTACAATGTTTTGTAGTTAGTGAACAAATGAAACATATATTGATATACACCTACCGATAATTTTTAGACAAAGTTAACTATTAATGTTAGGTTGGTGTATCAGCTATAAAGATATGATAGGTTAATGTACGAACTACAAACTTGAAATTTCATGGTATGAAGTTCAAAGCCGTAAATATATCATTTTTAAACAAAGTTGACTATTTATGTTAGGTTAGTGTATCAACCATAAAGAAATGATAGGTTCATGTACGAACTTGAATTTCAATGTACTGTAAGTAAAGTTAAAGCATAGAATATTTCAAACTAAAAACAAAAGAAACATACATTCTCTGAGCCGCTTCGGTTCATCCTTATCAGTAATGTCAGGTTTTGCGGCATCTCTCTTTGGTGCAGTGGAAACCGCCTTAGGTGGTGGTGGTGATGCCTTCTTTCTCTCTGGTAAAGTAAATTTTGCTTTCACAACCATCCCATCAATCTGACCCTAAAGTACAATAGAAATCAAGAATGAAAATAAAATTTAATGGATTATCAATTATCATAGAGTATACAAATTTCATGTTTCAGACGATCCTTACCCCATCCATGTATATCAGAGCCTTTTCAGCCTCAGCTCTTGTCTTGAACTCAACATATCCAAACCCTCTAGGAAGGTTGACCTGCATAGACGCAACATTTCTGTTATATTATATGGATGACAGAATTTTTGTATCACATGGTATACACTAAAGAGCTTACCGTATGGTCTACAACCAAACGCACATTTACCACATCTCCAAAATTGCCTGCACAAAAAATATGATAAACAAAATGAGGGAACATTTCAGATGAACATTTGGGTCAATTATTGATACGAAATTAAGTTTGTTACTTCACAAACTGAATACCCGAACTTCAGATAGGCTTCCAATCATATCTCATCTCCTCTCACACACAAACTAATCCACATATAGCCATATTTACAAGCTGGTGACAATGAATTTAGTGCCGACTTTACACATATCTCAGGAAATATATCCGCTACATTTTTATACTATTGTAATTAAATATGCTAAACATCACTTTAATACCATGATGTACATAATGGCCGCAAGAAGTAAGGGAGAGTAACTGTAAATAAATGTTAATGGGTATTACATAAATGAGACTCACGATGTCCAGAACGACTCAAGCTAAAGGTGTTCTAGTTGTCAATATACGTTTAAACATAATTGATGTTTTGATGAGTAAGGATCATACTCAACATTTCATCACGAGTAGATAATCATAAAGAACCAAAAGGTTACAGAACATACTGAATATTTCTTTTAGATGCGCTTCAGACACATTCCTGCTGAGCTGGTCTACATGAAGAACAAGTGACTCAGGTACAGGAGAAGCCTTCCTGGAACAAGTTATAATAATTATTTACTCCACAAATTGCAAGCGAGGAAACATAACAAGCAAAAAGGACTATATCAGGTCTTCGCGTATATTATATAATAGAACAGATCGAAAATTACAGGCTTTTTTTTTGGCACGTCAACTTGTTCTAAGCACTGACAGGTCATAATATTGGCATGAACTAATTAGAACTAAGAGCAACCACTATAGATTCCCTTATATATTCCTTATAGTTTGAATAAAAGCATGACTTTTTTCAATTTACATGACTACTTTACATTATATAATTCTTCAGCTTCCTTATTTTCATTATATATTAGTTTTTTATCTTCATTTTGGTTATTTAATATATATACATGTGAGAGAAAAGTGAAAAAGCAAATCATTCTATTATAATAAGCCAACCCAAGTTAAATGAGACTGCCAAATTTAGCCACTTTTTTCCAAAAATACCCCTACACCTTTATATTAATTACAATAATACCATACTCCCATAAAAATATAAAAAGTAAAAACTAATAAAACTATTTATCCCTCTACAACCAAACATTCTTTTAAATATTAAACTATGTTTTTTTTTGTATTATCCACATATTTATATTATAACTATACCTATTTTCTATATTTGTATTGCATTACGGGCCGCACGCAACGCGTGGGGCACGATTACTAGTGAGAGAATAAGGAAACAACTTGGTTCCCCTTGTATGAGGAAGAATTTGGTTTTTTAAAATTTAAAGAAAGATATAAAGAAGTTGCTGATGAAAGAAAATTAAACACTTCTTGGTAAAGTTCCTCAAAATTTAAGAAAAAGTATGATTTGAGGAACCTATAATGCTTGCTCTAACTCATCACAAATCATTACACTTTGAACCTAATAATCTTGGAAACTTATATTAGACAGCCTATTTCGTTCATCGCCAAAATTTCTCAAGACAAATTCCCATAAAGAAGACTAACATAAACGAAACAAAGTTGTACTGCATAACAAATTCCAAGCCACAAAGTCAACAAAATACAAATCCATTGGAGGCAGGCCTACTATCAGACTTTCACTCATCAATCATCATGGGTAGTCATATTCCACTTCAACATCCTTGTCACCCTCGGTGCTCTTACCCTCGTACACTTATCATCTCCTCATTCTTGATGCTCAAAATTTCTAATGCAAATTTTTTTGTTCATTTTAATTGGATGTGACCCAATTGGGCGCGAGTAGCCACAATTAGTTCTGACTAGGGTCATTTCTTGCTTGTTATACCAATAATATATTTTCAAGAGATTAATCCAACTAATTTGCTGCAACCAAAAAAAGTCTAAAACAACACCTTCGAGAATAGATAAAGGTTCTTATGTTCTTACAGCAACATCTACAAGAAAATAATATGCTACAAGACAATTAATTTATGAAAACTGATTAATCCAAAGAAAAATTATCTGGAAGTCAAAATTACCTTGGGGGTGGAGAAGCTTTCCTAGATAGCGGTGGCGGAGATCGGCCTCTTCTAGCTCCTTCACCAGGGCTGCAAACAAAAAAATAGACATCAGAGGATTAGAACACAAAAGATTTCCAACCATATAAGGACGCAACAGTCAAAGGCTACATTCATTTGAGAATCTAAAAGCGGATTTGATGCTAATTCTGTTTATTCTGTTTAAAAATTTAGATTGGTCACTATTAATGGATTCCCATGCTCTCCAAGTTTAAAACCTAATGCAGAAAAACCATTATGAGGGTTCGTAAAAATCAAGAAAATTGTGCAGGAAAAGCAGCTAACATCCAAAAAATGAATCTAAAAAATATAACATAAAAGAACAGGTTTCCTCTTTGAAGTTATGTCTCTCTACTCCATCGTTGAATCATGTAACAAAGACTAGAGAGTGGAAAATTTTAACAAAATTGTACATTCTACAGAGTTACTAATGCAAACCACCTGATATTCCGATAATAATAAACGGAATCGCAAAATTAAATGTAGGGCAACAAGATTCGTGTTTGAACTTCATGTTGTCTCTCAACTGATTTGAAGTAGTATTCACACAAAAACTACCAGGATCAGGATTATCAAACTGAATTGCAGAATTCCAGGATCATCAAACTACCAGTTCTCATAGTTTTATCTAAACACCTATTCAGTCCCCATGGTTTTACTAAAGAAAAAGGGATGGTCCACAGAATTCTGGATAAATGGGACACTTGATCATTACTCTGAACGCAAAATCATTTTAAATTGTGAAAGTCAAATCAGACAAGCGATATCCCATTTATTTAGAAGCAACTAGTTTTTTTACTGCAGTTTTACTTATAACTTCTCTTTAGAGCAATTTTGGAATTTTATTCGTAAGGCAGAGAAGAGACCATTTCCAACAAAAGTTTAATCACTTTTTTTATAGTGTTAAACCATAATTAGACCCATCATAGTTAAGATAATGACATTCACTTTTCGAATTTAGAAATTACTTATATTAAAAAAACAATCTTGGCTCAACGTATTGGATATACCCGTATTAGTGGCATATCGGTGTTGTATTCGTACCCAAGACTTAAACTATACTCTAAATCACGTATCGCCATCGGTGTACGTATCCGTATACAATACTCATCTTTTTTAAAGTACCCGTGCTATATAGAGATGAATAAACCTTGGTTTTTTACAGAATAGTTCCAAGTACAGTATTATAATTTTGTATTGTATATTTGACTAATTAGAAAGAAAAAGAAAAACCAACTCTTGATTTTTAAGTAATCTTTTGAAATTCCCCCCTCCTCCCCCACCCCCCACCCCACCCCCCACCCCCACCCCCCGCTGTGCAGAAACTGGGTTTATTTGATAAACTGTCCTCAATACATAGTTACACACATTATTCTTATACATAATCTGGGTTTACTCGATAACTTTTTACTCATACATAAATTTTTAATCATACCATTGAATGCAAGCCATACAAATTCAACACTAAAAAAATCAATTTGAGAGATGTATAAACCTGTTTTCTAAACCTAATTGGATTTACAATAATAAACTTAAGCATCTCTCCCAATTCACAGTTCTGCACTTAATATTAACCATGAAAACAAAAATAAAATTAATAACAATGAGAACTAATTTAAAAGATATATATATATGTATAAATAAACCTAAATTTCCGCATAGGTGGGCTTCGGCTACGGGAAGACGAAGGGAAGGTCCTAGAGGGAGAAAGTGGACCATGAACTATCACCTTGTGTTCTAACCCCAATTTCTATATTAGGCTTGATTTTTAAGCATATATTCAAGGATTTTCGTATGTTGACTCCCCCGAAATGATAAAACATGAATTTCGGCAACAACGAACATTTCCTGATTGTGCCATTGAATGCAAGCCATACAAATTGAAAACATTAAAAAGAAATCAAACATAGATGTATAAACCCTGATTTTATACAGAATACAGAAAATTACGGAGTACATAATTATCAGTTTGCCAGTGTAAAATTAACCAATTAGAAAGACAGATCAACTCCTTGATCTTTTGGTTACCTAATTGAAATCCCCCCTACATAATAACTTACATTTAAACCCTAATTTTACAATCATATGAACTTCAGCACTCTTTCCCTGCAATTCTTGGTTCGTTTTTTTTTTTTGGAAAGTGCTGCAATTCTTGGTTCTTCCACTCAATTCAAGCAATAAAGCCAAACAGATCTATCTATCTCTACACACACACACACACACACACATATATATGTGCTTGGCTCTCCAAAATAATAACTTGATAAATTGCCCTATGCCCTAAAATTTAGGATTATAACCAATTAAAATGATTTTACCTTTTAATTGATTATTCAGTTAGGACCTAACTCAATTTCTCCCTACATATCCTAACCCTAAGTTTACATTTACACTGCCTAATTAAAATTCCCCCTACATATCACCTTACTTACCAACCCTAATTATACATTTGTATCAACTAAAAGTGCACCCCTACCTGCAATTCATGGTTATGCCAATCAATTCAAGCAACATAAAATAGGACGTGTTTGGCATTGGCTTTTTTGGTAAAAAAACAATGAGAAAAAACATGCTTAAAAGAAGCTGCAGTATACTGTTTGGCACCACCTTAGCTATTTTACTTGTAACTTATTTTTGTTGATAGTTCATTTTTTACTTATGTTAACTTCCAAGTGACTTGTAAATACACAAAATGACTTAATTAGAAAAAAACTACTTTTGATAATTTTAATGGGGGAAAAGCTGGAAAAAAACTCAGATTCCTAGCATTTGTGCTTTTAAGCTTTTATAAGCTTTTCTTACCCAAAAACTAGCTTCTCAATAGCTAAAAATATCCCCAAATTCCTAAATTTTCTGCTTTTAAGACTTTCTTAGTTTTTTTAACCCAAAAGCTAGCTTCTGAAAAGCTAAAAAAGCTTACATACCAAACACTCTTAGCTTGTTTTAATCAAAAAGCAAAAAGAAGCTGAGAAGAAAAGTTGTCGCCAAACAGGCACATAATAAAAAGGAAATAAGATATATACATATATATATATAAAGAGAGAGAGAACATAACAACTGCCTATAATGTTTTTGATTAACAAAATATGATTTGCACAAACAAATAATAGACAGAGAAACAATTGGTTCAAGTCTACTTTATTGAACTCTTAAAATAAGGGCCAACCGCGCCCTTAAGATACATACATGCATACAAAGAAGGAGTGTTTGGTTAGTTTTTTTAGTTTTTCAAAAGCTAGCTTTTGGGTCAAAACAACAACAAAAAACTCAAATGCAAAGAAGCTGGGAATTTGCAGATTTTAATAGCTTTTACACATGAAAAATTACCAAAAGTGGTATTTTTCCAAGTAAAGATTGTGTCTATGTACAACAAAAATAAGTAATAATTCAATTATAAGTAAAAAAGCTAAGCTGGTGGGAAATTTCACATTGCTATTTAGAAGCATCTTGTTAACCAAAAAAGTGGATGCCAAACGCGCCCTTAAAATATATACATACATATATACAAGTTAACAAAGTAAAAGATGATTTATCAGTTATCAAAAAAACTAAGGTGGTGCCAAAAGTACACTGCAGCTTCCTTTAAGCAACCTTTGTATCCCAACACGCCCTTAAGATATATATATATACACACCTATGTTGCACGGATATGGATACGAGTATCGTATCCGATACGATAAGGATACGGGGATACGTTTTTTTTTTAAATTTAGGATACGATACGGCTAGGATACGTCAATCATTAAAATATTAATATATATATATATTATATATATGTAATAAAAGCAGCTACAAAACATTCAAACCAAAAATTAGTATTTAGTTACCCGAAACTTTAGCCAGAACATAACACTTGTCTAATCTAGTTAGCTAGGAGAATCATTACAAACACATGTATGAAAGATTAACTAACTAGCACTATGATCATTACAAAATATACCAGTATATACTAGCAAAACAACGCTATATTATTACAACATATACCAGCTAAACATTGCTAAATTATTACAAAAAGCTCTTATCCTCTTTCTATATTTGTGTGTATGTATATATCTTTTGTGTTTATATGTACGCTATATCATTACAACATATACCGGCTAAACAGTGCTAAATCATTACAAAAAGCTCTTATCCTCTTTCTATATTAGTGTGTATGTATATATCTTTTGTGTTTATACGTGATGTGTTAAATCAAAGTAGATTTAAAAGTACTTATGTCCCTTTAAGTTTACTCCTTTTATGCTTTACCTTTTTGTTTTTTTCCAAAATTTTTAAAAAATATCATTTTCACCCGCCGTATCCAAAACGCATCCACGTCGTATCCTTGCCGTATCCATCTGGTCAAACCTCAAAATAGTCAACGATATTCAAATCCCCGTATCGGATACCGTATCCCCGTATCGGATATGGATACGCCCCCGATACTTCAAAAAATAAAAAAATAAAAGTATCTGTGCTGCATAGATACACACATATATATATTAATATATATACACAGAGAGAGAGAGACCTTGATTTACAAGGAGGCGGGGAACGGCTTTATTAAATTACCAAAAGTAACAAGTTAAAATAAATCAAAGATGAGTTATCCAGTTATAACTCACTTAAAAGTAAGCTAAGGCGGTGCCAAACAGTACACTGCAGCTTCCTCTAAGCAACCAATTTATCCAAGCGCGCCCCTAAGATATATATATATATATATATATATAGGAATTTGGGGATTTTTTTAGCTTTTACATATAAAAAAACAAAAGTAGTAAACATCCAAGTAATCGTTTTGTATACATAGAAGTTACAACTCAGTAACACGTTAAAATGGGTAAAAATGACTTATCAGCACAAATAGGTTATAATTCACTTATATTTAAAAAATATCCAAGGTGGTGCCAAACTGCAGCTTCTTTTAAGAAATATACATTCATACATATACACATGTATACGTATATATGTATATATATCGATATATAGAGAGAGAAAGGGACCTTGATTTACGGGGAATCAGAGAAAGGCTGCGGGAAGAGAAAGAGAGGGGGGATCTAGAGCGAGAAAGTGAACATGAGCTCGAACTTGACCTACTTGATGACCCCGACACTGATCCCGACTGCGGAGACCGACGACCACCACCGCCTCACCCTGGTTTCACCATCGTTTATATATATATAGATAAAGAGAGAGAGAGAGATAGGTTTGGGATAAACCCTAACGGGGAAGGGGAGAGAGAGGTTTGGGATAAACCCTAACGGGGAAGGGGAGCGAGAGGTTTGGGATAAACCCTAACGGGGAAGGGGAGAGAGAGGTAATGAGTGATGTGGGTATATATGGATCCTCCGTTTTGCTTGAGCCAGACCGGTTTTTGTACATTGCAGCTTCATTTAAGCAAGCTTTTATCTCATTGCTCGTTAAAAGCAGCTTTTTGACCCAAAAGAGTAGCCCTTAAGATACATACATATATATAGAGAGAGAGAGAAAGAGAGACCTTGATTTACAAGTCACTTGTGAGTTTAAATAAGACTCATCAACAAAAATAAGTAATAATTCACCTATAAGTTCAAAAGCTAGGGTAGTTCCAAACAGTACACTACAACTCTTATTAACCAAGCTTTTTTCTCATTGCTATTTAAAAGCAGCTTTTTTCTCATTGCTATTTAAAAGCAGTTTTTTTACCAGAAAATGGATGCCAAACGTTCCTTTAAGATATATAGAGAGCAAAAGAGAGCTAGAGATTCAGGGATTTTATTTAGCTTTTTCACATAAAAACTACCAAAGGTAGTAATTTTACAAGTAATCATTTTGTATATTAACAAGTCACTTATAAGTTGAAATAAGTTAAAAAGGACTTAACAGCAGAGATAAGTTATAATTCACTTACAAGTACAAAAATCTAAGGTGGTGCCAAACAGCTTCTTTTAAGAAATATACATGCATACATATATATAGGGAGAGGGAGAGAGAGAGAAATACCTAGATTTACGGGGAATCAGAGAAAGGCTACGGGAAGAGGAAGAGAGGGGAGATCTAGAGCGAGAAAGTGAACGTGAGCTTGAACTTGACCTACTTGATGACCCCGATACCGATCCTGACGGCGGAGATCGACCACGACCACCGCCACCTCGCCCTGCTTTCACCATCCTTTATATTTATGTATTTAATAATATATATATATATATATAATAGAATAGATATATATATATAGAGAGAGAGAGAGATTTGGGATAAACCCTAAACGGGGGGAGAGAGAGAGAGAGAGAGAGATAAGAGTGATGTGGGTATTATCCGTTTTCTTTGACAAGGACCCGTTTTTTTTATACCAATTTTAACACCGGGTGAACAAAAAATAGACAAACCAGCTTCTATCCCAATGCGTGTCGATCAGAAGTGTTGAAAAAAAAAAAAAATCACGTCGGAATTTGTTATATATTTTATTAATTTAGAGTTGAGGTTGTTAAAACACGGTTAATTTGTATCAATCCGTTTCAACCCCCAATATAAATATATTATTAATCGTTACACACACGTTTCGTGTGATACGCGTGATGTATATATGATCTGAGTAAATAAATTTCTAAAAGGTATATTGATTGAATGAATATATTAAATTAAAAATCGTGAGTAATATAATGTTTTTGTTATTCAAAATACACGTAAAACGATTTTGTTTGATATAATATTATAATTGTTTTGAAAATATCATGATTTTTGTGTGTTTTTTATATTTTGAATTGAATAAATGTAAATGAGTAATAGGGGCATTTTTTGAAAAAATATTCAAAATTTGACAGACTCACTTTTTCTTGGGTTGGCTTGTATATACAGTATGATAGCATGATATGATATATATTATATATATATATATATATATATATATATATATATATATATATATATATATATATATATATTGTGTGTGTATTTCAGTGTACTAAACTCTTACTCTTGTTATATTTTTATTTTGCTATTTATTCGAGAATGTTCTAAACGTGTTTTTATTGATTTTAATTTATATTTCTCTTTGAAATATTTTATTTATTTTAAATTTTAGTTTGATTATGCAAACTATAAAAAATGAAGGATCAAAATAAAAATATAAGAATCGACTCAAACTCAACCCGTCCCAAACGACAATTTATTTTGCGGGTTGGGTTGGCTTGTGGTTTTAATTGTAATGGGTTGGCTTGTGGTTTTAATTGTAATGGGTTGGGTTGCCTTGGAGTTTTAATTATAACGGGATGGGTTGGATCGATTGGGTTAAAATTTAAATTTTACCAATGCGCTTCAATCCGTCCCGCGATTTATTTTATGGGTTAGGTTAGTATTGAGATAAATGCGCGTCAATCCACCCTTATAAATGCGCGTCAATCCACCCTTAAATTAACCAAAAGCAAAAAAAATGCATACGCACAAAAACATGACAAATAAATAAATACTTATTTATAAATATGAATCACAAGACTCGAAATAATTATAAATTGCAATGAGACTACCAATCAAACTAACTCCACCTCCAACCCACTATCATGTCCCCTGTGAAAAACGAAAAAAAGAAAATCATACATAAATAACGTTCATTACCCAACCGCCGAGTATTATAAATCTTATTTCCCCTTCTTCCCGATAGTAATGACCCGCTTAAGCTCAATCTAATCGAAACCTAAAAGTCTATGTAGTATGACAGTTATCACTCTCTATGTTTCTCGCCGCCTTCGATCAACGAAAAGTGTTTACGACTGCACGAGTAGGACTGCACGAGTAGGCATCGTCGTCGCAGCTTTGTTAATTATGTTGAAGAACAATTGTTGGTCGATAGAACTACATAGGCTTTTTCATCAATTCTTGACTGACTAAATAACTCTATGGTCACATCCACGTGATGTTGGAATCAAATGTATTATCCATCATACCATTTGATATTGGGCGCTCTGATACGAGTCATTTTCTAACTAAAATTTTTGCTTTTTTTTTCTATGTTCCTTTCTATTTGTATTTTGTCGCTGTAATTGTGTGACCATATATGTAGACACATGCAGTATTTATAGAAGGAATAAGACAAATTGATAACACGTAATTATTTATAGGTGTATAAATGTGTATTTATATTGTTTATTAATCTCAACATGTTATGTGTATATAACATGTTGAGATCAATAAAAACATAATCTGTAATACATATGGTTCTAATAAAAACATAATCTTCATAGACTAATTTTGATGAAGTTATATATAGTTTTTCATATTTCTTTTTGAATGTTAAATATACATTGATTCTCGAAATAGTGAACAATGTAGCTATAGTCAATAGAATTCAATTTTCGGAATAATATGAGTACCAAAAGAACATCAAATACTTATTTACAAGGCAGCTATGCTCAATGAACATTAAGCCATCAATTTCAAACGGACATTTTAAGAGTTTAACTAGCCATCAATTTCATATGAACATTTTAAGAGTTTACGTGGTTTATGATAAATTAGTGAAAGTATTGATTTATTTATCTAATCAAATATTTAAGCCATTTATATGTCATAATTGGATAAGAACTATAATTAGTGTTATTGTCTTTTTAATCTTTCATAAGCTGACTCGGACCGAGGTTGCTAACAAGTCTGGGTACCCCTCATGAAATATCAAAATTTTGATTTGGGTGTAACTGTACCAAATTTCAAGGTTGGAAAGAGATTGAGACAGATCTTTAAGATGCAAAGTAAATGATAAAAAGTTGAGTACCCCTCCCAAAAAAGAAGAACGGGGATTAATGAATAAGGAGTAAGAAAAAAATGGACATGGGATGTGGCTGCATCACGTTGATTGCTGACCTTATTGTCTTGTCTTTTGCACCAATAACACCATTTAGTTTTGCTTCCATATTTGATGAACAAATTATCTGCTAGTTACTCAAAGTGTGAAGTTTGAATCTTTAGTTTCGCAATAGATTCTGCGTAATTGTACAATGCAGTTTCACTTTCGGTTCCAACAAAAAAAAAAAACTATCTATTTAGAACCATTCTCGTAATAGTTTCGATAAATTACCACTCAAACACCATACAAATAAATTGGATCATACCCTCATACTAACAAAAGGAAACTCGGGTATAGACTTAATATTTTATACACTCCGTATAACCTTAATGTTTTATAAAGTAACATAGGAAATTTTTCTTTAAATTCCGTAAAACTCTTATATAAACTCGGTATAAACTCGATATTTTATAAGCTTAGACTTTGTCTTTAAACTCGGTACAACTCCATGTTCTTAAAACTCGGTAAAAACTTAGTGTTTTATAAAGAGAGTTGTTCCTTAAAATTAATGAGTTTTCTTGTTGATTTAATATAAATGAGTTTTTTAATAATGATTATTTTTTTGTTTATTAGCTAAAACTTATTAAAATGAAAGAAGAAAAATACTAAATTAAAAAATAAATAAGAAAACCTAAAGTGAGTTAATTCTAATGAGTTTATTAAGAGTTTAATGAATTAATAATATACACAAATCGAGTTTACAAAGTGATGAGTTGGTCTCAGAGCATACACCATACCACATGAGGGGATGCCGATATTACAGTGTTCGTTCGGGACGAGACTAGTCGAGTCTAGTACGCAACTTGTCTTTTGGTATTCCAATCAAATTGTGGTACAGGTGATGCCAGCATTGCAGTACTGTTCATGACTAGTCGGGTCATGGGGTTTCCATCATCACCTTACTTGTAATATATTGAATTTAGCTTTCATTGGAACCAATCTAAGTAATGAATAAGTAAATTGTACCATATATAACATTGGACATGAAATCTAAGGGTCAGTGACCATTATGAAAGAAAGTAGTACAACGCACAATGACTTTATGAAATAAAGTGATATTAGCGTTGACTATGAATAATATTGATTTGTCTTATTTTGTGTATGTTTAACTGGACTACTAACTACTGTTCATAGTAATTGTTGTCCGATGTCATGTTTGTTTACATGACTATATTTTCATAGGACTAATATTTAATCAATTATTATTCTATCATTTTACCATATTTATTTACATGTTTGTTTGATAATAAAAATTGTGCAAGTACATTCAATTAAACTCATTTCGTTAACAAAACATACAATTTCATAATATATATATATATATATATACACACACATTAAGACAAGTCAATACATGAGATAAGTCAATAAATAACATAGAAAATCAAACTAATTAAATTTATTACATCACTGGATAGTGAAACTGAAATAAGAGTCAATACATAACATAAGCAACCAAACTAACCGTAATCTGAGATAAACGAAATAAGCATAAATTATAACAAAAGTATTTTGGTGGTAAAATTTTAAACCATTACAATAGAATCCGAGCATAACATAAAAAATAACGAGCTTAATGAAGTAGAAATGATCATAATTTACGTCATTCAAATGTCGCCAACTAAAATAATAAAAATATAAATAACGATAGAAAAGAGCTCAATCGTAATGAAAGTGGCCATATTCATGATAATTTAAAATCACAACATACATGTTGGTCAATATTACATATCCACAACACGTTTTTTCCATAAAAGAACTTTATTGTAAAAGTCCAAACTATATGTTATTTTGCAAATTTAAAATATATAGCACAATTTTCAAGCCGCTTATCATCATGAATACAAATAAAGCAACTTATACTCCACACAATATCCTACGGTTTTACAAACATACAACTGAAATTCGTGTGTTAATGAAGACTGAAGTGTTGACGACCAGTTTTATGTGGTGTCCTCAGTTCATAATAATTAAAGTCTTCGAGTTTGTTACGTACGAATGGTGAACTGATACAGTCCTTTATCGTAAGCAAGTCGGCATGCCGCAGAATACCAAATATATTTAAGTTTCTCTTTTTAAACCTTGTTGAATCTAAAGAATTAATTAATATTTAAATTCATGCCGAAAGCAAGAGTTCAATCTTTCTCAATGTTGGTAAAGCAGCTTCAGATTCATTTAAGGAAAAAATACATTTACTACGTGTACATTGCTAACGATTTTGATACCCATCTTTTAAATTTTTCAATTTCGATACCACACTATAATAACTTTCCAATTTAGGTACCACCGTCTAAATAAATCACGGAATCATGTCACGTAATATTTGACAAACATTAATTTGATAGGCTAATTTGACAATTTTGCACAAAAATATGTCATATTAGAAAAAAAAAATCCCCAATTTCACACATAAAAAAAATTAGCATATAATCCAAATTTTTGTTATATGTGAAATTGAGGAAAACGTTTTTATAGGATGACATATTTTTGTGCAAAATTGTCAAATTAGCCTCTCAAATTAATGTTTATCAAATGTCACGTGACATGATTCCGTGATTTATTTAGACGGTGCAACCTAAATTGGAAAGTTATTATAGTGTGGTAGCTAAATTGAAAATTTTGAAAGATGTATAGCCAAATCATTAAAAGCAGATAGTTTGTTATACTACACCTATAAAACCCGATTCATTTATCACCTTTAAATTTTGCAGGAGAACTTTACTGTAAGGCGTAACCTGATTTTATTAATAAATTATAGTCCTAAAAGTGGGAAGGTCGGTCCCTTTTTAACATTTGTTAAAAATTTTCTTATTTCCGACAAATTTACCTTTACCAACAACACACAAAATCAAAATTGGAGCTCTCTAAACAAACGTTGAAGTAAGGCTCTGTTTGGTTACACCTTTTGATCAACTTCGAACTTGATCTCTTTGCATTTTTTAGCAGAATAAGTTGAAAAAATTGAAGATTACGGAACATCCTTTTTTGAAGTCTCAAAAAACAAAGTCCACCAACGAGCCCGCCTGTCACACCCAAATACTCAGCGATCAGACGATGAAATTGGTGCATCTTGGAATCCATTTACGATAAATTAACAAAACATACTAGTTTTTAAACTAAATTAACAAAAACATACCTAAAAAAATTTTAATTAACAAAAACATAACTAAAAGTTCATACCTAATTTATATATTTCATACCCTTATTCCAAAAGTTCATACAATTATTTCAAAAGTTCATACTATAATTTATATATTTTCATACTCTTATTCCAAAAGTTAATACCTTAATTCATAAAGTTCATACCCAATTTACAGAATTCATATACTTATTTACATAATTCATATCCATAATTTTCAACTTCATATCCTTAATTCAGGGAGTTCGTACACTTAACAAATTCAACCCTTACTCGTTCTCCGATCTCGAACTTTCACGTCGTCGTCATGGATCTCTCCTTCGACGACCACATCTCCGTTTGTAAACAAAAAATCTACTTTTGTACCTCTCTGCAAAAAAGAGACACAGGGAGAAGCTTTATGGAAAATATGGACTGGAGCCTCAAAACAATTAAGGTGACTATTTGAGAATTTGTAAAGTTGAGTTAATCAAGATCAATGCTTTTAGATTTTTAGTGCAGCAAATCCTAACAAGAACTCATCCCTTGCTCTCACGGATTCCCGCAAAGGAACACTTGGAGCCTTTCTGGAATTTTTTAACCAAGGATAATCTCCATTAATATGGTTGGTGCAGAAAGAAAGTACACTTTTTTTGTGTGTGTTTTTTAAGTCATCTTCCCAAAATAGTTATCTATTTCACCTTGTTAATGAAGTATTAAACTCAATTGTATATTAGTCTGATTAACAAGAGTTCCTTACTGCTATCGAGATACAAAATATTGAACATCCCGATAGGCAACTACAATCTCTTCACCCGAAACTATTCGACTTCAAGATGTATGGTATCAAGGAAAGCTAATATGTGCACGGATACTATTGCGAAGCTATAGACACAAGCAGATCCTTGAGCATGGTAAGTTAGTAACCATGGATCAACCGCCGTGTGAAGTTTTGGCAGCGCTGGCAGGAGAAAGTTTTTTTTCGGGGACAATTTTTTAGTTGTGTTGGTTCTTGTTTTGGCTTTTCATTTCTTTTCTTTTCTTCAGCAGTTGCTTCCCTTGTATCAATAAAAAAAACTATCCATGCAACTAGATACGCTTCTGAAAATAAAAACACCAAAGCATATATATTCTCCTAAATCACGGATTTTCAATTCAATAGCATGATTGCCACAGCATTATCATTATGATTTATGTACATATGCAAATTTCAGATAATGTTAGAATTTCTGAAACTAAGAACTTTGCAGATAAATTAAATGATAGCAAGAAATGATGAGGATTTAATGGAATAAGATGGGAGGAACTGCACATCTTAAACATCAAATAACTTGATGTTAAGTATATTCAAGTTTTTAATATACTCATATTGGAACTCTTGGTACAAAAGATGGGAGTTGCTAAATTCACAATCGTCTCATATAAAAAATGATACGATGTATGATACCGTATTAAACGATGTAAATAGACAAGCTCATCTGAAAGGAAATCTATAAATATGCAACTGCATTGGTCTTGGCCCCAGATATCACAATCAAGAATATAGTTCCCTTACCAAGGATCTCCCTTAGATATAAATATGTCGTTTCATTTGGAAAAAACGAGCAAAATCTTCAAGTTTCCAGCCTCAACCACATATTGATCATACATTGAAGCGAAACAGCATCACATCCCCTTCTTGAACTATATATTCTTTCCCCTCTGATCTCAACTGTGTAAACCAAAAAAGTTCTTTCATTAACATTAATATGAAAGAAAGTATTAAGGAGGATTTGCCTGGCTTAGTCCACTTTATGCAGGGCAGAGCATACAAAATTGGACATTGAAGCATAACACAGTATCTTTCAATGTTTTAACATTGTAAACAATTGGTTTGATAGATGCTTGTTATATCAGCAATATGTCGAAGAAGGCACATGACGTGAAAAAAACATGTAAATTGTACCCCCAACTTACAACTATAAATAAGTCAAACATATAAAAAAAAGTTCACTACCTCATTCTACTTATCTACATTCTACACTCCTATCAAAAGAAAAATTAGAATAGGGATGGAAAGATATACTAATACCACTAATAATCAGTCCTCGCAGTTTGCAGTTAAAAGCATGCATCGTTTAAAATTATGCGTGTTTGTTTCAAAAAGATAAAACTGATGGCATCGCACAAAAAGAAAATGTGAACTTCTTGCATAGGCATGTAGAGAATAAGGTGAAAGCAAACATGTAAGTTTGGGCCCTTAACGCAACTGAAAGCTAAAAAACAACTTACAACTCCTTTCTCCCTTGCAGCAGCAAGTGAACCAGCAGTGACAAAATCATCATAAGCAACCTAAAAAGAAAAGAATAACATGATATTTTGCACAACTGCACTTGAAATAGATTTAGAAAAAACTGGGTGTACGTGTGAGAGAAAAAGAAGAAGAAAAAAGAAAAGGGGTATAATCATTCTCACCGTTTCTGCTCGAATGAAGCCCTTCTCAAAGTCGGAATGAATAACTCCAGCAGCTTGAGGGGCCGTCATCCCTAACGACACACACGGTTACTACTTTTGATCGATTTCCCAGGTGAAAAATTAGAATTTACAAATTCCATTTTCAAATATTTAGGCAGACAAGAAAATAGTTTCCAAGATAAACATGCTAATATTGAATAAAAAAGAGGCACATAATATACTAGCTGAGAGGCAAGAAGGAGATATCAACCTGCAAGGATAGTCCAAGCTTTTGTCTCCTGCAAAACCCGAAAACAACGTTGTTAACTTAGTTGACAAGACAATGAAACAAAAACAGGCGCACATAGTTACTCTGGAAATCCCACCTTTTCACCAGATGTGAAGTATGTACGTAGTCCTAAAAGGCCATATGTTGTTCTGATAAGATTCCCAAGCCCACTTTCATCGACACCAAGAGACTTCAAGTATTCTGTTCTTTCATCTTGTGGAAGTTCAGTAAGCTCCGATTCTACCTGCAATAGCAAAATGTAGTCTGGCATTGTTTTTGGAGGGGGAAAAAGAAGGGGGGAAAAGAGAAGATAACTGGACTATGATAAAAAGGAAATGGGTGAATACAACAATGGTCCTCATTCTTTAAGCAAAGTTTTAATTTGGCCCTCTACTTTAACTTGTACACAGTTGGTCCATTAACTTTCAACGATTACAAGGTTGGTCCCTGTCCTTCGCGAAGTTCCAGCGATGGTCCTTGCAGTTAAATTTATCCGGTAGGAGATTGGATGAAGTGGATGTATATGGAAATAGGGTAATTTTCTCAATTCAAGGTTTTGCCACCGTTGTTTGATGAGGAAATTTAATCAGAGATAGAGAAAAATATGTCAGAGATTCTAATGACGGGATGAGGTTCCAAATTATAGTCGTGCATATTCCGGAAATTTTAGACTTTATCTTGGCCTGATTTTCATTCTTTATTTTTACCTCTTGCGGAAACAGGTTTGCCTACGGAAGCCCCAATTCATCCAAATGTCGTCAAAGAAATCTAACAGCAAGGACAACTGCTGTAACTCTTCCAAAGCATGTGGACAAATGGTGTAGTAATTGAAAGTTTGAAGACCAAATTGCTCAAAGTATGTTGACCGTTACTGTTGCTGACTCAAAAGAAACCGCTCTTGAGTGTGTATACTGTATAGATACTAAATAGAAAGAATATAGAGTGAGATCTATTCTTGAACCTGTGCTGAGACTGTGACTATTCCAGATTGTAATTCAGTCGCAAGTTTCATCACTTCTTTAACATGAGGATTTTCTTCCGGGACAGCTAAATCAGTCTCTGCCACGTTTACAACATATGTGATTGGTTTCATCGTAAGTAAACACAGATGTTTCACAACATCGTTTTCAAAATCAGTTAAAGCAACTGAACGTGCTGGTTTTCCATCCATCAATGCCTGTTGAATTCTTTCCAGCGCAGATTTTTCTGCTTCTTCCTAACAAAAGAAAAGAAGTTAACGTCAGGCTTTTATACAAGCTTGTAAGTGCATAAACCTCAGATTAACCTTATATTACCTTAACCTTGGCTTGTGAATCTTTTGATTTCCCTTTTTTGAGCTTTTCTATTCTTTTCTCAATCTGCATTTCTTGTAGAGAGAAAATTCAGCTCTACCAAAAAATCACAGACATAGACTGCTCCAGTATGAAGCTGATATATGGTAAAGAACTAAAGATGCATAAATAGATGTAGTAATCAGAAGCAAAAACTTGAAATTTATGATGAGAGAAACAAGGTTAGAATACTCGGGCCTCAATTTGGTAAAATTGTGATCCTAATAAAGTTGATCATTTTGATGTTGAGAGCTTTGTAAGATTAGTATAATGAAATATTACCTGGTCCAAATCTGAGAAGGAAAGCTCTAGATTTATGACTTCTATATCAGATTTAGGATCAACTTTTCCATTCACATGGACTATGTCATTATCCTCAAAACAACGTACAACCTGGAAAGAAGTAAATTTGCTTCAGATAATTACTTGTAAGTTTTAGTTCTCAAGAAAGAAAGAAATAATATCGATGTTATATTAATTAGTGGCAAAAGCATGCCAGAAAATAGTCCAGATCGATTACATCTCTACAGTTGAAACCTCCCAAACTCAAAAGTTCTCCATTTTATAAAACCAAAAAAACATCTGGTTTCTCATCCCCAAATAAATAAATCAAGATTTTATGACTACTCTAGTAAACTCAGGTACAATCAAGCCTAACCATTAAATTTCCATTACGGATCAATGAAGCCAATCTAAAAGCAAAAAAATCGAATGAAGTGTCTGTCTTTAGACAAATTGAATCAGACCTTCCTTTTATACAAGAAATACTTCTCATTTTAAACAACATTTTACCTCTACGATCCTGAAAAAAGTTGTACACTGAGAATAATTTTGTATAAGCTTCTGCAATCCTTCAAAAAAAGTATTTTATGCACTAACCAGAAAATAGATAAATGGAAACAAAAGAACCTGAAGTAGGGAATCAACTTCACGGATATGTGACAAGAATTTATTACCCAGGCCCTGCAATTAGAAGATAAACATGAAAACATACATAAGAACCCATAAGAAGCAACAAAGACCAGACAAGTGCAAAAATAATTTTACAAGGATATAAGAACTTAATGTAAAGGACTTTCACCTCCCCCTGACTGGCCCCCTTCACAAGGCCAGCAATGTCAACGAACTCTATCGATGCTGGTACAGATTTTTTGGATTTGCTGAGATCAGAAAGTACAAGGAGACGGGGATCTGGTACAGCAACAATACCAACATTAGGCTCTATTGTACAAAAAGGGAAATTTGCAGCCTGAGCCTTTCCATTCTCAACCTGCAAAAAAAGTAATTTAACGCGTTACTGCATACATAAAAGATGAGCTTAACAAGTGTCTCAAGCAAACCCAAGATGGGAGGTAACCCAGTCATCCAAATAATAACGCAGCAAAATGTTGATTAACGATCAAATGATATTGGCTACAAGACGAAGTGAATGGCTACGAGATTCTTTCTAGACACAGGCTTTTCATGTGATCTTCAAAAATAAATAAATCAAGTACAAAGCATAGCCATTTATGTCATTTCACCAATTCTGCAAAGAAAGCTTTGAGTATTTAAGTTCATTAGACTGTCTCTCATTCTCAACTAAAAGCGAGTCTTATTCCGTAAGAGTGAGACAAGTTTAATTTTTTTAGAAACATCCTTGTACCACAACAAATAGGTACAACGCACCCCTTAAAACTGTGTTGCTTCTATGACATAATCCAACGCCTTTAGTTCTAAAGTTTTATTCTATAATGCAGATGTTAAGTCCTCGTGGTAAGAAGAACTAACGCCGCAACCTTCCCTCTCTTCCCCCCCAGTGACTCTGACTGTACCTCAGCCCGGGAACAGAAATAATGACGCACAATAAATTCGATATGGACTCAGCATCTGTATTTAAGAAAGAAACCTAGAACTTCAGTCTCCGGATTCCCTAAAACTGGCATGCAAAACAAGGGTGCAAACCAGCACATACTAATGAGTAATTTTAGGTGATGTGGGATAGTAATTCTACCACGCTTCCACAAACAACGTCCATGAGCTTAATAACAATCTTAAACACGGGGAGTCACTCTATTAACAATAAACTTACAAAATATGTACTCTAGGTACCAAGGCAGCAAGATATTGGGGGTTTTGCAGCTATTTACCTTGAACCTTTCCTCTTGTTTAAGCACAAAACTAGGGACAATGAGGTCAACAAAATTCAATTAACATTATCCAAGGCTGAATCTTTACTTCTATTTAGCGCCCTAAACTAGGAATAATTAGGTCGTGAAATTTTAAAAGGATATTAGTCAAGGTTGTTCTGTGCTCCTACTTAGCACGCTAAACTGTGTAAGTGTGTATGATTAGGTCAATATGACATAAGTAAATTGTAACACAAATGAAATAAACGTTTGGGATACCCCCAAATTTATATAATTTATCCCATCTTTGTGTCGGAACAAAGCCATCTATTTTAGACCACAGATTAGCATACGAAACTATGTACTGTGTTTAACTAAACTACTTGGCAAGCATTCGTCTACTCATTAAGAAAGAAAGAACTACATATCGTCACTTAAAATCACAAATATGCCAATTTCCATGTCATTGTAGACATGTATAATATTGTATGTCTACCTTTTCGTCTTCCTCCTCCCATTATCCTCTACTTATGCTACTTTTTTATAGCTCTCCACTCTACCCAGGTGTTGCCTCTGGTTCCCTTAGCATGGTTAAACCTTTCCCCCTATCTAAAACTAACATGTTTGAAGCTTTGAACTCAACAACTTAAAAGCTGAAACTTTTTCCCTTACCAGAAAAGCTAAAATTCGAGGCTGAATGAACTGTTTTATTCCAAAACTTAAATAAGCAAGCTTACTTGCTTAAATAATGCAGCTATCAAACCACTCACTGACTCACTGTAGTTCCTCTGTGATTCTCTACCCCTGTATTGCCACAATTACAAAATTGCCACTCTTCCTGTCGATGTTTTTGTACTCACTATAAAATTATAAGAGTTTATTTGAAAACACCCAAAAATTGATCCGTACATAGACAATGTTTCAAAAGTCCCCACCTTGATCCGTCTAGGCTTCGCCCAGAAGCCAGAACTTGGTTTGCCATTGCGATACCAGGCCTTGATATGGGTTAAACCCGAATCGAAACGGGTCAACCCGGTCAGAATAGTTGGGTTTGTTATAAGAAAACACATAAATTTTTAGTCCAAAAAGCATGTCATATCAATAAAAAATGTGCACCTTTGAATACAACATTGTGCATATGCTATGAGTTTATGATCAACTCTTCGTATATTTTATCATAACTTTTGTTGAACACTTGATAGTACACGGATATATTATTAGTGTATAAACGCTTACTTTAGCTTGTTGGTAACATTCACAACTCATATATCAAATGAAAATCCAGAAAAACCCCAAAATATATTAAAATATGGTTTTACCTGCTAGGCCCCCGCCTATTTACCTATGCCCCACTCCCGCCTCTAGTTCAGCCTAGTAAGTTTTCAAACCTCATATTTCCCCCTCTCTCTGATATGAGTGTAACTGTTGTAACTTCTGAACGGACCGAGTTTAATATTTTCTAGAGTGTTAAGCCAACTAAAATGTAAAAACTAACAAACCTAACACATATACAGAACCTCAAGTTAACTACCCTTAAATTAAGTAAAAATAATATATAAAAATCTGGTTGATATCACACACTAAATTTTAGGATGAACCGGGTTAACACACACACACACACACACACACACACATTTCATCTGATTTATCAGTTTCCTAATTGGATTAAAATAGGTAGGTGGAGACCCAAATTGGCAAAACATAAAGGGTCGGTACCAAAACGGCTAAAACTCAAAAGCTTCGGGGGTACTAAACATCTTTTATCCCAATGCATATATAAATATATATATATATAGAGAGAGAGAGAGAGAGAGGAAGGAGACTGACGACGGCGTTGAAGAGAGTGGACTTGCCGACGTTAGGTAGGCCGACTATCCCCGCTCTCAAACTCATACTTATCCTCATTGTTGACGTGGACATACACATACGACTACTCCGTCGTGTTCGGAAATGTAAAGAGAGAAAAGATGACCTCAGCGGAGTCGTCACCACCGAGGGTATCAGCTGCTGCCATACTGCCCGTGACATTACTTATTTATTTATTTATATTTATAGTTTATATATTAAATATGTATGTGTGTATGTATATGTAGAGGTGAAGTGAAGGCCGCCAAAGATATATTTTCCTTTAACCCCAATCTTCTTTTCTTTCTTTCTCTCTTTCTTTCTTTTGTGCTCTCAAACAGTACCAACATTTTTCAAGGACTACATTAAAAATTATTTATTTTAATTTTGACAAATTCCATAATATTTTGACATAATGTTGATTTACGGTTTTGACGTGGACAAAATAAGCACCCAAAACTAATATAGACAAAATTTGCATAATGTTGAATTAAATGATTTTCTTTCGGGTTTAATGTTTATTTTATTCTAATTATTATTATTATTATTTCAACTTAAATAATATATGTGACTTGTTTAAGAAAAAAATTACATAATGTATTGATACATTTATAATCGTAAGTATAGTATTTTTTTTTCATTTTTTTGGAGTAATTATTTTTTGTTAGAAACCAAGGGGTAAAAAAAAGGAGTAGAGGGAGGATCCGGATACACCTACACTATCGGTCAGCTATTAAGATACTTAGCATTAATACAAACCGTAGTGGTTAATCAAACATTTACATGAAATATCTTTTAAAAATAGATTATAAGTTTTAAAAAAATTGCTGCAAACAAGTGCACCAAATTTTCCTTGTGAATGCATCTTTAAATCCTGAAGATTACTAGAATGAACAAAATTTGCAAGAAAATGCGTACTTATGTTCTGTCTGCTGAAAAAAAATGTGACAAATAATATATAATGGACAGAAAATGTAAGCATGTTTTCACATGACTAATTCTTGCATTTAATGAAACGGTATGATATGCGTGAAGAAATCATGTAACAGCCAAGAAAATTTGCATGATTGTGTCTATTTGCTCGGACAGAAAAAAGAAACTGCACAAGCTTCAACATCTTGTTAACTATCATCACGTTTCTAGGAAAAAAATTCCACATTTTGTGAAGCTCAATACAGATCTACATGCTGACAAAACCAGAGATATTATTGGTACATCTGCCAAAGCTTTAGAGTACAGGAAAAAAACATAAACACCCACCCAATTCAGCTACCAAGGTTCAAACCATAATCGTTAACAACATTTCATCTCCATCCATCACTTCGATGCTCTCTAGTTTCACGCTCACGATCACGCCCTCTCCCTTCGTCATTTTTTCTGCTTCTCTTTCCATAATCTGTCTCCTCTCGCCTGCCTTTGCAATCATCAGTATGCCCACTCCTTTTATACCTAGCCTCGTCTCTGCTGTCCCTTGTGCCATTATCGTCAATTTCTCTTATTTTCCCTTCGTCATTCCTCTCGTTACCCAGAGAATCATTATCGGTTCTTCTCTTTCTATAATCACGTTCGTTTCTCTCTCTCCTGCTCTCCTCTCCATGCTCATTTTTTCCTATATATTTATCTCTATTGTTCCTTGGTTCTTCACGATATTCATCCCTATGACTTCTACGGGTTTGGCTTGGTCTTCTATCACGGTTCCTGTCATATTCTCTATATTCTCTACTCTCGTCATTTTGCCTATGCCTATCAGATTTCCTGTATTCCCTTTTTTCTTCAGAACTAAAAGGGACCCTTGGCTTCTCAATATGGTCTTCTTGGTCAGGGTCTCTGTTTATTCTTTCTCCTTCTAAACTTTTGGCTGCTTCCTCATCAAATACCATCTCGTACCTAAACGGATAATAAAATTAATCATATAAGAGAATATATATATATATATATATATATATATATATATATATGTATGTATATATATATGTATATACTAGTAAACCCGATGGTGGGCGTTTTTTTTAATAAAAAAAAAATAGTTAGTTTATTGGCAGTTTTTTTAAAACAAATTTAAAAGTATTTTCGAAATTTCACAAAAAGGGTAATTATTAAAATGTTTTGGGTTTTTTTTTTTTTTTTTTAAAAAGAGGTGACTTTGGCAGCCTAAAAATAACTGTATTTTTTTTGCTTCACTTATTATAATAGAATATATATATATAGGGATAATTATAGTTTACTTCACCAACCTATTGGTGGTTAAGAATTTGCATACTCACCTTTCAAGATTAACAATTTACATACTCACTTATAAAAGATCTATCAATCAACACACTTTAGTTGATTTATGTTAACTTTTTAAGAGAAGTTTGGTCACGTGTGATCACGTTACCGCTTCCAATTATGATTTAAACGTAAAACTAACATCGCATATGACCAAAAATCGGCTAAAAAGTTAACATAAATCAACTAAAGTGTGTTGATTGATAGATCTTTTATAGGTGAGTATGCAAATTGTTAATCTTGTAAAATGGGTATGCAAATTCTTAACCACCAATAGGTTGGTGTAGTAAACAATAATTTTCCCATATATATATATATATATATATATAGAGAGAGAGAGAGAGGTGATGATTTCTTAGGTAGACTCTGTTTATCTTTGGCTAAAAGGTTTTACACCAGAATGAACAGACCTTAATTTAAGCTTTGGAAAAAGTGTATCCAACAAAAGACCCGAATAATAGTTCATATGGTCCATAACCAACATGTTCATTTAAAAAATGTCTGAAATGCGAGGAGGGGGAGGGAGTATGGAGGAATGCAAAAAAGCACTTATATTAACTGACCTTGAGTTATTGCCTCCACCACGCTGATTGTTATCATCTTTTAGACTATATTTTGAAGGTAGTTGAATAGCAGTGTCATCTCCTTGACAATCTTTAGCAATATGATCTGTGGAACCACATTTGAAACAACCTTTACCTATATCAAAAAACAACTATATGTTAACTTCTGGCCTGGATCAGACACGTTCTGTAATGAAGTGACAATTATGTTTCGGAAACTTATTCGTGAGATAAACATCCTTGACAAAGAAATCTAGTATAGATCTTCCAGCGGGGCAGTGTAGAGAGAGAGAGAGAGAGGGTGAGAACCTTTAGCTATTTTGCTACCTTTGAGTCTGTACTGTGACCACAATTTCGCAACACTTTGACTAAAATCCACCTTTATTCTTCTGTCATCAATCAAAGCATTGTCCATCTGCCAAGTTAAGTGACCAAAACCAGTATTACCACCAGTAGGCCAGAGCAATTTAGTAGGTTTCAAATACAAATAGACTGAGAGCTAGTTCGCCTGCAATTTTAAGCCCTGTTTTAGCTTATAACTTGGGAAAACAATTGTATGAACCCGATGCACTATAATTTAGGGTGTGCCAACCAATCAATATTTTTGTTTTTATTATTAATTAAATTAAGGGTAGTTATTTTTTAGTTCATTAGTATGTGTAGGGTTTTTAGTGGGTGGCACACCCTAAAACTTAGTGCACCGGGTTTACGGTAGTGTTACTCTATAACTTGTCATGCTTTTGCAAAGCTTCATTTCTGTTCATTTTTATCCAAAAAGAATACGAATCGAAGAGGGTCTCAGGATTGAACTGTAAAATAGATTTTAATTAACTTCTAACAAGGCAGAAAAAGTAAATTAAATAAACACAAAAGAATGAGTTCGGTCACTGTAGTGTACCTTATAATAGGCTGCTTCACAAGACTCTTGGCTCTCAAACTCTGCAGAAAACAAAGGCATGTAAAACAGATTGAGAAACAAAAACCAAGTTACAGTATAATATAGTACAACTTAAGAACATTCAGTAACCACATATACACAAGCTGCCCCCATAAACATTTATAAATACGTTCCTTCAAAAACATGAAATGTACCCGTATCTACACAGGGGGGGGGGGGGGGGGGGAGGGAGATTGGAGAAGTGGGCGGGACAAAAAATTTCATAACCAGGGAGGACAGTTTTCATTACAAACGCATTGCTGTGTTTGTTGATATTTGCAGCAGTATGGCATGTCCAGCCAATGGTCTTCGATATGACGATATCAATGGTGGCAAGACTAACAGTAAACAAGGTCGGAGACTTTTATGGTTATAATACAACTTCAATACTCACCGATAAAAGCATAGCATAAGCTGTCACCAGTTTTAAAATCCCGAATTGTCTCCGCACTGAAATTCATTAGTTTGTTAGTAAATATTAAATAATTCAGCATCATGCAAATATCAAGGGGAAAAATACTCAAGGATTTAGTAATTACGATGTCACAGTTCCAAAACGTGAAAATATAGTATTCAGATCCTCATCCTGCATAGAGGTTAACAAAGAAGGCAAACACAAGATCTTAAATTAACAAGCTGCAGTGAAGAAAGTGTCTGAAGTATGAAGAAGAGTTGCATCTTTAAGATTAAGGTTATTCACAGCAAAAATACTGGTACTTAGAGAGAAATTTGATCTGGTCCTTATGAATTCAGTTGCAATACGAGTGGTCCTTGTAATTTTCACACTGTACTACTGGTACTCATAGTTTCATTTACAACAGTATTATTCCCAACAGTCTCATTGTGTCAAACTGCTGGTCCATACCATAGTTTTATACATGGGAACCACTTGACCAATAGTTTTTAATTTGAAACAATGAGGACCAAATAGGGAACCATTAGTGTTGCAATTGGAACTATGGGGATGAACTAGACTACTGATGTGCTTAACCTTAAGATCATAGCAAGAGAGCCGAGAGATAAGATGATGGAAAAACTCTTACTTCGGTTACAGGATTTAATTTGCAAACAAACAGCACATTTTCAGGAGGCTTCATTTCAGCATCTGGAATGTCTCCTATCTGTTATAGCATAAGAATATGAACTTCATTAAAATGGCCAAGATAAATTGCACTTATATAACAAATGGAATATAAGATAAAACTATAATATAGCATGTCAGAGACATACAGCTTCAAGCACTGCAGCGCTAGAATGTGCAGCTTTTTCACGAAGAACTTCTTCACGCTCCTCACCCAACTTTTCATCCATTGGAACCCAGTCATCCTCAAGTCGAACTTCATCTTCTACCTGGGCACCACATATTAGTTACATATAGATACAGATGGCAATCTCGAAGTTTCATGAATTTGGTGAAACTCTAGAACTATATTAAACCATTGTCTTCTTAAGTTAGCATATTAAAAATTACTGCTCCTAAGGATCCATTTCATGTATATAATTCTACTTCTAGTTGCTCTTTTCTTTTCACCTAATAGACTTAAGATTTTCTTGTAAACTTAACAAGGCAACATTTTTTTAGAATCTCCATCAATCCATGAAAGAGAGAGGAGATAAAGGTTTTTTTGGCATAAGCCCCTAATGCTATGATAATCACTGAAAAGTACACAATAGATATGCAATAGTGAACCCACTAGCTCCATCTACAACTAGACCTCTATTTATCATAAATAACTTGCAATTAATGGTACACGTATAACTTAATATACACGTGGATATGCAAGCTACACAGAGGCCAACTGACATACATCATGTGGATTTTGAAAATATATCATGGCAAACCCGGATATTTAGCCACCTCATCCCCACCATACACACACACACACACGCAGACTAAACATATGTAAGAAATTTTAAATCAAACAGTTGGATGACTAATTTTAAATTGAGGGTAATGCAGAAGATAATGATGGGAAAAACTAGACGGTGTGTGTAATCGCAAATTATGGAGTTTCACCATTTCAAAAATTTGGTCAAATTACAAATCAACAGGAAACATATGTAGTCCACGGACAAGATAAAACTTCATTCCGGTTAGAAATATCCAAAAAAAATGTAAGAAATAAAAAAAGCATCTGCCTTCAACTATACCTCTTCTTTAGGTTTTCCTTCAGGAGAAGCATCTGGAATTAGCTCAGTTATCTGCCCGGGGTCATCGAAAGGATCATCCAGTATGTAAGTATGCTTTATTCTGTAGAAGTAACATAAATAATTGGAAATGGCTGGATATGATATGACATTCCCGTGGAAATTAAATAGTTAAGTCTGTAAATATAAACATGCAAATAGGTTAATAATGAACCTTATATTTTTGTATGGCCTGCCCTTCTCATCGCAATAAGCTTCATTTAATCTCTGCAGTGTTTCATGCCCCTCAGCAATCTCACCAAAGACCTGAAAAATTACTTACTAAGGACTTCCATATTTACAAACAAAATTTGCAACTATGAAACAAATAAAACCCTTTGACTACATAAAGTTTGTAAAGTGATGTCAAAACTGTCAAAGTGATTAGCATGTAATAGACTCTGGCACAGGTATATGAAATAAATACTTGCTTCCTCATAGAATGAGATTCTGGCCATGAAAGCAGGGAAAATAAAATTCAACTAAAACAGAATACTTGTAAGCATTTCGAAAGAAAATTCAATTACTTTCAGTCTTTCTGCAAACACAAGAATCCTACATATTTGTGCTCTAACATCCTACTTACTAACTTATAATTTCTTTAGATTACAATTCACTGTTACAAGCGTGCTCCATGCTTTCTGTGTGAAGTTGTAAAGCCTGCAGAATAAAGTATAAGACGTAACACTACATGTTGAATGTTGCACAAAACATACAACGCAACATGTCTCTCTTAATAAATCTTTCGGCTGAGATATTAGCATATCACTTAGTATAGTAATCATCCCCATGGACAGGTAAAGATAGCATAAATTTTAAAAATGTATGATGGCAAACTTAATGATGGTTACAGAAAAAGGACTATTTAATATGTCATGTTGGCGAGGTAGGGAATCAGATATTGCATGTTAATAATCATCATAAGAAATTTCCTACAAGAGAAATAAACATCACAAAAGGAAATAAGGGCAGTCTTTATACTCGTGTTTATTACTTGTTATACGAGAAAACAAGCAGCCAAAATAAAACAAATAAAAAGTTACTGTTTTGGATTAGAACTTACGGTGTGTTTGCCATCAAGATAGTCAAGATCATCCCTCAATGTGAGATAAAACTGAAAAGAAAGAAAAAAGAAATCGCGTGAGCTCAATTGTCTGACATGTGTGGAGAAAAATTCTCACGCCAACTGCATATATGAATAAGTCAAAGTATCAAACGAGAAGATCAAAAAGAAAGTTTCTAACTGGTTGATATATGTATTGAAGACACTGATGTACATTTCAAAACAAAAAAGGAATATTGTGAATACACAAGCCTGTGATACACTTGCGAGATGGTAAACCAACAATAATTACAACGATGAATACCTGAGAAGCATTAAGATCTTTGCCACCGCTAGCCATAGCAAGAGTTCCCATCTTGGTGTGTTTTAGATCCAAACGAATCTCATCACCAAAAAAGCGAGCTTGGTCACCATATAGAAACCTAAAAGTGCACAATGTCATAGCACATTGTAATTTCGCATCAACCATTTATCTAACTCCTTCATATGGAAAAAATTGATAACAAGCACAAAAACCGATTACTGAAATAAGGGATTAATTTTTCTAGAACCTAGTCTCAAGACTGAGTTATTGTTGGCAAACCATGGAAGTGATCATGGAGCTAAAACATATTTGTCTACTACAATAAAAACCAAATCAATAAACATGTGACTGAATTTCTTACTTATAAATTGAATCACCTCCTGCTCCTGTGCCAGTTGGATCACCAGTCTGTGCAGTAAAATCCTTCTGAACTGTGTGGAATATGCAACCATTGTAGTACTTTATCCTGAATAAACAGCACCACAATATATCATGTATCAACTAAAACTCGGAACAATAAGTCCGAGATAAAAAAAAAATTGGAAAGTAACAAGTCCGAGATACTGATTACCCATGAGCGGTCCGAAGATATCATTGTATAGTAAACACGGACAAAACATGTGTATGCAGTGAGGGATCTAGTCTAACATAAATATATATATATACATAGAGGGGGTGGTTCAACAACAAAATAGAATCATAATCACAATCATGTATCTGACCCAATACATTAGAAGCAATAACCTCAAATCAGATGAACAATACCAATTGCGTGACAAAATTTCACAGTTTGTATGTACAATCATGCCACAGCTAGCTGTCTTTCAGCAAATAAGTATGTGGCTAACATCTTAAAAGAAAATGTTGAACAGTTCAGAATGATGTTGCAGCAGTAACTGTGGAGTACTGCAGGTGTTTTTTCACTCATGAGCCATAAAGGATCAAGAATCATGAACTGTCACTCTTTATATCATGTTTCAGTTGCATCTTTTAAACTAGGAATATTTGTCATTTCCATTAAAAGCTACAGAGCATTTGACTGGTAAGTTTGAAAGTAAGTTTTTGTTGTTTTAAGTTGTACCACTATTACCTAATTCTTTCACACACCCTTTGTGTTGGAATTGTCCCACATCATTTAGGCATTGATAAAGCCAAAGATTAATATATGACTCTTTCCCTACTAATAGGCCTTTTAGTGGGGAATGGACGGGCTTCTACATGGTATCAGAGCCAAAGGCTACTCAATTTGTATGATGGGTCACCTCCACCCGATTTGTTGATTGCACTCGTTGGGCTTATCGGAAATTGACCAACCCATGAGTGAGGGGGAGTGTTGGAATTGTCCCACATCATTTAGGCATTGATAAAGCCAAAGATTAATATATGACTCTTTCCTTACTAATAGGCCTTTTAGTGGGGAATGGACGGGCTTCTAGACTTTGTAGCATGTTCTGACTCTAGCGCTGTCTCAATATAGCAGAACGTAGTACTCTCACGTACAAAAACACCATGTTTAGCAATCTCGTAGATTCTAGTATTTTTACTAAATTTTCAAAGGTAATAAATAATCGCAGTAATTTAGTTAAGAAACTTCATTTCAATAGAAAAATGCTGATCTATCGATACGTCGACAATTTACAACTAAGTTGAACAAGTAAACTGTTCCCCTCATTGCATTTATTATCACTCACGAGCACAGCATCACCAATACAGCTAGTGGTACCACATTTCGTAACTGTACTGTCTACCATAACAAACCAAAACTGATGTAATATCTAGCAGTATGAACCCAGGTTTTATCTTAAACCTTGTTCAGTTGCAGCTTTTAATCTCAAAGTTTTTTTGGATAATATTTGGGCTGCATTTGGTTGGCAAGCTTAAACCTGGGTTTTTCAATGTTTCTAGTTTTTGGCCAGACTTTAACTTATTTGCATGAAAGCTGCAAACAAAAAGATCTTTATCCTTATAAAAAAACTTTATCTTATACCCAAAAAAAAGACTGCTTTGCTTAAAAAGCCAATTTTTTTTACTAAACTACCATACATTGCAGCAAAGACCAAAGTTATCAAACAATACAGGTCACAATAATTAACAAACTAAAAGTAGTTAAAAATTAAAAATAGAGACAAATAGGAGTATTAGAAAAAGAAATTGCAACCCCATGAAATAAACTTTTTAATTTGCAACCCTAGAATGTTAATCCTCGCTCCGCCCCACAAGTGAATATTGCTAATTTACTAAACTCCAATAAATTGCAGACAAGCCCAAAGTGACCAAACAGTACAGAGGTCATAATAATTAATAAACGAAAAGCAGTACAAAAAAAAAGCAAATATAAGAGGCAAATAATTAAAAAAGAAGTACATACTTGCAGAGTTTGAGGAAGTTTTTGGAAGTGAGGGGACAACGATCGGTGTAAAAAATATCAAGCAGACAAGACTAAATATCAAGCAGTACAGAGGTCATAATAATTAAGTAAGTAAAAGTAGTAAAAAAAAAAGAGGAAAATATTAAGAAAAAAAGAATTAGCAACCCCATAAAAATAACAATTTTAATTTGCAAATGTTAATCCCAATATTGCTAATTTACTAAACTCCCATACATTGCAGAATGCAGACAGGACAAAAGTACCAAACAATACAGAGGTCACAATAATTAACAAATTAAAAGCAGTACAAAAATTAAAAATAATTGTTATTTTGACGAAAGTTTGTTGATTTTATTAATATCTGCTTACTTGGTACGGAATTTGTTAAAGAATGATAGTTTGGTATAGTAAACATTAACCAACCCTAATAGTAATTAATAAAACGAAAAGTAGTTAAAAATAAAATAAGAGGTAAATATATTAAAAAAAGAAGGGGAAATAAATAAATACTTGCAGAGTTTGAGGAAGTTTTTAGAGGTGAGGGGACAACGATCGGTGTAAAGGTCGACGACTATCTTTTTGAACAGTCAGATTATTTAGCTCTTAAAAAGCAGATTTAAGGCTAAAATAGCTTTAAAAAACCTTAAAAAAATATGGGTTTTCAATGGACTTTTGAAAACAGGTTTATTAAAGCTAATTTTGGACCAAAAATTCTATTGCCGAACAAATATTGCTAATTTACTAAACTCCCATACATTGCAGACAATACCAAAGCCATCAAACAGTACATATCTCAAAATAATTAACACACTAAAAGCAGTAAATATAAAAAAGAGGCAAATATTAAAAAAAGAATTTGCAGCCCCATAAAATAACAATTATAATTTGCGATTGTTAATCCTAAACAACTCAATATTGCTAATTTACCTAACTCCAATAAATTACAGACAAGGCCAAAGTACCAAACAGTACTGGTAATAACAATTAATAAACTAAAAGCAGTACAAAAATTAAAAAGAGGCAAATATTAAAAAAGAAGAGGATGAATAATTGTTCATTTGACAAAAGTTTGTTGATTTTATTAATATGTGCTTATTTAGTACGGGAATTGTTAAAAGTTGTAGGCTACGGAATTTGTTAACGGATGATAATTCGGTATAGTAAACAACAAAACATAAACTAACCCTAATAATTAACACACCAAAAAGCAGTAAAATAAAAAAAGAGAGGGAGATATTAAATAAATAAGAAGGGGGATATAATATATACTTGCAGAGTTTGAGAAAGTTTTTGGAGGTGAGAGGGCAACGATCAGTGTAAAGGTCGACGACTATCTCTCCTAAACTCGTCACTATCATCACCGACATTCTTCTATCTCCGCCGGTGATGACGTATCCCTCTCCGGATTTATAAGTTTTCGCCTAACCGGGTCGCTTTATGGAGTATTCTCTAACTAGATTTATATATAATACCGTGTTTTTACACACCCACTCGTAAACAAATATTGACACTTAAGCTGTAAACAAAAATAGACCCTTATTACTAAAAAATAATTAAATTGTATAAAATGCCGAATTGGTATCGACCTATTAAATTTTAGCAATTTACGATCTCAATTATCTACTTTTCTAAATTTATATCCCAATTTAACAAATTTAATGGTTTATCTTCAATCAATCTTGTTGTCATCCTATTTCTCATTTGAAATACACGGTTTAATACCATATACTATCATATTTTACTGATTTGGTACCCAACTTACGGAACACGTGACCAAATTGTTGCCAATACGTATCAATTTTTACCAATTTGATACCAATTTATATTGATTAATTCGACATGAGTGACTTGATTAGATGATAAGCACAAACCTTCGGTACCAATTTAGAAATGAAGGTAAGTTGGGTACTAAATTGCTAAATTACGATAGGTCGGATACCAATTTGGCATTTTATCTTTTACCAAATTAATACTCAGCATTTAAATTTTATCAACTTAGATTCCAACTTATCGATTTTCGTCTAATTAGGGAACTCGTGCTTGACAAAATGACGGAATTGCAGTGGCGTTCTCTCACCTACCACATAGTGAATGCAATTGCATCAACATCCGTCAAAATATATCTCCAAATGTGAGATATATTGACTGCAATTCATCAATTTGTGTTGTGGGGTTTGATTGAATGAAAACCGGTAGGTTATATACTAAATTGGTAAATTTTAAAAGTTTGATACTAACTTAGTAAAAGTGAAGGTACTAAATAAGCTTTTTTCCCTTACTAAAAATACTTATTTTTTAAAACAATAGATTATTGAATTGTTTTTACAATACATTTTGGTTAAGTTCAATTGTGTTCTTTTCATTAACGTTAGTTACACATAAATAGATTCGCTCAACATCAGTAATTTCAGCTAGAACGAATTAGAAAATCGTCAATCGTTACTTTTCTTTTTGGGTAGTGACATTAAATTGATGTCTTACAGGGGCTCGAGCCTCAGCTGGAACCACCCCCTAACCGTCACCAACTCAATTGTCAATCTGTCCAAAAGCTCATATGCTAAAACCTCCCCAGGCTCCAAAATTAAATGGCAAAAAACGAGATCATTTAATAACCACTTTATCCTAAAGTTTCAATTTACAATTCTAATTTGTTCGTTTTGTGGACGATTTTGGTTGGTTGATTCTACATCCGAGTCGGTTTCGCATGAGTATTATTACTTTCACTATTGCTACACTCATGGGGGCAATATATGAAATGAACAAGTTTCGTATTATTACAATTTCAACCTTAGAGCATTTACAACAGTTGGTCATAATGAGCCCATATATACTTAATTAGTACAAAATATGTAAAATGTACTACACAACAGTCTGCCGTATTACTTATATTCAATTAAAATATATATTTTGTTTGGACATATACCCAAAATCTATCAAAATGTGTCAAGCTGCTCAAGACATATACAAAGAATATGAATATTTTATTCTAAAAGGCCATAGAGAAACTTTTACCCCCTTCCCATTTACACAATTTCCGCATTCATTCTCTCACAAGAACAACAGAGAGGGGCGATCTGTTTCTCTTATTTCTCCATACCTGCCTTAATCTCAATTAATTTGAGCTATGGTCACTTCTTACCGATCGCAACCCTCTGTCACTCATCAACTACTCATTAACTAACAGATTTGTGTTCTCACTCCATATCAATTATACTCTGAAACCCTAGCTATTGATTTATATTTGTTTGCTAAATTTTTGATTATAGACAATTTGCCTAAATTATACTTGTTTCTTGTTAATACTCTTAAGTTTTGAATAGTTATGCTCAGTAACCCTTAAACTGTTAAATTTTTACTACCCCTCAAAACCAAATTGAGTTAATACCCTTGTTTACGCCATCCAAAAGTTCCTTTTTCAAGTTTTTATTCATGTGTTTTTAGGTTATTAATCTGAATAGGCTTCACTATATTTAATTTATTGATACCAACAAGGCCACAAAGCTGAATTATAAACCATAGATGATAGATTAGGGACGAAGAAATTCTAATACTTTGAAAGTAATGATTAAGTTTAGTTAGTTTTTTTAATTTTAATTTTGGTCATTTGAGCCTTTCTACCAAAAGATTAAATCACTTCATAAATATTTGTCATTACAACTCTATAAGTATTTATTAGATATTATCTTTATATACGGAACTTTTGAAGACAGTTTATGTAATCCGCATTCAAATTGTATGTGTTGGCCCGTGTGCTAACCTTAGAGGGGGGTGAATAAGCTTTATGGCGATTTTCGCCTAATTGAAAATTCTAAACAACTAACACCCAACTTATGCAAATTCTAAACTTAAGCGTTTAATATACTTAATGAAATGCTAGAAATCATAAACGCAAGCAAGAATATAAGCAATAATAAAGTTGCGGAAAGTAAAAGTTTAGGGAAAGAAGATGACACCAAGATTTATAGAGGTTCGGCAAACGGCCTACGTCCTCTCCTCGGTACTACCGAGTAATTCACTATAATTCTTCTTTCGGATTTTACAAACCCTATCGAGCTCAATCGACCGATTGGCTCACCCTCTACCTGGGGTTCCTACTCTTGATACAAGTGCAAGAGTACACGTCTACGAGTCTACGACTCCCCCTCAATTTATGAGTACCCGAATGAAAAGACCTAGAGCTTTTAAGCTTCACTTGCTTACAAAGCCTCTACCCGATCACTCGCTCACAATTGAGTTTATAAAACACTCGATACAATTTTTGTTACAAAACGTAACTACACTCACTATTCTAATTGCTTCTTAAAAAGCTAATTGGTGAGTTGTTGATGATGATCGAGCTTGAATCTCTTTCTCTTTGATTTTCCTCTTTCTCGAATATATATACACCAAAATGGTGATATTAGGGTTTTTAATTGAGAGAGGTTTTAGGATAATTGATAGTGTAATTGGGTGAGTATAGAAAGAGAGATTTGGATGGTTATATATGCCAAACAGTCTGTTTTTCTGGGTTGTGACCGTTGGCAGTGGTTGAGGGTTTTAACAGCTATTTTCCAGAAAAAGCTGAAAAGCTGTTTTCGAAAACTGCAGAAAACGATCGGTCGTTTTCTACAGTCGATCGGTCGTTTTACAGAAAACGATCGGTCGTTTCTGAAAAAACGATCGGTCGTTTTTTCGACCTGCTCACTGGAAGAATTTGGACCAAAAACGATCGGTCGTTTTTGTCCAGTCGATCGGTCGACTGTTCTTCTGGCAGTTTCTCGGTTTTCTTCGAAAGCCCATAACTCCTTCGTTTTAGCTCCGATTCTGGTTCCGCTTGAACCTGTGGCTTCGTTTTTCCGAGCTCTATCTTTCTGGCGTTCTGCAATTTACAAATTCTCTTTTTGGAAAAAGCAAGCATTATATCATCGAAATAGAGAAATCGTAAAATCATTAAAAACATAATCAAAGTTATAATCAAAATCAATTATTGAACCCCATGGTTCAACAGTATGATTGGAGAATACTGATAAAAGGTTCTGATTTATTTATACGGAAAGATGAAGGATCCATTTTTTATTTTGAAAACTTGAGAATATTAACGTTGCAATAGTTACTCATTTTTCCTAGTTTTTTTTATAAGATATGGGTAGTTTGGATGTTGAGAACTCAAAATCTGAGAATTCATCAACTCGTGATCCAAAGTTTTGTGTGGGCCAAGACTTACTTCTTTGCTCGGCATGAAGTACTGCTACAAATAATTTTGTAGTTGGCATCAGCCAGACTGGTGATCATTATTGGGTCAAAACACATGCTTATTGGGTAATCATAAGGAAGAAAGTTTTCCTGTAACGACCCGGCCCCACGGACCGAACCGTCACGTCCGTATCAACAATATTGTCCGCTTTGGCACAACTTCACAGGGGAGTCACCCATTCTGGTACTACTCCAAGTTAAGCACGCTTAACTATGGAGTTACGTCCTCGTTATTGTGCCGCACGACTTTAAAAGGCCTTGTTGATAGTAAATGGATCTTTAAGCTCATATACCACACGAGTACTCTCGTATCTGGGCGATGTGGGACTGACGCACAACACCGCACCACAGAAATTCCTTCCTGGAAATCTGGGTCGTCACAATCACCCTCCCTTTAGGCACGACGTCCTCGTCAGGCACGTCGCCCTTCCGGGGTCTCACACACTCGTGCTAGTCCCCATATTTCCGACCAGATAGAGGCTCTGATACCATCTGTAACGACCTAGCCCCACGGACCGAACCGCCATGCCCGTATCAACAATATTGTCCGCTTTGGCACAACTTCCCAGGAGGGTCGCCCATCCTGGTACTACTCCAAGCTAAGCACGCTTAACTATGGAGTTCCGTCCTCGCTATTGTGCCGCACGGCTTTAAAAGGCCTTGTTGATAGGAAATGGATCTTTAAGCTCATATATCACACGAGTACTCTCATATCTGGGCGATGTGGGACTGACGCACAATACCGCACCACAGAATTTCCTTCTGGAAAATATGGGTCGTCACAATCACCCTCCCTTTAGGCACGACGTCCTCGTCGGGCATGTCGTCCTTCAGGGGTCCACACACACGTGCTAGTTCCCACATTTCTGGCCAGATAGAGGCTCTGATACCATCTGTAACGGCCCGAACCGTCACGTCCGTATCAACAATATTGTCCGCTTTGGCACAACTTTCCAGGGGAGTCACCCATTCTGGTACTACTCCAAGTTAAGCACACTTAACTATGGAGTTCCGTCCTCGCTATTGTGCCGCACGACTTTAAAAGGCCTTGTTGATAGTAAATGGATCTTTAAGCTCATATACCACACGAGTACTCTCGTATCTGGGCGATGTGGGACTGACGCACAACACCGCACCACAGAAATTCCTTCCTGGAAATCTGGGTCGTCACATTTCCCCTGCGAAATCCGAGTACATTACAACAACGCTTTTCACGAATTAAGACAGCAGTGAGCAAGTTTTGTGGATATCTAGTCCAAGTTAGGAATTTGAGTGGCCATACCGAAGAAGACAAGGTAAAATTATTGTGTTTATTATCTGTTAAGTTGTACATGTTTATTTGTAAGCTAACATAAACTTCTTTGGTTGAGATGTACACATGAAAATCATAACCTGATGTAGCAATAGATGTCATCTTATATGTAACAAAGTTTGTGGTAAGACATAGGGTTATTATCCTGTATCAGAATTCAGATTTAAGTTAAGAGTTTAGACACTAAACTAGTGAAAAAAGAGCCGAGACTATATGACATTATGAGGGGATTTTCCAGGTTAAAAACACAAGTGATTTAGCAAGCTAACATCAAATAGTCTACTGATGAGGTTGTCATGTTTGATTCTTTTAATAAACTTGTGCAGATTGCATTGGCTCACAAAATGTATTCTGAATTTGAGGCTAAGACATGTGCTGGGAAAAATAAACAACCAAGGAATTCGGTGTTTGCATTTGAGCATTGTTGGAGAGTGTTGATAAATGATAAAAAAATGGCTCGAAGTTACCTCGATTATGAAGTCCAAATATAAAGAGGTTACGTTTAATAGTTCTAGCCCAGTTCATATTAATCTTGATGGTGAAGAGATATCCCTGACACAAAAAGTGTTGAGAGGCCAGTAGAGAGAAAGCTTGCAAAGGAGGGTCGAATCAAGCGTAAAGGAAAATTTGCATACGACAGTTCGCCTATTCCTGAGAAGATGGATCAGACCTTAGTTTCGAGCAAACAAAATTATAATGATAATGTCGCTATGGCTGTTGAGAGTGATAAGAAGATGGACAAATATTTAGGGATGGAGTGAGAGAGTTTGGATCTTAAAAAAAAGGAAATTTAGCATGGAAGAAAAGAAATTTAGCATGCATAAGCAAATGTTTGATATGGACATAGCATTGAAAGAGGCCGAGATCATGAAGGTTGACACTTATTTGCTTAAGGATCCGGCCAAAATTGAGTTTTATCAATCATTAAAAAGGAATATCAGGGTAAAATATCAAAGCAATTAGTAGAATTGGTAACTTAATTATTTTGTTTATACCCGTATTTTGTCTATTGGGTAACATAAGTTAAGATTTTCGGGGAGAATGAGCAGGGAATCAACTGGGACAGTTTGTTTTGTTTTGTCTAAACTTAAATATTGCCATATTTTTATCATTTTGTTGTAGTATCGTTGAGAGATGCAAGTTCAACTATGTTTTCAGTTTCTTGGTACTTATTTTGACGTAGTCCTTATTTCGGTGTAACCGAATGAATATTGGGTATGATATGGAACTGGCATTGACACGTAGTTTTATTATCACTTTATTTTTGTCGTCGCTTATTCATCTCAAATGCAGTGGTGCTATTTTCTGTTAAATATTGCAATGTGGTAAATAAACGCAACGACTTATTTTAAAATGTTGAGTTCCAGATGTTTTCTACTAAAATATTGCTAGAGTTCTTGTTTTCTATAGCAATCTTCTAAGATCATTCTCTCAATGTTACTGAACATAACTTAAAAATGAACATAAGTTATTTAAATTTTCATGTTGCAGAAAATAACTTAGAAATGAACAAAAAGTACAAAAAAACAAGGCAACAAGTTTCCTCAATTTTTTAATTAATTTGTATTTTATATTATATAACATGATATTTTTTATTTCAACACTAAAATATAAATTGATTTATATCAAATGCAAGTGATGAACCTTTTACCCACTCTACAATATGAGCTACAATTTTTTTTGTTTCATATATTAGTTATAATTACATAAGTATAATGTAGACTTGTAGTTTTGAATATATGAAACTATTAAAATAAAAAATATACTTAAATTAAAAAAGTGATATTGTTACTTCAAAAAATATAAATGATCATTATTTTCCGATTATAAAAATTATAATGATAATGTATCTTATTTAGTATGATTATTGTTACTTATGTGAATAAAACAAAATACTAAAATAATAGTATAAAAAAACGTATCAATTTTTTTATCTACTCAATTATTTGTATTTTCGCACTATTTTTTCTACTATATATATATATATATTTTTTATTAGAAATGTTATTTTTAAAATAGGATTATGTTTCGTGTTAATCACATTTTTAGACTCCTCAAATGAAAATTATTAATAAAAAATGACGTTGTCGTAAAATAAAAAAAATATGTCGGGAGATTCGGGATAAAGCTATCCCGATCCTACGGGATCCCGAAAATTCGGGTCTTGAAAAAGTCGGGTCGAGATTTTTTTTTCATTCCAAAAGTGATCGGATCGAGATACGGATCAATTGTTTACGGATGGGATCCCGATCCTAACCCGGAAACAGAGTACCTGACTCTGAGTCAGGGTTACTCTGCTTTCCACAGCCATTGAATCTGCTACAGTTTAAATTTAATAACAGATCAAATGGTTGTGGAAAGCAGACTCAGAGTCAGGTACTCTGCTTGCTCCTAACCCACACCTAGTTAGCACTACTCTGTCACAATATATTCGCTTTTTATTTGCCCGATGCACTTTAATAATGCTCTATATTTTTGGTAATGTTATGATTTCCATACTTTACTTTTTATTTTTGTCAAAGATGTTGAATTGGAAAGATGAAAGAAAATGAAGAATTGCAGATTGAATTTTTTTTTTTAAAGTTATGATGTTGTTTTAGAGTATGAGATTTTGTTTGACAAGCTATGAAAATACGAGTGTAATAAAATTAAGTTTGATGAAATTTTAATGGTAAAATTAAATGAGAAGAGTTAATTCTAATAGTTGAGCGTTGAAAAAGTGATGAATGTGAAAATTAAAAGTATAAAATAAACATTATTTATAATGGATATAGGTTCTAATACGGGTGGGCAAAAAATCCACAAGCCCGTCCCGTAACCCAATCCGTGCGGATTGGGGCGGGTTGGGTGTCAAAAAAAAGTTAAATTCCCCCGTCCCAATCCGTAAAAAAATTTGTGGGTTGGGTTAGGGTTAAGGTTTTCAAACCGCGTGTTAATACACCACAACCCGTTTAAATCCGCATATACTAACTATTTGTTTGTCATTAAATGTAGAAATATCATCTGCGAAGAGTTGTACAAACACACTTTATTAGGAGACAACAAAACAAGATGCAAAATGTAATAAAATTGATGTAAACTCTTAATGGAATTTCAATATGTTGTCACGTAGCAATTCAATTTTTCATTGTAAATTTTTACAGTTCAAAGATGTCACTACCCTCAAGCCTTAAACAATTGTTCGATACTGTCTAAATAATCCCGGTTGATGGTCATACTCAGTGGATTATTAATTTTGATTTCAATTGTTACGTAGTTTTATGATTTTGATTATGTTCATGAAGAGCAATTTATTTTGTTTTGTTTTGTTTTAGTTTTGTTACGTGTTCCGAACATTCTAAACGTATTTTGGTTGACTTTTAGTTTATATTTCTATTTGAAAGATTTATTTTTTTAAAAATATTTAGGTAAATTATGCGAAATAATGAAAAATTAATGACTAAAATGAAAATTTAAGAAACAACCTGCACCAAATCCGTCCCGCTTGATTTGGATTGAGTTGGGTTGGGATTTGAATTTCACTAATCCGCCTCAATCCGTTCCGCCATTTATTTTACAGGACGGGTTAGAATTGAGAACAATCCGTCACGCATCGCATGATCTTGTAATACATAGATAAAAGTAATACTAAACTAGTATCCATCTGCGGTTGCAATATGTACGGTTGAGAATGCTGTAGGTAACAATTGGTTCACACGTGCTCATTTAAATGGGGTATCATTTTGAACACAAAATATCTAAAGTCAGAAAAATCAATCTAATAAGTCCACTCCAGTAAAACCCCAATTTTAACATTCTGATTAAAAAACTTTCTCTCTCTCTCTCTCTCTCTCTCTCTACACATAATTTCCGATCATTATCCAAATCCCTAAAACACACACCAAAATAAATAATTATTATTATTTTATTTCATACGTCGATTCACTCTAGTTATTATATAGCCTTAGTATTAAACCCTAGAATAGAATATTTCACCTTTTTACCTCTTCATATTAGTCCCAATTGATTTCTAGGTTTTTTTTTTTAAAAAAAATTATTTGAATTATTGTTCGATATAAAATTAGTGTAGATTATATACGTATAGTTAGATACAGATATGGATGGATTTGGAAGCGGAGATAGTCTTCAAGCCAATCCAACAGGTATTTTTTTTATAATTCTTCTTTTTTAATTAATTAATTTAGTTAATTTTGGTTATGGGTTCTTTTTTCGGATCTTTATTTCCAGTTTATTATTGGATTTTTGCATCTGTTTATATAAAGCTTTTTTAGGTTTCGTTTAGTAGTGTATATATTGTTAGTATTACACTATTACTGTTTATTTCCCTTATTAAGGCTCTGTTTGGAAACAGGTTAAAATCAGCTGTAAAAAAGATGTTTCAGAAATGCTACCAAAATCCAGATTTGTGTTTTTTAGATTTTTTTTTTGTAAAAAAATTGGCTTAAAAGTTTGCTTTTTTCAAAAGCTGAATAATCTGAGTGTCCAAACGGCGCCTAAATTAGTGCAATTGACTTTTACTTATAATTATAGTCCCAATTGATTTCTAGGGTTTTTTTCTCAATTTTTTTTTGATTTATTGGTTAGATATAAAAACACTGTAGATTTTATAAGTATAAATAGATAGATACAAAAGTATGGATGGGTTTGGAAGCGGTGATAGTCTTCTAGCCAATCCGACAGGTATTTTTTATTCTTGTTTTTTAATTAATTAATTTAGTTAATTTTGGTTATGGGTTCTTTTCCCGGATCTTTATTTCCAGTTTATTATTGGATTTTTGCATCTGTTTATATAAAGCTTTTTTAGTTTGGTTCAGTAGTGTGAATATTGCTAAAATTACTGTTTGTTTCCCTCATTAAGGCTCTGTTTGGCAACAGGGAAAAAATTAGCTTAAAAAAAGATGTTTCAGAAATGCAGTGGAAATCCATATTTGTGATTTTAGTTTGCTTTTTTTTAAAAAGCTGATTAATCCGAGTGTCCAAACGGAGCTCAGCATGTGTTGCCAAACGGAGCCTAAATTAGTGCAATTGACTTCTATTTTTTAGGGTTTTATCATTTTCCGATTTGTTTAAAAGGGTATTTCCTTGTTTGTTTTATTTTACAATTGTTGGTTGATGAAAAAAATATGGTAGGTTGCATGTTATAAGTACATAAGTATACTATCTGCATTATACCTTTCATAGCTAGAAGTGTGCTATCGAGTTTTGTTGGTAACTACAACTTAATGATAGTTGTAAGTATCATAGATGGATAAATGTACTTCATAATACGAGTAATTAGAAGTCTTTATCTACTGGTAATAAAAACATAATATTTATGAAAACATAATATAAAAGTCAAACGCATAGTTGCTTGTCCTGTCTTGGTTGCTTAAGAAGCTCCTTCCTCACATCTATCTGTATGCTTCCGTATACCTCAATCTGAAACACTAAAATCTCTGTTTTATTTTCAGTTGTTGGTAGTTATCTTGGATCTGTATTTTTTATTTTATGATGAACTTGTGTATCTTCTGGGCTATTCAGTCTTTTTGAAACTAGCCAGAGAGTTTGCATGGGCTCCTTTTGTTCCGTCTAATAATTTTAAATACGAATTTGTTTTCTGACGCTATAAATTAATAATTACATACTAGTGTTATAGATGCGTTTGGTAAATGCACGTTAGTGGTAGTTATAAGTATTATAGTTGGAAATGTACTGTTAGTAGAAATTTTACTAGTACAACTGATGGTACTTGCAAGGAATTTTGGTAATAATTTTAACTATCATGTATGCAACAAAAAGCAGGGTACTTCCTTTTAAGTCTGAAATAGTTATTTTCTTATTTTTGTTTATTAAATACCTCATTTGTACAATGACCAAATGTTTTTTTTTTCCCAGTTAATTCATAAGCCTATCGAAATCATAATTATGTCACCATTTTACTCTTTAATTGGATAATGTTACTTTTGTCAGTTTAGACCGACCGAGATGATGCGAGGTGCCTCATTATCATTTGGGTCGTATCTATGTACATGTATGAGTTATCAAAAGCTCTATAAGTGCGTGTTTATTTGACCGAATTACAGAACACATTTTTTATGATAAAATTAAAAGTGCACTTTCTTCATTGAACAAAACTTGCCTATTTAGCAGTTGTATTCTGATGTACGTATAAGTTGTTTTTTCAAATTTCGAACTTTGTTTATCGAATTTTTTTTTTGTCTCTCTGTGGTTGCTGGTAAGAGTATGAGTCTGTATTACTGACATGTGTGTTGTCTTAGTTGTTTTATAATACCGCTTTTGTGTTTTAAGTCAGTTTTACTGGCCAGAGATTAAGTTTCTATCAAAACTAGAGAACATTTGTGGTCTTCCTATTGATCTTTTAATTCATATTGAGGTTCATCTTGATAAAGAAAACATGTGGCTGGATAAAAAACTGCTTCATAGCAAAGTGCTTTTGTTGGTTATTAGTAACTTGTTATGTTGTATGTATTGTCTGACTACTCTAAGTTAGGAGGTTTAGATTTCAACGTGGTTTTTGAAATGGTCTGTTTGGTTGAAGATGTTGATGTGAAGTTGGATATTCATTTACCTTTACTTAATAGAGCAAAAAACAAAGAAAATCATTGTATTTTAACTGCCAAACAAAGGATTGAAAAAAGGGGGAAGAATTGACTTGTGTTTGAATTGTTCAACAGTGGGATCATGGGAGATCATATATTTATTTATATCAAGAGTGAGAGAAACTTTCTGTTTATGCCGTCCTCTACTATTAGTCTTATACATTGTCTGTTGCTGTAACTAATGTGTTTTCTTCCTCTTGAAAACTACGTTTTGTTTCTCGTATATATTACTTATTGGCATATTTTGCCATCAGAATATGGGAATTGTTAAGATGTAAAGTTCAGTCTAATATATTGGAAATTTTTGAATTTGGGTTATGTATGTATAATGTATGTACATATACATATCTATAATATATATAGATATATAGATAGATAGATATGTTTAAGTGCTACTTTCTGTATCTGCAACTTTCCGTTGGTGTAGAACTTTAGATCTGTCTGAAAGTTATCATATTCACCGCATATAGTAGTGTATTTTAAATTCTGATTTGGATTTACTTTCCGAGCTATGCATTTTCTGAGTTTTTCTTCTTTAATGCAGGACCAGCAGTATTTGATGCATCACAATATGCGTTCTTTGGTAATGATTCTGTAGATGAAGTTTCACTAGGAGGATTAGAAGAAGAGGATGACGACTTTCAGCCAGTTGGTTTTGAGGATGAAGATTTCCTGTTGGAGAGAGAAGCGGTTAGTTCCTCTCATGATTCTTCATAAAGTAGTATTTTGCTATACAACTGAATGAAATATTTCAACGTAGTATAACGTTACATGTTATATAAAAATAAGGCAAACGTTGTTATTAAAATATAGAATTGTTAGCGTTTCTTTTATGAGCAAAGTGTCAAGTTTTATTCTCTTTGGAGCTGCTATCATGCGTACACTGAATTGGCTTCTGTTGTTCATACATTTCTGGTGTGATTGATGGTTTATAACTTTATGTCCAAATCTAATCCCTTGTATTTGCAGAGTGAAGCGGTAGACTCCTTTTCCGATCTTGACGATCTTACAAGCACATTTTCGAAGGTGAGTTGGTTCATGAATGAAAGACTTTTGTTGGATGTCCTATTGAGCTATTAGTTGACCATGCAAATAAATAATTGTGTATAGAATTCTACTCCTTGAATTTTTATGCCTCGTCTGATTGCAAGACTATTAGTCACAGAATTAACAATCCGGTCTGGTTTATGTGTGGGTTTTGAAAAGGTGGTTGGGTTAACAATCCGGTCGGGTCAATACCAGACCCCCAAAGTATCACAAAAGCCCATAATTAGTTCTGTCCAGACATAAAACGTTTGTGGGGTTCACCAGATTGTTAGTCCAATCCGGATCTCCAATCCAAGTAATGCAATCTACGCAGTATATTTGATTAGATATGTCTACTGCTTGGTGTTAGTTCTACAAAGCTGATGTTTTTGTTATTATTGAAATGTAATTAACATAAACATCAGTCCACATTAGGTGAGATCAGCTTTGGTGGAGTCGAATGTTGAAATATGTTATTGCAAAGTGTTCATTCACCAATATGTAAGCTTGTTTGAACGGTTTGAGATATATGCTTACATGATCATTAGTTAGTCTATCAGACGTTTGGCAGCCATCTATATGAAGCTTAGTCCCAGCATGTTTGTAGTAGGAAACTCAAAGCATTACCAATCTGTAACTTCTTATCTGTAAGAATGGTATGAAATATTATGTACATTTAAGTTATACATGGATGCTATCTCTGATTGGTTTTTATTTGTTTGACACAATTGATTAGTTTTCTGTTGCAGTAAATCATGTGTCCTTTAATTTTAGAAGGTATTTTCTTACTTTATAAGTATATATACCTTCTTCACATTTCATTATATATTCTTGTCTCATGTAGCTGAAAGTTGCATAAAAATAATGTGCATGTGACTACAATTGTCAATATTTATCTCTATTGTACGGACTGGTCAATATAGCTGTAAAAAGTTAATACTGCTGATTGCTATGACTACAATTCTGGCATTCACGTAAAACGTTTTAAAATATATTATCCGTACCTATGAGGTAGCATTAGGGGTGAAAAGTACTTTGAGGACGTCACTAGTCATTATTGTGTACAGTTATTGTTAAAACAAATAACGATCATGATGAAAAAATTTGATGGCATAAAGCCAGAACTGGTAGTTTTGTTCTATAATTTCCTGGGTAGATAACATGTATTTGGGATGGCTCCAGTTTTATTTTTTCTACCAAGTCTTTGTCATCATGGCAAAAAAACCCAGCTTTTGCATTTTTTTGTTCATTTTTGTATCTTAAGAAATTTTGTTGCTGCATTCTGTTTTACTAACATCTAAGTTCTTTCTTATTTTGATAAATTTATAGCTGTTTAAGTTTGCCCTCTCATGATTCTTTTCACAGTTAAACAATGTTGCTGGGGCTATTGGAAGTAGTAGGGGCTCTGGAGAAAGTAAGTACAGCCTACAGATACAAATCATGAATTATCCTCTTCTCTTGCTAAAGAATTGCAGACTGTCTTATTTTCCCCTGCATGTTAACTCTGTACTGACTTCTGGTGCTATTCGCCGAGCGACTACTATAAGAATGTGTAACAATCGACTAAAATTTTCATTTCCTACCAGGACAGGAGGGCTTGTTTGGCTGACTGTACTTTTTCTACTTCTGTACTTTCGGAAGTAAAATGTGGTGTTTGTTTACACCTATAAAAGTTTACATTTTAAAAGTATAGTGTTGTATATTTTTTCTCAAAACGTATATTCAAGAAAAATAAAATAAAAAAAATTGCACTACTATCGATGCCTTTTCACTATTTCCTAATAATAACATATCACTTGTCATGTTTTATAAAATAAAATATTAAGTAACCTTGTATAATTTTTCATCTTTACCAAAAAACTACTAATTTTGTACTTCTTCGATAATATCAAATGAGGCCTAAGTCAATGTTCAATCTTCTTTTGAAAAATAGCAACTCTTACATATTTTAGTGAACATAGTATTTGTATAAAATGGCCGACGGGTTTGGATCCTGCGTTATTTTCTGGTTGTTTCTGAAGGTGATTGCATGTCTTGTTTAACTTTTCTTGTGCTGTTTTTTTTTTCCATAGGCTCTTACAAGGACCTATTTTTAGTGTTTCAGACTTTTTGTTTAAACTATACTTCATTGCCTGCAGGTTCTTTGGCTGCTGAATGGGGACACAAGCCAGATCACCCTAGCTGGTTTGATCACCAAATGTTAAATTCAGATAATAATACTCAAGATAGTAAAAGATGGTCTTCACACCCCCATTCCTCTGATCCCAATTTCCCAGATTCTAAACTCTTGTATCGAACATCTTCGTACCCTGAGCCACATCAGCAACAACCACCTCAACATCCACAGCAACATTTTTCAAGTGAGCCGATACTTGTACCAAAAACTTCATTTTCTTCATATCCTCGTATGCCCTATAATGGAACTCAGTTGCCTTTATCTTCTCCCCATCACTCTCCCTCATCCGCCCATCAATTTCAATTATTGGCATTACCAAGAGGTTCACAAGTTGGTGGAAATTTACCCCAAAACCATTGGACAGGCCAGGCTATACTACCTAGAGATAGATCCAATTCTTATAACAATTTGTTGCAACAGCAATTTCCCCGTCCAAGTGGTTTAATTAACCCCCAATTGATGCAACATAGACCCAATCACCCATTTCAGCAACCATATGGCCATTTATCCGGGACCCAATCACCACTACTCAACCACCAATTATCTCCGCCCCAGTCCATTGTGAACAAAGTCGAAACTACCCTTGGATGGGGTGATTTGAGGGATCAAAGAACTAGATCATTGCCGAAAACTGGACAAGGCTATCGTTATCCTCAACAAGACAATCTCAATGGGTGGCCCCAGTTCAGATCTAAGTACATGTCATCCGATGAAATAGAAAATATCCTTAGAATGCAACTCGCTGCAACACATAGTAACGATCCATACGCAGACGATTATTATCACCAGGCTTGTCTTGCGAAAAAAAACTCAGGTGCAAAGCTGAGACACCTTTTTTGCCCAAATCTACTTAGGGACCCTCACGGTCGTGCCAGCTCAGAGCCTCATGCGTATCTACATGTTGATGCCCTTGGTAGAGTTGCTTTTCCTTCAATCCGTAGGCCACGTCCCCTTCTTGAGGTTGACCCTCCAAATTCTACTGTTAATGCGGAAAATAAAATTTCTCAAAAACCTTTAGAACAAGAGCCATTGCTTGCTGCCAGAGTGGCGATCGAGGACGGTCTCTGTTTGCTCCTCGATGTGGACGATATCGATCGATTCATTCGAAATAAACCGCTTCAAGATGGTGGGGCCCACCTGAACAGTAGGAGAGAGAGCTTACTCAATGAGCTGGCGGGATCGCTGCAACTAAACGACCCACTTGGGAAGAATGGATACTCTGTTGACATGTCTCTCAGGGACGATTTGGTCTTTTTACGAGTTGTCTCACTTCCTAAGGGTAGGAAGCTGATTTCGAAGTACCTTCAAGTGTTAGTTCCTAACGGGGATCTTATTCGGGTAGTTTGCATGGCTATTTTCCGTCACCTGAGGTTCTTGTTTGGTAACCCTGGTTCTGATATGAATTTTGTAAATAGTGTTTCTACTTGTATTGCTAAATTGGAACTTAAAGCATTATCCGCTTGTCTTGCATCTGTGGCTTGTTCCTCTGAGCATCCCCCTCTTAGGCCCATTGGAAGCCCAGCAGGAGATGGGGCATCTTTGTTATTAAAATCCGTTCTAGAGAGGGGAACTGAGCTTCTCACCAACCCTAATGAGGGTGGAAATTGTAGTGGGCCTAATCGGGCATTTTGGCAGGCATCTTTTGATTCGTTCTTTGGGCTTTTGACGAAGGATTGTTTTAGCAAGTACGATAAGGTTATGCAGTCTTTGGCTATGCATGACATGGCGGTTATTGGAGCCGATGTGGCGAGAGCTATTAGTAAGGAAATGCCCGTTGAGCTATTACGGGCTAGTCTTCCTCATACTGATGAGAACCAGAGGAGGGTATTAATGGATTTTGCACAACGTTCTATGCCCATTAATGGCGGCGCATGAGTTTTGAGATTAGTATATTTTTGTTAGTTGCTGGCGCGAATTTGGGGCTTTGAAGACCTGTATGGTTGATAAACTTTTTTTCTTTCTTTCTGGAGTAGTTTGTGCCAGGATTGGAAAGGGAATAAAGGGTCTGGAAGGTTGCACATGGGAGACGGTCATATAAGCTGTATTACCAAGAGCTTTTTCTATCTTTACATATTAGTCTTCTTTGGTTAAAAGCTAGTTTGGGATGTTATGAAGTTGTTCCTTGTATTATGCGGTAATTGTGTTGTTCTTTATGGGTTTTCAGAGCTTATTTTGATGCTCTTTTGTGGAACTTAAGATGGCTTTAAGGAAATAGTTTTTAGAATGTATAGGGCCTACTCTGAAGGTTTCCGTCCTTGGCTATTAATCATCGAGGATGCAGAGATGAAGAGTGTCCTCTTTTACCTTTGTCAGATAATTTGCTGCTGCTGGTTTTTGCTTGAATTATGACTAGAGAAATGTGATCAGTACTTGGTTACTTTTGCAACTCTCTCCCTTATGAAGTTACTTTTGCAAGGATTTGATGCAACTTTTCTTTCCACTTTGAATTATCTTTAGGTGTCATGGACTAGTTTTGTTTCAGTAAGTTGAAAAGGTTGAAACCCTGATTAATTTACTCATAACGCATGCATTCGTAGATTAAAGCTTTTTGTTTGGCAACTTTGCCTTAAACTTGGGTGCATTAGTTCTTTCTATAACGGTAGATTTTAGCCTTAAATGGAATTTTTTGTTCCATTCAAATGGTAGCAAGGAGCAGGACGAAGGTTTCAAAAGGCATCAAGTTTGAGATTACGATTGTCCAAGATAGGAGTCTAGCATCACAATTTCTAATGGTTTTATCTTTATCCGAGGCTTACTTTCCCCCATTAAAGTCGACCTGTCCCCATTTCTCAGGGATATGTTTGATACTTTCTTTCTACCGTGTATGGCAGGCTTACAACATTTTTTTTCATGTTGGTGTTGCCATTTTTAATTTTTTTTTTAAGAGCGTATATTATCAAAGCTTAAAATGCCTGGAGGCTACAAAACTCGTGTGTTCATAGTTCCCTTATAAAATGGGAATCTAGACGCCACGCTATCTTTATAAGGCTATTTCTAGCATTACATCGCACATTTCTAAACTTGTTAAGACTAAATCTTACAAAATGTTCTATATCTAAAACAATAAACCTCGGAGACTGATTTGAGTTCCGATGAATTCTTGGTGTTGCCATCTTGTGTTATGATATGATGCATGACATTTTGTTACGAATTTTGAACTTCTGATGTAACATTCCATTTGCAACCACATCTCGACTCGTCAGGAAAGCTAATAGAAACTTGGCTTGAGAAATTTCCCACTAATAAAAACTAGGGCTTTTTGACATGAGGTTATATTTCAATAATATATTTTTGTTCTATGTCACTATTCTCATACAAATTTTAAGTGTATGTCATCTTATAAGTGATAAAAAAAGATGTTATTTTGTAACTCTTTGGTATTTTTTTTTACTTAATAATTCAAACAAACACTTAAAAAAGTTAAAAAAACAGCTTTTAAGTTATTTTTGTATACTTTGATAACTTTCTCGTATAGATTATAATATCTTTTTTTAAGCTTAAAAACAACTTTTAACATCTTTTTTGCATTTTAATATTTTTTCCGTGTAGATTATAGGTTTTTTTTTAAGCTTAAAAACAGCTTTTAAGCTTCTTTTTTTGTTGGACCGGGTGACTCAGGATCTCCATTTAAAAAATATTGTAAAATGTGACCTACTAATGTTCTCTAGAAACTAAGCTTGGGAAATCTCCCTGCCAAACAAACACCGATTTAGTTAAAAAGACTATTCACGAAACAGTCAAGATGTACCTCCCACAAATTTAAAATATGGCATTACTTGTCCTCTTTTGCTCAAAACACGTGAAAAAAATGTAGTAATATACCGAGTATTTTCCCATAAAATCCAAATTTCTGGATCACTTACAGTTTCAACATAAAAATAATGAATAAAGTTTACTGAGCTACCGGATAGCATCGCTCTCCCTAGAAAGACGTACAGAAGCAGAGCGGACAATGCCTATAAGCTCTTCATCTAATTCGTCGAGTTCGCCATTGTTACGCATATTCTGATACATGGGTGCTATGTGATGAGCTGCAGCCTCGGCTAATTCCCACTGTGACAGATCAGCAGCAATTTGGATTGTTTTAATAGACAACTGTCTGGTCGAATCTAAACAAGACATAACAACCTTTGTACACTCTTTGTGAACATCATCTAAGAACCAAGGTTCAGTGAGCCAACAAAGCTCGAGATATAATTGTACCTCAGCTAGCTTTTCCTCTACGTTCAAGTTATCCCATGAACAGTCAAAAACAGGTTTGGGTAATTCATTTGAATAAATCCACTGGACTAGTTTCTCTAATGCCTTGTAACTAACAGACATCTTTATTGTTTTTAAGTGGCTGCAAGCAATTGAGAAGACGGAATTAGTTGAAATACCACATCAAACAAATGGTATTTAGTTAACACTCCGGACAATAATCAGAGAAATTAAGATAAATTCAAGGCTCATGCTCATTTGGTTCATCTTATAGATTCATGCTCTCTCGATTCAAGTAAGGACAGTTGAACAGTTGATAGTAGTGTAAAGTGGTCGAAAAGTAGAAAAGTCGATTACAAAAAAAATGTACTCTACCAACCTCGACAACTACATCAGTGTACCTTTTTGTTTCAATCGAACAATCAATTTTAATTTTACTTCTGGGCAGAAAAATACAAAAAGTTAAGTTCACCAAACAATCCCTTAATACAGAGATGAAAAAAAAAACATGTCGCAATAAAATATCAGCACACCTGATTATGATCACTATGAGAGTTTTTCCATGAGACATGAAAAAAAATGAATTAATAGCAAGTAGTTCGATTCAAACGAATTAATTTTTTCAAATTCCGAAACCTATATAACTAAAGTTGAGCAAGAAACTACACGAGGGTATAACTTAAAATTTCTCATTTTTAGATATTAAAATCACTAAAAATTGGTTAAAGTGACAAGTGGTAAACGCTAGAGACTATAATATTGAAGGCAATATCCTCTAACAAGAGGACATTAGTCATAGAAAATCTTGTCATTATGCATGAAAAACACAAATGCACATCAATAACCAGGTTTAAGTAAGCATCGTTACCTCTCTTGCATCCCTGATTGAAACAAAGTCTTAAAATACCAACTTGCGAAGGACAATATCACTTTATGGACATGTATATGAGGAATCGCTGAAGTGCAAAAACTGCATTTCCAGTGGATTTTATCATCTGATTTACCTTCCAAGACGACATCCCTGACAAAAAAAAGGTTAAAATTATCAGCAATAACACAGAGAGATATGTGTAGTGGTATAATTCGAATGGCAAGGTGAGTGCAATCAGGAAGTGGAGTGGATAGAAAATTTTGATGTAAATTTAATCATATTAAACACCAATTATAAATGTCCAATTACATATCTTAGACACAAATTTGAAATGATTAAGAAGAAGAAATACATACGAGGAGCTATATCCGGCTTGTCCAAGAGAACTTATAAAATCAAAGCTCGGAAAAGGAGTGCCACACTTAGGACTTTTGCGAGAAAGTAGCTGTAGCAAATATTGTAAATTGCAATGTTTCGCAAGAATTTTTAACTTTTTCACAAGTTCAGTTTCTGCTTTTACATGCCCATTGTAAACATATTCTAACAACTTCAACAAGGCTTGATGGTTAACAGAAGCTGAAAGATGGACTACATTCCCTTCTTTGATACTAAGATTCGATGATTTATAATTGAGAGGATGTGCTTTAGGAGGCAATAGCGCCGGACACCGAACCATTAAAATGACTCTATGAACACTCAAAGGCTCTGAATTTGCGGCCAAGAGTTTCAAATCTGAAAGTTCATCCCCATTAAGTGCTTCTCCGATCTTCTTGCTAAATTTATTTGGAAACCCAAAAATTCCAAAATAGCCAAGTATGCATGAGGCATACCATCTCGGACCAGGGGCAGAAATGTCGATACAAATTCGTTGAAGTTCACTTACTAATTCAGCTTCAATACAATCCGCCAAAACAGGATGATGCGTTAGAAACTTATCTATATTCCATAAACAATAAAACAACGGTGCGTATTCACCATCCCAATCTTCAGTATGAACCAAACAACAAGTTCTGTTACTGAAACGAGTATGCAGATGAGGGGCAAACGTAGACCTATTTAAACGAATATCATGGCTTAGGCACCAATTTAGAAAGTTCAATAATTTCTTTATTCCTTGAGCGTTCATAATATTATCCCGATACTGGGCTAGGGCAGAAAAGCACGTCAAACTCATCAAGTTAATGACAGTTTGTAGGGTCTCTACCAGTCCAAACTTGTCATTGGGTTCTTTTAGTTTGTGGATTCCATATTTAGGATATCCCTTGTCACTAGGGGTCAAAATTCTTGATAGAATATATATGGCTTGGTCCGAGATGTATCTGCTAGGGGAGTATAACATCATAAGGACTGATCTACAGACCGATTCGTTCATGTACAGCTCAGAAATATCACACTGAAATAGTTGATGTGAGTTGCGAACTGAATCCACGAATTCCAAACTGTTGAGAAAATAAAAATTACTATCTTACAATCAGCACTAACAAAGGGTAAACTATAAATAACCCCCATGTACTTCGGATACTTGCAACTTAAGCCCATATACTACCTAAGGTTTTGTGACCAGCCCTCATGTCCAATTTTAAAATGTAATAACTTCGCGACTGGTGGTCCTTTTTAAATACATTGTTTTTCCTTATTCTCTGTATATTGTCGGTATTTTCTCTATTCTCTGCAAGCAGACGAGTACGATTTGACACCACAGTTTTTTGTACAAAAACAATTATCCAATTTGATAGACTTTTACGGTGTAACACTGTTCTGAAGGGTTTTTTTTCTTCAAATAAAGCACTTATATGCATAGATATTACGGAAAATCGTGTAACGGAAAAAGATATTATTAATACACAGACCGACTGATATATACTTTACGATTTTGAAATTATGGGGGTTGATTGCAAAACTCAGATAGAACATGGGGTTATTCCGTTATTCGCAGAACACCCATAGTACACTGGGTTAGTTGCCTTCCACCCAATAAACAAATACAACTGGGTAGTTACAAAAACATTCCTACGTAAAGGGAAATATGGATGCTAATGGACATGATATATATTACCACGCACATGAGATAAGAAGGTTAATTGATATTTCACTTTCGTGCACCTGGGGTTTAAAATCTTCAGAACAATGCATAGCTAGCCCTCCAAGAATATCCCATATATATGGCCTCAAAACAAGAAGAAAGTTTGCCTCAAGTCCTCGCCGAGCTAGGGAAATATTTTCCTCTATCGATAAAATAGGTTGAGATTGACAAGGTTGACAATCATTCAGCAACAAATTTAAAAGAACTTTCTCGATTCCTAGTTTCCAGAAATGTTTTTGATGGTCCCCAGACCAACGAGTAATTAGCGACAAGCGACATGCTTCCATCAATAAAGTTATCTGATCTTTAGGAATCTTTCCACAATGAGACTTCCAAGTGCTCATAGCATTTATGATGGCCGTAACAATGGACTCGCAGCAAATACCAATCATCTTCAAAAAGTTTGGCTCATTTAACTGGAAATAATAGCTAATTACCAGTAAGTAAACAAAAGTAAGTCAAAACTTATATCAGAAGGATACGACGCTAACAATTTTTGGCGATTATAAATGATAAAAATAGCAGGCTGAGTAAAAGTGAATACCGCCAGACACTGAGCCAATCTAAATCCCTCCATCTTCACAGGAGTAGAAAATGAGCTCATGCAATCCTTCACGATATGGATAACCGTCTCCTCTCGTTCAAGAAGCTCCTGAGCTCCACTACCACATAATCCTGAAATTTAAATACGAACATGATTATATACATTTAAATACAACCTTATTAACGACGAAAAAAACAATAGATCAGCTCTTACCTATAGCAGTATATAACTGTAGAACTGCGACTTTGACCGACAGGTCAGAGGTGATAATTATTGCTCCCAAAACTTCCATTATTTTAGTGTTACTCCATATGCAATATCTAGAACTCCGCCATCTCCATAAGATTTTACTCAAAAGAGAGATTAAAACTTCAGAATATTCCATGGGCTTATTTCCAGCAGGATAATCAACAATATGTTTGGAGATGTGTATAACTGTGTTTGTATCCTTTAATATCTCCCATACTTCTTCCTCTATTCTACCACTTAAATTGGATAAAATCGAATTTAAAGCTGTGGCACATGAAATTGATACTTGCAACTGATGAGAAGGTAACAATGATGCTAAAGGACGAATAATGTCTAATAAGTGAGATTGCAGCATTGAACTAGGATAGACACTGATCATCTTTACAACCATATTTGAGGCTAAACTCAAGGTGGCTTCATTTCTTACTTGAAGGATACCTAACAATGCCCCAATAATATCAGGAAGTGAACCCTGTTGAAAAGGATATACACAAACAGTGAGCCAACTATTTCAGTTTGAGCTCGGGAGAAAACGATTTTTTCTAGCTACACAGAAAACGCATCCAAACATTATAATAGACACCGGCTTAAGTACCGTATTTCCCAGCCCACAGGCGTTATGTTACTATTATTACCTGTTAGCGATAGTAGAGCACTTACTTCGTAATTTCTCTTATGGAACATGTCGCTATTTCATTATTCACGTTGGTGTCCTTTCTGAGACCTGTATGCAGAGAGCTTCTCTCTCATGAATGATTATGATTAAAACCTTAATTCTATCTCTAGCAATTCTGTCTATTTTCCCAACTAATGTCATCTAAAAAACCCATCTTATCCTCCAATAATACATCCCTTTCTTTGCTTCATCACTAAAATTCAGAACAGCCACTGGAGTACCCTTCACTGCTTTTAAATAATACAACGATGAACCATATCAACATTAAAGTGAAGAAATCGAGCCAATTTCGAAGTCACATACTAATTTTTGATACCCTAAAGTTTAAGCTAGTAGACCATTATTCTTATGACCTTTGTCATACTCTAGGAGACTATGAACAACTAGCAATAAAAGTTTCTTACAAAAAAGCTTTTTAGGAAAAAGACCACAGCTACCTTCACGAGAGGGTTCTTTAACGTGTCTGTAGAAATGCAATCAAGGAACGAGTCGATAGACCGAATTACAAGCTTTTGTATATCAACATCTAGAAATTGCCACCTTTTCCGTCCATCTTTATAAGATCTGCCAAGCCAAAGGTCGGAATATGGAGTATCCGTTAAGGTATCAATACGCACACTCATAATTAAAAAAAAACAATTATTAATATGTATTAGTGCAAAAAGCAGAAATCTGCATAATCTCCATTTACTTTTCTAATAAACACTTTAAAAACTAAAAAGGTAAACAAAACTATCTTTGTGTATTAAACAATAGAACACACCTAAATGGGTTTGGCCTAGTGGATAAAAATTTGCTAGGACCACAGAGAGGTCATGGGTTTGATCCCCATCAACGGTAAAAAAATCCCTCAGGAGAGTTTTCCGCAAAAAGCAACCTGACTTGTAGTTAACACACTCAACCTAACATTTAACAACGGAACACACAAAAGCAAGCAAGTATTGAGTGAACCTGGTACACTGCTTTTAAGTACGCCAACCCAATAAAACCTAACCAGGAAGAACTAGGTGGAGATGGTCGGGGTGAAAAAGTAAATATTTACCATGTATTTTGATTAAAATCTTCAAAAATTAGCGTTTCAGCCCCTCCCATATAATGGGAAAAAAGTAAAAAACCCTTACACAGAGTATTAAAAAATCATATAGAATATCGTCCCCTCCCATTTAAAGTTCCTGGGTTACGTTGCTAAACCCAACAAATGCAAAAGGAACCCTTGTGGGGCCCACTTCAAAATTAAATATAAATAAAACACAAAAGTTACATTGGTTTAGCATACTATATTTTAGGATGAACCCAGTTCACGCAATAGTTTGCCCACAAAACCCAACAAATTCGAAACGTCATCTGTGTGTATTATTCTACAAATAACACAAAAACAATCAAGTATACAAAACCATACTTTGTGTACATTCTACAAAACAAAACATTAAATAACAGTTCAAACAACCTCTTTGTTAACTGTTTTTTTTTTTAAACTGACATGAGGCTCTAGACTTTAGAGACTAGGAATTCTATAAAAGCTAATAAATTAAAATTCAGTGTCGGAACTAGGATTCGAAGGTGGGTGGAGCTAAATTGTATGTTTATATATATTTTTTGTAATTACGAGGGGTGGTGAAAGTATAGAATCATAAACTTATAAGCAAAATACATGTAAGACAAGATAGGAATTCTATAAAAGCTGATAAATTAAAAATATTAAAAAAAAAGGGGTTGAAAAAAGACCTGAGAGCAAGGCCTAGAGAATGGGAGAGGCGTTTATGGACGGTGCTGACGTGTCCTATTAACTGCTGCTTTGATGATGATGATGATGATTTTGCCATTTAATTTGTTACAGATAATTATATGTATGTATGTATAATTATACGTATGTATTTGTGTACGTGTGTGTGTTTCGAACACTTTGTTTTAGGGAGGGACAGGAACAGAAAGTTGGTTTTAATTACGCCAATATTAGTAAATATGTCACGTTTACAATATATTATGTTTGCCCAAACTTTTTTAATTTACATTGCTGTTCAATAAAAAATAGATTAAAAATTGTTTTTAATTTTAAAAAATAACTTATATTATATATAAAAAAAATTAAAATGTAAAAAATATGTTAGAAGTTGTTTTTAATCTTAAAAAAAATATTATAATCTATACGAGAAATATATCAAAATGTAAAAAAATAACTTAAAAGCAGTTTTTTTTTAACTGTTTGTTTGAATTATTAAGTAAAAAAGAAATATAACAAAAAAATTACGAAAATAATATCTTTTTTTATCACTTGTAAGGTGACATACAATTAAAAATATTATGAGAGTAGTAACCTATGAACAAAAATAGTATTAAAATGTGACATCCCACCAATCCTTTTAATTATGGGCTCCAAATTTTATGGATTTTTTCATATGTATTCCTACTTAAATCAACTATTTATTTAATTTACAAAGTGTTTGCTCAAAAAATCTGTAAAATTTAATATTTTATATATATTTTTTTATGTTAATTGTTAAGTTAGTAATTTATAAGTAAGTAATATTAATAAATACCAAAAAATATAAAAAGCCAAATTTTAATGTTTTTTTTAATAAACATTTTAGAAATAAAATAAAACATTGTTTTAAGAGGGAGAAATACGCATACATATGAAAAAACGACAAAATGAATAAAACTTGACATATATAACTTGAGCAAATTCGATTCCTTAGTTATCAATCGTTATTTCCATCTTTTCTTTTAGTTACAGAATCTTTGGCATACCATACCATACTTAAATTTTAATTTCTAGTTTTAAGTACAAAAGTAATTTGTTTTTTTGTAGACACTTGAAAAAATATACTTATTTGTGTTTTCGAAACAAAAAAGTATAATTAATTATATATTATCAATTATAATGCATTACTATCAATTACTTTTCATCTGTGTGACGTAACCAAATTCTATAAATGGGAGGGGCCGTTTTTTTTTTCATAACCTATTTGAGTTTTTCTAGTAAAATAGAGGGTCTGAGCGGTAAGTTTTAAAGATTTTGATCAAAATAAATAGAAAATAAATAAATTTGTAGTCAATCTACTTCCATGTTTTCACCATTTCTAATATACTTTTTAAACTTTTACCAAACAAACATACGAATACTTATGAGTATATCAATAAGCATACTTTTCGACTTCTATGAACAAGTAAACTTTTGTATATAAAATGAGACCAAACGAGCCCAATGCTCGATATTATTCTTAATGAATAAAGTGAAAGGGGAACATAGTACGATACAACTTGTGAGCACACCGAGCCTAAATCGTAATTAACGGAAGAGTACAAACTAAATTAATTAAAAGTCATCAAATATAATATAAATATTAAAGACCTTGGTCATGACCACACGTGATGTAATCCCACAAATGGCTTTGATTTCGAGCCACGACAAATCCCTACTCCATCACTCACTCCCTTTTGAAAATGACCCTTCGCTCATGGTCCAACTTCTAAAACTAACCATGCAGAATGCTTATCGATTCTCTATAGCATCGTCATCATTGTCGATTATTAAGTTCCAAATAGAAGAGACTAATTAATTTGTAAAACAGATTAAATTGATAAAGACGCGATTATATCGGGTCTACTTTTTATTTTTTTCAAATGTATATCTACAAACTTTAATAAAAAGAAAAAAGAAACCGGAAAACATAAACCAGTTGTGATAATCTACTATCATGTTTATTTATTAAGTTTCAAAAAGAGAGAGAAAAAAAACCATGAACTAGTTTAAAGTTTTTAATGTCTTTTTTCAGAGTTCAGCTTAATAAAGTTTATCCGTTTAGATTGCGTCTTAATAAAAAATTTTAAACAGCACCGACCAATGTTATAAAAGACGTAGACATGTTAAAGACTAAAATAGGCCGCCTAACGCTTAAAATCAGTTAATTCCGCTTAATCTCGGCCATACCGCTTATTCCGGCTAAACCCACTAGGCGACTCCGCCTACTTTCCAATTAATAAAACAGGCCGGGCCAAGGTTATTAGGCTGATTCCATAGAGACCCAAATTCGTGGGCCTCAAATGATATAAATTACAAACCCTAGCCCATCCAATATACATATATATATATATATACGCACACAACACTATTATCTGCTAACTCCATTGCAAAACCAGGAGGCTGGTTCAGTGACCAGTGAATCTAGAGAGAGAAACACAAAAAAAACATTCACCATGAGGGCTAAGGTAACACAAAATATGTTATATATGAGTCTTATTTTTTATAGATACAATTTTGGTTGTTACTTTTCACTCATGTTGTTTTATTTGTATTGTTAGATGAATAGATGAATATGTGATAGTTTATTAACATAAACATGTGGGTTTTTGATTTATCAAACAATTGAACTCTAATTTTGTCTCAAAATGTTAGCTTTGAGTTTTAGTTGATCTGTTATGCTATTTTTTAAACTTTATTTACCATTCAACATGAGGGCTAAGGTACATAAAATATGTTACATTTGAGGCTTAGTTTTTATCTGTTATGCTGTAAATACAATCTTGGTCTTTTCCTTTTACTCATGTTGTTTTATTGGCACTGTTAGATGAATAGATGAGGATGATACTATTTTAATATGAATATGTGATAGTTTATTACAATAAACTTGTGGGTTTTTTTATTTATCAAACAATGGAACTATTGTTTTCTATTAAAATGTTAGTTTTCAGTGCTATTTTTATCAAATTTAAAATACTATGTTGAATTTATGCCTAGGAATTGTTAAGAGATATTTTTTTTGGCAGGCTAGTTTTTAATTTTATGTACAATTAGGTGATCTTCTTTGAATACACATGTTTTATTATGTAGTGTTGGCTCTGCGTTTCAGGTTTGATAATTCTGCGATTTTACCAACTTTATTTCTTGTTTATGTTTTTTTGTGTAGAAATTGTTCTGTTATTTTTTGTTTAGTATGCATAAACAATAATTTGAAATAATTTTTTTGTATGGAAATGTTAGCTCTGAGTTTTTGTTGATCTCTATCTCTATGCTATTTGTACAAACTCGTTTCTTATGTGTAGGAATTGTTAGGTGATACTTTTTACTATTCATTTTTTTAAAATTTAATCACACTGGGCTTGTACATTATTTAATCACCATATTATAAAACAATGGTTTTGTATTGAAATGTTAGCTCTGAGTTCTAGTTGTGCTGTTATGCTACCTTACAAGCATTTATTATGTATGAGATTTATATACATTAATTATTGGGCGATCTTTTTACTATGAATGTTTTATAGTTTAAATTAAAGACTTGCTTTTTTACCGTATCACGAACGACTGAATTTGCTGGAAGTTGGTAGCTTTGAGGCTTAGCTTGATTATTTCTGTTACGTATCCAAAATTGATTTTTAGAATGTGATTTGAAGAGAGTAGTTCTTAGATAATCCCAGTTCAAATGAAAATCTGATGATTTGTACCCTTGGATTTTGGGTTTTTGATATTTGCACTTGACATACTATGAATAATTGGAATTTATATATAAAATTTGGCTTGCCTTTGTTTGATTCCTTCTGTTATTTGTTGAAACTGAATTTTATACAAATATGCATGTGCTTGTTCAATTGCTCTATCTAGAAAAATAGACCGTGATTTATTAGGTGGAAATCACAAAGCCTTTGTTTCTTAGCTTGCCATACTACAAACACAGTATTAGAGTACCCTTGGTTATGTTCATTGCATTTTTTACCATAAGCTATCGACTATCATGGAACAGTTTCTTCTTGTAGCTGTCAGCAAATGTATTAAAATTGTTAGCTTTGTGGCCTGATTTGATTCAATTCCAGAATTTATTTGGAGTGATTTTATCTATGTAATTTGTGGGTTACAGTGGTCATGATTTGGATTTTATTTGTTTATATTTTTATTATAGAATTAGATATTTGTTCTATTAACTTTTTCATGATCTAAAATTCTAGATACTTTTACAGAGAGCCATGTACTGTATTTAAAGGTTTCATCTTTCTATCTGTTGTTTACACCTTTGATCTTAATTTTTTGGTTTGATGCACTATCCATTTCTAGTGCAGTACTGCTTCAGTTTGTTGTGTAAGGCTCTACAGTTATTTGCATTTTTAGCAGTTGTAAGAATTGCCTCCCCTTATTATCCATATTAACCTAATCTTAAAAATAATCTTCATGTTTCACCTCAAATCATCGTTAACCAGAATCCTACCCCTATTCACAATAACTTCAAGCCTATAAACTAGATCCTCATTAGAGTATGTATCAAACCAGTCTTTTCATAGTTCATCCTATATTTAATATGTATATGTTAACAATTTGGATTTGATCAAACCAGTTGATATATTAAAGCTGTTTGAACATTGTATATTAGCATTAACAGACCAAGTTGTAGAGCAATTATGGAAAGAGATACGATATCCTAACAAAATAATGGGTGTATTGTCTGCATAAAGATTGATGATATTGCTAGTCTCCTTTCTCTGGCTAATTATTTGTTTTGATTTCCTTATTCTTTTAGAGTAATTGCCTTGAGAGTGTTTGGTTTTAGCAATTGTTTCTTTGTTGTGTTAAGTAGATTCATACATGCACAACAAAAAAGAGCAGTAGACTGAAAGAATAATAGCTGCATGATGTTCTTAATATTATTTGATGTCCAATGACTGAACAATCTGTTTTGTTGCCATTTGTTGCATAATACCCCATGTCCTTTTATTTAGCTATTCTAGTGGAATATAGTGTTGAGTTAAATATGACTTGTTTTTCTTTTCTTTCTGTTGAGTATGTTTACCATGGGGTATTGCCCTTTTTCCATTCTCTTAAGCTTGACATATATCGGTTTGTGGTTTGTAGTGGAAGAAGAAGCGTATGAGGAGATTGAAGAGGAAGCGCCGAAAGATGAGACAGAGATCCAAGTAGATGGCAGATATAGACCAAGTTCATCTGTCTTGATTTGTGCCTTTGTTATCTGCACAAGCTATTGCGTGAGGTTTCAAGGGATTTGTCAGGCAGAGAATGAAGTTTTAATCATTATTGCAGTTTTCTCTTAATTTGGGCTCTGTAAACTCTATGATGTCGCGAAACATCTTTTTTTTTGTCTGAATCGTTTTATGGAATTTGCTTTTGCTATAATATTTCAAACTTGATCTTTTAATCTCAGCAATGATAATATCAGTAAGCCTCGATTTATAATAGAACAATCATCTACGTGTGTTCTAGATACCGTATGTCTTCAAGGTTGTGAAATTTTAACTTCTTTACTTTTCGTTAGGTGCAGTAGTTAAATGTTTGTTTTAGATCGTGGTGACTCATAAGAGCGTTTTAAGTGATGTGGCTTGTGGATTACTAGTAGTCATTATAACCTATGTCAATCTCTAGTTGGTTGCTACTACTTGCTAGTAGAACAGTTCTTTTATGAGGTTTGATAAAATTGTGACAGTTAATAGCAATTGTGTTTTAAGTGCTTTAAATGATGGGGCTTGTGGATTATAGTCCGATCAACCGTTGTATTTGCCTCTTTTTTGTTGATAGTAGAGCAGTTTTAGTGAAAGCTGTAGCTGATAGAGGTCAGTGTTTTGAGATTATGATTACATTCGACTGATAAACTGATAAGCATGCTTGTGTTATGGCTTGTAGATCACCGTTCTATAGCTCAGACAATACCAATTTTATATTCAGACATTGATTGCATATTTGTTGTACGGAATTCTCAAAAAAAGAGAGGCAACATTGGGTTTGATAACTATTCAAACAATGTTTACTTTTAAATGGAAACGTACTAGTTCGGTGTGTGCCATTCACCGCCCCTATACCAACAAGGTTACGTGACAGAGACTAAAATGAAACTACAAGGCCCCTATACCAACAAGGTTACGTGACAGAGACTAAAATGAAACTACAAGAAGCTACAACGGTTAATAATAGAGTTTAACCATCTTAATTTTTGGCGCCTGCCAATGTTCTCAAAGGCTCTAGGGTGTTTCTAGGCCGAAATAGCTCATTCGGTGTCTAATCACGCTTGATTCCGCTTAATAACCGTCTAATCATCAAATTCCGTGTAATCAATTAGTCGTCTATGCTCTGCCTTCCGCTTAGGTTCCGTTTATACTCACATTTTATAACACTGTCGCCTACACATGAAATGTATTCAAGTGTTAGCGATCAATAGCAAAATGAAAGCGCATTGAGCATGTTTAACTGTGCCTCTAACAGGCGCCGATTCACTCGGTGGAGCCATACACCTGTTGTCTTGTCGGCAACTTTAATGTTTGCAGAAGCGCACATGACTGTGTCAGCGTTGTGCCTCCGTTTGTGAGTGAGGAGGAGAATTACAGGAGGGTAGATGAAAAAAAAACTGGGATTCCGCTTAATTTTAATAAAGAAATTGAAATTTAAATATACGGTCATTCAGGATAAAAAAAATGTTTTTATAATTTCATTTTAAATGCAAACTGATCCATGTAGTTTCAAGAACCATGAATCCAATCCCTAAACACATTTTTAAACAACTCTAGTCATTACTCATTTTATTTAAAATCATAAAAATATATATATAAAAAAAGGTTTTAAATAGGAATTTTTGTAAGTAAACTTCATATTTTTTATTGTATATTAAAAAAATTAAACACAGGATCCGAAAAAACGTTGAACTTAACGAGTCGTGTGCTATTATAACAATTTAAAAATTGTGGTGGGTGGGTTTATGGAGAGATGATGCCCAATGATTTATAGACATAATTTTACACTCACTTGAGTCATTTACTTTTTTTTTTATAAAATAATAAAACTAGCTTTAAAAAACCACCGCCGGAGCAAAAATAAACCGGCGCCGGAGAGGCGATGGCGGAGGAGAAGAAGAAGCACGCGTGCGAGACGGCAGCTGAAACCCTAGATTGGATTCACGCTATTATACACTTTATTAAGCCTTACGAATTCTTTTTACACGCTCACGTCGTCAATTTCATCAAGGTCACATATACTCCCTCGGTTCCGATTTATAAGTCCATGTTTTCATTTTGGCCAGTTCCACTTTCCATAAATAGAAACAATTTGTTATTTAAAACTACATGTGTACGTGAAAAAGTAAGGGGCAAATTTGGAAAGTAGGTGAAAAAATAGGGTAATCAATATCATGATGAGTAGATTCCTGTATTGGACTTATAAATTTGGAACTACATGCACTTTTGATGCCCAATAACTTGTATCAAAACCTGAAGCGAGAATTTTTAAAAACTGATTATATTGTTAAAATGTTAAATTATACTACTGTATGGTTTTAGTTTGAGAATTTTCATTTCGGTAATTTTGATACAAGTTATTGGCCGGTGAAAATTGCACGTAGTTTCGTAGAAAATAGTTATATGGCACACTCATGTGTGCGCCGTCGTGAAATATTTAAATGGATATGGAATGGAATTAAGGTATAACCCGTATATGATTAATTTTAAAAAAAAACTGTGCTAATCTTTGGTAGCCAGAAATTTTAAATGGAAGGGGTCGTTATTTTATATAATTTTTTCTAAGGGAAAAAATACGTTTAGTACACAAAACTATAGTACTGTTAACGATTTGGGTACACACCTTTTAAATTTTCCAATTTGGGTACCACACTATAATAACTTTCCAATTTAGGTACCACCGTCTAAAATAATCACGGAATCATGTCACGTGACATTTGACAAAAGTTAATTTGAGAGACTAATTTGACAATTTTGCACAAAAATATGTATCCTAAAAAAAAATTTCCCCCAATTTCACACATAACAAAAATTAGCACATAATCCAATTTTTTTTATGTGTGAAATTGGGGGAAACGTTTTTCTACGACGACATATTTTTGTGTAAAATTGTCAAATTACCCTCTCAAATTAACGTTTGTCAAATGTCACGTGACATGATTCCGTGATTAATTTAGACGGTGGTACCTAAATTGGAAAGTTATTATAGTATGGTACCCAAATTGAAAAATTTGAAAGGTGGGTACCCAAATCGTTAAAAGCAGATAGTTTGGTGTACTAAACGTATAACCCCCCTTTTTTTTTAACCCTATATGAGTATTTTTCTCCTGGCATAGGGCCCGAATGCTAATTTTTAAAATTTTGGATAAAATATGTAGGTTTTTTTTTATAAATAATTTTTTATCAAATTGGGGTGTTGCAACCCGTAACTGTGTCCACCTAGTTACTTCCTGGCCTCATGCTTTGGCCTCATGGGTAAGTGTAACTGTAGTCTTGGGTTCCCTTGTTATAATAGAATGATACATACATACATACATACATGTATAGCTGTACTGTTGTAGGCAGATTCAGGATTTGTTTAAGGGCTGGAATTAATTTGCTAATTTGCTTTAATTGTTTATGGGGGAATGAATGAGCTGAATCTTAAAACTAGAATTATAAGTTATATTAATAAAGTTTTTATATCACTACGCTCTCCGTCCCATAGAAATCGTCCAATTAGGCTTTTCACAAATATGGAGAGAAAAAAAATAGTTAGTGTTGGACTATTGGTTAGCATAATAAATTTGCACATGAAACGTTGAATTTACCTTCTAAATTTTAATGATGGTGATGATTTGCAAATAACAATTCTCTTTAGTTAGGAGTTTAAAAGGATTTGAAATCCTAAGATGTAAATTAAACCATAATTTTGGGACAGGAAAATAAAATTGGACCATTTTTATGGGATGGAGGAAGTATATACTTTTTATGGAGATTGCCGCAACCTTATGTCACCACCTAGTTAAGTTTCAGTAATCAATACCCATGCTTGTCGTTGTTCATTTTTAAGTCTGAAGAAATGAGGTTAATTTTGCAAATTACGAAGCTGTTCGACTCGTTTAGCTCGACTAGTAAATAATTATCGTTCTTATATAATTTTATTCTGTATAGTTTATACGTGTATGGAAATCAATGTTGGTGATTTTCGTATCATCAATATATTTTAGTAGTAATGTGATTTATTATAGGCCGATGCAATAATGCGTTAAACTCGGAAACGAGTTAGGGAAGTGCGGAGTGCACGCTCGTCGAGCCAACGTATAATTGAACATGAATAATCGAAACGGGGTTCCAAGGGGCAGAGCCCCTGGCGGGGTCCAAGGGGCGAGAGCCCCTGGCTGGGGTCCCGCTGCCAGGTCAGCGGGCGGGGTGCGGGGCAGCGCCCCGAACGAAATTTTTTCCGAACAGTTGCTTCCTTTGTTCCGAACAGTTGCTTCTTTTGTTCCGAACAGTTGCTTCCTTTGTTCCGAACAGTTGCTTCCTTTGTTCCGAACAGTTGCTTCCTTTGTTCCGAACAGTTGCTTCCTTTGTTCCGAACAGTTGCTTCCTTTCAGTTTCGGTTATTGATCTCCTATATAAGAAGTCATTTGGCCTCGGTTTTGGATACAAAAAAAAAAAAAGAATATTCTCTCTACATTCCTAATCTATTCTCCTTGCCAGAAACAGATTGTTCTTCAAGAATTATCCCCACAAAGATTTCGTGAACCCAGGCAATAATAGGGTCGAAATACTTTGTTCGGAAAGTGTACGAACACGATTCTTCGAAGTTATCCAGGATTATCATACCCTAATTTTCTAACAATCAATAGTTACAGTTGCATATATGGAAAAATCAATAATTCCACTTGGTTAACTAGCCGAATCTCATTTGAGTTGAAATCATGTATTTATGGTGAGCACAAGTTCGAGCTCGGAACATGAGCTTAGCCCGAGCAAAGGTTATTAGCAAATGTGATGAGACCGAGGAACTCCAACCTCGTCTTAGCTCGACTCATATGCAAATTGCAACCTTATATAGTTAAATGTATCTATGTATATGTATACATGTGGGCAGTGACAAAGGGGTTTAATTTAATGTTTGTAGGATAAGCTTTGGGAATTTGTTGATAAGGAGTGGATTGATTGCCTAGTGAAAGAACCTGTCGAGAATCTGCTCCGAATCCCTTCTGGTGTTTTCCAGGTAAACCAATTTCTACTTCTGATTAATTTATGGTTCTTAGTTACATAATCAATAAATATTATGTCTGGGTGTAGTTTGCAAAGGAGTAACTTAGGTACGGAAAATAGTGGTTACAACTTACCTAATTTTAGAACTTTCAGTTACCCTTACATATTTTAATCATATATGAATTTCACCCACTCACTCGATCAGTTCTTGGTTCCTCCAGTGGTATGAAGCGCATTAGTGTCTCCCAATTGATTTTGACAGGAAATGTGCCACTCATACAAGATGGCGCAGATACATAAACATGTGCCATTGCGACGTTTAAATTTATAGTTGTCCAAAACTAGGGTGTCTTTTTTCCCCTAAATAAGATGACGAACGATTGGCATCATGATTTTGTTCTCTTATGAATTTGGATGTGTTGCACTCTTCTTATGACATATTCTGGGATATTTGGATGGTTAAAGAAACATACTTATGAGAATTGGAGGAGCATATCGTGAAAAGTTTTGTTAAATAATTCAAGTACTTTTTTTTTTGAAGGATGTGATAAGGAAACTAGTTACAGGAAACGTGGCCTTAAGTTGGAAATGGGACGACGATATCAGAAAAAATTACTAAATAATACGTCTCTTCTTCAAAACTAGTAGTAGATTGTAGGCATTGCTTAAAAAAATTGCTATGTATAATGAATAATAGTAAAGCTAAATTGTAGTTGGAAATGCGAAGACAGTATTAGAAAAAAATTCAATTATCTAATGATATGTCTCTCCTACAAGACTAGTAGACTATGGCTGATGGATAGAAAAAACTGATGGCTTTATGAAAATGATTTTTTTTCTCGTGGGTTTAAAACAGTAATAGCCAACCCCTGATTCTCATGTTAGTAATGAAACTTACAAAAGCAAGTTTTCAGTACGAGTTTTGAAAATGAAAAGTTCAACTTCCATAGGTCCAGGAGAGTTTCCTAGTAGTAGTTAGAAGCAATTAAACGTGGAACGGTGGGAGTACAAGGAGTAGATAGTTTTGTTTATTTGTTGGCAACCATAAAAGAAAATTGTATGTCCTGTCCATTTAACTATATATTATCTGAAGGTCAGGCAAAATAAACCACTAGATGATTGCAAGAAACTTTTTGATTCAAGTAAATCTTCTTGAAATTAATCTGTTTCTTGTCTCATATGGTAATGCCTCTTCTTACATATGTCTGTTTGATTGTGTTAAGAATGCTGAGTCCATTTAGATTTCGTGTACAATTATGTATCAACTATAGCTTATCTTATCTTGTCAATTATTCAGGACCATTGGCCTGGTACGCTGAAGAACTTTATAGCAACTTCCAAGCGTCTATCAATTTCCCGTGAGCAGGCTCATCTTCATAAGGTTATCCTTGTTTCTTATTTTTATAGCTGTTAAACCGAACAGGCTTTCCATGAAAGTAATTGATTTTAGAATGAGCTTCTTGTGCGGAACAGATATACTTTCGCACGAAAGGAGTTGAAGAATTTATGAAAATCTATAGTACAGTTGCTGTTAATTTGTGCTTCTAGAAGAAAACTGTAAGTGCTTTTTTGGGTTCTGCAGGTTTTGCCTGGTATGCACTCGAGTCCTTTGAGTAAAGTTCTCACGCAGGGTATGAATCAGAAAAAAAAACACGAAGTATGTGATCGGCTTCTTCAGTTTTCTATAAGACTGATTTTCACTTTTCTGATTATTTTCTTTTCCGTCTGCTTGATTTTGGTTGTCTTTGAGAATATATACTGCTATCTATCTTCGAAATTTGTGGCCTTCGCTTTGATGAACATGCAAGTTATTTTTTTGTCTGAGACTTGAGAGTGCTAAATAATTGATAGTTTAATTGTAATAAAGGTCTCAATCGAACTTCTTTGTTAAACCTTTTAGAAATTTTCTCCGAATTAGTTGTTCATTTGTTGTCAAACATAAATAAAGTCGAACAATACGAAGCTTCCGTTATGCATAGGGTCCAAGAGGGGTCGAGCCACTATGGGCCTTAAAATCATGTTTGGTCCCAGATTTTTAAAATAATAAAGCTGGGATATCCTATGCAAAGGATTAGGGGTGTTTAGTTGTTTATCCGCTCCTTGAATTTTGAAACTATAGTTTATTTAAATTTCCTAAGATTTCAAATCAGATTTGAACCTTTGTTATTCTGTAAGAACAGGTAGAAGCTCTGTCTGCTGTTATCAGTTCGGTGGCGAAGAGCATTGGAGCTAATACAATCGTTGATGTTGGGGCTGGTCAGGTGCATCTTTATCATAAATCTTAGAGTTCCTAACCTTTAAGTTTGTGATGCTTCTATCATAACCTCAACCTACAATCTTAACTTCTAATTTTTTTTTTTAAATAAATCATAACCCACTTCAGAATTCTAACTTGTAATTTTTTTTTTTATTCATTAAAATTCAAACAACCCCCAACTTTAACGTTATTTTAAGTAACTTGTTCCGTGAATCGGAAGCAGGCTGTCGCTCATCTTATAAGACATAAGGTTGCAGATAGATACGAGTCAAGTACCATGGCTGGTTTGCAAATGACCTCCATGTACTTCCTGTTTTTGCAGTCAACCGCATGTGCTATCTAAGTGTTGCAATCAACCCCCAGGCGGGTCACAAGATGGTACAACGTTGTGTTTTGTTGGATAGTTTGTCTTTTGATACACAAATTTGTTCAATATATCAAAGAAGACAATCAAAATGGAAGGCTTTTACAAGAACTTGGTGTAAATTTGTATCTGGGTGCTTGTAATGCATAAATATTACAAATTAAATAGAACTGAAAGAAAGCATTTCCCAAAACAAACTATCAGACACAAAGATATTCCATTTTTGGATCAGGCATGAGCGTTGCTAAAATTAGATTCTTCGTAGTACATTGTGGTTAATTGCAAAACTTGAAGTAAATGGGGTTAATCTGCAAAGTAGCCATAGTGTGTGTGCGTTATTTGCACTTTACTATAGATAAATTTTCGGACTTGGGTTTCCTTTCAAAGTCCTCAGCCATCAGTTTTCCATCTAAAGCGAATGAGGATATGACATCACAGTTCGAGTAGATATATCAGTTTCCATTGAGTAAGTATCAAGTAAACAACAGAACGCTTATAGTCGCGTTTGTTTGGTCATGTAGGGTTATCTTGCTCAAGTACTTTCTTTCCACTACGGCTTGGCTGTTGTTGCAATTGATGCTTCTTCTCATCATGGAAAGATTACAGATGCCCGTGCTGAACGGATAAGAAAACATTATGCCGCTAAGATGCATGATTCTGGGTAGGAGATTATCTGCATGCAAGTATATCACTTGCCTTGCCTTGTTTTTTCCTTTGATTTGATTCAAATAGTAAATTTAAGATTCATTACTACTCACATGGCCATGTTAAGCGTTGGAAATTTATCAGAATCTATCTGGAGTAAAGTTGTTCACTAGCAGTTAGTTGTTGGACCATTTCCTATTAAGGTTGTATATGTAGTTTTCTGTTGTTAACCCGATCCGCAGTTTTCAATTTTGGTCACCAACCAACCATTTTTTTCTAATTAATTGTTAATACACTTAACCTATTGGTACTTGGCTCTTTTGTACACATCTGTTGTTTTTACCAGAACTTTTCAAAAATAATCCTTTAGGTTAATCTAGAATAGTGATTGGAAAACACCTATAAGTTGGTTTGCAGAAAATTGATATTGGTGACATCATTTTTTCCATTAAAGTGAAAGGATGTGGACTTACAGATATACACTATAGGTTAGTGTAGTTATTTTAAAAATGATAAATTGGTGTACACAACAGCAAAAGCCTCCTAATATATCCACACTACACTTGAAAATGCATCAAGGACTTTCATGCGAAAGAGTAAATTTCAGTAAATAACCTGTACATTAAACTCCCCTCTGTTTGGAGAGTCTCAAACATAAACTTTATCTAACTTGTGTGTTCATTTACAATCTTTTCATATTTTGCTAGAGTGAAAGGGGTAAACTTGGTCATGCCTAAAACAGTCACATGCCATATTCTTTCACCTGTCATGTTGAGAGGATTAAGTAATTCATTACAACAAAATGGTGAGCTTCGGCATCAAAATCTGTCTGGGAAAACTCCGTTTCAACTCTCTCCAGTTCAATCCCCATTGTTTCTTGCTGGACTTCATGCTTGTGGAGACCTTTCAATAACAATGCTCAGGTGTCTAAACTTCTATGTTCTCACTCCTGCAATTATATCTTCTGCTAATAGATGTCTTTGATCTTGTAAGACAAGTGAAACTACGGCACTAGCATATTTTGTTGCGATGAATGGATTTATTTATGATTTTCTGTCAAGCCAAATAAAGGAAGAAATTAGCTTATTATGAGATTTTGTTTCACATATTTTGTTTCACTTATTATGGAGGCTAAGTGAACTGAAATATATTGGGTGGAGTTAATTGGTTAAAGGAAGCTCTACACATTATATAATATACTATAGGATCAAGTTTGCAATCAACTTTGGGTTCTGTAGCTTCATCCTTTTTTTTATTTATCGAGAAAATAAAAAAGCGAGGGAAAAACCCTACAAAAAAAAACAAAGTAGCAAGTCTAGTGGGTGGGTTTGTATGCTAAAGGTGCTTAATTTTAGTTTATCCTGGTCTGTTTGTCTATATCTTTTAGAGCATGGGATTGGATTGTGAGTCCGGTCCGGCTTGGAAAAGATAAGATTGTTAACATAATCGATAACTGGCGACACAGACTATATAACACCTTCTTCCCATCTTATTAAATGCCAAATTTTTTTACTATTAAGATAATAATTAAACTTACCCTTATTGGCACTCTATCCTCACCTAACGGTTTCAGGTGCATTCCACCAGAACTCGTTCACTCCCTAAATTTTGATGGACATCTTCTCCATTATTATCACTTTGTCGTACCATATTCATCTAAAAGGTAATTGGTTTAGAAATGGGGGTGGGGGAGGGATGAGATTGATGTCTGAGAATGGTATCTTACTTAAAGTTCTGTTAAGCGAGGGTTGAGCCATTTAATATATTTGGCTAAGTTTTATAATGAGAATGAGTGGTGATTATCTGGTGATGGCTTTTCGTTTCATTTGATTAAATGGGCAAGTTTTAAATTTATCATAATGGTCAGGTCTTTGTACAAGTGCAAATTAGCTGTCTAGATTAGTAACCCGACCATCATTTCTATTCCCATTGTAATCCTGTCGGAACTTATAAAAGCTGGGACTATTAGTCCAGTAAACAAATAGGTTGTTCTTACCACCCTGCCCTTCTCTGCTCTTGTCTCTGCTGTTTTTATAATATTTGAGGAAATTAGGATATCTGTTTGTTTTTTATGTTTTAATTCCCTAACCTGTATACATATTATTTGAACTATTTAAGGTCATTTTTGGAGTGTGATGAAGTTAAAGCGGTGGTTAGTATTGGTTGTTGTTACAATTTGTTGTCAGAGGGCGCTGCTGAAAATGCTGATTATTCATGTGGTTTTCCCATGAGCTATGGCGTCAAAGATACTGAATTGTTCTTAGGAAAAAATTCACGTGATCTTGCCTGCCAGGTTTGCATAAAAAAATATTGCATGTTACTGTGCGGTTTTTTTATGTCTTTAACGGTGTGTTAGGAGCAATTATTTTTCTTTTTCTTAGAGTGCTGATAGGTGGAGGGGTTTAGAAGGTGAAGCCGGTATTCAAAATTTTGAGTTACATGCTTTTCGTGCTGCCTTCCAGATGGTAATATTACTCCTCTTCTTCAATTACATTGCCTTTGTTTCCTTTCCAAAACCGAATATTCTTGATTTTATTTTGATTTCAGTTCCACTGATCAGCTTTCTATGAAGCTTCTTTGTAGATATTATCCAGAATCTTTAAAAAGCAGCCCTGCAATAGGGCGCCAAGGCAAAGCAGTGCGTCGCCAGAGGAACCAGAGGATCCTAGAGTCTCGTCTGCAACATGAGAACAACAATTTACTTAACCCGGAGATTGGGATAAACACTCGTGAGAAGAGATTCATGTTTGGAGAAGCAGGAACAAACATGAATTATGGTAAGCGTTATGGATTTGTTTGGCTGTAGCTTTTAGGAAAATAAGCTGGATTTGTTTAGATTGATAAAAAGGTTGAAAATCTCAGATTCTAAGCTGGTCTAAAGGCTTCCCAGCAAAAAAGCAAAATATATGAGCTTTAAAGCATTGTAAAAAAGTACAATCAAACAAGGCCATATGTGTCTGATTCCTGATCCAAATTTAATTTGTTCAATTTACGAATTATAGGCTGTTTCAGCTCTTAATATGCTGTATGCACATAGTTGGCTGTTTTAAGTTCATATTTGACTAACTGTAGGTGGGTTGTTTTCAGAGGACAATGAAATGGACAATCAGGGTCGAGAAAAGGGAAAATCTGAAACTATAGACAAATATTCATTGTTTGAGAAATTTAGTTTGTCTGGACTACATCGCCTTGGTCTCCCTTACTCAGAGGAAGTTGATATAGCTGGAATATGGGGAGAAGCTGAATCTTCATTGGTGAGTTGGACTTCTGTTTCTATATTATCAAGGCTTTCTGTTTCTGGATTTAAATGGCCGTGACTAGGGATGGCAATTTCACGGGACAAAGTCACACTTTTACCCATTTGACTCGACCCGACCCATGACCCGTTTTTAATTTTTTTTTCTTTTAAAAAATAAATGTCAAAAATTTCAAATTTTTTTTGTTAGGTAGAGTAAAAAATCATTTGATTTAGAAATATAATATAAAATAGAGAGTTTAATGTATATGAGAGAGAAGAGAGAGAGTATTAAATTGCACTTTTACCCATTTAAATTATAAAAGAGAGAGTTTAATTTATATGAGAGAGAGATAGCGTTAAGTTGCACTTTTAATTTATATGAGAGAGAGAGATTTTAATTTGTATGTTCTCTATTATTATAAGAGAGATAGTTTAATATATACGAAAGAGATAGAAGTGTGAGGGTGTTAACTTGCACTTTTTAAGTTGCACGTTTACTCATTTAAATCCGACCCGACCCGAATAGAATTGCACTTTTATCCGACCCGTGCCTGGTCGGGTCGGGTTGAAACCCGCGAAATTGTCATCCCTGGTCGTGACGATATTTGGCGCAGCAATAAAATTCTCTGCTGTGACGGTGTGACCTCAAGTTTTTACTCATTGAAAATTGCTTATTATGTTTCTCCCTAGATCCTCAGTGGCTTCTTTATTGTGATTTTGAATGAAATTCACTTTTCTTTTGTTTCTTAGTTTGATAAAACAGTGTCTTAAATTGCAGGAGTGACACATGTTTGTCAAACTTGCAGCATCTTAAAGTTGACTGATCTAGGGTATAATTCAGATTTCAGAGCCATATTAACTCTATCGACCTATAAACAAATGATCCATTTTATTTTTACATTTAATAGAGATGAACATATCAGAATTTGGGACACGTTTTCACATAGATTTTTGTGTGTGAAGGATTACTGATTTTGTCTTGACATGTGTTGCTTCAACCTCAATTCATCAAGTTATGTTACTCCTTAATGGTTTTTATACTGGAACAAGAATATGATAATTGCTCGCAACTGAAGTTATCATTTTATTGCAGGAGCTTATCGGACCTTATTGGTCACTTAGAGCTGCATTGGGGCCAGTTTTGGAAACCCTTCTTCTCCTTGACAGATTATTATTTCTCCAGGAACAGGGAAGTTATGTGGAAGCATTCATGTTGCCTATATTTGATCCTGCATTGTCACCACGAAATGTAGCTCTAATTGCCAAAAAGTGTTGACCTTTACATTTACGATGGAGTAATTTTATACAGAGATCAATATTAATACTCTTATAACAGTGGTATAAATGTATAACGTTATTGGTGACAAATTTCTATACCACACGATGATATCTCGCCTACGGAACATATTTTAACATGCGTAGGAGACGAGACAAACAAGTCAAAGTTTAGTTATGCATAAATTTTGTATACAATCTGAGTTTTTTCTCACTTTATACTCCAAACTAAATATAGTGCAGGGTTTGAGGCAAATATTCTAGTTCGAACTCCTAGTTACCTTTTTACTCCAAGTCTCCAAGCGGGGATATTTTTTTTTTTTGGCAATGTCACATCACAGTGCAAAAGATGTGAAAGGATACTGCAGCTTTTTGATACTTTCACACTAAATTCTGTAAGAAAACTTTCCCAACAAAAAAGTTAATCCGTGAAGCTTAGTTAGTTACATTTTTAAGAACCATTAGAGCATCAATTAGGGAAGAGGGGAATAACTTCTTCTTTTTTAAACGAGGAACAACTTTGTTTTTTGAAAAACAACGGGTCAAGATTTAAGGAAGGGGAAGATAAAAGGGATATAAGAGAGTAGTTTTTTGTCCCTAGATCCTACCCCCCCCCCCCCCCCCCCTCTTCCTCGTCCGTTTAGGTTGGACAGAGGCTCTGCGTGCGGGTCTGTCGGTGGGGAACCCCATCCGGTTAATGATGCTCTTAGAAATACGAAAAATTGTTAATAAGCTTTTATCCGGAAGAGTGAAGACTATGACACCCTGGCTAAGTCTAATTGTTTAAATTAATATTTCATTTGTCTTTGTACAGTTATTACGAATTGACGTTGCATATATAATTTTGTAATAATAATTCTGGTAAAAAAATTATTATGTACAAATGCTTATCTCGTAGGAGAGCAATATTTAGTTCAAAGTAGATCATGACATGAAGTTAAACGAAAAGTAAAATGACTAAATACTACAACTTTTAGAATAAAGGCATGGGGTATTACTTTTTAAAAATGATGTTTTAAAATTCATATTGGTCACAAAATAAAAAAATTCAACAAGTGTATCTTTTAAAATTACCAAATATACATTTATTCAATAAGAAAGGGGTAATTTCTGGCAGTCACAAATATGAAATTTATTAAACCGTATTGAGTATATTGATGTTATCAAGACTGCTTTGTAATAAATAAAGAATATGTGTTTAATTCTGTAAAGTTTCATATTCACTGGACCAGATAGAAACTTGTCTGTTTGGGCTATTATTGGTATGTTTGTAATTAGCAGGACTAAATAGAAAATTATGTAAATATATATATACATGTTTACACACATAAATAAATAAGAAAAATCATTCTTTTAATCTCTCTCTCTCTACATATATGTATATATATATATCATATAAAACGCTTATATATTTGATCTGTATAAAGCCACCAAAACGTGGTTTATACAGTTTCACATGGTATCAGAGCGTTGATTGGCTCTTCCGCTGCTTTCTATTCAGAAATTTGGGGTTTTTATTGCTGAGTTTTTTTTAGGGTTCTTGTTCAACATATTTGGGGGTTTTGGTTGATTGACTGTTTTCTCTTCGATTTGATCATTGCTACGTTTGGTATTCACTGGATCTCTCTTATTTCCTCTTATATCTCTTAGGTATGTTAAATACCTTATTATCAGATCTCTGAATATTGGAATTAGGGTTTTATTTCTCTCTCAGTTCTTTTAAGATATCTGGTTGATATTTGAGAATCTTGTTTTCAAGATTATGTCAGGATCTGAATAAAATCATCAAATAGGGGAAAATTCTAGAGTTAATAATCATTTGCCTGTTACTACTATGAGTCCTTATTTTATTGGTTCTAATGAGAATACTAGTACCAGCTTAGTCAATCCTGTTTTGAATGGTCTTAATTTTCATTCTTGGAGGAGAGCAATGAAAATCTCAATAGGTGCTAAATCTAAACTAGACTTTATTACTGGTTCTTTACCTTGTCCACCTGAAAGTGATCCCATGAATGGGGCTTGGTTGCAGTGTAATCTGATTGTTATGTCTTGGATCATTAATTCTGTTAATAATAAGATAAGACAGTCTATTTTGTATGTTGATAGTGCTTTCAAGATGTGGAAAGAATTGACAGAAAGGTTTTCTCAGGGTAGTGAGGCTAGGATTTATGAGCTTTATCATGATATTCATACAATGGTTCAGGATAATCTTACTGTATCTTCTTATTTTACTAAACTAGAAACCTTATGGAATCAACTGAGTGTTATAAGTCCTATACCTAGGTGTACTTGTGGTACTATTGGTAGTTGTGGTTGTAATTTCATGGCTGCTATAATAGCAAGAGAGCATAGGGTTTTTAAAATGATCTTTTTAATGGGTTTAAATGAGAAGTTTTCTCATGTGAGAAGTCAGATTTTATTAATGAAACCACTTCCTAGTGTGAATGATATGTATCAGTTAATGGGACAAGAAGAGAAACAACAGAATCTAGGTGTTCATACAGTTGCTAATCAGCAAAATATGGTTCTTGCTTCTCAATATAATCAGGGTAACTATCTTAGGGGTTCTACTAATCAAGGTTTTAGGCCACCTGTAGCTGCTGCTAATAGTTTTAGACCTTTCAGGCCTAATATAGGGAGGGGTAATCCTATGAAATGTTCACACTGTGGTTAAATAGGCATACCAAAGATAGGTGCTACAGGCTACATGGTTATCCACCAGGTTGGATACCAAGGCCAAGAGGGTTTGGTCAGAATTTTTCTAGTGGTAATATGGCACATCAAGTTTCTTATCAGGATCATGGAATGGTATCTATGTTCAATCCTACACCTATACACATTCAAGGGTCTGTTGATAAAGAAAAGAATCAAGAAGATGGACAACAACAAGCTGTAGATACTTCTAATACAGTTTCTAATATGGTGTATACTGGCATGACAGGTATGTCTATAACCTGTTCTACTTTGCTTTTAGATAAAAAGAAACATGCTTATGATTACAATTTATGGATTATTGACAGTGGTGCAAATGAACACATGGTTGCTTCATTAGGTCATCTTAGTCATTATAAGTTAGTTGATTCTCATGTTAATTTACCCAATGGACAAGTTGCTGCAGTAACTCATATAGGAAATGTGGTTTTTAAAAATGGAATAGTGTTAAAAAATGTCCTATGTGTTCCTTCTTTTGGTTACAATCTTGTTTCTGTAAATAAGTTAGCTAGGGATTCTCATTATTCTTTGTTTTTTGATTCAAATGCTTGTTATATTCAGGACCAGGTGTCATTGAGGATGATTGGTAGGGCAGAAGCAAAAAATGGTTTATATGTTTTCATTAGAAAGGGTGTTCATAGTTCTTCTCATATTAGCTGTAATAGTTTCTCTTTGCACAATAAGCCACATATTTGGCATTCCAGACTAGGACATCCTTCTATATCTGTTTTAAATTTGATTTCAGAAGCTGTAAAAGTGAAATTTACTGTTCAAAATTGTACTCCTTGTGATGTTTGTCACTTTGCCAAGCATCAAAAATTAAGTTTTCCATCTAGTAATACACATGTTGATAGTGCTTTTGATCTTATACATTGTGATATTTGGGGTAATTATTCTGTTCCTACTTATGATGGTTTTGTATATTTTTTGACTATAGTAGATGATTATACTAGGTGCACTTGGGTGTTTTTATTAAAACAGAAGTCTGCAACTTCAATAATATTACCTATGTTTTGCAAAATGGTGGAAACTCAGTTTAATAGTAAAATAAAGATATTAAGAAGTGATAATGAGACAAAGTTTAATTTAATGGATTTTTATTCTAAAAATGGGATTATTCATCAAACCAGTTGTGTGGAAACACCACAACAAAATGGTATAGTAGAAAGAAAACATCAACATTTGTTAAACATTGGTAGAGCTTTAAGATTTCAGTCCTCTTTACCCATGAAATTCTGGAAAGAATGTGTATTAACTGCTGCTTATCTTATAAATAGAACACCTACTCCTTTGTTAAATAATAAAAGTCCATATGAGATTCTTTATGGTTATAAACCTACTTATAATCATTTAAAAGTGTTTGGATGTTTGTGTTATGCTAGTACCTTAAAAAGAAATAGGTCTAAGTTTGATGCTAGAGGTAGAAAATGTGTTTTTTTGGAATATGGAACAAGTACAAAAGGTTATAAATTGTTAGATTTACATACTAATGATTTTTTCTTTACCAGGGATGTTGTTTTTTATGAAGAAGTTTTTCCTTTTCAAAACCAAACACAAAACTGTTTACTTAATAGCAATGATGTTAATGATGATAATAATGATAGTGTTTCTGATGTTGAGGAAGTTTATAATGCAGTCAATGATACTGTTATTATACCTATTAAGAGGACAAAAAGAAGTGGTAAAGCTCCTGCTTATTTACAAGATTATCATTGTGCAATAAGTAGTGTTAATAATTCTTTACCTACATCAAATCCTGTTCATGCTTTAAATTCTTGCATTACATATGATAAAATTTCACATGATTATAAATCTTTTTGTTTATCAGTTTCTTCTGCTGTGGAACCTAAAACTTTTAAACAGGCTAGCTCTAATCCACTATGGGTTAAAGCAATGGAAGATGAGATTATGGCTTTAGAAGTCAATAAAACTTGGGTATTAACTGAATTACCTAGTGATAAGCAACCAATTGGTTGTAAATGGGTTTTTAAAATTAAACATAAGGCAGATGGGTCAATAGAAAGATATAAGGCAAGGTTAGTAGCTAAAGGTTATACACAGCTTGAAGGAATAGATTATGAAGCAATTTTTTCACCTGTTGCTAAAATGACTACAGTAAGATGTTTTTTTTTAGCTGTTTCAGCTTCTCAAAACTGGTTTTTAGCACAAATTGATGTGAACAATGTTTTCTTACATGGTGAGTTAGAAGAAGAGGTTTATATGTTGCCACCACCTGGTTTTTTACAAGACAATAAGAAATTAGTTTGTAAATTACAAAAATCTTTATATGGATTAAAACAAGCCTCTAGACAGTGGTTTTCCAAATTAAGTAGTGCACTTTTGTCTTTTGGATTTCAGCAGTCAATTGCAGATTACTCTATGTTTACTATTTCTAAAAATAGTAGTTTTTTAGTTTTACTAGTGTATGTAGATGACATTATTTTAGGAAGTGCATCTCAAGAGTTAATAACAGAGGTTAAGTCCTTTTTAAATAATAAATTCAAACTGAAAGATTTAGGTCATTTAAGGTATTTTCTGGGGCTTGAAGTAGCAAGAAAATCAACAGGTATTCATATTTGTCAAAGAAAATATGCACTAGAGGTTTTAGCAGATACATGCTTATTAGCTTCTAAACCAACCTCTTTTCCAATGGATACTAAACATAAATTCACAAGCACTGATGATAATGCTTTTGAGGATATTACTTTATATAGAAGACTGGTTGGAAAATTATTGTATCTGACCATTACTAGGCCAGACATATCTTATTCAGTTCATGTGTTAAGTCAGTTTTTAGCAGCACCTAGTCAATCACACTATGCAGCTGCAATAAGGGTTCTCAGGTACATCAAAAAAGACCCAGCTCAAGGTATATTTTTCTCTTCTAAATCTTCTTTACATTTACAAGCTTTTAGTGATTCAGACTGGGCTGCATGTATAGATACTAGGAGATCAGTTACAGGCTTTAGTATTTTCTTAGGAACATCTCTTATATCATGGAAAAGTAAAAAGCAAAAGGTAGTTTCAAGGAGTAGTGCTGAGGCAGAATACAGGGCTTTGGCAGTTACCAGTTGTGAGGTTATATGGTTGCTTAGTTTGTTAAAAGACTTAGGGATTAAAACAGAAAAACCATTTAGTTTGTTTACAGACAGTAAGTCAGCTCTTGCATTAGCCTATAACCCAGTAAATCATGAAAGAACCAAACATGTTGAAGTTGACTGTCATTTTATTAGAGATTTAATAGTAAAAAAGGTTATTCATCCTCTTCATGTTCGTACTACTAACAATATTGCAGACATATTTACTAAAGCTCTTGGAGCAGTTCCTTTTCAGCACTTATTGTTCAAGATGGGTGTATTGTCTCTCCACAATCCATCTTGAGGGGGGCATATTGAGTATATTGATGTTATCAAGACTGTTTTGTAATAAATAGAGAATATGTGTTTAATTCTGTAAAGTTTCATATTCACTGAACCAGATAGAAACTTGCCTGTTTGGACTATTATTGTTATGTTTGTAATTAGCAGGACTAAATAGAAACTTATGTAAATATATATATACATGTTTACACACAGAAATAAATAAGAAAATTCATTTTTTTAATCTCTCTCTCTCTACATATATGTATATATATATATCATATAAAACGCTTATATATTTGATCTGTATAAAGCCACCAAAACATGGTTTATACAGTTTCACAAACCGTACGCCATACTCTGAAACTAATAAGTTGCGGTCCGAAAAAAAAAGGGATTGAAAACTTTAATATGTTTCGTGACTCTTTTTTCGGTAATTTAATAATTTAACCAAATAGATACATGTACACTAGAAAAATCAAAAAACAAACCCAAAATAACTGAAACTTCACATTTTAGTCCGTTTTGCAGACTTTTCAATCTCTTTTTTCTGAAACTTAATTATCGAACCCAAATATAGATACCAATAGATATGGACAGATACAGTCGGAAAGAGAGAGAGATATACTAATTGTGATTTTGTTGGGTTGGAACAATTGAATTAAATTAGTTTAGGTCAATGACATGTAGTCGAAAAAGTTTCATATGCGTGAACTTGTAACAAAAAATATATATACTCTATTAACTAAAAAAGTGTTCACTTAGTGAAGTGCACACTCGCGTGTAATGTGTACAAAGTTTTATAAAAAGATAATCTGTTTCATAGAAAATGATATACTATATGTAATTGGAAATAAAAGTACACTGTGAGATTATATACCAATCTCTAAGGTGCAAGTTAAGCTTTTTCGAGTTATCTCGCGATTTTGGTGGTTTGTTCACTTTGTTAAAGCTACGACGATCTCATGTAAGATTCCTTTTTTTTTTTTTGTAAACGTTTTGGTTTAGTCGAAGTAATATACGATTCTTCGTGTATCCCGTCGAAGCTCCGTATACATTGTCAGAGCTCCGTGAAGCCCGTCGGAGCTACTGACAGCCGTTCAAAGCCTAGTTGGAGCCTCGTTAGAGCTCCCGACAGGCCGCCGAAGCTCTCGCCCGCTTGTTTTAGCTTTACAAAAGTCGTCAAAGCAGAAAGCTCATCAGAGCCTCGTTGGAACCTCATCGGAGCTCTCGGTAACTTGTTAGAGCTTTAGACAGCCCACTTGAGTTCCAAACAATTTTTACGAGCCTCGTTTGAGTTTGTTGGGGCCTCGCCAGAGCTCCGGTAAGCTTGTCCAAGTCTTATGAGAGCTCAGCCCGTTGGGACGGCACACCCATGTGACCGGGGGTTGCCACACAATTTTGAAAATTAAATTTTTTTATTAGTGTTTTTCATAATAATTTACATATACGGTATTCTGACAACTCATTAAATATTTTTTTTGGCAACCCCTTCCAAAATTATATATTGTTAGTGTAATAACATACCATGATTTTGTATGTGCTGATAATATATAAGTAATACTTAAAAAATTAACATAAGTAAGAGATTATAAAATATATTTTACACTAACTTACGCTATAAGAAAAACTCCTTTAACTTTTTTTAGCAACTGATATGGTAGATAGAAAATGATAACCGAATTAACAACCGAAATGTTATTACTAAATATATACTAACTACAGTAGAAACTCGATAAATTAATACTCGATTATTTAATAAACTCTCTAAGATAATATTTTTGGCCGGTCCCGACTCGGGGATAGGGTGCTAAATTAATAATTCGCTAAAATTATAAGATAATACATTTTTGATAATTTCTTTAGACCCCATATAAAATATAAATTAATAATTCCTTATATATATAACATATTACATGAATGATTTACGAAGGTTTCTTGAAAAATGACTCAATTGTCTTTTGTTTTTTGTTGAAATCAATTTCCCCTTGAATCTCGTCTCTAATTTTCCTTAGCATGGTAAGAACTTCTGGTGTTGTTTTCTCATAGCTCAACAAGAAATTGTTCAATGTGATTGCCGCTTTAAGTGGAAGCTTGAAAGGTGTTTGTAAACTAAATATTTTATTATAAATTAATAAAATATTAATTAATATATAAATTAATAATTATTAATTTATCGATTAATTAATAACTCTTTTAATTAATAAATTTTGGTGGTCCCAAGCGTATTATTTTATAGAGTTTCTACTATAATTAGTATATAATTGATGTTAGTTGATAAATAGTAACTCATTATTAACTTACACACCACTGCTTTGTAACTCATTCCGTTGTTACATATCAACAGATTTAGTTACTTAAATATTTCAATTAATATATATATATAGCGGTGGCTTCGGTACGATACCGACTTTTTAGAACATATATCAATATTGAACCGAACTTGTTTGGTTTGAAAAAAATTAGACTTTTTCGGTTGGTACGGTTTGGCTTTCCGTTTTATACCAAAACATTACTGTTATTAAAAGACAATTCTTGATAACAATAAAATAGCAAAAAAGTTTATAAAAAATAAAATGTGTACAACTATTCTTATATTTGCTACATTTATCGTGAAATTGATTAAAATAGTAAACACTAATAAAGTAAGAATTATTTTAAAACATGAGACAAGAAAATGAAAAAATACGAAATTATTGTATTTGACTTCGTAAATATGAAAATAAGCAGTAAGGAAAATTAAACTAAACTATAAGGCAATTTATTTGTAATTTATGACTATACGTAAATTTCTATATATTTTATAATTTTAATGTTTGGTTCGGTTCGGTATTATACCAAACATACGAAATGGATACCGAAACCGAACCAACTTTTAAAATTTGGTTCAGTTGTACCATACCGAAAAGCCGGTATACCGAACTTTCGGTACCAATTTGTTTGATTTGGTTCAAAAATTAATCGATTGGTACAAATCGTTAAAAAAAAGTACATCCCTATATATATCAACTGATTCTTAACTTTACTTGGTCACTTGCTAAATAACAAATGAATTGGTGACTATTAGATTTCAGTAAGTATATATATATATATATATATATATATATATATATATATATATATATATATAGAGGGAAATGTTATATGAAAATCATGAAAAACACCCAACTAGACACTTTTTCGTAAAAACGCTCCAAATCAAGATTTGGTTAATGCAAATCTCAATGGTTTCACGACGGGAACACAAATATGCGTCTTGTTTTTTTTTCCGAGATGTATAATGACATATTTTCGAAATTATGGTAAAATTTAAAAATTCAAAACATGTCATTATACATCTCAGAAAAAAAAAAAAACAAGACGCATATTTGTGTTCCCGTCGTGAAACCATTGAGATTTGCATTAACCAAATCTTGATTTGGAGCGTTTTTACGAAAAAGCGTCTACTTGAATGTTTTTCATGATGTTCATATATACTCCCCATATATATATATATATAAACAAGTGATACTGACGATGTAAGTTAGAAAATAGCAAGTGAAGTTGAAATTTAGTAACTAAAATATAATTTTTGTCATCCACTTGTTTTTCCCTCTTTGTTTTCTACGGCTAACACCTGAACAAATCACAATATATCCTCACATCACACACACACACATCGTCAAGAACAAACCCTAGATATTTGATATTAGATTTATCTTCTCTATTATACTTCATATGTATTGTGATTTTCTACCATGTATGTGCTTTATCCGATTGATGTAACATCTCTCTCTGATAAAGCCATAACTTTGGTCGGTCGCGTTAGACTTTTCAACAATAGAATAATGATAAATTAACTGCAAGTAATGAACACCTCGTGGTCTTTATTATTGATCGGGTCATTACATTTGTTCGGATTATTATCAACTTGCTACAATTGCGCTTGATTTAAATATTTAAGCTCTTATCTTGATCGTTCTCTTTCTTCTTCGATGTTCGGTTCTTTCTCTGTTCGGTTTGTTTCCTCACTGGATAAGCTTTGATGAATTTTTCTCTTTTCTCAACTTCTCACTATAATTTTTGGATAGATTTTTCGATCTGTGCGTGTCCTCCTTTTCTGGGAGGGGTAGTTGGCTATTTATAAGCAACTATGCCTTCTAGGATGTTGACAAATGTCTTCATCTCAGGGGATTTTTCAGATATGGGTCCCTAGTTAAGTGGGCTTGGGCTTTTAATAATAACAGCCTTATTTCATGATGAAAAGGGCATGGGATGACCCATTTAAGCGTTGGGTACCCATTTATAAAGTGGATTGATTATTACCCGAATAGAATATTCGGGTCCAATTTTCATGTTCTATCAAGTGCTCCCTGACTTCATCGGCATGGTTTTCCATGTCGATGGAGTCATGCTCGGTCTGTCGAGGATATTACTTCGGTCTTGTCGTTCCCAATGCTTCATCGAGAAGTGCAATAGACTCATGACGGTTCCCAAGGGAGGGGGGGGTCCCATTTGTAGTTACTCATCCTAATATCTTTTTTTGCGGGAAACTCCTATAAAGGGGTGTGCCCCCTTCATAATCATGCATTTTACTACTACTTTGCTTGTAACATAATGGCTTCCTCTGATTCTACTGGTGAGAGCTCGTTCAACTATATTTCTTATTTAGAAACTGAGGTCACGAAATCTCGCACCGCGAATAAGAAACTCGTGGCCAAGGTTTCAGACTATAAGAAAAGGTTGTCTGACATGGATTCCGCTCATCATACGACGATGGCCGATCGGGATTGGGCCTTCGAGCGTATAAAGCGGCTCGAGGCTTGTCTGGCTAAGCAGAAGGCAGCAAAAAGGGCCTATAAGCTTGCCTTCAAAGAGTTGCATGCTCGGTCTATACCGAGTTCGGATGAAGATGAAGAAGGCTCTTCCTCGAAATAATTAGTTTTTTGTGATTTTTGTTGTAATTTCTTTTGAATGGGGAGTCCTCTCCTTAGTTGTAATCGAAGTTTGTTGAAACTAATAAAATATTTCCCTATCCTTGTTCTTGTCTGTTTATCTTCTTGATATCTTTTTTGGATGACTTTAATTGGATTTGAACTGCTGTAGTTAGTCATGAATGGTCTGGGGAAGTTCAAGAGGTTGTCTTTCTTCGAGATGACCTTTTATTTACCTCTTGTTTCTTCCTATAAAAGGGGACCGTCTCTATATTCTTTGTGCAACTCATTCTTTCTTGACGAACAAATGCCCCCCCCCCTTATGAAACGAACGGTGACAACCTTCCTGAATACATCGCTCATCTTGAGGAGGAAGTGAAGAGGGTGCGTTATCTCGAAAAGAGGGTTGCCCGGCTGTCGGTGGGAGCTCGTCTGGCCGTCGAACTGGATGAGCGGTTAGACGCCATGGAGAGGGAGCATCAGAGGTCTTTGCTCGACAATATACGTGCTCGTGCTCGGATCAAAGAGCTTGAGGCCTCTAGAGATAGGCATATCGCTTCTAAGAGGGCTTATAAACTGGCCCTTAAAGAAGTGTATGCTCGGAAGAAAAGGAAGCGGGATGACGAAGAGGGCCCTTCTACGAAATGATTTTATTATTTATGTTTACTGCTTTATCTGTAATGAAGCATCAATCAATCAATAAAGATTTCTTTTTCTTATTTATATCTGAATTACTTTCCCAACGCAATTAATTTTGACTGCGCACGCTTGTGGCCTCATTAAAGCTTTTTCTTGGGCCATGTGTTTGACCTTATCCATTGAACCTTCTTAATCTCTGTATCTAGGGACCACTGAGGTTTCTTGAGCCCTGTGCACAAAAATCTTATTCACCAGAGCTTTCTTGAGCTTTGTGCAAAAGATCTTAGATATTTTATTTGAACTGCTCCCCTTCCCCAAAATGACGCGTGTTTCGCCGCCATTATGACTTACCCTCTTTAAATATTGGTAAGAACCCAAGCGTTTTTTGAACAAGAGTGGCTTTTAATTTCCCACGCCTTTTTAGAGCCTTGTTGGGGAATCCAAACGTTTTTTCTTGAATAGACACCTCTTTTAATTGCCATCGCTTCTTAGAACCCATTGGCGAACGGTTGCGACTCTCCATACCAGCCCTCATCTAATTGGCCTATAAATACCTTCTTAAAGCATGGTTACATCCACAACCCTTATCATATTATCTTCCCCTACATACGAATCTTCATCTTATAATCTTTTTTCAATGGCCAGTTCTTTCACCAAATCTGCATTGGTTTTGCAAGTGGAGGCTTTTGAAGCTTCCTATGGCCATGCACTGAAACTGTTGAAGGGGGCCGAGGAGGAGTTAAAGGTGATGCGTTATCACCATACCGAGATTGTTCGGGAATTAACTTGGCTAAGATCCGAACTAGATTATTGCCGACGTGCTCGTCAGGCCCTAGTTGAAGAGAATGAGGTGCTAAGGGGAAACTCGGCGCTTCGAGACAGGGATGTCTCTGCCGGGCCCTCTCATCGATACCGATCGACCTCCCCCTAACCTCCATTTTCCTTTTTCCCTTTTTTTTTTTCTTTTGATTTGTTTCAATTTTCTTCATTTCTTCCTCTTCCTCTTTTTTGCACTCTTCTTCTTTTCTATTTTATTGTTTTGTTTCGTTCATCTCTTCCTCCTCCATTTTCTTTTCACTATCTCTTCCCTTCTGTTTTCTTTTTCGTTTTTGTTCTCTCTACTTTTTCCCTTTTTCTCTTTCTTTCTCTTCTTTCTCACCATTACGACGTAACAATCAATCCTGTGATCCTAAGGATTTTGTGTTACTTCTAGGATTTTTGTCATTGTTCTTTTTGACTCTTCTTTCTTTTCACTTCTTTATGTTCCTCTTCATCTTTTTCTTCCCTTTTTGTTTTCTTTTTATGTTTCTTTCCTTCGTCTCCTGCTGTTCGCCTGATCCGCTGATGCTGTCGATCTTCTTTGGCCATTCTGTCTACTCATTTGGTTCTACCATTGAACACACGATGTAGTAGATTTTCTTTTAATGTAATCCTCGGATGTAATAGACCCCAATGTAATAGATTGTCTCTTGATGTAATGAGCAATGATGTAATCCATCTTTATTAATGAGAAACTTTTGCCCCTTTTATTTTGGCACTTCTTTTTATGTTGTACTTGTGGTTTGTCGTTTTTCCGAAATCCAGATCTTTGAATATCTTTTCTATTTTCTGCTGTACTGCGATATCAAATATATGTGGGTGTACTGTCGATCATAGGTGTACTGTCATGAATTATGCTTGCTCCCAAGTATGTCAGGAAATACGCCAGTTCCCAAGCATTGTCATAGAATACCATACTATATTTTCTCTATAAATACTCCTCTTCTTTTCTTTATTAGCTACCCTCTCTCCTTTTATTTTTACTGTTTGCTCTTTCCTCTACCCCTACTTTCTCTTGTACTATAGCAACTTCCCAGAATGTCTGAACCTGTGGGGAGATATCATGCTCAGATGAAGGGTTTGGATGCGGAGGTATCTCACGTCTGACGTCGAATGGGAAGGCTTGAGAAGGAGTACGGCATTCTGGCCTTGAGTCTGTTCGGCTCTCACCCCGAAGAGACAGTGAAATGGACCGAGATTTCTGCCTTGAGTCGTCAGCTCGATCACTTGTTGCTTCAGAGAAATCGTCTGGCTAACTCCTGGTTGATGCCGAGGAAATTTGGGACCATGCTCAAGACGAGTTCGATAACTCCCCTCAAGGCCTGGCTAACATGATGGTTAGGAATGCTCGGCTGGAGGAGCGCGTCATGGTTCTTACTAGGGAGAAATCCGAACTCTCCGCGGAGAACGAAAATTTGATTGCCATGAATGATTCCTACCAAGCTCGGTTGAACTGCTCTGCTCGTTTTGCTTTCTCTCGGTCTGGTAGTTCGGTTTTTCCACCCATTGGTCCTTAGTTAGATTGGGCCGGTTTTCTTATGTATTTCCTGTTTTGGAACTTGTATCTTTTTCTCTTTTTTTGTATTTGAATCTGATGTATCTGTTCGTATCTCGTGCTTTTGTTCTGTGTCGCGCTTTGTGCCCTTTGACTCTCTATAAATGCTCCCTACTGCTTGTTCTCCATTATCCAATCTTCTTTTCTCTCTCTTGTTGATAATTTTTGTTTCCTCTAACTTGCTTTTGTTTTGAGATGGCTCCCATTACTAGATCTGTCTCCAAAAAGAAAACCCTTTTGGAAGAGGAGCCTACTTTCTTGCTACCCCGTCCCCCTGGTTTTGGGGAGGAGGATTTGACTCCTCTTCAGCTAAAAGAGATTGAGATGTCGTGGCTGAAGCATGATCTCAAATGTGCTCAGACTGAAGCGAGGAGGTTTAAACAATATTGGGATGCGGAGGGCCTTGCTCGTTTCAAAGCCGAGCAGAAATGCAAGTCTCAATCTTACTCCTTGCAGCAGGCCGAGATGGCGATTGCTCGTTTGATTAGGGAGAGAGAGCATCTGGAGGAGCTCTTGGCGAAGAAGGATGCCGATATGGGGGGTAGTTCTAAGAAGTAGGATGGTGTATTTTCTTGTAAAAATTTTCTCTTTGGTTGTATTTTTGTGTTTTCCCCCCTTGTGGATGAATAAACTTTTGCTTCACGCTTGATTCTGTCTATTCTGTTTTATTTCTTGTTCACTTTGCCTTTATGTTAATACAGTCGAGGATGTTTCATTACACACCGAGCAATGTGCCCGGTTATCCCCCCGGAGAGCGTTTTTAGACTTGATGCTTAATGCCGTCAAGCTAGAAACGGTCTCCGTCCATCTTGTTCGGTGTGCCCTTTTGGTAAGGAATGGTTGGGCGTCGAGGATCTTAATCGGGGATATTATTGGTAGCGTATGCTGGAAGTTTTTCGTGGTAGGGTCCACTGGCCGTTTATTTAGGTGTAATGATGTGAATTGCTTTGGGTAGTGGGATATGTGCTGACGTGGCAAAATCTGGAGCGTTTATAAGTTAAAAATAGCAGCGGTTGTTGACTTATCTATGGTTGGAAAAAAGGTAAACCTCTGTCACACGAAAAGGTGGTTATTATTCTATTCTTTTTGTGACTCCACTCCTTTTTTACTGTGCCAAGCAATCCCTTTTGTTTTACCACATAATTTGCTGAAGAAAATATCTGTCTCTCTAAAGTATACTCTTCCCGCCAAAAAGGAAAAACGTGCTGCCGCTCCATCTAGGGTTTCGTTGTATTGTCGATATATTTGCTGCTGTTTCGAACGTATCCGCTCAGAATGGCAACTGTAAGTGCTTTGTTATTATTATGTTCTTTTTGTTTGAGGACTGGTATTTGATTTGCTGTTGTGGTCGTAGATATGGTGTTGGTAACATGTCGTGGTTGTCTATATATGTCTGGCGATATTGAGTTATGTACTGGATTTAAACTGATGGGAAAAGGAGTGAAACGTAGGGTTGTTGGTTAATTGTTAGCAGGGGGTTTTCTTTATGTTGATGTTATTGTGGGTTGTGTATTAGTATATTGATGGATTTTTGGTGATGTTTGGATAGGAAATTTTGACCCAGTGCCTGGCCCAAGTGGGCCCATTCGTGGAAAAGGATTTTAAGAGGCTTGCCGGAATACCCGATAAGATACATGTTCGGCTTCCGATATCGGACGACGAGGTGTTGGGGTTTGTTCCCGCCGGCGAGGTAGCTGTACTTTCCTCTGCCTTCTTTACTGGGGGTTTAAGACTTCCTTTCAGCCAGTGGGTGGCTTCATTCTTTGAGGCCGTTCAGATTGCTCCGGCCCAACTGGCCCTGAATGGTTACCGTACCCTAAACGGTATTCAAAGGCTATCGGAGTTGGCCGGAATCCCGATCGAACTAAAGGATGTGTTCGGGATTTATACTTTGAGTTTTGATCGCCGTAGCTCGTATCTGAAGACCATGCGTGCCTTCTGTCGGCTTGTTTTTGGTCTGCCGGATACCAACAAGGGGGAGAATCTTGGTGTTGTGATCGTTTCTGGTGATTGGGGTTGCGTTGGACACCAAATTCCCAGCCCTGCTACGAAGGCGCCCATGATGCCAGACCTAGGTGCTCCCAATGTCGAGGCTCTCTTAGCTCTGTGGAAATGGTGGGGGCCTGGATCAACGAGGGATCCTGCTAGTCGTACCGCTCCCGTGCTTCTCGGATACCCTGCGGGGCCAGTGACAAAAGGGAATCCTGTCCCCGAGATTCCGAGAGAGTCCGAGGAGGAATTTTTGAAGGTGGTCCGAGCTCGAAGTGCTGCTCGGGTAGGGAAAAAGACCGTTCGCTCGAAGCGTCGTGGATCTGACCCCGTCGTTAGAACAACGAAGAGGGCTAGGGGGACCGATGCATCGGTCACCGAGGAGGCTACTTCCCAAGGGAATATCCCCGAAGATGTCCCTGCAACTGGCGAGGTATGCGTATATTTATATGGACTCTCTTGTCTGTTGATTGTTGTGTTGTTCTCTAGTTCTTTGCTTCATTGGTTATCTTGTTTCAGCTACTGACTTCTCCATTGGTTATCCTCGCTCTTGCCCGGTCTATGGGTATTATTGTGTTTCAGGGGTCTATGGATAACATATTCGAACATCTCAACCTCATGGTGAACATGGGCAAGAGTACGATGACTCTGCCTGCGATATCGCCTATTCATACTGAGGAGATGATGGACTCGCTTGTTGTCTCGCCCAGCCGTATGGAGGGTGTGGGCGAGCACAGGGCCCCTGAGACTGGCCTTTCGGAGAAGGAGGTGACGGAGGAAGTGGAGGAAGCCGGTAAAGAGGTTGCCGAGGATGTAGTGGTGGGCGTCGAGGATGAGGTTCTCGAGCTACCTGAAGAGGTGTTGGTGGACGGGGTCGCGATGACCCGTTACATTGATCGGTGTAAGGGGAAATTGCTGGGGCAGCCCCAGGCTGTAAGGATGGGGTATACTGCTCTGAAGCCCCTTGTCTTCAAGGATGCGGAGGAAATTGCTGCTCTTCCGTTAGCGTCGTTAATTGAGCAAGTCAGCCGTGGTGCGCTTCGGGTATGTTTAGCATGTATTTAGTTATATAAGTCGTCATACCTTTAGTGGGAGGGTGTCTGATGTTGCATGTCTATTTGTTTTTTTTTTGTGATGGCAAGGCTTTCGTGGATTCCGTTGCTCTGAGGGATCAGTGGAAGGCGCTCGAGGCTGAGAAAAAGAAACTGGTCGCCGAGAATAAAATCCTGGGCGAGAACTATGACAAGGTGTCGGGGGACTTTCTGCTCGTGACCGAGGAGGTCGGTAAATTGGAGGCGGAAAAAGAGAGTATGGTCGAAAAGTACGACCAACTAGAGGAGGAGAGCTTGCTCTTGGCGGAGGACGTGGAAGCTGAGAAGGCGGAGGTTGCGGCTCTAAAAGCAGCGCATGCTGAGGAGCGGAAAAAGTACGCTATGACGGCGAATTTCGCCGTCTATTGCGCTCATGTGCGCGCGCTTAATTTCGCGAAGGTTCCTTTGTCGGATCCGGCATGGTCGGAATTGGTGTACCCCTGTCCTCATGGTGCACCTCCGAAACCTCAGGATTGGGCCAACCTCCGAGATGAGGAGCTCCCACGGCTGCCGGGACATACTACTTCGACGGCGCCGCGTCCCCATTCTGGTTCTGCTCCAACGACTCCTCGGTCTGCTCCCACCGTCACTCCCCCACCCACATCCCTTCAGGTGGAGCCTTGACCATTTTCTTGTAGTATTTTCTGTATAGCTTATTGTAAAGTCTTTGGGTACCCGAAATGTGGGTCGCTTTTGTATCTAGAAACATATTTGTTTAGAGAAGTGGTAATATAGGTGGTGTTGGTTGTTTTGTTTGGCTTGTCCGAATTGATTTTCCCTTTTCTAGGGTCATCATATTTTGAAGTATGTGAAAACAAAATATTGTCAGGTACCCCATAACCCTCTGGCCATGGTGGTCTGGGCCTCGCCTAGTCGTGGCGGAGGTAACGTTATAGATGGTCTTGAAAGGTCTAAGGCTTTCCTAACTGCTGAATTGAAGGCTGCTCGTCGTAAAATCGAGGATCTGAATGTTCATATTTCAAACGTGTCGACTCGGTTACGTGACTTGGGAGAGAAATTCAGCAAAAAGACCGCCTATTATAAGGCGAACAAGGGTAAGGCGAAAGAACTCCTCGGTGCACTTCGGCGATCTCGTGATGAAGCCCGAGGCCGTGTGATGAGCCTGAACTTAGTGCTAGGTGCCGTTTTCGAGGATGCGGACCTACTGCTAATTTTTGTGAAAGCGTATTGGGCCCGAGTTCGCGCTTTAGAGGTGCTTGAGCATGTGAAAAGGAGGAGTGGTGTCGCCCGGGCAGAACGCATGGTTGATGCGACGGCCGGGGTAACTGAGACCACGGCGGCCTTGAACCGAGTAGATGCAGTCATTCGTGAGCGTTTGGGAACTCAAATTGTTTCATTGCGAGATATTCATTTCGCTGATGTAGTAGAGACCTCAGTGTCCGTTGAGGGGCTATCGGATTAATAATTGAGTTGTTTGTTTTACCGTAGATATATAGATTTTTTTTTTTTTTTTTTTTTTTTTTTTTTTTTTTAATGAGTATTCATCTTTTCCCTTCTTCCCATTTTTTTTTTTTTTAGGCACATGATACTATGTCGCACCAGGCTGGCTCTCCAAGTCTAGTTAGTCCGGGGCCAGGACCTACTTATGCCGCCCGAGACGAGGCCCCATCTGGTGTGGCTAGTGATGATCATGTCAAGGTTCCTTATATCTTTTTATTGGGTAAGAATGTCGAGTTGCTCAATTTGTGTGGCCGACTTAGGGCCAAGTTGAAAACTCAGGCTTCTTCTTTTCGTGAGTATGCTCGGCGTTCCGAGCATGTTGTCAAGGTTCAGGAGCGTCGTTTAGATCGGTATTGGCGGGTAAAGGAAAAATACTTCAGTAAACTAAAGTCGTTGGTAACCCAAGCGAACATGCTGGTGACGTATTTCCGTTTGTCCCGATCTAGATACGATGCCTCTGCAGCTATGATCGAAGCTCGTAACCTTCCTTTCGACGATGCTCATCGGAAAGCGGTCTCGGATGCTCACGAGGTCGCTAAAGGAGCCGAATTCTCTGCGCGGCTTAAGACGTTGACATGCGTTGGCGCACATACGACCAACTTTGATGCCCTTATTTCGGAGGATCGTTTTGATGGCGAGGAAACTGATGGGGATACATCGACGGATGACGAAGAAGTGTCACTTGGTCAGTTACCGTCATGTTCCTCATGTAGTAGCTCTTGAATAAATTTCTTTATTTGTTGGTTGTATCCTGTTGCCTCCGTAACGCGGGCGAGGACTATTTGTTTTACTTCTGTTCTCCCGTTTTCGGATCTTCTCATTGTTGTACGAATATTTCATTGATTGGATTGATTTTCCTTTGTTGATTTCTTCGTTTGGCAATTGTGTTGCCTCCATAATGTGGACCTTTATTATCTGCTTTATTTCGTTATACGTGTATTGGACATTCTCGTTGCTGCTATTTCATTGTTTTGATGGATTTCTTTTCATCCTCTCATTGCTGTATTTCTTTTCGTCTCCTCATTGCTGTATTTCTTTTCGTATCCTCATTGCTGTATTTCTTTTCGTCTCCTCATTGCTGTATTTCTTTTCGTCTCCTCATTGCTGTATTTCTTTTCGTCTCCTCATTGGGTCAACGTGTACCTGCATATACATAAGTATTCATTCCTAGGCATTCTTTTAGACATGCCATGTCGGGAATTTCATAGTATTCCTAGGCTCTTTGGCCATGTTGGGAATTTCATAGTATTCCTAAGCTCTTTGGCCATGTTGGGAATTTCACAGTATTCCTAGGCTCTTCGGCCATTTTGGGAATTTCACAGTATTCCTAGGCTCTTCGGCCATGTTGGGAATTTCACAGTATTCCTAGGCTCTTCGGCCATGTTGGGAATTTCACAGTATTCCTAGGCTCTTTGGCCATGTTGGGAATTTCACAGTATTCCTAGGCTCTTTGGCCATGTTGGGAATTTCACAGTATTCCTAGGCTCTTTGGCCATGTTGGGAATTTCACAGTATTCCTAGGCTCTTCGGCCATGTTGGGAATCTTCGGCCATGTTGGGAATTTCAGCTGCATTGGTTAGACTGCATGATATGACACTTTATTTATTCAAAAGGCAAAGGTATTAGTTAGAGAGATAAGGCGGCACCTGTATTTGTACTGACGGTCTGGCTTATATGTAGTACTTCTTTAGGTTAGCCACGTTCCAAGAATTTTTCTCCCCTCTGCTATTTTCGAACAGAACGCTTTTGAGTTTGTAGGTAACTGGGCTTGTTCTTTTGACGATCTTGTATGGTCCCTCCCAGGTGGGGCTCAATTTACCATGTATTTCATTTCGGGTATATACCGTTACTCGTCGTAGCACCAGTTCTCCGACTATGAACTCTTTGGTCCCTTTTATCCTCTTGTCATATGCTTGTTTGACACCTTGTTGATATTTTGCGAGTGTAAGAGCTGCTATCTCTCGTTTCTCGTCTATCATGTCAAGCTCTTCTCTCATTCTTTGTTCATTGTTTCCCTGCTCGACTAAAGTTGTTCGGAGCGTGGGTAGCCCAATTTCTGTTGGTATGACAGCCTCAACACCGTATGCTAAGCTAAATGGGGTTTCCTTGGTGCCCGTCTTCGGCGTGGTTCGGCACGACCACAAGACGTTAAGTAGCCGTTCGGGCCATCTCCCCTTCGCTTGCTCAAGGGTTGTCTTGATGCCGTCTAGTATTGTTCGGTTCGATACCTCTGCCTGGCCGTTACCCTGTGGGTATGTCGGCGTCGAATAGAACTTTCGGATCCCTAGTTCCTCGTACCACAGTTGTAATTGTGCATCTTTGAACTGGGTTCCGTTGTCGGCGACAATAGCGTACGGTATCCCGAACCTGGTTATGATGGATTCCCAGATAAATTGTTTGACGTTGCTCGCTTTGATTTCTCGGAGGGGCTTAGCTTCAACCCATTTGGTGAAATAATCCGTCGCGACGATCAGGTATTCCACGCTCCCCGGGGCCTTTGGGAGTTTTCCGATCAGATCTACTGCCCATTGTGCAAACGGCCATGGAGCCGATACGGGGGCCATTAGAGATGAGGGGAGTCGTGGTATTTTGGCGAATCGTTGGCACTTATCACAACGTTGTACATATACATCAGCATCTCGCTTGATATAGGGCCACCAATACCCTTGAGTAATTGCCTTGTTTGCAAGGGATCGCCCTTTGATATGTGCGCCGCAAGATCCTTCATGGAGTTCCTCCAGGACCGGCAATTGTAGCTCGGGAGACACGCACAGTAGGTGGGGTCCCCGGTAACTGGATTTGTACAGTTTGTCGTCTTCGGATAGCCAGAATCGAGGAGCTTTTCTCGTAATTTTCAGCGCTTTTATCTTGTTGGCTGGGAGCGTCCCACTTCGCAGATAATGAGTCATGTCGTCCATCCAACCTAGTTCGTACTGTACTGAAGTCACTCGGTCTATCCTTTTAGATATGCTAGGGTTCACCAGTAGTTCTACTGTAATCGACCGGGTATCGGTTAATGTTAAGGTCGAGGCTAGGGTGGCCAAGGCATCGGCATGTGCATTTTCGGTGCGATTGATCCTGACTAACTCGCATTGTTCAAAGGTGGCCATCAAGTTTTGGACTTTCTCCTGATAGAGGATCATCCTGTCATCTTTGGCTTGGTACTCGCCGAGGGCTTGATTGACAATGAGCATGGAGTCTGAACTCGCAACTAAGTGGGAGCATCCTAGGGAACGGGCGACGAGCATACCATTGATCATGGCTTCGTATTCTGCCTCATTATTGGTAGCTCGGAACCCCAGTTTTATGCTTTTTTCGATGATTGCTCCTTCTCCAGACTTTAGGACGATCCCTGCTCCGGATCCGTCCTTTGTGGCTGATCCGTCGACATGTATCTGCCAGTGTGACTGTGGAGAGATTGCCAAGGGCTCATCATAGCCTTCGGTAAACTCCGCGACGAAATCGGCCAAGACTTGTCCTTTTACGGTATGTCGGGGTACGAACTCGATATGAAATTGGGATAGTTCGACCCCCCAGGCGGCAACTCGACCGCTTATGTCTGTCCGTCGAAGTGACTCTTTGATACGAAACTTCGTGTATAACCGGACCTCATGAGCTATAAAATAGTGTGGCAGCTTCCTGGTGGCGACGACCAAGGCCAGACACAGCTTTTCCAAGGGGAGGTAACGTGTTTCGGCTTCGACCAGAGTTTTGCTGACGAAGTAGATCGGATATTGCTCGCGACCCTCTTCTCTGAGGATGACTGCACTCACAGCTGTAGTGGAAACTGCTAGGTAGCATGCCAGAATATCTCCTTTGCTCGGCCTTACCAGCAGTGGTAGCGTCCTCAAGTACTCTTTGAAAGTGTTGAATGAAGCCTCGCATTCCGGGTCCCACACGAATTTTCTATCTTTCTTGAGTGATTCGAAAAACGGTCGTCCCTTATCTGCGGATCGACTGATGAACCTGCTCAAAGCGGCCATCATTCCAGTGAGCTCTTGTACCTGTTTCTTATTCTTGGGCGCTGCCAGGTTCTGCAGAGCTGTGATCTGGTCGGGATTTGCCTCTATTCCTCGTCGGCTGACCATGTGCCCCAGAAATTTTCCTTTGCTAACTCCGAAGGCACACTTGCTCGCATTGAGCTTCAATTTGTGCTTGCCCAGCGTGCTGAAGACATCTCTGATATCTTGGAGGTGGGACGTAGCCCTTTCGCTTTTGATGACCATGTCGTCTATGTAAACCTCCATCGTCTTCCCTATATGATCTCTGCATACCTTCGTTATCATCCTTTGGTATGTTGCTCCTACATTGCGCAGGCCGAACGGCATTACCGTGTAGCAATAATTTCCCAAAGGCGATATAAAGGACGTTTTTTCTTGATCTTCGTGGGCTAGGGGAATTTGGTGGTATCCTGAATATGCGTCGAGGAAGGTCATTCTTTCTGCTCCCGCCGTCGCATCCACCAGTTGATCTATCCTCGGGAGGGGAAAGTGGTCCCTCGGACAGGCTTTGTTGAGATTGGTGAAGTCTATACAGACTCTCTCCTTTCTGTTCTTTTTTGGGACTACGACTGGATTGGATAACCATTTCGGATAGAAAACCTCCCTTATGGCTCCAGCCTCCAATAGCTTTTGTACTTCGGCAATTATAGCTGCTCTGTGCTGTACAGACATTTTCCTGCTCCTTTGAGCTACCGGCTTGTATTCGGCATTAACACTTAGGTGGTGGCACGCCGTTTCGGGGTCTAGGCCTGGCATGTCTTTGGGACTCCAGGCGAACTTATCAACGTTGCTGAAGATGAATGCTTCCAACTCTTCGGATTCCCGTTTTGGAAGGTTATTCCCGAGGAGGAAGTAGTGCTCCTCGTCCATATCCGGGATATACACCTTCCTAAGTGTTTCTCCTACTTGTTCTTCAACAACCCTCTCGGTTCTGGATATTTGGTTGATCAGCTTCTTGGTGCTGGTGGGTTGTTCGACAACGATCAGCTGTTTTTGTAGGGCTGCGGTAATGTCTTCACAACGTCTTGAATCTTCTTGATACCCCCTGGCTGTCTCGATCTCTCCCCTGTCATTTGGGTATTTGACTTTTTGGTGGTAGGTCGAGGGTATGGCCCGCATGGCGTGCAGCCAAGGTCGGCCTAAGATTGCGTTGTGGCCGGAGCTGTCGTTGACTACTAAGAACTCCACGGGAACCGAAACGGATCCAGTTGTTACGTTGAGGACGATCTTACCCAAAGGTTTGGTCGTCTCGGAGATGAACCCGATCAATGTGACATCGGTAGGTTGGAGATCTTGTGTCTTGAGTTCCATTTTGTCGAAAAGCTCTCTGTACATGATGTCACAAGAGGCTCCTTGGTCAACTAGCACCCTGCTGACCGTGTCGCGGCCAATTTGAACACGGAGATTAATGGCGTCCCCGTGGGGATATATCACCCCTTCCTCGTCGTGACCCGAGAAGGAAATGGGTGGACATCGTCGGGACGTGCATTGCCTTTTAGAGGTCGACGCTTGTGACGCCTTGGCTACCTGGCCAAAGTGCACCAATTGCCGCTGTCGTGATCGTTCTCCGCCTGTTCCCTTGGGTCGTGACATGTGAACGACGTTGATCGTTTTGCCCTGCCGGTTGCCGGCTCCCTCGATGGCTAGTTGTTTGCCTTTGTTCCCTGCGCCTGTGATGAACTTAGCTAGGTATCCCGCATCACCCCACAGGTTCATCTTCCACCGCAGGTGACGGCAATGTTCGGTGAGGTGGCCGTGATCCTCATGATATGTGCAAAAAAGTTTGGAGTCTCTCATATTGGGGGGAGAATTGATCGGTTGTGGTCGAGAATACCAACTTTCCCTGCATATATCTTTTAGGATATCGTCAGCGGACATGTTGAAAGTGTATCGTAGTTCGACCGGTCCGAAATTATTTCGGCGCTCCCTATCTTGGAACCGATCTTGTTGGATCGGTTTGGGGGGCATCGGATAAGTGAGCTGGAGTGGTTTAGGCTCGTTGATCGGGGGGGGTATGCGATCTGGAGCGGTTTAGGCTCAGGTTCTCGTTGTCGCTCGCCTCTCCCGTGGACCTCGGGACCTTTGTCCTTCCTGGTCAGTTTGAATGCTTCTTCATGGTTGTTCCTGGCTCTTTTGCGACCCACCTGTGCTTCCCGAACTGTTTCCCTTCTTGGTAGTGTTCGGTTTAGGAAACGAATTTCATCATTCTTATCGGTGAGGTGGGTACAGTAGGCCAGTAGAGAATCTGTGGTCGGGAAGTCTTTACCTATGAACTTCCTTCTCGCCCAATAGCCATTAGGGATGGAATTGATAAAGTTCTGGATGGCTATATTATTGGCATATTGTGGAATCTGGTTTGCTACGTCGATGAAGCGTATGCAATAGTCGTTGAGCCTCTCATTCGGCATCATAGTCATTTTCAAAAGGGTTTCGATGCTAATCTTCTTTTTCCTATGGGTGGCGTATCGAGTGGAGTACGCTCTTAGCAGCTCTGCCCAGTCTCTTATGGAGCCCCGTGGTAGGTTGTGATACCACGACGAAGCCTCTTGGCCCAAGCTGTTTTTGAAAAATTTGCACATAAGTGCCTGGTCATCGCTCCACAATTCCATCTTCGTCTTGTAGTGCCTTAGGTGGTCGATAGGACAACTCTTTCCATCATAAAGCCTGAACTCAGGGATGACGAACCCCGCCGGATTGCGATACCTCGTGATCTGTTCGGCGCATGGGGTTTCTTGGCATACGTTCCATGCTTGTTGGAACGCGTCATCCGAGGCTTGGTAGGGGGGGGGGTATCCCCGCTGATGTGGTGGTGGTCCATAACTTTCCCCGATCATGTGTTCGGGATATCTACCGTCCTTCGCGGGCGTATCGAGGACACGTTCCCCACGCGTGTTTGGGTGGACGACCATCGGAGGGATTATCTCGGGGGGACTGTCCCCTTGATGGGGCGGTCTTGTGTTGGTTCGTCGCCCTGCTGTTTCCAGGGCGGCCCTGTAAGCTGAATCTTCCGCTTCACGGCATAGATCTTTATCTGTATTTGCGAACTGGGTAATTGGCAATGCGATGCCGGCAGCTGTCATGGCCGTCATACATGCCGCCAGTTGAGCTTGCAGCTGGGCATAGTTCCTTTCATTGGCTGGTAGAACAACGTGTTGTACTTCTACCGTGGATGGTGTTATTATCCTCGGCGGAAGAGTCGGTGGTCGGGACAACTGTTCAAGTACATGACCCCCGGGCATACCATAGCGGCGATCTTCGTTCGTTTGGAGACGAGCGCCGGAATTGACCGAGGCTGTTGGCAAAGGGACTCTTGAGCTCGGCCATGCTTGGAATCCGGGTTGGCGTCTTCGTGCTCGCCTTAATACGGGCATGACTTGTTCTCCATCCGAGGACGAGGAGGGTTCGTCAACAATCCCTTCAATTCGCTGGGGTGGTTCTTGGTTGACATAGGAGGTTGTTGGTTGATTTCCGGGCTGGATAGCGTCATTTCTATCACGGATTTCGAGTAGATCGTCGAGGTCTTGTTGGCTGAATTGTACGTTTTGGTTATTGGTTTCTACTATCTCGGGATGAGTTTCTTCTACATTGGTCTCCATTGTCGCTCGTCTGGTAGAGGATTGGTATTCGAATTCTAAACTAGTTGGGGACTAGATGATTCCCGGAGACGGCGCCATTTGATAAAGCCATAACTTTGGTCGGTCGCGTTAGACTTTTCAACAATAGAATAATGATAAATTAACTGCAAGTAATGAACACCTCGTGGTCTTTATTATTGATCGGGTCATTACATTTGTTCGGATTATTATCAACTTGCTACAATTGCGCTTGATTTAAATATTTAAGCTCTTATCTTGATCGTTCTCTTTCTTCTTCGATGTTCGGTTCTTTCTCTGTTCGGTTTGTTTCCTCACTGGATAAGCTTTGATGAATTTTTCTCTTTTCTCAACTTCTCACTATAATTTTTGGATAGATTTTTCGATCTGTGCGTGTCCTCCTTTTCTGGGAGGGGTAGTTGGCTATTTATAAGCAACTATGCCTTCTAGGATGTTGACAAATGTCTTCATCTCAGGGGTTTTTTCAGATATGGGTCCCTAGTTAAGTGGGCTTGGGCTTTTAATAATAACAGCCTTATTTCATGATGAAAAGGGCATGGGATGACCCATTTAAGCGTTGGGTACCCATTTATAAAGTGGATTGATTATTACCCGAATAGAATATTCGGGTCCAATTTTCATGTTCTATCACTCTCTCTCTCAAATCTTTTTCTCTTTAAATATCTATGTGTATGCCTATGTAGATGTCATTAATTTGAAGTTCCTCACACCATTCTTACTTAATTTGCCTAATTATTATTTGGGTATAAATAATTTATTTTTTTAATTATATGTATCTATCTGTCTCGCTTTTGAGTTTTTAATAAATCTAATTCAATCATCTGGGTAGCACTTAATTTGGCTAATTATCAAAGGGGTATTACGAATCTAAGTGTATTTTAAAATTATGTATCTATATGTCTCGCTTTTGGGTTTTAGTTAATCAGATTATATATAATATGGGCATCAGTTAGTTTGGCTACTTATCAATTGGGTCTAAATAATTTGGGAGAAAAGTCACTACCTATCTTGCATAATGAGCTTATCTAGTGTTTTAAGTGTGTGTGAAAGGTGTGTATCATGGGAAGGAAGGGATCTAAGTTTAAGTGAATTTATATAACACTAGTGCCATTTGTAGGTATGTTAAATCTTATTTGTCAGTGAATTTCATTATTTGTATATGACTACTTACTCTTATGTTTGGTTAACGCTTTTTATTTTCTTTTTATAATAAGATCGAAACTTTAAACCATGACAGCTGATCTTAACTCCCTAGATTCAATCTTTGTATTTATTAAGGACAAGGGTTAACCTTAATTCTGCTTGTATACAGGACAAGTGTTAACCTCTAGCAGTGGAAGAGTTGAACACTCTAGGCGTGTAGGCTTTGAATCGTTTGGCGGTGGTCGAGAGGCTTTGCAACAATAGGTAGCAGTCGTGGCAGCTACCCGCCATCATGAAAGCTAACCGCGGACGTGCGAGCCCTCGTACAGGTGGCTCACGTTTGTTTGCAAATACCTCTGACTTGTTGGTTAGTTTTTATTTATGTAGTATTTACAATAAATGTTTAGGCCTGATTAGGAAACTGGTAAGGAATATTAATATGTTGCTTTTCAGAGCAAAGAACAAAAAGTCACGCCACATTACTTGTTCGCATACAACCATGCACAGAAGAATGCCATGAAGACTTTTATATAGTCGAAAGCTTAATCTGTAGAGATATTATGTCAATATTTGCAATAGCTTTTTTGTTAGTGGTTTTTGTTTTTTTATCTCTGACAACTTGGATTGCATTTGCTTGATTATAAAAGTTGACCTAGCTTTCTTGTTTTCTGAAAAAGCTATACGTTGAACGCCCGATGGATAAAACTTTTTCACGACCTAAATAAAAGCTATCATTTTGTGAGAAATTATATATTCAGACTTGTAAGTTATATAGTTCCATGAAATTCTTAAATAATCAGGGATTATGTTGGCTAAGCCGAGTTATAATGAGCTTGTTAGCAAATCCAAAAAATTATGCATCTACTTTCTATTCTGTAAGTTTGTTTTGAACATCATGAAAAATAATCACATTGGCTTTGTTTGCTTTGAAACTTTTAAAAGCTCATGCTTTTGTTGTGTTTCTCAAAATTTGGTTGATGTGATTTTATGATTCTTTAGTCTTTAAAAATGTAATGGTGGTACTATCATACTGGTTATAAAGTTTGTTATGATGTTATGATACTAATCTGATGGTATGAGTCGGATGTGATGATTGAACTAACAAAACAGAATGTCTCCGAGTAATGTATTTTTTGTTTGAAATAAGAGGAATATCAGCGTCAAATTGTGACTCGAAAGCAGACCTTGGAGGAGAACGGAACTCCCATTGACGAGAATAAAGCTTTTTTGGAAGCTGCCGGTGGAATAAAAAAGTCACAATTGTTCGGGTTGGGATCTGAGAAGATCGTCCGGTATGATAGTTCTTCTAGTCCGTCTACCACTAGTCAAATCAGGTCGAGTCGGTGTTTGTTAAGCAAGGTACATGAACTCAATGAAGAATTAAGCATCCAAAAGTCTGAAAGGGAGGAAGAAAGTTTTCGAAGGAATGAGGAAATGCGAGTAATGCAACAACAGATACGTCAAATGCAAGGGATTGTTTCAAGTATTTACAAACGCATCGACAAGATTTGCTTGTTAAGATTCCGAAAATGTCGATGACAACAACCACACTGTGACTTAAATTAGTTTTCTATGTATTTTTAGATTATCTTTTGGATTGTAATTTAATCTCGACTCGGTATCTTAATGTCGATGACGACAAGCATAATCTGCATGGACCTAGATTAATTTCTATGTAGGTTTAGTTAGTATTTTCTTTTGAATTGTACTTTAATCTCGATTTGGTATCTTATTGTAGCAACTATTAATTATATTATGTGTTTTCTTTTTAATGAAATGAATGCTTAGTAGAACATAAATATTTTTGTGCACATGGCAATTACTTACGTTTTGAACCTGCAATTATATATATATATATATATATATATATATATATATAGTCAATTAGTTGCAAATGTAGAATAGTAACTTAAGCCAGTTACTAATTTATGACTATTTGTTTTCAATTACTATTTTGTTACTACTTACTTTCAATTGCTATGTAGTAAATGAACTTTGAGTTGCTATTTCTTAATTGATACTCGTAGTAGCTAATTATTAACTGACCCGCCAACTAATTCATCAGTTGGTTAGCATCTGCTATACCATTCAGTTAGTAAATTAGTATCCGACACATAATTTGGTTGGTAAAAACTACCAACTAGGGTTTTAATAACCGAATGAACAGATGGCAAATCAGTTAGGAAAGTGGGTTTACCAATTAATTTTATTCTTTATCTACTGATTATTCAGTTGTTATTTGGAAGTTTTCTTGCAGTGAATTATCATGTTAATAGGTAACACATATCTTAAAAAAAATTAAACAAAAATAATAATTAAAAGTAGTGGTGAGTGCAAATAAAATTTATAATTGTTTTTTGGTGGTTGTATTTTAATTGAAGTGAGTATACTGAAATTGTGTAATAAATGCTTAATTATTCGTATATATCTATTATTTAATATACGTTTGGGTTTTTCAATTTTTTTTAAATATTTATTTACCTTCGTGTTTTAATCTTTTTACTTGTTATATATTGATTTATTAAATTTAACTTTTCTATTCTTTTGTTTTCTATTTTATTTATTTTTTTAGTCAATTTTGAAACGCTGAAACTTTCGACACATGACTGCACGTGTCATTACTGTTGTGGTTTTTTTAGTGAGTTTGAAAAGAAAGTCGAAATTGAGCGAAAAGGAAAAAAATAGAAATCAAATACATTTTAATAAGAAAAAAAGGTAAACAAAATAAGAAAAAATGGTAAAAAAAATAAAAAATCCGGCTTTTCCGTATTTGTAATATGGAAAATATTATGTGATTTTATTAATTTTTACAAGCTCACATATTTAGTGTTGGTTCCGCCCCGGAGCTTCGTCAACAACCAATAGGGGGTGGTTGGTGGTTTCCGAAGTGGGACCAGTGTCTTGGATGACTTGTTGAGTGACTTGTAGTAGAGTTGTAGTTTTTGAAAATAAAGATTTGGATTTTTAGTTTTTGCTAAGAACATAGTATGATCAGGGTTACCACCGCAGCCTCATAATTTTTCATAATTTAATTTTTTTTCTACATTATGTTTTCGACTAATTTATAGATAGAGCATTCCGGCAACCCCTTAAATTTTATTTTCAGCAACACCTTTCAAAATTATATATTAATTTTGTAATTACATACTACTATATTTCGTACAGATCACTATATAAAAAATAACAATTATAAATCAATATCAAAGCTTTAGTTTCTAAATTAGTCAAATTATTGTTATAAAAATTAGTCAAATTATTGTTACAAAATTTACAAAAGAAAATAAAACTCTCAAAATTACGATTAAGTATTTTGTATTTATTCCAAGAATTATTTATGTAACAAAATCATGTTTTTTTTAATTTAGAGAAAATGATAAAGTTAAAAAATCTAAAAAATAATAATTTTAACCAGTACGTTGTTCATAAACTATAAAATTTGTCAAGAATAATTTATAAAATTCTATAAACATTTTTTTAAAATCTTTACAATTTGAGAGAATATAGACAAATAATAATAATATTGTAATTTTATGTACACGATATTTTAAATTTTAAGTATTAAATACTACTAAGTTTAACTCTTAACGTTCTCTTTATTAATTATATTTTTGGGCTCGTTTTTTTTTCTCTAGTTTATCAACAAAGAAAATAGGCTATTCTTTTTTTTCGGAACCGACTCGTTAGCTAACCAAAAAACTCGTTAGCTAACCAAAAAACTATACAAAAAATGGTGATTTCGTTTTTGTAAGAGTGAAAATTTTCAACCGACCCTAATTTGAGAAAATTTAGATTGACGGTTTTTTTTGGCAAATTCAAAATTATTGTTCTGGATCCGCTCCTGATTGTTGTATCTTGGTTATTGCCTATTAGACCAAATTGAAATTATGTTACCACTTTCATAACATAACTGTATATATGGTAGAGCTGTTAATGAGATTTCACTTCGTTAAAAGTAATCTAGATCTGTTTTCCTCTGCCCATATATTCATTTATAGGTAGTACTCCTTGCATTATACAGGCAAATACCAAATTTGTATTATTCAAGTTTCTATCATTGTACTCATAATACTTTTTTAAGGTAAAGATAAAAACAATAGGCAAGTACGAAAATCAAACAATGAAGCAAAATATGATGATGGTGTTTTTTTTTAAAAAGAAAAGGTTTTCTTATAGGTCTCTAACAAAAACATGTAAAAATGCATTAAGTGGAAAGTGGTATTTTTAGGTTTCGCTCAACATTCCACTTGTTTGATTGTGATTTCAATGTGTCAAAAGAAGGATATGCCTTTTCAACTTTTTGTAGAAAAGTAAAATACTGAAAATTTTGATGATACAAAATAACGTGAGAGAGCAATTGGTGTTGGACTTGAGATGCAAATCTATTATTTGAACTTAAATGTGAGAGTTCGATGATCAATCTCTTCATCATAATTGCCTTTTCTAGTTACTTCTCTTACTAGCTAGCTCTCCAATAATACCAAACACAAGGCGAATAATTGAATAAAAGATGCTAGAAAATAGAAAGACTAAGCTGGATGGATTTCCTATTTTTTTTTTACTTTCATCCATGTGGCTAATAAACAGAGCTAGTTTCAACTGGGACATTGAGTGAATTATGATATGATATGATGAATGGTTATGTCACCTTTCTACAAATGTAACACGTATAGAAATGCCTGTCTCTAAACCGGAAATAGTTGTGACCGACTCCACAGTCTACAGAAATGTCACCACTTTATTAGTGGTTAAAATATTACAATTTTCCACTATCAATGGGTGAAAATAATATGCTTAGTTCACAAACGCTTGTATATATACGATGGAACCACATTGGTCATTGGGTTCATTGATATTGGTAGAAATTTAGGAAGAAAATAGGAGATAAATTAAAATTTTACTACTAACTAAAATACAACTCTTTCATGAGAGATTACAATTATATTAATTTGGCAAAACGTAAGAGGATAGCGTATTTATATAATCGAGTTTTTTTTAATGCAGTCTTATCTTTGTTATTCGGAAATCAAAGTCGTAATTCTGAAAACAGACTCGTACTTCTCAAGTACGAGACTTGACTTTTTCAAATTTGTTGATTTTTTTGATTTTTTTTATTCTTTAACCCCAAAAAGGTATTCATATTTTTGTAAATTGGCTCTGTAGCATATGTAAGTATTCTACAATGCATTGGACAAAAATAATGATTTTTTATGAAAAAAACTTTTATTAAGTGTTATACGGAGCAAATTACGAAAATAAATAGCTATCAGCTTAACACTAAATAAAACAATATGACGTTGCTAAGTATTTACAGTAAAATTTCACTTTGTAAGTGTGCAATATAAATTAATTATTAAATAAAGGCCCAAAAAGGTATTGATTCTTTTGTGAACCGTGCTCATTTAGAATAAAAACATACAAATTTTAGAAAAGTCAACAAATTCAAAAAAGTCAACAAATTCAAAAAAGTCAAGTCTTGTATTTAGGAAATATGAGTTTGTTTTCAGAATTACGAGTTTGATTTTAGAATAAATAAGTTAGGGTTGTATTAAGAAAAAAATCGACGGTATAAAAATGCTGCCACGTAAGAAACCCTAGTAGTAACTAGCACGGCTCAACCTGCCGTGAAAACACTAGCTAGAGTCTAATAATTAACTATTAAAAAGCACTAAATATTAGTAAATGACTAACAAAATAGTACTAATAAATTAACTGGGTTTCATCGCACTACCGGTGATTTGGAGAAAAACGAGACAAACCGAAAGTATCTTTAAATGGTAAACTTATGGACAAAAACAGTTTTTTCCCCCTAAAATCTGAATTTGAAGGACCAATTTTTCTTTTTAAAAAATTGTTTCTAAAGACAATCTTATACCAATATAATGAGACAATTTAAATCTGTATCCAAATCTATTTTAACACAAAATTTAGTGTTTTCCCCACCAAATATATATATATATATATATATATATATATATAAAAAACAGACTTAGGACACAGTTCAACGATGGTTTATTTTGAACGAGAATATATGATAATACCATCTCTAATAGTATATACTGCATTCATTTTGAAACTGTTAATTGCGATCTTTCAAAACTATTCATGCAAAAGGGAACAATAACGTTATTTTACTTATGTTAACAACATACATATATTTATATATATACGTTAAACAAATCCATGATTTCTTGAGGGGGACAAAAAGATGTGGAGCTCGATACTTTATTACGAAAAGACTTCATACGTGGAGAACTTATATTAGGTATATTATGAATTTATAACATTCAAAATTAATACTACGGTACAAGTAAAATAAAATGATTAAATTCAATAATGTTAGTAAAAATCATTGGGTGCTATTGCTGTTAATTAAAAGACTAGGTGGATCATCCTAATTATACAATTGCTACGATTAAGCTTGGCCAAGTGATATAGGTGAAAGATACTAGTAATTGTCATAGGATACGGAAACGGGAATGGAAATAGGAAAATATGGAAATGTGAAAAAAATGAAAAGAATTTAAATTTTATACATGGAATAATAGAAAACGGGAAACGAAAAGCGGGAAGCAAGAAACGGAAAACAGGGCTTCTAAAAGGCGAATAGAGTTTCTTGCTAACTATGGGTGAAACTATCAATAATCGGCGCCGTCTCCCCCATGTCCATCATTTTAAAGCCCAAATCAAATTTAGAAATATGAGTTTCTAGCAAAATACCCAGATTTACTAAACATGATGGTAAGAGATGTTCTTTTTATTTTTAAATACGGACATAAAATAATTTTTTTGGAAAGCAATTGTAACAATTGGTTGAATGATCCATTATAAAGAGAACAATGTTTAATCGGGAGGGGGGGTTGGGGTTGTCAGTTTAGATCGATTTAATGAAAGCTATTATTCACTATTGGACGTTTTGTTTGTATCTTCTTTGTTGCTTGTGTTTTCCTAGTGGGTATATAATTTGACTCAAAGCATGTATAACATCACCTAATGCTCAATCTTGCTAAATGGTGAATTTTTATGGGTAGTTATCGAAGGTACCTTTCTCATAAATCATTAGTATAGTTATGTGAAAGTGACAAATTAGCCAACACTAACTAAGTTTGCGTCAAAGGGACCCGTTGTCATCTCATAGTTTGGTGCTTTGTATGATCCTCCTTTCATTGATCCTTACAAATTATAACATCACTCATAATTTGCTTCGCCCACGACTTCATGCTTTTTTTCAAAAGCCAACAAGAATTCGGGTAGACCTTTAAAGTTGACACTCATGACACCATCAGTTCTCCAAATAACACATTTAACTTGGTCGCGCCATTTAGTATTTTCATTCTTTATTAGTTTCTCCTCACCGCTAGCTTATCCAGAAAAAAATAATTGAGAATTTACTATTTATCATTTTTATTCTCTAAATAAAAATAAATAAATTAATCTTTGTAATATAATCTCATACCCTTTTCTTTTGCAAAATTGTTGATATTAACCTCATATCTTGCTAATAATTTAAGTTATGTTTTTTCTAACTATAAGTGTTTAGTAATTCTCAGTTTTTGTTTTTATAATGCTTCCAAGTACGGAATTCTGTGTTTTGGAGAAAATGATGTTTGATTTGTAAACTATGATTTTGAGAATTTTTTTTTGTTGAAATGAATGGTAAAGTTTTAATTTTTAAAAAATAGTCCAGTTGCATATTTATTCAAGCAGAAAAAACAATGAGATTAATTTCTCGAACTAGAAATACTATTATCATTTCTAATAACATTGTAATACCAACGTTACTCATAATCTCGGGATTATGAATCCCGCAAACAAACGTGTCCATATACAAGCAGTCGACTTGAACAATTTGAGAGATACCTAGTTGGTGGCCGATTTCGTTTAGATACGGGAAAAGAGATAGAGAGAGAGCGATGATAGAAAGAAAGCGATGAGAGAGAGAAAGCGATAAAAGATGAACGTTTGACAGAAGGTGACAGAAATAACGCGAACATACATAAGTTTTGCACTCGGTCTTTTTTTTCTCAAATTTTCAAAAAAGAATGATTTTGGTTAAATTACATGTGATATTTTTCCATATTTCCTTTTTCTTTTGGTTTTTAACATTGTTCAAGCTTTTCCGTACTTACTCCAAATTCATGAAAGAATCACTTTTTCCTTGCGAGATCCAATACTAATACCTATGACATGATGCTAATTATTTGGGTTCGAAGAAGATTTTTCGCCAATCACTTATCTTGGAGGGACTCATATCACGTCCTCCCAAAAATTGAGAGATTGTACATAATTAATTAAACATATTACGAAACGAGTCTCACATTACCTCACTCGGAAGGTGATTTAAATCGACATGTTTTCCCTAAATGTAGCTTCGTTTTATAGCTTAATTACTTGTCTAAATCATTTTTATACCTTTGATCGGTTACGAATGATGAGTTTGGTGTAAGTAAGTAGATGTGAGCTCGGTTGTCATTGGTCAGAAACTATGGATCAGGGGTGGCATACCCATGTGAATAGGGGTTGCCACGGTAATCCCAAAATTTTGAAAACTATTTTTTTTATTAATATTTTTCATAATAATTTATATATACGGTATTTTGACAAGCTCTTAAATATTTTTTTTGGCAACTCTCCCAAAATTATATATTGTTAGTGCAATAACATACCATAATTTTATATATGCTGATAATATATAAGTAATATTTAAAAAATTAATATATACAAGTGATTATAAAATACATTTTACACCAACTTATCATATTGATACGTAACACACACATCTTAAAAAAAATTAAGCAAAAATAATAATTAGAGTAGTGGTGAGTGTGCAAACAAAATTTATAAAAGAATTTTTGATGCTTTGTATTTTAATTGAAGTGATTATGCTGAAATTGTGTAATAGATATTTAATTGTTCGTATATATCTATTATATTTAATAAACGTTTAGTTTATTCAGATTTTTTATATATTTTTTTTACCTTTGTGTCTTAATATTTTTACTTGTTATACATTGATTTCTTAAATTTAACTTTTGTATCCTTTTGGTTTCTATTTTATTTATTTTTTAGTCAATTTTGAAATGTAGAAACTTGCGAAACATGACTGCACGTGACATTACTGTTGTGGGTTTTTTTGGGAGTTTGAAAATAAAGTCGAAATTGAGCGAAAAGGAAAAAAAATAGAAATCAAATACATTTTAATCAAGAAACCAAGGTAAAAAAAATAAAGAAAACATGGTAAAAAAAGTTTAAAAAAATCCGGCTTTTCCGTGTTTATACTTTGGAAAATATTATGCGATTTTATTAATTTCAACAACACCAACCATTTGGTGCTGGTTCCGCCCCTGCTATGGATCACCTTTTCTTGGAGTGTTCTTACTCTGAGTGTATATGCCGAGTTCTTCTTAGGAAATCCAGGTTAGTAGCGCTTGAATGGCCCTTGAAAATTTTGGACGACATGGGCTAAAGCTCATTGCAGAGGAAAAATTGTATTCGATTATTTAATTAGGATTCTTTTTTTGTCCGCAGTTATTTCATTTGGCGCAAAAGAAATGTTAGAATTCATCGGAATACAATATTTTCACCCGGTAGAGTGATTAAGGAGATCGAAGTTTTGGTCACTAATATCTTAAATCGGTTAAAAATTATAAAGAACAATGCATGGAATAGATTTATAATTAACGTATCTTGCAAGTTAGACCCATGCTTTATTTACTGAGGCGGTAATTATCCATAAGACTTGTTTGCAGCATTTGAGTATTTGTTTCCGGTGTTTTTGTTTAATATAAGCTTGCTTTCAAACAAAAAAAACAAAAAACTGGCTCCTCGAGTTAAGCTGGCTTAGCATATGCATATATGCATTTTATTTGTCTTCTTTTTTATATAGCATTCATACGACATTGTAAACTTATATTAATTAATAAATCAATGTAAAAATCATACGCTACCTAGCTAAATAAATTTGTAACTGTGAAATAACAAAAATGGATAGTGTCAGTGTTAAGGCAAGAGGTCTGGAGATTGAGTGTGGGTGTATACGTGGTTGCTATTTTATGTATTGGCATGTTGTTTTCGACACATTTAAGACTTTGCGTGTTTTCTTTGCTTTCAGACGAAAGCTCCACGTGCACCCACCCCCCCTTCTCAATGGGAAAGAAATAAATGCAATTGTTTCATAAAAAAAAATAAAAATAAACGTTTGTACAATGTGTTGTACTTTATAATAAAAATAAAAATAAAAATCTTAAAAGAATGGTTTATATGAGTGTTGTACTTTATAATAAGTGGAGAAAAAATTAGGGGTGTCAAACACCATTTTAAACATATTCCGATAAGAATAAGTGTTAACAAAAACCACAACAATTAGAATATTTATGTGGGTTGTCATGGCCTACGATGATCTCTATCTAGCTTACCCGGGGTTAGCCATATTACCGTCAACAATGTGTTGTTCCAAATGGTATTTTCTAGTATCCCTTGCCACCCTAGTTCGGTCCTAGCATTTTCAAGGCAGTAGTTATCGATATAGAAATACCCTAGTTATAAGTATTGAGAAAATTCTTTAATTATATAAATCCAAACAAAAAATATGTAAACAATTTTTTTATATATATAATAAAGTGCCGTACGTTAATAGTATTTCTTTTAATCAATTTTCCAAATTAAATAAATTAGTTAAATTTGATTGTCTTATTTGAATCGGAATAGCACTTTTGATATATAATACTGTAGATTTTGGGTAAGATGACTAGATGAGTGCAAATAAACTTGTGCTACAGAAAAGAAGTTGAATGCTTGGTGATTAATACTTTATACGAAAGAGAATATACGGTAGAAAAGTTCTGGAAGAGAACAGAAGCCTATTAAGTGAACACATTCTTAATGATTAATAAATGAAATAGAATATACGTTATCATTAATAATCTTGATTGAAGCTTGCCTTTCCTTTAAAAGGTAGCTAGGAATCTTTTTATTTATTTTATAACTTTTGAGGTTGTTAAATGTTTTCCCCCTCTTTATACGCATCAATTCAGATTCTATTTATTCTCAGTTTCATCCTTTTATATACTCTTCTTGGACGGATGAAATAGAATTTCACTATTACAAAGTTATAGTAGTAATCTATAAAATACACAGGAGAAGTCGACTAGTTCACGATGTAACAGCTATGAACAAAATGTAGATGTAGTGGCCGGGGGGGAGTAGAGTAAACTATTTTATTTTAGCATTCTTATATGAACCTTTTTAGTTCCAAAATGTCCTAAGAAGCAAAAAGGCTAGAAAATATAATATTTCTGCAAGTGCTACCCAAAACAAATCCGAGGTTTAGTAGCTGTCTACATATATATTTTCCTTTTTTTTGACATGTTTGTAGGTAAAAAGATTAAAGATAGGCAAAAATTTGTCTTTGAAGAGAGGAAAGGAGAAGTTGTTTAGGTGGAGTAGTGAAGCAGTGCGATGAGTAAAGTGCGAAGGTAAGAGGACTGATCATGGCCTAGTGGGGACGAACCCGATAGAAGAGAGAGAAGCGAAGACAGTCTTCGGGTATGAGGGAGAGAAGAAGTTTGCTCGCTTAATTAGATGTACGTAGAGAAGAGAGAATCTAACTTCAAATACGATTGGTGTGCTTTTGTTTTTGCTAAATAAGTTCACCAATCTATAGTTATACTAAAATTTTCCTTAGTTTAAATACTGAATCTTTTTCGTCAAATGGTTATTGTTATGTTGCTTAATTTGCACCGCGAACATGACATGATCTAATATTTCGTCTTCTAATACAAACAGTAGATGAGGGAACCCGTCTTTTCTCACTCACGCAAGCTCCCCGAAAACTTACATGTTGTTATCTTGTCATCACACACTCTTACTCATGTTATGATAAGTAGATTCTTGATGTAACTATATCGCAGTCGTCATCATTTTCTCGCACGATCTCGAACACATCGCAATGCTTGACTCAAGATTTGCTCAAGTTTAAAGAAATAATCATATGCTTCTCTTCAAATATGATTCAATTGTAAATGGATGAATGCGATTTTAACTATTAACATGGTTGAAACCGATTACATGGAATAATTTGATACATCAGTTGTACAGGCACAAATGTAGCCATTATACTTGTAAATTTGGGGTATTTTGTGGTTGAGACACTTTTTGTGGAGAAAACTAAACGTCAATTTTTTTAATGCAATTTCACATCTGTTTGTTTACAAATAAGAAAAATTAATTACATGTATGTCGACTGGATAATTTAATTAATTTCTCATCAATCAAAATCACTACAAGAAAAATGTTAGCAAATGACACCTTGTTGCAATCATAATGGTAAAGTGAACGTTGCTAAGTTGCTAAATTTATCAACGATATAATATGTTGTTGTTGAGTTATTATTTTCTTGCAAAACTTAGCATTATTAAATTTAGCAACAAATATTCTGAACCTTTTATTTTAGTAATATGTTGTTTTGATTTCATACCAAATCTAACTTTTTGTGACTATTTGTATAAAAAAAACATAAATTAATTAAACATTATACAAGTAAAATATAACATATTCACCTTTTGTATTATATTATATTCTATTTATATTTTCAAAAAAGTAAGAACTTTCAAATCCATCTTAAAATCGTACCAGAGTCATATCCAATTGATGAATAAATAGAAAAATAATCTGTACCGCCATACCATATTTGAAAAACGCGTGCTACTTAAATTGTACTCATTTACTAGTCTATATATAGATGACAACTTTACGTATATATATTCTCGAAGTTAACAAATATACCAAAATTTATCAGGGAAAAGTATCACCTCGGACTATCAAGGAACAATTATAAAATTAGGTCAGCCTAGTATCTAAATTAGCGTTAACAACAATACTCATTTTATAGAATTTGATAACAATGTATTGTCACAATTATTTTAATAGATAAGGTCAACTAGGGCTAGCTAGCTGAACCCAAACCCTAGAAAAATTTACTTTTCCCCTTTGCTTCCCATCTCTCCCACTTTCTCCCTTTTTTTCTCTCACTCTGAAAGTACATATATTTCTTTTTATGTAGGGTTGTCTTTGCAGAAGATAAAACACTGTTGCTTCACTTATAACCACTACTTTGTATGAGTAAGTTAATCATACACTTTACCATGTAAATTATGTTCATATATTCTCTTCAAAATTTGTCCATTTTTCTCTCTAGCTTTTGATCTTGAAGTCATGTTGGGATCACTTGCATCCTCAGAAGAGCATGAAGAGCCATCCCTACACTTGCGCCAGGTCTTAACCAGCTGCGCCGAGCTCATTTCCCACTCCGATTACCCCGCCGCTAACAGGCTAATTACCATTTTGTCCTCTGGATCCTCACCCTCTGGTGACTCCACCGAAAGGCTTGCTCACCAGTTCACAAAAGCCCTCTCCCACCGTATCAATCCCTCCCCCAATTTTCCTACAATCAGTACGGAGCCAAACGAGTCCTTGATCCATTCGTCATATTTGACACTTAACCAAGTGACACCTTTCATTAGGTTTTGTCATTTGACCGCAAACCAAGCGATTTTAGAGGCGGTTGGAGGGGTAAAATCAGTACATATACTTGATTTTGATACTATGCACGGGGTTCAGTGGCCCCCTCTAATGCAAGCGCTGGCGGAGAGGTACCCTCCGCCAGCACTTAGAATCACCGGCACAGGGAACGATCTCAATGTTCTCTGTAAGACAGGTGACCGTCTTGCAAAATTTGCACACTCTTTGGGTCTTAAATTTGAGTTTCATCCAGTTTTAACTCTTAGTGTTGAAGATGCGATCTCTATCGCTACTGCGGTGTTGTTACTCCCGGAAGAAAGCCTAGCTGTGAATTGTATGTTGTATCTACACAGGTAAGATGCCAATGCCTTTCATAGACATTGCGTTTTGTGTTATGCATTATTGAAACTAGTGTTTGATACAAGGAAAAAAATATAATTACGTACAGGATCCATTTAAGAAAACTATTGTAAACAAATACGAATCCATTCTATTGAATTAAGTTATGCTATGCGAGAGTATACTTTTGCTTTATATACCAAGGAATATAAATTGAATACGGAATCATTTTAAGAAAACCATTACCGGAAAATTATTGTATCGGTAAGATGCCAATGCCTTGATAATTAGATCATTTGTTATGTGCTATGAATTGTTAGACTAGTTTTTTATTTATTTTTAAATGAAATAAAAAAAGGATCATTGTACATTGATCTAATAAAAGACAAGGGGTTTATCGTCTGTTTTTTTGCCCCATACTGTACAAATTATCATTAATGGTGTATGTTTTAGTTAGTCTTTTACTAGAGCAGGTCATTTTTAGTTAAAAGAAGTAAAAGGATATAAATGCGATTTTTTGATACTTACTTTTCAGATGATGTAATGATTTTACTGTGCAGTGTTTCAATCATGTCATCTGTAGTGTGTAGTATTTTCAGTTGAATGATTAAACATTACACATCAATTGGGATTGAACGTGCTACTAAAATTTTGAGTGCTTAATTTGTTTTCCTCACAAGATGCTTCATTAATGTTTTTTCCTTGATCAGAAGGTCAAGAAATAAAACCATTAAAAATTTGTTGTTGTACCGTCCTTTTTATTGAAAACAAGTATAGATATTAATTATACCCGTCTCCATTTTTTTTAACATGATTTATTATTATTCTCCATTAAATATCCATAACCTTTATCATTTAGAATCGAAGGTAAGAAATAAATATTCACATATATAGCAAGCATTTTCTTTACTATTAGACTTTAATAAAAGAAATAAACAAATTTAGTGGAGCTAATTCACAATTCATCATTTCGGAAATATTAACCCAAATTGAATAGAATGGAAAACACAATGTTTCCATTAATTCCAATTTTGTAAAAAATAATAAAAAAATATGGCGACTTGTGAATATAATCATATATTGATTCTTACTGTGTATCATTTTGATGTAATTTTATTAAAATATATTAAGAAAAATATTCTTATATGATACACGCAGGGGCGGGACCATGATAGCTTTTTTTGGGGGACCGTGGTGTAAAAAATATGTTGAATAGAAGATAAAATAAATAAGGTCTAATACAAAAATAAAGATATTTTTCTATATTTAACATAACATAAAATAAATATGAAGTTAAGACAAAGGGTATTAGACAATAAAATAAATTTTTTAGTTCTTGTTTAGAAAAATACAATGGTCATTTACAAAATTCGGTAATTTCAAGGTTATTTACAAAATTCGGTAATTTCAAGCTAAAAACATAAAATTTTAGAAAACAATAGTTAACATGATTTGAACTTCTAACATTCTACTACTTTAAAGTCAATTTTACCACTACATCAACATCTATTTTGTTTAATTAGGGGGCCATCAGTGTTTATATCTTAAAAAATTTTAAATTACACAAAAAAAAAAAAAAATCGCCGCCGGGTGGTCACGGTCACCCCCGGGTCCTCCCCTGACGATATGCATATACTATGTTGCACAATATTGTACAAAAAACAATTGATAACAATCTCTTGAAAATTTTCACAAATATTTCTTGATCTGAGATGAGTTCTTACCATGTATATCATGTACTTAAATACTTATTAATTTTTATAAAAAAATCCGTTTCATTGATGATAATGTAATAGCATTTCCAACCCAAAAAGATTTGATCGAGGTAAAAGCTGATTACAAAACCCGAAGATTCAACCTACTTGCTCTAAAAAATCTTTTAGTCTAGGGATATCCGTAGAAAACGACCTAAGTTAGGAGTACTCATGATGCATCACACTTAAATGTATAAACTGAAATTCTAATGTTTACAGGCTGTTGAAAGATCGTGACCAACTGAGGCTTTTCCTCCACAGGATCAAGTCCATGAACCCGAAAGTAGTAACCATTTCCGAAAGAGAAGCTAACCACAACCACCCCGTTTTCTTGCACCGGTTCACCGAGGCTTTGGACCACTATGCTGCTCTCTTTAGCTCTTTAGAAGCCACATTACCCCCCACAAGCCGAGAAAGGCTCGTACTGGAACAAATTTGGTTCGGGAGAGAGATAAATGATATCGTCTCTGCAGAGGGAGATCATCGGAGTGAGAGGCACGAGAGATTTAGGTCATGGGAAGTGATGATGAGAAGTTTAGGGTTTGCCAATGTACCCCTTAGCCATTTTGCCCTTTCTCAAGCAAAGTTACTACTGAGACTACATTACCCTTCTGAAGGGTACCAGTTTCACCATTTTAATGATTCTTTCTTTTTAGGTTGGCAAAATCAACTTCTCTTCTCAGTTTCTTCGTGGAGATAAAAGAAGAAGAAAAAATTGAGAGCCTAACCCTAGTTTCCTCATCATTTGCTTGAATCCACCAAAAATTATCAGCTGGAGAAGATGACTGAGTACGTGTTATTTATATATTGATAGTTTGGTTAACAAGTAAAACTAGTTTGCCACTTCATCTGTATACTTTTTGTTTCTTTTTTTATTTTAAGACAAAATAATATATTAGGCCTTTTGAACATTTGATCAAAGTGTCTGTCACGTGCAATCAGATACCCCGTTTGTAATGGATGATCATGATTTGTATTAATACATTATTATACAAGTATGGTTTGTGCAAAAATACCGGGTTACTAGTTTTATGATTAAAATGTGACTTGCACATAAAATATTAATTTTGGAAGGTGAATACTTTGGAGTTGGTACAGTGACAGTTCCCTAACTTAAAAAATCTTCGAATTCATACGGTTGTATATATTAAATAGTGTATGAATTATAATTGATACTCCTATATATACTTCCTCTATTCAATATTAATCGTTGAGCTTATACTGTATTTGGAAACCTGCAACGAGTTAATTGAATTTTAAAAATTTCAAAATTAATTGAAAGACATAATAGAAACTAGTTTTCTAAGTTTCTTTTGAATTAAATATAAATCGTCACATGCTGTTTTTCTTTTCGAATTGGCAAAACTTCTGTGAAATTTTCTCTGGGGGACGACGCATGTTTAACTAATTAGTATTAGTGATAGTCTGATAGATGAGAAAATATTTGTATTTTATGTTAGTAATTAGACACCATATAATGTGGGAGTGCTAGCTTAGCTAGTTTGTATTGTCGTAAAGGGGAGTCAGCATCTCTTTATATTAGATTAATTCTAAGAGTGCTTCAGTATCTTTTGATTCCAACTTTGATTCTTTTTCATACCTTTCTTGTTGTTTATTAGCACGGAATATAAAGATTCTTACCAAAAATCTAACTTAAATCCCTATAACTTTTCATAGGGTCCACTACTTTGTCCCCTCAAAATTCCTTACTTTGGTTGATTTCGAGAGATATATCACACATGAAGGTTCTTGTTTTGTGCACTAATAAGTAGCCCCATATGTTACCACAAATCCTCCCTTTTGTCCCCTCAACAATACCATGAAAGTTGTAAATTATGGAGATTTTTCTCTACTTGTTCCTCTATAAAATAAAAAACCATTCCATTTAAAGACCTCTACTACTACTCACAAGGGCATCTATCTCTTGTCTTGTGATTTTCCCTAGGTCACTAATAACTCTCTTGTGTCTCTTGTTTTTGCTAATGACTCTTCAAACCACCCCCCAAATGTTCCTCCGTGTCTGTTTCTCATTTTGTGCGGGTGTGTGAATATTTTTTTTATAGAAAAGAGATCCAGGAAATAGGTCGTGCATTGAAGAACCTCGGGAAGAAAATAACGAAGATTCAAATTTTTAAAACGTCAAAAGGTTTAAACATGAAAATAGCCTCTACATGGCAAATGTGATCGACCTTTTTAACGGGTCTGGAAAATCACAAATCGCGACCATGTTCTAAACTTTTTTATTTTGAAGGGAAGGGATCAGTTGAAATATACTGCTTATAAATAAGATGGTACAAGAGCCTCGAACAAAATGATTACTATATAGGAGTAAAAGAGAGTATAAGCCTCAAAACAAAACTATGTTTTAGACTTGATCCTTCTGTTGAACCACCATGAATCAGAACTCAAAATCATCCCTTACCTATCTTTATTAATATTTCTTGATTTATACTGACAACCTTTCTTCTCCTAACTAGGTTAAAAATATGTACCTTGTATCATATCCCGATCACGCATTGTTGGGAAAATAGAATAGCGCTAACGTGGCATATGATCGTGACCATCTAAAAGAATATCGTCATATCGTCGCCTAACAGTATGCATTCATCACTGATGGGCCTCAAGCTTCTTACGAACTAGACATGCATGTTCATCACAATGTAGAAAATCCTTGCCTTCTTCATGCTTGTGCTCCCTCTTGACACCTCGCAAAAGAAAAACGACTCTGATGAAAAAATTCTTTTGTACATCTCTTTTATCAACATTAGTCTCACTATCAATAAAATTTGATAATCTGCTTGATTTCTAACCATTGTGGTAAAACATAACTTTTCCCCCTAGAATGTCATCTAGGTCACATTAAGTCGGATAGACTACTTGCTCATTAATTAAGAAAACGACTCTGATGAAAAAATTCTTTTGTACATCTCTTTTATCAACATTAGTCTCACTATCAATAAAATTTGATAATCTGCTTGATTTCTAACCATTGTGGTAAAACATAACTTTTCCCCCTAGAATGTCATCTAGGTCACATTAAGTCGGATAGACTACTTGCTCATTAATTAAGAAAATAGTTATCCTAAAATTTAACCCCATCACTAGTCTTCACTTGCATTATCAACGATATAAATAATTAAAAAGTAGTAGCATGTCAAAGAAGGCCACCAGCTATGACGCATCGGACTCCCCATTTTTTTTTTCTGAGTGTCCGACATACATGGGATATGGTAAACCAGTGTTTGATACGGAGGCATACATGTCCGTTAACTTTTTTCCGCTGACCACGACATACAGTTGCCGGGACACAAAAGAAGGATACTTAACAAGGGCCAGAGATAGAAAAATATTTTGCTTGATTACGATATGATTCCTAATATTTTCAAGTGAGTACAAAATTCTACCATGTTATTCATATTTTTACAATTGAGTTTATAATAAGTTAAATAAATATTCCTATAACATTATAGTTGGTATTCGTTAGTAAACAGTCATCCATATTTTTAAATGATTACTATAATTTATTTATTCAATATATTAATTACCTTGTCGTGCCAAACTCGTGTCAATTTAAAGTATTATTTTTTCGATGTGTTTTATCGTGTGGAACATCCACACCCCTATTCATACATCATAGGCCAAAGGTTTCCCGAACACGACCGTAATTAAAAAGGTGTTGGGATATTAGGAACGGAAAATATGTCTTTCATATATGGGCAAGAATAACAAGGATTTTCCACGCACAAAAAAAAAGAAGTATTTTCCATTTATTTCCAAAAAACAAGTGGTCTGAGAAGGTGTAGAGTTATAGGGTGTAGAGAGTAGTACATGACAGTGATACGATGGTTAATAGTGAAGTAGTACTGCTCATACAAGTTAGCTAGCTAGAGTCTAAGAGTACTACAAATCACCAAACTAAAATGGGAAATTTACCAAAACATTTAATATTTTTAAACCAATTATCAAAAAATTATACCAAAACACTTTATTTTCAAAATATACAACTATTTAAAATTATAAATACTGTTTGTTGTCTTTTTTTTTTTTTTTCTTTCTTTCTTTCTCTCTCTTTTTAGAAAAACAGAGTGCTCAGCTACGAGCTCTCTTCTATATCACTCTATCTCTATCCGATTTCGATCTTCTTCTCCGATCAGTTCACATGTCGCGGTATTATCTTCTCCGATCAGTTCACCCGTCAAATTTCTTATTTTGATAATCGTTTTCATCAATTCACTAGGCAATTGCTGTCAATTTTCTCGTCAATAATCATCAGTTCATCCGTCAATTTTCGAAGTATTTTTTTGTTTTTTAAAATTTAATGTCATTAATTTTATATACTTAATAATAATTGTGATCACTCTTCATTGTATACATTTTAATACAGTGCATAATTAGTTGATGGTTTATTGTATATACTGTAATCACATTAATTATTGTATGAATTGTCGCTATTATGTATGCAATTTTATCATTGATAGTGCTCTTTAATATAGACATACACAATAAATTGTTTATACACGCTTTTTAATACAATCAGACACAATACATTTTGTATTCATTGACACCGTCCCTTATTTGTGTTTTTGTTATTATTCATACACAATATACTGTTTATACATGCTCTTTAATACATGCATACACAATACACAGTTTATACATGTCTTTTAATACAGGTATACACAATACATTGTTATACACACTCTTTAATACAGTCATACACAGTACATTGTGCATCCATTGAGACTGCTCTTTTAATAACTGTGTATTGTGTTTAGGTTATTATCCATACACAATACATTGTTTATACATGTTTTTTTAATACAGGCATACACAATACACAATTTATACATGCTATTAAATACATGCATGCATAATATATTGTTTATATATGCTATTTAATACATGCATACACAATACATTGTTATACACGCTCTTTTATACAGTCATACACAATACATTGTGTGTTTTGTGTTTTTTTTTGCTTTTTAATAACTGTGTATTGTGTTTTGGTTATTATCCATACACAATACATTGTTTATGCATGTTATTTAATACAAGCATACACAATACACAGTTTATACATGCTATTAAATACAGGCATACACAATACATTGTTATACACGCTCTTTTATACATCCATACACATTACATTATGTATCCATTGAGACTGCCATTTTTATGTTTTGGTTATTATCGAATACATTTTTTATATATGTTCTTTAATACATGCATACACAATACATCTTTTATACATGATTTTTAATACAGACATACACTATTTATCCATTGACACTTTTTGTTTGTTTTGTTTATGTTATTTTGTAGTGCGATGGGCAGTATTTTGATGATGTGCAATCTAGATGTTGTCACGGTTGGTAGTTCTAAGATACTTATAATTGCAATTCAGATCGATATAAGTTTTGAAAATTTGGTGGATAAAATTTGTGACATTTGACCGCATTTGGATAAAAGTGATGTGTTGTTGACATATTTTGTCCCTCGATATGAAAAATATTGATTAAGTTGTCAAGAAGACTTGAGCTGTTTGTTTCGTTTGCTTACTCTATTTTCATTGGATTCCATTGACGTTTTTGTATCAAGTTTTTGTAATACTATGGGGACCTGTCTCGACATTGTTGATGCTTCTAAAACGACAACTTTTTTTATATGTAAAACATATCCTTATTTACCAATAAATCCTGTACCAACATCTTTAAAGACAGAGTTTGAACGTTTGGACTTGCCTGCTATATTGGCTTCATATGCAAGAAGAGTTTCTGAAAGACCACATATATGCAGAATCAAGGGAAGGACTGAAAATTTGGGACAAGGACATGAAAAATACACTTGCGGACGTTGCTCTAAGCAAGGACACAGGCAGAGAAGTCGTAAAGAACCTATTTGAGTTTTTTTTCTTTCAAACAGAATGTGATGTTTGATAGTTTAATGGGTTTTTTTTCATGTTAATTGTTGAACATTGAGTTCAATAATAATTTTGATTATTACTTTGATTATGCGTTTAATGATTTTACGATTTCAATGATATAATGCTTGTCTTGTCCAAAAATAGAAAACGTATATTTCAGGTCTTTAAATGATAGAGCATTCGATAACGAAGCCACAGGTTCAGACGGAACCAAAATCGGAGCTAAAACGAAGGAGTTATGAGCATTCGAAGATTTACGGGACCAGGATTACAGTCGACCGATCGACTGGACAAAAACGACCGATCGTTTTTGATCCAATTTCTTCCAGTGAGTCCAGTATAAAAACGACCGATCGTTTTCAGAAAACGACCGATCGTCTGTCTGAAAACGACCGATCGTCTGTAGAAAACGACCGATCGTTTTCTGCAGTTTTCGAAAACAGCTTTTCAGCAATTTCTGGAAAATAGCTGTTAAAACCTTTCAACGGTCATAACCCAGAAAAACAGACTTTGCTGTTATAAAAACCAGCCCAATCATCTCTCCAAAGTCACCAATTACACTATCAATCAATCCTTCAACCTCTCTCATATACAAAAACCCAAAATCACCATTTTGGTGAAATACTTCGGAAAGAGAGAAATTGAAGATAAAGAGATACAAGCTCCAACAAAGATCAAACATCATCGAAACCACATATTAGCTTATTTTAGAAGCAATCGATTGTGGGTGTTGTTTCAATATTCGATAAAATTGTAACGAGTATTTTATAAACTCATTTTTGTGAGCGAGTGATCGGGTAGAGGCTTTGTAAGCAAGTGAAGCTTAAAAGCTCTAGGTCTTTTCATTCGGGACACTCATAAAGTGTGGGGGAGCTTAATCGGTTGATTAGCTCATTAGGATTGTAATATCCGGGAAAAGAATTTTTAGTGAAATACTCGGTAGTACCGAGGAGAGGACGTAGGCGCGTTTTGCCGAACCTCTATAAATCACGGTGTCATCTTCTTCCCTTAAACTTTTATTTTCCGCAAATATTTATTCTTGCTTGCTTGCGTTTGAATTTATTAACGATTATTAACGCTTAAGCTTAGAATTGCGTAAATTGGGGTGTTAGTTGCACTTAGGTTTTAATTAGGCGAAAATCGCCATAAACCTTATTCACCCCCCCCCCCCTCTAAGGTTAGCACGCGGGCCAACATTAATGAAAGGTTTTTAACAGATTGAGCAAATATATTGTGTTGATTGCTTTTCTAATAAATAATCGTGACACATCTTTCGATAGATTGAATGACATATATTTTCTTTGACAGAGTCAATGATATTTTTTTTTCCGACTGTCGTGTTATTATATTTTTTTGATATACATCATCTGTTATTTGTTACATTAGATCCAATGTTAAAATTTCATACACAAGACATTATTGTTTGTACAATAACAATGTGTATGCACTTAAATTTGTTTTATTATTAACAAGTTGTATGTTATAGTTACACTACACACATAATGATCATTGAATTCATATTAATCATGGGCATACACATTGATTGAAGTCTAAAAACATTGAAATTCAAGCAAGGACAATACATACAGAATGATAAAATAACTTGTAGATTAAGAGAAAAAATTATGAACTGATTACAAACTGATTAATAACTTGTAGATTAAGAGCATTTTCATATTTGAAAACACAATGTAATTTTACAAATCAAAATTCGTTACTGATAATGCATACACAATATGGTGACTTCATACACGATATGGTCTCAAGTTCACACACAGTAGTGTTTTGTAATTAATAATAAAATAATTGTTGTCTGTATCTCACTGTTGTTGGCCTGCATGTTTCATTTACGCAATAGGGCTGCAATTTCTTAAACATGTTTTTTAATACAGGCATACACAATACATTATTTATACACGCTCTTTAATACAATTATACACAATACATTATTTTATCCATTGACATTGTCCCTTTTTCTATGTTTTTGTTATTATTCATACACAATACACTTTTTAGACATGCTCTTTAATACAGGCATACACAATACACTTTTTATACATGCTATTTAATACAGGCATACACAATACACTTTTTATACATGCTCTTTAATACAGACATACACAATACACAGTTTATACATGTTTTTTAATACAGACATACACAATACACTATTTATACATGCTCTTTAATACATGCATACACAATACATATTTTATACATTCTCTTTAATATAGGCATAAACAATACACGGTTTATACATGTTTTTTAATACGGGCATACACAATACATTATTTATACATGTTCTTTAATACAGACATACACAATACACAGTTTATACATGTTTTTTAATACTGACATACACTATTTATACATACTCTTTAATACATCCATACACAATACATATTTTATACATGCTTTTTAATACAGATATACACAATACATTATTTATACACGCTCTTTAGTACAGCCATACACAATACATTCTGTATCGATTGATACAATTTATACATGTTTTTTTTAATACGGGAATACGCAATACATGCATTCGCAATACATTGTTATACATTGCACATAAAAAATGATGATTTCATATTGCATACACAATGTAATTATGCAAGCAATATGAAAAATCATCATTGTGTATCCAATTTTGCATAAACAATGTAATTTTGTATACAATACCAAAACATACAACTTTGTTACACAGGTTTTGAACTTAATCAACCAATGTGTATGCTATTTTCTATGTTTTCTCATCATTGTGTACGCTAGTTAAGAATTAAAAATACAACTATTCACATTCTCAAAAAGTAATGTTTACTTTTTTTTTTACAACATTTTTTTTCACAGAACAATGTTTTTCATCAATGTGTATGTAAAATAGTCAACGTGTATAAATTTTTTATGCCCTAGCTCTATTTTCTATGTATTTTGAGCATTGTGTATGCATCTCAAGAATCAAAACTACTAGTATAGACATACAACCATTGTGCATTGTGTATGCATCTCATCATTGTGCTTTTTAATACATCCATTTAGTCATACAACCACACACGATACAGAATACTTTCCAACAATAAAAATTAAGGGCGTATACACAATATGATTAGTACTTATATATATATATATATATATATTGTTTGAAAGATTATAAAACAACAACATACATAAGATGTCTTAAAACATTCAAAACATTGACAAAATGAACTTGTTTTTAAACATTCACCAACTTAAAACTGACTAATATTTAAGTCAAATGAAGGTATTTCGTCTTATTTATCCTTTAAAGTCTTTTTATCCTTTTGTTGCAGCACGATAGAGGTACTTTCATCTCATTTGCTTTTTTTAATCACTGGTGGTGAATACTTTTTAGGACCTCTTCTGTCTTTGCTCTTCAATTTTGACATACAATTCAGCTTCTCTTTATTACTTGTGACAACAACAAGTTTTCTACTTCCACCAACAGTGTTGTCTTTTTTGAATCTGCGCAGTCTTGCTTCTCTCGTATCCATGATTTCTTTTTCGATGGGATTTGGTTCTATAATTTCCGAATACTCTTGTGTGAATTTGGTTATATGTTCATCATTTTCAAGTTTTTCTTTATAGACTTTTTACTTAAAATACTCCAACTTTTTGCTTCTTTCCTTCTCAAAAGCTACTTCGAATTCATATGGTTTTGTTATTTCTACAAACTCTTGTGTCAACAAATTCTTGTGTCAACAAGCTCAAGTATTTGATCTCTTGTGTTTGCTATTATATCATCATCCTCAGTTGATTCTGGCAAGTAGCTTTTAGCAATACTTGTAACTGAATCTATTAAATTCGAGTTTTTTCTCCTCGATCAACAGACGTAGATGACTTTCCTGCTTTTGTTCCCTCATGTACTACCTTTGTCTCCTTGACGTTTGTTGCTGCATCCAACAAACGAGCATTGCTAGCTTGAAGGTTCTTAATTTCATTTTCCATATCTGCAAATTAATGTTGTTGTTCAATAAGAGGGAGGTGAACTTATTGAACCGTCTATTGCACTAATTTTGAATTTGCATACACAATGTTTTCAATCTGTATACACAACAATAATTAATTTAATATTTAACAATATGTATGCATTTGACTTTTCATTTGGAAAATACTCATTCCATCACGTTTGAAACTAATTTTTGAGGACTGAAAGTTATAGCTTTGTAAATCACAAAAATGAAACGTGTATTTAGGAATGTGTATGTCTTTTATTACAGTTTTGAACACAATGATTATATAACTATTTTTTACACTCTCAAACACTTTGTGCATGTGATTTTTGTGTTGCATACACAATCATGAAAATGCAACACATAATATATTAATGAATGTAATGAAAAAATATACATCTGATAATCACATTTTTCACAACTTCTTCCTCTATTGTTTTCAATAGCGTTTTTTGTACCTTGTTATTTTGAATTTCCACTACTGCATTTTAACCAATTGTTGTTCAACAAGTCAGGTGACACTTCAAATAGAAACGTTTATCTATTTTTTTCTAACCGTTGATAAAACAAATGGAAAAATACCTTTCACAAAACCATTAGTTTCATATTCTTTTCCAGCTCTTCTTTTTGCCTGCTCTTGTAGCTTATTAATTTCACTTCTCATATCTGCAAATAAAATTTATTTATTTAGTTTTTATCCTTATACACATTCAAGATTGTCTAGTATTTAAAGAGCATATATAAAGTACATGGACAACGGTGATTAATGTGTATGCAACTCAATCATTGGATATGACATCATATTATTTTGCATACACATTGTTACTAATCTTTTTTTTAGTTGTATGCATGTATTTAAAGAGCATACACAACAATGATTATTGTGTATGCCCCCAATCATTGATCATATCACTATATTTTCATACACATTGTTACTAATCTATTTTTTAAAAGGCATACATAATGTTTAAAGAGCATACACAATGATGAAATTGCATACACAATAATGGTTTTTTCATATTGTATACAAAATTACATTGTGTAAGAAATATGAAATCATCATTTTTTATGTGTATACATGTATTTAAAGAGTATACACAACAGTGATTATTGTGTATACACTTCAATCATTGGATATGACACTATTTTTTGGCATACACATTGTTACTAATCTATTTTTTAAAGAACATACATAATGTTTAAAGAGCATACACAATGATGAAAAATACCATTCACAAGGCTGTCGATTTCCAGTTTTTTTCGTCTATTCTTTTTCCCTCCTCTTGAAACTTATTCATTTCAGCTCTCAAATCTGAAAATTAATTTCATTTTTTTGGAATAAGCATATTCCCCAAAAAATAATAACTTAACGTAATATAAAAATAACAAAACGTACCCTCAATTGTGCTTTTCAAGATCTTTGAAATTTTCTCCAAAACCTCCTGATCTTCATAAGTTTTTTTTCAGCTCAATTCTTATAAGTTTTTTCTGAATTGCAATTACCCCTTCAATAAATTTATGGGGTCTGAGTTATCGAATCTCCAATAAAGTAGTCCATCGATATAAGTTCAAAAAGTTAAAGAGCATCATAATTATTGGAGGTTTTTCTGTTGTGATTGTAGCTTTTTCCTCATCTATAAGTGATCATTCATATCTTATAAGTTTTTTCTTGTTTTTTCCGGTTTAGGAGTCATTTTAACAGCAAATAAGGTAGAATTTTATGGAAAAAAATGATGATTTAGAGAGAGAGAGAGAGGGACTGTGTGAAGAGAGAGAGAGAGAGAGAGAGCGCGAAGAGAGAGAGGGGGAGAACGAGAATTTTTTTTGGCAGGTGGGGAGAAGAGATTTTTTTGATTTGGGCCGGTTATATATTTTGGGAATAAATTGTTTGTGTTGTATGTTTTGATAATATTCTATAACCCATTGTATGTTTTGGTCATTGACCAACTAAAATATGTATATTATAAGATTAATTGTAAGGTTATATTATAAAATTTCAAAACTGTTGTGTGACATATTAGCTCGGTATATATATATATATGAGATATGTATAGATATAGAGAGAGATATATGAGAGACAACAGACGAAGTGTTTATTCATTAATATGAGTGTAAGAGAGATGGAACAATAAGTCTTTTATTATCAGAATGCATGAATACAAGTGGACCTTAACCTTCTTTATATAGTAGAGTTTAGGATTATACAAGATAGAAAGCCCAACTTAGGCCCACTATGAGTAAGGCCCAATTGTCCAATACTATCCTACAACACTCCCCATTTGGACGTCTTGAATTCTTTGTATTCATGTAGTCAATCTGAGTCGAGTTCATTCGCAGTGCTAAACACATAAAAATCTTAGGGACGAAAAAACCAATGTGGGACAAAATCGGTACCTAGGAGAAACTGTGTAGACGAATGATATAAGCCGAAATATCATGTAAGTAACTAACCACAAAACAATGTGCCTCATCAAAACCTTGCCAGAGCAAACCCAATGGAAAAATCTCTGATTGAAGGAAAAAGAGTGCAACAGTGGTAGTAGTAGAGGATCAACCACAAAACAGGTGCCTCATCAAAACCTTGCTAGAGTAAACCCAGTGGGAAAAACCTCTAGTCGAAGGACAAAAGAGTACACAGTGGTAAGAAATATACAACAAGATACTCCCCCTAATTACGACAATCTTAAGTGAGGTATGATGGGAACGTGTCTCGCTAAAAACCTTGCCAAGGAAAACCCAGTGGGAAAAAACCTTGGTCTAAGGACAAAAAAAAGTACACGAGCATGCGACTGGATGCTCCCCCTCACTTGCACACGACAGGGTGCGAAGATTTCGACTAAGTAGTAATTAGTGCAATAAGCATTCACCTGGATGCTCCCCCTCACTTGGACACGACTGGGTGCAAAGATTTCATATTCCAAGAAAGAGTACGAGCATTCGACTGGATGCCTCATTTACTTGCACACGACTGTATGCAAGAAAATATAACGTGGAATAGAACGAACATTCAACTGAATGCTCTTAAACTTCATATGTGAAGATTCATTTCGGCAAGAAATGCAAAATAGCATAATCTAGTCTTGTCTCTCTTGATCGATAATAACAAGTTGTCCTCAATTAAGACAAGTGTTTTATCTGGATCATGAGACAGAACATATGTAATTCAAATATGGCTAATACTAGCTCGAAGCCATATACACTCTCTAGTCGTCTCATAGAGCACGAGCAGATCAGAGTGATTCGTTTGGAGTCATTCCAAGACCTCCAAGATATCGCCTTATTCCTAATGGTAAAGACATACCATGTTAGGAATATCCCTTATGCGGGTCTGATAAGTAACCGGCATCGGTATAACCGAAAAGGGGCTGCGTTAATTCGAGTACCGAAGGGGGCAGATACACTCGATGACGCAAAATGGGATAAACTAGCCCACTTTCAAAATTACCATAAGGTAAGGGAATGTGTCTTTAGTGCCATTTCGATCGCAGCGTGTTAGCGCGATGCTGTGTCGAGCTATACCATTCACAGCATACGAGATATTCGTCCTAGCACATTAGACCAAGTTCAATATCTGTTCATCGTCTCATCAGGGACGGACTAGGTCTATATCAATGTCTAGTGATTGAACGATCATGGGAGAATCTGACGACTTAGCGTCATGATGCCTAAAATGTCATAACACCTTCTGGGTGTAGTTTGAATCATGGACTTAGATTCGATCTTTACGGGACTCGATCATCAGGCTGAGTCACTACCATTTCTTCCCAAGATCCTTCATCTCGAAGGAAAATCCAAGAGTGGATCGCATAATAAAACACGTAAGGGCTTAATACTTGTTCAAGTATCCCAAGCTGATCAAGTACTCACTTAGGCGGTATACCACATCCGCTCGGATTATATTAATCCATATAGTGAATATCTCAGTCGATTGAGATCGTGTTCCGTGGTCAGTAACTACTTGATTTAAGCACATGAAGTCACACATTGACCTTCATCTATATCTTTTTGTCTAAATTCTTATAGAGATAAAACAGTGACCAAAATCACATGATGCATAATCAGTTTTTGGGAAACTACTAAACTGATAAAATAGGAGACCGTTATAACGTCCATTACGAGAAAATCAACCATCTCGTAATCAATTCCAAGATGTGAGAGAAGTCTTGCGCTACTAGGCGAGCATTCTACAATCTCATTATTCTCATCACTTTTCCTTACGAATAACCAAATAAATGAACTCGTTTAACATTGGTGGTGTTGGAGCTACAGATCCGAACACACTTTCGCTAAGGACTCTACTTGGATTGCAAGTTTCCATTAGTCCAGTCTATTCTACGTTGACTTCAGGAAACGGTACATGGTTCGCTGTCATAATTTGTTCATATTATCAGTCATCACCAAATATATGAACAAGTAATCAATGACAGTCTCTTTTCGCTTCAATATCGTCTAAGATATCATGATCGACAGATATTTCGAGATTCTTAGGATGAGGAGGAAATCACACGTCTCATTGATCCTTTATAATCTTGTGCGACAAACTAGTTTCAGTTCACCACCTCTGGGGCTGAACGAATTAAGAACCGGTCAACTTCCTCGTATCTTGGGAAGGACGACATACTGACGGCCGATGGCAGGTCCTTTGCTTGGCGGGTTCGGCCAAAGTAACATGTTACGACTGGAACACGCCGTCCGACAAAGACGTCTATCATTGCAAGCATTTGGCAGCAGGTATAAATGATCTCGTGACATCTCATAAAGTCATTAAATGCTTTTGGCATTTAGTTAGACTTGAGGGAGTCTATGCACTTACTTATCACTAAGTGCAATTTTGAGGATCAAGGTAAGACTGAGTGAGTTATGCCACATTACTTCACGTTGTTCCTTATCAACGATAACGTGCAAATCTCCCCCTAACGACGGGGAGAACAGTCTTAGCGATGTCATTTTCGCATATCATGCGGTAAAGAGATCGCTTGCCAAGGTTACTCTATCAAATGATAGGCATGAGATTCATAATCGACTTATGTCCCCTTCAGAGGTCCATATTTTGAACGCTATAGCGGCTCAATCAAAATATTAATTAAGCACTCCAAAAACGTGTTAATATGAGACTTCTGGCTCATAACCAGTAACCAGCTGGTACGCATATGCTATCTGAGTGTCTATGAGACTCATAACGGACCAATGCAGCAAAATAGCATAACCCCACATGGAAATATAAATCTTGGTGCACAAGACCAAGAAGTGCGTGCAATCATTTGCAGCCGCATCATCAAACTTTCCGTGAGTCCATTTGGGTCTGAACATAATCGACAGGATGTTTAGTTTCAATTTCCAAACTCAAGTAATTCAAATCGAAATTTCGATTCTTACTCTTCGGTATTATCAAGCCGACTAGACTTTTCAGGATAATCCGGATCATGAGCCATCAACTTAATGATAAGGCTAAGAGTTTGGGAAGTGCTGCATTTATGTGGACAACAGTAAAATGTGACCATATTGGAGCCACAGGTTTTCGATTTTGACGATTGTCTAAAATCTCGCTTGGCTAAGCGATTCATCGGGATCGCGACAGTTCGAGACAAATAACACTTGTCTTGGTTCTCGATTCGTGGAAAAAAAATGTACACGAAGAGCATTAATATCAGGGAAACAATTCGTCATTGACCCAATAGGATTAAAACTACTCACCGGGGTAATTTTCTTATCTGATAACAGATGGGCGATAAAGGAACATGGTGAATATAAATTCATGATACTGCTTATGGAATACAATTTCCAAGCTAGTATTTTGGTGAAAGATTGCTCCAATATGTCAATTTCAGACATTTATTCACCATAGACGTCATCACGTCTCAAATGTGGTGGCGGAATATCATCAACGCCTTATCTTTCATCTCGCGAGTAACAACAAACTCGTGTTTTACTCATCAAAGATGGCATCCAAAAAAATTGGGCATCATATTTTCACACATCAGGGTGACTAACATGTGGTGACGGAATAACATCAACGTCTAAACAGTCATTTTGCAAGTATGTTTTGCGATTTTTCTCATCATAGATGGCATCCAACATGTGTTGGGAGTTATGGGTTATTTTTCATATAAAACGACTGGTTTATATGTTTATGGTTTGCACAAGTACAAACTTTTTTTCCGAAACGACAGGTTCAAAAACATTAATTTTGCTTCTCATGTGAATCGGTTCTCATTGATCGAACGACGGGTCGATACTGAAATACCAATTCAGCGAAACATACATCACTATGTAAACACACTCGGGGAAATTATTATTTAGTCAACCCCTTTCGGTAGCTCTACTTGAAAAACGACCGGGAAAGACGGTGAGGGTGGAGGGCACGAATGCCACTTAAAACCCGACCTCATTAGGATATCGACTTCCGCCTATATCTTTTCTAGACATCGTATCCAAGGTGAGCATATTTAGGGAAAATTCATAATTTTTCCAACTTAAATGTGAATATATATAATTCGCAAGTCTACCATTCATGGCAATAAATAACAGATATATCTATTCTAGATAACCACATATATATACAAGACAGTATAAAATATATTCATGATATATATCTAATCATGCAGTAGATTTGGTGATAAACTAAATCAATTCAGGATTATCAATCACACAAATTATACCATACCAAATCAAATCAAATCAAATCAATTAGATCAAATCAAATAATTAACTGTCATATGTGATATTTATATCTATGGTAATATCAAAAGATATGTTGATTATGCTAACAAGATATCAATCAATTATCTACAGTTTATTTCCATATAAATAATTCTATACATGGTAGTTTAACATGCAAGCAAGCAATATATTTTTAATTACCAATTTATTCTATATATGGTAATTTTTAACATGCAAAGTAGTTAAATTTACATGAAAACATATCAATTTATTCAATTAACATGCAATTTTTATTCACTTACCTTTTTAATAAATATATATATGCATGTGGGTGAAAATTTATGGGCCGAATATTGACTTTTATAACACATATATACTGTTTTTATACATGTAATATACTACAGGGACTATGCGTGTAATTTCAGCAAACTATATATCTATTTACAACATTATTACAGCTTCAATCCATAATTTCAGACAAGTTTCAGTTTAATCCTTTAGTAATTAACATGCACAGTTAATAGTTTCAGCGTATTACAAAACAGTCATACTGTTTTCAGTTTTTTTACAGATTTAATCCCACAGATTAATACATGTTTTACAATTACATGATTTCCGATTTACAATCCGATTATATGTCTTTTACTGATTTTTTTGTATGAAAATACAATTTTACAGTACACGATACATATTACATATCAATAAATTTTTATAGACAGCTTGATCATGTTAGACAGTAAAAATAAAAAAAATCTATCACGCATAGTTTTTTTTTCAACAAATACATGCAGTTTGGGTTACTGTATAAGGTCTTATCAACAAATATGATTTTATCATGTTTTAGTTATCCATAAAATAATACGTGTGATCACATATATGAAAAAAAATTAAGTTTTGAATTCGGTACCTTACGCACGGTTTGTTGGTGAAGGTCGATATAGCAAAAACCTAAAAAAACCATGATAAACCTCAAGATTCATAGATACCCAATAAATGTGCGTTTACCAAAAATCTCCAATATTCTCGAGCGTATATCTTAGTCTCCGCGAGCAAAGTGTTGATAACGTGTTGTGTAACATATTAGCTCGGTATATATATATATATATATATATATATATATATATATATATATATATATATATATATATATATATATATATATATAGAGAGAGAGAGAGAGAGAGAGAGAGAGATGTATGAGAGACAACAGACGAAATGTTTATTCATTAATATGAGTGTAAGAGAGATGGAACAGTAAGTCTTTTATTATCAGAATGTATGAATATAAGGGGACCCTAACCTTCCTTATATAGTAGATGTTAGGGTTATACAAGATAGAAAGTCCAACTTAGACCCACTATGAGTAAGGCTCAATAGTTCAATAATATCCTACAACAAAAACCAACTAAATTGGTAATTTATAAACTTTTTCATCTAAAAAACCTAACGACTAAATTATTAACAATGGATAACACAGGTCACTCAATCAATTTTTTTTGAAAATCATGTGACCAAATCAATTTTAATCCAAAATAGAGTTTAATAAACCTAAGGCGGTTTATTTGTTGTTTGTATTTTTGGTGTGTAACAAGTGTGCAAGCATGGCCACTTATAAATATATTAAAAATACCGACCCCTTAAGTAGAACTTAAAGAATCAACATCAACTCAAATTGCTTTCGAACCATCAATTCATATTTATCATATGATTTAGACCTGTCTTTGGGTTTTTAGGCTTGCGTTTTAGGAAACCAAAGTGATGCCAACATAATCATTACTACTACTTTATAGTGATTATTCTTTTATCTTAAGGTCTTGTTTAGTTACCTGATATGCAATCCTAGTACTATAAGTCCAACCGAAATTATTATAGAAATAGAAAAGACGATGATATATCTAGTCCCGGTTACTAATGCAATACATCATTTGTTTGCACATGTATTTAGTCGGGGGTTATTTTGTTAAAATTTACATTTTTACCCCATTAATTTTTTAAAATTTAATAATCACAATTGTTTGCACATGTGGAGTTAAAAGTGATTATTTTTTTGTCATTGCATAATGAAATCCTAACATCATTGAGTTAATACCACTCCTATGTGGTATTACAATTGACCCTATTTGGTGAGATTTGAAGTCCGACCGGACTAATAGTAGTCCAATCCCACTACTAAATAGTACAAACAAACACGACCTAAAGATAATAAAAGTAAATGGGTAAGATTTGCTTTTCTATTTCTCACGATAAGAGTATATATGTGGCGTGATACGATAAATAAATAGAAAATAATTATTGTTATGATACAAATGTGTAAAGAATATAAAATGATAAGACTAGAGAAAAAAATGTATTTATTATGAGAGTATGGTAGTATTGTAATTAATAAAAAAAAATATATGGATATTTCTGGGAAAAAATGGCAAAATTTGAAAGTTTTAAAAATCTTGGATTATCTTATTATGACATTATGATAATGAGACCTAAATTACTCTAATTTGGTACTTTCAAAAATATTTATTTTTTGTTGAAAAGGATCTCTTTTTCTTTTTATCTTTATTGACTTTATAGAAAATGATGTTATTAAGATACGCCACGTTGATCAAGTTGTTTGGTCTAAGTGGTTGAGACCATAGTATAACACGTTCACCACCAGTGTTTGATACCTAGCGCCTGCAAAGCAGGTCAACTCTAAAATGAAGGTTATTAATTATTAAAAAAAAAACAACTAGGTCACGTTAAAGGTAAATGCTACCTTGGGGTTTTATACTGAAATTAACTTTTACAATTTCGACTTATCTTGTTTCATAACGCTAGTTTATTTGGCGCTTTTGTTAAAAAAAGATAACTTTCAAAGAATGTAATGATTTATCATGAAATTAACCAACTAATTCTAGGTTTAGATAAATTATTTTATATATGATTTTTTTTCTTTTTTTTCAACGAACAAATCTCCGAAGAGGGGGTTGAGTCATATAACCATACATGTATATATATAACCACCCAAGTACAATACTAGAAGAGTGACATGGGACCAATAAATCCTAAGATAAATGAGAATACATTGAGTCTGCGATAAAGAAAAGTACATGACTAAAGAGATAAAAAGTAAATGAGGAAAAACTATACATCAGCTCCTAATATGGTGAGTCCCCGAGCTATCTAAAGTCAAAATACCGCCAATGCCATATTCTAAATACCGTCTATGAGTGAAAGTCTGAGAAGCTCTTTGAGCGCACGTCCAATTGGCCATAAAGTCAGCAACTTGATTCGCCTCTCTAAAGATGTGGTGAACCAATATATCGTGTAACGAGCACAACTGACGAATGCGCGTGATAGTGTAGCTATGCTCCCAAGGAACAAGAGTCATTAAAGAAATCCATGATGATACACTTGTCGAATCCTTCTCAACGTCAATATGCTGAAAGCCCAATAAAATCGCCAACTGTATGCCTAAAATAATTGCCTAAAGCTCTGCGTAGATGATTGGTCTCTGGCCTAAGAACTCGCCAAATTCTCCCAAAATCATTCCATCGTGGTCTCAAAGGATGCCTCCCACGACTGAAAAACCCGGGTTTCCCTTTGACCACCCATTAACGTTTAGCTTGAACCTCCCCGGCATGGGACAGATCCAAGAAACTAAACAAATGGGACGAACTCTATGAGAAATAACCCAGAGGGTGGACACAAAAATAACGTCAGTGTCTCATCTCACCTGTCATGGACGAAAACCGACCGCGACACCCAGAAGCTAAAGGTCAGAGATGATCCTCGAAATTACTGACTCGTGCCGGTACTCAACTTGAGACTCGATGCCGAATCTGTGAGCATTGTGCGCCTTCCTAACATGCCACAAAATGTAGCAAGCTTTCAAAACACGCACAAGACCGATGGAGGAGCCGTCACGAAGCCACTGACGGAAAATCCCGATAATAAAAGAGATCTACTGGTGTCGAATACCAAATAAAGATCTGAAGTGCTGCCATACTCTTGGCGTTAGGAGACAATCGATGAAAAAAAGCCTAAGAGTCTCGCAAGAAGACCGAAAAGTGCATCGCGAGGTGAACTGGATGTAGGGCCGGATTTAGGGGTACGCCCAAGAGGCATGGGCCTAGAGTCTCCCAAAAAACCGACTAATTTTAGACCACCAATTCTGTTAAAATATGAAATATATATTTAACAGTTCAAATTATTTATATAAATTTTAGTTGTCTGAATGGTTGGTGACTGGAACCTTGGTATTTGTTACACGCCCAACCCAGGTTTGAATCTTGTTAAACTTTTTTTTATAAACACATATATTATTACAATTGAAAAACGTCATAGTTTTAATTAAAGTATTATTTGAGTCCACATATTACATGCATAACAAAATACCGGCTTTATTAAAAAGTTAACATATTTGATCCTTTTTAAGAAAATATATTTTATTTTTGTTATATGAATTTTGATTTATTTGTATATTCACATATTTTATTACACTTAAGTTTCAAATAAGGTATTATCAACCCAAAAAAAATCAAATAAAGTATTTTTTGGTCCCATATTAAATGTAAAAGCAAAAAAAATTGTTTTTTGAAGGATTTTTGGTCATTTATTTATAAGAATGCTAGCTTATACTTGGTAATATGACATTTTTCCAGTTATTACAAGAATTTTGGACAAATTTAATTGGCATTGTTGTCCGGTTAAGTGTCATTGCGAGTGTACATCGAAATATTTAACTAAAATAAATTTTCTAGTTTACAACGAAAAAAAAGCCCAAAATTTATGATGGCCTACAACCCCCAGAACTCTAGAAACGGGCCTGACTGGATGTGTACACGTCTCCTATGAAGCGCATCATCCGTAGCCAAATAACTTCGAAGCAAACGCCAAATAAATAATGAAACATGTCGCGGAATGGGGTGCTGTCATATATACGAATAAACCCTATCCGCCTCCCCGTGCCGACGAAATATACTCCACGATGAATGCATCGAAAACTCTCCATCAATTGATAAACTCCATCGCATCCTATCAGAACCATCCCCATCGATGGGAACCTAAATGATGTGATCGACTATCCATGTGGGCAACATTAGGGACTCGAGGCAACCCCGATCTCACTGTCTCTCGGTCTAAAAAAATTCGAATGTCACATTATCGGGCACCCCAGGATTGTGGACAACAAGTGAACTATCGCTCATCCAATGATCGTACCATAAGCTCACCTCTCCCGAATGAATATGCCAACGAAGAAACGGCTCAACAGAATCTCTAAACCGACCCATGCATATCCGGAGGGGAGAAGTCGGGTATCTAAAAACCACTAATGACGGATGAGTGGCTTGTTGGTTTCCGTGTACGAAATAACAATTAATAATAATTAAAGGACTAAACAAGAATAAACAAAAACCAGTGTAATCTTTATTAATTTCGAATTGGAATAGAAATTAACGATTACAACATGTAGGTACTGAATAGTAA